>OU342469.1:2225000-5005833 GCA_910589355.1 Parapoynx stratiotata | reverse complement strand
TAAGAAGAAAATCCGACGGGACAAACAGACCTATATTCAATTTAAAAACGCTAAACCAGTTTGTAATCACACCCAAGTTTCATCTAGTGAACCATGCAAAAATACCGTCTCACTTACATCTAAACGATTACATGGTAAAAATCGACATTTCAAAGGCTTATTTTCATATTCCAATCATACCAAGTCACCGTCGATTCTTGTCCCTAGTTTACGAAGGCCAAACTTATCAAATGACCTGCTTGCCGTTCGGTCTCGCCAGCGCACCAGCAGCATTTGCCAAAATAACAAACTGGATCGCCCACGAACTGAGACATCAAGGGTTAAGGATTGTGGTATATCTGGACGACTTTCTTCTCATACACCAAGACAAGGACATGCTTATGAAGCAAAGAGAGCACACATTACAATTCCTAAAAAAGCTAGGTTGGCAAGTGAACTTTCAAAAGTCTTCTACAGCACCAACCCGAGCTCTAGAATACTTAGGGATCATGTGGGACACAGAAAGGAACCAAAAAAGTCTAATTGCCGAGCGTGTAGATATACTAAAAGAAGATTTGAAAATATTAATGGACAGCGGTCAATGGAGTTGGTTCAGCGCAAAAGTACTCCTGGGGAAATTGAACTTTGCCTCATTCGTAGTCCCACTGGGGCGATTACACAGCAGAATTTTACAAAGAGCATCGCGTCATCTGCCAAAGCGACGCCGCCATTTGAAATTCGATATCCCAGTAAACGCTCTTCGGGAGCTAAATTGGTGGATAGAAAATGCGCACCAGGGATCTCCCATACATTTTCCCCAACCGACAATATTCATCACAACCGATGCCGCAGACAAAGGGTGGGGTGCTTTAGCAAACGGCCAGCGCTTGTGGGGGACGTGGTCCCAGACTCAACAAGAATGGCACAGCAACCAAAAAGAACTCTGGGCAGTTTACGAAGTCCTACAGAGCTTGGGAAGAAACATAGCAGGAATGTCAGTATCAGTGCAAACGGACAATCGCACCAGTGTCGCTTACATAATGAAAGAAGGAGGAACAAGATCACTTACTTTACTTCAGACAGTAAAAATGATTTTAGAGCTCTGTCTCAGCTTGAAGTGTCATCTGACGGCCCGATATATTCCCGGACACTACAATGGGATAGCAGACAGCCTATCGAGGGCAAAAGCTCTCCCAGAATGGCATCTCTCAAAAGAGATCACAGAAGAAATCTTTCAGAGACTAGGATGGCCAGAGATAGATCTTTTTGCCACGAAGACATCTGCAGTGTTACCAATATACGTCAGCGAAGATATAAGGGACAGGGAAAGCCAATACACCAATGCCTTCAGCAGAATTTGGCGGTACAAGCTGGGATGGATATTTCCTCCACCAACAATAATCCCTCAGGTACTCCGTCACCTCGAAATATCCGAAGGTCAGTATCTCCTTGTAACACCAACTTGGGAAAAGGCGTTTTGGGAGGCAGATCTACGGCGACGATCGTTAGGTCCACCGCTGAAAATTCCGGATCTCCGCAGGAACCTATTGGATCTAAGAACTATGAAACCACCTCCGGAAGTAGATCGGTTAAATTTGGTGGTATGGAAGGTACAGGCTGGTCCAGCCAATTAGATGGCTGGTCTGGATCCGATATCCAATTAATGGAAAGTTCTTGGAGGCCCTCAACTCTGAAGACCTACAAACCAGCGTGGAAAAGATGGATGGAGTGGGCTTCACAGAATAACATCTCGGTGAATAATCCAAGCCCTATAGCCCTCGCAAAATACCTGTCCTACCTCTTCATAACTGAGAAATTATCTCCTAAAACAATACTTCTACATAAATCTGTTATCGTAACGTTGGCTAACCCTAATCAATCCGGTGCCTTAGGCTCACATCCTGTGGTCAAACAGATCCTCAAAGGAATTCAAGGCCAGTGTCCTCCCAAAATTAAACCCTTATCCTGGAATATAGAAGACCTTTTAAATTTTCTTAAATGTTATTCTTTTGATGAAAACAGCCTATTTGGTGTCTCCAGACACGCATGCGTACTTTTATTACTAGCTTCTGGTAGAAGAGTTCACGATTTGACGCTCTTGAGTATAGGAGAACAATCTTTTGAAGATCTCGGAAGCGAAATTATATTTTGGCCAAATTTTGGTTCAAAGACAGACACCTCTACATATAGACAATCGGGTTGGTCTCTAAAATCATCAGGAAATCAAATAGAACGACTTGATTTAGTGCGTTGGATTAAGCGATTAATTTTAATTTCGTCTCCACGCCGCGGATGTACGAATATAAAGAAACTTTTTATCACAACAAGAGGAGTAGTTAAAGGTGCGTCCCGCTCAATCATAGCTGGATGGATCAAATCGTTATTTAAAGAAGCAGGAATATGTGCTACTGCCGGTAGCTTTAGATCTGCAGTGGGTTCAGATATCTGGTCTAGCAATCAATATGAAATAGAAGAAGTATTAAGAAGAGGTAACTGGCGTAGCGGAAACACATTTCTAAATCATTATTTCAAAGTAATTCCTCCAGTAAAAGGCCCTATTAGTAATGTTCTTGTTAACTCGTTCTCGCCTTTATGATTTTGCCATTCCTAATATATGAATTATTTAGAAGAAGTAAAAGTTCCTTTGTTGTTATAATAAAGCTATCATTATTCGAGTAAGCATTTTAATTTCCTTTGTATGTCACTCTCTAACAGGAATCTCACAGTACGCCTAAGTTAGCGCCGGCAGAGAGTAAACACGTCTCAACGGTGGTTCAAGCGAAGGCTCGAACACCTAAATAGAACCGTTTTTCCCCCAAAGGGTAAAAAACGGATATTTAGGTTTCAGCCGAAGCTTGAACCACCACTTTTATGCCTTGCCGGCTTAAAATAGGTACTGAGGAAAAAGCAGCCGCGCGCTACCTAGTAACTTAGGCAGGGTACAAACATGACAAGCAAATGAGGGTAGAATAAGAAAAGTTGGCAGGACTGTAGCGAATTATGAGGGAGTTATCTCAACGGTGGTTCAAGCTTCGGCTGAAACCTAAATATCCGTTTTTTACCCTTTGGGGGAAAAACGGTTCTATTAACTATTTGATTATAAATCAATTATAATAAATTATTATAAATAAATTATTTATTTGTTATAATGAATTATAATCACGACACAATTTTTAGAGCTGTTAATGAGTACTAAGGTTGCCATGATGTGAGCCAAGCGATACACAATCAACTGTACATAAGTTTTTTGAATAAAACTGTGATACAAGCGGTGGGATCGATTCCGCGATCTTTGTATGACAACAAGAAAGCAATTAAATAAATATGAATATGAACTTTCTTTTTAATGAGTAGGTACAGCATCCTTCCCATCTCGGCTACTGCTGATTGCCATTGCCGCAGTTATAATTATTATAAAAAAATCACATTATACATATCATATCATTTGATCGCGAAGAGCAAATGGTTTAATTCAACAAAACAAGTTCAAAGAAGGGGAACCGAAATTACGTGATTAGAATGGTCAATACAGTGATATGCTTTGTCATCATGGTTAACTTTATCAGACTATAATCGGACAAAGGCTTTGAAAAGTACAGTAAGTATACCTACCTGTTTTTATCTAATTGACTAGAATTCTAAGCAAGAAACATAATGATTAGTCTTGGTTACACCATTCTTTTTATATTGACGACCTCCGTGGTCGAGTGGTCACCTCGAGAGGTTCTGGGTTTGATCCCCGGTGGGGGCAAATGTTTGCGTGATGAATTTTCAGGCATTGGTTCTCCAGCCTTGGATGTTTATACATATTTATGTATGTTTAGGATATTTATATGTATATATCTATTAAATGTATTTATCCGTTATCTAGTGTCTGTAACACAAGCAGCATTAGTTGCTTAAAATGGGGCTAGTTGATAGGTGTGAATGTTTGAAGATATTTATAATTATAGTCCTGATATACCATTATATTGTGCAATACGTGTTTTCGATTGCATTCCTATTTTCCTGGAATTTTAGTTTGCTTTTATGTCATAGCGAAAAAATTCTAGGAACCGAGAATTTTTTAAATCAAATTCTTCGCTTTATGAGGCGCACCTCTGAAAAACTCTTTGTTTTGTGGTTTATGCTTTTATGTGTGTGCGAATCTGAGCACTCGGTCATAATAATAAAAGCACAAAATGAAAAAACACAGGCTAGCTGCGATTTTGAAAAGTAATCAACAAAGGCATTACAATGCGCTGAAGTACATAGAACAAAACATACAAACAATTTAGTACTATACATGCAGTACATATTATTGGGTCCTTACCTATGAAATTGGTGTTTTTTTTCTCTCTTAGTATTTTGTCTGTAACTATTAAGATTCAGAGTATTCCTAAAAAATAATGACCTCGTCTAAAAATAGACTATATTTTCGAGCTCTTTTGATTTGTTTTGATAATTTGTTGTAAGTTTAATTGTGTTAAAATTGGACACGGAGACAACTCTTTTTAAGTGCCTACCGAATACATCATTTTATTTGCATTCACTTAAAAACGATAAATATTTTTTATGAAGTGTGATATTACACATATTACTAAAGCTTGTCTAATGATAGATGCCAAGTATTATTATCTTTGGATTTGTCGTTGTGAAGAAAACTGAAAAAAATTTTGTATGGAAAATGCAGAATTCCCTAAAATCTCCATACAAAACACCAGTTTCATAGGTAAGGACCTAATATGTAGTTTGTTGTGAATATCGCTTGCATCACACTGTTCCCAGTACATGTCAAACGCCCCCAGTTACATGGGGATTTAGGGAGTTATCAGACCAATCGATCCATGGAAGAATCGATAAATCGTATGGTAGGATATTGATTGACGTCGCCTAACATTTTACCATGGATACATGTCATCAATCGATATCGATCGCTTGGTCTGGTAATACCCTTTGACATATCAGGCGAAATATGTGTGTTTGATACCTCTATCTACCCCTTGGGGCAACTAGCCCCATTTTAAGCAGTTAATGCTGCTTGTGTTACCGATACTAGATGACGGATAACTATACTTAAAAGATATACATATAAATATTCAGAAAATATACAATTCTTTAATAAACATCCAAGACTGGAGAACAAATGTCTGTATCGTTCACACAAACATTAGCCCCCACCGGAGATCGAACCCTGAACCTCTCGAGTTGGCGACGCCTCGAGATCGGCGTACAGACCATTCGGCCACGGAGGTCGTTAATAAAGGCGTGTTGATATGATGTTGCGTTCCAGAACCATGCGACATGAAGGAAAAGCTTATACGATTGTGTCAGTATACTAATCAAATCTATGTGTTCAACACATAATCATTATTTTGGGATTGGAATTTGGTATGGGATGCAGTTTTCACCAATCCATTCCTAATCTACCTTCAAATATTTGGTGTATATTACTTGTATTACAACTCGCTTGGAAGATTATAGTTTCTACGTATATGAATACACATTTTTTTCTTATATTTTGTCTTGTATCTATATTTTATATATTTTTTTGCCTTACAAATGTTTCTTGAACGTTGTCCAAGTCGCAATTATGTAAACAACATCAGAAAAAATCCTTTCTATCCTTGTTTCCTTTTTTTTAATAATAATATTTTATTCACTCCGCATAATCACACAATACCTACACATAACAAAAGAAGAACAGTATTAATTAACAATTTGATTATGGCGGGCTCCTGACCTGACCTGAACTCGGTCAAACCTGTATCTCAGGTTCTCAACCCTCTTACTCATTATAACAATTAAATATCTTCTGATATTTTAGCTATTAGCACAAATTCAGGAGCTTACTATGCCCCTTGTGTCATATGGGTACTATTTTACGGGTAAATATAAATATACATAAATACTTATATAAGCTTACAAGACTGAAGAACAGATGCGTGTAGTCATCACACAAATGCCTATAGGGAATCGAACCCGGATCCTTTCGAGATGGCGACACCTTGAAACATGCGTACTAACCATTCAGTCAAAGACAGTGGATATAATATTAGGTCCTTACCTATGAAATTGGTGTTTTGTATGGAGATTTTGGGGAATTCTGCATTTTTCATTCTGCATTTACCATTATTTATCGTTTTTAAGTGAATGCAAATAAAATGATGTATTCGGGAGGCACTTAAAAAGAGTTGTCTCTGTGTCCAATTTTAACACAATTAAACTTATAACAAATTATCAAAACAAATCAAAAGAGCTCAAAAATATAGTCTATTTTTAGACGAGGTTAATTATTTTTTAGGAATACTCTGAATCTTAATAGTTACAGACAAAATACTAAGAGAGAAAAAACACCAATTTCATAGGTAAGGTAGGTAGGTATTAATATAAACGAGGCGCTTAAAACAGTTTAATAAAATTACTGTCAAAGCGTGGGTGTGTAAGCAATCTCTGCCTACCCCTTCGGAGAAATAAACGTGATAATATGTAATATGTATATTACAACGGTTTAGCATGACGTGAACTTCGTCTTATCGTGCGTCGTTCTCTAGTACAAACCAGATCTAATTCTGTTAGCGCCAAAACATGAATACGTTAATATTTAGTTCCGCACCCGTGTACTCTGTGTACTCGCGACCTTTTTTTGTTTCGTGTTAATAATTGTTTGGCAAATAAATTTGGTATTACCATGAAGTCGACTGACCCAATTTCTTGTAAAACTAATTGAAATTACCTAAGTAATACATGCTATTTGTATCACTGTTAGTTAGTTCTAAACTCGAATTGTATTCTGTTCTATAAATGAGTGTATATTTTCATGTAGACGGATACTACTTCAATAGCTCTGGAATATTCGGAATATTTTACAGTCATGTTATTTGAGTAATTTATTTTAAATGTAGAAAGTACAAGTAACAAAACCATTTTTCTTTTCTTTTTATGACAATACTCACATTACGGAATGAATTAAATTTTTTGGAATGAAATTAGTACTTAGTTTGTGTCATAATTTGATATTGCTAACAAATATATCGATAAATGTAAGTTGTCTAATATTTCTCCTGATGAAGTATAAAAATGTTATGATAGTTAATAATATGATGAAATTTGAGATAAAGCAAAAATTATAACACGTCTTTTCGTTATTGTTTGACAAAAAACTAACTCCCAACATAAACACGTTGCACAAACGCTGTAAACACTACTCGGTACAAATATTCTTAACTATCACTGTCACTTTAATTGTTTTAATTTATAGTAACACAAATATCCAGCCAGTACGCAGTTAACGGCCAGTCAACGGCTTCTCTGGGTAATGTATATTACGATACTAAACGGCACGTCAAAGCGCGCAATTTGGTGGCCGCCATGCTAGTTGTAGCGAAATTACTATGGTGCTTTAAATGCGCACACACCTTTAAAGTTTAAAGTATCAACTTCCGCGTAGTTTGTAGATGAAAGATTTTTTAAACAGCTGGCAAACAAGGGGACTGCCCATTTAATGGAAAGTCATTTAAAATATTCGTACATTGTCATGTGATACTAATAAAGTTTACACTACAGTATACGGTCGTGAGGAGCACGTTAGCGTAGTGGTTCGACCGCTCTAGATTTCGATATTAAAAACAAAGCCACTTTCGCCATGGTCAGTCCTTGGATGGGTGACCAAAACTTTGTCATCTTGAGATTGTCCGTGTTTCAAAAAGTTCGCACTGGTGACAGCGGGTACAGGGCTCCCTTCCTATCCTGTGCAGTATGTGGCCGAGGGCTTCGTGACCTGTTATCACTTGTGCAAGGTGTAAACTCACTAGGCTATATCGCCGTTGCCGCTGGTCGCTAATGCTACAGTTTCAACCCACCGACCCACATTGGACAAGCGTAGTTACACTTTTGACAGTAAATGACTCTTATAAGAAGGAAATAAAGATTAGAGAAAGCATTGGCATTCGATTGAAAACAAAGCTGCATTCGCCATGGTCAGGCCGCGGATGGGTGACGAAATATTTGTGATCTCGAGCTCCTCCGTGCTTCGAAGGCCGTTGGTCCCGGTCGCTATTGCGACCGTTTCTACCCACCAACCCTTATTGGGTCAGCGTGGTGGTGTTACAGCCCATAGTCCATACTCCTCATATGTATGAGAAAGGACAATAAGAGATGAAGAGGACGAAAGATTAGAGAAATAAACCTTTAAAATGTGTATACATTTTTTTGTACTCGACTGTACGAATATCGCCTTAAAATGGGACCACAGGTCCATTGTTATTTTCCATCTCGACAAACGTAAATATGCAATAACTAATTATTCTGATATTCTTATTTACAGAAATGTCGAAACTCGATGACGTAGTACTTTAAATGCTATAATTACTTTGATAAAACCCTCAATAAAACCAAATTACTTTCACTGTGGTTGTACAGTTACTGTTCAGCTTCGGAAAACTAATTAAGTTTCCCCTACCTGCTGACTGTCTTCAGCCTATATACGTCCCACTGGGCACAGGCCTTCCTCATGGAGAAACACATGAGGAGTATGGGCCGTAACACCACCACGCTGTCCCAATGCGGGTAGGTGGGTAGCTGGATCAACGGCTTAACGTGCCCGAAGAACGGAGGAGCTCTAGATCACAATGTTTTGGTCACCCATCCACGGCCTGACCATGGCGAAGGTAGCTTTGTTTTCAATCGAAAGCCAGCGTACCCACTACGCCGGCTCGACGATGCCACCCATAGGTCCAGAACCGATCATAATACCCATTCCCATAAGTTGGTTTAAAGGTAGAATCCAACAGCACACATTATTCTTACACAATGAATACTGGAACAACCTGGACGACTGCAGGCAGGCTAGACTTGCACTACCACGAGTTGAGCCACGCCTATCCAGGGAATTAATGCGGCTGGATAAATGTAGGCTGCGCCTTGTAACAGGCGCAATAACAGGACACAGCCTTTTTAACAAACATCTTTTCAACATAGGTGTCACAGACAGTCCGCTGTGCAGGGCGTGCATGGCGACAGAAGAAACAGCTTCCCACGTCATGGTGGAATGTGACGAGGTAGCAGAATGCCGGGCTAAGTACCTGGGCACACCGGGTACCCTCCGGGAGGCCATCGGCGACGTGAAGGCGCTGGGTGACTTCCTGGCGGAGCTTGGATGGCTGGAGTAATCCAGCATTCACCCTCCGACGCAAAACAGGCGCAAATTAGACGTCGAGTTGCGGAAACCGCCCGTATCGATGAAGAGGAAGAAGAAGAAGTACCCACTACGCCACCGAGCTCCTCAACCTGTTGCCTCCTTTTGTATTTTTCCATGTGCCCAGCGGTGGGACGTATTTGGGCTGGTGTTGAAAGAAAATTTTGTAGACGCATTCTCAGGTCATTTACACAAGGAACAGACCATGTCATATTCCGGAAAGTCGATCAGGTGACTACGGTCCCTTGTGATTCTAAGTCATGTGACTGCAAAAAACTGTGCCACAAAAACGAGCGCTGGCGAAATTGTATAACTCTGTTCATAAAGTTACTGATAGCCTGAAGCGTGATTCGTAACATATTAGGTAGGTACCTGCCGTTCTATGCATTTATTAAAATAATATTTAATTACATTATTTTAGTTCCATAAAAAAATTACTTCTGCCTAGAAAAATACGGTGTTTGGTCGCATAATGGCGAGTTCGCAAAATGCCTACCGTGTCTCAAAAGGACTAATTCGTGAAATGCATATAAGCATGGAACTAAAAAAACTTGCATTATTATATAATGTCAAAAGAAATAAACGATCATATTTTTTTTTATCTTTATAATGGATATACTTAATATTAATATTATTTTTTAAAAATGCAACCTTTTTTATGCATCTAAAGTCCATGAGTATTATTATCTATGGTAATCAAGTGTTAGTGCTTTTGAGACACGGTGGGCATTTTGCGAAGGCATTATGCGACACGACGAATACGGTATGTACTCGTATATGTCTTAATGTAATGTATATTTCCTTGCTTCTGTATCTATTGGAAAATTAAAATGAAATGAAAATTATTTATCTATTTGTGTATTTTTAAATGTATCATGTTATTTATTTTTGGGCCCTAAAAAGGTAAACTATTGCTAATTCAAGCTTTTATTTTAAAACAAAACTTGAATCTGAATCTTGATGTGAATTTTACCCAGATCTTTGGAAGATGCGTCAGGCGTGAACGAATAAATACAGCTTTAGATCGAATCTATAATATTTTATAATATTGTATCGTTGTCTAGGTCGAGCAACAACAATCATTAGAACAAATTTGCGACATAACTATAATTATATTTAAATGCTATGGTAGCTTGCATCATTATCATCATCTCAGCAGGTCGTTAAGTCTTATAAAAGAGGTAAAAAAGTAAACTCAGAATAAATTACCAGTAAACTATAAATAAGTATTGTGACGTAGTTAAGACGTCAGTTGCACTATTAAATAATTATTCTTAATACTATCATTATAAAATTGAAGCAGACCGGTGTTTGTAAAAAGAAAACGGGCTGTATGACAGAGCAAGGTTTTCCTTGACAGGAAAACCTAAGCTGGAAAACCCAAAAAAAATACTACATGGTTCAATTAAAGGCTTATTGAGTCGTTTTGTCATTTGCTTTATTTACAGAATAAACTTTTTTTTTCTGGCTGTTGCTTATGTATTTTGACAAAAGCATTGGTGGATGGTCAATATTGGTGATGGGTGATGACTTAGACATTTTTATTCGTTTTATTTTTATACAGTTAGGTAGGAATAAAATCTAAATGTCCACTAATATTAAAAATGTCGCGTATCGTCTCTCAGTAAAATTGCAATAACTAACTAATTGTCCCTTTATGGTTTTCGTGATCAAATCATTTCACTGCTGTACTACACATTCTTTACTAGGTTAGACTTGCTTTTTAGCCGGCGCTGCATGACAACAATCTCGCCACCTGTTACATGGGGACCTAACATATATGCCTACCTACCTCTTCGGGGAAAGAGGCGTGATTATATGTACGTATGTAGACTTGCCTTAAAGATAGCCGAGTTGAGATGGATAGTACTACTCACGCAATAGGTCTCCGAACGGATCCCGGCACCTGTACCTGTCTATTGTAAATATTGCTTACCTCACTTTGTTCCCGGTTAAAGATAACAGGTTTGCTCCCTGTTATATGGAGACCTAGACATATCAGTTGAAATGTGGGCGTGTAATGCCTCTGTTACACCTTTGTGGAAAGAGGCTTTGATGATTTGTTTACGTAGACTTGGCTTGAATCAAATTTTTTTATCAGCAGTATCTTCAGTGTTGCTAAATCTAACATTAAGCCCCTTTGGAATATATACGATTTGGACTCCAGTATAAAGAAGAAACATTTTTATGCAATATGAATATCAACATTAATCTGTCAAATGAAACAGTTTTTTTTAAATCAGTTTTAACTAAAGGTACTCACACAAATAATCTCCGGTTAATTGTAATAAATGTAATATTTCAATTATGCTCATATTCATCGAGATATGAATGAAAGAGATATCATTATGCTGATAAATCTGAACTGACTCTTTGTCCTCATCATGTTTTATTATTAGAAACCTTATTACAAGTGTAATAGAAGTGATTATGACTCACAAAAATATGAATGGTGGTTTTATACTACATTGTGAATGACGAGTACATAAATACGCTATATTAATAAGTTGATACTTAATTTAAACCTGTTTTAAACCTGGATGTGGACGGACCTAGAGTTAGAGGAAGACCAAAGAAGCGATGGATTGAATGTGTGAAGAATGATATGAGGATAAAAGTAGTGGATGCTGAGCTGACGAGTGACAGAGGAGAATGGAAGAAGAAGACATGTTGTGCCGACCCCACCTAGAGTGGGAAAAGGGCAAGAAGAAGAAGACTTAATTTAAACCTGTTCATTTAGTAGCCCTTGAAGCAAATCAAAGTCAAATACGAGTTTGTGTCCATAATGCAATTTTTTTTACTGATGAAGTGTTTTTGATAAGATGCTAATTACATTATAAATGTTTATAAGTACCTATAAAGATTGTGATTTCGCTTGGATTTTATACAATGCTACGAATTCTGCTACGCATTACAGTCATATATAATTTTTTATTACATTTCATGAAAATAATACGTATATTTTGTCATCAGTCACAACGATAATCATCACGGCTCTCTGATTTTATCAGTTCAATAGGAAAAAAGACATTTAGGGCCTGTTTCACAATCCAACTGCTAAGTAAACACTAAATACCTATCTTGCTTTTTACAATCTCTGAATAAGACTTATCTGCACATTATCTGTGAAACGTACAACACGCTATTGTGGGGGTAAATGAAGTAAATTATTTGTCAAGTAACTAAATTGAATACTTATGATTTGTGAAACTGGCACTTAATTGAAAGGTTATGGTTAGAAAGAAGTTGCATGCTTTCAGGGATGATTGCATGTTTCTCCGAGTCTCCAACCCCAAATAAAATTGGGAATAGGATAAGAAATTAATTAGAATAAAAGATTATGGTCCAAGAAAAAATATGAATAATCTCGACAAAGATTATGAAAAATCTGAAAAGTTTATTTAAATTTCCAATAGTTTTATGACCACATTGACCCTGCGCGCGCGTTGATGAGTTCTATCCACATATTTTATTTTCTATATTTTTACACGAATAATTTAACCGTCCCTACTCATGCAAGAGGTTGACAATTATAATCCCCTAAATGAGTTTGACAATCGCTGTGCCCGGTGCTACACATATCAAGCACTTCTCCATACCTTTTTATGTTAGGTTACGAGAATGTGTTTTTACTCACCCTTGGAAGCATTTTCTGGCGGTGGCATCTCGGGCTTCGGTTACAGTCATGCTTTGAATCGTCATTTTGATAATGTGGCTCCTCTGAAAAGAAATACAAAAAATTTAATAGAAAAGCTAAACAAACAAATAATTTGAGGTTTGACCGACAGTTACACGCTCTATTCCCCTAAATTTGCACTTCTTACAATAAGCACATTGCAAAATGCGTTTTTCAAAGTACTCCTAAATTCTAATTACTCTAATGAACGACGTTAACGACAATCTTAGAAACAGACTATCGATATATTCTAACTTTCAAAAGTATCGGAGAACAAATTAAATGTTCTTTCATTTTGTCTTTTCATACCAACGTTCTAAGTAAGCATTTCACATTTGTAAATATAATTAATAAATCTGGCGAATTATGGGAGTAAACATATCTGCCTACCCCATCGGGGTAAGATGCATGAAGATTTATTATGTTTATATTAATTTGATAGCTTCACATGCTTAAATACCTAACTCAGCAATATAATAAATGTCTAAAATACACACTGATGAAAATAATATTGAATGAAAAAAATATTAATAAAAATATTATAATATTAAAATAACACCGATGAAATAAAATATAGTCTGTTTTTCTAGCTATTGTAGGTATTTGTTAGTTCTTTATTAGTTCCTGTGTTAATTTTAGTAAAACAATTCTGCGTTTTCTGTCATTAGCAGCGCAGCTTATCCGTAGCCGATGCGGTTGCAAAATATGCAAATTCTCCCTGTGTAGCATATGGTTAATGACTATTGTGCTTTATATGTAAAAGCTATGTTTCTTTATTGTTAGAAGAGGCAAAGAATGGAAATGTATTTAGGGCAGTTTCACTGTTTGCTGTAACTTTAATGAGACATAGAATAAGGTAAGATAATTTTTTAAAGAGATTCAGACAGTTACCAATTAAGAAATCCGTTTCGGCATAAGTATTCCCTCTATCCTAATTTCCTATATGGGTTCTTCCAAGAGACGTGAAAAGGCATCTCTAAAAGGCCAGCAAGGTGTAAGAGGTCAGGTCTACCGTTCTACTCAGTGCCCCTAGCTATTTCCGCAAGCAGACTGCTTACCATCAGATGATGCTGAGTCATTTTATTGTACTTTGTATAAGTAAATGGCATTTTATAGACAAATTTTAACATTTGTGGCGTGTATTAGTGACGTAGGTATTATATAAATCTGATTAATAAAAAAATCAAGTATTGAAATAAAATATTTATTTTTATACTTTTCTACATTTATTTTTTTATTTTTGTTCTGTTCGTTAAAAAACTAAGTAATCACGTCATCAAAATCAAAGTACTAAAAAATATTCCTCTAAAGGTTTAAACGTTTCCTTTCTTAATGACAATGACTTCCTCGTCACAAATAATAGGTCTCATCCTGTATGTGATGTCCACAGCTAAGCAAACCTACGATGTCCGATTTACGACACGGTGCATTTCTGAGTGCTGGTGAAAGGTCATTGAGCTGAGAGTGGACAATAGTCCTTAGTATGTCTGGAGCATAATATCTAAAGTTCGTGCAATAAAGTTAAAGATGCGTATGTGCTGTAGATTTTTTTGTTTTCTTCAGTATTTGTACGATATTTCTCCATCAAATACACACATACATATAATCACGGCTATTATCCCCTAAGGGTTAGTCAGAGACTAGGCAAAAGCACCGACACTTTTGGCAGTAGACAAAACTAGCCCACTGCCAAAATCCACGGTTCACCAAGCAGTGACTGCTCAAGTGTCAGCGTGACAGGTGGTGAGCCCGTCGCCGCTATAAGCTATTGGATGTTTGCACAGTTTTTAAGTCCATTAGTCGCCTTTTACGACACTCAAGGGAAGAAATGGGTTGGTAGTATTATTTTAATACAACTAACGAAAAATAACACTCTTAAATAGGATATGTGTGACTGAATATTTTTCTGCTCTCGTAAAGTGTGATGCCCTAAAGAAAAAAATCACTAAAGAAAAATCTTTAATGGTGACAATCTAAATTTTTGCAAAGTAATGTCGAAATTAATCATTTTCTATAGCAACTAGGTACTACTAAACATAGCATTTGCGGCCGTCCTATTTACTTTGTAAATGTTTTCAAAATGTATGAAGTCGAAGGACTTACCTAAATTTATTATAGCTACCGATGACTTTTTGTTACATGGTTTCATATTCATGTCTCATTGTTAATGTATTTGCACGTTATAATCGATCATATCGTTGTACGACGTCAACGTTGCTATCTTTGCCATCATCACAGGAAACACTCAATTCGATTCGTTTAAACTACCTAGATTGTCTTAAGGGTCAACACTATACATATAACTGGAGACGCGGTCGTCAGGCAGAGAAATTTCTGGGTTCTTGTGATGGAGCTAAGATAACTTAGGGCACTTCGAGCATTAGGGATTATTGGGAACTGTGACGTTACACGAGGAGCTCGGTGGTGTAGTTGGTATTACGCTTTGGCTCTCCATATCGAAAACAAAGCTACCTTTGCCATGGAAAGGCCTTGGATGGGTGCACAAAACTTTGTGATCTCGAACGCCTCCGTGCTTCGGAAGGCCGTTGGTCCCGGACGATATTGCAACCGTTTCTACCCACCAATTCGCATTGGGCCAGCGTGGTAGTTTTACTACCCAAACTCCTTAAGTGTTTCTCCATGAGAAAGGCCTGTGCCCAGCAGTGGAAACTATTATAGGCTGAGGACGATGTGACGTTACGTCGTCCCAGGTTGACATACACTGTGATACAGGAGGTACAGGAGGTGGGGTCCAACCGCTGGGAAAATGTTAAACAAAAATTATATAAGTACCTAATAGTAGGTAGGCTTTGTATTATAAATAACAAAACAAATAAAACTTTATAAAGTAATAATTTACTTTCAAGTTTTAACTGTTGAAAGTTGCTCACTTTCGTACAAGTAATAAAAGATTCATAGTATTTTGTCAATACTGTAGATTTGCCAGAACACACTGAGAAGGCGATGTTATACGAGTGACAATGTGGTTTTTGAACGTTTTCCAGAAAATAAATTATTAACTGACGTTCAAACATTAAGTAAACCTCGCCCGATATTAATTACTTAACCCCTTGAGGGGACCGGGAATACGGGTGTTCGCGAACAATAGATATTTCTATTGTGTATTGTTTTGTGCCTGCTGGCTGACTAGTTAAAAACTGCTGGAAACATGGGTTTAAAAATAATTGTTGTTGTGTTGGGTTGGTGTTCATTTGCCTATCAGAAGATCATTGTACGAGACCTCAAGATTAAATAAACGCTGTATAGGTCTCACTGGTTCCCCCGTAGCCGTCTTGAGGCGAGCAACTCTGCCATGACCATCAACGCCAGGCAAACTTCCAATACAAGTCCTGAAGGCCAGTTGACACGCTTCTAGTTATCCGATCCGATCAGCACGACATCGCCAAATTTAAAACCCCTTTTAGATATATCCCTCCCATGCTCGGTTAACAACGACAGATATTCATTGTGAAAACGTTGTGTCAACTGTGAACTTAGATTATTGATATGCTTCCGCGACGACAGAATGTTCCATCTACATGTTCAAAAAACAAATTTTTATTAATTTTATTTATTGTTGGCTGTCTGGAAAACATTTGCCATAGTTTTGTGCGTTTTTAAGAAAAATAAGTGTTGCATAATAAGTCCAACCTGTTGCATAATGGTCATTATGTTACAGTTTCCATTTTTAAATTTTCATTTTTATCATCTGTGTTAAAAAGTATGTCATTATGAGTTCGAGTCTAAGTTCATAATTGGAACATTACAATATGGGTGTCGGTAAAAAAAAAAAAATTTATGGTTGTGGTTAACAGTAATTAATCAATTGGGACCCAAAAAAAGTCGTTTACTAGCTCATATGTATTTTAAGTGACAAGAGCAGTCGCAGTGGCTACAATCACTTATCTACTACACTAAGGAGGTATCTAAGGTAGTGTTTGTTGTCAAGCTGACGTCATAAATTTTGGAGTTTCCATTGACGCTGTTGGTCTAGATAATAAGTATTGAGATGACTATTACTACGGATCAAAAAACTCCTTAGTCAGAGGAAATACATGGTTATGTTGATCGTGGGTTTACCCCAACATCTAGGCATTAACTTTAGTTGTTTGATTGATTCAAACCACATATTATTATCACACAGTTTCACATAGTACTTATTTGGTATGAAAACCAGTTTTTCGGCAGTATTTTTGGGTGGGTGTATCTTTACTGTTAACAGTTGCGCCATGAACAACATGCTCGACTGACTTGGCTGCCTTATCAACAAGCCTTCGTGTTTTGCATACGCGATACGCCGTTGGTTCTACTAGCTCATGGTAGATATTGCTACCATTTCTTCTTAACAATTCGTGACGAGCTTGAATAGTGGTGTAGACTATAATACTTAGTCTTGTCATGTACTTATTTATTTCTTGTGGGGAGAAGTGCAGAGGGAATATATAGGTTAAGAATGCACGTCCTGTTGCATATTAATTAGCTTAAAATATTATATTTTCTCAAGCTCTATTTAGCTCGATAAGTTAATTATTTTTCATAAATTCAACCTTATCCCTTGTTATAAAAGGACTAAACTAGCTGACAAAACGTTTCCGACGAAATGTAATGATACAGTTTGATTTAGGTTTTTAATTCCCTGTCTTGCTGTCTTTCCATTTGTACTTTCTTCGGAAATGACCTAAGGGTGATGCATTTGGACATTTTTGAATTTTAAAGTTTTCGTTTGTTTGACTTAAATTTTATGCTAACTCTGCAAGATACCGTTCTTAATGTGTGGTGTGATAATACACCTGTTATAAATTAAGGGATTTTGATCTACCTGTGTAATCGGTCTATGGGTGCTCCATTAAACCCTTACTGCCAAAATATTACAAGATAAGCAGAATGCGGGTATATTGAACCCTGTTAAACTTATGACATATATTTAACAATACCAGAAATCGGGAAAGAATTCCGTCTTTTCGACTTATGAGGTAAAATAGAAATTTAGTTTAAAGGACTTAAATATAATCATCTACAATTTTGTATTTAACTGTACCTGTACCTTGTAACTTATGACAAGCATATAAAATAAGCAATACTTGTTTAAGTAATGCCTCTTTGTGTGACATTGATTAAACGATTAACTACGGAATACCACAATACTAATAAGGTGTTGAGTATTATTGATAAATACAGTATAAATTTAATGAATTTCTACATTAAGTAAACCTAATTAAAAACCAAAAACACTTTGGTGAAAACCGCATCGAAATCGGTCCAACGAGATGTAAGGTGTGTAAGGGTCCCAAATAACAACTCACGGGACTCCAGCCAACCTCATCTGCACGTGGTACACCCGTGGTACTACTTGGTACACACGAGTCTCTGGCGCTCCCTACCAATCCGCACTAGACCAGCGTGGTGAGAGAAGGCCCTAACTTAATTCATGATTCTTTGCATACGCTTGTCTGATAGGTAAATGCCCTCACATCTTCGTATTCGCAACATTTAAATATTTAAACTCATGTGTATAAATAGTAGATCTATACCTATTATATAAAAATACTTTCCAGAAATAGATTTTCTCACCTGTAGAGTTAATGTGCTAATAATATTTTTAAAGTCGGATTTTACGATTAAGTATGAAACGATTTTCCTTTAAAGAATGATATAAAGACCGAATAGTACAATTTAAGACTTTTAATTAAATATACTATATATTTTACGTCTACAGACTAAAATAAAAACAGAAATGGCGCCTCTCCATTACACTAATACTACGCGACATTTGAAGCAGACGCAGCAGAATTAAAATTTCTCTCTGTCTTTGTTTTAGCAACATTTGCTCTACAGGTTGGCTTAAAGTCCTGGGGGTAACATAATGAGGTTATTAAAATGTTTATTCTTATACAAAAATGAAACAAAGGTCGTTGAATATTTTAGTAATGTTAAGTTAAATATACGATGAGTGGATGGAATTATTCTAGTATGTAAATGCTAATGTATACTTATTTATCCGTGAGGTAATACCTATGACACAACCGGCATAATTTAATAATTTTTTAACACTTTCACGGACACTCCGTCTCTGGGCATTTGGCACACAAAGATTAAAAAAGAAAAACCCAAGAAAACGACCATAAAAAAGTGACAATCATTTATAGCGATCTCGACGATATAGTTCGTACGAGTAAACTACAAAAATCGCAAAGCATACAACAATAGTTATTTATTATACAAGAGTGGAAAGTTCCTTTTTAACCGCGTGCTCGATTTGGATGACCGAGCAAGCGAAGGATTCTTAAGTTGAATCACGAGCGCAGCGAGTGATTCTAAATTAGAATCCTGAGCGTCAGCGAGGGAAACAAACGAGCACAAGGTGAAAAATCTTTCCACTCGAGTGCAATACGTAACTTTTCATCCCACCTCAGCGAGGAAATGACAAAATGAAAAAGAAAACAATTTATAATGACAAAATATTTTTTCACAATTTAAAAAGTTCTAATCATAAATTTGGCACCATAGAGGTTACATTAAATAGGTTTAATGACGTTTTGAATTTACAATTATATTGAGTACTCATTATATGTGATGTTCTAAATTCAAATCTACTTTGCCGCTCAAGCGAATAAAATAGAATTTTCCAGCCAGATTTCGAAGCGCAAAATTACACTTTCCGAGGTGGTGGGATGAAAAGGTTATTGATAAAAATATATGGTGGTATCAGCTCGAACTGGGTTGATTCCTTACATGAAACAGCTTGTATATATAAGCAACGGTGGCAAGAAAATACAAACACTATTACTATTAGATAAGCATTTTAAGACCTTTAAGTTGACCTTTTAAGTTGTACTTAATATTAATACAATAAAATATAAAATAGTATTAACTGGTCAACGGGCACAAAGCGAGCCACAATAGAAATCTGTTATTTGCGAACACCAGTGTTCGTCGTTTCTGAATATACCGTATTTCCAATTGAATATAATATATGCATATACACATATACACATGAGGAAAATATGTGTGAAAACGAAGCACTTTGTTATTTTTCGCAAGCGTTTCCTGTACCTAAGGAATCCGGGAAACAATTTACTGTCATTATATGTAAGTATTCAAAGACAGGATAATATAAATCTCTAGTTAACGACGATGCAATAATGTCCGATTTGGCTTAACTATTTGATTAAAGACATATTGAATGACTGGATGTTGTAAAAATATGATTATAACAGTATAATCCGGAAAGACAATATTCTTTTCATCCCACCACCTCGGAAAGTGTAATTTTGCGCTTCGAAATCTGGCTGGAAAATTCTATTTTATTCGCTTGAGCGGCAAAGTAGATTTGAATTTAGAACATCACATATAATGAGTACTCAATATAATTGTAAATTCAAAACGTCATTAAACCTATTTAATGTAACCTCTATGGTGCCAAATTTATGATTAGAACTTTTTAAATTGTGAAAAAATATTTTGTCATTATAAATTGTTTTCTTTTTCATTTTGTCATTTCCTCGCTGAGGTGGGATGAAAAGTTACGTATTGCACTCGAGTGGAAAGATTTTTCACCTTGTGCTCGTTTGTTTCCCTCGCTGACGCTCAGGATTCTAATTTAGAATCACTCGCTGCGCTCGTGATTCAACTTAAGAATCCTTCGCTTGCTCGGTCATCCAAATCGAGCACGCGGTTAAAAAGGAACTTTCCACTCTTGTATAATAAATAACTATTTCAAAATGTATGGTTTGTCTGGTTAAGTAATTCCAATACCATTGACAAAAAGCCTTCAATAAAGTTTACTTTTGGATTTGTATTTATTTTACAAATATCATAAACATAGTACGATCTCTCATACCCCGAAGAGTAGAGATAGGTGTAACATACACATTTCCCCAAAGATTTTCTATACATATATGAGGCATCGTTGTATTTACATCGTTGTATTACATAACAGGCACAGCAAACAATATCTATATTAAACTGTTTTTAAACTTTTTAATACATTTGTTTTTTTTTTATTAATTAATTCGATATTTAGCACCAGGATTCCAGTTTGTATTTATAAAATATCATTATTATATATCCAAGTCATCTAGTTAAAGTCACAGGAAATAAGGAAGCGTAACATGGATGTACAATAACAAAACATTCTTCCCCAAAACTGTTGTAATGACGTAACGAATGACGATGAGTACATTATCAACTTCTTGTAATGTTCCGACAACATTCTATTATCATTTATTATGGGATTTACCATTTTAAAAATTTGTTCGGTAAGGTAAATACAAATGAGACTAAATTTGAGGAAGGAAACTGAACACTATTATGTTTATCTTTAACATAGATGGTGATATGCATTCCAATAAACTATTTTATACTTATTGATTGACTTAAAAATAGAAAGTTCACTGACAGTACTAGATTACAAAATCACACACAATTCTCTTATAGAAAGAGATAATTATAAAATAGCATAATTGAAAATAGTTTTAAGTTCACTTTTATTATTTACTAGCTTTTGCCCACGACTTTGTCCGCGTAGAATAGTTACTTTGAGATAGTGTGATAGTATGTAGCCTATAGCCTTCCTCAATAAACAGGCTATTCAACACTGAAAGATTTTTTCAAATTGGAACAGTAGCCTCAATTGGTGGAATTGAAAATTTACTCCTACTCTATTTATTATTAGAAGCAAAGTTCATAGTCATAGTAGTACATTTGTTCTTCATATTCTGGGAGGCGTTATTTAATTTTTTTTACATGTTTGCAAAACGTCTAAATCGCATATTGTCTCCTATGCAAAAGCTTCTCTTAGCAAACATATTTATAACAACAAAATCTTTCTGCATCTAGCTAGGAAGATAAAATTATTACGTCCACATCGAAATCTAATTTGCATTTAATGTATTTACAAAATTATAAATTGATAATATTAAATTTTTTATATCACATTATTGTATGTTTCTTGTTGTTGATTTATTGTATATTTCTTGTTGATTAATGTTCTATTTATGAAGTTTTACGAATTGATGCTAATGTTTCGCTTATAATAGTTTTCTTGTAGGTTAAGTCTGAAATTTGTCTGTCAATTGGCTACCGCGTGTAATTAATATTTTTATCACCGATTTCCATTACCTAAATCCCATAAAAATTTATAAGAAACCACAGAAACAACATACTCACATAATCTTATCAGTCCAATCACGGAATCGTGCAACAAGAACGCACGATTTTTATTGCATCACAATACTTTCACTGATGACCTTGACAATGATACTTAAGGGAAGCAACAACTACACAGATTTTGTTAAAAATATTTAAGAATAAATGCCTTTAAGGTTGATTTTAAGTCACAAATATACTTGGCGCGGCAAGGAATAGTTTTATTGGGACATGCGCCCGAGCAAGCGGCGCGCGCGCAGCGATTTGCGCGGCTGATGAGTCGGAACGCGTAGAACCTGTGATGTGTAGCCGCGCAACTTTTTATACGCGTCCTTTTAGGGATCAACTGTAACGGTGTTTTAGGTCCAGGCGTGACTTATCGATGTAAAAAATGCATGGTTTTTGTGAAAAAAATGGTATCCGCTTTTATAAATATGTTCCACATCTACAGGTAACATGTGCAGTTATTAAAATTAAACCAAAAGCTTGAAAAATATCTTTATATGTGATTGATGTATTGTTTTTCTAAAATCTGTGAAAGTTTTATTTAAACTAATATATATCAATTATCTAATTAATAAAACCACGTGTCAGCTGTTTGTGTTTTATTTAATTACTTTAAAAAGGAATTAAACGCACAGTTTTCTGTTTTATCGTTTTACAATATCGTGTTCCGTTACCCGTGCTAGTTGGGCAGATAAATAGAAATGAATAATGTATATCTGTAATTGAAATTTTGTTTTTTTTAGATAAAAAATATTTTAACAACTATTGCCAGTTTGTTTTATTTCGTAATAATAGAAGACACGCATCAGAAATAATCAAGATCACTTAACAACACCACTGCAATAAGAAAAAACACTCGGTGAGCTATATTCATTCTGTAAACAGTCGTCAAGCCATAAAATTAAGTTTTCCTTTACAAGTTAGATACCAAAAAAATACAGTCGATTAGGTGTAATCCTATAAATATGAAATTTATTCATAATTAATTTTATAATTGTGTGTGCAAATTCTTCATATTAATTTGTACTAAGCATGACGCCATGATCCATATCATAACTTGATTGAATCGGGACTTTTAAGAACTCGCTTCCGTTTACGGGAGTAACATAAACAGGAAAAATACATAGTTATCTGTGTGGCAGTTACGAATATAATGTTTTTCTTGATAATTTTTCTATTCACCAGACTAACAAGACTCTGTTCTTTGAAATACTTACAGAATCATGTAACTTCCTTTCTTATATAAGCGGACATTTGACTTAACCACATCAGGCTAAGTAACATGAGACCGTAATACCACCACGTTGGCCAAATGCGGGTTGGTGGGCCCTGGGAATGGTGCGGATAATTGCTTCGGCAGAACCCGGGTCGCGACCTCGGCTATACATAATATCGGGAAAAAAGTTGGAGATGGACACGTAAAGATAACCCTGTTAATATGATGTCTTAAAAATAAGACTGGTGTAACGTGTGGTAGATGGTGTATATTTATGTTCGATGCGAATGTCTTATACAAGCTAAAAATAATTAAATAATGGTAAATCAAATATTTGCCAGTTAGATAGATACCGTCTGCTATTGACCCTGATCTTAGCGGTCAGGGTCACGATGACGACGATATTTTAAGGGTCATGACCGTTAAATTTATTATAATTAGTATCGCAAGGACGTTATTTTATAATACATAATAATTTGATTGAAATAAAATAAAAAATGAAAAAATAGAAGCACAAAATCTGTAACTCTTTAAATATAAGACCTCTGTACTAACAATAAGGCTCAGTTTGGACAAATGAACGAACCCGTTTTGCAAGAATGCGATTTGTGCTTGGATAAATTTGTTTCCTTTGCTCCATAACCATTGTTTGAAATTATTGTGAGAAACAAGCACATTCTTCTCACAATCACTTCGAGGTACTCTTTTCACTCGAGTTCTGTATGTAAAACAAATAATACACATTACGATTTATTAAGATAACGATAATTATTTTTCTAATTAAAAGTAGAAAAATTGACATAAAAGTGGATGGATGTGTGGAGAGTGAGGAAAACAGTGCTGATGCATTAACGTGGATGTATATATGGACAATCCATACTAATATTATAAATGCGAAAGTAACTCTGTCAAAACTACTGAACCAATTTAACCGAAATTTGGATAGTCTAGAGCCTGAGAAAGGACAAAGGCTACCTTTTATCCCGATATTCCCATAGGAACGGGTACCATGCGGGTGAATGTTAAAACATTTTAACAACACCTCCCAGAAAAATTAAGGACAAATTTATGCCAGTATGAACTTTGATTCTAATAATAGAGTAGGAGTTAAGTTTCAATTCCACCATTTGTGGCTACTGTTCTATTATGAAAAAATCTTTCAGTGTTGAATAGCCTATTTATTTAGGAAGGCTATAGGCATCTCATTATCTCCAAATAACTATTCTACGCCGACGAAGTAGCGGGCAAAAGCTAATATTTTAGTATGTAAGGAGAAAGAGCCGAAATGGATTATGAATAGATTATGTGAAAAATACCTATAATGAAGAAGACCTAAGGATAAGACAAAATGGAAAAAGAATGCAGAGATATTGATCACTCTGTTAACATAAAAGCCCAACCCCAAGATAACAGGTAATATTTTTGTAAATATAGCCAGGAGAAGCCTGATATTATGCACCGGACGCAGTTTATGGCATGTCTAGTGCAAGATATTAAAGTTTATTGAAAAAATATATACTTATCTAAAAAAAACTGTTACCTACTAAGGGATAGTGACTGGAAATAAAAAGAGCCAGTAAAGCATTTGACTTGTAAAAGGGTTTTTAAAGGCTATTGCAATACAACCGAACTGACCGAAGTGTAGGTAACAAAAAAGCGAAGTTTTTTTCCTGGATGGTCCGGTGAACTCGATTCCAATTACTGAACAAAAGAGGACCACTGCTCAGTGGCGCACAATCATCTATTTGCTAAGTTCGGTACCACCACCCACTTGTACTCTACTTACTACAGGGCCCTGATAGCGCTAAATAAGGCATATCCACACTCCATACTCTCGTGCTAGCGTTCCCTTGTCTCGTGGAATGTAGATAGAGCATAACGTTTTCGACTGCTATTTGGTTGTGGTAATTACGTTCTTATTTAGCGAGATCGGGGCCCAGGTCAACATTTTTGCATCTACGAAAACGAAAGCTACGAAAGTGTATTTGAAATACATACATACATATAATCACGACTGTGATCCCCTGAGGGTTAGTCAGAGACTAGGCAAAAGCAATCCATTGCCATAGTCCGCGCTTCACCAAGCAGTGACTGCACTCAGCGTGACAGGTGGTGAGCCCGTCGCCGCTATAAGCTGTTGGATACTTTGCAGTTCTAAGTACATTTATCGCCTTTTATGACACCCAAGGGAAGATATGAGTATTTGAAATATTAGGGAAAAATTATAACATAATTCGTTTTTTAAAACTAATGATCCATACATTTCCCAAAAACCGCACTGTAAATCTTTCTAAACGCAGAACGAGAAATTCCAAACTTCACAAATGTGTTTTATTTCAATGAATTTGCTACATATACTTCATTGTGTACACAACAGACCAAAAATTTGTCTCAGGGCTAAAATGATTATTTGAATTCGCAATATAGGTACACACATCTAAATCGTGGCATTCCGAGCAACGACTGTATTGTACTCATATTTAAGATGATATACGTGAGTCATGCGTGACACAATCTAGTTTGGTTTTTGTCCTTTCAATTGAGTAATCTGTAATCAATCACTAACAAAAAATCAAGGCCAGTTTCCTGGTATCCTCATCATTCTATTTGCACGTGTTGGTACCCCTAGTGTAAGTTTACATTGTAAAAATCACAACTTTTTAGTTGCGTTAAAAGTGTCAATTTCTATGAGAAATGTCATAGCACCTCTAGCGAAAAGAAGTTGAACGACATTCTTGACGCAACAAAAATGTAGACTTTTACAATGAAAACTTGTATAGTACGACTCAATCCAAGTTGCCAAAAAGGAAAACAAAACAAAGGTAATGTTTCAACTCTAAAATGTTTTGTGATGACTGTAGGTAATTGAAATCAATTGAATCGGACAACAATTGTTACCGTTAATTATATTTATGTGCCAATGTCCATGTAAAAAGTGTGATTATTGAATAACAAATTCGGTAAGTCGGCTTTTTAGTTTACCTATTTGGCAACTTGGATTGAGACGTACTATAGGGGTAATTATTTATCGTTTTGCAAAACTATTACAATTTAGTTTTTAATTTCCTAATTTCGTGTTAAACTCGTAGTTATTATATGTTCATCGTACTTAAATCTCGTAGTTAAATATATGTTCACATTACTATTTTGTTATTACAAAAAGGTTTGATGAGGTGCTAGATATTATAATTCAATGTTAACCGAATTCGTTACTATTGTATTAGGTCCTTACCTATGAAATTGGCATCTATCATTAGAAAAGCTTTAGTAATATGTGTAATATCACACTTCATAAAAATTATTTTATGAAGTGTGATATTACAAGTGTGAAGTCGTTTTTAAGTGAATGCAAATAAAATGATGTATTCGGGAGGCACTTAAAAAGAGTTGTCTCCGTGTCCAATTTTGACATAATTAAACTTACAACAAATTATCAAAAGAGCTCAAAAATATAGTCTATTTTTAGACGAGGTAATTATTTTTTAGGAATACTCTGAATCTTAATAGTTACAGACAAAATACTAAGAGAGAGAAAAAACATCAATTTCATAGGTAAGGACCTAATATAGATATGGATATGGAATGGATATGTTAACCAAACGAAGTATATTAACTCTTTATTATTTATATTTGCGTACTTTCCGTAAGATATCATGCGTAAAATTATATTTTACCATCGCCCGAAATAATTGGTTAAGCCCGCATCTTCTGACTAGAATTTTGAATCAGCAGAAATGAAATGGAGCCAGTATTAATCTAGAATATTAGAAATAAATCCGTGACAACATTTAGTCTTGTGCATATAAGAAGTTTTTGCTACGCCTTACTATCAGTAAATCTATTGGAAAAGAAATTCCCAGTAATCCAACTGGAAAGATAACACAAAAAGTTATAGAGAGGCAAGTATTCTAAGAACTTGTTAAGGCGTCTGTTGCTCTAATAAAGTGAATAAAAATCCCTCGTAGTAGTAATTTTTCAATATCTCGTATAACTCATCAGCATACAATTAATTGCACTTAAGTACTGATATCACTATAATATTGGTGCTGCAGATGATGTCCTAATAATTAATCGACCAAAGGCTAACTTATCGCGGTATTCAATATTAATCTATACATTAAAACTGTAGAGGTCGAATGTTTGTACATAGAAAAAATGCATAAAACTAAGTCAGGGAGATGTAAAAAGAGGGAAAATACCAAAAAATGATTTTTTAAAATTTTTATTTTCTCTGTTTGTACGGGCCAATCTCCGAAATGGCTGGACCGATTTTAATGAAATTTTGCATGGTGATACCTTATATCCCTGGTCAACATCTTAAATACTTTTTATTCCGGAAAATTAAAGGATTCTCGTGGGATAGTTAAAAAACCATAGAAACCGCGGACCAAGCCGTGGGCAACAACTAGTAACTTATAATTTTAACTAAACAATCCTTGCTGTCATAAGGACTTTTACACCCCACAGGGTTTTAGGGTATCTAAGAGGCTTCACAGACGGCAGCTATGTTGTATATTTATGTAAATTACATCTCGAGCCTGCCTCGTGAGTCTGCTTTCATTAATCTTACAATGATATGACAATTTTAAAATATACATTATAGCTACCGTGTGTGGTCTCCTGATGATTTCTATGGGAAGATGTAACGAGATGTATTGAGATGTATCGTGCTATATTAAACATTGGGCCACGCGGGTGACGGGACTGGAGTCCTTAGTATGGACGCAGTCACCCGCATTGCATGGCTCGTCGGCAGTCATTTCCTAGCAAGGATTCGACTGGTCCACCTCCAGAGATAGACTGGTTGAGGGCCTAAAGGCCTGGTCGCGTCTGGCATCGGCCCCTACATGAGATTCCGGTGCCGGTATATGCGTCGAGGAGGAATTGCTCCCGGTGGGCTTAGTGGGCTCGAGTCCCACATAACACCTCCTTCCCCAGAAGGTCGGGTATGGGTTTCCCATTACACCGGGCCAAAAAAATGTGCATAGCTCTGGTGGAAAGGCACCCTTAGGCGTGATGATATTTAAGAAAAACTTAAGAAAACCTTTTTCTTTACATCTATTCGATTTTTTTCAAACTCCTTATAGGCACATTTTTTCATTGTATAGATTTATTTATTTATTTATTTATTAACTTCTCACATACAATTATCATTACAGGAATATACCTAATACGATAAGTAGCAAACTAAAAAAATAACAATAAAAAAACAATCTATTTGTAACAAACAACGTGCAATGTAATTTTCGTGAATTCACTCATACTACATGAAAATAAATCTAATAATTCTGCGACCGAGTTAAGCGTGTGCAGAGAACGCGTTAGCGGTGCTTCCTTCAGGAGGTTGGTCCGGCCGCGCGGCACAGCCAGCAGCCGCGGTCTCCGGCGGCGACCTACGTAATTATTGGGTACGTTTATATATATATTGGCCAAAACCTCTGCGTTGTTTATTTTTTCAATAAATAAAGAAAAAAGAAAAAAGAGATGATAAAGATGAATTAAGGAACCCAATATTTCACTCACAAGGTGTTTGGTTTATAATATTTGCTATTTTAGCCGAAAGTGAGGTCAATAGATATTATGTATTGAATAATTTTGACAGTATTCATTCAGATTTGCTGTGTGACTGTGTGTGTGTGCTAGATCTTTATGTTCTTGTAGCCGCCCCTGCCGCCCACAAATGTAAATGAAGTATCACTGTGTACGAAGATAAGGGTTAAGACCTAATTCAAAACGGCTTACTCGCGATAATGTACCATATTCCATGCACATGAAAAAATTCTGTGACACATCGTGACCTATATATCAACTCTATTAATATCGATTGCCTCACACAGTGCCCGGTGATAGGCAACAGGCCCCCTGTGACACGGGGCCTTAAACATATCTGGCGAATTGTGAGTGTAAACACCTCTACCTCCACCCATTTGGGGATAGAGGCGTGATGATATGTTACGTGTGATGTGTTGTGATTTTGTGTTGTGATGTAAATACCTTAAATAATAAGAGCTATTAGGTCCTTACCAATGAAAATGGTATTTTGTATGGAGATTTTGGGGAATTCTGCATTTTCCATACAAAAATTTTTCTTCACAACGACAAATCAAAAGATAATAATATTTGGCATGTATCATTAGACAAGCTTTAGTAATATGTGTAATATCACACTTCATAAAAATTGTTTATCGTTTTTAAGTGAATGCAAATAAAATGATGTATTCCTAAAAAGGCACTTAAAAAGAGTTGTCTCCGTGTCCAATTTTAACACAATTAAACTTACAACAAATTATCAAAACAAATCAAAAGAGTTCAAAAATATAGTCTATTTTTAGACGAGGTAATTATTTTTTAGGAATACTCTGAATCTTAATAGTTACAGACAAAATACTAAGAGAGAAAAATACGCCAATTTCATAGGTAAGGACCCAATATAACTATTTTAAGGAAGGTAGGTAGGATACAGCGTGGGTAAGCTGTAGTCATTCATTGGACCATCATCCACCACGCTGGCCTGGTGTGGGTATTTTTCGGGATCATACAACCCAAACATACATACAATCACGCCTGCAATCCTCGAAGGGGTAGCCAGAGTCCAAGGAGCACTGTGTTCCTTAAGACCACATTTAGCCCTACAAAAATTGGGTACCCAAAAACCAAACATAAATATATAAAAATAACTAAATATCCTCAGTCATTCACACCAATCAACTAGTCCCATTTTAAGCAACTAATGCTGCTTGTGTTACGGATACTAGATGACGGACAAATATATTTTATAGATAAATACACATAATTATTCAGAATAGTATATATAATATTATGCATTTATAATGAACATACAAGACTGGAGAACAAATGTCTGAAAATTCATCACCCAAACACTTGCCTCCTGGGATCGAACCCAGGACCTCTCGAGATGGCGGCGCCTTGAGACCGGCGTACAGACCACTCGAACACGGAGGTCGTCAAACATACAAAGAAAAAAACAGAAATGCAAATAAAGAAAAAACACAACATTGTAAAGCCTTCGGCTATAAATCAATACTAATTGGTACAGGACGGTCCCGATGCGGAACTTTAATCAATTGGAAACACAAATTATAGTCGTCATGGGCTGAGGGTTATCATGTTTCTACGAATATTGCTGCTGTCGAGTGATTAATTGACGAATGTGAACATATTGGACTATGTATGCATTGAAGGACATCTAAAGTGCCGACCTGATGGTAAATGTCCCTACATACGTTTAGACTACGATTTTTATCTTATTTATATCTATATTTTTATCTAGTCACAGTACAAATTTACCAGTAATCCCCATTGTCCGTCTTACCGGTCAAAGCGGAGCACGTTATAGTAAGAACTGAAAGGCAAACAAAACAAACTCTTTCGTCTTTCTACGAGTATGTAGACGACTCATTGCCGAGCCTCAGCCTCGTACAGTCAGCATCAGAAGTAGCTCATCGCTATATGTCACATTTTACATGTACGACATTCCTAGACACATCATGACATTGGCTTCCACATTTAATTCGACAAGGTACTTAAATGGTCACCTACTTTTGATGCTGACTGTACATGTTATTATATTTTAGCAATTACCATTGCTAGTACTATTGCTAGTAGAACATGAATACTTTGTTCCACATTGGCAAAATATTAAATTAGCAAAGTTCTGATCGCTTTTGGGTTTGCGATCTTGTTTACAAATTACAAGAACAGACTTTTCTTCATGTGCATGTGTACTCTGTTCCCCTCTAAGCGGGTACGGTATAATGCACCGGTATAATGGTCTGTTTCACTCATTTTCCTTTGTCAGCTAAGGATACATTTCCATTCGTCATAAACTACCTTGCACACTCAATGCATGGCTTTTTGGTCTTTGATTTCTTTCTAAGGCCACTTAGAAGTAGCGGCATAAAACTTTGGTGTTGACCAATCATCTCATCCGTAATCTGCGGCTGATTGGCTCTCCAGTCGTATTCCGTCTTTCTCATTGGTGTCACGTCTGTACCCCATGCGGAGCTATGGGCAGCTATCATCTCCACGTAACGGTCACACCCACTCAACACCAAAGATAAATACAGTTATTCATACGACCATAGGTACCTAATATTTTTTAATGATCCTCATCTTTAAAGTGACTGGCGAAAGTATCAAACTTCCATACACAGAACTGAAATTCCATTTTTGTTTGCAATTGCAGTTTCTTTAATGAATAGAATAACATAAATGAAAGTTTGTATTTCAATGAAATGTTTACATGTCATTTGGTAACACCAGAACAATATTCGTATCATGTGTACTGCAGATGGACATCGTGGAATGGCACAAGTGGTAAGGGTATGATATCTTCCTCCACAAGAGCGTGACCCAGCTTCAGCATCCTGGAGACGAGCACGCTAGACACGAGAGCTCCGTTGATAGTTCTATTGTATCTGATTTCTTCAGAATCGGGAATATTCATGACTTGATAACTCGACGATTCTGTTATGTTTCTAGTAACTGTAAGTACAAAAAAAAATTGTTCTGTAGGATGCCTGTAAATCGAAATAGTATTTTATGAAACTGGTACATAATGAGCGACATCATATACGTACGTATATATAAGCATCACACGAGTGTATAATACCTAATTATGTGCAATTTCCTACACTAGTTTATCTAATCTCATACATTGAATATATTAAATAAAAGATAGAGATTGATACAGTTTATTTATTGGTTATTGTAAGTGTTAACATTTTGTATATTACAATTATGAAATTGAAAATGGAATTGTATTGTAATTACGTATTTGGTGTAGGTCCAACTGGTACATTAATATTGATTTCATTTTTATTATTTTTAGAGTTTAGAATTGAGTTAGACACCAATATTTTGTTTGTCATGAACTCATCTATATAGCCTTCTGCCACAGTCGTCGATTTCCATCCGCTGCGGCGCTTAAGCGTAGTGATATCCCCACCGGCGTCAATAAGCAGGGTCGCCGAAGTCCGACCCTGCTTATTGACGCCGGTCCGTCTGAGGCAATGTCCAGTAAACTGCTCTGAACTTGGAAGTTGTAGATAATCCGCTATAGTTTTACCTAAAGTTCCAAAGGAGAATGGCAGAATCCTATGTGTTTTTAGTACCATACAAAAACTTGACATTTCATGGAACGAATGCCCTAGTCTTGATACTCTAATTAAACCTAACAAAATATGTAATGGCAAGATATACTGAAAAGCTAGGGATAAAAAGTTGACAAAACATAAAACCTAACCTTAAAATATTTTTAAGACTTAGCGACATTCAAACCTTCAAAATAAAAAAGGAGCTACTAAGCAGTGGACAATATCGTTTTTTATGAAGCTGTTGTTACTTTTATTCAAATATAAAATATTCTTTAGATAACCAGATAGATAAGAAATGGGTGGGAGGGGGGCTTAGGTTGTCAGTTTTTATAGCGCCTTAGGAATGAATGCAACAATATTGCGTGTTGAGTATTGGTGCGAAGGCGACGCCGGCAGGAGTTGATCAATTTTTATATTAAAACAATTATAGATACACACCATAGTGTTTTCATTGTATATAAAATGAATAGAAAATGTGTGTTTATGAAGACATGTACAAAAAGGGAGGGGAAAAAAAGGAAAAAATATTACATTTCGTGTCGCCGCGCGTTTAGTTTTAAATATGTAGGCAATAATAGTATCGGTGCGGGCAGGAGTTGAAAAAAATGTAACATTTTTTTATCATAACTCCCAGCTTTGAAGTCAATTTTGTTACTTCAAAATCAACGATCTTATTACAAATTTTAAAACTAATATCACACGGTTTAAAAATGTTGGGTGATTTAAAACTCAAAGAGTGGTTCCTATTTCACCATTCTCCTTTGTTGATTCCAACTCTCTGTTGCGTACATTTTCCATGTTGGTAATTTAAAAAGAAACAGGCATTTTTACAAGAAACGGGCCGTACAGGAAAATACTATGACATATTATGTAAAGAATACATGGGTTCTTTACATAATATGTCATAGTATTTTCCTGTAATACTAAAGGAGCGGTCTGTTTTATTTTTTGTATTACGAATTGTTACTAATATTGTATTTTCGTAAATTCCCACGTCCTGAAACTGCCAATTGTTGTCTCCGATAATACCTCAGAGTAAACAGAACTGGAGTAGCCTTTGTCTAACATTCCCCTCTGCCAAATGCACAAGCATCGGATGCTTGCACGTTTAATAAAACTAGTTGAGCCGCCATTTTGACAGCCATAACATTGTAAACGTTGCGGCGAACAGAGCTCCCGCAAAAATGCCTGCCTGTGCTGTTTTTTGTTGTAAAAATGAATAGAAAACATCGAGTATGCTAAAAGATGGTGTCCCCTTTTATTTGTAATTATAATTTTTAAGATTTCATGATTATTTACTTCATTATTTCATGTTTTAGAATTCTACGATTTCAAATTTCGAACGCTAGTCTCGTGGGGAGTGCGGCTGTGACGTTGTCAAAACGCACACCCCACGTGACTATTTTAAGCGTGTGTGTGCGTAAAATTTAAATTTGTGTGTCGAATTATGCATGTGTGCATTTGTAAAAACGGCTGGCTTTGAGTGTAGTGGTAACCTCACCCCCCGCAAGAAATGGCAGAAAAAAATGTTTGAGAAATTGACTAATGGCTACTCCAGTTCTGTTTACTCTGAGATTACAGACCATGATTTCATTTTTTATCTGTGGCTGCGCGCGCTTTGGCGCATGCGCGGCGCGGAGATACCGGGAATTTTGGCGCCATAATACGTTTCCTTGCAATTCGTTGTTGTGCTTCGCTGGATGGTAGGTATTATTGTTTATTAAAATGTCTGATAGTGAAAGTGAAGAAAATTTAACGCCGCCCGACATTTTTAGTAAAAAGATAAAAAGATTTATGACCTTTTTTGTTGTCATACAATTTTTAGTCTCTAATTAAAAACGATTGAGCGTTAGAATAAAACTTCAAGACCAAAGCTGTCGCAAATTTTGTGTTGTACCTTGTACAACACTTCTATAAACGTTAACATCATTGGAATTATAAAACACGATATTACACGAATAATTGATTTTTTGACAATTGATCCTGAATAAACCATGACGCAGACACTAGATTTTATTAAAATTTTGAGACAAGTTTTAGAACACCAAAATTAAGGTGTACACCAGTTTCCAGCATAACATCTCTCATTCCCAGGTCAAATCCTAATTTGAATAATAAATAAAAAGGCCCAGAAGGGTTCTGGATTAAATCATGACAATTACTACCGACAATAAGTAATCCGACAATTACTAATTTTGTTTTTACCGACTTACATGACATAAAATCTGTATCATGCTTTTGTAAGTCAATAAAAAATGATTACCTGACGCTTTTATGGAAATGAAAAAAAAAAGAAGAAAAAAGGAAAGGAAAGGTTCACTCTGGCTTAAAGGTTCTTTCCTGGATCCACCTACTGGCTTATCTGTTTTTTTTTACTTAGGATAGGAAAGCTCTTGGCCTTCATCGCACCTAATGGTAAGCGGCGATAAGGCCGAAGGTGGAAACGAGCTTCACCCGTAATCCTCAACAACCGAGGAACTCGCTATCTTACCTCTGATTGCCGGAACACAACAATGTTTAAAACATTGTTATTGTGGCAACAATTTTAGGTAAGACGGAGGTAGCTAGCCAGGCGGTCTTAGAGGCCTAACCACCAACTAAACTGAGCAGAAAAACTTCTATCCCCATGGGGAATCGAACCCGGACCTCCCGATCAACACGAGTGGTGCGAACCACTTGCATACATACCGGTTATATACCGGCGTATATACCAAGTAAGTTTATACTTAATTTGGTTAAAAGACACTAATACAAGCTAGCAAAAATTTATGTTTACAGAATTTTCTTGGAAAATATTCAGATTTGAAAAAGTTTTAAAACTTGGCACGTAAAAGTGTCTTTTGGGATTCGCACCTAGTCTGTAATTTTTAATTAAGAGACTATAAATAATAATATACCTAATATTTTTTATCGAGCTTAGTTCATAAAATATTACATAAATCTTTTTAGGTATCCTATCCTAGTTGCGGTATTTTACTAAAACATGAAAAAGGATCAAATATTAAAATCAAAAATATTTTTATTTATAGGCGAAGATAAACACTAAAACACTGTATAGTACCAACACTATCTCTTGTGACATACTCACCTGGCCTGAATCCGCTATGGTGCTCAAGATAGTAATATGTGTATCCAATAAAGATTCCGAAAGTAATGGCCGAACTTATAATGCCAAGTACACTTACTGAGGCCAATAAGCAGGTCACCCAACGGGGTTTACTGAAAACATAAATACGAAGATGAAATTAAACCGAAAATTTTGTTTCTCTTTCTTTGTAAATATTGTGAAACCTATTCTCATGATGAATATCCAAGTTTCTGTTTAGACGAAACCAACGTTTTCAATTATATATCGTATACTAGCTTCCCTTCCCGGCTACGCACGGGTTATGCATGTATTGTTACATAAAATTCTTCCTCTTGAATCACTATATCTATTCACCGCATTCCACTTCAAAATAAAGTAGTATTAAAGATCTAAGCATACAAGGACAGACAGACCCATAGCGGGAAGCGATTTTGTTTTGTAATATGTTAGTGTTAACCTTATTTAATTAAAGATTTTCTATACATAATGTAGAACAATTTAGGTGACAAAAAATATGAATTCTTACTTTTTTAGAACTTCCGGCACATTGTCCTTTTGTAAAATTGTGTAACTAGACATTGTTGTTAAATATCTAATAAATTAGTTTAAAAATAAATAATATAAAATAAACTCTGACAATCATTAATTAAAGTTGAAAAAAAAAATCAATGACTGACTTGAAAATAAATAAATGGATCCATTGAGTTACCATAGATGATCTGTAAACTGTAGTACCTAATGTATATCTATGGTAATACATGTAACCATAAGTTAAAAAGTTTTATAAAAATTTTCTCTGTTGTTTATCAAAAGGCAAACTTTAAACAGTGAAAGAGGCAATAAACTTATTAATAAATAATGCCAGCGGCATAGATTTAGAATGTCTATAGCCGGCGGCGGCACCGCAATACTACTTAACAGAGGCCTTTGCTTTACTATTTATTAGATGCTACGAAAGTTCTGTAATCAAAATGGAATTTACCGTAATGCCTGCTAGTAAGTCTACTGATTACCTAGTCAGTCTGAGGATTATCTAGTTGTTGTAAGAAGTCATCAATTGTTACCACTTTAGCTGATTCTGCCAGATAATCTACAAAATAACTCCTTAATCTGCACTCAAATGCACTGTATTTATACATGCATCACGTTTTAAAAATCTCCACAACGGATTTGATGAAATTTGGTATGGTGATAGTTGAATGTATTGGTTAACATTTAATATATCTTTTAATCTGAGCTTTTACTGCAGGAAAATAGCCACGCGAACGCTAACCAAATTTACATATTATTACCACCTTCTCTTCTCATATTATCTCTGATTTCCTTGGTTGCAACCATAGACAAGGGTCTATTTTCTTTTTATGTCAAATTTTATGCGGTTTTATTATTATTTTTCCGTGATTTTTAGCAGTTTTATGTTTTTCTGAAATATATTTAATTTATGTTTTTTTATATATATTGAATTGTCTCTTATAAAAATATAGTTTTAAGATTTCTGCTACAAAATGGTATGCGGGTGCAGCTCCCAATTTGACTGTATTGGAAATATTGTTTATGTTTTTGAAAAGTAAGTCCTTTAGTTCCTTTTTATCATCTCTCAGTTGTATCATAGATCTGGCGAAGATCGCAGGTAGCTTGGAGTACAAGTCTGACTGTCGTGAACGTGTTTAGGGAGTGCCTTTGTTCAGCAGTGGAAGTGTTTACGCCTATGATGCTCCACTGTATATCAGAAGCAAACTAATTAACTTTTATTTTTATCTTTCTTGTCCTCGTAATCTTGTAAAGAATTTTAATGCTGTCTTCCTTCTCGACGTTAAAAAATACAATTATTATATATCAGTGAATACAATCAATTCCAATAATGTCCTATGTTTTTGTATCAGAATACATTACTTCTATAGCCAACACTCGATATTACGGGGTGCTCAGTCGTTCGCGCGTGCTTTGATGATTGGTCGAGGCGCGTCAGTCAACACAGAGCAGGCAGCCTTGCGCGGCAATTGGTCCACGGGCCTGCTCGCTGCCCCCGAACAAACGCGGTGGCCTCAGTATTGCGTTCTCTCTTTTGTGTCCGTATCATCTCGAGACTCAGCAAGCGCAAACCATTGTGTTCGTTGGTTCAGCTATATTAACCTGTCAACGAGATACAATAGAAACATTATATTTTTCGCGAACGCCGGCGTTCGCTTGGCCCTGAACGAGATGATATACTTCACGAGCGTCGAAGGTACGCTCAGCAAACGACTGTGGCGCCCTTTGAGTAAAACGAATTGCCGATACTCGATGGCTCGAGCGCTCGGTCGCTCGCCCGGTGCAAGTGCACGTATTTCCTCGGTCGAGCTCGGCCGAGGCGCATCAAAGAGCGTGCTGCCTCACGCGGCCATTGCCTCGTGAGGCTGCTCGCTCTGTGTGAACACGCTTATTGAATAATACCTCCATTTCTCGTAGGCTCGCAGCCTGTATAGCACTCACAGGTGTCGTCACGTGCGTCTTTATTACTGTACTGGCTAGTATTACACTCGGAGTTGGTATCGGCTACCACTACTGCAATGTAGAGGTGAAAACTGATGAAGCTGAAAAAATTTTTAAAACCTTGGAAGAAAGAGAGACAGCAACCGGCACGACACAGTCTTCTAAGGCACCTCCCGCTGCTCCCCCAGAGACACCCGGGTCTATCTCCCCAGTAGGGGATGGCAACCAGGGGCCACACTCAGGCCCGGCACTTCCCGGCCCGGCACCTCCAGGCTCGGCACCTCCAGGCCCAGCACCCCCAGGCCCGGCACCTCCAGGCCCAGATGGAGGATCATTTGGGGGACCGGATGGTGGACCAGATGGGCGACCGGGTGGAGGATCAGATGGTGGTGGATCAGGATCTAGCGTTGGAAAATTCTTTAGAGCTTACGATAAATCACATGCACCTATTGCACGTAAGTTAAATACAGAGTTACTAGGAAAGTATTACAGAATATTAAAGGACGTTATTATTTATCTTATTCCTGATGGATTTGCTTCTATCTTTTTTCACCTTTACCGTTAATGAGATTTTTTTTTGTAAATCCTGCTCTGCTGTTTATTTTATGGCTTTTTGTCGTTTTTATCGGATTAGCCGCCGCGGACGCACGCGTGGCCCACACGTACGGGGTTGTACGCGGGTACAACCCCGTACGTCGTCGTTAATCTTTATCTTCTATACATATAATAAAACTGTAGAGGTCGAATGCCTGTACATAGAAAAAAAGTTTAAAACTAAAAAAATAAAGAAAATAAAGAGGGAAATTACCAAAAAAAAATGTTGTTCCTCTCTGTTTGTCTGTTTATACGGGCTGATCTCCGCAATGGCTGGACTGATTTCAATGGAATTTTGCCTGGTGATACCTTATATCCCTGGTCAACATCTTACATACTTTTTATTCCGGAAAATTAAAGGGTTCCCGTGGGATAGTCAACTCTGTGTTATCCGGTCTCTGCTGTGGGTACCCGCGACGGGTTACGACGGATCCCGTAGACGATGCCTCGCGCGGAGTCACGCGACGGGTACCCGGCGTCCGCTTAACTTAGTTTTCACCCTAAGGGTTATTTTGATGTATCAAGATAGTGGACATAATGAATTAATAAAAATGATGACAATACTTTTACGAATAGGACAAGCTTCATACATTTTTTGACAATTTCTTCGAAGTTTAAATAATTATTAGAAAATGTTTAAATTCTTACCTTTGTGAAGCAATTTTTTAAGCTGCTAGTTGTAGGTAAAGTTTTTGGTGATCATTTTTATACATAATACATAACAAACGGCCCTTAAGGCCCAAATCCTAAAAAAAAACAACAAAAAATATCTTTGAAATTTGACTATTTCCGTAACGGTTAAGTTTAGGACACCAAAATTATGACTGAAGCAAATCCATCAGAAATGACCTGAATAATATCCTTTAATATTCTGTACGACTTTCACAGTAACCCTATATTATATATTTAAATTATAAATTATATTTTAATTATTTTAATTTACCGATAAAAAATTGCTACTAACTACCAATAAAAATATATAAATACGTGACTTACGTATTTAATTACAGGAATTATATTATAAGTTTAACTTATTTTACACAATTAATCACTATGATCTGTTAAAATACGAATTCAAAATGGTGGCTATATCCAAGGAGCTTAGAGCGTTCATATTGCAAATTGGTTCATGATTTTATCATAATGTCTTGTCTCTTTGGTCATGCTAGCGAAGCCGCGAGTATTATTGATATTCATTTTATATTTTTATTTGTTACAGAAGTCAAGAGGCTGAGAGCTGCCTTGTCCGAGAAACAATTTAAGGATGAAACGCGACGATCCAATAAAATTATGATTGTCCCCCTATTATCTCAAATAAATATTACATCCTTACTAACTAAAATATTTGACAAAAATGAAAATATTACTGTAGAGTTTATAAGAATGTAGTAAAAAAATATTGCATACCATATTTTATTTTATTAACTTCGGGTTACAAATAAAGAACAAATTATTCTTCATCTAGCCCAGAAAGTTGAATTCCTTGTGCGTTTCAGCTCATAATGTCAACTTCTCATAATGTCAATCAGACAAAAAATGCACATTTCTTAAAACTTCAACTACTAAGAATGTCAACTTATCCAAAAGACTACTCGAAATGTCCACATCTCACAATAACAACTTCGCATTTGGTGAACTTCTCCTAATGTCAACTCTTAAATTATATATTCTCAAAATGACAACTCTTCGTAATTTGTAACGTTCGTTCGTTCGTTTGTTCGTGTGTTCGTAATGGCTAGTAAAAATGAAAACCAAAGTTTTACATTTCTTTCTTACAATAGAATTTTTCAATATAAATATTATCTAAAAATATCGTGGTTACTTCAGTCGGGGGATGCCAGTGTTATGTAGGTACTAATATTAACAAAAATGTAGGTGACTTATTAAAATATAAAAAAATGTATAATTAATCAACTGTGTATTATCATTATGCCCAAAATTAAATTAACATTAATTTATTTAAATTAAAATATAACAGTTTTCCAAAATATATGAAAAATGCAGATTTTTATTTTGCAGTGCAATTGCACTGCAAAATAAAAATAATTTTTTTTTTTATTTAAACAAAGAAAGTCGCAAAAATACAAGTATTTTAAAAAATGACGAAATATAAAGATTTTCATTCTGCAGTTCAATTAAATGTTTATTATATTTTTTATCAAAAATTATGCCTTGTCGTATTCTCCTATTTCTTAAAACTATAAACATACTATTCGTTATCCGTTGATCCCAATATTTTGTTTCTTTCCTTAATTTGTATAAAAAGAAATACACATTCGGGTTCTTTTGATGATAAATAAATATATGACTTTTCTTAAGAATTTGCTATATATGGTACAAATTACAAAGAGTTGTCATTTTGCGAATATATCATTTAAAGGTGCGAACAAACTATGAAACATATATAACTTTTGTTTTATAACACGTCCAGTCGTCCACATTACGTAACCTTGTTATTTCACATTGAAACATAAAACAATAATGTACATATTACAAATAACAATGCAATAAAAAAATGTTATTAAACCATAGTCGTTAGTCGTTCTACAGTGCTAAGTTATTTAAAATTGTTGTACATATCAATTACATGTTTTATAACAGTCAGTGTCCACATTATCTGAAACATGTATTTTTTTACATATGACAGGTAAGCTCTTGGCTTTCATCTCACCTGATGGTAAGTGACGAAGATGGAAGCAGTGGTGGAAGCGATTTCATAAACGCTATTTAACTTTTAATTGATTAACCATAGTAATTCTGTTGCTTAAAACCCATTACGCCCGCCGTTTTCTAATGGGATGAATGCTCATTCATAATAAAGGTGTAATCTAGTTACTTTTGCGTGGGGGCTGAATTGAACACGACTATATATGTAATAGTTTCAATTGGTCTATTTATTTATAACTCCATACCTACACACTATTACACACACCACACTTCCACTTTCATTCTTGTCTCTTGTCAATTCAATATTCAATTCCTGATTATGAAACAAACGATAACGTTATCGAAATAATTTGTATTTCGTGGAATTGTTTACATCTCAATAATGAATCATGTAAACTGCCGACGGCCATCGTACCATTGTTTGGGTGCTAAGGGTGTGAACTCTTCCTCCACAAGAGCATGGCCCAGTTTGAAGATCCTGGAGACTAGGACACGAGACATTAGAGCTCCGTTGATAGTTCTGTTGTACCGAGCTTCCTCAGAATCCGGAAAATTGACAATTTCATAATTCGTTAATTCTGTTATGTTTCCAGTAACTGCAAGGTTAACAAATTGGTGCATAAAGAAGAAAATAAAATTTCGACAAGTAATCTTACCTACACTAAAAATTGTAATTTTTTATTTATAAACGAAAACATCTTTTAGCTTCAGGAAAGTGCATCTTTCTGCTTTCTACCCACTTGATTGATCTACATGTTGGAAATATGTATGTCCACAGAATCTGTGAGATTATTTGGAACTAGGAAAAGTTCTTAGAAAGTAATGCTATTTCTAAGAGACTGTACGTCCCTTTGGTACATGCTTACCGGGTCTAAGTCCAGTATGGTGCTCAATGTAGCAGTATGTGTATCCAATGACGATGCCGATAGCAATAGCCGAGCCTATTATGGCAAATAAACTTATTGTAACCAATATGAAGGTCACCCAACGGGGTTTACTGAAAACAAAAAAATGTATAAAGCTACTCAAAAAATAAAAGCTAATTCTGTGAAGATGAAATAACTCGAGCCATTTTTGATGATCTTTGGAAATATCGTCAAAATTTGGAAATTCCCCCTCCTCCCATAGGAGAAGCGCAAGGCTGATAGATATTACATCACCATAATCAGCCGGATAGAAGCTTTTTGTAAATCAAATGGAAAATAAATTCTTACTTTTTTACAACGTCTGGAAAATTGTCCCTTTGTAAAATTGTGTAACTAGACATTGTTGTTTGTTATCTAATTTATTTGTTGAAAATGAATAATAAAAAATTAATTCTGACAACCTGAAAATCAAAATAAATAAATTCAAAGAGAAAATGTGCGTGTGTGTTAAGCACTCCTTTCTAGAAATGAATATCTATGCTAAATTTCTTATAAACAATTCACTATTTTCTTGATTATTTTATTGTCACATTCATGTCAGTAACGAGCATAGTTATTGTATACACTTTGTTGTATACTCTTTGGTAACGAGTTTCTTTGAACAAGAGCAATAGCAATAGCAAGTTTTAGTTTTTGCGGTACATATTTTATTAATTCATATTATCAATCATTTGATGTATATAGCCGAAAAGTAAGTACTCCAATGATTTATCACTTTTTAGTGGTAGGCCTGTTGTCGAGTTGTGACGGACTGGGGCACTATTGGTTCGAGAGGTCGCGGGACTCGCACTACTCGTTCGAGAGGTCGCGGGACTCGCACTACTCGTTCGAGAGGTCGTGGGACTCGCGTTTTCGATCCCACCGCCTGTACCACTAACTGAGTAAACCTATGTACTTACAGTTTATTGTAAATATTGCTTGCCTTACATTGTGCCCGGTGCATAGCAACAGGCTCGCCCGCTTGTCATGTCGGGAGTAAACATATCTAGCGAAATGTGGGCGTCAGCACCTCTGCCTACTCCTTCAGAGAAAGAGGCGTGATGATAATAATATGTAATGTTATGTTACTGAAAAATATGTTGAGAAATTGGCTACCTACGACTTGCAGCCGTTTGCAGCAACTTGCTTGCTATTAAACAGATTGATAATTCGTATCAATCTGTTTATTTTAACAAATGCAAAATGCTCCTTTGTTGAAAAGAAGTAGTATAGCGTCTGCTGACTGCTAAACCAACGTAAGTGCCGATAACATCGAACATCTCAGTTCGATGTTAATAAAGAAGATTTAAAAGTTCAATATATTTTTCACTTTTATAATTTTTTTTTTGGAGAATGTTTCATATCAAATGATGGAGTAACTTTAAAGCTTCAATTATGTAGATGCGTTAGACAACATTAAAAGTAAATAAACCAAAGTAAACTAAAGTACATACAGTTGACTGTGAATATCGCTTCATATTGAGCTCGGTGCGTGGCAACAGGCTCGCCACCTTTTATATAATGACTTAAAAATCAGGTGAAATGTAGGTGTTCAACACCTCTACCTCCCTTTCCGATAATATGTTGTGTAGTTTTTGTTTTAAAAGTAAATTGTTTGGTATGTTTCAGACTGGCGATATGTCTAGCTGCGGTGGGAATAGTCACGTGCCTCCTATTCACGATAATGATGATGCTGTCATTGGGTATAGGCCTGGGGTATAATTACTGCTTTGTCGAATTCAAGACAAAACACAAATACAGTAAGACCTAATCTGTGATAAAACACTAAGATCATAGATAGATACAGATAGTTGTTGTACATCTAATTGCCAGTGCCCAGAAGATTTGCTTTGCTTTCAACTTCTGGGATTACAGTTTATGTTATTATCTTGTGGCATAAGATATTGTTGTGATTTTCTACTGCCTGTCTTATTTTTCATACTGGAACACAGAACTGGTACTGAAAAAAATATGCAACTAATAATTAATTAAATTCACAATTATATTACAATAGTATATTCTACAGTATTATAGTTATTGTTACAGGACCTGGGTACTACAGGTACACAGTCAGGCGTGCTACCCCAACGACACAAAGAACATACCGACGAATGCCACCGTACCCAACTCTTTACACCCCAGATAGAGAGTGGTGGTATCACTATTGGCAAAGACGAGCAATAGCATATGATAATAATTTGAACCTTACCGATTTCTACAATAATGTAAATGCTGCTGACTTTGAGAATCTAAATATTTCTCTCGCACTGTCTTCTCAAGAACTATTTATGACACAAACTCTAATGGTGATTCTAATATGAGTGTTAATGAAAACCCACATACATATAGTGTAGACGATGATGAAGATGGGGATTCAATATTTTTTAAAAGAAACTACATCGGAACCCATGGATGCTATTAATGTTACTAAAAGGGAACTAGATAAGAGAAAGGTTCCAAGTCCTAGTAAGCAGATTCTACAAATAAACGGCTTGGACCTCATTGCCTTATTATCAAAATAGAAATCTGAAAATAGAACTTATACCTTAAACATAGAAACACAGTAAATAAGCACATTTGTGAATTTTTATCATATAATTTTATCCTTTTTTAAGTAGCTTTAACATTGCTAGTTTTGTTTGGTTTTTAAATATAAAGATTAATTATAATTAAACAATGTTTTTTATTTTGTTCGATAGTATTTAATAAAAATATTAATAAAGGTTTTTCTTATAAATGAAACTAACAGAAGTGTTAAAAACAGAATTCTAGCGCAATAATTTAGAGAATTCTCGCACAATAAATTAAAATTTTAGAGCAGGCGTCAAAGAAAGTGGAGTGTGCAAAATGGTAGGACCGCATTCTGTAAAGTCAAAGTAATGTTTTAGTCAATACAATGCAAATATAACTTTGACTAAATCATCTCTTCTCGGAATCTTGGAACTTGTCTATGAAAAGCAAAGGGTCTTTAAAAATCTTTGACTGCTTATCTATAATCTTTGATGATTTCTAGGTGTAGATTATCTATGTTTCTATGAGCTTTTTGAGTGATTTGAAAACCGTTGTAATCAGAATGTGTGCCGTTAGTAGTTGACAATAAAATAAGTAAACAATTATGAAAGTTATAAAAGATATAAACATCTCGTTGAAATATTTCATAAGGACTGTTTAAAGCAAAAACGAATTATCAATGTTTCCTCTCCCTAAATAATGTGGTAAGTGTTTTACAAATACAAAATTGTCTGTTCATATTAGTTTTACATAAAAAAAAATTCTGTTTGAGTTAAGATCTTAGATCCAAAGGGTGATTGTTTGATTCGATACAATACCAATCAACACCAAATTTATCAAACACCAATCTATACACAGTTAAAGGTAACCTCTCTAAAGTTTCAATCTTTTCGTTATTATCTCTGCAGTTATGTAAGCCCATTCTAATTATAGTGGATATTTCAGTTTTCGCAACATCATTATTGGCGGTGGTGGCGGTGGTGGCTGTTGCATCCCCATCCCCAATCCCTGCGCTTGCTGCTGTAAGTGCTGCGCCCAGATCTGCCTGCAGATATTCTGTTGCTTGTTGATCATTGCTATTATTGTGGTTGGCCTGTTCTTACTTGCTGAAGCACTATTTTGTAAGCAGAAGGCAAAGCTCTATTTTTCAGTAGATTTTATTGACCATATTTAAATATACACAGTTTTGGGCACATACCCCTTTTATGTAGGAACAACATATCAAGCCTTTGGGGCCATCCCCAACGATCCCGATAGAAACGATGAAATATATGCATGTGTTGATGCAGTTTAGGGTGACGATGACGGTAATGGACAATTAAGGCTTGAGTCCCAATAAAAAAATATGTGTAATGCACTCAAACCAAATTATAAACAATTATTGTAGGTAGAATATAGCTTGCCTCACATTGTGCCCGGTGCACGCCAAAAGGCTCTCCACCAGTTGTACTGCCGCCAAATGTGGGTGATACCTCTTCTACCCCTTCGGGATAAAGGCGTGTTTATTATGTATGTATGTGTATTGTAGATATTTATCAATTGTCTGGTATGGTTCTGGTATGGCACAGTCTCAACCTCTGTTACTTGAACTTGAACCCTTAAATATATTTTTCCTGCCTCTTCGGAAATTTAGGCGTAATGATATGTTATGTTACATATCAGACTATGAGGGCAACTCTTAAACAAAATTTTAGTAAGATAGATAAAACCGTATTATAGTTACATCCCTAGGAATATAATAATATACCGGAACATAGTTATAATACAGTTTATGTTTAGTGTTTTAAGTATAATTACTAGATTAAGCTTTGCGACATAATTGTAGGATTGTAATGCGGGTCAATCTGTTTTGAACTGCAAAGAAAAAGGGTCACTTAGAAAATGATATTCCTTGTAAGATAGTAATGAATCTCTATTTATTTATTTAAAGAAGAAACCAACAGCGTTTTACATATAATTAGTATACACATATAAACTTAGGTAAAGCCAATTACAGGTTTCTATATATAAACATAAAAAAATATACATTAAATAAATGCACAGAAATAAACATCCATCATTAAAATTATAGTATATACTAACTGCATAAAAGAATATTATACTATATTATATATACTGTATAAAATAAAATTCCTATTAATTACGGTTCTATAAATACATAGGCATTGGTTTGTACACGACCAATCAAGGTCAATGAACCACGCAAATAAAATAATATTAGCTACTCAGAGATGCATGAATAGATTTTTGGAAAGCAGGCTTTGAAAGTCTAAATGGATCGTATTCACTAAAAAAGTCGATGTAAAGCCGCACGAGTCGAACCATCGTACCATTTGACGCATATTTGGTTGATCATGCTGGCACATGAAACAGTGAAGTGTGTCGAGTACGACGCACCGGAGGAGAATAGGTGATGGCTGCCACCAAATCATTACAGTTGACATAACCTCTGACATAAATATATACTATGCGACACAATCATCATATTTATATAAATTCTCTTACAGGTTAAATTTAAACAAGTTGTGATGAACAATTTAAGTCTGAACTTCCTCTGTGTAAGTAAACATAAAAATAAAAATTATCTATGCTTCCAATTGTCTGTGTTCTGTCAGGTTTTGGTAAATGACCTACCGTCAAGGTGTAATAAAAACATCCCACAAAGTTTATCCGAAGAAACAGATTTTAATAATGTTTTGATAATGCGTCTACTGCAATTGGAGCGGTGATGTGGTATGTGATGTTTGCATTATAATTTAAATTACGTAGTAATGGTTTTCCAGTGTCCTGTTTCCTATCAAAACATGATTTTTGTTTACAAATAAATGTATCACATCAATATCTGTTCTACATTTTTTGTTATTAATACGACCTCCGTGGTCGAGTGGACTGTACGCTGGTCTTAAGGCGTCGCTATCTCGGGAGGTTCTGGCTTCAATGTGTGGGGGCAAATGAATGTTTGTGTGATGAATTCAGTGGCGTGATACATACGCTATCGGATTTTAATCCCTTGAGGGTCAGCGCGAACACCGGTGTTCGTAAATAGTAGATGTTTCTATTGTGTCTGGTTTTCTGACCATTGACATTTTATTATTGAAAACGAAACATTCCTTAACCTCTGTTGCCGACGATCCGTACTGCCCCCTTATTCCAAACTGTCGGAAACTAAACGAATCACGGAATCTCTATACCTATCACTTTTTATTGCGGCGAATTAGAGCGAGACGGGACGTGACTTTCCGAATCGAATCCGTGTAGTTTAGAATAAGGGGGTTGGTCCGGGACGCTACTTCAACCGTCCCTACCTACTAATCTGCATTGGGCCAGCGTGGTAGTGTTATGGTCAATACTCCTCATATTTTTCCCTTAGCAAAGACACTTATGTGATGTCTCACTTCAGTGAAATGTTATGAGTAAACAAGCACATGCCTGATAAGTTTTTTTTTATGTGAACTTAAAGACATCAAGTTTCATTTTGTTTCTTTTTCAGTTGGCGCAATATCTACGTGAGCTCAGATGCATTGAACGTTGGTGCTCAGATCTTGTTTTGTGTGATTTGTATTATCATTGTATTAATTGCGCTGCTGGTTCTATTCTCATCTGGTGTAATATGTAAGTTGATAACTCATTACCAACATCGACACCATCAGTAGCTTTTAAAACTAATAATACTATTAGTAGTAGATAAGGACAAGCGTATTACTGGGACATTTAATCGTAGTATTAGTACTACGATTAAATGTCCCAGTAATACGCTTATCCAGTTGCCTGCACTGGATGAGCATGTCACTGACTGAGATCAACGACTATTTGATTACAATTATAGAAGGTATATATCGATCTTTAGACATAGAGGATGTCTATTGATATAAAGATTAAAATTTTAATGATCTAAGAGGGAATGAAATTAATATTTGCAATTAATAAATACCCGTTTGTAAGTTTGTAAATTAACTTTATTTTAAGCCTTTACTAGATGCCTTATTCTAAGAAAAGGAATAATTTTCTTCTCGCATTTGTTGTATTTTATTTTGAAAAGCCTCACATTCTTTTATACCTACATTACAATATGATATACGCCGAACATTTAGCAATCCCGAGCGAATTGATGCTGTATGTCTGTTTCGTGGAGTATTTATACAATGTTTTGTTTTCAGGAATCTGATAATTATTCATAAATTTGTGTTCCACATGAACAAGGTGAAAAGGAAAATGCGAATAATAAATTTTGTTTGTGGATCGTGCGACGTCTGCAGGCTGTTGGGTTACGCAACGAGGGAATATTATGTGAAAATTTGCGTCACGTGTACGAGTTATATGTTAATAAGACAAATTTTGCAACAGAGTTCTCAAAGTACTTTTTTTTTTAAACCCAATACCAGCTTTACCATCTAGTCTTCTGCAGTAAGCGTTAATTATCGAATATCTAAAAAGAAAGATGCGATATAGGTTCTTGGCTTTGACCAGAAATAAAAATATCATGAAAATACTTTGTACTCATTACTTTAGTTTATCGATTAGAAGTTTACAATTGGAATAATATATATATATTACATTAAGTAGTAATTAATAAAAAATGTGGTAATATTAATATTAAAACAATACTTTCCAATTATACGCGTAACCAATATTTTCAGGAAAGGCAAAAGTATATTATTAAATTAGATTTTTCAAGGTATCGTCATCTCGAGAAGTTCTGGGTTAATTCCCGGTGGAAACATGTTTGTGTGATGAATTATACGTTATTCCGTCTTTGCTGTTTACTGTATAGAGTATGTTTGGAATATTTATATCTATAGATTATGTATATTTTTAACGGTATATTTTTAATCGATGCAAGCCGTGTCGCGTTACTTCGGTCTACGCATGGCGTGCATCTCGAGATGCAGCGCTTCGTGTCACAACCTATTCTGAATTCTCACAATAAGATGTATTAGCTATCTTTTCTTGTAATATATATACCAAAATTTTGATTCGGCCTATTAAAATGCAAATTGTTGCCTATTAAAAATTGGTTGATAGGTAAAAATAAAACATATTTAAATTGAATTTCTACAGCCATCCCTTATTTATATTAATCGAAATAGGTATATTTCGGACCCCTGCACCCTGTACTAAATACTATGTGAATGACACATTATTTTCATTACTTTTGATATGAGTCAACTAGCCTATTCCAATATGGCGAACGTTATTTTTATTTTTATTGTAAATTGCTGTTTTGAAGTGGATCTTGTGCGTAAAATCTGTGTAGTTTTGTGCAACAAGTGTTACAAACAATATGGAGGATCATTGTGCTAACCGAAGTGATGTGAAAATGTGAAAACCATAAAACTTTAATCGTGGCAATCCACCTCATTTATGTAGCACCACTGGGTCTCCCATCAATAATTTGGCGCCAACCTCTCCCAAGATGCATTGAAATCCATTATAACTTATATTTCAATGTCAGCTATTGGATAAATATATTTAATGACGACGAGGCTGTATGGGCTAAGTTCCTCTTGCCTTCCCCTAAAAAGAAAAAAATCTTTATTTTTGGCGCCATTCAACTATGGCGGACGTGATTTTTATTTCAGTGATTGTAGGTTATATTGTTACGGAGTGGATCTTGTTGCATAAAATCAGTGTAGTTTTGTGTAATGAGTGTCAATAATGATGAGCAATGTGGAGGATCATTGAAATAAGCGTCAAATGGTGTGAAAAACGATGAGATTTTTACGTGATAATCCACCTCATCGAAGTAACACCACAGTGTCTGCCATCTATTGTTTGACGCCAAACTCTCCCAAGACCCATTTAAATGTATTACACTTGCATTTCAATGCAAATACTGAAGACATAAAAATACTGAAGACATGGCTGGCTGTACGGGCTTCGTTCCCTTTGTCTTCCCTACATGGGGGAATTTTACAACTGAAAAATGCTTTTAAGTGTCACCATTTATCAAAATATGACATTTTAATAATTGCTTCTTTGCTAATATTTTCTTGTAGACATTATCTATTAAAGTTCGCGTACTGCATGAATTATTAAATGAATTTTATGCTTATGTGCAGCTTTAATAAAATCCGCCTGTACTGTAAACAGATAAAAAAAATTATACAGGCTTATGAGTAATTAAATTACTCGAAAAACTTAAGGATAATGTGGTAAGTGAATCGAGGTATTTTTTAATGGTCGAGCGGAGGAGGCGGCTGTTCGCCCACCTACTTCCTCCTGACGGAGTCTTGCAGGGTCCAGGCCTATGAAGCCCGAGCCTTGCATTTCACAAGTCACCATCAGTCTTTACAACACACTTGCGAGGAATATAAGCCCGTATTCCAGAATTAATTTCAAGCGCAGATCTCTGCATAAGCACAACTTGAAAGGGATGGCGTTGTGTGGGGATGAATAGCTCCTTTTCATTAAAATGGTATTCAAGCAGAGATCTACGATCAAGTTTGGTTCTGTAATACGAGCCAAAGTCTCACGTCGGCAACGCCGAGCACTCATTCCATATACAAAAAAAATATAAAAATATTTTTTATCGCACACGTGTGTAATTTATGGCATTATGTGGCTAAAAAGGACAAAAGCTCACTTAAAAGTAATATTTTAATTAACTTGATATTATTTCCTTATTTCAGTTGTATTCTGGGTACGCTCAAGGGCCTGATTTTTTTTATATGTATGATTGTACTAATTGTTATAATAATCTTAGGCGTATATTTTGGGACTAAATAAAATAATAATGTAATATTTATTGAGTTTTATTTTAGGTAAAAAATTATAAGAAACAACTCGTATGGGACACTCGAATTTTTTAAAAACTTATAATACCTGTATTTTACGTAAATTATTTTTTGAAAACTATTACTTTTACACTAATAAATTTTTAGACAAAACATGTCTTTTTATGCATTTCTTATGTTATTTTTCATTCAGATTTTTACTTGATATCCAAATCCATAGAAAATAAAACATGTTTAAATTTAATTTCTATTGCAACCTCTTATTTATTTATGTTTATTAATTTGGTATATTTCGGAGCCTTGTACTAAATACTATGTAAATTAAACATTATTTTGATAACTTTTTATGATATTTTCTAAGCATATTTTGATATGTGTCAACTAGCCTATTTCCATAATCATGGAGCCATAGAAGTAGGATGAACAAGATACGCATAAGCGGCTTGGAAACATGACAAAAAATTTTAAGTCTTTGTGTCAGTAAATATCAACATTCTTCGTCTCGTATAAGACGACGAGTAGAAAGAGGCCATAGCGTCCCCGTTTCGTAGGACGCTATGGCCTCTTACTACTCGTGGAAACATAATATACCTATCATTCATTCGCTTTCTCTTTTTCTACCCGGCGGTTTGTACTGGAGTATGTTTTCTGCCTCCCACGCTTCTTGTATCTTTTTGGCGTAGCGAAAAAGATCTTAAATCTAAGCACGGAACATACATGGATACCCCAATACAAGTGCATGTAACCTATGGTACACCATGAGTACACCAAAGAGAAGATGAAGCGTGTATCGTAGCGAATGGAAAGAAATAATTTCTGCCTAACCTCTCGCAAGAAAACTTGAAAATTATAGGCGTAAAATTTATTAAATGACTTGCGCTAGGCATTCCCTCTATTCGCTTTTATCGCAGAAGCTCTTCATGGGAAAGTGTGTACAGGGCGTCCCACAGCAATGCCACATGTAGGGAAAGTATCATATTGCAGATGGAACATTATACTGAAAGAAGACTTTATTTAAATTTCACAAACTATTTAAACTGCATTCATAGATATTTAAATAAAATAATTACATGGTTGAACCGGGAATCGAACCCGTTACACGAGAAAAATTATTAACCTGTAGCTTTATTATACCGATCGAAAGGTTTCATTATGAGGATTATTTTTTGCTAAATAACATAATATCAGAATATTTAAATATTCTGATAGCCTCCATGTGGCACCGGGGACACTATATAATATACAATCAGCTCTTCAGCCAATAGTTCATGCATTAAAATATCTAATAAGGCTGTCTTTATTTCATTCCTTTGACTATTAGAAAAGTGACAAAATACATAAACAAAACATTAAATGACATAATTATAGTTTTGCCAGGTTTTTTATTATTACAAAGAATAGAATAGAAAATAATTATAATGACATAATATTATTTATTCGTCGTCGTACCTAATTCTGTTCTACTTCTTCTGTGTATTTGTGTAATATTTAATAAAGATGACGCCTACTTTTACAGCCTCAATTCAATAAGAACTAATATAAAGAGGAAGGAACATGTGGTAAACAATTTATCATATTATTATTAGGTCATTACCTATGAAATTGGTGTTTTGTATGGAGATTTTGGGGAATTCTACATTTTCCATACTAACATTTATCAGTTTTCTTCACAACGACAAATCCAGAGATAATAATATTTGGCATGTATATTAGACAAGCTTTAGTAATATTTTGTGTAATATCACACTTCATAAAAATTATTTATCGTTTTTAAGTGAATGCAAATAAAATGATGTATTTGGGAGGCACTTAAAAAGAGTTGTCTCCGTGTCCAATTTTAACACAATTAAACTTACAACAAATTATCAAAACAAATCAAAAGAGCTCAAAAATATAGTCTATTTTTAGACGAGGTAATTATTTTTTAGGAATGCTCTTAATCTTAATAAGGATCCAATATTATAATCACGCTAATGCCTGATGGTGTAGACAAAAATGGTGATATACACATTTCGCTAGTAGGGCTTGTGCCCGTGTAATAGGATCACATGAATCCTTGGAGCCTATAACCATGCACCGGGCACTGTGTGAAGCAAGAAATATCTATACATATAATAAAACTGTAAAGGTTGAATATCTGTACATAGAAAAAAATGCTTAAAATCAAGTCAGGGGGATGTCAAAAGAGGGAAAATACAAAAAAAAATTTAAGTCTTTTAGGAGAATTTTCTTAGGTTCTATTTAACTTCTTTAAATATACTTTGCCGTCAGTTAATTAGTGCCAATCTCTCGTTCTTGTCTAGATTTTTTGCTACTCCGGGGGAACTGCAATTTTGAATTTTAAAATATCGAAAGAATATCGAAATAAAAAATAATAATAATAATATATCGAATATCTTGTTGTTTACAAGATTATATTGTTCTTTGGACATGTTTTCATTCTGTATTCGTCAGCTTAGCATCCGCTTTCTATCGGACGATTATTAATTTACAAATATTCTGTTTTATTATAAATTAATATACTGATATATTTGATTTTTTTTCAGTAACCCCTTGGATTTATGTTGTAAGTGCATGTGTATCATCTGTCCTATAGTATTTGCAGTGATACTGGGCATTTATATTTATAATTTAATAAAAATACATTATAATATTTTACCTTAAAATGTTATTATCAAGTCTCATGTAACATAGTCTTAGGTTTTATTATTAAAATGTAAAATGAGAAATAGAAAGATAACGCATAGGTATTTTGTTATGATATTACAGAAAGGAATCTATATACTTTACAACTTTTTCTTATTACCTACGTTGTTGATAAAATTAAAAACGATGCACGATGATTTGAAATATTACTTTTGTATTGGACAAAAGTCTTCCCGTGTACAGTGTTGTTCATTTAATATGTTGGTTTTGGTCCAACGCACAAGGTTTCCACGAAAAATTTCATGTAGGAAAAATGTTTTTATTTTGAAGGGTTTGAAGGGTCAATACACTATTCATGAATGCTCGCCACAGCTGCAGAACCGTTAACAAAGGTTCGAATAAGAATCCGATCACGTCAGTCGAGATTCAAAGGATTTGCTGCTTCCCTACTTCCTCAATCCGCTAACTTGAATACAAATTTTGTGTAGAACTGTAGAGTGAACGTAATGTCCAAATTCTAATGCTTTTAAAGTTTACCATTACATTTTGTCATATTGTTTACAGGATTGTATAGTTTGAGCCTATAATTTTCGTATATTCACAATTAAAAGCAAATAGCTTTTGTTCTAGCTTCTAAAACACAAGAATGAGGAGCAATACTAAAAGCTCAGAACAGATGTCGCTCTAAACGACTGTACTTTGTTTACTTGTGGTGTGTGAAGTTGTGATTTTATTATTTTATGAAAAAAATGTTTAAAATGTACTCTCCTAAGTCTCTACGTGAACCTTAAACACAACTTCAAAAGAGATATGCGTCAGCGGCCGAATAAAACAGCTGTACTGGAAGAAAGAATAACTTAAATATTTTAGGTTTTTTTGTTTTCGTCGACTTTTCTGTGATTTTCAGTGTATAAATATAGTTTTTTTTCTTTTCGGTTAGAGGTATAGGGTTGAAACATGAACTTTGGATTGATTTTTGGTATGAAAGAAGACTGTTCGTATCTTTGCTCAGCCCTCTGTTGATTTAAAAGACAAAAATTAAAGAAAGACCTTATGATTTTTGATTCACAAAGTATTTTTAAACTCTTTCTTTGATTTACGTCCTTTGAATATACACAGATTCGTCTATATTAACTTAATAACGCAAGCCACTCAGTAATCTTTGCAATAAACAGAAATATCATGAGATGTTTACAAAATTTAAAAAAATGGTATGCTGGCGGCCATCTTGGCCATTAAATGCGCATGTGTCAGCTACTTCCGTACTAGTTCCGGTTTACTTCCGGCTTCCGGTAAAATTACGATTTTCATGAAATATTGTATGAAGACTATATATAAAACTTATATCATTAAAATCTTTATTAAATAAGCTATCCGGATATGGATAATAAAGTATAGTTTTATGCTACATCAAATTGGCAATTAAAGGTGAAAGTAAGAGAAAGTACTTTTATCCTGTTTTCTACATTTAGTGTAATAATTATAAATAAAAGCGTCCAGAACACGATTTTTTGATAAATGTACATACAGAAATACATTCTTGACAATATTAAACATACAGAATTAATCTCTAACTTTCCACTGTGAATTAGCGCCCAAAATGATCATTCCTTATTAGTGGTTGTTACAGAGTGCACGATTTTAAAACTAAATGCTCCTTTGATTATTTGTGTTTTGACACTTTTGTAGCGTTATAGTTGCGTCTTTGTCCTACTTTAATAATAAGGCAAAGAATAAAAAAGAGATAGAAATAGCTTAAAGGGCCAAATTTCGACTATGAAACTGAATGGGAAACCGAGCCCTCCAGGAGGCTTTTGACACGCAGGGGAAAAAATGACAGGACCTCCAGGAGGCTTCTTGACACACAAGCGGATAAGATGTGGCAGCTAAAAAAGTACAATCGTTCATGAGCCATCTAGCGGGATATAAAGTCAGTTTGACTCTTAATTATTTCTTTTCAATTTGAGTTAATTGTTGCAACACTTTTTCATTAGCAAAACCTCTGTCCTGCCAGATATATTATCATGTGCCCTTCGATATTCACGCATACACATCCACCCAATGTAAATACTGAATATGTAAGTTGTACTAAGAAATAGAACATGCAATGAGTAACCGACTTCAATCACACAATATTACAATCAACGAACGTCTCCAGGGTTGTTTGGAGAGGAAAGCACTTACCTAAAAGCAATCCTGGTGGTTATACGTTGGTCCAAAGCTTCAGAATGGGATTGGACAGGCGCTCCAAGAAGGCGACTATGTGACTGCTGTCATTTATGGATAAAATCCAATATACACATTTCTTTGCGCTTAAATTTTTACAAATTTTTACACAAGATACAAATACGTAAATTCAATATTCAGAAAGTGAATTCAGGTTAAATTGACAAGTATTACCTGAAATGGCGCAAATTTTAAAATTCGAACGCAATACCACAGACTAACGACTCGGATAATCGGATGAGGCTAAGAGGTAATATTTAAATAGCCAGTTACATTTTACTTACTTCTTTACAAAATAAAAATTGATTTTTTTTATTAATCGCTTCCCTTTTTTAATTAAAATTAATTTTCGCTTAATAGGTCCGATATTTATAATAAAGGAGTCAATAAGTACTTGGTTATTTTATGCCTTAATATAATTTGCATTTATTCCATGAAATAGTCTGAAACTATTGCAATCCACAATCTCATTTTAACATGGTATGACAGCGAAAACAATAATGTTATGAACAAAAAGAAAATTATTAAATAAAAAAGCAAACATCTACTGAGAGAAATACAGCATAAAAATATCTTACTAACTTATTATTAAATACATTTTTAAACTAAATTCAACTTACTGCTTACAGTTTTTATGTTTCATTTCTTTTTGTCACCTACCACAATGGGCAGTAGGCAAGTTTTCCGTTTAAAAGTTTTCACAAAGTTGTAATTACTACTTACGTCTTCTTTCTTCGGTTAACGAGAACTAAGTTAAACGTCGAAAGCAAGCTTGTGACTTGCTTTGTTCACAGAACAATAAAAAAGGTTAGAATGATAAAGTGGGCGTGGTTGACGAGCCGCTCATATGAGCAAACGGGCATATGAACGTCAAATTGCTCGCAGTGTATTGCACAATGGCGTAGCTGTCAGACGTATATTCGGTGCAGTACAAAACCCAAAAAGATGCCGAGTTGTGCTATTATTTCGTGCCGTTTGCGAAGTGAAAAGGTGAATCTGGAAAAAATAGGAATTATATTTCATCGGTAAGTAATAATATTTGGAAATAACTAAATATGGAAGCATAATCAATCACGAAAATAATTCGTACCAAATTCTGTGCAATCATAGGGCTTGCATGTTATCGATAGTTTTATCGATAGAGTTTTTTTGTTCCTTGTGCTCAGACATTATGATGTGGTAATTTACATGGACATAATATCAAATCTAAGTTTTAAATATCTATTTAATTTTTAAATAAGACATGAATATTCTGTTTATAAAGATTTACATATTTCAGTTTTCCTACAAATCCGGATATAAAAGAAAAATGGATATCCGCAACTGGCAGGAAAGACAATGGTTTCCTACTAAAAGCAGTAGCATTTGCTCGTAGCATTTTACGGAAGATGACATCCTACAAGTTTAAAAAAAAGGCATTTGAAATCTTCTGCAGTACCTCACATAGATATTTGCGTACAGGTAATGTTATGAATATTTTATCTGTCTACAGTGAAAACAAAATATTATTATAAAATTATACATTTGTCTTGTTCGGGAATCGAACCCATGATGTCTGCCACAGAAGGCAGTTATCCTTACCCTTGCGCCAAATCAGTCGTTTCGATTATACAGAGTAGAAATATTGCGCATGTGATTGAGTGACGATTGAATAAAATTAGTAGGGACTTTAATTTGTTGATTATTTTCAATAGTTTTTTTTATCTAAAAAGAAATTTATTTCATGATGTCAAATATCTCATAAGCGAGAATTTTGAAATCATTTACTTTTGTTTGCAGGAGAATCAAGTTCGCCTTCCTGTTCAAATGCCAGTTCACAAAGAAAGCGAAAACTTAAAATTATAATAGGCAATAAAGACAGTGCCCTCCGAGCATAGCCCTTTCCATAGTTCGCTGGGCGACTTTAAACTGGTGGACTAGTCGAGCAGGGAGTGTCCACGTCTTAGCACCGAAGGTCATGACCGGGAGGACGCACTGGTCGAAGACTTTCGACTTAAGACATTGAGGGATGGTTGACGAGAAAAATATGATTAACCAGTATTAATGTTAATTAATTAAAAAGTGAATGTTGGTAACCGCTGTTTCTTTACTGAGAACAACCCCAGCTCATAACATTACCAATTATTTTATTTATTATTCACTGGTGGAAAACTGGCAAGGCAGTTTTTTCTTTATTGTTGTTCTCATTGCCAAGCCAACTATAGCGATAGTGTATCTTTTGTTATATTCAGTGACCTATTCCTAGAAACATCCACCTGAAACTGTTACCTCTTGCCTTTTTAGTATTTATTCAGTAGAAAACTAAATCACAGACTACAAAATGTTTATCTTCATTAAATTTGTATAGTATTGAAATTGGTTGGAATTTCTTTAGGAGCCCTAGAGGGAAGGCACCTTAAAAAAATAAAATATTTTAATTTCCACAAAGGAAATGAACTTTTATTTTAAAAAGAAGCAACTGCATTCTCATTTTTCTCAAATAAAATTTACCCAAACCGGGAATAGAATCAGCTTAAAATTGTTTAGTCATTTTTTTATTCTATTAACCAATACAATGTGAAACACTCATATTTCATACAAGATATCCATCTCTGCTTCTGCATTCCACCGGCTGCTACAGATTTTCCAAATATGCCCGGAAAAAATAAATCAATGTAAGGTTTCATTATGTCTTACATGCGTAAGACCTAATGTTTCATAGAGAAATAGTATTTTAGCCATATCTAAATCAATTAGTGAAATAAAATAAATATCCTCAGACATTCACACCTATCAAGTAGTCCCATTTTAAGCAACTAAATGCTGCTTGTGTAGCGACCAAAACCACCACGAAATAGAATTATTTCAGGTGGGTTGATTCCCTGTTTGGGTAAGCTTTTTTGAAAAAAGTGTGAAAACAGTTTTGTTTCTATTTGAAAATAAAAGTGTGTTTCCTTTGTGGAGATAAAAAAAAATCCAACCTGTAAATTAATATTCTCCTTAATTACGAAGTTGGATAAATAAATATAATACATAATTTTGTTACTTAATACTTGATTATCGACATCAAATTGTGCACTACACTAGTCCAGTGCTGTCATGATAGTGTACATGTTTTCCCACAATAATTCGAAAAAGATATTTAACGTGTCTCATTATACGTATTATAGATTATAATATTTTAAAACGTATTTCAAATGATTGTATATAAATGATCTTACCAGTCCGTGCTTGAACTGTAAAATTTCGAAGTAACAAAATGCATTGTGCCAACATAAATGGTACCGTACAACAGCTGGTAACACATACCTGTGTATTGCAGTAAAATAACCCTTATTATTTAGGTGCAATTCGCTACTTTTGCTTGAATTTTTTTAGCCAATGAATACATTGCGCTCCTTGTGTGTTGAATAACTATTAATTCTTGTATGTGTGAGAACTGGCTCGCGCGGTCCTAGTACTAATGTGGATGCGTTATCATTCTAACCTTTTTTATTGTTCTGTGGCTTTGTTACACAAGCACTTAGTCTTACTAGTTTGCAGTGATTTATAAATTAAGTAACTATTTAAAGAGATGCTTAAGTTTGCTTCGTTCATTCAGTAGCTACATCCTGTCCACTGTTGAATGTAAGGCCGCTTTTTTACCAGAGATAGGTATGCATGGTAATTAACTAATAGACCAATACAAAATACATTTTGTGAGTCACTTGAAACGAAGCAATCCAATTGGTCTATTGATCTATCGTTTATATATCTCACTAATTGCTGTAACGCTACAAAACTCGGTACTAAGAATTTACCACCACCTCATAATGCAAGTTATTTAGTTATAACAATAGTGGACGTTTTATACAGTAAAACGCTGAATTGAGCTGAATAAGTGTGAGTAGTCCCTGAAGCGGCATATAACGACCTTATTGTTTTAAAGAGGTTTTAATGACATTGGTCTACCTTCAGCTTCTCTTTGTCTTTCTAAGAGTCTCTTACCAAATGCGGCCTGCAAACGCATTGTTTATTTGTAGATACCCAAAATAGAGCTATTTTGACCAGAGTATTACCAAATATTTTGACTCGATACAGTCTGGTACTGGATATGCGATATGTTACTCTTCTGTAATGTTAATGTTATTTATTGAAAATTAAAACATCTAATATTTTTTGAATGCTAATCTGTGAGCTTCTACTTATGATATTAATTAGAAAACGGTTTGGATGGCAAACCTGTGAAATAAATGTAAGGCATTGATTTTAAACTGACCTAAATTCCGACTAAACCCTCCCGTATCCCTAGCGATGGCTTCATACATTTATCTAGCAATAAAACGATTTAATATATTCAATATATCGGATTAACGTTCCAAAAGCATAAGCATTATAGTTGGCGTTCTATAAGCTCAGAGTAAACAGAACTGGAGTAGCCATTAGTCAATTTCTCAAACATTTTTTTCTGCCATTTCTTGCGGGGGGTGAGGTTACCACTACACTCAAAGCCAGCCGTTTTTACAAATGCACACATGCATAATTCGACACACAAATTTAAATTTCACGCACACACACGCTTAAAATAGTCACGTGGGGTGTGCGTTTTGACAACGTCACAGCCGCACTCCCCACGAGACTAGCGCTCGAAATTTGAAATCGTAGAATTCTAAAACATGAAATAATGAAGTAAATAATCATGAAATCTTAAAAATTATAATTACAAATAAAAGGTGACACCATCTTTTAGCATACTCGATGTTTTCTTTTTATTTTTACAACAAAAAACAGCACAGGCAGGCATTTTTGCGGGAGCTCTGTTCGCCGCAACGTTTACAATGTTATGGCTGTCAAAATGGCGGCTCAACTAGTTTTATTAAACGTGCAAGCATCCGATGCTTGTGCATTTGGCAGAGGGGAATGTTAGACAAAGGCTACTCCAGTTCTGTTTACTCTGAGTCTATAAGCGATCAATAAATTGCGCTAGTCGGCAAAATTCGCAATAGCCTGCATTACACAGCGACCGTTCAACAATGAGTTATTTGTATACACAAATTTCGCCTTTGACCACTATGGGATCTGTAACAGATGATAATTAAAAAAGAACATTCACCGTATGGGAAAAAACACGAATCAGCCTTTGAAATTGAACGAAAACCAATCAGCTTTAACAGTTTGTTTGGTAAGGGCTTATAAGTCTTATGAATAGAGACATAGAGTTTATAGTTGCTCTGTTCAGAGATATGCGAGCTAATTTCTCTGGAGGGTAGTTGGTCGATGCGTCAATGGCAACGGTCCGATTGCAAACTATAAATATATAATCCAACTTAGAAAGACTCAATGTCGAGTATCTCAAGTTCAATTCCAGTTCGAGGATGAAAATTCAACTTAGTTGCTGCACTCGTATCCATCGTATCATCGGATAACTTAGACATATAAAATGAACTTTAGTTTAAGCGTATGCATTCTTCAAGGAACAATTCTTTACTATTAGGTCCTTACCTATGAAATTGGTGTTTTGTATGTAGATTTTGAAGAATTCTGCATTTTCCATACAACAATTGTTTTCAGTTTTCTTCACAACGACAAATCCAAAGATAATAATGTTTGGCATCTATCATTAGACAAGCTTAAGTAATATGTGTTATATCACACTTCATAAAAATTATTTATCGTTTTTAAGTGAATGCAAATAAAATTATGTATTCGGGAGGCACTTAAAAAGAGTTGTCTCCGTGTCCAATTTTAACACAATTAAACTTACAACAAATTATCAAAACAAATCAAGGAGCTCAAAAATATAGCTTATTTTTAGACGAGGTAATAATTTTTTAGGAATACTCTGAATCTTAATAGTTACAGACAAAATACTAAGAGAGAAAAAAACACCAATTTCATAGGAAAGGACCCAATATATTGCTAGCTTATGCACACAGTACAAAGAATACTAGAGAGTCATCTGCATGTCCTCAGCCTATATAGGTACCACTGCTGGGCACAGGCCTCCTTCATGGAGATACACATGAGGAGTATGGACGGTAACACCACCACGCTGACCTGATGCGGGTTGGTGGGTAGAAACGGTCGCAACAGCGACCGGGTCCAACGGCTTAACGTGCCTTCCAAAGCACGGAGAAGCTCGAGATCACAAAGGTGTGGTCACCCATACACGGCCTGACCATGGCGAAGGTAGCTTTGTTTTCGATCGAAAGTCAAAGCGTACTAACCACTACGCCACCGAGCTCCTCTGCATGGGTACTGCTTTTTATACATACTATTATATTGTATTAAATACGCAAAGCTGCCAATACAGTGTTTGTATTGCTGTGTTCTGGCTTGAAGCCTTGAAGGGAATGAATAATACTAATTACTAGGTACTAGGAGAGTGCGACTAAACATCTTTGGTACAACAATCACTGTGATTCTTAAATAAGCTGCAGGAAGCAAGTTGCAAGCAAATGCAGCCACAAGTATTTATAGAATACTATAGCTTTCGTACATACAGCGAGAAAGTATTAATTGAAGAAAAAAGTTACTATAGTGTATCAGTTTTGATCTGAGACAAAATGTAAACAAACCATAAAAAGTGTTCTTTAAGATGTCGTTACTCATTGTCGAAAAGTTTTATCAAAAACATACGATTATTTAATATTTTATTATTACAAACTTTTTAAATGATGTAAATTAAGTAATTACTTGTCACCTTCAATAATTTTTGATATTTTTACTTCAATGTTATATTTTTAACGTAATTTTAGATTACTTAATTAATCATTGCTACTAAAAAAGACCTAAAATGAATGGTATTCTCAAACTTTTATTATGAGTATAGAATACTTCCAAAAGAAGATGAACAATCATAACATGTTCATGACACCTTAAATCTACTTTGAATTTAATTGATATATATTTAATATTTAGTATCATTTGATTGCTATCAGCAATGATAGCTTGTGTTTTAAATACTCTTAACATTTCTAATACTCACAAAACATTTCTTTCTTACACAAATAAATAATGTTTATATTCAATGACGATATTGGTACATTAAGTACGGCTACTCCTTTTCTATTTTATTTAAAAAAAATTAGAGCCTATATTATTTTGTCCCAGAATTGGTTAAAAAGTTTGAGAACCACAAATTCTGTGTTTACCTTTTGTCTCAGATCAAAATGGATTGAGTATACTTATAATTCGCGAGTATCATGCAACTTAATGACTCTACGGTTATAATATAGTCTGTAAATTAACTTTAGACACAAAGCTATTACTCAAACAAATTTCTTAGAAAATAGAGGACATTTACATACTGTTGTATGTACGTGTTACGTTCAGCACTTCATTCCAATTTTTTACCACTAATGGAGGTCTACAGGGCTTTTACAGACACATTTTCATTAACTTTTTACGACTGCTGCTAAGATCCACGTAACCTACGTCTATAACTAACGCGCTGAAATTCAGTGGAAATATTGAAAGCTGAATTGAAATTCTAAGGAAACCTCTCATTCTTCATTTATTTTCGGTGTTTGATCTTTAAGATTTTACCAAGTCTACTAAAAACGATTTGAATTTTTAGAGCCATCTTTATTTTGACATTCTTGCAAATTCTTAATAGTGAGTAGACAGTTAATAATGGATATGTGTTATCGAACACATATGCTAAGCATTTTCTTTAAAAATTTTAACCTTATTTGCTTGCTTTACTATCAAGAAAGTTTATATTATATACATTTTCATGATAGTTATTTTATATTGATGCTTAAATTATTAATATCATAAATAATTGTTTTTACTAATTTTAATCACATAACTATTAAGCTGCATCTTTTTAAAATTAAACGATACGACTATTGTGGTGAAAAGGGAATAATATTTCGTAGGTACATACATAAAGTGAAGCCTTCAACCGCCTCTCTGGTCTAGTGGTTCACACCACCGGGTGTTGATCGGTCCGGGTTCGACTCCCCATGGGGGCAGAAGTTTTTCTGCTCGGTTTGGTTGGTGGTAGGGCTTCTGAGCCCGCCTGGCTAGCTACCACCGTCTTACTTAAATCTGTCGCCATAATAACAATGTTATAAGCATTGTTGTGTTCCGGCAATCAGACGTAAGATAGCCAGTTCCTCAGTTGTTGAGGATTACAGGTGAAGCTCGCTTCCACCTTCGGCCTTATCGTCACTTACCATCAGGTGAGATGAAGGCCAAGAGCTTACCTGTCATATGTAAAAAAAACCCTTTTCCAACGGCGGTAGGTAGAAATTACATCTTTCCACTTGCTACTTGCACTTGATTCCTCCTTTTAGTTCATCCTTTCCACGTTAACATGTTTGATTGTTAATTTATTAAAAAAAATAATATAGAAAAGTTTCAAAAAGAAAGGGATAAAAATTAATTAAATGTAAATCCTACACTTTTCCGTGCTTTTACTAGGAAATCGGCCTTCGCAAACATTACGCATTTGTTCTAACAATTTCTTTATAATACGTGGGAGCTTGTACATTTGCAGTATTTGCGATCCTTAAATATTTGCCTGATTACGTCTGTGGTATTTTGCGTGAGCTTTCTATTTGATTTCATTGTATGAAACATTCAACGTAGATTTTGCTTTAGTAGGCTTTTACGTTAAATACAATTAGCTGAAACGAAGAAAAGGTAAATCATCGTATGGAGGTGGTGCTTTATCTTGTATTGCTGTGGCGTATTGCGATATAGTCTTTAAACTGACAAAATGCTTATAAAATATTAAGCTAAGTATTATAGCAGTTTAGTCTGTTATTCTGATTAGAATGATTGTAAATATATATAAAATTTACGATTATTCTGTAAATTTTATGAAAAGAAAAAAACAGCAAATATTATAGTATAAATATTATACTTACACAGGCAGGTATTTTTATTAATAAAGGACTTCTTTAGTAGGAGCACCCTAAAGGGGTAGGCAGAGGCCTATCCCTTTGGGGAAAAGGCATGAGGATAGGTTTTTTAAAGTACTTCACAGACGGCTGCTATAATGTATATTAATGTACATATATATCTTGAGAGAGACCAACCCGCATTGGGCCAGCGTGATGGTGTTACGGCCTATACTCCTCATGTATTTCTCCATGAGGAAGGCCTGTCCCAGCAGTGGGACGTATAAAGGCTGATGACGATATAGGCTGATGACGATATCTTGAGATGTATAGCATTAAACTGTCTTATGTAATTAACACATACTCGTACAATTTGCATCATCCATAATATACGAAAATGTAAAAATATACATAAAACTAGCTGTTGTTCGCGACTTTGTCCGCAGTTACTGGTTTTTTAACTATCCCACGGGAACCCTTAAATTTTCCGGAATAAAAAGTATCTAAGATGTTGACCAGGTTTATAAAGTATCATCATGCAAAATTTCATTGAAATTGGTCCATCCATTTTGGTCAAACAAACAGAGAAACAAAAAATTAAAAAAAGATTTTTTGGTATCTTCCCTATTTTTACATAGGTACGAGTACCCCTGACTTGATTTTAACCTAATTTTGTGTACCTACAGACATTCAACCTCTACAGTTATATAAAATGTATAGATATCAATATAGCTGACGACTGAGAAATCCTTTAGAGTTATTACCCACGTATTATATTCCTAGAATTTTTTGCTCCATAAATTCAGTGTTACTAGCACTTCTGCCGTATAATAAAACCAATCGATGCCTCTACATTATAGGTATGTGTTCTTTAGTAAAAAAGGCACTTACGTTTCGAATTTTTGTGTGCATGTTTATGTAGCAAAAAGATGTAATTATTTTAGTTATTTGCCATTGTGTCATCATCAGTGTCTAGCTAGTGCCGCCACAGCAAACTACAACCCTAGAATGACAAAGTACTGAAATGGGTGCATATTGCTCGTAAGTGTACACTCAATCCGCATTCTGCTACAATGACACTATCTCTGTATGTATCTACGCCAGGCCTGTGCCCAGCAGTGCTACTTATGAAATAAATAAAGAATGAAAATAATATTGTAGTGTTGAAAAAACAAAATTTCATTAGTAGAAAGGACAAATACAAAATATTTCTACAACTTTCTATAAAGTTTCGGCGTGCAGTGGGTCGGTTTTTTGATCCACAGTCAGGTTGACCAGTAGGTTAAAATATGGACAAATGGCGAAAACGATCATACGTTCGTGATGTGACAGCTTGTCCAACTGTCGAATTTTCAAATATAGCTAAAGTTCATCAATCATAGACAATTTAATCACAATATGACGCTGGGACTAGTATAATGGTGGCTGACGGCTGAGCTGATGTATATTGCTTCGAATTTTCATCGCAAATTTAACAAATTGTCACGCTGATGTCATACATTTTGGCGTTTCCTATTGGTATAGATTTAACTATAGAGGTAACTATTACTACGGATCAAAAACTTACTCAGAGAAGCAATTTAGGCTGCTACAATGGCTGGTGGAATTGAAACTTGCCGTCGAGCCAGAAAGCGGTGCTATTGGCTCGACAAAGTACCAGTACGTGTCTTTCGTCGTATTAAGTTTATGGCTGAACAAAAAATTTCGTGTGGTGAAATAATGCAAGTATCTATAGCTACTTTATAAATTGTTCCAGCTTCTACGTAATCTTTTGACACTAATAAGTAGTGTCTAGAAATTTTATTGTTATTTAACTGCAGAGCAAATTCCTACTCCATAATTATACAGGATGGCCAGTTCATAGACGTCCAAAGAAAAAAAATTGAAGCCTTATGCTAAGGGGTACCTGAATCACCCTCATGTTTTTTCCGCGAATATTTATTTATTTATTTAACAATTTATTGTACACAGAAAAACATAACAACGAAACGACAAATTACAAAGACAGTACAAAGGGTGTGGCTTATTCCTAACAGAAATGTCTCCCAGCCCACCTGCGATAGGAGATATGGCAAGAAACGAAAATGTCGTGTGTACACTATGAATAAATATAAAACTTAAATATAATATGTAGTAAATTTGATAAATATAAAATATAATACTTAAAATACAAATAGACATACCAAATATATATTTATATACATAGATGAATATACTTATATAAATATAATATATACATAAATGAACACTTAAGGAGTCATTATGTCAAGGAAAGATAGTATTCTTTAACTTTTCTCTTGAACACAGGAAGAGTTGTAATGTCACGTAACGCTGGTAGCAAGGCGTTCCACAAATTCACTGCATGAACAGTAAAGGAATAGGTAAAGAAGTCAGTACGGCAGTGGTTATAGGGTAACTTGAGAGTATATTGATAGTTTTGGAACTAGAAGCTTTTAAACCATTAATTATTTACGAAATTTCACTTTTTATTGGTTTTTATTTTTTATCTCTTTCTTCCTTACATTTCCAGCTTGCTTCTTGTGCAATTAAATGGCGATAATATAGTAGTAGCAAACATCTGAAAAAAAATTATTTGCCTAGGTATCGTAGAACTTACAACAAAATTAGTTTAATGTAAAAAAATGCCGTTCAAGCTTAACCTCCTGCGGGTGAAATTATTGTTACTATTCGACTGAGGCGGTGTCTGTGAGACACCATTTTAAAATGTAATTATATATACATATTATGTTTTTACTTTTATTTCCTTTATTACTTTATTAAAAGTAATTTATAACATTTAAATAAAATTCTAATAGTAGTGAAGTATTTTTCATAAGATACAAAAGTGTAGAATTTTAACATATTAGGTTGGGGAAAAAGTCTTTTCGCATTATAGTATGTATAAACTTGTAATAAAATCTCTTTGGCTATACTATATGTATCTGGCTGGTTTTGGTATAATTGAAAGTTTAAATTTTAAAGAACATAATTCCAAATTCAAATTAGGAAAATGTGTGATTTTCAATTGTTTTTCGTACCGCCAAGATGAGTGAATCTAATGAAGAAATTCGATACATTTTAAAATTTTACTACAAAAAAGGTAAAAATGCAACGCAAGCCGCGAAAAAAATTTGCGATGTTTATGGACCTAGTGCAGTGTCTGTGAGAGTAGCACAAATTTGGTTTTAGCGTTTTCAATCCGGAAATTTTGATGTCAAAGATGCACGTCGCTCTGGTCGCCCTATTACAGATAAAATGGATGCCATTTTTGAAAAAGTGGAGCTAGATCGGCTTGTCAGTAGTTACGACGTAGCTGAAGAACTGGGAATTGACCACAAAACAGTTTTGGCGCATTTAAAAAAAAACTGGGTACACAAAAAAGCTCGACATTTGGGTACCTCACGAGCTCACTGAAAGAAACCTAATGAACCGTGTACTCATTTGTGATTCTTTATTACGACGTAATGAAACCGAGACATTTTTGAAGAAGCTGATAACTGGTGATGAAATGTGGATCACGTACGACAAGAACGTGCGAAAAAGGTCGTGGTCAAAGGCCGGTCAGGCTTCACAGACTGTGGCGAAACCCGGGTTAACTCGCAACAAGGTGATGCTGTGTGTGTGGTGGGATTGGAAGGGCATTATTCATTATGAGCTGTTACCACCAGGCAGGACCATCGATTCTGAACTCTACTGCGAACAACTGATGAGATTAAAGCAAGAAGATGAGAGAAAGCGGCCGGAATTAATCAACAGAAGGGGTGTGGTTTTTCATTATGATAACGCTAGACCTCACACATCTTTAGCCACTCAGCAAAAATTAAGAGAGTTTGGCTGGGAGGTGTTAATGCATCCGCCGTATAGTCCTGACCTTGCACCTTCAGATTTCCACCTGTTTCGGTCTCTTCAGAATTCTTTAGGCAGTGTCAGGTTAACATCACGAGAGGACTGCCAAAACCACTTGTCGCGGTATTTTGACCAGAAGTCTCAAAATTTCTATAGCAATGGGATCATGTCCCTACCTACAAGATGGCAAAAAGTTATCGAACAAAATGGTACCTACATACTTTAGTTAAATGTAAATAAACTATATTAAAAAATGTTTTGAATTTTCTTAAAAAATGCGAAGAAACTTTTTCCCCAACCTATTATACCATAACAAATACAACTTTACCTTGTATTCATGCAAGACACAATAGACCGCGCGCACCGGACGGATTAAGCAGGATTTGTGTAGTGGGGCTATCCGAGGTCCGAGGAATAGAGAATTTCCAAACGGTATTCGCTAAAGGTATATGCCCCCAAATCGACACACCCCGATGAAGAAGTGGAAGTAATGTATGAGGATATTTCTCAGGCTATACATGCTTCCAGGACTCACTACTATGTTGTCATGGAAGATTTAAACGCAAGACTGGGCAAACGTAGCGATAATGAGTTGAAAGTGGGGCCTGGAACCCACAACTACCATGGTCAAATGCTAGCCGACTACATGGAGAGAGAGGGACTCTATTATAATGAACTCTTTCTTTACAAAACCAAGAGAAGAAGTCAAGACAAGACAGTGATCAATTCGTTGAACACGGAGAGCGATCACCGAATGGAAAGGGGCACATTAAATTTAAATGTGAGGTCTGAGAGGAATCGACTGATGAAGTCCACGCTCCATCCTGAAGCCATTCCAATTCAGAACCCCGAACACTTTCAACCCGAAGTGCAAAATCGCTTTGATTGCCTGGAGGACTGCATAGATGTAGACACATATCATGACAGCTTCTCTACAAGGGGGCCTAAAAATTAACATGGACAAGACAAAGATCATATCTATTTCCCATGTTGGTCCCATTCCCACATGAAGGTTGGAGGTACTGCACTGGGAATTGTTGACGAGTACTAAGGTACGAGTATGTATACAAAGACGCAAAACAGGCGCAAACTGGACGTCGAGTTGCGGAAACCGCCCGTATTGATAAGATAAGATAAGATGTATACAAAGAAGTCAGAAAGAGCCGCTTGCAATGGGCCTCCTAGGAAGGCTCAAGGTCACTCAAAAAGCAATGGAGAGGGCTATGCTAGAAGTTTCTCTGCGTGATCGAATCAAGAATGAGGAGATCCGCCGGAGAACTAAGGTCGCCAACATAGCCCACAGAATTGCGAACCTTAAGTGGCAGTGGGCAGGGCACATTGCTCGTAGAACTGACGGCCGTTGGGGCGCGAAGGTTCTCGAGTACCGACCACGTACTGGGAGGCGCAACGCGGGTAGGCCCCCAACGAGGTGGACCGACGATCTGGTGCAGGTTGCATTAAGTCGTTAGATGCGGGCGGCGTAGGACCGGTCCTTGAGGAGATCATTGCGGGAGGCTTATGTCCAGCAGTGGACGTTTGAGGCTGAAGGATGGATGGATGTATTCATGCCTTTTAAAATGAAAAAGTATGGGTAAGATTTGTGAAAAGAGACAACTCTTCAATAATATTCATTTTAATGTTCAAAGCTTCAAGGGCCTAATAAAGTCCACTTTACAATAATCTACGCTATGAATTTCGAATATCTTAAATTTTCTCCTATCGGTGAAGTATCTCTCGACGCCACCTTACAATTTTATGTAGCGTGGTTTAAATAATTAAATGACGGTAGCTTCCACCCAACTTTATAATATTTCCTCGGCAAAACTTGTTAATCTTGTATAAAGGATGCTTTACACAACGTCGGTGCGGAGGCGTGAATTGTATAAAATATGGAAGGCAAATGATAACTACTATTTAGTGTTATGTAGACTGCTTTATATAATTCTTTGTGATTTGTCGTTTTGTTTTGTTGTCTTTATTGTTCGTTCTCGGACTGCAGAGAATTTACAATATACCTACGAGTATTACAAAGTAATTCTTGCATGGTACCGAAACGTATTCTGAAAATAGTATTCTACTTCAATATTGTTATGGGAGTAATCGATTCTTCTGCAGCTTTGTATTTTAATTACCTTGAATAATTTCGTCATCAAAAGAATCGGACAATTTATACAAATATTTCTCCAATCTTTTGACCGTAAATGTAAGGAGCTGAATATAAAAATAACTTCATTTTCCTATAATATTCACCGTTATTGAGACGAATACATTGAGCAGGTGCGGCTAATATTGTTATAAATCTTTAACAACGATCGCTCGTAATTCCTCAAGGCTGTATTGAGATTATTCACCTAAAGTTATGTAACTCGGAACTAATCTCAAAAGAAATTAAAAATAGCGAATTCTTGTTAGGTTAGGTTGTTACATGTTAGGCGCTTGTTTATTTTACAAAAACGCTTTCACTAAATTCTTGAGGAAATTTTAAGCCATTCGTTCATAAAAACACCATAACATCAGGTTTCACCCGCCCTTTAAATCGACATAATTTTTACTAGTTGTTTGTTGTTGTTTTAACAAAAGAAACGTCATAAGCATCGAAGTCCTTTCAGAAACTCATAATTTTATGCTTATTTGCCACACTAGCATTAAACCGCATCAGGGCTGCGTGGTGGTGTTACGGCCCGTACTCCTCATTTGTTTCACTTTATAGGAAAGCCTGTACCCAGCAATGGGACGTATATTTAGTATGATAACTCCCTAGTCCTTAATGAAATGTACCTGTAATAAACGTTTTTAAGTATTGTATGTAATTTATATTACCAATAATATTTTTGTGTTTGATGATTACTTTTTGTTACTGAGAGTTGCTTTTATCCAGGACATTTCACTAACGAGTGCGACTTTTTGTCATTGTTACCAAAAATAAACATTAATCAGTGTCCACGCTGTTACTCAGAGCACTTGATCCTCGATGCTAGCTCGTTACCCAACCTTGCTGTAAGGTTCAATAATCTGGATTAATGATATACGAAAACAATCTGACATACGCAATCTGAAATACAGATAAACTGCCTCAGATAATCTGCCTTATTGTGTAGCGGCTGCAATCGCCATTATCCGACATAATGCATCTATCTAACTTACACAAAGTCCAAATGATGTCAAAATTACAAAGCAGTGAATGTTTGAGAAATTACTGTACTTACCAAAAGTATACGTAGGTAACGAAGTTATCAATTAGAAAACACTTCGTTGCACAAATAAAATACACACGTCGCCTTTGGAAAAGATCATAAATATATTATTCAGTTACGTAAAAACATATTTCTAATACATAAACGACAAAAGAATACTTCCAAGCTTTGACTAAATAGCGGTTATCAGGGGTTATCTTTAAATGAACTGACATTATATGAATTTTTTTTACGTTAAAATCAGCAGGCATTTCCGATATACGTAATATTTTTGCAGTTTTACTTAAAAAGGTATCTTATATGAAATCGCTATTAATCGATCTTTCATAAATCTACAAAAAATAAGTGGCATATTGCTCAATTAGATATTGTTCTAGATTTGTTTCTTTTTATCTACTTTTACTAAATAATACTGTCTTTTTATATAATATTATATAAGGAAAAATTATGTTAACAGCACATATCTAATGAAATAGAAAACAATTCAGAAAACAAAGCTAAGTACTTTCAAAAAAAAATGTTTTAAGAAATTTGTAATATCTTTTCTGATTATTCAAAAATAAATTAGAAGCTACGAGTATATTGAATAGGTTTTCCTATTAAAAACTCAATGTTGCCTCAGAATTTTTAATACCCTTCCATTCTTTGATCACAGCTTACCAACAACTTGGCTCATTAGCCGTTGTTAATTAAACATACCGTTAAACTCCATTGAAATCGCCGTAAACTGCTGGCTATGTAATCTCAATACGTCTCAAAGGATAACGAGCATTGGCTGCTGTACCTATATTTACAATCGCTATAATGCAGTACAGTTTATAAGCTAATAAATAACGTGCGAGATAAAACACTAATTTTACGCTTGTGTGTGACGAATGAAGGTGTAAGAAGGATTTGACGGGCATAAAAGATATTTTGTCGGTAAAATTAGGTACCTACCTAGGTCAAAGTACGTTCGGAAATCTGATTGGTGGAGAAGATCCGCAATGAAAAACTTTCTGAAGAGGTTTATTTATTTATACTTTATTGTACATACAACATATTTATAGAAACAAAACAGACAACTTAAGAAAACTCAAATCTATAATGGGCGGAGCGATATTTTCAAGACAACTTAAGGATGGACAGGAAATAGAACATCAGAAACCCTCCTCGGTTTTTGATATTGAATATTAAAAACGTTTCTGTCGTCACCACTGGATACAAAACTCCTACAAGAAGAAATGCACGAGGGTGAACCGTAACACTATTGGCGACTGGCCGCTTCTCTTTACATCCTTTTGTCGATTGCATGTTATTTGTTCTGTTTACTCTAAGTATTTGAAATGTACATGACAAGAATGTTGTACTATAAGATGGATGCCAAACTCCCATACAATAACATGAGGCAATGTTCTGTCTCGATCAGTAGGTGTTCCCTCTCATTCTATCACTATTTATGAATGAAGGCTATCCGTGGGATATCCTCTTCCTCTCTTTCTATCCATAGTTTCTGTCTAACCTGTCATATTTACGCCATTTTGACGCCTAGACTGAAAATTGATAAAAATTTTGTAATTTAATATTTTAAATAAAAAATTATAAAACTGGTGATGCCGTGCGTTGTTTTATGTTGTGTAAGTGAGTGGTATCCTGGATGTACCTTATTATGTCACAGGTGGGTCAATAATCACATATTAAATGAGAATATTTGTTTGAGAAATTTGTGTGTATTTTTGTGGGACGTCATTAGTTGTAATAGAAAGCTTTACTACGAAATGTCAAACTCATTCATTAAAGTGATAGAATGAGAAGGAACACCTACTGATCGCGAGAAAACATTGCCTCATGATATTGTATGGGAGTTTGGCATCCATCAGAAAGTACAAAATTCTTGGTACAATGGCGTGCTCCTCTGATTGTCTGTCACTCACTTTGTCTTAGAGAGTCAGTCGTGTTATATATTTTTTTGCTGTACCTGTTTATTAATATAGAGCTAGTCGTTTTTATCGTGTTTCTATCAGTAAGTTAATACAGTCCACCTCACTCGCTATCAAAGATCGACACACATTCTACTTAAGCCTTCTACCTTGTTGGTAGGTAGAATAGGTCGCGACAGCAACTAGGACCAACGGCTTACTGAAATGTTTACACTTGTGTTCTTATTGTCATGGAATAAGGTTCATATAAGGTACAAACTCGGGGTTACAAAGTATCGGCCACCCATATATATTTTAATATAGAAACCAAAGGACCAACTAAGCCAGCGTACTTCTTATTGAATTCTGAGTACTCAGTAGAATTGAAACTTAGTAACTCTATTATGAGAATTTTACAGTTTCGTTGCGAAATTTCGCCGTAAGCCGATCAGTTTCTAGAGTAATTTGTTTTGTAAGCTGCAGACTACGGTGAGTTAATCCTAATAAATCCACTGATATTCGTGTTAGGTGCAATAATGTTTCTAAAACAAGCTGTACAGATAAACAAAGCTACTATAAGCATTGCAATAATTTATATCTTCGTTTGATCAAATGTTCATAATGTTTACTATCATCAGATTTTGTATACATATAATGTTTGGCATATGTTTGGTGTGGCCATTGAGGAGCTCGGTGGGGTAGTGGTTAGTACACTTTGGCTTTCGATCGAAAACAAAGCTACCATCGCCATGGTCAGGCCGTGGATGGATGACCAAAACTTTGTGATCTCGAGCTTCTCCGTGCTTCGGAAGGCACATTTAGTCTATTTATTTTTTACTATTTAGTTTTTACCCACCAACCCGCATTCAGCCAACGTGGTGTTACGGCCCATACTCCCCATGTTTCTCATGTTTCTCCACGAGGAAGGCCCGTGCCCAGCAGTGGGACGTTTATATGCTGAGGACATAGTTTGGTGTGACGGAGTAACGGATGGTAACAAAAGAAAATCGTTATATGTAATCGTTATATGTATTTTACAAAAAAAATATGTGATTGCTATTTTAATCCGTCAATGCAAAGAGGTGACTGTAAATGGCGAAAACTGATATGATTACAATTATCAAAGTCTAAAATAATAGATGAATTGAAATGAAACACAAAATCACTTCGATTTCTTTAATGATCTTTTATAGTTCAAATTAAATTAACACAGATACAGTAAAACAACAGCTCATCTGACTAGAATAACAATTCGTATTAACCTGCTTAAACATTTATCATTAAATAACGATATTACACCTTTTAAAATAATCTTCTCTACTTACTTCTACTTTACACATTACTATCTATAGGTAAAACCAGGTAAAATTGTCGCATTGTCGACACACAGGCAATTTACCCTCGCTCCAAAGGATATCGCTGCAATTTTGCTAGATAATGGTATCTGTGTTTCATTAATATTTTACTAGGAATGGAAAAGAACATTCAAACTGTACATTCTTTGTGAATAACCTATCATTTTATGACACACAAGACACAAGTATTTTTCCTTCTAGTAGTGTGAATGGTTCTATATCTTAGCAGCAAATAAAATATGAACTTCGCGTTTCTAAATTCTTTAGGACCGTCAAATTAGATTATACCTACCCCTGCACCCCTAGTTAAGGTTTAATTGTAAAAATGTCAATTTTTACTTGAGCTTAAAATGTCAATTTCTATGAAAACGTGAAAAGCGAAAAGTAGTTGAAATCACGTTTCCCATAGAAATTGTTAACGCAACTAAAAAGTCGAGATTTTTACAATGAAAACTTACACTATTCCTATAATGCTGTTTCTTTAGTTGCTCGCCACAGTCTTTTGAAGCTGGCACGTATATTATACGATTTAAAAATACGACTTTTTTCCCTATTTTAATCTAAATTGAAATCTTTTGTGTAATATCAAGCTTATAATTTACATTGAAATCTACCTTAAAACTAATCTTTGGGAATCAAAAAGTTTTACCAAAAGTACACATAATATAAATTTGTCTTTTGAAACTTATCTAGAAAATAACAATGTAGAATTTACACTTTAATTGTATTTAGGCTATAAATTGGTAATAGACATGAAAATATATTTTTAAATCTCATAAATTCTTTTCTATACATAAATATATTTTCGGATTAGGGGTATAATTTTTGATCCGTAGGTTAAAATATAGACCAATGGCGAAAACGAATGATGTCGTGATATGACAGTTTGTCCAATAGTCGAATTTTCAAATATAACTTAGGTTAAATAATCATAAACAATTTAACCACAACACGTTGCTGGGAATAGTAATATGGCGGCTGGCGGCACAGCTGATGCATATTGCTTTGAATTTTCATCGCAAATTTAACAATTTGTCAAGCTGACGTCACACATTTTGGCGTTTCCATTGACGCTATTGGTCTAGTATTTAACTATTGTGGTTACTATGACTACAGATCAAAAAACTTACCCTAATTTAATTAACTAGAGATAACGATAGACCATTGTTTTATACTTCATTGTCAAAGAACTGATTATTTAACTAATGACAAGCTGTCATTGCAATTAGCACCTCCGTGACTATGTACAGTTTTTTCCAAAATTCTGTGCTTTTCATAAACTTTGGACGGCGGCATTTAAGAAAAAGCGTTGCAAGTAACAAAAAATACTTATCATTTCATTATTCTGTGTAAATATAATTTCTATCTTGATATATAAATATAATTTAAAATAAAAAATATTTTTTAATAACACAACAGCATAAACGACAGAACCGCTCACGACATACTACGAGTATTACAATCCAATTAAATATCTATATATACTATGGAATTTTTCCTGAAATAATCTATAGTGAATACACACTAAAGTAATACTTTAGTAGTAAAGCTAACGATATGGAGGAACCCTGTAGGAGAAATTATTACATCTAATAGAGTAGTAAATAGAGTAGGAAACGTTCAACACTTGGTCACGGCTTGGTCGGGAAGGTCGAGTAGAGACGGACTGTACAAGCGAGTAAAAAATAAACATCTTTAATACCGAAGCTGACTCGACTTCGAACCGCACGCTTATTGTCTCTATGCACATTTATCGGCGAGACTACCATATACAGATACCCGTTTTATAATGCGTCGTTTTTAACGCGATGTTCATGTTGTGGCCACGAGAGAAGCAGTTGTTCGTCGGCGTGGTCCAAGTGCACGTGCTCGGACAAAGCCGGGGAGAACGACAGCCCTCCCAGTAGCGCTCCGCTGGAGCGCGAGTGCTGGCGGCACAGCGGACGGCGAGACGGAGACTCACTTTCGTCAGACATCGCCCTCGTCACTGTTATACGGGGCTGCCGCCGGCGGCCTCGGGTGCTAGTCTCTTCGAGTCCTAACGCCCTCCCCAGTACCACATGAGGCGGAGCACGAATCACGGGAATGGCGCACGGCCGCGGCCGTGGAGTCTCTTCGTCTTGAGAATCTTGGAGCATATTGCAAGATGCCGCTCGTTGTGCGGGACGTTCTGCTCCCCTCGCACCCATTGCCGCCGCATCAGACAACCTTCTGGTGGTAGGAGGTCGGATGCACCCGGAACCAGCGGAGAGAGATGGCCGCCGCGACCCGCAAGCACTTGGAGTCCTTGCTTGTATTTCTTGAGTTACCTCGCTCTTAGTCATACGCTTTCTTCTGTAGTTTCGGAGAGATTCTCGTAGGGCTCGACTTCTTATTCCGTACAAAATGCCATTCACCGGAGGCGCTGCTGCTAATAAAATTGCTGCTAGAGCAGCAACTGGTTGTGGGGGTACAGCAACAGCTGGCCATAGTAAAACACAGTAATAAGGGAAGTAAAGAATAGCCAGAGAACAGAGTGGCTGGAGCACCGCGGACAGAGCCCGACGCCGCGGTGGCGGAGGCGGTGAAAACGGATTTCGTTGGTGGGTTACTGTCACTTGTGCTGATAAAGTCACTTCGTAAATAGCTGCTGCTATTCTGTGTCGATGGTACCGGGCGATGCGGAGTATTTTGAGGCTGCATAGTAAGACTAAAGCGACGGGCAGCAGTAGTGTTAGTACAGAGTAGAGGATGCAGAAGCCCAGCGCTGAAGGTCCGGCGCCGCAGTCCGGAGCGCAACTACCGAAGCCCACGCGGTACGCGAGCGGGGGCTGCGCCACCGCCAGCGGGGCCAGCAGGGCCGCAGTCGCAAACCATCCACTCGCCACGCAGATCATTACCTAATTGACAAACGAAAATCAATTAAGCCTACTTATTCAAATAATACAATAAAATGTAGAATAATTGTCAGAATTCCCCGTCTTAATTTATTTTGGACAACACGACAGTTAAGAATTGTTTGATTGCTTGAAAACCAATCTAAGCTAAGCCGATCTCAATCTGTGGGTAGAAAAGAACATAGAATAGAAGAGAACTAAAACATGTTATAATTAAACGACCACCTGTCAAAACACATAAAGATGATTGATGGATTGTGGATATTTTGTGCCAATATAGATTAGTGCAAAAACTTACTTTTCTAGCAGAAACAATAGCCGCGTAATGCAGCGGTGCAGCGATAGCAGCGGCCCGGTCGGCGTGCAGGCCGCACACGGTCCACAACTGCAGCGGGTGCAGCGCGTGCAGCAAAGCGCTACAGGCGCACGCGCCGCCTCCCCCGCATAGCGCCGCACCGCTCGCCAGCGCGCCCACAGCCCCCAGGTGGACCAAGAGCACCGATGACGCTGATGCTGGCTGTAAGAGAAATAATTTTGTTTTAAAATTAAAAAAAACTAAGACTACAGAACTATAAATATAAACTAAACATAATAATATTATGCCTGTATTATCAACAATCAGGGTATTGTAATATCCATACATAATTATAAGTAAAATAACTTGAGTGAAAGTTCTCCAGGTACTCGTATTTACAGGCACCGGACTTCTATAGAAGATAGGCCATAACCACAACACTGGCTTGGAATGGTGTTCCAAAAAAGCACGAGGGAACATGATGAAAGATTTGAAGATTATGAAGATTTGTGGTTACTTAATTTTATTAGCCTCGGTGTACCCGAACTTGTTTTAATTAGCCTTGATGTACCCGAACTCTCCAAATTTCTACACAAGGGAAATATTAGTATTTCGTAAATGTGACTTTTAAGTAGTCTGCAAAAAGCTCCCTTCTGACAACTTTAATGGCTGACCAACTTTGAAACTTGTTTAAGTATTGTCAGCTTTTGCATATATCCAACGTCATTTCATTTGCGAAAACGACCCAAAGGTTAAGCAAACAGAAATAGAAGCCTCTATTAAGGTACGAATAAGGTCAGGTCTCTATATGAAATATTCAACGCGCCCTTGTACTGAACAATTTTATAACGAGCTACATACAGTTATAATTGTAACACCCATACATTATAATCACGACTATTATCCCCTAAGGGTTAGTCAGAGACTAGGCAAAAGCACCGCAAATGCAGTCCATTGCCATAGTCCGCGTTTCACCAAGCAGTGACTGCACTCATCGTGACAGATGGTGAGCCCATCGCCGCTATAAGCTATTGGATGGTTGTGCAGTTCTAAGCCCATAAGTCGCCTTTTACGACACTCAAGGGAAGAGATGGGTTTGGATGGGAAAATTGTAAGGAGACAAAAATTAACATAGAGTCTATTGTAGTCGTAATGTCAACCTTAGCACTCAACACTGAAAGACCCTTGTTATAATAATTATGTATTTAAATCTAATTCTGAGCGTTTATTTTTAATAACAAAGTAAGGCCAACGCAGGTATTACCGCGGTAGTAAAAAATCTTTAGGTATTACCGAGGAAAGTAATATTATTGCAGTTTTATGCAATTATGGGCATATTTTACTTGAAAAGTTTTACTTTTATAAATAACCGTTGCATAAAAGTTTACTTCTTAAGTAAAAAGTGACTGTTTTATACCGTGGTAATACCTGCGTTTACCTGTCAACCAAAATGAACACAGAGCTAAGAATTTCTTGAAAAAATTTACCCAATTGGATGGCAGACAATTATGAGGTAGAATCATGTTATGCACGAAAGATGGTATTGTATTTTACTTATATTCGTTATAATTAATTACGTTACTAATAGTCTGTAATTCCATCCTATTCAATACCTTTCTTTATCGATGAATCGAACAGCTATTAAAACACTAACCTCGAACAAACTACTCAATAAAAACATTTCTATAATTCGTGCGCCAGCCTAACACATTCATGTAAGTTCCATCTGCAACGTACTTTACTCCATGGAGATAAAATACGCTTTAACAGTTTTTGAAATTTTCATGTTATTACAAATGCATTTTTAAACCATATTAAGGAAAAACTTGCCTAATAATGAGAGCAGATTTTCGAGTTATACCTTACACTTAAATACGGGATTTGACTCCTAAAACAATTTCTACTTACAGGTGAAATGAAATGAAATGCTTTATTGAATCATTTAGGTAACAACTGGTTACATTTATGACGCGTCAAAAACATTATAAAATTAACAAACAATTTATACAACTCTACTTGTTCACTATGTTCATTCCTTTCCTTTTCCCTCAAAATTTTTTTTCCTGTTCACTACCGGGTTTTTCCTGTTCCTTATCCTCTTGACTCTTGACAATACAGGCAAGAAACTGAGCAAGGGTTCTTTCTCCTTTACATAAAATTGTCTTATGTTCTACATTACACAAAAAATCTAAAAAGTGTATTAGGTGCACTTTTTAGGGCTATAACATTGTCATTATTTATAATATAGTACCTACTTTCATACAAATATTAGTAATATTTTTGTGTGTTTGTGAAATATTGAGCTAAGATTCTACTCGTATTTTTATGAAGTGAAAAGTATGTCGCACCGGATGTGAACTTATTAGGAATAGTTTCCTCAACGCTCACCTACATGCGCTATACCTACTTCCGGCTTCTTGATAGCAACAAGTGAGAATGAAAAGCGCGCACATCCTCTGCTGTTAGGGCTGCCAACACTACGAAATAGGATTTTTTTTGTTTCTCAATAGGATTATTAACTTTTATTATTTTGTCATCATTAACACAGATTAGTCCACTGCTTGCCAATATAGATCTCGCCTAATATAAAAAAACTGTTAAACTTTGCACATAAGTATTACTTTCTTTTCAGTGAACTTTTCTTTCACAATCAGCATGCAGGAGCAAAAACTTTTTGATTGCAGATACTTTTTGGAACGAGTTTATGAATCCAATGATAAATTGGCACAATAGGTTCGATGACTCATATTAAAAGTAATGAAAATAATATATGTCATTCCTTGTCATTCACATAGTATTTCGTACAAGGGTCCGAAATATACAAAGTTCGATAAATATAAATACGGGATTGCTATAGAAATTAAATTAAAATATTTTATTTTTACTTTTTTTTCATCTGCCAAAAACGCTATCCACCATGTTCGTGAAATTAGTTGTGTAACGCTTCATTTAAGCAATTACTACACACGGTAAAAATCCCGTCAAACGTCTGTCGCAACCATAGACGTATATTTAAGTAGACAACCAAAGAAGATAGAGACAAAAAAATCGCATATTGAAATATAACAAGCATGAATGAGAAATCGATTGACTGTCATTTATAACCATATTCTATTGACAGTTTTACACAACTCGGAACACGTAAAATTATCTCATTGGAAAATTTGTAATTACTATAAGATCTTAAAGTATCTAGTTAATATGTTTTCTAGGAAATATGGTTATATGTATTGTAATTGATTGTAGTGTCAACCGAAGGAATAATCCAGAAAACTGCAGTTTTCACAGGTAAGTTTCACGTACAAAATTGTAACGATTATTAAAACGATTATTTTTGTTTGCAATTGGACTTTCCTATTATGTTACTGTAAAATTACGTCCATAATTTATTATAATTTAATATTTAGTGTATATAAAAGTTATTTTATTTCTAGTTTACAAGATTTTGAGGATAAATTTACAATTAACATATACGTTAGCGCTTGACTAAAATTTATCGACATTATTATCGATGTTTATTTTTGATTGAAAAATAAGTTTATTGATATTTTAAGTAGTACAATTTTTAATGTATTTAACATTTAATAGCCATTTAGTAAATGTTTCTATAAAAAATATAAATTGTTTTTGTACCAAACCAAATATTGTGAAGACTTGCATTGTTTGTTCTTTTTAAGTTATTTTTTTAAGTACCTACTTACAGAGAAAATATGAAAATTTAATTTACCCCTAAAATATGAATATAAGTAAAACAATAATTTTATAAATGTATATTTATTTTCCTTTGATAATATTTATCCTTTTTTTTACTTTAATAAACTCAATGTATTAAATTCATGTGGGTAAAGAAACAAATACACTTATGAGAGGTCAAAATAAGTGCAAAAAATATATATAAAATTTAAAATTATAAACAAATGATATGCTTTCTTTCAGTCAGTTTACTACCGGAAGGCCTTGGCTTTGAATAGATTTTTGTCACTTTGTATGTTTTTCTTATTTTGTCAATTTGAGTTCGCCATCTATGCAATCTTTTATGAAATAATAATTTTATTTGGGGTCAAAAAATTAATAGTGAAATTACTTACAAATTGTTTCGAATTAAGGTGAAACTACAATTTATCGATATGTTTAATTGAAGGCATAGATGTATTTAATTAGACAGCCAAAGAAGATATTATAGTTTTGAGAGTACATCAGTAAAAATGTTACTCAAAATTAAATAGAGATAATTAAAAACACAATTTTATAATTAGGTGTAACTGCAACTATCGATATTTTTTTGTAAAAAGTATCGTCTTGTAACTAGTAGACACACACATTCACAATTAAAAATTGGAAATGCATTTTTGAGCTGTCAGGTGATCTATACGTTAGTATATGTATATCTACGGTCGCAACTAATCAAGCATAACTGAGTGCTATATCACACATGCGTATTGAATTGTTTACAATAATCGTGACGCTACGGCACAGATAATTCATAGACTATCAGGACCGAAGGCGTTTTTTACAACTAGGACCGAAGGCGTTTTTTCTATTTACAACTAACTTTCATCTACCATCTCCTTCTTAAGATGTTGAAGATCCGTACGATTTAAGATAGATATATGGTGTAACTATTTTAATATCAGAGACAGTCATAAACTTACAATGTATGATACATTGTATCTAAGGTAGTTCATTACAAAATCACTCTGTGAAATGGCCCAATATATTTTCTATTACAATGGTTGATTCAGTTCAAATTCCTGGTTCATTATTAGAGTCTCTGTAACTTTAGAGTAAACTAATTTGAAGTCAGCGTTGTGCGTTATTTTTTCCGACGATGTATATACTGTTGTCTGTCATCAAACTAACGACTCCATAGAGCGTCTGGTCGCTCAAAAAAAGGTGGCAGTTATCAGATCGTGAGATAGGTCATACGCTGGACTGCCCAAGTAAAATCCGCTCAGGAGTCCACGTATCTAAGTGCACAAGGTAGTCGTTCAAATGCGAAAAACGGTCGTGGTCACCTCTGACGTGAACACATCAAAGTGACCACGACCGTTTTTTACAAACCCTAATCACTTATTTCTATTCCGTCCGTTTTTTAGATGGCAAAACAGTGGACTCCATATAAGCTGATGTTCCGTACGAGAAGTTCAAATGCTAGATTTATTTTTGCAAAAAACTCAGACATCCTCTTTCACTTAATCATCTCAATTAATTATCAAGTGTCAGCTACATAATGCAAAGTTAAATGCAGGAACATAAATTTGTTTAAATGCGTGTAAGACTAGTAAAATGGTAATTGTGCCTATTAGGAATAATAGTAATAAATGTTTATTACTCTTGAGTAAGTTCCCAGTGGCAGCCCTACCCATTACCCCGTTATTGTAGCAGTGTTCGTTACGACTGCCGGAGTGTGTTCTTGACTCTAAATGGACACTCGTTTTTATACTCTTGTCATTGGTTTGTGCATAAATGCATATTGCTACTCATTTCATTTCAACAAACTATTAATAATAAAATCTGCTTGGGAACCCGTTGGGAACTGATAAAATTACATAGTTTTTAGAGATAGGTTAGCATACCTGATTTGCTCCATATCTTTTGTATATGCTGATGTGGATGTGATACAAAAGATATTGAGCCGTAGTGTAAGTTTTTTTCTATGGGAAACGTGAAAAGCGCCCCTAGCGGAAACTGGTTGAAATCACAATTGTCATAGAAATTGAAATTTCTTAACGCAACTAAAAGTGAGAAGTGTTTTTACAATGAAAACTTACACTACGGGTAAAGTTCAGAAAATTTTTGAAATTCAGAGTAAATATTGTATGAAAAGCCATTTATAAAAGGAAAGGAATAATCTTTCGTCATGGCCATTAAATAGATGGGGGACGGAAACTTTGCACTCTATAAGAATTAAATCGCGTAAAAATTCCGAATATACTCGTAATTAAGTTAATACTAACTGAAAACGAAATTTATTTCGTATCGTCACGTGAACGAGACCGCTTAACAATACGAGGCGTCACGACTTTAGGGGAAACTTTATTAATTAACGGAAACAAATTCTTATTCAGTACCAAATTTTGCGGGAAAACTAAAAGAACGTAGAAATGTGATTTTACTATTTAAATAACTCAGTCAGAATTTTTAATTTTGTTATATTTTGATTATGTGGGCAAAACAGGTGGAAATAAAAGATGAAATGTTGGGTTTTGAGACTTTCGAGAGATGTGTTTTGTCAGCAGTCAGGAGTCAGGGACGTTTCAGAGCAACGCTCGGCGACCGGCGCCGGCCACGCACGCGTCACACGTCGCTTATACGTAAAAATATATGGAAATTTCGACGGCGCTGTTGACCAGCGCCGGCCGCCGGCGTTGTTCTGAAACCAGTCACGTCCAGTGAAGTTACTACGAGTCCTAAGTCGGGCTCCGAGGACTTAAAATTTTACATTACTAATATTTGCAACCATAAAACTGACACAGCACATTTCATATAACTTAGGTTGAATTCTAATTCATTTATTTAATGTAATAATGAAACGTAACAAATTAACGATCTTGAACATTAAAACATATTGTATCTTATTTGTAAGGGATTGGGACAAAATCATTCTTAAGTCATTTAGAGAGACTCCAGATAGTATTTGGTAGAGTAGGCAGACATAATCGGCTAGCATTTCTTTAATGGGGCCCTAAATGATTCATTACCACTACCATAAAATTTCTTGGCCTTCATCTTATCTGATGGTAAGTGACGATAAGGCCGAAGACGGAAGCGAGCTTCACCTGTAATCCTCAACAACTGAGGAACTGGCTATCTTACCTGTGATTGCCGGAACACAACAATGCTTAAAACATTGTTATTATGGCGACAATTTTAGGTAAGACACCAGGCTAGCTAGCTAGCTGAGGCTAGCTGAGCCTGGAGGGCTTTAAAGCCCTACCACCAAGAAAGAAAAAAAAACTTCTGCCCCATAGGGAATAAAACCCGGACCTCCCGATCAACACACGGGGGTGTGAACCTAGACCAGAGAGGCGGTTAAAATAAAACATGTTTAAATTGAATTTCTACAGCAATCCCTTATTTATATTTATTGAACTATATATATTTCGGACCTTTGTACTAAATACTATGTGAATTTAACATTACTTTCATACCTTTTGATATGAGTCAACTAGCCGATTAAAAATCGCATAATTTTTATATTTTCATTGAGTTATGTAAAACGAAATAAGGTAAAACGATAAAATTCCAAAATTCTCATGATATTTACTCTTGGATAAATATGACATTTTGCTATATTCTTTTTGCTATGTTGACATTAATAGTGTCATGTGACAAATAGTAGTAAACAGAATAAATGATGGTCCTGAAAATCTAAAAATTTTTGTTATGTGTGAAAGAATCAAATCGTTAAAACCAGTGAAAGAATCGACATGAACGTTGTCGATTCTTTCTTATATTTTATGGGTAACATGTTTTTAATAATATTTATACAAATCCTTAATTTTACCCATCGAAAACGCACCCACCAATATATCTGTTGATAATATCCAATTCAAGCTTATAAGGATTTGTAATGAGATGAGTCAGATGAGTCCTTAGTTGATTTTCGCTTGTATTTAAATAATTTGCCATTACTTTCAAATTCATAATTTACACTGGCTGGTATGTACTCGGTAACAGTCCCGTCCTTTGTATAATATTAGGTCCTTACCTATGAAATTGGTGTTTTGTATGGAGATTTTGGGGATGTCTGCATTTTACATAGTACATTTTATCAGTTTTCTTCACAACAACAAATCCAGAAATAATAATATTTGGCATGTATCATTACACAAGCTTTAGCAATATGTGTGTGAACACGATAAAAATTATTCATCGTTTTTTTGTTAATGCTAATCAAATGATGTATTCGGGAGGCAGTTAAAATAATTGTCTTTGTGTCTAATTTTAACACAATTAAACTTACAAAAAATTATCAAATTAAATAATACGAGCTCAAATATATGGTCTATTTTTAGAAGAGGCAATTATTTTATAAGAATGTTCTGAAACTTAATAGTTACGGACAAATTGCTAAGACAAAATAAAAACACCAATTTCATAGGTAAGGACCCAATATAACAAACTCGTTTACCCCTTCGCATAATTATGTGGAATGAATTTATCAGAAAATATTCTTTTACAAATGACTGTATCACTTTTCATGTTTTTCCAAATCTCATAAATCTCATAACACCTAATCTTACACTTAATTCATTCTATTCCTAAATATGTTACAAATTGTTTTTCCATCAATTTATTTTTAGCCTTAGTTTAAACTGAATTAAATCAATAGGTTACTTCCAGAAGTTTTAATATTCTTGTTTCGTTCCGGAAAATAATTGTTAAAACCGATTGTTACGTAACCGTTAAATTATTAATGATCTCGAGTTCCTCAGATCTTCCGAAGATACCTAAAACTTTATTCCGGTGTTAACGTAATCGCCCACTTCAGTATTTCACTGAGACTCGGAACCATTACCAGTTATTTGTTTTGCATTTACATAATGTATTCAATATTTCTTGTTATAGGATATAAATTTTAGTTAAAGAAAGTCCAGGCAGCGAAAATGTGTTGCGTTTTCACTTGCTGTGGTTGGATGATCGATCTCTTTCAAAGGTAAAATTTTCACTTTGTATCAAATGAGCTGTCTGCTCGTTGGCTCCTTCTTATTATATAAAAACACTTGCAGATTGTGGACCTTCACGATGTCTTGTTGCATCAGTTCAGCTGTGTGCTGCGTACTTTTCATGTCCTCTATGTCAGGAATCGCCATGGGTTACAACTACTCCTTGGCTGAGTACATCGATTTGAAAGGTTTGATATAAAGTATTGGTAACATTAGATGCAAAAAAGGCTACGTGGTATTTTGGACTGATTGATTTTGTATTTAATTTACATTAGAAATCTCTCTTACTCGTATTGTTGTATAGGCAGATGTAGTCGCGCTCTGAGTTTTCTATACTTTTTCTACCACCAGGCGGTGCTTTCAGATAGCACAGAGTTGTAGGATTATACATCTATGGTCGTAGGCACTGTTTGGAAAATCCGCGAGATCCGCGTGAGGATCCGTGTGTTTAAAACCCTCATTAGCGGCCCTGATCTACCATTTTACGATTTCTCCACCCAGTAGCATTGTACAACTTCTATGATCTTGAATATATTCCAGAATAAATAAGTCGCATAGTCTTGTAGTGCAAGTAATAATATTGTTATCATCTATTCTTAACTTTTAATAACAATCCTCTTTTGTTTCAATATTCTATAAACGCATATTTTGAATATGCCTTCTTTGTATTAAATTAATATTGTTGAATCATAATTTGTTTATGTTTTCTTATGTGAAGAATTAATTAACTTACTAAAAGTAAACCAATTTTTTTTCAGAGACAAATGTGTCTGTATACCTGAAGCGAGGTGTGTTCGACGATGAAGTCGCTGATGACATGGACTGGCGCAGGAGTGGGCGTATGCCTGTAGCTGGCCACATCAAAGATTCAGATCGTGAGTTTAAACAGCCAATATAAACGATTAAAGTTAATTATTTTTGCATAATGGTTTACAATGCTAGTATAGTGTTATGGACGATCTCAATTCTATTATTTTTTTATACATTTGAGCTTTTTTAAGACGTGAAGCAACGTATTATGCCTACACAGTTGTAACTGGAAACTCTGGAGAAGAAACTATTCCACCTAGAGCAGGTAGACGAATGGATGACTCTATTATCCAGTCTGATGATCGGAATAAATTTGAAGGCTCTCTGATGAAGCTTACAGCAAAGCCAATTGATTTAACCATCACAAGAGCAGATATTGCTGACAAAGTGGATGAGGTAACAAATTTATATGGTTATATTTTGACCAAAAACATATAATATTTGTACGCTTAAATATTTTCACCTTAATTCCTGTTATACAATTTTAGGTTTTGTACAATTATCCCAAGAATTCATTGGATCAACTAAAAGCGATTCATAGTCTTGCAAATATGAGAAGAAACAATATGAATAGAGCTACTGTTCAATATTCCGATAAGGTACTAACATTCTCTGAAACAAAATTGGTAAAATATGGTTTACTTATAATAATGTACTCTTACAAATATTTCTGATATTTTAATGTAATTATACTTAAACTTGTTATATTACGATGAACTATTCTGTAAACTTTTTTTATGTGATTTCTTACATATTACAGACGACTGTTCTTGACGAGCGAATACTTTTGCCAGGTGCCAGACGTAATATGATACCTGAACCAGATACTCCTGATAAACATAATATTTACATGGACGGTAGAGCTGTACCTTTTGAGCATGTGACTTATAAAATAAATCCAATTAGGAACAAAGTACCTGATGCTTCTATTGTAGAAGCGGCTAATTGGTTCATGCCTAAAGGTCAAATACCCCCTGAGTATAAACGGACTATGCCTCATTATGATTACGACAATTATAGAACTACTCTTACACTACCTACACCGATAAGATATAGAAATGAGCCCCAAAGACCTACTAGGGTTATGTCTGTACAAGTTGATACAAAACCGACGCAGCCAACTTTTGATAAAGAAGGAGTACTTAGAAATATGGATACAAGAAGACTAGAAAATGCTGAAAGAATGAAGGCCCAGAACAATCTATTGTTGGATAAAGCTAATTTCCCAAAGTAATTCTTATAACAACGTGGAATTAAATGGCATAAATTCTATTTATTTTATCTCTAATTTTAATAATATTTATAAACATTTCAGCTTTAGAAAAGCCGGATACGGGCAGACTAATGAAGATATGTCCAAGTCTGACGAAAGTGACTATGAAGAACAAGCTATAAAAGGGCTGCCGCTGAGATCAAAACGTAACATAGAATCTTATAAAGATGACGTGGTTGTTAAAAGTGCAAGTTATAAGTACGTGCCCAATATAATATTGAGTATACTTGGTAAAAAGAAAGATGAAGGCAAGATGGATGATTTAGGTGACAAATGGTTACGTATAAGAAATATAACAACGCAAGAGAAACAAAATTTTAAAAGTGATTTGGGAAATATATCTAACCCTAATGGTAATAATACTAATAATCTAATGATTGGTAGGAGAAACCAAAATATAACTATCGTTGAAAGGGATTTACCTAATAACAACAACTATACCATTAATTTTTCTCACCATAAAAATGTATCATTTTCAAGTATGAGTAAAATTAATGACTCAGTCGTAATCAACGTGCTGCCGAAATCAAATTCATTAATTATTAAAATTATGAAAATGTTTTCATCTTAAAGTAGCTAAGTAGAAGTTGTCTCAGTTTTTTTTGTTTACTCTGTGAATCGTGCTATTTGTCAATAAAGTTTTATAGTGTTGCTTTATTATTATTATACTCTTTATTGCCAAAAATAATATTTAAATTATATAATTTTATATTATTTTTTATAATCATTTTTCAATAAAAATATGTCTGCACTCTTAATTATGAGATAATCTTAAAACGATAGTACATTACACAACAATATCTGTAATCGATCAAGGAGCTCAGTGGCGTATTGGTCGTGGCGTATTGGAGCTCAGTGGCGTATCTTTCGATATCGAAAACAAAGCTACTTTCGCCAAGGACAGTCCTGGGATAGGTGTCCAAAATTTTGTCATCTCGATTTCCTCTGTACTTCGGAAGGCACGTTAATTCTACCAACCAATCCGCATTGGGCCAGCGTGGTGGTGTTATGGCCCATACTCCTCATGTGTTTCTACATGTAGAAAGGCTTCGATGTTTAGCAGTAGGACGTAATAGGCTGGTAACGAACTCTAATCATCATATAACGCATATAAACTGGCAATGTATTTTTCAACACACTTCCTTATAAAGTGGCTCTAATCCCATGGCAATTAGGCACATAATGACACCTATAATCAAACTGTGACTTTTTCATTACTATTATTCACGAGTGAGTAATAGTTTTTTTTAATATTATTGAGTTACGGTTACATTTGCGCTAAAAAGCTATCCGCGAAAAGCCCAAAAAAAAGAAACCTAATTTTTTAGTCTATGGCCGATGCGCGCGCATTTTTCACAACTCGTCTCGTTTTCTCTTTTGAAGTTATTTAGTTAGTTATTAATTAAGATGTCTGCAAATACAATTTATGAAGAAAATGATTTATGTTGTACACCGCCCGATATAAGATGTGAAGCCCAGAACGTTATGGAAAGTTTACTACCAGAAAACTCAAAGGAAAAATATCTATTAGCGTACCAAAATTTCATACAATGGCAGAACAATAAGAATACGCAGTCTTTTTCAGAAAATCAGCGTACTTTAAAGAATTATCTTCTAAGTACAAACCTAGCTCTTTGTGGTGTATTTACTCAATGTTAAAAAGTACAGTCCGAACAAAGAATGGAGTGGACTTAAAAACATACTCGAATTTGTCAGCTTATCTAAAGAGACTATCTGATGGATTTAGAAGCAAAAAATCAAAGGTTTTATCATCTGACGATATTGAAAAATTTATTAAAGATGCTCCAGATAACCAATATTTGGCTACAAAGGTTAGTTAAATTAATTTTAATTAAATATTTAATAGCAGCTTGTTGACTTTAATTATTGTTTCTTTTGTTTCAGGTTGCTTTAATATTTGGTGTAACTGGTGCCTGTAGGATACAAGAATTAACAAATATAACTGTAAAAGATATAGAAAACCATGGCCAGATGCTTTTAGTGAAGATACCTATCACGAAAAATAAAATACCTAGGTCATTCACCATACACGGTCCATTCTATGATATTGTTAAGAAGTATGAAAGTTTGCGTTCACCAAAAACAAAAAATGACCGTTTCTTTCTAAATTACCAGAATGGTAAATGTACCTGTCAGCCTATAGGTATAAACAAATTTGGTTCTATGCCTAAAGAAATCGCTAAGTTTTTGGGTTTAGTAGATGCTGAGAGCTACACTGGACATAGTTTCAGAAGAACTTCAGCTACATTGCTGGCAAATTCAGGAGCTGATATAATGACTTTGAAGCGACATGGCGGGTGGCGATCTAGCAATGTAGCAGAATCATACGTAGAAGATTCCATACAAAACAAGAAGGAAAATTGTGCGAAAATCACAAAAAGAATTAAACTTGATTCTGAGACGCATCCTACTAGCGAAATACCAAGTACATCCAATGATTGGATTTCACCTACCTACACGAATAATGAACCATCACAAATAACAATAGAACATTAAAGTATTTCAGTAAATAATCTATCTGATGAGACCGCTATATCATCAAAAATAGTTAATTATAATTTTACTAACTGCACATTTACTAATTGTTTCTCTAAATAAACTTTTTATCTACTATGTGAAATGGTTTTTTATTTAAGTATTATTTTATTCAGAAGTGTGTTTAAATGTATTTCATGAGGGTGTATTCTAAGTTAAATAGTAATTGTTTATCGCAAATCCTCGTGTAGTAACAATTAAGCTGCTTTTAGACTAGGTTATACTGTATTGACAGATACTATAGCAAAGAAGGACCTAATTCTATATATAGCATTACGCGATATTATCGCAGTTTCGCTTGCGGGACGACGGCCGGGGGTGAGAGAGGAGGAAGAGGGCAGTGCGTGATATAGCATGAAGTCAACGCATCGCACCAATTTATAGCATATAGTAAGTCAATAATATATAGTACACTACAGTGTGAAAATGTCTATAACAATGTATGATGCGCGATATTGTTGTGGTATGAGCTATTTACTATAGCTTATCTATACATAATTATAATAAAACTGTACAGCTCGAATGTCTGTACATGTAAAAAGAGGAAAAATACCAATTTATTTTTTTATATTTTTGTTCCTCTGTCTGTGTGTTTGTCTGTTTGTACGGGCTAATCTCCGAAATGGCTGGACCGATTTCAATGAAATTTTGCATGGTATCTGTTGAAATAATACTAGCCACCTATAAGGTTCTTTTTATAAATAACTTTGTAATCAAATTTAATTTTATATTTTGACATGTTTACCCGTCACTTATTACTTCAATATAAAATCTACACTGAACTACATGTGTTTTGCTCTTACTCGCCAATAATATCCAACAGTATCACCATGCAAAACTTCATTGAAATCCTTATATCCCTAGTCAACATCTAAGATACATTTTATTCCGGAAAAATAAAGGGTTCCCGTGGGATAGTTTAAAAACCATAGTAACTGCGGATGACGTAGCTGGCAATTGCTAGTGCTATTATATTATAGAGTGATCTGAAAGCAGCTTAAGGCGGTTCCCACACTTAGCCGCGCGTAGGTGCGTTGTCAGTGTGTTGTACATACATACATACAAACATAAAATCACGACTATTATCCCCTAAGGGTTAGTCAGAGACTAGGCAAAAGCACCGCAAAAGCAGTCCACTGCCATAGTCCGCGCTTCACCAAGCAGTGACTGCATTCAGCGTGTCAGGTGGTGAGCCCGTCGCCGCTATAAGCTGTTGAATGGTTGTGCAGTTCTTAGTCCATTAGTCGCCTTTTACGACACCCAAGGAAAGAGATGGGTTGGTAGTATTAGTGTTTTGTACTGTGGGTTTTTCTGTACAAAAGGAGACCTTCATACAGATTCTGAACACGCATCAACGCAAGACGCTCTGTCGTGCCGCTCAATGTGGGATCCGCCTAAATGTTGCATGTAACATGTTTATTTGTCTCCGGCCAGTTGCATAAATACAGTACCAGTTTAACGATTATAAACAAATCAGGCTATGCATATGCAAGTTTTAAATTAGCAACGGACGTATCATTTGAATCGTGGAATATGTTTGAAATAGCAAAACCTACTTTGTTTTCAATCGCTGTAGTCATCCTTGGTATTGGAAATTGGATTAAAATATTTAGTTATGTTTTATTATTACTTACATAAAAAATATAATTTTATCGTTATTCACGAAAAATATTAACATTTGTAGTAATATTTATTAACTATAAAGCTTTGTAAAGTGTTTGGGTTTAAATTATATGAGACAATATCTTGATTTTATCCCTGATGGTGTGGGCCAATCTCTAGAAAAACTATTTTTTTCATGGGCTTATGAGATCTGTCTCGAAAAGCAAGACTATTTAAAACTGCCTCGCAGTCATTTTATTAATATATTTTCAAAACTTTAAGTAAGTGTATTCTAGGTATATTTCTCAGTCCTGAAATTCTAGGGACTTTTTAATTAGAAGAAAATCTCACGAAATTCCCTCATAATCCGCCTATGTCTCAGCGGGGCGCTGAATAATGAAATGCTCCCAGCTTGTTTAATAAGCTGCTTTTTGGTCACTCGGGACAAAACCACGTTATGTTTGGTTTGATTTCAAATTCTAAAGGCATTCGTCTAAATATCTTACGTAAATTTTCCACTCGAGAATGGAGTTCACACGAATGTTTGGCTGTGATATTGCAAATAGAACGCTAAAAACATAGGTATTATTTAGGTATGCTTAGTCTTATTAGAAAACATACTCACATAGATGCACAATACTGTACCCCTATTGTATGTTTTCATTGTAATGAAACTCCAATTTTTTAGTTGTGTTACGAATGTCAATTTCTATGGAAAACGTGATTTCATCTACTTTCCGCTAGAGGCGCTTTTCACGTTCACAAAAATTTACACTAGGAGAACTGTTCACATTACTTGACTGTTTTTTTGATGCAGGCTCACCTTCGCTTATTTATGGGCTGTATCATGAAATATACAAAAAAAATATCTTCAAACATTCACACCTATCAACGAGCCCCATTTTAAGCAACTAATGAAATATGGGTGTTAATTCTTTTGCATATCTCTTGCTGATATACTACATACATACATATAATCGCGTCTATTATCCCCTAAGGGTTAGTCAGACACTAGGCAAAAGGACCGCAAAACCGCTCCATTGACATAGCCCGTCTGTTTCCCGTCGCCGCTATAAGCTATTGGATGAAAGTGCAATTCTAAGTCCATTAGTCGTCTTTTACGACATCCAGGGGTAGAGATGGGTTGGTAGTATTCTTTTAATGAGCCGCTACCATACGGCTAATTACTGGCGGCAGATAAACTGGCGTGATGATTTGTAGTATGTAGTTTTTACATCTACCTAAAATGCTTGGGTACATGTAATAAGCACTTGATATTAGGTCCTTACCTATGCAATTGGTGTTTTGTATGGAGATTTTGGGGATGTCTGCATACTAACATTTTATCAGTTTTCTTCACAACGACAAATCCAGAGATAATAATATTTGGCATGTATCATTAGACAAGCTTTAGCAATATGTGTGTGAACACGCATGATAATAATTATTCATCGTTTTTATGTTAATGCAAATCAAATGATGTATTCGGGAGGCAGTTAAAAATAATTGTCTTTGAGTCTAATTTTAACACAATTAAACTTAAATAATACGAGCTCAAATATATTTTAAAATAGACCATATATGGTCTATTTTTAGAAAAGGCAAATATTTTATAAGAATGTTCTGAAACTTAATAGTTACGGACAAATTGCTAAGACAGAATAAAAACACCAATTAAATAGGTAAGGACCCAATATTTATGTTATTCGGTAATGTTAACGAAGTAGTGTTAATATAAACGAAGTTATTAATAAGAATGCATACTTCTTAACACAGCAATAGGCACACTGCACTTTTTCGACAAAAAAGGTGACATAGAGGCACTCATGAAGATTACACAATATCAAGCCTCCTCGTGCTGCAATGTTCGGAAAATAAACAGAATCGTGCTGTATGTAAGAACAAATTATTTTTGCTGTGAGTCTGTCTCCTCTCACAGCCTTAATCCTGATAAGCAGTGACCTCCCAGAGAACAAACACAAGAACTTCTTCAGTAGTTTATATATTCATTAAAGCAAAGTTTAATTGGATGGCGTTGAAGTCATAAGCTGAAGTTTATTTATAACGTCCTTTTGTCTATCTGGATATCTTAATTGTATTCATATTGGTTTGACTTGTCAGAACACATAAGATATTTACTTCGCCTACATTTCATTACATTAATTATTATTTTAAGGCGCGCGTAGTGGTTAGTACGCTGTGGCTTTCTTTATAGAAAACAAAGCTACGTTCGCTATAATCAGGCCGTAGATGGGTAACCAAAACTTTGTGATCTTGAACTCCTCCGTGTTTCAGAATGCATTAAACCGTTGGTCCCGGTTGCTGTTGCAGCCGTTTCTACCCACCAACCCGTATTGGGCCAGCGTGGTGGTGTTACGGCCCATACTCTTCATGTGTTTGTTTCCATTAGGAAGGCTTGTGCCCATCAGTGGGACGTATGTAGGCTGTGGACGAAGGCAGCAATATCCGTGTTGGAAAAGCATCACTCGTACATGAGGTCGCACGGTTCAATCCCTGATTTACAAATGAATGAATTTGAATATAATTTATGTAAAATAACAGTATAACATGCTTAAAATTGACCCAATAACAAAAAACCTAAGGGCCCAGTAAAAACCCAGTGTCGATTCATTCAAAAAAATTCAATAAATCTCTTCAAGATACCTCTGCCATTTTATAGCATGAGATTTTATGTGGTGACTCCATTTATGAGCATTCGTAAACGCAATACACACTCAAAACACCACTCTAAGGTTGAAGCGAATGGGTTAAAAGTGGTTTGACAAACACACTATAGGCAATACAACCCACGTGTATTTCCTATCAATTCCCTGAACAAAGAAAGGTTGCTCTGTAGTAACTAGGATCGATCGCCGCAAAGTTTTCATCGCAGACAAACAGTGCAAATATTAGCCGGTGGAAAGTTGCAATTTGTACGTTACTATTTTTAATGGTCTAATAAACAGGTTAATAAATAAAATCATAAAAAGAGGCTAAGTGCTCTAAGAATAAAACGTATAGTGACGAAACAAAAGTATCAAGATTACAGTTGCTGCTAAGCTTTACGTTGTGCCCGGTGCATGGCAACAGGCTCGCCACGGTACATGGGGACTTAACATATCTGGCAAAATGTGTTTTTACACCTCTACCAACACCTTTGAGGAAAGAGGCGTGATGATAATGTTTTTGTGCTGTTTTATACAGGTTTATATTTTTATAAGTGCTCGTAGGCTAATAAATTGGCATTGGAATTGGCTATAGGAAACCGTAGCATGTAGCGTCTACGAAGTTAAGGTCAAGTTCTAGAAAAATAATTGTAAGTAATGTTTGTTTATTTCATTTTACGTTTTATTAAAATAGATTTTGATATAAAAGTAAATATGGTATGAAGTAACATACAAGTGTTCTAATCTGAGAGGACGTGTTAGCAGCGAAGCGTGAGGAAAGCGCTTTTTTGAATATATGAATTGTTATTAGTACAGTAATATTAATATAACTCCACGTCACAAGCAATAATATGTAAGTAAGTATCACACACACATTTAACTATTGCTAAGAACCTAAAGATATAGTATGTTTATTTTGGCTCGGCTCAAACACACGTGGTCAAACCAACCAATAGTAGGAAGACTACCGTGGTCGAGTTTTCTGTACGCCGGTCTCAAGGAGTTATTTTGGTTAATATTAATATATTATTTTGGTTAAAATTAATATATTTATCTGATAACTACAGTCTGAATAATTTGATAGGTGCATTTTGATAGATGAGCTATATGGACCATTTACATTGGCATGGAAATCGATTAATCTGAATACAAACATCTGTCAAAATTCACTACAAATAACTGTCAAATTCACCTATTGTAGTATTCAGACTGTAGCATCCGTCACGCAAGTAGCACTAGTTGCATAAAATGGGGCTAGATGATAGGTGTGATTGTATGATAAATAAGATATGCCTAATGCTATTTCACATATACATACAAATTCATATCTATACATACAATATAATAAAAAATGCTTGAATACTGTAACGTTGTGCGTTACATAATTGCATATTTACAATAATATTAGAATAAAATCAAATAATTTCCTTAAAACAACCCAAAATATTAAATAAAAAATAAAATAAAAACAAATAAATTCATAATTAATTAAAACAAAGTTAAATACTTATATCAAAACAATAACATATTTTTTACATTTCAAAACAAAATCTAATTATATTAGCATAATAATTATATTAAATACGCGTGGAATTTGTCATCGTCGATATGCAGCCCATTGTACTTTTGCTCGCCTTTGTTTAGGACCGGTTTACGATGAGCCGCGCTAGTCACTGCATTCGTTCTTCATGCCAGACCAAGATTAACAGGACGTACGCACACAAGTCGTCGTCGTCTTTATAAATTTGCTATTTTCGAAAATAATAGTTCTTTTAAACTTTTTAATATTTTAAAGGTCTGGAGACCTAATTCAAAATAACTTTAAATTCTGTTTAACTCCCCGATTGGGTAAGTGTTGTTCGAATCTATTAATAGATTTTAAGCTTTTCGACTTATTGTTAACGTCGTAGCAAAAATACGATTAATTAGCTTTTTATAGTGTTTTACTTTTTGTTTATACTGCACTAAGTTTTCTATATGGTTTCTAGTAGTAATAATCTGCTTATTACTAGTACATGGCTATTACATAATATATTTTTATAGATACCTTCATTATGGTTTTACATAGAAAAAAAGACGTGTGGCACTCGGGGACTGCCGCGGTAAAGCTATTAGCATAGCATTTTGTATCAACTTATGCAATTATAATTTTATTTATTTATTTTATTCATGCAGTATTTCTTTTTCTTTGATATTAATTCAAGTTACACTTTTTGAGCGTGGTGACCGATAAGAAAACAAATTTTTCTATTATTAAATAAATAAATAAAGTTAATATTGTTTAAAATATTTTTTATTATTTTACAATACATGTGGGTTTTATTATCTTACAGTAGCTGTTGGTTATTCAGGAATATTTATCATTGAAACTATAGGTTTATGATAACTGAAATAAGAAACATAAGTCGTGTCGAAGACTGCCGAACTGGAACGACGTCTTCAAGCCACACCTCCTTGCGCATCGGAGTGGGGAGCGTGAGGTTTTTTCGTTACGGAATTTCTGGATTAGGTCCCCGCGCTCAAGGCCCGCGATAGAAGCTATGCAATAGCTTAAAAATATGTAACATTTTTTTAACAGCTATTGCTTAATTTGATTATATCTTTAAATGTACAACTTTGTAAATTCCTGACTATATACTTCAGCTGTTTTACATAAGAGACTTCTGCACTATTGCTTTAAGGTCACTCCTTAACATTTGCTTGGGATGTAGTGCCTCAATAGATGCAGAAGGATGACGATGTTCTTGTTTTTAACATCTGCGAATGGTGAATTCCAGGGAACGACGTTTGAGCCACAACCCTCCTAACTAGAAGCCTCTGCTGCAGAGGAGTTGCTTCTTCTTCACTTGGAGGAAGCTTTCGGCTGTACCGGCCACTACTGGACCACCATCTCAACCTTCCCGCCCCATCGAGCAGCTCAAAGGGAAATGACGCGAAGCACAAGTTGAGTGGACTTAACCCACGACCTTATTTTTTTTAAATATTAGGTCCTTACCTATGAAATTGGTGTTTTGTATGGAGATTTTGGGATGTCTGCATTGTACATACTAACCTTTTATCAATTTTCTTCACAACGACAAATCCAGAGATAATAATATTTAGCATGTATCATTAGACAAGCTTTAGTAATATGTGTAATATCACACTTCATAAAAATTATTTATCGTTTTTAAGTGAATGCAAATAAAATGATGTATTCGGGAGGCACTTAAAAAGAGTTGTCTCCGTGTCCAATTTTAACACAATTAAACTTACAACAAATTATCCAAACAAATCAAAAGAGCTCAAAAATATAGTCTATTTTTAGACGAGGTAATTATTTTTTAGGAATACTCTGAATCTTAATAGTTACAGACAAAATACTAAGAGAGAAAAAAACACCAATTTCATAGGTAAGAACCCAATATATTTATTTTTTGTACGCGTGGCCGTCTTCTTATTTACCTCTTTTCCGACCCGCGACAATACATGTCAGGGGGATGTAAAAGGAGGGTAAATAACAAAAAACATTTTTTTTTGTTTCTCTGTTTGTACGGGCTAGTCTCCGAAATGGCTGGACCATAAGCGAAGCGGCTGTCAGTGATCTGTGGGCTGGACCGATTTCAATGAAAATTTTGCACGGTGATACCTTATATCCCTGGTCAACATCTTAGATACTTTTTATACTGGAAATTTAAAGGGTTCCTGTGGGGTAGATAAAAAACCAGTAACCACGGACAATGTCGCGGGCACCAGCTAGTCGTAAATATTATGCCACCGCTTCATTATTGGATCCATAAAAACTAGTTTCATCACAGATACAATACTAATGATGTACAGTTCCCTGAAATAATGTGTGTACCCTTGTCCTACCCTTGTGCTCTTGGTTCGTATTTGAATGAGATTGTATACATTTTAGTTCTCGTGACGGTTCTACCGCCGCTGTTTACCATAAGTTGTATAAAATCTCATGTAACACCTTGCAGGTGACGCTTAACACTCGTATGAGACACGCGATGGCTGCATTAGAGGCAGCAGAACGGCAACGTCGCTTACTATGAAAGCCTTTTCATTTCATATTTCTTGAGTGGTTTTAAGAAATGTTTAATTTGGAAATCTTAAGTTAATCGTAACTTAGGCCCGATTTTTCAATACTCAGATAAAATTATCCGCCATTTAAAACTATCACTGTGACTTTCTAAAGTCATAAAAATAAAAGGGACACAGCTAACATTTGACTGACAGATAGTTTTTTCTGATGATTGAAAAATCGGGCCTTACTGAAATAACTATCGATGATAGATAGATGTGATAGATATGTTAGAAAATTGCCAAATTTTATTTCATCTTAAAGCAAACACGTGTCGTTGGGTCAGACGTCACTCATGATACCAAATCCTTGACGACCTTCGTGTCTGAGTGATACGCGTTTCAAGGCGTCGCCATCTCGAGGTTCTGGGTTCAATTATCGGTGGAATTTGTTCTGCGATCTTGGATGCAAGTATATTATTTATATATTCAAACTATAATATTCACTACACAAAAATGCAGACTAATACCGTTCTCCACCAATCAACCATTAGGCTAAGAAGAGATTTACTGGCGTCGACAAAAAAGTTTATTTAATAACCATAACAATAATTAAAATATATTAAGTATTGTATAGATATTAAAATGAAAATGCATTGAGTTTTTTATGAATATTTAATTACTTATGTAGGCTCAGTCAATTCCAAAAATATGTTACCATTTTTGAGAGTAAAAGACTCTAATTAGAAGGAAATAAATAGTGTCACCCCTTAAATATGTACAGTTAATTCCGAAAATATGTAACCATTTTTGAGAGTAAGACTCTTATTAGAAGGAAATAAATAGTGTCACCCCTAAAATATGTACAGTTAATTCCGAAAATATGTAACCATTTTTGAGAGTAAAAGACTCTTATTAGAAGGAAATAAATAGTGTCACCCCTAAAATATGTACAGTTAATTCCGAAAATATGTAACCATTTTTGAGAGTAAAAGACTCTTATTAGAAGGATATAAATAGTGTCACCCCTAAAATATGTACAGTTAATTCCGAAAATATGTAACCATTTTTGAGAGTAAAAGACTCTTATTAGAAGGAAATAAATAGTGTCACCCCTAAAATATGTACAGTTAATTCCGAAAATATGTAACCATTTTTGAGAGTAAAAAACTCTTATTAGAAGGAAATAAATAGTGTCACCCCTAAAATATGTACAGTTAATTCCGAAAATATGTAACCATTTTTGAGAGTAAAAGACTCTTATTAGAAGGAAATAAATAGTGTCACCCCTAAAATATGTACAGTTAATTCCGAAAATATGTAACCATTTTTGAGAGTAAAAGACTCTTATTAGAAGGAAATAAATAGTGTCACCCCTAAAATATGTACAGTTAATTCCGAAAATATGTAACCATTTTTGAGAGTAAAAGACTCTTATTAGAAGGATATAAATAGTGTCACCCCTAAAATATGTACAGTTAATTCCGAAAATATGTAACCATTTTTGAGAGTAAAAGACTCTTATTAGAAGGAAATAAATAGTGTCACCCCTAAAATATGTACAGTTAATTCCGAAAATATGTAACCATTTTTGAGAGTAAAAGACTCTTATTAGAAGGAAATAAATAGTGTCACCCCTAAAATATGTACAGTTAATTCCGAAAATATGTAACCATTTTTGAGAGTAAAAGACTCTTATTAGAAGGATATAAATAGTGTCACCCCTAAAATATGTACAGTTAATTCCGAAAATATGTAACCATTTTTGAGAGTAAAAGACTCTTATTAGAAGGAAATAAATAGTGTCACCCCTAAAATATGTACAGTTAATTCCGAAAATATGTAACCATTTTTGAGAGTAAAAAACTCTTATTAGAAGGAAATAAATAGTGTCACCCCTAAAATATGTACAGTTAATTCCGAAAATATGTAACCATTTTTGAGAGTAAAAGACTCTTATTAGAAGGAAATAAATAGTGTCACCCCTAAAATATGTACAGTTAATTCCGAAAATATGTAACCATTTTTGAGAGTAAAAGACTCTTATTAGAAGGATATAAATAGTGTCACCCCTAAAATATGTACAGTTAATTCCGAAAATATGTAACCATTTTTGAGAGTAAAAGACTCTTATTAGAAGGAAATAAATAGTGTCACCCCTAAAATATGTACAGTTAATTCCGAAAATATGTAACCATTTTTGAGAGTAAAAGACTCTTATTAGAAGGAAATAAATAGTGTCACCCCTAAAATATGTACAGTTAATTCCGAAAATATGTAACCATTTTTGAGAGTAAAAGACTCTTATTAGATGGAAATAAATAGTGTCACCCCTAAAATATGTACAGTTAATTCCGAAAATATGTAACCATTTTTGAGAGTAAGATGTATACGTATTTTTGTACTGGACTGGATGTCTGACCGTATCCGCCAGCCAGTCGCTTAATTCGGATTAGTTGACAGGTTAAACGACAAAATATATTTATTTATTATACACATACCATTTATTTTTAACAAAATCACGTAAAGATTTATTAATAGCTGTTGGGAATAATACGTGAGTTTATAAAAGCTCGCCTCAAGGCCAAGAAATACCTTAGAGTGCTTTAGCAAGACCGAGTACTACAGAGTATGACAATCGAGGAATCTGTGCTAATCCTTTGGAAGCGGACTCGTGAAAGTCAAGAATATGCTTTTCGAGTGACTGTCACATTCGTGATACTCAAAAAGCAAGTTATAAACGTTTTAAAATATAATTTTATAAGAATGTTCTGAAACTTAATAGTTACGGACAAATTGCTAAGACAGAATAAAAACACCAATTTCATAGGTAAGGACCCAATATTATATGTAATAGATGAAAGGTTTTGTAAATTGATTATATTATCTTTATCTTATTGATTAATCGAAATTGAAGCTTATAAATGCCATTTTGAGCTGTTAAAGCAAATAACAATTATTAATAATGAATCGTATTAATGGCATGTATATAGAATACCAACTTTACTGTCCGGAGGTCTGGGGTACTCCTAAAAGCACCTTAATTCAGGGTTACTCCTGCTGAGCATCACCCAGTTTCATCCTCTCGTCACCAGTACGCTATGTCCCAATTGATCCAGCAACGGTTTGCCCAAAGCCTTCATCTGCTTTCTTCTGAGTGAATAGGACAAGGTTTACAGGTTGGTGAAGAATGTGCTACAAAAATGTACGGAATCTAGAAATGAAATATGCCGTGTGTTAGTGTAGAGATACAGTCGGTTTTTACATATGAAATTGCAGTTTTTTTTCTGTTAGTATTTTGTCTGTAACTAATAAGTTTCAGAGTATTCTAAAAAAATAATTATACCCCCTAAAAGTAGGCCATATTTTTAGCTCTTTTGATTTGTTTTGATGATTTGTTGTAAGTTTAATTGTGTTACAATTAGACACGGAGACAACTCCTTTTAAGTGCCTCCCGAATACATAATTTGATTTTTGCATTCACTTAAAAACGATAAATGATTTGTACGAAGTGATATATCACACATATTGCTAAAGCTTGTCTAATGGTACATGCCAAATATTATCTTTGGATTTGTCGTTGTGAAGAAAACTAAAAAAAAAATTATGTTTGGAAAATGCAGAGTTCCCCAAAATCTCCATACAAAACGGCAATTTCATATGTAAAGACCTATTATTATGAAAACTATACCCAAAGGCGTCATAAAAACTGGAACTACTGGAGAAAATTCTAAGAACAGCATACAAAACATTTCAGAGAGTAGGTAAGTAGGCAAACCTCGCTGTTGTATCAAAATATTTCTATGCGAGCATTTAGTAGTGGTTCAGAGTAAAATATTTCTTCCCAGACATATAGATGCTTGTACACGCTAGAGCTCAAGGCTTCTTATAGATACGGGAACAACAATCGTAAATCTTTTAATGCCGACAAATTTGCAGGTAGCAGATAGCAATAAAATATTTACAGCCGTCTTCTAAGATGTACTATTACAGCGTAGAACTAGTAAAATATAGATAGTATTTAACGAAAAATAACTCTATATTGAACTCTATCGAACCATCCATTTTAGACTCAAAATACAATTGACACTAAAATCATGTGAATAAAACAGGGTTTCATTTATTTATTTTATTAGGCTGACTTACGGTTAACATTAACATTTACAAGTTTTGATTTACATGTGCTCTTGTTCGTAAAGGGAGATGTTGTTAGGGTTGGGTTAATGGATATTATTGACAATGTGCATTACTTAAGCAAATTGTTGTCATTTTGACGTTGTAGAACTATGTGAATAGTGAAGAAACGAAAGAAGACCAATTAGAAAATATCGAATTCCAATACAGTTTAATTTCACAGGTACACACAACCATCGTATTTTATAATATAAAATGTAGACAGCAACGTCTTACACTTTAGTACTATGTCACAATAATTTATCCGACATCATCCGTTGCACGTGAAGCTATTTACATCACAAGTTATTTTAACAAAGTACTGAACTTTACAGGTTCTTTTGTTACTGGCCGTAAAAAAGAGAGAGCTTTTCAAGGACTTTGTGTTGCGATTAGATAAAGCGAAATATAATATTACTTGCTCCTAATACCAAATCCAAAATATTCTTTACGTGATTATGTACTTCTATAGAAAAACAAAAGTAAAAGGTAATTACTACATCATAAATTAAAGACACTAGAAAATTGAGATATATTCTCAAGAACAAAGGTTATTTCATTATAAATATCAGTACTATAACTCTTATTATAGCAGTACATAGTTAATGGCCAAGTAAAGCATTGGAAAACGATAAATATTAATAGCACATAAGACTGCGTTATGAATAGAAAAGTGATATAAATTATATGAGATATTTTTGTAATACTGAGATACAATCAATGTTTTATTCACAAATATTCTTATACATAGATGACGCAAATGCATGTAAAAAAATTCATCTGTTTATTTCAAAACAAAAAATGATTACATTTTCATATTAGGCAAAAATCTTAAAAATCAAGATGTAACTATAATATTAATTACAATTTTCCTTCCTTTTTTTATGATGTGTAATCGACCACTAAGTTATTTAATACGAGTATATTATATTTGTCTTTGATCAAGTGTCTCTTTAACAGATGTACTGCGCGTATTCGAAAACCCCGACCGACCGTCGGGGTTGGCCGCTGGTAATTAGCCAAAAGAAAAAGAAAATGCCTCGTTGCGTGATAATCGGTATAATTGCATAAGTTTGGATTTCCTGTCTCAAAATTAAGGGTATGACGTCACAGTAGACGTTATAAAGTTGATACGCTTGGCTTCAATACAAATCGTTACTTGCATTATCTATGTAAATGTATAAATGGATTTATTACTATAGAAGCGTGATTACAACACGTGAATTCATTTTCTTGAATAGAAGCTCTGTGTTACCCTCTAATGTTTTTAAACAAAAATTTAGGTAGTTTCTAGGTATTGTGACTAAATCTTATGCCTAGGCTACGTAGACTGTGATCTCTGTAGGAATTATGGAAAATGCAACAGTTACAGGTACATAATTTAAGACTGCTGTAGCCACCATCCAATCAAATATCGAGGACAGTGGCGCACATTAGGCGAGACCTATGACGATCTCCGTGGTCGAGTGGTCTGTACGCCGGTCTCAAGGCGTCTCGCCATCTCGAGAGGTTCTGGGTTCGATCCCCGGTGAGGGTAAATGTTTGTGTGATGAATACAGGCATTTGTTTTCCAGTCTTGGATGTTTGTATATTTATTGTTTATATTCTGAATATTTATGTATTTATCTATTAAATATATTTGTCCGTTATCAGTATCCGTAACACGAGCAGCATTAGTTGCTTAATATCGGGCTAGTTGAGAGGTGTGAACATCTGAAGTAATTTATTATATTTATTTATTATTTATTACCTATATCCAGCAAAGGACGAGCATAAGTTGTTGATGGTGAATTCAAAAAATGAGAATTGCTTCGTAGTAATAACATAAAGTGTCCTTTATGACTCCTCGAAAATACTCTGAGTGCTCAACAATACAAAACATTCTGCAGTTCAAAAGAGGCAGTTGAGCAATCAGAAATTGAAGAAAAACGTAAAATGAACAAATACTTACTATAGATTCAACAACAGCACTCAAATTCTATTTTAGAGAACAAATTATCCTACTTGGGAATTACAACGATTAATGAGGTACTGCTTTAATGGGACGAGGATTATAATAACAATTATTGTATTACATAATACCATCCACTCTAAATATATTTTTTTTATTTAATAAACAAAATACAGCATTATCTTAATATTAGGTCCTTACCTATGAAATTGGTGTTTTGTATGGAGATTTTGGGGAATTCTGCATTTTCCATACTAAATTTTTTTCAGTTTTCTTCACAACGACAAATCCAAAGATAATAATATTTGGCATCTATCACTAGACAAGCTTTAGTAATATGTGTAATATCACACTTCATAAAAATTATTTATCGTTTTTAAGTGAATGCAAATAAAATGATGTATTCGGGAGGCATTTAAAAAGAGTTGTCTCCGTGTCCAATTTTAACACAATTAAACTTACAACAAATTATCAAAACAAATCAAAAGAGCTCAAAAATATATCTATTTTTAGACGAGGTTATTATATTTTAGGAATACTCTGAATCTTAATAGTTACAGACAAAATACTAAAAGATAACATTATAATAAACTGTTTCGTGTTTTTATACTTAAAAATTGTAATGAGGATGTAAGAAGCAATTGTTGTAGATTCCAAATCACTTATTTTCGAACACTTTGTTACTGTCTGTTTGTGTGTTTATGCACGCGTCACGCAAAACTATGCGTCGGATTTCGATGAAATTTTGCATGGTGATAGCTGAAGGCCCTGCCCTCTTAGAATAAACACCGCATTATGAAATGTGTCGTGATTTATCACGTTCACGTCAAAGTACCATGGAATAAGACAATAGGGAAAACGTGATAAATATCATATCGCACTTCTCATGTTTTTTAGGCTGGTCAATATTAAAGATATTTTTTATTACAGGAAAATTGCGTTAAATCAATACGCCACGCAAATGAAGTCGCGGGCAGCTAGTATCCAAATAATTGGTTTACTTTAAGGTTTTGAGGATCTGTTTTAAATACAAGGGCATATGAATTATTGTATCATATATCGACTCCAAATATCCTAACAATAAGATTACTTTTAAAATTTGAATGTTCGTGCCCTACATCATTTAACAAATAATTAACTCACATTATCCACATGACGTACTTACCACAACCATCAATGCTAATTAACAAATTAATGTTAAATGTTTCCCCATTAAGAGATTATTTATTTGTAAGAAAAAGCCAAAACTATTACTGAATCTAATACGGATAAACATTACAAATCATTAATAAGTTATCTGATGTTGCGAAAAATGTATATGAGCGGCGGCGGTGAATATTTCCCATCAGTTGATCACTCTGCCCAATTGCCCCCCATATAAGGTACTCGTATATTAAAACAGCATCCTTAAGCTATGATAGCCTTTTACAGTACAAACTTTTTTCTTAAACTTAGATGTAAATATTAAGAAACCAACAATGCAATTGAATAACAATAATTACAAGTAGACAATATTACTAATTATATGTTTTGTATATTTTTTCAAATGCAATAAAGAGAAATACAAGTAGTATCGAAATGAAAGCTATTTTTAATTAACATTTCTAGCAATTATCTGTAGTACGTACGTTTGTAGACACAATCGAAAATCAATTGTGTTTCAGACGAAAGGATTATTCAATTAATAGAATATGTTATAGTTTGCTCAACAATTGACCAGGGTTGTTCAAGTGGAAATCACTGAAACTGATTATTCAAGTTAGAAGTTAAGGTTCTACGTTGTTTTATTCATGTAAACAAACAGAAGAGAAAGATAGTTATCAAACATGTCTTCAAGGCATTTGCCAGTACCTTAGTTTGGGTTGCCCTATAAATAGTCAAAGTATAAGCTCAAAGTAAAACAACTCATTTTCGTATGAGTTAACTTTAAAGTCGCACTAATTAATGACCGTTTGTGTGCAGTTTTTTGATGTGGATAGAATTTAAACACTCAGTTTTTGTAACAAAGGCGAATTTGGAACGTTTAGAAAGAATATTGTTGAGCTACTGACAAAAGAGTCGTGTGGTAGTGGCTCATTAAAAGAATACTACCAACCCATCTTTTCCCTTGGGTATTCTTAAAGGCCACTAATGGACTGAGTACTGCACAACGATCCAATAGCTTATAGTGGCGACCGAAAAAGTGACCGAAACACCCATGTCTGGTCAAAATCTGCACCAGGCGCCCAACCTACTCCTCTAACACTAGAGGAATCGCGTCGATCGTCCAGTGGCCGGCTGCTGGGAAGACGACTACCTTGGCCTGTGACACAATCACCGGGTCCAACACGACCCATGGGCGCCAATGTGATTAAATGTAAATCCCAACTCATGTCACCTATGGTATATTTGGAAAACTAAGGCACCAATTGTCCTTTAGTAAGCTTATAAACTTTATAAATATAGTTTAACTTGTAATATGTAACAGCTTTCAACAAAGATTTATAATTTTGTCAACAATACTTTATATTTATAATATTAAAATCTTTATAGTAATTTACAATGAGCCAACCGCTACAGACGCTAAGTCTGATAGCAAAGAACTACGAGAACAAGAGAACGAAAGATAAAAGGAAACAGACAGTAAATTTAAAAACAGAATCTTTTGCCTTCTACCCTCCCCCAAAAGTTACATTATGCGGAGTTTTTAACTGTCATTATCTTCACATTTAAATGTTTTAGGCTCGATTTTTCAATCCTCAGATAAAACTATCTGTCAGTCAAATGTTAGCTCTGTCCCTTTTCTTTTTATGACTTTAGAAAGTGACAGTGATAGTTTTAAATGGCGGATAATTTTATCTGAGGATTGAAAAATCGGGCCTTATACTTGTAGATAGCAATAACAGCAACAATCGGTAATAACCGTTTCGATGTACAAAATAAATCTATTTAGGTTTCCTGTACGTTGTAATGATTATGTGTGAAACTGTAACTATATCTTTTTCATTCAATAAAAATAAAATAAATAAATAAACAAAGAGAAAATGGCCAGAGAAGAGCGCAATAACAGAAAATAGTCGCTAATATTGCTATAGAGCCTCGTTACAAGCCTATTGGCTCAGAGCCTCTCTCTGAGCTAGGATACGGACTATTCTCACCTCCTCGAGGATGGGCCGTTCCCCCTTTCCCTTGCAGCGACTCGGTGTTGATGAACCCGTCCCAGTACGCACGCATCAACATTCCACGGGGTCGTGCCTGCTCGCACGCACACGTTACTTTTGCCTAGTCTCTGATTAACCCTTAGGGGATCGTGTCGGGGAATCGTGATTATATGTATGTATGTACTGACAGAATATTTATTCAATACCCTGCTGTATAGAATAGTGAACGATGCGCTTTTATCTTACATGTTTGCTTTTATTGAACTTTGGACGCTTGCATATTCCCTTTGTGAATGTAAAAGAAATATGTCGAAGCGGTCATACTATCTTTATATATTTTATCTTTGAATATTTGAGACTATATTATGTCAATCACAATTTCTGTTAGGGACAAGTAAAATAAACTATATAACAAACAAAAACAGGAACTTTTAGTTCTCGTGTACATTTCAATTGTGTTACTGTTAGTCTGAAAAATTTATAAAATATATTTTTCAAAATAAGCTAAAAAAAATTGCGGTTGTTATACTTAGTCCTGGCAAGGCTGTTACTGCGAGAGCGAGAAAAAGAACTAAAATTAGGAAAAAAAATCGACGATTTGTTGATATGAGAACCTTTAACCGAACCTTTTTATAACAGCATAATAATGTATCATATAAATCCAAAGGTTGATATATTTTTCTTTAAAACCACGCACGCCGAAGTTGATTTAGGACTGTAGTGCTTAGAATTATGTAAGCTAACAGTTTCACAAATAAAAAGCACATGAGAAAAAAAAGGGTTTCTAACCACACTGCGATACGTTTGCAAGTTAAATAAAAGCTTGTAAAACCTTACAAGTTCAAATTAAATATCACCTCATACTAGCCATTGCTGGAGCCTTTGCCATTGCTCGTGCCTTTCTAACTCAGTTTGAATTTATAATATTATTAGTTAAGATTACAAATACTACAATATGCAATAGCCCTTACTTCTGTATTGTTACGCCATCTTTGTAACGTAACAAAAAAATTTCACGATATCTCTATAATCTGTGACGTGATGTAAGGCTGTGATGCTAATAAACTTTTATTTGAAAAGCGCGGGAAACGGCAAATGTGGCGGACGTGTTTTCAGATTTTTATATCTTTTTCATAATTATTATATTGGGTCCTTGCCTATGAAATTGGTGTTTTTTTTCTCTCTTAGTATTTTGTCTGTAAGTATTAAGAATCAGAGTATTCCTAAAAAATAATTACCTCTGTTTTGATAATTTGTTGTAAGTTTAATTGTGTTAAAATTGGACACGGAGACAACTCCTTTTAAGTGCCTCCCGAATACATCATTTTATTTGCATTCACTTAAAAACGATAAATAATTTTTATGAAGTGTGATATTACACATATTACTTAAGCTTATCTTATGATACATGCCAAATATTATTATCTTTGGATTTGTCGTTGTGAAGAAAACTGAAAAAATTTTAGTATGGAAAATGCAGAATTTCTTCCGGATCAACCCAACTAAAATTCGTCTATGCCTCCACCATTATCAGATCCACACTCTCAAAAATCAAATACTCCTCCTAATAGACTCTTGTACCAAGCCTCAGATGCAGCACCATATATAGTTCAAATGAAAATTGCTCCATGCATCCAGTCGCTTTTCGATTTTTTTTGCAAAAAGATTGCTTCAAAAATATTGTTAATGGCAGCCTTAAAAAATTGGCAGAAATAAGGTTTCTGTATCCTTTTCAAAATTTGAGGATGCTAATAGTTTTGAAGAGAGTGGTCTCCTTAAAGCCTCAAATACAAAGCATTTTCCCCCCCTCCCTCCGGACTTCGGCTACAAACGGACGTGTTTAAAAATTTGCTAATACATTTTAATTTTAATTTTAAAGTAAAATTTATCTAAAAGAAATCAGTGAGAAAATTAGGAGCGTATAAATCAGAAGGAGCTCTTGCGTGCACTACACACTAGTATTAGTTCACACGAAGAGTCATCTGCACAACTCCACGGTTTGCTGCTCTCCTGGTAAACCGATTGCTTACTGCAGGCGTGGAACTCGCAAGGTACTGTTGGCTCCGTCCCCATTTTGTACATCACACTTTCCTGCTCGTGTACCACTGTGTTTGGTCACCAACTGCTTCGAGACGCTGCTCTCCTGGTACTTCAGTTGCCATTCACTCAGCCATTGTGATTGAAGAGGTAAAGAAGAATTTTACATAATACTTACATGCGAAGCGCCGTCGTTTGTGGCTTGGAATAACACTGCAATTTTTTGCTGTCCTGGTACACCTTTCCACTAGCAGCTGATCAAGTTAACATTTAGCTCCACCCACCTGTACAAAGTGTTGTCCTGCTTGCGTACCGCAGCTTCCTTCACGTAACCAGCTGCGCCACGCTGTTGCCTTGGTATCCTACGTTGACATAAGTCCACTCGACTCGACATTATTGGTTTTTATCGATCAAGAACAAAATTCATTCAGCTCCAAGTATTCTATAGTATCCTGGTAATTCTCTCTGGTCTTCGAACGATGCAGCGTACACCACCACAGCAACCTCAGCTGGAAGCGCTCACTAAATCACTTCAGCATGGACATTCTGAACCCGATCTGAGATTGACTACTGAAAAATCGGCTGACCAGAGTGAACATCCGATCTCACTTCGAGCAAAGCGTAAGCACTCTGATAGTTTTTGCAACTCGCCTCTGTCTTCTTTTATAACAGAAATGAGAGCCTTATTTGTCGAATTTAAAAATGAACAAGAAGAAAAAATAAATAAAATACATGCAGCTGTGGAAGAGATAAAAAATCAAAACCTTGACATACATAATTCAATTGAATATCTATCACAATCATATGACTGTATAAAGGAGCGGATAAGTGTACTTGAATCGGAACAGCAGAAGAGCCGTCAGTACATTGAAAGCTTGGAAGAGAGGTTGGAAAAATTTGAAGGGAATAGTAGATCAACGTGTGTTGAAATAAGAAACATTCCGACAGTTAAACAGGAAACGAAGGACTCTTTGCTAAGTACTGTCACTAATACCTTAAAAGTGATAAATGTTGATCTTAAGCCCTACGAAGTCAGGGACGTCTATCGATTCTCCACCAAGGACCCAGCAAATAAGACCATACTTTTGGACCTCACAAGTGTACTTCTAAAGGAAAACATCATCAAAATGTATAAAAAGTACAATAAAGGGCACTCTAAACTAACTACTGAAACTTTAAAAATAAAAGGACAGGTAAAACCTATATTTTTATCAGAAAATCTGTCACCGAAGATGAAAAGACTGTTCTTCTTATCTCGGGACTTTGCTAAAGTTAATAGTTTTAAGTTCTGCTGGGTCTCCCATGGGAAGATTTTCTTACGTCAGTCCGAGGGTTCCTCTCTCTTCTTGATCAGGACTGAGTCGGATCTAAATAAGTTGCAAGTACAAGTTCCGGTATGACTATCGAACTGGAAGTTCCTTACTCTGTTTTTAACCTTCTGTTTTTATGTAATGCATGCATATTATGGCAGATTATTTTCTGCTAAGGAACTTCATAATATGTCTAAAATATTAAATAACTATCTGCAAGATTTGCTAAGCTTGCACTGTTACTATTGTTATTATGTCACGCATGTATTAGCGACTAATTTATATGTAAAATTACTGGTATTATTTTTATTTTGTAAAAGAATTTATCAAATAACACGCAATTACACATTGATATCAGTAAAACACAATAACACACACTTTAACATTAAATACAGACCGTACACAAAATATACACTTATATACAAAATATTCATCTACACACATAAAAACATACTATATCATAGGCACCAAGACTGCTTCGTCTGTGTTTCAAATAGTAAACAATGTGTACTATTCGCTACATTTTGCCGGTTACTCGTCTTTTCATTTCTCTACTGCAGCTACACTAAGTCGATAAAATTAATACCTTGTCACACTTTTTCTGTTATCATTGTTAAGTACTGTCATCTATATGATGGATAACTTTAACGTTTTTAAAGAACTAGAAAGAATACAAGTCTCCAATTCATTTATTTGCTCTCCTGAGCAATGTAAATTATATATACCCGCCAATGGAAATGCAATAAATATCTTTCATACGAATATTAGAAGCATAGGTTGCAATTTTTCTCAACTTCAAACACTACTTCACCGCCTTAGCAGTAATACTGATGTAATTATACTGTCTGAGTGTTGGTTGAGCAAATGTCCCTCCATACCCTCCCTATCCGGTTATAGCGCTTGCATTTCGACTTATAAAAATCAGAATGATGGAGTCATAGCATATGTTAAAGATAACCTAGTCTATTCTTGTGAAACTCCCGAATTCACGGATGCAAATTGTGTCATACTCAAATTTACAAATAAGTTGGCAATTCTTGCTATCTATCGATCGCCATGCTATAGAAATATTGACAATTTTATAGCATGTCTGGATGAGACTTTGAACTCACTAAATTCCTTCCGCAATATATCTATAATTGGAGACATAAATATAAATATTACTCCTAATGGCCTTGACCACGGTTCTGAGTCTTACTTAAACATGGTTGCTGCCCATGGCATGTTACCAGCCCATACTTTTCCGACAAGAAACGCAAACTGTCTAGATCACGTCATTCTTAGAACTGTCTCCAAAGCTGTTACCTTGGTTCTGAACTCTTCCATCACTGATCATGCGCCAACAATTCTTTCTTGTAATTTAGAAATTGCATCTTTACGCGCAATACGTTTTACCAAGCGTATTGACATTGATTCCTGTAAGCTAGAGCTACAAAACACGGACTTCTCATCCGTCATAACATGCAACAATGCCGAAGAGGCTACTAATGCACTTATTAATATCTTATCCGTAGTTATCGATAATCATACTAGTAAGATTTATATACCATCCAGGAAACGAATCATCAAACCCTGGATCACTCCGGGCTTGTTGAGGTGTCTCAGACATCGTGATAAATTATATCTCATAACTAAAAAAGATCCTCAAAACTTAAATAAAAAAACAATTTATAAGAGGTACAAAAATTTCACTAATAACTTAATAAAAAGGGTTAAACAGGAACATCAACGCAGTGAATTCCAAAAAGCTAACAATAATCCTAAAGCTACTTGGAAACTAATCAAAACAATAGGACATATAAATAAAGAGCAAATTTCCCCTAGCAAGTTAATTTTAACATCTGATGATCCATCCCATATCGTCAATAAAATAAACCACTATTTTGCTAATACTGGGAAGGAACTAGCTTCAAAAATCACTGATAACCTGACCACTTCAACTACTTTCAATGCTTTAAATTGTGATTCCAATACCGTGTCTCCTCCAAATTCTATGTATATGCTGAGCACAGACCAAGAAGAGATTGGGCATATCATAAATAGCCTCAAATCTACCTCTGCAACTGGTGTGGATGGTATACCTACCTCAATCATTAAAGCATCAAAAGATGTACTTGTTCCCATTTTCAATTATGTGTTTAACCTATGCCTCACATCCGGTGTTTTTCCCATGGCGTTTAAAAAAGCGTTAGTACACCCTATCTTTAAAAGTGGAGATAGGAGTGATGTTGCAAATTACAGACCTATCTCAGTTCTTAATACGCTGTCCAAAATCCTTGAAAAAATTCTTAACAAGAGACTTATCAACTTTTTGGATAGCTATAACATCATAGCTAATAATCAATACGGTTTTAGAAGGGGTAAGTCTACGGAGGATGCTGTGTTGCACTTAACAGAGTTGGTGTCAATGAACCTGAACCATAAACTGATGACGGTTGGCTTGTTTCTGGACCTGTCGAAAGCATTCGACACCGTTTCCGTCCCTCTCTTACTTGATAAGCTATCAGGGATTGGCATCCGTGGAATTGCTCATGACATGTTCAAGAGTTATCTCACTGGCCGCTTCCAGAGAGTACTTGTGGAAAACTTCGTAAGTGACGATGTAGCACTTAGTTTTGGAGTTCCCCAGGGTAGCGTCCTTGGTCCGACTCTATTCATCATCTATATGAACGATCTTTGCAAACTGTCTCTTCCAAAATGTAGGATAATAACATACGCGGACGACACTGCTTTACTGGTTCATGGTGCAAATTGGGCTGAAACTTTCTCTAATGCTGAATCTGTGTTGACTGAGGTTATGAACTGGCTTTGCGGGAACTTATTAACTCTTAATTTAAGTAAAACGAAATATATTACATTTGCCCCTAACATTAATTCGCTTCCATCAGATATATTCAGTATATTAGCTCATCAAATGCACCCTAAAAGCGTTATCGATTGCCAATGCATAAAAATTACTCGTACGCCCAACATTAAATATCTTGGTGTCTGGATAGATCATACCCTTTCTTGGAGTGTGCATGTTGGTGCTACAGTGAATAAAGTGAGAAAATTAATCTATCTATTTAGAAATTTAAGAAGTGTAGTGGACCAAAAAACTCTTATGACTACTTATAGTGCACTGGCTCAGTCAGTTTTGTCATATTGCATTTCTGCGTGGGGTGGTTCAGGCAAAACTATATTCCTGCGTCTTGAAAGGGCGCAAAGAGCAGTACTTAAGGTAATTACGTCTAAACCTATGTTGTTCCCCACAAGCGAGCTGTATATAATTGCTGATGTATTGACGGTAAGACAGATCTACATTTTGCAAGTAATCCTTCGTAAACATACGCAGGTACCATCAGTACCAAGAGCAAAATTAACAAACGTAGAAAGGACCTGGTCTGTACATCACACTTTTGTAGACTTGCTCTGTGTAAAAGACACTTTTATTATATTGCCCCTGTTTTATATAATAAGATAAACACAATTCTACAGATTCACCCATTAACCTTACGAGAATGCAAATCTCGTTTAACAACATGGCTTAAAAGTTTATCTTACCATGATACAGAAGAATTCTTGCAGAGTTGCTTGTGATGTTGGATGTTCATATGTTTCACAATCTCACTCGCTCACTCTTTCTCTCTCACACACACACATGCACACACACGCACACGCACGCACACACACTCACACACACTCACACACACACACACACACACACACACACACACACACACACACACACACACACACACACACACACGCGCACGCACGCACGTACATCTTTTCCCACTTAATTAATTATTTGATTATTTTCGCATGTTTCTTAATAGTTTTCTTAATGAAGAATATACCAATGTAAGCCTTTACTATATATATTGTAACCTTTCAGTGTTTGGAATGTTGTCTCCTATGTATATGGAGGTGGGCGTTAATGACTGTAACACAGTTTTTATAACTAAAACAGACATTAACAAGCACTACTGTTGTTTATGTAAATATGTTTGTGAAATTCCAAATAAAGCATTATTATTATTATTATTATTATTTGTACCTTCTATTAACGTCACTCGTATGGGCATAGTTCGGGGAGTTCCAGCTGATTGGACTGACGAGGAAGTTCTTGATAAAATCTCAGTCCCTATTGGGTGTGGGAAGATGATCAAGATAAGACGTTTAAGGCGCAAACAATTAGAAAACGATAAGCCTGAATTTGTTCCCATACAGAGAGTGGTGCTGACATTTGATGGCCAAGTTTTACCAAAGAGAGTATTCTTGTGCTACAACTCTCTCCCTGTTGATTTGTACATATTCCCCACAATCCAATGTTTTAACTGCTGTAGGTATGGTCACATCAAGGCACCCCTAGATGTTTCCGTTGTGGTCTTGGTCATAATGGTGACTCTTGTTCTGTTGATGAAGAAGATGTCAATTATTGTCTTTGCTCAGGTTCCCATCAGGCAACCAGTAAGAAGTGCCCAGAATATAATAGACAGAAAAATATCAAGGAGTTCATGGCAAAAAGTTTGCTATCTTATCTGAAGCTCTAAAACTTCACCCTCCTGTTACTAAATCTTTTGCAGATGTTCTTTCCTCTCCTCCAACCATACCATCTCCTCAAAAATCTCAGTCACAAGGCAGGCCTCCTTTTTTTTCTCCTAGAAATTCCTATAAAAAAACAGTACTAATTAACAAAAATATATCTTCTAAGCCCTACTTTGGGTATAATAAATAAGAACATGCAAATTTAACTAAAGATTATAATATGAATCTTACCTCTGGCCCTGTATATTCAAATTATGCCTCATCATCTACTCCTCACAAAGAAGATATTTCTCTTAAAGAACTCATCACAGCTTTGATAAACACATTGAATAATTTTTCAACACAACCGTCCAACGTTGCTCTTGATAAGGTAATTAATAATAGTATCTCAATCCCCACAGTGGATCTCTCAATAGCCATTCAGTGGAACTGTCGTAGTGTGAAAATAAGAAAATCAGAATTATTAAAAAAAAAATGGACGCTAGTAAATACTGATAAGTTGATGTTTAATTAAAGTGTTGCCTTCTCTAAAGATTTTTAAATCCTACTTTTGTTGCCATCACAAAAATGAATAACAAATTTGAAATAAAATGTGGACAAATTTTCAATGTTAATATTGAAAATCATAGAATTTGTTAATGTTAAGTCAATTTAACAATTAAAAATATTTGATACAAAAAAAGAACCGTACTTCTTTGTTACGTTAGTTAATTTTGGGACTAGTATATTTCTATGACAAGCACCTTCAAAAATTAAAAAGCGAAAAAGGTTTCTTTCATTGTATACCTTGTTTTCATATGCTAGAGCGTTTTTCGATAACATAACTATGAATACTTTCGTTAGTATAGATCTGGGACGCTTTTCCTTTACAAAAGGTACAAAACTTTTGAATATGACACCTCTAGCAAAGCAATATGACAAGCAGTATATCTATTCATGATACGAGAGTTAGGGTGAGTGTTTTGATCCGTGGTGCGCATTTTTTGAGAGGCAATGGAAACGCCAAAATGTATGACGACAGCTTGACAAATTGTTGCGATGAAAATTCGAAGCAATATACATCAGCTGTGCCGCCAGCCGCCAATTTTCTATTCATATCATCGTGTTGTGGTTAGTAGGTTAGTAATACTTGAAAATGTCAATTTTTATATAATATTTGACAAACTGTGACATCACGATATCATACGTTTTCTCTATTGGTCCACATTTTATCCTGGTTTACTGATCAACCTGAACACGGATAAAAAAACTGACCCTTATTATTGTTATGCATTTTATCGGAAATTCAGTCTGTTTGTGCAGTGAGAGTACGCGGCGTGTTTGTCAATGTGAACTCAATCGGTACTGACTTAATGCACATGAATTATTACGCTTTGGAACCTTCGCAAACATTTGCAGTTGAAGTGCAGCAATTGCAGTTACAGATGAATTGGTGGGAAAATCAAAATCCGTGACAAAAGACAACTCATACCTACCTTTGCTCATTCGAAAGGAGAGATACAAGTCTGTCACGTAAGACTGGCTGGGTGATAGAAGCTTTAAAATATGCATTTCAGATGACTTCTAATATACTAATAGAGGTCAGTGCGGAACGGAGACCACCACAGCGAAGAGTCTCACGTACCATTGTGAAAGAATAAACAAATCCACTAGTCCACCAAAATTTTAAATAATTTGTGATCACTCCCGATAAAACTAAAACTGACATTCTTGAGCAATTTAAAACCGACGTTCATCAAAACTCGTCGCACATAAAAGGCTTGACAACAAGATATTCGATAAATCGATAAGGTCACAGAGATCCGCAACTTAGGGGTACTTATGGACGAGAATCTGAAATTTGTAAATCATGTTGCTGAGATAGTTAGACAGTGTTACAATAGACTACGAGTATTATATATAATTAGAAAGTACATAAGCTACGTATATATCTGCGTGAGTCAGTAATTCTTTCAAAACTGAATTACGCAGACACCGTTATAGAGGAATGTTTGTTTGAAAGAACTAAAAAGCTAATACAGAGAGTTCAAAATTCCTGTGCAAGATTTTGTTTTACAATACCGCGAAGAGCTCACATAACTCCGTTTCTGAATCGAGGTAATTTGTTGAACATGAAGTCACGTCGACTGTTACATTTTGCATGTTTATTGTACAATATCATCAAACACCAAAGTCCGCCGTATCTGTTCAATAAGTTTAAATTTTATAACCGTAACTCCCGTGTTAAGGATCGATCACTGTATCACTTGCACAGTACGGTCGCATTTCGTGGTTTCTTCTGCTACTCTGCAAGTAAATGCTGGAATAATATCCCACCTCCTATAAGGAGTGTAGAAAATATTAACTCCTTTAAGTTAAAGTACAAGACCTATTTGTTGGGCGTACAAAGAACCGAGTAGCTAGTGGTTTTAACCTGCCTGAACCTGTGAATAATTAGGTTTAAGGAGATCATTCATATTTTTATACTGTTGTTTTGTTAATGTTGTTGATAGGCTGAATTACTTTTACGTTGCGCGGAGCTATGCGCAGTCACAATGGTGTCCGTACAATACCAGCGTCGTGCAGTTATCTACTGCCACGACATTTTGCTGAGCGGGGACCATTTTGGTACCTATTTGTTACTGTATTTCTTTTCTTATTTTGTTCTATAACTATTTTTGAATTCTTTTTTTTTGTATGTGTTAGAGTAAGTAATTATGGTACCAAATAAACAATTTCCTATTCTATTCTATTCTATATTACTGAAAGTGTTAATATATCAAAAGATCGCAAATATATTTTTTTTTAATCTCCGCAATCAATCTTTTTCTGAATCATATGGGAGTTTTAGGATGCATTAGACTATGGCGGACGTGATTTTTATTTCGATTATTGTAATATTGTATCGGAATGGATATTGTTACGTAAAATTAGTGTAGTTTTGCGTAATAAGTGTCTATGATGATGTACAATGTTGAGGATGATTGAAATAAGCGTCAAATGGTGTCAAAGGTTATGAGTATTTTATCGTGGTAATCCACCTCATCAAAGTAGCACCACAGTGTCTACCATCGACCATTTAGCGCCAACTTTCCCAGGATGAATTGAAATGTATTACACTTGTATTTCAAAGCAAATGAAAACATAATATTACTAAAAGACTAGACTACACACAATGACGACCTCCGTGGTCGAGTGGTCTGTACGCCGGTCTCAAGGCGTCGCCATCTCGAGGATCTGGGTTCGATCCCGGTGGTGGCAAATGTTTGGGTAAAGAATTTTCAGGCATTTGTTCTCCAGTCTTGGATGTTTATATATATTGATATATATTCAGGATATTTTTATGTATTTATCTATTAAATATATTTATCCGTCATCTAGTGTCCGTAACACAAGCAGATTAGTTGCTTCAAATGGGGCTAGTTGATAGGTGTGAATGTATTAAGATATTATTATTATTATTAATATATACGACTGAAGGACTCTGTATTCATGGTCATACACATTACACAAAAAAAATCTGAATCATGTCTCTAAGTCTACGAAAAAAAGGGAGTACTGTCGAGTACCCATGTCAAAGGTGCGTCCAGAGCTCTTAGAATAGTTTGCCTCGCTCACTGTCACAAATGTTAATTAAAACCCGCTCGCATGCTTTGTTTAACTGTGGTAAATCACAAAACGTTGACGATAAAATGTTTCCAACTGTTGAATAGAAATACTGTCCGACTGACTTTTGATAAATAAAAAATATTCTTTCTCAATTAAAAATTTGAGAAATTAAAAAACGAGTTTGTTAGTTTGCTCTTTTTATTTATTCGTACCATCTTCCTACTCTAGATAGGGAGGCACAACATGTCTTCTTCCACTCTCCCTTCATTCGTCAACATTTACTTCTTTTCATTCTTCATTTCGTTAGTAAGCTCTATCGTTCAATTAAAAATTACATAATTAAAGCAAAATTTCTAAATAGTAAGCGTCATAAGTTCTAAATGCAGTACAGAAAAGCAAAATGGAATTTCACAAATCCGTGTAGGAGATTCAGTTCCTCCTAAAAAAAACTGTAATATTACCCTTTTGCTCGATATAATCCCAGTATATACACCACTGCTCACTCTCAGAGGAGTTTTATAGGAGAGTGAATTTACCAAACCAACCCTATATTACAGAAGACATCTTTTCATGCATTACCTTTTTGAAAGGCTTAATATGTACAAATAAACATTAGAAAGGTTTAAAACCCTACCGCGCTGTGAAAACTTTGCTTTCATCCTTATTAGACTTCAAAGTTTTCGTACCTTCCCACGATATAAATTATTTACATATCCTGCTCAAAGGAGCATTTTATAAACTTTTAAAAGGTACTCGTACATTTCTTCGAACCTTCGAACAGGTGAAGTGTTGTAATCCTTTGTGGAAGCTTATAGTTGACAAGGACAGCATTCCGACGACCTCCGTGGCCGAGTGGTCTGTACGCCGGTCTCAAGGCGTGGCCATCTCGAGAAGTTCTGGGTTCGATCCCCGGTGGGGGCAAATGTTTGGGTGATGAATTTTCAGGCATTTGTTCTCCAGTCTTGGATGTTTATTTATTTATATTCAAGATATTTATATATTATTTATTAAATATATTTATCCGTCATCTAGGACACTAGATGACGGATAAATATATGTAACACAAGAAGCATTAGTTGCTTAAAATGGGGCTAGTTGATAGGTGTGAATGTGTGAAGATATTATTATTATTATTATTCTGCTATCTATGACAAAGTAGACGACATAGAAAATATCAAAATAAGTGTAAATCCCATTTATGACCATCTAAAATGTCCTTTTCTTTGGAGAAATCTCATAGGCAGTTCAAGCTTGATTTTAAAAGCACAAAATAATTTTATTTCAATAAAATGAGCATCATTATTTTACATACATTTTTGTACATACATACATACATATAATGACGACTATTAACCCTTATGGTCTTTATAGGCAGATGCAGTCCACCGCCATAGTCCACGCTTCACCAAGCAGTGACTGCACATATGCTCAGCGTGACAGGTGGTGAGCCTGTTGCCGCTTTAAGCTATTGGATGGTTGTGCAGTTCTAGTCGCCTTTTACGACACCCAAGAAAAGAGATGGATTGGCAGTATTCTCTTAATGAACCGCTACCACACGGCTATTAATAATAGACTATTATTTTATATATACATACATACAATCACGCCTGTAATCCCCGAAGGGGTAGGCAGAGTCTAAGGAGCACTGTGTTACTTAAGATCACAATAAGCCATACAAAAATGGCTTGGTCACATGAAAAATCGTGAAAGAGTAATAACAAGTGGCTAGCTCATCGCCTACATAATCACAGACCCAGTACCCAATACGCCCTTAGTCGCCATGCAAGGCATGTACGACATGCAAGGCAAGAAAAAGAGTTGGTACATTTTTTTAGGTCCCGAACCAACACGGGACCTTTACGGGACAGGTTTTTTATATATAATTGCAATATTACACAAAAAGAGTAGAAATAGTTCACGAACAGAGCGTTGAACCCTTCCCCCTAACTGTGCTTAATTTATGAGATATAAGTTTGGTTCTGTGCGCAATATTGCTGGCACGGCTTGCACCTGTGGGTTGGCTCCGTCAAATACTTGCTCGAAACTTTAAATAAGTTTATCGTAGTGCCACCTGTATTATTAAGAGGTGACTGATATGAAGCAATTCATTTTCATTCAAATCAAATCAAATCAAAAATAACTTTATTTCATAGGCCAAACTTGGCACTTAAAATCGTCAACATTTTACATTTTAAAGAATTATTTTACAATTTAAATAATAATAATTAATCATAATGTTAATTTTAATTACCGTGAGCGCTTGTATCAAGTATGTACAACCACGACGCTTTGATTGTTATTGTAATCGAGACAAGCGGCCGGATTCCGAGAGTAAGGCTTTTCATGAGAAGAACCCGGCAAGAAACTCATGAGCCACTTTTTTTTTTAATTGCCAATCTTTTTATATAGTGTACTCAATCAATGTCAAATCAAATGTCAATTTTAATATAGTGTACCTGTAATCTGTAATTATTTTACTATGATAATAAAGAATTTTGAAAATGAAAAATGAAATGAAAATGAATTGCCAATCATATAATTATTGTCAGTATTTATTTTCCTACACCAATTTCTTAATTTCCTTTATTCCATCAAAATAACATGCTTTTATGATAACGAACAACAGCAAATAACTATTTCCACACCATTTTATCCTCTAGATACTCTTGGATTTTGTAATAGCCTTTTTTCATTAAAGTTTTTTTTAATATGAGCTTTAAATTTATGAAAAGGCAGTTCTGTTATATTTGGTGGGATTTTATTATAAAATTGTATACATTTCCCCATTAATGATCTATTTGTTTTACGTAATCCGAACACAGGCACAGCAAGTTTATTCTTGCTTCTAGTATTTAACTTGCAGTATCACGTACGTTTTTAAATATAATAGCGGCGAGTATTCAATGCGCGTATTCAATGAGTTAGACAATCGCAGGCGCATTTTCCCCATAAAACATCAGCACCCCGGTGTATGTTATCTATCATTGTCAAATACTACATTTTTTTAGTTGCGTTAAGAATGTAAATTTCTATGGGAAACGGAAATGCGCCCCTAGCAGAAAGAAGTTGAAATCCTCAGAGTAAACAGAACTGGAGTAGCCATTAGTCAATTTCTCAAACATTTTATTCTGCCATTTCTTGCGGGGGGTGAGGTTACCACTACACTCAAAGCCAGCCGTTTTTACAAATGCACACATGCATAATTCGACACACAAATTTAAATTTCACGCACACACACGCTTAAAATAGTCACGTGGGGTGTGCGTTTTGACAACGTCACAGCCGCACTCCCCACGAGACTAGCGCTCGAAATTTGAAATCGTAGAATTCTAAAACATGAAATAATGAAGTAAATAATCATGAAATCTTAAAAATTATAATTACAAATAAAACGTGACACCATCCTTTAGCATACTCGATGTTTTCTATTTATTTTTACAACAAAAAACAGCACAGGCAGGCATTTTTGCGGGAGCTCTGTTCGCCGCAACGTTTACAATGTTATGGCTGTCAAAATGGCGGCTCAACTAGTTTTATTAAACGTGCAAGCATCTGATGCTTGTGCATTTGGCAGAGGGGAATGTTAGACAAAGGCTACTCCAGTTCTGTTTACTCTGAGTTGAAATCACGTTTCCCATAAAATTATTGGGCCCCAAATGATCAATTACTGTTAACCGCCTCAATTAAAACCACCACTGTCAGTTATGATGGTGATGATGGTCTATGAATTATCTGTGCCGTGTGGTTATGATGTTGTTGTAAAATTCTCCCATGTAGGGAAGGCAAAGGGAACGGAGCCCATACAGCCAAGTCTTCAGTATATATTTCTTCAGTAGTCTGCATTGAAATGCTAGTGTAATGCATTTCAATGCATCTTGGGAGAGTTTGGCGTCAAACGATCGATGACAGACACTGTGGTGCTACTTGGATGAGGTGGATTACCACAATAAAAAACTCATCACTTTTCACAAAACTTGACGTTTATTTCGATAATCCTCCATATTGCACATCATCACAGACACTTATTACACAAAAGTACACTGATTTTACGTAACAATATCAACTCCGTACAATATTACAATCATCGAAATAAAAATCACGTCCGCCATAGTTGAATGCCGCCAAAAACCCCCCGTGTGGTTATGATATTGGCAAGCAATCAATACGCAAACGTGACACAGTCGACAGACATGCTTGATTGGTTGCGACTGACGTTTGACGGATTTTGACCATGCGTAGTAATTGTTTACATGACGCGTTAGTTACGTCACCAATTTCACAATCATGGTGGACAGCGTTTTTGGCAAAAAAAGTAAAAAGAAAACATGTTAAAAATTTAATTTATACAGCAATCCCTTATTTATATTTATTGATCTTGGTATATTTCGGACCCTTGTACTAGATACTATGTGAATTAAACATTATTTTCTTAACTTTTCATTTGAGTCAACTAGCCTATTGCCGATAGAGATTCTGGTAGTAAATGTATGGGCAAAGACATCTGCAATTGTAGTAAAGTTACTATCAAATCTTATACTGGGGACAATGAAGACGAATTCCGTCTACCTAATATCTACCACATTCTCCAAAACATCAGATGAAAAACGTTAAAAAATTTACCAAAACAACAACATTACTTTGTGTAATTTTGTCTTTGTTTTTGGTTTGTCTGCAATTTTGTGCACCTATATTATAATAAATTTCTCCACCGACAGGTTGTATGAGAAAGATCGCGGCCTAGCGATAAGACCGCCAATTGTGGCATCTAATTTTAAGAAATTTACTGTTAAACTCCTATTTGGTGTAGGTACACAATAAAAACGACACCGACGAGGCGACTAAGGGCGTATTGGGTACTTGGTCTGTGATTGTGTAGGCGATAAGCTAGTCACTATGGCTAATCGTGGTCTTAAGGAACACAGTGTTCCTAGGACTCTGCCTACCCCTACGGGGATTGCAGGCGTGATTGTATGTATATTATGTATCTATATGTACACAATAAAAAGTAATCAAAACGGAAAAAAACATTATAAATATTAAAATGTGCCAAATATTCTTTATTATAGAAAACTAAACAACAAAAACAGCTTATCTCCTCGCGAAAACAAAAAAAAACTAAATCTAACAGTAAATTTAAAGATAGCAAAAAAAAAGATATTATATGAAAAAATCGTCTACACGTATATCCATCGCTAAATTACAATCGCGAAATTACAGGAAGTTACAGGAACATAGGAGGCTGCTAAGGTGTCGACACAAGTTGCATACCACACCAAAGCACGACCCATCTTCCAGGGAGCCAGAGTCATTCCATCGGGTCTCTTGCCATCATCACGAGCCAAACCATTCGGTTGTTGAACAGATGGAGCACCAGCTGATGCAATAGCCCGACGAAATATTAAACTACACAACATCCAATAGCTCATAGCGGCGACCGGCTCACCACCTGTCACGCTGAGTGCAGTCACTGCTCGGTGAAGCGCGGACTATGGCAGGGGATTGCTTTTGCGGTGCTTTTGCCTAGTCTCTGACTAACCCTCAGGGGATAATCAATAAATAAATAAAATAAATATCTTCTAACATTCACACCTATCAACTAGCCCCATTTTAAGCAACTAATGCTGCTTATGTTACGGACACTACATGACGGATAAATATATTAAATAGATAAATACATATAAATATGTTGAATATAGATAAATATATATAAACATCCGAGACTGGAGAACAAATGCCTGAAAATTCATCACCTAAACATTTGCCCCCACCGGGGATCGAACCCAGAACCTCTCGAGATGGCGACGCCTTGAGACCGGCGTACAGATCACTCGACCGAATAGTCGTGATTATATGTATGTATAAATATTAATTGCACATTTAACAATATTTCGTTCAATATAGGTATATTATGTATTGAGATGTACAAGATTGAGCATAATTAAAGTAAATATATAAGTATTGTTTCCATAAGCAAATTATTTCGCGTGTTACGCCTACGGAGTCCATGTTTACCTTCTTCGCCATTTCAAGTAACCCATTCATGAAACTAATGAAGTTCAATCGAACTGAATGTTTCCCAAGCGCAGCATATTACGTTCATAAACTAAATTAATGTTGGTACTAGCTGAAATATGAGCCACAGAGGCGTATAAAGGGCACTTAGTTAGGATGCTGGTTAGGATACAATAGAACCCTTGCAAAATTTTTTTTGGGAAGATACCTCCTTAGAGCATTTGACAGGAGATGCCACATGCTATTATTTCTATGACAAATTTTTTGCCATTTCTAGCGGGGTGGAAGGAAGCACGCACATGACAAAGTTTATGCAAACAGGTATATTCCTGCACAGAAATATTTATATCGGTACACATCAAGTTGACGTTCGACAGTCATAATATAATTCAAATTTGATTACATATATAATTTCGGCGAGAGGGGTAACGCCATGATGGCTTCTCCTATGGTTAGATACTCAATGTGTATCTCGGTAATAAACTGGCCAAAATTATGTAATTGTACATACAGTTTCGTTGTTTAAGGGTTTTTATGTTTTTTATTTTAAATTGTGCATTCTGATACTTATGCATATGGAAATTATGCCTTTCTATGATAATGCTTTACAAAATGGGACCTTTCAAAGTTATACTATAACGATAATGGCAATTAAAATTGTACAGTTCATGACGATGATTCTTATGCGTTTCAAAAGTAAATCATTACAAAATTTTAGACAAAAGTGGATGTTAAGCCCTTGCGGATAAAACCGAGATGATATTTATTTTTGTTGTTAAAATAAATATATAGCTACGAACCCTTCCTGCACAACATAACAACACAATTGTCCACGCAACATTGTGATTTATTTAAAGAAAAACAAATTAATGAAAAATTGTGTTTCATTGCAGGTAATTACAAGGGTTGCCAATCCATTTGTGGTTTCAAAGTAACTGCTTTCAAAGTTACGAACACCGAATGAAATTGATGTAGAAAAACAGAGTTTTATCGTAATAATATATTGGTTCAAAATTAAATAACACCTTCTTGACTTACCCCTTTGACGGATGATGATATAATTATTATGTGTCAAGTTGAAAATAAAAGTTGTGTTTATAATGAATTTAAAAAAAAGTTTTGATCGTTTCTTTTAAAAAAATATTTTTTGTAAAATATAAAAAGAATAAAAAATAAGGAACTCTTTCCAAAATTCGTGCCTGTGCCAAACACAATAGTTACTTATGCGCAGGCTCGTTTGTTAATTGATGCCTACCAACTTCACTGATGTTCCATTATAGTTTAGGACGAAAACAACAACATAATAACAGATTTAAAACTAAGAAACCAAAAAGAGGAATCAAATTTCCACGTCCTCAAAATTAGAGAAAGTATATACTTTTAAAAGTGAATTTGAGGATTGATCTTGATATAAAAACATGTCGGTAGAGATATTCTCTACCTCTGTCAGGCCTGTTACATACTATTTTTTGTAAAAACAAACTTTTTAAAACTGAAATTCTACAGTTGCAGTTTTAAACTTCTTCGAAAATAACATTGTTTGCTTGAGTTCAGTGGTAACAATTTTTCTTCACTGAGGAAGTATGACGCAATCGTCTCATACATCACAATTCGGATAGTAAATCGGTAAAATTATTCGGTTAACTCCGCCTGCTCTCTTGCCGCCTGAGTCATAAAAAACCGTTATTACATAATATTACTGAAGACGTAATTACGAAAGACGAATAACGTTATGGACTCAGTTTCCTTTGCCGTCCTTGTATAGAGATAATTTTACAAAAAAAATGCGGTACTAATTTTGAATTGTGAATGTGTGCGTTTATTAGTTACATCCATAAATCTTGCAAAAAATATAGTTAGTTGCAGTTACACCTAAGTTTAAATAACTAGTATTATAATTTATCGCATTTCTATCAAAAGTTAAATGGCGAATACAAGATAAATCTTTTGAAGCTCGTGACTAAATTGTTTTAGTATTATCACAGTGACAGTATATTCGCCTTCCTTGTCAAGCTTGATAAATTTCCCTAGGAGACAGAAGAGTTTCTATTTCCTTTGACCATCTATCTAAATATGTCTATGGGTAAAATTATAAAAAAAAACCTTTCTTGCGTCGGGAGTCGGGCATGAAAGAAATAAATGTTCCGGGGTCGGGGAACAGTTAGTCCGAAAAAATCGGAGTTAATCGTTTGATATCGTGGCTGCCCTAAGAAACAAATACGTAATTTGTTGATGGTAAATAATCAGCTCTAAATAGTTTATTAAGCGATATTACACCTTAAGTAGGTCCCAAATTAATGCTCGTGACTGCGATAGGGATCACTCTCTTCTAAAATATTTTCCATCTCTCAAAGGGCAATAACCGTGGCTAACTCACAAGGTTAAAAAATAAATGTACATAACTTAAAAAGAACGTCATTGTTATGAAAATAAAAACATAAATTTTCAAACATTTCTAAGCTTTTTAATCTTTAAAATGTCAAAAGGTGCTTTGATAAAGGTCTCTTTTGCAAAATTTATAACAAACGTAAGAGTCTCAAGTGTATAATGTCCTCAATAACAGCCACTTGTTGTCACACATGGTTAGCCTTAGACACATTCCGTTTTATTAATAAACGAAGAATAACTTTATCTAGTTTTACCAAAACTACGGCTTAGCAATATAATGCCTTATGATGTTGGGCGTTAGGTGTAATATTGATTAGCACTATTTTCAGTTAAACCAGGAATAAAGTTATTCTTAGTTTATTATATAAATAAGGAGAATGAGTTTCACAGCAATGTTTCAAAATTATAATGAGTATTCAATTATTAAACAGTTACGCAAATGGCTCGCGAGAGAACGATCGTTTAATTTTAATCCTAGATTCACACAAGCTCATTATATGTACAATCATGAGCATCAACATGTATACAGTTTTGAACAATAAACTTTATTACCCTGTGATAGAATTCATTTACTGTCAAAAGTGCTTCTGTTCTCTGTGGCCCTAGCTATTTACGCAACTGGACTCTCCTACTGCTTACCATCAGCTTTTTACAAAAAAAAAGTGTTTACAAGTTCATGCTTGTGACTGTACTCTAAGCTAATGCCATTTACAGGTAGTTAATCTACTGAGAAGCTCGGCAGCATTGTAGTTCGAACGCTTTGGCTTTCGGTATTAAAAACAAAGCTACTTTTATCATTGCTATTCCTATTCCTTGGATGCGTAACCAAAACTTTATGACCGAGTTCCTTCGTACTTCAGAGGGCATGCTAAGGGTCCGTTCACATAGACCGGCTCGGAGAGCACCGGCTCGCATTTTTCTTTTCACACAGACAGGATCGTATACGCTCGGAATTAGCCGGAGCGGAGCCGCCAACTATTTCACACAGACCGACTGGAAGAGATCTGAAAGCGGATCGGATCGCAATTGCGATTTCTCTTCATCGAACATTCTCGAACATTCTCGCTCGCGCAGCCGATCGGTCGATCTTATTACTTCACACGAAGCGCGTTCAAGCATTCTTATCGACAAAAAGAGTGCACATTCATAAATAAACTTTACTGAAATTACTCAAAACTCTGTTTTCAACTCTCCTCTCCGAGCCGGTCTGTGTGAACGGACCCTAAGCCGTTGGTTCCGGTCGCTATTGTAACCCTTTCTAGTCACCAATCCAAAGTTGGGCCAGGATGGTGGCGTTAGGACACACGATACTGAAATACCCAAAGGAAGGAAGTGGATACCCTAAAGCTACCTGTACACTGGAGCTGAGATGAGAAGCGGAGCTTGAGCGATTTCTTCTTCTGGTTCGAAGGACCATAAAAATGTATGATTCACCACCATACATTTATTCTTGCTTGGATGTTGACGTCTCTCTCTCTTCTTCTTGCCCTTTTCCCACTCTAGGTGGGGTCGGCACAACATGTCTTCTTCTTCTATTCTCCTCTGTCATTCGTCAGCTCAGCATCCACTTCTTTTATTCTCATATCATTCTTCACGCATTCAATCCATCGCTTCTTTAGTCTTCCTCTCACTCTAGGTCCGTCCACATCAATGCTCAGTATCCTTCTCGTAATGTGACATTCATCCCTCCTCATCACATGTCCATACCACGCTAACCTATTGCTCCTAATCTTTTCTGTCACTGGCGCTACTTTCAAACTCCTCTAATATATTCATTCCTGATCTTGTCTATTCTTGTGACTCCACACATCCATCGCAACATTCGCAACTCTGCTGAGTACAGCTTTCTTCCATCCATCACTTTCGTGCCTGAATGTTCTTTGCCCAACATTTAGATCCATACATTACAACTGGTCTTACGACGGATTTATAGATCTTCCCCTTAAGCTTAAGGGGAAGATCGTACGTAAAACTTCTTAGTTGAACGAATTCATTCTCGATGTCACAATAAGTAATTAATTAATAGTATTTTATTATGTATTGGAGCCGTCTGATCGTATTGATGGCTAAATGAGCAGTGAATTAAAATATGTGAAATAAATAAAATTAAATAATGTAATTACAATTTTGCTGACGCGGGAATGTACAGTGGACCGTACATCCGGTAGCACGCTAAACCAAAAACGACTAGCTGATGCGATATCCTTTAATCGCATCAGCTACCCTCGCTTCAGAACCTCATTCTTGCTTAACATCAAGTGAGATGTGGTATTTTGTCTGGTTAACCACGCCCACGGCCAGTGGATAGGCCTATGTTGAATACAATCAATTACCTGTTTAGTGACAACAATGACGAACAGGATGTACGCGTTAAGCAGCAAGCCCACAGCGGAGACGACGGTGACGGTGACACTGAGCGCCAGCGCCGCCGCCTCCTCGCCCCGCGCCTCCGTCCCGTTCACCTCCATGCTCGCTCACGGAGCTAACCAGCCCATGCCGTCCCTATGCCTGGCTTTGTCATCTCACCGCCGCTGCTGCGCTCCATTGCTTCATTTGTTTTTAATCTGGAATACAAAGAAAATCTGGAATACTAGAATACTCTTTGACAGAGACCTTTAAATCGGCCCTTAAATCGGCTGCTACTCTACACTACACACTAAAAATTGGTACATACATTCACTTAGAGAAATAAATATTTCTATCTCGATATTTCTCTTAATGTAAACCCCTTCGTACACAAGGCTACACAAATCTTCGATACTCGACGATTTCAGTCTCCAACAAATCTAGTCGCGGGACAAATGTCGGCGACGCGATTAATCTACAAATATGGATTTGTATGGCGGTAGTTCCTTGAAGACTAATATCGTCCAGTATCCAGGACTTGAGTGGCCTTGTGTACAAAAGGGCTTAATTTATAAAAAATGCCAACAACTACAGTTACTTCAATGATCACAGTATTTGTTCTGTACAAAATTATTATTATGTTTAGAAGAGAAGAAAAAACTGCCTCTCTCTTACGAAAGACCCTTTAATATATGGGAGTCACCAAAGCTGATTGGAGGGAAATGGTTGAACTTTCCTCTGTTGCGCGTAAAAGTAGTTGAAGAGAAACACGTAGTTTTTATACACGGTTTATAACACAGCAAGACAGAGGACAGAAGGTTAAGTTTTTGCAAAAAGTTCTTGGTTTCACAGATTAGAAAGGTGTCTCTTGGCTTCTTGCTAGTCCCTCATAAGGCGCAGGAAAAACTTTTCAAGTCACGTCAGGATTTTATACTTTCTAATGACCTCCGCGTGCCAAAATAATGTGTCATTCTGCCACAAATACATAGAGAATGCCATGGATACGGCACATCACGGCTGTATCTCCAATGGAATAACCAAGGGGGGGTTTTACACCCACATATCACCTGATAAGTCTTGGTCCATGCAAGAGTTGCTCTGAATACAATATAACAAAGCAGGCATAATCAAACATAAGTTTATATCAAAAAGGCTATTGTTGTATCAATTCAACCTAAGTATAATTATTGATTTGAGTTTGTCATTTGGCTTCGAAAGCAATGCTTGAAAGCTATTTATACGAATCGAATTCGCGACAGAAAAACGACTATCTAGTACAAATTTTACTAGGCTAAGGCTATACACAAATCTAAATTTAGCCTCGTGGTAGAATAACACTATTTTCTTTCGACATTCTGCACATTTGGCAACGAAGGTTGCACTTTAGTTCGATAGGCTAACACGAACGAATTCTGATCATGTAAGGTACGGTCGCAATCAAAAAATGTTTACCAGTATTCAAATTAAGTAGAGGAGCTCGGAGGCATAGTGGTTAGTAACGCTTTGGCTTTCAATATCGAAAACAAAGCCACCTTCGCCATATTCGGGCATTGGATTGGTAACCAAATCTTGGTGATCTCGAACTCCTCCGTGCTTCCGAAAACACGTTAAGCTGTTGGTCCAGCCGTTTCTACCCACCAACCTGCATTGGGCCAGCGTGGTAGTGTTGTAACGAGGCGCTATATGAGACTCTTTGCTGTTTTTGCGCTCTTCTCTCACCATTTTCTCTTTGCTTCTGTTTTTTTACTAACCATCTGCCTCTTTTTTTTCATTTTTTGTTCTCGAATTTTATTCTTATCAGAGTCAGCGTCTGGAGCGGTTGGCTCGGCGCCAATTTTTATATAAATATTATAATAACATTTTTTTTTTACATATGACATGTAAACTCTTGGCCTTTGTTTCACCTAATGGTAAGTGACGATAAGGCCCAAGGTGGATGCGAGCTTCACCTGTAATCCTCAACAACTGAGGAACTGGCTATCTTACCTCTGATTGCCAGAACACAACAATGTTTATAACATTGTTATTATGGCGACAGATTTAAGTAAGACAATGGTAGCTAGCCAGGCGGGCTTAGAAACCCCTCCCATCAATCAAACCGAGCAGAAAAACTTCTGCCCCCATGGGGAACTGAACCCAGACCTCCCGATCAACACCCGGTGGTGTGAACCACTAGACCAGAGAGGCGGTTAAAAATAATAAGTGGTAATAATTAAATTAATAAGTGGTAATAATAAAATCATAAAACGAGTTATAAACTGTAACGATAAATTGTCCAAGTTTTAATAAATTTCGTTTTTAATTCAATGGATATTAAAAATAAGTGAGGTCAGAGGGTCGTTTCATTACCTCCGGGATCCGCCACGTCACAGTGTTATGGCCCGTACTTTAAGATGAAGTCCTATGCCCAGCAGTGGGACCAGGACGATTCAAACTAGATTCTTTAACACACTGTAAGGTGTAGGTGTATGAAAGGTGTAAATTACATTAGAAGCGTCCAAAGGTCACGATAACTTGTAGTGGGGAGCGCATGTTTTCGCATAACGTCGATTGTCATAACATCGTTTGTCATACATCGAATGGCATAATCATCAAATAGCATAACAATCATGTCACATATTCCTTCTTTCTCATAACATTTAAGTGGCATAACTCTCTATAGGCATATTATTATAAAGCATAACTATAGAAATTCCCAATTTCATTTAGCACAATATTAGGTAGTCCTAAAATGAATCGAATGATTATTCGATTATTCGATTGGTTCTTTCGTATCGACCCAGATACGAAAGAACCAATCCCAAGGAAATGTGTTCTGATAAATATTAGGTTAAGGTTATTTTTTTTTATGACCCTTAAAAACTATATTTGTGTCATTGAAATATATTTAGTTAACAAGTTGGGGAAGAGAAAAATATTATGCGGTTGTGATCATTATGCTTTTCATTACTTGTGCGTTTCAAAAATATGCCTTTTAATACTTATGACAAACAATTTTAGTCGATACAATATTAGGACTCTCAAAATTATGCGTCGCAATTTTATGCATTTTGATGATTATGCCTTTCAATATTATGGATCTTCATATTATGACAATAAACGTTATGCTTAAAATTACAGAGCCCTTGTAGTGTGCTGTTGCTTGTTTAAAAACAGCGCTAGATCAATATTGAAACTCATGTCTAGCGAAACAATACAATTAATATCAATTAATGTCCTACGCTTACCCAATAAAGTTAAAATGAAAAGTCGCACTTGAAGTCAAAAACACTATTAGCTCCAAATAACGCCTTAATAAAATACTTTCAATTTGCCAAAAGGCTATTGACAAAGCAGTCAGAGAAACAAAAAAATAATTTTCATTTCTTTGTAATTGAAACAGACAGGACGATTGTGCGACTATTATAATAGATATCAAATTATTTTGAAATTGTGTCCACAGGTAGGTGATTTTCGTGTGTTTGTTGAGACAGTGATTGCTGAGTACTGAAAAAATTTTTTTTGTCTTTTTTAGATATAGGCAGCGATAGCCGAGTAGGTAAAATTTTACTTTGTTTTTATTTTACATTAAAAAAAACTGATGTAGTAGTACAGAGACCGACAAAAATATATGACGATTTTAGTGCCTTGTCATTCTAAGGCATAAAATAAATTACTGGTATTTGTTTCGCGGACTAGATTCTAGTGATATGATAACGTGAAAAGGTACTAAAATCTAAAATATTTTTGGCGGTGACTGTACCGTATAGCGCATCGGAAACAAGTCGGGATGCAGGATGCGGGCAGTGCAAGATTTAACTGCTATCGTATTTGCTCGTCTTCTCCATAAGTTTCTTGTTTTTACAAAAAGGTACATAAACATATTTATACCAGTTTAAAATTTTCATCCCTTGTCTATGAAACTTATCGGCAGATATTTGTATCTATTCTTACTAAACTGTGGGAGTGAGTGTAAGAAATATTTTTAATAACATTTTATCAGGTAAGATGGAGTAATTTTTCCGGTCGCTCACATAAAATATTCACATAAATGGTTTCCACCAGAACACCATGAAACCTTTCAAAGTATCCGTAGAACGCCACAACCTTCCAAGACTATATCACATTATAGTCCATTACTGAAATTAATGTCGGTTATTAAAAACTTTATGTACGGAACCGCAATAAAATTTGTTGCGCTAGGCCTCCACAACATATTGAAGTACTCGTAACACATCGCACCCCCGGTAGATAATAAAACAGGACTTTATATTAACTCTATGATTTGAATTCGGACTTTTTTTTAAATATTAAAAAGAAAGATTCATGAGAAATCATGAAAAACATTATAAGTTATTTCGATAACAGTATTTAAAACATATTGAAATCATAAAAGTATTGATCCCCTATTCAGGATCTCATTAGCCTGTCTCATAGTGTATAGATACGGCCAGTACAGTCACCGGAAAAAATATATGACGATTTTAGTACCTTATCATTTTAAGGCTTAAGTAAATTATTTGTTTTGCGGACTAGATTCTGGTGATATGATAATGTGACAGAGTACTAAAATCGTCATATATTTTTGCCGGTGACTGTACAACATTGCGATCGTCGATATTGAGAAGACACATGCCGACCCACAAATACCCACAAATAGGCAATATTTCACGCATGACAGTACTAGCTAGACTTTTATAGGCCCGGCGTCAGGTCAGGCGTGAAAAACAACCTTGTTTAGAAAACTTTTGGCTGGTGGCAGGGATTCTAAGCCCGCCTGGCTAGCTAACACCGTCTTACCTAAAATTGTTGCCATAATAACAATGTTTTAAGCATTGTTGTGTTTCGACAATCAGAGGTAAGATAGCCAGTTCCTCAGTTGTTGAGGATTACAGGTGAAGCTCGCTTCCATCTTCGGCCTTATCGTCACTTACCATCAGGTGAGATGAAGGTCAAGAGCTTAACGTCATATGTAAAAATAAAAACTAAACAGGCTTTTCTGATGACGGATTCAATGTAATATTTATGGTTATTTGAATTTAGGTTACATCCTTATTGCATGCTGACCAATAGTACCGTTTTGCTGTGGACAGTACTTGACCGGATGAGATTGAAGGGATTGGTCATTCTATTGTAAATGTGATGGGGCTTGACAAAGGGCAAACCCTTTCCTTTCTTAAACGTAAGTAAATAGATTGTTTCGTGTGTTTTCTTGTTGATAAAAATAAAGGACTACTTAAAAGTTGTTTTTCTGGGAACATTTTTATACATCACAAGCAAAATATAAAACATACAGGGAAACAATTAAATCGTAGAACCCCTATACGTGTCACTTTATATTGCGGCGCGAGCGTATCAAACCGAGATATGACATGACAATTTTACACTAGTATGCAGTCTATCAAATCTAAATCTAGGTATATAAATTGGTGATTAAATTCATCATTACCACATAGTGCAAAACAAAGTCGCTTTCTGCTGTCTGTTCCTATGTATGCTTAGATTTTTAAAAGTACAGTCAGCGTCAAATAGTTAGTGACACTCAGGATGTTCAATTAAATAGACACTACCAAAACCAAAACCAATAATATCGGTACAAATAAAGTTCCCATATTGTTGGCAACACAAAAGAGTTTCCTTACCTATTATATTATACGGAAGCTCTTTTGTGTGTTTAAGAATATGGAAACTGTATTTGTACCGATATTATTGACTTTTTGGTAGCGTCTATTTAATTGAACACCCTGAGTGTCACTAACTATTTGATGCTGACTGTACGCAACGAATTTGATGAGGTTTTTTAATAGATAGATAGAGTGGGTAGAATTTAGACCTCCACGATTATTCCTGATTCAAGCTTATGATTGAATTAGATATAGTCACTATTTGGTTTATTGTTTTAAAATAAAGGTATAGGGGAGCAATAGGCTAAATGACATTTTATATCATCTTTCAAACTGATAACTGAAGATTCAAGTTATTTAATGATAAAATAATTTTTTTACATAATATGTATGTAATTATCCTATTGTATAACAAATAGTTGTATAGTAACTTACACATTTACTACGAAACTAATAGGAAAACGGTGAGGTCCGAGTCTGTTTTCTTAGCCCATAATAAAACAATTTAATAGTAAAAGATATCTGAGTTAAAGAAAACTATATTCTCAGACAGAGACAATTAACAATGGAAAAATCTACTCGCAGAAAAAACCAATTTGTAAAAGAAAATTCGATATAGAAAATTCTATTGTAGAGAATTTGTTTTTCTACGAAAACAGACAAAGTTAATTAAATATGCTGACAAAAATGTGAGAAATATTGAAACACGAATATTAAAGGTTGATTTTTATGAATAACATTATAGTTGGCACATGTAATATTAATAATAAATTCTGTTATAATAACGCCTTAGTTGATAGTACTTAAAAGTGCTAATAATTGATTGCTAGAATAGTAGTATCCGGTCATGAATTCGGAAGCAAAGCGGAAGACTGTTGCGCCACAATTTTAATTCGATCGAAATTACTGGAGTTATTCCGTTCGACTTAAAATTGGGTTTTTAAACGGAAACGATGACTTTTTACGTTGAGTCGTCGTCATAAGTGTGATTTTAGTTGTGGAGATGTTCGGTTAAATGGTCTAGTTCTAATACTGGCAATAGTTTCAACGTTATGCAATGTGTGCTGCAGAGGCTATTTCGGTGGTTCTTCAGTGGTTTGAAAAATAGATTAGGTAGATAGTACGGTTATGATTACACACATTTATTTGTTAAATTTCATGATCTTTATGTTCACTGACGGAATTTACATTCGTTATCAAATAGCTGTCTACTCCTTAGTCATATTATTACAATCCCGTTGAAGAAGTACCTGTACTGCATGCCGATCACAAATAATAATGTTTTGCATGTTGCTGTTGCATGACACGAATGATTTTATCGTCACGCCACGATGCAAAGACATGGATAAATAAATCGGGAAAAATAACGGGCCGACCACACGAAACGTGACTTGACAAAATGACAATAAGCAAGCGGGTATCAAGCTGAAAGGGGGATAGGTAAACATTAGGTTGTTTTGAAGTAACGGTCTGTACCTGTGTACCTAATGTAATTTTTCTTTTTTAATTGCGGTAAGAATGTAAATTTCTATGGGAAACGTGATTTCAGCTACTTTCCGCTAGGGGCGCTTTCACGTTTCTCATTTTCAGCTTCTTAACGCAACTTAAAACGATAAGTTTTTCACAATGATAACTTACACTATGGGTACAGTAATAAGTGTATTACCAAGCAATTTATAAAATCAGCATTCAGCACATGCTAAAGGGAGGCCTGTGTTTAGCAGAGGGCTTGACGGGCAGTAGGCAAACTGATGCTGATGCTAAATATAATTTATACTCTAACAATTCCTTAGCCAAAAAGTTATTTATAGAAAGGATATCTATATATTAGGTCCTTACCTATGAAATTGGTGTTTTGTATGGAGATTTTGAGGATGTCTGCATTTTACATACTAACATTTTATCAGTTTTCTTCACAACGACAAATTCAGAGATAATAATATTTGGCATGTATCATTAGACAAGCTTTAGCAATATGTGTGTGAACACGCTTGATAAAAATTATTCATCGTTTTTATGTTAATGCAAATCAAATGATGTATTCGGGAGGCAGTTAAAAATAATTGTCTTTGTGTCTAATTTTAACACAATTAAACTTACAAAAAATTATCAAATTAAATAATACGAGCTCAAATATATGGTCTATTTTTAGAAGAGGCAATTATTTATAAGAATGTTCTGAAACTTAATAGTTACGGGCAAGTTGCTAAGACAGAATAAAAACACCAATTTCATAGGTAAGGACCCAATAGATATGATAATATCGCTGTCATGGTTGATTAACGTTTCCCTCGATAGCTTCGCCTGACAGCTAATGTAAACAGCTAATGAAACTATGTAGAATCCTAGTACAAAATGAGGATGAAAACTGGATAAGATAGGCCGAAAAGCGGTGGCGTGCATTAAGCTGTGTTCAGCAGTGGACATAGGCTGATAATGATGATGATAAATAACGATTTACTCTCGCTTCGTGATAACTACATCGCTTAGATATCTACACAAATCTTCAAGTACCAGTCATCACTTTGCTGATCGCTATCGCGACCCAATTGGGTGTCGCTTCCAAATACAGCGATACAGCTCAATTCTACACGATACTTTATGTAATTATTTTACCATCACGCGTGCAATTTTATTTAATAAACGCTAAAAATAGTTTTTATTGCTACCGCTTTTCCGCCTTGCTGTAATTCCTTTACATTACAGAATAGACAGAAATGTTTTTCCTACAATAAAAGCTACACATATAGGTGTGTATTTGAGATTATATATCTTTGGAACGGTCATTAAGGAAAAATATTGCTGTACAAGGATCAAGAAATCCCGTCCAAATGGTCAGTTAGAGTTGCGAAGGTATATTCTTATTATTTTGTGCAACATTGTACATACTATCGTACCTACGTACATCTAATGGTATGTGGTTCGAACACTTGTGAAAACATAAATACTAGAATCTTCGTCCCTCCTCAGCCTATAAACGTCCAACTGCTGGGCACAGGCCTTCCTCTAGAAACATGAGGAGTATGGGCCGTAACACCACCACGCTGGCTCAATGCGGGTTGGTGGGTAGAAACGGTTGCCATAGCAAGTGGGACCAACGACATAACGCGCCTTCCGGAGCACGGAGGAGTTCTAGATCACAGTTTTGGTCACCCATCCACGGCCTGACCATGGCGAAAGCAGCTTTATTTTTAATCGAAAGCCAAAGCGTACTAACCATTGCCGCACTAAGCCATTTAGAAGCGAACATAATAGAAATTTTTAACATGAATCATTATCATGAAATTTTATTATTATTTTTATCATGTTTGTAAAAGAATGTACCAACTGCTTTTCTTGTCTAGCATGTCGTAAAAGGTGACTAAGGCCGTATTTGGTATTGGGTCTGTGATTGTGTAGGCGATGAGCTAGCCACTTGTTAGTTACTCTTTCACGATTTTTCATCAGACCAAACCCAATTTTTGTATGGCATAATGTGGTCTTAAGGAACACAGTGCTCCTTGGACTCTGCCTACCCCTTCGGGGATTGCAGGCGTGATTGTATGTATGTATGTAATTTTTCATCACACATAATATACGAGTATCTATGTAAAAAATACATACATATAATCACGACTTCTTTCCTCTAAGAGTTAGTCAGAGACTAGGCAAAAGCACTGCAAAAGCAGCCATAGTCCGCGCTTCATCAAGAAGTGACTGCACATGTGCTCAGCGTAACAGGTGGTGAACCCGTCCCCGCTATAAGCTATTAGATGGTTGTGCAGTTCTAAGTCCATTATTCGCCTTTATGACACCCAAAGGAAAATATGGGTTAGTAGTATTATTTAATGAGCCTCTACCACACGTTAAGCTTAGCAATGGACTCATTCATCTGTACTAAAATTGTAACATAGTACAAAATAAAAAGCATATTTAGTCCATTAGATTCCTGTCACGCCCACTGTTGCAGAATGTCGTAGCCTGATACTCCAGGGGATCCTGGTGACGTCAGGAGTTTATCAGGATCCGCTGACCGCAGATTCACAACGTTAAGATTCATGATGTTAAATCATACTGATTATTAAAACAAAAAGCGGATGTTTTTTTTATTCCAACGGTAATATATTATAATATACGAGTACACTTAAAAGCAAATTAAGTTAGTGTATTTTTTCAGTAATTTTTCAAAGTTCCTAATTATAACAACAGTTCTTACATCACATTTTTTTATTTAAAAAGTGTGTGGGAGTTCTACTTGGCATTGCAGTGTTGAAGTAAATCTTTCAGGCATGAAATTACAGGAACATTACTTTTAAGAAGAAGCTGTCTTTATTCCTGAGTAATTTGATTTAAAAGGGACAGGCGACTCGTAAAGTGCTACTTTGAGATCTACATATTAAAACAGTCCTTATTTTGATATTAGGTCCATACCTATGAAATTGGTGTTTTGTATGGAGATTTTGGGGAATTCTGCATTTTCCATACTAACATTTTATCAGTTTTCTTCACAACGACAAATCCAGGGATAATAATATTTGGCATGTATCATTAGACAAGCTTTAGTAATACGTGTAATATCACACTTCATAAAAATTATTTATCGTTTTTAAGTGAATGCAAATAAAATGATATATTCGGGAGGCACTTAAAAAGAGTTGTCTCCGTGTCCAATTTTAACACAATTAACCTTACAATAAATAATCGAAACCAATCAAAAGAGCTCAAAAATATAGTCTATTTTTAGACGAGGTAATTATTTTTTGGAATACTCTGAATCTTAATAGTTACAGACAAAATACTAAGACAGAATAAAAACACCAATTTCATAGGTAAGGACACAATATATGCTTAGGTACAAGTCTGTATTTACATCGTCCATCATCGTATCTGGCCCAGAAGGCCAGACAGGTCTTCCTCATGGAGCAGCACATGAGGAATGGTGCCATAACACTACCACGCTGACCCAATGTGAGTTGGTGGGTAGAAACTGTTGCATTAGCGACCGGGACCAACGGCTTAACGTGCCTTCCGAAGCATGAAGTTTGAGAGCACAATGTTTTGGTACCCCATTTAAGGCCTGACCATGGTGAAGGTAGCTTTGTTTTCGATATCGAAAGCCAAAGCATACTTACGACTACGCCGGCGAGCTCGATCTGTGTTTACATAGTACGAAGTTACCATTGTTATTTTATTTTCCTATTTCATAAAGCAAAATACATTTAATTAAATATAACCGTTTAAATTGTTAGAATCAAAATTCCTATTATACTGAAATAGCTGTCAGCCTGTCGTTATAGTATTTTCTTATAATTACAGCAATTTTTTTAAATATCTACAACTCTCCCGGGTCTTAATTGAAATGTTGAACACCCACACTTCAATTGCAATTACCAAAAAATATAAATAAAACTGAAGACAAGGCTATAAGGGTTTTAATTCTCTTTACTTACCCTGATAGGAGGAACCCCAAACGAAGCTTCAATATTTTGTCAAAATAAAAAATTCACGAAATACTACAGATATTTTAAATACATTCCAATCGTCTGTTATTAAGTCTTACAGACTTTTATTAGATAGGGAATCGGAGAACCTTATATAACTTTATCGCTAACTTAAAAAGACTGCTTTCTAACCAGAACTTATCTTTATCAGTTGCGTTAAGCGAAACGTGTAAAACGCCCCTAGCTGAAAGTAGCTGAAATCACGTTTCCCATAGAAATTGACATTCTTAACGCAAAAAAAGTATTTTTTTTTTAAATGACAACTTACACTAGTGGGGACAGAACTTACCAAGTGACAATTTTTTTTTAAATTTTTGTATTCTAAATTGTACACAATTCCTAGGAAAGGTATAAATAATCTAATAGATATTAGGTTTAAAGTTATTTTTTATGACCCTTAAAACAATATTTATGTCTACTCAATTTAGACAATGTAAAAAACCTTATTCAAATATTTATCAGATTATACATTTCCTAGGAATTGTATGATATTCCTAGATTTTACACATTTACGATAACTTATACTTGTTTATTTTTGCACGTGACTACCCGTGTCTATACAATGTACCGACGAAATTCCTTTTCTTCTCGTACAACACTTCGGACCGGCAAATATAACCACATTTAGGAAAATTGTGTGAGGCGTATACATTGCCCTAGTAATGGAATCACGAGGGTTGTTTGTACAAGGTAAATGCATTTATTCTTAATTTTACTTTCAGAACCAAAGAGTATGAATACGTACGAATGAATAGTTTAAAAAGAATAATTTAACATTTTGCCTTTAATGCGAAACATTTAATGAGTTAAATATACATAGGTACTTATAGGAAATTTCAGTTTCACTTATATATTTATTATCTTTTGTACGCGACTTATAGATTTTCTTAATGGGCATAAGAAAAATTTTTGGATTGTTGAATTTGGGATTTAAATATTTTTGTATCAAATTTTAGTTCCAAACTCAGCTTATTACTTCTACTACGGGTGTCCTTTTTACTCTGTGCTACGGGGTTTCATGTGTTTAGAATATCTTTGCTAAAAAATATTATTAACAAAAAATTTTCTCTCTCACAATACAACCCCTACGTAAGCAACAGGGCGCATCAGAATAACAATAAAAGCTACATAAAGGGATCTACTTAGTGGTTATTTCGGTTTACTGCGAGTGAAAGTAACGTGTGCTATTAATATTTCGCCAAAAATAAATAATATTTTTACATTTTCCTTACTCAGGAAGAACAAGACGCAAATAGGAATACGAAAATACAATAATTTAATGAAGAAATTTGTTTATCCAAAACAATTTTCAAATAATGTAAGCTTAGCAGTGTTCAGGACTAACAATATGAATAAAAGATATGTTTAATTATTAAGTATTTATTATATCTAGGGAAAAATATTACACAATAACAAACCACAAAATTCTTAACTGAATTACAAACCTAGGTTATTTAATTCTCCAGTTAAGAAAGGGTAATTCGTGTTTTATGGGTTGCATCATCGACATGTCTATGTCTTGAGCATATCTTTTTCAAAACTATTTCTTGTCAAATCATCACCGACCGTCCCTAGCCATTTCCTCATTCATACAATCAATCCATGTTTGGTTTGAGTGTTTTATGTGCTACCTCTTTTCATTGCTTCGTAATGAATAGATTTACATTTTAGCCGATGTACATGTTCAATAAACAGCACGTCAAACATAACAAAATTAACAAGTTAATAGAGATTCTACCTTAATATATTTGAAATAGAGTGCTTAACCGAGATGTTTAGTTACTGATTATCGTAAAACTTTGCATAGCTTCGCTTCACATCATCGATTTGGTTTTCGATATCGAAAAATAAGCTACATTCACATCGGCAGGCATTGGATAAGTGATCGAAACTTTGTGATTACGAACTCAGAAGGCACGCTGAGCCGTTGTTCCCGGTCACTTCAACCAATTCTATCCACCAACCCGCATTGGGCCAGTGTGGTGTTTTACGGCCCATACTCCTCATGTCTTTGATTTCATTAGGAAGGCCTGTGCCCACCGGTAAGACGTAGCGGAATTCACCCAAAACCAAAAAGTTTTACTAAAGAACTAATATGTTATTTACTCATTTCGAAAACTAAATCTAAAGTCGAAGGGCGATGGTCAAAGGAATTATAATTATAAAGTTTACCCCTCAAGGAATATTTTATACACCTGAACTTTTATAATTAGATATTCCTTGATTAACATGAATCATTATCGCATTTACTCTACCAACTTTTCAGGGTTTCCTGGGCAATACTTCGAATTTTGAAATTGTTTAGGTATTAACCTCTCAACGGCCACATAAAAAACAAACGAACTCTTCTTCGCGAACGCCGGCGTTTGCCGGGCCTCAACGTGCTGAAAAATTGTAATATAGCTTACAACGATAATAACGATTCGAACACTGTCATCTACACCCGTCCACAACTCCTTTTATTTACAGTATTCTCACAAAAAAAAATTTTTTAAGCTATTGCATAGCTTCTATCGCGGGCCTTGAGCGCGGGAACCGAATCCAGAAATTCCGTAACGAAAAAAACCTCACGCTCCCCACTCCGATGCGCAAGGAGGTGTGGCTTGAAGGCCGTGCATCGTCTAACGTCGTTTCAGTTCGGCAGTCTTCGACATGGCGTTAAGATAATAAAACCCACATGTATTGTAAAATAATAAAAAATATTTTAAACAATATTAACTTTTTTTTTTTTATTTAATAATAGAAAAATTTGTTTTCTTATCGGTCACCACGCTCAAAAAGTGTAACTTGAATTAATATCAAAGAAAAAGCACTGCATGAATGACTGCATGAATAAAATAAATAAATAAAATTATAATTGCATAAGTTGATACAAAATGCTATGCAATAGCTTTACCGCGGCAGTCCCCGAGTGCCACACGTCTTTTTTATTTTCAAAATTACTTCATTAAAATAATATAAAACTTTACAAGCCAAAGAACAGTTATAAAGAAATTTATTTAGAAGAAAATAATCAACGTGCACACTTATCTTTTACAGTTAGCAAAAATGAGTTAAAAACTATAAACAGAATGCAACAACTTGTAATGTAAACAATTTGACGTCACAAGAAACATGCCCCAACAAGTTGATATAATATAGTGGAAAACATAATTTTTTTTCCGTTTCTAACTGTACCGAGGAATTCCATGACATGCCTAGTTTCTTAATTTCCCTAACCATGATACCCTCTTGTTATATAAAGCAAATTCCATCAGGCTCTCCAATAAGTCTACTTGCACGAAGTCACTAACTCACTTTATTACCTAATAAATTCGGAACAAAATTCTACGAATAGACTCGAGACGCCTATAAAAATACCTTTATCTATATGGTACTACGATCTTTTTTCCACATACGAATTAGTTCAATGGCCTTCCCAAAAGTTTTCAAATGGCAAATCATGTCAAATTCAGTTTCTAACGTTCGTATTTCAGTTACTTTAGTACTTCCGTGTGCGTCTGTTCATAAGTGAATGACCTGGAATAAGAAATCGAAAACATTCACAGCATTTAATATGTATTCCAGTATTCTACGAGTATGTTATGGAAATTCTGTTTAACGAAAAATAAGTCATCTATTTCACACTATTTGATTATGGAATATTTTTTATCATTTTAAACTGATATACGAAAGCGACTCTTGCTCATTGCTATCTTACTACGAATATATTATAGTTAATGTTTAGTGTTATAACTACATAACTAGATTATTGTACGAGTTCGGTCACAATCTACATTGAACTGCAATGAAGAAGAATCGGTTACAAAATCTTCAATATCTTCAAAAGTAGTTGACACTTGCGTATAATTATTTTCCGGTATATAATTATATTCCTAGGAATTTATTTACATTACGGCTTTATCTATCTTACTGCATTACTGTACGAGTGCGGTCACAATTTACATTGAACTGCAATGAAGAAGAATCGGTTAGAAAATCTTCAATATCTTCAAAAGTAGTTGATACTTTCGTATAACTATGTTCCGGTATTTATTTATTTATTTATTTGGCACAGTTACAAGATACAAATCATGACATTTGTTACAAAATACTTCTTAGGTGTAAATACATAAATAAATTTATATCAACCCATTTTTTATTTTTTTATTTATTTAATTATATTTCTAGAAATTTATTTTTATTACGGCTTTATCTATCGCACTGCGATGTAAATAACATGTTACGTGTTATGTATTGGGGAAAACAATGCAATGAACGAGCTAGCTAAGTGTCGCCAGTGAAATGAGTTTGGTTACAGCTAGTTAGTAATAAAGTTTTTTTCTTAAATATATGACATAATATTTTCCACTGCGCCGAGATTCGCCCATTGATGCATAGAGACCAAGTTAAATTACACAAAATGAAGTAATTCTTAACTACCTTTTCCTGGGCCCTGATCGTATATAAGAACGTACAATTACCGCAGCCTAATCTCAGCCAAAAACGTTACAGCTCATCCACACTCCAAGAGGAGACACGAAGGAACGAGAGTATGGATTGGCTATAACGTACAGACAGAAAAAATGAAGGGGTGAACGAGTAGATAGGAACTTTATTAATTTTATAATGTTTTAAAGAGTATCTGTAACGACGAACTTGTACCTTCATGATTAAATATAATATTTGAGTTTGAAATTGGCCTTCGTGTGTCGGTTAGCTTTTCACCACCGCTATTATATATTCGTATTACATTTCAATTTCAAAATAGTTACTAGTTTTAATTGTATTAATTCGACCAAACAGAAGATCTCTCAATTAATTAAATTCTGACTTTATGAGCCACAGAACAGAGAACTTTGTTCAGTATCGGACGAGGTTTAATTTCGTGTTGGTAATAAAAGACATAAAAATCGTACTAAAAATAATTAAAAATCTACTTCCTTCAATTTGGTACAGTCGTAACGCGTGTGACTGATTTTATATTGAGCAATAAAAAACTATTTTATTTTATTTTTATTTTTTATATAGATTGTGGTGATGGGATGGGAAAAAATTCATTTAGGTAAGCTTTATAAATTTCCAAAAGAGGAGAAAAATCAGTATTACACAATGAATTAATACCCAAGGTTGACTCAGAATCACTTCAAGTGAATTCGTATTAGACTAGACCCTTATAAAACAATATGACACCCGTATTCCAACAAAAAGATCAAGGCACCGAAAACTTAACGAACCAACGTGAGCAACGCCCTTAGGCAGCATTTCCACCAAAGCTACGACGACGTAGCCAACCAGGCATGCGATGAAAAATAGACCAATCAAATGGCGCTATTTCCTAAGTCACCTCAAAACCAAGCAACCTCATTGGTGGATTTCTCGCTCAGTGCTTAAATATTCCTCTCTGGTGGAAAAGCAGCTTAACGGTCCGTAAAAGTGCTCTCAACCAAACATTTCTATGAATGAGAACATATGGAACTTATATTTCGTTGCTTAATTTTAAAGACATTATATTCCAAAACTTAATATCGTGTGAAGTTGGATTATTTGAACTTAGTTACATTTGTGCTCATGGCAATGAAACTATAGATTAGTCAATTACTCTAAAACTTCATCTTATAAAAAGAAGGAAACAAAGGTAATTTCAGATCTTTCTGTAATTCCTAATTAATTACTATTTTGTATAGAATCAAATATATACCGCTAAACCAGAGCTTCAAAACATTTTGGATCCACAAGTAATTGTTATAAAAAAATAATAGTGCTTGATTCCTGTCTATAGTAAACACATTAAGAAAATAAGGATGCTGCACATAAAAGTCTAGGTAAAATCTAAGAATTTACATTCAAGTTATCGCTCCACTAGTGCGATAGCTTGGATCCACGGATTCATAATTTATATTCAATTGCTTGGAGCACTATAAAGTTTTATTTATCGGCTTATGTCGCCGTTCCAAGAAGAAAGATATTTTATTTGAGTTTGCTTGCTCCTCAGACCACATCGCCGATCATCAGACAAGATTGTGGTCAAACGCAGTCAAATTACTCATTATGAGTTTGCTTTTTTAAATTACTCCTTAAGGTCCCCGGCAGTGTGACGTATATAGGCTGAAGATACAGACAAATTTATAAAAAAAAAGTTATTTAAAAGACCAGCCTTACGTAACTATGTGCAATTTTCCAATAACACCTAGGAAGTAAATATATTTTTTTAATTTTTTGGATGAATAATTGTTTCTGTTCATTAAAACAGTGGAAGAGGAAAAATGTATTTCCATATTAAAATTGAATTGTACAAATCCCAGTGTTTTGGGCCTGATCCTGGGAGCGGAGTAGGAGAGCAGTCAGTATGGCTACTAGCTAGACCTTACCAGGTTTGAAAAGGTAAGACACAACCTACTAAGTAACAGGGTAGACACTCCACTGGTGATGCAATCTGCGCCAGGGTACAGGGACAGTATGAGGGTGAGGGAATTCACAATAGATCGTTGATCATCTACATAGATGGATCGAATACAGGCACGGGAACGGGCACTGGTATCTTTTCCGATGACCTCTAAACATACATTGGGCGGGGCTGGCACAACAAATACAAAAAAAAATAAGATTCTGTTTTACACTATGTCGGTGAGTTTGGCGGCATTTCGATAGTTGTAATATTGTTTTGTCGTGGATATTGTTACGGAAAATCAGTGTAGTTTTGTGTAATAAGTGTCTGTGATGATGTGCAATGTGGAGGATTATCGAAATAAACGTCAAGTGGTGTGAAAAGTGATGAGTTTTTTATCGTGGTAATCCACCTCATCCAAGTAGCACCACAGTGTCTGCCATCAATCATTTGGCGTCAAACTCTCCCAAGATCCATTGAAATGCATTACACTAGCATTTCAATGCAAACTACTGAAGAAAAGTATTCTACTGTTAACGTGTGGCTCATAAGTACCTGCAACCAGAGCCGTAAAACTGAATATTAAAAAAAAAGAGAATTTTACAAAAAAAAATTACACTTACGTAAAATCAGTGTAGTTTTGTGTAATAAGTGTCTGTGATGATGTGCAATGTGGAGGATTATCGAAATAATCGTCAAGTGGTGTGAAAAGTGATGAGTTTTTATCGTGGTAATCCACCTCATCCAAGTAGCACCACAGTGTCTGTCATCGATCGTTTGACGCCAAACTCTCCCAAGATGCATTGAAATGCATTACACTAGCATTTCTACTACTGAACTACTGAAGAAATATATACTGAAGACTTGGCTGTATGGGCTTCGTTCCCTTTGCCCTACATGGGAGAATTTTACAACAAAAACATTACACTATGTCAATCACTCTGGTGTTAGAACAATATCAGTATATTAAGAAGCTACAATACAATCTCCGACTTTACTCCTCTTTGTCCTGCCGTTCCGAATTCTATTTGGGGTCGGCGCAACATCTTCTTCCACTATCTCCTAATACTCGTCAAGGCAACACTCACTCCCCTCCTCCTCATATCATCATTCACACAATCCATTTTTTCCTCTTCCGTCTTTACTATTTTATGAAAATATCTAAACCGTTTTCTGTAACAACATTCATATTATGATTTACAATACAAATAACCAATTTTAATAACTTAATTTCGAGCAATTATAACTTACTCAATCCGATGATTATATCCAAAACTAATTTCATTATAAGTTACTCCAATATGGAAGTTACACTATAACGACCATAAAATCAAATTGTGGTAGTTTCAAAGTTTCTAATACATGATAAGTGACGTCACTTATTTAATTGCGGGAAAGGCTGTAAAAATACTCGTAATAACTACGTTCATTTTTTAAACTGTGTTTGAGATTTTACCCTCAAAGTATTACTTCACTCCCAGTAGTTGCCTCTAACAACCTGGGTGACTACTGGGAATTATATTACTATATTTTTTGTCCCATCTGTTGGGTGTCGTAAAAGGCGACTAATGGACTTAGAACTACAGAAACATCTAATAGCTTACAGTGGCGACGGGCTCACCACCTGTCACGCTGAGTGTAGTCACTGCTCGGTGAAGCGTGGACTATGATAAAAGATTGCTTTTATGGTGCTTTTGCCTAGTCTCTGACTAACCCTTAGAGGATAATAGTCGTGATTTTATGTATGTGTGTATTTTTCTGTCACACGGTTGACAAATTGCAAAGCTGGCTGGCCGGCACGGCTGGTAGTATGTGGAGCTATACCCCTAATTGTAAGTTATCATTGTAAAAAACTTTCCTTTTTTAATTGCGTTAAGAATGTCCACTTCTTTGGAGTTTCCCATAATAATAGCGCCCCTAGCGGAAAGTGTCAGAAATCAAATTTCCCATAGAAATTGAAGGTTCAGAACATGACGCAAGTAAAAAGTTATTTTTTTTTTACACTAATAACTTACAGTACGGGTCAAAGGTCGGAACCATTCTTGAAACGTTGGAACACTTCTTTGCATTGCATTCGAAATGAAAACGAAATGGGAAAGTTTTCAAAAACTGGTTTAATGGGAGGGGGGGAGGGTTTCAAGCACGGGTAGGGTTAGGGCTAATTGCAATATTACTCCTACTACCGAGTGCTACTTTCCCTGATGATCAGTGATCAGTGATTTTTATTGGCTTGAATGGAATTTACAAACAATAAACGGCGTACATTTCCTAAGTACTTTCCTTCCGTAGAATAAATAATAGTAAAGACATGAAGTATTGTATAATAGTAAAGATATGCTGATACATGTCAAAATTATAATTTACATGCCGCCGTTGTCGGCTGAATGAGCGGAGCTTTTATGTAAAAAAAGAACTGTAATTGTGTACCTTTGTGAAGTGCAAATATAAAAGTTTTATTTTCTATTCTGTTGACAATTTTGCAGAAAGCTACAGAATAAACAAACAGAATTTGCTTGCTTCAAAATACTTACCTCTTGTATGAATAGTTTTTATCAATCGCCTTTCTGTTGAATAAAAGCAGCCGATATCGGCTTATTTGAAATTTAAAACGCACCAATGTCTTTGAACGTAACAGTTTCAAATGTGCAATGTGTTTCCGTGCTGAATTAGACGACTAATTGGATTAGTGTGTGGCTGTTACTAATTAGACCCACTGCTGCACGCGTGCGCCGCTCTTTATATGACCAGACACCTGAGGACACACACTAGACTGTTATATCTAAATGGACGTAATCTAAGGGGCGTAAATAAATAAAAATTGTCACTTTTCGTAGGTTGGCTGGAGTGGGCAGGATGAGAACGGTCGGTAGCGTGCAGTTTGCTGCAGTGCATTTTGTTTGATTTTATTATTTTAAAATAGATCTTGATGTAAATATTTTCTAGTAGTTTTAAGTTGTTTTTAATTTATCTTCTTCTTCTTGTCCTTTTCCCACTCTAGGTGGGGTCGGCACAACATGTCTTCTTCCATTCTCCTCTGTCACTCATATCATTCTTCACGCATTCAATCCATCGCTACTTTGGTCTTCCTCTCACTCTAGATCCGTCCACATCCATTCTCATCCTTATTTATTTATTTATTTATTTAATAGCTCCTCATCACATGTCCATACCACGCTAACCTATTGCTCCTTATCTTTTCTGTCACTGGCGCTACTTTCAAACTTCCTCTAATATACTCATTCCTGATCTTGTCCATTCTTGTGACTCCACACATCCATCCATCCATCGCAACATTCGCATTCGCAAGGTATTTTTAATTTATGTTGTTTTTTTATTAAAATGAGTATGTTTTTTTATTATTATGTGCATCCAGCGTTTATACATCCATCTGTCAGTAAAACTGTTCGAAATGTATTAAATTATAAGCTTTAGTTCAAAATTGAAATACAAATTCAAATTGAAAATCTATCCCCATAAAGTATAAATAGATATGCAAGTATCTTTGGAAATATTTTGCTGACTCGAGAATATTTTTTTTTTCATTGTTTTTATAACTGTTATTTTTTTTTTAAATACATAGTTGCTATATTAACATAATAGAATGGTGGGGACTATAGTGAGTATGTAGTAGGTTCACATCTGCCAAAAAGACTACAAATGACGAGTACGTAAAGTTTTACTATAAATAGGGTTAATACATTGCTATTTAGTTTTAATACAGCGCAGCGTAGTAGAACTCCCAAGGGAAACAATTTTGGCGACCACGGATGACCAGCGTCGGATGTCTGCAACAAGTGGCACATGCTGAGTGGCTCACCATTTAGTGTCACAATTTATTAGGTACTAATCTTAGTTGATTTTGTGACACTAATACATTTTTCTTTCTTTCTTTCTTTCTTTCTTTCTTTCTTTCTTTCTTTCTTTCTTTCTTTCTTTCTTTCTTTCTTTCTTGCTTTCTTTCTTTTTTTCTTTTTTTCTTTCTTTCTTTCTTTCTTTCTGTCTTTCTTTCGTTCTTTCTTTCTTTCTTTCTTCCTAACGTAATAAATGTTTACAACCTGTTTTTAATTTTAAATTTACAATAGCATAGTAGACTGAATAGTTTTCCGTTCCAGATTACAGTAATAATGTAAGAATTTTGATGTTATTATAAATTTATGTTGTCCCTGCAATCTCCACAGGAGCACAGGGACTACAGTACACCGCTAACTAGTTTGCAATTCTAAACTCAATTGCACAAGTTATAAATCAGATTTAATCGGTGATCCTGTAACCAGAGTTATTTGTATGCAATTGTGCTAAGACAACTCTGTCTCGAATTAAATGATGTTAAACGCACATAAATTACAAAAAAAAATTGCTCATTTCAGATTTAAAAGAGTAGGAGAAGAAGTAATAAAAGTTAATTCAATTGTTTGGTTAACCAGTTTATGACTTACACAGTTAAATTTTTTTTAATTTTTTCTCAGTTTATGCTCTATAATAAATCTACTCGTCGACTGTGAAGTTCCTGAACTGTAACTACATTCAACAAAACGTTACTTTGTGATGAAACATTTAGAACTTAAAGTAGATACAAAAAACTGATGCTAATAGTTTATTTGATATTTAATGTGTCATAAACATTACAGAACGGTCTAATAAATAAAATTAAGAAAACGTGATGACAAGAAGGAAAATTTTGGCCTTGTACCAACACAAACTCCAATAGAAAAAAAAATAGTTTTAAATTCTTATGAACTTTCCATGAAATTACTTTTAAAGTGAAATATAATGAAGACAATAAAACGTCACAAACAGCCAATGATCAAATAGCACTTTGATAGTGTAATGTTTTATTTGCAGTGATGTGACACACTTCGTTGAAAAAATTGTTACGCATACTATCTAGATTCTAGAGTATACAATTCTGAAACAAACATCATGATCCATTTTATTGGATTTGTAATGGTTTTGGACATAATCAAATAATATTACCTATATAAGTATATAATTAACCACTCTTTCGTGGATAATTATCTATAATATATTTATTGGACGATATTACACAAGTTTTCCAGGTTTTACAATTAAAACGCTACAATTACAATAGGCTAGTTGACCCTTTTTTATTGGGCCCCATATAATTCATTACTGTTAGCCATCACCATAAAAATAATATAATTTTTTTGAGGCCTTTATTACAAAATATAAATTTAAATTACGTTTTTGTCAAAAACGCCTTCGGCCAAGGTGGTCTATGAATTATCTGTGCCGTGAGGTCACGATTTTGGTAAACAATTCAATACGCATGCGTGACACAGGCTGAAACAGACGACAAACATGCTGATTGGTTGCGGATTTTGACCATGCATAGTAATTGTTTACATGACGCGTTACTTCACAAATTTCACGAACATGGTGGAAAGCGTTTATGGCTGATGAAGAAAAACGAATTTCTACAGCGATCTCCAATAAATATTTATTGAACTTGCTATATTTCAGACCCTTGTACTAAATACTATGAGAATTAAACATATTTTATTTACTTTTGATATAAGTCAACTAGCCTATTACAACGTAATGACAAAATTTTCATGGTCAAATCTTGGTTTCATACCTCTATGGTCAAATCCAAATCCCAGTGTATAGAGAATACATGGACTAAACAATTATACATTGGACTAAATCTCGAGGCAATGGCATAGCCACCACACAGCCACTATTCATTATTTGTGTGTTTCATGACGTCGTCATAGTCTATATTTTTATGGTGCAGAATATCATAAAACATTTGCGGAAATAGCAATCAAAGTACGCGATAAAAATTCCGAGGGATTATAGATAGTTCATGTTCCAAAATGTTTTATAACCTAATATCGTGTTTTGCTGGTCACTTGAAAATAGGAACATTGTCGTTAAGACCCTAACAAAAGGGCTTGAAACATATTAAAATGAAAAAGAAAACGAGTTATAAAGAGCCTTTCTTTCAGTTAAAGACAATGATTAGTCTTTCATTAACTGCCAGAAGAAACCATTCAGTCCCTTGGTTAAAGAACTTTATAAAAGAGGATGTTTTACTTTGATTTTTTTCACGCAGCCTTTCCGATCGTACAATGACAATGCAACCTAGTTTCCGAATGGGGACTTTTTCCTTTTCAACTTCCATTGTTACTTTAACATTGTCTTGCTATATAAATGTGGGATTATTTTAAAATGAGTTTAATAAAATAAAGTCGTCTGAGCTTTTTACTAAGTACTGCTATACAGTTCCTTTGCTATGTTTTTAAGCTGTACAGCCAATGGCGTGTCAGGCTATACACAATTCTCAAGTTAATAAATTTTCAAACATAATTGTAAACTAAAAAAATTGGAATTGTGACAGCTTTTGTGTGTACTTTTCATAAAATACAATCGCGTCACGTAACGGCATATAAATATTTCATAAGAAAAATATTTTACCATTCCTATTGTTCTGTTTGACTAGCTGTGTCGAAACATTTACAGTGCCTGTTTATAAAAATGCTGATGTTTTAAATAAGTACCTTTATTAAACGGTTATATTAATATAAGTACGTACCTAAATACATGGTTTTTGCAGAAACTTTAAAAAATATTTCATGAGATAAATGCTATTATATAAATATTATTTGGTTTTTTAATTGCAAGTACTTGTATAATCTACAAGTCCTACTAGATTTGCGAAGATAACATCCAGTATTACAGACTGATATTGATATTGGCTCTCGACCAAGCTGCTCATTAGGTAGTCACGCGAAAATATATTCTCCCCCCTCCAAATAGAGCTTAAAGTATACTTTATAGAATCATGAAACGGCACTTGCTGGGAAATTCATCGATATTGTATTAGTTTGTTCAAAATTCTATACTGACTTGCATGGAGCAAGTACGAAACAATTTCCCGTCTTTATTGAAGAAGTTGGGGCAAGGGCTGTAAAGTGCAGCGAAGAGTCCCATATAATGAGCAGCGCACATGTGGCCACAACAGATGGCGTTACGTCCCATCACGAGAATACAAGTTCGCCTGTGGACAATTGTTCAAATTGGAACCAAGCAAACTTCTTTTATGATAAGAATGCCGCTGAGATCTGTATTATGTATGTGTAAGATGTGTAGAAATAAATTTACGCTTATTTTTATAGACAACCACATGCAGCAGTCCAACTCTTCCTCTGAAAATTCGTATTTTATAAATCTATGATGTCGTCCTCAGCCTATAGACGTCCCACTACTGGGCACAGACTTTCATACAGGGAAAAACTCATGAGCAGTATGGGCCATAACACCACCACGATGGTTCAATACGAGTTGGTGGGTAGAAACGGTTGCAATTGCGACCGGGACTGTCAGCTTAATGTGCCTTCCGAAACACGGAGGAATTTCTATGATGTGAAAGTGTTTTTTAAACATGAAGTTGGACATAGATTTAGGGTTGCATAACATCAGGTCGAAGGAGTAGTTAAGTAAGATACTATGTTTTACGATAGTTTAACTGCCTGTGTTCGACGAACTTTTAAAACTTTATTATAAAAATAAATTTAAAAGGCAAGTTTGTGAACGGTTTAAAGCCTCGAAAGAGAAAGCCATTAGCGGCAATTTTCTTTGATGGCATAAAATGGCGGACCTTGCTATTCCGGAACGATATAGAAAAATTGGAGACTGACAACACATTACTTTGATAAAACAACCTATATGACACTTTCATACAGTCTCTCACTTCCTCTTTACTTCTTTTATCTCATCTTGTGTCTTATTTTGTTTTAATACAGGAGCCACTCAATTAACAATAAAATAATTAACCAATAAAAAAATATTTGGAATATTTCGGGACAGTTTGAAAATTTGGGTTGCTCCATAAAAAATTCATCAGCAGAACCACTGTCCTCTCCATTTGCCTTCTCTTTTAAAGAAAACATTACTTTATGTTATAGCAAACACTTTAGTAGGATTTAAGTGACCATTAGTATCTACAGCGTCAGAAATGTACATATTACTCAAAACAAAATACGGCCCCTTTTTGCATGTTTTTAATTTTTTTGTGCCTAAATAAAATTAACTTTTCCAAATTTGACCTAAACAACCATAGAAATTTAAAGTTTTATGGCAGTAATTCAGTGATAACAGATATTATATATTTAATGTCATCGGTAAATCTACCCTGAAACCACTAATGAGATTTATTTATGCCTAACACAGAAAACCGGCTAGAATTTTTTTAACTACATTCGGATTCCACACAATGCTCCTAAGTCGTCGAGGTCTTTCGATATTGGAATTCTTATACAAATCGATTGTCAGCTTGGCACCCAATTAATTTGAACTCAAACCATCTCCGATTTTCTATACTTTCTTATTTAGATCCTAACTTTGCGTATTATTCAATAATTGACTTATTTTTTTAATTTTGTGGAGAATGTAGTTTGCGCTTAAACTGTAATTTTCAAGTAATTTGTTAAGAGGTAAAGGCTGCAGTTATTGTAGTCGCATTAATATGAAACTGCATTCTGGCAGCGTTACGGTTTCGGTCTCATCTCGTACATATCTTAATACTTTACCCAGAGAATACACCTCGAATTTTCATTGAATCTCGTGTCTTTTGATTATGGATATAGATAAAATAGATTGTATTCTCTTAGAATAGAGGTAGAATAATTTTTCTTCCTATTACTTCTTCCGATTATGGATGTATTTAAAAGTTTGTGTAGTTTATATTTCTATTTATTAAACAGCATAATCACTAATGAACATCAACTCTTGATTCTCAACCTTCTCTCATAGGTTTCAAATAAGATGAACTTTTCTACATCAACGCATATTGTTGGTGAGCTTGCTGGTATTTTAGAGGATGATAATTAGAAAATAATAGAGGATATCGGATACAATACAACTTGTCTTTTTACTAGAACAAAACGGTAACTAAGGCCAATAACAAAGTAATAGACAAAACATAGAGTACCAAAAGTATCCGTAACACGTATTTTTTGTACTAAAATTTGAAAAAAAAAACCCTTTTTTTTTATTTCTCCCCATTCCAATTTTATTGAAACTTTAACACTACAAGGGACATTATAATAGCTCATTGCCCGATCTATGTCAAAATCTCATGCATTAAGTGCTTAAAAGGATCTTGTGATATTTTATCAGTGAACATTATGCGAGAGCAGGCTTCGACACCATTTAATAATAAATTATAAGCATTTCCCTCTAACTGGTATAGTAAAAACCTGTTTTAATGAAAGTACATTTTATAATGGTCTTTTCTACATAATTTATTACATGTAGAGATGTATTTAAGATAGTTTATGCGTAGATAAAGTAGCTGTGTACACATACTAACCATTATGTGTAACCTCTTGCACGTGTCACAAAAAATTACTAACCAGAACTTTAGGTAAGGTAATGTAAGGTAAAGAATGCCAAACCGTTTCTTCTTTTAAGACCAAACTCAAGACGCATTTTCTAGCGCTTTCTACCTAAAATGGTATCTACACATTTCCTCATTTCTCTTCTTTTCAATACAGACATAGTGTATATAGTATGTATCATATACTCTATATATTATTTTCTTTCCTCTGTTGTTTTTATATACACATATGTATTCTATAAATATATATTATATTTTATCTATTTCTTTTAATTTTTTTATATTATTGTATTTGAACTTTAGTTTTTATTATCTTTATATTTTTCTCTCTTTTGCACTGGTGTCTCTTCCCTCTCCTTACTAAATCTCACACACCTGTGATAGGTTGGCTGGCAGAGATCTCTATTAGAGATAAGTCCTCCTTTGCATACTTTTTTTATTGACTGTAATTTTGTTTATGGGTGCAATAAAGAGTTTCATAATAAAGTAGTAATAACATGGCATAGTCACTATGTACTACCAAATATAAATTATTAATTTTCTACTAACAATTGTACATTTTCACAAACTCTTCAGAAGTTTCAAATATTTTAACGAGTAAATATTTGGGATATTTCTAAAGCATTCAGTCAATTCATCAAAGATAGGCTGTTTGTTTACAGAATCAATGATGCAAAATACTTCAGGAACTTTCTTGCTTTCCCTACTTTTGACGAAGAAACCGTTTCTGGTGACTAAGAAAATTTTGATAAAAATTCTGAAATCCATAGCACGGTAAGGATATAATTATGTATTGAGTAATAATTCAACGAAGAATCTGTTATCGTGTGTAGTATTTTGTATTTTTTGGGGTACCTGGTGCTGCAAAGAAAAAATTGCATCAGCCACGCCCCTTTGTCAGCCTATTATCGAGACCTTGTCGGTGCTAATCCTATTAAAAGCTATTTCTAGAATATTGGTTTTACAAAATCGTATTCATTTGCCACATTCCTTCATGATTTATCTACTCAGATGAAAAAGTACCATAGTTTAAAAAATCTTGAAGGAAAAGCTCTACAATTACTAAGAAGAAAGTTACTATTTGGTCGGAAAAAGTTTTTTCTTATTTTATAGACAAGTTCAAGGCAATTTTTAAAGATTCTGTACATTGTATTATAATACCTGTATTTGTGCCATTTTGTTCGATAACTTGTTGCCTTCTTGTAGGTAATGACATAATCCCGGTACTGTAAAAACTTTGGGATTTTTGACAAAAAGGTGTGACAAGTAGTTCTTACAGCCATCTTTTGATATAATCAAACACTACCTAAAAATTTCTGGAGAGATCGAAACAAGTAGAAATCTGAGGGTGAATGGCCTGTTGAGAAGAAGTGCCGCAAGAAACTCAACAGTTAGCCTTTTTTAAACAGTCATAATAACAAAAGGAATTAAGAACATTTTAAATATTGTAAAATAAGTATGTGCAGAGAGATCTTTAAAATAATCTTCTATCTTATAATACCCCTTTTTCATTAAACAGCTTTAAACAGTTGACTTAAATTTATGCAAGGGCAAGTCAATAAAACTTTGTGGCAGCCTATTATACGTTCTTATGCTTATTCCTATAAAACATTTAACAGTCTTGTGAAGCCTGAGGCTAGGAAGCATAAGCTCGCCAGCTTATGCTTATTTCTGGTGTTGAGGCTATGGCAGTCAGAATTTTTTTAGGTAATCCATAGGTCATCCACTTTTCATAACCTGTGATTAATCTCTTCAGATATGGCTCGGTTTCATTACGTTTCAATATTGAATTGCAAATGAGTTCACGGTCCATGAGATTTTCTCAGTAAATTCATGAGGCACCCAAATATCGCGCTTTTTGTGGACACAGATTTTTTTAATGGGTCAAAACTGTTATGTGGTCGACACCCAGTTCTTCAGCTAGGCAATAACTGGTAATATGCCGATCTTGTTCTACTTTTTCAATAATTTCATCAACTTTATCCGTAATAGTGCATACGAAAAGACTTTTCCCCAAACTATTATAACTGCAGAGTACCCTCTTTCTCTCTTTCTTTCTCTCTTTCTTGCAATTTTGCCACCAAGCCGCAAATAGTATTTAATTCCCGTAAAAAAAAACGACTATAGCTGTAGCTACTTACCACCAGATCAATAATATGCCGATAATATACCAACAAATACTCTTATTTCATGTAAGTAGTTCTATCCTACGATTGTCAAAGTATTTTTCTCCAAGTCAAACCACCAAACTACGCTCTGCGAACGACGATAATTCTTAGCAATTTGCAAATTGATTTTAATCGATCCATTACTACTATTCTTATGAAAGAGGCACAACCTCCATATATCATGGGTTACTGAAGCATAACTTGCACTGCACCCACAGAGTTCTATAACTGGGTTACAATCATGGAAAGTGCTGTATTTTTCCAACAATTAACATCCAAGTGCATCTAGCCTGGCGCTGTAAATCCAAGACACTGGAAAAATTAGTTCTGAAATGGAACAGGTTGAAAATAAAGTTTTATTTTTATAGCTAGTATAGTTTACAAATATCTTCACCAGTTTCAACCTTCCTAATGGTTGAAACTGGTGAAGATATTTGCCTTGCTAGGGTGTGTTCCAACACGGGTAAAATTTACCTCCACCGGTAAAAATTGCCCTTGTCAGAGTAAATTTGGAATAAATTCTATACATTTGGATTCACTCGGGTGTATTTTGGAACGGCCTAGAGTAAAATTTACTCCACTTCGAGTAGATGTCACTCGTTTTGGAACGCACCCCCAATGTTATCCTACTTTTACTTTCTAATGTTCAATGTACACCAGAACCATAGAATTTGAATATTACTTCAGTTCAGGATATTGGTTGATTTTTTAAGTTACATAATTTTTTTTATTTTTAGTTCCTTCTCAACCTCAAATAGTAGGTATAATAACCAGGATTTAAGGTACGAGTATGTGCCTAACGTTCGTCAATTTTCTGTTCTTTTATGTTTTTTGACTCTTGTACATGTACTTAAAACCAGTAATTCGTCTGTGATGATAAGCAAGATGAGACATAGATTAAAAATTAAAATCGTCTTATTAAAATTTAAATTGTTCGTATTAAAATCAAAATTTATTGTGATGAGCAAGAAAGCAGTTATTTTTTATGTCCATTGTAAGTGTTACTATTGTGATAAGCTGTTTTATTTATTTATTTAAGCTTTAATGTATATTACAAAAAAAAATGTACACATGGGCGGACTTAACGACTAATATCGCTCTCTAACAGTCAACCATCAGGCAAAGCAGAGATCTGGTGACGGCTTATATATAAATAAATAAAACATGCTTCAGTCGGTCAGCGGGCTCAGATGAAGCGCCGCGCAACAAAGCTCATAAGACTTGAGTAATCTGCAGAGTAATTTGAACCCGCCTCAATCCGCAAAGCAATTGCAAGGACCATTGTTTTTTTTTTCTATTATTTACTGGGAGCTCATGAAAGGTTTTATTTGTATTAAATTTGTATGGTAGCGGCTCATTGAAAGAAAAATTAGAACCCATCTCTTCCCTTGGGTGTCGTAGAAGGCGACTAATGGACTTAGAACTGCATAATCATCCATAGCGAGTGACGGCGACGGGCTCACCACCTGTCACGCTGATTGCAGTCACTGCTTGGTGAAGCGCGGAATACGGCAATGGGCTGCTTTTGCGGTGCTATTGCCTAATCTCTGACTAACCCTTAACCCTTAGGGGATAATAGTCGTGATTATATGTATGTATGTATGTATATAAATTTGTATGTCTGTGCTTCGGAAGGCATTCTATGTCACCAATCCACAACTGGTCAGCGTAGTGTTATGTGCATCCTTCTTGTGAGTCGTATGGTAGCGGCTCTTTAAAAGAATACTACCAACCCATCACTTCTCTGGGGGGTCGTAAAAAGCGACTAATGGACTTCGAACTGCACAACCACCGAATAGCTTATAGCTGTCACGCTGAACACATGTGAAGTCACTGCTTGGAGAACCGCGGACTATGACAGTGCACTGCTTTTGCGGTGCTTTTGCCTAGTCTCTGACTAACATTTAGGAGATAATAGTCGTGATTATATGTATGTATGCGCTTGTGTGATTTTCCATATAGTTTCCTACCCGGTGCCTACCAGTGACCTATTTATAGGCTGCCAAACGAGTATCTTATTTATACACAACTTGAAGTCTAAAAATATGAAATAACAATGACAAAAATAGAACTTATGCCAACATGCGAATGGCTGTTATGGCAGACTTCAATGGATTTGACAATCCTAATCACAATTTTCATACAAATAATGGACACTTCGTGTTAATGGCATATTTGAGTACGAATTTATTAGCTGGGCTTGCCTTTCGTCAACTGGTATAACGTTTTTTCCACACAAACCCGTCATACACTCCCTATTAAATCTATTTTGAGTCTTGGCCAAGTACTAATAGGCAAAGCATTATGTTTTTATGAGTCATAAAATTTTGTATCACAAAAGTATCTATTTGTAGGCATATTTTATATTTGTCTTCTTTCATTCGAATAACATTACTAGACCTTAGTGTAGAACATAAGTAATTTTTATGTATGAATATTTGTCAATAGATGGTATGACAATAAAGTATTTCTGAAAACGGTTTGATTTAATACAAAACTCGTGCAAACTCTTGAGTCGCAGTTGCTTTAATACTAATCACATAATTTAATAAAAGCAACCGAGAATTGCTTAAGATCGTGTTGAAGTTTTGTTGTAATATCGTTTATATTCTAAAGAATGAGAAAAATAATAGTTTGTTCAATATATCGAGTAGATATTAAAAATAAACTAAAGGTATTGTTTCTGAGTGTGTTGGATAGCAACGATCGCATAGAATTGTAATGTGGGTGATATTCGTACCTTTACTTTTTACTTTTGTAATAATAATTTGGTGAACTCTGGCGCATAAAATTAAATCCTTGTGATTTGTAATGCGCTTTATGTTAAGTTGTATTGTAATTTTTTTTGATAATAAATAAATAAAAGAAAAGATGCAACAGTTAATCGAAAAGAGGCTGCGTGATGCTGAAGTTTTGAAATCAATATATCAACCGAAAGACAACCACTGCAGGACACAGGCCTTCACACTGATGGCTTACAATGAACCTTAAACATAAATTCCTAAAGGCGAAAACTTAAAGTATCAGATAAGTATATATTTGTAATTGCTTTTAGGAAGAGAAATTCTTATTTCGAAACCGTAAGGCCTCGAAATTGCTATTATACATGTATTTTGCTTTTATTTTTATCTCAACAATATCATGGAAACCTTACAGCATACATGAGACGTTTTTACTAAGGTTTTTTACTTGCTATTTTTAATAAACGATTGATGTATCGTGATAAGGTACGTGGGGCCTTTAGTCGAAATATATTATTACTTACGTTACGTGTCTTACATGAAACGTATTTATTTAATATTATATAAATGTTGCGCAACTTACATAATCTAAAAAAGATATTTTTTGTTCTATAAATTTGACACAAACAGAAGTCCATGCCTTAATATTCACTAAATGTACTTTTTCTTGAAAAATCCAATCATTAAAATGAACACAATAATGTTTGTGACGATGCAATATGACCAAACGAGGTCAAACCAATATGACTTTGTTAACCAACACTTCAGGTACCATGTTTGCTAGTTGGACGAAAACAATGGTGCTATATTACGAAGCTACCGATGAATGGTGACGAATGTAGAACTGTCTAGACAAGCATTTGATAATTGTGGGTATAAACAAATTAGAGGACTTTCCTGTCCAGTAAAGCTAATGTAATTACTCGTCCGCGAGGCGGCTGATATCAGCCGAGACACAATTGGTTTCCTATTCTGTCTACAAACGTCACAGACAAGGGACATCTAATATTTAAAAAATTTAATACATTTAACTGCATAATTGTACGTTTCCCTGTCTTAACATTGATCTCACAATATGACTGAAACGGACTACAATAGTAACTACGAAATTATAATGAACTGTAATCCTGATTATGAAATATATTGAGTACATGTACGAACGAACCAACAACAAGAAAAATCAATAATAAAAAGTATGACAAAATCACTTGGAATTTTGGTGTCAAATTCGTTTACCAACGAGCTTAAAACTAAGTACAAAAGACCACAACAGTGCACAACAGTGATCACGAAATGTATATACTCGCATTAAAAAAGTAATCATTGATGGCTGATTAGTAGATTATTGAAGATAATTTTTACATACATACATATAATCACGACTATTATTATCCCCTAAGGGTTAGTCAGAGACTAGGCAATAGCACCGCAAAAGCAGTCCTCTGCCATAGTCCGCGCTTAACCAAGCAGTGACTGCACTCAGCAGCGTGACATGTGGTGAGCCCGTCGCCGCTATAAGCTATTGGGTTGTGCAGTTCTAAGTACATTTAGACGCCTTTTACGACACCTAAGGGAAGACATGGGCTGGTAGTATTCTTTTAATGAGCCACTACCACAGGACTCAATTTACACAACTCAAATTTTTACAATTACCAATTATTAATATTGTGTATTTTGATACGTTGAGTGATATCCAAATGCGGAGTTCGCGTGCGGTCACCAAACGACTCTATTTCTTATCGGTAACCATCTTCGGAGTTTCAATATAACTTTAATTACAGGGCAAATGGAGTGAACAGTTTTGAGGGCTAATTTTAGTTCACACGATGAAAACAAATAAAACTTGTTAGATATGTGAAATGTGTGTCTGACCACATAGGCCAAAAAAGTTTACATAAAACATAACAGAAAAAAACTAATATCAATTACGTACAAAGTTCTACAGTTCTTTATCTTAATCTTTTTATCTGTGTATTACGAGTAGTTTTTATTGTAAAAAACTTAACATTTTTAGTTGCGATAAGAATCACAATTTCTATGGGAAACGTGATTTTTGATTGTATTTTTTTGTTTGAAAGATGGGTTAGTGGAGTGTTCTTAGCTATATTTATTAAAAACCGGCTTTAAAGATATAGAAATAGAAATATTTTTGTAAAACCAATCTTTATTGGGATAAACTGGCTCGTACACGCACTAAATGGACAGACTCACCAACACGTTTACTCTCGCCAGTCGGTATATCTGACGTGGTGCGAACGAGACAGTATTGTCTGTGTGAGTGAGAGGGAATGAATGAACGAAACGCATACACTACAATATTTATTGGAACTTATCATTGAGATACAAACATAACAACTAGTACAATATCGTACGAGTACGATAACAACTGCATTAGTTGTTTAAACTGTGTTACAGTTATTAGCGCTCGCTCACCGGCAGAGTAGAGGACTGTGTTCCACTATACATATTATATTGGGTCCTTACCTATGAAATTGCTGTTTTTATTCTGTCTTAGCAATTTTTCCGTAACTATTACGTTTCAGAACATTCTTATAAAATAATTGCCTCTTCTAAAAATAGACCATATATTTGAACTCGTATTATTTAATTTGATAATTTTGTAAGTTTAATTGTGTTAAAATTAGACACAACGACAATTATTTTTAACTGCCTCCCAAATACATCATTTGATTTGCATTAACATAAAAACGATGAATAATTTTTATCAAGCGTATTGCTAAAGCTTGTCTAATGATACATGCCAAATATTATTATCTCTGGATTTGTCGTTGTGAAGAAAACTGATAAAATGTTAGTATGTAAAATGCAGTCATAGTATGACATCCCCAAAATCTACATACAAAACACCAATTTCATAGGTAAGGACCTAATATAACAGCTGTGTATGTGTGTATGTGTGTGTGTGTGTGTGTGTGTGTGTGTGTGCATGCATGCGTGTGTTTTTGTGGGCGCGTGTGTTTTTGTGCGCGCGTGTGTTTTTGTGCGCGCGTGTGTGTGTGTGTGTGTGTGTGTGTATGTGACATTGACATGGTTGTACAAGATAGGGGCGGTAACGAAAAAGTGTCGACGAGATGAAGCCAGTCTATATTTTGAAATTTTACAAACTCTATTCTTTCTACGCTTATCTCTGTTAATATAAGGATCAAATGGAAGACGACAATGTTTATAAATAGCTATATTTAAGATGAAATTATATGAGGAGTGAAAACAGGAATAAAAAACCAAATATTTACAAATGTACCCGTGTTGGGTATCAAATGAAACGTCATAACTTATACATCACGATTCAGCTATACTTCATCCAAATCCGATGAAGAATGTTTAATAACAAAGCGTTGCCTAGCAACCACTGACAGGCATATGTTAATAACCTTTTTTTATCAGGCACATTAAAAAAATATTTACTATCATACTGTATTATAAGAAAATATAAAAATTAAATTTGAATTAAGTTACTGTATATGAATTTAATTTATTAGCATTAATTATAATTGCTTCTAAAATATCACAAGAAAAAGTTAAAAAAAAATAATTGTGTCGCGTTATAGCATAAAACGGAACGTAGTACTTTCATTCGTGGTCGGGTAAAAATAAATAATGGGTTTGGCGGCATTTGACTAATGGCGGACGTGATTTTTATTTCGATAATTGTAATATTGTTTCGGAGTGGATATTGTTACGGAAAATCAGTGTAGTTTTGTGTAATAAGTGTCTGTGATGATGTGCAATGTGGAGGATTATCGAAATAAGCCTCAAGTGGTGTGAAAAGTGATGAGTTTTTTATAGTGGTAATCCACCTCATCCAAGTAGCACCACAGTGTCTGCCATCGATCGTTTGACGCCAAACTCTCCCAAGATGCATTGAAATGCATTACACTAGCATTTCAATGCAAACTACTGAAGAAATATATACTGAAGACTTGGCTGTATGGGCTTCGTTCCCTTTGCCTTCCCTACATGGGAGAATTTTACAACAATAAATAATGAATACGCAACTGATTTTAAAAGTACTTACGGTATAGGAACATGAGGGAATGTTAGTGTCGATTGCAATTGGAAGATTAGTTTAAAAGTGCAAAAATGTTCAAGAAATCTGAATTTTGTCAAGGTTGTGTTCTTATAGGGCTGTGAGGTACAAATAATTTAGATTTTATCTTCATTCCTTATTTTATTTTAAAAGTATTGAGGTTTTGTGAGTGTTTCTAGTGATATATGGTAGAGAAATAATTATTATAAACAATTGTGAAATTATGTGCAGTAATCGGGTCGGAAATACAAGATGTAGCTATTTTTTCGTACACTAAGTTGTGATTACCCTAAACTTGGTTTGTTTACATTTATTCGTCATCGGATTTGGATGAAGTATAGGTTCATGGAAATCGGATTAGCTATTGGAAAGATCATAACTTTCCATTGATTCGATTGAAATTTACAATGAAAAATCTAATGTTTACAATAATAACCAAGTGGGGTATCAAATAGAAGGTCATAACGTGTGCATCATAAATAAGGCATGAAATAAAAAAATTAAATTAAAAATTTAAAAAACCCTCGTCCTAGAAAATATACTTATAAAAAAATCGTTGTCTTGTCGGGGACAGCTCTATACCTAACGAGGTCATGTGAAGGTACTCAGCAGACCCCCAACGAGACAACGATTATTTGCTTAGTAAAATTTTTTTTAGGTCGGGGGTTTTTAATCTAGGATCAGAACCCCGGGTTTCAGAGGTGACACTTTAACATCAATGTATACTAATCGTTCTAAACGATACACAACATTCAAAGCTTGAATGTTTCAAACGATTTCAATAAACGACTTTGAGTTCGACTTTTTTAATTACAGTAACAATTAGTAATTAGTTAATGAACTGCATGAACGAACTCAATTGTGATCTATTCATAGTATAGTTCATCGCCAAAGCGACCTTCCTTATTGATTGTACGAGTTGAATAGAAACGTCAAGTCATTGAGATCGTAATTGATGTTTGGGAGGTATTCATTCGATTCAGTTCCATTTTAGATCCAACATGTTTTAGTAATTGTTATAAAGGGGACAGACATTTCTTACACTAGTTAATTACGCTAACTTGAGTTTACGTTGGATCCATAGTTGAATATAATCATATTCAACCAGAGGGAAACTTTGGACGGAGGCCGTCTGCATAGGTAAGGTTCTTACCAGGCAAACGCGGTCTAAGTACGCAACCAGGGTGGCGGCCTCTTGCCTATATAGTATGAACACCTTGGAATTTTTTTAGGGTAACATTGCCTGTTGTCTAATATAAATGTCTGAGTATCGTTTCAGTGAAACGCTACCAAGATATTCATACTAAACAACAGGCCGCGACCCTGGTCGCAAACTTAGGCGTTTGTCTGATGAAGGCCTATTTATTAAAGCTGTGCTTGTTTTCTGCTGTGTTCTCGTTTTATGTCATCCTTTGTCACAGGTAATAAAGACGACTATAGCTAACTGCCATCAGGCAGTTTGCTTTTTTGCTAATAAAATAATTAAAAAATCGAGGCGTCTTCAAATCGCAAGCGAATGGGTACCTTCCAGCTTCTAAGCTAAGTCGAAAAGTCGTCGTATGCTCGATAAGTCTTCAGTCAAACTTTTATTTGGGCTTTAATTATAATATTCTTTTGTTATAGCTACCTCTGTAATGAGAATTATAGAGCCTATAGAGGTAAAATAGAGGCATAAGTAAAAGAGTTACTTACCAGTACATATTTTTCGTTGTCCTCTTAACCTCAAAATAACACCACACAATTACTATCAATAGGCAACAATCGTAGGCTATGACGAGATGGAATTGGACGAAATTCGAGAGCCAACAGTCGCTGCATTGTTGGATCATCGAGTCTGTCTGACAGATTCATCACATACAGTATGTTCAAAAGTAATATCGATTATAATAACTTGAAGGTAATTACGATGGATCAGCGGTCGTCTGCTCTTGTTTGAAACTTTCGCAATAAACACCAGAACATAAAATAATTGTAATAATCGTAAAATAGTGACATTCTTCTTTTCTGTAAAAAAAAATCATTTTCTTGTCACAAACAACCACGTTTTCAATAAATGTTGATAAAATTTAAAGTAAAGTAGGTAAACATGAAACCTTAAGCTGGATACGCTATACACTGGTTTACATACATTAAACAACTAGCTAATGGTAAATACATTTCGTGAGATCAAAGCAAATAATTAATTACCTTAAATAATTAAGTCAAGGTTGTTTTCGATAATCTGTGATCATACAGAAATATAACAGATGATTCTTATTGATTTTTTTAACAAACAAAGTTTGTGGATTGGGCAGTGGTCTCCAATCGCCTAGAATACACTAAACGTTTTATTAGATCCCTGTAAGAAGTAACTCTAATGGTTAAACTGCACTTGCGCGGCGCGGTAGCGAAGAGGCGCGACAGAGCGCGACGAATAAAATATTATTCTTTTCATTGTTCATGTGGAATTAAACTTTAGCGGCAGCAGCGCGGCGTGACCGATTGATTCCCGCACTTCCCGCAGCACATTTTGCCAATTCTGTCGCGCCGCTTCGCTGTCACACCGCGTTAGTGCAGTTTGACCTTTTTTAACGTAGAATACAGGCCAAATATAAATAAGTTGTCAACTTTTGACATTAGATGGTGCGTTACAAGCAAGTTTACCGTCCATCTATGGTGCATCGCAGACGACCCGCTTTTTGTGCGATTGAGTCTGCGGCACACAAAATATCTGTATAGCGCGCAAACGATCATATGCCTTATTGCATATAGTTTCAGAAGCGGTTGAAGTCTGTCAGATTTCAACGGATTTTTTGGGCGGCGGACTTTTTGCACGTCATGTGAATGTTCTATTTTCACAAACTAAAAAGTCTGTCACGAATAGTGCGTCGTATGCGCTGCACCCTTCGAGCTGACACAATAATACTCGTACAAACACTACTGGTTTATGGCACTACAGGACAAAAGCGTTTCTGCGAGGAGGAAACACTGGTTATTTTAATGTTTAAGTCTTGAAGCGAAATTAGGAATTAGTAAGGCCGCTTCCTGCTAACCTTAATTTTATTAAGTTAACAGGGTCCAATATACCGACTTCCCGCTTATCTTTTAATATTTATTAGGCAACAGAGGTTAATGGAGCACCCTAATTCCGATTTCAACCGGATAAGTAATAATTTAATGCAATATTATTTATACAGGGTGTTTATGCAGGTATACCGCACAACGATGAGAAAGGTAACTTTGATAATTTGCTCACTTTGATAATATAAATTATCACGTAATATTAGCCTCTCTGAACCTGAGAGGTTTAAATCTATACTAATATTATAAATGCGAAAGTCTTCTCTCTCTGTCTGTCTGTCTCGCTTTCCCGTCAAAACTACTACTGCCAATTAAACCCAAATTTGGTACACAGATAGTCTAGAGCCTGACAAAGAACATAGGCTACTTTTTATCCCGGTATTCCCATGGGAACGGATGCCATGCGGGTGAATGTAAAAAAAAATATTACGCCTCCCAGAAAAAAGAAGGACAAATTTTTACGCCACTATGAACTTTGCTTCTAATAATAGAGTAGGAGTATATTCTACCAATTGAGAGTACTGTTCCAATTTGAGAAAATCTTTCATTGTTGAATAGCCTATTTATTGAAGAAGGCTATATGCTACGCACCATCACACTATCTCAAAGTAACTATCCTACGCGGACAAAGTTGCGGGCAAAAGCTAGTTAAAAATAATTAGTAATGCCACATCCGATTAATGTTACCTTTTCTCAATACTCGACGTTACTTACCATGTAGACTTTCAGACAGAAATATAAACTCACGTCACTCACTCATGTCGTTCAAACTGGAAATACTCATAATATTAGGTCCTTACCTATGAAATTGGTATTTTGTATGGAGATTTCGGGAATTCTGCATTTTCCATACTAAATTTTTTTCAGTTTTCTTCACAACGACAAATCCAAAGATAATAATATTTGGTTAGACATATTATTACATTAGACAAGCTTTAGTAATATGTGTAATATCACACTTCATAAAAATTATTTATCGTTTTTATGTGAATGCAAATAAAATGATGTATTCGGGAGGCACTTAAAAAGAGTTATCTCCGTGTCCAATTTTAACACAATTAAACTTACAACAAATTATCAAAACAAATCAAAAGAGCTCAAATATATAGTCTATTTTAGACGAGGTAATTATTTTTTAGAAATACTCTGGATCTTAATAGTTACAGACAAAATACTAAGAGAGAAGAAAAACACCAATTTCATAGTTAAGGACCCAATATTAGGTTCACTATAAGCATTGAACCTATAATAAAAAATTAATATAATGCTGTATTTGGTTTACTGTCACGTAGTACATATATAGAAACAAATTGTGAATATTTTATATTCCATAAAAAATGTTTAGTGAAACATTGAAACGTGTTTACGTGATAACTACTTGTACATTACAATTTTCTCGTTGCGTAGGTTGCTACGTATCAATAACATAATATAGTTTGGGAGTTTTTCATTTACAGCAACTGAATATGCCATTAATAAAAAAAATTATATACAAGAATCATACATGTAAGCTTAATTCAATAACAAGGCATACGCCCATACTGAAACAGACCATGTCCTTTTGTAGACCGAACATTTAGAATACACTCTGTATATGCATCTATCATTCACTTTATCAAGGAACCGCGGTCTTCAAAGAGATCAAGAGTATATCGTTATTACCTATGTAGTAAGTACTTAATTTGGATGTTCGTTTGTTTTTCTGTTATTAATACGATCCATTGTTTAAATCCCATCATGTTTTGAACAAAAGTCGTCCGACAAAACTACAAGATCCATACGTACAACTTTAATCTTTGTACAAGCGATGTCTACACACAGTCTATTATTTTAAATGCACTCAAATTACTCATACAAACCATTAGATTTAATTAGGTGTAACTTAAAAATAGAATGCACCCACATCTTTGTTCACCTTAATGTTCTTTAAGATTCAAAATTCTATACGTGCAAAGTACGGGCAAAAGCCAGCAGTATAAGAGATATAAGAGACCCTCTTAGTTGGTTGGGGAGTAGCATCATACATAAAGAAAGACGTGTGTTCGGTACAAAAGATTTTGAACATTCTTAAATTAGATTTACTTCGGACCACTGAGCATAGAATTCTTGGGACCGCAAAACGTCATATGCTTTGGAATTACTATAAAAAAAGTTGAACTCGAGAAATAAAAAGTGATGTATTAGAACTAGAACTGGTAAAGTGTTATTTTTGTTACATCTTAGGTTTCAGTCCTTGTCATGATTAACTGTCAAAAAGAACTTCGTGTTTCTCAAAATATAGTAATAACATGTCAATCAGATGTTTGGGACATAAGTCGTATAAGTGTACTCGTAACGGGGGAGTCAATATGTTTTAGGAAGCAGTAGGTATTTATTAGACCGACAGCGGAATCGGCTTAATTCTAAATGGAGCCATTTAACCATCTATGAAATGACGTATAGATGTTGCAGTAAGTTATAACCGTAATATAGTGTATCTTGACTTTACCACTCCGAATAATGTTAAAATTTTATTAAAAAATTATTTCTTGGATCAACTTATAGGCTGAAGTGTATAATGATGGAACTTCTTGGTGGTATGGTTGTATGTATTTTATAAACTGGTTAGACTTACTCAATGTATTAATAATATTTGTGGAAATGCAGTTTAAACTGTTGCAAACATTAACAGTATGGCTAAAAACCCTTGTGGTTTTTAATTACTGTTACTTTTTAAGCTTTTTTATTGTATTTGTAAAACATTAAAAAAATAAAAATATAAAATAAAATCTCTAGGAATATTATTATATACCGGAACATAGGTATAATACAGGTTATGTTTAGTGTTTTAAGTATAATTACTACATTAAGCTTTGTGACATAATTGTAGGAGTGTAATGCGGGTCAATTATTTATTCAAAGTTATTCAAAGTTTCAGCGAAAAGATCTAGATTTTAAGTAACCAATAGAACGCAGATGGTTCAGGAGCATGTCGTCTGATATTATGTTCCACCTGAAATACGTAAGTAAGTGAGGAGCTTGATGTCGTGGTTAGTAGGCTTTGGCTTTCAATATCGAAAACAAAGCTGTACCATTTTTTTACATTTTTTTATTTTTGATCTTCTTGTTCTTTCATTCTACTTATCCATACTAATATTATAAATGCGAAAGTAACTCTGTCTGTCTGTCTCGCTTTCACGTCAAAACTTTTGAACCATTTTTAACAGAATTTTGGTACACAGATAGTCTAGAGCCTGAGAAAGGACATAAGCTACAATACTTTTATCCCGATTTTGCATGGGTACCGGGTGCCATGCGGGTGAATGTTAAAAAATTATAAAAACGGCCACCAGAAAAATTAAGGCCAATTAACGCTACTATGAACTTTGCTTCTAATAATAGTGTAAAAGTAAATTTTCAATTCTACCAATTGAGGCATTGTTCTATCTCGAAGTAACTATTCTACGTGAACGAAGTCGCGGGCAAAATCTAGTATGTACATATAAAGATAGAATGTTAGGAATGTTGTTATCTATACCACAACGGGAAAATTTGTGTTTGTAGGCATACATGAATAATTAAAAGTGCAACAAACCACAATTCAAACAATATGGGTTATGATATCAATAAATTATAAAGTAAAAACCTAATCGATACTTAATAAAATGCCATAGCCCCCAATATTCCCGAAGTATCTAGTTAATCTTTAATACGTCACCCGATAGGCAGGAAGCTCGATAAAATAATTAATTAATTAACTTAATAGTTGAAGCATGGCTTCGTCTTTCGAATTGTAAAAATTGTGACTTTGTCGGCCATTTCGTTAACGTTAAATCTTATTTTTATTTTCCCAAACAACAAACTTTAAAGTTTTTCAGCAAAAGAAAAATAGACTATTACCGTACTTAAGAGCTCCAATTCGAAACCATCTGAGTGGTAAATTAGAGCCGTCCTTGTAATAAAGCATCGGGAAAATCACCGGACAAGACGGTACAACATTCTGATTTTCATAGGGCTGGCATTATCTGAATAATCCTTGCCATAAAGTATTGGGACAAACTTTAAAAACAGTGCTGTTTATCTTGTAGGATTTTGGACTTAATAATAACTACGCCACCGAGCTCCTCTATTATCGATAATATAACATAATAATCTCTTCACGCATCTATTTAAGTAATACATAAATATAAACATCCAAAACTGGCGAACAACTGCATGTTTTCTTCCGGAGAAGAAATGACAACAAATTTATAAATGTATTTGAACAAAATTTTATTAACAAATGTTCTTATAGCTTTAAGGAATACTTAAACGATAATTTTTTATTAGATAAATAATTATAAAATAGAAACACATTTGACCACAAATAGTAGATAAGCACCTAGTAGTATTTAATTATAACAAATGCGTCCTCTTCTCTTCTATAACTAATAGCATTCCCGACGGGTCCCTAATGATCTTATACAGTTTTTTATAACACCTTATTAATAGGTCTTTGCGTATGAAATTGCCGTTTTGTATGGAGATATTGGGGTACTCTACATTTTCCATACTAATTTTTTTCAGTTTTCTTTACAACGAAAAATCCAAAGAATATTTGGCATGTATCAATAAACAAGCTTTAGCAATATGTGTGATATCACACTTCATAAAAAATATTTATCGTTTTTATGTGAATTCAAAACAAATGATGTATTCGAGAGGCACTTAAAAAGAGTTGTCTCCGTGTCCAATTTTAACACAATTAAACTTACAACAAATTATCAAAACAAATAAAAAAAGCTAAAAAATATGGTCTATTTTTAGATGAGGTAATTCTTTTTTAAGAATACTCTGAAACTTAATAGTTACAGACAAAATACTAAGAGAGAAAAAAACGGCATTTTCTTAGGTAAAGACCTATTATTAAACTTTGCAATAAATTATTGAGTATTGAGTATTCATCACACAAACATACCATAATGTCCCCACCAGAGATCGAACTCAGAACCTCTCAAGATGACGGCAATATGGGGTAAGCCTATTGCCGTCACCAATAGACAAATAGATGAAAAATAAATACGATCACCAAATAAACATCGAGTTGCACTAACTGACAAGCTTAAGTGCAGAGTAAACCGGTTCGAAGCAAGCAAATATACCCCGCACAATTATTATTTGTTTACTTATTACAAACATGCAATAAATTGTGTTATTCTTCCACATAGATAAATAAACATTACAAAATCAATTTCCTCTCAGTGCCTTCAAACCATTTTTGAACAAATTGTGACTACGACTCTACAGTTCTACACGTTTTTGTCCATTGCACATTAAAAAGAAAGAAAAAATCGCTTGATCAAAATTATATTATGAAATGCTCACTGCTATCCCCTAGATTTGCTTTCTCCAATTGCTCCATTATATATCCATATTTATGTTTCATCAGCCCCTATCTGAAGTGTATTTTTTACGCTTCTTTGTCTCCTTTGTTTGAGTAAAGCGGTCATCAATATTATACACCACATACAATATATATGTATATATTTGTCTTTTACCACAGAACATAAGAGATAAAATGTAGGCATAAAAATTTACTACATTCAATCAGGTTATACAATTTCTATTCTTCTTAGATGAAAAACCCCATCTATTCAACTGCTGGCTAAGTATATTTGCGTTTTACCTAGAACATTATAATTATGAAATAATAAATATACTATAATATTTCTCATTCTTCCTTGTTATCATTTCAGAAACCGATATGTTTCCGAATCATAAAGTTTTTAAATACAGCATAGTTCAATTCTATGTCGTTACTTTCTTATTTTCATTATATTTTTCATTACTTTTTATCAAGCCTATAGGATGAGTAGGAACATGACATTTATTGATTTAATATATCTTTGTGTAATGAAATCGAAAAATCGAATTACGAGTGCGCCAAATAACGGGGAGTTTATGCGCCGATAAATTTTAATCCAAAAATTATGTTCTACGCTTTAGAATATTAAACGTTCATTTTTATGGTTTGTGGTCGGTTCTGTGTCTTGTGTAATAAGAAGGGACTTAACGAATTATAAGCCGTTTCAGTTTTGCTTTAAAAATGTTTCTACATATCGTATATTAGGTGGACGGCCTTGGGGAACGTACCTTGAGCGAATCGGGGACGTTCTAAAGAAGGGCCAATTCAAAACAAAGGGCATGTTGGAGCAATGAGACTAAACCAGCGAAAGACGGGCGCTGGGTTCGTAGCAAGTAGAAAACTGAAATCTCGGTCTATCCTGAACAAGTACAAGGCATAATTAGCTTGTAGATTTAATAGTAAGTAAAAGATTTTGCTCGGTGGCGTTGACACAAGATAGGAATATACAAATAAATATACAGGTGACTAATCCAAATGCGTTCAAGAGGAAATCCACAAGCAAGTCCAAAATTATGAGAGATCTGTACTTAGGAACCATGGTTTTGATTTTAGATAAATTTATTCTGGCATTCAATTTTTTTTGGCCAAAATAAAAAAAAATGTTATTGTTGTTGGTATGAGTCATACGTCTCAAGGAACCCTTTTTAAATGAATCCCTGTTAAAATAATTTGAAAATATTTTGAATTATTAACCTTTTAATATAAAGTATATTATTAGATTAGCCATTTTCCTTGATGCAAAAGTTAATTGTGCTGGTAAACGAGCGTAATATTGCGTTTCTGATTTTTAGGGGCGCATGTGTGTTTAGATACTACCTTAGGCAGTTGAGATATTTAAGATCAGTGTGGTGTGGTGAGGCTGGTGTCGTAAAAGGTGACTAAGGGCGTGTTGGGTACTGGGTCTGTGATTGTGTAGGCGATGAGCTAGCCACTTGTTACTACTCTTTCACGATTTTTCATCTGACTGAACCCAATTTTTGTATGGCTAAATGTGGTCTTAAGGAACACAGTTCTCCTTGGACTCGGCCTACCCCTTCGGAGATTACAGGCGTGATTGTATGTATGTATATATGTGGTGTTCCTGCGAATAACATGATTGTTCGAGCTCATAGAGAAAGCATTATGTTGGAAGCAGGGATCCCGGTTTTTGTGCCATATTTGATACATAACGGTATCTGTTCATTTAAAAAAAACAAGTGCCAGTGGGCACACGAAGGGTTCCAAACCATTATACAAAGACGATAAAAAACACGTTTTTTTAACATAGGAGCCCCTTAAATACCCGTAGATTCTAGTAGCACATTGGGTACTATACCCAATGTACCACGAGAATCCATGGGTTACGGTGAACGATAAAGCTGGCTTCCCACGGTCGGTGATATTGCCAACCGATGGCAAAAATACCAACCGTGAGAAGCAAGCTTAAGATAGACAGTTCCTCAGTTGTTGAAGAATACAGGTGAAGCTCGCTTACCACCTTCGGCCTTATCGTCACTTACTATCAGGTGAGGTGGTGACGTGGTGAGGTCGGTGAAGAAATAGCTGGATGACTTGTCACTATTCTGTATTTGGTAAAATTTAAAGGCACACAACTGGAACAATTTTTAAAAAGGTAAATAACACCAATCACTGAACACAAAACTTAAAGGTAGGGCTACTTACAATAGTGCCTTGGTAAAGTTGTTTAAGTTATATATATATTATATATTTAACTAGGTTCTAATATAGCAACTAATAATTTTATTATATTAGTTAGAACAGTTTATGTATATTATATATATTGGCGTCGAGACAACTGCTCCAGAACTGACTCTGATAGGAATAAAAATTGGAGACCAAAAACAATGAAAAGGCAGTTGCTTAATTTTAAAACAGAAACTAAGAGAAAATGGCCAGAGAAGAGCGCATTAAGATAAAAGAGTCGCTAACACTGATATAGCGCCTGGTTACAATCTTATCTGTCAAATGTAAAAAAGGATACCTACCATGAAGCACCCCGTCTGCTTCTTTCCTACAGGCATAAAAAGGTAAAACCTTCCAATAATAATATACTAGAAGTCAGTAGTTATGTATGCATTCAATAGCATACTTCAACGACCAATATGCGACCTTCAGCTCTATTTTGAGGTAATCACCGTCGACAGTCGATAAATAGTACACAAGTCTAGTCATAGGCCACTGTCGAGGCCCCATACATTTTTCATCGGCCCACTTGTAAACTAACATGACAGTGGCGTGGCGCCTTAAAAATGTATAAATCAATACCTAGAAATAGCAGACTTTAAACTGTCAGGAAAAGGAAACTCAATTGAACAATTATGCAATAATTTTGCACTATCATGTTACGCGAAGAGCCTTGTAAAAAAATTTCTATAGCTAATTTTATATTAAATAGTAATGTAAGAATGTAACTCCATTTGTAAGCGTTATTATCTATACATTTCCTTTTGATATACCTATTGACAAAAGGAAAAATCGATGTCAAATAGCCTTTCGTAGATAGTATGAATAATAATAACATCTTAATAGGTTGGGGAAAAAGTTTCTTCGCATTTTTTAAGAAAATTCAAAACATTTTTTAATATAGTTTATTTACATTTAACTTAAGTATGTAGGTACCATTTTGTTCGATAACTTTTTGCCATCTTGTAGGTAGGGACATGATCCCATTGCTATAGAAATTTTGGGACTTCTGGTCAAAATACCGCGACAAGTGGTTTTGGCAGTCCTCTCGTGATGTTAACCTGACACTGCCTAAAGAATTCTGAAGAGACCGAAACAGGTGGAAATCTGAAGGTGCAAGGTCAGGACTATACGGCGGATGCATTAACACCTCCCAGCCAAACTCTCTTAATTTTTGCTGAGTGGCTAAATATGTGTGAGGTCTAGCGTTATCATGATGAAAAACCACACCCCTTCTGTTGATTAATTCCGGCCGCTTTCTCTCAACTTCTTGCTTTAATCTCATCAGTTGTTCGCAGTAGAGTTCAGAATCGATGGTCCTGCCTGGTGGTTACAGCTCATAATGAATAATTCCCCTCCAATCCCACCACACACACAGCATCACCTTGTTGCGAGTTAACCCGGGTTTCGCCACAGTCTGTGAAGCCTGAGCGGCCTTTGACCACGACCTTTTTCGCACGTTCTTATCGTACGTGATCCACTTTTCATCACCAGTTATCAGCTTCTTCAAAAATAGTTCGGTTTCATTACGTCGTAATAAAGAATCACAAATGAGTACACGGTTCATTAGGTTTCTTTCAGTGAGCTCGTGAGGTACCCAAATGTCGAGCTTTTTTGTGTACCCGGTTTTTTTCAAATGCGCCAAAACTGTTTTGTGGTCAATTCCCAGTTCTTCAGCTACGTCGTAACTACTGACATGCCGATCTTGCTCCACTTTTTCAAAAATTGCATCCATTTTATCTGTAATAGGGCGACCAGAGCGACGTGCATCTTTGACATCAAAATTTCCGGATTGAAAACGCTTAAACCAAATTTGTGCTACTCTCACAAACACTGCACTAGGTCCATAAACATCGCAAATTTTTTTTGCGGCTTGCGTTGCATTTTTACCTTTTTTGTAGTTAAATTTTAAAATGTATCGAATTTCTTCATTAGATTCACTCATCTTGGCGGTACGAAAAACAAATGAAAATCACACATTTTCCTAATTAGAATTTGGAATTATGTTCTTTAAAATTTAAACTTTCAATGATACCAAAACCAGCCAGATACAAATAGTATAGCCAAAGAGATTTTATTACAAGTTTATACATACTATAATGCGAAAAGACTTTTTCCCCAACCTAATACATGGTCACTACCAACCCAAGGTGACCGATAAATATAGTATTTCATGTTTTCAATATTAAAAATATCCATACCTAATAAAATTATAAAAATAGTAGCATTTAAGTTCAAATTAAATTCACTCATATACAGGTTTGCTTGGAATCGTACGTAAAAACGTCGTAAGTGCAACAGACAGTTGTAATCAAAATATTGGTTCGATAGTACATTATTATTATACATCACACATCAAAGTCCTTAGTACAAATTCAGCGTAAGTAATATAGCGTGACTATAATTCGATAATTCCGTGACTATAATAAAAGTGAGCTCGACATAAATCAAATTGGTCGTTGTCATTGCCCTTTTGGACCAAAAATTTTGATTTCTAAACATTGATTCCATGAATGTTGAATTTCACGAATGTCGATTTCCACGAAAGTTGAGTTCCGCAGTTGAATTTCAAATGTACTTAAATAGGTATGCTACAAAAATCTCATGTGTACCTATTATTACATCCCGTGGAAATTCTTTGTAACACTCGTGAAAAACTCAAGGGCAGTTCATTATCTATACATAATAAAAAACTGTAGTGGTCGAATATTTGTACGTAGAAAAAAAATGCTTAAAACCAAGTCAGGGGGATGTAAAAAAGAGGAAATTACCAAAAAAACAATTTTTTACCTTTTGTTTCTCTGTCTGTTCGTCTGTTTGTACGGGCTAATCTCTGACTGGACCGATTTCAATGAAATTTTGGATGGTGGTACCTTACATCCCTGATCAAAATCTTAGATTCATTTTACTCCGGAAAATTAAAGAGTTCCCGTGGGATAGTTAAAAAACTGGTAACCGCGGACGAAGTCGCGGACAACAGCTAGTATTTCTTTCGTGTTAAATTTAAATAATTTGGTATTTGCTACAAATGCAACGGAAACGTCAAACTCGATTTAAGTTCACTGTTCTGTCTCTTTGGTATCTCTTTTACTAGGAAGCACAGATAAATACGCTCTCGTTTAAAGAAGCCAATATCCTACTTATTCTGAGACGACTCAATTTCATCATTATTTTGGTGAACGATAATCTACTTTCATTGCTGATTGCTACGGCAGCCGACGTTCAATCGAGGTTTGCCATCAGTGGTATGGTAATGTATGTCAATATGCATTACCAAGTCCGCGATGTGAGATCCGAATAAGCGCTATCTACTTTACATTGTATAAGTATTTATATACTAGCTGTTGCCCGCGACTTCGTCCACAGTTACTGTGGTTTTTTAACTATCCCACGGGAACCCTTTAATTTTCCGGAATAAAAAGTATCTAATGTTGACCAGGGATATTAGGCATCGCCGTGCAAAATTTCATTGAAATCGGTCCAGCCATTTCGGAGATTAGCCCGTACAAACAGATAGAGAAACAAAAAATAAAAAATAAAACATTTAAATCTATATACAACAGGCCTTAACAGGTAAATTTTAACAACATTATGAACCCTGTCGGGCACTGCAAAATTGACAAATGAAATGAGAGGAGGATACTTTCCACTGATAATATTATTTAAACATTTATAATTGGTAGGACTAAATAGAATTTGCATTGATATTTATTTGTACATTCAAATTATTTAATTATTCAAACTTACTGTCGTGAAGCAGAATATTATTATTTTGAACTTATTAAGGTTTATTAAAATAAAATTAATTTTGTATTATTTTTGTGGTTTGTTACGTTGTTCCCGATTATTAATAGTCAAATTTAAATTGTTGTTAAAAAAAAACAAAGCAAAAATTAATTTTATTATTCTCAATGTCAAAATTGATAGGTAGGTATTATTGAAATTATAAGTAGATGTAAATTTTATTTTTCTAATAAATCTAATATTATGATTAGGTGGTCAATATAATTGATTATTATGTCACGATTAATAGGTATTATTATTATTTGAATATGTCTTTAAAATAGTCGTTTAAATTGTAGTATGCTTTTCCGATCAACATATTTTTAGACGCTTAATAAATGCTCTTTCATTAGTTTCATTTCTTAAGTTGTCAGGAAGTTTATTATAGATTTTTATTGCTATTGCGTACGCACTGGTTGCGTGTATTTTTGATGTTGATTGTGGCAATAATCATTTATATAGATCTCGGGAAGGATATCGTAGTGGTGGTAAAAACGCTCCAGCTATTTCGTCAAAAAATAGATTTTTTTGACGAAATTGCTGGAGCGTTTTTTAACAAATTTGATAAGTTTCAGAATGTACACTGTAAAATGTACAAACCTTTACAGTTTCTTTATAAGTATAGATATAGATTACAGTCCTTTGATTTGTATAGACCGCCTTACAAAGTCAATGTCATACTGATAGTGTGGTAATAAATAATGCAGTAGCAATTTGTAAGGGATTTGTTCTTTCCATTTGAAAATACCTTATATAGCATACATTGCAAATCCAACTTTTTCTACACTGGAACCTTTTAAATTTCCGGAATAAAAAGTATATAAGATGTTGACCATGGATATTAGGTATCACCATGCAAAATTTCATTGAAATCGGTCCAGCTAGTAGCTAGTATTTTAGTATTTTCCGTCTTTTTACATGCCCCTGACTTGATTTTAAGCATTTTTTCCTATGCACAGACATTCAATCTCTACAGTTTTATTATATGTATAGATGTGACAGACAAGCTCTTGGCTTGCATCTCACCTGATCGTAAGTGACGACAAGGCTGAGGCTTGCGAGCGAGAGGTGCAAGCGAGCTTATTCTGTATTTCTCAACAACTAAGGAACTAGCTATCTTACCTCTAATTGCCGGAAAACAACAATGCTTTATAACATTATTATTATGGTGGCAGATTTTTGGTAACACGGTGACAGCTAGCCAGGCGGGTTAAGAAGCCCTACCACCAACTAAACTCAGCAGAAAAATCGCTGCCCCCGTGGGGATTCGAAACCCGGACCTCCCGATCAACACCCGGTGGCGTCAAGTACTAGACCAGAGAGGATAACTTGGCCCTAGCATTTATAATAACTTTAGGCTTACATGCACAACACTCACAAAGATGTTTGTATAAAAATCGTTGCGTCATGTGAAATTAAACACCAATTAACACGCCGCAAACATTGGCCGAAATTTTATTTGACGGAACTTTCAACATCAACCCCTTTTTAAATATTGCCAAAGTTTCTGAGTTATAATGGCTTCCCTCGAAATGGATACTTTTTTGCTTTTTCCTAATTAACTTGCAAACGTAAAGTGGGTATTGAAAATAGATTATTTTAGCAACAACGCAGCATAACAAGTTAAGTAGGCCAGCTGAAATTGACCTTGAAATCAAATTGAACCCAACCTATTTGCAATGAAGTAGTATAACTTATGTTATTTATTGGCCTTGACCTTGGATGGTTAACCAAATGTTTGTAATCTCGAGTTCCTCAGAACTTTAGAACACACGGTAAGAATAAAAGAGGACCTAAAGCAGTGCAACGCACATAATGTTTATTGCCATCAAGACACAATTGTAAATACTATTAAGTAATACTTCATACATATATCTATATATTCCACTCGACCACTATCCCCTAAAGGTTAATCAGAGACTAGGCAATAGCACCGATTTTTTTTTGTGCAGTTCTAAGTTCATTAGTCACCTTTTACGACACCCAACGGAAGAGATGGGTTGGTAGTATTCTTTTAATGAGCCGCTACCACACGGCTGCAACATAGGCTGCTAACAAAGGTATATATGTACATTTAGTAAGATGACGCTAATGCATGTACTGCGCGTATTGGCCGCTGATATCTAGACTGTGCGCGTCCGAATGGCTGCAAAAACTAATAAAAAATGCCTCGCTGTGTGATTATTGGCGTAGGGGCGTCGGCTGCATCGGTATTTTACAATCAGTTTATATCTCCCGTCTCAGAATTACGGCTGTGACGTCACAGTTAATGTTAAAAAGTTGCCGCTAGATTTCAATACAAATCGTTAATTGTTACAACGACAAAATTATAATTGCTCTTACTAACTGTATTATTGGCCCCATTTTCAGAGTTTGTTACCGTTTTATTACATTCCATTTCAATTTCTATTATCATATCCCATTACCTACTCGTTAAGTACCAATATTGTTTTCGTTAGCTGAAGTTGCAATAAAACCTATTATGTTCTTCACAAACTTGTCAATGTCAGAATGGATAGCTTTACCGGCCTGAAAATAAATAATGACGCCTAAAATAAGTAGTTTCACAGTCAATAAGCCCCTTAAGCGAGCCAGCGGCGAATCGATGTCAAACTGTCAAGGCTGCTCGGGCACACAATAACCAGGGTCATTACATGTGGCTTTTTAAAAGACGGATATTCCATAAAACCATTATCTATTCATAATGTCGGTGCGTGAATCAATAGTGAACACCCTTGGTATTTAGAAAGAAAAGTTTATTTTTAAAGTGACCTTACGTTTTCAAAAGGTAAAATTGTAAAATTAAATCATTTCTAATCAAAAAATCTATTAGTTCCCAGTTGTCAATGACACTATTTCTATTTACATTAACTGTTAAGGCCCATTCCTTGTGTTTCATTAATTCCTTCATGAAGGCAACACAGCATTTTCTTTCTTCCCATAAATGACCGGTAAGGTAGCTGAGATCCATGGATCAGAGTGGAAGAGAAGAGGAAAAGATCCATCGATGGATCAAAGTAGACAAAAGCAGAAACAAATCCTTTGATGGATTTGCGTAGTGCCGCCGAGCTCAATAGAAACGATTACTTTTGACTTTGCGTAATGGTCGAATAAAATTATTTGATTCTTATTTAAAATAACCCAATTACTACGGTTTTCCAGGAATATCAAAATCAAAATCAAAAATAATTTTATTTCATAGGCCAAGTTCGGCACTTAAAATCGTCAACATTTTACAATATTATGCAGTTTACAAATAAATAGTTTATTATAAATTATTTTAAAATTACAGTATTAAATTAAACCATTGTATTAAACTTCATTACCGCGAGCGCTTGTAACAAGTACATCCACAGGACAGTACAGGTACTTCGTTGACTGTGGTTGTAATCGATACAAGGGGCCGGATTCCGAGAGTAAGGCTTTTCATGAGAAGAACCCGGCAAGAAACTCATGAGCAACTTTTTTAAATAGCCAATCATAAAAATTTTTGTCACTTTATATATGTTTTTACATTATTTCTTAATTCCAATCAGTCCATCAAAATAACATGCATAAGATAACGAAGTCCTTCAATATAGAATAACAACTATAATAAAAGAAAATTCATTAGGAGTATTTTAAGAGAAAAATCAGGATTAACTATTAATAGAAGTACATGATATAACTTAAACTCACAATAACTGCGTCTAACCCAAACAATGTTTCACGACCTCTGTGGTCGAGTGGTCTGTACGCCGGTCTCAAGGCGCCGCCATCTCGAGAGGTTCTGGGTTCGATCCCCGGTGGGAACAGATGTTTGTGTGATAAAACAGGCATTTGTAAACCAGTCTTGGATATTTATATAAGTATTGTATATTTTCTGAATATTTATATGTATTATCTATTGAATATATTCTTCATCAGTCATCTATCTAATATATTTGTCTTTTTTGTTTCTCTGTCTGTTTGTCTGTTTGTACATGCTAATCTCCGAAGTGGCTCGACCGATTTCAATGAAATTTTGCATGGTGGTACCTTACATCCCTGATACTTTTTATACCGGAAAATTAAATGGTTCCCGTGGGAAAGTTAAAAAACCATAGTAACCGCGGACGAAGTCGTGGGCAGCAGCTAGTACTAATTAAAACTGTTAAAAGATTAATGAAATCTTAAGCTTGCTTTAAAATTAATTAGTTCATTAGTTTAATAATGCATAAGTAGCTGACGTCTTGATGAATAAGCGTGTGAGTGTTCCACATCATATTGTAATAATAGATTGTGACATAATCTCTGTAACAACATTGTTTATAAAAAAGGTAAATCTTGTTTTCATGAACTTGCCTGTATCTATTCAGATCTCAATAAATACTCGGACACTTCTGACACCTTAAAAGCTTTATTTCCATACAACCGTTAGAAGTGAACAGACAGATGCTTTTGTTCCTGACTGTACTAGATAAATAGAACACTAGGTCACAAATTTCAGTTATAATTAACCTTAAATTCATTAGAAACAAAGTCGGACTTGCCGTGACCGTGATCATCATAAATAAACACGAGTTTTTTAGATAACTATGTAGTTACACGATTTTAATATTATAATATTTATTATGATAGGGATACAATTAAATTAAAAACCCAAAAATATTGAAAGACAAAACCGCGTGCTTATGAAAAATAAAAACGTTTAAATAAGTATTTTTATTAAAACCTTATAGTAGAAATTGCAATTGAAAAAAAATTGCGAGTAGCTCGGTGGCGTAGTGGTCAGTGCACTTTGGCTTCGATCGAAAACAAACCTGCCTTCGCCATGGTCAGGCCGTGGATGGGTGATCAAGACTTTGTGATCTCGAGCTCCTCCGTGCTTCGGAAGGCACGTAAAGCCGTTGGTCCCGGTCGCATTTGTGACCGTTTCTACCCACTACCCGCATTGGGCCAGCGTGGTGATGTAACGGCCCGTAGGTACTCCTCATGTGTTTCTCCATGAGGAAGCATCTCCCAGCAGTGGGACGTATATAGGCTGATGACGAGTAGAAATTGAAACATGAAAAAATCCTTGAGACCTTGAGATAAAAAAATCACAAGACAAATGTTTTCATATAAAAATAACATGCGTGCTAGTGAATCATCCAAATACTGTTTAAATGACATAACATATCATCACGCCTCTTTCCCCGAAGGGGTAGGCAGAACACCCACATTTTACTACATATTGTAACAACAACAACCAGACAGGCAATATAAGTAATATAAAAACTGTAGTTATTGTTTCTATTGCTCTAAAAAGACTCCTACATTTAACGTTATTTCAATATCTATCCAGACATCAAACTTAAATTTTATTATAATGATTTAAGAAGCGAAGCGGCTCTCAGTGATCTGTGATAATGATGAATAGATTTTGCACAACAGTGTTATTAACATGAACTATCCAGTTTAGAAATAAATCGCTGTTTGTTATGCTCGTAAATTAAGAAAAAAATACTTTTACCAAAGCCGTTACTGTCAAAATATAATACAAATATACTGTTCTACTGTTCATACGAAACATACTTCCTGGCCTATAAATGTTATTATAGTGAAAATCCGAAGGTCAACAGGTGAATTTCGTATGCGATATTTCCCATGTGATAATTTAAAGCTTATCTCCGTTCGTTGTTTTCGTTCATACGTGGATTATTGTTTTCATTCTCTGTTTCAACTTGAATTAATAATTTAACCCCTTAGCATAACTTCATAAATTGTTAAATTTAAATATTTATTGTTTCCCAATTTTTTATAATTCATAATACCAACAGCAAAGTAAAAAGCACCCAAAAGTAATAATTTCTGCCTTCATAAATACGGAAGTAACTTTGCTGTTGGTACAATTAATTATAAAAAATTGGGAAATAATAAATATTTAAATTTTACAATTTATGAAGTCAGTGCCGGTGATTCTACCGAATGAGAGCGAGATGCATTTTTTCATTGCGTTTGGAACTAACTTTTAACAGCCCACCTGCCCATAATAGAATCATCATGTTTGCGTCATAAACTCGAATGGGACAAGGTACCTAGAAAATGAACAAAAATATAACTCCTTTGCGGGCACCGCGATCCAATAGGTTCGCACACAATAGATGTTTCATTGTGTCTCGTTTTGTGCCAAAAAGTCTTTCTAATTATTTGGACTTATGCAGTTCAAATAATTGACTAGCGAAATTTCAATGTTTACATCATGTTCAGCGTCCTTCTTATAATGTGTAATTCATCCCTCCTCATCATATCTCCATACCACGCTAAGCTATTGCTCCTAATCTTATATGCTTTACTTACTGTTCCATAACAAGGTCCACGAGTAATTTTGAAGAATGTTGTTAATAAAAAGTGAGCAATCCAATTGACATAGAGAAATACACTTACACTTGGTGAACTGTACTTGTTAAAAACATAAACACAACACAAAACCGGCACTGCTACAAACAATACGTATGTGCAATAGGAGCTTACCTCACAAATTTGTACGAAAACTTTGGTACCTCATACTCAATATCTGAAGTATTGTGCTAAAAGAACGAACGCGTAAATCACGCAAGAAAATAACAGTTCGTTAAGAACATACTATTGGTATTCCGCTCAGACAAGGTTACAGCAAAAGACTGTTAGCGTAATAGATGGAACTTATTACTTAACACCAATGCTTTTATTATACTTAAGCCAAATCGGAGGAAGTTGCCTCCGAGAAAAACGCTGCTCCTGATTTCGGGCCCTTCAAAAAAGCTTTTGAAAAAGTTGAGTGCCTGTATTTCTCTTTCTTTTTACACCAATATGGAAAATATAGAAGATTTTTATTGTCGTGATTCTGGATTCTATGAATATTGGTCGGTATTTTTTTGTAAAATTATACATATATGTAATAATTATAACGTTTATTTCTCACCATAATCTTAACATAAATTACAATGAAATTATAAATGTTACAATAATATAATACGACACTGCTCTGATTATGGCGGACTGATACCTGTACTAGGTTAGACCTGCATCTCAAGTTACGAGACCTCCTGTAATAATTACAAGTTATTATTACAGGTTGAGCACTACAATAGTTAATTAAATTTCAAGTCTACGATTATAGGTAATAGTTGTAATTATAAATGAAAGTTCAGTGATATAGGTAAATCAAAAGTAATCTAACAAAATGAACATAATTTTTTTTTATTAGTTTTTTTTGTGCAAGGGTAATTGGATTGTGTGTGTAGATTGTAATGTGAGTGATTTAGTAAGTGAGACAAAAATAGAGTGCGTCTTGCAAGTAGTGTAAGCGAGCGCGGTGATGTCTCACGTTTGACATACTAAGCGAGGTCTGCAAGGCACAAATTCTTTGTATTGTTATTTTTCTTTCAAATATGAACTGAAATGCAATAACTGTTTATTTTGCAATAAATAGTATAATAAATTATTTAATATTTATTTTATTTCATAATTTATTGTAGACAAACTCAAATATTTTTGCACAGAAATAAAAAAAGAACACAAAATCGAACAAAAGATGTGGCCTATTTCTAAAAAAAAATCCTGGATCGGAAGAGATATATTTTAGAAATAGGGCACATCTTTTGCACGATGTTGATATGGCGAGAAACTGCAGATGTTGTGTGTTTTATTGAAGGATTTCTAATATCTAAATAATATAAAAAAATTTAATCAATTCCTAATGTGTAAATTACTGTCTCTGAGAACTGAAATGTTATGTTTTTGGAACCATAGATTAAAAAGCTCACAGAGAGGGCTCGTCGCATATTACGCTGCCAATTAACTCTTTCGCTTAATATTTACAGGATGCCCAAGCTGCTAGGAGCGTAAACCTCGTTCGAGGGGAAGAAATAGCTAACATAGCTCGAATCTAGGTAAGATCTACTAGAACTAGACCAACACAATAAAATACCCTTTAGTAAGTACTCGCAGCTGATCCATCCAATTAAATCAAGTAGTCAGCTAAGCACTTACAACCACTCGTAAATAGTATGCATTGTTATTTTGATTGCCTGTAACCACTCTCAAAGCTTTACAGCGACCATTTACATCAAATAACATTGTTGTTCAACCGAAATATAGCGCATACCTATAAAAAGTTACCAGTAAAAAGGTTCGCTAAAACTTTTAATATAAGATGTAATATACATCGTCATTCCTTCAAAAATCGTTCCCTCCTTATGAAGGGAACAAAGTACTTAAAATATTCGAGTCACGCCAAACTCTGTCACGTGAAATTATTAAGACCCGGTAAAATATCACCCTCCTTTTTGCTTAACTCTTCGAAATGTCAAACTTAAAGGAAGGTCAGTTTTTTTATCCGTGGTTGACCAGTAGGTTAAAATATGGACCAATGACGAAAACGTGTGATCTCGTGATATGACAGCTTGTCCAATAGTCAAATTTTCAAATATAACTAAAGTTAAATAATCATAGACAATTTAACCACAACACGATGGGATGAGGATGCCGGCTGGTGGCACAGCTGCTGTATTCTTACGCATCGAATTTTCATCGCAATTCGCAAACTTAACAATTTGTGAAGCTGACGTCACACATTTTGGAGTTTCCATTGACGCTATTGGTCTAGATTTAAAGGTTACTTTGACTACGGATCAAAAAACTCACCCTCAGTAATTCTCAATGAATGTTTGGCTCAAGTTTGAAGACGTCTACCGGGAAACATTTCATATCTATGATACCTACATATACTCGAAGTGGTAGGCAAATTTGTTAGTTCTCGCACTTTTAAAAACCTTCAAAAAAAGGAGGTTCTCAATTCTTCGGAATCTTTCTTTATGTTATCTAATATGCCTAGGAGCTGAGATCCGAGCTCTCTCTGTGCTAAAATGTACTCAGTGCAGTAGCGCAGTAATCACCTATATAATTAACGCAAGCGCATATGTTAATGCTATACATTCGTTAGTTGATAGATATGAGCCGTATGAGTGTCATAAGATTATATCTATTTTTTTACCGACGACCTTCGGCCTCTAGCTCGTGTAGTTATTCCATTACTCCCAATCGGCTATCGAAACTTCGCTATTCAGAAAGGCGAGTAATACAATTTTTCCATAATACTGCACGGTCTTGGGGTAAATAAATTGTGGCGAAAGCTTTCTACGGGTATTGAACGCATATTTATTTATCTCATGGGTAACATCGCTAACATAAATATATATTAAGTATTTAAAGAGTTTTCTTGGATAACATTTAGATGAAATGAAATGTAAGTACTTAATTATTAGTTGAGTTTGAGAAAAAGTTATTTCAAAAACAACATCGTCACCAATGTACGTAAATTAAAGAGATAAATTTTGTATCATATAACATGGGCATTTTTCATCAGTTGGCCAAACTCCACATAAAAATAATCGAAAAGTTACATAGATTCACCGCTGAAAAACGCTCTGGTATACAGTTTTCTACGTAAAATCGATGATCCTTCACCTAACTGACACAGCAGCAGTATCCTCATTGTCACAAAGTTACCCCGCAAGTGATTAATCGCTTCTTGCGGTATCAGAAGATATCACACGCCAAATACCTGTCTCCTTACACTTAAAAATGCTCTATACTTCAGAGAAATTATACAGATTCACTAAAAAAAATTTCTATGGCTAATTATTACTACTTCTGATGTTAACGTAATTTTTCGATAGTAGGGAAGTAATTACAACTGTTTTTTTTTATTGCCATGCACCGGGCACAGTGTAGCATGCGATCGATATTCACAACAAACTATGCTTATAATAATTTTAAGTACACGCAACTTGTTTTTCTCTTTGTGCACTTCTCCTGTCGCAGGTGGGTTGGAAGAGATATCTTATTTTTTTTCATTGTATATTTCTTTCTTTATTGTGTACAATAAATTATTAAATAAATAAAATAAAATAAACTACTACAAAATCTAACCTACGCAATTACTCTAAAAAGAAGTCATATTGGCACAAAGTAAACTCAACCTTAGCCGTACTAACTATACCTTGCAGTTTTGCACGACTCGAAGCAATAAAATAAATTTTCTTGAACGAGCTCTGTTACCACTAACGAACAGTAAGAAGAGCGTACCCCTTTACAAAGAGATATGAAAACTATTGAAGATTGCTTGCTGCATTGCAATGTTGCGCCTTTCTAGTTGAAAACAAACGAGGTCTAAATACGAACGTATTTACCACAAGTAACGTATTTTACACAGTAAGAAGAGCGTAGCCTTTCACAAAGACCAAATCTCAGTCGAAAATATTGCGAGCGAACCACACTCCATTCTTTCGTACTCGCGCTCCCTCGTGTCGCCTCGTATCGCCTCGTGTCGCCTCGTGAAGTGTTGCTGGGCCGTAACATTTTCGACTGAAATCTTTGTAAAGGGGTACGATCTTACTGTTCGTTAGTAGTAGGCAGGGTTAAATACGTTCGTATTTATCACGATCGGGATCCTGCCCCGATATTCTAAACTGTCTGTTCACGGATTCGATTCGGTAAGTAGCGTTCGGTCTCGCTCTAATTCACTGCAATATACAGTGACAGGAAAGAGAACCGTGATTCGTTTAGTTTCCGTCAATTTAGAATAAGGCGGCTGGAGTACCTTCGTCTGTTATACCTTATGGTATTCCACAGATTGATAACACTAAATGTAACACCAGATGTCCGGTTTTATGCAATCGACCATGGTGTAAGTGCACGTCTACTCGGACCGAGCCTCTGTCTCAGACTCCTCGTCCGTCGCGGACGTCACTCAACTGTGACGTGCATTATATTAATTTAGTTAAACACCAAAGCAAGTCGCTCAGCGAGCTATGGAAAGGGGGATACTCGGAGTAACTCTGAAGGACCGTCTTAGGAATGATGCGATCCGACAGAGAACTGGAGTCACCGACATAGACTGCCGTATTAGCAAACTGAAGTGGCAGTGGGCTGGTCATATTAGCCGTAGAACTGACGACCGTTGGAGTTGTAAAGTTCTTGTGTGGAGACCGCGACTCGGCAGACGCAGTGTGGAGACCGCGACTCGGCAACGCCAATGGGTAAAGAATGACTGTTAAATTAAAACTATTGAGTACCGGTGAAGTCAAATTAATAATGCCTTATTCGCGAAAGGACTAATAGGCTAGTCGACCCTTTTTTTTATTGGGCTCCAAATGATTAATTACTGATAGCCATCACCTTATAAAATTATAAAAAAAAAATCTGAAGCCTTTTTGCTTAAATGGCAAAAACGCCTTTGGTCCTGATGGTCGGCACAGATAATTCATATTATCTGTGCCGTAGCGTCACGATTACTGTAAACAATTCAATACGCATGCGTGACATAGCCGACAAGTTATGCTTGATTGGTTGCGACTGGCGGTTGACGGATTTTGACCATGCGTAGTAATTGTTTACATGAAGCGTTACTCAACAAATTTCACGAACATGGTGGAAAGCGTTTTTGGCAGATGAAAAAAAAGTAAAAATAAATTGAATTTCTACAGCAATCCCTTACATTTATCGAACTTGGTATTTTTCGGACCCTTGTACTTAATACTATATGAATGACACATTATTTTCATTTCTTTCGTTATGAGTCAACTATTCTTAAAGACACTAATTCGCGAAAATGAATGTAACGTACTGTTTGGACCTCTTGGTCTTTGGACTCAGATTAACAGGACAAACCATTTCTGTGTGTTTGGATTGCTTATGGATTTATATTAATTTGACTTCTCGTATCGCCGGTGCCCTTATTTCATGTCATTTGGAGATAATAATAATATGATAAATTACTACTTCGTTACCATTCTTTTCATTATTTTCTGTCACTTTGTAAATAATTCAAAAAGTTCAGATACTACGTTTCATTACGACTGAAAAATCCATTAGTGGTTTGGGAGATTTTACATTTTTTATGACCAGTTTAATAAAATAGCGGTTACCGTAGCCTACAGACCTTACCAACCGTAGCAGCTTGATCACTACTACGACGATCAAGATGCTATGCTACGAGCGTCTAATAACAAATGACCCTATTAAAATAAAAATTATAATTAACAATATTTGTGCTTCATAGGCTAAGCTTAGCACTTTAAATCGTCAACATTTTTAAAGTACATGTAGTACGAAATATATAATAAAAATGAGAGCAAGTACTTCCACAGCGCTTTGACTGTGGTACAAAGTTACAAATCAAAAGAAAGCATAATATTGTCTTTGCGTGTGTTGCAGCATAGAAGACGAGCCCTACTGTTCCCAAAAACGCTCTTTCAATGACAGGATTTTTTTTTACATATGACAGGTAAGCTCTTGGCCTTCATCTCACCTGACGGTACGAGACGAGAAGGCCGAAGGTGAAGGCGAGCTTCACCTGTAAATATTCAACAACTGAAGAACTGGCTATCTTACCTCTGATTGCTGAAGCAACAATTGCTTATAACATTGTTATTATGGCGACAAATTTAAGTACGACGATGGCAGTGGTGATTCTAGTAAAATTACAATTACAGGACCACAAAACAACAAAATAGTATTTAGCGGTGATCTTCAATTTGGTGGAGGTGGTGTAGGTGTTACCATAACCGGACATTAAAGACCGGGTTCGCAGTCCACAACCTATATAAGTAAGTAAGAACAACATGAGGAGTATGGGCTGTAACACCGCCGCGCTGGCCCAATGCAGGTAAAAACGGTTGCGAGAGCGACCTACGACTTAACGTACATTCCTTAGCACGGAGGAGTTCGAGAAAACAAAGTTTTGGTCACCCATCCAGAGCCTGACCATGGCAAAGGTAGCTTTATTTTCGATATCGAAAGCCATAGCGTACTAACTACTACGTCACCGAGCTCAAGACTGGGTTGTTAAATATCAATAAGCCTCTATCTCTCTTTATGTATGATTCAGCGAATAATAATAAAGATAGCTGTTAAATTGGAGGGTTACTAACTAACCAATATAACCGTTTCCAAATGAATAATGGATGAAGAGTAAAAAAGGTTGAATAAACACCATTTTCTTTGTGTAATTGAAAATTAATTACTTTTAGTAAAGCCTGCCCTTTGATATTTAAGAATAATTTCATTAAAATCTACAAAGTTAAACTATTAAATAAGTATCTCTAGTAAAAGATAATCGAAATTGACAATTTTAGAACAGAATTGTGATTTTAAGATACTGAGTTGTATTGGTAACTGATTTCGCTTACTCAAGATTAATATTCTATTGATAGAATGTAAATATAAACTTTGTCAAAATAAACGCTTTGTATTTTAAAAAAGGAATAAAAAAGGGACCTTTTGGCTTCACGAAGGGTCAATTACCAAGGCTATCCTACTACCACTTTACAATATTATTATTTTTTACTTACGACAGGTAAGCTCTTGACGTTCATCTCACCTGATGGTAAGTGACGATAAGGCCGAAGGTGAAAGCGAGCTTCACCTGTAATCCTCAACGACTGAGGAACTGGCTATCTTACCTCTGATTGCCGGAACACAACAATGCTTAAAACATTGTTATGGCGACAAATTTAGGTAAGACGGTGGAAGCTAGCCAGGCGGGCTTAGAAGCCCTACCACCAACCAAACCGAGCAGAAAAACTTCTGCCCCCATGGGCAATCGAACCTGGACCTCCCGATCAACACCCGGTGGTGTGAACCACTAGACCAGAGAGGCGGTTAAAATATCGTTCTACGCGGATTGCCTTTTAATATTTGATGATTGATTGTTGCCAGTGCGTTGCTCCAGGAATTTCCTATTACTCAACCAAACTCTGGAATGGTCGCCTGTGGTATTTCCGGGCCGCGGGTGTCTAGGATGGCTGTAATTGCTTACCATCCCGAGATCTGCTCGTTTACCCTATCCCATAAAAAAGTGATTGTCATTAAACATTAAACTCTTTATTGCACCAAGAAACACAAATACAATTAATTAAAAATTGTATGCAAAGGAGAATCTATCTGTAGTAGAGATCTCTGCCAGCCAACCCATCACAGATGTGGGAGAATTAGGTTTGAAAGGGACACCAGTGCAAAACAGAAAAAAGTAAAGATTTTAAAAGTAACTTCTACTTTTTCAATATAAGTGTCTGACATTCACACTAACAACTTGCACAAAGTAAGGAGTTTGAGCGCTTGTGATATGGATTAGGCGACAGATAAATAAAGGTAAAAAAACATTCTAAATACTTAATAATCCTATATACATCCATGACTGGAGCCCCCTCCGAGATTCGAACCAGAGACCTCAACTATAGTGACGCATAGAAACGAGAGTACCGGCCACACAGGGTTTGTTGCCCAATTGTAGATAAACACCCTTACTAATAAACGAGGTATAAGGTTGAAAAAGTTATTCAGTGTTTTGTCTTTGTCAGACATTCAGAAGACAGTAGTTGTCAGAAAGTGAGAAAACATTGAATAACTATTCCTCCCATAAAACTTGTTTATAAGTAAGGGGGAAAGGGTATAAACCTCGCAATAGCTGAGATTCGAAAAGAGCAATTTCAGCTATCGCAGCATGTATATTAGTAATATCCTAAATAAACATTTACATGACTGAAGAACAAAGGTTTGCATTCCCCAAACCCGACCTAAGTTGGAATCCCGGTGGGGGTGGAATTTCGAATGTAATAGGGTCACTGATTGATTACCCAAGCGAATATCAATTCTTCTTTTTAATAATCCATTCTTGAAAACAAAACAACCCTGCTTATGGACAAAAAAGACCAGTAGACTGGCCTAGCATGACAATGGAAACACGATGATAATATCTCCTTCTCTGTCCCACCCACCACTGCCAAGTCCATAGCTTTCCTGGTGATATGATAATTATCTCTCCTTGACAATAATGAGAGCAATTACAGCATTGAATTGTCGAAGGTACGAAAAAGAAACCACAAGGTAGCAGAATTTTGTATTTAATGCTCAAAAAACATTTTAATAATTACTTAATATTATTTACACAAAAGACAGAAAGTGACATTTTAATGTGATGCATTCACATTCGAATGTCACTTTCTGTCTTTTCATGATTGCTAATCCTGGAATGTATAGCTTTTACATCAGGATTATGTTTAAACATAAGGCAATCAAGAGGCCCCGCATCTGCTTGCCCACAGAGACCACAGTACATAATACTCATACCAACTTACTTTATAGGATATTAAAATAGAACTTTATATCCCGGTATAAAACAATCGTAAATGCAATCAATAGTTGACACGCGCGCTGTGAACTAAAATACCTGCAACTTTGATGATATGCATTCGAAAGACGCGGGACACATTATAAAAATCGCACGTTCTGAATTTCGAGACGAATTAAAGTTTTAGCGCCTCGTTGCTGTCATTGTGCTCTTCTCTGGCCATTTTTCTCTTGGTTTCCGATTTTAAGTTTGCTGTCTGTCTCTTTTTATTTGTTTTGTTCTCGAAGCTCATTCTTACGAGAGTCAGTGCGTAGAGCGGTTGACTCCCTTCTAACAATAATTGTAAAATATTTATAAAGTGAATCAATTTTTATAAGCTGAGAGAAAGTTACAACAAACCAAATTATCAGTTCCTAATTTATAACAAAGACTATATGTTTCTCTAAGGCACTATTTTATGTAGCCCTACCCTTTTTATAATATATTTAGTGTTAAATGTGAAATTGTTTTGTGTTCAGTGTAATTTACCTTTTTTATATAATTGTTTCAGTTGTGTCTTAAATCTTCCTTATAAATAAACGATACCTAAGTGACGACCCAACTGCATTTCAATTATTTCCGGCTTCACCCTGTCACAAAGTTAAAATTTAAAACACGTTAGGCGATTTGTAGGTGTTACCACCTCCGATATTAAAATTTAATATATGTTAGTAAAATCAGCACTTTAACAACGATGCTTTTATGCTTAAAAAAGTTCAAATATTTCTCATTAGTTTACATGGATGGAACCACTATACCATGAAGTGCTCCATTATACTAAAATAAAGGTCGATTACGTAACAGGTTAAGAGGCGGCTGTCAAAAAAGCAGCGATTTTAAATCAATTTCCTCAAGTTTTTAGTATATGAATTTTCATACTTTTATCTACGACGGTGTTGCAAAAAAATACAATAAAAACAAACTTTTTTGATTTCTTGACAGCCGGATGTTAAGTACGTTACCATCAAATTGTTAGCACACCCAACACAAGAACAAAGTCACGCTAACCATTCACACTTCATAAAGTTCATTCAATTCTTATTTAAGTTTTCTGTACACCTCTAACTGCTCGGGCTGTCTATAAACAACGACAGCAGTAATACTCACAACTTTACTATACAATTTGGCTACAAAGGTTACGAGATCAAGTGCCAAAAGTAGCCGAAACTGGTCAGAATAACCCTTAAGTAAAAACACCCTTGAGAAACAGATTTTGACTTCCTCTCGTATTTGATTAAATCTCTATTACAGAGGCTTTACTACTACTTCACACGACTGGGTGCAATATTGGAATTCAATATAATTTTCGCTAGTAAAAGATAATCGAAATTCCATTTTAAGACCCACTTGTTGGGTAATCATCAGAGATCACAGAGTATACGGTCAGGTCTGCCAAGATTTCGGTTATGACCAATCAGAAAAACGAAAAAGAAACGTGCTTACCGTGCCTATCATCCCTAATTCGTTAGCTTGCCTTTGCCTCTAAAGTCCAAAGCAATATGAATCAAGTCCTCAAACGCATCTGTAAACAGTTTCAGCTAAATGTCGCCGTTATCAGCCGAGTTCAGAAGGTCTAACACGATTTTCTTCATATTAATAAAAAACAACGTAAAGATTTTGAATTCTTCTCCTTCTTAGTTTTTTAGTCTCTGATACAAAGTTGCGTAATAATTTTAATTAAGATTTTTGTATTAATCAATATTAGAAATTATAGACATAAAATAACATTCCAACATGCAGTAACATGTCAACATTGTATAAAAATTATGAATAACTCACACATAAAAATACTATGAATCCATCCACTGTAACCGAAGTCAATCTACAACAATGACATGAACTTTTGCAACGAAGAATTAAAAACGTAGTGTATATGTTATATATGGTTATGCGGGAAATATTTGGTTTATTTTTCATATAAAGACCTGCATCCACGAACGTAGACGCTTGCGCAATTTCGCCTATAAGACTGACAACAGATCTATGTATACTGAATAAATGCTTTTGATTTTGATTTCATAAGATTGTAGCTAGCAATAATGCGTTTTGTATGTATGGATATGGGTTTGTTTAAAGAGTTACCACCAGTATCTGAAGGTGTTTTGAGTCATAGTACATGATAAGGAATCTTGATTTGATGTTGATATATAGCACTTTTTCCCCATTGCCCCATGACTATATTTTTATGTGCCCACCATTTTAAATAATATTACAAGAATCTATATTGAAGGTCCTCGCTTTTAAACTAATCTAGCAAAATTATTTCATGTAATTCGTCTATAAATTGTTACAAATTACGTCCACCTACATCAGTGACTACACGTATTAATAGATATAATCAGACGCGTTCCATCTTATTTATGCGTTCTTACAATAATAAACGAAAAGAAAGCTGAGTTGGTCTCAGTCATTATCATCGACTTCATAACCCTATTACGCAAAAAGCATTACTTTAGCTCCTAGTATTACGTTAATGATAATAAACGTTATTCTTATATTCACAGAAATACATTCCGAAAAATAATCTGGACAAAGAATTTATTGAAACGCGAAAATATTACAAAAGGTATCACTAAGATTATTATAATTTTCCTGGCATTTTCGCTAATCCACTTAAAACACTGTGAAAGAAAACTTTTAACGCAAATTTAAATTACCTTAAGAAGAAAATCCGAGTTTGAAGCGTGACTTCTCAACACAAATCACTTCACTTATCAAATAGTTTTACTTATCACTGATTGTTTTTGTTTTATTATAGTGAAAACTTTGTACTCCGACGCTCGCGACGTAAATATGTTAGGGCGGGCGGGACGACCGGTGTAGCCCACTTCTTGACTAGCACTGAACCATACTGAAGACACCGTAGCGTTGAAACTACACTAGACAGCAAAGAAACCGGGCCACCCGCTACCTTGGAGCTTTGATTCGATTTTCAAAGTATAAAACAAATATCAAAGTTATGCATATAGAAAGTAATGATTAAAATAATATGAAACTAATTAGTATCAAGTCTTTATTAAAAAATTTACAATGAAGATTCGTTTTTAGACTTACAAACCGTTGGTGATTTTTTAAAAACAATAATAAAGTCAAATAAACAAATCGTAAGAAATCTCCGACTGCCCTCTCAAGTCGAAACAGCTCTACGAGCATAGAACTTTCGATGAGCCAAATGTGACGTCTAAGACCGACGATTGTCGAAAATTTTGATAAATTTGACAGATAACTCTGAGGAGTGTAAGGGACGGATGCTTTTGTCGATCAAATATGGCGGCTTTCGAAGTTCTATGCTCGCACTGCAGAGCAAATTGTTTGTTTCGTGTTTGTTGCTTAATTAGTAAATTAACGGTACTGTTGCATAAATTTGTGGTTATTTCAATCAACACGAAACGATTTTTTTGTTGGTTTAACTTTGATAGTTGTAAGTTTTATACTTTGTGAGAAAATCGAATCAGAGTTCCAACAAGGTAGCTGGGGGCCGGGTTTATTTGCTGTCTAGTGTATATTTCAGTTCAACAAATTTTATTTCCTCTAACACTCAATAACATAAACTTTCCCCTACAACACATTTATTCAAACAAATTTGATCGTACTTCATGAAACATATTTTTCTCGCTGCATTTGCAATGTTTCAATAATTTTGTTTTAGCCGTTATCACACAGAATCTTGGCGCGCATTCAAATGAGCTTTTTTATTATAAGTTTAGGCAAGTAGTCTTTTATGCTATTGTATTTCACAATATTATGAGAAAAACAAGGACTCGTGTAATGAATACGAATTTATTACTGTAATTTTTATTCATAGTTGAATAGTTCATTCATTGCATCAGATGATTTGAGTTCGTTTCAGATTAATTGTATATTATCATGTAATATTTTTAAGTGCAGTCGAAGTACTGTTTTGCAATAATTTATTCCATTTTCCATTTTTGCTCATAAAATTGCACTCTAGGGGTAAGGCAGACAAGACTACGTCACGAGAAGACGGTTTTGCAGCGGTACGTTTTTGTCACGTCAGTTTTGTAATTGTATCGCAAAATATTGTAATTAAACCTATGGTTATATGAAGTAATGATTACAAATCTCAGTTACAAATCTAGTAATCAGTACAATTATATCAAACGATGGTACGATAAATAGGCGCGAACTATCCTGTTTCATTTACACATATGATTAAAAAATATAATAAAATGAATACATTAATATTAAAACAAATATATGAATACCTATAGTAATTATAATTACGATTAAGAAATTTATTGAAAAGAATCATAGAATAAAACACATTATGAATAGTAAAGTTATTTATTCGAATCGAAGTATTCCGATTCGTAGTAGAGAGTCCGAGATTCCGAGTTTTCGTTTCGTAGTAGTTTCGTAGTTGTTCGAGTTATTTATTGAGTTTCGATCATTAGTATTAAAAAAATTATGAAAACAAATATTTGCAAAAACAAGTTTTCTAATTGATGGCTTCATGGATGGATTTATACTTATTTCTATATAAAATACACGAAAACCAACTTTAAATGAATATAATCCAATCTAACTTTAACGCTTTACAAACGAAATTTTCTTTGATATTTCTTTACATGGTTTGGCCTAGAGGTTTAGCTTAGCCCACGCGCCTTTCTCTCATAGAAATCTGACAATATTGTTTATGACAACTAAAATGTTTTGAACTGACCAAAGAGAATATAAACAGTACAGTACAGTAATAATGGCATCTGTCTGAAATCAATGCAAATATTATTCGGAGTTTTCCGAGCAATTTATATACATTAAGATAATTGTACAGATAACGGAGTTGGTGAGTAGTCAGTTTTTTTAATGTACTTCGAAAAATTACATATTATTGGGTCCTTACCTATGAAATTGGTGTTTTTTTTCTCTTAGTATTTTGTCTGTAACTATTAAGATTCAGAGTATTCCTAAAAAATAATTACCTCGTCTAAAAATAGACTATATTTTTGAGCTCTTTTGATTTGTTTTGATAATTTGTTGTAAGTTTAATTGTGTTAAAATTGGACACGGACACAACTCTTTTTAAGTGCCTCCCGAATACATCATTTTATTTGCATTCAGTTAAAAACGATAAATAATTTTTATGAAGTGTGATTACACATATTGATTACACATATTACTAAAGCTTGTCTAGTGATAGATGCCAAATATTATTATCTTTGGATTTGTCGTTGTGAAGAAAACTGAAAAAATTTTAGTATGGAAAATGCAGAATTCCCCAAAATCTCCATACAAAACACCAATTTCATAGGTAAGGACCTAATATTATGTTAATGGAGTGACCGCAAAGTACCGATTGATTGGTCGTATGGTTCACCTTATTAAGATGTGTTGCACTGCTTATTTTATGTCTCCATCGTCAAATTGTTTAGAAATAATCGTTTCCTAGCGATAACCTCACAAATTATTTACGAACACAATAAAGAGAATCTAATTTGGTGATTCTATAAACAAACTGACTCCAATTAGTATTATTTTATAAGACCAATCAGTTTGTGGCTGGTTTTTAGTAAACGTTATTGTTAATTGTTGTTTTATGTATGAACTTCTATGTTGTGCCAACCCTTAAAGAATGAAAAGGGCAGAATGTGGAAGAAGGAGTATGAGCAATGAATATAATACCTGTATTGATTTTGGACTAATAGTAGGTACATTTTATACTATTTTTACTACACTACATAATAATTTATCCAAGAAAGGCAGCAAACCGAAAGCTAGTAAGTTATGTATGCTCATAATTAATTTAGGAGGCGATAACTACCCATATAATGACCGCCAACCAACGTAAATTTCTATTGAGAACTTTGCGTGGGAACCTTTCATACTTGAGTACGTGCGGGTTCCCTTTGAGTTGTGTTTTGTCCCTAGTTGCTAAAATTTATGTTTGTTATAACCGAAATTAATCTAATTAACTTTAACAGGTTCTTGTATTTACACGGTCCACAATCTAAAATAAGTTCAGCGAGCTCTCTGTCAATGCACTTTTTCGGGTATACATTATTACAATTAAGGCAGAGTGGTAGCCATTCGGCTATACATTATTACAATTAAGGCAGAGCGGTAGCGGCCAGCCAGCGGACGGACAGGGCACTACTCGTTCGAGAGGCCGCGGGTGCGCGGGTTCAATCCCACCGCCTGTACTGAGTTTGAATAAAACTTATGTACAGTTGATTGTGAATATCGCTTTCCTCACATTATGCCCGGTGCATGGCAACAAGCTCGCCACCTGTTACATGGGAGCATAACATATCTGGCGAAATGTGGGTCTTTAAGACCTCTGACCACCCCTTCGGAGAAAAAGGCATGATACGTTATGTTATGTTGTTGTTATTATTACAATTATTATTTCAAAGAGATTGAAATAATTGATTAAGTCTATTAAAATAATTTTATTTTAGTCGTGTGGGAGCGGCTCATTAACAGAATACTACCAACCCATCTCGTGTCGTGGGTGTCGTAAATGACGACTAATGGACTTAGAACTACACAAACATCTAATAGCTTACAGTGGCGACGGGCTCACCACCTGTCACGCTGAGTGTACTCACTGCTTAGTGACTGCTTTCAGGGTGCTTTGGCCTAGTCTTTGACTAACCCTTAGGGGATAATAGCCGTTATTTTATGTATGTATGTAAACTACTTTATATAAAGCACAACAAATGCCGCATATTCACGTGATAGTAAGAACTAGATGAGGCCAGAGACGAAGATGGCTATACCCTTAGAGCATTTTATTTTATAAATGTTAGTATTGAATATGTGTGTCGGTAAAAATATTCATGTCCTAGATTTACGATGAACATTTGTCCAATCCACCACGCGTAGAATGGAGGGGAGATAAATATATTGTCTCTTTTCTATATATATATCCTAAAAATGTGTAAAGGCCATATGCAAGCTGTCGGCTTGAGGCAAGGTGAGGGTGGCTGAAGTGTGTTGCTATGTCGCAAACTTCCCTTGCAGAGGTATATGATGGACTTCACTTTTACTTAACATCAAATAAGATGTTATTTGTGTTCATTAATAAATATTTTGACACGCATATCTAATTCTGCCTATAAAGACTACGTTTATAGTCAAATCTCACACCGCAATAATCTTTAAAAGCTTTCACAAACACATGGCATTACTTTTCAATGCTCTTCAGCTGCTACACCATTCCAAATATAATGCAGGTATTCGTAAAAGTAAACAAAAGAAACAATTCTGTTTGAAGGCGTGTCCTCCGGAGCGCATACCGAATGAGTTGTTACAATGGTCAGGGTTACAATGTGTTATTTATTCAAATAGTCGTTTGTACACTAAACGTACTCGTAACAGCCAGAACAAATGTCTTTATAAAAATTTTATTGTAAAATTAGCGTAGGTACATTTACACTTTTCATATACAATACCGCTAGTTTTCAATAAAGCTTTTTTATGTTGTTAGACAAAGACGACAAACATTCTGCCACTCTAGTGGTAAGCTGTTGCCGTAGACTTTAGATCACAGATATACATTTTGAAAGCGATATTGAGCCCTTAAGTTTGAGGAGAGATTTTGCTTCCTTGTGTGTGTTCTACCGCTTGTACAATGGTCTGTTCTGAGGAGCTATTTGACATGATGCCAACAGCTTCTTTTTATCACCGCACCGCTCTCCATCGCCAGGGAATTCATCCTCACACGTTAGAACCAAAATGGTCGCGTACCGTGCGTTTTAGGAGGAATTTCCTTCCTCGTACGCTTAGGCTGTGGAATGAACTCCCTGGTGAGGCTTTCCCAAGAGACTAGAGCATGGAGTCCTTCAAAAAGGGCGTGAAAAGGTTTTTTAAGGGTCAGCAACGCGCTAGTGATGCCCTCGGTGTTGCAGGCGTCCATAGGCTACGGTGACCACTGCCCATCTGCGTGGGCCGTATGCTTGTTTGCCACCCTGGTAGTATAAAAAAAAAACTGCGCGTGTTCGAAAACCCCGACCAAACGTCGGTATCTTTTAATCAGTTTGGATCTTCCGTCTCAAAATGACGGCTGTGACGTCACAGTAGACGTTCAAAAGTTGACACGCTTTTAGTACAAATCGTCATACTTGCGTTATATAAGTAAATGTATATCTGTGCTTTAGATGCATGCAACGTTGATGCGATGCCCACTCGCGCAATGACAACCCTAGTCCAATTCCCATACTCGTTATTATTTTTCGGGCGGGGCTGTTTCGCGTGACTTCGACCTATGAAGATCTATTGTGACCAGCCTCCCATACCCTTTAGGACACAAGCTACCTTTATCACCAGCAGGAACGGAACGTCACAAAAATTTATCTGCGGTCTTCTGTAAGGTTCATGAACTACCCCAGTTGAGCGCCCTAAATTCCAGCGAAATTCTACTGCGCAACAAATAATTTTGAGGCCCATTCTCAAAATAAATCGTCATATACCTACACTTTCATATTTTTTCTTTCGAAAATGTATACAGTCATCCAATAGTAGATTTATATTTCTTTTCTGTCACAATTTTCTTGAGTACCTCAAAATAGTTACGTAACCCAGAGATCGAGAATTTTTGAATGAATGTAACGCCTAGATTTTGGAATCTAATACTATCATTCAATAAAATATTATGTAACAAACATGATAAAGCTACAAATGCTAGATAAAACAATAAAAAAAAATTAAAATAACGCGAGAAACTTAAAACTCATAACACAATTATATATCATCACGCCAGTATCCCCGAAGGAGGTGGAAACGTGTTTATATGTATTTTAGTTAAGACACACTTATTAAGCCTGATGATTTAAGTCCCTATGTGCCTAAAGTTGCATTTTATGATGTCGAGTAACTATGCTCTAACGCGTAAAGATTGAGTCTAAAGTCGAATGATTAATGGCCTTCGTGAATTGAAATATTTAGCAGGGGGATAATATCTATTGCCATCAATCGAGCAAATGAATCAAAATTAAAATTTATTATTTATAAATTATAAATATAATTTATTTATTATAAATTGGGTTTGGTCAGATGAAAAATCGTGAAAGAGTAGTAACAAGTGGCTAGCTCATCGCCTACACAATCACAGACCCAGTACCCAATACGCCCTTAGTCGCCTTTTACGACATGCTGGGCACGAAAAGATGCAATTAATTTATTAGCTGCTTCATCAAAAGCAAAACTATCTAAAGAATTTTTTGAAACTGCACTTTCCGTGTCACTTTGAAGCTCAATAAAGTCTAGTTAACTCAATTGGTTAACGAAAATAACTAATAAAGAGTTTATTTTTTTAAATGATACAAATTTGGAGTCTTTGGTCTTGTATACCAGAAAATATTAATTTCCAACTTGATGTCCATTTTGCTTTAAAAAAACTGCTATGATCGCACCTACTACACATTGGTGCGACTTCGGCTTCACCTTCTCTCTCTTGTTGTACCTTTACAATCGGGAGTTTCTAAAGCAGAATTATTTTCCTGTTTCGCCGTTTTCAGTGCCCGTTTTTGGCGTTAATCGGTCTAAAGTCGAATGATTTAGTCGCCTTCGTGAATTGCAATATCTATACCACGTCCTGTACTAAACGACTAATGTGGTTCATGTTTACACAGCTATTTTAGTGGGAATAACTAAAACATAACCATGTTTACTACATAAGAGAAATCAAAGTTTACGTGATTCGCGAGTGAGCTCTTAAGCCATAAGTACGCCATGTCGTTACATTGGTTACACTCATTTGTCTGCAATGCTGACTGAGCCCTTAGTTTATCATAAGTTGAAGGAACCTTTCACGGAATGATACACACGCCACGACATATTACCATTTTATACAAAACCTAATAAAAAGCCATCCATAAAAACATTACAAGAGTAATGTCACATCTTCGTGACTCCGTGACTGATAGCTTTTGAATCACTGTGAAGATTTAGGTCTCACGAAACAAACACGTATTTTGAAAATATATATAGAAGGCTTTATTTATTCCATTTTACCGACAGTTCACATAATAAAATACAGGTCAATTGCAGACGTAGTCAACCTTTTTACACAGAATATTTAACTTATTAGATATATCTTAATCCTTGGATAAAAAAGCTCACATTCTCTGCACTTCAAAGACTCGGATAGAAAAGGCACATTTTTTTAATATTTTTAAAGCAGACGATTCACTTGATGGAAAATATCACAACCCATGAACATCTGCTACACCAGAGGCGTCACCAATGATATTGCCGATCTAGAAACGAATACCCTATTTTCTTGTAGATTGTAAGTCGTAACGGTGCGAAAATATCACAAGCTGATACTCATTGCTTGTCATATTACACTACTACCGTCGAAGAAATGTGTATAAGGGCGAATTCGACCACATTTCGATTAGGAACACTGGTGTAATTCCGAAAATATTTTGGCTGTCACATGTGAACACGGCCAAAAATCGGACGTGTAAGCAGGACTCCGCCATTGGAGAGTATTCGACCAATGAAATTTATGCATTTTTTGGTGTCTGAACCCCCGTGTAACACGGAATTAGGTCGAATTCGCCCTTAGTCCAGACCATAGAAAATGCTAAAAGCTTATCCGTTTCTCTTAATACTTGTATCACTGAAAAACAGATGAAAAATGTTTGAGGTCCAGGATTATACCCGCGCCTCTCAACCCGAGCGTTCCACGTTTCCCTACGCAAACATCACCCTATAGCATTTTTGTCGAATTCATAATGTTTTTAATTTACTTTTACACGAACGGTATATCATTTTTATTTGTTTTTCATTGATTTAATTTTTTTAATACAAACAATGAAAGGATTCTTGAATGAGTTCACCAGAAATTAGACGATTTATATTTGTTCATTTTCTATTCATGATCGATGAAATGCCGACCCACATGTTGTGCCGACCCCACCTAGAGTGGGAAAAGGCCAAGAAGAAGAAGAGAAAAGAAGTTCGATATTTCATCGATCTTCTCGATGAAATTTTTAAAGAACACTGTTTTTAGAAAAACACTGTTCATCATTCGCTAATCACATCAAAAATGAATTAATTTTGATGAACCGTCTAATTTCAGTTTTATTCTTTATTCCTATTTTAATCGTGAATATAGGTTATAGAACATCTTTTGTAAGGCCAACACTGCCATAATTCATTAAAATGATTCATTCATTCATTCATTAAAATAATAAATATGTAATAAATGTTTAACTTCATTCTAGGCTTCATACTTTCAAATTAAGTATTAAGTCCTTTGACTCCTCAGTCCTTACCTATGAAATTGACGTTTTGAGTGGAGATTTTGGAGAAGTATGCGTTTCCCATATTATCGTTTTCAGTTTTCTTGGCGACAAATCCAGAGTTAATAATATAGTTTGGCATTTGGCATGACAATGTATCATTAGTATGGATCGCAAAATTTTGCATCATCCCTTATCATAATATCGATATGACCCCAAAATTAATAAAACAATAACTCATTTAATTAATTTTTTACTTTAGATACAAAGTAAGAACCGTGCCTGCTGATTAGTGAATAACGGATAAAGATTCACAAGATAAGTATTTTAATAGAAACACTCTATTTAACTATTTATACTCCTTTTTATATCGTTTTATTTTCTTTGACCTTATCTAAAATCGCTAATTGATACAAAAAAATAAGCGAATTATCTAGTTTAACTGAAATTATAAACAGCCTCGGAATAACTATCCACATTCAAAGTACCCGCAAACAAACATGACCCAAATAAAACAACCACATAATGAAATGGAGACTTTTAAATTTAGTTCATCGCTTTACGAGCACGCTGAACCACTCTCAATAAACGTCGTAGCATCTTCCGCTACGTATCTACTCGTATATAATCTTGAAGCATGGATATTTTTAATATTCAAGGTTATGGTGCCCCCTGAAATTCTTTAAAATTTTACAACATACAACAACATATCTTCACGCCTCTTTCCTGAAGGGGTGGGCAGAGGTCTTTAACACCCACATTTCGCCAGATATGTTAGGCCCTATGTAACAGGGGGCGAGCCTATTGTCATGCACCGGGCACAATGTGAGGCAAGCGATATTTATAATGAGCTGTACATAAGTTTTATTCAAACTCAGTGGTACAGGCGGGATCGAAACAGTGTTTCCCTCGGCCTCGAACGAGTAGTGCTCCGTCCGTTAAATTTTAATTAGGTGTAAAGGTAGTAAGTGTCAATTAGGTCAATATTACTACCACTAATATTAGAGGGTATAGGAGCGTATTAGATTTATTTTTTAATATCGTGTACATACAATAATATACTGTCAGTATTTGTTATTCTATTATAAAATTCCAAAAGCCAAATTAATAAGTTTTATCTTAGACACAAAAGTAAATTTTATGATTATAATTTAGAACATTTGTGAAATATTTAATTTAAATAAATATAGATGTCCACTGCTGGGCACAGGCTTTCCTCGTGGAGAAACAAATGAGGAGTATGGGCCGTAACACGCTGGCAATGTCACGCTGGCAATGCGGGTGGGTAGAAACAGTCGCAATAGCGACTAGGACCAACGGCTTTAGCCTTCCGGAGCAAGGAGGGGCTTGAGATCACAAAGTTTCGGTCACCCATCCACGGGCTGACCATGGCGAAGGTAGCTTTGTTTTCAAGCGAAAGCCAAAGTATACTAACTACTACGCCACCGAGCTCCTTAAATAAATATAACAAAATATTACCTAGTTATTATCACACGAAAACATTGTAACGTAATTAATGCGTGTTCCTCAAAATCGATGAGATAGAAACCATTTTGCTATTTTTCTACAAAAACACTAATAATACTTGAATAAACAAAATGATAACTGCTGACTGAAACTTAAATTGCATATTGTAAAAGAGTTGATATGTTATGTTCGACAACCAGCAGAATGTCGGTTAAAATTACATTCAACTTCATGCTAAATATTACGTGATGCTAAATGTACATAGAAATTTTAAATTATCTATGTTTTGACTTCTATTGCTCTAATATATTATACCTCGTGTGTTGTTACGTAATTTTCATCAAAATCTACAATTTGTAGACATTGTAATCAACGTCTTGTTAAGACATCACTATAAATAGGTTTTGTTTTGCTTTCGTTTTGATGTATGTTTTTAAATTTCAAATGATTGTATTTTCACAATTCATGATGACAAATATTATTATTATCATCTTCGGTAATCATCTTCGCCTTAAAGTTAAAAGGGAAACCCTTAAACCCACTTCTTTTATTTTCATAATTTATCATTCTTCACGCCTTCAATCGTTTCTTTGGCTTCCTCTCACTCTAAACAGATCATTTATAGATTACTCTATTGACAGATCAATGACTTTGAAATCATAATTTGCGAGAGCAATTGGTTTGATCGTTTAATACTTAGTCTTGTCAAAAATACACTTAATTATTCCATATTCATACAAGAGGTAACCAATTTAATGCAAGCAAATTCTGTTTGTTTATTCTGTAGCTTTCTGGAAAATTGTCAACAGAATAGAAAATAAAACTTTTTTATTTGCACTTGACTGAGGTACACAATAACAGTTCTTATTTTACATAAAAGCTCCTCTCATTCAGCCGACAACGGTGGCATATAAATTATAATTTTGATATGATATATCAGCATATCTTTACTATTATACAATCCATACTAATATTATAAATGCGAAAATAACTCTGTCTATCTGTCTTGCTTTTACGTCAAAACTACTGAGCTGATTCAATTGAAATTTGGTACACCGATAGTTAAGAGACTTTTAAAAGACATAAGCTACTTTTTATCCCTATATTCGCATGGGAACGGGCACCGCGCGGGTGTAACCGTTTTTATCAATATCTGCTCGACCGACATATTCCGTCAAAATGTAATTTCATTTCATTCCGAATTGTAAAATTTCTCGGCATTGTAAAATAATGACACGACAACAGAGATTTATCACCATGACAATAATTAATCAGATGACATTGACAAGAAATGTTATTTATTTTATTTTACTATTATTTCAACTATTGACTATCAACATTTTGCTAATAAGAGGTAAGAACGTAATGTTGAGCACTTTGTAAAAAAACAATGCAGTGTAACAAACACACAAAAACTTTTTGTGAACTTTTATCGGCGTTATATCAATAGCCACTCCAACGACGTCGCGGGCACAGCTAGTCAAAAATATGTTTGAAATTGATTTCATAATTTCATTTGTGTAACTTTCTACAAACTCTTTTAAGGAGAATCGACGTTATGGTTTAAGATGTAAGAGGACTATTATGTTAGTTTAGTATTTCTTTATTATTATTTTCTTTTTTGTTTATTTTGTGCACCTCTGAAATCTCCATCCAACTCTCCATCGTTAGGTTGTCATAAGAGATCGCTGCCTAGCGATAAGACAGCCGATTATCACATTTATGAGAATTATCACATTTATTACAATTTTGCGAAAAACATGAGTTTTTCGCTAAATTGTAAATGTTTATGGTGTTTATAACACATTTGCTCGTAAAGGGTCTCTTATTTCACCAATTTCAATATCAATCTATCACATTACGTACTTGTGCGATAATGTAAAGTAAAACGCACAGTTAATGATGTTCCGTCTAAAAAAAAACGATACTTTTTTAAATCTTAGCAAAGAGTTTTTATGTCAGAAAATTAGTCAAATTACCTTTGGAGGATGAAATATAACAAATGACTTTAACAAGTGATTAAAGATTTATTAGTTTAAGAATGTCTGAGTTTTATTTATTTCCTCGCAAATGTGTTATAATGGTGTTAATATTACAGAGCTATCTATCTATGGTAGAATACACAGACTCAAATGATTCCCGTTCACTCTTGCCGTGAAAATCTCTAAATTGGATTTGCTTTGTAATTAAACGGTTCTACAGTACATGCTCCTGAGTAGTTAACAATGTATCAAGTATCCCTTACGTTGTTGTAGGTTGGCCTAATGCTGATGCTCCTGGCAGCGGCATCAACGACCATCGTGACATCTCCAGCCTGACGGGCATTGTGTTATGTGCTACATATTCAACTGTTTTGGATGGATACTCGACCTCATACAAAGGTTTCAATTATTCTATTCACTAATGTTAGGATTCTATATTCCAAATACTTGTTTTGGCTCGTATATATTTTACATATTTTGATTTTGTATTTAAAAGTGTATAATAATTGTATCGTCTTAATTTTTATTCTTTACATTGTGCCCGATGCATTACACGGGGACAACATATCAGGCGAAGTGTGAATAATGAACACCCCTTTGGGGACAGAGGCGTAATATATGGCTATGGCTATGGAGCTCGGTGGCGTAGTGGTTAGTACGCTTTGGCTTTCGATCGAAAACAAAGCTTCCTTCGCCACGGTCAGGCCGTGGAAAGGTGACCAAAACTTTGTGAGCTCCTCCGTGCTTCGGAAGGCACGTTAAGCCGGTCACTATTGCGACTGCTTCTACCCACCAACCCGCATTGGGCCAGCGTGGTGGTGTTACGGCCCATAGTCCTCATGTGTTTCTTCGTGATGAAGGCCTGTGCCCAGCAGTGGGACGTATATAGGCTGAGGACGAGGACGATGGGGCTATGTTTATATTATCATTTTGTATTCAATACCTTAGTAACAATGAACAGTGTAATTTATCACCTGTCTGTGTATAAAATTGTGTAGATAATACACAATTTTATATCGGTGAACCATGAATAACTGGAATCTGTTAACATTCTACGATGGACCCCAGTCCTATGTTCACAAAGTTATTGATATCTGCCCAATAAGGTCTGACGCGTTAGAAATCGTGAGTGAAATCACCAAATCAAATTCTGCTACATCAAAGATACTGGTACATAATAAATGCGGTATTTATTTTTATTGCACTTGATGTTGAAAAAAAGCAATGATACGGAGAAATAAAATAAAATTATTATAAACGTATAATTAAGCTGCAATACTAAATAATATCCAAGTTAAAATTGGAATGAAATATTTAGTTTCATTACAAGGCAATTTATTATATTTCATATTGTTGGATTTAACGTTTGTTTTGGTTTGCAAAAATTTTTCATTTAATATAAATAGTGTTTTTATGGTTATTAAACAGAGTTAAATGATTAAAGAATAATGAAGTAATTCAATTGATTATTCTCAATCATAAGTTCATTCGATGGTCAATCATTCGTTCATTCTCACGCTTCACTCGATGCAAATCACTTCCTTTCTTTATTTCTTTTCTTTCTTTATTATTATCGATTCTGCTGTGCTAGGAGTCAGTTGTATAAGCTTCCTAGTGAAAGTATTGAGAATATACTTTTTGTCGTCATAAAAACCTACACATATCATATCTATAGCTACTACAATCAATATTACTGTGATAAAATTGTATATTGTCCCTTCAACGATTGCACCTCATTTGGCCAAAACATATCAAAACTTTCAGCTACCGTCACTTGGCCGTTGTTGCTTCCATATTTCTTTTCGAATTCATATAATGTTCGTTTATCAGCCAGTTGTCAGTTTGTTACATGTTCAGATTGTTTGATTTGCGACGCGTCCTTCACCTAAATGAATCTACAGGGCCACACGGGGGTGAAATTGTCTAAATTGCCACTAATATGCTTCTGTCGCATACCTGCCACCCAAATTGCTAACCCTAATATTTTCGTAGCTAATGTATGTATTTCTAAACCAATATTGTTAGGTACGCCAATCAATTTCGTTCTAATCCACAAGAGGCCTTATTTCTGTGAAACAAACTTTACTCGTACATCACCAATTTTATGTTTAAACTAGCTGCTCACGATTTCGTGGGTAGGATTCGGTATTCAATAATGGCGAATGTCTCTCTCGCTGTTTCTCCACAGAATTTCATACTCACTATAACTAGTAAAATTTTCAAATTCACGTGCTTATGAACGTCAAAAACCTTGTTGAAAGGGCAAGAAACTGAACAATTTTAATCCTCTCTGTACATATTTGTTTACAAAATCATTTAGATATGTCTACAATAATAAACTACTAGCTAGGACAAAAACGTAACAACGTTTTCTAGAAAACGAGACACTTCTAATGCTAGATCGTGTATTCCGACTTAAAATTATTAAATGGTTACCACTGAATAGGACTTAGGCGATCCCCACACTGAGTTGCACTAAGAAGCGTTGTAACGAGGCGCTATATCAGTATTAGCGACTCTTTTCTGTTATTGCGCTCTTCTCTGGCTGGCGACGACATGCTTTAGGACGATTCGTCATCCCTTCGGACGTTGCAGCATGCCAAGGCATAGTTGCCAACAGTGTGCGCTTGCATGTAGGCATACCGAAAGTTTCCTTTCCTTGCCGATGCCGATAATGTGCGCCGGGCCTAACGCTCCGTCGTACAGCTAAGTGTGGTAATCGCCTTACTATTACGCTGTCACTAGCGCCATTACCTTTATCCCCAATTCAACTGACAACCTTCGAACCTTACCGGGCCCAGTAACAGTAACTAGTCTCTACAATATTATACTACAATAACATAAGCGACTCTATGACACTGCTATACATGACAGTGGCACATCCGCCCCAATTACCTGTTTGGATAACGATACGCTTCGCCGTCCAATAGAATGATTTGGTTTGGGTATACAGGGTGTAAACGTTGAGTATTGCTTGGCGATTATTCCGTAAATATAACAGATATCAGAAACTTAAAACTGATTAAAATACAGGAGGTTCCTAGAGTAAAAACAACATAATTTATAAATTTTTCTCCACGTTTTTAAACAATTCATGAAAATACTGTCTGGAATACTGCGACTCACTCGATATCATCGTCAATAATTAATCGATAAGCACCACTCCCTAAAAGGACCTACTAATGCTGTGGCATTTATTAAAAATTTATAAAATCATCTTATTTCAGAATTATCACATTCTTCCTAGCGTGCTGGGTGGCGGCGGCTGTGTGCAGTGGGCTGATTCTAGTGACCATCGCCGGCATCGCATACGGATACAACTATTCCTTGGCTGAGTTCTTGACATTTACACGTTAGTAGTCTAACCACTACGTAAAGCATTATAGAGAAGCTAGCTGACCACCACCTCTTACAGCATTATTATATCAATTGTGGAAGCGAGACGCAATATATGCGTATATGGCGATATCTCACTTTCACAATGGTTTTAATGATATGGTCAGGGGGTTGTTAGGCAAGGTTTGAAGAACAGCACTTTTTGCGCATGGGGTCGACGGGTCAATATCTGCCTGTACAGTCACGTACAGTAATGTGTATATGTATACACATTTGTCAGATGATAGTCTTTTTTCCTTTCTAATAAGTCACTAACTGTCAAAAGTATACATACTTTTTCGCGTCTGAACACTGAATCAACTTTAAATACTTAAATATACCCAATAATTATTTCCTTACAGTCTGCCTGGTACATGGTGACTGGCTCTTAAAATAAATAAATCACTATCTTCAGACATTGACACCTACCTATCAACTAGTCCCATTTTAAGCAAATAGGTAATGCTGCTTGTGTTACTAGATGACGGAAAAATATAGTTAAAAGATAAATACATATGAATATTCAGAATCATATATTAGGTCCTTACCTATGAAATTGGTGTTTTGTATGGAAATTTTGGGGAATTCTGCATTTTCCATACTAAATTTTTTTCAGTTTTCTTCACAACGACAAATCCAAAGAATAATATTTGGCATCTATCATTAGACAAGCTTTAGTAATATGTGTAATATCACACTTCATAAAAATTATTTATCGTTTTGTGCAAATAAAATGATGTATTCTGGAGGCACTTAAAAAGAGTTGTCTCCGTGTCCAATTTTAACACAATTAAACTTACAACAAATTATCAAAACAAATCAAAAGAGCTCAAAAATATAGTCTATTTTTAGACGAGGTAATTATTTTTTAGGAATACTCTGAATCTTAATAGTTACAGACAAAATACTAAGAGAGAAAAAAATACCAATTTCATAGGTAAGGACCCATTATAGTCATACAAGACTGAAGAACAAATGCCTGTATTCATCACACAAACATTTCTATCTTGACATACATCGACCAGTTATTATAAGCAAAGACAATAATTCAGAGTCACCTGTTAAGTATATAATAAGAAATGTAAACACCTAAACCGATAGATATCCGATTTAAACGGATTATCCGACACCGTCTTCCCTCGGGAGACTTGTAATACAATATATAAACACTTATTCTCCCCGAAAGCGGGATTAGCCGTGTTTATCATGATTAACGCGTGCAATCACGATTCTTGAAGAAAATAATAAATAACACCAATATGAATTTGCTTTTGTAGAGCAGATATTGGAGACACAAAAACACTTTTAACTGTTTGTGATCTCGAGTCGTTTGTAAGGATTTTGCCGAGATGGGGCATTATTAACCCAAAAGCGTTCAACCAAAGCCTTCAAATCGTGTCTATCCAATCTCTCTCACTCTATTCTCTCTAGAGAGAGAGAGAGAGAGATATATATATATTTAGTCTATCCAATACTGCTGCCCTGCTCTGTAACGTAATGTTGACAAATCAATATTGATTTAATGCAACGTCAAATGTCATGTCCTTTGATAATTTCTATGAAGAACTATGAAGGAATTCAATCTTGTGTTATGTTAAACTTTTGCGTGGAATTATTTATATTCCTCATAATCAGGTCTATAAAATTTGTACAAAACATTTTTTGTATATTTCGTTTGTGTCTCAGGTTCTGACGTGACGGTTTACATGAGACGAGGCCAGTTCTACGACCGCCCGGACGTGGTACGATCGAGCAACAACTTCCGTAGATTTGGAGATGACGACACTATGGAGGATGACGAGTGTAAGTCAACCGAAACTATAAGAGTGATGGCTCCTTGCATATTAATTTATTTGCTACAGTTTTATAGGAATATGGCATATCGTCAGCCTTATTTTCAAACTGTGTAACTCCTAATTTCGCTATCTGAGTTTTGATGCGATCAAGTGCAAAATTTTGAGGTCTACCTATCGATTGGAACTCTTCTCAAGTCTGATAAATTGATATTTTATTACAGTTTTACGAATTGTAAAAACACCCAATTTCTCGATGCCCATTTTTATTTAAAAAAAAAAACAAAAGTTTTCATCGAATAGATAATCTCCTTTTTTTTTAAGTCGCTGTAAAGTTCGCTCTAGTGGACTTGCAGTTTGAAAATTAGGCTGACAGTTAAGGATATTATAAACAATCTTGAGACATGTATCCTTAGACAAACACATACACACACTCACATTCCATTTTTATTGGGTTTTTTGCTTTGCCCGCTGCATTGTAACAGGCTTTTAAAAAACACTTTGTAACTAAGCGCCATAGCTATATAAGCGACTCGTTGCTGTCAGTGCGCTCTTCTCTGGCCATTTTTCTCTTGGTTCCGTTTTTAAATTTGCTGTCTGTCTCTTTTTATTTGTTTTGCCCTCGAAGTTCATTCTTACCAGAGTCAGCGCGTAGAGCGGTTGACTCACTGCTAATAATTATATTAATATATTTATAAAGTGATGATCAGCCATAATAAGCTTCAACTAAAAGTTACAACAACCGACAAGATCAGTTCCTGATAAATAAAGTCCATAAGTCTCTTTAAGGCACTATTGTAAGTAGCCCTACTTTTTTATATTTAGTGTTAAATGTGAAATTGTTTTGTGTTCAGTGTAATTTACCTTTTTATATAATTGTTTTAGTTGTGCCTTAATTTCACTTATATAAATGACATAAGTGACGACCCAGTGCCTTTCATTATCCCCGGCTTCACCCCGTCACAACTTCTTCAGGGGAATAGGCATATTATATGTTATGTTGACATTTCTCTATGATCTAAGAATATTCATTGTCTAGTAAATAGGCTTGCTAGATGGTAAGGCGAAACTTTTTGGAGAACATATAAAATCTTGACTTATGAATCAGATATTTCAAGCACCAGATGTTAAAATTTTGTCTGATATTCAAGTATAGTAAAAAATATTAAGATGGAAATCTGTCTTCTTTATATTTCATTCTCTTCAAGGCCTAGGTACTTTAATTTAACAGATATGAGCCAGCAAGATAAATCATGACAGTCTGAGGAATAACTTTGTAAAAGGGGAATATTAATTTCATTGTTTTTTATTTCGTAATGACAAGGTGCTTAAGTATTTTCATTAGGCAAATAAAGTATTCTATTTTATTCATATTTAGAGCTTTTTTATATTTTTAATTCTGATTTGTTTCTAGACAATTCTTGCTGTTTTCTTGAAATAAGTATGTGTTTATTTAATGCTATTGGACTAAGTTGCGGTCAAACTATGTAACATAACATGTTATACAACATGGCTATATAACAAGTTTCAGATAATTTTGACACTGAATGTTATAAAAAATGTTATAATACCATGTTATTGATTTGTAAAACAGTGTTATATAACTTAGCACTGAAGAAAGACAATTGACAATAGTTACATAACATTGTTATATTGCATTGTTATGTGTAGGTATACAGTAACTGTAATGTTTTATGTGCAAATATTGAATAACAAGGTTACATAATGAGAAGTTTTACATTATGTTTCATAGTTACTTTAGAATGGCGCTACAAAAAATTTTGATTTAATTCAAATTGAATTGAATTGAACTAATTGCTTACAAAGTTGTAAATGACAGAAGTATCTATAATTATACATCTTATAGCCGGATTTATCCTCGACTCTTGTACCGCTTAGTTTCAATAAAAACAAAAGTTTCTACAGATTTGTGAACATCGCTTGCCACACAGTGTCTGGTAACTGGCAACAGGCTCCCCCTTTTTTACATGGGGACTGAAACATTGTCATATCAGATGAAATGTGGTTGTTAATAGTCAACACTATGAGGACTTTACATACCAGGCGAAATGTTAACACCTGTGCTCGCCCCTTTGGTGATAGAGGCGATGTGAATATGTTATGTTTTTACCAGTGTCCCAACACAGCGGCAGCGCTACTCACTTCGAGCAGCACAAGCAACAGATCCGGGACGACGAAGCATCGCCCCTGTCGGACTCCTGGCAAAAGGCACACGACACCAGGAAATACGCGGAGAGACTCGTGAGATACGAATCGTCAGTGGAGCCCCGCGTCACCAAGATAGCTGTCACGGCAGGCATATTAAATGTGAGTAGTTGATTATTACTTTATTCATCAGAAGGTTTAGCACGGGCCGAAGAAAAATGTCCCCGGTGACAAATATGCTCGTAGCCTCTCGCTTCTTCATTTTCGCGGAAGCAATGAATAATTTTGTCCCCGGGGATTATTTCTCTCCGGCCCGTACGACGCTTACCGCTTAGAAGACAAGCAAACAGGTCACCTTATGCTATAATTATATAGCCTGCCCAGAAAAAAATCCTTGCCTTTTGCAGGTTTATGGAACTAATTTATAAATTGTAACACAATACTTCAATTTACTTTCTTTCTTAATTTAATTTATTAAGTTTTTATTATGTTTCGTTTTAGTTATTTTATTTCATGTTTTTACCTTTTCTTTGGTTTGCAACAAAATTTTGTGGCCCTCCAGAGCAGATTTTTTTATTTTCCTGGTCAGGGTCTTTACAGCCATAGTCCTAGAATTTGTGTGACAGCTGTAAGAATTGGATCTGCTTGCTATTCTCACAGGGATGTCTCAAAAATTCGCCTTACCCGTGATTAATCTTTCAAATAAGAATGGGAAGGCGAATTTTTAATAAAGCGTCTTCTTCGATTCCTAACAGAAAGCGCAGGATCTTAGAAAATCAGGCCAATGGATTAAGTATGGAATGGCGACTGAACCTCAAGGAGACATGGCGGAACGTGCGCAACCACAATTTGGAAGGGTGAGTTTGCCTTTATTTGAGGACATACCTAGTAAATAAATAAATTTTAATAGTTTATTATAGATATTGCAATTCACGGAGGCGACGACATCATTCGACTTTAGACACTATCTTAAGGCGTTAAGAGCGACGTTACTCGCCATCATATAATGCAACAACTATAAAAGTAAAATAGTAGTTGTGACCAATGTTACTCTTTTTAGCATAAAATTGAGGATACTCAGAAATACGTGGACATGGTGAGACAGTTTGGGTCCTCGCGAACCCCTGCGGACATGAGGGACGAAGCTGAGCAGGCTGTCGTGGAAGTTAGTGACGTCACAATTTCACATAACTGTTCAGTTAATAATGACTAATAACACTTATTTAGCTCCATTCACGTTTAAACGGTTTCATGGTGATTTCATAGCCACGCCGCTAGCTGGTGTCGGCCACACGCTCTGAATACAATTACACGAGACAGTAGCAGCGTTTCATTGTCATGCGGTTCCAAAGGCGCCGTTCGGGTATCGAAATCTCGTGCTGGCTAACGGGGCTGGCCGCTCGCCAGCGTGACTATGAAACTGTCCTTAGGTTGCTTTTCTACCAAAGCTATACGAGGTAGTTAAGCGGTGTGCGTGGAAAAATAGACCAATAGGATTACGGCAATTTGCGAGTCACATGAAACGAAGTAATCCAATTGTTCAAACTTAACAATACAACACTCTTTCTAGACCTAATAAAGTTGGAGATTTAGATATATTTCACCTAAGTGCACGAAAGTGCAAAGCATCTGTTAAACTCATTGGCAAGAACGTAAACCCCCATTAATACTTTATAGTTAAATACAAAGATTTTTGTAAAATAAGAAATATTGGGTCTTTACCTATGAAATTGGTGTTTTTTTTTCTCTCTTAGTATTTTGTCTGTAACTATTAAGATTCAGAGTATTCCTAAAAAATAATTACCTCGTCTAAAAATAGACTATATTTTTGAGCTCTTTTGATTTGTTTTGATAATTTTTTGTAAGTTTAATTGTGTTAAAATTGGACACGGAGACAACTCTTTTTAAGTGCCTCCCGAATACATCATTTTATTTGCATTCACTTAAAAAGGATAAATAATTTTTATGGAGTGTGATATTACACATATTACTAAAGCTTGTCTTATGATAAATGCCAAATTTCTTATTATCTTTGGATTTGTCGTTGTGAAGAAAACTGAAAAAATTTTAGTATGGAAAATGCAGAATTTCCCAAAATGTCCATACAAAACACCAATTTCATAGGTAAGGACCTAATATTTGTATATTTGTAGTTAAATCAAATCTCTTTTATTTTAGTCCATATTGCATGCCGTGGCTGTCTTTAATTAAAAACAGTGCTTAGATTTAAAGGCTTTTAAAATAGTGAACATTGTATTTACAGTTAGTACATGTTTTTGTAGACTGCCCATAAATAAATAAATAAACTTTCCTCGCATAGCTCCGGTGGAAAAGCAGTCTTAGGCCCGATTTCTCAATCCTCAGATAAAATTATCCGCCATTTAAAATTATGACTGTCTCTTTCTAAAGTCATAAAAAGAAAAGGGACAGAGCTAAAATTTGACTGACAGATAATTTTATCTGAGGATTGAGAAATCGGGCTTAGGCACACAGCTACATTGCCAGCAGGTGGGCCGACGAGCGAAACAAACGAATTTGTTTCCCCTCCTTTTCGTAATTTGATTCGGACCAAGAACTAAAGAGCGAAGCTTTTTGTTCTAACGTAGGATAGCTCTATCATCAACAACAACAGCCACACTCCGTCACCTGCTGAACGTAGGCCTCCTTCATGTCACGCCACAAAGCTCGGTTCTGGGCTTCCCTCATCCAACCACTGTCAGCAACCTTCTTGAGATCGTCGGCCCATCGGGCCACAGGGCATCCCACGCCACGCTTGCCTAAACGCGGTCTCCACTCCAAGACACGTTTGCTCCAACGATTGTCGGTCCTACGGCAAACATGTCCGGCCCACTGCCACTTAAGCGCGCTAATCCTATGAGCTATGTCGATGACTTTGGTCTTGTGCTCATTTCTAATGTGATCTCTAGCTTTATCATAGAAAATCTTAATCCACGCTACTCGTACACTATAATAGATATTAAATAAACAAATACTTTGCAGTAGTAAAAGTTGCTCTTTTAACCATAGTTTTTTTCTATTAAAGAGCACCTCATGGCTTCCGACCAATCCTCGAGCTTACCACAAGCTTACTGAAGATTCGGACTTCGACTCAAAACTTATCTCGATATCGCCAGATATAATAATGTCTACTGCTGTATATCGAAGCGGCAGTTCCGAAATTATTATGAGAAATTTCGAATCTATTGACGAATTAGTACCATCGAGGTCCACGGCTGCTGTAGATGATTACGTAGATTACAGTAATAAAATGGGTCAAATGGATATAGGCGAAGACCCAGATAACAATTTGAAATATAAGCCGGCTGTGCATCACCGGCAACACCCAAGCACGCCAGAAGCAATCCTGAAGAGACGGTTAGAAGGCAAACCATTAAGGTAAATATTAATTTCTATGTCCTGTTATCCTGTTATAGTCCAATAATTGGAGTTAGATTCAAAATCAGTTAATAATCATGTTTACTGTTTTATCTCTGACAAAATGTCAAATTATTGCGTTGTTTCAATACCGAATTATGCTTTCATTATAAAACTAAGAAATGATGATAATCTTTTACCCGTTAAAGCTAAGACACATTAAAAACACACGTGAGGGCAGCGATCAGGAGACAATCACTGAAAGAAAAATAATAACATGATTTTGAACAGTAATAAAACAAATGATTTTTAAGTCCCTGTAAGTAACGTTTTAAACTAGTGTTGCAATTATGTGATTGTAGGTAGCAGAAAGTAGCAATACACTCGGGGACATGTTTATAGGAACGCAAAAAAAAGTTTGATTATATTTATTATGTTCTCCTTACGCACGGTCTACCTATATCATCATTATGTAACTTGAAAAAAGAACATTTTAATCGTTTTTTTCTGAGTATATTTTTGTGAGTATATTTTAACAGATTTTTGTTGTTTTAGAAATTTTCCAGGTTTTTTCCTAATTTTTCACAAAAATTCGTCGTTGTGTGCCGGATCTAAGCGTAGCTCAAGGGTCTAAAGCTGTAACTTTAATCGAAAACGGTTACACTTACAATCAAGTGGCTCAAATGTTGCGAGTTTCCAAGTTTGTTATTTTTCGCTATGTAAAACGATACCGGTAGACAGGTGAGTATGAGAGACAAAGGGGACAATGTAAAAACAAATAAGTTTCCTCACATTATGACAATAAGAGAAAACTGTCAGTAATGTGTTTTCAATTCAGTGAATTTTAAGTTTTTTTTATTTAAAAGGTTAATTTTACTACGTCTTTTTTATTAAAATCTTAATAAACTTAAACAATGTTTTGTTTTTGACAATCCCGCCTTTTTTGCGTTCCTCTAAATATGTCTATTTAGGAATTTTGATGTCGTTAAATCATTAAATCAAGGCAGCGCGCAGCGAGAGGAAGAGGACCCCAGATCGTTCTCCGCAGCCTGTACCACTAAGTTTGAATAAAAGATTGAGTAAAAGGGCTCGTCCCCTTTTACGTGGGAACTTATATTAGGCGAAAAGTGACGTCTGCCAACCCCTTCGGGAATAGACGCGTGATAACCATCATATGTTATGTTAAAACATTTGTAATCTTCTCAGCGCCAACGAACCCAACAAAGCAATTACAATGAGACACTGGGCCGCGGGTACCACGTCTCTGTACAAGAACTTCCCAGCAGAAGATTCGTATGGAGAGATGACTTACAAAACGGATTGATATAAATAAATTGTAAATTCACGTGCAAAATCATGTATACACATTTGTCAGGTGATAGACTCATTTGCTCCTAATAAGAGCCAAAACTGAACTGAACTGAACAAACTGAATTGTCAAAAGTGACATATTTTTTCCCGTGACTGTACTATAAAAGCATAATTTTTATCCTTTTATATTATTATTACAGTCGTACGGGTTTTTTTGTAATAGCTGTTGTTGCTTGGTCGAATTATATTCTTTATTTATTAACAAGACTTTGAATTTTAAATAAGAACACAAATTAAAAATATACTCGTATACTCCTCTAAGCATAGTCACTTTATTTTGATGATTATTATTCAAAGTATTTAAAAATAGTTGCTTTACACATACGGTAATTACTTTCCCGTCATTTTGTCTGTATCGGGATAAAATCTAATATATAGGTAGGTATTTAATTGTATATAGAACTATGAAATGACAAATTTTGTCAATAGATCTATTACAAAAATAAGTTTCGTAACATAGCTACTTAACTCAGTTTTGAAGCAGGGACTGAAAATGTGTATTTTACATCGCCTTTCAAAGGGATAGTTTTCATTGTTTGTTAGTGATATGATCCAGAGGTAGCCATGGATCATATCTATGAAAGACAGGTAAGCCTTTATATTCGACAGTATAACCGAAGCAATGTTTGAAGTTAGTAATGAGAGTAAATGAAACGAAAGATGTGTGCTGGAATCATAGCAAGCGGAGATCTGTATTCTCTGCCTACCCCACTGGGAAAGTGGCGTCAATTATGCATTCGGCAATAGGTGATAAAAACAAGCTGAGACCATAAGTAACGTCTTTGATAATAAAATGAATTATTTATTTAGAAGAGGAGTAGGTGGATTAGAACATAATTTGATCACGTTGATCTGTGATCAAAAAACGTTGATCAATGTTAGTTAACTGTATAAAGTGACAGAGATTATGTTTTCGGCGGATTTTTTTTTATAACCAGTCCAGCAAATGACAACACCATCTGATGGTAGCATGGTTTTCTCTAAAAACTAACAATATAGTACTTAAAAATATCTGTTAACTATAAGTAAATTAAAAAAAAAGAAAAACTTTTGAAAAAATATCATTCTACTGTTTAATCTTAAAATATCATCCGGGGTATTTTTTATTGTCCTGCTCCTTGGCCAGATAAAAGATTCTGTTCATTCTCTATTTCCATCGTCCTTTGGGTCCACATCACTTTGTTCGATACCATTAGAACCATTATCATTATCATCAATATTGACAGCTTCATCTACCCCAGGAACATTATTGTTAACTTCATTACTAATATCCCGATCCATATTTTTAACAGCTTGTCTTAAATAGGTAGTCATATGGAGCATAACTATTTCAGGAACTTTATTAGATAGATACCCTGATATCAGCGCGTATGTATTTACTAGTGGTGAATTAGGACCATTTATTCCCAAATACCTGAAATAATTGTTATTGTTATCTAGCCATTATAAATTTGATATTATTTATACATATCATTTTTGCCGAATACCTCCAACCACGTGGTTCAAATTTCAATACATCTTTTGATACTTCCAGGGCGTAATTACCATCGCTCGCTTCATTTTTCAACTTGTTTACACGAAATGTAACGTGACATGTAAAATCTTGTACTTCGCCAGAAAACAAAAAGGAGTTCGCTGCATTGTTGACTTTTAAATGTCCAGAGCCTCGTACCTGAATTCACAGAAAATATTAAAAATAGGCTAGTTGACTCATATCAAAAGTTATGAGAATAATATTTAATTCACATAGTATTTAGTGCAAGGGTCCGAAATATACCAAGTGCATTAAAGATACAATAGTTTCCCTCTATCTTTTTCATACAAAGTCCGAGGAAAATACAAAGCAACATATTGAATAAAAAAATTACATATTTACATTGAACATATAAAAAAAGAGATAGGTGTCATTCGTATCGGGCCTGGCTCACAGATGACCCTTCTCCTTTAGTTGTCTTGCCTTAATTGTAAAGAAACTTAGTTTCTAATCCTTGCAAACCTTTCAAATTCTTACGCTTATGTTTAGCATAAGACTTACATGTAAGGAGTTAAATCTGATAGATTCGCCTATTCTTATAGCATTTTCGACTTTATATGCGCCTCCTGTGTGCGTCGAGTATGCAGTGTCCAGTCCACTCAGTACCAGATCGGTTAATTTTACCACAGAGTGTTGAGCTCTGCCTTCGACCTAAAAAGTACAAACTTGGATAAAATGCATATAAAAACGTGTTATGAAACAACTTAAAAAAAGTGGCCAATCATCTATAAATTGGAACAGTTAAATTTTGTGTCGTGAAGCATAATAACTAAAGGTTTATTTATATGAATCAACAACCTTGCAAGACTAGCTAGCTAACATCTTAAATAACAAAATTTTCTTAGGGTCTTACCATAACTCAAAACAATAATTTAAAAAATGATTTTTCATGCATACTGTCGTGATATTAGTAAGTCTATGTGCCGTTCATACGAAAAAGTTACACGCGCGACGCTCGCAATGCGCACAGAGCTAAGAACATTCAGAAATTAATATTTATTTTAGTATGAAACTAAAATGTGTCATATTATTACAAGTCTTAGAACAAAATATCTTATATCATATATAGTACATATTAGTCTTACAACGAATTACATGTCTTACCTCGTCAGTCCAACTTATTTCCAAAGGTTCTATGGGTTCTGAAGCTACATTTTGTGCCCCGGTTGCTTTATTCAGACTCTTGATAACATTTGACATATAATTTGTTGTCCTCTTAAAAAGATTCTGTTGAAGGTGTCTAAAGATACCATTGATTAAAAAAATCACATGAAGATAATTGTATACAGGGTGGAAAGGAAATCAATTACTTATATAATAACTAGTATAACGCAATGTTACATTAGTTACTCATGACAATTTACTTTGTTTAAATAACATAAATATTTTCAGTATTTTTTAAATTGTTTAAACAGGATTTTGTAGTGTCTTTGATGTTAGTAATATAAAAAGTTGTTACGACATATTTATGGACCCGGAGGACATTGCAAACGTTTCTACCTATCAATTCGCATGAGCCGGCGCATTAGTATTAACCCATGATATTATGAATTCAAGAATCCAGTTCGAGCGTCCTGGAGACTCTCCCCGGAAGCGGGACCCCTAGCGGAAATGCCTTCCAAAGAGAGATCCTCATGTAGAGGTTCTAAATCTGGTGATATCTGAGTAGCCGTCAGCGGCATCAGCTCAGGCCAAGTATGAGTCCATACGACTGCGATCTAAATCCAAATAAAACATGCGTAATAGGTATTACATCAAGAAGAAACAATAATACAGTACAGGAAATAAATCACATAACTTACCGAACCTCCGGCAGCATGGTTGCGAAGGTGGAAGTCACGTTTACATAGGAAAGTACTGAGATTCGAAGTTTTGACATTAACTCGTTTTGTATCGGTTTTATTAAGACACTTTCCAATTTGTAACCTTTAAAATAGAAGTTTTTATTTTTTTCTGGACGTGATATTTCTCTATAAATATTTTAAATATCCACTTATTTTTTGTGGTATTAAATAACATGGCATTCTTGTTAAATTACCTAATCCTTCAGCAAAATAGGGCGCTATGATTGGAGGGGACCCGAGTTCTGGGGCTGAAATCTGGAAGAAAAAAGATCATTAAATTAAAATAGAATAGCAATTAAACTTTTTTCTAGCACTATCATTTTAATTTAAATGTAACTTGGGTAGGTATACACGGTACGGTATAATAATATTTGGCATCTATCATTAGACAAGCTTTAGTAATATGTGTAATATCACACTTCATAAGAATTATTTATCGTTTTTAAGTGAATGCAAATAAAATGATGTATTCGGGAGGCACTTAAAAAGAGCCGTCTCCGTGTCAAATTTTAACACAATTAAACTTACAAAAAATTATCAAAACAAATCAAAAGAGCTCAAAAATATAGTCTATTTTAGAGGAGGTAATTATTTTTTAGGAATACTCTGAATCTTAATAGTTACAGACAAAATACTAAGAGAGAAAAAAACACCAATTTCATAGGTAAGGACCCAATTTAATGTTACGGCTCATGTAACCAGCCCATTGCCAGCCCAGGGAACATAAAAGTCCCCACTTTCTACTACCTGTTTGGTAGTAAAAAGGCATTTTTATTTAAATTATTAAATGTTTTATCCGGTTTTCTAAAGCCACCCGTCACTGTATAATCGGATTTAATTTTCGTTAATAAAATTAAAGTAAAGCTAGCTTAAAATATTAATTACCTCTATACTGAATTGGCAGTTGGTTAGCCTGAAACTGCCCTGACCCAAATAAACGGATTCGCCCTGCAGCCGTGCCACAGCGGAACCAGACAAATTGCAATATTCAGCTATTATCCTAAATAAATAAAACATTTCTGTAATAATTTACTGAATTAAAACTACAGTATCATGTTATTGACGACCTCCGACGTCGAGTGGTCTGTATGCCGGTCTTAAGGCGTCGCCATCTCGAGAGGTTCTGGGTTCGATCCCCGGTGGGGGCAAATGTTTGAGTGAAGAATTTTCAGGCATTTGTTCTCCAGTTTTGGATGTTTATTAATATTTATATATATTCAAGATATTTATATGTATTTATCTATTAAATATATTTATCTGTCATCTAGTGTCCGTAACACAAACAGAAAAAACGTATTGCTTAAAATGGGGCTTGATAGGTGTGAATGTTTGAAGATATTTATTTATTATTTACTGTATAATGTAAAAATTAAACCATCTTCAATCTTAAACAACATCTGCCCGAAACAAAGCAGATATTGTCACATTTTTTTTCTATTTTTGTAAGATTCAGTCCGACACACGCAAATACGGGCGCTCTTCGCTTTGTTTGTTACTTGCTATCATACACACGTAAGAAGAATTTCTTGGTATAAAAAATTTCGAATCAGACTAGCTAACTCAGCGATACAAGTTTTGATAGTGAACTTTACAACGGTCGCATACGTTTTTTCTCCATACGTTTACTCGCAACGCAACTATTGGCAACTTTAAAGAACATCGTTAATCCCACGAAGTAATACTCGTATGTGGCAAGTCTATACATGGAGTAAACCTATCTTATATTTTAATAAAGCAAATACTTGCTACATTCTTAATCTATAACACAAGCACGTGATGGGTGAGCGTAAGGCCCGGCGCAGATTATCGGCATCGGCAAGGAAAGGAATTTCTCGGCATCCCTACATGCAAGCGTACACTATGCCTTGGCATGCTGCAACGTCCTTAGGGATGACGAAGCGTCCTTAAACATGCCGTACCGTCCAAACTACCCCCGAGTGTTGCCTTGGCAGCGTCCTGAAGGATGCCGAAGTATCGCAAAGCAACCTCAAGGCCGCCGATGCAGCAATCTCAAGCATACCCAAGCGGTATTTTTGTTACTATGGCCATATATCATGCCAATTTCTACTTTGTTGCCATGAAGTCAATATATGACGCTTATTTTACCTAAAATCCTGAGCCGTGCCGATGCCGATAATGTGCGCCGGGCCTAAGAAGATTTTCCGTTAAATAATATTAATAATGATAATACTCACTCATTATTAGGAACACATACATACAGTATGAGCTGAGAGCCATCCACTGCTGGACATAGGCGAACAGGGGACGACTCTCTCAAAGGATTGCTTAAGGGTTGGCTTAAAATTCTATAAACTCTTGTCTTTTGTTATAATTATGTAATATCATTGACTACAGTTAATTTTAAAAATACCACACAGGAATTACAAGGTAAAATTCAGTAAGTACTTATGATGATTATACTCATGGCTACCAGGCGAGCATGATAGTGAGGAACAGTGTATCTATTGCTTACGCTGGACTACCATGACCAAAAAAGGTTTAAATGGAAATAAAATACTCACGCTGCTTGTCCCCTACTTTTAACTTCCTGCAGAGAAAATGGAGACACCTTATGTTTTTCGGTTGTGTACGCAAAGGAAGTCTGATTCCTCAAAATCAGGTATCTGGTCTCCACGAGCATCTTAGTTACCGTAGCCTCCACTCGAAGCACGTTTGTAGGTAATGAAAATACCACTCTAGGGTTCTTCAGATGGGGTAACCGAGATAGATGCAAATCTTTAAAGAGTCTATACAACGGGAAAATTACAAAATTAAGTTCATTTTTTTAAGAGTGATGCTTTAATTAGATAAAAGAAGAGTGATTTTGAATCTTAAAGATTTATATAGTTATAAAGACAAAGAGCGAATAGTATTACGTTGGATAAATTAAACAGAAAGCGATTAGGAGAAGGTCTCCGATCGCGCTAAATAAGAACATACAAAACTTTAATACATTAACCACAACCAAATCACAGTTCAAATAACACCTCTGCCTACCCCTTCGGGGAAAGAGGCGTGATGATATGTTGTGTTATGTTAAATCACAGTTGAAAACGTTATGGCTTATCCTCTATCTCTTCGCGGCGACACAAAGAAACGTGTAGGCTACTCTCCAACTCACGCTTTCGTCTTTCTATTAATATGTATTTATTATAAACTCCTTTTTTTTATATATTCACTTTACGGCTCTGGTTGCAGGACCTTTTGAGCCACACGTTAACAGTAGAATACATTTCTTCAGTAGTTTGCATTGAAATGCTAGTGTAATGCATTTCAATGCACCTTGGGAGAGTTTGGCGTCAAACGGTCTATGGCAGTCACTGTGGTGCTACTTGGATGAGGTGGATTACCACGATAAAAAACTCATCACTTTTCACACCACTTGACGCTTATTTCGATAATCCTCCACATTGCACATCATCACAGACACTTGTTACAGAAAACTACACTGATTTTACGTAACAATATCCACTCCGAAACAGTATTACAATCGTCGAAATAAAAATCACGTCCGCCATTTCGTCAAATGCCGCCAAAAACTATTATAAACTCCACACAATAACACTTCACAATGCTTCAGGTATCTATTAGTACTTATTTATATACATCATCACCACGAGTGAGAGAGAGACTTATCTGCCATCACCGCGCGCAGCAGTTCGGTGACGCGCGGCCATCTGAGTCCATTTTTTTTCTCGTCTGCACGACATCGGTTCGAGTTGGTATCCGATAGTATAGTGATAATTTTATTGCTGATATTGAGTCGTATGTATTTCGCGGTCTTCGTGTTCTTCTTCCCATAACTCTTTTTAAATGAGTATAGTGTGGTAGCGTGTGAGACTTTTTATAGCAATATATTTTTACGTTTTTACCAGATTTGGACTTATTATTTACCTGATTAACACGCCCCGCTATACCAAAAATGCGAGCACGAGAGTATGGTGCGCTCGTGTTCCCTCGCCATTCTTCGCTTCTCCTCGCAACACTCTCGTACTCGCGTTTCCTCTAGTCGTGTTGTGGAGAGTGTCGATGGGCCATAACGTTTTCGACTGTTATGGTTGTCTATCTATATGATCTATACATACATAATATTATAAAACTGTAGAGGTCGAATGTCTGTACATAGAAAAAAAAATGCTTAAAACCAACTCAGGGGGATGTTCAAAGAGGGAAATTACCAAAAAATGTTTTTAAATTTCTTTTGTTTCTTTATCTTTCTGTTTGTACGGGCTAATCTCCGCAATGACTGGACCGATTTCAATGGAATTTTGCATGGTGATACCTTATATCCCGTCAACATCATAGATACTTTTTATTCCGGAAAATTAAAGGGTTCCCGTGAGATAGTTAAAAAACCAGTAACCGCGGACGAAGTCGCGGGCAACAGCTAGTTAAATAAGTTCTTATTGAGCGCGATCGGGGCCAAGATCAGTGTTACTTACTTGTAAGCTTTAGTTTAGATATTAAAACAAAACAGTTTTCTTTCGCCATGGTCGGGCCTTGAATGTAGTAAATACTGTGCAAGGCAAGGAACGAATTTTAACTATCGGATATACGGTTAAATGTAACTATGTGTGTTCCTATGAAAAAATTTGTAATCTACGAATAATTTTTTTATAACATATCCTGGTATAATGATAAGAACAACTCCTCTATCGAAGAAAATAGATACATAAATCGCACACACAAAAGCTTACACGTGAACGACGTTATCGAAAATAAATAGTCCATCTGTGACTTCAAGTGCTTCTGTTTCATTTTTAAGCTGAAGATTCACTTCTCGATTCCCAAATGTCTGAACCAATATCTATAATAGAATTTAAAAGATTAATTTAGTTACCTGAGGATACTTTTTATTTAGCTACTTAACGGTCTGCTCTGAAACATCAGTACTGGGCTTGCTGTCTGAAGAGGGCAGGGAAATCACTGGATGTTTCGAGTATTATGAATGTGCATTTTATTTAGCATGTCGGCAAAGATAAGTTCCGAACTGGATGTCTAGAAATCTAGAATGTTTTACCTAAAAAATTCCTACGATAAATTTATAAAAAATAATAAAATTTGAAAAAAGAAAAAAGAATGTACCAGCTGCTTTGCTTGCCTAGCATGTCGTAAAAGGCGACTAAGAGCGTATTGGGTACTGGGTGATTGTGTAGGCGATGAGCTAGCCACTTGTTACTACTCTTTCACGATTTTTCATCTGACCAAACCCAATTTTTGTATGGCTAAACGTGGTCTTAAGGAACACAGTGCTCCTTGGACTCTGCCTACCCCTTCGGGGAATACAGGCGTGATTTTCTGTATGTATGTTATGTATGCAAAATTTTGCACTCGTGCATGAGTTAAAATATATTTTACTGTGATCTTTGTTTGAAGAAGATGTAGCGTTACCTACATCTTCTTCAAACAAAGCCTGCTAGTGCTGGCAACTTTCAATGTGTACGGGGTCTGTGTACTTATGAGCCTTTTTTCGTCGTACGATATTCGGTAATAGTAATTTTTCGGTTAATGGAAAGAGAATTCGCCCGCCGCGCCACTCACCGCTCCAGTAGTTGCCGGGCCGTTAAGAAGAACGCAAGTCGTCCGTACGGTATACATTTGGCTGGTGGGTTCGTTCTCACCGCCACTGATTAAGTCTAGGCGCCTCGCGCTTGGGGATTACTCCTAATATAAAAACTTATTCCAACTTACCGATTCCAGCGCATTTTCCATAGGAGCTTTATGAAGTTTCCATTCGTCAACAAACCGCTTAATAACCGCTGTAAAAATACACACCAACTTATTTTATAATTACTTATTACTCGATTTTATCTCATTGTAAAGGATAGCATTTTAGTTTAACAAATGTTTTATTATATTGGACCGAAACCTCTATTTAAACATATTCATGAGATTTATATATCATTTTCATGACAAGTACATTGGTAAAAATAATACATTCATTATGCTAAGTTAGTAGTTTTAATAGTAAATCGTTAATTCTATATTAAAAATCATAATTCTTACGTTCCGAGAAATATTCATGTATAGTACCCTCCATATCTTCACCGTTAATTGCTCGATTAGATATAAAATATACTAAAAAAACTATGTTAAAAATCATCTTCCTTCAATTATCAGTTTCTCATCCATCAACGAGTTAAATGAAAGAATGGATAAAAAAAGAATCTTGGTTTGATTGAGAAATCAAATTAAAGTCAAATGCCATAACATAAGGATATATAACTAAATTGGCTAAGCATTTCACAATTAAGTTTTTGAGATAAGAAACTATGAAAAACCTTTCATACAATATTTTTGATGTTTTAAATCATTGGTAAAGGACGCATGTAATATGTTACAGCAAATATTATGTATTTGCTCATTAATATTATTCGTAGAAGGAAATGGTAAGCATAACGACATTAAATTGATAACACTACATAAATAAATAAAATTGCTTACATTTCTGTTTTATTAGTTGTAGGAAAGGTTAAGGCAAGCAAAAGAAGTTATAAAAAAAACAACAATAATAAAAACTGTTGGTTGAAATTGGAACCTAGCAGATTTTTCGAGAAAATAGAAATATTAGAAGGTAACAAAATAATAAAATGTTATTATAGATATTGCAATTCACGAAGGCGACTGAATCATTGGACTTTAGACTACATTAAGGCGTTAGGAGCGAAGCTACTCTGCATCATAAACTACAACAACTAGTAGCATTAACATTTTCTGTCTCTACATTACAATTTGAATTATTAATATCAAGATATTATATATCGACGACCTCCGTGGCCAGGTGGTAAGTGTCGCTATGATTGGACAAAGAAAACTCTTGTAAGTTAAGAGTCTACAAACAAAACAACAGTGCCACTATAAAAGTGCAAAAGATAATTATGAATGTAAAAATGAAGAAGGATGACTGGTGAGGTATTAACTAAGCTGAGAAGAGCACAGAAGATAAATCTTAAAAAGCTGTTATAAAAATGAGGATGACGTACATACAGTCGCGTGCAAAAATATGCATACACATTTGACAGTCTATAATCGCCTCTAATATCAGTCATATATGTTTGCACGTGATTGTACGTAGAGCTCATGTCAATGTTAAACAGTTTGAAGATATGGGAGAAATTGATTGTTAAACAACTGAGAGATGATTAGCTAACACAAAATCCATACTGGACATATGCCTGGCCGTAGAAAATCGACTACAGAATTCGAGAGTCAAGTGATTAATTTACTATATTTTATTGTGTTTCAGCGGAGTATGCTGTAGCTCGGGAAAAATATGTGAAAGACACCAAACAGCAAGCTAAAACATTTGATACGCAAACGCTTAATGTAAGTAGTGAATTAGGTACCTATTATGACACTCTGTAATTGTAAGTATCTACAACAACGAATTAAGATATATAATCCCCAATTCGTTGCTCTACAAAGACAAGCATTTGAATAAATAATATTGGTGTTAATTTATTAAAAATTTTGTGACAGTAACTGTATCAGTGTTTTATGTTTACCAGCCTATATATAGCAAGAACAACAAAACACGATATTATGATAAAAAACAAAATTCATATGAACTGTCAAAAATGCCCTGCCGGCTTGATTGTTTAACAGTACATAATGTTAATATTGGTTTACGTGTGTCTGTGGTGATTTTTGCCACTGACTAAATCACGCTCGTGCAATTGTTTATAAATATTGCAATTAAATGTGAAGTCATAAAAAAACTAAAAGTTGTATTTAATAGAAAATATTCTCTTTTTCCATGATATCAACCTCTTATTTCATTTACAATTATATTTTTATGTGTATGCAGATAGTTTCTTTCGCTACTTTACGAAATTTTTCGCCGACTTCAAACTCTTTTGAATTCATCAAAATAGCAAAATCTAAGAAAAACTGCCTTGTAGATTTACTAACTTATTGCCTATATGCCCAATGCACACAATTTTTTTTACATTATTATTTGCTACCAATAATATAAATTAATATTTCAAAGATCGTGTGTTTTTTCGTACGTAAAAACTAACGTTCGATAATGATTTTTCTAATTTATAATGAAGTGTTATCGAAATTTTATCTTGTACATTCGTTACCTTAATAATCGATATATTACAATGTCCAAAATCAATTCAACGTTCCGGTATTATGAGTCTTGAAAAAGCACAATTTTGAATTTTATAGGATGATATACAGTGTGAGACCGTATCTATGGCAAAGAACTGCGACAAATGTTTGGCAAGAGATATTGAGTTCAGTGCCTGGAGAGCAAATATACTCAGATATATGTGGCCATTGTACTGATAGTTATTCTAGCTTTCGCTATTTTGTGCTGATCAAAGATGACTGCTCTGCGTGAAGTTTAGTTCTGTAACCAAATCGAAGTAAAGGACAATTCCTAAATAAATAAAAATAAACATTCTTCAGGTGTCGCCATCTCGTGAGGTTCTGGGTTCGATCCCCTATGGGGGCAAATGTTTGTATGAAGAATACAGGCATTTTTTCTCCAGTCTTGGATGTTTGTATATCTTATTAATATGTATATATCTATTATGTATATTTATCCGTCATCTAGTATCCGTAAAACAAGCAGCATTAGTTGCTTAAAATGGGGCTTGTTGATAGGTGTGAATGTCTGAAAATATTTTATTTATTCTTAATTTTTTTTTTATTTCAAACATTGATGACCTTGAAACAAGTGAACATTTGAAACAGTTGAAATTCCGACATAGAATTTTTAACTGAAAAAATCATGGTCACTTTCTTTTTTACTAAAATCACGGCTCTATCTCTGAAGGGATAGGCAGAGGTATTAAACACTTACATTTCGCCTGATATATCTAAGTCTCCACTAAATAAACAAAAATGAAAACCGACGGTTGATGTGGTTTATTTCGACGCCACAGGCTGAGGACTCCACTCGTACTTAACATCAGGTGAGGTGGAGCCATTGGTCCTGTTCTCTAATCCTCTATAGGTACCATTAGTTCCCAAAGTGGTCCAGGTGGACTCCTAGGGGTCTTGTTGTCTTCGCATCTTCACATTTTTGTCGAGTTTTGGGAATATGGTGTAGCTACAGGAGGTTCACCGGAAGCAGATAAATTATGAAAGTGGTCTATGAGAAAAATAAGTCTGGGAACCTCTGCTCTATACTGTTACTATATAGCACTTAAGTGATTTTAATCATTGTTAGGCAATGCTCCAATCGAGAGGAAGAATTGAGGGTAAAGGAATGATCATGGAGGAAATTCCAGCTGGCATGAACCTCGGCGGTTACTCCATGCTTAAAAACGAGTCTTGGGTGATGTAAGTGTGATACGCTATAACTGTCTGACGATTATTAAAACAATATTGAAAATAAAAATAATTTCAAATAGGTAAGTGCTTTTTGATATCTTATTTCTCAGTTTCTTGCCATCTAACGTGTCTCACTTTTCTCCTCATTGACATGACCCAAAGAAAACACTTATGTAATTTGCTGAAACAGAATACTAGTTTTTCCAACAAGAAAAGCTGAAAAATAGTTTGAATTTGGTCGAGATAGCGAATAAAGCTAAAATGGATTCCTGAGCGTAGCAAGCAAGCGATTCAAAGCTACGAGAGGCGAATAAATTTGTTACCGAATGTTTACCGAGCCAATACAAAAACACTACTTTTCACTTCAACGCCACCCGAGAAAGAAGTAACAAATTTATCTTGAAGTTTTAACGTGTCATTTTAAAACCTAATCGATTTTACCATCAAAGTCATTCATTCTCATTTAAAGGAGCGTTCAATTTATTTTCGTTTCTACGCAAAATTCGGAATATAAAAAAAAACAAAAGAAGCCTTCCCGAGGCTGTGAGATGAAATTATTTTTAACTTTACCTGTATGCCAACATGATTTGTTCGCTTAAAATTTATGTCCGCATAAAATTATGAATAAAAACTATTTTACTTTCGTAATTAACCAGCCATATCCAAAAATGCCATGATGTTGCAACCTAAAAACACGCACATTTTCTATCAGACACTGATCAGATACTATTAACGTATACAGATATAAAACCGTCATTATTTCAAAATATCAAAATTTTTGTAGTATAAAAGCACGACCTACTTTCACATGATATAATCAAAATTCTTGCGCAGAGCGAATATATCTGGCAAGCAGCTTAATGTCCTCATAAGCCGTACATGTTTTACGAGATAGCTGGCCACTACAATACCTATTACAGATATTTGAATTCACGAGGGCGCATAAATCTTTCGACTTTAGACTCTGTCTTAACCTTTTAAGGGCGAATTCGACCAATTTTCGATTAGTGACAAAATCACTTGCGTGGTTTTAAGAAGTAATGAAATGATTTAATCATTGAATGTTATAGGTTTTTCCATCGTATGAAACTTCGCAACTCAACCATATTCCAAATTAACTTACTGGAGACAGACCTGGGCAATATGGTACTCAAAACGCACCTGAACCTGAACGACCTGCACCTGCTAGGCTCCTTCGAGCGTGCCTACCGCGACAACTCCCCGTCCAACTTGTACTACATGCCGACATATGGATTACTTGGGTAAAATAATCTTGCTTTATATTAAGTCAACAGTCCCGCATAAAATTCAAATGATATCATGAAGCTGCGTTGTAGACACGACGTTTTTAAGGACTATTCACACTATTCAGCTCTATTCAGCGTTTTTGTATGTAAAACGTCGATTTTATATGAGATGCTTACGCGGCTGAACAGACGCGGAAAGCTGAACAAGCTCCATGCAAAACTGACGTTTTCTATGGACAAACGCTAAGTAGAGCTGAATGAGTGTGAGTAGTCCCTTACTGTATCATTATCATCATCATCATTACCAGCCCGTTACCGCCCACTGCAGGGCATAAAACTATTTTACTTTTGGAATATTTAATTAACTAGCCATATCCAAAAATGCCATGACGTTGCACCCTGAAAACACGCACATTTTCTATCAGACAACTATAAACGTATACAGATAGATAAAACCGTCATTATTATAATACCTGCTATATTTTATCTGAGTCCCTTAGACTACCTACATGGTAGGTCTGTGGGAGCAACCACGGATCTGATGATTTCTATTTTCGGTTTCAATTAAGTTTTAACTTTTAAATTAATTTCTTAAACATGTCTCTTTATGATTCCGAGAAAGTATTTACTTAAATAAATCAAAAATGAATAGTTTTTTTTTCTACCAGGATACTTTTGAAGAACGTGGTTTATGCAGTAGAGGGTAGACTACGGTTCCTGTATGACAGTCCTTACATAGTGTTGATCAACTCTGTAGTAGATGTTGAAGATGCTATGATTTCGGTAATTACTTTTAGTGGAATCGTTATTTATAATTTGTCATCTTCACCATCATATCCAGCACTGGTCCACTGCTAGACAAAGACCACGCTTGGATTACCACATCAATCGATCCCGCGTCGGTCACATCTCGCGGCCTTCACCAGATCTTAACCTTGTTTGCGGGAGCCTGCCAACGCTGCCCCTTTCTGTACAAGTCGACCAAGCTAAAACGAGTATACTCACGTCCCCTAAATTAGAGGCTAAATCGGGGCAGTAATGGTGGGGATAAATCGACCCTAAAATCGTCTGCTACTCTACAAACTAAAAATCGTAACGATTGGGGATCGCACTAAATCAGTGTAGGGAGCGCCACGATGTTGCCCTGATATTGCCTCTGATTTAAGTGACGTCATAGATAAATTAGGTAGTATAGATCGCTATTCCCATACATCGGTTTTTAGTTCGTCTAAAACTTATTATTGTTGCTTGTACCCCTTCATTCGACTTATTACGTTAAGTGGCGCTACTATACTAGCGGAATCAAAGGTAAATTAAGTAATTCCGCTAGTTTATTAGCCACCTGGGAATATCTATCTATACTACTTAATTTGTCTATGGGGACGTGAGTCAACCCCATAGAGTTACCAAGCCAAGTAAAGCCCTTGTTTTGCACCTCGCGTCAATTACGTCTTGACGCTTAGGTACGGTCTGCAAAGAGGATACGCTATGACATTGAAAAGTAAACAAGTGTTTGTTATACTTTAATCTGCATTTATTGTTTTCGAGCGGGTGGGTAATCGTATTCCAGCAAGGTGCAAACTTGAGCTTGGTGGAGTTATAAAATCCATAGCAGTAGAAAAGTCTATTTGTAGAAATCGCTAGGGCAACATAGAGCAGTAGGCTAAGCCACCTCCACCTAGCTGGCCCATTGGGTATCTTTCCATGCCGTGGCAACCACTCGAAAACCTCTCCGCCCCAACGCCTTTTTCAACATTGTCTTCTATAGTTGTGTCTAGATATTTTTTTTATTTTGTGAACTTCATTATACGCATTGTTGCCTTTTACATTCATCTCACTGATTCATTTTCATTTAGGATACTTATAATAATTTAAAAATTTATTTATTTCAGTATCAGATTAACGCTACTGAACCTGACAGGCCACAACCAGTTCTAAAAACCCAAATTGGTAAGTACAAAGTTCATGTGTTTCAAGTATACTCATTGTATAATATAAGAGAATAATTGTAAAAATGTCCTAATTTCGATTTACTTTCCATTAATAGGGGACTTCATAGATAGGTTAAAGACGGGCTTGGACCAATGGTTGAAAGATTTTTTTAATCACTACTTAATTTTCTTCAAACCGACCTCATCAGTATCGTTGGACTATCGGTTGGTAAATTTTTTTACGTTTTGCTTTCTTTAGAATATATTATGGCCCCAGGGCTCTGATCGCGCTAATTACCAAATCTCAGTCGAAAACGTTACGGCCCAGCCACACTTCACGAGAAATGAAATGAAATCATTTATTCTGCAATTAGATTTACACTAAATACTTTTGCACGCCAATATTTTCTTTCCTACTAGCACTTCGACGTGAATGGCCTGTTGAGAAGAAGTGCCGCATAGCCTTTTTTAAACAGCCATAATAACAAAAGGAATTTAGAACATTTTAAATATTGTAAAATAAGTATATGTGCAGAGGAGCAAATTATAGTAGCCACGAATTTGTTATTTTTAAAATAATCTTCTATCTAATAATCCTCTTTCATTAAACAGCTTTTAACAGTTGACTTAAATTTATGCAGGGGCAAGTCAATAATACTTTGTGGCAGCGTATTATACATTCTTATGCTGATTCCTATAAAACATTTAACAGTCTTGTGAAGTCTGAGGTTTGGAACGGCGAGCTTATGCTTATTTCTGGTGTTGCGGCTATGGCAGTCAGAATTTTTAAGGAAAGTATCATAGTGTTTACGTTCATACATAATACAATCAAAGATGTATTGAGACGCCACAGTTAATATATCAATTTCCTTAAATAATTCCTTGACTGAGTCACGTGGTCTAAGGTTGTATATGGCACGAATGGCTCTCTTTTGAAGTACAAAGATAGTCTGAATGTCAGCAGCGGAGCCCCACAACAGTAGACCATACGACATTACGCTGTGAAAATAGCTAAAATAAACTAAGCTCGCCGTTTCAACATCAGTCAGCTGCCTTATTTTTCTAACTGCATGCGGAGTTGAACTTAGTCTTTCTGCTAGAGCCGTAATATGTGGACCCCATTGCAGCTTAGAGTCCACAGTAATTCCAAGAAAAGTTGTAGAATTAATTATTTCTATAGGTTCCTCCTTTATACAAATTTGAGTATCAATCTGCTTTACGTTAGGCATACAAAATTTAATACATTTTGTTTTCTTAGAATTAAGTGCAAGGTTATTGATATTTAACATATCAATAACCTTGCACTTTGCAGAGTTTAGACTTTGCAGACCCTTGCAGAGTTTCTTGCCTGTATCTTCTCTAGACAAGGCCTCCCGGTAGTGAACAGGCCGAAAAAAAAGTAGTGGTATTATCAATTTAAGGATACTTATAATTTATTTTGTTTGTTTTGACTTGTCAAAAGTGTATTTGATGATACCAATTTGATTAAATGACTTTGAGTTTGAGTTTGATATCTATTAATCTGTTTCAGTACATTCCAAAGGAAAAGAACAGATCTTCTAAACGCGTATGCGGAGAAGGCCCTGTCGCTCATGAAGCAAAAGCTTCATTCGTTAAACGCATCTGCTATAAGATTGCCATCCTTCAATATTGCCACTGTCACTGGCTTGGTGAGTCATACTTCTTCAGTAATAACCAGCAGATGATCTTTTTACGGTACACTGGAGAAAGTTGGCAGCTGACTATTGCCACCAAATTAAACATCTATTACAAATCGATTATTTGTGATTTAAACTACCTAAACCATTTTATAGGTTTTTGCTATCTAAAAAAATGACCGCGAACTTTGGAGGCCACAATGGTTATATATAATATATAATGGTTATATACGGTTATATATAATATGGCCTATAATCTATTTTCTCAACTTACTTTCATGGGTTGACAGGCAGAGATCTCTGTTAGGGATATGTCCGCCCTTGCAAACATATGTTAACAACCTGTTTTATGTATTTGTTTTTGAATTGCAATTAAGAGTATATATGGTTATGTGAAACTCCGTTCTAGACGTTTTCGACTAAAAATCATACTCCTCTACTCGACCTGACATCAGAGACACTATTTCGTAGTGACAGAAGGGCTACCACGATTATCACGGCATTTATGCAGCGATTCGAAATTGGTCGAATTTCGTCGGCTGTACCAACTGTAAAGTTGGAGACACATTACTAAAACGCGACTCGACCCGACAAAGTGCGATGCGTGCTGAGTGCAATCTAACTGTATTATTGGCTACCTGTTGGATATGACTTCGTCCGCGGTTACCACAGATCACTGACAGCCGCTTCGCTTATGGCGGTTACTATGTTTTTTTAACTATTCCACGGGAACCCTTTAATTTTCCGGAATAAAAAGTATCTAAGATGTTGACTAGGGATATAAGGTATCACCATGCAAAATTTCACTTAAACCGGTCCAGCCATTACGGAGATCAGCCCGTACAAACAGACAGAAAAACAAATAAAAAACCTTTTTATCTTCTTTTTACATCTGACTTAATTTTAAGCCTTTTTTATGTACGACCTTAAACCTTAAACTTACATAAAAGAAACAATAGTTGGCAAAGGCGAACTTATCCCCTACAGAGATATCTTCCAGTCAACCCAACAACCAGTCAAAGAGTAGTGTATTTCCACCTTAAACGTTATATAAAAATAAACTAATCCCGGAGTCCCTATACATATACCTCTCATTTTATTTAGACGGAACTTCACTTTCGGAATTGAATACGTGAACCGACAATTGGGAATAAGGGGACACCAATTCAAGGCGACGGACTGAAGCCCGCGCCGGTTAACCTTGAACATGGCTGCCATAAATATATAAAAAAACTTTATTTCAAACCAGTATCTTATTAGTAATCTGCGCCAGTATTTCATTATAAGCACTTGTAACATTTTACAGTAGGTATTAACTAATAACAACCGCGTTCGCTCGTGTGCTTCCACCGAGATCCTCGAGCGAACCAAATGCGGTAGAGGAGAGCATCCTGGGTTTTAGTGGGTTCGAGTCCCACATAACCCCACCCCCCCGGGTGGAAGGTATGCGCGGGCATTTCCTAGGGATAAAAAAAAGGTATTAACTAATAAAGTAGGTCCCCTTTTAGTCCGGAACACAAAAAGAATGTACCAACTGCTTTTCTGGCATGTCGTAAAAGGCGACTAAGGGCGTATTGGGTACTCTTTCACGATTTTTCATGTGACCAAACCCAATTTTTGTATGGCTATATGTGGTCTTAAGGAACATAGTGCTCCTTGAATTACAGGTTTGATTGTATGTATGTATTAACTAATACTAGGAAATTTACCAAGGGTCCCCAAACTAGGGTATGCCTGTATCTTGGGAGACCTAAGAGTTACACATTATCTACCTATATACGTCCCACTCTGGCACTAACCTTCCTACACGAAGAAACACATGACGAGTAGCCGTAGCGACGATACAACTCATTGCAGTTTGTTGGGTAGAAATCGCCAGAAAAGCAACCAGGATCAATCGCTTAGGAATTACCGTAGTGACGGTTGCTGTATTGGTCGAATCATCAATCTATAGATAAATAACTTTTTTTTTCAATGTTTTTCTTAGCATATAGAATTAACGGATGGAGCTTTAAGGGGGCTGGATACTCTTTATCGACGATCTGTAGCCACAGGCTACAATGAAGTAACTAAAATACGGAAAGTTGATGCTATTGTAGGTTTTAGCTTCATAAAGGTATGTAAAAAAATTGACATTCTTCGTAACCGAGTACCTAGTTTGTGCGCTTGTTTCAATCCTCATATTATACATTTTTACTGGACTCGCACCCGGAGCCTCAGAGAGACCATTATTATCAGTCCTAAGAGATAAACCTGCTTGAAATTCATTAATAGCATAAATTACCTATGAAAAGTTAATTTATAAATATTTCAAAGGGACGGATCAATGTATCACACACCTTGTCTCTTTGAGCAACCGACCGTCGTAAACAAAAAATGTACTTTTGTAAAATAAATAATAATTATTATATCTCAGATTATCAGATACCTGAGTGTTAGATTTATTATTTCATAATTTCATAAACAATAGCTTTATTATATTATTATATTTTATTCGTGTAATAATGAATCTCAGGCAGTTTTTACTCTTACGACGTTCTAAATGTATGGGAGCGTTTTAACCTAATATTTTAATACTGCTACTCTAAAAAGAGCTATTAATGTAATTTTGGTCATTGGATAACGTATTTTCTATATCAGTTTAATGTTTTCGGGGCCCCGATCGCGCTAAACAAAAACGTATTTTCCACAACCAAATCACAGTCGAAAACGTTATGGCTCATCCACACTCTACGAGGCCTCACGAGGGAACGCGAGTACGAGAGTATGAAGTGTGGCAGTATCGACTGTGATTTATAGGTATCTGTTATATTTATATGTCATGAATGTCGTAAAAGGCGACTAAGGAAGTATTGGGTCTATGATTGTGTAGGCGATAAGCTAGCCACTTGTTCCTACTCTTTCACGATTTTTCATCCGACCAAACCCAATTTTTGTATGGCTTAATGAGGTCTTAAGGAACACAGTGCTCCTTGGACTCTGCCTACCCCTTCGAGGATTACAGGCGTGATTGTATGTATGTATGTTATATTTACGTAATAATCGTCAAGTAATTACTTACTTTACTTTCTTGGTATAGTCATGTATTAAGAATGGTTAGATCACCAGGAAAATTACGGTCATGAAAGTGGGAAGAAAAAGAGATTGTGTGAATGATGGATGATATGTTGAGGAGTGAGTAACGAAATGGCGATTGATAGAAGTCATGTTACGCCGACCCCAAATAGAAAGGAACAGGGCAGAAGAACAAAAATTTATAACTTTGTAATTTACAGGTGTCTTACAAATACACGATTTATCTGACGACTGGCATGCCACCTCTCAACGGCTTGATTATACTCTCTGCAGACGAAATCACCGCGCAGCTTACGCTCAGCCTTCTTAAGAATCCAGAGACAGTGGACATAACTGTCCATTCGATTCAAGAACTAAAGTTAGTACTGGTAAAAACATAAACGTATAACATTATCACGCCTTTATCCCCGAAGTAGTAGGCAGAGGTTTTCGACTGAAATGTTAAGTCCCCATGTAAGGGCGAATGCCATTCATCGGACAAAATGTGAGGCAAGTTATATTCTGTAGATTTTATTTAAACTCAGTGGCACAGCCGGCGGGATCGGAAGTAATTTGGAAGTGAATTCAAGTGGTCTGCCTGATACGCCATATTGGCAAAAATGGGCTCCCTAGCCTCTTATGGTTGATAAGAGGCTAGGGAGCCGCTAGGGAGCGAGCTAAGCTTAACTAACATAGCTTAGTTTAACTTAGCTCTTGGTCTGCAACCTGCTTAAAGGCCGTCGAAAAAATAGTAGAAACCTCGATTGGGGCAAACACGGTCCTTCAAGGAAAGGTTACAGACCACTCTATAATAACGTCAAAATAATCGGATCCCTTCTTAGGGAAATCAGCAGAAATCAGTGACTAGTAAAACAAAAGCAAAGAAAATCCACACTAAAGAGTTAAGAAAAGTTCATCATATTAGGTAGATATTGATGTTGCGTCGTTAAGCGTGTCGGGGTCTCATGGAGAGTATTCTGAAGAGCTGTTTTGACCTTATTCCACCCTTCTCCTTTCTGCTAAACAGCACGCGTGCCGAATAGCGGAGTAAAGCAATTACGGTACTTTATTTAGCATCGCGTAATAAAAAGTTAGGTCAATATAATTGGCACAGACATCTAGTCCATCCAGAGCTCGGAATTCCCTACCGCCACGCGTGTTCTTTCCGTCTTCTAACATCCTTCAAAATATACGTTGAACGGCATCTTATGGGTCAGCAAGGTGTCGATTTTCATTCTGTTGCCCTAGCATTCTTCACATATGCCTACACATCTACTTCTTAATAGTTCTTACCAACAAGTGTTGTTGAATCATTTGCTGAGGTTTCTATAGAAAATATTATCTAGTTTATATAGTAACGGGGCCGATTCCGTTGTCACAAACTAGACTAAACTAAACTAAATTGTGTACCGATACATCCTTCTCTTCTCCTTGAAGTTAGAGAAGGACAGATACACAATTTAGTATATTTTGGTTCAGTTTGTGCCAACGGAATCGGCTCTTATATTAAGGCAATGGTGGACCAAGTGATAGCTTAAGGAATACACTAGAAGAAAAACAATTATTCTCATCTCTTTTCAGGCAGTAGTTAATACTAATTCTCATTAGAGGAAACCTGTTTGTTACGAATACTATGTATGATGAATATGATGATATAATAATCTTGTTTTGTTTTTGCAGAGAAAAAGCATTAACAATAGAGGGCCCTGCCAATAGAATGATTCCTAACTTTAAGCACGTTTTGGAACATCACATTCTAACAATTATGTCCAACTTGATTTTTCACAATATCAGAGACTTAAGCAGCTTAAGCAAATGCGGTAAGTACATTCTTACGTTCTCATTTCTTATTACTTGTATCATTGATTTTTCAAAATATTTTTCAATTTTTCAGAGCCCCCCTATGTAGGCATCGATGAGAATATTTTCAGTGATGAAGTTGAATCGACCGAAAGACCGGATCAAGGATCGGATCAAGAACCAACTAAGGGACCGGATGAAGGATCGGATCAAGAACCAACTGAGGGACCGGATGAAGGATCGGATCAAGAACCATCTGAGGGACCGGATGAAGGATCGGATCAAGGACCACCTACAAGGCCGGATGAAGGATCGGATCAAGGACCGACTGAAGGACTGGATGAAGGATCGGATCAAGGACCACCTACAAGGCCGGATGAAGGATCGGATCAAGGACCGACTGAAGGATTGGATCAAGGACCGACTGAAGGATCGGATCAAGGACCGACTGAAGGATCGGATCAAAGACCACCTACAAGGCCGGACGTAGTATCGGATCAAAGACCAACTGACGGACCAGATGAAGGATGGGATCAAGAAACACCTACAAGGCCGGATGAAGGATCGGAACAAGAACCGACTGAGAGACCGGATGAAGGATCGGACCACGAACCGACTGAAGGGCCGGATGAAGGATCAGATCATGAACAGACTGAAGGGCCTGATGAAGGATCAGATCACGAATCGACTGAAGGGCCGGATGAAGGATCGGATCAAGGACCCTCTACATGGCCAGATGAAGAATCGGATCAAAGACCAACTGAAGGACCGGATGAAGAATCAGATCAAGTATCACCTACATGGCCGGATGAAGGATCGGATCAAGGACCGACTGAAGGACCGGATGATGGATGGGATCAAGGAAAACCTACAAGGCCAGACGAAGGATCGGATCAAGAACCGACTGAAGGACCGGATGAAGGCTCGGATCAAGAACCACCTACATGGCCGGATGAAGGATCGGATAAAAGACCCACTGAAGGACCGGATGAAGGATCAGATCAAGGACCACCTACAAGGCCGGGTGAAGGATCAGATCAAGAACCAACTGTAACACCGGATGATGGGTTGAATGAAATATCTAATGAAGACGACAAAACTACTCAAGGTCCATATACCAGCACAGATTTTCCACCAGGTGATCATAGGAATCCAGACTATTTTATCAAAAAAGAAGACAGTGTAGAAATAGCTTTAGCTCCAAATCCAAAAACGGGGAAGTCGAAGAAATACCGTTTCCTTTCAAAACAGAGTTTGTCCGTGAAAGGGATAAAAGAATAGGCAAATGTTTTATTAAATTTATTTTGTTTTTCTATTGTCTATTACTAATGAAACATTCCAGTACTGTTACATTCTTAAGACAATAATAATTGTCTTAAGAATATGATGAGACACAATTATCGTGGTAATCCACCTCATCGAAGTAGTTTGCATCTTGGGAGAGTTTGGCGTCAAATGGCCCATCGCAGACACTGTGGTGCTACTTGGATAAGGTGGATTACCACGATAAAAAACTCATCACTTTTCACACCACTTGACGCTTATTTCGATAATCCTCCACATTGCACATCATCACAGACACTTATAACACAAAACTACACTGAATTTACGTAACAATATCCACTCCGAAACAATATTACAACTATCGAAATAAAAATCACGTCCGCCATTAGTCAAATGCCGCCAAACTCTCCTGTAAAATTCTCCCATGTTAGGAAGGCAAAGGGAACAAAGCCCATACAGCCAAGTCTTCAGTATTTTATTTCTTCAGTAGTTTGCATTGAAATGCTAGTGTAATGCATTTCAATGCATCTTGGGAGAGTTTGGCGTCAAACGATCGATGCGTCAATCCATCGTTTTTCACACCACTTGACGATTATTTCAATGATTCTCCATATTGCTCATCATTATTGACACTTATTATTCATTCATTTCATTCATTTTATTTATTCAATAAACAATAACACACATTGTATGCGAATATTAACCAAAACATAATATTAACTAATTAATCTCAAAAAACATAAGAGTCAAGATTTACATGATTAATCTAATTAAAAAAATTGTCAAATACATTCTAAAATAAGGTAATAAATTTGATTTTCTAATAAATAACAATGCCCAATATTAAATAATTCACATGAAATAAAATTAAAATACTATAATAGCTCATTTAAAATTAACTTTGTATACAGTTAAAAAATATTTAAAATAAAAGTCATAGTTGTAAAATGCATTTAAAAATTGTCCAGAGAATACAATTTTTTTTCTAATAACAGTACCTTCAACATTTTTTTGAATAAGGTCAATTTATTTATTATTTTTAAATCCAAGGGCATCTTGTTAAAAAACACAACTGCCTAATGCTTTGAGCAATGCTTTACAACAGTCAATGCAGGAACCAAACTATTACTTAAGTCTTTCCTTCGAGTGGATAACCGCACATCCATGTCTTGTTTGGACTCGAAAAGGTGTTTATTCTTTACTAAATCTGTCAAAAGTACAAATACATAAAGGCTAGGCACTGTTAGGATTCCCAGCTTTTTAAAATGTTCCTTGCATGACTCCCAAGGAGGAATGCAGACCATCGCTCTTATTGCTCGCTTTTGAGCAATAAATGCTTTCTTAAGATTATATTTATAGCTACTACCCCAGAACTTTATACTATAACGTAGCTTTGATTCTACGAGAGCATAATATACCGCTAGTAATTGGTCACCTGTTAGTACCTCTCGCAGTGTTCGCAAGGCAAAGCAGGCAGATCCTATTGAATCCTCTAAGGCAGTGAGTTCCGCTTTCCAGTTAAGGTGCTCATCCAGATGAATACCTAGAAATTTTACATTTGATACGGTATCAATAGCTTTCCCGCTTCTATTTACGAAAACATTGTCTTTTTTCCTAGCAGTTGTCCTAAAGAGCATAATGTTGGTTTTTTTGGTATTAAGTAATAAATTATTGGACCCAAACCAAGTATCAAAAGCTACCATAGCTTCGTTAATCTTTTTGTTTAGCTCCATTATATTTTTACCTTGCAATACAGCGTTTGTATCGTCGGCAAAAATAACCAAATCTATGCCAGGAACTGAGTGGTACATATAGTTAATTAGATCGTTGACATATATTATAAAGAATATAGGACCCAATACCGATCCTTGCGGTACACCTCTGGCCACCAGTCATAATGATGATCTATATTCTTTCAGTTGTCCTTCCCTATCAGTTTCTTTGAGTTGTATAAATTGTTTTCTGCCACTTAAATATGATTTTAACAAATTTAATGCATTATCTCTAATCCCATAATGTTCGAATTTTTTTAACAGCATCTGGTGGTCTACCATGTCAAAAGCGGAGCTCAGATCAAGGAATACCCCAGCTACCTTTACTTTTTCATTCAGTCGTCTTAGCACATCATTTAACATTGAGCCAATTGCATCTACTGTTCCTACACCTTTTTGATATCCAAATTGTCGTCTGTTTATGATTTCGTTAGTATTAAGGTGGTACATTAGTTGTATTTTTATAATCTTTTCAAAAATTTTCGACAATACAGGAAGCAGTGCAATAGGCCTGTAGTTATTAGGGTCAAACTTATCTTTTTTCTTATAAATGGGGATAATCGTTGCAATTTTTAACTGTTCAGGGAATACTGATTCTTCTATGCACAAATTATAAAAGTGTGTCAACGGCCCTGCAAGTATATCTATATTGTCTTTAATTACTTTAATAGGAATTTCATCAAAGCCACTCGATTTTTTACTCTCGATAGACTTAACAATAGATATTATTTCTGTTTGAAAAACAGATCTCAGCGTCATAGATTTACTCATTCTGTCTGTACAAGAGCTGAGCAACGTCATTGCTTTATCTGTATTATCAATATTTAAAGTTCCATTATAATTGAACTGTTTCGAAAAAGTGTCAGCCACACCTTGTGGATCAGTAATTAGAGTATTATTGCTTTTTAATATTATTTTGTTCGTTCCTTTCCTGCTTCCTCAATTTCATAATTTTATATCAATATTTTATATATGAAATATCAATGCAAACTACTGAAGAAATAAAATACTGAAGACTTGGCTGTATGGGCTTTGTTCCCTTTGCCTTCCTAACATGGGAGAATTTTACAGGAGAGTTTGGCGGCATTTGACTAATGGCGGACGTGATTTTTATTTCGATAGTTGTAATATTGTTTCGGAGTGGATATTGTTACGTAAATTCAGTGTAGTTTTGTGTTATAAGTGTCTGTGATGATGTGCAATGTGGAGGATTATCGAAATAAGCGTCAAGTGGTGTGAAAAGTGATGAGTTTTTTATCGTGGTAATCCACCTTATCCAAGAAGCACCACAGTGTCTGCGATGGGCCATTTGACGCCAAACTCTCCCAAGATGCAAACTACTGAAGAAATGTATACTGAAGACTTGGCTGTATGGGCTTCGTTCCCTTTGCCTTCCCTACATGGGAGAATTTTACAACAAAAAAAATCACGAGAGTTTGGCGGCATTTGACTAATGGCGGACGTGATTTTTATTTCGATAATATTAATATTGTTTCGGAGTGGATATTGTTACGTAAAATCAGTGTAGTTTTGTGTAATAAGTGTCTGTGATGATGTGCAATGTGGAGGATTATCGAAATAAGCGTCAAGTGGTGTGAAAAGTGATGAGTTTTTTATCGTGGTAATCCACCTCATCCAAGTAGCACCACAGTGTCTGCCATCGATCGTTTGACGCCAAACTCTCCCAAGATGCATTGAAATGCATTACACTAGCATTTTAATGCAAACTACTGATGAAATTAAATACTGAAGACTTGGCTGTATGGGCTCCGTTCCCTTTGCCTTCCCTACATGGGAGAATTTTACAGGAGTTTTTGGCGGCATTCAACTATGGCGGACGTGATTTTTATTTCGATGATTGTAATATTGTACGGAGTGGATATTGTTACGTAAAATCAGTGTACTTTTGTGTAATAAGTGTCTGTGATGATGTGCAATATGGAGGATTATCGAAATAAACGTCAAGTGGTGTGAAAAGTGATGAGTTTTTTATCCTGGTAATCCACCTCATCCAAGTAGCACCACAGTGTCTGCCATCGATCGTTTGACGCCAAACTCTACCAAGATGCATTGAAATGCATTACACTAGCATTGCAATGCAAACTACTGAAGATATATATATTGCAGCTATGGCTGTATGGGCTTCGTTCCCTTTGCCTTCCCTACGGGAGAATTTTACAAAAAAAAAACAAAAAAAAAACACTGTCTGACAGTGTCAGTCAAGAAAGTCAGTTGACATTGACAGCAGTTTATCTTGATGTGTTTCGTGCAATATGTTTCGTGTACTTCATAATTTTTTTATTTAATTTACTCGAAAAATTAAATTCTAGTCCAATAAAAGTAATCGGTGATGCTGTGTCAAAATGTCAGAAGAAGAAGCGGTTGATATTGAACAGGAGTTGGACTCTCTATTGACGAAAGTTCAACCGAATTTACAGGATGTCATAAAAAGGGTAAAAAATTGGTCTTACTTCCACGTAAAAGTTGTTGTTCTTTAAAAAATAAAATAAAATAACATACTTATTGTGCAGTGCTTCACCAACGTAGTGTTGCAGCAGACGAAAAATGGTGAACAAATAAAACCTGACCTATTAGAAGACACTTCATACTTCGCAAAAAATACACAAGTGTAAGTAATTTAAATTACAGAATATATTTAAATTAATTTAAGTTCGGAAAAGCAAGATATTATGATAATCTTTTAATATTTGATAAAAAGATTTATCTGAGAATTACCTCACATTATTTACATTATCAGAAAATCGTAACACTAATAGATTTTCCTATGTAAACTTTATGTAAACTCTCAAATGTATGTCCAAGTAATAAATGAAAGTGTGGTCCCAAGCTGCGTAGAACTTTGACAGCTGCCATATTTGATCGACAAAAGCATCCACCCTTTTCACTCCTTAGGGTTATCTGACAAATTTATCGAAATTTTCGACAATTGTCGATCTTAAATGCCAAATTAGGCTTATTGAAACTTTTACGCTTGTGGCTCAGTTGTTATAAAATAATAGCATGGCCTACAGGATATTAGAAATACTTACTACATATGCAACATAAGAAATACGTTAGGAAAATATATGTCATTTATATAAATACTTAATTTATTCTTGTGTTTGCAAATAATAGATGTTTCTATTGTCTTGTTTTATGCCCATATACTAGTTACAATTTATAATTAAAAATCATTCAGAGTTATTAGTCATAATCAATGAATATTACAGGAACCTAACCAGACTGGAACTGGTAAAGCCTCCCACTTTCCACATGCAATCTCTGTCCCTGGACCTCAAGTCCATGGGCTTAACATTTAGATGTTCCCTCGGAGAAGTCAAGGTCCGGGGGCTATACAGTGCCTTCAATGAAAACCTCTACAACCTCATTCCTGTTATGTCTGAGGGACATGTCTTGTAAGTTTCATTTTAATAAGCTGTCATTGTTTTTATTAATGTTAATTATTTGTAATAAATTTCTCTTTGTGCTATAAATTTTTATTTTAAAGAAACAAGAAGCATTCTACACAAAATAAATAAATCTTATATAAAACTACAATTACAGGTTAATATATTATAAACTTTAAATTATACAATAAATGCACAGAAACATACTATCAGCATTAAAATTATATTATATACTTACTTACAGTGTAAGAATTCTATTCTCTAAATATTATTACTGAGCTATATGCATAAGTTAATATGTATTGTATTTATTTAATTATAAATAAACATTTTTCTTAGGTCTGTACTATAAAGGACATGATCTTGAAGGTATAATAGTGGCTAAATTATATTTATAATGCTTCCTTCAGCCCTGTTAGTAGGAACACCTCATTATGGTAATATATATTGGGTTTTTATCATATTCAACTGTCAAATTACTATGGAATTTAACAATCGTGACAAATATGATATTGCGTTGCTCTTGCTACTGAGGCTGAACTGTATTAGAATTTAGATAATGTGATAGGTATAAAAAAATAACTATTTTTGCAAATAATAGTTTAAAAAAAAAATTAATGTTCATTCAATTCTTAGTTAACCATGTTATTATTCTTATAGAATATCATTGTCAAATATGATGGCAGATGTGAAAGTTGGACTAGTACTGGAAGATGACGCGTATTCATTCATCAACCCGAGTATAGAATTTTCCCATGACGAGGTGCATGTCAAGGTAATATACTACATCACTCAATAATACACATACCTACTTTAATTGATGAAAACTTCTTTGTCTCTATAATACTAAGCAGTATCTGAATGGTTTCCAGTTTAATAGGAGCCTTCCCCACTTGTAATAAGAGTAACCAAAAATGTTATAAAACTGCATTACCCATTACATGTTAATAATAATTACCTAGCTATTACACTACTGCATCTCTAGTGAAATATTATTTACACCACAACCATTTTTTGGGGGTTAAAGTTGCTCGTATCCGTAGGTTTGTTAGGACCAAGTGTTAATGCGGATTGCATGAAAGCTGAGGCTGTCAAGCAATCCGCATTCCTAGAGTTGTGTAACGCTAGATCTAAGAAAGCTCCGGATACGTACGAATAGAATATAGCCTACAATACTTTTGCCTAACTATACTACGCCTACGACATTTTTGTCGCTGACCAAATAATTAAATGGCTGCTCAATTAATTACTTTCCGATAAAAACCGAGTCTCGTTCAACGCTTCTAAGACACAGGCTTGTTTCTTCACTACCAAAAAGAGTCAGTTTACCTTGACTCCCATCTTCCGAAATGCACCCGTAAAACTGACCGCCCATCTCGATCTCCTTGGTATGGAATTATCGTTCAACTTATCGGAAGTTCACTTCCGATGAGATATAGAGTCCAGAGCTATGATTGCATCTATGAAATTGGGCTTTATCTCTAAAGTCCGAAAATTTTTACCCCACAGCAGCTTCTTAGCCTCTATACAGCCTCTATACTTTTCTGCGTAGAGTACTGCTCGCATTTATGGGACGTATCAGCCCGATACTAGCTCAAAGTCTCTATAGAGAGACGAGCCAAAAAAATAACCGCGGATGGGTCTCTTGTACTTAGCTAATAAGCTCCAGATTCTTGAACATCGCCGTCTCGTTGCAAGTGTCTCAGTTTTCTACAGATTGCATTTCGGTGAGTGCCGCAGGAACTGCACAATTTAGTGCCACCAGCACCGTTCTACCATCGGACGACGCGACGTGGTGAGAGTCTTAATCCTTATGCGGTCGATATACCACTTTTCGTAACAAACGATTCGCTTCAACATTCCTAATGCGAACCGCAAAGGAATGGAATAGCCTTCCTGCTTCCGTGTTTGCGACGAATTACAATTTGGAAATTGTCAAGGCAAGAGTGAACAGGCACTATTTAAGTTTTCGTGTTCCAGACCTCATCGTCGCTTTCCATCAGGCGAGATTGTGGTCAAACGCACTCAAAAAAAACAGGTACACTACTCCATTTGTAACCCCAACCTCAAACATTTATTTGGTTATAGCTTTCAATATTTATGTACAGTCATATTATGCACTAACGTGTGTCATTCAAATATGAACCTTATTGCATCCCCGTAAGAACACAAATGCAGTTATTTTATTACAAGACTACCCTGTGACTGTATTATGTACTTGTTTCAGCTTTCATGGCCATCACCCCAGCGGGGTGGAGGGTATGATTTCGCCTCAACAGAACAACTTGCCAGGCACATAGGTAAGTGTTTTTTAATGTTTTTTACAGACTTACTAGGCTGAAGTTCTAGGCCAAAGTTCCTAGAACTTGAAGTGGAGGCCTATGTCTAACAGTGGGCTAATATAATAAATCCCAAAGAGGCTGTTATTTTTAGGATCGTATCAAAATTGAACACTTGATTTCGATATTAAAAACAAACCAACTTTCGCTACAACAAAATGCTACAAGACAAAAAAAACAACAGACCTTGGATGAAACTTTTTTATTCCAAATTCCTCTGGACTTCAGAAACTACTCCGCATTAGACCAGCATGGTGTGGTTGACCATGTAAGGTCATGCAGGCTGGTGACTTTTTATTTGACCCGGACAATTGCCAACCCATACCCAAAAAAGGTTATGTAGGGCTCGAACCCATTAAAAACCCCGAAATCTAATCCACCACCGTCTTTTGGGCAACGGGATCTGAAGTAAGCACCAAAAACCGCACAGGTCTTTCGGCCATTAATCGGCTTGTCCTGGAGGGATTAGTCAACTCCTTGCCAAGGTAGTGAGTATGAACAGAATCCCGAAGTTAACAGTTTTATCTCAACGGATGTGCTAAACGATCGTATCTATATTGTGTTAGAAAATCTTAAATAATAAATAAATAAATATTTAAAGATACAATAAGTATTTTCCGTGTATAATGAACACCAAACCGCAAATATTCTTATCATTCTTTGTGTATGTAAATAAATTAATATTGTTTTCAGCGCACGACACGGTTGCATCTGTTTATGATATTGTTAATGAGGTTAATGCCTTTGTGAATACATCATGTTTTGTGGCGGAAAGTTATTACCTTGCCAAGTTGTCTATATTACCTACCTAGTCTATTAATATGCTATTGTACCTATATTTCATATCTACGAGTTTCATGTCATTTATTGCATGTTTCGATTACCTAAATGTCCTTTTTTTTATTTGCTTTGATATCTACTTCAATATCAATTAAAAATTATTTTTTACTAACGCCCCGCGCTGGCTTCGCACTGTGAAATATACAAAGCATGTATTATAAATAAATACTTAAACCTTTATAAATTTCTCTCTTTTTAAATCACTCTATTAAAAATACCGCATCATAATCCGTTTCGTAGTTTGAAAGATCTAAGGATACATTGGCAGCAGACAGACAAATAGCGGGAAGCTACTTTGTTTTATACAACTTTTTTTTTTACATAGGACAGGAAAGCTCTTGACCTTTATCTCACCTGATGGTAAGTGCCGATAAGGCCAAGGTGGAAGCGAGCTTCACCTGTAAATCAACAACTGAGGAATTGGCTATCTTACCACTGTTTGCCGGAACACAACAAATTCTTATAACATTGTTATTATGGCGACAAGTTTAGGTAAGACGGTGGTAGCTAGCCAGGCGGGCTTAGATGCCCTACAAGCAGCTTAGAAGCCAAACCGAGCAAAAAACTTCGCCCCCCTTGGGGAATCAAACCTGGACCTCCCGATCAACACCCGGTAGTGTGAACCACTAGACCAGAGAGGCGGTAAAAAAATAGAGTGTAGAATTTCTGTGAGACTGGCCAATATCGTAATATTTTCAAGGTCTTGAGGTTGACTACTTTTATCTTCCTTCCAGACGACCTCCCGCTGACTGCTTCGATATCCCTGCCTCTATACGCGCTGTTGAGGGAGAAGCTCCAGCGGCATCTGTCCCTGGTGCTCCGGCAAGCCACGAGCGTGTCTGAAGTGGTGTCTTGCAACCCTAGCCTTTTCGAGGCATATATGTAAGCCAGTTTAAGTTACAATATAATAAATACGTACAATATAATAGGTCTTTACCTATTAAAATCCAGAGATAATAATTTTTGGCATGTATCATACTTTATCAATATGTCTTCTAAAAAATAATTTATCGTTTTTTTGTTAATGCAAATCCAATGATATATTCGGGAGGCACTTAAAAAGAGTTGTCTTCGTTTCTAATTTTAACACAATGAATCTTACAACAAATTATTAAATCAAATGAAAAGAGCTCAAAAATATGGTCTATTTTTGGAGGAGCCAATTATTTATTAAGAATACTCTGAAACTTAATAGTTACAGACAAAATACTTAGAGAGAATAAAACGGCAATTTCGTAGGTAACGACCCATTATATTATCAAGCCTATATCCGTGAAGTGGTTTGCAGAGCTGCATTAGGTAAAGATCCGCCGATCTGCAGCCGAGTGGTCAGTACGCCGGTCTCAAGGCGTCGCCATCTCGAGAGGTTCTGGTTTCGATCCCCGGTGGAGGCAAATGTTTGTGTGAAGAATACAGGCATTTGTTCTCCAGTCTTGGATTTTTATATATGTATTGTATATTTTCTGAATATTATATATCTATTGAGTATATTTAACCGTAATCTAGTATCAAACTCAAACTTAAAGTCATTTAATCAAATTGGTATCATCAAATACACTTTTGACAAGTCAAAACAAAATAAATTACAATTATCCTAAAATTGACAATACCACTACTTTTTCGGTAACACAAGCAGCATTAGTTGCTTAAAATAGGGCTAGTTGATAGGTGTGAATGTCTGAAGCTATTTATTTATTTATCGACATTTTTCCAGTAATTTAGTTGGTATATATTGACGTAATTTAAATTACTTATACATATTGCTTATATCGCTCACTATCAGTAAAATATATTATTTGAGACACAACCATCGCAGAAATGCAAAGATAAACTTTATTGCTTAGCAACGATTGGCATGATTTTTTACTTTTATACATATACAAGAGAACCTATGGGAAATGCCTAGATAGAATAAACGATTTTAACATAAATAATTAACAAAGACAAAAAATTGGAAAGCTGTAATAGACGTAGTACAGATGAATAAATGAAATAATTTTTTTCTCCATAAAGTATTGTTCATATCAACGTAACTGTGAATGGTCGTGACCTTACAAAAAGCGATACCGCCAAGGTGCAACCGCGGCACAACCGGTGTGGTCGGTACCTAAGGCACCTGTATTTAATTGTTATAAAACATCGGCCTCATTTAATGGACAAGGTCGAACGGTAATTGTCGACAATGTGACCAAATATCTGAAGGTTAGAAAGATCTATTTAGTTTATCCATATTATACCTATAGTACGTCTCAATCCAATTTCCCAAAAAGGTAAACAAAACGAAGGTAATGTTTCCTCTCTAAAATGTTTTGTGATGACTGTAAGTAATTAAAATCAATTAAAACGGACAACAATTGTTACCGTTAATTATATATACGTGCCAACGTCCATGTAAAAAGTGTGATGACTGAATAACAAATTCGATAAGTCGGCTTTTTTGTTTACCTTTTTGGCAACTTGGATTGAGACGTACTATACCTATTAGTGCCTGAACTAAATTTACAATTTTATTACAAACCTTGTTTTAAATTCGGCACATTAAATTATTGATAACTGTCAGTTTCTTGTGCCAAAACTACACTTTCCTGCTTTACACAATCTATAGTTATTTACGTTTAAATCTAGAAAAGTCATTGAAGTATAAACTAAATAACAAGGAAGTCCAAACTATTTGCCGTCTAATTAATCTTTTACACGATATTTTCCTTGAATAAGACCAGCAATGCATGAGGAATTTTGCTAACGTAGATCTGCCCCAAAATACTTGACATAATTTATAATATAATATATTATTATGACTCTTTACATAATTATATACAAGCGGGATTGACCCAGCAACCTGTGCAAAATCAAATCGAGTGCGATTGTGACAATTCTGAAAAATTTTATTCATTGTGTGGGCATAACTCCTCTTTCTATCCCTTCGGGGATAGAGGCGTGATTATACCGTTATTATAATAAGCTACAAGCTCTAGGCAAACCATTCTATACACGAGTAAGACGAAAGAAGAACTCGAATCATCATTTGCCTGCCCTTTTACCATTTTCATTTTGGGGTCGGCGCAACGTGTCTTCCATATCAACATTCACACCCATCCTAGCCATATCCTCATTCACACAATCTATCCATCTTTTCCTCTGGTCTTCCTCTCCCTGCATTACCATCCACGCTTATATTCATAGCTCTTCTTGTCACTTGCTCATTTTCTCTTCTCAAAATATGACCATGACCATACCACGACAACCGTTTTTTTCTCAATTATAATTGGATCGTCATCAGCCTATATACGTCCCACTGCTGGGACAGGCCTTCCTTATGGGGAAACACATGAGGAGTAGTATCATTGGATAATTGGATATCGTATACTAATTACACTACTAAAAAATAGTTTGTGTTTCCACGTTGTAACTCCGAGCCGATCGCTAATTAGTTCCTGCTCTCGTTTAGTGCAATGGTAAACTCGCTCGCGACGAATGGCAACAAGATCATAGACATGGTGCTGATCAACATGCGGCGGACCCTGCTGCAGACCCGGCGAGAGGTGCTCGAACTGCCGCCCCTACACGCTACCTTTATGCATAAGGTAATGTAATAAATGCCACTCATCCCACCATTCCTCATCATGTCTCTTACACAATCCCATCTCTGTTCTTCTGGCTTCCTTCCTCTCCTGTCTCTTTCATACCCACAACGTTCCTATAGCTCAAAAAGATAATGAACAATAATCATTAAACTTAAATTATATACTATCACGCCTCATTCCCCGAAGGAATGGAAAAGAAAGATACAGAGCCCAACATTTACAAGTAAAAAGCAATTTCCCTCCTAGGCTCATTATTATCACTTTTGGTAGAACAGGGACACAATTTCAGTTTTTGCAATATTAGAAGAGAGCCATTAAATTTTGTTTTTGGGTTTGCTGTAGTCTGGCTCTTGCAATTTTTTCGGTTTGTTTGTTTAAAACCTACTGTCACGTGTTCTTTTCTTTTCCTGATTAGGTGTCCGAAAACTAAATTTATATAAAGCGACTCGTGCTAAGTCTTCAACTGTATCTCATTACTTTTCAGATAGGCTCAATATCGTTCATAGGCAAATTCGAGACAGACACGGGCTGGGTGAAAAATCTAGCGACCATTAACAGAGTGAGCGACGTGAGCGTGTCGCGGCCCGACCCCATGAGGACCTGCTTTCACTTCACGCTCAGGATCAAAGATTTCGAGGTTGGTACTTACAACAATGTAGTTAATCCCCAAAGGGGTAGGCAGAGTCCAAGGAGCACTGTTCCTTAAGACCACATTTAGCCGTACAAAAATTGGATTTGGTCAGATGAACAATGGTGAAAGAGTAGTAACAAGTGGCTAGCTCATCGCCTACACAAGCACAGACCAAGAACCTACCCAATACACCCTTAGTCGCCTTTTACGACATGCTAGGCAAGAAAAACAGTTGGTACATTAATTTTGTGTCGCGGACCATTATTTATTTCATTTAGGTATTATCATACTAACGCCTATATACCCAGCAGTATAAAAATTGGTGGAGACGATAGAAAAAAATGGAAAGTGAAAATGAAAGAGTTCTCAAGTTTTTATATAGAAAATTTTAATAAGAACGATTAACATACGTATTTCTAACCGCCTCTCTGTTCTAGTGGTTGACACCACCGGGTGTAGATCGGGAGGTCCGGGGTTCGATTCCCCACGGGGGCAGGGGTTTTTCTGCTCGGTTTGGTTGGTCTTACCTTAATTTGTCGCCATAATAACAATGTTATAAGCATTTTTGTGTTAAGGCAATCAGAGGTAAGATAGCCAGTTCCTCAGTTGTTGAGGATAACAGGTGAAGCTCGCTTCCAGCTTCGGCCTTATCGTCACTTACCATCAGGTGAGATGAAGGCCAAGAGCTTACCTGTCATATTTACAAAAATGACATATAAATGAGATGATAAGATAATGTACAGATGGGGTACGACTCATACCGCATGAAGGCGATGGGCGTGTCGTGCGGCGGGCGGCTGGCGGCGGCGCACGCGCACGCGTCGCTGCACGCCGCGCTGTCGCTGGGGCTCGCGCGCTGGGAGCCCTACGCGCAGCTGCACGACCTGCGCGTGCAGCACATGGAGTGAGTCCCGCGTCTTCTTACGTCATACGCGTGTCGTGCGGCGGGCGGCTGGCGGCGGCGCACGCGCACGCGTCGCTGCACGCCGCGCTGTCGCTGGGGCTCGCGCGCTGGGAGCCCTACGCGCAGCTGCACGACCTGCGCGTGCAGCACATGGAGTGAGTCCCGCGTCTTCTTACGTCATACGCGTGTCGTGCGGCGGGCGGCTGGCGGCGGCGCACGCGCACGCGTCGCTGCACGCCGCGCTGTCGCTGGGGCTCGCGCGCTGGGAGCCCTACGCGCAGCTGCACGACCTGCGCGTGCAGCACATGGAGTGAGTCCCGCGTCTTCTTACGTCATACGCGTATAGTCATGGTATTGTGCATTGATTGAAACTCGGTGTCTATTACCTGTGCAGTTTATTAGCCCAGGCAAAGATTAATTAAGTAGTATTGATCGCTATTCCGATACATGGGTTTTTAGCTCGTCCAAAATTTATTATTGTTGCTTGAACCCTTTCGTTCGACTTATTACGTTAGGTGGCGCTAGTATACTAGGGGAATCATAGATATATTAAGTGATTCCGCTAGTATAGTAGCGCTACTTAATTTATCTTTAAACAACTTTTTTAGATTATATTTTAGACTATCTGTACATGTTTGTGATGGAAAATGTGATAAACTGCAGAATATTACTTAAATAAAATAAATACCTATCTTTTTATTTTTAAACGTCAATGACGTTGTAGTTTATGACATTTTTTAAATGATGCTAATGTAAAGGGAGGGTAGAAACTTGCTGAGTTTCTTGCCCGTTCTTCTCAGAGCAAGGCCTCCTGGTAGTTTTGTGAACGGATGGCGTAGTTTTTCTCTATCACGAAATATTGTTAAATGTTTATGACATTCATAAGCATGCGCTAAGACGCATCGAAACTGGATAAACGCTTTTGAATTTTGAATATACGCCCTTCGTATATCGTATCGTATGTGTCCTATACGTAGTTCAATGGACCTGCACGTCACGGGGCTGGGCCCGCTGAGCGGCGTGACGGGTCTGGTGGCGGCGTGGACGCGCGGCGCCGGCGTCGCGCACGCCGCGCCCGCAGTCGCGCGCCAGCTGCAGCACGAGATGCGCGTCGCGCTCGCCGAGCTGCCGCTCTGGGACATGCTCCACGGGAAGCAGTGACGCGGCTGCGAGGTCAGTCGCTATCGGCCCGCTCATAGCCGAGGCAGCTAGCCTACTCTCGAACGCAATTATAACACAATCCAATCTCTCAAAATGCTGAGACTAGAGAGGCGGTACGAGAGTACTAATTTCAGCTTTTTATTTAATATTCAGTTTTACGGCTCTGGCTGCAGGACCTTTTGAGCCACACGTTAACAGTAGAACACTTTTCTTCAGTAGTTTGCATTGAAATGCTAGTGTAATGCATTTTAATGCATCTTGGGAGAGTTTGGCGTCAAACGATCGATGGCAGACATTGTGGTGTTACTTCGATGAGGTGGATTACCACGATAAAAATCCCATCGTTTTTCACACCACTTGACGATTATTTCAATGATTCTCCATATTGCTCATCATTATTAACACTTACTACACAAAACTACACTGATTTTACGCAACAAGATCAACTCTGAAACAATATTACAATCACTGAAATAAAAATCACGTCCGCCATAGTTGGATGCCGCCAAAAACACCACAAATTTCAGCTAAGCTCAATGTCGTTTAGGCCACTCAATATCCGCATAATTTTAACCCATTTATGGCCCTCGTGTCCCACAGAAGAGTAAGAAACGTCACAATCTCAATGTCGATGGATCTGTATTGCGTTCAGGAGTAGGCTAGCTGGTCTTTGTAGGAAGTTGCAATAGTTAGGATTGGTCTTATTAGGTGTATCAAGCCTAAATTCTAAGAAATTGCACATGACTTTGAAGGACTTCTGTTCTGACACTAATAAAAATATATATTTGTTGAGTAATGTATGACAACCTTTGGCCTTAAAAAGCTGTTCCAGGTTGCTTAAACACGACCTCCGTGGTCTGTACTCCGGTCTCAAGGCGTCGCAATCTAGATAGGTTCTGGGTACGATTCCCAGTGGGGGCAAATGTTTGTGTGATGAATACAGGAATTTGTTCTGCAGTCTTGGATGTTTATATATGAATTGTATATTTTCTGAATATATATATTTATTTATCTATTAAATATATTTATCCGTCATCTAGTATTCGTAACACAAGCAGCATTAATTGCTTAAAATGGGGCTTGTTGGTAGATGGGAATGTCTGAAGATATTTATTTTAAAGAGGGTATCGAAAACTCCCTTATATAATTTAAAGTGTCCTGGGTTTATATTTAAATATTTATATTTTATTGCATTTTTTTCATTGCAGATACAGTAAAAACGTCCGCTGAGCTTTTATCAGCAACAAACTTCAACATCACTTGAGGAAGAGTCCTGGACTGCGACGAGCTTCGCTGATACCCTGGTATTTTTATACAGAGTGGAGATAACAGCAAACGAAAAAGAGGAAATGTAATTCAAATAAACATATCTTCGTATTTCTTGTTAACAAATTACTCATAAGAGCTTGCAAAGTTACCATTAATTAAAAATATCCTCAATCAATTTTGAACTTACATGCAACAAATTAAAGTTGAAAATCTATTGTGTTGTGTCTTTCTTGCTGTGGACTAAGTTTTGACTATTAATTTTTATTATTTTCTGTGGTCTTTATTTTCTGTGATCTTCACGTTGTTAAAGTTACCTGTGTCATTTTTAAGCGAACCTTAAGGGTTGAGTTATTAATTTTTATTTGAAAACAATCTTCCCTGACTCTTAGTTTTGTGTAGTATTGTACGTAACCATATTTTTCCAAACGTAACTAGCTTTTATTTCATTTGTCATCAATGTTTTTTATTCTTATTTTTAACAAGCTGTCAATTTCTTAACATTTTCTTTATATATACATAACTTATTTTTATTTAGTTTTTATGCAATTATGGTTTTAATTTTTTTATTTTAAAAAACAAATTCTCAACGATGATCATTTCACATACCTATGTAATAAAATACCAAGTGCCTTATAATGCTTAGTAACCACATCTGTTTATTTATATAGGTTCAAATATTTTTATTAGAAGATTATTGACAAAATGTTTGTATATTTTAGGATTTAATTTGTAAATTTTTGATAAATCAAATTATTTTAAATATTTATTGATATTGAAGTATGTGCAAGCAATAAATGGTTACTCAGACTGTTAATTGTAAGAAATATTAGTATTAGCGGATTATCGTCAATACACCGTCCGCTTGTCCTGTCTGATATACGCTATTTTTACGCTATTTTTATAAGGTTAAATAATTACGGCCTTATTCCAAAACGTGAACCAACGTTGCCTGGATTTAAAACTGAAGCTGTTACTGTCTTCTTAGAAACCAGAGTCTCCCAGCCAGTGATATTAATATTTCGTAGAGCGCTTCCAATGGGATTTCCCCGTATTCTTAAATTATATACGAACTAATTAGCTCATTTGTGTTCTCTTGTGTTGTCAAAAATTTTATTATGTAAATTCATCGATTTTTAAATTTTTTTTATACTCTCCATTTTGAACCCCAGAAGATGTAGGTAGTAATTTAACAGGGCGTTGGGTGGAGCGTATAGTTTAAAAGATTGGGAACCCCTGCTCTAACCAAAAGAAACACAAGTCTAATCCATATTTTACTTGTCTTCCATGTTTTGGGATAAAATGGCGATACGGTATATATTTAATACTGACTGATGAGCATATACACAATGATATTGTTATTTTTCTCCGTGAAATATGCTCAAACAGTACCTATGCTTTTTTATTATTCGTAAAATACGAAGAATGAAAGTGATAGAATGTGTCTGCGCATTGGTTTTGAATGGACCAATCAGAGAAGGAAGCGTCTCTGATATGCGACGCATCCTTCTCTATTTAATTCGCAGAAAATTCACATAGTGAATGTTTTATAGGACGGATTTATAACATATTATAACCTAAATCGTGACTATTCAAGTAGGATTTTTTATTATTCATTGTAATAGGCTAGTTGACCCTTTTTTTAATAGGACCCCAAATGATTCATTACTGTTAACCACCACCATCAAAATATTTTAAATATTTTGATTGTGGTGGAAAATAAATTGGAAATTACGGTTTTGCTTGACAGGCAAAAACTAAGCACGAATATTGATTGATAATAAAGTCCAGAACGAGCATACAAAGTGTGGGTTGTGATTATTCCTTTTCAGATATTTTCTATCGGTGCGACTCCATTACTAAGCGAGCAGATGAAACAAAAGTACCTAAAAATGAAACATGTTCAAATTGAATTTCCACAGCAATCCCTTATTAATATTTATTGAACTTGGTATATTTTGGATCCTTGTACAGACAGCGGCAAATAGTTAGTGTCACTCAGGATGTTCAAATAAATAGACGCTACCAAAAAGTCATAAATATCGGTACAAATTAAGTTTCCTTTGTTATAAACACAAAATATTTTTCATATATTATAATATGGAAATTCTTGTGTTGTCAACAATATGGAAACTTTATTTGTACTGATATTATTGACTTTTTGGTAGTGTGTATTTATTTGAACACCCTGAATGTCACTAACTATTTGATGTTGACTATACTAAAAACAATGTGAATTAAAAGTTGTTTTCATAACTTTTGATACAAGTCAACTAGCCTATTCTCGTTGGTTGTAAAAAAATTGTTGTATGTATATTTTATTATGTGACTATACAAATCGTTGAATAAATTGTTAATGAAATATTAAGTGCATGTTTTATTTTTTACAAGATCCTTTATGTAGGTATACAAAATCATCTCAGATAGGTATTTGTATGTTAAACGTCACAAGGTGCGCTGCATCGACGCAACGTACCTGCAACGAGGCGGGGAGGGGTGAATGCGAATTCGAATATGCGATGCGCCGACGCAGCACCGCTCATTTGTTTGTGATGAAAAACCTAGCGTCGACGCAACACTCGTATACCCGCCGATGCGACGATATGATTGCGCTCCTGTGCAAACGCAACGCACCATGTGGACTAAGTAGCGAATATTTTTCAAAATCTATGTGTTTATGTGGTGAATGAATTTATAGAGCTCCTTGGCTCCTACCATATACGCTGTCTTAATAATCTTGTAGCAAATAAAGTTATATTCTAGCGCACATGATGAAACCAGAGAAGTATTGACTGACTGGATTATTGATTATTGGTTGACTGTTAAATAGCGATATTAGTCGTTAAGTCCGCCATGTGCACATTTTTACATAAATAAATACATACATTATTTTGATGAAACTTATTTAATTTCATAGAGCATTTACCCACACATTAGAAGATATTGCCACATGTCATGTTGACGTACAGAAGAATAATAGACATGACTTTTCTGTGAGATTTCGACAATTTTAATTTATGAAATATTTGTAAAATAGATAATGATATTGTACTATATTATCACATTAACTATTTAGTATTATGAAGTAAGTAATATATACCAGTTTTTTCAATTTAATTTATTCAGTTAATTTAATTCAGACATGACTGTGATGTGCATGATCTGACTTGTAACAAACGTGCTTATTTTTTATAATTTACTTTGCAGAATTGTAGAGATTGTCTGAACTTGGTCGAAACTTTTAAATAATTATCTATCATCAAAAGCAAGTACGTATTTGCCTTAGAACTATTTCGATTGTGTGTATTAGTGAAAACAATAAGAAGTTATTAGTCTTATTACTGAAGTTTTATATCAAATTAATATTTTCAGATATTTTGTGAAGAACTATGGGGCTCGTTCAGTCTGTATTTTGTTCTCTGACATTTTGTGTCGAAAGGTAATTATGCCAAAAAAGATTTTAAAGTTTCTTTGATGGTCTTTGATGGTTGGCTTGTTCTAAAAACTTTTGAATTTTCTCAGAGTGCTAACGTGGGCTTGTTGCGCATTCGTGCTTATGTTGCTCATGTTCACAATTCTCGTATTAATGGTGTACGGAATATCCGTGGGGTATCACTACGCTCAAAAAGAATTGGCATCATTTGCAAGTAAGTACATAACATACTATAGCATAACATATAGATAGACGTTGCTATAGTTGTTGCATTTTATGACGGCGGTTAGCTACGCTCTTAGTGCTTTAAAATAAAGTCTAAATTCAAGCTCGTTTATAATATCTGAAAGCTACTATACATATTATCGCTAGCTTATTGTCTTTTTCATAGAGTATAAAATCGCTTGATGTTTTTTGTACGTTTAGATATTTTCTTACATCCGATAAAAATATAACCGCTTGTTTTATACAGTGTCTTCGAGATCCACCACGGAGCCGACAATGCTCCGAATGGGCCCGGAGTCGCAGCCAGTGGTTCGGTTGGTCGCTGTCAACCGAACGGAGGTCGAGCATGCCCCGCAACCACTACTTGGTAAATATACACATATATAACCACGACTATTATCCCCTAAGGGTTAGTCAGACACTAGGCAAAAGCAACGCAAAAGCAGTCCATTGTCATAGTCGCGCTTCACCAAGCAGTGACTGGACTCAGCGTGACAGATGGTGAGCCCGTCGCCGCTATAAGCTATTGGACGGTTGTACAGGCTTAGTAAGTATATCTACACTATTATGGAAATAACACTTCTTGGTTAATATTCCACTACTTGCTAAATATATCACAATTAACGACATTATATTCATTATTAAGTCGGAATAGCTTCACACGGTGTATATCGCCTCTTTCGACCACCGATCGGTCAAGAGAAAGATGCAGGTTGTGGCGCGAGAGCGTTAATCTAGCCAACCCTTTTGTCGCTCCTTCTGAGAATCCTCTCCTGGACACGAGCTGCCATGGCTAACCTTAAAACCTCTTTACCTCTTTAAATAGGCCATTCCATCGACACGAAAAGAAGAAGATTCATTATTAAAGACATATAGAAGCAAAGGAGATAGTTATGTTGGAAAATACGGCATTACTCATGCAAGTGGTCTCTGGTTCGATACCCGCTTCTTGTACCAATAAGTTTAAATAAACTCATACTGTGCCCGGTGCATGGCAACAGGCTCGGCCTGTTACATAGAGACTAAAACATAGCTGGCCAAAAGTGGCTGTTAATGTAGCATAACGCTTATGTTGTTGACCTACTTAAATAAAAAGTTGTTAGACTGTATTTTCGTCTACTTGTGACTTTGACGAACATCCTTTCTCACAACCTAAGTTTATGCTGACAGAGATATTGTGTTCTTGTGTATTTCGTTTACAGAGGTGTACCAAACTAAGAGACCAGGAGAGAATCTCTTCATGGAGGCTTCGCAAACGCCGATTGTGTTGTTAGAAACTGAACGGTTAGTCTCAGCCTTATAAATTAACTATTTAATAATATGGATGCAAGTAGGTACGGTCGGCCAAGAAAGTGGTGTACCACTTTTGATTTAAGAAAGAAAGAAAGAGTCTATAGTCATCGCAAGAAGTTTGCTAGTCATCGAAAATTACAACAAGGTTCATATTATACATATTGGAATGAGATGCATAGTAATGACGTAAACCTAATTCATAAGTATTCATACGTCATAGGTCACATAAAAGTGCACAACATTTTAACCTTATTATTAAAAAAATAAGACATTAATTACATAAGATAGCAATGTTGTCAGATCAAGGTGCAAGCAAAGGTGCTTTATTGCACTATAAACTGCAAGCGACATTTAGCCTTAGGGTGGTACACCACTTTCTTGGCCGATCGTATCTAACTATCTCAATTAATGTGATTCTGATTGTGCGGGACAAAATGGAGATCAAATACGGCTTACCTTTCGCGCTGGTTCTACGTACTGGTTCTGGTTCTTGTGCCAGATGTTATGGCCGGTAGGGAACGCCTTCTGGCCTTTGCATGAGCAGATGATGTTCTTGTTGATTTCTGATGATTCCCAACTGCCACATAACCTGTACTTTGAGCGGGACTTTTATAGGAAGTCGACCGTTCGCTTTCGCGGCGGAGTTGTAACAGGCAGTTGACAGCTGTTTCTCCCGCTTGAGAATGCGTTTATGCTTGCAAAATCGTGTTTTAAACCGAACACTGATTATCGCCAGAGTTTTGTAATAGTTTTGTGCGTATCCAGCGACAGGTGGTCCGGAAGAGATTCCCTGTCTAGCTTTTGTACCATTATATTAGCATGCATTATTTCTCTATGAATATTTCAACCTAACCTCATTAATAACATTCAAAAATCTTTATCCCAGGCCGCCAAAAGAGCCAGAGCTGTTGCCACACGAGAAGGAGCTCGCGCGGAGACTGATCGGCCGGTTTCGTCGATCACGCAATAACACGAGCAGCGAGACCACCATGATCAATATGACCAGCATACCGTTCCTACGGCCTCTGAACAGTTCCGAGCCACTTCCATTGCAGAAAATTTCGTAAAAACCAATCTTGACGTCAAGTTTATATACATTTTTGATGCGTGGTACATATCTTGTATTTATTCTCCAAAAAAAGTCAGCTCAGACTGAACGAAATAATTCTCGCGCAATTTACTGGCGTAGGTAATTAAAAATAGTTAAGCCTAAAGAGGAATATTGTATGAATATCGACACAGCCGGCACACGTAGCCTCGCGTAGAACTCGACTATTTTTTCAAGTTGCATCTTCTTGAAGGTTTCGATGCGAATTGCCAGAGAAGCCTGAAGAATTTTTCCGACCGGTCTGAACTGACCCTAACGAGTCAACGTTAAGTTGTTTTTGTTAAATAAAAAGTTTTCGTTTGTAAAAATGATTTTAATTTTGTCACCAAATCGCAGAGTCATCTAAAACTGGCGATGTTTGTGGAGTTGGGAGGTACTAGATTGGAGTACTGTGATCGGAGTGTGTGTTCGGTCATGTTCTGGATGAGGTCGTTGAGGGTGTTGTTGTTGTGGAGGGCGCGCTTGGCGAGGCGGTGCGCGAGGCCGCGGCGCACGGCCTTGTCCACGGAGCGCATCACGTGGCCCGACCGCTCCGGGCCCGACCGCCCCACGCCTGCTGCCTTCGCTGCCTTTGCTATAAACAGAAAAAAAGTATTTGCTACAAAAAGCCCAATAGAAATTAATTTCAAAAATAGGTATATATTTCTATTTCATCGGGACACCCGTGAGCAGACAGAAGTGATGAAGTGACCTATATGCAGAAGTAAGAACTAGAGATGCGCCGAATATTCGTTTTGTATTCGGTATTCGGTTGTGTTTTCTTAGCTAGATGACCGGTTATAGAACAAAAAGACATAACTTTCTTCTGTAAGATTTATGTTACTCATGTCGACATAATGATTTCATAGGCTATAGGTAGTTCAGTATAGTCAACTTTTATTGTAACATCTTCTAAGTTGTTACCGTGGCTAAGCAAAGGCAAAGTAATTGTAAACCGAATCCGGTTCGGTAATGGTTAAACCGAATAATATTCGGTATTCGGTTATTCGTCGAAACCACTATTCGGCGCATCTCTAGTAAGAACTATTTTAATATTGAAAGTGTCGTCTGTCTGAAATACAGCTAGCACTGTGGGTAAGTTTGAGTGAGAGAGGAGGAGCCAGCCATATATGATCACTGCTGATCTCAGTACACTGACGCTAAATGAGCGGCGTGGTGCGACCGGCCACTTCTATCGTGTTACATAGAAAACTTGTAAATATTCTACTGTTGTAACTAAAAAACATACCCATTGATTCCACAGAATTTGATACAAAACAGTAATGGTACCCAATGCCAACTCCCATCACCATTACTGTGAGGATTGTAAACAGCAGACAACAAGTCAACATCGCGCACACGGTACAAAGTGAGATTCTGAAAACAACATCATAAAACCAAAGTTTATTGCAGTAGATATAAATTAACTTATTTCGTATAGTTTTAGGCCGTGTTCTGGACGGCAGCGGGCGGTGCGGGTGTTTCATACTTATCAAATCTATGCACTTTGATCAGCCCTGTCCGCCCGCTGCCGTCCACGGGGCCTTATACCACGGTAATATTATGTATCCGTTACCTTTCTAATGCGTCTAATACGATAGACACAAAAGAACTCAAAGAACAACACACACACCCCATTTTGAAAAACTACCATTGATACGACAGGAATTTACAACGTACAAAACCTAGGTAACATGTTAATTTATATTCCCTTCATCGCTAAATCATCAATGACTTCGCGTTTACCAATTTCTGAATAGTAAAGAATTTCATAATTCTGCTCAGAAATATGAGGAGTAAGTAGATGTCAGCCAGGAAAATGTTTATCCGTCATTATGACAATTACCTAATATAAGAAAATTTTAATTCTTTCTACTAATAACAAAGAATTTATGATATAAACATTCATATAATATAATTTATATACCAGATTTTCCTCCACACTCAAACTATTACATCACCACGCCAGCCACTTTAAAAAATTGGTCCTTCGAGCCTGTGTTTTATTATTTACCAGCTTCCCGCGGTTTCATCCGGGCGGTACCCGTTCCCATGGGAATATCGAGATAAAAAGTAGCCTAAGTATGTCCTTACTGAGGCTCTAGACTTTCTTTGTACCTTTCGATTAAATCGGTTCAATAGTTTTGACGTGAAAGCGAGAGCGACAGACAGACATAGTTACTTTTGCATTTATAATATTAGTATGGAATCGGATAGGCTACTATACAAAATGATAACAGATCATATATACAGATTTTTGAGATGGGATTTAAAGAGCAGGTACATTAACTGTTATAGAAAACGTTAGTCAACTATCCATAACTTTTTAAGATATTCTGATCTGCATTACACTTTACAGATTTTGGAAAAAAGTTACAGTCAGCAATTTATATTTATTGAACTTGAAATATTTCGGACCCATGTACTAAATAGGTACGTAACACGTACCTGTTACGATACTAACTTATGTCCAAAGCTATTAAAGAAATTAAAAAAGAATATATTTGACACTTCCTGTTCTTGTTTGTACAACGTTCACTTTGGTAGCTCAAGTCGAAATAAAGACAACTGTTTCTGGATGACTGAAGTTTTTTATTAAACATATCAAGACCATAAAAGACATGGTGACAGCGGTAAACAAGATCAACAATTTAAATCTATCATTCATCAGTCGACGCCGAGAAGTCAGACTCAGGCAAGTCAAACAAATAATTCACACACACGGCAGCGTCAAAAATGGCGACCGAAAGAAAAATTCCTTGTAACATGCTCCCGCCACCATCATTTCAATTTGATTACAAAGCTTCGAACATGCCAGTAGCCTGGAAAAACTTCTCTTTATCCTTTCGCATTTATATGAAAGCTAATAACCTAGAAGAAGAACACGACTCGAGAAAAGTTGCCCTACTACTCAACGCTATGGGGACTGAAGCGCTCCAAATATTTAACTCGTTTGATGTGGACATGGAAACTATACTATTTCACGAGTTGCTACAAAAATTTCAAGACTATTTTTTACCAAAGGTTAACATATCATTGGAACGCCATAAATTATTCAATAGAAAACAAAGTTTGAACGAAGATTTAGAAACATACGCCACTGATCTAAAGAACATTAGCTTACAATGTGATCTCGGAGATAAGAGTGATGACATTCTAAAAGATATTTTTTCGTGGAACCTCAACTCAGGTTATATCAAAGAACGCATTCTTATCGAGAAACCAACTACATTTGAAAAGGCCGTATCCTTAGCAAAAGCAATTAGAAACACGAAGATGGATTCACAGTGTCTAAACAACGAGCAACAAGCCAATGTAAATGCAGTCAACTCCAGAAAAGCAAGGAGCACCAGCCAGTTCCAGTCCCACTCCAGGTCATCCAGTCAGAATCGTCCTGTAAACCAGTATCGTCATCCAAGTCAGCATCGTCCGCATATTCAAAATCGTCCCAGAAGTCAGCACTATCCCAATGGTCAGCATTTTCCCGCAAGAAGTCAAAGTAAGGAGGTATGCAACAAATGTGGTCAGATACACCGTGTTAAATGTCCTGCTCTAGGTGCAACCTGTCATAGCTGTGGTCGCAAAAATCATTTTGCTTCTGTGTGCCGCTCTAAAAATATTTCTATTGTTCAACAGTCAGATAATTTTGCAATAACTGAGACTCCAATAATTAATCAAAGTGATGAATATTTCCTGGGTTCTTTATTTATATCGTCTATTCAGAATTGTAAAAATGATTACATTACTCTCTTGAACATAAATAGTCAAACAACAAAATTTCTCTTAGATACAGGTGCAGACACTAATATTCTTTCACTCACTACATACAAAAAACTCAATTTGCCATTGTCACATATACATAAAAGTTGTCATAAATTATCTACATTCAGTGGTGAAGTCTTGCCCACTGTTGGTCAATGTCAAGTTCCTATATCACATAATAATAAAGATTATATACTTACCTTTCATGTTCTAGATATTAACTGCCAAGATGTAATAGGTCGTAAAAGTTGTGAGGAACTAAAATTAGTAAAAAGAATTAATTCAGTCACCTTCAACGACACTTCAGTTCTGTCAGAATTTGCTCATCTGTTCCATGGAATAGGTATACTGAAAGACTTTGAATGTAACCTTACCTTGAAGCCTGATGCAGTCCCATCTGTTGTTGCATGTCGTAGAGTCCCTTTCGCCTTATTAAATGACCTGAAAAAAGAGTTAGAAATGTTAGAACAAAATAATGTAATTCAAAAAGTTAATGAACCAACTGAATGGGTTAATTCACTAGTACTTACCTCAAAGAAAAATGGAAAACTTAGGCTGTGTATTGATCCTAGAAAACTAAATGAAGGAATCATGAGAGCACATTATCAATTCCCCACTATTGACGAAATAAAAACAAGTTTGTCAGGTGCCAAGTTCTTCTCCACTTTAGATGCCAACAAAGGATTCTACATGCTAAAATTAAATGAGGCTTCTTCAAAGTTATGTACATTCATTACACCTTATGGTCGATATCGTTATCTTCGTCTTCCGTTTGGTATCAATGCGGCTCCAGAGATTTTCCACTCTGAGATGATAAAAAGGTTTCATGACCTTGACGGAATCAAAGTCATGATGGACGACTTGCTTGTGTATGGCAGTAGTAAACATGAGCATGACGAAAGGCTGAGAAATGTCTTACTTAGAGCCGAACAATTAGGTATTAAATTTAATAAAGATAAGTCAAATATCTGTCAAAATCAAGTCAGATACCTAGGCCATGTATTTAGTGAGAAGGGAGTGAGCGTAGACCCATCTAAAGTCCAAGCAATTTGTCAAATGCCACCACCCACAAATCTCACAGAATTACAACGGTTCCTAGGCATGGTCAACTACTTAGGTTCCTATATACCAAATTTATCTCAACAAACTACTAACCTAAGATCTCTTTTATCTAAAAATGTCGAATTTCATTGGTCTAATTTACATGATGCTGAATTCAATAATTTAAAAAAGTTAATTTCAAATGCCCCTGTACTAATATTTTATGATCAGAATAAAGAAATTCGTCTTTCTGTTGATTCATCTAAAGATGCAATGGGTGCTTATATTAGTCATGGTAAACAGCCAATAGCCTATGCCTCAGCTTCCTTAACCCAAGCACAACAAGCTTATTCCCAAATTGAAAAAGAACTTTTAGCCATTCTCTTTGGATGTACTAAGTTTCATCAATACATTTATGGTCGACATACAGCTGTGGAAACAGACCATAAGCCAATTGTCACCCTATTTAAAAAACCATTATTCAGTATTCCAGCTCGACTTCAAAGAATAATGCTTAGACTCCAGCCGTATGACTTGTCAGTGACATACAAACCAGGCAAATTCTTATATGTAGCAGACACTTTGTCCAGATGTGCACTACCAGAGACTGCACTTACTGATCTTGAAGCTGATATTGACTTGCATGTGAATATGTTAATTGAGTCCCTGTCCATTAGTCCACATAAGCTAAAAGAATTCCAAATTCATACTAGTAAAGATCAACAACTGATTTCAGTCATGAATTATTGCAAGAATGGGTGGCCAGAACACAAAAAGTCAGTTCCTGAAAACATTAGATCATTTTTCCTTATAAGAAATGAATTACAAGTAGTCAAAGACATTGTCATGAAGAATAATAGTATTCTTGTTCCAATTACCCTTAGAAATGATATTCTAAAACTTTTACACGAAGGCCATCAAGGTATAAAGAGTTGCCAAGACCTTGCTAGAAACTCAGTCTATTGGCCCAATATCAATTCTGATATTGAAAGTTATATAAATTCATGTCATATTTGCCTTACATACAGACGTAGTAACACTAAAGAACCAATAAAGTTCCATGACATTCCACTTATCCCTTGGCATAAATTAGGAATAGACTTATTTGAATTTAATTCACAAAAATATCTGCTGGTAGTAGACTACTTTTCTAAGTACATAGAACTTGCTCATTTAGGTAATAATACTACTGCAAGCAGTGTTATTTCACATCTAAAATCTATATTTGCTCGTCATGGTATACCCAAATACTTACAGTCAGATAATGGTCCTCCATTCAATTCAAGTGAATTTAACACTTTCACTTCTCATTGGCATATTGAACATTCAACCTCTAGTCCTTACCATAGCTGCTCCAATGGTATGGTTGAAAGAGCAATAGGTACAATAAAAAACATGCTTAAAAAATGTCATATGGACAAAACAGACCCTTACCTAGCACTTTTGCAATATAGAAACACACCTAAAAATGGTCTTTGTTCCCCATCTCAATTGCTTATGTCCAGAACATTAAGATCGAAATTGCCACTTAATAACCAGTTATTACAACCTAAAGTTTCTGACTACAAAATAATTGAAAGGAAAATGAAAGAACAAAAATCTAATTCTGAAATTTATTATAATAAACACTCAAAACAATTACCTAGACTACAAAAAGGAGAAAATATATATTTCAAAAAACAACCACATAGCACTTGGACACCAGGTATTATCACACATATAGGCCCACAACCTAGGTCTTACACAGTTGAGTCTGATGAAGGTTCATTCCGTCGTAACCGTGTACACATTATGAAACCACATACTCCAAGTAATTCTTCTACACAACCTTCCAGAATTCCAACTCCTGTCAGTCCATTTAAAGCTGCTCTTCCTCGTGATAGCCCTTCTCTTGTTCAATGTAATAATAACTCTCACGTCACGTCCAGTAGTTCTTCCAACAATTCTCCTCGCAGCACACTCCACCTGAAAGATAAAAACACACATGATATGGTACCATCATCACAAGAAAATGTCACACAAAGCAATGTCAAATACTCATCTTTTGGTCGAATGATTAAGTTACCACGTAGATTTTGTAATCAATAATTGTTCCTCGTATTTTGAAGTTATTCTTGCCATTGTGTAATAGTATTTAACGTAATACCCGTGTAATTGTTAATCAGCTTTTAATAATGACATTTGTTTGTTTATGTAGAAATGTCAAATTGCCAATATACATTTATACTTTTTAAATTGTGTTCGGATACGTGAAATGTTAAGTTACGTCTAGATTATGTTAAGATGCATTCATAAGTTTTAATTTCAATTTATTGTTGTAAACTGTCTTTTCAATAAAAAGGGAAGATGTTACGATACTAACTTATGTCCAAAGCTATTAAAGAAATTAAAAAAGAATATATTTGACACTTCCTGTTCTTGTTTGTACAACGTTCACTTTGGTAGCTCAAGTCGAAATAAAGACAACTGTTTCTGGATGACTGAAGTTTTTTATTAAACATATCAAGACCATAAAAGACAGTACCTATTTAGTACGTAAACACTTTTGATATGAGTCAAGTAGCCCATTAGAATTCAAATCCCAATAAAGTTTATTTATAGTAAATTCATCTTTCTAGAGGCTCAGTCATACTAATATTATAAATGCAAAACTAATTCTGTCTATCTGTCTGTTGGTCTCGTTTTCACTACGGAACCGATTTTTACGGACTGAGAAAGGACATAGGCTACTTTTTATACCGATATTCCGGTGAAACCGCGGGTTCAAAACAAAGAAGAATTTTATGGAATCATAATTTTTGTACATATTATAAATCTATACCTAAGTTATAATTATACTGCATTTATCCCTTTACCGTCCACATCTATACACTATACAAAATGGTCCAATGAAATCAGAAAATTTTCTGTAAGCGTGACTGTATAGGTTATGTTCCCTTGTTTTCATTTTGTAAAGAAAGTTGTGTGACATGACTTTGACAGGCAGGTCAGAATTTTCTTCTCTTTTCTATGTTCTCTTTGCTTTTTGTGCTCTCTCTCTCTAATCTGTGTTTTTCTGTGACAAGTTGTTTAATGCGAAAGGTGATAAAATATTTTTCTTTAGCAAATATTATCCTAAAGTAATAAGTTTGATGTAGATTTTCCAACAAGAGCAGTTGTGATTGTGGACATAAAATATCACCCAATTCCTTTGAAAGATATGAAAATATGGCAGATGAAAACACCACACAAAAAATAGACGAATCAAGGAAAAGAAATAAACGTACAAATAAACATTACGCTGTAAAGAAACGACTACCACTTCGACCAATCGAAGGAGATAATGTTGTATTCATAACAAAGAAGACGAATTTTAAGGTACCTATATATTTCACTTGTAAAGCACGCCAGAGGATACGAAACTCAAATCTCTCCAACATATTTTAGGGAAATATTTTGTATACGATCTACAACCCCCCTCCAGTACAACACAGAAAGTGCGGAAAGGAGTAATTGAGAAAAATAAATATGAAATCTGTACAACCTCTACCCTCTGAGGTTAAGTTTGATACCTGGACCCTACCACTTCACCTGCTAATTCAGGTGTTCGTATTCTAAAGCCAGCCCCAACACATTATCATACATACATAGATTGTAGAATTTAGCAGTTTGTGGTGACCTGACAAGCTGTTTTAAGTATAAAATCTTAATGAGTATGTTATTTTTCTGTTCAGGCACAATTAAACAAGTGCTGTGATCTACTAACAAAGGGAGAAAAAGAAATAATCTTACATGGTCTAGGAGCGGCCATACAACGATGCTGTAACTTAGCTCTTCAGCTTGAGATCTTATTCTCTGGAACTCATCAAATTGAAGTAAACACTGGAACCGTTGATTTAGTTGGTAAGTATAATACTATATTCTCTAGGTAGTATACATAACTGTAGTAAAGTGTGTATTTGATCAATGAAAATTTTCTCAGATGATCTGGAGCCCCTCACAGATGACTTGGACTTCGGGTCCCAAGTGAGGCATTCATCATCCATCCACTTTAGAATATTCAGGACTGCAATGCTTGGTGTTAATCAATAATCCAAAATGTTTTTTACTCTAAACGAAATAGTGCAGTGGATTGGACTCACAGTGTTTGAAATATGGATAAACCTAATAACTATCACATTATTCTCTGTTTTATTAGCTTTAAAAATTGATGCAGTGATTAACAGTGCATGGTGGACAATTTTTGCACCATTGTTTGTAAGTGATGCTATGAATGCATACTTTTGTTGTATAGTATGTATAAGAATGAATCTAGAGAGTTCTTACAAAGCATCTTTGTATAGGGCTTCTTGGAGTGCAATTTTTCTAGGCTTGACTTTTGTATTCAAATTTTTACTATGTAGAAAACTACAAGGTGACTCTGCAATAGAATACAGTGAAGTTTTTGCACCACTTTTCATTCTACTACAATTGATAGCAGTAAGAGCTTGTCAGTTACATCAATGATTATGTAAATATTGTAATGTATCAATAAAACAGTTTATATTATTCTTATCTATTTATTGAATAATTATTTAGAAATAAGAAACAAAACAAAATCAAAGACAATGTGAATAACTAATGAAACATATTGAATAAACTTCCTCTTATCTTTTTTTCACCACCACCAAAATTAAAGTTAAAATTATTTGATTGGTTATTATTCTCATTACTTGTCTCAGGTTTAGAATCTGTAGCTGGCGATTGTCCAAAAAATAAAAATCCTGTTTTACGTAAACCTAAAAGCACATAATATTAAAAAATTAAAGAATATTAGTATTTTAGTTGATAAATTTTAAAATGATTATTCTAAATGTCTCATTATGAGACAGATTGTTTACCTGATAAGAAATTGGGAACTTCTTGTGATGTTATTTCAGCATTATCTCCACCAGTATGTATTGAAACATCAGCTTTAGGAGACAACAATAATGCAGAATCTAAAATAATAAAAATATTACTCATTAAATATATTGTAAATAAATAAACTAAACTGTAATAAACTGTAAATAAACTATATTGTAAATAATATAGCCATAAAAATCAGGAATTATACCAATAAAATGAGGAAAATCACCATCGCCTTCATCATAACCTGTTGTACTTATTGATACATTTAATGAATCAGGGATACCCTGTGTACCATGGTTAAAAAGGAAACCTGTGACTTGTCTATCTGATTTTTGTCCAGAATTTTTCTAAAAAATTATACAAGTTAATTAGATGTTATGTTAGCAATTTGTCCAAAAAAAATAATGTAGTTAGAAACCTTTGGGCTTGATACAGCAACAATGTCTGAATCCATGTTAATTGGGTTGTTATCTTTTGCGTTGTTATCATCTTGTATATTTTCTTCTGGTTCATTATCAGTCTCCATTGGAATAATGTCTGCCTTTGCCAAGTTTTCACCCAAGTCTTCTTTATCCACTTGGAAAAATTTTGATGTAATAATTTTCTCATTTTTATTCTAAAATCATAAAAAAGAAATTATTTTAACTAACTATATTAAAAAAAAATTAATTTAAACAATAAACCAAGTGCTTTTAGGCAGTACCATTTGCAACATGGTGTTTTTGGACTTGGCGTAAACAAACTGGGGGGACAGGTCTAAATGACGTTTCCTTAGAATCATCTCTTTCATATTTGTGTAACTTTCAACGCTTACTAAACTCATATCATTTTGGCTGTTCAAAGATTCATTTGCTATTTTTTCTTCAGGTCTCATTTCTTGACAAATATTATTTGTTGTCATTTCTTGCATGGATAAAGATAAATCAAAAGATACCCTTTTCTTATCAGAATTTTCCTGTGAACACTTAAGTTAATGGGTACATTTAAATAATTTACATTAGAATTGTTTAAACATATATTATTAACAATCAATATACCCTTACTCTTTTTATGTCCTTGCCCTTTTCAAATGTATCAGAAATTTGAACATCAATTTGTTGATGCTGTTTTAAATTATCCTAAAAAGTTAAAATTTATAAAAATATTTTAATGAAAACAAAATTATTTAGTGTTCCATTTCCTACCTGTGTATAATCCAGGAACTGTGAAGGTGGCAACAAAATACTTCGTGATTGTTTTGTCATATCAATTTCTTCTATTTCATTTTCCTATAGAATATAAATGAATAAATATCTTTCATTATAGAAGAAGCAAAGAAGCATATGTTCTTGTGTTACGAATTCTAGGTGACTGATAAATATACATCAAATAAATTATACTTAATTATTGTATATAAATAAATACATATTAGAAACATGCCAAATAAACTTATAAAAAATCCATGACTGGGGAACAAATGATTGTATTAATTTTGAATTCCTCACACAAACATCTGCCTCCACTGGGACTCGCAGATGGCGACACTTTGTAACCGGGGCGTGAGTATAATTTTTGTAAATAACAAATACCTATACATTTTACATCATACATGATTCTGCCATTGTAATGTTACATATATTACCTGCTCGATTTCGATACCCTTACACGGTATACCAACTCCTGGTTTTTCCTCGCCAATCTTATCTACGTCTTTCAATTTATCAGAATTAATTCTTGTTAAAATGTCATAGGTCTCCTTTTGGTCAAGTTTAACATCATTCAAAATATTGATTAATTTTTTATTGGAGAAGCTACTTTTCGGAACATTGTCTGTATCACCAACAGGTTTATTGAAATATACTGAGAAGTCGTCATCAATTTTAGCATTTTTATTGTCAGTTTCTGGATCTGAACCCACTGAACAAAGCTTCTTAAATGAAGTAATATTCACTATTTCGTCTTTCTTTGTTTTTATCTGTAATTTTTAATACTGGTTTCAAAAGTCACTCGTTATTTGATATAACAATACAATATTAGGTTTTAAGTTTATTTACCTTTTCCCACTTAGCATTGAGTACATCAAAATCTGAATTAATAAACTGTATTTCTGGCATCTACAATGATAAGAATTTATTTAACTAGATATTTAAAGTTTTATGAAACCATAAACCAAAATATTATATTTATAAGCATACCTTAGATTCACGGTCAATGTTTTGATAAATATTAAACCAGCCATCGTCTGTATTTATTATTTTACTTTTTTCTGAATAATCCTCAGTGTTTTGTCTTATTGTTGGTGCGTCTGTACTCATAGGCTGTATTTTTTTATCTTGGCATTGGTCTTTTATAATGTATTCTATTTCTTTCGATATTTTATTGATGGCATTAGTTTTTTCTTGGATCTCTTTTAAGTTATTGGGAAAATCTTTTACTATGTATTCTGCTAAACTAATTATAACTTTTCTATCTATATCAATGAAATGTTGCCTTTGAGCTTTAATTTCTTTTTTTATTTGTTCCTGTTTATTTACAAGTTCAATGATATTTTCTTCCAACGATTTAGTTTTAGTTTGGGCTTGGAGTAACCTTTGTACAAATGGAATGCTCTCATATCGGTTTTTTGCTTCTAACCAAAGCTGTTCGTATTTCTTTTCACCGTCGCGTACGCGCTCCCCTATTTCAAATCTGCGTTCTTTACATAGCAGATACTCTTTTTTTTGTTCGACATTTGCAGATGTTATTGTCCCCTGTGCTATCAATAAACTAAAAAAAATGCTGTATTAGGAATAAAGTTCCCGCAGCTTAAGTAGCATGAGCAGCGAGATATGATATTTATCACGTTTTTAACACACACACACACACACACACACACACACACACACACACACTTTTTGGTAGTGTCTATTTATTTGAACACCCTAAATGTCACTATTTAACGCTGACTGTACCTACACCAAAAAAGCTTAGAAATTTATTATACTTATAAAGTAGAGTTAGACCCAAATAAAATCTTCACGCCTATAGGTGCATCGTACTAGCATCGTACTATTGGAAAAAGGTAATTTAAAGTTGTCTCTAGCAGTGTATAGAGGTAGGTACTTGCACTAGTTTAGGGTGGTTTCAGAGCAACTGGACAGCGCCCATACATCCAACATTTTAACGCAATAAGCACGAGTTTGGCCAGCTATGACAGGTGGCGAGCCTGTTGCCATGCACCGGGCACAATGAGAGGCAAACAATATAACAAACAACTGTACTTATGATTTATTCAAACGCAGTGGCACTAGGGGTTAGATCAAACCCACGACCTCTTGAGCGAGTAAATTGTGTCTTTCCCAACTTGACTACACTGCCTTCTACCAGCTTCTACTAAAAATTTGATTCGACTAAAAATCAATGTTTTGAATTAAATTATCTTGATACAATTAGTACCATAGCGGGTACAGTCTATAACAATTTAGGTCCATAACCGACAGGGCCATGCCAACTATCTAACTTTCTATTGTGTCTCGTTATCAGGCCATTGATTACGTTACGTTTAAACCCTGCGACCTGAGATGGAAAGTCCTGTGACTGTACTACTTTTGGTAACCTACTGTTGCCCAGTAATTTCAGTACCAGTCTTACTACTCACACTTATTCAGCTCCATTCAGCGTTTCTGTATGTAAAACTTTTGTTATTTTTAGTTTGGAGGTTTTAAACAATAAAAGTTTTGCTAATGAATTATGTTTTATTATTAAAGGAAGTTCTTAGACATTACCCTTTTTATTTCTATATTAGTATTATGGTCACGTTCATAGATACAATTATTTTAGTTTTGGTAGCGTTCATTACAATTAATTTCCATAACACTCCTCCTCAAGTTTAATTTATACATTTAAGACAAACATAAATTAAAGTTGCAATCTTACAATTTTACAAACAAAAATAGTTTTAAAATACTAAGTTTACATTATGAGTTTGTTAATTTAAAGTTTTAATTAAAAGTTTTTATTCCAAGTTTAATTAGTTTGCATTATATACTGTATATGCATTGTATACTATTCATATTTACTTAAACAAATTTCAAATATTATTTATGGTTTGCAGTCATACATGAAGTTACTAATGATATTATAAAATTTCTGAAAACATAAGCTTTTAGTAAAAATGTCAGCTAAATTATTTTGAGAACTTATATACTTAATATTTATTATTTTCTTCTCAACTAAGTCCTTTATGTAGTGGTATTTGATATCAATATGTTTGGTCCTCTTTGAATTCTCATAGCTTTTTGTCATACATATAGCTCCTTGATTATCCACTAGTAGAGTAGTGCTCACATTGCATTTTAAGTGTTCACAAATGCCTTTTATATTGACCAATTCTTGTGCAGTTATAGCTGCTGCAATAAATTCAGCTTCAGCTGTAGATAGCGCGACGCAAGATTGTTTCTTTGAAAACCAAGTAATAGGATTTTGCCCATGTAGTATTATTGCTCCGCTGACACTTTTTCTGTCTAGTCTGTCATTGGCCCAGTCTGCATCTGAGTAGCCATATAGGTTCTCATGATCTCCCTTTTTAAATATGAGCTCTTTGTTTCTAGTTTCTTTCAAGTATCTTAATATGCGTTTTCCAGCCTTCCATGTGTGATCATTTGGTTTGTCAAGGTAACGACTTAAGTAAGCAACTGAGTATGTCAAATCTGGTCTTGAAGTAATGGTTAAATATAATAAGCTTCCAATCAGTTCTCTATATCTATCTTTATAACAGTCTTCTTTATCATTTTTATCATTCTTGTTTTCTATTGTTATGTTAAAGTTTACTTCCATTGGGGTTTTAATACCATTGCAGTTGACCATATCAAATTTGTCCAAAATTTTATCTATTAGGGTAGTCTGTCTTACAATAATTGTATCACGTCTTCTTACAATATCCATTCCTAAAAATCTCTTTACTTCTCCTATATGTTTAGCTTTAAATTCTTCTTTAAGTTTTTCGATTATTTTCTGAGTGTTTCCCATGAGTAGGATGTCATCAACATAGATCAGTAACCAGCAATCTTCTTTATAATATAGACAAAAGTCATATTCAGATCTCTTAAAGTTATATTGTTTTGCAAATCTGTCAATAGTTTCATTCCAGCACTTTGGTGATTCATCTAATCCATACAAAGCTCGCTGTAATTTCATTGTTTTGTTCTTTGATTTATACCCTTGTGGAGTTTTTATAAAGACTTCAGATTTTATTTCACCATTGAGGAATGCTGTTGGTACGTCTAACTGTTCAATAGACAGATCTTCATTTACAGCTTTCGATATGAACATTCTTATGGTAGATGCTCTTGCAACAGGTGAATAGAGTATGTCTTCATGTTCATTTCTTTTTAATTGAAAACCCCGAACTACCAGTCTTGCTTTTTTGGTTCCATCTTCTTTTACTTTGAATATCCACTTTGTGTCTATTGCTTTTTTATTTTCAGGTAGCTCAACATCTTTCCAGGTATCTAGTTTTATTAACGCTGTCAATTCATTATCTACTGCTTGCTTCCATTCAGGTAATTTTATAGCTTCTTCAAAGGTTTCAGGTACTTGTTCTTGTGATAGTAGGCAATATGCTATGTTAGTGATGTAGTCTTTCAGGTATGTAGGTTTTTTAATTTTTCTTGTATGTGTTCTTGTTTCTTCTGTATTTTCTTCTACTTGATTTCTTTCATTGTTAACACACTCAAAGTTATTTTCTGTGTCTTCATTTTCTGAATTATTTTCGTCTTCTTCATTGGTTTCTACTGTAATATTTTGTGTATTTGTATCTTCTATATTTTTAATCTCCTCCTGCATTGTTTGATCTTCAATTATAATTTTTACTGTATCTTCGATATTTCTTTCATTATTAACCATTCTATTTATAAATAATACATCTCTTCTTTCTATAACTTTTCTTTCTTCTTCATCCCATAGTCTATAACCCGTAGGTGTATATCCAATCATTATATACTTTTTACTTCTTTTATCAAGTTTTTGCATGTATTCTAGATTTTTACTGTAAGCTTCACAACCAAATATTTGTAAGTATTTTAGGTTAGGTTTTCTATTAGTCCATTTTTCTATAGGTGTCTTTTCTTGGTTCTCAACAGGTATGCGGTTAAGTATATATACAGATGCTTTTGCTGCTTCTCCCCATAGCTCAAGATTTACATTTGTTTCAAAAAGCATTGCTCTTACTTTTTCTAATAGAGTTCTATTATATCGTTCAGACTTACCGTTTTGTTGGGGGCTGTAAGGGGTTGTGTAGTCTAGTAATATTCCTTTCTCTTCACAATATTCTTTCCATTCTTTACTAGTAAATTCTCCACCACAATCTGATCTTATAGTTTTTATTTTTAGGTCATGTATTCTTTCTGCTTCTTGTATATATTTTTTCAGATATAATATAGTATCACTTTTAAATGTAAGTAGGTAGATTTTAGTATAGTTGGTGAAATCATCAGTGCAGGTAAGTATATATTTTTTATTATCCCAGGTGGTGGGCGTGATCGGACCACAAATATCAGTATATTTCCAGTGGTTTTGTAGCCTTGTATCGCTTTGTATTAAATGGTAGTCTGGTTTGTTTTGATTGAATGCATATTTCACAAACTGGCATTTTGTCTATATCTTTTAAATTTAATTTTACACCATTTAAAATTTTCTTCATTTTTTCCTTGCTTGCATGTCCCAGTTTCTTGTGCCATAGTATAGTATTATCATTCTCAATAGTCATATAACAGTTTTCTTTATTTTCAATTTTTAAGTTTATTGTATATAAGCCATTTTCATTTTTTGAACCTCTAATTATGTTTTTATTATTTTTTCTTATTATGACAGAGTTCTTTGTGAACAGTACCTCTGCATTTTTTTCAGTCAGGGAGTTCACCGATATTAAGTTCTTCTGAAGTTTTGGAACATATAGGACATTTTTAATGTAAAATTCTTCGGTCTCAATGTCACCACATTTTTCAGCAAGTAAATTCTCGTCCATCTTTGCAGTATTTATTTCTGTGTGAGTTTTTTGTGTATTTTCCAAAATAATTTCATCTTTCGTCATGTGTGCTGTGCATCCAGAGTCTATTATAAATTCAGTGTCAGTACTCTTATATGATGTTGTAGTAAGGAGAGCGGTTTTATTCAATGTTGTATTTTTATTATCTTTTCTAAAATAACAGTCCTTTTCTGTGTGGTTATTTTTCTTGCAAACTTTACACTGTTTTTTATAAAAGCAGTCTTTTTCTTGATGGTTATTTTTCTTACAAATTTTACAATGTTTTTTATATGTTACAGCACTATTATTAGTGAATTTTTTATTTTTGTTTGTTAGGTAATATGCTTCTTTTATTTCATGTGAACTTACTGTTAATCTTTTTTCTTCAAGAAGTAGGCGTGATGTTAAATTTGGTATTGTTCTTTCATCGTTAGGGGAAGAGTCCCAAGCTGTTAGAAAATTATAGTACTTCTCCGGTAGTGAGGATAGAATTTTTGAGATAAGCATGTTATCTTCAATTTTTTCGCCTAATGATCTTAACTGAAAGGCAATATTTTCTATTGTACTTATATGATGAGTCATGTCCATCTTATATTCGTAACTGTACTGAAATAATTTTTGAAATAAATCACTCTTGTGTTGGTCTGTACTACGTTCAAAAACATTGCACAACTTTGTGTACATTTCGTCTGCTGTTCCGCAGCTCATTAACAGGGGTAAGTACTTTTTGTTGATTGTGCACATTAAGATTTTTTGACATTGTGCGTCCTTTTGTTCGACATTCTCCGGTGGACCGGGTGTAGTTATTTTTAAGCTTTTCAAATTATAACCCAGACTTTTTATAAGAATATTAACTTGAAATTTCCATAGTGGAAATGTTTCTTCGTCGTTTAATTTTTGTATGTCTGAGTAGGCCTCCATTTTTATTTTCTTCCTTTTTTTTTACTTTTCAGGTAATTACTTCCAGGCTTCTCGCAGTTGGCTGCCTGGGCCCATAACCTTTTGTTATTTTTAGTTTGGAGGTTTTAAACAATAAAAGTTTTGCTAATGAATTATGTTTTATTATTAAAGGAAGTTCTTAGACATTACCCTTTTTATTTCTATATTAGTATTATGGTCACGTTCATAGATACAATTATATTAGTTTTGGTAGCGTTCATTACAATTAATTTCCATAACAAAAACGACGATTTTAATGAGATGCTTACGCGGCTTAACAAGCTCCATGCAAAACTGACGTTTTTTATGAACAAACGTTGAATGGGGCTGAATAAGTGAGTAGTAGTGAGTAGTCCCATACTCTTCAAACCGGAACAGCCATGCAAGCAGTTCTGCTGAACATAGAAATAAATTACAGAAAGGTAAAGTACAAAAGATTTTTTTCTACAACTCACCTTTTTATCTCAAGCTCCGCTTGTTTTAGCTCCGTTTGTAATTTCAAATTATTACTGTTGATAAAACCGCAAATCTCTTTTTGTCGTTCAGTTTGTTTTCGGAGTTTGTCAACTAAAAATGCTTGTGCTAAAATAATAAACAATAAATTACATAGTTAATTCGCGAACTTAAAGCTACTACATATTGAAACAAAAATAAATACATACCTTTAATACATTGGCTCGACAATGATATTCTAATTTGAGAGTCCCCTACCTCTGTCGAAATTTTTTCTATCGCTTGCACATCATTTGAGTCCGACATTGTTTAGGAAAGGTAGATATTTTAAAAAAATACCTCGATAGCAAAATACTGCAAACGCGAAAAAAGTTTTATTAAAATGGCGGGAAAATATTTTCTTGCATTTTAATTTCCTTGCTATTTTAGGAAAGGAAAAGGGAACTAAAGCTCCAGCCATAGATATACATAATATACTGCCAGCCTGCGTCAGTACGTATTTAGAAGTTACGGGTATACATAGGTAAATGTCGCAGCATGATAGAGCCGTAATAGTGTGCGTTGTCCCAGCGGAAAAAGTTAAAATTTCTTATTATGATTTATACAGATTTTCAGTGTATGACATCGTGAAAATGTGTATGATATGTAAAAATTTGTTTAAACAGCAATTGAGGAGTTATTATTCAAAAACTGATTCCGCTAGGACAACGTTGTCCCAGCGGAACTTTTTTTACATAATGGAAAAAAAAGAAAAAAAGGTTATTCAAAAATTTGTACATAACCTGAGGTAATTGTGTGTATATAAATAAAACTTGTGCGACATTAAACTGCGAAGATATTCAAGTTTCCGCTGTGACAACGTTTTGCCATGTGCAAGATTTCATAGAAATCACTTTTATGCAGAGCTGTGGATTTTTCTGAACATTGTTTTGAATTTGTTTATAATATCTGTCTAAACAGCTTTTCGAAAAAACACATAGTTCAGAAGATATAAATATAAACGTAAAAGAAGGTTATTAGGACCTAGCACTTAAAGTATGCATTCTAGAGTATATTTTATAACGTTTATAAATATCTTGGAAGAATCTTTAACATTGTGCCGAGTACCATTGATGTACTCTTAGTAATTAATGCGCTATACGATAAATTTGCCAGGCTGGATAACAGTTTTTTATGCAGTCTAATTGCATGGGATTTTTTAGCAAATGCATTATGAAACTAATTTCAATAATTTGTTTATACTTTCATCTATTCACGTGTAAAATTTCGTCTAATTAGACTCAATAATTTAGGAAATACAGTGAAATAACTAACAACCTCCAAGTCCGTACATAACCCGACCAAGTTCAGATGGCTACGACAAAGCGACCTTGCGATATATTTGGGTAACATTCTAAAATATACCGTATTATGTTTTTGTTATTTGTACAGTTGTGTGCATAAGTGTTAAAAAACAACTGAATTTTGATTTTTGAATAAAAATAATTATTAATAATAAAGTAGGTACTTGTAAATAAATCATTAGCTTAGGAAAGACATTTTAATGAAAATATTATTATTACATAGATAATTGACAACAAATTCGATGTTTCTTTATTTTGAACTTTAGTTGATAAAATCTCCAAAATTGGGTATATTCCTGGCGTCGAGCCCAACTGTCTTCCGGTGGACAGTCCTGGTGATTTCATATACATATAATATAAATTTACCTGATAGGGTATAATGAATATTTGCCTGTTTTAGTAGGAATAAAAAGCAAACAAACAAAAATAACTTTATTTCATAGGCTAAACCTGGCACTTAAAAACGTAAACATTTTACAGTTTATAAGTTGAATAAAATTATATATTTAAATAAAAAATATATTTCTAAATTAAGATTAATAACCACGAGCGCTTGCGGCAAGTACAACTATAGAGAATTGACTGTGGTTATAATTGATACAAGCGGCCAGATTCCGAGAGTAAGGCTTTTCGTGAGAAGAACCCGGCAAGAAACTCATGAGCCACTTTTTTTTAAATAGCCAATCATATAATTATTGTCATTATTGAATGTTTTACATAATTTCCATTAATGACAAACGATAGCAAATAACTGTTTCCACACTTTTTTATACTCTAGATAATCTTGGATTTTATAATTGCCTTTTTTCATTAAAGTTTTTTTAATATAAGGCTTAAATTTATGAGGCAGTTGTGTTATATTTGGTGGGATTTTATTATAAAATTGTATACTTACATTTCCCCATAAATGAGCGATTTGTTTTACGCAGTCTGAAGACAGGCACAGCAAGTTTATTTTTGTTTCTAGTATTTAAATTATGGCATTCATTATTTTTCTTAAATGTGTGGTTATGTTTATAAACATATATAATATTTTCATAGATGTATTGGGAGGCAACAGTTAATATAATGCAGTAATTAAATATAAGGGACAACAGCGGCGCTATAACATGTATTATAGAGTTAATAATTGTGACAGAAAGTCCCCACAGGTCTTCTGTTTTTTTCATATTAAGTGATTTGTACGCTTTTATTACAGTATTAGCATCTATTTTCCGGAAATTAAAAACTTCATCACATCTTAACACATGACTCCAAAAACTTTATAGATTGACAATATTTGTTGCAATAATTAGGTATTTAATAATTATAAATCTTTACCTAACTCAGGATACATTGAACAAATAACAATATTATAACCAATTCTCTGCTCAATCCTTCGAAGATAGACGCTTGTCGATATTTATACAGCAATTCCTTCACTTAAAGTCCATCAGAGTTGGACAACATATATGTTTATTTATTTGATCCTATATCCACCCTGGGTAGACAGAATCACAACCATGGATCACAAAATCACGCATTTATAATAATTGACTTAGGTTGTTTTGTAATGGAATACAGAATAAAAATTTAAGTAGGTACTTAAAGTTAAAAAGCCTACTATCATGTAATGTATAAGCCATGCTCAAATTTAAAGCCATAATGTAAAATTCTCATTTGGCTGAAATGTCAAATATTTACAAAATCGAGATTTAAACTAGGTTTAAACTTTTCTGCAAGTAGGCATAAGGAGGTAAAAACCTATTTGGATAGATTCGCCCAACAACACATTTTTTTATTTATTATTTATTTATTTATTAAATACCCCAGTATATATTCGATATAACTTTTCATCTAATTAACTAGAACTGATGGCCTCTCTGTTTCGTATTATGATTTACATTATCCTTTCGAGTAATAAATCATAAATTTTTACCTGTCATTATTATCTAAATATATTAATTGGCTGGTCCACTACTCATACACAATTTACTTAAACTAAGTTTCTTCCTTCATAAAAAACTTCTTTAAAAATATTTTTTTATGTGCTGTGCGTTGATGAAAAAAAACATTAAACTTTATCAGAAAATTGTGTGACCACCTGTACCTATTCATATCTCGGTATTATGCTGTAAATTTTAGAATGTCACTCAAATATATCGCAAGGTCGCTTTTTCATATTTACCTGAATTTGGTTAGGTTATGTACGGACTTGGAGGTTGTTAGGTATTTCACTGTATTTCCTAAATTATTGAGTCTAATTAGACGAAATATTACACGTGTATAGATGAAAGTATAAACAAATTATTGAAATTAGTTTCATAATGCATTTGCTAAAAAATCCCATGCAATTAGACTGCATAAAAAACTGTTATCCAGCCTGGCAAATTTATCGTATAGCGCATTAATTACTAAGAGTACATCAATGGTACTCGGCACAATGTTAAAGATTCTTCCAAGATATTTATAAACGTTATAAAATATACTCTAGAATGCATACTTTAAGTGCTAGGTCCTAATTACCTTCTTTTACGTTTATATTTATATCTTCTGAACGATGTGTTTTTTAGAAAAGCTGTTTAGACAGATATAATAAACAAATTATAAACAATGTTCAGAAAAATCGACAGCTCTGCCTATGAAATCTAGCACTTGGCAAAACGTTGTCACAGCGGAAACTTAAATATCTTCGCAGTTTAATGTCGCACAAGTTTTATTTATATACACACAATTACCTCAGGTTATGTACAAATTTTTGAATAAACTTTTTTTCTTTTTTTTCCATTATGTAAAAAAAGTTCCGCTGGGACAACGTTGTCCTAGCGGAATCAGTTTTTGAATAATAACTCCTCAATTGCTGTTTAAACAAATTTTTACATATCATACACATTTTCTCGATGTCATACACTGAAAATCTGTATAAATCAAAGTAAGAAATTTTAACTTTTTCCGCTGGGACAACGCACACGCCGTAATAAAGGTAATTAAGTTATATCAATCCCTAGGAATCTACGATTAATAATGAATTAGTTTCTTATAGCTATGTTCCGGTATATAATTAAATTACTAATAATAATAACTATAATACGAATATAATCTTAATACGACTTAGTATACCGGTACAAATATATATTTTTACTAAATTTTTGTTTATATTTTTTTTTTTTTTTGTAAAATTCTCCCGTAGGGAAGGCAAAGGGAACGAAGCCCATACAGCCATGTCTGCAATATATATATCTTCAGTAGTTTGCATTGAAATGCTAGTGTAATACATTTCAATGCATCTTGGGAGAGTTTGGCGTCAAACGATCGATGGCAGACACTGTGGTGCTACTTGGATGAGGTGGATTACCACGATAAAAAACTCATCACTTTTCACACCACTTGACGTTTATTTCGATTATCCTCCACATTGCACATCATCACAGACACTTATCACACAAAACTACACTGATTTTACGTAACAATATCCACTCCGTACAATATTACAATAATCGAAATAAAAATCACGTCCGCCATAGTTGAATGCCGCCAAAAAACCCTTTTGTTTATATTCTGATAATGATCTTGAGCCTGATCCGCTGGATCATCATGTCAAGCGTCTATCAACATTAATATAAACAGGGGCGTGGCCTAACAGTTTATTAATCATGTTCTGTATAACTACACTTTGTAGTCGACTCGGTTTTGTGGTGTAGTGAATACCTCAGATCATAAATATCATAATGATGCCAAAATTTGATTTTGCATTCACGTTCTCATTTGAGGCGGTTCTTTTTAAAACTTGACTATAAATATTCCACTTTTTGTGTTTTTACGTTTTAAGAGAAAATAGTTTTTAAAGTATGCCAATATGTTACAATCGGCCAAATTGATTCATGACCCACTTTGACAATATTTCGACTACAGCTGTACAGCTGTAGACAGTTAGGACGTTTTTACGTACGTTTCCAAGGAAACCTGTATACATTTGAATTTTGCTTGCATTTAAATGCTACGGAAAAATGACATTATGATGGGTCAGAAATCTATTTCTTCGATAGTATTTAATCCGAAAGGATAATGACCAAAAGTGGTCAAAATGTTCACCACTAACGAGGCCTATATAGACTTATAGTCCATTAAATACAGTATAACTATCAGTACGGGACAAACTTGGGACAAAGAAAAAATAAGTTGTCAGTAAAAAGTTATGACTGAATGAAGTCATGTTTTACCTTTGTCAATTATTTATCGACATTATGCTCCATACAAACAGCGGCCCATGTGCCGAACTGCCAAACGGTGGCACCCTGTTGGAGTAAATATTTCGGGTCCATAGGTATTTAAGGTCAATGATATTTCTTTAGTATTTGCATTTTGAATTGCACAACACACCTGTCATCTAGCAACGGGGATATGATCTAGAGCAGCCCCAAAATAAATAATTGTACGTGTTAGCCCAAAAAAAAAGGGTTTCGTGATTTATTTCAATAATGTACTGATTTAGTACTGTTTTATAAATTGTTTCCGAGATTTTATGTATTTTTATACAACGATCCCTCTAATCTTGCTAGATATTTTTTTAATTCTGTTCTGCTTGGTTCTAATCTATTTCGCATTTATTGCGTTTCTTACAAACTAAAAGTAACACAGAATAAAATAAAAGCCATTGAATTAATACCTTACATTTATTTAACAAAATAGTGTCATACAGTTATTTAAAATAACAGACATAAATGATAATTTGCAGTACAACCTAGCATCCTAATTAAACCAGGTACTTTTCATAAAATGTATCACTCTAATAAAAAATAAAAGTAAGAAGACAAACAATGACGAATGCAGCACGAAGGAATGTTGGCAAATATTGTGGTCACCGCAGTCACCACACACGCTCCACGACACTGGCGACTCGACTCGCCCGGATACCTCACACTGACACTATTTTACAAATATTTATACAAAACAAATCAACGCGCAACATTCTCACTTACGATTTCCATAATACTGGTAGCAAAATAATATGTACCAAAAAGTCCATGGTCAAATGTGTGCTAAGTCATGTAAAGGAATTAAATTTGGCACACTCTCCCACAAAAGATACTAGTACAAATTCGGTTCAAATACCTACAATAATGCACATATTGTTCACAAACAACAGTTTGGAGGTCAGATAACTACAGGAATTTTCTACATACATTGTCTATTTTAATGATACTAAATATTATTGGTTGATCCTTGAACTAATTCTAATATATTACTTTGGCTTCATTGACTGGGATCAATTAGTACTTTTGTGGTCCAATACGGAACAAGCGTGGCGTCCAGGTGTGCGATTCATAGTTTACAAAATCGTGGTCACTTAATGAACATGCTTTTCTAACTAAATGCAAATGAAGGGGTTCTCGAGGGAAGTCAATAACATATTTTGTAACTACATAAACATTAATTAATCAAGTGACGGAATGTCTACTCAATTCGAAGGTAACTATTCGAGAATTACTCATACAGAAATCAAAGTACGAAATACATGAAGAAACTCGAATAAATCAAAACGCGTCAATCTGGAATAACTTAATAGTAACACTTAAAAATACAAGATTTAAGAATACCTACTGGGTCCCAAGTTAAATTATAATATTTTATATTAAATTAATGTAGTTTGTACCGCCAACATTCACTAAGTGCAGGAGTCGCCACGCACTCACACGGAGAGGAGATCGTTAACGTCTACGGGCTCGAAACATTAAATACACATAAAACAAAAATACCCTGCGTGACATCTCTGCGTGTGGATACGTGGCTACCAGACAAATTTTCTAGTTTTCGATAAAATTATATCAGTCGAACGGTAAAGTTTCCGAAGGGAACACGATTTCGATCCGTGCGATCCGACGCCGGGGGACCGCGGCCCGCGCCGGCCATGCCCCGAATTTAGTCCAAAAGGAGGTTCGATTTTTACATTTTTCTACAGGAGGGGGGCGTCATTAACTGTAGGGGTGCGGCGAGAGGATCTCGGTGAGCAGCCGCTTGAGGCTGTCGACGCCGGTGAGGAAGCCGCAGTCGGGCCCGTGGTGCGGCGTGGCCGTCGCCAGCGGGGACTCCGCCTCCGCGCCCGCGAACGCCGTGTGCGCGAAGTCGATCATGCGGATGTCGACGCGCTCCGCGTGGGCGGCGGCGGCGGGCGCGGGCGCGGGCGCGGGGGGCTCCGGCTCGGCGGGCCAGGTGCGCGGCCGCTTGCCCGCGTCGGCGGGCGGCGCCGCGTCCGCCTCGCCGCGCCACGACTCGCTGGACGTGGACGAGTAAGCCATCCAGCTGTCGGCCGAGTCGGGGCTGGGCGGGTGCGGGTGCGCGCGCGGCGAGAGGCCGAGCTCGCCCTCCTCGTAGCCGCCCATGGTCTCCTCGGAGTGCGGCGTGAAGGGCTCGCGCGCGGGCGCGTCCGCCGCGATCTCGTCGTGCAGCGTGGACATGTCGAAGTGGCCCGGCGACGGCGGCAGCTCGGTGGAGCTGCTCGACGCGTCGCCGTCGTACTCCGCGCTCAGCCCGCTGCGCTCCTCCGACGGGCACGCCACGTCCCCCTCCAACACTATCAGCAATGAGCTGCGGACAGACACAGATTGACACCATTAGTTTTAAAACGCTCTCGTTTTGCGGTCTCTTCCTAGCCAGTACACAACGGTCGTGGTACGAGAAATCTCTACATCTCGATGAAATATATTCTGAACAAAAGACGTGTGTGCTCACCAGGAGTAGAACCTGTAGTTGGTCTGCTTGGCGATGGCGCGGCGCAGCGCGTCGAGGTCGCGCAGCACGCGGCGCAGCACGCGGCCGCGCGGCGCGCCGCCCGCCGCGAAGAAGTCGCGCAGCGCCTCGCGCAGCCCCGCCTCCGACAGCGCGCGCCCCCAGTACTTGTCGCGCCGGATGCACGCGCCCGTCGTTGAATCATATAACTACAACAAAACAACACCTGTCTTCACATATCCCAACATAACATGCGGAACATATCACGCCTCTATCTCCGAAGGGGTATCGCATGATATTTAATTTTTCATTTAACGGAGGACGAGCCTACTGTCATGTAATAGTACATAATGATACAAGTGCGCTATGTTGGTCATTACGTACGAAGTGCTTTTATAGAGCGAGTCGCAGGCGAACGCGATAAGTGGTGGGTACATAGTAATAATATTTTTTGTCTATGTAATAAGATCAAAATATCTATTACATAAACAAAGAACATTAAAAAAAACCGACCTACAACTAGCTACAAAACCTTTAATGCATAAGAATTATTTCTCGCCTCTATATGTATACCGCGACTTAAGAAGCTAAATTGGCTTGTCCGATTGAAAAGATGGGAACGGTTATTTTCGCTCATCGGTAAAGATAAATTGAATGAAGAACTACAAACTTCATACACACTAAAGAATAACTAGATACATAATATTAAACAACGTCGAGAACAATCGAGAAAAATAGTATCAAGGTAATAAACAATTTTATACCCGGAAACAGTTGACGAAACCGAAAGCACAACAAATGCATTTGAAACGGAGATAAAGTGTCGACAACGACGTGACAAAACACTTCGCGCAATCTCAGACGTGTATTCAATACATCCTTTACGGACCTTAACGTACAAGTGCCTTTTACAACTTTTAGAACTCGCGTAGATAACATATAATACTGGACAGCCGAAATTAGATTGAGTAAGTGAATCATAAAATTCTGAGCAAATAAACGTAACCTTGATAAAATATTTACGCACATAAAACTCCAGTGATTCATAACAGCTCAGAAAATGTTTTTCACCTAAATATCACATTAAAAAACAGATGATTGGCATTTGTTAGGTCCGTTAGATAAAATATTTTTGTAAATTCGCAAAATTAAGAAAATTCAGGTGGATAAATTGAGATAATGGTGCAAAAAAAAAAAGTCATTTGGTTCAAAATTGGAGTTTCATACATAGAATAGCTGTGTTCTTCGTCGAGATATTAGAATTGATGATTTTTTTTCGCGGAAGTCTGCAATCGCACTAAAACACTGGCATGTATCTGCTGTATTCTAACAATTACATATTTTAATGCCGTCATTAATAATATCTCGTACAAATGCCATGTGCCAGAACTTCTGATATAAACGGTGTACATTAAGATTGAATGCCCATTATTAGCTCATGATATAAATACTTGAGCGCAATTCTGCTTAAAGGAAGCACTAGAAACACTCATAACGACGCGTAATACCTAAAATTAATGGCTTCGTACTGAATTTACTGCACACAGGGATTTAATATGCTATCGGATAGCCATTTATTATTTTCAGTAGAAAACAGGCGGTATGAAAACTTGTTTTAACCTAAAACTTTTTTTTAAATAAAGGCGTATGCTACCCAGACAGACAGAGATTTCGACGTTATAATAATTTTGCGTAAATACACTTGATGTAGGTATGGAAGTTTAGTACCATATATTGGCATGAGGTCAGTACGTTCGGTGGCGATAACCGATGCGCTTTGGCTGTCGGTATGGTTCGATGAGCGAGCAAAACTTTGTGATGTTGAACTCCTCCGTGTTTCGGAAGGCTCGTTAAACTGTTGGTCCCGGTCGCTATTGCAACCGTTTCTATCCACCAACCCGCACTGGGCCAGCGTGGTTGAGTTACGGCACATAATCTTCACGTGTTTCTCCATGAGGAGGGCCGGTGCTCAGCAGGGGGCCGTATAAAGCCTGAGGACGATATTGGCGGAGGTGCTGGCGGCGCACTTGGCGATCTGCTTGCTGCGCTTCTGATAGCTGTCAGCGAGGGCACGCTACCTGCATGCCGCAGAGGCGCACGCCGAGCGTGGCGGAGGTGCTGGCGGCGCACTTGGCGATCTGCTTGCTGCGCTTCTGATAGCTGTCAGCGAGGGCACGCTACCTGCATGCCGCAGAGGCGCACGCCGAGCGTGGCGGAGGTGCTGGCGGCGCACTTGGCGATCTGCTTGCTGCGCTTCTGATAGCTGTCAGCGAGGGCACGCTACCTGCATGCCGCAGAGGCGCACGCCGAGCGTGGCGGAGGTGCTGGCGGCGCACTTGGCGATCTGCTTGCTGCGCTTCTCGGCGGAGGCGTCGTCGCCGTGCTGCCGCGTGCCCATCTTCAGGTCCAGCACGCACGGCCGCCGGTACGACGACGTTATGTTCTCCATCATCAGGAAATCTGGATCATTTCATTTTTGTTTATAAGCTACTATAAGAAATAATCTAGGCGAACGAATCTCGATCAAATCGGAAACGTTTTAAAGAAAGACCGCGTCAAATCCTCCTCCAATAGAAGGGTATGTATAAGTTAGTATCTAATAGGAGTGGAGGGAACAAAATATGTATGGGTACCGCGGTGCAGGAGAACTGTAATCTATGGATCTACAAGAAAATATTCGATTCTACTAAACACATCATAACACCTTGGCCTGTTTCCTCAAGGGGGTGTAGTAAGAAGTATAAATAACACCCACCCACATTTCAACTATTTTGAAACAAAGGGCCTGATGATAATTCTAGATGAATGAATGATGAGATGATGCTAGTAACTAAATAGCAACTTACATTGTTTATTTGAATTGTCCATATGCGCAATACTTTTAAGAACTTCATTTGCATTGCCATTACGGTGTACTTTAAATCTGCAATAAGAAAATAAGCCAAATGTAGATAATCAGTGTGTGGTCTAAAAGCAAAGGAGCAATGCACAAATTGTATGATAGGAGCTAATTGAAACACAGAATCGATGTTATCTGTTATATTGAATTTAAATTTGTTTTATTACCACGACTCGTCGCAAGTCATCGGAGGCTCGCAGAGTGTGGATCGTGCATCGGTCACGCGTTAGTGGGATAGTCATGTAAGTATTGCGATCGTATGAATTAATGGCGACGTCGGGCGAAGGTCCGGCGTACGTCAAAGCTTCTGAAATATGATAAAGGACACATGACAAGTGTCGAGGAGTGTCAGCAGCGGCGGGCCGCCATACGCACTTGAACACGTCGTCGCGCCGCCGCTTGCCGCCCAGCGACTGCTTGCGCCCGTTCTCCTCGCGGAAACATGGCGAGTACCGCTTGTCCAATTTGGTGCCTCCCGTGTTAGACGCCTGCATCACGCCTGCAACAAACGGCTTCCTCATCACTCAATGGCTATGCATACACACATGCGTTATATTAAAATATCAACAGTTATTGTTTCCCAATCAACGTATAACAAAATATTTTAATTATTTAGTAAAGAACAGTACAAACTTTTTCATGATATGAGATGTAAAGCGATAGAAGATTGAAAAACTCAAAACGGACCCGGCCGGGCTTCGAACCCGGATCTCTGGATATGCCAGCGTGCTATCTTACACCACCGGGACGTCGGAGCTCTGTAATCTACTATCTACATTGTAAAGTCAATATGAACTTACTAGTAGGTACAAGTAGCCAGCGTTATTGATGAATCGATATAGTATTTACGTAAATTCAAAAAAGGGTTTGTATATCTTTTGTAATGTATCTCGTGTAGATGTAGTTGTGAAAATTACGATGTGATGTATCAGAGTGTGTGGGTGGAGGCATGGTGTCTAAGTGGCACGTGTGATGTGGGGTGTAGTTTAAGTAAAGGTTTACAAACCCATAATGTAAATTTACCGCTAGGGCTCATTTAGGGGCGATTGTGTGTTGCGCCGCCGGCGTCGCTCCGCCCGCCGCCACGCCGCAGCCCTTGCGACAACAAGGAAACTAATATTGTGTCCTGACCCTGCCCGCTCCCGCGCCCGCTCGCACGCCCGCTCTCATACCAAACCGCCACGCGCCACAGCCTATACAACCTCCACCAATATTACTATTGGTGTTACCGATCCGAACTTTTAAATTGATATTCATTGTACTAAATGACTCTACACTTCCTATGAGATAGACAATTCTTCTGCAACTAGTCATCCATGTTACAAATAGATAACGAATTTGTTTTTGTTTTCATAATACAAACAAGTATAGTATAGATATAATGCAATAAAGTACTTACCACTTTAAATCTAGACACTTTAATTAGGTATACTACACAGAAATATCTTAGAGAAATTATAAAATGAAATTATTTTTACAAGCTAAAACATATGCAAGGAATAATCTAGGTTTCTTCAATTTCATGATAATTAACTGTCAAAGTAAAGAAAAATAATGTTGGTACTTCATACATTGAAACAGATATGTAACATGAACGGCTAGTTGTAATATAAACAGTTTAATTGACAACATTTCAAATTTAACAAAGTAAAATATTATTTAATTTGACATATTGAGTGGTAAATTTATTAACAATTTATACAATTATTATTAATATTCGTAGATGTATTAGCTTAACTTCATAAAATTTACCATTTCATATAGGCCTATATATTACAGAGTCATAAATATAAGTTATTTCAAAATTTGTTTATGTAACACATACCTCACATCAGCATCACAAACAAAACTAATAAAAAAAACTGTTAAAGCAATAGTCATGATGAAACTTAATTAACATTTTATTAAACTAAAAATGTGTTGCGCAGTAGATATTCACATCATATAAAAATTTGCATATCAAAATAGAAATGAAATGTTATCAACCAAACTCATATTTATGCACAATATTGGCTATTAATGATGTATATACTCGATGTGACTCTCAGTGGTTTATAAACAGGTTCAAAGACAAACAATATTGTGCATGTTTAAACAATTGTCTCACATTTTACTTTTAAAACAAATATCACAGTAGTTATTTGTATAGCATTTCTTAGTGTCCCACACGGTGCACGGAGGACTCATTGTTCGGCCGTACCGGACTTCGAATGTGAAAGTCGTCCAAGGGGCATTTACGAAAAGTCGTCGTTTACTGATATCTCTGCGGTCGGCTGGTTTGTATATTTTTCAAGCATACATCTCTAGCACTCCTTTACTCTATAACGTAAATGATGAAACGATAATGAGCATTAAGGAAATCTGATAATTTGTAACAAAAAAAAACAAACAAAGGCATTCTGAAATGTTATGTATACAAGCTGAAGATTAGGAATTATGACTGTTATCTGATTACCCCGCATTAAGAATGACGCACAGAGTATGTATTATATGTGACTGTTTAAAACAACACATTGGCATGTGTTATCAACATAAATTAGTACATATTGATTATACTTTCCAATCATATTTTTAAAGAAGTTAATACTAGGCAATCATTGAAAAGTACTCTTCCTTAGTGCTCTGATACGTAAACGTACAATATATCACACAAGACGTTTATCTAATAAAAACAAGACAAAGATTATATTATAAAAAATGTATGATGCAATGAATGATTATGATGCATTCAGCGAATTGAAAAAGCGTACCGAACATAATCAATCGAATTGCAAACGTATAAAAGTAATGCTCACCTTTATATCGGGGCACGAAGCTCTGGATGTCCTCGGGAATGTTCATGTAAAAATGCAACTCTCGAATATTCAGTGGTTTAATCACTGTGCTGTCATTTAGCACCAGCAGTCTCGTGTGCCCGCCCACCTGCCGACACGACACAGCTGTTACGATCACGTTACATACGAACTAAACACTCAACCTGCACACACAATCATACATTGGGCGTCTCTACATAATTAAGTTTTCAACAGCTTTATTAGCAATACATCATCGTGACGAAGTCCCTACAGAAAAATATCGTATCATGAATGAACTGCTCTGCTAATATAAAAAAATCATTTTTATTTGTGAGTGTTGTTAAGAAAAGAATATTTTTTTCACAGAACTGTGTGATATTCTGAAAGCTATCGGTCACTTATTGCGTATCATTTGTAAGCAAGACAACAACTACGTAAATCACACGTTCCTACTCTTGTTATTAAATGATAATGTCACGCCACTGAGACCTCGGGTTAAAATAAATTATTTATAATACACTGCGTAGCTTGTCTTCTAGTTTTCTTAGTACATATAATTAAAACGAATATAAAAATTTTGCGTAGTATTATTATAATTTAGAACAATAAAATCTGTAATGAAGTGTTTAAAATACCTAGAGGAAGTAAAATATATTCTCATCTTATATTAACGATGAGGTTGCCGTTCTTTAACGCAGGAGGTCATTGGTCGAGGGGGATTGAGTTCCAGCTATCCCTTGAAGCTAGGCATTTGGGATAAAGGGATCATTCCCGTTTATTCGGGAGGGATCATCAACATTCCCATTCGGGAGGTCAATGCATTTACTCATGTAAATGCATTGACCTCCCGAACACAAAAAGGAGTAAAAATAAAACCGTACTAAAGTAAAAAAGAAAATATAAGTTTGTGAATTACCCTAATGACACATTATCTTTAAAAAGAATCGAGATACCGGCCAATTACAAAACGGTCTTTATTTATTTTTGGCATTTGAAAATAATGTATGTATACACGAACCCATTGTTGTCTGGAAACTCTCGATAAAAAACGGGGCATGGCCGTTCGTATTACTGGCAACTCCAAAAAGAAATAAAAATAATAAGCGAGTTCAAGTTATTGACCCGATAAAAGGCACCTGACCGCACGACATGGTCCATCGGGCCATGGACCTACTGCATCACTGGAACAAGGATTTAAATCTGACATTTTTATATCTCTAGTAAAATGTTAGAGTAGCTACACAAATAAGTGACGTGTGACTTCTCCTATCGGTGTTACATCAAGCCAATGTTGAACACTGAATGTATTTCAAATATAACATTAACGTCAAAATTATAAAACTTGATGGCATTCCAACACGACAACGGTTTTCCGACGAGAGCAGTAGTAATTCGTCATTTGATATATAGCAGTTGGTAATAAATAGTACGCTGAGCGTACACCGGTTCCGCAGATTTCATTTCTGTACGCTCCGTTAGTCATGCAGACCACGATCACATTGAGCATTAGCGGAACAGGTATTGGTAGAGTAGCCCGTGTTGTCTTGGCTACAATGCTTATTGTGCATTACTCTAATTAGGCAACCTAATTCATTAATGAAGTGCGGTTGTATACGATTGCAAACGACGCCACTTTTAGTGCTAGTTCTGTTATCGAGCGTCCACGCCCATTAGCCTGTCTGCACGCTTCAATCATCGCGATAACATCGTTCTACGTAAGGTTAAACGATATTACGTCACCTTAAGCTTATTATTCGTATACATTTATTGTGGATACGAACTAGTAATGAATGATTAACATAAATTTTGTGGATTTACTTCAAGTGAAATTAATTTCCATTAAAATATTCCAATGGTAAAACTTTCATATATAAATCGAAAGGAAAATGTTTATCCAATATTGTACTTCCATCCGACATGTGCAAATGAAATGATAACGACAAATGTAATGCACGTATAAAATAAAGACGTGCAAAGATTAACTGACCAGAATAAGAAAATTTTTTGAGCTCCCAAAACAAATTCTATTTAATCTCCTCAAATTGCATAATGCCCGTGCCTAGAGACACCAGTCTCTATCAAAGATTTTTTACTTAAATAACTTTATTACTCGCACAGGCTTGCTTCGCTTCGGGTTATTACTTATTTACCAGAATAGCTCTCTTTAGTCTATGGCAGGGATAATATACCTAACAAACAGTCAAATACTTCAAAATCGGGCCAAGTTTATGAGCTAGTATGTTCGATCCCATCTTTACCGACCTGTGGCCGGCCTTTAAGGAATGATCATGCTTTCTTCTTGAAGGACTGATGGTCGTAACTGTGTGGAATTAGTGCTGGCGACAATTGATTTTAGAAGTTGTCCTCAGCCTATATACGTCCCACTGCTAGGCACAGGCCTTCCTCATGGAGAAACATGGGAGTATGGGCCGTAACCACCACGCTGGCCCAATGCGCGTTGGCGGGTAGAAAATATCGCAATAGCGACCGGGACCAACGGCTTAACTTGCCTTCCGAAGCACAGAGGAGCTCGAGATCACAATTTTTTAGTCATCCATCCACGGCCTCACTATGGCGAAGGTAGCTTTGTTTACAATCGATAGCCAAAGCATACTAACCACTACGCCACCAAGCTTCGATTTTAGAAATGACGTAAAACGCTGGGTGGTGCAATTACAACAAAAGCCTGTTCACAAAAAGTTTACCTGATTATTAAGCGGTAAGACGTCAACTTCGTGACCGTCGTCGGGCGAGAGCGGCGAGTGCGTTGCCGAGGGCGGCTGCGCACGCTTGCGGTCCGCGCCGCGCCGCTCCGGCTCGCCCATGCCCCAGCCGAGGGAGTACACCATCACTTCGGCCAAGCCGCCGCCACCGCTGTCCACCTGGGAACAAACACAAGCAATGCTACTTTAGATACATAACAGCATAAACATCACGACAACATAGCTGAAGAGGTAGGCAAAGGACACACCTACATGATGTGTGATATCAGACCAAATATTGGTACATAGGTAAAAGAGGTTGCCACACACCGAATATTGAGTAACAACACAGAGGACACAAGATATCTATACATATAATAAAACTGTAGAGGTCGAATGTCCGTGAAAAAACACAGAAAAAAATGCTTAAAACCAAGTCAGGAGAAATCAGGAGAAATTATTTTTTTCTGTCTGTCTGTTTGTACGGGCTAATCTCCGAAATGGCTGGACCGATTTCAATGAAATTTTGCATGGTGATACCTTATATCCCTGGTTAACATCTTAGATAGATTTTTCCGTAGAATAGTTTAAATACCATAGTAACCGGGGACTAAGTCGCGGGCAACAACTAGTTGATAGTAAATTGTACTAAAGTATAATATAAGCGGCCTTAAACCGGCGAAAACTAGCGTGGCTGAGTTGATGTAAGTAAACTACTCCTACGGTCAACTTTTAGCATTCACCCCCAGATTGTGGTTAAGATTATTGATCATCAATTATATTTTTTCTTAGACGTGATAATTGTTTCGATTGCCTAAAATGTAATTTTCTTAAAATATTGAAATATTGGTTGTTCATCGATGAGTCCTGGCTTGGGATTCATTCGGATTCACGAAGGACACGTGTTTAGAGAATTGCAGAGAGAGTTAGCTGTGCATGGCACTCGAAAGTCACACATGCCAAAGCGGGACAATCGTGGTATGGGCATGAATTCAAGGTGACGAACGAACTCAGCTCGTTTACATTTTACACATCATGATTGCTCCAAAATACCACAAACACCTACATAAGTCTGTAAATGTCACACAGTATCCAAAAGGGCCAGGATCCTGCTCATGCACGACAATGCTCATTCACGTGCGGAGCGGCTGGTGTCGGCCGGTCTCCGAGAACGCTTTATTCGAGTTTTGCATTGGCCTGCACATTCATCAGACTTTATTCCTATCGGACATGCTTGGAACCTGATACAACGAAAATTTTAAGAGACTTCTCGCCAAATTTGACGACAAAACAACAACAATACGACACTTCAAAGAACATGGTACTTTTTTTTGTAAAATTCTCCCATATAGGGAAGGCAAAGGGAACGAAGCCCAGTTACAGCCAAGTCTTCAGTATTTTATTTCTTCAGTAGTTTCATACCGTAGTTCAAGTTATTGACCCGATAAAAGGCACCTGACCGCACGACATGGTCCATCGGGCCATGGACCTACTGCATCACTGGAACAAGGATTTAATTCTGACATTTTTATATCTCTAGTAAAATGTTAGAGTAGCTACACAAATAAGTGACGTGTGACTTCTCCTATCGGTGTTACATCAAGCCAATGTTGAACCCTGCCGTGCTAAGCAAGTGGAGCCGGTGCTCCGGTGGTGGCCGGAGCTGGTGTCGGCCGGTCTCCGAGAACGCTTTATTCGAGTTTTGCATTGGCCTGCACATTCATCAGACTTTATTCCTATCGGACATGCTTGGAACCTGATACAACGAAAATTTTAAGAGACTTCTCGCCAAATTTGACGACAAAACAACAACAATACGACACTTCAAAGAACATGGTACTTTTTTTTGTAAAATTCTCCCATATAGGGAAGGCAAAGGGAACGAAGCCCAGTTACAGCCAAGTCTTCAGTATTTTATTTCTTCAGTAGTTTCATACCGTAGTTAGACGTTGGCATTTTGATTTCAAGTGTGAACAATCGATGCAGATGTGTAATTAATGTAAAAGATGGCAACACTGATTTTTAAGAACCATATTTTATTAGACTTTATTATATTATCAATTTAACAAGTTTCTTAAGAAGAAATTAAGTTTTTTGTCATACTCATTTTCGTAGATGATTTTTTATTAAAGACCTTTAAATTGCCTAATATCGTCCATTTATTGTATACTAATTTTTTTCATAGATTTTTAGATATTTGATGTTATATAAATATCCCTACATTCTGTTGATGTGTGTATACTTAAGAAATTATCAAGCGAAAAACTTATTTCCTTATTTATTCAGTAATAGCTAATTTTAACCACTTCGCATGTTTATCAAGGCTGTTTTCGATAACAAATTGGTACCTACTTAAAGCAAAATTTTGTGAGGAATTATCCAGACATATATCTATATCTACTACAGTTATACATATTCATAAATCATGGAGATAGGTACACAAAATAACAAAGCATTTATAGACAATAAAAAATAGGTACGTAGGTAAGTTTTGTTTTTGTAGGTTCTTTTACGAACCGGACAAAAATTACACGAATAAAAATAATAAAAGTCCAAATGAAATCGACCTCTAAAATGTATCGTAGCAGGTTTCGCTCAAATATTATACAACAAAGAATCGGTCGGTTGTAGCGTGGAGGTAGCTACAAAACTAGTTGCAATCAGTGATGTCAGGTCAGGGAACCGGGGCGAGTGAGTGGCCCGTGATGTGATTGGCGCTCCGCGTTCGTTGGCGGACAACCGCCCGGGCAGCTCACTTATATTTTTTTTATCCTCTGGCTGTCACGTCTTCCAGCAAGGGCAAACCACTGGAGCTTGATTTTATTTAACGGCAGTTGTTGTAATCAACGTTATTTGTACCAATACTTTTAATATTAGCAAAACTTACGACGACAATATTTTAGTTCAAGAACATTCTGAGCAAGCAACTGTGTACACAACTACAACCACCTACTGTATAAGCACGCATGTTTTGCTTTGGTTCATGTTCATTGCCAATCTGCACGTGGTTCGCGATTTCCTCTTGTATATCAACGACGAGCATGTGACGCACAATCATTAGCGAAATAGCGAGCAATCATATGAGTTCGCGTCGGCACTGTTTCGTCGACCGACGTCTACCATCGAGTGCCAGCGAGCGTCACCAAATTAGAAGCGAACCCGCGATCTCCAGGGATATTTGCGTGACGCGTAAGCCCCGCCTCGTTTTACGCCTGCTGCCATGCCGGCGAACCATATTGCAACACGACGCACGGCCTATCGTCGAAATAGGGAGCAGTAAAAATAGTATAGCTAAAATAAGCATAAAATCAAAACAATAACAGTTTTGTAATTTATGACTCATAAGTTTACTCTCCTGTGATCTAAACAGCAGTCAATCGTATTAGAAATTCTGCGCAGATATTAATAATACTATTTATCACTGAGAAAAACCTCCTTTTTGTACACCAATAAAAATAAACCGTGGTGGTGACGAAATTTTTTTGCAAATGTCTACAGAAAAACAAAACACAGTAGTCGATGACAGTGAATAAGATAAAAGGTCACCGATCAGAAACTGGATATTTCTAGTAATCAGACGGAAAAAACTCAGTTTAATGCGGATAGCTTATCATGAACTGTAATATAAAAATAAATTCATTATACCTACAATATGCTTTACCCCAATCAATCATGCGGTATGGTGCGTATTATGTTTTTGATGATGTAATGGCAAAACATGTAATTTTTATTTTTTGTAATGGTCTGTCGTATGACTAAAATTAATTAGATCCAAGATAGATGAGACAAAAAATAAAATAATAAAAAAGGGTCGTATTTTACAAGGCCAAAACATATTTTCAATTTAATTGCATGGCTACGTATAATTGAACCTGTAAAAAGTGCTGTACTGCCAATACGAACTAGAAATCAAGAGTATCTTACCATTTTCACAAGGGTTTAATAACATCTCTGTACCTACACTTGGTCTGCAATAAAGATTTGTATTTGTATTAATTTGTTAGTGTTTTGTCTTTTATTGTTTTATTTTCGATAAAACAACAATTAAACTCTTTATTGCACATTAACCAAAAAAAACAGTACATAAAAACACAGAAGTAAAATTATTTTAAAGCATTTTTACTCGATAGCCGAAGGAGGTCGGATAAAAAAATGGACCCATAAATGTTCCTGGCAATATTCAGAATCGTAATCTTTAAGCTTTTCTAAGTTCAAAACTATTCATAGAACGCGGTCTTCATATTTGCACACTCAATTTCCTATTCCTGCTCAATTTTCTCAAATTCCTCAATTTCCTGCTCTATCAGTACTCTCGAAATATTTTATATTATTGTAGGGGTTTTTAATTCGTTCGTGGAAGCAATGCGGCTCAAACGGCACGCAAAATTAATAACGTATGTACGGAACGGAGCAAACACAAGCGGTCTTTGGTCGTTTTCATGCTACAACTTCAGATTTGCAAAATTTAAAATAACTCCGACCCAAAATAATTGCAAAAACAAAATATACCTATAAAAATTTAGGGGTGATCTCGTCAGGGTTTCGCTAAGTACGTCGGTATGCCCTTGTTAGATATAGAGCGGACCCCCGACGATACCACGATTAATTTTTGTAGTTTATTTTGTTTTGCTATTTATTTGAGTCGGGAGATTTTTAATTTTTTAATAATAAAAAAATCTTTCATGCTATTTTCATGATGTACAAGTTATGACCTTTTATTAGAGACTTCAGTCGGGTATATAAATATATTTTTTTTATTTGGTATCATAACACAGCTATTAGCAATAAAGCTTAAACTAATTACAATGTACCAAAATGGTCCCCACTCAGTGTATACGGCCTTGACAGCTATTGCAGTTTTGCCACGACCTCTTATATTCTGTGGGGCAATTGTCTCTTTTACTCCTCTTATCTTTCAAAAGACTAATTTCCATATAACTTGCTGTATCTATATTTGGAAAGATTAGATTTTTTTATTACTGTTTTCACTCTTCATATCTTTCAAATGGCTAAACCGATTTTTATGAAACATTTATAAGAATACTCTCGACTAACCTATCTTTGAAACAAAAGTATCAGAATCGATATCTGTTAATCCGTTTGGGAGCTAAGATGCCACAGACAGACTGACCGACGCACACAAACAATTAAATGCAAACAAACGAAACTAACGGCGGCAATGATATATCCAATGCGATTTTGGAAGCTGACTATAATTAATTAATTAGATAAAGCAGAGCTAGGAACAGCTTTCGATGTCAGTATTAAATATTAAAAAAACATTTGTCATCACTAACCAAGGGTGAGTGGTCTCGAAAGGTCAGGAGGCCGAAGACATCAAGTGTGCGTTGGCTTACACTACGGCCTTAAGGCCACGCAATGCGGTTGGTCACGGGACTCGCCACATACATTACCTACCTACAAAACATTATGAAATACTAACTCTGCCAACACGAAAATATCTAAGGAATCACAAGGACTTGAATTAAAATTTAATAATCCGTCCGGACATAGTTTTCTTCAGTAAAAAAAAACCAACCGATTATAAGAATCGAACTTGGTGTTATTTTTATCACTCCGTGAAGACAAAGGTTATTTCTGGCATACTTTTAAGACTATTATCCGACTCATACAAAAATCAGTCACGAAGGCATGCCCGTTGGGAATCTGTAATGTCGTCCATTTCATTCGCTTGTTTGTGAATGAATACAGCAGCCAAATAATTGACTCATTATTTTCATTCATGGAAACTGAAGTTTATCTACAATAAGACAATATTAGTAATTTCACATTGGATCGCTCGTGACGTTTTTTATGAATCAAAATGCTTGCTAAACGACACTTTTGGGTATGGTGATTAAAGGCTACTCCCGCAATGTCGCAATTGCATCACAATAGTTAACCAAAATAAAAACCAGTTGAAGGATTTTTACATACTTGAAGACAACCAAAAATAAATATAGGAACACCTTGAGCTTGACCGTCGCAAGGTCGAATAAAAATTAAAACAACTGTCGTTCAAAACGAATATGACAATGTCTAATTTTTTCTTCGTCTATTGCCTTCGTACATATTCCTATATCAGAAACGATAGGATAAACAATAAACCCATATATTTTATGGTTCCTTTCCTTCGTTTACTGTTTGTATTTACACGAGCGGCTTTAAAATGTAGATACGTTTTAAGGTATTCTTTCATCTTTGGTTTATAAAAATATGATCGCGTATAGAATTTTCTAATAAACCAAGAGGCAACCCATTCGCTTCACAGTTTCATTGTTTATTTCCTAACAAACTCTAGTACTTCATATTCATCATCTCTGTTGACTTCCTCCTATTTCATAGCAATATTTCTTCTCGTTCGCCACTCATTCCACAATCAATCTCCAGGAAATTTTACACAAAGTCGCTTTCTGATCATATTTTTCATTTTAAGAATAAACTAAAATTAAGTTTTCAAGACTATTTAATTAGCACTGTTGTTATGTTTCGGGCATAGAATGGTATCATTTAATGGAATTTTACTATCCAACTCCCTGTCGCTGTGATAATATGTAGATACATAATGTTGCATCAGCTCACTTTCACGTTGTATCAAGGATTTGACCTCTTTTAGCAATAAGCCCACTCTTTGTACGACGCACTTCGCTACCTATGTAAAATAGAGTACCTATAAAGAATTATCCCTATAGCTTATGGTAAAAAGTATTCATTGTGTCCTTTTTTATTTTATCCGACTGTAAACAAGTAATCCAATCAACCAAATGTCCCATAGGTATTCAATACTCTTACCGCCAATGGTGTTGCATAACTGAGTTTGATACAGGAAATACTAAGCGTAAGTTTACGTCAACTAGTTGTATAGCGGGGATTTATAGTATAATGATGGCGTACACAAGGGATAGCACGCGCACTGTGTGTTAGATCTTATAGCAGTGGCATCGGCGTGTTGACGACAAGTTAGAAACGACATACGAAGATGTCTAGATATTCCCAGTACTGAGTAGGTATTTAACGGGTATCGAGGACGGACGATAACGTACCATATTATAAATTTATACAGTGTTCTTGAACAAACAACTATAAAACATTTATACCTACCCTGACTGTAGATAAGAAGAGTACTAAAGTCACGTCTTACAAGTCAAGTCAAAAGACTTGACTTTTGTACTACACTATCATTTTGTTCCAATAATAGCAATCTCTGGTTCAATCACAGTCTCATGCTAGCTATTATGGAAGCACTTCAACAATCTAGAAGAATTGAGAAATACCTTAGATTCTCTCTAAATATTCACTATACCAAACCCCTAAAGAAAATTCGCACCAAATATTATTTTTCAATGTAATAAAGTACATAAGGAGAAAAAAATGAGCATAATGGAAAATTACAAGCTTTCTAGTAAAACTTGCGCCATAGCGATTTGGTGCCGACGTGAGCGAAGTGCTCAGACGCAGGTCCGCTGCGTTACTTTCACTGCATGCGCGTGCGCCGCTGTCACTATGCAGCATGCAGCACTACCTACAGACACAGGGGAAGTGGCAACGGATACATGAACTTACACTTTCGATATTTATTTTAGCAAAAACATACTTAGAAATCTTATCAAAGACTCAAGACACGACACCGGAAAGGACGAGTGAGTTGAATATTTATTGCAGTATCAACATGTAGTTATTCAAATCAAATAATAAATTGATATCTAATAATTAAATTACGTAAACCTAATTATGTATCTCAATTATGTTTAAAATTCGTAGATCACTAATGATTTATAACAGCAGCCACATAACTACGTAATACTGATGTACTACCAATCAAACTATGACACTGATAAGTCGCCATATAAACATATGACAGATACTACCATTATGTAAGTATTTAAACCACACCGATTAATACTACACAGAAATTTAAGTAGGTAATAATAGGGGAAGGGGGGGCGTAGTAGTAATAGGGGTTAAAGAATGAAATTGCCAATTTTTTCCTCTCTTAGTATTTTGTCTGTAACTGTTAAGTTTCAGAGTATTTTTAAAAAATAATTACCTCCTCTTAAAATAGACCATATTTTTGACCTTTTTTGATTTGTTTTTATATTTTTTTGTAAGTTTAATTGTGTTAAAATTGACACGGAGACAACTCTTTTTAAGTGCTTCCCGACTACATCATTTGATTTGGATTCACTTAAAAACGATAAAAAAAAAAAATGAACAGTGATACATATTGCTAAAGCTTGTCTAATGATACATGCCAAAAGTTATTATCTCTGGATTTGTCGTTGTGAAGAAATCTGAAAAAAATGTTAGTATGGAAAAAGCAGACTTCCCCAAAATCTCCATACAAAACGGCAATTTCATACTTTAACCCCTAATATATTGGTGCCATTCAAAAGTGAGTGTAGACGGTAAAGGTGACGAATATTATTTTATTATTATATTTTAATGATTAAAAACGCGACTGAGTGTACAATTTAAAGTAATTGAATATGGGCGAGCCAAGAAAATTTGTTGTTACGGAAACGGCGGAGTATTAAAAGATGAGATTTATCCTATTAACCAAACACTACCGACTAACAATCCAAGCAAAAGCATAATAATATGTATCACTAAAATATTTAGTACAGTAATATAAAATCAATCGGAAAATTAAGACAACCTTGAAATCTTACTTACTAACATATGACCTTACCAAAACAGAACTCAAGGTGTGTCACAGTCACAGTACCTACTCAATCGCTTTTGGTGGTTAACAAACTCTACAATTGATTGGTTTTTATATTTGTGAATATCACAAGAACTTAATTTGATCCATACAAGCGATAAATTGAGGAAATCAGGAAATTGCTCTCGTTAAGGTTACGGGAAAACTAAAGTTCTCGAAGAGGCAAGTAGAGAAGAAACACAAGTTGCGTTTTTGTGTGAGTAAGCAATCAAATTAGCTTATTTACAATATATTTGCATACCTATCCGGGTTGTAAACAATAATGTTACAACCTTACCTTGAATTTTATATTAAAATCAGGTAACAAAAGTTTATGGTTTAAATAAAGAAAAAAGTAAAGGAAAAAGAATGTCAGCCCATTTAGATTCAAAATATGTATTCGACGAAAAAAACAGCGTCAAAGTTTTTAAGCAGTGAATATTATTTAAATATCAAACAGATTTGGTTTTTACTGTAGAGTCGAGGTCGTGCCGAGATAACAACGGTTTAAAGCGGTCGCACAGTGACGTGGTGGAGCGGTCGAGTGACGACGCCGCGGTGCGCCTCCGCTCCGTCACCGAGTCGAACGATACGATAACCAATGATAAACTAGAATGCGAAGATGTATGTAAAAGCGCCAATTGTTGCAACACCAACCAAGGATTCCAATAAGAGACTTAATATTATTGCTGAATTATAATAAATATTGAAGTAAATATAATTTTGTGTGATTTATTAATATCACAGAATATTATTCTATTTTTAACACAAAAAACTCACTTGACTATAAACTTCCTTGAGCCCGCTCGTGGTGAAATCCCGAATTGGAACACGTTCGCGATGAAATCGTCTGATTCTATCACAAGCACAAACACTACAACTGACACAGAATATTACTCAACACACAGGAACAGAGAGCCAAGCGATATAACACGTCTCTACAGTAACTGTAATGATATTTATATTGCACTCAGCACAGTATTAGTGGAGCGTGTAAAAGTAGTGGTTTTCTTTGTCAAAAAGCAGACTTGTAAAAAAAATGAACGCAAAAATAAAAATAACGCGAGTGAACACAGAACACTTGTTTCTCTGGGCGTTGCGCACTGGTGACTGAGTGAGGCGATCGCGCACGAACCACGAATCAATGTTGCGCAGCGCTCATTGTGTGGCGGGCCGACGGCGGGCGCACACGTGGCTCCGCTCGCCGCCGCCGCCGGGCTGCCATCGGGGGACACCATTGTCCAGACTTCTCCCGACCTACCTGTTCGACCACTGTGAATGAACTCTATTTGACCTGCACAATTTTTACCCACGACCGATCTTCGAAATTGCAGATGCGACTTTAAATGTACTTTTCTCGATGCAACCCAATAACCTAATTTTCAAGAGTTAAAATACCTTATATCTATTATTGGGAATAGAAATGGATGATATTCAAAAAAAATATAGTAATAAGTATACCTAAGTATAGCAAACGGTGCAATTAAAAAACCAAACGGAAGTTACCAACAAGAACAACATTGGTCGAAATCTATACCCAAAAACCACACACTTGGTTGATCAAAATTTTGCTGCAATGACCATTTATGGAACTGTACCTATCAAATATTGTTGTAGGTTATTGGAAATTTTGTGAATGATTTTTCGCACAAAATAATGTAGTAATATCATCACATTAAGTATACCTCATTTTTCTTCTGGCGACTTTGACCGCGATGTAAGAAACAGAATAAATGCGGGATAGACGTAATGGCAACAGGTCTCAGGAGCAACTTGCGACCCTAGATTGCTGCATAAGCTTAAGAGCAAGATCTATAAATCCGTTTTAGACCTGTCGTAATTATATGGAGCTGAATGTTGGGCAACAAAAGCGATGGATGAAAGAAAACTGCACTCAGCAGAATTGCGAATGTTGCGATGGATTTGCGGAGGATCAGGAATGAGTATATAAGAGTAAGTTTGAAAGTAGCGCCAGTGTCAGAAAAGATTACTAGGTTAGCGCGGTATGGACATGTAATGAGGAGGGATGAATGAATGTCACATTACAAGAAGGATACTGAGCATAGATGTGGACGGACCCAGAGAGGAAGACCAAAGAAGCAATGGATTGATTACGTGAAGAATGATATGAGACTAATAGAAGTGGATACTGAGGTGACGAGTGACAGAAGAGAAAGGAAGAAGACATATTGTGCCAACCTCTCCTAGAGTGGGAAAAGGGCAGGAAGAAGAAGTAACAAAACATACAAGGACTCTACATGAGTTGCAAGACAGATATTATAGAATTTCTAAATATGAAGGTCTCTACAATTTACAAAATATAGGGGAACAAAACCAAAATGACAGTAGATTTTTAAAAACAATTTTATTTTTTTATTTAATAAGGCGAAAAACATGATCTTTAATAGAGCGACTGAGTAACCGAGAAATCCCTTTTAATAACCATCAGAAATCAATTATGGAACATTTTAGTATACGAAAATCTCACTTAAGTAAAACCCCGATATAATATATTTAAGGGAAGTAATTAATTGGACAGTCATTTAATTATTTGGTCAGCGAAAAAATTGCCAGCCGAAAAATAATTTGGGCAGCAAACAAATATTTTGTGAGCAATATAATCATTTGGGCGGCATAATAATTATGAGGGCGGCAAAATTATTATTAGGGCAGGAAAATCATTATTTGGTCAGCGGAATAATTAATTGGGCAGCAAGATAATTAGTTGAGCTGCGAAATAACTATATGAGCAACAATATGTATGTTATCGGAAATGTATAAAATCTAGGAAAAGGATCATGGATAAATTTTCTAGGAAATGTATTCTGATAGATATTAGGTTAAGGTTATTTTTTTTGACCCTTAAAACAATTTTTGTGTCATCAAAACATAATATAACATTTGAGTTACTACCCGATTGGTTATTTTGTGCTGCCCATAAGTTGCTGGCCAATTAGTTATTTTGCTGTCCGATTTAAAAATATTTGATGCCCATAAGTTGCTGACCAATTAGTTATTTCAGCTGATCTATTGTATTTTTTGCTGACCAATATTCGCATATTTTGCCAACTGTTTAAATAACATCGTATATTCGATGCAATTACATTGAAAAAAATGGAGCATCTGAGAATTATATATACATAGTTTAAATGTAAATATATAACCCAATAATTGACATTAATTTATCTCCATTGCGACTATTGGCAGGAATCTTGTCTAGGAGGCTGCCTGAGTCGTGCTAATATTCCAATTTAATTAAAATTACCAAAATTGACTCCCCTCTGGATCTGTATCTAATTTAAATCCAGTGTGTGTGATCTGTAAATTGAGTGCGTCCTCTTTGTCATGAACGATAATTTATAACGATAACACAAAAAAATATTGTAATCACGAGTTCATTTATATTTGTGACGTTAATAGCTTGATAATAGCAAACAAAACTGCTGACGTATACATTCACTAGAAATAAGTACTTCTGTTTCTATTATTAGCGTCTAAAGATAGATACCGTTGTGATAAGGGAGATTCAGATTTGCTGTATGGTTTTATAAGTAAACACTGTGCCGTCATATGAACAATCAAAAACCTAGTAAAACTAACAGACACAAGTTAAATTTACCAAAATCAATACCTTTTCTGGAATAAAGTTAGGATTATATTAGAACCTATATACAAGTAAAAAAAGTTACAAAATTCTGCTCTATTGTCTGAATAAAAATAATACTAAGGGCCTGTATCATCGCGGGGAAATTCCGGATCAATTAACTGTCAGATCATTGCAAACTTTATCGCAATTTTGAATTAAGGGTTATCCAGGGGTGGTGGAGCCGGCTCTAAAATGTTATTAAACTTACCTCGTCAAAATGTGTAGAAATAGGAGTAAAGCCGTGGACAGTGGAGTCGAGAACGGCCGGAAGAGACGTGCGTCGCGTACCTGAGACCAACATGGTATAATGTTATAACAGGACACCACACATAGCTACGTAGTGCATAAGTTGGTGACTTACTTAACAGATAAGATAACAACGTGAACTGTTCTTTGTGCCAACACAACGCTGCTGTAAATAGCTGAGGGCTAATTTGATCTGGTACGATATTGATTGATTCTGTGATACAGCGCGCTGATCAGAAATTTACGGCCAGACTCATCAGTCCACTATTAAAATAAACGGCCGATAAGCAAAGCTTTTTATCACTGTTTCCATAATAAGTATAATACATACAATTGTATTAAACGTGATTCAAGTATATTACATAAAGTAAATCGTAAACAAATCAGCCGAATATGTCTTATCGAACGCTGACTTAATTATGCTACCTGCCAAATTGTGTAAATGGCGTAAATAATTTTCTGGAAAAGCGTGCGAAACTTAGCTCATTCAATAATTGCATTCGTATTTATGCCTTTCGCGACTTGTCACTCCAACACACAATGACGTCCTACATACATATGTGCATACAGCTTATCCTAATTTATCCTATGTTTGTGCATTTGCTTTACGTAACAGTGCAATATAATAGTCTTTGCTAACTACAAATGTTTACCAGTTCAACCATTTATACAAAAGACATTTTGCAACTAAAATAAATATTTGAAGTAACTACTAGATATCATTATGTTTGTGATTAAGCTGACCAATGTTTTCCCAGAGAACACCTATACCTACATCTTTGAAAATATTGAAAAACAAAAAAATCATTATATTACCTACAGTTTATTAACTTAAAGTAAAATTTGCCTACGCTTTCTGTGATACAGGCAGGGTATGTTTATGTTAGTGTAAATAAGAACATTTAGTAACTCAAAAACAAAACAAATTGATAAAGGGCATGTTCAAAATCTCATTGACCTTCACCTTATCACATGAAAAAATATAATAACATATTCAAATCGTTTATCAAACGATTAGGTACCGTTAATCGCCGTAGCAATATTTTTTGGCTATCTGCAATTATTCTAATTTCGTTATATTTCGTTTATTGTTTACCAGACCCAATTGTTATTAAAAGATCATCGATTGATTAGGAGGAATCATAATTTTAGATATGAATATTTATTTATCGGCTTTTCCATTAAATCAACAGAATATATTTTAGAACAAAAATATTCAAAGAAAGAGAGATTAAATCAGCGTTGCCAAAAGTTTTTTATTTTTATTTTTGAGTCACAAAAGCGGGATTCTCTCGTCAAAAGCGAGACGTAGTATAAAAGTATATGTATATTCAGAAGATCAACTCCAAAAAAATTACACGATACAAATCGGACGACGTCCGTTCGTTTTATGTCAGTATTTCCTTTGCTTTAGAGTCTGGAATTCAACACCAATATATCTGCGAATCGCATCCGAATCACCCAATCAGTTTTTGGAGTAAAGGTTCAAATGTTTTTAAATATTTATCTTTTTTTAATTTTTAAATTATGTTTATTTGACAATACTTAGCAAAAATAGCCATAAAACAGTATATTCATTAAAATAATAATAACTCGAGTCCCTAAAAAGCGGAATACTGTTACATTTGATTCTTAGTAAAAAAATCGGGACGACCCGCCAAAATCGCGATTTCTGGCAACGCTGGGTAAAATATACGAGAAGGGGGAGGTCATTTAGTACAGAAGTCAAGTCTGCTGAATAACAAACATAAAAACACGGAGTGTAGTGTAATTGCTAATGGAGAGCAATTATACTACACTCCGAATTAAATTATAGAACTGCATGTAAAGAAAAGTAAGAAAAGCTTAAAACTCTCGTTATATCTATAGAAATCAAACTGATACGCGAAGTATAAGATGTACCAAAACGAATAAATATACCTACCTACTGTCTTAAATTGTATGACAATAATTTATTGCAAATAAAAAAGATACAAAATCTTATTTAGTGCAACTTTTTGGAAATTTATGAAATAACTAAAAATATAAACCTCTTAAGTTCCTTGAAGCTCGTCAATATACGATTCTGGCGAGTGTCCAGAGCTTGTAATGTTAATTAAAGTTTGTTCATGCCCGTAGCTCGCTCTCAAGATGAGGTCATTATCGTTGTAAACAGAATCATTCACACAATATGTACTTCACCAAAACATAGTGCAATGTACTACCATACTAGAAAACCGCTACATGAAATTCTGGGTAATTGCCTTCCTAATATTATCCAAAACAAAACATATCATCATGGTCATCGTGAATGTCGTGATAATATGAAGTTTAGTCCCCATGTAACGAAGGGGGGGAGCCTCTTGTGTTGTACCAGTCACAGTGAGGCAATATTCACAACAAACTGCATTTAAATCAACCTATTAAAAGGGACAATTTCTAAATATATAACAATGCTCAATCATCATGAACATGAAAAAGTGCATTGAAAGATTAACTCTACGTTGTTTTAATATTGAAATTCTTTGCATTCGTCGACCAAACGCGAGTGGTTTATTTATTCTGTCCAAGAATATCTGAATGTATCCAGCAATACCCCACACAAAGGGGTTGAATAACAAAAGAAAATCAGCTTTGCTTTTAAATTTATTACGGGCTAGAGTGATTATAATGCTGTAAAAAACAATCTAATGAAGCGTGCCAGGAACGTAGTGAATAAAACGTAAAAACGTCATAGAAATGAGAAGTTATTATTTTTTGGTCGGGGTGGCGTTAACAGGAATTTTTGTTATATAATTCACTCGATGCTTGCTTATTATGCTTGTAACTTTCCACAAGATATCAGCTGCTGTCCTTGGAGACCTTGCATACAGATGAAGCTACCAAACGTAATACGATAGATGAATACCGACATAATGGTCAAAACAACGCCAACGACTTCATTGAAACAAAACAAAGATCGGGTGATGATATATCATTAGAAACTTCGAAAACACAAAGCGTGAAAATACTATTTTTATTATGAAACAAAGAGTAGCGTGCCGTATAGAACTCAATTTAATTTATATAAGCCGCTACAATGTGGAAATTATAAACGACAATACAAGCTTAGAGTTTGTGGATCGACCAGCTATTATTTATTTATTTTAAGGAAAACAGACAATTGTAGCTAAATTAATTATACAATAAAACACGAACACGGATACACAAATCGGCATTATCAACATTTTAAAGAATAATTCTGTCAAAAATCATAGATGATGTCGTATTTTGTGCACGGAGAGAATCATGTTCGGTTCGGAATTTGCAGTTGATTGAGAATTCTTTAAGTTAAAAAAATGCTACTGGGTCAAATGCACCATTTTTAATACACACAAATAAAAATTAAATGATCTTTGTCATTTTATTCAAGCGATTTTATCAATGGGTCGACTCTACCAACGCGGTACCATATCGACCACAAAAAAATACGGCAACTGACAACGATTGCTATTCTTATAATTTTACCGTATGTATAATCCAAACTGGATTATTATGGTTAAACAAACCTAGTCAAATACTCCTGGTTCTTTTGTTGGCATGCTAATTGGAAAAAGCATTCATAAAATATTCGTGTTTTGCAAACTTAGGAGAAACAATACATATGGAAGGGAAGTATAGTATGTTCAGCGTTCGTGGCCAGGTCAGCCCACGATACGCCCACACAAAGCGTTGCTGCCCACACACTACCCAGCTCAACCCACCCCTTCGAGACGTTTAAGCTCCTCGACTACTTTGATAATGCTCTATTAAAAATAGCTGACAACAGAACTGTCTTCTGAAATGCAACATCAAAGCATTAAAGAAAAATGAATGTCTCACTTATGGCAGATACCTAGCCTACAAGTATAATCTCTAAAGCATAGATGGAACTCTTGGAACGGATTTCAAGGTTGTTCCCGAAACTACCGCATTGCGCCCGTTTTCCGTAAATCAAACCAAGGCCAAGGCGTTTATCCTGTTACCCCTTGATTCAAGGTTACGCCAAAACATTTTTTTTACTTTGACTAGGCAATAAGACAATGTGAAACATTGCTGCACTAATTTCTTTTATTGAGATAATATTTAAAGCAAAATTATTAAATTTAAATACCTTTATTCAAAAACAAAAAAATTAAATCAATACCGTATCCAGTGTATGGTTTAAATATTTGCACTGGAGTAAGCGAGTAAGGTTAAAAAGAAAAATACATACTTCCAATAATTTTCACGGAACTACAATGGAAAGGTTACAAAGTGGTTACAAATGAAAGGTTAATTGTTCAGTAAAATGATAATCAAAAAAGTTGTGTGACCATCACCTTTACCAATAAGAATTAGAAGAACCTTCATACAATGTCAAGTATGATTGTGGTTCGGGGTAAACGAGAGACCTTGGCTAAGGGTGCGTGGGGTGGCGGCACGCAGGGATGACGTAACATTTCAAGGCCGCTCAATATCACAATGTGTCGTCGCAACACAAATTTCCTAGAAAACAATTTGCCATCGTTATACAATCTAATAAATGAATTTTGGAATAGGAACACTAAACGCATTCTTAAGTATGTGCGTGCGAAAGTCATCTTAGAGAAAGCATAAATTCATTACCTTTCAAATTCTTGTTTATAAACAAAATAAAGATTAATGCAACTAGGAATGATGAAATTGGCAACTGATAGAAGGAGTCAGGTCAGCCGATCAAAGATCATTTACTCGTACATTTGAAGAAAACAAAACTGTTGGAATCGCAATCGGAATTTTCAAAGCGCTTTTTAGACACCTATTTATATTATAATTATCATTCTCGACCGTAAGGTACACACAGATAGCTGCTAGCTGTGACTTACTGCCGACCAAGTCTACCAAAGTACATTACAATTTATATGAAAATCCAGTTATTACATTTAAATAATGACGACGACCTTAAACATCGGCGGCGCGCTGCGGGCAAATTCTATTTAAATCAAATCAATAAACAAGTTTAAAATAACATTTTCCAGTACTTCGTGAACACCACACGTGGCTGTAAAACATAAACCATTTTTAACAAGCATATTTTGCGTTGTACTTGCTGAAACTCGGAATATCTAAATCTTGACTTTAACATATATACCTTTTTTTATATGTGCTGTATGAAAACGATAATGTGGTGAAATCAACCAACCAATATTCACTAATGGGTATTTTATGGTGATCAAAACCGCTGTAGTTGCCTGAATTGCAAATGTTCACTATGAAAGAATTACACATTAAATACATAACATATTATCACGCCTCTTTCCCCAAAGGGGTAGGCGGAGGTGTTAACACCCACACTTCGCCAGATATGTTAGGTCCCCGTGTACAATAAGTTTTTATTCAAACTCTGTGGTATATGCGGTGGTAGGTCGGGAGAATTGTATTGAATTAAACTTCTTTCAGCAATAATAAAAAACAAACATTCACGCCTAGTTTTGGTACGAGATCCTCTAGATTTCAATACCAAAATTTTACACCAATTTAATATGTGATTATAATCAACATCAGAATACCTACCCAATATTTATTCTCTTCACTGTTTCCAACAATATTAGAATAACTATTACAATTGCCATGATACATAGTCTGTATTAAATGAACACATTTTTTTACATTGTAGATATAATTTTCTACGTCGATATCGATTGAACTCCATTTTATATACAAAATTGATGTGTAGTGCTTAGATCATAAATAAGGTGTCGTTGTACCTACTTGTGGTTGTTACGAATAATCCAAAAAATATTGCAAATGTGCATTTTTCAAGAACGCATTCTAAATTCCATTTAATTATATTTACGTACTTTACTATACCAGTATAAGTGCATTACGTGACTAATAAGGGTCAGAAAACCAGGGCAACTTTATTTAATCACCATCAAAGTAGAATATATAATTGTAGTAGTAATTGGCAAAACTAGAAGAAAAACTAAACTGAGAGATATAAATTATACATGGTTGTCAACAGCTATTAATCTCAATACAAAACACGAATCAATCTGGCCCTATGCATGCCATCGAACTTTGACTTTCTTTTGGCATGTATTAGATTCGACACTATCGAACAACTTGGCATGATTCCAATGAAATGTAATAAATAGCGATCGTCGGCGCCAGGTCCTCCTTCATACACGGAGCGATCATGACTGAAATAGCGCACTTTTCCGTAAAATAAGCTAGACTCGTCGTAAATAAAGAACGCAACTCGCATACAAATTATTAGACTAGATCCCGCGCGTGTGGCACTACGTAAATAAATATACGGTCCAGTGTAATTGCGTTACTAGCAAACCACACTTTTGCAAATGGCGGAATACTGATAGGTAATTGTATTTCATTATGAATTACTGGCTGATGGCATGGCAAAGCTAAACTTACATAAATGTCAGAAATACTGGTGGTATACCCGTATACAAGCTATAAGAAGCTTTAGTTATTAATATAGCGTTAGTGTTGTTACTATCGCGATACGCGATACGCTATATATATGATGCATATATCCGTAAGTATAATCGTGTGCACAAAAAAAACAACCAAATTTAATAATGATAACCATGACACTATGTTTGCTTAAAATTTTCAATCACCGCAGCCGACAGCTTTGAGTTCAGATTTATTAGTATAATTCAATTTTAATCGTGTGTTGACTATTATTCCTTTGATTGGCATGCGTTAATATCATATTCATTGCGAGATGATTCTTAATTCTAGATCTTCTGATGCAACTGTTCCTTGAAATCAACGCTCAGCAAAGATATCACTCCTTATTAGCTGCAGGCGTTTTGATAAAGTGGGAAAATATGCACAAGAAACTAAAGTACTTATAATAATAACAATAGGTACTTCAAAATAACAAAAGCTTTGTAAACACGTTGCACACCTACTAGTTACTGACTGGTTTTGTTTTTGATATAGGTAATAATTAATTTTCCATGATGGACCTAATGTTGAAGTTTGAAGAAGTTATTTAGTTGATATCGAGAGCAAGATTTTTTTATTACAAGATTGTATGGCATAAAATCCCAAGAACGAAAGGTTCCAAATTGTAACGTCTAATACACACGTATCTATTGAAAGTGGATTAAAAATCAAAAAATGCTATATCCACCTTAGGCATTATCCCTAGAACCTTTTAGCGGGATTTTAGGGATAAAGCCAATGATTTCTTAACTTAGATGGGATTGGATCGAAAGCAACACTTTTTCCAGTCGAATCTGGGAATGCCGGGCCTTCTGGAGTATGTTTACAAAGATGTATGTATGGTAACCAAGAACATTTTACCCTGTTGAGGATCTAGCAACCTCAGCCTCTTTAAACGCAATCTTCTTAAAAGTATTTTAAAATTAAGAAAACATCCCGGATGTTTGATAAAAAAATCAGCATTAACACTGAACTGTGATTTTCGAGAAAGTTTTCGTTTAAGGTTCGCCAAGATCCTGGGTCCAAGGAATATGAAAGCTTTTGTGTTTGTGATCATATATAGTTAAGACAGCTCGCGGTCGACCAATAGCTTTTTATGAAGCTAGAACCATGTTCGAGCAGATCATTGTGACTATTGCGAATGACGACCTTTTTCGTCTCTAATGACAATGCGGTTCAAATTACTTAATTTCTGTGTCTGTTAAACAACGCAAGACATGCCACAACTCATAATTCGTGCTGGTCGTCATTAAGTACGCGTGGCAGCTATTTTTCAAACTTTTTTACTTTGGCGCAAATGAAAATTAATGAATTTATAACGTGTCTATTCCTCCATAATAATATAAATATAAAAAGAAAAAAATTTCAACGTGCTTTTCTATTATACACATTATAGGAGCAATAAGGACATTATTAGATAGTTGTTATCAAGAAAAGTTCATTTTACTATTTTGGCACAAAGCTTGACCTTTTTAAAGAGTATTTACATTTTTAATTATTTAAACGACTTTCATAGTTTATTGAATTATCTAATAAACTTAAAAAAATAATCGAAGAAGTTATTCAAATATACAAAATTGACCATAAAATCAGTATATGTAGACGATACAAGGATGACACATACGTACTCAATAAATAGTATTCAAGAGAAAGACCTTCCCGGTTAAATCTTTATGACATTCCCAAATGGTTCCAATTAAAGCAGTAGGAAAGTCGAGTTGACATAACAACCAAATGGAAGGCGGCCAACTAGGGCAGACGAAGCTTACACGAGCTTTCTTCAGAGCATTAAACACTCTTAGAGGTGAAATCAAACTGAAATATGATGAGCACAACTTGAATCATGTCATTCATTCAACAATGTTATTATGTAAGAATTTTATAATAGGAATAAAGAGTAATTTGAATAGTCTCTTTTCGACTCTATTCCACTCCAGAGATCTGAATTAACAGAATGCAATATTTATCTATATTTGATTATGTGATCTTGATTTTTTGTTATATTAGTAACATGCTTACTTATCGTACGGATATCAATATATTACTTACATAATATATTTATTCTTATTTTACTTGTCTTCTTTAGTATTCTTGTTTTACCTGCTTGGAGTCGTATGGTAGCGGCTCATTGAAAGAATACTACCAACCCATCTCTTCCCTTGAGTGTCGTAAAAGGCGACTAATGGACTTAGAACTGCACAACAACCAATAGCTTACAGCGGCGACGAGCTCACCACCTGTCACACTGAGCACATATGCAGTCACTGCTTGGTGAAGCGCGGACTATGGTAGTGGACTGCTTTTGCGGTGTTTTTGCCTTTTGTAAATTCAAATACGGATTAACTCAAGATAATAGTTTTGGTCTCCCATCCAGAGTACACCCGTGATGAAGGTTGCTTTGTTTGCAATATAAAAACCTAAGTATCTGCAACCGTTACACTATCGAGCTCTTCAATAATTATGCAATGGTCAGACACAATTCTTAAACAATGTTAAAACTAAATATCTAGATTTTTACACTTCTTCTTTCCGTACAATAGTACTGTTGAGAAAATCTGAAAAGGTATATTACTGTTTGAACAGTTAAACATGAGCATAGATGGTTGTGTAACTCAAAAGATCTTGAACAAAGTGTCGTACAAATGCATTTGATTTTGAAATTAAATTGTGAAACTTTATCTGTTTACTACGAAGTCTCATTACACCATTGGTACCAATTACGTGTATATAGAGCTACAAAATTCTGAAACATTACTATCGCGAGTATAACATTAATTAGCTAATAAAAGCACACTTAATTTGAGAAACCGCAGAAGTTATAAACATAATTGAAATACTAAACATTTCAAACGTACCTACTGGCAAATTAAATAATATTATTACACGTCTGTCGTTATCACCATCGTAGTGCCTAACATATTTCGTCAACTTCTAAACATAACAACTCGTACCGTCTAGAATAGTAATTTAATTCTTGGAAAATGTCAACGATAACAATGAGCTGTGACATATAACACGTTTATTGGATTACAAACAAGTGTTTATGCAATAGAAGTATACTTATTTGTTGTTGAGAAACAAATAAGTAGCTTAAGTATATACATTTATCTTTAAAAAATACATTAAATAAAATTTGGGAAAAAAGGCACCAGCACCACTTATGTTACCGATTCAACCACCGGCCGCGCCTGCACTAGAAATTTAATAAAACTAAAATACAATCCATTCTAATATAGCTTGCCACACTTCGGACGGTGTATTTCAAAAGACTAGTCCCACCTGTTACATATGAATTTCAAATATATCGTTCAAAATGTGGGTGTAACCATAATATAGGTGATAAAGCCGTAATGTTATGTATTGTTATAAAAAATAACTCATTCCAGGAGTATTTAACAGGAACACATTTTGGAATTAAAATCAACGTATTATCTTAATTCACCTAAATTATTTCTGTTGTCAATTCTTGCAAACTGATTTATATATTGGGTCCTTACCTATGAAATTGGTGTTTTTATTATGTCTTAGCAATTTGTCCGTAACTATTAAGTTTCAGAACATTCTTATAAAATAATTTCTTTTTTCTAAAAATAGACCATATATTTGAGCTCGTATTATTTAATTTGATAATTTTTTGTAAGTTTAATTGTGTTTAAATTAGACACAAAGACAATTATTTTTAACTGCCTCCCGAATACATCATTTGATTTGCATTAACATAAAAACGATGAATAATTTTTATCAAGCGTGTTCACACACATATTGCTAAAGCTTGTCTAATGATACATGCCAAATATTATTATCTCTGGATTTGTCGTTGTGAAGAAAACTAAGAAAATGTTAGTATGTAAAATGCAGACATCCCCAAAATCTCCATACAAAACACCAATTTCATAGGTAAGGACCTAATATTTTCTGTTTCCTCAAATTACTGTAGGTATCTGACTGAGATTACGTATCAACAACCAGTTGTCCTATGTAATTATGGAAAATTACCGCAATATACCTGCGCTGTGAAACTTTAGAAATAAGTGAACGGCAAAAACGCCATTAGTTGGTTTCTCATAATTCAACTTCAATGTTTCCTTTTTATAGAGCATAGTCAATGGAATATTACTAAGCAAATTTCTTGTTAAATAAGCCATAAGACGTTATAATTATAATTATATGACCTAGAATAAAAGAAAGACCAACGAAGCGGTGGAATCAATGTGCTAATTATGGGAAAGAAAGGTGGATGTTTAGCTGACTGTTTAGCAGTGACAAACAAGAATGAAAGAGGAAGACATGTTGGTAGTCTAAGTCGATGGCAGGACGAAGAGAGCTAAGGAATAAAATATCGTTTACACTTATTTAATCAATCATAACACATAAATAAATAACGAGAAAACTTCCTAACTCTTATTTATAGAGTCAATAAGAAAAATCACTAGTGACGCACACAAAGTATTCAATGCGTTTAATAAAACTTGATTGAAAGATATTCAGTTTATTGTATTGATCAAATATGGTGAATAGAGTGCTACAAATGAACAACAGCTAGTCGTCGAACGAATTATTATAACACAAAGCAAAATAACTAGTAACACGTGTCGTATCTCGACACTTGTGTGTTGTGACCCGAATACAAATATACTCGTCAAACAATTATTTTCAGAGTGTTATAGCCGGTTTATAAAACCTACACAACTTTTATCTATATATATATAATAATTATGTATGAATATGACTTTTATGAATATGACTGCTAATGCATAAATAAATAAATGTAAATCTTATCGTAAAAAGAACTTCATTGAAGTGCTGCTTTTCTGCAAAAATATTTGAACAAATGTTACGTCTCTATATAACACAGATAATTGCCTCCATTGAATGGAATTGCCACTTTTATCGCCTCACAAACATATTTGCCCTCTATTAAACAAACGTGGTATAGGTTATACCTTTGCGTGAGACATGTTATTACATTAGGCATGCTTTATTTTTAGAGTTTTTAGAAACAACTGCAGTGCTTATACATTATGCACAGTGTGTAGCATACTCGCATGAACTTGAGAAATTTGAGAATCAATAAGCACGTAAAATTTACAAACATTACAAGATGCAAAGAAACTGGGTCGAAATTCCAGAAGTTGTATTTGTCACGATCCCGGGAACCTGTAAGTTTATCTTGGTATTCTAGCCGTATAGCAACAAGATGCGAACAATGTGCGCTCCGTCATGCATGGCATTGATCGTAATTCTACCATGCCGCCATTGCTCCGCCATCGCCAGCCAGTTTGACGCCTGACACGATATCTGAGAAATCGCACGCCAAGTGAATAACAACCGATAATACCACCAAATTAAAATTCAAAAATAATTCTGGTACACGCTAGTATTAACTAAGCCGATAAAATCTCTGTTACGCTTACGACAATGAGCTGATGATATTGAGCTCTGATAACCTAACATTGTTGAATAGTTATTTCGCGTTGCCAAACTAGATTGTTTTTGCTTTTTTGTAAAACCAGTTTTTAAATCAAGTTATGTACGAACGTAAATAAAGTTTTGCAACTTTAAAATTCTAATAGCTAACAACTTCAATGTACTCGAATATCGTGCGTCAGGTCATCAGGTGAATCAACAAAACATTTGATATAAAACATTTAATCAAAATAATCAGTGTTTTATTGATTTCGTGGAAGCACGTACAACTTTCAATTCAACATTAGCACGATTTAATGCTTATTCATAGCTGTTGCTGGGCAAACACAATAACAACATTACGTCATCGATCATTCACCATGTTCTCACAGTCTCCGCCAGTCGGAAGGCTGGCGTATATATATACCGCCTTGTATATACCTATCTTAAGTTGCGACTAAGGTCAAACTCATTAGTTCTGTGGCATTAAACTAGAAAATAGTTAATTAACTTCTAATATTACTTAGTATATGGAGGATCAATTTTATGATATACTTAAGTAGCTCAATATAAAGCGATATAAATATGTATTATGATTGGACAATCAAGCAAAAAACTTGAAGATATATAGAATTACTGGGAAAAACAATTATGTTAGGTATCTATCTCTAATGGAATTTCAGCCACAGGGTAATTCTGGTAATGCAAAAAACTATTCGGTAACGAATTTTATAATATAAACGTAACATTACAAATTAATAGTTTCTTTATAATAATTACATTGTCAACCAAGAAAATCATGTTGCTTAAGAGTGGTTTTCAAAATTGTGTGCTAAAAATAACATTTCAATTAAATACCTGCCAAGGAAATTCTGGCTTTCAATTATATACCATTAGATAAAATAATTCACAGAGTTAAAGAACAAATCATTCAATGGAATGCCAAAAAACTCTTAGCCATTACAAAAACAAACAAATAGGTATTTCTGTTTGTATATTTCCACTGGGATTCTACTGGGAGTTTAATTCATGCATAATAGTGTAATATCGACCAAGAGAAGCAAATCTTGATTAACTGAGTGGAATAAATATAGGTATTACCAATGATTGATCCACGAATTAATAACCGAATCTTTTAATTACCCATAAACTTTTTGCTCAACAAACAACCCCTCAATATTCCCCGGACTTGTTTTAACAGCTATTCGCCAACAGGAAGAAAGCGTTCTATTTTGAATGTTTTTTTAAGATTTTTGTAATTTTTTTCATAGAGAACACCAAAAGGGCATGATGTTAACTTGATTTAAAATATTTTGGACCTCACATCCTAGGAAGAGCCGAACGTTAATCCTATTTTAAAATAAATAATAGACTACTATAAATTCCTCTTAGCAGATGTTCAGTCAAAAAACACAATAAGACATATAAGATTAGAAAGAAAACACTGAAACCGCTGACTACCAGTCTGGGAAAAGTCATACTCTGATGAATCACCACTTGTAGCGCTTGGGTGCATTATTTACATACAATACACAACGGCACAACATAGACAATGAGAATGCACGTTTCTATTTATCGTATTCAACAAATATGTAAATAATATTCAAGCATAATCCTAATTACCAATAGGACAATACAAACTGATGTTTGTGGAAAATATAATAACCGATTCATCTACACGGTTTTTAACACAAAAAAACTCAATATAGAGGAATTCTAATATTTATTGCAAAGCATAACTCTTGATAAAAAATACAGTAAATTTCAGCAAGCAAGTTGATATTCATTCAGTGTAGGTGATTAACAATCAACTTGGAACAAGATCAAGCTGTCCTACAATCAAAAGATAAATAAGACATTTTAAATAAAACCTTTACAAATCTAGCATGAAATAATTATGTTTATCTATGGATAAACATAAGAGTTCTTTTCGAAACAAATCTCAATAAACACTCTGGCCAGCCAACCAATCAACTTGGCAGTGGATTTATGTATATGTATATCTTGTATTATTATTATCGTTCTGAGAGAAGGACAATAATACTCGCGGATCTAATAACACTTTTTTTACTTAAAAAACACATCTACTTTGCAGTTAAAACGGAGAGTACTTATAAAACATACATCAAAACATTCCTTAAGTCATCGACCTGCTTCATACATAAAGCAACTACGATCTTATCTTAAAGCAATATTATCTCCTTAATTTAATACCAAAGTATATACACGACTGAAACTGCTAAAACAAATACGTAATTCCATTTATTTGTAGACTTTTCATTTGATATTCGCTAAAAACTCAATAACGAGTTTTACACGTTCCTCCGTAAATTATTTAATTTGTAGAAAACAAGGTGTTTCAGTTCAGTATCATGTTTATGACGGTTTAAACTTTAAAAAATTGTAATAATAATTATCATTATTAACTAGTCGAGTACTTACATTTGAGTAACAAAAAGATTCATTAGCAAGGTTCTTCATGGTATAGGTTCTTAAATAAAAAAATGGCACGTAGGCAAGTCCTTTTTCGTAAAACATTTCGATTCGATAAATTCTGCTTCCTGATATACATTTGATGAGGCCATTGTGTGGAAGGGAAATAAAACCGTTGTATAAAGATATAAACGAACTAAAATATATATATCAATGCAAAGCAAATAACACGTAACATCATCACCGGCCTAATTTGTAAGTAACATCTCACAACGGTATTACAGTAATGGCCCCGGATCGGATAAATAAAGCTCGCTTACCACGATCTGTGATATTGGGAGACCGACGCAGATTCATGGCGTCTGGCCGAAGACTCGAGACAGAGACGGATCGCGGACGAGGCTCTTTTAACAGTGGTCAAGCCATCTTGTCATTGCACAATGCAAAGTGACAGAGAACGCATCGCCGCAGCTGCGGGCCTAGTGGTATTTTTTACAAGTAATAATATTATGCGTGCAAATAAAATCAGTTTAGTGGAATAGTTCCATCCTTCAATTTAATTTTTATTCGGATCTAGGCATCATAGGTATTATTTTTATTTTTGTGCTCTGTAACCGAAGAATTCCATAATAGGACTTAATTTTGATATAGATTAATAAAACCAAAAACGCCATTCGTCTATTCTATTTTAGAACCAATGATACGTGCACGCACGGCGCTCTCAAATGTCCAAATAGATTTGGTCTGTCTGTACGCGCTCGCACCGCACCTTTGAAGTTACCGCCGCACCGCGGATCGGCACAGACACGTCAGTGCGTCTGCAAAAGCCACGAACCCTTCTCTTTCCACAGTCTGGGATGCGGGTAGATCTGCGTCGGTCTGTCAGTAGCACCGACCATGGCAAGCGAGCTTAAGAACGATTTACCACAACAACAAAACCTCAGTCGAAAACCTTACGTCCCAGCTACACTGTGTCTCCTCATGGAGTGTGGCTGGGCCGTAACGTTTTCGACTGAGATTTGGTAAATACGTTCATACTTAGCGCGATCGGGGCCCGGTGGTCTTTCTAATGCCGATGTGACTCATCGATGAGTTTCTTACCTATCGACGTTATCATTAGATATTGCAAATGTTTACAAGATGGAGAAGGCATAGCGAAGGTAAAAAATCGCCAAACAGTTTTGATTAATTGCTATTCCCACTACATTTGTATGAGAACAAGCGCGAGACTACACCAAACTGTACGTAGGTACTTACACCAGATTGATAATAGTCCTATAGATTGGATATATTGGATTGAAAACTCTCCGGCACACACCGCAGGTACTCACAATACCGCACACAGAAGATGTTTAAATTATAGGTATAGCTTTAATACAACAGAGTTTACATTTTATGCAAAAAGCGGCAACATCGTAAGTAATGAACTAATACTTATTCTTCATAAATTTAATCATCATGAAATCAAGGAAAACCATGGCAAGCATATTATGTCAAAAGCAGGACCGCAGTAATTGCAACATTGATTCGGCGAATTTTCTCGTGTCAAAAGTAATTGCCGTGCCAAAACAAAATTAAGACAATAATGATAGCTACATTGTGTAAAGACAGAATGAATTACTCCAGACTTTTAATAAATTTCTAATCTCAGTGTTATTCTCAGTAAATAATGAAAAATAATAAATGTTCAAGGTAGTTTACGAAAACTTAAATTGAAACAAAGTACATTGATGCAAGTGAAGGTTAAGAAAGTACCTAACCGGGAAAACTATTATAATAAGACGCATAATATGACTACAAAGAAAAGGCAATCAACTGCGCACAAAACTGAACATTCGAAATGTTATTGTTCTTGATGACTTTTGTATTTCATACGGTCGTTCCTCTGTATATGAGAGACAGCATTGAACCCCAGTAATTGTAAGATGCGAAGTCCCAAACTAATATTTATAAATGCATATGAATCACGTTGATAGCTGCCCACGGCCATAAGAAGACAGTTCCCAGCAAGAATTCGGAGAATTTGGCACCACTCCACGTCAACGGGGGTACCGGAAAGCATCTTGGTTTGCATTTTGTCAAATCTTTCAATGATATAGCACTCATAAGTCGATAATAATAAACTGTTTATCTTCACATTCTCACAGATCAACCGGAGGCAGCCAAGTAAATAAGTTTATTTCAATCCGCTTAAAGAACAGAACGACTTACTGAATTATAACACGAGAGAAATATTTCCAAATATTAAATCTAAAAAAGAAACATTTTGTACAAGACATATACTTCTTGTTATTATTTATAACTAAATCACAGATTTAGCCAAACTCATAAAATCCTATGATTATACCAAATTCGTATCTAATAAATACAAACATAAGTTTATAAGTAAAAAAAAACAGATTTTGAAGGTTACTTGAACTTAATATTAATACTTTAAAAGTTTTGTTTATTTTTGAAAAATTTTATTTTTATGTTAAGTAGTAGTGATTTAGTTTACATAGGAACCTGCTACGCCTATTATTAATTATAGAACTTAATACAAATCAAATCCTTCCTTTGTATAAGTCCATTCATAATATCAAGATTGTTTTTATTTGAGATCACCAAGTTCTTATCGCCCGCCTGTCGGTGATCCAACAATAGCGAATGGTGCTGTGTTTTCAATATAAAAAATATGGCCAAAGTGGACAGACCATAATGCCAACCTTGCTTCTCGCTTTATATTGTTATACTAATCTATGCGGAAACAAATTACCTTTGAAATCGATACAGAAAACTTACAAGTGCAGTTATTCTGGTGCACAATAGGTTCGCTGACGACAATGTCGTGACGTAACAAGGATCATACATAAATGGTAAACAAAGAAGGGTTATAACCAAAGTAATTTCATGACAAATTCAAGACTTGAAAAGCTAGGATTTATAAAGAACTGCATTACGTGCAAAAGTTTTGAAATAGTGAATGGTGCATTCAAGAAATGAAGGGACTAATATTAGAGAAACCTTGTATTCAATAGAGCGCACGTGCCAAGCTTTCATAGATTTAAAATAAGCATAATTTTATCAAATATTTCCACGCCAGACGATGGAGACTTTAGTAATTATAATTAAGTCAGAATAAACATAATTAATTCATTAAGTAATTTTAAACATAACACCAGCAGGAATGAAATACAGCTGTGAAAAAATTTTTCACCGCCAGTTCTCTAATTGAAATAAATCGAAAAATCCAATTAAAAATATGCAGATGCAAGTGAAATCTTGAGCTAAAACAAATCCAATATTAATAATCTCGCTAAAAAAAACTGTATGAAACTGAATTGCGAACAGATGAATAACAGATAAAAAAATTTACCACCAATAATAAAGGGGACAGTGTCGGAATATCTGGCAGCACAGCTGATGATTATTATAGCAGATACCACTTTTATTTTACACTTCGACAAAGTACTCTGATTCTTGGGGACAAAGAAGCGAGGTAAAAAACTAGTTGAAACATAAATATTAATATGTGCAATACTCACGCCTTTTGTAATACAATAAATAAATACGATTGGTTTTGTATTGGAGGTTCTTTATTTAAGAATGATCATTATTTGAGAGATGTGATGAAGTTATAAGATTAAAACAGTTTCTCGTGTCGATACTGTTTTTTTATTAACTTCATCCTTAATTAAGGCAACAAACAGGTAAATAAAAATACTTGTTTTAAAGTCTTGACAACAAACAACAACAAATAACACACTCGGCGACCGGTTACAAATTACGTTGAAAGAGAAACCATTATCGGTGATAAAATAAAGATAATAATTTGGAAATTTCTATTGGTTTAAAGGTCCACAAAATAGATTCAACATGGAACAACGACGAATATTATAATCATAAAAATATATCATGACATCAACATAAACGGCGAGTACATGACTCACCTTCGTTTTGTTGATGGTATCGTGGTCATGGCTGAGACCCTGGAAGACCTTGGCAAAATGCTCGATGACCTCTGTAGAACTTTTCAACAAGTGGGCCTGGAAATGAACATGTACAAGACAAAGATCATGTCAAATTCCCATATTGGTCCCACTCCTGTGAAAGTAGGAGTTTCTACACTGGAAATTGTTAACGGGACGGGACTGGGACAAGTAACTAGTCCAACTAGGTCCTGTTTCCTGAAAAGGGTTATCTACGAATCCAACTCGGCTGGGCAGCAGCGTTCGAGAAGCTGCGCAGCGTATTCTCAGCCAATCTACCTGTGTCTCAAAGAAAAAAGTCTTCAATTCATGCGTGTTGCCAGTGATGGCATACGGAACTAAGGCGAAGCCACCTACAGTGAGCCTAATAAGGCTAAAGGTCACTCAAAGGGCAACAGAGATGGCTATGCTTGGAGTTTCTCTGCGTGATCGAATCAAAAATGAGGAAATCCGCAGGGATGGTCACCAACATAGCCCACAGAATTGCGAACCTTAAGTGGCAGTGAGCAAGGCACATTGCTCGAACAACTGACTGCCGTTCCGTCCGGGCGGAAAGGTTCTATAGCGGCGATCACGTACTGGGAGGCGCCACATAGGAAGGTCCCCGACAAGCTAATCTAGCGAAGCCCGCAGGAATCAACTGGATGCGGGCGGCACAGGATCGGTCGTTATGCAGATTATTGGGGGAGGCCTATGTCCAGCAGTGGATGTCTATAGGATGGATGGATGAAAATATAACAAGTTTGTAGTAAACAATTTCCAGGGAATAAACCTGGATCGGGAAATCCTATGAAGACTGTCAATGTATGCGCGAACCAGTCCTGACTCCGTTTTTTATTTTATATTTAAGCGTTGCCTCGCCTTAACAAATAAACTATCAAATAAACTTGCCTTAACAATTATCACTCGTTATGTGAAACTACCAATAAATACTTAAGCACTAAACGTGCAATTTGTTTGCATTGAATTTAGATAAGATTGGCAACACCCCAATCAAAATCCGCTTGAAATATCAGAAACACATTTTCTATTATGAATTCTTGATAAAACTGGAAATAATCACTATTAATTATCTCTCTATTTACCTATGTCAATTATAAGGAAAGAAGTGATCGAAGCGCAGCAAAAAGATAGCGCAATGGCTGAATATAAGAAATATGCGAAATTTCTAAAATCTAGAATATCACATAAATAAATCATTTTATCAAGCACAATAAGACTTTTTCGAAGGCCTTCCTGACATCAGCAGAGTAAGCGGCATTACGGGATCGCTTATCGAAATATAATATGACTAACTGGGTAGGTAAATATGATTCAATAATCGCTTTTTATGACACGAAGAAGAACGTATGTCGATACGCCGATACAAACCAATATTAGCGATGACTATGGACGCTGTAGGTACAAGACTAGTGGTATGCACAACGTTGACCAAACTTAAAGCAAGACCTAGGACTCTCACACTATGAAGGCAACATAAGCATTTGCAAAAAGAGGTAAGCAGCGAGCATGCTGCATAATAATAGGACACCAACATAAAGTCTATCTATCGAAATTACATATAATACGAGCTTTCTCAAATTTTTATAACGAGTGTGATAAGCGCAACCTTTAAGTTTTATAGAAAGAATTACAGACTTTAATTTTGAGTCGCAAATAATTAGATGATTATTCAATAATTAATGCAACTACGCAAAAACAAAATAGGATCAAAACAACGTGGTTTGTTTTGACTTCTGTGGCTTATTTCATTACCTACAACGATTAACTAGTGCATAGAAATTTAATATTCATTACATTTTTTGGGAAGAACTCTGGAGAGAAAATAAATGGTCATTCCCAATGGATCTATTTTATTTTATGGATAGAACGACAACTGTTTTGAATTTTTTTTATGATCCAATTGAAATACCTACATGTTGTCAGTTAGAAACCACTTAAGGTACTGCAGCTTGGTCACTTATAATGGGCCTGATAAGGGCCTTTCCCCAAAGGGCAATGGAGAGGGTTATGGTTAGTTTCTTTGCCAGCACGGCAGTGGAAGTGGGCGGGCACGGCAAATTGTTCGCAAAACAGATGGCCGCCGGGGCAGAATGGTTCTCAAATGGCGGCCACGTTCTGGGAGGCGCTACATGTTATGTTAGCCCCTAAACATGCTGAACTGACGATCTGACAAAGGTCACAGGAATTCGGTGGATGTGAGAACAGAAACGCTAGAGGGACTTTTAAGAAGATTCTTGGCGAGGCCTATGTCTATTAGTGGATGTGTTATTTCATATTTATATTATAAATAATGCAACGCATTAGAAGAGCCAGTTCTTCATCTATCTATCAGATCCATCCATGCATTTCCTAATGATATTATAGCAGATGGGGGATGGGGATTAGCGGATGGGGGGAAGAGACAATGGTTTCCTCTTCAGGAAGATTTGACGACCTCAGTAGTCGACTGGTCTGTATGCCGGTCTCAAGGCGTCGCCATCTCGAGAGGTCCTGGGTTCGATCCCCAGTGGGGGCAAGTGTTTGGGTGATAAATTTTCAGACATTAGTTCTCCAGTCTTGGTATTCAGGATATTTATATGTATTTATCTATAAAAATATATTTGTCCTACATCTAGTATCTGTAACACAAGCAGCATTAGTTGCTTAAAATGGGACTAGTTGATAATGCATAACTAACATTGGAATCCAACAAGACAGAATCTATATCCCTTCTTTGCCCTTCCAAAATACAAAAGCATAATGCTCTAAGTAGAATTTTAACAAAGCTCAAAGCTCCATTCTTATTTTAAATACATGTTGAACATGTACCTGCAATAAAATGTACACTGTTGTTGTGTTCTTATAGTGAGGAAATAAAGTTCATATTTGAATAAGATTGTATACCTTCATGTTAGTGCTTGACTGTACATCTAGTTTTTCCAAAGAACAAGTTTATGAAGTTGTTATTAATAAATGCTAAGATAGCATCTGATAAAAAAGTTCTTTAATAATAATACAAACAATGACATAAGTAATTTCCACCTACAATACACTGCTCCCAATCCTATATGGAATTGATAAATCATGTCCTTCTCCTCTTTTCCCTACCAAATCATAATTCCCAGAATCCATTCATCTTTTCTTCTGGCTTCCTCTCCTCACACACCAATGCCCTCTCATGTCCCCATAAGCTTTTCTGGTGACTTGGCACAAAAAAAAATCCTTAATTTAGCATTAACATCTTATAATAATACAAAAATAATATTATTATTAATATCTACCATTGAGAAGAATATATGGTGCACTGTAAAAAGTAACAGAAAAGGTGAACACTACCTGCTTTGACCTTGTCTAATCCTGTTAAAGATGAGACACAATTCGTGTGTGTCTTAGATTAAGAATTTGTTTTTTTACTCAATAGAACATAAACTTCCCATTATTTATTTATCTCTTTAGTAAAGCCACCGCAACCTTTCCAGATAGACAAGAAATAGATGATAATGTTTATTGTTTTTTACATTGTTGATAAAATTTTTATGAACATGCATACATATACTATTAATATTATTAACCCCTCTCCAGGCAAGCAAATGACAAGTGCTAATTGCCAAAATCCAAAATGATCACTGCCATTTTCTTGTTCTTTATTCAGAGTAATTAAGGCTTGAAGTAGTCTGAGTGAGCACGAACCGATGGGCTCGCGTGGTGTCAGACAGAATATTGGGTTATATTACTGCCGGCCTAAAAACCATGCCTAGCAAGGGGTTAAGTTAAAATTAATAGAACTTACCGGTACACAGTACTTCAAAAAAGAGAACAACTACTCTACAGTAACTATAATCAGTTAATAATTAAATAAATATCATTTTCAATGGGGTAAAAAAGGATATAAATTATAAGTTTTTAATTGAATTTTTCTGCCTATTAAGTTGTATTTCATGATGTCTACATTAATATTGTGCTGCAAATAGGAGTGCAGTGATAGCAAAAAAAACACTACACTACTAGTTACAATAGATTGCAGTTTAGTATCTGTAGATTCAATCCTCCTTACTCTAACATATCAGATGGAATGTTAAGACTTCAGCCTACCCCTTTAGGGATAATTAATTATATTATGGTAGGTACAAATTAAAAGCTATTTAACTGATGATTATAATTTTTTTTGCCAGACATTTTGCTTTTAAGAAAAACAACAGTACAGCAGGTACAGTAAATAAGGGTTTGTAGTTAGTATATTTAAATACTAATTATAGTTTATAAGTTTCTAGAAATGTAAAATGTTCTCCAAAAAATTAAGAAATTGATTGGAAATCCAGAGCACAAGTCAAAAATATGTTCATGACAGGACTTACCTTGGTCAAGGAAGTCGAGAAGTTGTAGACTACAGGAATTTGTTAGGATTTTCAGCTTCAATCAAGATTCCGAAAAAAATGTTTTTGGAATAATTTACAGCGTATGTGTCTAACTTAGAAATTATTACAACTTACAATCAAATACATAAAACGTGATTCAGTGAGTTTAAGCTAAATTTTAGAAGTACCGAAATGAAAACACGAAGATCCTGAAAATTGCACCTTCACGAAAAACATTGACAATTTTTGCACGTCAGATCAAAAAATTTGTAACAGTTTGTTAGGTACATTTAATTTTTTTTTCAACATGGCGTCCAAACTCAGAGTAAACAGAACTGGAGTAGCCATTAGTCAATTTCTCAAACATTTTTTTCTGCCATTTCTTGCGGGGGGTGAGGTTACCACTACACTCAAAGCCAGCCGTTTTTACAAATGCACACATGCATAATTCGACACACAAATTTAAATTTCACGCACACACACGCTTAAAATAGTCACGTGGGGTGTGCGTTTTGACAACGTCACAGCCGCACTCCCCACGAGACTAGCGTTCGAAATTTGAAATCGTAGAATTCTAAAACATGAAATAATGAAGTAAATAATCATGAAATCTTAAAAATTATAATTACAAATAAAAGGTGACACCATCTTTTAGCATACTCGATGTTTTCTATTTATTTTTACAACAAAAAACAGCACAGGCAGGCATTTTTGCGGGAGCTCTGTTCGCCGCAACGTTTACAATGTTATGGCTGTCAAAATGGCGGCTCAACTAGTTTTATTAAACGTGCAAGCATCCGATGCTTGTGCATTTGGCAGAGGGGAATGTTAGACAAAGGCTACTCCAGTTCTGTTTACTCTGAGGCTAAACGCTAAGCGGCATGCTAAACGGAGACTTTTTGCCTCGTGTTCTTGGGTCTTTTGCAAGTCTTGTGTCCTCGGCTGGACGGGCAAAGGGTTTCAGATCCATACATCCAGGTTATTTTGTTTATTAATTTTCCCATTTATTGACAAAAAATTATTCTAAACAGGCTCATATTACGATTTTGAGATTATATTTAATAAAAAATAAATTTGTTGTTTAATAAGGGTTAAATTACTGTAATGTAAAGAATAACCAAGGGAGTAAATATTTTAAAATTAGAATTTTTATTTGTCAGTTTGTCACGTCACACGTCACATTTTACAATAAAATGTCACGTTAAAATTGGTCACATTTATAAAAATATTTTTGCAATGAACATTTAATATTAAATATGCCTGCAGAAACTCCATGCACTTGTAGTACTCCTAGTGATTGCAACGTAAGTAACGCTTTAGTAATAATTATTACATTTTAAATGATTATCTCCAGCTTTTACTATGGTCTTTGGCTGTCTGAGTTGGCTGTATATGAGATTTTAATTGCAGTAATTATCTTAACCAAAATCACTGTGAACTTATTGAAGTATATGTAACATATACTTCAATGTGTGCACTATACACACGCACCTTATTACTCTATTCATCAATTCAAAATGGCATATTAGCGGGTTTAATGAAATATTGTTACGACGTCATTGTAGACTTAGTAACAAAAATATTGTGTCAAAAAGTTTATAGTAAGAGGGGTAAATATATATATATAGTATGCAATGCTGCTAGTTTTTTTATTTTAAGAAAATAATAGTTTCATCATTAACTCAACTGTTGTAATACTTTTTTCTGAAAATTCAGAGCCTTGCGAGTATTTTTTCTAGCGAACTATTATAACATTTTTGTATGGTTACCAACGCAAAATGCGAGCCTGTATGGGTATGTTTCCTTTGGTTACAGCTGTCAGAAAAAAAAAATTCAATGGACTGTTGAAATAGGAGGTTGTAATGTGATTTTTTTGCGTACTATTACGCTAATTTCTTGCATTGTTGAAGCTCTATTTTAGATTAAGGATCCCAATATTGCAACGTATTTTCAATACGTATCATGATTGCTGATTTTACTGATGAACTTGATCAGAGTGATAGTGGAATGGAATCACTAATTGCCAGTAAAGATGATACCCCTGAACGTAGACCAGAAGAGGTTTTCATTATTCCATCGGTGCGTGACTAGAGACGCGTTAGATAGTTGCTTCGTAATTTATGATTTTATAAAGGGTTATATTTGTTTTCAGCTTGGGTCTTCGCCTGATGGTCTCAAAGAATATGAAGATGTGAGTACCTTGAACATAAACTTATCATTTTCAGTTTTCACGATCTGTCTTCTTATCCATTTATTAATTATTATTAAATCATTCATTAAACTATTCATTGAACAAGTTATTGGCATGCTTAAAAGGAGGTTATGTGGTTTCAGGAACCTGATGAATCACTGTCAGAAAGATTGTGGGGTCTAACAGAGATGTTCCCTGAATGTATTCGGAATGGTACACACACAGTCACTACAAAAACATGGCAAGTTTCTTTTAAATAATTGTTTATTGTCAGATTGTAGTAATGAATAGAACATGTGTCAGAAAATATGTAAACAAAAAATTTTGGAAAATAAATAATCTATAGACAATGCCAGTAGCAGGAGCGCAAAATACTTGAAGTAAATATACTATGAATAGTCAATAAATGTTATAGTAATGTCTTATATCTGAATATCATTAGTAGTGTGATTTGTTACTTATCACTTTTTTATCATAACCAATTGTCAATATCCATAGTACTTTGATAGTTGAATGTGATAAAAACTTGATAACTATCATAATATCGCTCATCCAAAAGAATATCGACACAATTACCAAAGAGTCGAAAATGAGTTTTTGATGCCATAACTTCATGTTTTGCACGTTTTATCTATAGTGAAAACGACAGAATTTTTGTTCCATTAGTTTCCGAAAGAAAGAGTCATTGCCGTCATGGTGTTGGCCTATACTTCGAAAGGATACGCGGATATATCGACAAATTTTATAAAATGTAGACAGATTTATAAAAATTAAACTAAAATTATCAAACAAAACAAATTCATGATTTATTCCCATATCCAAACCTAGTTTGATGTCATAATTGCATTATTTGATGTATAAAATGTCATAAATGTACGTCTGGTTTGTTTTATTTCGTTTTTTTTTAAAAATTGTTATCTAAAGTTTTCTCGCAAAAATTTTATGTTATATTATTGCTAGTAAAGTAACACAACATAACTATTAAAATATATCAATAGAATGATTGGAAATACACAATATTTTCGATGTTAAACTTTTAAAACGCTCTCCTGAAAAATCGCATAAACGTAATTACGTCATTATTCTTTTGGATGTGCGATATAGTGTTCATGCATTCAAGAGGGGTTATGTATGTAATGTCATAAATTTTAAACCCATGTACTTATAAAATTTTCTAGGTATGGAATGAAATCTTTATATGGACTTTCAAGATCTGTGATGTGGGTGGTGGCTAGTTCATCTGTCATTCTATTTGCCCCTGTTATTTTTGAAGTTGAGAGGGCACAAGTGGAAGATATGCAAAAATCACAACAAAAACAGGTATCCCATTTAATCGCAACAAGAACCCAGTTATTAATTGGGTTCTTGTTAGCTCTAAAAATTTTAGAACATTATTAATTGGTTATAATTGTGTCTATTTTTATATCGCCAATATAATAATTATTATTATATTATAATTATCATTAGTCTCAAAAATAAACTGTATCATTACAAATAGTATTACAATAGTTTTTAAAATTACAGCAAATATTTTTTACTTCTATTTTAAATGTAAATAAAATTTTTATAACAATACTACGATATTCACAATTAATGAAATCATTGTAATTTTAGTCACAGTAACTGAATAGGGTTAAAAAAAATCGAATCCTTAGTCCAAGTAATGTGTTCTTTTTCAGGTCTTGTTGGGAACCAACGCTGCCATGGCAGGACCAATGCCTCCTATGCCACCAATGCCACGATAAGCCAAATACCACCATGTTTGATATCCTTAGGACTTGAATGTCATCCTAAATGCTTTAATATAGTTTGTTAGTTTAATTAAATAGGTACTTTTATTTCAATTTCTATTATTTTAACAGATTGTTAAATATCATATAAAGACAAAAAAAATTTTTTTGTTTATTTGTATTTACTTTAAAATGCATTTACTCTGTTAAATTGAAACATTTTCTCCTGCTTGATAATCACTACTCATTATCATAATATACTACATTTATATCAAAACTGTAAAAATTACAATATTATTAGTTTTAGAATTGAATTCAGTTGTTATAGGAGCTGGTGTGGTTTGGAGATGTTCTGTAAAAGATATGTATAACAGTCACATTAGTTAATAAAGGTACTATCAACAAAATATACTTTAATTATTTTTTGCTTATAAGTAGGTACTATAATATCTAACATTCTTGGTACCCTCATAGCATGAACACCGCATTTATATCGTTTTTATTACGTTCGTCTGTCAAAGTACTATGGAAATTGACAACTGGGCGTGATATATCGCACTTCTAATAAAAGCTTGTCTACTCAAAGATAAGTTACTAAAAGCCGTTGAAGTCACTTAACATTTGAATTGACAATATTTATATTAAATAATGCGTGTTTGATAGGATCTTTGTGCTTAATTGCTTGTTCTGAAAAGTGAGTGCATTCATGGTGGTCTCCCTGAGGGTCCCGAATTAGGTGGGACCACAAGAAAACTAGAGTTTCATAAACACAGTTATTTCCTGGGTGAACGTTTGGTTTTCACCACTTCAGACTCAAATCGACTGTGTGAAGGAAGTTCAGATATTCACTGAAAGGGCCCCACTCAATGACATGGCTGTATGGGCTTAGACTCTTTGCTTTCTTTGCAAAAGGACAATTTTAAAACAACAAAGTGTTTCATGTATAACTTTAATGCAAACTGGATCTACAGATGTGTATACTCTCTAATCTGTGGTGTCTGTATTTGTCCATAAAGTATTTCATATTTATTAAGGTTATTAGTCCTTAACCAACTCCAAAATAGGTTGATTACCGATTGGTTATCGATAGACAGACAGATTCATGTTCGTGAAGTAGTAGTAGCATTAACCGGTATTATCGATATCTATCGCATGCCTATTCCTATTTGTTTCAAATTGCTGGTAGTACTGAGTGTCATGTGTCACAAAGTTGTCATTTTATCACTGTTTTTTTTTAGAAAATGAACAATTACGGTCTTTAGAACTTTAATCTCACGAATAATTATTTTAAAAATGGCTAATACAGGCTTATTGCCATTTGTTCGTGGTGTTGATTTTACGTCCAACGATTTCAGTGTGAGTTACATTCTAAAATTACTAGAAGTTGTTAACAATGTTATCGGATGATATCATATCTCTAACCTCTGTTTACTATTTTTAAGATTTTGACCTATTTAAATGTTTTGTTTTAGGATGCAAAATTTCCTGATGCCATTAGGTACATGACGGGCCTTCAGTGGTTGAGGCTAGATAAAACAAATTTGACTGATATTCCTGAAGAGTTAGGAAAGTTGATGAAACTGGTAAATTTTGCCATCGAAAATTGCAATAAAATTATTTTGTTAGATTTGGTACACTCAAGAAACAAGACAAACACTTGATGTAATGTATCTTAAATTTTGCAGGAAAACTTATCATTGAAAAAAAATGGCTTAGAGAAACTATTTGGTGAATTGACAGAATTAAAATGCTTACGCTCTTTGAATGTGAGACACAACAATGTTAAGAGTTCTGGCATTCCAGCTGAGTTATTTAGGCTGGAGGAGCTTACTACCTTAGACCTTTCACATAACAGACTAAAAGAAGTTCCTGAAGGACTGGAGAAAGCAAAATCTTTGCTTGTATTAAATCTTAGCCATAACAAGTAAGTAATTTATTTATTTAGTGAATGCTGGATTTATAAAATAAATAAGAAATTGTTCAAATTTGCCCATTAAACCTCATATAACAATATCAATAAGTGATAAGGTTATGATTGTTGTAACTCTTTAAAATAAAACTGGATCTACCACATATTATTCATTAAATACCTATATTACTGCACTGCAACTATTACAATAATATTCATAAAGTGTAAATATTTCCTTCTGTTAAAAAGCCACTTCTTAACAGTCTACACAATATTTGATAACTTTAAGTATCTGTGGCATATTTTTAAACATTTCATTTTCAAACACACAATAGGGAATGATAGGATATGAATTTAATTGTTATGCTAGTTATAAATAATCTGTGCTGATAATTTATTTTTGTGGGTTGTTTTAATAAACTGATAAAAAATTATATAATAAATAATTTTTACATGAGAAGTACGATTAAAGAAAATAAGAGATTGAGAAGGATTCTTGATCTCAGAATCTATATTTATAGCTTGAACTTTTAATCAAAGAGCTGTTTGTATTTTCTTTTTTTTTCATAAACATTGTTGATAGTAAAAACTTGCTGAAGCTGGCTGGTCTTAGAAATGAAACAGCTGACATTTATACGTTAAAGAGACATACATGGAGGTCTTTTGTTCATGATTGACTTGTTGGAGACAAAGTCAGTGTATTTTCAGTCTTATTCAAGTTGTGTTTTTGTTGAAAGAGTACACAGTCATAAAAACTACATCTATTTTAGTTTTGAATATATTGTTTCTTCAAGTGTATAGGTATATTTCAATATTTATCTGGTATGATTGTCATGAATCATCAGTAGTGAGTAAACACAAGGTAGATTAAGCAGCATTCTTTGCTGGTTCCTTTAAAAATTTTACTTGTAATGATAAATATAGTTATTGGTTAAATGTTATTTTAAAGCAGTTAATGACATTGAAATCCCAATTATGTACTATTTTTTAGAGTAATCTAAAGGTACAGAATAATAGTTAAAACTATATATGCTTTGTAGTGACTTATATCCTGTACTGGGTGCTTCTGAAGTAATAATTGCACATATTATATAAAAAATGTGTTTAAACATAACTATTTCGTTTTTGTATCATGCAGTATTAATATTAACTTTTTATGAACTTCACAATGTATATTATATTTATTTTATTTTATTTCAGAATTGAAAGTATACCACCGACATTGTTTGTGCAGTTAACAGATCTATTATTTCTTGACTTATCAAATAACCTGTTGGAGACTCTGCCCCCTCAGACTAGAAGGTTGGCAAATCTTCAAACTCTCATACTTAATGACAACCCTTTAGGATTATTTCAACTTAGGTGAGTGATGCTTGGGAATTTTTATGTCTTCATAATAAATTATTATCCACCTATAAAAGAATACACAATTATATTTTGAAATAAGCTTTGTCCGCGACTTCGTCTGCAAAGAATTGTTACTTTGGTCTTTGCTTGGTGCTATATAGCCTTTAGCCTTCCTCAATAAATAGGCTATCTGTTCTTTATAGAGACCAATATTTTATGTATTTATGTATCGCGTGGACTATGGCAGTGAACTGCTTTTCCAGTCCTTTTGCCTAGGCTCTTACTAACCTTTAGGGGATAATAGTCGTGATTATATGCGTGTATAGATCTTAATAACTTTCATATTGATATGGTCTGTTTTTTAGGCAACTGCCATCCCTGCAAAGCTTAGAGACCCTTCACATGCGAAACACTCAACGTACGCTAGCCAACCTGCCGACGTCGCTAGACACTCTCTCAAACTTATCTGACATTGATCTATCCAAGAATGCTCTGACCAAAGTGCCTGACGCGTTGTATTCCCTCCAAAACCTGAAAAGACTGAACTTGAGTGACAACGAAATTACTGAAGTATCCTCTGGTGAGTATGGACTTTATTTGAGTTGTATTTTGTTTTAATATCCCACTGCTTGGCATGGGTCAATCAAGTCAAAGGGAAGGCCCCTTTGACTTGATTCTTATTTTTATACATGAGTTATATTATTAAATATACGCAGTGTGAAATAAGCATCCAAAATTGAATTCAAATTCTTACTAACACATTTGATGAACACAAGCCTAAACTTATGATCTTCATGGCGATGGCGTAGTTCGTACGCTTATAGTTTTTGTATCATATAAACTACTTTCAAAACCAATTAGACTTACGAATATTGAATTTGAGTGTCTAATACTGTGTGACGGAGTTCCTCCGTACTTCGGATGGTACGGTATTGTCTCGGTAATTATTGCAATAGCTTCTACCCACCGCATTTAGTCAGGGTGTTGTGGCCCATACTTCTAATGTTATTCCATGTAGGAACCGGCCGTACCTAGCAGTTCTGAAGAATAATGACTGAACTTATTTGTGTATGTCATTCAAATAACTTTTAATATACGTTTAACAATCTTACATAAATTCTTTCAGAACATACAATAACTTGTCTGGATGCAAATTAGTTTTCTTTATTCATTATCGCGTAGTACCTATCATGCATTTTATTCACACGGTAATTACTTTCCAGAGTTTATTGACAGGCGATTTTCACTTGTGGCATCACATGCTGTTTAGTATTAATGTAGTACTATAATTATCTATGCTCTGCTGGGCGAGAAATGCTAAGTGTTGAATATTATTTCTGAAATTGAAATGCAAATAAGCGTACTCGCAAATTTATCTTTTTGTAAACAAATACAAACAGTATTTCAAACATTTGAGCATTATACGGAATCTATACCATATCACCTCTGTTTGCAACATTCCAGAATTATGGAATGTAAGTTTGTATACATACGGTCAATATCCCTTTGATAGAAATTCCTTAATTTAGTTCAAATTTCGTATTTTAGTGGTGATTAAAAATTTTTTGTGTTTGTAGAAAATATTTTTGCTTTTATTTAAAATAGGAATACGGGTAAGGACACAAATAAAAATTCTTCTTTATAGATAAAGGTCCATGCAAAACGATAATTTATATCTGGCAAAAGGATAAGGCTTTTAGCAGTGGGTAATTTATAGTAATATCGCTTACCTCACATTGTACTCGCTACATGGCGACAGGCTGCGCCCGTTACATGGGGGTTAAAAATGGCAGGCGAGGCGAGGCCTTTGAGGGATAAAAGCGTGATATTAATAGTTTGTCACTGCTAAGTTATATTTGAATCTAACTGAAAATTTGTGCATTTTGAACAGCAATGGACATCTGGCAAAAGTTAGAAAGCCTCAACCTGTCACGAAACAAGCTGGCTTCCTTGCCTGCCTCGCTATGCAAGCTGCAGAGTCTCAGGCGGCTCCACGTAGACGATAACCTACTGGACTTTGAAGGGATTCCCTCGGGCATCGGGAAACTAGGAACTTTGGAGGTGTTTTCGGCAGCGAACAACAAGCTCGAGATGATACCGGAAGGGTTGTGCAGGTAATTATATTTTGCAGCTGCTATTGTCATTTTGCATTTCTATTCGAGAATATTAGATTTCTTTTCTCTACCCCGATCTAGTAATAAATCACTTTGAATCAAAATGATAAAAGATCAGAAAGACAAACTTTCTATAATGCATACGCGACGCGCTGCAACCGATTTCATAGCTGAACTAAATAGCGTTAGCGTTTGAATCGTTCTGCAATCAACGACAATGCGTTATTAAATTTGGTTCGGACAATCGTAGAATAAATCCAAATTCGTGATGTTTACAAATCTCGTCCCAATATTTCCAAAAATTATTGTTATTTGTGAGTGTACCAGTAAAATTATTTCACATTACTTGATGTTAATCAAAAGCTCAGTCCAGATACAAAATGTAATTCAGAATAAATCAATTGGTAATTGGGTAATTTCCCTGTTAATTTAAAATGGTCAAAATTTGAGTTAAAATGTATTTGAATACCTATAACAAGTCATGTCAACTATGACAGCCATTTATAGTCCTGAAGAAAATTGTGCAGATTCCTCCCGTATTTATTTTAGTATTTAATTTACATCGATATTTCTCTAGATGTGGGTCCCTAAAGAAATTAAACCTAAGCTGTAACAAACTGATCACACTGCCGGATGCTATCCACCTGCTGAGTGACCTAGAAAGCCTGCAACTGCACGGCAACCCGGACCTGGTGATGCCTCCTAAACCAGTGGAGCGGCCTCGGGGCGCAGGCCTGCAGTACTACAACATCGATTTCTCCTTACAAGCGCAGCTACAGCTGGCCGGTGCGACTACCAACGAACCAACTACGCCGACTAGTAAGTTTCGACTTTATGACTTAAAATTAAGCGTCAAATTCGACTGGGGTAGATTTTAATATTAATTGTTACGTACATTACACCTGTAACTGATTGACAGGATACAGTATGATCCCTACAATAAGGAATAGTAAGCAAAAATTGTATGTAATTCATCAACCCACTCATGTCCACTGATGGACATAGGTAGCCCTCCTGCCCTAATGCCACCGTTCTGGATTTTCGGTTATTCTCATCCAGCAGTTTAGCTACTTGCCATCAGGTGGCCAATCTGAATACTTGCTATTAATTCGAATAAAAGAAACACGTAAATAAATCCATACGTAAATAATATGCACACACACATCAACACGTTGAAATCCCCAAAGGTTTAGGCAGAAATACTTCGCTTGCGTTTACGATACAGAGCAGAGTGAGGCAAGGGATATTCATAATAAACTGTACTTAAGATTTACTTAAATTCAGTTGCGGAACTAAACAGGCAATCAAGCAATTTACATTTATAAATCCAGAAACAAAAGGTTGCTTTTTCAATGTTTTTTTTTCATAGGTGTAAAGTCAGACCCGATTGCCCGTAAGTTGCGCCTGAGACGCGGGAGGGCGGAGCCCGAGCAACGGGACTCTGCGGTGATCCTGCGCGGGATGCAGGAACAAGCGAACACGCAGCATGGAGACAACTACCTTGAGCAACGAAACAGCGAACTCAAGTCAGTAAAATTAAATTTATTTTACTAGTCATGTCGATTATGTTAAAATCCTTTTTCACGGACATTGGTGCGAGCAAAGCCTGTAAAAAAAATTGGATTTTAGAGAAGCTTTATGGTCTTAGCAATAAGAGCTAAAAGTGACAGATATGAATACATATAAGTGACCGTCAATTCCATATAGTCTACTCATAATAGGTCTCAATTTATTTGGATGTTTCCGTTCAGTAGAGGTAATTCTATTACTCCCAAGTTTGTTCAAGGAAAACTTAATTTGGCAACCTCGCAGAATGGTACTAGGTGGTCATGGACAACAAGAGTATAATCATATAAGAGTATTCCTATAAATTATTATACTTATGTGTCATACGGTTTATATTATGGGATAAAATATGTTAAACTAAATGTTGAACTAAATTTTTTTCACAAACCATTCTTGTTAAAACTCCCCTGGAAACATGAATAATCTGGTATGTAGTTGAGACAGTTATTATATACACATTTGTTTACATGGCATGTTTACAAATCAATGTGTTGTTATTGACAACAAGGCGCATATTTGAGTGTCACTCTTGGCCGGCAGGCCGAAGCGGTGGGACGAGAGCTTGGAGAAGCCTCCTCTGGACTACTCGGAGTTCTTCGACGAGGATACGGGGCAAGCGCCAGGTTTGCAGGTCTGGGAGATCGAGAACTTCATTCCGGCGCCCGTTGATGAGGTACTTACATTGTTACTGGGATAAGATTTTTTAAACATTATTCACAATCTGGGTCTTCGATGGAGCGAGCTTTCCCAGAAGACTATTCAACCTAACTTTGAAAGCCTATGAGATAACCCTTTCGGAAACAGATCTGAGAGATTCAGAACTTCATACCGGCGTGCGCCCGCTGATGTACATACATCATTATATGGATATTTTTACATTTTATGCTCTTGATCACTCAGATTAGGTCCTCGATGGTGCGAGCTTTTCCTGAAGACTGTTCAACCTAATTTTGAAGACTTGTGGATTTTATATTATCGTGGTAATATAGTATAGACCAAAGTGTCTAAATCATCCTTTTGATATGTAATAAATTTCTTACAGGTAGCTCATGGCAAGTTCTTCGAAGGCGACTGTTACATCGTGCTGAAGACCTCCGTGGAGGAGCAAGGCCAACTGTCCTGGGACATACATTTCTGGATCGGCTCTAAGGCTACGGTGAGTAATTAAATGAAATAAACTTTATACTCCATTAGAGTTGCCTATATTATGGCCTTTATTCCAGAATCAATCTGAAGCGTCTATCTATGCTTGAAAGGGATGGCGTTATGTGGGGATGTATAGCGCCATTTCTTTCTAGCGGTACTCTATCTACGTTTGAGTCAGGTTATGTAATACGGGCCTTAGTGTAATTCATAATTTATAGTTAAAAGTTCTATCCAAACTGACGTGCTGTTTTCCCAACCAGCAGCTCTCAGTGACAGTACTGCTTCTTTTAACAGTAAAGTAGTCTAATTGAACATTTTGACAAGTGGTGTAGGCGCAAACTGCTTCGCCGCGTATTGCCATGAGAACCAACGTGTCAATTTTGTCTGAATTAAACATCACTAAGCGATTATCTTCAACGTGTCAAGGACGTGCTCCTAGCTTTTTCGGCCACGTTCACGAAAACATCATCTGGGTCAGGTAATCAAAACACCGCTCAGCTTGGATTATCTCATCAACTGGCACTGTTTGTAGACACAATAGAAATCAACTGTGTCTCGACCCGCTTCGTGTAATACGATTGCGTTCTTCAGCATTGAGGGATCGATGAAGATGATAATCTAATGTGGTGTCTGTGTGACTTGAGTATATTTGTTTTATTATTTGTGGTAGTTGAACTGTTTCGCATGCTTGCGACCTAATAAGAATTATTGTGACCAGCCTCCTATGTAAGTTCTATTTAGGCCCTACAGTAGCTCCATCAACTGGGCGCTGTCTAAGAAAGATAAGATATTCCCAGTTTGGATTGTTTTTATTTCATCTGGGTCAAGGGTGTATTTCCCCAGGTGTCTGCTTCATTTGTGAATCAGTAACACAAGAGGTGCATTGGTGTTTCACGCTCTTGTTCGCAGAATCTGCAAGTGTCAGTGTCCTTCAGCTTCATGTTGTAAAGGTGTCTGTTTAACTTGCAGTGGACTTGACTTGAGTATATCGTAAATCTGTCTACTTGTCCCGGGATATAGGCATGAAGATGTGGTTTGGTCGTTAAACGGCCATTAAGCCTTCCATTTTTGGCCAGACATTAGTATAGACAGCTGTCAGCTGTGTATTGCCTGGCGCAGCCGCCTAACGTCATAACGTGTTGTCGCGCAGCTGGACAAGGGCGCGTGCGCGGCGATGCACGCCGTCAACCTGCGCAACCTGCTGGGCGCCAAGCGCACGCAGCGCCACGAGCAGGGCGACGAGACGCCGGAGTTCCTCGCGCTCTTCGCCACGCCGCCCGTCTACATACAGGGCAGTCACACACCGTCAGGCTTCTTCACCGTCGATGAACCGGTATCTTATACTCTTCACATTGAATATTAAAAATAGTCAAACTATTTAACCAGTCAGTTCTGGCTCTTTTAGCTTGGAAAATATAAATGTGTTCTGCAAGTGCCAAAACAGCTGTTTTTCTTGCAACAAAAACATTAAATGACAATTTTCCATCGTATTATTTCATGTTACTATTAGTTAATGTTCACATCAGCACCCAATGTAGGATAATAGCACGAAATGAAATGAACTGAAATAAAAAACAAAACCAAATACTTGACAGAACAAAAATTTAATTAACCCTTTTGAATAGAATGCAAATTCACTCTCATTTATTTAAAATTTAATTAACAAGAAACTGCAAGAGAAAAGTGGGTAGAGACCTTAAAAGATAAAATAAGCTTTTGCAACACCTGTTCCTCTTTATGTTGTTCCCGACCGTACTATGGTGTTCTCACATATGTAGCACTACGTGACCCGCTTGTACCGCGTGCATGGCGCCGGGAACAGCATCCACCTGGAGCCTGTGCCGGTAGTGGCGGAATCGCTCGATCCGAGATACGTCTTCGTCTTGGACACTGGACTTCTCATCTACTTATGGTAAGTGAAATAAGACTTCTTTTTATTCCTGCCCTTTTCCCACTACGAAGGGTCGGCCCAACATCTTTTCCTCATCCACTCAATTTCTTCTTATATCAGAATTCAAATGTACAATCCAAAGTAGCGCTTAACCTAAGGGCTTCTTCTCATTCTACACCGATCTTGATTAATATACTGAACATTGTTCATGTAATCGAAAAGCGATGACGTTTAGAAGATGAAAGTAGAGGAACCAGGCAAGGATTATATAAGGCAGAGTAGAATAAAAAAATTGGACGTGGAAGATTGGACGTGACGAACGCACCATAATCTAATTGAGGCATTCTTAAAAAGGCCAGTCGACAGGTAGTGGTTCATTCTACTGATTTTCAACGTTCATGCATAACTTTGCCCTTAAATCCTTAAAAGGTGCAGAATACTAGATTGATAAAAAGGATGTCTACCAAAATTTTAAACTTAACTTAAGGTAATTAAATATTGCATTCGAAAATTAGAATAATCACAAGAAGACATAATTAACATAATTTAATTTGTAACTCTAATTAAATAATTTTTCCGGTTAGTAATATTATTCCAATCTAAAACAGGAATGGTAAGAAGGCTAAGAACACACTCAAGTCCAAAGCTCGCTTGTTCGCTGAGAAGATAAACAAAGAAGAACGGAAGAATAAGGCGGAACTGATCGCGGAGCCGCCCGGCAAGGAGCCCAGTAGTTTTTGGAAGGTCCTCGAATATGATGGTGACTTGCCGTTTGTGCCAGAGGTAAGAAAATTTTAATATAACACTATAACCCAGATAATATAAGTGTTCGCACAGCATCAGCCTACACGAAACATTATTGTTTTGAAGTTTTTCAACCTTATGACGTTAGAAATAAAATTCAAAAATGTTTTAAATTCTCTAGATACTATTCGTGATAAACTTTTTGAGAAATCAACAATATCGCATTCTTAAAGTTAAATGTGCTATTGTGCTCGTTGAATGCCTGACGCATACATATATATGTGTATAATGGTAATGGAATTTTATCCGATGACTGTGCCTACTTCTACTTCATACGGTTCTCCCTTCCATTGTGTAGTATTTGTTGAGATGGAATATATTTATCATCACACAACATGTTTTTCCCAATTATTTTATTCAGCTATAAGTGGCAATAAACACATATTTTCAGACATTCACACCTATCAACTAGCTACATTTTAAGCAACTAATGCTGTTTGTGTTACGCATACTAGATGGCGGATAAATGTACCTAAAAGATATATACATATAAATATTAATTAAATATACAATACATAAACATCCAAGACTGGAGAACAAATGCCTGTAATCTTCAAAAAAACATTTGCCCCCACCGGGGATCAAACCCAGAACCTCCCGAGATGGCGACGCCTTGAGATGCGCGTACAGACCACTCGGCCACGGAGGTCGTCATCGTCAGTAGGCGTAACAACTTTGCTTAACACGTAAGCTTCTTATAATTAGGTACGCCGCAGTATGGGCCGTGAAATTACCACACTGGCTAAATACGTATAGGCGACAGAAACGGTTTCAAATAACAACCGAGACCAAATGGCTTAACGTCTCCCGAAGCTATGAGGAATTTCATTTATGATCATTAGGTACCCATCCTCCGACTATAGCGCAGGCTGTCTTGTTTTATATCCAATCTAAAGTGTTCGAACCACAAGGTCACAGAGACTTCGTGCTAGTTGGCATGTGTGAATTAGATCTTTGAAAGTATCTATAGGCGTTGGGGACCGATCCGACGACCTCTTGCACGCATAATGTCGTCCGTCCCAACCAGGCAGCTAGGAGATATTACATAATATAACATCATCACGCCTCTATCCCCGAAGGGTTAATCATAGGTGTTAAATATCTACATATCGCCTAATATGTAAAGTCCCCAGTCCCTGTGTAACAGGTGGCGACCCTGTTGCCATACACCGGGCACAATGTGAGGCAAGCGATATTCGCAGCAAGCTATGCATTTTTTATTAGAACCGATCTGAAATCTTGCTCGAGTAGTGCCCTGCGATCCAACGCGGCAAGAAGTTATTATTCACTGATATTCTCGAATGTTCCCCAGGAGCATGTCAGCGAACCGTTCGTGTGGGTACCTGCGCGGCTGTACCGCGTGGAGCTGGGCATGGGGTACCTGGAGCTGCCGCAGCCGGAGGCCGGCACCTTAGCCAGGGCCCTGCTCGCCACCCGCAACGTATACATCCTGGACGCTCACAACGATGTCTTCGTCTGGTAAACTATACTTTATTGACGTTGACCTTTTTTAACTATATAATAATTATACACAATCCTACCTTGCATACTTTTTGTAAAATTCACTGGTTTTTCATTATTATGGTAGACATAAAAATAAGATCTTTTTATTATTGTTTCACTGCTATTGTTTCGAACGTCACAAAGGCGCATTACTTTTTGCCTACTACTAACATCCACTTCCTTGCTTCTCATTAGAATTCACACAATCCATTGCTTCTTCGGTCTTCCTCTCATTCTAAGCCTCTCTACATCCATGCCTTATATTTTTCTTGTTAAATTCCATTCATCCCTCATCACATTTCCGAACCACGCAAAACTTTTTTGCTCGTAACCTTTTTTATTATTTGTCAAGGTAAAAAGGAGGAGGGCGTGTGGTAGCGGTTCATTAAAAGAATAATGCCAACCCATCTCTTCCCTTGAGTGTCGTAAAAGGCGACTAATGGACTTAGAACTGCACAACCATCCAATAGCTTGTAGCGGCGACGGGCTCACCACCTGTCACGCAGAGCGAATGTGCGATCCCTGCTCGGTGAAGCGCGGACTAGTGCAATGGAGTGCTTTTGCGGTCCTTTTATTTATTTTGATTTATTTAACAATTTATTGTGCACAAAATACAGAACAGGAGAACATTAAAAGACAAAAGTACAAAAGGTAGGGCTTATTTCTAATAGAAATATCTAACAACCCACCTGCTATAGGAGAAATGCTGACAAAAAAAAGCTGATTTGCGTGTACAAAATGAATATATACCTAAATACAAATAATATACACCTTTACCTTTATACACCTTTTACCTTGTCTCTGACTAACCCTTATGGGATTATAGTCGTGATTATATGTATGTAAACAGGAAATCGCTCTTAAATATATGTGTGTAAATGGTGTTGTTTAGGTTCGGCAAGAAGTCGTCCCGGCTAGTGCGGGCGGCGGCGGTGAAGCTGGCGCAGGAGCTGTTCAACATGGTGGCGCGCCCGCCGCACGCGCTCGTCACCAGGCTGCAGGAGGGCACCGAGACTCAGGTGCGGTCACTATAGTGCAAGGAACTAATTGGCCGCGCCTAAGATGGCGACTCATCTCGCTATTGCCATCTCATGTGCGTTTTGTTTAAAGTAGCCGGAACTTTCAATGCGTGTTGCCGTCGCGAAGTACGGCGCGGAACTGAGTAATGACAGCAAGCGCCCCCGCCTCCCCGTCCCACCGCTCACATACCTAAGGCGCGGCCAACTAGTTCCGCGCGCACTATAGGAAAAAAGTTTCAATTGCTTTCTAAAAACGCAAATCTTAAGCGGCTGTATCTAGGATGGACGTTCCGCGTGGTTATTTGGATATTTCTTTCGTATTATTCAAATAAATACACATTTCGACAATATAGGTGTAGCGGCTACGTCATAGCAAGCTACAATATCAAGTTACCGAGAAATGGTTGATCAGCGAAAAGTAGTAAATAATAACATTGGAGTCAAATTGATACTACGTGCCACTGCTGAGCGCAGGCCTTCCTCATGGAGAAACACATGAGGAATACGGGCCGTAACACCACCACGCTGGCCCAATGCGGGTTGGTGGGTAGAAACGGTCGCAATAGCGACCGGGACCAACGATTATCGTGCCTTCCGAAGCACGGAGGAGCTCGAGGTCCAAGTGTTGGACACCCATCCACGGCCTGACCATGGCGAAGCTAGCTTTGTTTTCGATCGAAAGCCAAAGCGTACTAACCACCTACGCCACCGAGCTCCTCATGACACTTGTTTAACATCTATAAACCGTGTTACGGGCAGGTATTCAAGACGTTCTTCCTGGGGTGGGAGGACGTGATCGCGGTGGACTTCACGCGCACGGCAGAGTCGGTGGCGCGCACAGGCGCCGACCTCGCCTCCTGGGCCAAGCAGCAGGAGACCAAGTACGTACTGCTAAGCTATTACGTTATTACCAACTGACTCTCCGGCGAGACGGAGTCATAATCGAAGCGTTTCAGCCAGATGTTGGATGCGGCAGGGTAAGATGGCGCACATTGGGGAAGGTCTATGTCCGTGTACTAATATGGGCTGAAGAAGGTCAGGTAGACAATAGATGTGAAGGGCTTAGAATGAGATGAAGACCAAAGAAGCGATGGATTGAATACATACATACATATTATAATCACGACTATTATCCCCTAAGGGTAAGTCAGAGACTAGGTAAAAGCAGCCCATTGCCATAGTCCGTGCTTCACCAGCAGTGACTGCACTCAGCGTGTCAGGTGGTGAGCTCGTCGCCGCTAAAAGCTATTGGATGGTTGTGCAGTTCTAAGTCCATTAGTCGCCTTTTACGACCCCCTGGGGAAGATATGGGTTGGTAGTCGTGAAGAAAGATATTAAAATTAAGAAGTGGATGCTGGGCTGGCGAATGACAGAGGAGAATGGAAGTAGAAGACATGTTGTGCAGACCTTCTGTCGGAATTCCCAGGTATTCTCGGGAAATCTAGTACTTATCAATAAAAAATATGTTTATTATGGGCTAATTATACTTGTGTTTACATTGTGTTTTTAGAGCGGACCTATCAGCCCTATTCACGCCGCGCCAGCCAGCGATGTCGGCAGCGGAGGCCAAGACCCTGGCGGACGAGTGGAACGAGGACCTGGAGGCCATGGAGGCGTTCGTGCTGGAGGGTCGCCACTTCGTGCGCCTGCCCGACCACGAGCTCGGCGTCTTCTACAGCGGCGACTGCTACGTGTTCCTGTGCCGGTACCTCATGCCGGCGGAGGTCAGTAGCAGCGACGAGGACCTGGAGTGGGCTCCAGGTCCTCGTCGGCGGCGTCGGCGGCGTCCTCGTATTCTTGTACATCTAAATATATATAACTCAAATGTGATAGTGATCTATCAAACCACTGGACGGATCGGGCTGAAATTTGGCATGCAGGTAGATGCTATGACGTAGGCATCCGCTAAGAATGGATTTTGATTAATTCTACCCCCAAGGGGATAAAATAGGGGATGAAACTTTGTATGAAACTTTGTCAATTATAAACCGATCGGACTGAGACTTTGGGAGAAAATTAAAGGGTTCCCGTGGGATAGTTAAAACACTGTCGTTATTTCCGTATTTCGTTTGTTTTTGACATTTGCGAATACTAGGGCTGGTCTTTTTCGGATTACTAATTTAATATTGTGTTCCCCAGGGGGAGGAGGAGTGCGCGGGCGCAGGCGAGGAGGCGGAGGAGGGCGCGTCGTGGGTGGTGTACTTCTGGCAGGGGCGGCGCGCGCCCAACATGGGCTGGCTCACGTTCACGTTCGGGCTCGAGCGCAAGTTCAAGGCGCTCTGCCGGCGCCTGCGCGTCGTGCGCACGCACCAGCAGCAGGAGAGCCTCAAGTTCCTGGCGCACTTCCGCCGCCGCCTCGTGCTGCGCGACCACAAGCGGGGCCGCGCGCCGGTACTCACTCACACTCACTCACACACACGCACCAGCAGCAGGAGAGCCTCAAGTTCCTGGCGCACTTCCGCCGCCGCCTCGTGCTGCGCGACCACAAGCGGGGCCGCGCGCCGGTACTCACTCACACTCACTCACACACACGCACCAGCAGCAGGAGAGCCTCAAGTTCCTGGCGCACTTCCGCCGCCGCCTCGTGCTGCGCGACCACAAGCGGGGCCGCGCGCCGGTACTCACTCACACTCACTCACACACACGCACCAGCAGCAGGAGAGCCTCAAGTTCCTGGCGCACTTCCGCCGCCGCCTCGTGCTGCGCGACCACAAGCGGGGCCGCGCGCCGGTACTCACTCACACTCACTCACACACACGCACCAGCAGCAGGAGAGCCTCAAGTTCCTGGCGCACTTCCGCCGCCGCCTCGTGCTGCGCGACCACAAGCGGGGCCGCGCGCCGGTACTCACTCACACTCACTCACACACACGCACCAGCAGCAGGAGAGCCTCAAGTTCCTGGCGCACTTCCGCCGCCGCCTCGTGCTGCGCGACCACAAGCGGGGCCGCGCGCCGGTACTCACTCACACTCACTCACACACACGCACCAGCAGCAGGAGAGCCTCAAGTTCCTGGCGCACTTCCGCCGCCGCCTCGTGCTGCGCGACCACAAGCGGGGCCGCGCGCCGGTACTCACTCACACTCACTCACACACACGCACCAGCAGCAGGAGAGCCTCAAGTTCCTGGCGCACTTCCGCCGCCGCCTCGTGCTGCGCGACCACAAGCGGGGCCGCGCGCCGGTACTCACTCACACTCACTCACACACACGCACCAGCAGCAGGAGAGCCTCAAGTTCCTGGCGCACTTCCGCCGCCGCCTCGTGCTGCGCGACCACAAGCGGGGCCGCGCGCCGGTACTCACTCACACTCACTCACGCACACGCACCAGCAGCAGGAGAGCCTCAAGTTCCTGGCGCACTATACACCACACTCTACATTCACCTTAGATGAGTTCGATGACAGTTGGAGACTTATATACTTTTTGCGTTCGCTCAAAAGAGACATACTCATCCAAACTTATCATATGAATTTGACAGCTGTCACCAAAACCATCTAACGTGATAAGACACACGCTCGATCCTTGAAACTGCGTAATAATAATATATGACTGAAACTTCGCACTGCATCAATCATTTTTATGAGCACATTTAGTCTCCCTTCGAAAGAGCCATAAAAAGCACCTTATGGGCCAGTAGGTGTATATGGCTAGCTGTTATTCTCTGTAGATGGACTTATCTACTGCTTACCAAAACAGCACTACGAGCATAGATCTTTCGTTAAGCCAAATTTCACGTCTAAGAACGACAATTGTAGATAAATTTGACGTATATCTCTAAGGAGTGACAACGGATGCTTTTGTCGATCGAATATGACGACTGTCGAAGTTCGCAGTGTCGCAGTTCAGTCATTCAGCAGTTCTATACTCGCACTGCTGTGCGAGCATAGAACTGCTGAATCACTTGTTGGTCATTTGTTCAAACACGCCCTACTTGTCTATATGAGGTGCCTCATATTAGTGAATTAGCTGAACATATTATGATCATCTCTGTTCCCTAGGAGGGCGGTCGGCAGCCAGTGGAGTTGTTCGAGCTCCGCAGCAACGGGTCGGCCCTGTGCACCAGGCTGGTGCAGGTCAAGGCAGACCCCACCAACCTAAATAGCGCTTTCTGGTGAGTACTCATTAAGCTTGTTTTTGCTTGTGCAGTAAAAATTTTACAATATATTTTCAAGAATATTATTTTTATGGATAACAGACTTTTCTTGTTCATGTGCAACCAGACAAATCGAATATGTCGGTATGGTTGGTCGTTGGACGGGTGACCAAAATTTTGAGATCCGCAGTTCCTACGGGCTTCGGAAGGCACGTTAAGCCGGTCGGTATTGAAACCTTTTCAACCCACCATTCCTGGGCCTGCGTCAGTAGGACTAAGGGCGGTGACGTAATGGACTTTGATATTTGCAGTTACATCTTAAACGTACCGTTGGAAGGAGCTAACGACACGTCGTCAGCGATCGTATACGCGTGGATCGGCAGCAAGAGCGACGCCGACTCCGCGCGCCTCATCGAGCAGATCGCGGAGGAGAAGTTCAATAACCCCTGGGTCAGCTTGCAGGTATGACGACACTTTTTTGGCTGGTAAAGCCCCTCAAGTTTTAAGTGGGGTTCCTCCGTTTAACAGTTCTTGGACCTTTTTGACAGTCGATCCGAAGATCTTCTTTTCCCTCACGCTTTCGCTTAACTTACAACTCCCTGGAACTGTATAATCAAGCGATGGTGTTGCATCCCGAACACCTGAGTTGAAGAGGTATGACGTCACTTCTTTCACTATGGTTAGACACCGGATGGACGACTAGTATTGTGATCTTTAGATGTATTCGTGCATCGGAAGGTGCAATTAGCCGTTGGTCCAGTTTCTATTTACCCCATTGTGAACAGCCGGGGACGTAGATACATGCAAGTTAACTGTTTTTAGTCAAAGTTTTAGAAAGAAAGGCAAGGGGAACTGATCCCATACAGCCTAGTCCTCACACTATATTTTATATTCATAAAGAAAATGTGATTGATTCACAGGTGATAACAGAAGGTAGCGAGCCAGACAACTTCTTCTGGGTGGCGCTGGGTGGGCGCAAGCCGTACGACACGGACGCGGATTACCTTAACTACACGCGCCTCTTCCGATGCTCCAACGAGAAGGGCTACTTCACCGTCTCCGAGAAGTGCACCGACTTCTGTCAGGTACCTTCCTGTCCTGCGGTACTTTGTATGCACCGTATTACACAACCAAACATAAGCGTAAGGCTTTATTTGAGCACAGAAAGAGATAGAGCTATGTGGGATGACTCCCATCCCTTTCTAACCTCACTCAACCAGAGAGCCAAACTTCAAAGATTTTTTATGGAACAAATCTGAAATGTTTTCTTTTTTTGGTAATCAAGAACTTTTTGGAGATGGTAAACCGTCCCTTTTATTAATTAAAAAAATGAATGTTTAGCGATAGCAACACTAAGAGGGCGCCAGTCCAATCCCCTCATAAACCAATATGTGGGTTTGTTTGAATCAAAACTTACGTAGTATTCTGAATATCTCTTGTATTACACTATGCTGGGTGTAACGGTCACTGTTTGCGGCTCGTACCGGTTACTGGCGAAATGTAGATGTTTAGTACTACTTCTGGGAAAAAGGTGTGAACATATTAAAATGTTCTGTATATTCGTCGAAAAATTGAATTACCAGAAACATATTTTCCATATTATTCCTCAGGATGACTTGGCTGATGACGACATAATGATATTGGACAATGGTGAGCAGGTGTTCCTTTGGCTCGGTGCCAAGTGCTCCGAGGTGGAAATCAAGCTTGCTTACAAGTCAGCTCAGGTGAAATATACTTATACCATAAAATATTTTATTAATTAGTCAAATATAATATCAGCTAGCATAATAATTAAGAACTTTTAAGAGGCACCTGCCACTAAAATCTAAGGGGTGCCACCAACACCTCATATGTGATTGCAGCAAAATTACACTGTAATGTTGTGTTCCTGTGATGAGTTACATTTCCATAGTTCAAAAAGAGTTTATGTTGCTAATAAGGAGGGGGGCTCTCCTGTGTAGTGAATATAACACTAGATTTTTAATGTATAACCAGAAAACAATCTGCCAATTTGCTATGGTTATTGTTTACCCTCAGGCAGGCTGTACACTTGTTCCTTGTTGTTAAGATTAAAACATCAATACCAAGATTTAAAATTTTTTGTAAACTTGTTAATTTTAAAAACATCCTCTTTTTTTAGGTTTACATACAACACATGAACACTGTCCAGCCAAGTAAACCTCGTAAACTGTTCCTGACCTTGAAGAATAAAGAATCCCGAAGATTTACCAAGTGCTTCCACGGCTGGGGTGAGCACAAGAGACCCCCCGAATAAGGACAAGAGATCTCAGTTTTGACTTATTTATATTGACTCAATTTTAAAAATATCAAAACACTTTGTAGTAATTTTCATCAGATAAATCTTAAATGTACCACACAGGACAGTTATATTTATGGACCTTTTACATTATTTATTGAAATTATTAAAATATTTTCACTGTATATTTAAGTGTACTTACATGACATTAAGCACAATAATGTATCATTATTTTATAAAATCTATTGTAGATATTATAAAATAAGAAATTCTTATGTAACAGTATTACTGCAGGAGATAATTAATGAAAAATAATTTGCACCATAAGTTTCCATTTGTTTATGTATTCAGGTATTCACCTTAGGGCTTCCACAAAAGACATTATGAATGAAGAATTGAAAAAACTAAAGACTGAATCATGCCATTTACTCAAGTCATTTATATTCAATATTCACTTATCAAATATTTCAAGCACACATGTGGAGATAACATTTTTCATTTAATTTATTGTTATATTATGGAAAGTGATTGACTAGATTAGCAGAGATTTTTTGTCACTCTATGGAGAGTGAAATGCATTTTTTGCAATGCATTTACTAAGACTAAAATTAATGATCTAGATGTATATAGTATCTGCCATTGAATAATAGGATTTGAATAAATTATGTAAATATATGAATAGAAATTTTATACATTTTCACTAATATATTACACATATTTATAAATTTTATATATTTAACATATTTATAATCATCTGTGTGAAGATTTGTGAAAAGTGGCGCTTAAGCACAAAGTATGTTAATAGATTAACAATTATAATTAAAAACTTAACAATCTTCAAGTTTTTTTCTTAATTAATGGCATTAACATCTGAAACAAACAGTATAAATAAAAAACATACAATTTTGCATAATAAGTAAATGAGTAAAGCTTTTATTTTAAAATGTAAAATTACAATTTGGTAAATAATATCATAACTATTATAGCTAATTTTAAATTAGCTTTGTTTGGAAAATTTTTGTTTCCTTGGATACACTAGTTACAGTATTAAATCATATTAAGAAAATGAGTCATTTCTTTAACTTAGTCATACAATATAAGACCTTAATTAAAATTTGGAGGAATTGAGCATGTTACTGAATGCAGTCAAAATTTTATTGAACATTTTAATAAAATAAAAAAATTACTTAAAATCAAAATCTTGTACATTTAATTACTATTCAATTTTACAATTCAAAATCGGAAACTGGTACCTCAAGTATTCCTGCTATTTACAGCTAAATTAATAGAATATACAAGATCATGATTACATTAACAGATTTAAGGGTGTTCTGATAAACATGAATAATTTATATTCTGGTGCATGGTTAATATAGGGACTTGGCTGTATTATTTCAGGTATTATTATTTAGGTATTTAAATAATTATATTAAATTTAAAATAATAATACAGCAGCTCCTTAACACTCAAGGGGTGAAAACACAAAACACCAAAAGCTGACTTTAGATAACTTTAATGTTTTGCAGTTCAAGCAAACAAATGGTTATAAATGTAAGGTTTTGTGCAGAACACAAGACATGTCACAAATCTACAGAATTCTAATTGGAATCTTGCCAAGACTATGTAATACATTTTTCAGAAAACTCTAAAAACATTTTTTTTAACGTAACCATATATTACAGATTTTTAAATCGACGAGCACTATTTGGCGAACGTTAGAAGCTGATTATTATCTTACCGAAGCAATAAGTCTATTTTAGTCGTCATCGTCATCATCATCTGATGGTACAAAGAGTTCATTTTCTTCTAAGAAATTGGCTATGTTTTTACTAATTGCTGCTCCAATGAGAAGCCCGGGCACTACAGCACACACAATACTAAGAAGACCTAATGGTTTCTTCTCTGGTTCTGGTAAAATTGCTCCCGAAGGGCTAGTGGTGGCAGTTCTCTTCTGAACCACCACATGTTCATTTCTAGAGAAACTTTTGGTCTGGGCCACAAGGCGAGACAATCGAGAGATTGTCATTTTATCGTGGTAAATAAATTCCTTCACAAAATATCTTCTCGCTCAAATTTTGCACAATTCAGCAAATAAATATTTCGTTCGGTATCCTTTCTTTTTTTTAAGATTCTCCCTATAAACGGGTAGGCAAGGGGAACTACAGCCCATACAGCCAAATAATCCTCCACATTGCTCATCATTATTGACACTAATTACACAAAACTACACTGATTTTACGCAACAAGATCTACTCCAAAACAATATTACAATCACTGAAATAAAAATCACGTCCGCTATAGTTGAATGGCGCCAAAAACTCTCCAATATTTATTTTTAATACGATTAGCAAAGACATTGACCACCCATTCAGCCACATCTTTTATACCCGTGTCCCTTTATGATATTCTGCCTAAAAAAATACCCCACCCTATCAATATGAAGACCCTACTTCTCTACACTAACACCCCTTTAATTAAAATACTAACCGAATATATAGCCAAATATAAAATTAAATTGTAGGCAAATTTATTTATTTGTTTCGTAAGCGTGTTGCCCTTATTTTTTGTGCTATACTGTATCTGTCCGTCTTGTGTCAATGCTTGTTTTGTCCCTCTTCCAGGTACCCCAAAGCAAGTTATACAACTGTTAGTCTATTGCCACAGCCTTATTAAAATACAGTGTTTCTCCTAACTTGAGTTTGGCGGAAATGGTTGTTCCCTCGATGAACGACCGGTTGCCATAATTTTAAAAAAGTGAAGTAAAGTAATATTTCTTTTTCTTCGTTTCTTTACTTCTCGGTTCTTAAAAAAAATTGTGTTTCACTATTCAATCTAGAGTTTTTAACAAGTTCGTAACATTTCACAAAACTCCGGAAATACATAATATGGTTCCCATATGGGTTAGTCAGAGACTAGGTAAAAGCAATCCACTACTATAATCCGCGCTTCACCAAGCCGTGACTACACATACCGATAGTACCGATTCATTACCGATTTATGAGCGTTTGGTTTCAGCTGCAGTAAAATATGAACGTCTGACTGAATATTTATAATGTTGGTACTTTTGCTGTACGTCATCATACGTCAAATAATTTTATGGTTTGAGGATGTCGAAATGTTTTTATTTATTGAGTTTGTGGTAAAAATACAAATTTAAACATGAATATTACATTAACAAGTTTGGAAGCTCTTGTATGTAAGTACAAAACCGGCAATAAATACGGCATATTTTAAATAACAACGATGCATTAAATTGTATGCACAATTTTTTTATTTAATGTTTATTCTGTACAGTGAAGGCGACACATGAATCTTTACCATGTCCGGACGCTGCGGCGTTAGAGGCATTTTGTGCCGTGATGCGAGATTCCTCAGACGGATCACAATATGCAGCGCAGGCTCTCGCCGCCAGGATCCACGCAACTAACGCACGCGAGGCTCTGTTAGCGCTCACAATGTTAGACCGCTGCATGCGCCGATGTGATGCAAATTTCCATGCAGAAATCGGCAAATTTCGTTTCCTCAATGAAATGATAAAACTTGTGTCTCCTAAATATTTTGCTGATAGAACGGCACCAGAAGTTCGGACTAGGGTAAGAAATTGTATATTTAAAAATTTGGATTATTGCTTAGGTTGTTGTAGATGTTTTGTATTTTGCAGTAACCACAATCAAAGCTCGTGTATAACTCTTTATATGATTAATTTATTTGATAATGCAATATAATTAATTTTACAACTCCATGGTCGAGCTCTGTTGGGGATAAATGTTTGTGCGATGAATACAGCATTTGTTCACTAGTCATGGATGTATATGTATTGTACATTTTCTGAATATTTATATGAATTTATTTATTAAATATATTTATCTGTCATCTAGTATCAGTAACGGCAGCATTAGCCGCTTAAAATGGGCCTAGTTTATAGGTGTGAATGTCTGAGGATATTTATTTATTTATTCTGCATCTACTGTTAATTTTCCAAGGTAATGTAATATTCTGTTCAAAATATTTGCAAGTGTGTATTTAACATTATAGGTACTACAACTACTTCATGCCTGGTCTATTGAATACCCTAAAGAAACAAAATTCAAAGTGGCCTATGACATGCTCAAAAACCAAGGTGTAATCAAGGAGACTCCTCCACCTCTCCCACCAGAAGACTCCCCATCTGTGCCCCGCGCGAGAGCCAAGAGTGCAATATATGAAGATGAGGCCAAGTCCAAACTGTTGCAAAGATTGCTTCAGAGTAAGAAACCAGAAGACTTGCAACATGCTAATAGGTTGATAAAGACAATGGTTAGAGAGGTATGTGAGAGCATTGAATACTATAACGTACATAACAGATCACAGTAGAGTATAATTACATCTCACATTTGCATCTATTAATTTGCCTAAATATACAGTTTATGGTGTTGTGTAATGTATACTAGGTGATAATAATAATGATAAAGAGGTATAATAGCATACATTTTGCAGTTCTCATTCATAATTTATAAATAATATTTTACTATGGAAATTATGTGAAAATATTTTCATACATTAATTTACAGCTATTAAATAGCATTCTATAGATGTCTTGAAACTTACACACATACATAAAATGACGCCTTTTTCTTGGTGGGGTAGGCAGAGATTACAGATCCAGACACACACGCTTCGCTTCTTCTACTCTCATTACTCCTTCTCCTCTAAATTGTAGGAGGAGCGTCGTAACGAAGCTAACAGCCGCCGCGCGCAAGAGGTGGGCGCCGCCATGGACAGCGCAGGCCTGCTGCGGGACATGCTGGAGCACGCGCACGACGCGTCGCCCGACGACGAGCAGCTAATACACGAGCTGCGCGCCAACTGCGTGCGGCTGCTGCCCGTGCTGCAGCAGCTGGCCGCGCAAGACACACAGGATGAGAATATTTGTATGTATTTCTCGTCTGTAGCCCAATGTATTCTTAGCTGAAGTGTGGGTAGCGCAGGCTTGCTGAGGAACATGCTCGAGCTCATACATGAGCTACGCGCCAACTGTTTGCGGCTGCTGTCTGTGCTACAACAACTGATACGTCTGACCTGGTCTTTCTTTTTAAAACTAAGATTATATAAGAACTGAACCGTAGTACCTTTACTCAGAAGTAAATAATCATTTCATTTAAAATAACTCTCTATCAAATCATCAATATTATTAGAATCATAAACAGCTTAATTTTTGTGGTACAGTACATTTATTCTTACTTGTCTTTACTAAAGAATTTTGGTGGGTTTATTACTAAAACAATTAAGAATAAACTTTTAAAATAAACAAAATAATATGGTATAATAATTAAATGACAATAAATAAATAACAAGTTATAACAATACTTTTACAGGTGACATCATAAATGCAACAGATTTACTAGATGAAGTCTTTGAAAAATATAACACTTTTATGAGTGAAAAGAAAGAGAAAACTAAGCCTCAGGTTCGCACAACAGAAAACAATAACCACGCCTTGCTAGACTTCGCGGGAGCCAGTGCTAATGCAGTGGAGAGCAACCCCTCCAACAATGAGAGCAAGAACAATGTGATTGATGAACTAGGAGACATATTCTCATCGGCTGAGAGTGGAGCCAATGCTATTGCTGAACCTTTGAAACCTGTTAGTTTATTACCCTCAGGTGAATACTTACTTTTTTTAATACACATAATCTGCATCCATTCATCAGCCTATAGACGTCTACTGCAGGACATAGGCCTCCCCCAATGATCTCCACAACGACCGGTCCTGCGCCGCCCGCATCCAATTTCTGTCGATCGATCACGATCTTATAATCTGCAATGTAGGTATAATTTAAACCGCAATAATGAAGCTCAAACTAAATGCTTTTGAACAAAATTCGTTCATTTACCATTCACATTTAAAAAATTTCAGACGATGTAGATCTACTAAGTGAGAAGAAAACCAAAAAAGAAGGATGGAATGAGCTGGACACCCTTGGAGCACAGCTACTAAAGCAATCTCTGCCTGAAAATGCGAGACATGCAGAAGGTTTTAATAGGTAATCTGTACTTTCAAACTGTTTTCATAATTTAGTTTTAAGTGCAAGTCTAAGTCTAAGTTCTATTTGTTTGATTTCAGCAAACCTTCAAAGAAAATCCCAATGAATGCATTAGAAAAGCAGTCGCCAAGACATGAAGTGCAGCCAACAAACAATGGGCCAATGTTTGACTTGGACTTCTTTATTAAAAAGCCAGAAGAAAAACCATTAACTCCACCAGTACAAACACCTAAATCTGGGACTCCAAACGATGATATCATGGTAGACATCAGCACAGGACCGAACACATCCACTCTTACAAATAACAATGGTGGGAGTCCGCTCGACGATATTTTAGATTTAGGATTAACTCTAGATAATAATGCCAAATGTGATAAAATCGAAATAGGAAATAAGGACTGTAATGCAGAAAGTGAAAAGAAAGATAAGAATAATAAAGGTGGTGAAGTGAAGCCGTTGAGTGATATAAATGTGACGCTGCAGAGTGTGCACCCGAGCAAGGTGCCCCCGCTGACGGTGTTCGAGGAGGAGGGCGGGGTGACCGTGGTGCTGCACTTCTGCCGGGACAGGCCGCGGCCCGACGTCAACGTCATCGTCGTATCCACCACGAGCAAGAATCTCTCCCCCATTGAGGACTACAAGTTTCAAGGTGTAGTACCAAAGGTAAGCATTTTAAGCTCCCGAGTAAAAGTGAGTCAAATTTATTTGACTTTCTAAACTATGCTTTTTTAAGGTGTAATTGGTAAAATCATAAATATTTCAATAAGCTTTATTTATTTATTATGTTGTAGATTTCATAGAAAATCATGTTCCAAGGGCATTAGGACATAATTATTTTGCCTAATTGAGCACCCTCATGCAATACATATACAGACAATAAATAAAAATGTAATAAAGAAAAAAAATATTAATAATGCTTTATTTAAAAGAAAATAAAAGCTATTAAATTAGTTAATAAACTAAACCTTAAACGGTAAACAACTCATAAATTACGTATTTACGATCCAATATTTCACAGCTTTAATAATACATTTGTATCATATAAGGAAAATAGTTATGGATACAAAATTAGACCACAACATCGTAATTAAACAATTTTATCTAAATAACAAATTTCAATTTAAATTCCCGGCAAACTTCATGAACGATGACCTTGATACCCGAGAACCGTTTTTAGTATATTTAAGATCGGAATACGGTGCGCGGACTTCCCCTTCCACGTCAAAATTTTGTTAAGCAGTTTGCTGGGCACTAATATGTAGGGATGTATTTAATTGTATGTATACTTAATACAGTATTAATGGTAACATAATAAAATTAAATATGTTTACTGTGGCCTACTCTGTGGTTTTTGTTTTGAACCAAATACTCATCCATGAGTCACAAATGTTTTGATTGTTCGTAAAGCGATAAATTGACGGTCAACTTGCATACATTTGCTTTTTTATTTATTTTTTTACATTGTGACATTATTGTGTTCCGGCAATTAGAGGTAACATCCTCAGTTGTTGAGGAATACAGGTGAAGCTCGCTTCCTTCATCAGATAAGGCAGATAAGGCCTTCATCTCACCTGATTGGTACGTGACGATAAGACCGAAGTTGGAAGCGAGCTTCACCTGTATTCCTCAACAACTGAGGATCTTACCTCTAATTGCCAGAACACACTAATGCTTAAAACATTGTTATTATGGCGAAAAATTTAGGTAAGACGGTGGTAGCTAGCCAGGCGGGCTTAGAAGCTCTTACACCAACCAAACCGAGCAGAAAAAATCCATCGGACCTCCCGATCAACACCCGGTGTGAATCACTAGACCAGGGAAAAATTGTTTATTCGCTCGTGGAAAAGGACGTGTGGTTGTGATTTTCATATCGTGAGAGAGTTACCGATGGAATGCTAGTTATCAGTCAGTCTAAATGAATAAGATGGGATCCTATGCAAAATATATTTGCGAATAAAAGCATGAATATGACGTGACCTTTCCTAACCGTGTTGTTTACTCGTCAAGAAGATCTTTAATTAGGATCCAACGTTCCAGGGTTGCAAAGTCCGCCTGCTGACTCCGTCAGGCAGCAGCCTGCCGGCGTACAACCCGTTCCTGCCGCCGCCGGCGCTGACGCAGGTGATGCTGGTGGCGCGGCCGCCGGCGCAGCGCGTCAGCCTCAGGTTCGTGCTCACGTACTCCTGCAACGACGACACCTGCTCTGAAATGGGCGAGGTGCCGCTCCTACCGCTCGATGACTGTTAACGGGACGAACTAATACCTAATAATGTTACTCATCAATCTCATTATCTGTGACGTTTGTACAGACCATAGGCAATCATTGTGTCTCGGCTGATTTCAGCTGCCTCACGAGGTGTTAAATGACTGCCCCGAAATGCGAAAGATTTGAATTCGTTGTTGATATGAATTAGTTGAAAACAAATAAATAAACTTAAGGTATTGTTGAAAAAGAAAGAAAGAATACATTTATTGACTAAAGATAACACAAAATATACATATACAAGGTCGATTAGAACGGGCCTCAGCATACTGCGTCAAATAAGGCTAATACAGCGTTGGTATTTGGCTTGGCCGAAAATTGAAAAAACTTAATTTCACTTACACAGAAGCAACAAACAGGATAAAACGATAAACACACAATAAGAAAAACAAAAATAACAAGAAACAACAGTACCCAAGGCCCGACTGCATGGGTAAACCCCCTTCGCCTTGTTGCAAAAATTTGGTTTGTGACGCTTATCATACAGCACTCCACTATTACAACGCTACCATGTTTTTGTGAAAAAAAAAAACGTTGCCATTATATCATATACTTACTTACTTTTCCCCAGCAACGATTTACTGCAAAATGGTGGTGATTCAAATCTTACGTTCATTTTGGGACACTTATAGTATAGGTTGTAAGTTTACGTGGACGCGTCGGTTTAACAGAATATTGAGATATCATAATCTAGGTACAAATCTGTCGCAAAATCTTTCGGATTTTTCATATTTATCGAAAATGGATGGCCATTCGATATGTTGTGAAGTTTGGAGTCAATTAACACAGTTACCAAACAAAAAATTGCTGACTGTAAGCTAGAGTGCAATCAAGCTTTCGTTTGGTCTTCTTTAAAAGACTTGTCTCTACGAAATCAATACAGATAATTTAAACACTATAAAGCCTTTCGCCTCATGTTTGTTTTTATTCAGCAGCCATGTGTCTTTAATTTACATAAATGTTAGATTATTTTGTGTGTTTTAAGATTAGTATACTCGTTTTATGTGTGTTCGTTATGTAAGCTTTAAAAGGTAGATATCTCTATGATTTATCTATTATTTATTTTGTAATTAAATCTCGGTTTTATGGTGTAAATTTGCTTCGAAATAAGTTTAAAATAATTATTTTACCCATAAAATTTAAATGGTAAGCAAAATATTCGAATTTTGGTCAGCAAAAATAACTAATTGGACAGCAACTTATGGGCAGCAAATATTTCTAAATTAGTCAGCAAAATAAATAATGTACTGCAACTGATGGGCAGCAGATATTTCTAATTTGTCAGTTAAATAACAAATTGGGCAGCAACTCAAATGTTTTCTCTGCTGCCAAATTGTTTATTTTAAGTTTTGATGACACAAATATTGTTTTTGAAGGGTCATAAAAAATAACCTTAACCTAATATCTATCAGAATACATTTCCTAGCAATTGATCCTTGATTTTATACATCCACCCAAATAATTATTTTGCAGCTGAACTAATTAATTTGCTGCCCAAATCATTTTTCGGTTGACTTTTTTGCTGACCAAATAATTAAATGGCTGCCCAATTGATTGCTTCTCTTATTATATCATGTATGACGATAAATAAAGATAAGTCTGTAATATATCTCTCTCAGAATTGCTGTAGCAAAATATTACAGTAACGATCTCACGGACTAATTCTAAATGATGCGTTCACGTAAATATATATTGTGTATGCTTTTATAGCTACTTAATTATATCGTTAGTGAGAAATGTATAGTCGTTCTAGTCGAGTTCGTTATATTGGATAAAAATTTACGCATTTATCAACATTCCAAAAATATTATTATATTCTGCGTACTTAAGAGTAATTTTTATTTATAATTTGGACATATTTTTATATTCAGGCAAAGGACTGAGCTATTCAGTATTAATACTTCCAAGTTTGACGAACTCTAAATGGAAGTGTAAAACAAAATGTTATCTTTGATTTAGATGTTTTGCATTTAAATATAAGATGTAAACTTATTCGCTGTGCAATACATACAATGCAATGCATAATTATAACTATTTATAGTACGATTTATTTGAAAAATAAAAATAATGATGACAACCCAGTTTCTTGGTTTTATTGTTTCAATATAAATGTCGTTAAGGATGTTTCTTTTGATGATAATTATATACTACCTCACATGAGCCCCTAGCCTAAATGACTTTATTTACACTCATGTTATAATGTTCGAATTATGAACTCAGACTCGAACTGTAGATAAAGTAGTGTATGTAACTGCACATAACTCGGTATTTTTACACTCGCATGATACTATTAAAAAACTCGCCAAATCTCGTTTTTAAAAACACGCTCGTGATTTAATAACCTATTATGTGACAGAATTACATAAACTACTATTTGACAATCGCTATTTACAAACGGGAAATGGGCAAATGGATGGTTAATAAGCGTCATATTCTTATGGTTTCATATTCACGAGTTTCCAGCGCCGGCCACACACATGTAGGGAATAAAGATTCCATATACCAAAACGCAGAATATGTTATAAAAATTAATTATATTTTCATAATATACATTTGTCACACACAAGGTGCTAAATGCAATTAAGCCAATTGCATCCTATAACAAGCAACTTACTAACAAGCCTTATTACTAACATAATTTACAAACATACATACATAAAATCACGACTATTATCCCAAAGAGTTGGTCAGAGACTAGGCAAAATCGCCGCGAAAGCAGTCCAATGCCATAGTCGACGCTTCACCAAGCAGTGAACACATGTGCTGTGTGACAGGTGGTGAGCCCGTCGCCGCTATAAGCTATTGGACGTTGTGCAGTTCGAAGTCCCTAGTCTTTTACGACACCAAAGGGATGAGATGGGTTAATAGTAATATTTTAATGAGCCGCTACCACATGACTCACATAAATTATAACATAATTACTATACAATTATTTTTGTAACATTCAAGTTGCACAAAAAGAACAAATGTAAAGACATCCATGGCTCCTTATGAGAACAGTCATTACATACATCATTTAACTCATCTGTACCCTCACAGAGGTAGAGGAGAGGTAATAACAACCATATTTTAACATAATAATCAAATAAGCAGAACCCCAGCATAAAAAATATTTACAAGACCTACTAAAACTATTTGTTGTCATCTTAAATACTATTGCCAGCTTTTCGGTCATCATCAAATCATAAACTGCTTATAGTTGATTCTAGATTCTGCGCATGCCAACTCCAGATCAAAAGCTGTTATTGCATTGGTGGTGTGTTCAAAAAAATTTACTTACACTAGTAAAAATCACCGTAGTCAGAGAAAATTCACTTGCAATCAATCGAGTGGGTTTTGGAATTACTTAAATTAAAAATGTTAATTATAGTCCAGTTAATATTAATTGAGGACTAAAATCAACCCGTCTTGAAACGTAGGCTATAAAAATCGACACGTCCATGTTTTTATGATACACATTTGACGTGTCCAACATAAATACATCTTTAGTACCTTTACATAAGGTAGGATATTCAATAAAATGTGAATGTTTATGTTTTTATTTTGTATAAGAGAAGGCAGACGAGTCACCTGATGAAAACTAATGACTGTCGCCAATAGAGATCCGCTGCACTGAAGGAACGGCAATGTTGCCGGACTTTTATGGATGAGTACACTCTTGAACCATTTAAGGATTATGTATAAAATAAGTGGATGCTTCAAACAGCTTGGTCCTTGAAGGCGAGTGCGGTGATGGGTTTCTGGTGTCCGCAGTACTCGCGCTCCAGGGTGCCCTTCTCCACGTCCCACAGGCGCGCGTAGCTGTCTGACGAACCTGGAACATTTTAAATAGATTTATTGTTTTCTGTTACACTTAGTTGCCAGCACATAATAAAGGAAGTTCGGAAGGAGGGTCGGTCTGGAACATGTCTTCGATTTCGATCGTAAAATAAAGCAACTCAATGCTTTATTGATTTTTATAACAACATAAACATATCATTACGCCTCTTTCCCCGATGGAGTAGGCAGAGTTCAATAACGATTAATTTATGATTTAGTTTCAAACTTATCATGGGTCTCGTGTGTTCCGAAAATAGAAGTATATATTTATTCAATATTTTATTTGTTATGAATTGAAAACTAATGAACTTTTAGGTAAGTTACTGCATTTAAAAAAAAAAAACTACAACTTTCTGGACAAGCTACATACAACCCAGATCATACCCTTTAAAATAGATTCCTGCCCAGTTCTCCAAGGTCATATTATAACAACTGAAGGGGCAAAAGCTAGGAACAAAAATCTATAAAGAGTAATTTGAATAAAATTGCACAGGGATCTTTTGATTATCGGCAGATAATGTTCATATTCTTTTATAGTGTAAAGTATGTGTGTGTCTGGGGATCTCCCGAATCCCTCATTGGCGCATTTCTAAACCTAGCGCTCACTAACGAATCGGAGAGAGCTTCGGCAGCCAACACAGACCTGTGAAGAGGTACCGCGAGTCGATGCTGAAGGCGGCGTCCCACACCCAGCGCTGCGTGTCGTGGCGCAGCTCCTGCAGCAGCGACCAGTCGCTCGTTCGCCACACCTTCGCAGAGCAGTCGCCTGACGTCGTCACCAACATACTACAACGAAGATTATACTCGTTGAAACATATCACTCAAAAACGTAAAATTTTGTAGATAACTTAAATTTCGTCAAACCAGTCACACTAGCGCCCAACGTGGGGCAGCTGCAAGAAATAACAGGCATAGGTTGTTACTTTACATAGCTGTGATAAATATGTGTCAAAAATTGTTAAATAAAGAGAATTTCGGATACTATTTCTAACGAGGATCATAAAGAAAATGGTCATAGTTGTTTTTACTCACGTGGAGTCGAGGCTGAACTTGCATCGCAGCGCGTACTTGCGGTGAGCGGGGAGCAGCTTGCGAGGCACCGGCCGCGGCGGCTGGCCGCCCAACGCCCACACGTAACAGTTGCCTTTGTTGTTCACCGCTGCCATCAACTGCCCCTCCGGGTCAATTGCTATGTCCTGGATTGATGCCTCTGCTTCTGGTATCTGACAAAAGCACGTCAAATTATATTATTACAAACAAAGCATTAAGGTTATTAACATCTGAAGCATAAATTTTTGTATTTAATGAAAAAAGTTGTTCAAACTCATTATTTTAAAAACATTGTATCTACAACATTTTTTTTATATAATAGTAGTATAATAGTATTTTATTCTTATTAAAATGAAAACTACTAAAATTGTTCACCCCATTTCTTATGCAAGAACTTTCCAGCTTTTCTAATGTTGTTTGTAAAGCAAATATTGATAAAAGGAATTGTATTACTTACCAGTTGATCATTCTTATCAGTCCTCAGGTCCCACATATGGATGATACCGCTCTGATCACCCACCATTATCTGAGTTTGGTCCGGATGTAGCACTACCGCATTCACAGGGGCTGGCACTTGGAATATCCTTTGGCATTGTAACTGACGGCCGGCTCTAAAAGTGCACATAAATGTTTATTTGATTACAGAAAATACAGAATTGGTGTCTCATTAAAACATTTTAATAAGTTTTTAATCTAAAATTTTATATTTCTTATAGCAGCTACCTGGGATCCCATATTCTAGCAGTGCAATCCTCACCACCTGTGTACATCCATTTGCCATCTTCCTAAAATCATTTAGATCAATTTATTAAGTAAGATAATATATATATATATATATATATATATATATATATATATATATATATATATATATATATATATTTATTTATTTATTTAAGATACAGTATATATGTACAAAATACATAATGAACAAAATTAAAGTGTTTTAAAAGGAGCACAGTTTCATGTAAGAATATAATTATATACAATATAATTAGATGCTCTAACATTTGCAATAAAGAGCAAATGTTAAAGCATAAATGTCAAATATGCATATTTTTGCACATGACCATAAACTTCAAAGTATTACATAAATATGTGGGTTATTACACCTCTGCTTACCCCTTTGGACAAAGAGGTGTTATGATGTTATGTTAAATATGTTTCAAGGCTAACATGCAGTGTACCAACCTTATTATATTTAATTTATACAGAATTTTTTTTTTAATTAGGCTCACATTACTGGTTACAATCAATTAAACCTTAAAAATATCATGTAGAGACAAATAAATCAGAATGTTCCTACTAGATGTAAGCACAGCATGCACTATTTTAAAACAAAAAATAAATGGTTCGAAATTACAAAACTAAAAAAAAAAAATTCAAGAATTTAAAAATACTTATAAATTACTTACATGAAACCCTACTCTAGAAACATTCTTAGTGACCCCCTCAAAGTTCATCACAGGGTCTGGGTTAGCGCTGGCCAAGTCATACATGCGGATGTGCTGGTAGCCACATGCTGCCACCATCTGACCGCTTGGAGTAATCTCTAGAGCATTCACTTGCTGAAAATATTGCTATTTATAATATTTATATTTAAAAAATAATAACCAACTACCAAGATGAAATCTAAGGATGTATGAGAAATAAGACATTATGACATCAAAATTTATGAAGATATAAAAAGTTTATAAATTGAACTTGATCTAAATAGACAATAATAAATGAGATGAAAGACATGACAATATCTAACAACATAACGACTTATTTTCTGCTTGAATTGCAATTTCTGTTTGATCAATATTCAAAGGAGATCAATGAAGTAATTAACAAGTGTACGAACAGAATCTGGATGCTGCATAGTACGGAGACATACACCGCTGTGAGCTTGCCATAACTTAATAGTATGATCGTATCCTCCCGTCACAAGAGCCACCTGTGCCACCTGAGACCCGCCACCGCTGCCTCCCTCGAGAGACATTGCTAAATCAAACTCAATGTTTACCACTTAGGATTTCTAAAGAATGATAACATAACCTATATAACCAAAATGTCTTTGGAGCCGTAGTTCCTTAGAATTAAACTTGTAATCAAATAGTTCAAATAAGTGCTCCTGAATTTACAAATATATATATTTATAATATATTTTAATTTACAAATATATATATTTTCGCTATATATGTCAAAATCGTAATAAAAATAATGTAAAATTCTTGCTTGTAGGGAAGGCAAAGGGAACGAAGCCCATAGAGCCATGTCTTCGGTATTTTTGTCTTCAGTTGAATTCGTCATTGAAATGCAAATGTAATACATTTCAATTCATCCTGAGAGAGTTTGACGTCAAACAATCGATGGCCGACACTGTGGTGTTCTTAGGTGGTGTTACTTCGATGAGGTGGATTACCACGATAAAAACACATCATTTTTCTCACTTGGCGATTATTTCAATGATCCCCCACATTGCTCATCATTATTGTCACCTTATACACAAAATAACATTGATTTTAGGCAGAAAATCCCTTTTTTTGTGGTAATTCTCCAATTCTCCCTATAAAGGGACGACAAATGGAACTAAGCCCATACAGCCATATCTTTTGTAATAATATCTTCAGTAATTTACATTTAAATGCTAGTGTAAAGCATTTCAATGCGTCTAGGGAGTTTGGCGTCAAGCAATCGATGGCCAAGACTGTGATGTTACTTCGAAGAGGTGGATTACCACGATAAAAATCCCATCGTTTTTCATACCACTCGACGATTATTTCAGTGATCCTCCACATTGCTCGTCAAGACGGACACTTACTACACAAAACTACACTGATTATACGCAACAAGGTCCCCTCCGAAACAATATTACTATCATTCAAATAAAAATCATGTCCGCCATAGTTGAATGCCGCCAAAAAACCGACTACAGGTTAGAAAGATTATGATTAAAGAGGGAATCATTTTTATATAACATTATAACAACGATGGCGATATTGACAAGGATGTAAGAAATAGAATAAATGTGGGATGGATGAAATGGCGACAGGTCTCAGGAGCAACGTGTGATCATAGATTACCCCTTAAGCTTAAGGGGAAGATCTATAAATCCGTCGTTAGACCAGTTGTAATGTATGGATCTGAATGTTGGGCAACGAAAGCGATGGATGAAAGAAAGCTGCACTCAGCAGAGATGCGAATGTTGCGATGGATGTGTGGAGTTACAAGAATGGACAAGATCAGGAATGAATATATTAGAGGAAGTTTGAAAGTAGCGCCAGTGACAGAAAAGATTAGGAGCAATAGGTTAGCGTGGTATGGACATGTGATGAGGAAGGATGAATGTCACATTACAAGAAGGATGCTGAGCATGGATGTGAACGGACCTAGAGTTAGAGGAAGACCAAAGAAGCGATGGATTGAATGCGTGAAGAATGATATGAGGATAAAAGTAGTGGATGCTGAGCTGACGAGTGACAGAGGAGAATGGAAGAAGAAGACATGTTGTGCCGACCCCACTTAGAGTGGGAAAAGGGCAAGAAGAAGAAGATCATAACAACGCAATATGGGTCAATGTGAAGTGATAAAAAATGATCTCTTCGAGCCGGTCTGTGGGAAAGAACACTTAAACAGAAATTAGACGGTTCATTTTCTATTCGTCATCAATGAAATGTCTAAATTGACATTCATCGGAGTGACGAACGTCAATTTAGAACAAAAACGTTCATCATTCTCAATTCATTCCAAAAAAGAAATAAATTGTGATGAACCGTCTAAATAAATTAATCACTGGCTACAGATGTTTACATGTGAATTTCGCTCGGAATGGACCAATAGTGAAGTCTTACAAACGCAATTCACTGTTCATCATCAGCCAAATTGAATATAATCACGTTTTTCATCTGCCTCCTCCCGTCCACAGCTGACTGGACATAATGCACGCCTCGATTTTCGGCCATTCTCATCCAGTCAGCTTACGAATATCGTCATCCCATCTTATCATTCACTGCTCACAATTCATTGCAAAAATTAATAAATTTTGATGAAGTCTTAATTTCAGCTTTATCAGAGGGTGAAGAGGCGTGTGGATTCGAATCAACCCACTAAAGGCAAATCGAATTTGACATAACCATACACCAATAAAATCGATGGTAATATTTTAGACTACCGCGTTGACGTACCCATCGATTTCAACAATCGAGAATATTGTCATCGATTTGCAAGATAGAGGTGTAAATTTAATTAACAATAAAAAAAAATATAACGAAATTTTTTTGTTGAAAATGTCTGATTATAAGAAAAGACTAATAATTTATATGAAATTACTTTATTGAACATGTAAAATCCGTATTGACATGAGGAATGCTAATTCTCATTTACAAAATAACACAAATGTAAAATTTGAGAGACAAATCACATCGAAAACCTACCTATCAACTAACTAAAATACAACATACACATCAATTTCCTAAATTATTTAGATTGTCCAGCACAAGTTCACACCCTTGTACTGCCTGTTCTTAGCTTAAGTTTGGTACAGTTGTCAGCAATGCAATTTACAATGAGAAGAGGTAGGTTTATTAACAATACATCATTATTAATGAAATAGTCTCTAATTTTACATATTGGTAGTTTGACCAAAACTGTTATGCCTCAGAAATCCACACATGGACACACAACATTATGGCTTAATCAATTCAAAGCACAGCTTTAAACTAATACAGAGCATTAAAAGGAGCTGCAGAGAAGACATAAAGTTTTGATAAAACCAAATTGTACATCTCAAATGTGAGCATCCGGTAGTCACAGCGAACTTAATGAGGGAGGGCTAACTGTACAATTCCCTGGTGTATACATGCTAACACTTAAACATTATTTTTTTTTGAGGCTTAGAAACCTAGACCCTAGCCTGCGGTGAAACTTTCCAAACTCTGCAGTCATCTTAAATCTATTATTACCATTAAATACTACATAAACAAAGTAGTACAATAACACATTGAATATTCAACAATTTCATACAGACCAAATAATTGTTACATAAATTAATAGAATGGAACTAGTGAAAATATTACAAATCCACTAAAGTATATCAGAATAAAAAAATGTGAACTGTCATACAGACTTTGGAAAGTCAATCCATTTTTTACTTTGTAATAAATTAAGTCCAAGTAAATTATTCAATATGAACAGAATTGTCTTGTAGATTGGGAGATCATTCGCTTTCTTCCTCCTCTTCCTCATCGCCCTCCTCCTCATCAGATTCATCCTTCTTCTTCTTGGCTTTCTGTAAAACAAATTTATTTTAATACCTATTTCATTCCTTTTAATAAATTGGCATTATTGACACCAATAAGTTGCGATACTTACAGTGGGCGCTGACGCTTTCTTGCCCTTCTTTCCTCGCTTTTGTGCCTTTTTTCCACCACCTTCACCTCCTCTTCCGTTGGCATTATATGACTCTAGATCCTTTGTGTACTGTTCCTTAGCTTTAGCAGCCTTCTCCTCCCAAACCTAATGACATAAAATTATGAAAATAGTACAAACAAAGAACAACACTCAAGGTACAAGTAAATAACACATACACTTTTGTCCTTCATTGCCCTCCATATTTCTCCACCTTTCTTGGCGATTTCCGTCACTTTTAGTCCAGGATTATCGGCTTTAATCTGTTCCCTTGCGCTGTTCAGCCACAGCATGTATGCTGACATAGGACGCTTAGGCTTATCCGTCATTTTAACTTTTTTCCTGAAAAACGGATAAAAAATGTAAAAATCATTGTAATAAATATACGGCAACAGGTTATATGGCCCATGCTTCTAACAAAACGTGAGCTAACCAACGCTTGCTTCACTTTAGGCACGACTAGGGCGGCGTTTTGGCGGGAAACGTATTTACGGCTCAATAAAAGAGAATTTCAATATACCAATACAATGTACTAGTTTTCCTTGTTGAAATGAACCAAAAACAATGCTTTAATTGCTTAAAAATCAATGAAAATAGTTATCGCCCCATATAACGAGTTCACTGGCCTAAGCTTGGGTCGAACGAGCCATTTTGTTTTCACGTTTTGTGTTGAAAATACGCATTAACTAAAGATGACATAATTACGAAATAATCCCATGATTATCGAAATAAAACTTGTAGAAGAACCAATCCAGACCTCCAATGGAAAAGATTCGAGAAATTAATTATTTAAAATAAGGCGTCCCTCGCCATACCCACGCGTACTAAGGAAAGTACGACGAAGCCTATAGCCATGTTTGAACGCTAATTCCAACGTGGAATGAAAAATAATTTATTGAATTGCTGCATAGTATATTCATTTAACCTTATTTTAACACAATACATTTAGTGGAAAAAATATTAGACTTACCTGATGGCAAAAATTTTGAAATTATTTTTGAACTGGTACACAACCAAACTGTAGACGTAGAGAAACCAGAAGAAATGTATGGAGCTCGAAGCAAATGTTCCCAGTGCAAGCTAGCTTGGGTTCCTATCGCGTCGGCACTAAAGCGCCCTCTACGTCGACTGTGATTGGCCGACGATCCCACTACTGCCAACTGCATATTACTATGAAGCATCGTGTACTACGTATATCCGTGACGTATCGCTGTAGCGTGGCATACAAATCAAAGCTCTAATACTTAGCAGTATGACTCATATTCGATTAAAAAACGTATCTTCATACATTTACTTCCTACTGATATTTTGCTGTATTTCTTAGGAAATAAGGTGTAAAAATATGAATTTTCTTGGTTTTTAGGTAATAGATGACAAAAGAATTATTTTTTATAATTATCTTCCATACTAATTTATTATAAGTATATCAAAAAATGACCTACTACCTATTGAGACTCCCCTTACCATTCCGACCAAAATTGTCTCGCGCCTTATTTTAAATGCCGCCAACGTTTAATTCGAAATATAGAAAGCGCGGCAAACGTTAGCGCGAAAGGGACGCCAATAAAACATAGCGCTTGAATGGCAGACACCACGTTTGTTTACGGTTTGATATTTTGAGGGAACTTGAGAAATAGTTTTTATTTCTTTATATATAAGGGTGGGATGTTCTTTTAGCACTTATGTTTATTGAAATAAAATACATTCTTGGTCAACAATAATTGCAAGGAATCTAAGCTTCGGTTGAAGTGTTTATCACGAAAATACTTTGACAGCATGATAATATTGTAAACATAGGAAGACATAGACAGCCGCAAAATAATATTTTAATAGATGGTTAAGTAGGTACCTATCTGAAATTATAATAAGTACCTAATAAAAGATCTTAATTTTAGCAAGTCTTGGTGTTTAGTTTAGATCTTACATTTCAATCATGTTTTAACATAATAAGCCATAGGCATAATACCAAACGGCTAGATGCACTGCACTCAAGTTTTCATAATTAGGTATTTAATTCGATAGAAGATTAGCTTTTTCCCAGGAAATTCCAATAGTCAATTCATGCTTTAGTTTAGTTACAATTAATATAATTTTTAATTAATTTATCATTTTGTTTCCTTCATTACCCAACCGATGCCTAAGTGATTCTCCGAGTTCGAGTCTTGGGTGGGCCACAGAGGAACACAGATATAGTATATTGAAGCTTGATGATGAAGTGTGATGATTGTGTAGGTCTGTTGTTCGATAAGAAAGTTGGTGTGGAGACTTATTACCGTTAAGTTATGTCTTTCTTACAGTTGACTTAATCTTCATTGTTTTTAGCATAATGAAGCTCTAGATTTGCAAACTGCATTAAATTGCGTCAAAAAAAGCGTAGCCGTTTCTGAAACTCGACGACGTAGCTTTGAAACCACTATTACATTGAAAAATAAACATATATCTATCTCACTTACGCAAGTCGCAAAAGCTACAGGTCAGCGACTGTACCGTCTCGCTCGGATTAGACTGGAGTTGACATATCGCAATGGCAAAGTAAAATGGTGGAAGTGTTCCCTGCTCATGAAATTTTACCCCATTTTTATTTTTTAATAATATATATTATTTTAAAATAATTATGTTAATATTTTTTATTTCTTATTGGATGTATTAAATAAAATTTAAAGAAATCGTGTTTTGGTAATAAGGTATTATAGGCTGGAGAACAATACAATAGTTATTAAAAAATGAAGTAAATAAGTATTGAAAAATAAGTATCGTGAGTGTAAGACGTGTCGATTTTTATAAATAATTCATTAAACAAATATATTACTAATGTTTGGTAATAAAATACAAGAGATCTTCGTATTATTATTATATATTATTTATTATATTATATTTAAAGTTACAGATAGCGAGTCTGTTGCCATGCACCGGGCACAATGCGAGGCAAGCACACAGGCACTTCACATAACCACTACCTCCACCCCCTCAGTAATAAATAAAAAATAATGATTTTGACTAAACATTTAGACGAGCAGTCTTGTTGATTTTGTTGGAAGCCAGTCCGTCTCCTTCCGCAGCAATCTAATTTTTTGAATCCACCTATCCCGGCGTGCTGCATTTCTAGGCAAACTGCAACATTATTACTATTTAAAAACATACATAAAATCACTGATTTCATAAATTACAATATTCTGCCATAAATATGGGAAACCAATAATAAGTTTTTAGTGGCAACACTGAACCAATTTTAAAACATTTAACATTTTAATTGGTTTTTACGTAAATATGAATATAAAAAAATAAACTTACGTGTGGAAAGTAACACTCATTGCTTTATTATGTTTTTGAGACCTGGATTCGCACGTTTTGATTGCACATTTACCCATACTTAATTATTTTTCGTCCCGCTTTACTTAGTTGACGTCTGACAGAGCACTAACTGACATAAGCCTCACATATGGCTGTGGCCATATGCCTAGTGGCTACGCTTTAGCGCGGTTGCTACAGATCTAGTGGCTATAGGTAAACGATAGACACGTTTTCAGTAACATGTCATATTTTTTCCCTTTGGGCGAGATAGATTACTTGTTAGCCAACAAGAAGTCTTACAAGTAGTAAGTATATAGAATGAACGTTGATAATATAGCTAATTACATGTCTCATTATCAAATATTGTATGTAAATAAATTAATACTATCTCTCACAAATTATGGTTTGAAAATACCATTCTTTATTGACACTTGTCTTAGAGTAAACAGGACACACTTCTTAACGCGGATTTATAAAGAATGGAAATTATGCTGAAGAACTCTTTTACTATTAACACAGACAATTAAAGTAAATATCTTCTTTTGTTTGAAAGAAGTACTTACCTGCGTGGTACAGATCCTGGAAGGGATGGCTGTGGAAGACAATGTAAGGGACAGACGACCATCAAAATGGGTTAGCTTATTTTTTGCTCCAAACGTGTAAAATTGTTCATTATATTTTTGCGGAAGATTTTCTATTAAAACTTTTGGTAATGGGGTAATATTATGAAAACAGTGCATACTATTATGAAAACAGTATGAAATTTGGTGGAGTTCAGATAATATTAGCCATCATGATCGCTCATATTCTGGTAGGTAATTATCTGGGTAATTTTAGGGAAAGTTGGTACAGTCGCTGTAAGTTCGTCGTCGACAGTTATAGGAAACGACAGGTTTACATAACGAAAAATGTAATAATCCCATCTTTTCTTGCCCTTTCCCAATCAAGGGGGTCCGGCACAACATGTCTTTTTCTATTCTCCTCTGTAAATCTTCAGCTCAGCCATCTACTTCTTTTATTCTAATCACTACGCATTAAATCCATCGTTTTTTAACAAACTATTATGGTACGAATTAAACAAAATATGGGGCTCTATTATGTAATGAGTCACAAGAAGATAAACTTCATCTTTTTAATAACACGATAACAATTTTAAGGAACAGCTGCACATTCATTGTACTAGATCAATTTAATTTATTTGCCCTATTAAAATTATTCAGTATTCGCTTTCTTTTTTTACCTAATACGTTAGAGACGAATGCGCCCCTTGCCCGGGCGCCCAAGACGATTGAACAAGACAAGGCATAACGGTTTTTTAACTACAGCTATCAAATTTTCTCACCGAGCTTACCTTTAGGTACTTTTGATTTCATTGTAATTTTTTTTTCGCAATAATAAATCTTACAACAATAATTATTTATATGAAATCTGCATTTTACAGTTTATCAAGTACCTTCCTAATTATTAATACCCAATTTACCTAAACAAATATAAAGTGTCATTAGGTTTGCATTTAATTTGATACTAAACTAGAATATAGTGAAAGTCAGCACTACTTGAGTTGGCAAGCTTACGTCCATAAACAATCGCGTGGAATTTTTGGAATCACCTAAGAATGAAGTATTATTATTATTGCTCTAAAAATGTTAAATATCTATCAATTACCCAGGTACAGTCTCGTGCAAAAATATGTAGGAATACTCTTTTGGCAGTTCATGACTCTAATTAGTAGCTAATAAAGACTATCACCAGTCAAATGTGTATACATATTTTGCACGTGACTGTAATTAATACACTATGCCAATCTCAAATTTGGGAGAAAGATGGTGGTTTTACGGTGTCAAGTTCAATGTGTGATAAAAAATATTATGCCTACTTTGTGATTAAATTTTATTAAATTATATTTATTTTAATCAATAGGTAGGTATAGAATTAGAATTAACCTACATTTTTATCGAGACAATCATAGAACATGATTTGTTTTGTATAGGTATGTTTAAACGATTTATTTGGTTTGGTAGCTCATTTATACCTACATGATAGATATATTATATGGTTTAACAAACATATCTACTTAAATATTAATGGGAAGTAATTAATTGGGCAGCCATTTAATTATTTAGTCAGCAACAAAAAGGTCAGCCGCAAAATCATTTAGGCAGTTAACAAATATTTTGTCAGCAATATAATTATATGGTACCGGAAAGGTAAAAAATCTAGGAAAAGGATCAATTCCTAGGAAATGTATTCTGATAGGTTGTTATTTTTAATGCCCCTTATAAATATTTGTGTCATCAAAACATAATAAGTATTAAATAATTTGGAAGCAGAGAAAACATATGAGCTGCTGCCCTATTAGTTATTTTGTTGACCAATTAAGAAATATTTGCTGACCATAAGTTGCTCACCAATTGTATTTTTTTGCTAACCGTTCAATAAAATTTCGATATTATTTGCCAATGATACATAAATAGTATAAAATTAACTTTAAAATTGATAAAACGCCAACGTATTTATAAGTTTAACTTTAGATCACGATTAGCGAGTCTATGTCGCCTTTTATTTTTTACAAATCCATTGTATTAACGATCCCTAACCTACCTCAACTGGCGGCATAGCATTGGCAGGCCAGTTCGGTCTTTGTAAGTAATAATACTGTAGGGGCCTGCACAAAAAATGGCGTGGCGTGTGTTTGTGTGCAGGGTGCAACCGACCGACGATATGGCGACCAACCGCCCGGGAGCTATACGAAGCGTCCCTCGTACTAGACCATAAATACAAAGTGGTATTATTAAAAAATATTATTCTATGCTTGCGTAGTGTAGCGATGGATACTATTTCCTATAGAACTAATAATTGTATTGTGATTAATTAGGATCGTTTATTTAAAATGAACTTGTCGCTTATGGGAATGTCTAAATATAATTGTAGCACTATAAAATTGACACACGCGACGTTATGACTAAAACTATTTTTTTTTTCTTTACTAGCTTTTATATTTCGGATTTTTCATTCAAATCACAAAATTTTCCACATTTCTAAATATATTATGCATAAAATTACATATTGCGGAATAATGGTGTTGGAGATGGGTATTATTGGTATTATCGATCATCAGCGACCTCTCGATCATTGACCGATTTAGTACTTTGTCATTCTAGTGTTTAGAGGCTTAGTCAAATATGTTCTTTTTTGTGGCTTTAGACCTAGACACTAGTAAACTCGTGATATAAAATTACAAAGTAGGTGCTAAAATAGTAACATAAATACGTTCGTTACTGAGAATGTTGTTTTTTTTACTGATGTTAGGTAATCAGCACCACTAGTGTATCATTGTGAAATACTTAACTTTTTTAGTTTCTGTGGGAAAAGTTAAAAGCACCTTCATATCACATCAAAAAAAGTAAAGTTTTTTCAATGATACTACGGGTTCTAACAGAAATTGTCATTCCTTTTACTAAACTCTAATAAAGTGCCGCAAGGAATATTAAAGTTGATATATAAATCTTAGTTTCGCAACAATAGGTTAGGCGCGCATTGTATTCATGTTATTTTGAATGGTATTGTTTATTTCGGCACTGTACTAGGTATATTGTTATTGTCTTTTACTATGTAGTATTTTATGCGCACATACTACCGGTCTATGCGTACTCCTATGCCGAATAGGTTTTAAAAACTGCTCATTTCAGAAATCATAACTTCAGATTTTCACTTTTCGACTTGAGTATACAAAAGACGAAATGAAACAAAACACAGGTACCATAAATTTGGAATATACAGACGTATGGTAGTACTAAAGTTCTACAAAATAATAAAACTCTTGGAGTCTAACTTTACGAAACGATCAAAAGCTAATCTATACATATTATAATAAAACTGTCGATTGTCTGTACATAAAAAGTGGGAAAATACGATTTTTTAATTATTTTCTCTGCTTGTCTACGGGCTAATCACCGAAATGGCTTGACCAATTTTAATGAAATTTTGCATGGTGATACCTTGTATCCCTGGTCAACATCTTAGATATTTTTTATTCCGGAAAATTAAAGGGTTCCCGTGGGACAGTTTAAAAACTATAGTAACCACAACCACGGACAAAGTCACTGGCAACAGCTTAGTCATACCTAAACTTTTAAGAGATAAAGCTTAAAATATATTTTTATACTAAAGTATGCCAAATGGGAACTCGGTGTGTCTACACGATTCTAAAAACCAAGAACGGCTTGCTTCACCAAAAGCGAAATTTAACGAAAAATGAAACTGTAAAAAATACAATAAAAAAACTTTACTTTACTAAAACATACATTTTAATAATACTTACAGATTAACGTAACACAAACTAAACGTGTTTTAGATCTAAGAAATAGGCAGTTGTATTTTTACCCACGAATCATATCTAAAAGATTCTCAACTCTATCATTTCTTTAACAATTTGAAAAAGAAAACAAACAATGAAATGTATCTAATTAAGTATCTGAAATAAAGTAAATTTACCCAGTACCCAGTAATTGAACACCTGTGTTTAGTATAAATGGCTTATAAGCACCATAATTCGTAATTTGAGAATCTATTTAGATATTTTAAGTAGTTATCTTAATTGATGATACATACATACATACAATCACGCCTGCAATCCCCGAAGGGGTAGGCAGAGTCCAAAGAGCACTGTGTTCCTTAAGACCACATTTAGCCATACAAAAATTGGGTTTGGTCAGATGAAAAATCGTGAAAGAGTAACAAGTGGCTAGCTCATCGCCTACACAATCACAGACCCAGTACCCAATACGCCGTTAGTCGCCTTTTACGACATGCTAGGCAAGAAAAGCAATTGGTACATTATTTTTGTGTCTCGAACCAACACGGGTTATCAATTGAAGATTCATGGATGTAACACAAAAAAGGAGCCCGTACAAAATTGTTCTTACAGTAAATTAGTATGCATTACACCAACGTAGAAACCGTAGTGCAAACTAATATTTACTGATTACCATAATTACTACTATTTACAACATTCCACCAACAACCGACACAATAACAGGGAATGGATTATGAAAATATCACATTTATACTCTACAGTTCATTGAAAAATGGTATTGTGGATATTGTGTTATTGTTATGCATAATTATTAAGTCTGAATCGCATTAATCTGAGAAATATTTTTAGCGACTTGACCAGCCTATTATGGTCTCTGCTCACTTCACTGCGGGCATGCCCGCGCTAGGACCGCTTTCAAGCAAAAAAATCTCACAACTATGATTGTTTGTGGTAAATACGTTCTTATTTAGCGCGATCGGGTCCAGCATTATGTATACCCCGGAGTAGTAGGCAGAGGCCTTTATATGTAGTTTTGATAAGCCATAATAAAGTTATAGGTATTATAATAGATTCCGTGATTTTTTTGCTTTCCACAGTTGAAGGGCTGCTCCGACGACCTCATGATGGTTTTAGGATTCTTAGGGGAAGTCTTTATCCAGTAGTGGGCTAAGCTGAATGACAATGATACGAGAAATAAACTAGAATCTATATATCGGATTATTCCGACTCTGGTGGCTAAAAGAATTATAAATAAAGTTTTATGAAGATTCAATTATGAGAAACCTATTTTTAAACAATAATATTCTGAAGATATTTATCGCTAACAGAAACAGTTATTAACTTAATTGGAAACAATCTGGTTTAACATTAAATTAAAATAGATATTAAGGGTCATTAGCAGTATCATTTAAAAATTTGGAATTCTATTATGACGACACAAATATTAGAAATTACATCAAAATTATTCATCATCTAGGGCCAGCCATTAAAATAATATAATTATGTAGGTATGTAGAATTCAAAAATAATGTGGATACTAGTCATTCATACAAACATCCATACATTTGACTATTTATTCGCCTTCATATTCCGTATCTGAGCGACGCATCGTTTTCTTAATACAAAGTAAAAAAAATACAGGCATCTTTGCTTTTGATTGTAAAAAAAACCATAAGCCTGTTATCTCTGTTTCACTTAATTTTCTATTGTAGTTTGGCCAACTTAATTTAAATCACATTATAATTACAATAGAGTTCAGTTTACAATGGATCTTTTTAAAAGCCCGTAGTTTAGTCGCTCTCGTCACCGCTTTCATCCGCGGATCCCGACGACGCCTCTGACGATGATTCCTTGGCTTTACTCTTCTTGGTTTCTTTGCTCTAGAAATAAAAACACCAAACATTTTAATTACATAATTTATACCTACACTAATAACATGTTATATATATAGAGAGAGTAATCTATTTATATCCCTTCATCTGAAAACGTCTTAGGATTATTTTCAATTCAATATCAAGATAAATAAGAGTTCGTGAATTTTTGTAAAAACAGAATCGTATCCGGTTCATCCGTTTGGGAGCTGCGATACCACAAACAGACTGACAGACACACACTTCAAACTTATAACATCACTATTTCGGTTGGGGGTTAAAAAATCTACTGTAGTAGAAATAAAATCTTCGTCGATGTATTCGATGAAGATGAAGCTGCTGAAGATGATTCGTTGGTGATGAAGTAGCCGCCGCTCGTGTGTACTGACCGGCTTGGCGTCGGGCTTGTCGTCGTCGGAGCTGGAGTCGTCGTCGTCGATGTACTCCTTGCTGGTGAACTTGGCGCCGGCGCCCGCGCTGCTCGTATTCTTGGTCGGCTTCTTGCTCGCCGCCGCCGCAGGCGCTTTGCTCTTCTTCTCCGACGCCTGTACCAATCATTTCATTTCAACTAAATTATTTACAACTAACATATCATTATACGTATCTATAACATCAAGTAATCGTCAAATTACAGGTATTGGTTCGTTTTTATTCAGAGTAATATTGAAACTGCCCTAATTGCGTAAACTTATCGTTTCCATATTCATTATACTCGTATATATCTAAATATATATAATTCAAAGGACTGACTGACATAGTAATGTATCAACGCACAGCCCAAACCACTGGACGGATCGGGCTGAAATCTGGCATGCAGGTAGATGTTATGACGTAGGCATCCGCTAAGAAAGGATTTTGATTAATTCTACCCACAAGGGGATAAAATAGAGAATAAAATTTTGTATGAAACTTTGTCAATTTTAGACCGATGGAGCTGAGACTTTGATAGAAAATTAAAGGGTTCCCGTGGGATAGTTAAAAAACCATAGTAACCGCGGACGAACCTTTATCCGTGACTCACCTTCCGTTCCTTCTCTGCCTGTTTCTTCTTCTGCTTGAACTCGTCGGCGGCACCACTTTCTTTGTACTTCTTCATCGCTTGATTATATTCTTCCTTCGCTTTGTTCGATTTTTCTTCCCAGTCCTAAATTAAGAAAATTATTGAATGTAGTTGAATTATTATTAAATTAAAAGATTAGACATATCAGGCGAAGTATGGATGTTTACACGTCTATCAACACCTTCGGGGATATGACGATAATGTGAGTAGTGTAGGTTTTGCGAAACGCTACAATGATGTGAGGAGCTCGGTGGCGTGGTGGTTGGTACGCTTTGGCTTTCAATATCGAAAACAAAGCTACTTTCACCATGGTCAGGCTTTGAAACCTTAATACTGTGATCTCGAACTCCTTCGTGCGTCGGAATGCACGTTAAGCTGTCGGTCCCGGGCGCTATTACAACCGTTTCTACCCAACCAGCATTGGACCAGCGTGGTGGTGTTTCGGCCCATACTCCTCATGTGTGACTCAATGAGGAAGGCCTGTGCCCAGCAGTGGGACGTATATAGGCTGAGAACGACGACAACGACAATGATGTTGGTTCCGTGAAACCGAAGACAGGGTGAAATGGCGAATATTGGGACCTGCACAGACAACAGAGTATCAACTCAGTGAGTTGATACTCTGTTGACTTTACACACTCTCCACAAATTATTTAAATCCTCCAGTCATGGTTTCTCTCCCAATGGGGCTAGGACAGAGCAGCACAGCTTTGGCGTCTACCACCGACTACTTCTACCTACAATAGGTGAGATCAAGGCGTTTCCCATTTCCCCAAAATTATATGATTCATTTCATTTCAGATTCATTATTTTTGATATGAGTCAACTAGCATATTAGCAGAATTTTTGTCATAGAAATAATATCGAGGGGCCTCTCCCGCCAAAACAAAAAAGATGCTAAATGCTCTAAGGTGCTGATGAATCATCACTGATGTGTGTGTATGTGAATCGTACATACCGACTTATCCTTCATGTCCCTCCAGAGCTCGCCGCCGCGCTTGGCGATCTCCGTGACCTTGATCCCGGGGTTCTCCTCTATGATCTTCTTCCTGTTCTCGTTGAGCCACAGCATGAACGCGGTGGCCGGCCGCTTGGGCGCGTTCGCGTCTTTCTCTCGCTTCTTCGACTTGTCCTTGCGCTTGCGAGGACCTTCCGACTGGAAAATTTGTAAGACGATCTCGTTATTTTTGCAGTAATTTTAAACACCAAGAATAGCAGCGGAGTTATCTTTATGTGGAGTTATCTCCATGTTAAGTTGAATTCCATAAACGGAAGTGAAAGTCGAAAAAGAGTTTAACATAAGTTGCTTAAAAATAATATAAAACCAAACTTTAATACCATATAGGTATAATTTATCAGGTATCTCATCTATACTAGACGATTACTTTTTTGATTTGAGTTTATTTATCAATAGTGTAGAAAAAAAGCACAATTATCATTATCAGTTTATATACATTCCATTGCTGTCAAAAGCAAGTCTGAAACAAATTTATGGACAAATATACACACACACACACACAAGGACACACATTGTATAACTTTCGTCACTCGTCATCAGCCTATATACGTCCCACTGCTGGGACAGGCCTTCCTCATGGAGAAACACATGAGGAGTATGGGCCGTAACACCACCACGCTGGCCCAATGCGGGTTGGTGGGTAGAAACGGTCACAAATGCGACCGGGACCAACGGCTTAACGTGCCTTCCGAAGCACGGAGGAGCTCGAGAACACAAAGTCTTGGTCACCCATCCACGGCCTGACCATGGCGAAGGTAGCTTTGTTTTCGCTTGCTTTGCTTTGTGTATAATTTTATTAAAGATAAATGACCTTGTATGACACTATAGCTACTCTAAAATTAAGTCAGGATATCTGTCTGAATATTTAATGTAGGGACAATCTAATAAACCTTGTAAATATAGTAGTAATGTAAGGTTGGCTTTTAGATTAGTATTTTACATTTCATTGAAATTTGAATAGCAAATTGTCTCTTTTGCACTTTATGATGATAAAGAACTTACAATAGTAATAGTCTTCTTTGGTTTCTTCTCTTTCTTCTTCTCCTTTTTGCTGTCACCGGAGCCGCCGGACGCGTCCGAATCTTCGGACTCCGACGGGTTTGTGTCATACCTTGAAGGATATAAAAGACTTTCATTATTAAACCTTAAAAAAACTGAAACATCATTAGACATAAAATAAATTTTTCGTAAATTCCGTACTAGTCTTAGGGCCTTTCATCTCATTCGGGAGACAACCAATGCCAAACATAAGCCAAAGGAATTCCGGCTAGTTCAAGCCATCTGCCGGACATTGGACTCCGGCAATATATATAAACATCCAAGACTGGAGAACAAATGCCTGAAAATTCATCACCCAAACATTAGCCCCCACCGGGAATCGAACCCAGAACCTCTCGAAATGGTGACGCCTTAAGACCGGCGTACAGACCACTCGACCATGGAGGTCGTCAACTTTACACCGACAGGCCACATACAAAATCCACATCATTGTGTACATTTTGTATATTAAAATACACGTTCTTATCTTGTCTGTAACCTCGTGTTCACAGGGTCAGAATCATAATATAGCAAAATTCAGAGAAAAGTAAAAATCTCGTGAATAAAGATTTAACGCATCAGTCTCGTGTCGGGGTTGAAGTCTTCGTCGGTGGAGTCGGAGGAGCCGCCGCTGCCGTCGGCTCCTCGGCCTCCGCCCCCGCGCTAGTAAGCTAGTATGGCATGACACTGACTCCTCGGCGACGTCGCTCTCGCCGGTCTTGTCGGGGTTGAAGTCCTCGTCGGTGGAGTCGGAGGAGCCGCCGCTGCCGTCGCGCTCCTCGGCCTCCGCCCCCGCACTAGTAAGCTAGTATGGCATGACACTGACTCCTCGGCGACGTCGCTCTCGCCGGCCTTGTCGGGGTTGAAGTCCTCGTCGGTGGAGTCGGAGGAGCCGCCGCTGCCGTCGCGCTCCTCGGCCTCCGCCCCCGCACTAGTAAGCTAGTATGGCATGACACTGACTCCTCGGCGACGTCGCTCTCGCCGGCCTTGTCGGGGTTGAAGTCCTCGTCGGTGGAGTCGGAGGAGCCGCCGCTGCCGTCGCGCTCCTCGGCCTCCGCCTTGACGCGCGCGAGGTACGCGTCGGGCTCCTTCTCCGTGTCCGAATCGCCGAAGTCGTCGTCGTACAGCGCCTTGTCCTGTAAGCAATACTAACATTTACCACCACTTGGCGCGGCAAGCGGCGTTGCAAATGAATTCTCATATAACTTCACTATCAGACATTCGGCACCCGTATCGAGCAATGAAAAGAGACTTCGCTGCACCTCACGCTGCTCGTCGTTGGCCGGATTTAACATAAAATTTACGGTACCATTCCAATTTAAGTCATTCACACAAAGAGGAATTGACACTTTTATAGCTTTCAAAATATTGATATCGCCTTAGATAAAATACGCGTTATTACGTGTGAGGTTACTTTTTTACTCATTTAAAATTACATTTAATAGATATTTCCTTGGTATACAACGACTATAGAAAAGATGCAGATATCAATATAGATATTCAATAAACTACTCACATTCTTGCCAGTGTTCTTCACATGTAGTTTCTTGGAGGTTATGTAGTCAAACAGTTTGTCATACTCGCCCTTCTCAATGCTGCTGAATGTGTGCACGCTGCCCGCTTTTAGTTCTATTTCAAAGTCGAACGACCTAGAAAAAGAAAAACAGAATTTATAAGTTTAAGTTTTAAAGTATACAACCTAGGTTACTTTGTAAATCATTTGTTTTTTTCATGATTTGAAAGAAACCCCGTGGAGTCCTGTGTTGGTCCAGGCCGCAAAAAGAATGTATGTACCAACGGCTTTTCTTGCCTAGCATGTCGTAAAAGGCGACTAAGGGCGTATAGGTACTGGGTCTGTGATTGTGTAGGCGATGAGCTAGCCACTTGTTACAACTTTTTCACGATTTTCCATCTGACCAAACCCAATTTTTGTAAATGTGGTCTTAAGGAACACAGTGCTCCTTGGACTCTGCCGACCTCTTCGCGGATTACAGGCGTGATTGTATGTATGAATGTATGTTGAAAGAAAGCGAATGTAGACTAAGAATGAGTGAGTTACTAATAAAATGCCTACTATATGCTGCAACGTCAGTTGGCGATTTACAAAAGAAGTTTACAATCTTGCAGAAAACGTCATGTATATAGTATTGCCGCCTTTTGCATGGTTGTGTATGAGTTTATAATATTTTTAGACTATAAGCAGGATTTTTAAGGATAACTCTTCAAATAGAGAGCACCAGAGGGAGCATGTTATACACTTTTCAACACACTTCCTTATAAAGTGGCTCTAATCCCATGGCAATTAGGCACATAATGACACCTATAATCAAACTGTGACTTTTTCATTACTATTATTCACGAGTGAGTAATAGTTTTTTTTAATATTATTGGTTGAGTTACGGTTACATTTGCGCTAAAAAGCTATCCGCGAAAAGCCCAAAAAAAAGAAACCTCATTTTTTAGTCTATGGCCGATGCGCGCGCATAGGAAAACTAATTAATTTTCCCGCCATTACGAAATTTATTAGTCTATGGCCGATGCGCGCGCATAGGAAAACTGATTAATTTTTCCCGCCATTACGAAACATTTTTCACAACTCGTCTCGTTTTCTCTTTTGAAGTTATTTAGTTAGTTATTAATTAAGATGTCTGCAAATACAATTTATGAAGAAAATGATTTATGTTGTACACCGCCCGATATAAGATGTGAAGCCCAGAACGTTATGGAAAGTTTACTACCAGAAAACTCAAAGGAAAAATATCTATTATTCAGAAGTGTGTTGAAAAACGTTGTATGATACACGTGTGTATTGATGATTACCGTCCTCGGCTCCTTAAGACCCTCGCCTGACGGCTCGGGCCTCAATTCACCAACATTACACACTTGTACCATAATGTACTATTATCTGTGCCATAATATATCCTTGTATTATTGAAATACACATATTATAACAACTTACTTGGTCGATGAAGCTCCACCTCTAGCAAAGTTAACGGAGGCGATCTCCTCAAACCGTATGTGTACGGGCGGCTTGTGGACGTAGATGAACCCCTTCTCCAGCGGGTACAGGTAACCCGCGGCTGCCTTGTACGAGCACGCAATCGCTGGCGTTTTGTGGTGTCTGCAAATTTAAACATTACAACTTCAATTATTTTACTATAGTTTTAGTACAGCGAAGGTAGCCTCGCCAAGTTAAGATGGGCATTCTTCTCATGAAAAGCCTTACTCTCGGAATCCGGCCGTTTGTATCAATTACAACCACAGTAAACGAAGTACTTGTACTGTCCTGTGGATGTACTTGTTACAAGCGCTCGCGGTAATGAAGTTTAATACAATGGTTTAATTTAATACTGTAATTTTAAATAATTCATAATAAACTATTTATTTGTAAAATGCATAATAATGTAAAATGTTGACGATTTAAAGTGCCGAACTTGGCCTATGAAATAAAATTATTTTTGATTTGATTTGGGCTACTTCACGGCACTAGTTGTGCAAGTGGTCGCTGCATCGATCGCCACCTGTACCTCTTGAATATCTCTTGCTTCAGACTGTGTTCGGTGCATGGTAATAGGCTCGCCCTCTGTTGACTTGGTGTTGAACTCTGTCTACTAATTCTTCAATTACGTTATTATTGAAGTGAACGAACAAATGTTACGGCAAAAATCTTAATTCATCAATATCGGTTTCGGTAGGCTCTTTGCCAAACAACCTTCGCTCCAACAGGAACTATGTTCGTATATTTATAGCGTCGTTCGTCTGATTTGGTTATTGTAATGTTAAAATTTGCAACACTTATTAGACTATCTTCTATCTTTAAATAAAAAATTAAGTGTTAAAAAAAATAGCAAGCAATAGATGGCCTCACTCCTGGGCACAGACCTTCCTTAGGAGGAGTATGGGCCGTAACACCACCACACTGGCTTAATGAGAGTTGGTGGGTAGAAAAGGTTGCAATTAGAGACCGAGACTAACAGCCTAATATGATTCCCGAAGCACAGAGGATTTCGAAATCACAAAGCTTTGGTAGCCCATTAAAGGCCTGACCACCGAGAAGGCAGCTTTGTTTTATATCGAAAGCCGAAGTGTACTAGTCACCACGCCACTGAGCTCCTCAATATTCAACATTAACAATGACTCATTTGATTGGACATGTTAAAATTATTACTGAAAAATTTCATAATATTATTCAATATTATCATTGGCATTCAACCTGAGTGATCTGAAGATAAGTAAGCACTACAAACAAACATTAGCCTCTCAAAATTCTATCTAAAACTTTTGTCACAATTTGTAATTTATAAACTCATTTAATCCCATATGAACAAACCCACTTAGTTTAAATTGTGCAAGTTCCAAGCAGAACTGTTTTGAAATGTTTTGAACTTAATATTTTTTCTCATTCAATATAGGTAGTACTGTATGGTTTTAATAACTCACCCTAAGAAGTCACCAGGCCCAGTAACCCTTCTGTTGATAATTACTTTCATGATCTTGGCAAGCACTTCATAAGTTGGTCCTGACAGTTCTTTTGCTATTTTTCCTTCATATTTTTCTTTTAGTTCTTCTCTGAAATATTTTTATAAAAATGTTAACGATTTATCAGATAAGGTAAGGTAATTTAATTGTTTAAATAAATAAAATCTTACTCAGTAAATGGAAGTTCCAAGGTTGTTTCCTCTTCAATACCAAAAAGAAGCACCAAGTAGTGGTACCGAGTCTGACCCTGTTTGATGGGAGGGTCAAGAGACACCACAAAGAACATCTGCCTTGTGTCCTTATGTGGCAGTAAGAACAATCGCAGAACTGTTGACATGGGTATTTTGTAGTCAAAAGTCTTACCATGAAGTTGGAAGAATGTTTGAAATACTTTGATATCATAACGACCACTGTAAAAAGTATACAATGTATTAATATACTGAAAATTAATTAAATATATTAATAAGATGACATAATACATTTATTTGTTCTACTGAAAATTCTATCTAGAAATTGTTTAGAACTGACAATGGATTTCTATTAAAAAATTTTTAATACTAAACAATACTATCCTCTGTCCATGTATTTTAATTAGGACTTGCATTTCATTAAGGAACTGTAAGATATTTTATTATTATTCAATATAATTACCGAGGAGTGAGGCATTGGAGTTCTCTGAATATAGCAATGGCATCTCCAGAAACTGAGATGACACTAGCTTTGTTCATGACTTGCTGGTGGAAAGCCTCCACTGCATCCATGTCTCCAGCCAGCTCACTCGTGGGTATGTGGAACCGCATTTCCATTAGAGAAACAGGAGTGTCATCATTCTAAAATGTAGTCATAAAAGTTAAAATTACTGAGGTCCTACAATTATTTCCTAATGTTACGTAAGAATTTTTAGAAAAGGAGTGTGTGTTTAATCTAAACAACCACATTCTTTTAATAGTCAACAGGCACAAAACTATAGTCTCGCAAACACACTGATAAGCTATTAAAGCTTAATAGTAGGCATGATGATAAAGGCTTAGACCAGCCAAAGCAAGCTGTCTGCTCAGCTTTTTATTTACAATATTATTTACAACATTTACAATATCAACCACTGAACCATTGATTCACAAAAGAAGCAGACACTTGGGAAGACACACCCTGGATCCAGGTGAAATTAAAACAATCTAAACTGGGAACATCTTATCTTTCTTAGACAGTGATCAGTTGATGGAGCTACTGTAGGGTCTTAAATAGTACTTAAATTAGAAAACTGCAACATTTAATTACCGACTTACCTGATGAAACTCTAAGGTCACTTCATTTTTGCCAGTATTGCATTGTGATACATAGTGTAAAGGAATCTCAAAGGCAGTGTTTGAGCCCACATTGAAATTCAGCACAGCCCCATTAAACTTGGCAGTGCCCCAATTCCAGCCTTTCAGGGACAACTCCTTCTCTAACATTTCTTTGTGGTAGTTTGTTTTGAAGAACTTTGCCACTTTTTCTTGTTCCTATAACCAAATAAGTTTATAAAGATACTATGAACAAGAAAATATTTAAGTGCGTGTCTAAAGCGAGTATACTAACCCCTTCTTTGAATCCTCCGTATCTGTGTAGAGTGCCGTTTTTCATAAACACACGAAGACCCCATGAACCAACGAATTTTTGGAAGTTAACAAGTTCTATATCATTAGCTGAAATCTGTTCCACTTTGCCTGTTTTGCTGTTCTTGAAAATTATATTTTGGTCTGTCATTTTTAATCGGCCTGAAACCTGTAAAATAGTAAAAATATCGTCATGAAATCCTTCCGAGTAAAATGTTGTAAACAATGTTCATAATTGAAGTTACGTACCATTGTTCCTTTTATTTCTGCTGAAACGTCATTGTACTCGAGGAACTCCATTATATTGACACAATAATTAATAAACGAATTTAATATATCCACGCGGCTTTTCTATTTTTCGTACAATGCTATCGAGACGCCAAACTTAAAATCAGTCCGGTAATCAGTCAACCACACATGCGAAGGAAGATAGAAGAAACTAAACGTCAATGTCAAGTTTAAAACCATTAACTGAAGATTAAAGTGCCAGCAAAAGAAAGGCAACTTTTTAATTGAACATTCAATTGAAAGTAAAAAATAACAGATTTGTTAGAAGAATAGCTATTTGTTCTTATTTAGCTTACCATTATTAATTATTGTAAACAATTCAATACGCATGCGTGACATAGCCGACAGTTATGCTTGATTATTTGCGACTGGCGTTTGACGGATTTTGACCAAGCGTTACTCAACTAATTTAATTCGCAATAGGCTAGTTGACTCAAAACAAAAGTAATGAACATTTTAGTACATGGGTCCGAAATATAACGATTACTGAAAACATGTGTTATTAAAAAAAATTATTGCTGCCAAAAACGCTATCCTCCATGTTCGTGAAATTATTATTAGTGAAGTAACGCATGGTCAAAATCCGTCAAACACAAGTCGCAACCAATCAAGCATATCTGTCGGATGTGTCCAAGAATTTTGTACTCTATTTGGATGCCAAACTCCCATACAATAGCATGAAGCAATGTTCTGTCTCGATCAGTAGGTGTTCCCTTTCTTTCACCCCAAATGATTCATTACTGTTAGCAGTAATGACTTGTTAATTTGGGGTCCAATAAAAAAAGATCAACATTCCGTTCGGAAACTATAAGGGAGTTGCCTCACTCCCTTATAGTTTCCGAACGGAATGTTTATGTCAGTGAATCATGAATGACAGTGACAATTCTTCAATCACTTTTTGTGTGCGAGTGTGAAATGCTGCGTTTTTAGATATTTACAAATTTTAAATTAATTGAGATCCATATTTATAAATCCTCGTGAAAAAACACTCAATTTGTGAAGAGACTTTTTATGCAATAAAAAAATTTTGTTAGGTTCTATAATTCTAAAGTCGGTCGCCCTGCTTTTAAATCCAGTGATTAGTGGTCGGTCACCGAAGCTGTTAGTTTTGTGGGTGTGATTTACATGTGAAAACCTTATGGCTTCGTTGTCGTTACCACGAGTCCTTCAGCTGAAGAAAAATAGTCTGGATGCTGAACGCGAACAGTTCGAAAAGTTTCAGGTATGTATTTACCTCTCCAAAAAAGACAATTTAATGTTTACCCTGTAACTTGCTGAGTGTCAAAATTACGAGTATTTATCAGCTTTTAGCTGATGAAATTTACAAAATCTATAAGCTCAAGATAATTTTTCTGCTGATAGCTAATTTGTTTTTAAAATAAATTTTAATATTTTTATGTTACAATAATAGACCCACTACATTTAGATTTAAGACTTGTTTATTTCATTGAAAGAAAGGAGAAGAGTAAATTTTGTGGTATGTAGTGATGTAGTTTCCATTGAAATATTTAGCTGTTGATAAATATTGCTAACAGTCAGTTAGAGAGATTAGAAAAGTAACAGTGACACTTCTTTGATATCAAACTATTTGTATATAGTGATAGTAAATGATGATCAAAAATGATTTTGGACCTATTGAACTGGACCTGGAGCCTAGAGCACAAGTGTTTTTTAAATTATATTATTGTGTATAATTGACTTTTATCTTTTAGTCATTTAAATACATTTCAAACCCAGAATTCGTCTTTATCTTACTCTGTGTATCTTTAATTTTCAAGAACATAATAAATAATATTATGCTAAAAAATATCAAACCCTCATAATTTAACCAGCCTCATAATTTATTACAATTTAGCTTTACATAATAGCTTTAGCTAACATAATAGTTGTTTAATCAAGACTAGGCAAGAGTGAAATGAATTACAAAGAAATTTATTGAAATGTGTTTTGTTACCTGTAATTATAGTAGAAAATATACAACTGTTCCAAAAGTACCCATAAATCTGTATATAGGTGATTTTGTGAATTTTGTGACTATTTAAGTCACAAAATTTGTTGTAAAATAAAAATTATAAAAATCTCTATCCCTACATAATATTATGACAATCAAAAAAATATTTATAAAATACTTTGTCCTTCATTTAAACAAAATTTGTTACATTTAATTTGAAATAGAATGAAATGAAATATATATTTACAACATTGATTTGCATGCAAATTTTATAAGCATGCATTTCCACACCTTTACATGCGAGTGTGTGTGCATGGGTACATATATTTGATCATGTTTTGTTTATTACATATTTATGTATTGAGTACGCTTACACACATCTGACACAATCATTACTGTTGTATGAACCATAAATAATAGAGTGACAGGGCTTGTGTAATAACAATGAGTGCAATAGTATCATCCATCATAATCTAATACCACTGCATTCAGTGCAATGACACAACTGGTAGTATCAACTCTTAAAAAATATATATGTATATATTTAGGTATTTCTCTTTAAAAAATACTTACTTGCATTCAGTTAGAATGAGCTAAAGAGAGTCGCAAATAATGGTTTTTATGGGTTATTAATATAACATTTAATTTGACAAAAGTGGCCAGAGACAGGAAACAGTGAAGACAGATGGAGGAGGCCTTTGCCAATAGGCACTTTGAAGTCAGACATAAACAAAAAAAAAAAATTAAATAGTAAGCTATTGTAATGATTTTAGATAATAAAGGATATTTTATTTAATATACCATTAAGTTAACAACCTAGAATGTTAAAAAATACTATTAATGGCAGCCATAATATGTAAAAGAATATATAAATATCTTTAGCTAGTGGTATACATGGTTTGTGTACAGGTCAGCCAAGCAAAAATATGTACAAATAAGACTTAAAAAAGCACTATTTACTTAGCAGTAAGGGTTGCAGAGTGGCAAATATACATAATAATGTTTGCGAGTGTACAATTCAGGACACTTTGTCCCGCGTCCGTCAACAGGGGAAACCGCTTGTTACGCCACAGTCACGGATGGTCGGCGGCCGCGTGGCGTTAACTGTTTCGTTACGTCAAACCTATACACTTCGCATCAGCTGAATAAACAAACACAATGGAATACAATCAAATATAAATTCGATAATAGTGAAACTTTTGAATTTGGGAATTTTTGATACAGCCCTATAAAATTATAGTACTTGTATGTTATATAATTATGGGTTTTTTTTTATCAAAATGTCAAATTACCATTAATTAAAAATACGCGAGGGATTTTGCTGTTTGAGTTGATATCGTCGAAAGGGAACTCAATACACGCGAGTACAGTCGAGTTCAAAAAACGTGGTAAAAATATGTAGGCATGTTTGACAATAAATAACTCTTATTGGAAAGGAATAAAGACTGCCGCCTGTCAAATAATCATACATATTTTTGAACTCGACTGTACAATACAAACGTGGTTTTTTAAATACTTTAAAATTTTTTGTGTTCATTGCAATCAAATATCTTTTTCTATCAAAGATCTTTTTGTAGTAATGATACTTATAGAATGACTAGGGATTTATAATAGGAATAGGAAGTTCATAGCAGGAATATAACTAATTGCTACCTATCCAGTTTCTTTTTTTATGGGATAGGGGGCAAGCGAGCATACGGGTCAGGGTCACCTGATGTTAAGCAACTACCGCCGCCCATGGACACTCGCAACACCACCGGAGTCACAAGTGCGTTGCCGGCCTTTTAAGTGGGAATACCTATGCTCTTTTCTTGAAGGTTTTCATGTCATACTGGTCCGGAAATACCGCGGGCGACAATTCATTTCACAGTTTAGTTGTGCGGGGTAGAATGTTGGTGACCAGTTTTTCGTAACAGGCAGGAATACCCCGATCCATTGCAATTTTTTGTGTCATCTGGATATTTCCTATACTATCTGGTTTTATATTGGGTCCTTACCTTTAAAATTGGTGTTTTTTTTCTCTCTTAGTATTTTGTCTGTAACTATAAAGATTCAGAGTATTCCTAAAAAATCCACCTTCCACCTTGTCTAAAAATAGACTATATTTTTGAGCTCTTTTGATTTGTTTTGATAATTTGTTGTAAGTTTAATTGTGTTAAAATTGGACACGGAGACAACTCTTTTTAAGTGCCTCCCGAATACATCATTTTATTTGCATTAACTTAAAAACGATAAATAATTTTTATGAAGTGTGATATTACACATATTACTTAAGCTTGTCTAATGATAGATGCCAAATATTATTATCTTTGGATTTGTTGTTGTGAAGAAAACTGAAAAAATTTTAGTATGGAAAATGCAGAATTCCCCAAAATCTCCATACAAAACACCAATTTCATAGGTCATAAGGACCTAATATTATCTATCAGTGTTATAGATAGCGATTGTTATGAAGACTTGACGGTTTTGATAACTTATCATTGTATACGGTAAAAACTGTATTACTTTAGTTTTACTCAGGATACCGAGAATATCGTGTGATTTGAATAATAAATAAATAAGTTAATTCCTGTTATTGGATTACGATCGAGTTCTGCTAGTATTTTTTCGCCTTTGGTAAGTTTTGAATAGCTTGTTTCTTCTGAGATAGAATTGTATAACTGGACATAGAAATACGAATTTGTTTGTGCCTTTGTTCTTCTAAGAATGCATTTATTTTGTAATTGAATAGGCTTAAGTGACGTAATCTAGTGAGTTTAAAGAACGCGTTTTCTTCAATTTTATATTCTGACTTGTATTTTATCGATATACAAGCTGCTGCCCACGACTTCGTCCGCAGTTACTATGGTTTTTTAACTATCCCACGAGAACCCTTTAATTTTCTCTCAAAGTCTCAGCCCGATCGGTTTAAAATTGACAAAGTTTCATACAAACTTTCATACCCTATTTTATCCCCTTGGGGGTAGAATTAATCAAAATCCTTTCTTAGCGGATGCCTAGGTCATAACATCTACCTGCATGCCAAATTTCAGCCCGATCCGTCCAGTGGTTTGGGCTGTGTGTTGATAGATCACTATGTCAGTCACTCACCTTTGAGTTAAATATATTTACCTTTTAGATTTCTAGTATCTAGCCAATAATGAAAAAAACGCGTACCTAAAATATCAAAATCATTATTAATACAATCCGATAAATAAACAAATACGATTGTGATTTACTTATCAAAATAATATCGACGCCATATTAGGCAGGGCAGGTACTAAATGATATGAAAATTATTATAGTTTTAAAAGATATTTTTAAACAAAAGGAATTTTAATCATAGGCAATAGTAACATTCGATTTATATATCATAATTCATTGCTATTGATCGATCGAAATAATCACGTCATCTAATTAATCGGCAAAAATTTTAATGAAGGTAGGTAGGTCAGAGGTAGGTACACACGTATCGTATATACGTATCGTATATACCTTCGCCGAGGTAGACCAAGCTCAGCTATTAATACGCATGCATGCGTCTTATATCATATCACACCTCATGTAAGATACACATCCATGCTCAGAACATTTCATCCACAATTCATGGAATATAGTAATTTTTAAACTTTTTTACATTACGTTGTTTCCACATCGTTAAGTAAAGAAAGATGTCTAATGATATCACCTGCGGCGGCTAGTAACCTTCTTTATTTATTTGGTGATTCAAAGGTGATTAATATCGCATTTTTATCTCGATCAAACTACCCATGCTATGATAATAATATAAAGACGCTTTGTACAGCTAATATCAGAGTAAAATTTGACACTTAGTGATCAATTTGTGTTATTTTAAAAAAAAATTCTTTTGAAGTCAAATTTGTTTACTCAGTTTTGCTCATGACTGTACGCCCGCTTCTGTTCAAACCTATATGTAGTCATCTCAGATCTCTTAGGCAGATGTTTGTCTGATAATACAAGCATTAAAATTTGTACTACATGTTCATGTGTTCTACCCTTTGGGTTCGGAAACTTAACAAAAATTTGCGGAACAATTATGTATTCGTGTTATTGTGTCCTACTGGGATTGTAACTCGGGACCGCTAGTAGTTATTTTATTATTATTAAAAGTCAAGGTGTTTAACACATCTGCCTACCCCTTTGGGGAAAGAGGCGTGATGATGTGTTATGTTAAAGTCAAGGTTACTACTTACTTATTTGGCCGCAGCCGTCAAAATGTAGGTTAATATGCAGTCTGATATACGTGAAGGTATTAGAGTTGATATAACACTTAGAGATAGTTTTATGATTTAAATTAGTGAATGATTGATTACAAATTAGTGAATGTTAGGAATCGTGACGTGCTAATAATATTAATTAAAAATCGTTTTCCGATCATAAAATTTTTTGAACTGACCAGATAGCCTAAAAAGGCACCACAGGCATTCCTCTAGTAATCATTTAATTGCAAATATTATAATAAATTCTTGCGGTCTATTGTAATTGGTAAACAATTATTACACTGTAGAAATCCGATAAATGGTTTACATTAGACTAAATTGTACAAGTGTATTATTTTTGTGTCCCGTGTTGGTCCGGGACACAAAAGAATGTACCAACTGCCTTTCTTGCCTAGCATGTCGTAAAAGGCGACTAAGGGCGTATTGGGTACTGGGTCTGTGATTGTATAGGCGATAAGCTAGCCATTTGTTACTACTCTTTCACGATTTTCATCTGACCAAACCCAATTTTTGTATGGCTAAATGTGGTCTTAAGGAACACAGTGTTTCTTGGACTCTGCCTACCCTTATGGGGATTGCAGGCGTGATTGTATGTATGTATGCACAGAACAATAAAAATGTTCTGTGTATGTATGTATGTATGTATTATTTTATTTAACACAATCGACAATCAAGCAGATTGATGGTTTAATACTACAAATCTTACTAGGATTCTCTGTCTCGATCCTTGAGAAGCATGGCAAGAAGAAACTCTTCAATTTAACATTCTCCCCTGTCCCATGACAATCAATAGTCGTGTAATACATCGAGATCAGTAAACTCCGGCAACTATCAGTTTCCGCTTGCGCCCGTATCGGGATGATAAACTTGGATAAACTCGTATTATAATAGATCTTTCCGCTCGTTGGATTAGTTGGGTTACTATGTTAAGTACAATTAAACCTTTATAGTGGTCGTCCATAGTAATTTAGGACACCATATAAAATAATTACAAAATTAAAGTAGTTACAATGAAGATAAATGATAAATATGACTGTTATGGAAATTACCCAAAGTTTTTAATTGTCCATAAAAAACAAAAGAATTCTGGGCTTATACGTATTATCGTACAATTTAAATGTAAGCCCTTATGATAAATGTAAGAAGGGTGACTAATGCCACAAATGTGAAGTACCTACCTTATTACAGGTTAATTCCACAAATTCTGTAAATGAGAATGTTGCTATTTTTATTAACACACAAACACGTAGACGTAATGAAGGAGTACTGTCCCAAGTTGCGAGAATAATATACTAGTTTGTTAAAATTTATATTGCCTTCATTGTTAAGAACTTAATACTCAGAGGTCTATTTTAAGAAATCGTATTGCAATCAAAGGGGTGATGTCACCCAAGAAAGATCTGAGGACTCTTGAACCGACTGAGCTATTTTTTTAAATAAGTTTTTCCTATGGTAAAGCTAGTAACTTTTATTTGAAATATGTCAATTTAGCATTGAGTCTAAAAATAGTATATATTTTTCTCCTCTTGGACAACCGTGAAGTCATCAGTCATCTTATTTTAGTTAAAATTGGAAATTAAAACGAAATTTATGTATGAAATTGATATCCGAAGACCTTGTTTATTGTGTTATTTTACAATCATAAGCTGAAATCTTATAACAAACCTAATGTCAATGCGAACCAAAAAAAACCAACAAACTACAAAACGTTATTTTTATGTTGCCTTCGCGTTACTTGCAAGGTATTTGAGGTCAAGACATTATGCAGGTATTTGCTCTTTATAATGGTTTCCTTTTAAGTGAATTGTTAATAAACATACCCTACCCTACCGTGTGTAGTAACCTTAGGTCAGAAATCGGTTTTGGTTCTGGCGAAATCAGATTTCGAAATTCTCATAAATACTTCTCATAGGTGAATGTTCTTATACATTTTCAAAGATAACACTGGAAATATGTATGGCTTTGAAATCCTTCTGTTCTAGTGAATACAAGGTGTGGGAACATATCTGTAGTAATACATACGGCAGTATGACTAATGCTACCGTGTTGGCTTATGGAGTTTTCCTTAATGTGCGAATGACTAAACTGCCGTGAACAGATGGTAATCCGAAGTGCAGTAATGTATTAAAATACAGATAACTGTACGTATAAGCGCAGCGGTATAAATGTTCTCATCATGCAGTTGAACCTTTTCCCCTGACCAACTCCACTTATAAACAAAACTTATTTTTTTTTTAAATTTTAATATTAAAATTTGACACAGTCGTTCATCTTGATTTAAATCTACATATTTGTAAGGCTAAGAATGTTAGAGGGAAGTACAGATTAAGAAATGCATGGTTTCAATTGCATAATTAATGGTTTTTACATCCATAGGTACAATCAGATTATAATTACAACGACATTTTAAATATGAATAAAAAATTTGGGTAAATGTACCAATAGCCGTCACTTTCTGAACTAAGTCGACTTTGCAGTCCTGCTACGTAGAAAATGTATGAGTACGAGTTTATTACTTTAAAAAAACTGACTCTTAGTTGACCAAACCAAACTACGAAACTTTAACACACTTTAGTTAGATCATAAAACCTCGTTAGAAAAATCTTTGAAATTAATCCATACTAATATTATAAATGCGAGAGAAACTTTGTCTGTCTAGCTTTCATGTCAAAACTACTGAACCAATTTAACCGAAATTTGATACACAGGTAGTCTAAAGCCTCAGAAAGGACATAGGCTACCTTTAATCCCGATATTCCCATGGGAACGGGTGCCATGCGGGTAAATGTAAATTAAGAACAAAACGTCACTGGAAACTTTGCTTCTAATAATAGAGTAGGAGTAACTTTTTAATTCCACCAATTGAGGCTACTGTTACAATATGAAAAATTCAGTGTTGAATAACCTATTTATTGAGGAAGGCTTTAGGCTATAAGCTACATACCATCACACTATCTCAAAGTAAGTCTTCTACGCAGACGAAGTTGCGGGCAAAAGCTAGTATAATTATTATATTATACTTAATGTAAACTTGAGAAATATTTAGACTGGATAGTTAAAGAACTAGTATTCATAATTGTATTGTCTAATGTCTATGCTAAGGATAATAACCTATTATATTATTGTATAGGTCTATGAGTTATATCATAAATATCATTAACGTTGCAGTTATGGCGGTCAATGTGCATGTCCATTTGTAGATTATTTACATGGTCGATGGATTTGAAATGAAATAGCAGTATGCGCCTATTGTATCTTTATGTAACGGAATGTTTAAATTACCTGTGTACGGGGTTGTTGCCCCCATGTAATGTTAGTTTGTCACCATCAACCTTTGTTCAGTCAACAGTAATAGGTTCTAAATATTAGGTCCTTACCTATGAAATTGGTGTTTTGTATGGAGATTTTGGGGAATTCTGCATTTTCCATACAAATTTTTTTTCAGTTTTCTTAACAACGACAAATCAATATTTGGCATCTATCATTAGAAAAGCTTTAGTAATATGTGTAATATCACACTTCATAAAAATTATTTATCGTTTTTAAGTGAATGCAAATAAAATGATGTATTCAGGAGGCACTTAAAAAGAGTTGTTTCCGTGTCCAATTTTAACACAATTGAACTTACAACAAATTATCAAAACAAATCAAAAGAGCTCAAAAATATAGTCTATTTTTAGACGAGGTAATTATTTTTTAGGAATACTCTGAATCTTAATAGTTACAGACAAAATACTAAGACAGAATAAAAACACCAATTTCATAGGTGAGGACCCAATATAAAACTTCACACATTCACATTAGGTACCTACTCTTAATTGTGACCAAAGTCTACGTTTACGCAAGTGAACCACTTTTATGAAGTAATCTCATAAGTGCTAATAGATCTATTTTCTGTAAGACCTGCTGAAAGTGAGTGGCTACATTATAAAAAAACATTTGAAACTTATTTAAAAACTACAGCAAATGTTAGTCTCAATACTCAGTAATGTCATACTGCCTGATACGTCGTAAAGTAGTAGTGAACGTAGTAAAGAGCAACATTATTGTTAATAATGTAAGCAGGAGGCAGACGGGAAGTTGGCTGGTACTTTGTAGCCGCTCGTCGGGCGCTTTGCGGCGCGGGCGCAGCAATCACCAGCCGCGTCTGTCGTATCCTCTTCCGGCCAGCCTCCCAAATCTATACAATTATATGTATTAGTTTAACAAATGAACATGTGAGATGTGCATGTTTTATCAAATTTAAATTCTGATCTGTTTTAGACTTTAATGTAATATATATTCACTAATGAACTTTAATGATAATTACTCTCTTATTTCAGGCCACGCGCATTTAAGCTTTTTACGACTGATGCTGGCTTTTTTTTTTTTCACTTACTTATGTATACTATACTTATGTATACCTCTTACTCTGTAAAGCTCCACATATCAAGTTAGGTTTGCATCTGAAAGTTAAAGAAAGTCTATCCAGTTACATGGTACTTTTATTAGTTATCTATAAAACATTTCTCCGAAGGATTAAATTACAGTTTTGCGAATATCCATAACAGTTATGCATGACTGGCGCATTTTTTTATATTGGCCGTGTATTTGTCTTGCTATGCTGCGTTCACACGAAGACGTGCAGTGTACAGCTATTTATTGCGTCCGTGGTCGTAATACCTGATAACTTTGGTAACTTAAACTGCACCATCTTCACGGACCATGACGGAAAATCAGAGCAGAATTTGAATACAAATACCGCGTATCATGTTACTGTTTCTTTACACTGTATGGTTTTTTGTATAACGTTTATTGTATATGCTGTGAACTAGAGTGCGAAGACTCATGAAATTTAAAAATAATTTCATTAACAAACGTTATTAAAACTTAAGAGATACATCGTTTTTACGTTGCCGTTAATCACATAAGTTACAATGAAATATAATTATTGCTATTAACATTGTTTTTATCTTTCTTCAACTACATAGCGTAATAAATGATAATTTTGCTGAATACAACCATGTGGTTTTATATGGCATTGAATGCCTCTGTAACAAAGGTTTATAGAAATCTTGCGAGCCTCTGTACCGACCGGCTGACAATATACAATAGTTGTTGTGAAATCGTGATTTTGTGGGACAGATGCTGTGTATCTCAGCTTACCTTAGCCGAGATGTGTGGGTGAGCATATTATTATTTTCTACCACGGATCTATATTTGAGATACCTAATTTGTAAATATCCAAAAATTTCGATAACATTTACGGATCCACATACTAAACAAATTATCGTGGACAATTTTCAATATTTCAATTCAATCGTTATACTCTACAATGACATAGTATTATATATATTTATTAAAATGAAACGACGTGTTCTTGTCATTTGATGTATTTATAAAAACCATAAAGTAAAATACTTATAAAATACAATTATTTAATAAAAGAGGCTGGATCGTGGCCCCCGACGGTAAGGAAATCAGCATGCTTAGGAGGCTCAGGATCAGTAATGCCAGCTTTTCTACCGGTCGACGCAGGACCCCCCCCTCCTTTCTTTGCCACGTCTACTACCCTGACGACGTCATCTTTACCCGGGTACCTATGTTGTAACTATTCGCCCTAATAGCCAACATCTAGCCGATTTTCGGCTATGAGCCTCAATAATATAAGTAACAAACAAATCGCGTTGCAATGAGTGCTGTCTGGAGTTCCATCCTGGGGATCAGTTTTAAGGGAGCTAGTCTAGTTTTTCCACCGATTCGTTCGTTTAGTGAAGGTAGAAGAAACTTAATAGTAGGATTTACTTGGATCTAGTTTATTCGCTTAGTGTGTAGTGTGACCTTAATTTACGGTCACTCAGCCACCAAAGATTAAAGTGTTTTATAACGATGGAAACCTTATTGCTACATGTAGGTGTCACACTGTATTGATTATTTTATTGTGGTCTGTTTATGCGTCTAATTTGGATATCTTTTACTATTTATGAATTTTTAGAACAATAAAAACAAACGAACACTGGAACAACGAGGATATTGGTTTATATTATGTTTATTTATGTTTTACACAAAAAAAATATTTTATGGTCTTACGCTATGATCGCTTGCTAAATATTTGAACTTATTTAATTTTAGGCTATGCAAAAATTAACTTTTTCTAAAAAAGTTATAATATCTATGTTTATTTGTTTGTTTCAGGTAATCATCAGTTCTATGAAAGAAATAAGTGTTTTCTTTAATTCACCATGACGAGTCCGTCATAAGTGCCCCCGCTATAAATTTGATCCATAAGTTAAAAAATATGAAAAAATATAAACGTAGAACTTTAAGGTCCAATTGCATCATCGAGAGTTAGCACCTAACCCAGGGTTTGTTTATATATACGGCCCAGGATTAGGTACTAACTCTCGACCGCGCAAGTGGGCCTAAAAAGTCTTTCTAGAAAAAATATTTTGGACTTGATGGGTTGAACAGTTTAAAAAAAAACATTACAAAATAATTTCTGAACTAAGTTTGTAATTTAACCGTATATTAAAGCATTTGTGTTAGTTTACCTATTTTATTATTCGGAACGTAATTTTCAAATAAAAAAATAATTATTCAAATCGGTTCACGCAATCCAAAATCACCACCGAAAACCTAACATCATAAACCGTCTAGTTTGTATCGAGAGATGGAGAGAAACTACGGAACCCTACACTGAGCGTGGCTCGACACGCTCTTAGCCGATTTTTTTTCTTATTCTTAAACACCTTTGTTGTTTAACAATAATAATTTCTATAAGCTTTAGATAGCCTCAATGTCATAACCTCCTAACATAACTAATCATCATCAAAATATTACAACTTACAAACTAAAACAATACTAAATAATAAGTGTTCTGCTGCGCATTATTTCTGACTTCTGACTGAACCTGATAACTCATACGAATAGCTGAATGAGTGATTTTTCTGATATGTTACTTTACTTAAGTCTAAGGGCATGTATGCAAAGTCAAGTATAAAAATATATGTTGCATTTGAATGAAAATATTATCTTCTATTGAGAAATAACGATTTTCACTATTCAAAAGTGTAGGCATGTTTTTGCACGTGACTGTACTTTCGATATTACCTATGTTGATAAAGCATTGGTTTTTAATCACATTAAATCATTCATTTTTAACTCAAATACGCTCGCTACAGCCATCTTAATGAGCTTTTATCTAATGACTTATTAGTAATTTATAATTTAAGAAAAAATAAACAAGCAGCCTTCCCACATTAATGTTATAACCTTATTAATATTTGTCCTGTGCAAGGACTAAGTACCGTGACTCCGTCTGGTGGTCCAAAGTGGCCGTGGAAATATCCCTAAAAGGCAATTTTATTACCATATTCGGGGTATAGGTACGAGTTCCAGATTTCCATTATACCTACTATTTATAGAAAACACTTATATTGATAAATAACTCAAATAATATTTTCATCAAACAATAACTATTTTCATTTTCACAGTGCCCATTCTTAATAGGAATTGCTGTTTTGACCTTTTTAGACGCCCTGGTAGAATTTCGAGGATAATATTAATGAAAATTCGATAAAAGTAAATAACGGTGGTTGTAGTCAGCAAGTGCATGTTTCTTTGTGCCTTTTATCACTAACAGCCTTTATCCATTGCGGCGCCTAATTTTCTTTCAGTGTCACACCTCCGCACCTAACTAATGCATGTCGGTGACTGAGCATCAGAGCACTAATAACTTGCTATGGCGACCGGTGTCAACGATAAACGTTTCTATCAGCTGGTGAGTTTGAAATCGGAATAGATGGGTAGACAACTAGAATAGAAAGTCTGGCATCCAAGACGATGAAAAGAAGTACATGTCTAATAGTAACTGATGAATATTGAACTAAATGTCGCGATCAGTAGTTTTTTAGGGAGCGTTATATTTAGTGCAAGTAAATTTAATAGTGTATGACAATTAAAATTAATAATTGATATAATTAATATAGTGTAATTTAAAATGTCATATTCCGGGTATTAGAAGTATCTACTTTCTTCTCTTCGTTTTGGATTTGGATATCAGCTCTACCTATATTGATTTATCTTATTTTTGTCCACATTTTTTTTTTATGTTTTGCTTATTTTTTCTTTCACAATGATTAACACCATATCCTAAAAATCCTATATGGAAAAAATTTGCCTTTTCAATATTGTGTTAGCCTTTTAAGTCTTATAACATCATACAAAATGGATTATGTATTCTAATATTTGTAATCACATGAATTAATATCCACAGAAACAATAGGAAACAATGGTACAATAATTTGGCGCGAAGTGCTATATTTTTTGTTTGAAAATTGATTCAAAATACTTAATAATAATTGACTTGAATTAAAAAATTTTATTGTATGTAACCCGTCATCAGCAATACCGAAAAATGAGCTCTCATATTTAGCAAAAAGTAATAAAACGAAGTTTTACCATACATTACTGAAATGTAGAAGTTATTCTATGTAGGCATTTATATCGCGAAAATAACTGTAACTAAAATACTTTCCACCATAATGTTACATTCACTAACACAAAAGCAGAATCAGATAAAGAACGTTTCAAAGAGTTATAAAAATAATATGCAAATCTCCCATATGAGAAACAGTTAATGCTATTTAGTTTTTTGTAAGGTTAATGTTGTACAACACGCTAACTGTATGATTTTAACTTATTAATTGAAAGTGTTGCGAATTTTTGATACTGATAAGGCATTGAATATGAATCTTTGCAGAGATTTGAGTACCAGTCAGTCAGTCTTATTTTATTTATGTTGTTATGGGCTCGAATCCCGTTTGGGCAGATGTTTAAGAGATGAATACGATCATATGAATTTTTTTATTAATGTCCCACCTTTTATTATATCGCTTTTTTATTTTCAAAGTTCTGTTTTTAGCACGTTTTACCAGAGTAAGAAAGATTTACAAAAGTATGATAAAGTGTACAAAAAATTGAGAGGCGCTTCCCAAAAAACCAGCGCTCTAAATATCGTGTTGTTGACAAAGAAAAAAATGAGATAATAAATTTATTGACCAGAAAACACAAAACACATTAAGTCTATTAGTATCCGACCTCAGCACAGGACGCATTAGGAGAGAAATAACGTACAGTCAACAGCACTTCAACAAAGCAACCATAACATTCGTATTTAAAGAGTCAAATTAATTAGTGTTCTCTAATTAATGTTACATTTGAAATGATGAGTTGTAATGTACCTAAAGTTTGTAGTAAAATAACGTTTTGCATAATATCTGAAAGAAGATGTTGTATTTAAATTAATAACACTAAAGTCAATTAAACTCACTAAAGCAAGACTCCTAAAGCATGAATAATAATAATAAATAGCTTCAGAAATTAACACATATCAGCCAGCCCCATTTTAAGCAACTAATGCTGCTTGTGTTACGGATAATAGATGACGTATATTTAATATATAAATAGGTAGATATAAATTCTCATGAAATATACAATACATATATAAACATCCAAGACTGGAGAATGAATGCCTGTATTCATCATGTAAACATTTACCCCCACCGGGGTTCGAACCCAGAACCTCTCGAGATGGCGACGCTTCACACTCTGGTATACAGACCACTCGACCACGGAGGTCGTCATTCACCGCTATTTTATTTTGTTTTGAGGCAGAAACAAGTGTAATAGATTTGATCGAGTTGTTTTGCCGTGCAGATTTTTTACGCTGCGTCAGATAGTGGCCTTGGTGTTAGTATGTTAATGTAATTCAGAGATGCAAACTGCAATAACTATGTTAGTTGCGAACTAATGAATGGATTGCACAAGGCTTATGTAGGTAGAGTCAGCTTCAAATATAGCATACAATATAGTAGGTAATAGGTATATTATTATAGTAGGTCTATATGAGGAGAAAATAATTGGATGTTGAGCTAACGCGTGACAGATGAGTGGAAGACATGTTGTGCCGCTCTTTAAAGTAGAAAAGGGCAGGAACAAGAAAAACTCCTACCTTCTTTTCTTATATGTATACCCACCAATAACTATAATCCATTTTTTTATTATGAGAAGTGAATTGTGAAATGTTCTATTGAAATATCAGTTAGCCTTAGATATTTCAAATTATCTAACGCTAAGTAACATTTAAAACTGACAAAAAGATGTTTGAATAGTGTTCGATACACAAACTTGTGATGCCACACGTCTCTTGTTTTTCATCATTGTTGTTTATTTTTACTCAATTCAATACAATTTTGGCATTTATGATAATATGGTGTTAGATGGTTCGTAGATAATCTCACTATATCTCAACATAAATCACGGTTTTAGTCGTAAATAATCTTCTATATGGTAAACAACTTTAGTAAACGATTACGCTGCATTTATCTTTAACTATTTTTTTTCTTAATTAAATAGAATAGAATTTAATAATATGATAGGTTACGCTATAAGCCCTGGGAACGGCTCGGAGAATTGTTTTGGCAGATTACATGAACAATAAACACTGAGATTATAATAAATAATAAATTGTTCTAATTATTTTTTCGGCAGCTTAGTTCTAACATATTTTAGACATAGTAGAAGTAATACAATTTTATGTGTTTATAGACGTTAGCCATCCAGAAGGCGATCAATGCCATCGAGACCCCGGTGAAAGAGAAACATGTCCGGAGCACCATCATTGGCACCTTCCAGGAGCAGAGCGCCATCACCTACTGGGTGAGAAATTTTTTCATTACCGGAATTTTTCTGTTCTTTGAACCAAGAATACCTAAGTCAATGGCCGAGTGGCTTATACTATTTCAATGTTTCGTCATCTCTAGAGATTCTAGGTTGAAATCCCGGTTAAATTAATCTTTTTTTCCAATTTAGAAATTAACACCATTCATTAAAAGATTAGTTAATAATTTTTTTAATGTTTACAAATCTGAATTGTTGGTTCCTTTGCTTCTCTTGCAAATAGAAATAATATCATCACGCCTATATCCAGATACGTATGTTCAAGCAGAAGTGTAATATCCACATGTTGACGTTTAAAGATGGTGGCGGTGCGTCTGCCCTTACAAGACAACCGCATTGTGGCGTGGAAGTTCTGCCATGTGACGCACAAGCTGCTGCGCGAGGGGCACCCCGCCTGCCTCGACGACTCGCAGCGGCACATTGGCATGATCGAGAACCTGGGCAAGCTATGGGTGACCATCTCATTTAATATTTATATGTACTTGTAATGCAACTAGTGCAAGTTCTGCCGTGTGATGCCCAAGCTGCTGCGCAAGGGACACCCCGCCTGCCTCGACGACTCGCATCGGCACATAGGCATGATCAAAAACCTGGGCAAGCTATAAGTAACCACTCTCATTTAATATTTATACGTGTAACTAGCAAGTTCTGCCATGTAACGCACAAGTTACTGCGCAACGGGCACCCCGCCTGCCTCGATGACTGGCTGCGGCACATCGGCATGATCGAGAACCTTCGCAAGCTATGGATAACCATCTTGTAACGAGGCGCTATATCAGTATTGGCGACTCTTTGCTCTTATTGCCTCTTCTCTGGCCATTTTCTCTTAGTTTCGCCCGCGACTATTGGTTTGTTAACTATCCCACGGGAACCCTTTATTTTTCCGGAATATAAAGTATCTAAGATGTTGACCAGGGATACAAGGTCATCCTATCACCATGCAAAATTTCATTGAAATCGGAACATCACCTTTTCACAATCTTACAACTCCGATTTGATAAAGTAGTGCTTATTGATTAAACTTCAAAAAATGGTTTTTATTTATTAAGTTTAGTGTGCTAAATCTCTCTTTTGCTACTAGGTGCACCTCCGCGAAGGGTACGGCAAGTTGGTGTCACTGTACTGCAGCTTGCTGGTCAGCAAGCTCAAGTTCCACGCTCGCAATCCCCGCTTCCCGGGCAACATGCAGCTCACGGCCGACGAACTGGACGCCATCGCGGAGAACGACGTCAATAACTAGTACGTACAGGCTATTATGATCCCTATGCTTGGATGTCAAGGCTCATTTGTGGGTGGCAAATCTTTTTCTTGCTATTTTTGTTAAGCGGGGTATTAATGTCCTTTTCCATTTCTTCTTTCTTTTGTGATTTTAGCGTGGATATAATCCTATTTGCATCTGTTCATGTCCTTAACAAAGGTCTATTGTTATTTGTGTCAATAAAAGTTATTTTAATTAAAGTGATGAAAGTTATATGTCTGTACTCTGTGACTGGATTCTTTTTAATAAACTTATTTTGTTTTCTTTACAGTTTCCAACTATGTGTCGAACTCTTTGACTATATGGATGACATTCTAAACTTACAAGCTGCAGGTAATGCTCACTAATATTCTTAGGGTCAGTTTTTTGATCCGTGGTCTTGTTGACCAGTCGGTTGAAATATGGACCAATAGCGAAAAAGTATGATGTGACAGCTTGTCCAATAGTCTAATTTTCAAATTAACTAAAGTTAAATAATCATAGACAATTTAACCACAACACGTTGCTGGGATTAGTAAAATGGCGGCTGGCGGCACAGCTGATGCATATTGCTTCGAATTTTCATCGCAAATTTAACAATTTGTAAAGCTGATGTCATAGATTTTGGTGTTTCTATTGACGCTATTGGTCTAGATTTTAACTATTGAGGTAACTATTACTACAGATAAAAAAACCCCTTAATAATTCATATGTATGTTGGTGCTTTAATTGTTCATTCATTTGGCATTTGTTTTTCAGTGTTTGATAGTTTAGGCAATGCTCGTGCCAACTCGATGACGGCAAGTGGGCAGTGTCGTTTAGCGGCGTTGATCCCATGTGCGCAGGATTCGTCTCAGATATACGACTGTAATGTGAGACTGCTATTCCGGCTACATGCATCGTTGCCGGCGGACACACTAGCTGGCCATCGAGAAAGGTAACATTTAATAAACAAGCTTCTTTAACCTGTCAATGATTATGGTCAGAAAACCAGACACAGAAACATTTATATTGTTTGCAAGCACCGGTGTTCGTGCTGACCCTCAAGGGCTAAACTTGTATAATTTGCTTCTAGATTTCGACAACAGTTCAAAAAGTTGAGTTCATTCTACAAACACGCTAGCAGCTTGCAGTACTACAGAAATCTATTGACATTGCCAGTCTTGCCGTCGAATCCACCGAATTTCCTATTACAGGTAAATATCGAAAATGAAAGAATACGGTGATATGAGAAATTGTGCTTAATTACAACTGTTTTATGGTCCATTTCAGAGTGATTTTGGGACGTACGTGACTCCAGTGGTTTCAATACCCGAACAGCCTCCAGATGATGTCGATGCAGTCGGATCTCTTATTGACACATCGGATACCATAAGTCAAGTAAGTTCCAATTCTTATCAAATTATTATAGCGCAACTAGTCAACGGGCACAAAACGAGACACAATATAAAGATCTATTGTTTGCGAACTCCGATGTTCCTGGTACTCGACAAGGGATTAAACTAACCTTACTAGGTATGTACTATCATCGATGCTGTCAACGTGTTTTTTTTATCCAAACAATATAGTCTTAAAATTCTATCCTTCTAGCTATCCTTTATTTTCATATGAGATGAGAGAAAACTCTTTTCTCCTTGGCAAACTTATGGTTAGCCAAAGTTTTGTAGGTCTTTATCAAGCTAGAGGGTATTCATCTTTATGCCACAGGCTGTTCACATTTTTTACGGAATTTCGTATATCCTTATTCAATTTTCTGGATCTAGAACTTGTTGTTCTTGTAGCATATGACATCTTCTAATTGATTTTGCAACCAAAAATGTAAAAGGTGGAATAAAATTGCTGAATTTGTCCGTTATTATCAAGGTCTCTTGGTGGCTAATGAATGTTTGGCATAGTTTTTGACGTTCATAAGATTTTGTACGCCTAACATAATTTTTGTTAAGTAAAAAGTAATTTCCCTTAGATGACGACACCAGATCAGATGGAGGCATTCGAGAGTCGCGCAACGCCATCGCCGCAGCCCGACCCCGTGGTGGAGCGCGACCGGCTCATCGACCACCTGCAGAACGAACTGCGGAGGATGAGGTAACACATATTACCAGGCTCATAGACCACCTGCAGAACGAGCTGCGGAGGATGAGGTAACACATATTACCAGGCTCATCGACCACCTGCAGAACGAGCTGCGGAGGATGAGGTAACACATATTACCAGGCTCATAGACCACCTGCAGAACGAGCTGCGGAGGATGAGGTAACACATTACCAGGCTCATCGACCACCTGCAGAACGAGCTGCGGAGGATGAGGTAACACATATTACCAGGCTCATAGACCACCTGCAGAACGAGCTGCGGAGGATGAGGTAACACATTACCAGGCTCATCGACCACCTGCAGAACGAGCTGCGGAGGATGAGGTAACACATTACCAGGCTCATCGACCACCTGCAGAACGAGCTGCGGAGGATGAGGTATATATTCAAAGTATACACATCACCAGCCCACATAAATCCCACTGCTGGGCACAGGCCTTCCTACTTGAAGAAACATGTGAGAAGTTTGAGCTGTAACATTACACCACCCCGGCCTGGTTGTGTGTGGGTTGAGTGGGTTGGGTAGAAACGGTTGGAATAGCGACTGCCAACGTCTTAACGTGAATTCAGAATCACGGAGGACCTGACATCATTAAGTTTGGACTGACCATGGCCAACGTAAAACGTATGAACCACTAAGCCACTCAAGGAGGAGCTCGGTGGCGTAGTGCTCAGTGCGCTTTGGCTTCGATTGAAAACAAAGCTACCATCGCCATGGTCAGGCTGTAGATGGGTGACCAAGACTTTGTGATCTCGAGCTCCTCCGTACTTCGGAAGGCACGTTAAGACGTTGGTCCCGGTCGCATTTGTGACTATTTCTACCCACCAACCCGCATTGGCCCGGCGTGGTGGTGTTACGGCCCATCCTCCTCATGTGTTTCTCCATGAGGAAGGCCTGTCCCAGCAGTGGGACGTATATAGGCTGATGATGATGATAATACGTTTGTCTCATCACATGATACGTTTGTAGACAAAATAGAAAATCAATCGTGTCTCATCCAAAACCGGAAGCGAATACTGGAATACTGGAAGATGCAATGTGAGTGGGGCAACAAAGTGGAACAAATACGTCACCAGCCTATATACGTCCCGATGCAGGGTGCGGGCCTTCTTACTTGGACCATATGATTCAGAATTCGTTCAGATAATGATGACAAGTCATAATATTTAATATTTTTTCAAAGATTTTTTATCATGATATTACCTATTTCGTGTCTCCTTCTAAAGTAAATGTTGATCTGGAAGTTCTACTTTTCGGTCATAACAATATTTGAGAGGTTGATACTTGATCACCAAGCATTACAATATTTATTCCAGGAACGAAGTGTCAGAAAGAGTGGAGGAACGAAATAGAATTTTGAGCGCGATGCGAGAAATGTCTTCCGGTCTTGAGTCACAGCTACTCGTAGTTAAGGTAAAGAAATTATTATTTATATTTATCGAATGTACCACGGGGAATGTTCTGAAGAGCTTTTTAAACATATCCCACCCTCCCCTTTCCTGCTAAGGAGCACGCGTGCTTTATTGCGTAGCTACACATATACGGTGACCTCTTTGCCCGCACGTATTAAAAGGTGTAGGGAATCATACTTTGCTCGTACATACAGAGCATGGAATTCCTTACCGGCACACGTGTTTCCTCCATCCTACAGCATGGGTTCCTTTAAAAGAGGCGTGAAAAGGCATCTTATGAGCCAGCAAGGTGGAGATGGCTAGGCCTGCATCCATTGGTATTGCCCTAGCAACCTTTGCGTATGGACTCATCTACAGCTTACCATCAGATGGTGTTAAAACCTTTGCTGGGCTGATTATTAAAAAAAAATGTATATTCGTTTAAAATATATATCATAATGTTTGTTGTGTTCAGTAGGTACTTTGTATGTGAAAAAGATTTGACACTGCCAAACCTCTTTTTTCTTTGTTTTCGTTTTCGTATAAAACTTTTTTTTGCTGCTCGCATGTGTGCTCTACAATTTCACATTTGCTTATTCAAGAAATATATAAAACCAGAGCTATTATTTACAGAATGAGCTTGAGCAAGAGAAGAAAAGGACTCAAATGCTAGAGGTACAAACTCCGGAAATAAAGCGTACGTAATTCTTTATTAATATAATTATTTAATGTATTTGTATTTTAAAATTTGTTTTACGGTTTTTATTTATCTTGTAGAGAAGTTAGCAGAAACGGAAGATAAAGCGAAAGTGACAGATGAAAAGTTTCAAAAGTTAAAGGGTGCTTACACGCAACTCAGAGAAGAACACATCAATTTAATCAGACAGGTGGTTATTAAATATTTACGATGACAATATTTTATTGATATGAGTATATGAGACTGCAAGTCGAAAATAATTTGTTTCGTAAAGATTTTTATGTTTATAACTTATTTTAGAAAGCCGAAGTTGACAAACTAACGACAAGCTTACGAGCAACAGCTGCGCAACACGAAAGCGCTAAGTCTGCCCTCCAACAACAGCTCAGCGACAGGATAAAGTAAGAACATATCATATTTCAAATAGCTACGGTCGCGGTCAGAAAATGTTTATCAGTTTTCAAATTAAATTCTTTATCACTCTGTTTTTAATAAAGTCTATGACATATCAAGTTACTTATTACCCTTTGAAAATTAATATATAAAGTAATTAATATATGAAGTATGGAAAAGACAAATAAATGACAGTTATCATAAATGGTTTTTTGAACGTCATTTGGACAAAAGTGAAATTATAGTCAGAAATTTTAAAAATAAGATGACAAAATTTTATTTAATTAATTAAAGATTGTTTTTTTTTTTTATTATTTATAATAAAAAAAACTGAAATATTAAATAAAAGTTTTCTTTAAAAAGTTATCGATACATATCATTTATTAAGCCATTTACTTAGTCATACACGTCTAAATGTCGTCGATGGATTCTCGTGTTATTAAAAAATATAGTTATAATCTTTGGGTATAATCTATGATCAAATCAAATTGATAAGAAATTAATAGACATTTCGTGATTTCGACTTTTTTAACTTCAATGTATGCAAGCAATTGTGATACTTGAGGTGGTAAACATTATCTGACCGCGACTGTACAGAGATTATAACACACAGATCAGATTATATGAAGCCTTACACATATTTTCTGATGATGAAATTATTTGATGAGAAAACTATTGGGTTTTTAGAGACGTCGAATTACTACAGCAGAGCGCGTCCGCTAGCGAGGAAATCGAAGCTTATAAGAGTCAGTTATCTAACTTAAGAGTCGAGCTAGAACAGTCCAGACTAAAGGAGAATGAACTTGAAACTCTACGAGCGAGCATGGAGGCGTTAGAAATAGAACACAAAACTACCAAGACTGAACAAGAAGAAAAACTAAACACAATAGCGAACGAATTAAAAGAAACAAAAGAAGTATTAGATAAAATTAAACAAGAAAAAGTCGAAAGGGAAAAAGAACTTAGCGTTGTCAAAGAAGAATTAATTTGTGTGAGAGAGAAGAGTGGAGATGAATATAAACAGGTTTATGAGGAGAAGGAAGCTGCTTTAAAACAAATCTCAGAATTAACACAGCAATATCAACAGGAGAAAGAGGTTAGTCGCAATCAAATAAATTGTGGTAACATTCTTCATCAGTTTCTTTAACGTTATTCAAAAATGTTGTCATCTTCTATAAAAGTAAATTAACATCAATTGTTATTGATAAGCTAAGCTAAGAGTAATAGTTTTACAGATCGATTAATAGTTTTAATGGAATTTTACAATGGATTTGAAAATCGTTACAGAAACCTAGGTGTTAATAATTCTGCATGTTTATTACATAAAAGCTAACAATAATATAGATATGCATGTATCATTTGTAAATAACAGGTTAAACCAATCGCTGGTGTAGTATATTTTACATTTGGGTTCAGTTTTCTACTTGTAGGTTTTTTTAGAGTTCTTTTATAATAATGTAACTTATAGTTAAAATTTCAATAGGAACAAATTCTTTACATTAACAAATTTCAAACGGAGTTAGAAAATTTGCAACGAAAGTTAATTGAAGCTGAAACAACAGTAGTTAATAAGAGTGACGAACTCAGAGAAGTGTTTCGTAACAAAAGCGACGAAATAGAAAATATTATTAATGTTAAAGATATTGAAATAGAAGAAGCTGTCGGAAAACTTCAGATTTTTCAAAATGAAGTTAAATTACGATCTACAGCATACGACGAAAAAATTAAGGATCAAAATAATAGAATTCATGAACTTTTGGAGAAAGTAATTGACCTCGAACAATGCCGACATATAAGTCAAAATAGGACACAGGAATTTATTGCAGAAAGGGATGCAGTTCAGTTAAAACTCAGTGAGGCAATGTCAAATATTGATTTACTTGAAACTAGATTATCAGAGAACTTAGATTCGCTCTCCAAATACGAGAAATTATTAGATGAAACGCGTCAAAATAGTAAAATAACTTATAAAGAATTAGAAAATACCAAAAGTATAGAAATATCATCATTAAATGATGAACTTCGCCTAAAAGACGACGTGAGACTAGAACTTGAAGCTGTGATAGGAGAAAAAAATACAGAGATAAAGGAATTACTTGCAAAAATAGACAATCTTACATTAATATTAGAAAATAATAATGGAGAACATGATGTGAAAATAAAAGAACAAATGATGGAAATCGCTACATTAAATGATAAATTTCAAACTGCTATTGAATGTAAGGACAGTGTCATAGAAAATTTAAATATTCGCTTGACTGACAAAGATAATGAAATTGTTTCTCTTACTGGGGAAGTTAGCAAACTCACAGAGGTGAAGGAAAACGTAGAAGAAGAATTAAATGAGTCACAAGCTGAGTTGGAAATATGTAAAAATGAGTTTTTAACTTTAAAAGAGGAATTTGATAATATTGTCGATCAAAATGACAGTATTGTAGCACTGAAAGAGACAGAATTGAGTGAATTAAATAAAAAACACTCGGAACTTTGTCATGAAATAAATTGCTTAAAATTAGAAAAGCAGGTTAGTTTTAAATTTGTGTTGTGTCGTCCTTACTTATGTTGTTTAATTTAATAATGTATGTTTAATAGGTATTCGAAAATAATTTAAAAGAAAAAGAGGAAATTATCAATAGTATAAAAATTGAAAAACAGTCCTTGAACGACGATAAGGATACGATTACTCACGACCTCAACATTTTAATTAATAACTTGAAATCTGAGTACGCACAACTAACTTATGAAAAGGAAAACCAAATACAAAGTTTAAATGAGCAAATCGAAGAAAAAAAATCAACCTTTGATTTGCAAATGAGGGACAAAGATGAGCTTTTATTAAAGGCGAACAGCGATATTGAGAACCTCAATATTCAATTAGAAGAATTGCGGATTTTAAAGCAAAAGGAGAAAGAAGACATGGTACATAACATGAACGAAAAAGATACTTTAAATCAGGTTAGGCCATCACTTTTTAGAGTGAAAGTCCATTCACCTAGAATTCATAAAAACAAACTTTTTTCATCTGGTTATGGTGCTACTCTCATGTGAAAAATTATAATAAAAAATGCCAATTCTTTTCTTTATTATGTGTTTTGGTTTTTATATTTCGCATTTTTATTTCTTTAGTTATAGTAATTAACCCTTAATGTTTTTTAAGCATTAGAATATATTTACCAAATTCTTCCCATTTTAAGTGTTCACTGTTCTTTTATACTTAGCTTTTCAGTTTTTCTCCAGGTCATGATTCTTAGCGTTAGTATTGCCTTTAATGCTTATAAAAAGCATGAGAATAGACTCTAATCGCATGTTTTATTTTCTTTCTCTTCCTACCTCTACGGCTTGGCTCTGCATCTCTGAAACGCTGCAACTCTGCAATACTCTGCATGCTATGGGGATCTGTTGACCTGCAATCAATCGGATCTTGCGTTAAGTATTGCATGCTGTTTTCATACATGGATGTTTAGACATTGATAGCAAAGTTGGACATATCAGATAATAAGAGACTGACTGCTGAGTCTGAATTACAGGATTTGTTACAACAAAATTCTGTTCTGGAAGCAGATATAGCAACACTCAGAATTCAATTGGAAGAAGCAAAAAAAGAGGCTGACAAACGTAAGTATATTTTTGCAATAATGCACTACAATGATAATGATGTTAATGATTCACTACAATGATTTAAGTTATGAAATACTTGGCTTTTCGTCATTATAGTACTTACTGTTTTTCAATTTTCTAAGGTGCTTTGTCTTAGGATTCTTTTTCTTTGAATTTAAAAAATCTAATAAAGGGTTCGGTGAGCGGTCCAGATGTGCGGTCGATACTTCCTGTTGGATAATTATTTTCTCAACTACCTGGCTTCTTATTAGTAATAAAAACGTAGAAGCACACATGTATTACTTTATTTCGACACAATATAAGGCAGATGTGTAACCGAAGGGCATGTATGGAGATTGTGATGAAAATAAGCAAAGATGTGTACCAGTAACTTTAATCTCTGCCTACCCCATCGGGGAAAAAGCGTGAATTAACTATGTATGTATAAAGCTTCGACGAAAACTAATACCCGATATAACTACAACAGAATGTTCGAGGATAATGTCATGTGCGGGCGAAGCAGCGATGGAAGTGACTCAGGACGCGATCGCGGTGTTCGAGGGCACGCAGGAGTCGTCCCGCGCCGCCGCCGACCTCGCGGCGAAAGCTTTGGAGGACCTTGCTAAACTTTGCCAGGTAAGCCTAAGCACATATAAACACTTGAAAAATCACACACACAACAAATGTCCAGAAGTTATTTTTTGGAAAAACCTTCCTAGCTTCCGCAGAGAACTTTACTGTAGGCTGGTTTATTAGGTGTCGTTTACCGCTGCTCTTGTAGGACGGAGGTAATAGTACCCAACACATCACAAAACTGACTTTCGGTGATACAAGGTTTTGCAAAAAAGTGTGTTTGTGTGTCATAGGTGAAGGGTAACGAAGAGACGGTGGCGAAGTCCGCGATTATAGTGGCGCACATCACGGCGCAGCTGTCCGCGTACATAACGGAGCTGGCGAACGTCTCCACGGACATCGAGCTCTCAGAAAGTAAGCATAGTGTTTTAACTACTTAGATCTTACCTTTGTAATGATTCTGATATAACTAACTTTTACCTGCCTCATCCTATGTATTACCCAGCAAGTGGTGAAATGGTTGCTATAGTTTATGTATTCCTCGAATGAAACCTTGACCTTTTTCACCTTTTCGGCTTCTGTTTTGTATTTAATTTATAGTTTTATGAAAGTAAAACCATATAGAAATCCATTCACGGTTATAATGTTGCCGAATCGTATTTCAGAATTGCACACAGAGTGTATGTCGATGTTGTCGTCGACGAAGCAGTGCATGGAGTCGATAAAAGATGGCGTGGTAGATAGTATGCTGTGCGCGGAGGCGCGATTCGTGATGCTGGCGGCGGCGAGAAGCGCGGCCGCCGCCGACCGGCCCGCCGCCTCGCTCAGCGTCGACGACGAGCTGGCCGGCATGGACCGCGCCATCGAGGAGGCCGCCTCGCAGATAGAGGTACGGGGCACTGACCCTGCTCTCGTCACACACTCACACACACGCATCCCGCCGCCTCGCTCAGCGTCGACGACGAGCTGGCCGGCATGGACCGCGCCATCGAGGAGGCCGCCTCGCAGATAGAGGTACGGGGCACTGACCCTGCTCTCGTCACACACTCACACACACGCATCCCGCCGCCTCGCTCAGCGTCGACGACGAGCTGGCCGGCATGGACCGCGCCATCGAGGAGGCCGCCTCGCAGATAGAGGTACGGGGCACTGACCCTGCTCTCGTCACACACTCACACACACGCATCCCGCCGCCTCGCTCAGCGTCGACGACGAGCTGGCCGGCATGGACCGCGCCATCGAGGAGGCCGCCTCGCAGATAGAGGTACGGGGCACTGACCCTGCTCTCGTCACACACTCACACACACGCATCCCGCCGCCTCGCTCAGCGTCGACGACGAGCTGGCCGGCATGGACCGCGCCATCGAGGAGGCCGCCTCGCAGATAGAGGTACGGGGCACTGACCCTGCTCTCGTCACACACTCACACACACGCATCCCGCCGCCTCGCTCAGCGTCGACGACGAGCTGGCCGGCATGGACCGCGCTATCGAGGACACTGACCCTGCTCTTGTAATGTTCCCCTTGTCTCGTGATCCTCACTCCTGAGGGTTAAAATTCCAGCACGGCAACAAATCCTGCACAATACCCTCGCTTCTGGTACTCACTTTAACTCAACATATGGATGGTCTCATTTGACTGGTGGTGGATATAAATAGGTGCTGCTTTTATTGATATTCCGTCATCTATTTACTTACTTGGAAACTTAAATATATCAAGTGTAACGTGGATGTTATTATCTCTTCCTATCTCTTTGGGGAAAGAGGCTTGATCTTGGGTTGGGTAATGTCTTTTCTATCTTCTATTTCTGAGGAAGGAGAAGAGTTTGTTTTGGAGCATATCAAAATTTCTCTTTTATTCTTTTTCGGTATTTAATCCTACATTCATGAAAATTAAAGCATTTTGACAATACCTTTTCTAACAGGAGCTGTTAACAGCGAGTCGAGCAAGCGATTCCGGGGTGAAACTAGAAGTGAACGGCAAGATCCTGGACGCGTGCACGACGCTCATGGCCGCCGTCAAGATCCTCGTGCAGGACTCGCGCAAGCTGCAGAACGAGCTCGGAGACCCGAAGACCAGGGAGAAGATGTACCGGAAGAACCCCCAGTGGTCCGAGGGACTCATCTCTGCTTCTAAGGCGGTTGTGTTCGCGGCCAAGCTGCTTGTGTGAGTTGGCTTCTATTTTACAGTTTCACGAGGGCGGGTATATCATTCCATTTTAGACTCTCTCAGTTCACAATTTACTTGTGGTCGTTATCTTCTTGAACTAATATTGTTAGGCCACTGATTCCATTTTTTTAAATGAATTGTATGAATTCAGGTCGTCAGCGGATGAGGCGGTGGGAGCGTCGGGCCGCGTGGAGGGCGTGAGCGCGGCGGCGCACGAGGTGGCGGGCAGCACCGCGCAGCTCGTGGCGGCGTCACGCGCGCGCGCGCCGCCCGCCAGCGCCGCCCTCGCGCGCCTCACCGCCGCCAGCCGCAGCGTGGCCGCGGCCACGGGCGCGCTCGTGGCCGCCGTGCGCGCCGCCTCCGCGCTGCGCCACGACACCGGTCAGTACACACACACACACACACACACACACACACACACGCGCGCCTCACCGCCGCCAGCCGCAGCGTGGCCGCGGCCACGGGCGCGCTCGTGGCCGCCGTGCGCGCCGCCTCCGCGCTGCGCCACGACACCGGTCAGTACACACACACACACACACACACACACACACACACACACGCGCGCCTCACCGCCGCCAGCCGCAGCGTGGCCGCGGCCACGGGCGCGCTCGTGGCCGCCGTGCACGCCGCCTCCGCGCTGCGCCACGACACCGGTCAGTACACACACACACACACACACACACACACGCGCGCCTCACCGCCGCCAGCCGCAGCGTGGCCGCGGCCACGGGCGCGCTCGTGGCCGCCGTGCGCGCCGCCTCCGCGCTGCGCCACGACACCGGTCAGTACACACACACACACACACACACACACACGCGCGCCTCACCGCCGCCAGCCGCAGCGTGGCCGCGGCCACGGGCGCGCTCGTGGCCGCCGTGCGCGCCGCCTCCGCGCTGCGCCACGACACCGGTCAGTACACACACACACACACACACACACACACACGCGCGCCTCACCGCCGCCAGCCGCAGCGTGGCCGCGGCCACGGGCGCGCTCGTGGCCGCCGTGCGCGCCGCCTCCGCGCTGCGCCACGACACCGGTCAGTACACACACACACACACACACACACACACGCGCGCCTCACCGCCGCCAGCCGCAGCGTGGCCGCGGCCACGGGCGCGCTCGTGGCCGCCGTGCGCGCCGCCTCCGCGCTGCGCCACGACACCGGTCAGTACACACACACACACACACACACACACACACACACGCGCGCCTCACCGCCGCCAGCCGCAGCGTGGCCGCGGCCACGGGCGCGCTCGTGGCCGCCGTGCGCGCCGCCTCCGCGCTGCGCCACGACACCGGTCAGTACACACACACACACACCGCAATTTCAACTCTAGACAGTCTTCGCCTGGAAGATCTGAGAAGTTTGGAAGTCCGGCATGACCATGGTTAGAGAGTTATCGAGCGTGTCGGCTAGGTTAGGGTAACCTAGCCGACACGCTCGATAACTCTCTTCCTTTCGACTCTCCATGCCGTCTCTTCTTTTCATTTTTGTCATCTTTTCTGACTGTAGATCTATTAGTTTTAACTACTTAATTGTTAACTTAATACTTTACTTAGTTTTAACTAAAAAATAAATAAATCTTTTCTACCATGCCTCCACCATGCATCTCGCTCGTTCCATATACCACTTTGACGTCTGCCTCGTCTTCCAATCCCGCGCGGGTCATTTCCAAGTCAGCTAGCATTCCATATGATCAGTAATCAGCGTATAATGTCGTCCCACAGAAGCGCTGGACACGTCCGCGCTGACGCTGACGGCGACGCGGCGCCTGGAGATGGAGAGCAAGGTGCGCTCGCTGGAGCTGGAGAGCGCGCTGGACGCAGAGCGCGCGCGGCTCGCGGCGCTGCGCAAGCGCCACTACCAGCTGGCGCAGCAGGAGGAGGTAATAACCACACCATCATGGGAATAGGATAACAATGAGGAGCTCGGTGGCGTAGTGGTCAGTGCGCTTTGGCTTCGATCGAAAACAAAGTTACCTTCGCTATGGTCAGGCCGTGGATGGGTGACCAAGACTTTGTGATCTCGAGCTCCTCCGTGCTTCGGAAGGCACGTTAAGCCGTTGGTCCCGGTCGCTTTTGTGACCGTTTTTACCCACCAACACGCATTGGGCCAACGTGGTGGTTTTACGGCCCATACTCCACATGTGATTCTCCATGAGGAAGGCCTGTCCCAGCAGTGGGACGTATATAGGCCGATGACCCATAGGCAATAATACTGCTTTCATTGGGAGATTTTATTGTCTTCTTTATAGCTATACCACCGAGAACCAGCCTTTAAAGGATGGGCTGCTGTCATCTAAAAGAAACAAAATAGCATTCACATTTTTCTCAAGAAAGCTGCTGGACACAGGTCCCGCTGCATAGAGAAAAGCATACGTGCCGTAAAATCAACACGATGACCGAATGCGGGTTGGTAGAGAGAAATGATTTCAAATGCAACGGGATTTATGGCTCAAAAGACGAAAACAATATGAATTCAATGAAGATTACGTGACAGTTGACATTTCAAAATTAAAGTGACGGATGAAATCACTGTTGCCATTAAAAGAAATTAGTTCAATCAACTTATCGCAATATGGCGAAATTGTTCCACCTACATTAACTTTTTAGTACAAGATCCATTCCGAAACAATTGAAATAAAAATCACGTCTTCCGACAGCGCTAAATGCCGACAAAGCTTTATTATTGTTTATAGTCTTGATTGTCCAGCGGGGCAATGGCCATTTTATTATTTAAAATAATACAGTTAGGACATATGTTTGGCAATGAGGTGTCAATATTATAGTATTAAAATGATAACTTTGTTTCAGAACGGAAATATGACGAACGGGAAGGAGTGAGCATTGAGAGGCCGTTTTTAAAACTAAGTCAAATGTAAACTTGATGTTAGAAAAATGTTATTCGACTGATGTATTGAACTACAAACTGCTTGTCGTGCGTTATTTTTAACTGCATTTTTCGTAACGAATCATTCTTTATTTGCATTTTTTTACAACGAAACTGTCTATTTTATTCTGAGAAAGTACAGTCTTCCTGAGTGCAGCTCAATTTAGGGATTTATTGTTTATGATAGAAGCTGGCATGGATATTTGCAAACGTAAAGCGTTTATTCTAAAACAAAAATCAAAACACCAATTTTATCAATGTGTTAGCTAGGATATACTATGTATAATAATTAAGTAGATTATCCTGTGTCGGTTTTTAGCTGCTGTATTTTGAAAGTGAAGAGCATAAAATTATTTTACAATGTTTACAATATTCCACTGAAATATTCTTGAGTTCGATAACCTTCAGTCATAACATAAACAATACAGAAGCTAAAACTTTGGCGTCGTACGATAATTGCGTAGTGCGTAGTTGCGCGTCAAGGCATTATGCCGTTAACTTTATTTTTGTATCATCACGGGAAATTAGAGGTAAGGACATTGATCAGGAAAGTAAGCTTTAACACATAAGACTTAAGGTACGGAATCGTGAATTGTGTCTATAGTTGTATAGCAAAATATTTTATCGTGTATAATTTCCTTATTTACATGTTACTTTAGTGTTAGTTTAATATAATATAGTGTCTAATGAATTGCTAGTAAACATTTTTTTGATGGTATATACGTCACTTATAGTCCCGACATCACTACATAATATTTGATAAGTACCAATCTTTTTGTGTAATATTTACTGATCACTAATGATTTTACTAATAAATAAACTTATATATTGTTTTATGTGCGTTTCAATTTGTCTATGTCTCATAGCCTTGTTTGTTTCCTATAGCTGAAGTGGTTGCAAGCAGTTGAAATACCTATTAATAAACTAAATGGGGATGCGGATATGTACTGCTCTAAACTAAGACGTGATCTTAGATTAGAGCACTTATTTATTAATTTTACTTTACTATTCGTACATAAATACATATAATCACGACTATTATCCCCTAAGGGTTAGTCAGAGACAGTCAAAAGCACCGCAAAAGCAGTCCATAGCCATAGTCCGCGCTTCAGCGTGACAGGTGGTGAGTCCTTCGCCGAAACAAGCTTTTGGATGGTTGTGCAGCTCTAAGTCCATTAGTCGCCTTTTTCGACATCCGAGGGAAGAGATGGGTCGGTAGTATTTTTTTAATGAGCCGCTACCACACGGCTTTTTATTATTCTTCCCGGTTAAAAATTTACAGAATTGGATAAATAGGTTCAAATGTTTTTGTAACGTTAGAGAAAGCTTATGTTAAAACCCATTGACCCCATTATCAGCGAATCGTATATCTCAAAAAGCTCGAGGCCGACCTGCATCCACCCACTTGTCACCTCAAATAATGTTTCTGCATTAATTTTTATTTATTTGTAACTGGTAATGTTATAGAAACATTACTTTTATGTATAAATAGTCTCAGTTATACGTGAAATTACTACCTATTCATAAATACGCAAAATAGGACATTTATGCGTAGGAGAGTAAATACTCCAATAAAACTCGTTATACTTACATAATTCGCTATATTCACTGTATTCGTAACGCTAAGAACTAATCAAAGCATGGCAACATTGTAATTACAAATTTAACAAGTAAACTTGAACTACCAAACAGGTGTTTTCAAAACAAACAGATCATTAAAGAAATTCATAAACTATGACAACAAAATGCTCTCTATTTCTGGAATGATACTTTAGGATAAACATTACACTTACACGGTTAATACTAAAGTAATACAGTTTAAAAAACATAAGTAATCAAAAGAACTTTCATAAGTACTCATACTTATATTATGCTGGTGGATCTTTGTGCAAAATATATCTAATGACTAACAAAACTATTTGGACAATCAAGCAGAAAGAAATGTGAAGTTCTTGTAAATACATTTAGCTAGGCCAATTAATTGTTTATACATACCAACAGTAAAAGCCATAATGCTAAATTCAGTTGTAACTGCGAGCGAAATGTATGAAAAACAATGTTTTGATCATTAAAAGACATAACCAATTACATATATTAAAACTAACTTAAAAACTTTGTAAAATGTTTTAAATACATTTTATTCTTTGCTTGAAATATAACAAACAAACATGATGTTGACATTATTTATAAATTTCCGCTCGCAGTTGATCTTGAGCATATGTGCAAGAAGCCATCACCCATTTACTGCACAAATTTAAAAAGATAAGGTGATGGTAAAACCCTCGAAAATTTAGCACCAAATGTTGGCTTCTCACTTTTATCAGAAATCAATAATTTTTAGAAATACCAAATTAAATAGTAAACATGACATACACAGTTAATTCTAAATGGACTGCATTCCTTATGGAAATCTTTCTATAAACATTACATGTACTTAAGATAACAGTAACTGCAATGATTTCTTAAAAGAAAATTAAATACTGATTATTCTTTTTGAATACAAGTCAGATTTGTAATTATGTTAAGTGCACAAAGTAACATAATATAAATAAACTATTTCATAGACAATGCACTAATAATCATAATTAATGATGTATTAGTATTGATCAATACAAAATTTATGGAGCATTATTTTAAAAGAAAAACAAATACTGGCATTCAATAAAAATAATCATGTTAGATCAAATCAGTCAAATAATTCACAACATTTAAGAGGAAAAAGGAATATGAATTGCAATAAATTTCAGAAAAAGTAGAGTACATTTTGTTTGATAGTAAGATGTTACAGTGGGGGCTCATCCCACTTGAGGTGCTTCTCTGGTGTGAGGTGCACGATCCGGACATGCACTGCTTGGCTCTTTTCAAACTTCGGAGGAATGGGGCAGAGTCTGAATATCACTTCATCTCCAGGCAGTGGAACATACTCTCCTTCAATGCTGAAAATAACTTGTATTATGTAATAGAGTACATAAATTACTGCTAAATCTAATGTTTTGTTTGTACATGACCATGGTTTTGTTTTCTAAAGGGACACATTTCTGCCAGAGTAAAATCAAGGAGAAAAGCTTAAAGAAAAAGGCATATTTTTTATATTGGTAGAAGAATATTTCATATTATGTTGTAAATGTACTAGAACTCAAGGTCATGTATGTATTATAGGTTATGTGAATTTAGTTTAAGGTTCATGAAAATATTTTCAGTTTTACAGAACCACTTTTTTTAAGTAAGTTCAAATACTAGCTTTACACAGCAACTTTAATACAATGTGTTTAATGTGTCTCATATAAAAACAATATTTAATTTTGATCAGTGTAGCCTTTTGGTATGTTTATCTTAGTTACAACTTAGTTGTGAACAGTCAAACAAACACAATATCTGATTGTCAATTGACTTAAAACAAAAATAGTTGACATCGTCTATTGTAGGGTAGGTATTATAATAATAATTACAAGCTTCCGCTGCAATACTCACTCAGAAATATGTACGAATATATCCCCACCACCATTTTCTGGTGTAATAAAACCGTGTCCTTTCGCACGGCAGAAAGATTTTATTTTACCATTTTCCAATGGATTATGTAGTGCCCTCTCAGACCTATAAAAATAAAAGATTTAATAAGTTTAAATTTCATTATTTTCTCTAATATGATTTCATTTACTTACGTCGACGCAGTTCTATTTCGTCGGGTAATAATAGGACTTGGAAGTTGTAACAGTGAATTAGATTTGTTTGGGGACTCGTCGCTATTAAATCCATAATCATTAGACATGATTACAAATTAAAGTTATTTTATTAATCACGATTATCCTGTTCAACGTGTGATGGAAAACAAAATGTCAGACACCAGACAGACAAGAAGTGTGACTTTTAGTACAAACAAACGTCAAATGAAATAGTGCTTCATGTAATGAACTAAATAGAACGAACTTTTAGTTCATTTTATGTGTTTGTAAGTACTAATTTAGTAAAATTACTGAAAAAGAGATTATTTTTACTAGGTAATTACTAGAAGACAAATAACCACCAGGGCTATGATAAATAATAATTTATTTATTTACACCATTACAAGTATATTATTAATAGCTATGAAGGTTCACCAATAGGATAGTTGACTCATATCAAAAGTTATGATAATAACAAACAACACCACACATAGTACCTACAAGGTTCGAAAATATACAAAGTTCTATAAATATTTGGTAAAGTAACGCAACATGTAAACAGTTACTTACTACGCATGGTCAAAATCCGTCAAACGCCAGTCGCAACCAATCAAACATGAATGTCGGCTGTATCAGCCTGTGTCACGCATGCTTATTGAGTTGTTTACCAAAATCAAAGAGAATATAATCACTACGTTTTAACCAAAATCATGACCTTACGGCATAGATATCATTCGAATAGACCTTTATGACCGAAAGCTTTTTTGTCCGTCAAGGAAAAACGTAATTTAAAAAGTATTGTGTTATTATATAGTAGTATCGTCGTATTAAATCCCCATGTTTTATTTAGTACTTTAATGTTAATGGAAACTAATCTCTACCACATTTAAGTGTGTAGGTGGATCGCGATGATGAATCATTTTTAACCTAGAAACGTTCGCTGCTACACATAGGCCTCCTCCATAAATCTTCACAATAATCGGTCATGTGGTGCAGTGCACGTAACCTTCATCAGGATCGTCGGTTTACTAAAGCGCTAAATGTTATGAACTCTTATTTCTTGCTAGTAAAATAAGACACTTGAAATTTATCAGTTTTTACCAGAAATCCCTCTTTTTTCTCTAGGGGTTTTTCCATTTGTAAAACTTAGCCACCAAGACACAATCTACGATTGTTTGATAATGCCATAGCGTTAAGAGTCTAGTGTAATTTCACTTCGAGGAATGGCTATACTCTAGACATCAACAGTCGTAAATTTTGAGCAAACAGCTAATATCTATTTAGACCATTAATATACATTTAATTAAATTTTAAACTTTAGAGATCAATATTAAATATCAAACATTTTGTCGCTAAAACCATTATTCGGAGGAAGGAAAGTAAGGAATAAGTAACAAGACATTAATAAAATAAAACTTTATGGAGTAACATTATTTATTACTTGTAATTTATGTAAGAATAATGTACATAATATATTTCAATTAATGGTAGATATTCATGTTTGAAGTAAGTAATAGATACATTTAACGTTATCGTCGCTGCTTAAGTGAGAACTATTTAAATAAGCACCTCTGCACCTTACTATAAATTTATTAGACCATTAAACTAGAATATTTAATAACAATCGTTGATAAATTTATTATTTGCAAATTTATGCATATTCATTGAGTATATTGCATATTCTTGACTTTTCTGGAAGGCGAATTTTCATTTTTGGGGCAGGTATACCTTCCCAGTCCCCCTGTAAACGTAGGAAACAAAGTGAGAAATCATTTCTATCAAGATTGTTTTTATTTACATACTGAATCTAAAATGTGAAGTACCAACACTTCACGTCTTAAATTAAGTATGTATCGTATTTTTCATCAATACTGTTTTGTTTAACTCTGGTGGAATCGACTCATCAAATTTCCATTATCTTTTGTTAGTTGAGTCATTAAGTGGGTGGTTGAGAGGTAAAAAATAAGTACACAATATTATTAATCTAAGCACTCAAAGAAGTAATGTAACAAAAAAGCTCAGTCGGTTGAGGTCAGAGTCTCGCTGTAGCCATTTTATATAACTATAATGATTGTAAGCATAAATGCCTAAAGAAACGTCCAAAAAAAACGACCGCGACTTAATCCTCGTTTATATCTTATTGTGAAAAGAAATTGTTTTATTTATTAATTAATTAAATTGTATACCCACCTGAAATCGGTGTCCATCTGATTTATTACATTGCATAGATATTGAAGACTCTGTATAAAGAGCGTTCAAAGCATTAGCTCTCAGAGGAGTCCATGGTGTAATGGATAAATAATTTGCACGAGGTGCAGCATTATAAGAAATTTTCATGTTGTCAAATCTGCAATTTGAAAATAAGCAATAAAAAAAATTAAGAAAATATGAAAATAATAACACAAATTTATTGTCAAACCACTTTTTTCGTACTAGTTCTTGAAAACCTCATTAAAATTTGTCAATTATTTTCGATTTCACACATCTACCAAAGTGAAAACTACTTACTCAGCTTATATTTTTTAAGAAAAACTTCTAGAAAAGCGTTCTAATTGCTATTTCAATCTAGTTTTCTCCACAGCACTTTGCATACACATAAATCGTCAAAACAAATATGCATGGATTATTTGGCAATCGGCCCAGATATAAGGTATGGTATTGTTCCAGGCGGTTCAATGGCAGTCTAATTATGCCGAACTGATTAATAATGCTCTAAATTTTAGATCTCCGTTTAATTGAAATTCGTTTTACGGTGAAAGAGACAGATTCATAAGTGAATGCTTCAATTTAATAATAGCAATAGACTTAATTTTTATAAAGTTCGCCATTGACACCATAACATCAAGTACTGGCCTATGTTTATAATCTAATCTAAGCAGACAAAAAGCGCTAGGTAAAGGTGACACATAATTCAGTTCAAGGTTACATACCGTTTTTCAAACTGAAAGTATTTTTCCAATGCTTTATTAGAAACTGCACTTTTACAAACTTCAAGATTCGTTGCGGGGTAGTAGTGCACATAATTTACACACATTTCATCCGTAATGGCATGTCCACCGATAGTCGCATTTACTTTATCAACAGTATTATATAAACATGTTGTCTCTAAGTAATCACCCTGCAAAATTATCCATTAAATATTGAGCAATCATTCAAATAGTCATTTAAACGGAAGACCTCTTACCGGTAAAATTTTCACGGGCCGATGCAAAATTCGGATTTCCTGGAAATGGGTCGAATAGTGCATGTCTTTATTCATTATCGGAAGTTCTACGTTCTGACGAAAATGCCGTGTCCATACTGCGATACCAGTTAAATGTGTGTGTAGTTGACTTCCAAAAATTACGATACCTTGAGGAGGAATGCCCTAAAAGATACAAATAGTGTAATATTAGATACAAGAAAATATTTTTACTTAATAGTTTTAAACTACGTAATAAATAACTTACCACACCTGTACATTGTGGAATACAATAACCAGTTAAAGGAAATGCTGTTTGACCTCCAGGAATGGCCATTTTATCTGTATATTCCAGTCCAAGCTCCATTATTGCGGCATCATAGCGACGTAAATTTGCAGTTATGTGAATAGCGATTCCAGAGCTATCAACCCAATCTGTAAGACAAAAAAAAATTAAAACTGTTATTAGAATGGTGCAAATATTCTACTAAAATTCAAAAACTCTTTTCATCTAACCGTCCTTCATTTCTGGATTATTGTAGTGTACTTCTAACATGACATATTTATTCACATTTGGTCCACCTAAAGGTAAGCCTGCTTCTTCTGGATAGATAAATGGAGGCGCACCCATGGCCCATGCAGATTTGACCTACAAATAAATAAAAATATCATGTTTTTGCTCTGAAAAAAAATCATATCTCACTAGATCATTTTAAAAATACCTTTGAACATCTCTTGGTTTCTTCTGGCCGGTCTTGAGCAAAGCAGTGGCCATCATAAAGCGGTATGTCTACATGGGATTCTGCATCACAGTAGAAAAGTTCCATATGATGTACTAATCCCTCGTTGCCTTTCGTAATACTAGATTCAAACTAGATGAAAAATAAAAATAAACTATTTCTTTTTATGTTATGGGTATACATACTACGAGTCACCTTAATCAAAGTCATAATACCTGAATGATATGATGTGGTCGTTGAATCACAGACTCTGGAAGTTTCATCACTTTGCACCAATAAGTAGTATCATTACTTGGCACTTTTAAATTTTTATTGGTAAATCGTAATTCTTCACCTGCAACTTTTGGTTTTCTTGGTACCGTCAATAGACGAACTCTTATGAAACCATGATCTTCGGGTGCAGTCGCCAACAAACATAATCCATTTGATGAAAATAATTTATCAACCCCTCGTGCCCAAATAACATGAACAGTTTCGTCCTAGATAATACATAAAATATTAATTATTTTAAATATATTATGGTTCATTAGCAAGCAAATAAAGGTTTACCTCTATCATATAATCATCTTTATCACAAGTATCGAAAGAGCGCTCAAAAGTAATGCTTCTGGATTTACTATCTAGGTAAAAGCCCTCACAATCTTGTTTGTCATCACGAAAGAGCTTGCCATAGGTACTTGCATGCATATCCTAAAAACACAGTTCAACAAAGTATTTAAAACCTGATTTAACGAAATAAATACTTAATTTAAAAATCTTCCGCAGTAACTGAAAATTTACATTTGTTTTAAAAGTTAGGTACCTCAAAGTGGTCTTCTCCTTTGTAGTCCGTCCATAATAAACAAACATCGGAATCTTTTAATTCACCCCTATCGGAGAATCCCAATGCAAACCAGTTGAATGCTGGTGCTTTTTCAGATAGCACAACTCTAAATTGAATTTTGCGAACTAAATAATCCACCCTCCACTTTAATAAAAGGTCACCACTAGGGTCCAACACTGCTTCACTTTCCGCCCATCGTCGATCTGCAGAGAGCGGGAATTTTAATTATTTACCTACCTATTTTTGATAAAATGTTAATTATCTGAGAACATTGAATGCAATTATGAAAATAATTTAACCTGGTTGAGAATTTATTAAAAACGTTAAATTTGAAGATATCAGCGTCGAAATCACGACAAACAGAAATTTTAAACACATTTTGGTATCTTAGGTCGAAAACATTTTCTTAAAACTTCTAGCTGATATCGAGAAACCAAGAGCTGTCGTGTTTCGCTCAGCTGTCGAAGTGATAATGAGGAGACTGGTGGTTAATGCAATCTAGGTTAGGGAATGAGCGACACCGTCACCACCCCACGCCTCGGGCAAATTCAGGAATGCAATGCAATATAGACGTACAGACGCGGAGAAAATTCATAGATATTTTTAGTTTGGGATAATGTTATCAACAATAGATGTAAATAAATTTAACTTTAATATTTCTTTAATACTTCGATATTTCAGATTTATTTAACTCTTCAGATACCAGACTCCAGGCACAATTATGGCATCCCGAGATGACATCCGGGATTGATAGGGTAAAACAAGCCAATGCATAACTGATGTCAGTACAATTGAAAAAAAGAGCGCAGGAAGATTAGTAATCTGTTTCCTAATTCCAAGCAGCTACTAATATTCTTTTTTCGTCTCTATTTTCTGCACAGATCACGAACATGGAATTATGGCAATTCCATATATACCTAGATAATCTGTATATAATTTAGTTATTATGGTAGGTATACATTTCATATGAATTAAATGTTATGTTTGTTCTATAACTAGTAGGTAGGTACCTAAAATTTATTTTTATTATTTTTTATTTATGCTTTAATGTCCATTACAAAAAAAATTACACATGACGTATTTACTTTACTACTAATATCGCTCTCTAACAGTCAACCATCAGGCAAAACAGAGATTTGGTGGCGGCTTAATTAAAAAAAACACATACATAAATTTTATATTACATAAAATTACACTGTATAACATACCTACATAAATACGCACTATATAACTACATAAATAACTGGATGAATAATATGTATGTATATATAATAAGATGATGATTCATTATGTAGAAACAGACAAACTAGCATTATACATGTTAGAGAAGTATTCTCGAATTTTTGATTTAAAACTAACCTTAGAAGTACTTACCTATTAGTTCTAATAATATATGGTAGGGACTTCCAAATCTCAATGTCTTGTCCAGTGAATGACTCAGACATAAAACCTGAATGTTGAGAAGGCACAGAGAGAGTAAGTTATCTTGAGGATCGGAGAATTCGGTTGCTGACAATCAGTATGAAAATTAAATACATAGTAAAATTAAATATGTATAAATTAAATATATTAGTAGCTGTTGCCCGCGACTTCGTCCGCAGTTACTATGGTTTTTTAACTATCCCACGGGAACCCTTTAATTTTCCGAAATAAAAAGTATCTAAGATGTTGACCAGGGATGTAAGGTCGTTGAAATCGGTCCAGCCATTTCGGTGATTAGCCCGTACAAACAGACAGAAAAACAAAAAATAAAACAATTTTTTTTTGTATGTTCCCCTTTTGACTGACTTTATTTTAAGCATTTTTTTTCTATGTACAGACATTCGACCTCTATAGTTTTATTATATGTATAGATAGATTTTGTATTAGTATGTGATGTTGATCACGATCTCTTCAATAAAATGGAAATCCTTTTTCTATGAACTTCGGAATGTGGTCGAAGGTATGGTATTATGAGAAGGGCGGGCGGCGCGCGTCGGAATGTAATGTACCGCGCGCGGTCCGCTATATTAAATTCCTTTAGAATTAATTTTGACGGTAGATGAGTTTTGTATTGGGAACTGGGAGTTCTTAGATTCTACTAACATTAGAATGTTAGAAAGAATGGTATGTGTTTTAGACACCATTTTCTATTGCCCATGTTAATGGTGACGAGTTAATTTTTGAAAGACACTTTCGTTATTTGGTTATTCCCAGTCGCCCCCACCGGCATCGCCCCCACTGGGTGCAACTGGGAATTCGTAAGAAATAATGTCCTAGTGGCCCCCGATTGTAACATTTTTCATTTCACTTCCAGCAACATTATGAAAAAATATCTAGTTATACTTTACGGCGTCTCAAGGGGGGGAGTCTGGGTCGTTCCAAAATTTAAAAATTATACTCCCCGTTGCCCCTTCAAAAGAGGCATCGGGGGCAACTGGGACATTATTCTTTACGAATTCCCAGTTGGCCCCAGTGGGGGCGACCGGGAATAACCCCGTTATTTGTGCTTTCGACAAGTCTTTAAAAGTTACAGTTACCATTATATCCATATTAAAAAAAAAAGTAAAATTTAAATGAATAATAAAATTAATTTTATTGTAAATATATAAAAGGTAAATCAATGACAAAATTTATATACCACAGGTATAGTAACATCTCAACTTAAACACTAGTATTTTCACTGTTTTCTTGCTGCACACTGTTTTCGGTTCCCGTTTGTTCTTGTTCCGTCGCCTCCTCAGTCTGTGGTGTGTCCTCATCTTGCCGTTTTGATTCCTGTCGGAAGAAAGAGGGCTCTGGTCAGTGGACATTATTTTTTAATCTGGAAGTCGAGTAGGAAAGAATAGGCTAGTTGACTCATGAAAATAATTAATTCACGTAGGTACAAGGATCCGAAATATACAAAGTAAAATAAATATATATATGGGAATGCAATAGAAATTCAATTAAAACATGTTTTATTTTTACTATGTTTTTTTCATCTGTCAAAAACGCTATCCGCCATGTTAGTGAAGTAACGCTTCATGTAAACAATTACTACGCATGGTTAAAATCTGTCAAACGCTAGTCGCATTTTCGCAATTTGTCGACTGGGTCAACCTGTGTCACGCATGCGTATTGTTTTCTAAAATCGTGACCTCTCGGCGCAATAATTCATAGACTATCATGACTGACAGCGTTTTTGCCTTATTTAAAAATTATTATGTATTATTTTTTATTTTTATGGGCGAAGAGACACGAAAGTAGAATAAATGCGGTAGAAATGAGAGCTTTGAGAAGCATGGCTGGAGTAAAATTGAGTGACAGGATATACAATGATGTGATAAGAAGGAAGTGTGGTTTGAAAGAGGATGTAGTGACAAGAATAGAGAAAGGTATGCTAAGATGATTTGGACATTTGAAAAGGATGGATGGAAATAGATTGACTAAAGGGATATATGAATCGGGTGTGAGTGGAGATACAGGACGAGGCAGACCTAAGCAATGGTTTCTCGACCAAATTAAAGACGTTCTTGAGAAGGGCCTGGTCGAAGGTACCCGAAATCGCCGAGCATGCATGAGGACTGTAATGAGAGTTGATGAAGCGAAAGAAATATGCAAGGATCGTAGCAAGTGGAAGGATGTAATCTCTGCCTACCCTTAACAGCAATGAATCATTTGGAGCCCAATAAAAAAGGGTCAACTAGCCTATTATCATTTACAAACGATAATATATATATACGACTATTCCTTTTTTCGGTGGAATGAGCAGAAATTACAATTATCGTTTGCTAAGGTATAGGCATAGGTATAGGCACCTATCGCTTCCTCTTCTCTGTTTACAAACTTTATCCACGTTCTTCTGTTAACGGTTATAATAAAAACTGTTATCTTCTTCCATTGTCCTCAATCACTCGCCATTTTTCACTCACGTTTTCCCTGGCCGTGTTCTCTTTCACACAATCATATTTTTTTTTCTTCCATCTCTCTTTTGCTCGCGTGTCTATGTATAATCTCAACTTTTCTGCCTGGTGATTCTCATCATCTTCATCATCCACTCTCTCCTACCACACCATGACACCAGTCCACTCTCTTGCTTACGTGTTTGCATGCACCCAATAAAAACCGTTTTCTTCGGTCTTCTTTCACCCGTTGCACTTACTGCTCGCATATCTAGGAATTGTAGGAATTAAACCTACCTCTCTCTCGAACAAGACGGCCAACTCGACATGTTTGGTGTGCGGGAACATATCAACGGGCACCGCCCGTACCGGCCGGAAGGGCGCTCCTCGCAGCGTCTTGGAGGACGGCCGGCTCAGGTCCACGAAGTTCTTGACGGCCGACGCCGGGCTGCACGATATGTACACCAGCCGGCGAACGCTCCGGTTGTTGCGCAGTTGGGTTACTGCTCGCATGTCTAAAATAAAATGATTTGGAAACACTACCTTACTGGTTCGTGGTCGGACAGCAGATAATCTACAGGGTGAAATTGAAATCATTCGACAAAATTTTACAAGACATTTTAAACGTTATAATGATTATGTAAGAAAATACAATAACGCAATTATTAGTTGCAGCTGTCGAGCTGTGTTATTGAATGAAACACCTTTTGTAAACAAGTGTTCATCGAATTTAATGTAATATTTTTCTTATATTAATTTTACATGTAATGTTTTATCGTTTATGTTTTTAATATGTATATTTACCAGTTTCGAGAAAAAGAAACTCAATTATTTTCGATTTCATCCTGTATATAGTGGTATGCTGTATCTGTCGAGTGGTTATGGATTTTTATAGTGCCCGATAATGAAAAGGCTTGACCCCTATTACTAGGAACCACAGATATATATTTACATAGATGACACAAATAAATGTACTGCGCGTGTCCGAAAACCCCTCCGCGCGTCCGAATGGCTGCAAAAACTAAAACAAATGCCTCGTAGTGTGATAACTGGCGAAAGGGCATCGGCGGCATCGGTAGGTATCAATCCATCAGTTTATACCTCCCACCTCCAATTACAGCTGTGACGTCACAGTAGGCGTTCAAAAGTTAACACGCTTGGTTCCTATGCGAATCGTTAAGCTTGCGTTATTTATGTAAATGTATATCTGTGCTTGGAACCTACGAAATAAGCTGGCTTACCCAAAATGTAGGTGTGAACGCATTGTCGGTCTGCATTAGGGTTGCCAGATCGATTCTTCCTGTTATCGGGATCAATAACCAATTTTTCGGGATTTTAGGACTTTGGTCGGGAGAAATAAAAAAATAAGTTAATAATATTAATTATACATGTGTTATATATTAATTAAACAAATATTTTTGCATTGCACTGAAGATATAAGAAAAATAAACATAGTAGGTATTTGTGACACAAGATAAGAACCGAAAGAGCATGATTATTGTTTATGATCTTGCCATAAGTATTTGTCATTTTTTTTTACCGCGTTTAATAACTTTTGAGCTTTATCGCTATTCAAAAAGGTCTTAGAATTTAAACAATTTTCGTCAAAAATCGGCCGGCTCGACCTAGCTAGACGGAGTGCATTGCGCTTTGCGCCCGAGTGGTTTGCAAGTTTCGTTTGACGAAAATGAGAACTTAAAATTATCAAACTTGTTTTCCGGGAGATTATTTGCTTTGTCGGGAGTCGGGAGGACATACGAAAATTCGGGAGAATCCCGCCAAATCCCGACCGTCTGGCAACCCTTGTCTGCATACTCCTTCCGGGATATGGGCGAGAGACACGTTTACAAGGTCTACCTAGCCTTATTTGGATGTTAAACAATAAACTACACTTTACAATTAAATCGCCCATAGAATTTTTTTTATGTTTTATAAAATATATAATAAGTATTGTTGTACATGAAGATAATGGTTATTTTGTACCCATTATTATCCTTATTCCACAAGACTATCGAGTCTATGGATATAGATGTATAGACACACATACATACATAAGTCACGCCTTTTTCCCACAGGGGTAGGCAGAGATTACATCCTTCCACTTGCTACGATCCTTGCATATTTCTTTCGCTTCATCAACTCTCTTACAGTCTTCATGCATGCTCGGCGATTTCGGGTACCTTTGACCTGGCCCTTCTCTAGAACGTCGTTAATTTGGTCGAGAAACGTAGATGACGATGACGTGCATGTATAGAGTTTAGGGAGAATCGGCGCCAAGCTGTTATTCGAGCGTAAGCGGGTAAAACGTCTTGTTAATTAAGTTATTATATGTAAACCTTGCGTTTTTTAAAATTATTCCTTTTTTTCGAACTGCGTCATTAAGCAAACGTCTTATAAATTTAAATTTGTTGTTGATCTTGTTTTCGTCAAGGGTAAATTTATACATCACGTACATGTTATCATTAAATAGGTATTAAAATAACTTTTAATTTATTATGTAATAATGATATATGGGCGATTTTATTGCAGAGTTTGTTGACGACCTCCGTGGTCGAGTGGTCTGTACGCCGGTCTCAAGGCGCCGCCATCTCGAGAGGTCCTGGGTTCGATCCCCAGTGGTGGCAAGTGTACGAGTGATGAATTCTCAGACATTTGTTCTCCAGTCTTGGATGTTCATTATATATCTATAATATTATGTATATTCTAAATAATTATGTATATTTATCTATTAAATATATTTGTCCGTCATCTAGTATCCGTAACACAAGCAGCATTTAGTTGCTTAAAATGGGACTGGTTGATAGGTGTGAATGTGTGACGATATTTATTTATTTATATAAGTGGACTCACGTAGCCCAGCCCTGGGCGGGTCGACGATAGCGATGACGTCGCCCGCCGCGCGAGCCAGCACCGACGGCAAGATGTCCTCCGCCTTGCCGGTGAAGAAGTCGCAGTTGCCGATGCCGTTGAGCGCCGCGTTCGCCTTGGCGTCCTGCACGGCCTCCGACACGCATTCCAGACCTAGCACTTTGTTGCAGTGCTGTAGAGGAACACAATCGTATTTTTCCATGTAATTAGTCTATTTTAACGTCTTAGACAAAGACAAAGACTTTTTATTTCACATGAAATATGGTACATGATAAGGTGTTCACAATATATATTAGGTCCTTACCTATGAAATTGGTGTTTTGTATGGAGATTTTGGGGAATTCTGCATTTTCCATACTAAAATTTTTTCAGTTTTCTTCACAACGACAAATCCAAAGATAATAATATTTGGCATCTATCATTAGACAAGCTTTAGTAATATGTGTAATATCACACTTCATAAAAATTATTTATTGTTTTTAAGTGAATGCAAATAAAATGATGTATTCGGAGGCACTTAAAAAGAGTTGTCTCCGTGTCCAATTTTAACACAATTAAACTTACAACAAATTATCAAAACAAATCAAAAGAGCTCAAAAATATAGTCTATTTATAGACGAGGTAATTATTTTTAAGGAATATTCTGAATCTTAATAGTTACAGACAAAATACTAAGACAGAATAAAAACACCAATTTCATAGGTAAGGACCCAATATTAATTTCCGTAATATTTCACCAGAAACTGGTATGTAAAATTAACATTAATAGGTACCTACTATCTTAATACTTTAAAAAAAATCTAATATTATAATAAATTGGGATTAAAGTACTCTTTTAGGGAATAGAACTTATGCATCAATAATTACTAGAGATGCGCCGAATATTCGTTTTGTATTCGGTATTCGGTGTATTTGGCATCATTTCTACTATTTGTAGGTATTCGGCCGAATTATTCGGTTACATTTTCGTGTCTAGAGACCGGGTATAGAACAAAAAGACATAACTTCTTCTGTAAGATTTTTGTTACTCATGTCAACATAATAATTTCATAGGCTATTGGTAGTTCAGTAAAGTCAACTTTTTATTTTAATAGTGACACGAAATGTTCATGTTGTCTAAGTTATTTCCGTGGCTAAGTAAAGTAATTGTAAACCGAATAATTCGGCGGAATATCCGGTTCGGTAAATGTTAAAACGAATAATTTATTTTTTTATTTATTTATTTATTGAGACAACAAACAATTGTACAATATGTTTCTATACACAACATTGAAACAATTCTGAAGTATTCAATTGTACAACCAACACCGTTATCCACAGATTTAAAACAAAAAAAATATTTATACCTGTATGAAATACCAATCTTTTTATAGTAATTAACTTTCAAAATGCAGTCAAGTTTCAGCAAACCACAATATATATAATAAATCGTTTGAAGAGAATTTACACAAACAAACAAGTGCACAAAAAAAAACACAAAACACACTGCCACCACAAGAACTCGAACCCCCAAAACACAACAATCCCATACCCGCTAAAGGGTATCAAGTACATATTTTCTACATACATTGCGCGACACAGCAAACATGTCAAGCTCATATAATTTTGTGTTGTATGTGTTTAAAATCCTATACAGTGGGGCGCGGCGACCTGCATTACTATTTACTGGTTTTAAGTGAAATAATTTGTGAGGATAGCGTGACCTAATACGCTCAGAAGAGCTTGGAATTTTATAGTGGATATACTCAGTAAAGGCAGAGCAATTAAAGTTGTTATGAAGAATGTTATATAAAAATAATATATCCATCATATCTCGGCGTTTTTGTAAATCACACAAAGAGTACTTAGATAACGACCGTTCATACGAAGATTTAGGCTGACGGCATTTGTAATTTACTCGCTTTAGGTATTTACGTTGGACAGATTCAATCATGTACCTGTACTTATCATAGTAAGGATTCCAAACCACCGTAGCATACTCGAGCTGAGATCGAACCAAACATTTAAACAAATATAAATATGTATATGCTCGTCTAAACTGACCACAGCTCCGCATAACAAATCCGTACATCTGATACGCTTTGTTGACGATATGACCTATGTGGGTATCAAAATGCAATTCTGAGTCCAATAGCACTCCAAGATCGCGAACAACACTAACCTTATTCAACAATGATGAACCCAGTGAATAGTTGAACGATATATTTTTACGTTTTTTACTAATGGTAATGAATTTACATTTATCAGTGCTCAGGTGTAGTTTATTGGCAATACAGTACTCAGACAGTCGATCAAGGTCTTGGTGAAGTTCATAGCAATCAGATATATCACGTATTTGCTTATATATCTTTAAATCATCCGCATACATTAGGAATTCGCTGTTCTGGAAGCATTCATCGATATCATTTATAAATAGTGTAAACAACAGAGGCCCCAGAATGGATCCTTGTGGGACTCCTGATGTTACAAACAAATTTTCAGAGGCGAAACCATTTATCACTACTTTCTGAGTCCTGTTCAATATGTAGGATTGAAACCAGCGCAGGAGATCACCTCGTATACCATTGTAGGCAATTTTCTTGAGAAGCAATGAATGATCCACCTTATCGAAGGCCTTGCAGAAATCTGTGTATACGGCATCTACCTGAACACGTCTTTCAAGACACTCAAACAAGCGATTTGTATAAGCTACCAAGTTCGAGATGGTAGACCGTTGCCTTACGAAACCGTGTTGCTGAGGTAATATAACATTGTGCATGTGTGGGTATACAGCGTTATGTACCAATCTCTCCATGACCTTCGACAAAGTGGACAACAAAGAGATTGGCCGGTAATTTTTAACGTCGTTTTTAGACCCAGACTTATGTACTGGTGTGATATTGGCGTGTTTCCAGACCTGCGGGACAACACCCTCCAGTATACATTTGTTATATAATATTGTAAGAGGGACACAGATACTATTAGCAGTCTGCTTTACAAATAAAGGTGGTATTTTGTCAGGCCCGTGCCCTTTAGTAACGTCTAATGACTTGAGAACCCTAATGACATCGGACCTTGAAAATGTTAAATTGGAAAGTACAAAATCGCATTTAATGTTTTCAGTGTCTATATCGCAATTATTATTTGAAGAATAGGAGCATGGCTCATAAACTGAATTAAAAAACTTGCTAAAAAATTTACAGATTTGATCAGGGCTATTAGCTTCTTTATTTTCGTAAATCATGGTGTTAGGGATACCGCTCTTTTTTTTATCATGGACAAAAGACCAAAACACTTTAATGTCGCTACGTATGCCCTCCTCGATAGAATTCATATAAGAATTGTAGCATTTCTTACTTAAATCCTTGAATCTGCGACGATAAAGCGCGAACTCATCATAATGATACTGATAACCCGTTTTTTTCCACTTAATCCATGCATTTTCCTTATCCCTAAAAATGTGTATTAGAGGACGTGTAAACCATTTAGGATATTTCTTAGATTTTACAGGTCGCAGTGGTACATGTTTAGCTATAATTCTGTAAATTTGCTCGTAGAAGGAGTTCACAGCTTCCTCGGCATTAATCGGTTCAAATAACATATCCCAGTCTATAGCATTAATATCATAATTTATTGATGTATAATCTCCTTGAGTAAATCTATACCGAGGAGTATCATTTTGCGTCATTGGTTTGCAGTTAACGACAATAGAAATAATTGTTAAAAAAGGTGGATGATTATTGTCTACTTGTACTAAAGGCGTTAGCACCATTTCACTAACACAATTCACAGAATTAGATATAAAGAGATCCAGCGTGTTGCCATTTATATTTTTAATTACATTATATTGATATGCCGCGAACAAAGATATGAAATTAACAATGCAATAATCCGCATCACTGCAATGTTTACCTAACACAGGAAATACTTTTGAATCGTCGGTCATATCCCAACGTAGCGAAGGTGTGTTAAAATCTCCCAAGATGTAAAAATTTTCCAATCGGTTCTCATAAGACAAAATCGAGTCCCGTAATGAGTTAATACAAAGTCTATACGTGTCATAAGGTTGCCGAGGCGGTATGTATAACGCATAAACAAGGTAATAAGAGTTACGCTTATAAGATGGTATTTGAATCATAACACCTTCAATACTAATAGGAAGAGCAAGGGAGCAGCCTCGAACCCTCAAGTGAGCGCGCGCAGCAATAAGAACCCCGCCCCCATCTTGCTTGCCACTGGCTGTCCTATCACGGTCACAGCGAAATATTGTGTATCGAGTATCAGCAACCATACTATCCAAAATATCAGGCACTAACCACGTCTCAGTTAATACTATAATATCATAAGACTCTGACAAAATATTCATGTAAACTGTGTTGAGTTTGGTCCGCAACCCCCTACAGTTTTGATAATAGATGGTGAGTTTATCTAACGCGTGAGGATTAGCTTAAAATGTTTAGATATTACCAAGTATGAGCTTGACATATTGCACCGCAATGTGCTTCTACAGATGCTGCCAATAACAAAATAATTAACATCAGAAAGGGATTGGTTGTGCTTTGTTAAAAAAAGCGAGAATAAACTCATAACATAATTAAAATACGCATCGCAATACATTATATACGTATTTAAAAAATACATTTTAACTGGGACAATATTTACCTCCGATAGCATTCTGATACATAGCATTAAAACTAAACAATACATAATTCTGCCAATAAATTTATAATAGGTAAAAAAAATCTTCAACGTACTTTTAATAATAATGTAAATAAAAGCGAGCACCGTATCACAAGTCCATAGAATATTATAAGTAAAATTAAAGATCCATTTATAGCCTGTAAAGTGGCAATGTGTAAAAAGTAAATATAAAAACATAATAACAATGTTTCCTGGAACTGCGTTTCTATTACGCAATGTATAATAGTTTATGTCATAATTTAACCTGTGGGAAAAAGGCGTGACTTTATAAATGTGTATGCATGGATAATTTAACCAAAAATTCAATAAATAAAACCAATTCATCCAGACATTCAAAAAGTCGGTAGTTAGAGAAGAATGTTTGTGTAAACAAATAGCCGGCCAGCAGCCGGTACTATACAGAGTAATGACGCTATAGAAGCAATCGCAAAAATATTTAACAATTATTAGTTTATGGTACGAATATGCATAATTGAAAGAAATTATAAAAACCTGAAAAAGGATACCAAAATGCCTTTCAAGCCTTCTTCTTAATTTTGTGTAATTCCTCTGACCGACGAATAACAATTGCAGGGGATGTTTCATTTTCACGAACCAAAATAACACCATTCCTAACCCATGTGAATTTGAAGCCGTTATCCCTAGCTGCTGCTCTAGTCTCGCGAAATAATATCTTGTTCTTGAGCGATAGGTGTTCGTTTATGTAGACCTTTCTGACATCACCCTTAATGTTTAGTTGTTCAGTCGTAATTCCTTTCGCCCGTCGAACAGAAGATATAATGTTATCGCGCAATATCTTGCTACTGACCTTGACGATTATATTTTTAGGCCTTTTGCAACCGGCGTCAGCATGTGGCACACGGTGAACCGAGATTATGTCTTGTTTTGAGATTGGTTGTTTGATAGCATAGCCGATATCCGTTATTAAAGATACGAGGTCCTCTCCGCGTTTTTCTGGTACATTGCTGACCTCCACGTTACACTGACGAGCCTGTTGCTCCATCACGTCAATTTTGGTCTCAAGTTCGGATACTCGCCGTATATAGACTTCGTTGGATTCGGCATTTTTTTCAAGAGCGTCAAGACGCTTACTTATTTCGTCGGTCTTCTCGCGTAGTTTACTGTGCTCGCTGTACATAAACTCCAGTGATTTCTTGATTTCCGCGATTTCCTTTATAAGTTTAGAATGGTTATCGTCTTGTTTTGAAAACCAGCTCTCTAAAGTTTCCAAAATAGTGTTCTGAAAAGTCTTGAAATCCGTTCGAAGTTGGTTATCCTGTTTCCTTCTCTGTGAGACAAAATCAGGTAATGATTCCTGGTCGAGTAAAGATAAATTGTCTTCTGTCTGAATTCCACTGACCTCGCCTACACTCATAGGTTGTTCCATGTCGGCTTGGTTAAAAGTACTGTTCCGTTTGGCAATGCTCATCACGTGATTTGCACTGCTTCCGTACTTGAATTACTCTGTGCACAGTAGATACGAAGTGAGCGAGGTAACAAGCAGGTATAACTAACCGCAGCGCGCGCGTAACCGCTGGCGTAGCGTAAGACGTAATGAAATAATATTTGGTATTAGGTTATTTGGCGTAACCACTATTCGGTGCATCTCTAATAATAACCTATTCAACGAAAACGAAATGATATACATTTATTACATACATACATATAATAACAACAATAATTATTATCCCCTAATAGTTAGACAGGGACTAGGCAAAACACCGCAAAAGCAGTCCATTGCCATAGTCCGCGCTTCAACAGCAGTGACTGCACTCAGCGTGACAGGTGGTGAGCCCGTCGTCGCTATAAGCTATAAATTTATTATGCGACTAAATATGCGACATTTACACATTTAAATTTACATATACATAATGTTAGTGTTGGTATTAAAAGAAATTAGTTTCATTCGTGGTATGCGAGGTATTTATTTTCTAGTCAATATTTATTATCGTAAAGGGCTACTAGTTTGATTCCCCACTCCATACCTTAGCAAAACACAATCCAATGGTACCAGTGCCGCAGCAGATGTCCACCACCGTGGACTCGGGCGTCACCTGCGACATGTCGATGGCGCTTTGGTACAGGATATCCGCCCCTGCTGTATTTATCTACAATGAAAATATCAAAAAATAAATTATGATTTCAAATTTTTTAAACAACAAGCTCGTGTAAGATAGACCAGCTTTTAAACGATTTTTATTCTAGAATTTTTAACAAAAACATTATTGGAGTGTAATAATGTCTCACAGGCGAATAATCCTAATAATCCTGATATAACAATTGTGCTAGCCATTCATTAAATAGGATATTTCAGGATTAATTCAGTCTAGGGCAAAATACTTATGTAAATGTTCATTGTGAATATCGCTTGCCTCACATTTCCCGGTGCATGGCAACAGGCTCGCCACCTGTTACATTACATGGGGACTTAAAATATCTAGCGAAATGTGGGTGTTACCACGTGATGATATGTTATGTTAGGGCAAAATTTTCAAAGGTATCTGCCAAAATAAGCAATAAGTAAGAACAAGTTAAGGATTATAAATTAATAATAGAAATGTGCCTCAACAACAACAACAATGGACCTCAAGGTCACTCAAAAGGCAATGGAGAGGGCCATGCTTGGAGTTTCTCTGCGTGATCGAATCAGAAATAAGGAGATTCGCAGAAGAACCAAGATCACCGACATAGCCCACAGAATTGCGGACCTTAAGTGGCGGTAGGCAAGGCCCATTGCTCGTAGAATTGGCGGCCGTTGGGGAGGACAGGTTCACGAGTGGCGACCACGTACTGGGAGGCGCAACGTAGGGAGGCCCCCAACAAGGTGGACCGACGATCTGGCGAAGATCGCAGGAAGTCGCTGGATGCAGGCGGCTTAGGACCGCGAGTTGGGGAGATCATTGGGGAAGGCCTATGTCCAGCAGTGGACGACAATAGGCTGATAGATAGAATAGAAATGTGTCACTTATACTTAAAGAGATGGCGTAGTTTATCGCTTTCACGAAATTTTATAAAATGCTCTTGACGTTCATAAGCATCTAAGACGCATCTAAATTGAATAAACGATATTGAATTATAATAATTGAATTTATAATCGGTGTAAATTTATGATCAGAAATGTGTTACCTGAAAAAAGGCGTTTGGTGATATTCTGAACTGTCGTCCGAGAATGGTATCAATAATATGTGTAGACCCCATCAGATGAACCGGTTTAGAAGATTCCTCACCAATTCGTCTAAAATTAAAATCTTTATTTTATTGATGTTAGAAAAAACTTACCTAATAAAATATTTTTTGGTTCAGACTGATACTCTATCTGAGTACTAATAAGAGTATGACTGTATACTTGTAAGCAAATATATTTTTTTAAGATACATACTTTTTAGTTACAACTTCAAAATACAATGACTTCACTTTGCAAGCAACTGCTTCTTCTGAGCTAAAATGTTCCACAAGCTCATTTTTTATTTTTGTTATTTCTTCATCTGATAGATTCTGTATGGAACAATTATAATAAAGTCAATAAGCAATAATTTTAATATCAACAAACTGCAGTTTCAATGGAAAAAAGGATTTTTTCTAATATTCATTCAGAACATAAACTTGTCTGTTAACTTGCATTTATTTATTTAATATACCTGTGGATGCATTGCTAAAATAACCATAATGTCTGCAGTGTAAGAGGATTGCCTCACAGTCATATACCTCCAGTGCCCAGAGAAGTCGGCCGGCGAAAATGGGGCTAATTTAGACTGTCGTACATACTTTTCGAAAATCTGTAACATAATTACAATATAAAAGAAAACCATGTTTAACATTATACTTATCAAATCCAATGATATATAAAAGCCATTTTAATGACGAAATCACAAAAAAATCTACTCAAAATGTGTTTAATAAAAAATTAGTTATAAAAAACTTACATGTACCGCCGCCTTTGTTTCTTCAGAGATATGAATCATTGCATCAATTGGGGCCACACCAACTGTGCCTGTGACATAGCTTCCTAACCTAAAGCCCACGGTTGGTAACTTCGTCTCATCGTCTATCCCAACAGTAAACTCACATTTATTCCTATAACCTTCAATTATGGGTGATTTTTTTATAGGTAACAATTCAAAAGTTAAACCTTTATGTAATTTACGTCTATCTTCAATATCCTTTCTTCGTTCTGGACATAATTTCCATAGGTCATTATCAAATTTTAATAGGATATTGCGAACTTCTTTTTCTTTCAATTTAATCTGTCAACACAAAACTTTTCAATAAATATTTTATAACAGTATAAAGCAAGCATTACAAATAATTATGGCAAGTAAATTATAAAATAAAGGCTAAAAAAATATGACAAAGGGAATAAAATTAAATCTCACTTGTTCTTCATAGGCCATTGTCCAATAAGGTGTGGTGGAATCTTTAAGTCTCTCCTCTTGACTCTTTCCATCATCTTTCTTTTTCTTCTCTTGAATGTCACTGCCTTCATCTTGTTTTCTCTTTCTGACTAAAGGATCTGGGGCTGGCTTTGCAGCTTCTGCTATTAATGTTTTGCCTAGAAAGTTGCAGACACAGCTACAGCTTAATTTTACATGTTAAACCCATGGTGGTTATGGCAAACATTGGTGTTTACAATCAATATATTATTATGTTACTATTGTGTATCCTTTTCTGACCATGAAGGATTAAAACTAGGAATATCAATCCCTCTTTGCCCATTTGCACTCATGTAATTTTTTTTAATTTTATTCAGTTTTTACCTCTATTAATAATCAACTTTAAACTTTTGAAAATTAAAATGCTACAATACTTAATATGAATGAGATTTTATAACTCAAATGTAATTCATAGATTCATAACTTCCTTTTTGTTCCTCTTAGTAATAACCTTCTTTGTAGAGGTGACTATGTACAGGTATGACAACTTTCCAATTCTATGGAAGTTTTCCCAAAAACTTCCATAACATCCGGCAACTTTAAAAGTTTTCAAAATATTTTTTTTCTCTTAAAATTAGGTATAGTATATACACATAGGTTTAAATAAGAAGTTAAGGTAAATAAAACTATGATTAAGCAGTTTTTGTTTGACAATAATAAATAATAATATATTCCAAAGTTTCGGAAACATTCCGAAGTTTTCACCTCTACTTCTTAGGCTATATACAAATTTCTACACAGCATATAAAATACCTGAAACATCTACTTCACTATTAATAAGATCTTCAATGCCCTGATTCACAACGAAATATTCCAAATATTAAAGGTGTGTAGTAGTCTTAAGGTGTGTAAGAAATAAACATGTTTTTTACCTTTCCATGAAAGTCCATTGAGAGCCTCTATAGCCTTACTTCGATCCTCATTATTTTGGAAACACGCATATAGCCATTGACTACCATTTTTGGGACGTTTTATTTTACTAGTATTTAGACCAAGTTTTTGGTTCATAAGTTTCTTTAATTCCTATAAAACAAAGTTCCTACAGCTTAATACAAATGAATATACTATTATAAATATAAATAAAACATTATGTGTTATTTTAAAGATACTTACAACAATACCATAGAATTTAGGCAAACCTCGAAGTTCTATTTTAAACTTTTCTGAAGAGAATCCACCGCGGTCCAAATAAGCATATTCTTCTTTATCGTCTTGTGTCTCCGAAATCTTATCAACTTCTTCCGACATTATTTAAAGTTTATTATACTTATTTTATGAAGTAACAATACAAGCAGAGGTTATAAATTTATTTGTTTTGCATGAGGGACTCGGATCGGAATTCGGAAGAATGTGGCAATTTAAGAACATGACATTGACAGCTACCTACAGTGTTTTAAAAAGGGAATGCAAAGAGATCAAGGCCATAGAGCTTGTAGTAGTGGTCTTGTTGCCACCCATACTCCTCATATGCTTCTCCATGAGGTAGTCCTGTGCCCAGCAGTGGAGTGTATATAGGCTGAGGGCGAATTAAAGCAGCGGTAGCCAAGTCGAGAAAAACGCACTACTCGTTAAGAGGGAACACGTTCGACCCCACCCACCAAACCTAAGATCGCTTACATCACATTTGTGCCCACTGCATGGCAACGGGTTCGCCACTTGTTAACCCCTTAGGGATATGGCATGAAGATAGGAACTTAATTTTAAAAAAAGAATATAAAAATCACAAAGTTTTGGTCACCTATCCAAAGCATGACCTGACCATAGCTTTGTTTATGTTTTCGAAAGCTAAAGCGTACTTACCACTACTTAGAGAATATTTTATTATACACACCACAAATTTTAATAATATAATAATAAACTTGACGCTGCTTTTATTTCACATTTATTAGAACTAAAATAAAGCATATTAAAACAAATAAATAATTATGTCTCACATTTTCACTTCAAAAATACACATATAACATTAATAATTCATTATTGTATATAAACCCCTAAATAATCTTTAAATACTTCTCAATATTTCTCTATTATTTAATAATAAATGCAGTCTCTAGTGAGGTGCTACCAAAGAATGCTCTATAATATGTTATACCGTGATTACCTTGATAATAATAGCATTTACAACTGTAATCTTGTATTTCTTAAGAACAAAACTGCCACATACACTTCCTTATTTTAGTACGACAAACATTAAGGCTGACAACAGTCGGGTGAATACTTTAGTTAAACTTGAAATTTAGTATTCATTTTTTTTAAATCATCACCACTATCAATTCGCAAAGACTAGCCAACTGCATGGGAAGGAGCTAGCATTGAAATTTAAAAAAAAAGCAATAATGTAATGTTTTACTTCAATTTTTTTTATGCTTTGACCAAAGCTTATGCAGCAGTTTTATAATTAGAAACCAGGTCTGCATTAACATTTAAAATGTTATTATAATTTACCAATAGATATGAACCATTTATTTATTCTATGCTTTGGCATTAGAACAACTGCACCTACAGTCTAAATAATTTAATAGGTGCATTTTGACAGATGAGCTTTATAGACCATTTACATTGGTATGGGAATTGATTAATCTCACTACAAACAGCTGTCAAAATGCACCTATTAAATTATTCAGATTACATCATTGCAGTTTTAGAATTTAATTTTAGTCTAGTTTTCTTTTTCAAACATCTTCTTTAATGCATTTTTATCAAGATCCTCTTTCTCCTTTCTCAGTCTTTTTATATAATCCAACTCTTTGTCAATAGTGGGACTAAGTGATGGATTTAAAGATTTTAACTTCTTGAAGTCCTCCTCAGCTTTATCAGGGTTCCAGGCTCCTATATGTGCTTTTGCTCTCCTGTACAAAGCTTTTTCATTGTCTGAAATATTAAAATATTGTGTAATCAAATTCAACAATTTGTTTACTATTTTTTTTTTGTTAAAACAAATGAAAAGGTTGTTTATTTTATTAATACCTTTCTCATGCTGCAGTACAGTGCTGCAGTGTTCTATAACGGAATAATAATCTCCACCAACCAGTCTACATTGTGCATAGTTAAGTAAAATGGGTAGTTTAATTTTATTTAAGTTTATCCATTCTTCATCAGTTTTTCTTTCCCTGGGATAAAAAATACTAACTTAGAAAATTATAAGCATTAAGTGACTTTACTCCTGTATCAATGACATCTGATCTTTTGCTTGTGTATTTTTACTTATTATTATCATTTACCTGACCATAAGTTGCTCACAGATAGCAATGGCTTGACTGTAAGCTTGTTCCGCTTGAGAATATTTCTTTTCACTATACAGTTTATTTCCTCTTTCTTTGAGTACTGGAATGTAATCTAATCTCTCATGGACATTTAATTGCCAAACTTCTCTCTCATATTCATTTGCTTTTTCTACTTTCAACAATTCTGAAATGTTAACAATATTAAAAACTGCAGAACTCTAAGTAATATGTATAATATACTACTAGGTATGTGAAAAGCATATTGTTTTTACATATTAAGAGAAATAACATAGGTAAATAATGAATTAAAGATTAATTAGAATTTTAAACAAAGAGTGTTGTGATATGTCATAATACCTATTATAAACTCCAAGTCACATGGTTTGTTTATCAAATCATCCAAGTCAGGGTAACCAATGCCTTCAGTGTGCAGAGTCATTGTGCATGTGTGTTTCTTAAACTTGGTCTCTTGACCAAGTTCTCTTAAAGTTTTAGACACAAAGGGGTAGCTGAATAGCAACTAGAAAATAAGTAATTTTATAGAACACAATACATAGATTAATATCTTAAACCCTTGAGGATCACTGCAAACACTGGCAAACACAAACAATAGATGCTTCTATTGTGACTTAAAATAAATAAATAAGTTTTCACTAAAGTTTTCTTACCTCTTTTTTTACTACGAAACTGGAAACTTCACCTATAGCCATCATCTGTACAATGCTTTCCCACACATCCAATTTGAATTTATGTCCAATTACTAACATCATAGGTTCCTTATTGCCAATTTTTTTGCTGTCGTCTATTAGTATTCTTTCTTTATCCAACTTCCATGTTTGAAAATGAAAATGTGCCTGCAATAACAATACTATAGTCATCAAGTAAAAACAAAACTACAAACAACAATAATACACACCCACCTTACTGCCATCCGCAATGGGAACATATTTTTGTCCAGCATGAAGAACTGTCTTAACAACTGGAGCAGTATTACTCATCTTGGAATAAACGTTTTAATTTTTCTGTAGAATTATTTATTATTTCAATTTCAAATCAATATTTCTAGTCTGAGCCTGATCACAGCACAGACTAAGAAGAGATACTACGCACGGCAGTCAATCTTCATAGAACGAAATGCTAGAGGTAGCGCCATATTGTTTTAATCGAACCTGACGTTTATAATGCGCTGTGATTGGATAAGGAGTCGGCCAATAACGATGAAGTTAGTTATATTTATCTTAACTGTCTGGCGGTGCGGTGGCCATATTTATTTTTCTTTAGACGTATACTGTGATTTATTTGTATACCGTGAACAATGTTTTTGTTTTTAAAATATCTTTTATTTCGTCAATAAAAATATAAAAGTACGCACCTAGATGGCAAATTATGAAAATGAAGAGACATCGTAAATTTTTCTGAAGCCGACTGATAATCTTGTGGTTTCGGAGAAAATAAAAAAGATGAAGGTTGGTTAATTGCTTTAACAGAATTATTTAAGTTCATAATTCAACTAATTGTGAACTGTCTATACAACGGTTTATTAATAGAAACTTATAAATTTGAACTGAATTTCATTTCTATCATTTTCTAATTTCATTTTGTGCTTATTGGCATAGGATTAATATTAATAAGTGCTTTATTATTTTCAGGTGAAAATATGTGTAAAAGTTTTCAACAAAACTGTCTCTGCCACTGTTCTACACTGTTTAAGTTTAGTAAGTAATACAATAGTCAACAAATAAAGTTAAATAATTAGGCTTCTAATTTAAATTGTTCATTATTACCATATTTTTTTAACCATCAGTAATCAATTAATGAACATTATAATTTCAGCTAACTATGTTTAGTAAGTAATACAATAGTCAACAAATAAAGTTAAATAATTATGCTTCTAATTTCAATTGTTCATTATTACCATATTTTTTTAACCATCAGTGTAATTAATTAATGCACATTATAATTTCAGCTAACTATGCAGATGGCAGAACCATAAGTAACACATTAAAAATACTAAGGAGAAAGTGCTGTTCTCCGATGAACTTTTGTATGAATGCGGATGCAACCCATGGAAACAAAATAACCAAAATAGGAAAAATTTTACATACAGCAGTGACCCAAACATCACATCATCATTGGTTTTGGAAAGATGCCTTTAAAATGTTAAGAAAAATAGAGGGCATTCAGTAGGTACGGAAAATTTTTATAGTGACTGTAAAGTTATATGAGGCTGTGGCAGTTCTTTGAAAGTCAGAATATAAAAATGTTAAAAATCCAATCATAAACTTTTCTGTTCAAGTTAGAACCTATAATTATAGAAGCAATGAACCAATACTGCCACAGCTTTGATTGCCCATTAAATTCATACTTGATCACCAGAATCATTAAATTCTACAATGAGACTTAATTGTAAGCATGATTCTGCTGAATAAGCAATAAATTTAATTCCATTGTTTGTACACAGAAATGAAGATTCAATGAAGAAAATGAAGATTGAGATTAGCCGAGTTATCCCAAAAATAGTATTCAAATGATCGTGTACTAGAAAAAAATTATGTACATTCCCAGGACTGCACTGCTGGATAAAAAAAAAGAAAATGAATAGTTGCATACAATGGATGCATAAGAAACCTCGCAAGTGGGAGAACAAATATTTATGAATGGAGAAGTAAGGAAAAATAACAATAATAATTATTATTATTAATTAACAAGCTGACAGTTGAAACAACTGATAGTCGCCTGTATCCTGTTATTCTTTTGCTATGTGTTTATCTAGTCTGTTTTTAAATTGGTTGACAGTTTCTGCTGATATTATATCTGCTGGCAATTCATTCCATGCCTCGTCAACTCGATTGCCAAAAAAGAATTCGGAGAAAAACTGTAATAATAATGGTGCAGTTGCAGTTTTAGTACAGTAGAAACTGAAACAAACGTACTTGGAACTAAATCTGTATCATAAATCCGTGTCATCTCATAACAGATATGATTTTGTCCATGTATGTATAAACTGATGCATTATATGTAATTACTGTAATAAGCTAAATTGTGAAGGGCATTTATATTTTCTGCGTACAAAAGAAAGAAAAGATTTGCCTATGATGTAAAAAAGCATATGATAAATTCACAAACAAATTGAAAATAAATGCTAATATAAATAATCTATACGTGTTTAATTTTATACCTTAACCATTTATGTCTTACCTTTCTTTTAGTAAAAAAAATAAAGTATAAACGGTATAAGCCATTCCACAGGTAACGCCGGCACATTATCGAGTATTCCTTTGCGTAATTATTGACACCCGATTAAAAAAAAAAAGAACTGTCATATGAGACTAAAAACCAATCACAGAGCAGCGAGAATTATTGTTCTGTAGTGAGCGGTCTGATACGTAGTATCACAGACTAAGAAGAGATACTACGTATCAGACCGCTCACTACAGAACAAAAATTCTCGCTGCTCTGTGATTGGTTTTTAGTCTCATATGACAGTTCTTTTTTTTTAATCGGGTGTCATAATAATTACGCAAAGGAATACTCGATAATGTGCCGGCGTTACCTGTGGAATGGCTTATACCGTTTATACTTTATTTTTTTCACTAAAAGAAAGGTAAGACATAAATGGTAAAGGTATAAAATTAAACACGTATAGATTATTTATTATAGCATTTATTTTCAATTTGTTTGTGAATTTATCATATGCTTTTTTTATATCATAGGCAAATCTTTTCTTTTTTTTGTAGGCAGAAAATATAAATGCCCTTCACAATTTAGCTTATTACAATTATTACATATAATGCACCAGTTTATAATAGCAAATCACACAATCGCAGTAATGAAATAATCGAAGTTTATGTTTTTATGTCCAGTACTTGATGAACTCAAATGCATACATGGACAAAATCATATCTGTTATGAGATGACACGGATTTATGATACGGATTTAGTTTCAAGTACGTTTGTTTCAGTTTCTACTGTACTAAAACTGCAACTGCACCATTATTATTACAGTCGATTTTTCTCTGAATTCTTTTTTGGCAATCGAGTTGACGAGGCATGGAATGAATTGCCAGCAGATATAATATCAGCAGAAACTGTCAACCAATTTAAAAACAGACTAGATAAACACATGATACAGTCGACTATCAATTGTTTCAACTGTCAGCTTGTTAATTAATAATAATTATTATTATTGTTATTTTTCCTTACTTATCCATTCATAAATATTAGTTCTCCCACTTGCAAGGCTTCTTATGCATCCATTGCATGCAACTACTCATTTTCTTTTTTTTTATCCAGCAGCACAGTCCTGGGAATGTACATAATTTTTTTCTAGTACACGATCACTTGAATACTATTTTTGGGATAACTCGGCTAATCTCAATCTTCATTTTCTTCATTGAATCTTCATTTCTGTGTACAAACAATGAAATTAAATTTATTGCTTATTCAGCAGGATCATCCTTACAATTAAGTCTCATTGTAGAATTTAATGATTCTGGTGATCAAGTATGAATTATATGGGCAATCAAAGCTGTGGCAGTATTAATAATAATAATATAATAATAATTTATTCATCTTAAATTGAGTTACAGTTTTTAAATTTACGTGACAAATTTTAATTTAATTATTCATGTAACTCTTGACAAAATCAATAATTAGCATCTGATCACCGAACTAGGTTGGTGACCTGTATTTCGGTAATCAGCACCTCTTCCCTCGGAAATACATAAAAATACTTGCCATGAGTTACTTATAATGACTGTATACAATACAATATTTTACATAATATATCCAATTAAAGTACACATATACCTAGTTTATTTTGAAATTGAGTGATAAAATTGCATCCTCTTTACGTTGTACAATGTGATTGATGTATGAGTGAATGTGCTTATAAAGGGGGTGTGTATTATAGTAAAATATTAAATGAATTTCGTGTAATACGTGAATCATTTATACATCAACAAAATAATAAAACATTAATTACAACAAAATACTTAAATCAAGCTTCAATAAATTAATTGACAAAAATAGTAAAACTATCCTTCATACTAAAAACAATATAATAATTATCCATCTAATAATAATAATTGAAAATAATCTTCCTAATTTGATTTTCATTTCAAATTAATTTGAGTGAATTAATAGTTTTCTTGAAATAGTGATAAGACAATTATATCAATTACATCAAAAGGACAACCATATTGGTTCATTGCTTCTATAATTATAGGTTCAGAAAAGTTTATGATTGGATTTTTAACATTTTTATATTCTGACTTTCAAAGAACTGCCACAGCCTCATATAACTTTACAGTCACTATAAAACTTTTCCGTACCTACTGAATGCCATTAATTTTCCTTAATTTTTTAAAGGCATCTTTCCAAAACCAATGATGATGTGATGTTTGGGTCACTGCTGTATGTAAAATTTTTCTTATTTTGGTTATTTTGTTTCCATGGGATGCATCTGCATTCATACAAAAGTTCATCGGAGAACAGCACTTTCTCCTTAGTATTTTTAATGTGTTACTTATGGTTCTGCCATCTGCATAGTTAGCTGAAATTATAGTGTTCATTAATTAATTACACTGATGGTTGAAAAAATATGGTAATAATGAACAATTTAAATTAGAAGCATAATTATTTAACTTTATTTGTTGACTATTGTATTACTTACTAAACTTAAACAGTGTAGAACAGTGGCAGAGATAGTTTTGTTGAAAACTTTTACACATTTTCACCTGAAAATAAAAAAGCACTTATTAATATTAATCCTATGCCAATAAGCACAAAAATGAAATTAGAAAATGATAGAAATAAAATTTTGTTCAAATTTATAAGTTTCTATTAATAAACCGTTGTATAGACAGTTCACAATCAGTTGAATTATGAACTTAAATAATTCTGTTAAAGCAATTAACCAACCTTCATCTTTTTTATTTTCTCCGGAACCACATGATTATCAGTCGGCTTCAGAAAAATTTACGATGTCTCTTCATTTTCATAATTTGCCATCTAGGTGCGTACTTTTATATTTTTATTGACGAAATAAAAGATATTTTAAAAACAAAAACATTGTTCACGGTATACAAATAAATCACAGATTAAAGAGAATATGTCTAAAGAAATAAATATGGCCACCGCACCGCCAGACAGTTAAGATAAATATAACCACAGATTAGAGAGATATGTATATATATAACTAACTTCATCGTTATTGGCCGACTCCTTATCCAATCACAGCGCATTATAAACGTCAGTTTGTATTAAAACAATATGGCGCTACCTCTAGCATTTCGTTCTATGAAGATTGACTGCCGTGAGAGATATGTCTAAAGCCTGATACACCTGATTTCACAACTTTATTTAAACGTACTGTCAAACTGACATATAATCGAATATTATATCGGACTCGATCTAAACCGGATGAATTCAAATTGTATGTTCAATTGTTAGGGATGCGGTTTATTCTCTCTCTTGCCTGTGAACTCTATTTAGTCTATGAATTCTCCGTAATCTTTGTTTGAATGACATTCTCTGTATCTCTCTAATCTGTGATTCTCTGTTTGAGTGATCTGTGGCTTTTCTTTTACCAACAATTTCTATCACGGAATTATTAAATTTCTGTAGTTTTTTTGTTTTGTGAATCAGTAGTTGTTTCAGTTAATAGTTTATATTTCTTTTTAGTTTTAAGTTCGTAAATATGGCTGATTTTCTGGAATCTGAAGCGGAAGAGAGCGAGGTTAGTGTGCAGTGTTTGGTGATTCGTCAACACGAACATGTTTTTCTGTGTTCTATTTAATTTATTTGTATATTTCCACTCATTTTTAGATAGACTCTGAAGAGGATGAGCAGCCAAAAGAACGTAAAAAGCCTAAACGCAAAGCTGCTGTTCAAAGTGACGATGAGGATGAGGAAGAAGAAGGTATTTGCTTGTAAACTACGTGGTATTTTTTGCAGCTTTTTAGGCCTCGATTTGCAGCTTTATTCATATTTTTCAAATAAAATGAATGTATTTTACAAACATACCACTAATGTGTTATGAGTTAATAAATATTTTTGATGTGATTTCCTTGACACATTGTCTTCAACAGTGCTAATTGATTTGCAATTGTTCAGATGATGAAGAGAGACTTCGGGAGGAACTGAAGGATTTAATAGACGATGCACCTATAGAGGAATCTGGCAGTGACGGGGAAGATTCTGATGCAAGTGCTGGCCCTAAAAAGAGAAAAAAAAGTGATGATGAATTGGATGATAGATTGGAAGATGAGGATTATGATCTTATTGAGGAAAATCTTGGTGTTAAAGTTGCCAGGGTAAATGAATATTAAAATTTTAAAGTCAGTTATTTTAATTCACTTTTATTATTTTCAATTGTAATAAGTGAACTAAATGATCTCACCCTTAAATTTCATCTTGACTTTCTTTCAAGCAACAATCTTTTGCATAGAAATAATTAAATTACTTAAACATATACTACAATCACATCTATTAATTAATTTCTATAAACTTTCTTGTAGAATAAATTCAAAAGGCTACGTCGCTTGGAGGATGATGATAGTGATAACGAGGGTGCAGATGACCCAGACTTAGAGAGAGAAGTTATTGCTGAAAAATTATTTGTTGGTGGCTCTGATGAGGTTTGTATATTTTTAAGTTGTAATATAAACCCATTTCCCTTTTGTAAGAGGCTTATATCAAGTTAATTTTGTTGATGAAGCAGTACACATAAAAAATACAAATATTCAATAATAGGCTTTTTTATTTTGCATAATTATCAGTAATTATAATAGAAGTGAAAAAAATTATTTTTACAAAAAATCATTTAACCAGCATTGTTAGCAATATAAAGTTAAGGCTGCAATTTTTTTTCACCAAACAATTATGATAATGGTCAGTAATTTGAATGTAAGCATGGCAGCAAAAAAATTGTAGAAACATATTTGTAACATAAGCTTAATTGAACAAAATTGGGTTGTGCTGAAGAAAACATTAAAATTACAATACGAATAAATACCAATAAAATAAATATTTTGTAATTTTCTTTCCTTCTTTTCGATAGAAATATTTGTTGCCTAATTTGTTATTTTAGCTTCCTGATGACTTTTTCTAAAAATAATAATTATGTATAGTTTAATAATACTCAAAATTATCTCTCTTACTACTTTTGAATACTCAAATCAATCTTTTTACTATATTCCAATGCTCAATACTATATCATTATAATTGTTATATCAGGAAGATGAAAATAAATCGGAGTCAGCAGCCCCACGTGAGGTGGAGTATGATGATGAAAATGAGGACATGGAATCAGATGCAGATGACTTTATTGTCGATGATGATGGAAGACCAATTGCTGAACGCAAAAAGAAAAGGAAACCAATATTCACTGATGCGTAAGCTTATAATACTTCTTTAATCATATGATATTTCCTTGACAAAATAATGTTAGTTTTTTATTATACAAATGTTTCTAAAACTAGGTCACTTCAAGAAGGTCAAGATATATTTGGTGTGGACTTTGACTATGATGAATTTGAGAAATATGGTGATGAAGACTATGAAGATGAAGAAGACGAGGACTTGGATGAATATATTGAGGATGAGGACGAGGATGGTAAGTATAACAATAAGCTATGAATGTTTTGTATGTAGCTTATAATATAACGGATTTGTCACTTTATTTATTTGTTTTAGGGGAAAGAAGGAGAACTAAGAAAGGAAAAGTTAAGCGGCCAAGCAAGAAGTCCATATTTGAAATTTATGAGCCAAGTGAATTGAAGAGGAGCCATTTTACAGATTTGGATAATGAGGTATATATTTTTTCACAAATACTAGTATTAGTAGTGCTGATTTGAGGAATAAGCAGTGGTCAAATTATCCAGCTTTTATTTGCATGACTTATACATTTTATTTCTTTTAGATACGTAAAACAGATGTACCTGAGCGCATGCAAATTCGTGAAGTACCAATAACTCCCGTAGAAGAAGGTAGCACAGAGTTAGAGGATGAGGCCGAGTGGATATACAAGCAGGCGTTCCTGAAGCCATCTGTGTCCAAGGCAGACTCGCAGGAGGCTAGGGAGAGATCGAGAAGGTAATAACATTATAACTAATTGTTTACATTTTATGAGTTTAGATTAACTATATACAATAACATACATGTTTTTTCCAAATATTTGCCTCCAGAACTTCCAATAGCAATTATATAATACTAAAGTAAATGTATGAAGAAAAAATGTTTGCAATCCTTTATAGTATTAAGTAATCCTACTATTATAACTTATACTTATATACTAGGGGCATTTATATCTTTTTAAGGGGTTTTGCACACTCCTGGGACTTGGGCACTCAAGGGCCCCAATGTTGTTTAATTTTTACTTTTCTCTATTTTCATTTGAAATAAACAATGAATGATCGTAGACAAAGACCATTGTATAGAGGGGGCTTTCGCCCAAAGTAGGTTCCACAAATTATTTTATTTAATATAGATTCAAAGCTAACATGAGTTACTTATAGTAATCATTTAGTGTAAATTATGTAATAGATTACTTGTTTTAACTATTAAGACTATAGTTATGATATAATTTTAACATTTCAGAGGCTCAAGCACAATAACCAAGATTCGTCAAGCACTAGACTTCATGAGAAACCAAACCTTAGAAGTACCCTTCATTGCCTTCTACCGAAAGGAGTATGTCCAGCCTGAGTTAAATATCAACGATTTGTGGAAGGTTTACAAATATGATGCCAAGGTAACTTTGATTACAACCCATCATATCAATGAGGTGTTTTAAGCTTACCTGATGCTTATGACGACAATATACCAGCTTTAGATTACATTGGATAGTTGCAGCTCATGCTTCAGTTATTGGTTCACAGAAGTTGTGTCTTCATAATAAGATTAAACTTCACTACTGAATTTATTTAGTACAAAGCAATTGACATAGCCTTTATTTAAATCATAAATTTTTCAGTGGTGCCAACTAAAACAAAGAAAAGAAAACCTGCTTAAACTATTGGAGAATATGCGAGACTTCCAGTTGGATAAAGTAATGCAAAATCCGGACGCGCCAATACCAGAGAACATGAGACTGATTAGAGATGAAGATATTGAAAGGTAAAAAAACAATTAAGTAAATACATATGTTTTTAGAATTACGATTTTTTTATAGTTGTCATTTTTTATAGTAATTAATTATGATTGCCTGTGTCGTTGATACAAAATAAACCACTTTAAGAGTACTTGATACGGTATAGTACGGTCTCTAACAACATAGACCTCTGCTCAGTTCGGTGGTCGGAATACAACTAACCTAACACTGCCGCCGCCATTGCTGTTTATATTTATGTTTGACAACTACACATATTTTTATTATTGAACATTTTGCTAGGTGGCGTAGTGTTAGTACGTTTTGGCTTTCGATATAGAAAACAAAGCTACCTTCGCTATGGTCGGGCCGTGGATGGGTGACCAAAAGTTTGTGATCTCGAACTCCTCCGTGCTTCGGAAGGCACCTTTAGCTGTTGGTCCCGGTTGCTATTGCAACTGTTTCCAATACCAACCCGCATTGGGCCAGCGTGGTGGTGTTATGGCCCATACTCCTCATGTGTTTATTTCCATGAGGAAGTCCGGTGCCCAGCAGAGGGACGTATATAGGCTGAGGACGAAACATTTTAATTGGTAGTAATCAATTGAATAATAATAAATCACACACATGTAGTTACATGTGTAATTAATTACTATTATGTTAAGATGAAAATCCTTTCAGACTGAAGAATGTACAGACGTCCGAGGAACTCCGCGACGTACACACGCATTTCCTATTGTATTATTCAAATGATTTGCCGGAGATGCAAAAAGTGCAGCGTGCTAAGGAAAAGAAGAGAGAGTTTGAAGAAAGAAAGTAAGTCTTATCTCTAACGATATGCGGTTTAATTTGTGTATTTATTGCTTGTATGCAACCTTGTATTTTTGTTGCGTGATGTCGGTAGTATATTCGATAGTATGTTTGATGTTTTTTATTATCAAAGAAAATTGGCTCGGGAAGAGGCAGAGAAGAATGGTGAAGATCCAGATGAGGCCGTGGCCGAAGTGGAAGCGCGTGCCAGCGAAGAGGAGGAGCAGCCGCAGACCGAGGTCAAGTACGCCGTGCGCTCTGGACCTTACGAGCTCTGCCGGAAGGCGGGAATCGGTAACTACACACACACACACACACACACACACAACACACACACACACGCACACACATAGACACACACACACACTAGTGGCGGGGGAGGGGGAGCAGCCGTAGACCGAGGTCAAGTACGCCGTGCGCTCCGGACCTTACGAGCTCTGCCGGAAGGCGAATACCTATACCAGAAATGGATACTATACCAAACATCACTTGCCTTGTCTTGCCGTTTCTACATGTCCGGAGACCCGTCCCCAGCAGTAAGCGGTATAAAAGTTGGTGACAAAGTAATGATTAACACCCATATATCTAATATCTTGAGTCCATGCGTAATGCTAATGAATGTACCATGATGTTGTCCAGAGCCACTGGTGAAGAAGTTTGGCCTGTCTCCGGAGCAGTTCGCGGAGAACGTGCGCGACAACTACCAGCGGCACGAGGTGGACCAGCAGCCCGTCGCACCCATAGAAGCCGCCGCACCATATGTGAGTATTTATAATAGGTTTACCTATCAAATTGGTGTTTTGTATAGAGATTTTGGAGAAGTGTGTGTGATCATATTCTACAATTCTTGTCTTTATTTTTTTTTCTTTTACTGTTTTGCACCGTCATTCTAGCTATCCTCACTTTGCTTTCCGGTTCACTGGTAGAGAATGCCCTATGGCATTATGTCCGCCATTGTACTTTTGTGCAAGAAGAGTAAATAATAAAATAAGTCTGCATTTTCCATACTAACATTTCTTCAGGTTTCTTCACAACGACAAACCCAGAGATAATAATTTTTGACATGTATCATTAGACAAGCTTTAGCAATATGTGTAATATCACTTTATAAAAAATATTTTTCTTTTTTAAGTTAATGCAAATCAAATGATGTTTCGGGAGGCACTTAAATAGAGTTTTCTTCGTTTCTAATTCTAACACAATTAAACTTACAACGAATTATCAAAACAAATCAAAAGAGCTCAAAAATATGGTCTATTCTTAGAGGAGGTAATAATTTTTTAAGAATATTCTGAAACTTAATATTACAGACAAAATACTAAGATAGAAAAATAACGGTAATTTCATAGGTAAAGACCTATTATTCTTCAATAAATACATAACGATCACGTTTTTCACTCATGGGGTAGGCAGAGATTACATATCTCCGCCGCCTACATTCTTGTTACGCATTTTTTCATATGCCCTTCGGTTTGAGGTGGACTTGACCTGGCCCTTTTTATAACTGAAGGTAGCCGATGCGGTCAAGGTTCGCTTGAGCTGCCCAAACTTATTGACGCGGAATCGGCTTAAGCTGGTCAAAAAAGCGTTTATTTCTATGAAATAAGGGTGTTACTAATACCATTCGCATCGGCTCGGCTCGGACGACGCCGATCGACGGGGAAACCAGCCGTGTCGATTACAGCTGATTGCATCCGAACGACGCTGAATCTAGCAGAACGTTTCCGACAGCTGCCGTACGGTGCCGGAGACGGTAGAACCGCTCGCATGTCTTCATCTCCGACGGTAGCCGACCGGCGTTGGGTAGAAGTCGAATGATTTATTGTAAATAAAATTATTGTCGACTGCCGAACGTAAGTGAACAGCCGTCGTGACGGCCGTTCGGAGGAATTGACTGCTGATCGCATGTCAATAGCCGTCGCAACAGCTGATCAGCGTTAAGCCGAGTAGTGTGGTGATATGCACTCGGCTTAAGCCGATTCCGTGTCGATAAGTATGGGTAGACCTTAAACCGTCCACCTCGAAATTTTCCATTCACGTCTACCTAGCTATATGTATAGCAGTCTGCCTCGCAAGTCTTCTTTTTTATTCATCCTGTCAACATGTACAAGTCAACTCAGCATCCCTCTTTCTGTTTCGGTCACTATGTTCCCTTGACGTGCGTTTATTTTTGTATTTGCGCGTTGTCAGAGCGCAAGCATCGGGTCGGCGGCGGAGGTGGTGCGGCGCGCGGTGTACATGTGCGGGGTGCAGCTGGCGCGGGAGCCGCTGCTGCGGAGCACGCTGCGCGACGCGCTGCGCGAGCGCGCCACCGTCACCGTGCGCCCCACGGCGCGCGGCGTCAAGGAGATCGACGAGAACCATCCCTGCTACGGGTGAGTGCCGCACGCGCTGGCTGCGGGCAGCTGGCGCGGGAGCCGCTGCTGCGGAGCACGCTGCGCGACGCGCTGCGCGAGCGCGCCACCGTCACCGTGCGCCCCACGGCGCGCGGCGTCAAGGAGATCGACGAGAACCATCCCTGCTACGGGTGAGTGCCGCACGCGCTGGCTGCGGGCAGCTGGCGCGGGAGCCGCTGCTGCGGAGCACGCTGCGCGACGCGCTGCGCGAGCGCGCCACCGTCACCGTGCGCCCCACGGCGCGCGGCGTCAAGGAGATCGACGAGAACCATCCCTGCTACGGGTGAGTGCCGCACGCGCTGGCTGCGGGCAGCTGGCGCGGGAGCCGCTGCTGCGGAGCACGCTGCGCGACGCGCTGCGCGAGCGCGCCACCGTCACCGTGCGCCCCACGGCGCGCGGCGTCAAGGAGATCGACGAGAACCATCCCTGCTACGGGTGAGTGCCGCACGCGCTGGCTGCGGGCAGCTGGCGCGGGAGCCGCTGCTGCGGAGCACGCTGCGCGACGCGCTGCGCGAGCGCGCCACCGTCACCGTGCGCCCCACGGCGCGCGGCGTCAAGGAGATCGACGAGAACCATCCCTGCTACGGGTGAGTGCCGCACGCGCTGGCTGCGGGCAGCTGGCGCGGGAGCCGCTGCTGCGGAGCACGCTGCGCGACGCGCTGCGCGAGCGCGCCACCGTCACCGTGCGCCCCACGGCGCGCGGCGTCAAGGAGATCGACGAGAACCATCCCTGCTACGGGTGAGTGCCGCACGCGCTGGCTGCGGGCAGCTGGCGCGGGAGCCGCTGCTGCGGAGCACGCTGCGCGACGCGCTGCGCGAGCGCGCCACCGTCACCGTGCGCCCCACGGCGCGCGGCGTCAAGGAGATCGACGAGAACCATCCCTGCTACGGGTGAGTGCCGCACGCGCTGGCTGCGGGCAGCTGGCGCGGGAGCCGCTGCTGCGGAGCACGCTGCGCGACGCGCTGCGCGAGCGCGCCACCGTCACCGTGCGCCCCACGGCGCGCGGCGTCAAGGAGATCGACGAGAACCATCCCTGCTACGGGTGAGTGCCGCACGCGCTGGCTGCGGGCAGCTGGCGCGGGAGCCGCTGCTGCGGAGCACGCTGCGCGACGCGCTGCGCGAGCGCGCCACCGTCACCGTGCGCCCCACGGCGCGCGGCGTCAAGGAGATCGACGAGAACCATCCCTGCTACGGGTGAGTGCCGCACGCGCTGGCTGCGGGCAGCTGGCGCGGGAGCCGCTGCTGCGGAGCACGCTGCGCGACGCGCTGCGCGAGCGCGCCACCGTCACCGTGCGCCCCACGGCGCGCGGTGTCAAGGAGATCGACGAGAACCATCCCTGCTACGGGTGAGTGCCGCACGCGCTGGCTGGATTTTATGGTCACTAATTAAAATAAGTGGAATAGTTTCCAGTTCTTTTAAATCGTTGAGCTCCATATTTTAGGGCAAATTCAACCAAATTCCTTGTTACTATGGGGGCTCGGACACCAATAAATGTTTAAATTTCATCGTTCGAATCCGCAGTACGAAAATCGCCCGTGTACGCATTTGAGCTAAAGCATTTTCAAGTATTACTACACCAATTTTGCTAATCGAAATTTGGTGGAATTTGCCTTTAATATTCTCATCACATCTCCATCACTCCGTGCTTTCCCGATGTTCTTCGCCCGCAACTGTGCGTCTCCGGGTCTACTTGGGACACCTTTAAACACACACAGATAAACACACCTTTGCGTCTGATATATGTTAAGGTCTTGTAAAAGCCAAGACCATGCTGCCCTCATGTACTAGGTTATTGGTAATGAACTGTATTTAAGTTTAATATAACCTACTTAGACGGGGTTGAACCGGCGGTGGTGTCGAGCTCTTGAACGAGTATTGCTGTTTATTCCACTTCCCTTTTGCTGCCTTTTTTTTCATTCTCATCATATATAATAATTATCTAAAAAAATTTTTTTTTTTTCATTTCCCAATTAGATTAAAGTACTTGAAAAAGAAGCCAGTTCGTGACTTGACCGGCGACCAATACCTGAAGCTGACCATGGCGGTGGACGACAAACTCCTCGAGATGACCATCAGTGAACAAATCGAGGGAAACACTGGCCCCAGTTACTTAGAGGAGCTCAAACAGTTGTATCAAAAGGTAAGGTGCATTTCTTTCCTACATAATTTATATCTTTAGTTCATCAAGAAAAAAATCACACTCCATAATTTCAAAAATTCCGAATCTACAATTTTTCTACAATTGTTAACTTCTTACTAAAGCTAAGAAAGAAAACTAAGTGTCCGTTCACGTAGAGGATCAGAGCGCACTTTTTTTTCACACCGATCGGGGCGTGGATTGTACGCTTGGGCCCAGCGAGGCTGTCCGACCGCGAAAGAGTACGTCACAAGGGAACCCGAGCGGCTACTAGTATTATTTAATTCTCGCTTGGTCTTCGGCATTAACGTCACTTACATATCATAGATAAATTAAGTAATTCCGCTAGAATAGTAGCGTCACCTAACGTAATAAGTCGAACGTAGCAAGCAACAATAAAAAGTTTAAGACGAATTAAGAACCCATATATGGGGGAATAGCGATCTATACTATTTAATTTATCTATGGTTACCATGAGGTGAGATAAGGCCAACAGCTTGCCTGTCATGAAATAAATTTGCCATATGTAATAAAAAAAAATCTAAGCGCGTTCGGATATTATCTCGAGCATTCCCAAATAAAAAGAAGTGAAATGTAACAATGAACCTTATGGCAATGATTCAAAACACTATTTCAAACGTGATAAAAAATGCTCTCTTCTCCGAGCCAGTCTGTGTAATTGATATTGGAGAACAAAATCCCACATTAAAAGACTGCGTTTCGAAAAGCAATTTGTATCAACAGAAACCATCGTGGTCGTTTGAAATACTGGTCCAAATACATATATCCATTTGCTTATAAACATATTTTCATAAAAATCAACTAAAGTACATTTCTTGGCATATTCTTAAAGCAGATATGAAAATATAATGGCTGAAATTAACAATCTACAATTATGTTGTAGGATGAGTTCGCAGCAACAGTGCAGGCGTGGAACGAATTGAGAGCTGAAGCGGTGACAATAGCACTCACAAAGATTGTGATGCCAGAACTGCGAAGGGAACTCCACTCTGTGCTACTGCAGGAATCTAAAGATTATGTACTCAAGTAAGCAGAATTATCCATTTAAATCTACATGAGACAATGAGTTATTCTAAGGTTTTAAAAACATGTTTGTTGTTTAGATGTTGTAGGCGACGGTTATATGACTGGTTGAAAATAGCACCGTACGAGTCTAGGGTGTCTGACGACGACGATGAGGAATGGGATACATCTAATGGTGAGTTTATTTTTTAATACAATAAAAACATCTATTGTTTGCGAAAACCGGTGTTCGCGGTAACCGCCAAGGTTAAGTAAAGATTTTTTGAATAAATAAAATTTCCGTAATTGTTTTTTACTTTATATAAAAAACTTCTTGGTGGGCACATCGACCACCGGTGTTCAGATATAATAGATGTTTCTCTTATGTCTTGTTTTATGCCCGTTGACTAGTTAGAAGAAACCTAAACACAAAGGAAACGAATTGAAATAAAAGAAGACCAATGGACAAAATACTCACAGATGACATTTAAAGACGAAATTGATGAGTGTTGCTATTTAAATAATAATAGAATAAATAAAAATTTTGCAATATATTTTTATTTTTCTGGGCAGCCTATATTAACAATTTAGCTGTTTATCTTGCACCATTTTAAAACGGTTTTACAACACTACACTAGATAAACTTGCACTAACTCTATTATACTTGATAAATGTCCCTAGAATTACTTGAAAGCATTTTGCTTTTAGATAACATATTATGATAAAAGTACTGTCAAAGAGTCGAACTAATTGTGCAAGTCAGTTTTATGATGGATACATGGACTTTAACCTTTAGACCCGCCATTATCATGAATTTGAAAGAAAACAATTCAGACAACTAGCTGGGGTGCGGGGGGTGTGGTAAAAGCTCGGAAGTGATACGATAGATTCCGAAACATTTCGATCTCCATGGCTACGGCGCGCGTAGAAAGGACCTTATGCGTCGAGCTATCGATATCGATAAATAATTTTGCATTTCATAAAAAATCAATTATATCAGTAACTATTTTTGCCTGTAACTTTTATTTTAAATGTAATATTAAATGATTTAAACTGTACACTAATAAATTGAGCCTCAGCGAGTATATTTTCATTGAAAAAGTCCACATAAGAGATGTACGTGATACTTTGTCTTGCAGTGCAAAGCATTCTAGAACTACGAAGAAGTAGGCACAGATGGAAGTCAGCTACGCGTTAGGCAAAATATGATAGGTATTTTATCAACGTGTCAATCGTACGGATTAAAGTGGTGATTTTTCCACGTTATTTTTTTTGTATATTTTACAGGATGCTGGGATTTTTATATGTACCTAAATATCACAAAACAATTAATAAAGGTTTATAAGAAATAAAAACCATCTGATAACATAACAATATTTTATTCAAAATAACACTTTATTAAATTACAATAAATAAGTAAGTAGGAATATTGTAAATTACATAATATGCCCTAGTATTAGCGTCATCAAATCAAATCGAAATTAAGATTATTTAAAAATCAGAACGCGGTATGGTTCGAATGGGTATATCGGTGAGTTTTAGTGATTAGGTACGGTCTGTAAATAGTGAGTGACTGACCAAGATTTGATTTGTTTTTATTTAATAATGAACTTAAATACGAAAATCAAATCTTTCACAAAGATTCTGAGATACTGAGCTTCAATTAAAGGTAATGATCACTCAAGAGTATAGCGACGTTCATGAAAGTTGTGCAGCACCTACACCTACATAAAGGTAAATCATATTCTCTCGCGATGCGAGCATTTGCATTGATATTAAACTTTAACATAAATTTTGTTTTATTTATTTATTGACATAAATTAATTTTGTAAATCTTTGTTTGAATATGTTGAATATCACATGATGTGAATTTGAAGCAACTAAACACACATTTTCTTGAGGTAAGTTTGAAGCTACTTCGTGTGGTATATTAATCTGAAAAGTTAAAAATATAATAAAACATTTTTCAAATCACTTTATTAAAACAAAAAAATGTTACCGTGGTTTAACAACCCAAGACTTTTATTTTTTAACATTCTTATAATATCCAAAATAAATTTAAAAGTAACTACATTGATTTACATACAGATAAAAGAAACGTAAGTAAAACAAAGAAAAATAAAATTACATTATAAGATTTGTATGTGTGTGTGTGTGTAATGTGTGTAAAGATCTTTTTATTAAGCTTTTTGTTTAAGTGTTTAATATTGTATTAAAAAAAATATAATTAATTTAAATTTTTACTGTAGTATTACCAAATAAATAAATATAAGAAAATAATTTTCTGGAATTTTTTCGCCGCAAAAAAACTTTTTTCAAAACATAAAAACTTTAATATTAATACCAAAATTCGATCTAAGAAATGCTAAAAATCAAAGATACATTGTATTTACTTACAATTCACGATAAAAACAGCTTCGGTACTGCATTTTTTATAAGTCACCGCCTGTTGTAAATTTTTTGAGTCCATGAGGCTATATTTTGATGGAAACCAATTTTCTCTATTTACAGCGCTTATCCACTTCTCTTTCTCGTCTTTTGGAAATCTATAGGAGAAATCTATTTTATAAGGTATAGGTTACTGTAATATGTATCGACTATATAAATACACCGCTCTAATCATTGTTATCACCGATAGTGAGGGATGGACATACACGTAATCAGCAAGAGTAAAAAGGACGGGGAGGAGCACGTGACGGACCTGTCCAGTTTATGTTGATATTTGTCAATTATTTTGAAAATCAAAATAATTGTTTAAAATATTTTTGAAAAATTGTGTAACAAGACTTACCGATGAAAACTAATATTGTTTGTTGATAGATTACAAGTTTTACTATTGATTCTGCACAAATTTACGGCACAATAGGTCATGATGCTGTATATTAAAAGTGATTTATGTTTTAAATCTTAACCTCGATTCGGTTCTTGGTTTTGGTCGACACTGACACTGAAAAATCTGTCATGTAAATTTATAAGTTGAAAACAACATATGTTTGGTTTGAGTTGAGTCGCCTTGTATGACACGTCTATAGGAGGCTATGTGGTCGCTGGATGGATATAATCGGGGTCTTCAAATATCGAGTGAATGTATTGTATCTTTTAGGCGTGTTGCATCCTAGGTCTACTCACGTCAAATCGGCCTTAATTTGCCTCTAAGATCGCCTCGTGTTAGCAGCCGATTTTAAGGCCGATTTATCTGCACCACTACTGCCCCAATATTGCCTCTGATTTAAGGGACGTGTCTACCCACGTACCATTTAGGCGAAGAGGTCGATATTACATACAGTCTGTCAAACTAATTTACCAATCATGGTGTTCTTGCATCAATTTAAGTCTGATTGAACCAAGCTGTAAACTCAGTAAAATAGACACCGATTGTCTCAATGTTATTTTAACATTCTATCCTTCAAATCGATCTCAACAAGTTGTTGTCCAGATCATCAGCCTATGAATTGAATGAAATATCAATCAGAGCGAGCGAGTGTCAATCTACATTGTGTCATAGGACAATACACATTAGTGTACAAATTACCGAGTCTAATGGAGTATCAGAACAGTGTTCGTAGACCAACGTAGCCACGTTTCGGATGGTGCTGTGGACGTTAAGACTCGAATCATCTACATGTTATCATTCATGATGACATTGTATAGTCTAGCTGGGGCGATTTGAGCACTCTAACGATCTCAACATGCACGTAGAAATGAGAGTATAGATTAGATTAGTCTCCAAGCTGTCTAGCTCTGCTCTCTCCGCAGACGATAAACTTTACCTACTGACTGTAATTCGTGGTTGTGCTTAGGTCTGCGCGTGATGTCGATCGCGTACGTGCCGGAGCGGACGCAGTGCGCGTTCGCGTGCGTGGTGGGCGCGGCCGGCGAGGTGCTCGACCACCTGCGCCTGCCGCACCTGCTGCTGCGGCGCGGCTCCTGGGACGCGCTCGAGCGCCGCAACAAGGAGGCCGACCTCACTGCGCTCAGGAGGTACTGCACACTCACACACACACACACACACGGCCGGTGCTCGACCACCTGCGCCTGCCGCACCTGCTGCTGCGGCGCGGCTCCTGGGACGCGCTCGAGCGCCGCAACAAGGAGGCCGACCTCACTGCGCTCAGGAGGTACTGCACACTCACACACACACACACACACGGCCGGTGCTCGACCACCTGCGCCTGCCGCACCTGCTGCTGCGGCGCGGCTCCTGGGACGCGCTCGAGCGCCGCAACAAGGAGGCCGACCTCACTGCGCTCAGGAGGTACTGCACACTCACACACACACACACACACGGCCGGTGCTCGACCACCTGCGCCTGCCGCACCTGCTGCTGCGGCGCGGCTCCTGGGACGCGCTCGAGCGCCGCAACAAGGAGGCCGACCTCACTGCGCTCAGGAGGTACTGCACACTCACACACACACACACACACGGCCGGTGCTCGACCACCTGCGCCTGCCGCACCTGCTGCTGCGGCGCGGCTCCTGGGACGCGCTCGAGCGCCGCAACAAGGAGGCCGACCTCACTGCGCTCAGGAGGTACTGCACACTCACACACACACACACACACGGCCGGTGCTCGACCACCTGCGCCTGCCGCACCTGCTGCTGCGGCGCGGCTCCTGGGACGCGCTCGAGCGCCGCAACAAGGAGGCCGACCTCACTGCGCTCAGGAGGTACTGCACACTCACACACACACACACACACGGCCGGTGCTCGACCACCTGCGCCTGCCGCACCTGCTGCTGCGGCGCGGCTCCTGGGACGCGCTCGAGCGCCGCAACAAGGAGGCCGACCTCACTGCGCTCAGGAGGTACTGCACACTCACACACACACACACACACGGCCGGTGCTCGACCACCTGCGCCTGCCGCACCTGCTGCTGCGGCGCGGCTCCTGGGACGCGCTCGAGCGCCGCAACAAGGAGGCCGACCTCACTGCGCTCAGGAGGTACTGCACACTCACACACACACACACACACGGCCGGTGCTCGACCACCTGCGCCTGCCGCACCTGCTGCTGCGGCGCGGCTCCTGGGACGCGCTCGAGCGCCGCAACAAGGAGGCCGACCTCACTGCGCTCAGGAGGTACTGCACACTCACAAACACACACACACACGGCCGGTGCTCGACCACCTGCGCCTGCCGCACCTGCTGCTGCGGCGCGGCTCCTGGGACGCGCTCGAGCGCCGCAACAAGGAGGCCGACCTCACTGCGCTCAGGAGGTACTGCACACTCACACACACACACACACGGCCGGTGCTCGACCACCTGCGCCTGCCGCACCTGCTGCTGCGGCGCGGCTCCTGGGACGCGCTCGAGCGCCGCAACAAGGAGGCCGACCTCACTGCGCTCAGGAGGTACTGCAGACACACACACACACACACACACACACACACACACACACACACACACACACACACACACAGTCACGTGGAATACCAGTTCGTCAGGCGTTACAAATCTTACATCGAGACAAATACAAGAAATAACATCAGCACCCTGAACTTATGCGGATTGGTAAGGACTGGAAGGATAAACCGACTTAACGTGTCACAATGTTATTCAAGATTATAAAGTTTTGTCCTACTTATCAACGTCCAACCGTGTCGAAAGTAGCTTGTTTTCATGCCTTAAATGCTATTAATATTTAAAGACTTCAATAAAATAAATAGTTATTGGACAAATTCCGACACCTACCAGGTTCATCCTCCGCAAGAAGCCGCACGTGATCGTAATCGGCGGCGAGTCGCGCGAGGCGCTGGCCATCAAGGCGGACGCGGCGGAGTGCGTGCAGCAGCTGGTGGAGGACGACCAGTTCCCGAGGATTCCCATCGAGATCGCCGACAACCACATCAGCAAGATATACAGCAACAGCATACGGGGACGGGTATGTATCCTTCTAACGCACAATACTGCTAGATACACCGCCCGCGCTTGTCGGAGGACGCCAGCGACATTCGTTGCATTGTCGTCTGTACATCTATCTGCGTATATACATACCATAAGTGTGTGCGGGTGGATATCGAACCAGCGAGTGCAATTATACATAATATCATAATCCTCCCAATACTGTGTGCCGTGCCTTAACGAAAGGCCCAATATCCTTATAGCCTTACTTAGCTCGCTCCAACATATAAAGTTCGGTGTCACACTCATATCCAGTAGGTATACCTCTTATAGTCTCCAAGACCTAACATTGAAGAACATTTTTATTCTTTCTTATAGAATGACTTCAGAGAGTATCCAGATGTGCTGCGTCAAGCTGTCTGCCAAGGACGCTACTTGCAAGATCCATTGATGGAGATTTCCCAACTCTGTGGACCCGATGAGGAAATTTTGTGTCTCAGATATCACCCCCTCCAAGATCAGATTGCCAAAGAAGATTTACTTGAAGGCATCGAATTAGAATTTGTGAACAGAATTAACGAAGTTGGTGTTGATATGAATGAAGCCATATTAACTGGAAGAGGGACAGAGCTACTTCAATACGTGTGTGGTTTAGGCCCCAGAAAAGCTCAGGCACTTATCAAACTCTTCAAACAGACCAACCAGAAATTAGAAAATAGAACGCAATTAGTCACAGTATGTCATATGGGTCCCAAAGTGTTTATTAATTGTTCAGGTTTTATAAAAATTGACACTAGCAGTCTCGGGGATAGCACGGAAGCTTACATTGAAGTATTGGACGGTTCTCGTGTGCACCCTGAGACTTACGAATGGGCGAGGAAAATGGCCGTTGACGCTTTAGAATACGAAGACGAAGACGCGAACCCCGCAGGCGCAGTAGAAGAAATTCTCGAAGCTCCAGAAAGATTAAAAGACTTAGATTTAGATGCGTTTGCGGAAGAATTGGAGCGGCAAGGGTTCGGAAATAAATGTATTACGTTATACGATATTCGAGCCGAATTGAACTCTAGGTATAAAGACTTAAGAGTTGCATATCGGTCGACGACTCCTGAGGAGTTGTTTGATATTTTAACCAAAGAATCGCCGGAGTCGTTTTACGTGGGAAAGATGTTGTTAGCGTCGGTGATAGGAATCACGCATAGGAAGCCACAGAGGGAGATGTTAGACCAGGCCAACCCTGTCAGGAATGATGAAACCGGTTTATGGGAATGTCCTTTCTGTCACAAAAATGATTTCCCTGAGTTATCTGAGGTAAGTGACTTTTAATTTGACTTCTAATCCACTGTATTTACGGTAAAATTTTTATTAATATCTGATTTGCTACAGGTATGGAATCATTTCGATGCTGGAGCATGTCCAGGTCAAGCAACTGGTGTCCGGATCCGGCTAGACAACGGTTTGTCCGGATACATCCACATAAAGAACTTATCGGACCGGCACGTCGCCGACCCCACGGAGCGGGTCCGCATTGGCCAGACGTTGCATTGCCGGATACTCAAGATAGATGTGGAGAGGTTCTCAGTGGACTGCACTTCTAAGTCATCTGATTTATCTGATAAGAATAACGAATGGAGGTAAGTTTGGCATACATTAACGAAAAAAAATTAAAAAATCCTCAGCAGGTTTTGAGCTTTATTTCTAATGAATTAAAGTCGAAAATCTATTGAAGAATTTTGACAAATAACTACACAGAATTAAATTTTTGTTCTTATTCTATTTATATGAATATTTTTGTATCCAGGCCATCAAAAGACCCCTATTACGATCAAGAGTCTGAAGACAAAGATATTCGCAAAGATAAAGAAGCTAAACAGACTAAGGAGCGACTGCAATATGTTAAACGCGTCATTGTGCACCCGGCCTTCCATAACATATCTTTCGCGGAGGCGGAAAAACTCATGGAGAACATGGCCCAAGGGGAGGTTATTGTTAGGCCCAGTAGTAAGGTGAGACACGTTTTCAATAATTTAAGGGAAATCAAACTGATTAAACTTAACTTATTTTATTACACGTTCTTTTTATGTTAAAAACATTAATATTGAAGCTTAAAGCCGCGGTATTTATCTTTTTTGTATTATTGCAGGGATCAGATCATCTAACAGTCACTTGGAAGGTAGCAGAAGGCATTTATCAACACATTGACGTCCGAGAAGAAGGCAAAGAAAACGCGTTCTCTTTAGGTAAGTATCCGTATTGTCATAAAACGTTTTAGGTCTAAATTTTATTGATATTATTTAATGCAATTGGAACACATAAATAATTATAGATTGAGATAATTTTATCCTAAATTCCAATCGCGCGAAGAGGGCAATAATAGTTACTATATATTTAGTATTGACCTTTTACTTGCAGGTCGAAGTTTGTGGATACAAGGTTCAGAATTCGAAGATCTCGACGAAATAATAGCTCGCCACGTGACTCCGATGGCGGGTCACGCACGGGACCTAATAGCCTACAAGTACTACAAGCCTCTCGGCGGCATGAGGGACAAGGCCGAAGAAGTCTTGAAAGAGGAGAAAGCGAAGAACTCAAATAAGATTCACTACGTAATATCCGCGGCGAAGAATCATCCCGGACGATTCTTGCTGTCGTACTTACCGCGGTCGCGGTGTACGCATGAATATATCTCAGTGATGCCGGACGGGTACAAGTTTAGGCAGCGTCTGTTCGATTCCTTAGGCGGGTTGTTGAAGTGGTTCAAAGAGCACTTCAGGGAGCCTCCGCCGAGTGGGACGCCTGCGGCTCGAACGCCGGCGTTGCGCACGCCGCACGGCATGTCGGTGGGGGCGCTGTCGGCGCTGTACCACACGCCGGCGGCGCACACGCCCGCGTTCCACACGCCCGCGCACACGCCGGGCCCGGCCTACGTCAACACGCCGTACACGCCGTCCGCGCAGACGCCCTACATGACGCCCTTCGCCACCACGCCGCGCCAGCCGGACTTCTTGACGCCCGTCGCGCCCAGGCATAAGCCGGTGCAGGTTAGAGCGGCTTACAGTATTTATAACGTCACTCATTATAATCATACTAACATTACTATATTTATAGTTATATTTCCTAAGGCCTATTCCCGAAGAATCGGGCAAACGTAGACAGGAAATCATATGAGAGTGGGTGAGTTAGTAGAAAAAAATTATAATTCTTACACCTATCATCAGCCCAAAGAAAACATTTAATCCCTCAAGGGTCAACCGAGCGCCGGCGTTCGCTAACAATATATATTTCAATTGTCTCATTTTGGAACCATTGAGAGGTTAAGCTCTGCGTGCTAGTGTATACCTACTAGCAAACGGATAAAAATAATAAAAATTATATATAAATATTTTGATATGTCACACACAGATCTGTTTCCACCGGCCGGCATCGAGAGGAAGGTCGTCAATGATAGTTGGTACAATTCAGTATTCGTGTAACAGGTGTACACGGAGCCGGCGGACTGGCAGAAGGCGGCCGAGGACTGGGTGCGGCACCGCAGCACGACGCGCGACACGCCGGGCACGCCGGGCGCGCTGAGCACGCCGCGCAGCAGCGAGGGCGCCAGCACGCCGCGCCACGCGCACGGCCGCACGCCGCGCCACCACGCGCACTCCTCGCGCTCCTCGCGCGCGCCGCGCCCCTCGCACTCGCTGCGCTCCACCCCGCACACCAACACCTCCCCGCGCTCCATGTCCCTCGGCGACGCCACGCCGCTCTACGACGAGAACTAAGGCGTGTCACCATTCATATACCGTTTCAGTACTTACTCATTTGTCATTACTAGTGTCTGCCACAACAGCAATGACGAGGTACTGAAACGGGTGTATTTATGCTGGTTATCCAAACAGCAAGGCGTTCGTTGGACGACGGCAGTCGTCCCTCAATGATGTCTCATTTCTAAGTACCTATGTTTACATAAATCAGCAGATTTATGTAATAAAACATTTGATTTACGTACCGTTCGATTGTTGCTTGATGTATTTAAATGTCTTAAGGTTTTCTAAATTTGTCAATCGGTGACATAACCTTGGAAATGTTTGATGACGTTCTGCGGCTATGTCAGCGTTACGATGAAAGAGCGCTTAGTATTAGCGTCGTCAGCAATTTAGTTTTAAGGCGGTACGCGAATTAACGAATGCCATGCGTTGCGGCGTATCTTGCGCCGCTTGGACACACCCGTATACTTTATATTTTTGTACGGACTCAGCGCGCCACAAGCGAAACTTGCGAAACGGATCCATAAATTGTAAAAGGATTTCCTTTTATCTAGGAAACGAAGAATAGGATAGAAATGATCTCACATTTTTCTAAACGCTACATACATATCATCACGCCTCTTTCCCCGAAGGGGTAGGCAGAGGTGTTGAACACCCACATTTCGCAAGATATGTTAGGTCCCCAAGTAACAGGTAGCGAGCCTGTTGCGGCACTGGGCACAAAGTGAGGCAAGTGATATTAACAATGAACTGTACATAAGTTTTATTCAAACTCAGTAGTACAGGCGCTGCGATCGAACCCGAGTTTCCCGCGGCCTCTCGAACGAGTAGTGCCCCGTCCGTCCCAACTCGGCTACAGTCTAAACGCATTTAACATATATTTGGGAAAAATTTACACGTGTGGATACAAATTGACCTCATTTACTTATTTATATCTGGAGGCTATCCTGTGTACGGCAAGCGAGGGTCATTCTTGTGTTATGAGCGAAGTGAGCTCATTTTAAATCCTATACTTTGGTTCTCCAGATTAATTTGAATATAGGGAAGTCTCAGCGAATGATTACCACCTCCGCTTCAGTTGTGGCTCGATGTGACGCGCTTAGTATAAGCATCAGCTTAATATAAGTATTACAATCTCTCCCCCCTTCTCTATCTCGCTCCCCTTATTGTTTCTTGTAGCTTTTTACTTATCGAATGCAATGTTCCAAACCTTCCTTCCTCTGTTTTCGATACTCCATTATCCTATGTTATTTTATAAGACTCATTTCTTAATGAATTCTAGCTAGCTAATATCTAATAACAATAATCATGTTTTACAATATGAAAAAGTTATTATATAATGTATTTTCCTATAATAACCAGTTTCTTAACGAATATCTCGATTGGTTAAGCAATATGTATGTCTACTAGATATTTAGTTATCTAACTCTTGTGTCCGGCAGTAAAATTATGAAATTTTATTTATTGTATTGAATTAAGCTAAGTGACAAAGCTTATGATATTAATCTTCAGTAATTATAATACCAAGCATTTTGGTATAACAATGACAGTTGTGTAGGTTAATTAATTATTAATTTCTTGTGATCGAAGAGGTGGACACTTAGAACCTAAAATGTCTAATCTTCCATGTTAGTAATTGTAGCAAATATTGGCTTTTTTAAGGAGCAGCGTTGCAATAGTTATGAAATATTGTAAAAATCACCTTAGCTCCTATATCCATACGGTTGAAATTAGTATAATACAACAACAAGATTTTTCTTGCATAATAAGCTTAATATCAATGAGTTTGGATATCGCAATAAGTGTCCGACCTCTCAAAAAGGGTCGCATGTATAGCGTCAATGTATATAATTCTAGTTTGTTATGTTATGGGTAGCGTTGATTAAGAGTTTACCACAAACTGCTCATATACACGGATTAACAAGCAGTCGCCTTAGGGATGGTTAGTGAAATAATAAGATCTATCTATACTACATGGCCGGTCTCATCAAACGTAATCAGAATAAAATGATAAACTTAATCTGTTTTTTATTTTGACCTTTTTTCTGCAAGAATATTTTCAAACTCAAAATAGTGTCAGTAGCTCTCTGCTGCTGTATAGTTTACTCAAATCTACCTTTTATGATAAATAGAAATTGAGTCGATATGCGATGATAATAAGAGCAACAGAAATATCAAGCATAGCTACCGACTTTTTTCATAAAATGAAAAACAGTGGACTTTTTTTACCTCGTGGACTCGAAAAGATTGATTCAAAAATCCCAGGTTTTTAAAAAGAGCAATATAACCAACAACCATGCGTTGCTGAACGAGGGCTCACTCAAAACGTGGGCGCGCATTAATGAGATTTTAATGGAAATTGGAATACCTTATAGATCGTAAGTTGAAATGATTGGTAATTTGCTCTTTTTTCGACCTCTTTAAAATTTCGACCTGAAAGTGCTCATAGAAAGTTGAAAGTAGTTGCAAGTTGCATTGGCACCGGGTTCTGAACTATTCCTAAAACTTCAGCCCGATAGCTAGTCTGGAAGTGCCTCAAAATAGAGTAACAAAAATCAAACCGGACAAACAAAGAGACAAAAAGACAAACAAGAAAGTGAGTTAATAAAAACGTGATTAATATTTCGGATGGAATTATCTATCTGTTAATTTTATCAGGCGGCGATAAAACTGACCCATAATCTTTGTTGGTTTTTGCTTCGAGATTTGATCGAACGCAAAACCGATCCTTGACGGGAAGTCTATGTCCATGGGCGATCCTGGGTGATTAGATTATGCGATGAATTACAATGTCTTAAAATGGGTATTCGTAAAACGCACTTGTGCAAAATAGGTATTTATAAGGCTGTGGTTACTGGTAATCTTAGCACAGCATAAAGATGTATAAAAAAACCGGCCAAAAGACTGTTAGGTTTTTCATCAGAAATTTTGATTGCGGGAACCTTTGCGTGAATTTTAATAATTCTTTTTTTATTTGAAAGAAAATGCTTGCAGTCACAAATTTAGTTCAAAATAATTTTGTAAAATTTATTAAAAACTGTTCAAAATAATTTTCCTACACATTTTTTTACTTTCGGAGCGATTATTTCATAAAATATAAATTTTATCGTGAAATGTTAGAAAACCCCTATTCATTTTTGAATAGCTATTCAACGATATATCACACGTTAGGGTCCAGAGGAAAAAAAAAACAGTCCCTACATTACGTGCATGGGTACCCCCCCTAATTTAATATTTTATTCCACTTTTGATTTGTGCACTTCGTCGGCGTTATTAATATACATATTTATTAAAAATTTCAGCTCTAGTGCTCACGGTCACTGAGATTATCCGCGGACGGATAAACAGACAGACATAGCGAAACAAATCGATACACACAGCCACAGAATGAGAATGACATAATTAGCGATGGATGAGAATCTAATGTGACCACGAGGGAACGAGGGAAAATAGAATCGAAAATAGATCGAATCGAACCAGCTTAATATTAAAGTGTCGCTTTTTTATTCTACTAGCGAAACCATTTTTGTTCAAAATAAAATGTATGTACAAAAAGAATTAATCGATTAGTGGAATATATGAGCGACCTTATTTTTTTTATATGAGCTGGTTCGATTCCCGGTTTGGTTAAGCTTTTAAAAAAAAACTGAGAATTCACTTACGTTTATTTAAAAAAATAAAAGTTTTATTGTAGGTTCTTCCCCTCCGAATAATTTTGCACTCTGTATGTAAGTAGCTCGTTCTTAGAACAATGCGAGAAATTAATATTATTGACATTATGCCGTCTGCAGAAGGACGACACAATTCAGTTGGCTAAAAAAGCAGTTTTTGCCCGTTTCGCTTTGCGACAACGACCTTGACAATTAAGATTGGATGAGTAATGATATTTTCCTTATATAATGAAAACAAAAACAATAAGATCTGAAGAAAAAAAATATAAATATATTTTCCGGTGCTAATAACAAGAGTTATTTTTGATTGGCATTGAAAATATTGAGATAATTGTTGTTTATCTCAACTACCTAAAGACCCGTTCTGGACAAGCAATTGAAAATTAATTTGTGAAAATTAGGAGTGTAGAAAATAGAAATGGATTGAAAGGAAGTTTTTTGCAAATTCGCGTTGGCTGCGATAGGTTAAGTTGAATGTAAATAGAAGAAGATTTTATAATATCGTTCTCTGCCTATGTAGGCTCCAATGCTGGGCTTTCCTCATGGAGAAACACATAGGAGTATGGGCTGTAACACCACCACGCTGCCCCAATGCGGATTGGTGGGTAGAAACGGTTGCAATAGCGACCGGGACCAACGGCTTAAGCACGGAGATCACAGTTTTGGTCACCCATCCAAGACCAACGCCAAGGTAGCTTTGTTTTGGATTTAGAAAGCCAAATATATTAAACATTACGTTGCCGAGCTCCTCGCGGCTACAAACTTCAGTGTTACGTATAAAACGTACTACGTACGGCGGGTGCAGCGGCGAGTGAAGCGGCGAGTGATGCGGTGAGTGAAGCGGCGAGTGAAGCGGCGAGTGAAGCGACGGGTGACGCGGCGGGTGAAGCGACGGGCGATGCGCCTCAGTAAGCCAACACAGATAGAATACGTCTAAAGACACGCCGTAGTACGCAACGCTTGACGCCCCGCGCTTCCTCAAACGACCCCCTGACATTTCTTTATGTTTGAATTTGCGCGTACCGCTTCACGCGCCAGCATAAACGGTAAAAACGCCTGACGTGCCGCGGGAAGCCACGCCGCACGCGTCGCTCAACGCCCCGCGTGTCCTTAAACGAGCCCTTATAGACTCTATTCATCCTTCACCTAGTATTCAAAACACAAATGCATTAGGCTATTTTGGGCTAATGCTAAATTATTCTGAGAGGTGTTGTTTTTGATTTTTAAAAAACATTGTAAATTTTAGTCAGAGGGAAGAACCGCGTCCTCCAACCAAGCTACCTTACCGTCGGACATTGCTATTGTTGTCCACTCAATCAACTTTTCTTTGTGTTAGTGAGGTGTCTTATGTTTTTATAATTACTGGCTGGTTGTCCTAACATGTAAATATTGGAGTTAAAATTGTACAGATCGATTAGTTCAAGATATAAAAAAGGAAATTGAATATCAGATTTTCGTTTTAGAACAAAAAGAAAGAAAAAAATTATTAAAGTATAATTATGTACCTACTTATATAATTTTTGTACACAATATATCACGAAGCTAAAGCTAAAAACATAATATATCTACTTATGCCGATGCATTTCGATTGATACTCCAACGCTGGACACTGGTCACTTGCTACGCTCCATACATATTTTCGCTTCATCTACTCCCATTTTATCATATAATAATTCATATAAAAAATGCTTAAAACCAAGTCAGGGGGATGAAAAAGAGGGAAAATACGAAAAAAAAAATTTTTTTGTTTCTCTGTCTGTTTGTCTGTTTGTACGGGCTAATCTCCGAAGAAATAAATAAGGTTAGTATGATTAGTTATTGTTTATTTTCTACAGTCCCAATGTGGATAAAAGCCTCCTCCAAGTCTATCCATTTCTGCTTGTTCTCTGCAGTAGCCATCCAGTTCATTCCAGCAGTCAGGAGAATCACCAGCCCATCTCTTCCTCTACCTCCCCACTCGTATTTTTCCTGTCACAGTTTAATTACCAGTTTGAGTTTCAATTCCTCCCCCTTCAGTTAAAAAAATTATAATTTACAAAAATACAAGCTATTTAATTCTTAATCTATCTATTTTATTAAGCTGATAAGCCCACAAGATTTATCTGTTCATTCTTACAGCGACAAAGTTAGTTAAATTGTCTTTATTGTGTCGATCTTACGCGCTCCGATACAGTAAAATTGCAGGATGTCTGTCGCACAATGATGGGAGTGAGTGGACAATTACTTTGGACTATTCTTCTTAACACGTGAGACGACCTCTTGCTATCAGTCATTGAAACGTGCTTCGCTGCGGCGCATGTTTAGTCTCAACACGCAAACGGGGCGTGCGAATTCAATTATTTTTCCGCGGCAAAACTTGTTTAGGATTTTAAAGTGATTGCTTTAAGTTTGTACGCAGCCAAATGAGGTAAATACTGTCATCATCAATCTTAATTTGTTACTGTCTATTTTGAGAGTCAAAATTAGATTTTTTTTTGGAAAATATCGGCACCTCATAATATTTTACATCAATGAAAATTTTCTATTATAGCTAAAGGGAAGCTGTATAACGTGTGTAAGCTATGAGCTTGGTGGATTATAATGGTTTTAGAAAAATTCAAAGTTTGTATAATTTTTGCTAATTTCGTATAAAAAAAACAAAATTCTATTGCAATATAGGTTGTTTCTTCAGCAATGTACTTTTAGTGGCCCTCACAGAAGATAGTGTAACCAGCAAGGCGCATTGGCTTATTGGGCAAATTTTGGTCTATGGCAAAATTAGAACAGCGGGTGATTTTATTTTCGATTGAGATGAACGTATCGGTATACTTATAGAGCATCAAACCTGCCAAATTCAGACGATAAAAATTGTGCATTTTCATGATCCGATCGATAAAGTTTATAGAAAGGAAGTAATCTCTGTAATAAAATGTTTTAAATAACGACGAAGTACTTAAATTCTTATTAAAAGTACGTAAATGTTATCATTTTTTATTATGTTGAATGTTTTGAAATGTAGTGAACAACATCATCACAACCTCGCGCTGTGTGTGTGCCTGGCAGCAGGCTCACCCATATTAATATTAGTCCCCATGTTTTTTTTTGTGTTGTAAAATTCTCCCATGTAGGGAAGGCAAAGGGAACGGAGCCCATACAGCGAAGTCTTCAGTATTTTAATGTCTTCAGTATTTGCATTGAAATGCAAGTGTAATGCATTTTGGGAGAGTTTGTCGTCAAAAAATCGATGGCAGACACTGTGGTGTTACTTCGATGAGGTGGATTACCACGATAAAAATCCCATCGTTTTTCACACCACTTGACGATTATTTAAATGATCCTCCGTATTGCTCATCATTATTGACACTTATTACACAAAACTACACTGATTTAACGTATCAACGTATCCACTCCGAAACAATACTGAAACGCTGAAATAAAAATCACGTCCGCCATAGTTGAATGCGGCCAGAAACTCCTAGGGACTAATATCAGGCGAAATGGGTGTAAACACCGCTGCCTACCACTCCGGGCACAGAGGCACTATGGTATATTTTCTTTTGTTATGGTAATTAAATGGTTATTAAATAAATCGATATCGGCATTGGTAATTAATGGTCATTGGTTATTATTTAATGGGTGTTATTGAAACGGTCAGCAAAATTTCGAATTTTGGTGAGCGGAAAAATACAATTGGTCAGCTAAAATAACTAACTGGTCCGCAACTTATGGGCAGCAAATATTTAAAGTGGTCAGCAAAATAACTGATTGACAGCAACTTATGGGCAGCAGATATTTATAATTTCTCATCAAAATAACTAATTGGGCAGCAACTTAATTGTTTAATATATTATGTTTTGATGACACAAATATTGTTTTTATGGGTCATAAAAAATAGCCTTAACCTAATATCTTTCAGAATACATTTCCTATGAATTGATCTTTGATCCTTCATTGATCCTGTTCCTAGATTTTATTAATTTCCGGTAACATTTTTATTGCTGCCCAAATAATGAATTTGCAGCCCAAATAATTCTATTGTAGCCTAATTAGTTATTCTGCTGACCAAAATTTTTTTCTGCTGGCCAACTAATAACTATATGTCTGACTAAATATTTGTTTGCTGACCAAATGCTTTTTCGGCTGACTTTTTGTTGCTGGCCAAATAATTAAATGGCTGCCCAATTCTTTACTTCCCTATTTTTAATATTGGTATCGAATAATAATATTTAAATTTTATTGGCAAATGTAGGTCCAGCAGGGAAGGAATGAATAGAATAAGCCATCAATCAACAGAATAGACAATTGTCTAGGTAATTGTGTAGGTAGAATTTAAGTTTAGCTAACTTAAAATTAAAAAATATTTAATAAAATCAGTTAAAAAAATACCTACAAGAAGATTTAAGTTTCTCTCTATATACTGGTAGGGCTTTTACATATTATTTAAAATTTTATCTTTCAATTTAACCGTAATCTTCTAAGTTTTAGCGTTATGCAGACTATTGGTGTTATTTTGATGATAAATACTTACTTGAAATTAAAATCAAACATGATAAACTAAATCTGTACGTGTCTCGTTTCTATAGAAATTCAAGTAAACAACCAGTTTTGTTGTGTAAAAATAGTGATTACGGGTTCGGCTCGTCTCTAGACCGGTTCATTTGATTTATTAGAAATACTAAGAGTGTAACGTCCGTAAACAATAAACAAAAAATATCCTTAACAGACGTCGCTTTAATCAGTCATTAATTCGTTCGTCTATTTTAGAAAAATATAACCGGCAATTTAAGCAAATATCACTAATAGCTGTAACTGCAGGCAATTCATTATTTACCAAATATTTGCTCCCAAGAGGGGCTATCTCGTGTGTAGGCAAATCATTACCTCTGCACAAAAAAATCGTAACGATTTGCCTACACACGAGGCGATCTGGAGCCAATTTAGGGCGCTCACCTCCACACTGCCCCGGTGTTGGCCGATGTTTGCTCTGATTTAAGGGACGTGAGAAGACCTCTCTAGGGAGTAAATTTTTGGGTTAAAAGAGTAAACGATTTTGTATTTCGAATCCTCAGTTTGGATTCCACTATTGAATTTGAAAGTTTTTATGTTTTTAAACGTTTAACGTACCGTATTATGTCAGCCTTAGTAACAAGAGCAGTTCGTTATGTTACTTAATACGTTTTTATCACGCACAATTGTCAAATTCCATAGTACTTTGACAGTTGAACGTGATAAATACCCAATATATATTATATCGCATTGTTGATGCTACGAGGGCAGCTACGAAATAGGAATATGAGTTCGATGTACGCTAGTACGAAAGTATTAGGTCCTTAGCTATGAAATTTGTGTTTAGAGATTTTGGGCAAATCTGCATTTTCCATACGAACATTTCTTCAAAACGACAAATCCAGAGATAATAATATTTGGTATGTAGGTATCATTAGACAAGCTTTAGCAATATGTGTGATATACCACTTCATAAAAATTAGTTATTGTTTATATGGTAATGCAAATCGAATGATGATTCGGGAGGTAGGTAGTTAAAAAGAGTTGCCTTTGTGTCTATTTTTAACACAATTAAACTTAAAAAAATTATGAAAACAAATCATAAGAGCTAAAAAAATATGATCTATTTATAAGAATTTTCCTGTAACGGACAAAATACTAAGAGAGAAAAAACACCAATTTCATAGGTATAGACCCAATGCATGCATGGTAGCGAAAAATAAAAAAAAGGATTCTGTTCCTAGGCTCCAACACATACAAGGTGTTTCAAAACTCCCCTTAATGTCGAAAGGGGGTTGAAGGGTCCTTTATATAGTGTTCATTGCCAAAATATGAGCACCGTTTCTTGATATTTTTTATCGCCGCAAAATTATTTATTTTTGCCAAAAAAATAAAAATAGCGAAATTAAAGCGCCACACTATTGAAAGTGCAGTTTAGTTTATTCAGGAGAAGTAACTCCTAAATTTTAAACTCTGTTCTTACTCTATTGCTATTACTACTAGTAATGAATAGTGAGTTGCTATTTCAGAATAAATTATTGGTATTTTTTTCGATAAAATTGACTATAAAATAATATACATACACACATACCATCACGCCACAATGAAGGAAAGTGTTCACACTCCGCTCTTCAAAGACGGGGACATGGAGGTCATCGCGATGGTTGAGCTGGTGCCGAGTGACGACGTCACTATCGCTCGTTCCTCTTCGTAAAAAGCTGTTAACAGCAACTTTTCGTAAAAAAATTAGGACTTAAAGAAAATATTAAGCATTCTTAAGATCTCGAACTTGGTACCTGTAGTGTTTGTATCTAAGTACTAGATATAAGACGCTGTCTCACACACAAGTGTAGGCCGTCTATTGTGAGGTCGTTGTTATCTGTGACTGTCAGCTGTGGGTCTATCTATAGAGATATACTCTGTGGAGGACACACTGCGCGGGACGGAGGAACGAGCTGACGGACCACTACGGGTACTGTGGAATACACTTGGTGTGTCGGTGAGCCAGCAGTGGTACAATACCTTGACGATAAAGTAGTAAATACGTTTACTACAGTACCAAATTTTTTTTTTAATTGCTATAAACAATTTAATATTATTATGATCTTACATGGGACGGAAACAATTCAGCATTCAAGTAAGCAGCCGCAAATATAATAACTCACATTATGACGTACAGCCTAATGGTACAAATAAATGCGTTAATGAAATATGAATTACTCGCATTCACCTCGAATTACACACACATATTCATATGCTAAGTTACATTACCTTAGATTATTGACACAAAAAGACTCACTGCGAGTTTCGAGCAGCTCATTTAAATACTGAGTTATTTTTTAATGGATTCTTTACTTTACGGCACAGATAATTCACTGAAGGCGTTTTTGACATTAAAACAAAAACGTAATTTATAATAAAAAATTTATTGTAATATAGGCTTTAGAATTTTTTTTAGTTTTTTTTATAGTTATGGCTATCAGTAATTAATCATTTGGGGCCCAATAAAAAAAGGGTCAACTAGCCTGTTGATCAGCTAAAATAACTAATTGGTCAGCATCTTATGGGCAGCCGATATTTCTAATTTGTCACAAAAATAACTAATTAGGCAGCAACTTAAATTTGTTTTCTATGCTACAAAATTATTTAATATACGTTTCGTAGACATAAATATTGTTTTTATGAGTCATAATAAAATAACCTTTACTTAATATCTATCAGAATACATTTCCTAGAAATTGATCCTTGATCCTACATTGATCTTTTCCTAGATTTTATACATTTCCGGAAACATTTATATTACTGCTCAAATAATTATTTTGCAGTCCAAATATTTATCTTGGTGCCCAATTAATTATTCTGCTAACTAAATAATTATTATGCTGACCAAGTAATAATTTTGGTGCCGTAATAATTATTTTGCTGTACAAATAATTATATTGCTATCAAAATATTTTTGTTTGCTGCCCAAATGATTTTTCGCCTGACCTTATTGTTGCTGACCATATAGTTAAATGTCTGCCCAATTATTAGGCTAGTTGACTCATATTAAAAGTAATGAAAATAATGTGTCATTTACATAATAATTAGTACAAGGGTCCGAAATATCCCAAGTTCGATAAATATAAATAAGAGATTGCTGTAGAAATTCAATTTAAATATGTTTTATTTTTACTTTTTTTGCATCTGTCAAAAACGCTATCCATCATGTTCGTGAACTTTGTTTGGTAACGCTTCATGTAAACAATTACTACGAGTACGCATGATCAAAATCCGTCAATCGCCAGTCGCAACCAATCAAGCATAAAGCACAAATGTGTATTCAATTATTTAGAATAATCGTGACTTTACGGCACAGATAATTCATAGACCATCAGGACCGAAGGCGTTTTTAACATTTAAGCAAAAACGTAATTTATAAATAATTAAAAATTTATTGTCTTATAGGCTTCAGAATTTTTTAATCTTTTTTTATCGTAATTGCTATCAGTAATTATTTATTTGGGGCCCAATAAAAAAAGGGTCAATTCCATTCCCATAAAAAACCAACCAACCAGTGCGAATCAGTAGAGATAATGGTAGCGATAGTTGGCAAAGAAAACCTAGTAGTCCTACCAGTGGGATATGTCAGTAGTGATATACGTGCAATAGGAGGAAATATTTCGTGTTTTTTTTTAGTTTAAGTGAAATAATATTATTTCTCCTTTGCACTGCGTCTTTGATATATGTTACGTTTATGCAATTTTTTGATTGTACATGCCCTAAACTGTTTTCGCAATATTACGATTAAAATAGCTGCAGCACGAAAAACATTTTAAATGCATTAAAATCATAGGTATGGTCACACTGCACTAAAGAGAAAAGTGGTATCTGACAATAATCAATTTAATAAAAAAGAAACACTTAAAATGCAGTGTTCAGTTATGTTCAGTTTTATCTGGTTTAATTATACCTAATTATGTATATAAAATCTCTTCTGAAATAGATAAACACACTAATAAAGCCCTTATCCCTAAAAAGATTACCATTGTTAAAGTTTTTATCTGAAAAACATATATAAAGAGTATTAAAAAAACATAGGGTTTAATCACCCACGCCGATAACTTCGAAGAGGTATGAATGCTATGGTATTAATACGGATATTATCTCATGATACGGTTAAACCCATTGTAAGTTACGCGTATGACAATCGATATCTATACATACTAAAGAAACTGTCAATGTACATTTGGAAAATAAACTGTCTGTACGTACATTGAATATATTTTAAAGCTTTTAATGGGGGTGTAACTAGTAAATAAGTATAATATGAAGTATAAGTACATAGATACCAAATCACCCATTTTTTAACACTGTCAGTCTGTCTGTATGTTTGTATGTACACGCATCTCGCAAAAAATTTACGACGGGTTTTGTATGGTTATAGGATGAATGTCCGGGTTAACATTTAAGATAACTTCTACTGCAGGAAAATGTCTAATGCGAACGACATCGTGGGCACATCTAGTTCATAACAAACTGTAATATACATACATACTCGTACATACGTAACTATAAAATAATGAATGTAAAGTATCTTTACTGTACTTATGTTTTATTAAAATTCCGTGAAAAAAAGATTAAGGAGCTCGGTGGCGTAATGGTTAGTACGCAGTGACTTTCGTTTGAAAACAAAGCAACTTTCGCCATGGTCTGGCCGTGGATGGGTGACCAAAACATTGTGATTTCGAGCTTCTCCGTGCTTTGGAAGGCACGTTAAGCCGTTGGTCCCGGTCGCTATTACAACTGTTTCTACCCACCAACCTGCATTGAGTCAGCGTGGTGGTGTTACGACCCATACTCCTCATGTGTTTCTCTATGAGGAAAGCCTGTGCCTAGCAGTGGGAGTGGACGTATATAGGCTGAGAACAGGAAGCACAGATTGAACCAACGACCTCGTGGTAATAAGGTTAAATGGTAAAAATAAGGTTGGCAAGGTAAACGATAATAATTTTCCTCGAGTAAAATTTGCTGGTTACCCAGGGAAATCATGTACTGCGACGTAGTTTGATCACGAATTTGGCATTTCACTCTAGTATTCCAATAACCTTGTTCGACCTTGTTGTTGTTTCCTTTTTTATTTATATTTCTTCCCTAGAAAACATTTTTCTGAATCAATGTAATTTACTTAGTTAATACTGATTTTAAAAATTTATTTAAATTTTTGAACATAATGCATTCTGCTGAAAATTCTACTAACTAAGATAATCGACTTTAATGAAAACTTTAATGAAAAGCTAAATTCCTTGTTCTCAATAATGACCGACTGTAAAATGGTCACGATCTCAACTTAAAAAAAAAGCAATAAAAATGAATGATAGATAGAATAGAATGAAATAATAGATAGAATGAATGATGATGATGATGATAGATAGACACATAAATTGGAAAGCCCATGTCCGAAAGGTTAAATCAAAACGTTCTATTCTATTCTATTCTTGCGATGGGGCTGAGATAACTCAGGACACTTCGTCCCTATGGGATCTTTTGTGCTTCCCCATAACTATTCATCCCTCCCTCTTCTTATTCTTTTTGCCCTTTTCCCACTCTAAATGGGGTCGGCACAACATGTAATCTTCTTCCATTCTCCTCTGTCACTCGTCAGCTCAGCATACGCTTCTTTTATTCTCATATCATTCTTCACGAATTCAATCCATCGCTTCTTTGGTCTTCCTCTCACTTGTAATGTGACCTATTCATCCCTCCCTGCCAACCCAAAATGTCCTGGATTACCGTTATGATGTTGGCTGGGGTCGCTGATGTTGGTCGCTTATTTCCTAGAGCATCGCATTCACATAGTATATCCAAAACTTAGATTTTCTTAGTAGATTCAGGGCGAATTCGACCAAATTGAGATTAGTAACACGGGAATAGTAATACCAAACTGAGCTGAAACGATTGGTCGAATCTGCCCTATGTCAAACGAGACATTGACACATTCGTGCGCAAAAAACTGCGTACTCCGTTAAAATAATATTACTCGCGTGTAGCCAAACATGAAAAAACTAGGATAGCTAATCGGCTCCACCCTTAGGAATAGTAATACCAACTCAGTTTGGTATTACTATTCCCGTGTTACTAATCTCAATTTGGTCGAATTCGCCCTTAGTAGATTTTCTTATGCTTTGCGAGAGATAAAAAAGACCGACATAAAAACAGCATTATTTGATTACGCATAGTCGTGGCTGAGCTACAGACTGGTGTTTTGGGGAGGTAGTACGAACACACAGACACTGTTGAAGATGTAGAAGAAATTGATAGATACGTATCATAGCCAATATTGAACAAACTGATAGTTGCAGCCCGTATTTCCGCGAATTTGGAATCCTTCCTCAGATGTTTTATATTTTTTCCATGTCTGTATATTTTAGAGATGTGCAAGTTTATACGCAAGTATAGGGAATTCTACCAAAGACGACAAGAATTGCCTACTAAATATATCTTGCGAAATAAAAATTAATCAATTTTACCAGCTTCCCGACTGAAACTTACTTCTTCAAGCACATTTAATTCTTCAATAAAAAATAAAAATAAATTACCGGGCACATTGATAAATGAAGATAATGACACTAAATTTATAAAAGTATTAAAAACAAATTTTAATAATAATGCTATAATGATTTTAATAATTACTTAGACAATTTTATATTACACAAACAATTATTATTGTTAGTGTCATAATAATGAATTTTGGCAAAAAAATAATAATTTATACAAACAATCAAATAAAATGAATCTTTATATTTATTATACATATTGTAAGTAGATTTCTTCAAAAAATATAAAACATCTGTTTGAAAAAACAGCACAGCATGTTAAATGAATGTAAAAGTACTCACCTAAGGCTTTGTTTGTGCATACCGTTTATTAATAGATAGTCTACATTTTACAATGTAGACCTTTATTGGCAGAAGGAAAAAATATTTCCTTAAATACCACTAGAAATGCAAAGACACCGCATTTCATGTTAAGAAAATACACACATTTTGGGTACAACTTCAAGTGAAACGAATTTGATTTATAATAATGATGTTTCATATTACACCATGTGGACAATGTAGACCTAGGATAGCGGTAAAAGTTCGATGGATATGGAAATAATAACATAAGTACTGTATTTGTTTGTTTCTGTGATCACGAGACTTGTAACCTGCGATAGATTTTTTTTTTACATATGACAGATAAGCTCTTGGCCTTCATCTCACCTGATGGTAAGTGACGATAAGGCCGAAGGTGGAAGCGAGCTTCACCTGTAATCCTCAACGACCGAGGAACTGGCTATCTTACGTCTGATTGCCGGAACACAACAATGCTTATAACATTGTTATTATGGCGACAGATTTAAGTAAGACGGTGGTAGCTAGCCAGGCGGGCTCAGAAGTCCTACCCCCAACCAAACTGTTTTCCTACCCCAAAAATTTCTGCCCCTGCCCACTGCCCACTGTGAACCACTACACCAGAGAGGCGGTTCCACCAGTGAGATATAGGGTAAATATATAAACCTACCCACTTTATCCCTCATTACGATAGACTTATTTTTCCAAATTAAAACTAAACTGTTTTACACACACACGCACACCCACACCCATCCACACACACACACACACACACACACACACACACACACACACACACACACACACACACACACACACACACACACACACACACACACACACACACACACACACAAAGCCCTTCCTTTCTTACCTTATTTTTGTATACCATACTATGTAAGAATTATGTTAAGGAAGAGAGGCCTTTTCTGATACAGGCGCACTTAGCACTTAAAAGAAAAAGGTCAACCTTTTATTTGTTTAAGAATGTGAATATTATGGCAATAAATGATTTTGTATTTGTATTTATAAATATGTATATAGGTATATAAAAAGTTTACTTAACAAAGACAAGGTTTTCAATACGACAATAATTATGTCTATAACATCGCACACCTTATACGTGCGGTATCGTAGTCTTATAATTGTTGATGACCAGCACCACGTAACCTTTTCAGACATTAATTCCAAGTGCCCTGTATGTCATATTTTAGATTTTTTGTATTCAGAATGTCAGGCTTTTTCGATAGAAACAATTGTACTTTTTACCGTCAGTACTAGTACTAGACAAAGGGCCACTTGCAGCAAATTTTAAATCTAGTTTAAATCTAGATTTTGTCATTTTTTGACATTTCAACCATACTAGAATTGTCAAAAAATTACTAAATCGAGTTTTTAATCTTGACTTAAATTACCTGCAAGTGAGGGTAAATATGGTTACATCAGCGTGTGGTCTTATTTCTCTCAGTTTTCCATCTTCTTCAGTAATAAATTTTTAGTTACATAGAAATACCTATATTATTCACACCAAAGTCATAAAGTTCCTCTTCTTTGCAGTTATTTATGTTAGTATGTTTAATAGATAATGTTTTCCTTGATGAGATTTTACAGGCATTCCGTGATTACAAATGCCTTAATGTATATTCTTGATTGGTACGCAGATTGTCAAAGTTTTTTGTTTGAATTTTTAAAACCTCCGCGTATTTGCGCGTCTGCGTCCCTGGCTAAACCACAAAATTTGTGTTGGTAATTTAGTAGAAAAAATCGATTTTCTGCAACTGCGAATAGCAACTCATTGTTGTTTAATCGCGGAAGATGGGAATTACCCTCGGATTATATTACGTATAATTTTTCGAGTGACGCTCAAGAGTACATCCTGATTCGATCCTATGTGATTCTTATCAGGATCTTTTTTGTTACTACTTTTTAAATTTATCAGACAAACTGACTCAGTTTTAATTATTTCTTGTTCAAGTTTCATGTGGTACAGAACTTTGAAATCTGTATAAAAATATAGAATATTTTTTAATGTGACATACATTTTCTAACATACTTGCGAATGATTAAAAAATAGAATGATAAAGGCTGTACCTTATACCTGCGTTATCAATGCAATTAACTTCCGAAATTGTACAAACAACGTAGGTGATACGAATTTTAAATCTTGTCATGTAACCTCTAAATTCGATGTTAAGGTCTCTGTCCACTACACCAGATCATACCATGACCTATGTGCTAAGACTGCAGGTAATATTCTAATAAATGTATGAGGATGTGCCCCGGCCAGTGACGAACTGTCTAGAGGCCATGCTCTCATACGCTTCTTGTCATACTTCGTCAGGGTTACTTCGGAGTAGTGGGCAGAGGCTTTTATTATACCTTAAAATAAATCAACAGTGAAAAGCAACGTCCGTGCACTTGAAACAGAAGCAGGCCAGCAACGCAATGACGATGACAGTCGAGAAAGAGACGGCAGTAGCCCTGGAGGAGTTTTCCCCGCGGGAAACGTGGAGGATCCTCAAAAATGTAATCATCATCAGTATCGCCTTCATGGTGCACTTCACTGCTTACAGCGTAAGTTCACATTATTAACCATTTCGGGGATAGATGCGTGATTATATGTATTTTTATTTAATATAACTATGCTCTTTGTCCAGGGAGCAGCCAACCTGCAAAGCTCCATTAACGCGGAGGCGGGTTTGGGCACGGCGTCGCTGGCAGCGGTGTACGCGGGTCTTATCATCTCTAACATCTTCCTACCGGCGTTTGTTATCAAGTAAGTAGATTTTACCCGCCTCTCTGGTCTAGTGGTTCACACCACCGGGTGCTGATCGGGAGGTCCGGGTTCCATTCCCCATGGGGGCAGAAATTTTTCTACTCGGTTTGGTTGGTGGTAGGGCTTCCAAGTCCACCTGGCTAGCTACCACCGTCTTACCTAAATTTGTCGCCATAATGACAATGTTATAAGCAAGCAGAGGTAAGATAGCCAGTTCTTCAGTTGTTGAGGACTTACAAGTGAAGCTCGCTTCCACTTTCGCCTTATGGACATTTAAAGAATAAATATAGAAAAAAAAAAAGAATATTTGGCACAAATAAGTATTCGTTTGTTAGACAGTGCCTGTGTGATAAAAATAGCCATTATACGTAAGCGATATATAAAAATTGATATAGCAATTCTTTGAATATTTATTGGCGACTGCTACCGGGCACGAGTTGTTTAGAATAGAAACTGATGGCCAACTGTGTCTGTTGTCTTCATCGGTCTGTGGACAGCTGGGCGTCTGCTAGCTCTCGACACGTGGACCGCCAGCAGTCGTTTTAGTTTAGGGCGTTGTTGGGTTTTAGCGGTGCTGCAGCAGAGTCGTGTAAGTGAGCTACGACCATTAACTGGTTTGTTTCTTCATTCCAGATGGTTCGGAACAAAATGGGCTATTTCGCTGTCGTTCGTGACGTATATGCCGTACATCGCTGCCCAGCTGTGGCCCTCCTTCTACACGCTGATGCCGGCCGGGCTGGTGGTGGGCTTCGGCGGGGGCCCGCTCTGGTGCGCCAAGTGCACCTACCTGTTTGTGGTCAGTTCAGTATCATTATTAGATCTGGGCCTCACGACGTTCTCACATCCGCGATCCCAACAGTTTGTATGGTTGGCTGTGCACGACAAACGAAAACTTAAAACTCTAAAAACCTAAAACCTAAAACAAATTATTATTATTAAAAATAATACCTTCATAAATTCACACCTAACAACTAGCCCAATTTTATGCAACTAATGCTGCTTGTGTTACAAGAATGGAGAACAAATGCCTGAAAATTCATCACCCAAACATTTGCCCCCACCGGGGATCGAAACAACAACCTCTCTAGATGGCGACGCCTTGAGAGCGGCATACAGACCACTCGACAACGGAAGTCGTCAATATGGCTTAATACCTATTTTCCTGTATTTGATATCTCTAAATAAGGGAGCATTTTCTGAAATCATGTTTTGATGACATGACGTGTTATTTTAAACACACATTCTCACCCCATTCCAATTGGCATTGTATTTCCATTTCTTTCCTAGCGCCTTTCCTAGTGCCAACCAAAGAAAAACGGGATTTTCCTTGGTTGGCAACGTGACTGTGATTCATAGTTACAAGTGGAGGGAGACAATTGTTACTGTTACATTTGGAATTTGGCTACTCACAAGTATCACATGTATTCTTGAGGACTTAAATCACTTACCTGTGGGCAGTGTAGATGAACAAAAATTAAAGAGAAATAGTGAAAAACAGGAAAAGCAACTGACACACACGACACACGGTTATCGTTAGTCATGCCCGCCAAATCTAGCAAGTGCGGCAATGACAATCAGCCGTGACTAGAAAGTAAAATTAATGTAATACATGAAATCTTCGCACGAAGATGTCCTCGCCTTCGCTTGCCGACCTACCCTGGTGAAGTCGTGACCTAGTTAGGTTTTTTTGTGTAGTTAGTTTTTTTTTGAATGAATAAAAAGAGTTTAATGCCAAATCACTATATTCAAAAACACTGATCTATCTACACCCAGATCAAATCAATAAGTTTGAAGAAGAAAATCAAAACTTAATCAAGAACTTTATCAAGGTAAAATCAAATAATGATGAATTGAAATAAACGTTTACATTAAAAAAATTATTTTCTTATTAACATTTTTCGTCAACATGATTTCGTTTCATATTTTCAGGTAGCCGAGGCCCATAGCAGAGTGTCCAAGATCCCGGCAGAGGCTCTGCTGGTGCGGTTCTTGGGGCTGTTCTTCATGATATTCCAAACGAACCAAGTGTGGGGCAATCTCATCTCTTCGTTAGGTTGGTCTATTATTTGCTTAGTTTTCGTTAGGCTTCATTTCCTCTATATCTTTATGACTCATTAAAACGTTGGCACGTGTTATATCGAAGAACAGTCACGTTATGATTCTATCGTGTTTCGAAAATTATGTAAGATAGATTTTCTCTAAATATTCATTGCAATACTTATCAACAAATCGTGATGTTACCTCAAATTGTTGCGATTTCTCATAACATAATTAATCTATTATAGTAAAACTGATTATACATAATTGTACAATACACAATTACACATAAACACACAATTACATAATACATTCATACATGCATACACATTACAAAATTATATTATATACATGTAATGAAACTGTAGAGGTCAAATATCTGTACCTAGAAAAAAAAATCTTAAAACCAAGTGCCAGGGGGATGTAAAAAAGGGGAAACACAAAAAAATATATATTGGGTCCTTATTTATGAAATTGGTGTTTTGGTGTTGGTGTAAGGACCTAATACAATATTTTAAATATTTTGTTTCCCTGTCTGTTTGTACGGGCTAATCTCCGAAATGGCTGGACCGATTTCAATGAAATTTTGCATGATGATACCTTATATCCCTGGTCAACATCCTAGATACTTTTTATTCCGGCAAATTGAAGGGTTCCCGTGGGATAGTTAAAAATACCAGTAACCGCGGACGTGGCCAACAGCTAGTTTTTGCATAAGATTTGGATTGTTGTCAATATTTTTATCTGTATCAGACAGTCATCAAGATATTTGGTTTTCGTATGTTCTATTAATTTAAATTAATTTAATTCTAGCTACTGGATAACTAGATTTTGTATATTCTGCAGGCTTAATCTAATTAAGCGTATCAATTGAATCTGCCGAAAATGTGAGAGAACATTACTGTGTTTATGCGTATGTCATTGTGAAAAACTTTTGTCCCTGCAGTAAAAGTTTATTGATATTTCCAAACAAAACGCTAAGGCAGCCATTTGTAACAAAATGTTCAAAAATCGAAATGGAAAAAGGCAATTGGAACATATTCCCTCCTTCTTACAATAAGGGTGAGGGTGGCTAGGGCAGTATGTTAGCATGCTGCACATAGATATATCTCCACATATGGACTTCTCTACTGCTTATCATCGGGTAGTGTGGAGTCATTTGTTGAGATTTTTATAAAAATAAAAAAATTATACCCAATCTTTTATCTTTTCTATTCAGTGATATCGCTTGGCGACAATGCAGCTGCGGTGACGACTGTGAACGAGACGCTCATCCCGGTGGTCTGCGGGGCGAACTTCCTGCCCAGCGCCGACGCGGAGCAAGCGCTGGCGCACCAGCCGCCGGACAAGATACGGATGCTCGCCGGTACGGTGTACCCGTACTTGGAGACTTGGGGAATTTGACAAATTAACGCATTTAACCCCAAAGGGGTAGGCAGAGGCTAAGCACCCACATATCGCCTGATATGTCTATGTTCCAAAGTAAAATCAAATGACCTGACCTCATTGGTAATGACCTTACGTGACCGACCTGATAATCGAAGTTTTCGCGTCTAAAATACGGCTTACCTGATGGTAAGCGGTTACCGTAGCCTACACATGCTCGCAGCGTAGGCTACGAGAGACTATAGGCTACGGATTTGCTACGAGTCGTAGCACATAGGACACTCACGCGCTGTCTTCCCCGTAATCAATAAGAGAAAGCGTATGAAAAAAAAGAAGAAAAAAAGAGGTTATATTTTGATGTAAATATAGGAGCCTTCTGCTCTTAATATTTCACAAACAGCACCGATGTTTCTGGAAACCGTACGGCAGGGGTACTACCAACTTAGTATCCTAACTTTTTTACCACCTCTGTGGTCTAATGGTTCACACCACCGGGTGTTTATCGGGAGGTCCAGGTTCGATTCCCCCCATGGGGGCAGAAGTTTTTCTGCTCGGTTTGGTAGGTGTTAGGGCTTCTGAGCCCGCCTGGCTAACTACCACCATCTTACTTAAATCTGTCGCCATAATAACAATGTTATAAGCATTGTTGTGTTCCGGCAATCAGACGTAAGATAGCCAGTTCCTCAGTTGTTGACGATTACAGGTGAAGCTCGCTTCTACCTTCGGCCTTATCGTCACTCACCATCAAGTGAGATGAAGGCCAAGTTTACCTGTCATATGTAAAAAAAACTATTATTTTCAAAATCATCAAATTACTTAATTTTCTTCAGGTATCTATCTCACTTGCATGGCTGGAGCGGCTCTTATCGTAGCTGTTGGAGTAGACTCTATGAAAAGGTAAGAACTGTTTTTAGTACAGTCAAGTGCATAAATATGTATCTAAACAAACGTGTCAAAAGTATATATCAATGAAAGTTTATTAAGAAAGTATCCAATCTAACTGTCGTAAATATGTTTGCAGAAATTGATCAAAAACATGTATTCATTAAAGGACAATTTTTTTTGTATCGAGTTTTTTCGTTTGTTCGAGAAATTTTGCAGTTTTTACTTTCTCTGTTTCATAGCAAGAAACAATTGTCAACATTTAATAGAAAAGAAATTCAAAATTTAAATTAATGTCAATAGTGTCAAAAAAATACAAAGAATATTTACTTTTATTTTTTATTGGCTCACCTATCTATACAAACCTTTTTAGCGACATATTATTGCTCACTTAGTTTACATATTTTTGGAACAAAACCGAAGGCGTAATACCAACATAATACGAAGAGAAAAGTGTCACATATATTATGATACCATAATATAGATAGATATATATTATTGCACACTTTGTTACTTACATATTTATGGAACAAAAGCGAAGACATAATAACGATGAGAAAAGTGTCACATATTTCGTGAATCCTTAAATACATGCATGATATTGTAATGGTTTTCAAGATACATATTTTTGCACTTGACTGTACAACAATATTGTAGGTTTTCATTTATTTAGGGCCTTTGCACATCATGTTGTTATCGCGCGTAGAATGCAGTTAAAACACGTTTACAAATCTGCTGAATTTGTGCTCTATAAACATATACGCCGACATTTGTAAATGTTCCTACAGTAGTTCAAATAGTTTTTAATTAACAGAAAAGCAAAGAAAACCTAACCTATTGAAAGTACTAGCCACTAAAATACGAAAAGCACGTGCCACAATAATTTCTGATTTCTGATTTTGTATTTTAGTGTTTAATTTTGTAATTTTAGTAGCTTATTTTAATATTTTATAAGCTTGTTTTGTAACTTTTGAAAGGACTCCGCACATAATATATGGGATAAGGTCTTTCGGTCAATTTTGATAAAATTGGTCTCAAACGATTTCGTTTTCTTCCAGAGGCCTCTCCTCCAGAGGCGACCCGCTCCCCGCTTCCACTTCCCCCCTTGCCTCTTGCCCGGTGCGCACTTACATTATATTAACAAACGGATTTTTGGAAATCGAAACTGGTGAATAACGGAATTGCTTGATACCAATTTTATCAAAATTGATCGAATGACCTAATCCGATATATTGTGTGCGGGGTCCTTTAAGTGGATCATTTTGTAATTTTAGTGGCTCGTTCAGTATTTTTGTCGCTTGATCATTTATACTGTCAAATTTAGATACGCCCCAGTGCGCAATAGCCAAATGGCGGGTCTGTCTGGGCTGGCGCTGCTGGCGGTGACGCTGCGGCTGCTAGTGGAGCCCAACCAACTCATGCTGGTCACCATCAACATCTTCGTCGGCTTCCAACAGGCCTTCTTCGGAGCCGACTTTACTGCTGTAAGGGAATTTAATAATCCATATTAATATTTTAAATACGAAAATATATCTGTCTGTCAATCTGTCTCGCTTTCACGTCGAAATTTTTATCCTGATATTCACGGGAACGGGTACCGCGCAAGTGAAACCGCGGGAAGCCAATAGCAACAAACATTCACACCCATTGTCTGACCAATAAATTAATTAAGCGGCATATACAGCTTGTATTAAAGAACTACCTAGATGACGGATTAATAGTCTAACGCTCAGTTGCACAAAGATTTTTCAAGGACGACATTTGTTAATGAGACATTAAAACTTTAAAGTTCATTAAAGTTAAGGTTGTTACACAAAACAGTTCTAGCTAATGTCTCTTTAGCATTGACAGGGTGCTAATGTCGTTTTGTGCAACGTAAAACTACGCTAAGGTGTTCTTTTGACACTTCAATAAATAAATTTAATGGAGCATTAGAGATAATGCCGACATTAAATTTTAAAGTTCGTTTCTGCAACTGGGTGTGAGTGTTGTAAAAGTGGACTTAGGACACTAATAAGCTTCAATTAAGTACTGTTTAAGTTTAACAAAGTGGGCAAAGACGGCTCTACTCGTACAAGAGGTACCAGGGAGTCTGAATAAAACTTAAGACAGGTTTATTGATTGGAGATCTGACTTGCAATAAATAAAAAAAACTCGCACTTACACTCAAGTAACTAATCACTCATAACATAAATACACGAAAAGATATACGACATTGTATTTTGTTTCCAGGCTTTCGTCTCGTGCGCAGTCGGCACTGGATCAGTCGGGTTTGTGATGATGACGTATGGCCTGGCTAACGCCATCGGGTGCGTTGTTACTGGATACGTAGCTAAGGTAGCATTTTTTATATTTATGAAATTAAAGTCTTACTTAGCATGAAAGACAAAACACGTTATGATTAATCACTATGATTCTATCAAATTTCTAAATTATGTTTCTCTGAAATTATGACTTAACATTATCACCATTATCCAATGTTGATGAATTTTGATGGATTATTTTGATAAATTGTTGTATCATATCGTGTTTTGGATTTTATGCTAGCTACACTTAAAATAATACTACCAACCCATCTCTTCCCTTGGGTGTCGTAAAAGGCGACTAATGAACTTAGAACTGCACAACATACAACAGCTTATAGCGGCGACGGGTTCACCACCTGTCACGCTGAGTGCAGTCACTGCTCGAAGAAGCGCGGACTATGGCAGTGGACTGCTTTTGCGGTGCTTTTGCCTAGTCTCTGACTAACCCTTAGGGGGTAATAGTCGTGATTATATGTATGTATGTATGGACACTTATATAATATGTGTGCATTTCTTCAAATAATCTTTTTGCGTCTGATTTATGTTTAAATCTTACAATATTCACACAGGCGTTATACCTGTTTTCTGATAGAAATGGGCAGGCAATTGTTATTATACTCGTAAAATAAATAAGGTTCATATCAGGTGAGATATAATGGGCGTTGTCAAGCCTTGGTAAAAAAACTCCTTGGTAAAAAAAGAAATAGGTTCAGAAAAAAAATGGTTTTAGCTGACGGGTCGCGTGCCGATGCTGTGCTTCGCGACGGTGCTGCACTCAGCGCTGCTGGCCGCGATCCTGTGCTGGCGGCCGCAGGCGGGCCAGAGCCACGTGCTCTACATCATCGCGGTGCTCTGGGGCTTCAGCGACTCTATGTGGGTGGTGCAACTCAACGGTGAGTGGCAAAGCTCGGTGGTCAACACCATCTACATCGAGCTCCTATTTGGTCCTTTTGAAAAAAAAAGGCTTAAAAAAACATTTAAAAAATTAAACTTTTATAAAAAAGTGAACCGCCTTCAAAATATTAAACTAATGAAAAACACGAAATAGCCAAGGCCAGTGTCGTTTTTCTTTGGGTTGGCACCGACTTCAAAACTTCAAAACCTATGTAGCGAATTTTTTTTTGTAAAATTCTCCCATATAGGAAAGGCAAAGGGAACGAAGCCCATACAGCAAAGTCTTCAGTATTTTATTTCATCAGTAGTTTTCATTAAAATGCTAGTGTAATGCATTTCAATGCATCTTGGGAGAGTTTGGCGTCAAACGATCGATGGCAGACACTGTAGTGCTACTTCGATGAGGTGGATTACCACGATAAAATCTCATCGTTTTTCACACCACTTGACGGTTATTTCGATGATCCTTCACATTGCTCATCATCACAGACACTTATTATACAAAACTACACTGATTTTACGAAACAAGATCCACTCCGAAACAATATTACAATCACGGAAATAAAAATCACGTCCGCCATAGTTGAATTCCGCCAAAAACTAAGTAGCGTATTTAGAAGTTATTTAGCGCTTTTTAGTATTTTAGTTTTTGAAGGCGGTTCCCTTTTTTAAGTTAATTTTTAAAATGTTTTTGTTTTTTTATTTCATACTTTTTAGTGGTGTGTATCAAAAAGCTATATCAAGAAGGTATTAAGTGGCACCATCTAGTTGCTTGTTAAATGTCGATAAAACAGGTTATAAAAGACAGCTAACTGTCAGTTACTTTCGTCCCTAGATACAAAAAGTACTACTTTCGTCCTGGTTTTCAGGGATTGTCGACCTACTTTCAGAGCATAAATGATGAAAATGAATTTATTTATATTATTGTCCACAGCCTACTATGGAACCTTATTCCCGGGGAGAGAAGAGGCAGCATTCTCAAACTTCAGGCTGTGGGAGTCGGTAGGATACATCATGGCCTATCTCCTGTCGCCATACCTGCGCACCAGCACGAAGACATATGTTATGTTATTTATGTTGTACCTTGGAGTACTCCTATACTTTACTGTGGAGTACAGAGAGAGAAGTGTCAAGAAGGAAGCAGATCTGAAAAAGGAGGAGAAGTATGTAGGCGTCGGCTGTGATAATATTGCTTTTAATAGGGAATAAATATAACTTATTCTGTTTTAACACTTATGGCCACAACCTGAAATAAATGAATTTGAAAAACATTTACTGACACCGAGTGATTTAAAAAAATGTATAATAATAATAATAGCACGTATATGTTTTACTTTAATAAGGTCTGTCTGTGATTTTAAGTAGTCAGGGTAAATAAAATGTTATGATAAATAAATTAATTAAATTGCATGTTAAACATGTTTTGTTTATTATTTTCTCAAAGACACTAATTGTTTCTTCATTGAATCGTAGTTATAAGTTTCTTTTTTAAGAGCCTTGATATTTAGGGGCTAATAAACTTTTATATGGCAATTAATAGTAATGGTACGGGCTGGTAACGAGAAAATATCATTAATGAAATGAATAAAACTATCACTTTTAATGCAATTAAGGGCCTTGATTTAAAAAATCCATCAGCGTAGAGCCGTCATCTTCTCCATTGCGAAGGTTTACTATCTTGGACTCTACTAAACACGACCAGTCCGTCCGTCGGTCCTCAGCCTATATACGTCCCACTGGGCACAGAAATTCCTACATGGAGAAACACATGAGGCGTATGGGCCGTAACACCTCCACGCTGGGGACAGGACAGAACATAGAAGCGTTTAGGTACAGTTTACTTTTGTGAGTGAGAGTTAAATTCAAACTTCGAATATCATGTAGCCGTTCACCATTATCTATTGCCACCTTAGTACCCAACGGATGAAAAGAAACCAATGATAAGTAGGTACAGTCAACTCTCAAAATATGAAACAACTTGACAGTAAGACTCTTATGAGAAGGACAAAAAGATTGTTAACTGTACTTACTCTTTGACAGAGATATCAGTAGTTCGGAAGTAATGATATGTAAACAGATAAGATTCATTTTTGACTTTGAAGATATAAAGGTTAAAAGAGTGCCATTCTAAAAAACAACAGCCCGCGGGTGTTCAAGGTTTTCACCTTTCCGATAGGTGCAATGACTTTGCGAATTCACCAAAGCATAGACAATCCTTTTAGTTGAGAAAAAATTTGTGAATGAATATAAAGCGGAAATTTACCGACTGGTAAAGTTCTTGTAATTCTACAGCTTTGCAATTACAAAAAAAACTTGAAATCTAACAAGTGTAAGTTATGTAATGAGTGGAATCTTATATAATACAGGATGGAAGTAATTGCCTGTAGGTCCCACACTAAGAAAAGCCTGTATCGGAAGGAAGAATAAATAAATAATAAGAAATTTAGACAGATCAAAACGTTACGGAAATAGTTGAAGGCTTCGATAGTTAAGTCACCAATACTTTAAAAATAAAATATAATTTCGGGACTACAGTGTGTTCGACTGCGAAGGCGTGCACGAGTATATAATTAGATTCCGATACAAAAAATAAATGTACGTGTTATATATGTTGTATTTGTTATGTTTACTATACGATTATTACGTTTTATGAAAAAAAATCCTGTGGTAATTTGAAATTTAAAAAATATTTAAATTAATTATTATAATTTCATTGTATTTCAAGACAGAGCGAGAAAGAGTTGGACCATAATGTTAGTTAATTTTTTTCCCGCAACGGTTCTCTTTCCGCACAGACTAAACAAATGACTAAACAAACAAAAAATGTGAGCTCGTGAGTTTCATTATATGCTACTCAAATACCTTCGGTCGACATCGAAGAACCCATGGTGCATGGAAGGAGAGAGTGCAACAATGGTTGCAATTCATCATGAGAAGCGGGGAAGAGGCTTCCCCTATTGACATTTGCGATGTTAATCGAACTAACTACAGAAATCGTTATTTTCGGTTAACCTGTATACATTATTTACTTGTTTTATAAATAGGCTAGCATTTGCGGTTTTGCTTACGTGAAATAGTTACTTTGGGATAGCGTGATGATAAAGAGCCTGTAGCCTTTACAGAAATTTTCAAATCGTACCAGTAGTTCCCGAGATTAGCGCTCAACCAAACAAACAAACTCTTCTGCTTTATAATTTTATTTTATATTTTATTTAAAAAAAAAATATATATATATATATCTTCAGACATTCACACCTATCAACTAGCCCCATTTTAAGGAACTAATGCTGCCTGTGTTACGTATACCTACTAGATTACGGATAAATATATTTAATAGACAAATACATATAAATATTCAGAAAATATACAATAGGTACGTATATAAACATCGAAGACTGGAGAACAAATGACTGTATTCATTACACAAACATAGGGTTCGAGCCTCCGCCGGGGATCGAACCCAATAACGACACCTTGAGACCGGCCGGCCTACAGACTCGACCACGGAGATCGTCGAATAATATAAGTGTAGCCACCTGGTAAGCGGCTTAGTTATGGAATCAGGATTCAGAGTTAAATTGGTTAGGTGGCTAGCAGTAGATCTGGCATGTCCACGTAGTTGCCTTATGAGGTGCTTTTTCACGCCTCTTGAAGGAAATAAGAACCTCAGAAGAAGAAGAAGATCTTAAGAAATAAGACCAAAGTTTACAAGTTGTGCCTGTGTGTTCTTACAAAGAAGGCACCATAAAATGGGTTCACATTCGCAAACATAACATATCGCCGCCTCATTCTCCGAAGGGATAGGCAGAGGTTACCCACCCACGTTCCGCCAGATATGTTAAGTCCCCATGTAACAGGTGGCAAGCCTGTTGCCATGCACCAGACACAATGTGAGGCAAGATATACTCACATAGTTTTATTCAATCTTGGTGGTACGAGTAGTGCCGCCCTACCCAACTCGGTTACCGCTGCCTCGGGTGCGCAAACCAGTAACAATGCTCCTAAGAGGGAGAGGAAGAGATTAATAGGCTCCTTCAACAACACTTTCCATCCAAAAATTCAGAATTACAGCAGAGGAAACTACATTAATAAATTAATTATTGACAACCAGTATTTACTTCCATAAATGTTATTTCCACTTGCGAATTTATCGCACGTATAAATTACAGTGCATATGGTAATTTTAAATTGAATACTATTTTTAAATACATCTTTATGAACAAGAGCGTTTTGATGTAAAAACATGATTATAAGTATATTTTTAGTCCATTATTCACGTAGTTCAACCCGTTTTACTTTTGATAATCTTGTTCACGTATGTAAGTAAGTACAGAGCGAAAATATATAAGGAAATTTAACTTGAAAGCCTTATAGCAATAAGGTTCAAAGTATCGGATACACGCTCGATACATGCTCGAGGACGGGCTTTGCTCAGATAAACATCTTCAAACTGTAGGGCAGAAGATTTGTTCCTGCTTCGTCATATTCCTAATTAGTCATCCCCATACTTATTACTAAGCATCGCGATTACATTTTACTGTTAGGAAAATGACAATTCAGGGATGTTCGTCACATCAAAACTGACCAACCGGGAATGTTCGTTCGTCAGGAATATGATTAGTAAGGATAGTGTCGAATCAGGAACAAATCGGGCAGAACCTAAGGGCATATTTATCTTATTTTATTTTTAAGATGCGATACCTTTTGAAATCTTGTTCTGCCACTACTATGTACTTCGTAAGAGAGACAAAGGCTATTCTGAGCCCAGTTACAGTGATGTCATACACATTTGCATATATTTATGTATAATCAATCTTTAAAGGCAAAATTTACTACAACTATTATTTGTCTTATAGATCTTCGTTGTATGAATGAATTATTCGAGATTTGAATAAACGAATAATCTAAAAAACCAACTAATAAACGGAATGTAAAGTACAATTTTGTGTATTTTATTAATATATCTTTTAAACATTTAGCAAATAATTTCCACTGTTTCCATAGTACTTGATAGATTTGATGTTATAATATTAGGTTGGGGAAAAAGTCTTTTCGCATTATAGTATGTATAAACTTGTAATAAAATCTCTTTGGCTATACTATTTGTATCTGGCTGGTTTTGGTATCATTGAAAGTTAAAATTTTAAAGAACATAATTCCAAATTCAAATTAGGAAAATGTGTGATTTTCATTTGTTTTTCGTACCGCCAAGATGAGTGAATCTAATGAAGAAATTCGATACATTTTAAAATTTTACTACAAAAAAGGTAAAAATGCAACGCAAGCCGCGAAAAAAAATTGCGATGTTTATGGACCTAGTGCAGTGTCTGTGAGAGTAGCACAAATTTGGTTTAAGCGTTTTCAATCCGGAAATTTTGATGTCAAAGATGCACGTCGCTCTGGTCGCCCTATTACAGATAAAATGGATGACATTTTTGAAAAAGTGGAGCAAGATCGGCATGTCAGTAGTTACGACGTAGCTGAAGAACTGGGAATTGACCACAAAACAGTTTTGGCACATTTGAAAAAAACTGGGTACACAAAAAAGCTCGTCATTTGGGTACCTCTCGAGCTGTTACCACCAGGCAGGACCATCGATTCTGAACTCTACTGCGAACAACTGATGATATTAAAGCAAGAAGTTGAGAGAAAGCGGCCGGAATTAATCAACAGAAGGGGTGTGGTTTTTCATCATGATAACGCTAGACCTCACACATCGTTAGCCACTCAGCAAAAATTAAGAGAGTTTGGCTGGGAGGTGTTAATGCATCCGCCGTATAGTCCTGACCTTGCACCTTCAGATTTCCACCTGTTTCGGTCTCTTCAGAATTCTTTAGGCAGTGTCAGGTTAACATCACGAGAGGACTGCCAAAACCACTTGTCGCGGTATTTTGACCAGAAGTCCCAAAATTTCTATAGCAATGGGATCATGTCCCTACCTACAAGATGGCAAAAAGTTATCGAACAAAATGGTACCTACATACTTTAGTTAAATGTAAATAAACTATATTAAAAAATGTTTTGAATTTTCTTAAAAAATGCGAAGAAACTTTTTCCCCAACCTATTATTATGGTTTTAAAGCAATGTTAACTAGTCAACGGACACAAAAGGAGACAATAGAAAAATATTTTGTTTGCGAACACTGGTGTTCGCAGTGCCCGTCACATGATCATAGCCAATAAATTAATTTATTCAGTAGAAAGTACTTCGAGTATTATCAAACCTTTACGTATGTAGCACTGTAGGGTGCAGTGCTTTCCATGTATATACGTTATGTAATATATTTAATTTGTACTACATATATAAAATAAAAGTACCTACTCGAGTTTTTACACGTGTACCAATAGTAGGTAAAGTAAAGATTGATCACTAATAGAAGCCCGAAAATCATAAAATTTAATGAAAAAAAACTATCCATGAAAAAATGTTTCAATAACATTAGAAAATATATGAAATATGCCCATACGTGCCTATAAACTTAAGGATGCCCTCGATTTCTCCAGGATCTCATCATCAGATCCTGACCTCATGACCATGGGACCAACTAACAGACCCTTTAAAACAATGATTTTTTTTTTAATCTGTCATGGCGTCTTCGAGTAATTGGGGAACATACATAAAAAAAAACAAAAGCTTTCGTCGAATTGAAAACCTCCTTTTTGTGAAGTCGGTTTATAATAAATCTGCTCCTTAACTGCAACGTTGTTTGATAGCAACCGATGCTCGATAGCTACGTAGTATTTGAATGTATCTATTGGTGTTTATATTTCTAATGAATGTACTTACCTAAGGTTGTAGGCTAAGTACCCAAATTGTTAGGCCGGTACAATCACCGCAGTCTACTGGACACTCGCACTCGGTTTATACAATTCATAGCCACACAGCCTTCGTAGTCGATGGTTCGGCCACACTGGCTGAATGTGTTACGCGGATATTAAATTAAAAAATAATAATTAGAAAATGGAATAATAAGAAGTTTTTCTTTTTTTATTATTTAAAATGTGAAGTGGTGTTCTAAATTTGCGAATAATTGAACAATTTTCGAATTGAGTGATAAAAGTAATCAATATTGTTTATTATATTTTGAGTTTATTTAATTAAGGTAAGTTTATTAATTATATAATAATATAGTTTCTTCATGGTGGTTAGTTTCTTCATTGTATATTTCTTTCTTTATTGTGTACAATAAATTATTAAATAATAATAATAATAGTTTAAGTTATTTCTAACTTTGGCATATAAATATAATTATGTAAAGGTATCAAATATTTTCATTACTGCTCTATAATTTAATTATAAGAAGTTTTTGACGAAGAGGATCTTTTGCTTTTTGTCACTCTAGGTGAAGCGAAAAAAGCGAAGGTGAAGCGGCGAGGTTTTGCCCTAAAAATTATTACTTACAAAAATACTTTATTTCGTTTCTATTAACTACTTACGATTTATTAGAACAAGTAGTGTCTATGGTTGTAGGTGTCGCAGCCAGATGTTATTTTGCATACAGTAATTACACCTCTATTATATATGTGCTGTTATAACCAACTTAGTAACCACTACTAGAAACGTTATAATTGATTTTTAATGTGAAAGATTTTAAATGGGTAGGGTTTTATATTTCTACTGCCTGTAATGAGTATGAAGGGAAGCTATTGGTTTAGTTTAGTATACGAATTTGTTATATTGTTGTATGTTGTCTTTTCTTGTGTTGTTGTGTTATGTTTGTTGTATTGTTTTGTTGTTGTAATTTGTTCTTTTGCGTGTGAAGGATGATATGATGAGGAAGGGGGTGAGTGTTGACTTGGCGAGTGATAGGAGAGAGTGGAAGAAGAATGGTGAAGATATGGTGTGCTGACCCCAAATAATAGAATTGGGAACAGGGCAGGATAAGGAAGAAGATACGAATTTGTTCTATTAGTTGAAAAAACCCCAGATCGATGTCTGCGTGGTATATATTGAGAGATAAAACAAATTACATTTGCTATATCAGCCCCATTAGCATGAACACTCCATTATGATATAAGTCACGTTTTTATCACTTTCAACTGTCAAAGTACTATGGAATTTGACAGTTGGGCGTGATGAAAACATGATATATATCATATATCGCTGCTCATGCGACTTAGACTAAGGGCGAATTCGACCATATTGAGATTAGTAACACGGGAATAGTAATACCAAACTGAGCTGCAACGATTGGTCGAATCTGCCCTGTGTCAAACGAGACATTGACACATTTGTGCGCGAAAAACTGCGTACTCCTTTAAAATAATATTACTCGCGTGTAGCCAAACTTGAAAAAACTAGGATAGCTAATCGGCTCCGCCCTTAGGGCAGATTTGACCAATCGTTTCAGCTCAGCTTGGCATTACTATTCCCGTGTAACTAATCTCAATTTGGTCGAATTCGCCCTAAATAAAATATGGGGTATGTTTTATCGACATTATTTATGAACATATTTTATAGTCATGAAAAAAAGTATTATTCAGATCTCGCTCATCAAGCATCAAGAGTTCGAGATCACAAAGTTTAGGTCACCCATCCACGGTCTGACCATGGCGAAGGTAGCTTTGTTTTCGATATTGAAAGCCAAAGCGTGCCACTACGCCACCGAGCTCGGAAACAATTATTATTTATTTATTATTTGTGAAAATATATGTGCTGTGCAGAATGGCACATATTTCTAGTTCCTCTCGTTTCATACGTAGTTCGTAGTCCGCAATTCCGCGCGGAAGTGCGGAAGTTACGATTGGAACGGGAGGACGCTGAGGACGTCTAAACCAAATTATATTATTAAACACAAAAGCTTTTTAAATACAGTATAATTTTTAATCCAAAAGCTCTGTTTATTTTTTATCAATCATTATTGTTCTGCCTCTTTTCCAATTTCATTTTAAGAATAGGCAAAACAATCTTTACTGTTTGTTTTAGTTCATAAAATATTGTGTATATCCTCATTGTTGAATGATCAAATGATGAATGTTTTATTTTTTCCCAAAACCTTGATTAATTTACGTATATCTAAATAAAACGTAATAATTATCACTGTGCCTACTATTGTGTTTATAAATGATACCGGTTTGATTAATTTGCTTTGTAAATTTTATGTCATCATTTGAATAATTTATCGTGCAACAAAAAATATTTTTGAGAAACTAAAAACTCGAGATTGAACAGATAACATTAAAACATCAAAATAACATAAGTAGGCCTTTAGTTAATTACCACAACACTTAAGATAATCTTATTATACAGGTCTGTAACTAAGCATTTAAATAAAACCTTTAATTGGTGTTAGACCCGGGTCTTCGGGACGTGACTTGACTGCTGCGAACTGCCGAAGCCATTTAGTCAGTAATTGATTGCAGTTTGAAAACTTTAATACTGCGTTTTTAAATTGAATGTGCATAAAATACTAAGTCACTTACGCAACTGGTGGCGTAAGTACAAAATATTGGGTCCTTACCTATGAAATTGGTGTTTTTTTTTCTCTCTTAGTATTTTGTCTGTAACTATTAAGATTCAGAGTATTCCTAAAAAATAATTACCTCGTCTAAAAATAGACTATATTTTTGAGCTCTTTTGATTTGTTTCGATAATTTGTTGTAAGTTTAATTGTGTTAAAATTGGACACGGAGACAACTCTTTTTAAGTGCCTCCCGAATACATCATTTTATTTGCATTCACTTAAAAACGATAAATAATTTTTATGAAGTCTAATATTACACATATCACTAAAGTTTGTCGAATGATAGATGCCAAATATTATTATCTTTGGATTTGTCGTTGTGAAGAAAACTGAAAAAATTTTAGTATGGAAAATGCAGAATTCCCCAAAATCTCCACACAAAACACCAATTACATATGTAAGGACCTAATAGCTAGGCAGATCCATACTAATATTATAAATGCGAATGTAACTCTGTCTGTCTGTCTTGCTTTCACGTTAACTACTGAACCGATTCAATTGAAATTTGGTACACAGATAGTCTAGAGCCTGAGAAAGGACAAAGACTAGACTTTTTATCCCGATATTCCCGCGGGAACGGGTACCCCGCAATTGTGTAACCGTAGTTATCAATATCTGCACGACCGAGTAATAAGTGACATTACATCAAAATGTAATTTTTTTTTCCAATTTTTAAATTTACGGCTTTGTAAAATAATGACACGACAACAGAGATTAATCAGCTCATTTGAGGTTTTAGTTTAACTATTAACATTTTGCTAATAAGAGGTAGGAATGTAATGTTGAGCACTTTGTAAAAAACAACGCAGTGCAATACACACAAAAACTTTTAGTAAACTTTTATCGGCGTTAAATCAATAGCCACGCTAACGACGTCGCGAGCACCGCCAGTCTGATTTATAAATTAATAATTCCTCAATCCTCGCTGAACTTTTGTACTTCCTGATTGAGTAACCCGAGTGTAAGATTTCATTGTAAAAAACTTCTCACTTTGAGTTGCGTTAAGATATGTCAAAAAGTCAATTTCTATGAGAAATGTGAATCACATTCACATTATGTGATTTCAACTTTTTTCCGCTAGGGCCGCTTTTCATTCTTGACATTTCCGCAACTGAAAATGAGAAGTTTTTTACAATGAAAACTTTCACTAGGGCTACTTATGACTTCCGTGACATATTCAATTGTTAAGGACAGCTGAGCTCATGGCATTTTTTTTTTAAATTTATGTTTGGGAAACGTAGTGTTTAAATTGCCCATAATTCCTCATGCAACGAACAAACCACCAAGGATAGCACGTGTGGGACAATCGTAAGTTGGTTATGTTATGACAAATGACCGTGAAGTTATAGGTCGAGGATTAGGACTCGGTTGAATTAAGACATGAATAAATGTATTGAGTTGGAACAAATAATCTAGACAGATTAGGAATTGGTTTAGTATATTTAATTGAAATATGTTTTTGAGACAACCGCTTATAGTCACCTTAAAATATATTTATAGGCAAAGGAAATGTTTTTTAGCGTTATGTATCATTTTTGGTATTCACGTGACCTTGTGAACTCAAAACCTTTGTGCGGTTTTAAACATATTTCTTCTGGGGAGCTTATAAAGATTCGTTTATTGCAGAAACTTCAGGTCAAGGTCTAGATCAGTATTTGAATGCTAACATATAACTTCTATACATAAAAAAGACAAATACAGATGATTTACGTAATTTTCTGACCTCTACATGATTTATTTGGAGATAATTAATAGCGATTTAACTGATGGTATTTCGTAAAAATAACAATTTTGGCCATACTTCATTGATATTTATTATCCTGCCAAGTTTTTATTTAGATTTCAATCAATATGTTTTTTTATTTTTTTATAATTAAACGTGCGGGTGGTTTTTTTAACATTGGCACATTAAATTACACTCTGCCTCTGGGCTTTGATTTTTCGTGAGGGCTTCCGCAACCCGACGACTTAGCGCCTATTAGCGTCTTCGCGCAGTCTGGCCTCAAAAATCCTTGTCTCGTCGGGAGTCCGCTAAGTATCTTCGTGACCTTGTTAGGTATAGAGCAGTCTCCCAACGAGACAAAGATTTTTTGTTAATATTTTTAGTATATTTTTAAAATTTTTAAGTTAGATTTTTTATTTCATTTCTTTTTTATGATGTACAAGTTATGACCGTGCATTTGAAAAAGCACTAGGGTATATTTGTAAACATAAGATTTTTAATTGTCACTTTTATCCCTTATTGTGGCGACGGGCTCATCACCTGTCACATATTTCACCACGTGAGCAGCGATTTCGTCTGCATGCATATTTTGCAGCCCCTGCAGATGAAAGATGGTCTGTGAAACCAACCAAGGATGCTGGCACACCACCAATGTATTTTATTTTCCTATACCAAAAATTGTCATAAGCTTAATCCCATAATATGTTTTAACTTAATATTGAATTTTTCCTGCATTTTTCATTATACTCGTACTTTAGTTGAGTTGGAAAAACGGAAATCACTTACGCAAGATCCTACTAAGCTTGAATTTTTTTATCAAAAAAAACTCTACCTTTTATAGTTGCGTTAAGAATGTCAATTTTCATGAGAAACGTAGTTGAAATCACTTTTCCGATACAAACTGACGTTCTTAACGCAACAAAAAAAGTTGAGTTTTTACAATTAATTTTTACAATCTATTGGTGGGGCTAGTTAGCTCGTGTTTATTTTAAATTGAGAAGTCCTTACGTGAGGTTGTTTTGGATGTAAAAGGTCAATAGACCTTAAAGAAGAAATATCTTTAACATCTTTTCGTCAGATTACTCCTCCGAATTATTGCACATTCATAAACTTCCTGTTCAATTGATTGTTATCGTTTAATTGAAATTTGCAAACTCAGGTTCAATTACTTAGTTTGTCGTATTATTGCAAATGCATTGTCATTATTATGAATTAAACCAGAACTGGTTCGCGTTCTATTTATATATCCTTGAATGTCAAGTAGGAGAAGGGTCATTTCTGTGTGTGCAAGTATATAGTTTCCGCTTCAAAATTAGCGTGTTTTTCTTTCTATATGTTTATTTTTAGATAACAATGTACCGAAAATTGTCACCTTGTTATTGACCTTCATTGATTAATTACATTGATTAGAAAGGGTTTTTGTATTATGTTATGTGATAATTCTAGTTGACAGTATAAATAACTTTGCGAATTAAAAGAGGAATTTGTACGGTATTCTAGGTTCACAAAATAGCTAAAGATTTTGCGCAACGAACATACTAACATGCCAGATATAAACTATGTATGTGATATGTTGAATTATAAAATGACGCCCACAGCTAAACATAAGCCTGCCTCAAGGATTTCGACGACAACGTAGCCGAGTGGTTTGTACGCTTCAAGAGGTACTGTGTTCGAAACTTCAAATCCCGTGTGTGATGAAAAGAGATTTGATTTCCAGTCCTCCGGACTTTTGTGTTGCCCGCAAACAATGGCTAGTAAAAGAAATAACGTACTGTATTATAACCTACTTAATTGTCCACAGCTCCAAAATGGCGGAAACTCCAGTACTCGGGTCGAATGAGAAGATCAGGATTAACCGCAACATCCTGGTTCTGGGGTTCGCGTTCATGGTGCAGTTCACGGCTTTCCACGGCGCGGCCAATCTGCAGAGCTCCGTCAACGCCGACGCCGGCGCCGGCACCTTCACCCTCGCCGCCATATACTTCTCACTCATAATATCCAACATTCTGCTACCTGCTGTTGTTATTAAGTAAGTATCTATTACGTAATGGGAACATCTGAGATTCTGAGAGCCATTTCCAGGGCGTTACGACCTCGTAACACACTAGAACAAGTGATACGCCTTTGGGGAATTCCCTTTATATTCGGGAGATCCGTAGACGTTGTGCCATGAATACGAGCGTTTATACGTACAGTCGAAGAAGCGCGGTCTACCAGTAGAGGTTCTTTAGGGTTCTTTGCTGTTAGGGTTCGCTTTTATGGTGCAGTTCGTGTCGTTCCACCTGCAGAGTTCCGTCAACCATATACTGTTATGTGCTGTTGTTATTAAGTAAGTAGCTGTTACCACGAACACCTTACATGGGAATAACAGTTCCCAGAGCGTTCTGACCTAGTCAGGCACTTGGTAGACGGAAACATACACCAATGGGGGATTTCCCGGTATAACCCGGAGATCCCCAGACGTGGTAGCTGGTAGGAAGGAACGTTTGTGTGACGGATGCGAGAGTTTGTACAGTTGAGGAAGTTTGAGGTCGATTAGTACATTTTTTGGTGGTTATAAAAATGGTTAGAGCAGTAATTTATTGTAAAAAGGATATGTGATATTAATCAATTTTTCATGTAAAATATTGGCTTTACTTGTTTATATTAATATCATAAGTACTTTTCGTGCTTTCAATCGTTTAAAATATCCTTAGAGGACTCAGTTTGGGTTAGGCTATAATTGTGAGTGTATTTATTAATTGTGTTCATTTATAATTTAAAATGATCTTTGTCAATTTAATATAATAGATAGAAGAGGTAAACCAACAATATTACAACGAAGGTTGATATGACCTTAAGCAATTATCACGACTTAAATACCAGATTTATTGATTACAATAGAACTCGTTTACAATAGAATAAAGGCCGTAGTTAAGTTATTTACAAGATATTACTTTAATATATAATATTAAATAACTAGTTAACACATAATAATTATACATAAAACAGAATATAACAACTACAACAGCATGTACTTATTATGCAACAGTTATGTGTCTTAAAAACTCTCAAAAATTAAATATACGTAAATATTTAACAAACGGCCAATATTATGGAAATAATTCTTATTGTGGTTTCATTTAGATGACTTAATTATGAGATTAGATAAAAACGTAAAGTACATACATACATAGACATACTTTAATCACAACTAGCTCCTAAGGGTTAGTTAGAGACTAGGCAAAAACACCGCAAAAGTCCACTGCCAGAGTCCGCGCTTCCTCAAGCTGTGACTGCACATGTGCTCAGCGTGAGAGGAGATTACCCCGTCGGTCGCCGCTATAAGCTATTATAACGTCCTTAAGCGCACGCGCGTTCATGCGTGCATTGAGCTAAACGTTTAAGTAACTGCCTAGTGCCTATAACTCGGTATTACAACCCTCGTATGATAACTATTGAACCGGCCGTTCGGTGTTTTTGAGTAGGTACTTAAGCGGATGGATGAACAAAGATTGCTGCATGTAGCTCAAATGCGAATGTTGAGGTGGATGTGTGGTGTCACGAGAATGGATAGAGTGAGGAACAAATTTTTCATGTAATGGGAAGTCTGAAAGTTGATAAAGTAGGTAGGTAGGTAGTAGGTAGTTGGTAATTGATTGTTGATAAACTGAGAGAAAAACGACTTTCTGGTATGGACATGTAATGAGGAGGCAGAATGATCATGTCACCAGGAAAGTTATGGATTTGAAAGTGGATGGACGTGTGGGGAGAGGAAGACCAAAGAAAAAATGTAGAGATTGTGTGAATGGTGATATGATGAGGATAGGAGAGAGTGGAAGAAGAAGACATAATGCGCTGACCCCAAATAGAATTGGGAATAGGGCAAGGCAAAAAAAACTTAACTGTCACCATAATATCGAAATCTAAAACCTGATAAGATTGTTTCTATGTACAGATGGCTCGGCTGCAAGTGGGCGGTAGCTCTCTCATTTCTCGCGTACATGCCGTTCATCGCGGCGCAGTTCTACCCGCGCCTGTTCACCCTGGTGCCTGCCGGTATGATGGTGGGCTTTGGTGGCGGCCCGCTCTGGTGCGCCAAGTGCACCTACCTCTCTGTCGTAAGTCAAGAGAACTAGCTATGAAGGCTTCTGTCGTAGTCAGTACATAACTTTTGAATCATCCTAATTATGATGACTAAATTGTTTATTTATTTATTTATTGTTTATTTATTTATTCCTGAACAAAATAATTGTGTTGGAAATACATAATTACTAATAATAATGTTGCATGCAAATCTGTAATAATTAACAATAAAAACCGCATAGTATGGAATCAAACATGTCTAATACCTAGTTAAAGTTAATTCAATACATAACAATAATTCATGCATTCATTCAATACTTAACAATATAATTCATTGAAAAAATCTAACAATGTCAATACCAACAATATACACTATCACAAAAATATCCATCAAATTATTCGAATTTAATAAGAGAAACGTCAAAATGAAATACAGGGTCCAGTAAATTCATTAATATCATAAAAACATTTTTCTAACAAGAAACGCTTCAATTTCATTTAAAAATTGTCAACATCATCGATTACCTTAAGTTCAATTGGAAGACAGTTAAACAACCTTACAGATTGATGTCTGACACTGTGTGTAATTATTCTATATGTTGGTGTCATTGTGGAAGAAATATCTTTCCTCCGCGTCATCAATCAATCTCTGTTCTCTTTTTTCAGCACTAACTCAATATCACTTAAACAGTTAAACATGAAACGCTAGATCTAAATGATCCTAAGCATGTTCGATAGGAATTAACTCTGGTGATTGTGCAAGCCACAGAACAAGTGCAAGCCAATGCTAAACTAAACATGAGCAAAATGGTACATGAGTAGAAATTTCTGGCCTTTTTGGATTCTGTGCGTGACAAATGTTTGTAATTTTTGACGCAGATACGAAAAATTATAATGTTTACCAATACCAAAAGTAATTTTTATTAGATATTTCAACATTTGTCACAAAGTTTTTTTTTTATCAGTCCAGCAAATGACTCAACACCACTTGATGGTAAGCAGTAGAAAAATCCATTTGCGAAGGATGCTAGTTAGAATTTGAGAGATGTTGAGAATTCTCACATGTATTTTCATAGTTGAAGTCCCATTGAGGCCTCAATTAACATCAGCCGTACCTTGTGTTGCAGGTGGCAGAGCCCTACTCCAAACTGTCGGGAGTGCCATCCGATGTGCTGGTGGTCAGGTTCTTCGGGCTCTTCTTCATGTTCTACCAGATGGCGCAGATATGGGGGAACCTCATCTCCTCCTCTAGTAAGATACTTTGGTTATTATAGGACTATGTTTTAGGGGGCCTTTGTTGATAGCCTTGGATGGCTTATAAAGCTAAAGAATTTAAAGCAGACGAGAACTCCACTTGGAACCTCAGACTTATTTTTGACCTCAAACTTGTAGGGCGTCTATTAAATGTTGTCTGTTTACGTATCCTGCTTTAAAGGTCTCAGAAGGAGTCACCAGATGAATTTACGTCGAAAACAATGACGATTACAAAAACGATTTATGCAATGATTTATTATTTATAAATTAGTTAGGAGGGTTTGTTTTGTATTAGATCTATCAACAGATAAAATTCTATTTACGGACCTAATAACCCACTGGTTGCTGCTTACGCGTAATTATTATGATGTCTATATATACAGATCATTTTATTCTATAGTTCTTCAAGCGTATTGAAATCGGCGTTTAGAGATTTTTTATCGTAGATTTCAAACGTTGCTTAGTTTGTTAAAATATCTCAGTTGCCAAAGCATTGACGTTTTTGTGAATGACCATAAATATTTCCATATTCAAATTACGGCTAGTTTATTATTTATGATGTGTCCCAAAATAGTAAAATCTATCTATTGAATACCAATTACCAGGAAAAGATGTGCTTCTGAAGGTCAGGTTTATATTCCTTCATGTATTAAAACATGTCACGTTATCATTAAATCTACTATAAAGATGCCACGCACAAATATTTTTATTAAGCAACATCAATATTTGTATTGTTGAAGTGCGTGTTTTTTACATTCAGTCATCAGCTATATACAAATTCTAGTTACTATTTTGTCTAAGGATTACATTATATAATTTTTATAGTAATTTTATATAGTGCCTATGAATTAAAACTCTATGATGTTTATGAACGCTTATGTTAATGTTGTTTGTTGGAGTTTTAATGAAATAAAAAAAAACTCACATTAAAATTATAACAGAGAAGATTATGTCGTCAAATAAATAATTTTGTTTGTCTCGGTTTATGTGCTAATTTCTCTATTTATTGTTAGCTCTCTCTCTAGCTAAAAGTAACTATAAATATAAAAACAATAGACAGCAATGGGCTGACTTTTCTCTAACAGAGACTGGATCTAGATCATAGACTGGACTGGAGTAGTTCCAGTCATAGATAAATTAAGTAGTATAGATCGCTATTCCCATACATGGTTTTTAGATCGTTTTAAAGGTATTATTGTTGCTTGTACCCCTTCGTTCGACTTATTACATTAGGTGGCGCTACTATACCAGCTGAATTACTTAATTTATCTATGATTTCGCAAGTATAGTACCTAACGTAATATTAACGTAATATAATAAACTCAACCAATAATAATTTGTAAGATCCTGACCGTAAATGGATATTACATATGTGACAAAGGTATTCACATATGTAATATCCTGCTCCGCGTAGATACAGGCATTGTATTACAGGCTTGATTTACATAAAAATGTAGACAAACAAAACAAACTTATTATGAATTATTATTATTTCACTTACCTCTTATTTACTTGCTTGCAGTTTTATCTTCTTCTTTGGGCGAAGATATCACATATTTGAACCAGACATTATCTGCTAGTCCTGACGAAGCCAACACTACTTTTGTGGACTACGGTGCAGCTTGCGGGGTCAACTTCTGCAGTGGAAGTTCAGCACATGTGCGTTAACTGTAGAAACATTTCAATTGTTTATGTCAAATCATTATGTGAAAATCGCCTGCCTCACATTGTGCCCGGCACATGGCAACAGGCTCGCCACCTGTTACATGGGGACCATATCTGGCGAAAAGTGGGTTTTTAACACCTCTGATTACCTCTTCGGGGAAAGAGGCATGATGATAGATGTTATGAGATTATGACACGTTCGGAACGTAAAAAAAAATAATGTCTTATTTCGATACACTCATAATAATTACTAAGGCGACTAATGGATTTAGAACTGCACAACCATCCAATAGTTTATAGCGGCGACAGGCTCACCACCCGGCACGCTGAGTGCAGTCACTGCTTGGTGATGCGCGGACTACGGTAGTGGACTGCTTTTGCGGTGCTTTTGCCTAGTCTCTGACTAACCCTTAGGATAAGTTGTGATTATATGTATGTAGAATATCACTAAAGACCAGGAAATTTAAATCGAGATTGTAAACTACATTTTGTTATTTTGTGATAATTTTACTATGGTTTATTTATTTATTTATTTATTTAAGCTTTCATGTCCATTACAAAAAGAAAATGTACACATGGCGGACTTAACGACTAATATCGCTCTCTAACAGTCAACCATCAGGCAAAGCAGAGATCTGGTGGCGGCTTAATAAAATTAACATATGCATAAACTTAATATTAAATAAAATTACATGTTACTAGATAAATACCCAATATATAACTAATAAATAGTTAAATTAATAATAATATATAAGTATACATAAATACATACATAATAAGATGATGATTCGTTATGTAGAAACAGATAAACTAGCATTATACATGTTAGAGAAGTAATCACGAACTTTTGATCTGAAACTTAACTTAGAAGTAGCAGTTCTAATATAATAGGGTAGGGAATTCCAAAGCTCGATCGCTTGTCCAGTGAATGAGTCAGACATAAAACCTGAATGTTGAGAAGGCACAGAGAGAGTAAGTAATCTTGAGGATCGGAGATTTCGGTTGCTGACATCAGTGTGAAAATGAAATTTAGACTTCAGGTAGTCGGGAGAATTGGGATCAAACAAAATAGAGAAGAGAGCACATAGTATCCTGACGTTCCTACGATATCTTATTGGGAGCCACTTAAGGCGAGCACGAAAAGAAGATATGTGGTCGTATTTACGAACCCCAAATATGAACCGTATTCCATTGTTAATAAGGCGCTCAAGTTTATTTAGTAAGTCCTCGCGGATTCCAGAATAACAGACATCTGCGTAATCAATATGCGGGAGGACAAGTGATTGGACCAGGAGGGTTTTGGTGGCTATGGGTAAAAAATTTTTAAGCCGATAAAGAGATCTCAGGGTATACGACACCTTGCGGCTGACTTCAGCAACATGTCCCTCCCAGCTCAGACAACTATCAATAGTGAGGCCTAAATTCTTCACCTGGTGACAATAAGTTATAATATTACCGTCGAGCACAATCGGAAGAAGGTCTGGAACAGAAAGGCTGCGAATACGTCTTTGACCACCGATAACTATCGCTTGACATTTGCCAGGGTTAATTGACACGCCGTAACGACAAGACCAGTCCGAGATATGTTGAAGATTTTTATTTAGTAGGCCAATCGCTTCATCAATACAATCAGGGGTGGCTTGAGCATACAATTGTAGATCGTCAGCATAAAGGTGGTAAGCACAATCGAGACCCGTGGTTAAGAAGTTTATAAATAAGGAGAACAATAAAGGAGACAGAATACCACCCTGCGGTACACCAGTAACTAGATCGCACCACTCCGAAATTTTACTATCCATCTTGACCGCCTGTTTACGCCCGCGCAGGTACGAGCTGAACCATTCTGCCGCAGATGGGGTTATACCGATGTGAGTTAACAGGGCCAAGAGCAGGTCATGATCGATAGTGTTGAAGGCATTTGAGAAATCAATAAGCACTAAAACAGTCAGACACGACCTCTTCATGCCCACCCTCACATCCTCGGTAACCTTTAACAGAGCAGTAGCAGTGCTGTGCCCGGGACGAAAACCAGATTGGTACGGGGAAAGAAGACCATTCCGGTTTATGTATGCAAAGAGTTGTTTATGCACTATACCTTCAATGATTTTTGAGAGAAACGGAAGGATCGATATTGGCCTAAAATCTCTTAAACTGCTCGGGGGGATTTTCTTTTGTAAAGGGAGCACATGAGCATTACGCCACAGAGTAGGAAAGCAACCAGTCGAAAGAGAAGAGTTAATAATGTGGGTAATAACATGTGAAACATTATCAAGTAGGAGAAATATCATATTCCTATTAATACCGTCGAGTCCCGTAGCGTTGGATTTGATCTTTCTAATCATAGCTCGCACCTCCTCGACCGTGGCTGGAGAGAAGTCGAATGAAATGTCGTTTAGACAAGGAAGTGATGAGATTTCGGAGAGGGTTCTGGCCTTAGCAGAGGTGTCAAGTAGAGATTCGCAACAAAAATGTTGATTTAAGTCATTAGGAGAAAAGGGACTTTCGAAATGAGAAGATTGAGTTTTTCCTATACCCAAGTTATGTAAAAACTTCCATATATTAGCAGGAGACGAGTCAATAAGATTAGAGTGGAAATAACGGCGCTTAGCACTTCTTACAGACCGATTACAGGTATTTCTTTTTAATTTGTAGCTGAGCCAATTCTGCTCCGACCGGACTCTTTTGAATTTCCTAAACGCCCTATCACGACTCGCCATGGCTCTACGGACCTCATCAGTCATCCAAGGGGCTGGAGGACGCCTTAAGCGAACCCTGTGCAGAGGAGCGTGCTTATCAAAAACACGTATAACGAAACTGTTCAGCATGATCAGCTTTTCGTCAACGGTTGATGATGTCAGAAGGTCGTGCCAATCCGTCCACACAGCATCCCCCAGCAATCCATCGACATCAATCCTCACAAAGCTCCGTATCTGAAGCTCAGTCGGTTTCCTTTTAGGAGGCTTGAGCTTATAACTCACAAAAATCAAGTCATGCCTAGAGAAACCCGGTGCAAGATACTGACCATGAGACGTTACTAACTCCGTATTGGAAACATAAATGTGGTCCAACCAAGTATCTCTTGAATTTGTGTTTGAATGTGTCGGATTCAGTGGAAGCAGTGATAAATTCACAGACTCGATTATTGATTTAAGTCTAAGAGTTCGCGAACTTTGTGCAGACAAGTCTGTGTTAAAATCGCCCATTATAATAATGTGGACATGCTGGATTGCAAGTGGTTCAAGAGCAGCCTCCAGTTGAGAGAAATAGTCAACCGAAGGTGGACAGTACACAACACCTAAAACTACCTTGATACCCTTAACTTTAACTTCCACAAACAGATATTCAGCAGAAGCTGAGTATGGTGCTGAAGACATCGAAATGATCCTCGATGATAGGTCACTTCGGATATACATGGCAACACCACCTCCGCCCTTTCCCACACGGTCATTGCGGAGCAAGATATAGTTAGGCAGCGCATAGTAGGATGAGATGAGCAAAGGCTTAAGCCAGCTTTCTGAAACTAGTATGGCATGGATGTTGTCACTCGAAAAAGTATTCAAGAGCTCAGTATGATGTTGAGGAATGCTTTGAGCATTGATGTGACACACGTTAAATCCATGTTTTGAGTTTTTAAAAACACTACATAATAAGTCGTCCAGAGAAACGCACTGATCAAGACTCGAGTTAAGAGAGTGGTAAGATCGATTCGAATCGGAATCCGATTCGACGGAAAAAAAATCATCATCTGACATATTATAAAATTATATATAAATAATCTAAATATTATTATAATTAAATAAAATAATATAAATATATAAATATACTATACACTAAACACAAAATCGAAATGAGAATCGATTTTTATAATCCTGCGTTACCTGCCGGGAGATGGTAATACAAATTTAACATAGTTTCACCACAAAAATACAGTAAAGTGATAACAATAATGTAAAATATTATAATTAAAAATAAGAAAATTAAAACTAATAATTGGCTGTACGAAGAAGATTCCTTTGCCCTCATAGTGACAATACATAATTTTGTGACATTGACAAGTGACAGTCTTAGAAGAACTGTTTGTTGCAAAACTTTTAGAATAAAAATTACAAGTCGGTTAATAGCAGAAAGTAGGTTAACATGAACATTTGAAAGATAGATTTAAATAAAGATACCCACTGATCGCAAAGTATTACATCGTAAAAAGTTATTTTACCGAAAATAGTAGTACAGAAGACGTGATGAGGTATAAAATTGATAGCATAAAACCATTCAAACAAATAGTCAAAGAATACTTCAATAATTATACAACTATTTTGATTTGACGGTTCTCTTCACCCTACTCGACATAGCCGGAGCTTGCTTCTTAGGCACTATTTTGGCAGAAGACGTACTGGATGAGGCCTCCAACTTGCCATACTTGGCCTGTAACTTGTCAAGCTCTTCATTGGTGTCTACGCGGGACCTTTCTCCATTTGGAAGCTTAATCATAATTCTCCCATCGGAAGTCCACACATTCCTCATGCCAAACTTGGTCCGAGCCTCAATGAATAGATGTTGCCGTTGTCGAGTTAAAAATTCAGCAAGAACAAGTGAAGTACCTTTAAGCAATGTCTTCTTTTGCCAAATTGTAGCCCTGGATATTTGATCTTGAGTACGAAAGATAATAGCCCGGTTACGACCTTCAACCTGAGCACCGAGTCTGTGGCAATGCTTGATTGATGATGAAGTAAAGTCCACAATATTCAACTTGTCTCTCACAATATTTGTCACAGTGGTTTTGATATCCTCACCATCCTGTTCCACAACACCGGACAGCAATAAAAATTTTTTCCTGTGTCTCATTTCGATGTTATCAGTAGTCGAAGCCAACTGAGAAATTTGACTTCGAAGCAGGGACATCATTGAAGTGACAAACTCTTTGAGATTATCAAAGTCTTCCTTAAGCCTATCACTGGAACTGGGGGATATAGATGAGACCTTGAATTTTTGCTCCAGTTCATTCATCCTCTTTGTGAAAGTGGTTTCAAGAGAGTTCTGCTGTCTGATAATTGACTCCATTGCTTCAGTATTCAACGGTGGAGTGATAAAAACAGGAAAAGTGTTTTTCAGTGTATTTTTTGGTTTTGTGAAAAATAAAAGCAGTTACCTCCGGCAGGTTGGTGCAGGTATTCCAGTGTTATCCCATTAAAAGTTATGCCAACACTGGATGTTGTAATACTGTATGTGTACACTAATTCAATATAAAAACTTTTAGAAATTTACTTGTGTTTTTAATTTTATAATTAATTTTACATAAGAGCTCTGCCAATATGTTATGTATGTTCAACTACCGCCGAAAAAAAAAAGGTTCTTATGTAAAAATTTTTAATCGAGATTTAAACTGGGTTTAAAATTTCCTGCAAGTGGCCTAAGTACTAACTGATAATTCCATGGATACAGGTTTATGTCGCAGTTACTTTTCATCAAAATTAACAAAACGATGGCAAAAGATATCCAAATACCCAACAATAAAATATTACTTGCTGTTCTTATTTTATTTGGATGAATAATGTGTAGTGTAAATAGTGTACGTACTACCTGACTGCACCTATTAAAAACCTTCGTAATACTTTAAAAAACCTCACCAAGGCTCATTTTAAACACAGGCTCGGATTTTAATAACTTTTTTGATGGATGAAGACTACCCACTAAAAACCCCCCAGTGCAGGAACACTGGGGGTTCGTCATACCAGTGCAAGAAAAAGGGGGGTCTCGACATCTCGTGTCGTATCAAGGGCATACCCATGGAAGCTCATTACATGACTCGTTTTAATAACATGTAATAATTATATCCGTGACATAAACTGCTATTAAATTCGTATTTAATTGCGCTTACTTTTTAAAGGTTTGCCAATGTAGAGTAGTACGATAATATATCGGAAATAATTGAATGTCACACACAGTCACAAGTACAGACAATGGTCAGTCTTACAGCAGGCAGGCACAACACGACCTTGCTCGACGACAGCTCATCCTAAAGTGTGTGTTCCATCCCTTCCGCAAACAGTCTATAGGTGGCGCAACTGAGTTAAGTTTTGCATCCGAACTGTTGACCGGATACGACCACTCTAACTACTCATAATCTGTTAACATAAAAAACTTTGAATGGAAACCTTTATTCAAGTATTAATTAAAACTTTTATTGTTTAAAAAGACACATAGTCATAATTCGTCACATAGTCATTACGAAAATATCGTGTTCGGCTTTAACCCCCCTTCACATATAAAAGCCCAGTTATGATACAGTAACTTTTTTTTTACATACGACAGGTAAGCTCTTTGACCTTCATCTCACCTGATGGCAAGTGACGATAAGGCCGAAGGTGGAAGCGAGCTTCACCTGTAATCCTCAATCCTGTAATCTGATTGCCGGAACACAACAATGCTTAAAATATTGTTATTATGGCGACAAATTTAGGTAAGACGGTGGTAGCTAGCCAGGCGGGCTGAGAAGCCCTACCACCAACCAAACCGAGCAGAAAAACTTCTGCCTCCATGGGGAATCGAACCCGGACCTCCCGATCAACATCCGGTGGTTTGAACCACTAGAGAGAGGCGGTTAAAAATTAAAAAACTTAATTAAAAATACGAACTAAATATAAGAGCTTTTTAACAGACGTTGAACAAAATATGTATTATGTATAAACTGAGTCTGTACTTTTACTTCCAGGACAACACCAACTTGAAGCCACCATCCTCGCTGAAGATACAGACGATTGCAGGCATCTACTTGGGCTGTATGGCGTTGGCGGTGCTGCTTGTGGCAGTCGGCGTCGATTCCCTCAAGAGGTTGGTTTTTAAGACTTTAAAGTTTTACTGCAATAACATTAATCAACTGTCATAACTTATAACTATCAGTCAGAAAGGAAAATAAACCACAAATATTTTCAAACATGATTTTAATTTTATTATTATCATAGATTCATTGGCCTTTTCTAGGGGCTTTTGCTCATGCAGAAGTATAGGCAGTTACAATACCACGCTGGCATAACGTTGATTAGCAGGTAGATATCATTACAATTGTTTATAATAGGTATTTTCGAAGTATGAACCAAATTTTTACGATCACATAATTTGGTCACCCATTCAAGGTTCAACATAAAACCTGCTTTATTTGAATATCGAAATTGTAGAGTGCGTAAAGAATCCTCAGCGAAAAGGGAAGATCGTCCTTCGTACGTATCTTTGAAACTCAGTCATCGTGATTCAGGAGTTGCTAATCTTGTATGCGCCTTATTTTTGTATACAGTAGGTCTAGTATTATCCTGACTCCAATGTTATTCACTTTCATAATTTTATCGTAGCTATCTTACTTGATATCGTGCACTATGACGCCGCTACAAAACCAAAACGTTAAAGCCACTATGTTCTCATTATATTGGGTCCTTACCTATGAAATTGGTGTTTTTTTTCTCTCTTAGTATTTTGTCTGTAACTATTAAGATTCAGAGTATTCCTAAAAAATAATTACCTCGTCTAAAAAAGACTATATTTTTGAGCTCTTTTGATTTGTTTTGATTATTTGTTGTAAGTTTAATTGTGTTAAAATTGGACACGGAGACAACTCTTTTTAAGTACCTCCCGAATACATCATTTTATTTGCATTCACTTAAAAATGATAAATATTTTTTATGAAGTGTGATATTACACATATTACTAAAGCTTGTCTAATGATAGATGCCAAATATTATTATCTTTGGATTTGTCGTTGTGAAGAAAACTGGAAAAAATTTAGTATGGAAAATGCAGAATTCCCCAAAATCTCCATACAAAACACCAATTTCATAGGTAAGGACCTAATATTTTAATTACTTTCAATGTGGATTGTCTCATTTTTCACACACAGATATTCAGGAGGACGCAAGACAACGTGCACAGCTAAGTCGGGTCCGGCGCTGGTGGCGGTGACGCTCCGGCAGCTGCGGCACCGGTACCAGCTGCTGCTGCTGCCCGTCATCGCGTACATCGGCGCCGAGCAGGCCTTCATGGCGGCCGACTTCACACAGGTACACAGGTGCACAGGCAGCAGCGTGATGGGAGTTGCTACAAACCCCGATGAAGGTTTCTACTGTTGTGGAATTCCTTTCCTATGTTGAAATTATACCGGTAGTGAAGTTAATTACAAAATAAGCATTTTTTTTGTATGGTTGATTATTTTTTTGTTATAAAACCTCTGTAGGAAACAAGTGTAGTGAGGAGCTCGGTGGCGTAGTAGTTAGTACGCTTTAGCTTTCGATTAAAAACAAAGCTACCTTCGCCATGGTCAGGCTGTGTGACCAAAACTTGGTTTCTCGAGCTCCACCGTGCTTCGGAAGGCCCCTTAATCCGTTGGTCCCGGTCGCTATTGCGACTGTTTCTACCCGCATCGGGCCAGCGTGGTGGTGTTACGGCCCATACTCCTCATATGTTTCTCTATGAGGAAGGCCTGTGCCCAGAAGTGGGACGTATATAGGCTGAGGACAGAAAACTAGTGGACTGTATGGGAATTACACATCAAATTATTAAGAAAAACATAAAATTATTATAAAACCTAAAATGAGGTTGCATTCGCGACAACCTCTTATCCCGGCTTTGTTTTCATTGATACAACAAAACCAATTGCATAATGTGTTTAGCAAATGCCAATTAATCACAATATTATTGACTAGAACTTTAAACTTTACACTTTTATTTTTACACTTTACCTTTTATAAAGGTAATGTGTATAATAAGCCTAGCTAAAACACACTAAAGCACATTTGCGTGTATCGCTGCGCAGGCGTTCGTGGGGTGCGCGTACGGCATCAGCAACATCGGCTACGTGATGATCTGCTTCGGCGTGCTCAACGCGCTGGCAGCGCCCGTCGCGGGCGCCGTCGTCAAGCTCACTGGGCGCTTCCCTGTCATGCTGACGGCATTGGTAATATGTTCCTTATAAAAAAAACTACTAAACTTAAGCTCGTATGACGCGCAAATAGTATCAGAAACATCGACTTCGTGATCACCTGCTTCTACGCGCTCGCCTCTTTTTAGATTCAAGAGGAAGATTTCTATACGGAAAATAATATATCAATATTACACCCGAAGGAAATAAAAAACCACTCTAATAAACCGTCTATCATGTAGGTCATAACTTCTTTGTACGCGTGAAGAAAACAGCATAATATGTGTTATATTTATCTTTTCTAATGTATTGTGTGTGTGTGTGTGTTTTGGAGACTTGTGGTAGCGGCTCATTAAAAGAATACTACCAACCCATCTCTTTCCTTGGGTGTCGTAAAAGGCGACTAATGGATTTAGAACTGCACAACAGTTTACAGCTTATAGCGACGACGGGCTCACCACCTGTCACGCTGAGTGCAGTCACTGCTTAGTGAAGCGCGGATAATGGCAGTGGACTGCTTTTGCGGTGCTTTAGCCTAGTCTCTGTCTAACCCTTATGGGATAAAAGTCGTGATTATATGTATGTATGTCTAATGTATTATATATCCGTTTTCTAAGGTACTAAACCTGTGCCTGCTATCAGCGCTGTTGACTTGGCGGCCGGACCCGCGGCAGGGCCTGGTGTTCTACGCGCTCGCCGCCGTTTGGGGCGCCGCCGACGCCGTCTGGCTGGTTCAGGTCAACGGTTAGTAATAAAAAATGTGGCATGGATAAGCTACCTTCGCCAGTCAGGTCATGGATAGATGACCAAAACTTTGCGACCTCGACTCCTCAATGTTTCGAAAGGCATTGGTCCCGGTCGCTATTGCATCCGTTAGGTACTACCCACCAACCCGCATTGGGCCAGCGTGGTGGTGTTTCGTGCACGTGTTGCGCACGTTTTTTATTCTCTTAATTCTTAAGCAATCATCATCACATCCACATTGCGCCATGTAACAAAAGATCTAATGCACTCGGCATAGTCTACTGAGTGGTGGCGAGTAGTGGAATCGAACCTAGATGTCGCAGAACCTCTCGAGATGGACGCGGACGCTTTGAAACGGGCTTTCAAGAATTGTTTTTGAATTTTATTAATATTTGCTTTAATAGGGTTTTGTCCTGTAGCTTCTCAATGGTCAGAAAAGTAGACACAAAAGAAATATATTATTTGCCAACACTCTTGACCCTCAAGGGGTGGAGTAAGATAATTTATATTGCTACAATTACACTGAGCTACACATCTTTTGTCCTCAGCCTATATACGTCCCACTGCTGGGCACAGGCCTTCCTTATGGAGAAACCATGAGGAGAACGGGCCGTAACACCACCACGCTGGTCCAATGCGGGTTGGTGGACACATCTTTCATCACACACATCTTTCATTAAATGAAACTGTTATTTATATCCCACAGCGCTGTCTGGTATCCTGTTCCCGGGAGACGAAGAAGCGGCCTTCTCGAACTTTAGGCTGTGGGAGGCAACAGGCAGTGTTTTGTCCTACGCTTCTGCACCATATCTCTGTGTCAGGACCAGGTTAATATTATGACAAGTTAATACATTAGTACTAAAGCCTTTTCGGAATCCGGCTTGTTCGGGAGGCTGGAAGTCATCAAGCCTGCGCGCGAGACGATTCGTTAGGACTCTCGAAAACAGCTTGTAAGCATGGCTAAGGAGCGTAATCGGTCTGTAGTTCTTCAGTTGGGCCCTGTCAGCCTTCTTGAAGAACAGTGACACCAGCACCACCATAGCACCATAGTATAGCATCACTTATCCGTCCCGCATTTAACCACTATTTCATTTAACATAACACATAACAAAACATATCAGCACGCTTCTTTCCTCGAAGGGGTAGGCAGAGGTGTTAAACACCCACATTTCGCCAGATATGATAGGTTAGCCTGTTACATGGGCGAGCCTGTATGTAACAGGTGGCGAGCCTGTTACATGGGGACCTAACAGGCGGTGCGGTCGAACCCGCGTTTCCCGCGACCTCTCGAACGAGTAGTGCCCCGTCCATCCCAACTCAGCTACCGGTGTTTCATTAAAATGGTGCTGTTTCATTTAAAAGGGGAAAACCCTATGTTAATCTATTTTGTAACCTAGCAACATAGATCTAAAATCGCTTTCAATTGCGCCAACATGCAGACGTGCGACAATTATTGCTTAAAATGGTAATAAATATTGTAAAAATATAAATTGGACGAAATATTGTAATTTCGCTGACTAACTGATATTTAATAATAAAGAAAAGTTGATCGCAAATATTTAACTATATTTAAATTACATTACATTTCTACGATTTAATTCCAACCTGAGCGCCAACAGGCGAATGCTACTCCGGAGGAGTCATTAGATTAAAAATTTAAATACTTTTGAAAAATTATCTCTAATTTAATACCTTACTTATTTCTTAGGTCATAAAGTATAGAAGGAATAGTCAATGAGAAGAAATTTTTTCTTTTTAATAATTTCTATTATTTTATCTCTTTCCGTCATTCATGCTGAGACAGCGCTGATGTTATCTTTTTTCATATAATGATGTAGTGTCACGGCCACGACACGAAATATAGCACTTTTAGGTTAGTTTTTGTTCGTGAGGCTAATTCCTGATTATTTTTCTTCAAAGCCTACAGCAATCACAATCCGATATATTATTTTTATATTTACCAGTATGCTGTTTAAAAATATCTGTGCCTAAATTATATTTATACGACTACAAACTTTGAGCAGTAAAACTAGAATAGAAGAAAGCACTTTGGAATTTTCAACTGTTTCCCTGCGCGTTTATGTCTTATACTAATGATTTAAAAAGCTTCTACAAAATATAATGCAACTTCAACCCTAGTTCCAGGCCATTCCGACAATAAATTGTTTACGAATCTTCGGGATACACCCCTAATTAGCATGATTACACCTACCTGTGCCCATCTGAGACACGCAAGATGCCATAGCAAGATTCTTTCCTTACAACCCGTAAAGTATGTAATTACCGCAGTAAAACAACTTGCGATCATTTTATGTAAATTGACCGGGCATTCTGGAAATTAAGCCGGTATGCCTGGCTACTCATGAGTTTTTTCCACAAAGTTTGCAAAGAATGCCCCTTGTAAGCTTAAGGGTTAAATTATTATTGAAAGACCTTGTATAGTATTATCTAGACACGATACTATAGTGCATAATTTGTATGAATTAATTTGATATTTCCAAATTATAATGTCGTATCTGCACTCCTAAAACCATCTTACGTGACCCAAGACAGTCACCCCCACGTAGTACATCTTACCGATCATTGAACATGGCTATTTTACCTCGTTCTACCTAACTCACTTTCTGTATATATTAGTCCCTTTGTTAGTCCCGTTGGATTTTTTTCCTCTGTTGACGTTCCCGCGGGCAGTCGAAAACGATTCAAATGCCGGGGCTTCAAATTAATGAAGAGGTACATGTCTAGTGGGCGTTCCACTGCTGCCATGATGATCTGAACTTCTCTTAATTATCATTGTAATAAGGTGAGTTTTTCGGTAAAAATAAAACATGTAACTATATGCAGTAACGCACGTGAAGTGCAGCAAATTCGCGAAGGATCTTATGCTGCGCTAGGAGTATACAGACATTTTGTGTGCCGTAGACTCGATCGAACAAAAAGTACGTCGTCTGCGTTTATTTTAAAATACTCGTTATAATACTTTTGAGCTTGTCAGTTACATATTTCAAAGTATTCTTCAATGTTTTGGTTTCTTTCTGCAATTATTTTAGCTGCTATTGTCTTTTTTTCTATAGGCTTTTGATCCTCCTCGGGTTGTTACTGGTGGGGTTCTCTGGGTACTCCACCATCGAGCTGCTAGAGCTTCGGGCCAAGAGACGCCACCACCCGGAGAGGAACTTCCAGTTGGTGTCGCAGAATGGTGAATCAGTTATCCGATATATTATTTTTATATTTACCAGTATGCTGTTTAAAAATATCTGTGCCTAAATTATATTTATACGACTACAAACTTTGAGCAGTAAAACTAGAATAGAAGAAAGCACTTTGGAATTTTCAACTGTTTCCCTGCGCGTTTATGTCTTATACTAATGATTTAAAAAGCTTCTACAAAATATAATGCAACTTCAACCCTAGTTCCAGGCCATTCCGACAATAAATTGTTTACGAATCTTCGGGATACACCCCTAATTAGCATGATTACACCTACCTGTGCCCATCTGAGACACGCAAGATGCCATAGCAAGATTCTTTCCTTACAACCCGTAAAGTATGTAATTACCGCAGTAAAACAACTTGCGATCATTTTATGTAAATTGACCGGGCATTCTGGAAATTAAGCCGGTATGCCTGGCTACTCATGAGTTTTTTCCACAAAGTTTGCAAAGAATGCCCCTTGTAAGCTTAAGGGTTAAATTATTATTGAAAGACCTTGTATAGTATTATCTAGACACGATACTATAGTGCATAATTTGTATGAATTAATTTGATATTTCCAAATTATAATGTCGTATCTGCACTCCTAAAACCATCTTACGTGACCCAAGACAGTCACCCCCACGTAGTACATCTTACCGATCATTGAACATGGCTATTTTACCTCGTTCTACCTAACTCACTTTCTGTATATATTAGTCCCTTTGTTAGTCCCGTTGGATTTTTTTCCTCTGTTGACGTTCCCGCGGGCAGTCGAAAACGATTCAAATGCCGGGGCTTCAAATTAATGAAGAGGTACATGTCTAGTGGGCGTTCCACTGCTGCCATGATGATCTGAACTTCTCTTAATTATCATTGTAATAAGGTGAGTTTTTCGGTAAAAATAAAACATGTAACTATATGCAGTAACGCACGTGAAGTGCAGCAAATTCGCGAAGGATCTTATGCTGCGCTAGGAGTATACAGACATTTTGTGTGCCGTAGACTCGATCGAACAAAAAGTACGTCGTCTGCGTTTATTTTAAAATACTCGTTATAATACTTTTGAGCTTGTCAGTTACATATTTCAAAGTATTCTTCAATGTTTTGGTTTCTTTCTGCAATTATTTTAGCTGCTATTGTCTTTTTTTCTATAGGCTTTTGATCCTCCTCGGGTTGTTACTGGTGGGGTTCTCTGGGTACTCCACCATCGAGCTGCTAGAGCTTCGGGCCAAGAGACGCCACCACCCGGAGAGGAACTTCCAGTTGGTGTCGCAGAATGGTGAATCAGTTAGTCCTACCGAAACCACCGGTAAAATGTCCTAAGTGCTACTTGCTGCACTTGCTACAGTGAATTTTACAATGCAGAATTCACTGCCATCTGCTGGCTGTTTTGTTAAATTTGAAAATATTATTATGAATATTTTCCATTTATTATTTTGTATTTAGAAGCGATAATGTCGAGGAATTTATTTTGTAGAACTAAATTTACATTTTTTTAAGCTTATAATAGTTATTATACCATGTTAATGCTGCTGTAATATAATACTCAACCGTTTACTATTATTAATGAATTATGCGAAATAAAAGCTACCTTCCTCTGAGGTATATAGGCATAATGATAGGCGTATGCGTTATCTATTATTTTTTTCGTATGAAAGGTTAAGTATTTTTATAAGAAGCCTCAAGACAGTAGGATATTTTCTTCCGTCCACAAAGAGTGACAAATGTGTATATAAAAATAAGTAGGTATACCTAATGTAAAAGGCGCACCAGCAAATTTTATACAGTTATTGTTGTATTATAATGTACCTGTTAATATTATTTGAATGTGAATAAAATAAAACTACAAAGTAGTTTCAATAAAATCATTGTTTTTATTCTCCACATAAATACTTAAATTGGATTTAACTAAATCCGCGATTAACAGCTAAACGGAGCTACGATCATTATCTAAGTACATTCGCAAAGATTAACAAAGTGACTAAAACTTCGTTATACACAAACATTTTAACACTATAACCCTATATTTATAAAAATTAAAACATATTATAAAACAATTTGCAATAAAAAATCCTGTTTACAAACATCTTTAGGAACAGGAGTGACTACGACCTCTAAAAACATCACTAAATCCGTTGTTTAAGTGAGACGCGCGTATTTTGCATCTCGCTTCCACAACGGTGTAAAGAATCCTATGTGAGGTGGTAGTTAGGCCACTGATCAATCTTATATAATGCATTTTAATTTTTTAATCTTAAAATATAGGGGAATTAACATTTCAAGTATAGTCTGGATGAGTAGTCTGTGAGTCGTCGGTTACAGTTGTACGGTGTTAATCCACTTTTAGCTAACTATTTTATATGTTAAATTGTGTCTATGGATCTACGATCTAATTATGTTAATTTGATAGTTCTGTTACTGTGTAGTATGGATTTATTGTAAGTATTAAGTGGACTTTCACCCTATTAGTTGTTTTATGTAATATGCCATTGAATGAATGTTTTGATGGGATGTAATTAAATTTTAGGTCGTGGTATGGATATAGTATGTATGAGACTAATGGCGTTCACCATATCTTTATGATCAAATATCATACCAAGACCTAATATTTAAGAATGAGTTATATGATTTACTGCATTCCTTCTGTGCTGTTCTCCGTCAGCCGGACTTACCCACATATTCACAATACAACCTATTGTCACTACGTCAACCCACAATACTTTAATTTTTATACATAAAAATGTACACATTCGTAAGTCACTGGTCCATAAAAATTAAAATATTTAAATTAAAAATAAAAGCAGGGTTCTTGATCTATTCTTAAAAATATTAAAATGTCTACTAAAATTCGTCACATATTTAATTATATGTAAGTATTATTATTATATGTATCATAAATCAGATTTAAAGCGTTGAACCGTAATACTTTTGAAAACATAGCTATTATATATGCTCTTATATAGGAAGACCAGGATGAAGGCACTCATGCTTTTACTATTTACAAACAGTTTAGCACCTTATATTATATATAATAAAGTTTTGTGTGGAAGGGTTGGAGGTACCTACTTAGTAAAATATGCTAAAGCACGATGTCCTTTACACTATTTTGGCAATTAAGGAGATTACCACAGGTAAACATGTTACAAACTGCACCTCGGTATTTACATTCTCATACTGTTAAACATATATCGGGTTTACTTTCCTCTCTTATATACAGAATAATATGAAAATTCTGATGAAATATATCCTTTACAAATATAATCTAAGTATACATCTCGTATTGCTATCGATTACTGTCTTCGTGAGCTTTATTCAGGTGTGGTATAAATAAACGCTAAGTAGCGACGTATAACTATAATGTATATCTATACAGTATATAACTTTGTGACCCTGTAAATGTAGATATAAGTAGCCTCGAGTAAACAGAAATTACTTTAACGGTCTTTATATACAAATAATAATTTTATCAATTCGATAAACAATATATTCACCGCAGGGTCTTAGCACCGAAAAGTTCTCATACAGGACGATGTTTGTATGTTTTGTTTTGAAATATTTTCTTACGATCGGTAATATTTCAATACTATTGTCCGGCTTACACAAAACAATAAAGCGTTACTTACTCTATAGCTCATTCAGGCATAGCACCCTCCGATTCAAAAATTAACAACATACAAAAACATCCCCTACTCATTAACCTTATTTGGACGGTCGTACATAGAATCTATCTATTTATTTATATACAAAATATTTCAAAACCCTACATTAATAACTCTAAAGCGCCTTACAATGTAACTAAATGCAAAAATCTATAAACAGGAAGACTTTACGCGGATGAAAAATGTGAGGTATTCCTCGAAGCGCACCAATTTTAAAGCGCACCATCTTTTAAAAATAGGAAGAGTCATACATTTTAGGGTAAGGTATTAAATAAAATAGTTTCTATATAGTGATGACGGCCTGGTCCTTTTTTGGAAATATAGATATTTACGCCTTCTTGCTAAATCTGCGAATGTTGAGACGGATGTGTGGCGTTAACAAAATTATATGTATATTTTGAATATTCAGAGGGACTTATATTTAAAGCGAATACCACTCACTGATTAATCGCGAAATCTTACATTTTTTTTAGATCGTTGATTATCGATAGTTTCAGTTAGTAGCCCCATCACTTTTCAAAAGTAAAACTAGGTGCGCTTCAAGGAATAATTTTGGTGCGCTTCAAAATGGGTGCACTTCAAGGAATACCTCAAAAATGTGACTAAATTATTTAGTTAAAAAATTAACTAGAATTATTATGATGTTTATACGTAATAATAATGTGTCGAAGCTGCACTGTTCGGGAGAGGAAAAATAGGTACACGGTGTCAGAGTGGAAGAATTTGGATATCCAAATACCCTTTATTACACGATGGTGCCTTATTGCATGATGATCTTGCTCATATTTACACAATTCAATGTTTGATTTTGTAATAGATATGTTAAGTAGTTTTAAGTGAGGCGCCGTTTCAATTACACAGATATTACGAGTTTCTAGATGTTAATAATTGTGGTAATTACATTTGTAACATGTAATTTTATCATCGTAGCATCTGTGGAAAAGAAACGATGTGCATGGTCTATCAAAATCAAAGGTTTAATTTAACAGTAAAATCAATACAAATATTAAATAAAGGCTACGCCAAAAGCAATGTTCTAACTGGGGCTCGTTGTATTGCTCCTTGGTTCAGCTTTCAATGCAGAGCCATTTATCCGAGGCCCGGCGTTGATTGGCGTCGCGGGCGAGGCCAGGGCAGCAGTCAGGGCCGGGTTTAGAGCCAGGCACTGGGCGCACGGCTCTAGGCGTCTGGCCAACACAGCTCTGAGTTTCAACGCCGGCCCCAGCTTCATTTGTAACATTCCTGTTAGGTGGTCCTCTGTGAGCAACGGCAAACCGGCTCCATCGATCCTTTGCTCTCGGAAATTCTGTAAACAAAACAAAGAGTTTCATTAACAAACTGGTAATGAAGCTTCGTTTGTCGCAGCCCCTGGCCTTAAGAGTTTAATAAACAGCTTAGCGATGTCCGGCCTGAGCGCACCTGTCGCGATGTCATGCCGCCCGACTGTGCACGCCGATCGAACCAACTCAATATTTTATGTTTACATGTTTTGAATTAATGCTTCTGTTGCTCTAATAAAATTTTTATAAGTGCCTAAGAAAAATCTACTTAAACTATAGTCTATCCATTTCGATCTGAGACAAAAGGCAAACAACCTATAAAAAGGGTTCTTTAAGATGCCATTACTTCATTGCCGTAAAATTTTGTAAAAATATACGACTATTTAATATTTTATTATTACAAATTTTTTAATTAAGATAATAAAATAATTACTTGTCACTTTCAATAATTTCAGTATTTTTACATCAATGTTATATATTTTTAAGTAGGGTTTATATTTCTAAATAAATACTTGCTATTAAAAAGACCCAAAACGAATGGTATTCTCAAAATTTTTATGCATTTAAAATACTACCATATGAAAATAAAAAATTATGAATTACCTCATTGTTTTATTTCCATTCATACTTAGTATCATTTGGATGATAGCAATATTGCTTGTGTTTAAATATTCTTTACGTAATACAACGAAAAACATTACTTCAGTTCACAAATGAATAATGTTTATATTCAATGACGATATTAGTATAGTAATTATAAGTATAGCTATGCCTTTTCCTAGTTTTAATATAAAAAAAATTTGCTTACATTTTTTTATGTCCCAGAATTAGATAAAAAGTTTGAGAACCACAAATTCTTTGTTTATCTTATGTCTCAGATCAAAATGGATTGAGCATAGCAATGGTTTTTGCGTGACTTATAAAAAAACATATCGAAACGATTTCTGATGATTAGCATGAGATGTAAAAAATACACCGAAAGCAAGTAAAATGAAATATGGTAATATTGCAGAATTTACTTTGACGTTTCGAATTATTCGTACAAATGGGATAATTAAAATACTTGTCATCTTTTATAATAGAATTTATGATAATAGATTTTTCTTATTGCAAAGTCGGATTAAAATAGAAAGCATCAAGACGATTCGCGCTGGGTCGCGGCGCAGCGTCCAGCGACCTGTCATCTCCGCGGGAACGTTGACAAAAAGCGCGCCGCCTACGTGACGTCCTCCCGCGCCCCCGCCCCCGCCGCGCCGCTCTCCTCCACGTCCGACCACTTTTTACACCGCGACATTTGCCCGGAGTTCGATCCGTGTCATGCGACGTATTCCTTTTTTAAATTGCGCCGGCGCTCGATTATTTTATTTTTTAATTTTATAAGGCTTCGAGAAGTAAGCGAGCAGCCTTTGCGGTAAAAAGCGATAGCGTATAAAAACTCTATGAATAATTAAAGCGAGATAGCTACTGGCTAGATCATGGGAACGGAATTATTTAGCGGCGACAGGTCGGCGGCGCCGGCCGCTTGAAGGACAGGTCAATTTGCAGGACAAGATTCTTTTTTTAACGTTGCCCGCTTTGCATCCAGTAATCTTATTTTATGTAAATGTGAAAATAATATGTAACGAATTTGGCTCATTTCATGTTGTAAGACAGGATCGATTTAGATTTGGAACAAAGGGTCTGTCTGACCCGGTTAACCTTCGGATGTGGTTTGTGGTTTGGGGGCATATTTAACTATAATGGAGGTTACGGAATCGGGGAATCAGTCCGGGACTCTAATGCGCGTGCCCCCAGGTCAGGCGACCGCCTGAGCCAAATGAAACGGAATGATATTTGAGAAAATTATTTAATTGGGGGTCAAATTACTGGTTCAAAGAATGAAGGGTCCAGCTCCACGATTGATTTAGATTTCTTTTTGGTTCATTCGACTAAAACGCGCCGTCAGAATATCGTGACTAGATTTTGGTAATATAATGTGGGTTGCTACTATCTAAGATTTAAAAAAGTAGTGTTTATTTGGACTGCAGTCTATTTATATGTTTATAAAGTTTATGAAGCGAAACCTCAGATAATAATACTAGTGCAACATAATTCCCGAAATCATTAACGAAGCAGCAGAGCACGCTGTGGCGATTTTCCTTGGAAAGATAATCGAAATAACAATGTGTTCGTTTAAAGGTGGTTGCTGTGAATGTTTTTATATCTTATAACAAAAGCTGGACCATGTTAACTGGTGCGCGATACATACCGCATCCATAGCGGTGCAGTAAACATGGAGGTGCGCACACGCTGCCCATTACGAGGGACCATTCACGGGGAATACGGTAATGCGTACCAAATGGACAGGGGAATTAATGCTAGCTTACACCGAAGAGCAGCATGGTCTTAGTAAGTGAGTACATAACTCCTACGAGACTTACACTACATAAAATAATGATATCACCTGGGTGTTACATTTGAGCAGGGTGGAATTATACTGTCATTTGTTTAATATAGACAACTTTGTCATAACCCTCTAATGCCAATGTGCAAAGGCAGCTTGTAAATGGTATCGATCATTGTATTTATGGCTTGAATAAGAGGTTCCGATCGAAGCCCACGATAGAGTTGTAATAAATTGACATTCATAAATATTTGGAGGGCAAAAGGCGAGCGATACCATCTTTGGAGTACTAGAGACAGTATTGGTTGGCATTTATCAAGCTAAGCGGAGTATTAGCGGAGTCCGAGCTCCCTGATAAATTGTGGCGAGCTCACAGATACTGCGTATCGCCTTTGGCCATGAACCGATCTTAAATTGCGCCCGCGCAGCCACGGCAGCCGCATCCTGTGAACAGGTTGCTGGAGCAAAAAAGGTTAAAGTATGCCCCCGTGGTCAGGGGGACGCGGGGCGAGCGGCGCGGGGGGCGGGGGGCTAATGACAGGGGCGGCGCGGCGCCCGCGGCGGCTACCGCGCAAATTGATGCCTGCGCCCTCTACGGACCTTTGCTCCCGGCTAGTGATGCGCCCAGTCGATAAAATGTGACAGCCAGCACGCTCGCATAGAGAATTATAGTTGCTTATCGGGCAGGTGCGATCCAGTAAACACTTACTAAGACCTTGCTGTACTTCTTCTGCTTCACAAAAAAGGAATTTAATGCTCAGTCAAGAAAGGATAGACTAATTTCAGTAAAACAAACACTCTCGTATACCTGTTTAGGAATCATCTTATTCGTGTTTGAAAACTTTGATATTCTTTTTCTATTTACAGCTTAAAATCATTTGTTTATGGTAAGTGCCTAACCAACTACATTAAAGACAACGGTTTAAAATACCATCTCTAATGTTTGGTAAGAAAGACTTTGTTATAGTAGGTAAATATTAATAAAATTCATTTTAAAGAGCATAATTAATAACTATAGCACATTCACTGCTATTACATAACAAATAAAAAGACCGTTAGCTAGAGTGAAAATAAAACATACCGTCGGACAAAGGCATCCAGAGAGAGCATACAATAGCGGCAAGCAACACGCAATTTTACTACCAACTAATAACAGACTATCGACGTCGATAATCGACGGCGCGATAACATCACTATCCGCCCGCATTACTCTATAAAGATTGCTATTAACTTTAAAGCATGGAGCGTACTGGCTTATATTTAGAACTGACGGCACGCAGCATCCGCTGTAATTATAACCGAGGACCATCGACCGTCGCCATTTCTCCGGGGATTTTTTCTTTTTCTTTTTCACGGGTAAGGGGTCATGCCATCTAGCTCGGCAGCCTCTGTTTAACTTTTTTAGCAATTGTCGTTTTGGATTCGTGTTGAACTTTCTAACTTTTACTTTGTAATGGAATCCATTATACAATTTAAAGAATTAAGTTGTTATTATTTTAAAAGAGTACTCAGATCTAAAATTTGTAAAGTTATTTATATGGGTTGCTTGTTTACAACTCAGATCCCAGATGCGAGACGGAACAGCAAATGTCTTGGCATCTTAAGATTCTATCCGGAACTTATAGTATGTATGTGAGATAGAATATATTTTTTTAATTGTACAGGTATTGTGAATAAAATAAAATTTCATTAATACCTACTGATAGCGCTCTACATGCCCTATAAAAACAGATTACAGATAAAAAAGAAAACCATCTACCTGCTTTAAAGTTACGACGGACATGAGCCTTGTAAAATGGCCTTACAATAACAATAAAGATTACCTCACTCATTTTGTTAGAAAACTTATCATCGCGGGGATCGGCGCGGGCGCAAAAAGCTTCTACATAATAATTGGAAAATAGCCTAACGTTGGTGGGAGGGGCGCGCAATCACGATGACGGCGCGAGATAGACTGATTTAGAGCCTTAAGCGAGACAGGGACAGCGGCGCATAGGCGGAGTTATCACCGACGAGTTTAGTCGACTGCGGCCGAACGGGTCCGAATTGAAACCGCCCAGTTGCTAATGTTGGCGCGCTTCGGCTAGCTACTTAGGTTGACCTGTCAGCTTTTCTGATATGCTTTCCACGGGAAGTAATTTCAGGGGTCAAGTTTCGTTGGTTTGGTTGTACGAGACAATGTTAACAACGTACTTTAGGTATTGTAGCACGGGCTAGATGGAATATAGACAGTGTATTGTGGTATTGCGAAACGCCATATAAAGGTAATTAGCTGGAAGGAGATTTGTGCAACGGTGATTTCTTAGTAGATTTGCGGTATAATGATCGTAGAGATTATGTGATTAGGAGTCGAGTGCTTTATTTGCGTGTAACGGTGTTTTATTGCTATTGTAATAGTTTATTAGAACTTATATACGAGCAAACGCTTGTTAGTAATTATTGGTGTGTGCAGGTTATTTGTACATTCGCTTTCTCTCGTAAACAAGAAGGAATTCTAAGTGGGAGTGCTTAATACAATACATTGATAGGTGAATAAGCTTAGGGTAAGCATTACCTTTAAGTACACACATTCCTTTTCTTTCCTTATGAGATAGGTCTCCAAAATAAAAAGTAGTTTAAGGAGAAAACATTAAACATAGTTAATATTCTATAGAATGCGTTAGAACATGACTGATCATGATTTTAGCTTAATTACAGAAGACAGACCGTCGCGCGTCGTGGTTTTAACCCAGCATGAAGACTCATAATATCAATCTGACATTGCGTATTTTCTAGCAATTCTTGGGATTGAAATAGTGGCTCTATTTTGTAACAGCAGTGATATCGCGATCGTTTTATTTGACATGTAATCAACATCCGTCGCTGGCTCGCGGTGCTGATTTCTCAGGTGATATGTATTCCAGTAGCAATGGACGCAACTGAGAGCAAAACTACTGTTAGAACTAGGATTCTTACAAAGTATTGATGTGAGTTAGAAATCGGTTTCATTAATATGTTGCAGCATTTATAATCTGTATGATATGAACTAGAATCGTGAGATTAATTTGAATATATTAATCCAATCTCTTAAAAAAGTTTCTTCTATTTTCATTGTTAATTTTTTATTGTGCCTTGCTTTAGGATTAGTACTATTAAGACCACCAGTGTCAGTGAACTAACCAACAATTAAGTAAGTTTGGACAGCAAAAACTAACATTGAAAGTCAATATTGATATGCTTTATAAGAGCCGTATAAGGGCGTTTTTGTGGTCCGCCAAGGCCGCGGCACCTGTGTGCCAGCTCTTTGTTCCACGCCTGTCACCTTTAGCCTTGCGCGAGCGCCGTAAGGCTTCCCATAAACGAGCGACATTCCTACACCACCTCATTATTTTACCCAGTTGGTCGGTTGAATTTATGTTAAGCTATAGTAATTTAAAAAGAACTGATAATTTTAATCGAGGCTTATGTACGTTTGGAAACCTAATTTCGTTCAAAATAATATCAAAAACGTTTTAATTAATCACAAAGTCCTAAAAGCTTGAAAATGTGCAATTAAAAAGCATTACGCTCATTACAAACGATTAGGACATCAAATTGTCGTTTTGGTGTGGCGTCAGTCGTGCTTCCGTCGGAACCCTTAGTTAATTCCAATAGTACGCCGGGCGGTTCGGGTACATTGTCTGTTGATTACAGTTAATTGAAAACCGCAGGTGTATTAATTATTACACCTACGCTTATCCTTAATTAAACAGTTGCTTAGATGAAGTGCCCGGTAAAATATGGTTTCTCCGTATAGGTACACAATGCTATGATTTTATACCGACTTACACAGAAAAGAATTCCATATCAGTTCACAAATTTAAATATTAGGTCCTTACCTATGAAATTGGTGTTTTGTATGGAGATTTTAGGGAATTCTGCATTTTCCATACTAAAATTTTTTCAGTTTTCTTCACAACGACAAATCCAAAGATAATAAATAATATTTGGCATCTATCATTAGACAAGCTTTAGTAATATGTGTGATATCACACTTCATAAATTTTTTTTTATCGTTTTTAAGTGAATGTAAATAAAATGATGTCCAATGTCCAATTTTAACACAATTAAACTTACAACAAATTATCAAAACAAATCAAAAGAGCTCAAAAATATAGTCTATTTTTAGACGAGGTAATTATTTTTTAGGAACACTCTGAATCTTAATAGTTACAGACAAAATACTAAGAGAGAAAAAAAACACCAATTTCATAGGTAAACCCAACATTTACAAGAACTAAGTGGATTATCTAGATTGATAAAAAACCTCTGAATTCGGTCCGATAGGAGGCATGAATGTATCGTAGAAGAATGCTTACTAAAAATTAAATTGACCTAAAATGACAGGAATACTAAAGAAGGATGTATAATGTAGGAAATCAAGTGACCACTGAACTGAAGATTGACAGGGAATAATGGAAGAGGAAGGCATGTTGTGTGGCGAATCGACAAGAAGAAAAAGACAGGTCAATGTGATTTTGCATTCAAATTTTAAAGCTCTATATTATTATGCAAGTATCCCTACATATACCAATATACTACACATATTTATTGTAAGTTTAATAAACTTTTTGTACCTTAATATAATTTATGTATGTATCTCATAGGCCCGCTGCGCCGGCGCCGGTCGGGAGGTCGAGGCTCTGAACCCGTTAAACAAACACAGCGCACGCGCCGTTATTCGACAGCCTATAGCTTGTTAACGTGCTCAATATTATAGACTGTGCCTTGTTCTAATATCAATAATATTAACTATTAGTTTACACCAAATGGTATCTAGTCTATGTACGTAATTTTCTAATGGAGGTGGAAAGTAACATTAGGTTGTTACGGGGGAGTCGAAGCATTTCCGTCATCTGGGTTGGTAATTTACTTTTCGATAGCTAACTGCTTGAGAATGTAACTATCCCACGGGAACCCTTTAATTTTCCGGAATAAAAAGTATCTAAGTCGTTGACCAGGGATATAGGGATATAAGTTATCACTTTGCAAAATTTCATTGAAATCGGTCCAGCCATTTCGGAGATTAGCCCGTACAGATAGACAAACCGACAAACAGACAGAGAAACAAAAATATAAAAAAATTTTTTTTTGGTATTTTCCTCTTTTTTACTTCCCCCTGACCTGGTTTTAAGCATTTTTCTTCTACGAACAGACATTCGACCTCTACAGTTTTATTATATGTATACTTAGATGGTGAATATCTTGCCTCACATTTTGCCCGGTGCATGGCAACAGGTCCTCCTGTCACATTGGGACTTATACATATAAGGCGAAATGTGGGTATTAACTCCCTCGCCTACCACTTTAGGAATAGAGGCGTTATGATAACTTAAGTGTAACGTGTTAACGTTATTGTTAATGTTTATCTAAATTACTCAGAGCAAATATATATAACCTTTTTAGAAATCAAACAAATATAGAAGATTAATATTTCAAAACAATCATAACTAACAAGTTAATTAATCTGTAAACGGTATAGGGGTATCTGATTAAAAACGGAATCACGAATAGTGTAATCGATTATTCGATTATCGGCAATAACAAACGAGTAATAGTTCTCGGTATCGGAGCGCTGCGTTACTACGGTGAAACAATCTGCTTGTATCATCGGCGGTAGATACTATCGAGCTCGTGCCACTTGTAAACCTGTAGTGTTGTCACAAGGAGTATGATGAAATATCGATAACTCAATATAATATTAGGTCCTTACCTATGAAATTGGTGTTTTGTATGGAGATTTTGGGGAATTCTGCATTTTCCATACTAAAATTTTTTCAGTTTTCTTTACAACGACAAATCCAAAGATAATAATATTTGGCATCTATCATTAGAAAAGCTTTAGTAATATGTGTAACACCACACTTCATAAAAAATATTTATCGTTTTTAAGTGAATGCAAATAAAATGATGTCTTCGGGAGGCACTTAAAAAGAGTTGTCTCCGTGTCCAATTTTAACACAATTAAACTTACAACAAATTATCAAAACAAATCAAAAGAGCTCAAAAATATAGTCTATTTTTAGACGAGGTAATTATTTTTTAGGAATACTCTGAATCTTAATAGTTACAGACAAAATACTAAGAGAGAAAAAAAACATCAATTTCATAGGTAAGGACCCAATATAACAATTTGATTTGCTCTATCAAGTTTTGTTTTTAGATTTTGATGTCAATTCACAGAAATACCTATTTTTATTTAATTTTAATAAAAAATAAATAAAATGAAGCGTTCAAAACTCGAATTTGTAATTTTTTGACATTTCAGCCATATTAGAATTGTCAAAAATTTTAAAAATCTAGTTTTCAATCTCGATTTTAATTTCCTGCAAGACGCCCTTAGTTATAGTGTCAATCAATTATGTTTTTGCAATCAAACCATGCCCTGTTTAATGTAATTTAATAATATGCAAAGTGAAGACATACAAACAAAACATATCTTCACGCCTCTATACCCGAAGGGATAGTAGAGGTGTAACACTCATATTTCACCTGAAGTCCCCATGTAACAGGGGGCGAACCTGTCATGCAACGTGAGCCAAGCAATATTCTTGATCTTATGTGTTAGGAAAACTTATATTACAGCAAACATCGATGGAATCAAAGTGAACGCGCGTTCCCATGACTAGTTGTTTGCGAGTAGCGGTCGCGTGCCAGCGCGCCCCGTGAGCGCGCGCGCAGATATTATACCGATCTGTATCTCTGCCTCCAACTTTAATTTAGAGCCACCATTGTTGATTTTGCTTCGTTTCCAAGATATTAATGCCAAATTTAATAGAGCTAACGGTAATATTATGTGGATGTTTATAGCAGCTTATGGGCAGTGAGCAGGTCTAGTCTAATTGGTACTGGCCTTTATAACTGCAGTTTTTTCTATATATTTATCATTCTATTAAATTTAAAACAAGTGCCTCGCTTTTTTAATTTTTACATAGAGATATTCTTCGTAAGAGCGTATTTACCTTCTTGAAATCGAAACTTTAAAACATTAAATAGTTAGTCCTACCTTCCTTTAAAGGAAAGATATTCAAGAATTGCTCTGCATAAATTGTAGATTACATAATTAAAGTAATCTAAACGTCGCTTGCAATTTCCATTGGAGCTTGTAAGGCGAGGTTCCGTAGGTTTGTATACTTCACACGCTAATGCGAATATCAGGTTCACCTACCGGCCTCATTCGTGGCGCGTGTTTCTGAAGTCCGCATTAGGAGGGAACATAGCTTAACTCTTTATATAGGCGAAGAGATAGGAAGTAAAGAAAAATTTGTGCTAAAAAGGTAAGGTGTGATTTTAGAAACAAGACAGCTAACAGCGGTTTGTGTAGAATGAACAATAGTATGATTTTGGCGTTTTTCTTGTTCTTGTTGTCCTTGTCGTCAGCGAATATACCTACCTTAAACTGATGGGTAAAGATATAAAGAAATACGGCGTTTCATCAAACGCTGAGATTCTTTCACCTCTGAAGGTGATCACTGCGTTGGACAATGTAAAGTCTGTTCATCCTAACTTGTCCCTATCACTTATTTGGTAAACAATCTAAGCACTACTATTTAACGATCAAATTAATCAAAAATCGATAACAATAAATCTTTATAACAGGCTAAAACATTCAAAATCTAGTTATCTGTTGGTTTTATATGGTGCTTATTCAATAAAAAGTTGTGCCAAGATCGTTTACCAAATAGAACAAGTTAGGATGAACAGACTTTAGATTAGTAGCGACCGGGACCAATAGAAAGTGTCTTCAATTTCGAGACTAGTGAGTTTAAGTCATCCATACTGGCACCAAGGTGAACGTTTTTTTTAGCTTTGGAAGCTAAGGCATACGAACCAATGAGCCACACTCTTTCTTTTCTTCATATTCTTGTTCTTCGATGCCGTGTTATTGGTTTACAATAAGATACGATGATATCAGTATATCAATACTGATATCATCTTATCTAGGTAAACTTTGTTTTTTATGTAAAGAGGGGGCAAACGGGCAGGTTTGGTTGGTGGTAGGGCTTCTAAGCCCGCCTGGCTAGCTACCACCGTCTTACCTAAATTTGTCACCATAATAACGATGTTTTAAGCATTGTTGTGTTCCGAATCAGAGGTAAGATAGCCAGTTCCTCGGTTGTTGAGGATTACAGGTGAAGCTCGCTTCCACCTTCGGCCTTATCGTCACTTACCATCAGGTGAGTTGAAGGTCAAGAGCTTACCTGTCATATGTTAAAAAAAAAAGACGGCTCACCTGATGGTAAGTGATTACCGCCGCCCATAGACATCTACAACACTGGAGGAGTTCCAGATGCGTTGCCGACCTTCACTTTACATTGCATTTTGTAACAAATTGTAAATTCGATGATTCCTATCTCTTTGTGCAATAAAGCTACCCTAAGCTTCATTTACCGCCACCTCGCGGCCGTAATCACTGCACTGTTCTTCGAAACAAAACACTTGATACGAAATAATGTAGTAGAAAGATAAATCATGATAACAGCTGAGTTATTGTGCGGTTGCCACCGGTTTTGTAAACTAAGCGGAGGCTGGTAGGTAGATACGGTGGCTTAAATTCACATAATGGAGGAAGGCAATTTTGTTCAGCAACAAACACTAAGAGATTGGATAAATAAGTGTGTGTGTGTGTATGTGTGTGTGTGTGTGTATTTATATTATACAATTTTATTGTAAAGAAAATAGTCATAGTGATATTTGAAACAAGATTATATGTTATAAAGAAACAGATTTTTACGGCAAATTATTTGCAGTAATTTAAAAACACTTTTATTAATTTACGTTGGCATTAAAAGTAATATTTTTCCATTCATCCATATTCTCATTAGATCAGTTATTTACTTCCTATCTTGTCATTTGTTTTAATCATCATTAAAGTAACAATAACGGTCAATAAAATACAAATGATCGAGAAACTAGTACAGGCGTTTCAGATTGTTACAGCTTCGAGTCATGTTAAGATTGAACCACATACATTACAGGTAATAGTCGCCGGACATCTAGAGGCATTATAACCTGTATAGTTATTAGCGGAGCTGGCTTTCATCCGATAACTAGTCGGTGGCAGGACTCATGGCCTTATACGGTGTGTGCTCGGATATGCGCGCTGTGTGCTGCGGGTGGCTATGATGGATTCAGTAATTGGGATTGTAATTAGCATAAAGCGTTCTAAAATATTAAAAGTAAAAGATTTTCATTTTTTTTTAAGTTTCGTGGACTGCGCAGTAGCGTCGAATTTACTTAAGTACTAGAGTTTATTTGCCAGGTTTTTTTGTATGGCATAAAATAGCCTAGTGACTGGTTAGTAACTGCGGCTATGGCGGCTATGGTTTAGTAACTGTTACTAAACCATATTATAACCTAATTGTAGTTCGTCTAGCATGTATAGAGGACAAAAAGATTGAGGTTCTTGTTAAACCGACATAAAAAGGAAATATTAAATTTTTAGTTCAAATTGTAATCTTTCCCAAATTTTGTATCTCCGTGGTACTTAATGATATGTTATGTTAATGATATGACCACGATTTATATACATCTGTGTGTATAAGTATAAATAATCAGTATAGCTCGGTGCTTATATTTACAAACATAAGAACGCCGTTAAAATTCATGGAATTTCTGAATTAAATGAACAATTAACCGAATTTATGAGGTTTATTAATTTGCTTTTAGATAGCACGAAGCAGTCAAATGGTCAAGTTAACCTACATTCCGGAGTCTTCAGACTCATCAAGACTTTATATAATTGTATACAGGATGTTACAAGATGCCTTTAAAATGGAAAGATACCTATAGTATAGGTATCTTTCTAGGTTTTCATAGGAGAGAGAAAAATCCATTAACAATATTTGAAATTCATTAACACTGTGTTTAATAGCCTAGTTGACCCTTTTATTTATTGGAGCCCAAATGATTCATTACTGTTAACCATCACCATTACAAATAATATACATATATATATATATATTTTTTAACACAATACATTTTAAATTACATTTTTGCTTGACAGGCAAAAATGCTGTCCGCCATGATGGTCTATGGCTTACCTGTGCTGCGTTACTTCAACAATATTACGAACATGGGGGATAGCGTTTTTGGCAGATAAAAAAGAAAGTAAAAATAAGAATGTTTAAATTGAATTTCTACAGCAATCCCTTATAAGAAATAAGTATCGCTTTATCACATAATCATTGCTGTCTCTGATTCTCCGATATGTCAGCATATCAGGGTTGAAAATATTTTTAGCTTTAACGATTTATACACCTGTATAAAAAAGCAACAGTTATTTTTCCTATAAATTTGACACAGCAAGGCCTATAATTAGCATCTTAATGTTTATTATTGTTGTACTACAGAAAATTGGTCACCACAACAAGATTATCGTCCAGCGACAATGTACAAGATACCTCATGCGTTTGTTTATCTGCTGAATATACATGAGACGGTATTAGCATTACCCTTGTCTTAAGCGGCATTAGTGTCCTCTGCGTTAGATTCGCTAGTAAATTATAATTAAAAGTCAGTCAGCAAAAAGATTGTAAGACCGGTCTTCAACGCGATTGCGAAGGCATAATACAATAGGTGAAACATGATTTTTAAGTATGCTATTATAAATAAGTTTAAGGTGGATTTAACACATAACACGGAAAATAAACGCTGATGATTCAAAGAGCTATACGCAATACGGCGCGTTTCTTTTGTATCAAATATATTTTACCACAAATCTAGCCACCCTAAGTAGAATGAACAGTGCGATATAATATTTATCACGTTTTTATTACGCCCAATTATCAGATTCCATAGTACGTTGACAGTTGAACGTAATAAAAACCCGATATATAGGGCAGGAATAACACGTAATATATAGATGTATATAAGCTATTACGGGTCTAATACACGTCAGGAAATCTTAGACAATAATTCACGCAGTGAACTGGACATTGTTTATAAAGGTACGTGTACGGTGTATGGGCGTTGAGAGGTTTAGAATATCATTACCGCGCAAGTGCGTAGCCGAGCTAAGCCGTGATCATTGTCTTGTTTATTTGCATTTGTGTCATCGCAAGCGCCGTAAACACGCAGTAATGTTGTCGTTATAGTCACCCCAGCCTCCCACCACATTTTTACTCTAAAGGTGGAGAGTACAAATCACCTTTGCTGCGAAACAGCCGATAAATCTATCAGTTCCACCCACAGCGGCCCAGATATTATCGCAGCTGGCTTTGTGCTGTCCCGAGCGGCAAATGAAGTGTGGCCAACATGGCCACTTAGATTTGTAAACGATAGTATATGACCGAGACGAATTAAAAATAATATTCTTTGAAATTATTGGCTACTCGCTTTTGTTTTTGAAAACAACACTCAATTTCAACTTGGATTTATTGTAGATAATAAAGAAGAGTTTAAGTAATCTTTTAATTACTCGGTGGTCAGACTTTAAGTTGTGAATTTTATCCGTTATTGTTTCATTGAGTATATTTCGATATTAAGAAAATATTTTTCCTGAGAAAAAATTATACGATTGACTCCAATCTCGTCTGATGGTCAACAAAGATGTGGTCTAAGGTGGGCAAACTCAAAATGTTCATTCTTGCCTTGAAAATATTTAAATGTTTTTTTTTGGGAAACACGACGTATAAATATTGTTTTTTTTTTGTTTTTTCAACCAAATTACCACGGAGCTCATTTATTTCTATGAGCGTTTCAAAATTTCGATGTCAACCACTGCATCCATTATCGGACGTTTTCATCTATTTTGTTGAAGCCAACAAAGCCCACATCGGTAAATAATGACGTCGATTACACTTGGGAGCAGAACAATATGCGCGTTTCCTTTAAGAGGCCGCTCGACATCCGGCCAGTAAACTCAATCAGGTCCTATCGACCATCTCTCTTTAATTATATCGTCCGACCGAGGTCGGGAGGTTACACCAAATAGATTATCTCTGCTGCTGTGAATAGTTCTTTCATATCTAAAGTATCAAATTCTTTGCGCCCGAGGGTACCATTACACCGGTCGTCGTACAAACGTCAGTGATTGCTTTCTGTAATTTGGAGCATTGAATTTGAGGAATTCGTATTGTGGGACTGGCCAGGTCACTGATCGGGCGTTTTTAGTCGTGATCGGTCTATTTGTACACGTAAAAAGATCTTAATGTTGTCTGCTATCGTGTTACTGATCTACAGAAAACAAAACAATGAATACTTTTATAAAACAACCTAGTTTAAATAGTTGCTGAGTTTGAACGGCAATACTTGTTCAAGAGGTGCTTCTGGTTCAAACCACCACTGAGTTTGAATAAAACTTAACTACAGCTTATTCTGAATATCGCCTACCTTTGTGCCCGGAGCGGTAACAGGTTCGCCACCTGTTACATAGAACCTAAACATATCGGTCAAAATTACGGGTGTTTACACGTCTGCCTCCTTTGGGACTTCAGGTGTGTTGTTAATTTAAGCTGGTGTGTCTACTTCTTTGTTATTTTATACGATATCTAACATCTCCTATCTCTGCCATATAGGTTATCCAATAGAGATCGCTGTTTATCGATGGCACCGGGTGATGTCACTTGTGATTTACGTAAATTCATAAGATTTCGTATAATACTTTTTTTTTGTTACGAATAGAGTTTAGTGTTGTCTATTCTGTTCTAATTCGAACTAGACAACTCGCCCTGCTCATATCATATTTCTGCAATGGTTAATTTGTATGACGGCATATATTAGTAAATAGCATAATCGACTTATAAAATAAGGCTCGAATGAACATACCACATTATATTGAAAGGAAGTGTTCAATCAAATCATTGTGCGTTTGGCGTGACCTTTGGTAACGTATCCTTTCATGTTAACTACATTTCGTAATGTAGCGTTATTTCATTAGTATTATTTATATCTACACCGAGATATGCGATATCATTTCCCTTTATTATGAAACGCCAGTGATATGTCAGTTAACTTCACAATAATTGCGGAGTAAGTTGATTGTATCAATTTGTCTTGAGTGCGTTCAAGCTTCTGGTCGGGGTTGGTGCAGATATATCAATTACAATAAGTGCACTTGAAACGTTGTGGAACAATTGGTTTAATTGGGAAACATTGCGACGTAGTTTCGTTTCCGCTGTGTTGGAGTTCGTTATATTATTATCTACATTAGTATCTTTACGCCTATGTTCCAGGTAGGGTTAGTAAATATGTTAAGTCTGGCATTCCATATGGTCTGGTTTAGTATCCCTATTTATTTATTGTAAACATCTTTCTGCATAGATTTACTATCCATCAGTCCATTCTATATAGTTTCTGATAGAGGCGCTGCCGGTGATATGACGATTTTACGCTGACGTTGATCAAATCGAGTTGAAGACACAAGTGTCAAAACTTAACCTACTGGTTCTTACTTGAAAGTAATCCTAACGCCGTAACGAAAATCCAAACTTATATTACAAAAGTAGCTATAAAAACCGAAATTTCTAATCATAATTTGAACCGCACAGATACATCGACCAAAACGAATGTGAACCGACGCACGCGCCGGTCATTACGCATGCGCCACGCACGCGAAAAAACATCTCGAGCACCACAAAAAAGAAAGAGACGGCACATAATTTAGTATTACAAAAGAAACAAATGACAGATGTTTCTACAACCATTAGTTATGGTTAGGTCATTCCCTGACTTCTGACATGGTGAATTCTTATGCGGAGTACAATGCATCAATATAGGAAGATAATGAAATGTTTTAACTGTGTCAATCAAACAAAGAAGACTTAATTAAATACAAAGCTACTTAACGATGTTGGTTTTTTGTTTATTAAAAAGATAGTTTCAATGAATGAACTGGTACGGAAATTGCAACAGCAATAGCTAAGATAAATGTAAATATGCAGAACTAAGTATTGAATCAACTATTAGTCACTCAGGACGTCTAGACTTCGAATTAAGGTGCTTGTGTGAAGGAACTAACATTTAGTTGTTTAATAATAGCTACATATTTTCAGATAAAAGAATAAAATATGGCCTGTTGAATTTTATATGACTAAGTTCAAATTCGATCAAATTTCAATTAGCGACACTGGCGTAGTAATACCAAAAAAGCTTTAGTTGTCAGACGCAGAACTTCGATTTTAAAACATATTCGACCAATTAAATAAAAGCATTTATTGGTGTCTGAACCCCCGTGCAGTAACGCAAAATTTGGTCGAATAAAGGTGTTAATTTAGCTTGTTTATTTTTTAGTGATTAAGGGTCAGTATTTTGATCCGTCGTCATGTTGCTTGAAGGTATGAACCAATGGCGAAAACGCATGATGTAGTGATATGACATCTTGTCTAATAGTCGAATCTTCAAATGTAACTAAGGTTAAATAATCATAGACAATTTAACCACAACACGTTGCTGGGATTAGTATCATGGCTGCTGGCGGCAGAGCTGGTGAATATTGCTTTAAGTTTTCGTCGCAAATTTAATAATTTGTCAAGCTGACATCACACATTTGGGCGTTTCCTTTGACGCTATTGGTGTAGAATTTAACTATTGTGGTTACTTTGACTTTGGATCAAAAAACTCACTCTTAATAATATTTCAGTATTAAAATAACAAGTTCTAATAAATAGACTATAAAATATATATAAGACTATATAAGACTAATATATATAAGACTATAAACCGTATCCAAATTTCATATCCCGAATGAATGTGCGTTGAAGTCTTTTCGCACGCAAATGTCATTTTAATACAATGTACGACATCAACGAGCTGTATCGGACTTCTGAAGTTTCATAGAAGATAATGCTCGTGCTGGTATGGTCTATCTCTAACTTTAAACATAAATACATGTACATATTCAGATCTAGAAATTCTGGTTATGTGGTATGTGTGTCTGTGATTTTATTAGTAATTTTTAGTGTAATTCCTTTTTTTATTTATTTTTATTCTTAAGTCACACTCTTATCTAGTCAGGCATTACTGGCCAAATTATATTTTATTATGTGTCCTATATTTTATGTAATTTGACGACTTCCTTGGTCGAGTGGTCTGTAGGTATGCCAGTCTCAAGGCGTCGCCATCTCAAGAGGTTCTGGTTCGATCCCCGTTGGTAGCAAATGTTTGGGTGAGGAATTTTCAGGCATTTGTTCTTCAGTCTTGGATATTTATATATATTTAGATGTATTCATCTATTAAATATATTTATCCGTCATCTAGTGTCCGTAACACAAGCAGCATTAGTTGCTTAAAATGGGGCTAGTTGATAGGTGTGAATGTTTGAAGATATTTATTATTAATTTACTCAAAGTTACACAAATATTCCTTAAGGTATCAACAAAAAATTTTTTGGTCATGAAATAAAAAAAAAATGCATATAACACGACGAATTGTTTGCACGTATCCATTGCGGCACTTATATACAGGAGGAATTGATTTCGAACTGCCGCCGCCCAGAGCGGCCTCGCTGGCCCGTTGACATTTCGCCGACCTTTCGGGCATTTTCGGTTGGCTACTCCTACAAGCTTGTTATAAAATGCATTAGGCTTGTAGTCGCGGAGACAGGCAACTAATTCTGTAATTATCTTTTGGGTGTTTTCTAATAGAACAGACGGCTAATGTATTTTTATTCACATGAAACATGTGTGGTTCATTATAATGGGTTTATGCGATATTTGAATTAATATTTGTCAATAGTCTCAATTACAGTATTGCTAGTTTAACAAAAGCTATTATTTTTTATCAAAGTGGTAAAGTTAATGAGAATGGATGTTCGGAGTGTTAATTGATGTTAATGATTCGATGACCCCTCAATGTTATGCTATTATTTATAAAGCTAGGTAAAATACATACATATGCATGTATTTTACCTGTAGGATCAATAGAGAATGTAGAAACGGTATCTAGTCCGTGATCTGGCCCTTTAAGTTCATATTGTCACCACTGGAGCTTAATATTAACGGCCTGTCAATTACAAGCTGCATGCTTGTCCCGGCCTGACGTCCCCGGACGTGTGTTAACGTAATCAGATGGGAGACTGTCTCCTGGCGCGCGGCCCACGGCTGCCCACGCGCAGTTCAACTAGATCTCGTCTTTATTTAACCATAGGCTATTGTAGTTTGATTTTTTGCGGCCAGTAATGGGTGTGTTTATTGCTTGTCTGTGGCACATGATTCTCGTTACCCGTGACTGTAAATTAGAATGATTTTGGTTCGCGATTACTTTTAATTTTACGGAGCAGGCAAAGGTGAAAGGAAACGCTATTTTATTAAGTGCAAAATTATTTGAGCAAGCTATTAATTCGATAGCTATCTAAAGTAATATATTATTGGCCAATAATATATCAGAGGTATCAAAACCCAATTAATGTTTAACAGGAAAACAAATAGCCAATTGAAATGCCAATTAAAATGATTCAGCCAAAGTGATGTGTGTATTCTCGAGGCAGAGGCATCACTGTGTATGGTGGTAATTTGTCTTAGAACACGTGCGCAGGCGACAGATTGGCGTTTGTCGGAGGATCTCTAGCTAGGTTTATTACTGGGTGTGAGTTTATTGAATAAAATGAAAATTTACCCTTTTTGGAACATGACGAGAAATATCTACTGAAGTTTTATTGAAAGTCTATTTTTTATAAAAGAAACAATGTCGTCAATATGAGATGCGTCTTCATGCTGATAAATTAGAAACTATAACTACTTTATAATCATGGCATTTTACATGCATTAAATTTAATGCCAATGTGCAGTATTTCATGTGGGATTACAGTTAGAAAAAAAGTTAAAATGTTTTATTTTTATTCCAATTTATTGAGCTTTCGACCAATCGATTCTAAAGAGTTTACGAGAGAAATTCAGATTATTTTCTATAAAAGCTTAAGTAATAATTTATGTTATGTTTACTACAGACCATAACATATCTTCACGGCTCTTTCCCCGAAATGTTCCATATGTTAATAAATCTAATTAAAAAAATAGATTTGCTGAACTCAGAAATTTGTTTAAAAAAATAATACTAAAGAATTTTGATCATACCTAATAGTACCTATATATCTTTAAAAACACCACTCTATTTTCATGTCATATATGTCTTGTACTCCGAAACTAATATAAAACTTAATTACCGCCTGTCTTAGGTAACGATGGAAAATTGACAATTCAAAAGTGACACTTACGGAACCCGTTTTATTAATCGTCTTCGGAAGCGCATACGCAATATACGATAGCAAGTTCGCCCGACACGCATTAATGGGCAGTGATATAATTTAATAAAAGTTTTGGATTATAATATGTTTTGGATTGGTGCTTGACCTTTGAAATTAGAATGTACTTTAACATTTTATAGTGAATTAAGGTAAGAATTTAATCACTGTTATCGTAAGGGCTTTATCTGATTTGACGAGGTTGTAAAATATGTTTTTTTTGTAAATGTAGACAATTTCTTAACGCTCATATGTTTTAATAAAGTAAATTAAAATAAAATAAAGTAAATTTTGTAATTTTTGTAGGTTTTTGGCGTAAAAACCCAAATGGTATAAAAACTAATCCAACAACGACAATAAGAATGGTTCTTGGAATAGAAAGCCCTTACAAATACATTGTAGTAGATACGTCTATTTGACAAACAAACAGTGTTTTCTAGATATTTACAGTTATACACAAGTGAAACGGCAACAAATTGCGGCGCTCTCCGCCGGCGGCGCGCGCGTCGCGATCCCAGATTAAGCTGCTCAATAAACATGGCTGACCATTGCAACTATAACGGTTCGCGCTCCGACCACGTCAAAATTGAAAATGTATTAAAGAGTCCACAGAATTGCTCTTAAATTTAATTAGCAATAAACGACTCTGGCTCACTATTAATGGCTCTGTTGTGGTATAATTAAAGCAGAAGGAAATTCTAATGCTCTAAACATGATTTTGATCGGGTTAAGGCGCGACAAACTTATCTGACCCGATGACCAAAATCGGAACTAAGTGTCGTCATTATGATTGTGTTGTCAATATCAAGATAAGTATTGTTTGAGAGTTGGTTTTTCGCGACTAAATTCGACAAAACCATCCCCGCCACCGGGTCAGATAAGTTTGTGGCATTGTACAGTTACTGAAGACTAAATTTTGGTGTAAACAAAAAAAACTGAGTTATGTGTTTTAAAAATGCCACCCATAGAGCATAAACCGAATAATGGACAGTTACTCAATAGGAACATAGACAAGATTGCGGCCCGCGATCCTAGATGACAGTCATTTGAGCGACCAAGAATTTCACGGTTTCATAGATTTGTAGTACTGGATTATAACTCTATATTTTGCTGGCCAGTACGAGTGAAAGGTTGAATAATTTAAAAAGAAAAAAAGGTTGTTTCTTTATATAGCCATGTTGACTGCTGATATTTGAAAAAAGAATTAAGTTGCAAGTTGAATAAGATTATCGACAGCCAGTGTTGCCCACCCACGGCGAAGGATGCGCGTGCGTTCAACTGAGAAATTGATTGTTGTAGTAACAGAAAAAGGTAATAATACAGAAATGTTTATGCACATAAAAGGAGCTCCGTGGCCAATTTGTACGTCTTAGCATGACGTGGGGACATCATTCCGTGTGTAGATAGTTAATCACGCCATTTCTATGCAATTACCAGCATATTTGGCGAGGATGGAATCTGGAGAGCTTCATGTTTTTCTCGACTTCCAGTTTTACGTATGTCACCTTCCCTAAACTGTTTTCAATTATTTCCTTCTCGGGAAGTACAATATAGAAATGGTAATATTGAACATACCTACTAATTGGAAAATGGGTATGTGAAAAATAAAATAAAAGGGAAGACGATTCATCCAAGGAAGAGTGTTTATCCATACCCATACCACCCATAGGCGTCTGCAACACTGTTATAAATGTGTTGCTAACGCCCACAAAAAATGAGCAAGCTCTTTTTAGAATTGGTTTAAAACCGATGGTCATTGTCATTACCTTAGGAAGACAGGGATAGCATCATTTTTAAATCAAGTCTAACTTTAGAACCTGCTTTAGAATAATGCCCTAAAGAGGTTATCTGTACTGCTTTGTTATTAAATATTAATCAAAATTAGTAATTTTTGGTCCAGCTGTGGTAAAAAAATTGCGATTTGCAAAATAATTACCACAAGCCTGTTTTCTACATAGAAAGTGAATTAATGCAGCCCGACCTACGCAGGTGGGTTAGGTTGTTATGTATGTACCGTGAATAATCCAGATTATTGTATCAATTCGCTTGGACATTGGCTTATGACAGGCAATCAGATATAATTACTATACATGGGTCACTCGAGTACCGAACATGAATACGAATGAAGCATCGATGCTAAAGCGGCCCTATCTTGTTGGATCGAGCGGGCAATCGATTATGGTATCGAAAGTCTACCAAGATGTCCCTTCGATTCTCGATGCTGGATTCCAAATTAGGGTTTTATATTCGATAGCACAAGTGGTCTATACTTGTTAATTACCTTTTGAGTAGTTAAGTTTTCCTTTTGTTCGTAATTTAAGTTTTTTTTTCAAATAAGTTTATTGTTTGTAATTTATTTTAACATTTATCAAGCTAATTATTATTTGAGATTGTGTGACCTCTATAGACAGTTATGCTTTAATACGATCTTTCATTAAATGTAACATATTTTTTTTTATTTCTTTTTTTAAATGACATATCACCTCCTGACGGGAAGAAGTAGAGAAACCTGTTTGATACGTGTTTATCAGTTTACTTATTTGACTTCTCAATGGATTAGTTACAAACTATTCAATTAGTTCATAATTTGTGTTTTGTCAGTGAAAGGAGTATTTTATCAAAATAAATCATCGCAGTGCAGCGATGTGTTTGCTGGTTCAGAAAACTGGCCGGAGGATAGATGTCACCACGGGCGGAGAGAACAAAGACAAATTACACTGCCCGCGAGATAATTATGTATATATACCAAACGGCTTCTGCAGTTTGAATGCCCCTAGAATGTCCACATGATTTGTTCAGTTATGAGCAAAAATAGAAAACATTCGGATTTGAAAACATCCCTACTTTTGCGTATGAACGAAGTTTTTTTTAATCACCTTTAATTTGCTTCTGTTTCGAAAATCATGCCTCAAGTTACAATTACAATACGGCAGGCTCTATGTTTTTTCTAAATAATCTATTTTCCTTAATCGTCAAAATTTTGTCAATTGGATAGAATTACATTGTCAAACTTTGTTTATCGAAATCAACATGCTTTGGGTGCGCGCCACAGCCATAGCTCTGGTGGAACGGCACCCTTAGAAGCTAGTCTGCAGTGATCAGACATTTAATTTTGCGCAAACTCGCCGTAAACTTACAGCACAATAGAAAGCATTCCACTCCAGAGCATAAAAGATTTTATGTTTCCTTACAGGGCCATAGCGTGGTCTGGATAAGTGCGCAATGACTGTTAATCTATATTAGACTACCTGAACTCAACGGTAATCGGTTAACGATTAGCCAGGGGCCGTTATAAATAATTTGATTGCGATTTACATTCATACTTCTGCGATTAACGAGGGGATAATAATGATTATTGGGTTTTCCGGATTAACATTGCTGTGTCAAAATACACTATATCGTATTTCGAGGAAACTTTTAATTTTGTGTTGCTTTGAAACTTCATTTTTACATAATATTTTAGGGTAGCCCCATGTAGGCAAGAATTAAATTGATCATTTGAATTATTATTTAATTTATTGTATCACACACAACTCGAGCTCGGTGGCGTAGTGGTCGAAAACTAAGCTACATTCGCCATGGTCAGGCCGTGGATGGGTGACCAGGACTTTGTGATCTCGAGCTATTCCGTGCTTCGATAGGCACGTTAAGCCGTTGGTCCCGGTCGTATTTGTGACCGTTTCTACCCACCAACCCGGATTGGGCCAGCGTGGTGGTGTTACGGCCCATACTCCTCATGTGTTTCTCCATGAGGAAGGCCTCTCCCAGCAGTGGGACGTATATAGGCTGATGACGACACAACTTATCATGCTTAAACCAACGATGGGGCAAGAATTGGTGTTAACATTCAGATTTCGCCAAATATACTCGAATAAATGTTTAATTGCCAGCCAGGCTTTCCTAGTTCCTATTGGGTGAGGACACTTTGGCTTTCGATCTAAAACAAAGCTACCTTCGCGATGGTTAGGCCGTGGCCAAAACTTTGTGATCTCGATGGCCTCCATGCTTCGGTAGGAACGTTAAGCCGTTGGTCCCGGTCGCAATTGCAACCGTTTATACCCACCAACCCGCATTGGGCAGTGAGGTGGTGCTACGGCCCATACTTCTCATGTCTTTCTCAAAAAGGAAGGCTTGTGCCCAGCAGTGGGACGTATGTAGGCTGAAGGTGATTGCCTAGCACTTGTACTGATGTAAGTATATCAATGAAAATAAAAACTGCATTCTCCAAAGTAGAAACATGCGCTTTGATGCTGCATTTTATGTAAATGAGAGCACAAACGGTTGAGTCCTCCCAGCCAGTGTTTGGGATAGACCCGAGCCGCTGCGTGAATTGAATCGAAATTGTTGCATTAATGTAAATGTAGCTATAAAAGCTACTTCATATTATCATACAGAAACGCCGTGTTACTTCCGACGTATGTGTTGAATACTAATAGATGAAAATTTTATGTTAGGAGCCCTTTACAAACGTTATTTAGTAACAATCTAAATATTTACAAAAAAATTTGGCAAAGTCTCAAAACTACCAATGCAAAATAAAAAGCTCAAAACCTTACTAACATTGAAATGTAGCAATCCCCATGCAATCTGTACATCACAAAATGAAATTCCTCTATGATTGGTGCCATACAATAATTTTCTAAATCGATCACTCGTCCCCGCGGGTCACGTAGGGAAGTCCTTGCGGAATCAATTTGAAGTAATTCCTTTCAAATCCATAAAACATATTCCAGTAATGCCCCCCCGCTTTATGAGAAGATATGAAATATCAATCTGTCACAGGAAATTGTATCACGAGTACTCGATGCGGTGCGCTGTGATTTTATATCGCAAATCGCTTGAAATACCACACATACTTATTTGAACTGATTTGTTGTCATTGTACAGAAAGCGGCAAGGTGATGTGTAGCAGTTTGGACAAGATATGACTTCTATTTCGTAAGCTGTATGGTTCGTTTTAATACCATCACCACTTGTCGAGTCACTGGGAACAGTTATTGTGCCGTGTCATCGGATCAGGAGATCGTGTCGAATACGTCAGAAATTGTGCTCAAATTGAGTAAATCAAACATAATTCTACCTTACAGAGACTGGCTAATCTTTCGGTAAATTGAATTTGATTGAATATCAAAATTTTCGATTATCCACCAATTAAAACCGTCCTTGTAACAATTTTAAGAACCGTTTTCTTAATCTATTTTAGTAAACGCCAGATTAAGTCGGGCGAGATAACTACATGTAAATTAGAGCTTACGACTATAATTGATTGAAATATTTAATTAGCTGAGCAATTTACATGTCTATGATTGTCTCGGAAGGGATTTATTTTAAACGTCCGAGGCACAGAAATGCGACAAGTAATTCTTGTCCAATTCTCTAGGAAATACCAAGCAAAATACTTATGAATGAATTATTGCCCTTTATTAAGAAAGTTAGGAAAATTTTAGATTGTATTATATGAACCTTCCTCTATTTACAAAAGAGTCTGAATAGCCTTTATGTTATTGTAAATGAAGTTCTTAGTAGCCTTATTGAAGATTGCCGTTTTCGGAGACCACCACAGAACCGCTTTACCCGACACTTGGAAATTGCCACAGACATGCGCGTGCGCGTGCCAGCCGTAATGGCGGGCAGATGGCCGCGCAATCTCTGACCACTGCCGGCGACAGATGCCATCAACCCATCAACCTAATGGCGCACGTAATCGCCGTGCCAGTTTGCGACCTTTCAATCTAGGAATGTCAACTCAAACGCCTGCGGACCTTCACTAATACAGACCCTTATCACCACGCCTTAAGGACCACTATCGCTTAGAAAGCCGACGCCTGAACACCGTAATCTAGTAATGGCGACGTCTATTTCTTCATGATACAGTTTTGAGCTCTGAACAATAGCTTTGACAGCAATTTTCTTTAGATATAAATCGGATTCAAGAAAAACGATACTTGGTACAATCCAAGTAATATTAGAGTTTGATTCTGAAATTATATTGATATTACGTAAATGAACTCATTTCATTCATCACTTTCATCATTTTCATTTTACACTGTTTTGAATTCGGATGCGAGAACGGTGAATTTCAATAAGTCAAATTAGAAACAGCTAGCCATGAAATCATTTTTGAAGGGTGAAATTTTGAAGACTTGATTTTGAATACTGTCAAAACAAACGATATTTTCAAATCTACCTATAGAATATTGGTACTAAATATTGACAACAATAGTTGTGTAATAACCTCGAGTAACATTACAGGTTCATCAACATCCAATCTGTATCAGACATCTTATGCAATAAGCAGTATCAGGTATTTAAGTGGACCATCTAAGGTACAGTTTAAAGCAAATAAGTATATCAATAAGTGCCTGTGATCGGTCTGCCGCGGATGTAGCGAGGGTGAGCCGATCGTATCGGAGCCAGTTATCGAACATCTAACGTCTCAATTTAAATAAACTATTCTACGACTTTGTATCCATGAAATTGGCTCGGAACTTGCATGTGACAGTGAAAGTGATGATGGTAAAATAATACACTTGCATAATAAAAGACATTGTAATTATTGTGGCTTTACATAATTAAGATTCTGCACATAAGTATACCGAATAGATTACGCTTTGTTTTTTTAGCAGGATTCGAGTTCATAAATATCAGTTACAGTAATAGAATTCAATGGAAAAGTCAGAAAACATTATGAATTATATTTAATCTTAAATCTTTTAATAACTCTTCACTTTCGTAATAATCGTACTGTGCAATTGTTGGCAGCAATGGCGGAACAGTAGGCGTGCTAGATTGGGCAAGCGCCCGATATTCATCTTAACTCCCAAAAATTCTAATGAATCCTTACGTGAGAGTTTCTCGGGTTATCACCAACCCGCATTGGGCCGACGTGGTGGTGCTACGGCCCATACTCCTCATGTGTTTCTCCATGAGGAAGGCCTGTGGCCCGCAGTGAAATTTTCCGAGCCTCAAAACTGCCACAGTCCTCAGCCTATATACGTTCCACTGATGGATCAACATATGAGGACTATGGGCCGTAACACCACCACGCTGGCCCAGCGTGGTTGCGGGTTGGTGGGTAGAAATAATCGCAATAGCGACCGGGACCAACGGTTTAACGGCCTCCCAAAGCACGGAGGAGCTCGACAACGTTTTGGCTCCCATCCACGGCCTGACCATGGCGAAGGTAGCTTTGTTTTCAATCGAAGGCCAAAGCGTACTAACCACTACGCCACTGAGTTCCTCAATACACATTATGAAGAAATATAACTTGAAATAAATAACAACATTTAGACCAATAAAGAAGGGCGAGGCTAAGCAAAGCCGTCATTAGAACTAGTGTAGGCTCCTATATATACATGGCTTTTCTGCCTTAGCTGTGTGGTAGCTTCAATAAGTACTAGTTAGCCGGGAGCGTGGATGATAGTATCTGGTCGGCCGCTATCGAACATCTGGACGTCTCTATTTAAATAAGCCGTCTAAATTAGAAGCCGACTCAATTAAGACTATCGCCAGGAAACGGTGCCTTTCTGATGCTGTCGCCATGTCAGCGTGTATCGGCTCGAGAGAGATGTTGTTTTTTGATACAGAATGTTCGAAGGCAATTTGAAACTATTTTACAAAGTAAGCATAGAGAATTCGATCTCCCTTTACAGCCGTTCATGGAGGAGGAAAACAAATGACAATCGCATTTTATTAAAGTAATATTAATTACTTAATTTAGAATGAAAATTAAAATAATGTTTTGTATGCTTGCTTACACATAATTTTTCAGACTTTTAATACTGTAGACATGATTTGTTTCAATAAAATGACAATGTGTAGATTGATTTGTAAATTGATTTGTAGAAGCACTAGAGATTGACTTATAAATGCTGAATATATCTCAAATAGTTTATATCGCAATTTACAAACATTAATCGTAATAGCAATAACGTTTTCTGTAGATGATACGAGGACCGCTATATCTTGATCCTTATCAGGATGCACACAAAGATGCAATCAGCTATGACCGGATATTATTTAAAGGATGTTATAGATTATATCAGAGCTGAATTCAGAGCTGGATTGTTCTTGCTTCTGCGAACTTATTCACTTTCATAGAGAAAGGTGCTTTATAGGGCTTATCGATCCAATACATATTCTAGCAAAGTGAAAGCGACCAATATCTAGTCTGAACGAAATGAGAACTAATTCTAGGTGACATGTGTACAATCGATGTTGGAAATCGATTCTGAACTCGATATCTGATAATAATTAAAATTCACTTTCATCGTATTCATATATTCTTATTTTTCCTGTGCAAAAAGGTTGTGTAGCAAATTCTACTTTCGTATGGTCGAGTTATTGACACATAGCATTGTTATTTGTCTATAAAATGTGAATAATTTTATTTTCTGTTGCATAAAAAAGAAGTATTTTACTTACTAGATCGCTGCAATACTCACATAAAATATTCGACTGGTTCAAAATAAATATAAACAATAACATTTAAAGAAAAATATGACCCATTAACGTTATTATTTTATAATCGACTTGTATAGATAATTGGTAATAATACGTATCTATATTAAAAACGAAGCCAATTAATTAAGAATTCAAGCGATCGTTAAATAATCGTTAGAAATCAAAGACATAATATTCATAAAAGTTCAAAAGCAATACATGCTTCTATAATACGCCCACTAATGTACAGTACTGTCAAAAACTGTCAAATTTGCCCTTTACGTCTAACAGATTAAGGTCGAAAATGTTATAAGGTATTTTGATACTCGTAGTTTGAGGTACTATTGACGGCACATCTAATCTTTACATTATAGTTTTAAAATTATTAATAATCAGATCAATCAACCTAAAAAGGCTATGATTCTGGTTTTCCAATTACGGCTATTTATGCGTTTTATCAGACTTATTGTTTTAATTGCTACTGTTTAGTAAAAACTCACTTCTCGAAAAGAAAGGTCGCCTTTTGAATTAAGACGTTTAGTTCCCGGAACTTACAAATGTCATTCTTAAGAGTACCAATAAATTCTTGTAGATAGATATAATATAAACCTTATATGTTATATGATCACGTTTTAAACATTTTCAAACCGTGTAATACATAAACAACGCTATTAAAGTTTCACTACGCGTTACATTGAAAGTCATATCTTTTCTGAAGAGAAGATTCTATGATTAGATGGTTGATAATTGGAATGGGGCTATTTGTTTCATTTTCAGAATGAGCATTAGGCATCATACATAACCCCGGTACGGCATCGTTTAAGCAGCGGGAGGCTTCGGTACATAATATCCCGCACATGCCATCAGGCCCCGATCTGAATGGCAGCGGGCGGCGCGGGAGGCGAAGCGGTTAGCGGGCAGAGATTCGACTGAAGCCTGTCACAGAAGTATCAGTCATTAGCCTTTATGTCCCAATACTGGGCACAGGTCTTTCTACACGGAGAAACACTTAAGGATATGGGCCGTAGCCACATCACGCTGGCCCAATGCAGATTGGTGGATAGAAACGGTTGCAATTGCGAACAGGACCAATGGCTTAACGTGCCTTTTGCAGCACGGAAGAACTAGAAATCACAAAGTTTTGGTAATCAATCCATGGACTGATCATGGAGAAAGTAATTTTTAATATAGAGAGCCAAAGTGTACAAAAGTGCATAGATTGGTATTAAACCGCCCGAAACGCCTGCACCGCCCGCGCCCGCGCAGTCCGCCGCCGTCCAGAACGAGGCCTCAGAATCGACGAAGCTATTCTAATAATTATCAGGTTTTATTAAGAGATAGCTTATCTACTAGACTTAGAGCCTCTGCGTGTACGATTTAATTGAGTGTGCAATTTAATTAAAATAATCACACGATTAGTCTGTTTGTATGCGCTTGATAAGGTTACCAGCGTTTTGCCGGTCTGTTTTGATCAAAGTGCAATGTAGTAATAGTAATAAGTTATTAATATTTTAATGCGATTGTTTGCTTGAATAATATAAAAATAGAAAAAGTTATAAAAACGGCAAAACAACACTACTGATAATTATGTAGTAATTTAGTTAATATCTAAAGCAGATCAGGTAAATAATTATTATCCCAAAATCACCTATTAAAGGGTCCAAAGTTGGAATAAAAAGATAGATAGCCTTTTTGTAGATTCGACTTATCATAAACTTGTTCATAATAAAAATAATGTTATTTAAGACCTACTTAAACATGGGAGGCTGGTGTCTGAAAGTAGTAAATAAATACATTTAAATAGTAAAAAAATACCATACATGCTAATAATTTGATTAATCTATTCCACAAGTTTAGACATTCCTTTAACTTACTATTACGTTTCATTATTTAAAAATATAACATAAAATACTTACTACAAACTGTAATTGATATAAACCTCTGTGGTAACAAGCTCGCGGTAGGCGAAGCATGGTGGTCCTACACTTATTAGCTCCCTTATCATGCATCACTGGTCGCACACGTTACAACCTCGTCTGCATCGACTCGATAGATTGGTCCGAATTGCACCAATAAAGTAAAACTGACTTCTGAATGGATAACTACATTGCATTTGGTATGCCTCTACGCATGCGGCATTAAGATGTTCCAGTGTTCTATGTTTGAAATTTATTTTTACAAGGAGGTTAAATACTACGAACAAGGAGATTGAATATAAAGACTTAATGTATGTTTTTCTTCTTTTTCTGTATGACTAGCATTCAGATACCGTATAAAATTTTTATGTTTAAAATATTTTTAACTTTTTTGTGTATTTTGAAGATATAGTACAAAGAGGCGTGAAATTCCTTATTTTTTAAATCTTACTTAAAGTTAATAAAAAAATCTATCTCTGTGAAGACAGCAAGGGAAAGGTATTTTCGATAACAATAAAATAACTTTACTGTTACTTTCACGGCTATATTCTAATTAATAGCAAAAATTTTTAGAAAATTTGCTATATGACTATCATCCCTAATTCGTTGAATTGCTATTAAGTAAACATAATTTAAGTGAGTATTACATACAAATTGCTAGAAAATATATTCGTGCTAGATCGTGTGTGCGAGTGATTATAAATGTCTCGAATAGAAATCAAATCGAGGTAAGTTGATAAGGCATAACATTATATTTATGTACTTTGCATAAATATTACAGATAATGTATATGCTATGAATTTTATATATGTAAGCCAAATATCATTTCTTTATCAAACTGTGTTTGGATTAAAAAATATATATTTTTAAGCATTGTTATTATGGCGGCAGATTTAGGAAAGATGGTGGTAGCTATCCAGGCGGGCTTAGAAGCCCTACAACCAAAAAAACCAAGCAGAAAATCTCCTGCTCCGTGGGGAATCGAACCCCGGACCTCCCGATCAACACCCGGTGGTGTCAACCACTAGACCAGAGCGGCGGTTATAGATATATTAAATTTACGCATAATTTAGCTTAGATCAAGTTCGTATGTAACAAGCTAAGCAAGCTCTGAGTACGTGAATCAATGGAATAAGTTAATAAATCCCAGTAAAGAGGTTCGATACGGTCTTACAGCTGTAATTGAGGTTACGGGTCAGCGGCGGGTGGCCGAAGCGACGAAGTCCCTAATGGCCAACTGAAAGGACTCTTGTTAGCGAATATTTAATTAAAGTAATTTATTAAAAATAAATATATAAAGAAATGAAATGAAATCAATGTTTATTTGTTTTTGCAGAAGGAATTCAGAACAAGAATTGATATAATTGATATCATTAATGATATAAACTTTTAATGTATTCTTGTAGTGACAATGAGATTACGTACTGAGCCTTCTTAGTCTTCTCCTTACTTTCTACACACATACAAACAAACAATCACGCCAGTAATCCCCGAGGGGTTGGACAGAGTCCAAGGAGCACTGTGTTCCGTAAGACCACATTTAGCCATACAAAAGTTGGGTTTGGTCAGTTGGAAAATCGTGAAAAAGTAGTAACAAGTTGCTAGCTCATCGCCTACACAATCATAGACCCAGTACCTATACGCCCTTAGTCGCCTTTTACGACATGCTAGGCAAGAAAAGCAGTTGGCACATTCTTTTTGCGCTCCGGATCAACGTCCGGACTTACTTTCTACTCGATGAAAAATTATGAATTTTGTCTAATTATGTTTATTCGTATAGTCGACCAAGTTTCCGATCCACCAGAAGAGATTTTTAGGAACAGTTTTAAAAAAAAACGATCTATTCTCTATAATATGTTGAAAATGAAAATGAAAAACACCTGAGCCTGTCTCAGTAAAATAATATAAAAATATCAATTACACTGACTAATTGCCCAACGTGACCCACCCAACGACATGTAGCGAAGTGCTCTTGTTTCGTTACACAAGATGAAACCTTAATGTCATTGACTAAGTGTCAAATGAACCGGTTCAATAATAGAGAAAGCTTGGATTTAATTTCAAATGACCGAGAAGATTGCGAGTGATGAAACGAAGCATTTACTCCGGACTTATTGTAAAAAAATAATAATGTTATGGGCAATTTGCGGCGTTACGAACAAGTGCCGATGCACGCATTTGAAGCGAGAGTCAATACAAATTGGGGGATAAAACAACAATGTTGAATTCAATAAAGAAAACAGGGCGATTCTTGTAGAGTACAATGTCCAATTCAATAAAGAATAGATAAACACATTTCATTCACATTCGTATCCTTACAAATGTCACTATAGTCAATTTTTTAATAATTCAAAGTGATTTGACAATTTGAAATATCATTTAGCGATATAAATTTGAAATATCTTTGCATATGAGATGATGAAAGATGACTGAACATTTCACTTTGAATAATTAAAAAATGGATTTGACAATAATAGCTTTAATATCTTATAATAACTTAATGACATATATTAAAACAATTAATTGTCATCTAAAAATGTCAAATCACTTTGAATAATAAAAAATGGTCTAGTTGTAAATCAGGCGTTATGTTAAATATCTAATAAATCACATATGATAATTTTTACAGACCGATCAAGCCAAACTTATACGAAGGGTCTTTATTGTATTCAAAATAAAAATTTTGCAACAGTAGAAAATAAAACCGTTTATTTTAATTTCCGTATTTCTTCACGCATTACACAAAAAATGACTCTTAACTATTATTTTATGCATTGCTAAAGGTCTAGAAATATTGGCCCCGTTTTATTAGCTACATATTTTAAAATTAAAAATTTAAACCGTAAAAATTAATTTTATGTATAATGCCTGTAATTTATTTTTAACAGAAATATCAGATGATCTCAATCTGACGAACTATAATACTCTGAAGTATAAATCAGACTATAATGAATAATATGAGTACATAATACCTTCTTCAAGCGTCGAAATGGTAATTTATATGGGACGTAACGAACGACCATCTTAACTAACACTTATATTCACACCACATATCTTGTTAACCGACTGATTTATAATACCAATTTTCTTAAACTAGGTTTGTAGTTCTGCCATATAAGGACACAAGTAGATAAATTTACCACATTAGTAAAAGATACATCACTCACAATGTAAACACATAGAGAAAGAAGTCGTTTTGGAGTTCTTTCCATATGGGTATATTTTAAAACCTTGCATTTTTTCTTCTACATTGTCAACCGAAGTATTCTTTTAAAAAGGCTTATTAATTTAATAAACTAAAGTCTAAATAAACAACATATCATCACGCCTCTTTCCCCGAAGGTATAGGCAGAGGTGTTAAAAATATGGTCCCCATGTAACAGGTGGCGAGCCTGTTGCCATACACTGGGCACATTGTGAGGCAAGCGATATTCACAATGAACTCTACATAAGTTTCATTCAAACTTAGTGGTAGAGGCTGAGGGATCGAAACCGCGTTTCCCGCGACTTCTCGAACATGTAGTGCCCCGTTCCAACTCGGCTACAGCTGCCTTATTAATTTAATTATCATCATTATTAGCCTATACGTTACTTCGTTAAGCATGACTTCCTATAAGAATGAAACCTGAGAAGTGTGGAGTACAATAAATCATTGACAAATGCATAGGTTTACATAGTTGCAATAGCAACTAGGATCAAGAGAACCGGAGATAACAAAGAATGGTCATTCACGTACCAACCATAGATAAGGTAGCTTTGTTTTTAACATAGAGGCTAAATCGTTAGAATCACTACCACCTGCTCCTCAATGGCCTAATCTACTATAGAGTAATAAATGAACCCATCATTAACTAGAAAAATACGGTCGCTCGCGACGTTAAATTTGCCGTGTCTAAACAGAAATGAGAGTTAAAATTTATTAGTGTTGAGGTGAAATTGTGTTACGGGCAGTCCACTTACTGGCGTAATAGGTTTAATGAAAGAAATGTATTATTGCTTTAACTGACATGTTAAGAACTTGAAATTCTTTCTTGAGATACGTTTGTCTTTTGTGGTCTATGAATTAATAAAGTGCGTGTTTTATGAAAAAAAAACTTAAGACAGGTGATTTTATAAAGAAGATGTAGGTATAGTTTGGTATAAGATCCCTAATTCATTTGTCTTTTTGATGGTGTTATGTTGCCACAATATTTCATATTTTTTATGGAAGAATTAAGAAAACTCACCAAAAATAAAGTTTATTAATATTACAAGCCGAATTGGAAATTTTGCTCTGTTTAGCAGTAAACTGTTAAAAGCCAAAAAATTTTAAGATAAATGGTTTTAAGGAGAATGGCAGTAAGTGTTAAAGAATGCCGCCGAATTATCGCCGCTTCATTTGACACGCACTGTAATAAATTGTATCTATTTAGGACTCACGACTTCAGTATTAAGATGAAAGGCGCATGAGACTGGAGAGCCGCTTCTTAAGGCGTCCGATACTTTTTGTAATGAATAAGATGCTTGATAGGCGCTTTATAATGATAATGCCAAAGTGAGGGAGACTCGGTGGGTCGTCTGTATTTGTACCTCTATATTACATTTTTCTTAGGGATTTTTTTTTACGGATTAGCAAACTGAAGTGGCAGTGGGCTGGTCATATTAGCCGTAGAACTGACGGCCGTTGGGGCCGTAAAGTTCTCGAATGGAGATCGCATCTCGGTAAACGTAGGAAAGTAGTGTAGGATGCCCTGCGACCAGATGGGTTGACGATATTCGTCGCTGGAGTGGGCTGGATGAGAACGGCCGAAAATCACGAGCGGTGGCGTGCATTACGGGAGGCCTATGTCCAGCAGTGGGCAGGAGTAGGCTGAAGATGATGATGATTACATTTTTCTAGCGCAAAGCAACGGTTGGGAGAATTTTCTTACACCACACAAAGACTAGGCAAAAGGGTTAGGAGCAAAACGGACCCTAGCAAAATGTCGGGAAAACGTGACGTTCAAGATGTAGATTATATTACTATATTCTGCTTAAAATACATTGAAATTACTGGTTACTGTGACTCATAGATATATTAAGTCCTTACCTATGAAATTTGTGTTTTGTATGGAGATTTTGGGGAATTCTGCATTTTCCATACTAACATTTTATCAGTTTTCTTCACAACGACAAATCCAGAGATAATAATATTTGGCATGTATCATTAGACAAGCTTTAGTAATATGTGTAATATCACACTTCATAAAAATTATTTATCGTTTTTAAGTGAATGCAAATAAAATGATGTATTCTGGAGGCACTTAAAAAGAGTTGTCTCCGTGTCCAATTTTAACACAATTAAACTTACAACAAATTATGAAAACAAATCAAAAGAGCTCAAAAATATAGTATATTTTTAGACGAGGTAATTATTTTTTAGGAGTACTCTGAATCTTAATAGTTACAGACAAAATACTAAGAGAGAAAAAAACACCAATTTCATAGGTAAGGACCCAATATTTACATACATGACGCAAATGCATGTACTTCGTTTGTAGGGGTTGGCCGCTGCTAACTAGTCTGTGCTCGTCCGAATGGCTGCAAAAACTAAAAAAAATTCCTCGTTGTGTGAGAATGGCGGAGAGACATCGGCGGCATCGGTGTTTTTCATACAGTTTGAATCTCCCGTCTCAAAATTACTACTGTGACGTCAAAGTATACGTTAAAAAGTTCAACGTTTCAACCTACTTGTGTTATCTATACGAATGTATATCTGTGTGGTTACCCAACTTCTTAAAGCACAAGTTGGAAACTGAATTTCTTACGCGTTATCACAAGTATTATAGGCGAATGTAGCTACTGCGCTTGTTGGGCAACATATTGAATAAAAAAAAGATGTCCACGCACGGGGAAAAGTTGCCACATTCCACGACTCAATCCGTTCTCTCTGATATGAATGGGCTATCGTGACAAAACTTGATAAACTATCAGCAAGTGAAATCGAGACCGATTTGCGTAATAAATTACCATTGTGGAGCAGAGTGAGCATGCGCGGAGATGACCCGTGACCATTTTCGATTTCATGTTTAAAATCATAACAATATGTCCGTCGAGTGGTCACGATACGTCGGCCATTATAGCAATTACATCCATCAGTACTGACTCCATCGTGCATTTAAAATTTAAAGTAATAAGACTAATCTGCTAAGAAATAAGGGTTATATTTGCGAGTGTTTGTATTTCTTTGATTGGAGTTATAAAAGTTGTATTGTATTTAACAATAGTTGAAGCTTGAGTCGTGTATGGCTCCGGGTGATGCAGAGGATTGTTTGTTTTGGGTGATATTTAAACTGCATATTGTGATGTTAACGTGCTTTTAAATTATAGGAGGCGCCTTCCTAGTGACGTGTGTGGCATTTCTGTTAAGCAAATAATCGTGAATGTCAAAATAGTTACATTCTTTCAGTCGTGATGATATTTCTTCGAGTTACATTAAAGGAAACCTGAACTTTATAATTCTAATTGTTCTAATTCGCTTTAGATTTATGATACTAGAAGTTATAACTTTGAAAAAGCAAAAATAAATCTACTTACTTAATCATAGGTAACTGGTATATTATAAATCGATGATATAAGAGATTTATTTAGACTATCAAAAAGTTATAGAGAGGCTCATTAATAAATTACACCCGATACGCTAAGCCAGTCACCGGCTCAAATTCTCACGTTCCACTTCCAATATCTTATCCGAAAAACAGATGAGCGGTGTCAATGTGTCTTAATAGCGTCACATCGTGATCTTGCGCATGTCTCGATAATTACGGGACTTGCGCCTTCATTTGTTACTACTACATAATACAGTGAGCAATACGTCAAAGTATATATTTGAAGTACGAAAACAGTATTTAATTCCATAGAAATAATGGTGATCTAACTTGTAGCCCCGTGTACAGTCTCCAACAAAAAGGTATGACTATTTTATTATTTCATTTTTAGATTTGTAGTAAATTGTATTTGTGGCACTAGATTAGAGTGATGTGAAATGCCAAGGTGCTAAAATAGTCATATATTTTTGCTGGTAAATCTATGCAGAAAAAATAGCGTAGAACAAAATAAATAAAAACTTACTTATTTTTAGAGATATTGTAGATCTGAAAATAACTCCACACCTCTTTACATAAACTGTGTTAAAGTAGTAAGAAACTTTTAATAATAAATAACATTTGTGAGTCACGTCTTTTATAGCTCGAATTACCTATAGAAGTAAAAACTACTTTTTCATCCCACCACCTCGGAAAGTGTAATTTTGCGCTTCGAAATCTGGCTGGAAAATTCTATTTTATTCGCTTGAGCGGCAAAGTAGATTTGAATTTAGAACATCACATATAATGAGTACTCAATATAATTGTAAATTCAAAACGTCATTAAACCTATTTAATGTAACCTCTATGGTGCCAAATTTATGATTAGAACTTTTTAAATTGTGAAAAAATATTTTGTCATTATAAATTGTTTTCTTTTTCATTTTGTCATTTCCTCGCTGAGGTGGGATGAAAAGTTACGTATTGCACTCGAGTGGAAAGATTTTTCACCTTGTGCTCGTTTGTTTCCCTCGCTGACGCTCAGGATTCTAATTTAGAATCACTCGCTGCGCTCGTGATTCAACTTAAGAATCCTTCGCTTGCTCGGTCATCCAAATCGAGCACGCGGTTAAAAAGGAACTTTCCACTCTTGTATAATAAATAACTATTTTACCATTGTACCTTTAAAGCATTTGAATGTGTTTTCAAAAAAGAATATTTCAGTTTTTATAAACCGATTTTGAAGTTCTACGAATCACTTTACAGAATATTTTTTTTTCTGTATTAGTTCGAAGTCTCAAATTACTCTTTTGCTGTATTGTGTACTCTATTTTGTAGGGTATAAAGGTCTCTTTTTAATGAGATGATCCGGATTACGATTATATTGGGTTTTCGTAGTAAGTTTAGAACAACATAGTAAGGCTCTTACGTTTTTTTAAAGAGAAACTTTAAATACGATAAAAAATGCAATAAAATTAATAGCTTTTGGTTGTGAACATGATACCAAAATCTAGATTAAATTTAAATAATTGGCAGTCTAACTGCGGTAGGTCTTTCGGTAAGCAATAAATTAGTCATTTTATAACTGAAGCATAACAGTAAGTTAGATATAAAACAACTTACAACAACTAATTGTAATCATAAACGTAAGTAAAAAGCTAAGATCTAGAAGTCTTAAACCGCGAAAGGATAAGATAAATGTAATTTTTTATATCACAAGTCATTAAAATGAAAACATAATAACCGAAGGCTATATATTAGATAAGTAAAAAGATTTCATATTATGTTTGATACTGGTGACCGAAATACGACTTCGTTATTATAGACTTTCGTATTTTTTAAATCGATTTTTTAATGGAAAAGTATCGTGTTACATAAAAAAGAACCCACTCTATAATAAAGTAGAAATATGGATTCATCCCCTTCTACAAACTGCGTTATTTAATAAGGGTGAGTTTTTTGATCCGTAGTAATAGTTACCTCAATAGTTAGACCAATAGCGTCAATGGCAACGCCAAATGACGTCAGCATGACAAATTATTAAATTTGCGATGAAAATTCGAAGCATTATGCATCAGCTATGTCGCCAGCCGCCATTTTACTAATCCCAGTATCGTGTTGTGGTTAAGTTGCCTATGATTATTTAACTTTAGTGATCTTTGAAAATTCGACTATTGGACAAGCTGTCATATTACAACATCATACGTTTTCGCCATTGGTCCCTATTTTATTTTAAACTACTGGTCAACCTGACCACTGATCTAAAAACTGACCCTAAGTGTAACAATCTGTAACATAAATATGGTCTTTGCGCAAAGTTATCCTTTGACGACCTCCGTGGCCGAGCGGTCTGTACGTCGGCGCCGGTCTCAAGGCGTCGCCATCTGGAGAGGTCCTGGGTTCGATCCCCAGTGGAGGCAAGTGTTTGGGTGATGAATTTTCAAACATTTATTCTCCAGTCTTGGATGTTCATTATATATGTATTATATAATGTATATTCTCAATAATTATGTGTATTTATCTATTGAATATGTTAGTCCTGTCATCTAGTATCCGTAACACAAGCAGCATTTAGTTGCTAAAAATGGGACTAGTTGGTAGGTGTGAATGTCTGAGGATATTAATTTATTAAATATAAAGCAAGACATAATAGTGATCGATTACCATAGCTTTAGCGTAGTTTTGAGACGGTTTTATATAAATGAACGGTGAGGCAAGCGCACATCACGCGCGCACGATGCGCACAGCGGTGACAATGCGCAATTAGGATTAAGCGCATCCAGATTGCGCCATTGATATGTTCCAACTTTAAAGCTATTACTAAGACTAGCTGTTGCCCGCGACTTCGTCCGCGGTTACTATTGTTTTTAACTATCTCATGGGAAATTTCACAAAATTTCATTATACAAACAAACAGAGAAACAAATAATGAAATAAAAAATCATTTTTTGTTATTTTCCTTTTTACATCTTGGTTTTAAGTTTTTTTTCCCATGTACTGACATTCGACCTCTACAGTTTTATTATGTATAGATATAAATAAAGATACGCAATAATGGTTAAAACAGAAGATGATATGCTGGAACAAACAATGTGATTATTACACACAAAGCTATTACATCACGGATGTATTTTCGATATACTTACGTAATTCTTTAGACAGATTACCTATTGGTGGTTCCTGAACCAGACTGACATAAAATCTTGAACATTAAAAAGATGTGTTAGCAGCAGTGTCTTTTACTAATTCCGTATAATCAAAAAGGTATATTTATACCACATATATTTATATAGCACGTCTCAATCCAAGTTGCCAAAAAGGTAAACAAAAAAGCCGACTTACCGAATTTGTTATTCAACAATCACACTTATTACATGGACATTGGCACGTAAATATAATAAACGATAATCATTGTTGTCCGTTTCAATTGATTTCAATTACCTACAGTCATCACAAAACATTATAGATGGTCGCGCCAATATGTTATAGAATCTTCGATGGTAAAAAAGTGGACTGTATTTTTGCGTGGTACATACAACTGTAAGAGAAATGTTATAATGCACGCACTGACCTGCTGGAGCCTTGGTCCAAGCTCGCTACGCTTCTTTATAATAAAGTATCGGCGGGCCCGCCTCTTCTCCAGGCAATGTCTTCGGAGATGGCGTGATGGTGTAATTCTCTCTTGAGTTGTATTTGCGGATGGCACGACGCATTTGTAGATTTACAAAGACTCAATGTCTGATTAATGCGGTTGCGGGTTATTAATTTATATTATTTTATAAAAGCGAGCAAAGTACATAGTTTTCAACTCGCGCGGGGCGGGAAATCTTTTTTCTTTTTTGTTGTAAATTTTTTTGTTGGCAATGCGTGCACGGTAGGCGAAAGAAGTATGTACCAGATTTATATATTTTTAATTTGGTAATTTAATTAATTGGCGTAACCAATAGAGATGAAACATTACCTTTGTTTTGTTTACCTTTTTGGCAACTTGGATTGAGACGTACTATATACATACATATAATTCTTTCGGTACCTAAGAATATTATAATTAAAGCCTTATTTATGATGTTTACACAAAAAGTCGTGATAATACGATTGGTATCTAAGACACCATAAGGGTTGCCACACACCATGAGTGAATGATGCCTGCCTCGCAAGTGACACCTCACAAATCACACGCGCAATCTGTCTCCTTAGATTCATGTTCAATTGCGGTGGTATATCAGGTAAGGTGGTAAAATTATTGTATGAAATGACTTTCATGTGATTGCCATAGTATCAGGCCCAGCAATGTGAATTGTCTTTATATGGCATAAAAATAAAGTGTTGAGAAAAATGATATTTTATCGAAATTTAATTAAATGAGTATTAGGTGTACCAACCTATCTCTTCCCTTGGGTGTCGTATAAGGCGACTAATGGACTTAGAACTGCACAACCATCCAATAGCTTAAAGCGCGACGGCCTCACCACCTGTCACGCTGAGTGCAGTCACTGCTTGGTGAAGCGCGGGTTATGGCAGAGGACTGCTTTTGCGGTGCTTTTGCCTAGTCTCTGACTAACCCTTAGGGCATATTAGTCGAGGTTATATGTATGTAAGATTATTATGGTTTTTTTTTTATATTTAGAGCAAAACTTTAATTTAATTGTACTTTGTAGGATTGAAAGTTTAACACGCTTTTTGGGTTTCTGCGTCAAAACTCATTGGTGGTATCTGTGTAGAAAATAAACCATTAGAACTGTCGTAATCTTACGTTATTTTAAAGCTCGCTGCGTCTATTACATATAGAGCATGGCGTGATTGCTTCTTCGGTTCGAAATATGGCTTAGTACCGATGTGTATGTTTAGGAATAATGTGTCTGTATCAGAAATCATAATATTTTACGCGGACGGCACGCTCGGTGTCGCAAGCGCAAGCTCAAATCCCCGGTCTAATTTGCGCCGCTTAGCGCGACTGTCACGAGGATGAGATTGCCTAATTGGGGGAATAAATCCTTCTGTGGAGTCATGATGTCGTGGCTCTCATGATATTTATGCTCTGTGGAGCTTAAAGTTGTGAAGCTGAAGCTGTGCAGGTTAATCACTATGGTGCGCGTTTCAATTAATGAACCCGTTAAAACATACGTATATATATATATCATCACGCCTTTTTGCCCGCGGCTTTGTCGGCGGTCTAAGTTGGAAACGGTACAGCCATTTCGGAGATTTTCCCGTACAAACAGACGAACAGACAGAGAAACAAAAAATAATAATAATTTTTTTTTTTTTTATTGTTATTATTATCCCCTGACTTGCTTTTAAGCATTTCTTTTCTATGTCCAGACATTCGACCTCTACAGTTTTATTATATGCATGGATATAGATTTAAAAATTACGCTAAGCAGCCTCATGTTCTCATGTAGAAATGATTCAAAGATTCAATCGTTTATTTGCATAAAAAATTTAGTTTTTACAGTAACAACGTCACCATTATTAGGTCAGGTGACACGATACATCTTCTTAATCTGTATCTACGGCTCAATTTCGCAATACACACGGTTGGGTCGGCACGCCAACAATAACAAGGTTCGTGTCGCCATTGTGGCCTGTTGCCCAACTGTGGAGACGAGCATGGCGCTGCATACATTATACCAATGGGCCAACCACGTGAGAAACGGGGATCTAATATTTCCATAATATTTGTATCGCATTCGCAGCTGCGCATTGAGTGAGGTCGCGAGCTGTGTCGTGATCTCTCAGAGACTGCCAAATGTTTGTTAGTACTCTCAGTTAACCTCATATATATGTCGATATCTTATTTTAATAATGGTAGTTATTATTAGTACCTATATTTTAAGCTAAGAAATACAACTTTTTTTTGATATCATATCATTTTATTATTTGATAATCTTATAAACAGTATTTAATAGTTTTATCCGAGGTTTTCACTTCCAGGTATATAATAGGTCTTTACCTATGAAATTGCCGTTTTGTATGGAGATTTTGGGGAACTCTGCATTTTCCATACTAAAATTTTTTCAGTTTTCTTCACAACGACAAATCCAAAGATGATAATTAGGCATGTATTATAAGACAAGCTTTAGCAATATGTGTGATATCATACTTCATAAAATTTATTGATCGTTTTTAAGTGAATGCAAATCAAATGATGTATTCGGGAGGCACTTAAAAAGTTGTCTTTGTGTCCAATTTTAACACAATTAAACTTACAACAAATTATCAAAACAAATCAAAAGAGCTCAAAAATATGTTCTATTTTAGAGGAGGTAATTATTTTTGAAGAATACTCTGAAACTTAATAGTTACAGACAAAATAGGTACTAAGAGAGAAAAAAAACGGCAATTTCATAGGTAAAGACCTATTATTAATTATAAGTACTGTATTTATTTAGAATTGGAGACAGGATATTTTATTACTATCAGTAATATAATATTATATATAATCTATTTTAATAGTATAACATATTATCTATTGTTTACGTTGTTTTTTAGTCTTGATTGTCTTGTTCATCGGCTTCTCCGTCGTTGTGTAGCGAACAGTAGCATTAATTCTATTATGATTTATACAATACTGGTCGCAGACATGTCGCCCGCGGTATTAATTGTCTTCCAGTCCATAATTTTAGTTAACTGCTCTATGAAATATCGCAGACCTCGACCATGTCTGAGTATTGTGTAATAGAGAAATTGCACCCGCTGATTTACAGTTCGGTTGAAAATATAAATAATTCATTTGTACTATTGGGAATATATTATTTATGTTTTGTTTTAAAAGCGTGTCAATTATGTTGTTATCGAGAAATTAGCAACGCATGGCCAGTTGTTATGATAATACGACTGGGTAAAAAATACATTGACCTAGTTAATACTAGGTATCGTTTAGGCATAAGTCCACAATCACATGTTGACAAAAGATTTTCGTACTAGTTATAAACTCTTCCAAAAAGGACAATTGTCAGTCCAGTTTCACGTTGATATAAAGCAAAATGATGTTTTTTAATAATAATGATAATAAAACGAAAAACTACTCGTGCCTCCAATTTTTGATGATCCAATAGTTATTTATTATACAAGAGTGGAAAGTTCCTTTTTAACCGCGTGCTCGATTTGGATGACCGAGCAAGCGAAGGATTCTTAAGTTGAATCACGAGCGCAGCGAGTGATTCTAAATTAGAATCCTGAGCGTCAGCGAGGGAAACAAACGAGCACAAGGTGAAAAATCTTTCCACTCGAGTGCAATACGTAACTTTTCATCCCACCTCAGCGAGGAAATGACAAAATGAAAAAGAAAACAATTTATAATGACAAAATATTTTTTCACAATTTAAAAAGTTCTAATCATAAATTTGGCACCATAGAGGTTACATTAAATAGGTTTAATGACGTTTTGAATTTACAATTATATTGAGTACTCATTATATGTGATGTTCTAAATTCAAATCTACTTTGCCGCTCAAGCGAATAAAATAGAATTTTCCAGCCAGATTTCGAAGCGCAAAATTACACTTTCCGAGGTGGTGGGATGAAAAGATATTTATTGTTGCAGCCACCAGTCACTTGTTTTTAAATCATGGAAAAAATACGATCGGAGTGTCTCTGGACAACATCATTATTGGTTATTATGGAGTAACCGTTGATGCTCATCCTGCTTAACTGAAATTAGCGCGTCACTAACCAACCCTCGAGATATTTCTCTGATCTCAGTTATAAACAGATCAAGCGGCGTTGATACTTTAACACACTTTAATTATAATGTAATACGTTGTTAGCTGTCAACGATACGAGCACGTAACGCAAACGTCGCATGCATTGTAAACAAGTGAAATTAGTGCGTCAGAACTGACACCGGTCTCTCGGAACATGTTTACGCGACCAAACGATTTTGATACAATGTAAAAGTAGTTCCGATCTTTTTATTGTGTTGCTTAGTCTCTTTTACAGTTAAACTAATAACGGTTGAAGACTTAATATTGTGAGTGCTCCACCATAAGCTGGTTCCATAAGCAGCCTGCTAAAGTGCATGAGATATAAACTAAATTGGAGGTAATTCGTTTTATTTCCTGAACTTTAAAAAAACCAATAAAATTCCTTGGTCGGTAATGTAATCGAATCGAAATTTTCTTAAAATTGCGATGGCGCGTGAGCAAAAAATAAGAATGGTTCTTTGATATTGTTAATTCTTATTCCGTTTTAATGAGAAATATGCTTTGGTCGAATTTATGTTATGAGAATAACATGTTTATTTAAAATGTGTCCCTGAATTATACACATCGGGATAATTGGACGCCGAATAAATACATTATATTAACACACGAGGTTAGCACATTACGGAAAGGATTACGAGTATGTTTAAAGTGTTTCTGAACGACTGTATTAGACACGATGTGATAGACAAGTAACTCATCGACATTGACTTAGCAAACTGAATTGGTAGTGGGCTGGTAGAATTAGAGCCGTGAGGAGACTGCGACTCGAAAACCTCATGACATTCGTAGACTGACTGAAGAGGGTTGGATAAGAGCAGCCGAGGATCAAGAGCGATGGCGTGCATTAGGGAAACATTATGTCCAGCAGTGGACAAGAATGGAGATCATACCGAATTCGGTCTACTTACATATGAATATAAACTGCGTCCCTGTTTACCCTATATCCTGTTTCTGACAAGGCCGTTAGGTTTTGTAACCTCCCATAAATGAATACGAGTGGTAACGGCGATACATATAGCGGCTCATGACGCAGGCGCGGCCAGCGCACAGTTAGATGTGTTAGGTACACATCGCCGCACACAATCAAAAAATACGCACACATACGAAAGGTCAGTAAGTTTGCAAACGACTTATTTCTTCTGTTCTAGAGATTTCTATAAAATTTCATAACGATATTTGTATACAGTAGTGTCATGGTTTGAAAAAAAAACTTTATTATTTTAAGCAGTTTAAAATTTTGTTTTTACAAGTATCAATATGCTTCGTTTTGAAATGGAATTTTCATATAAATAACATAGCTGTACGCGACAAAACTACAATGTAGAATACACCTTTTTAGTGCTCGCCAACAGCCGTGTAGCAACTGACGTAAACCAATATCCTCCCCAGATTATAAAACGGGGGAGATTAGTTTCGGACACCTCTAATGCATTTATTACAAGTTTACGAGACGCCTGGTGAAGTTCTAGTTAGTTTATGAACGAAATTTAATTCCGTGTCGCGGCACAATAATCGATTTTCGCGTATTGTCTGTTGTAATATAAATTTTGTGCGAAGTAAGTGGAGTAGGTCTAATGTATTTTGAAAACTTGTTTTAAATTAAAGTGTTTTTTTAAACATTGCAAATGATTCAGGACCTCCTGGTAGTGAGCAGTAGATGAATGTTCATGCATCTATGGAAGAGATTTCTATGCACTACATGTGCGCACAAAGAAATTATGAATGATTAAACAATAAGAAGGAACAACGTATTTCATGATCACTTAGAAATAAAATTAGGACGATTTCGATAAGCGGCACTGCACTGGTGAAGTTATACCAAAAATGCTTTATAGCTGTCGCATGCGTATACGGTCAAAACAAAAAGGCGATGTACGCAAAACTCCGTCACTAGACCGGACTCGACCAATGCGATTTATGCATTTATTGGTGCCCGAACCCGAACATGGAATTTGGTCAAATTCACGCTTACACTTTTACTATTATTAAAAGACGCTACTAAGGACAATACTTATTTGTACTAAAATTATATTTTAGTAATGATTTCATAACATTAGTCTACCTTTTGAGTGATTGCCAGAGTGATCAGATTACGATCATATTTCACGTGTGTCGCAACTGCCTTGCACTCGTTATTTTACTGCCAGTAGTCTACAGTTAATTACTTTAGACGATTTTTCTTCTTTGTACAACATAAAAATTGTGCAACAGCATTCAATTAACGTTGTAGAATTAAGAGTTTTATTCGCAGTGTAATGCTCCCTTTCACTCGCGATCAAAGGAGGAAGGGAGAAAATTGTCGCTCAAAATATTACGCGGCCATTTGTCAATAATATACATTCTTATTGGTTTGGTTCAGTGAAGTTAAAATGTTACTATCTCAGTCAATAAATAAATTTTACGCTCACACCAATTATTACCTAATCTCAAGATGAACACTATAAAGATACTGTTGTGATAGGAAAGAATGGTTCAAAGCTAAAAAAAAGTAAATGTAATACAAAACACACATGCAGGAAGACACAATGTTGGTATAGCCGAACATGAGAATCTATCTATATTACTTAAAAAATAATTGGTAATTAAAATTAACATTTATAAAATTAACGTAAGTTTTTATAAACAAGTTAACACAAGTGAGATTAGTACGTTCTTTGTATTGTTCATCCAATACACGAGTAGGTATATAACAATATACCAATAAAAACACCGTAATAGCAAGAGTGTGTGGATGGAGGCGGCGCGATGTGTGGAACAGTGAGTGATTATAGGCAATCATGATTATAGCGAGTGACGATGACAGTGCCGAATGAAGATATTCTTCACGACTGTACCTTTAAACAGGGCTGGCAACTGGCATGTATCCTCTTTCATTTTGAAGAAAAGCAATAAAAACTTTACGACTCTTAAAATTTATTAAAAAAGCTTTGACCTTTTTGGATAAATGTTCAAGATTAAATATGTAAGGCTATAGCGATATTTAAATATTGATGAGAATATTGTATTGAATGTTTCAATTATGTGATGGTCAGTCATAAAAAATATTAAAGTATTTTTCTTGTTGATTCTTTTCATGAAAATCTGTGCTCTCGGAATCCGGCCGCTCGTATCGATTACTGCCACAGTCAAACCGCGGTGGTAGAAGCCCTCGCGACTTTTATTATTTTTTTTATTTTATTTTTTAATAATGTAAAAGATTTTAAGTACTAAGTTTAGTCATTGTAATAAATATAGTTTTGATTTGATTTACTGTACATGAGTGTGAACCCTACGCAACTTGAAAGGTATTCGTAAACGAATTTGTTTCGAGTTGCTGGCTATTATTATGGACGTGATCGGCTTCCGATGAAAGTTGTTAATGTACTTCGAAAAGTATCTTATTATGTTTGTAGTAGCCTATATTGCTAGCATTAATTACTGTGAACAGGTGTAGGCTTATTTATTACTTATCAACAGTGAATTGGCTTATTAGAGCAACACGCAATAAAATTTATAACTGCTAATAATTTCCTTTGCTGGAGAATTACATGCAGTGCGTTTACAACTAGACGGTTCCGGATTTTGCTTCATGGTGATACATTTGCATGAGGCTGTGAGAGTTTGGCGCTAAATAAATTGCGTCAATCGTCACTATGGAGTTAAAATAGCACTGAAGCACTTATTTCATTGCTTCCAAATAGTGCTCGTTGAATTTTTGCTTTTACACCAATTTGTTGGATTTTTTTCATCAAATTTACCAGCCAGACTCCAACGCGAGAAACTCCATGACTTAAACTAATTAAAATTCAAAAATAGAACAAATAGGAAATAGTGATGTGTACTTACCGATGCGTACTCGGCGCATATATCGATAGAGTTGACAAAGTCACAGACATCGTCGACTGACCAAGCTGACAGCCGCGCTCTCGCCTCGGCGCAAAGGCATTCACCTCTCGCTTCACTTCGATCTATGAAAAAAGCAATAAAATTTATCTGTATCTAATAGGCAAATACTCTATCGCCAATGTTAGCGCGAGAATAAATGAAGATATTAAAATTGATTGGGTCTTAAAACGCTGCGAATATTTTTTGGTTTGAGAGTTTTGGGCAATTATTTTGGAAACAATAAAATTTAAATGGGGTTAATTAATATTTATACTTTTATTTACAATTCTCAATTTGCATTTTTGAAGAAAATTTACATGTTGGTACAATTTATTTCGAAAAATATTTGGATATCGAACGGAAGTTCGTTCTAGAAATTAACATGTAACATTATTCTTACATCATTAATTATATTTTTGGAGAGTTCTTTCATTTCCCATTATAAATAAATAAATATCTTCAGACATTCACACCTATCAACTAACGTTATTTTAAGCAACTTTGTGCTGCTTGTGTTACGGTCTTACCTACGGATAATAGTTGACGGATAAATATGTTTATAATATAAAAAATATAAATTTTTGAACATATAAAACACATATTATAAGCATCCAAGACTAGAGAATAAATGCCTGTCTCTCAAGATGGTGACACCTTAACCGGCGTGATGACCACTCGACGATGAAGGCGGTAATAATGATCATAATTTTATAAAATTATATTGTTTAAGTGCTTTTAGGTTGGAATTGGGAACCAAGAAATTCTCACACTCACTCACATCTACCTAAATAATTTGATTAGTGACATGCTAATAATAATATCATATTGTGGGATCGAAACTGCCCGTTGGTAGCCAACACACCTAACCAGTGTTGGGTGTGTTAATTAATGATTGCTTTAAGAGACTCACCATTATAGGTATACTGGCTTAAGACTCACCATCATTAGAGACTCTGTCTCTCTCATCGCTGTCGCTCCTCGTGCTGGGACTGGCGGACAGCCTGGCTCTCTTGGCCGCGCTCTCGCCGGCCGCCGACAGGTCCAGAGGTGAGTGCTCCGGCGCGCCCGCTCCCATGCGTTTGCGCCGCGAGCGCCCACCGCGACCCACTCGGGATATCGCCAGCAGTGTCTGCGGGATTGGGACTTTATTATACCAACTCCATTTCATACAAGGTGAGTTCGGTGACAATTCGTTTAAACTTGGAATAGGTATGTCTCTTTCTGATTTGCTGTCAGCGAACTTATCTTAAGTGAAATAGAGAATGGAATTTTTCCAATTCCATTACATAATAACATGGACACCAGTAATTACATACACACCTCGTGTTGAGAAATGGCATTATAAATGAGATTAGAGCTAACAGAAGGCAAAACAGTATTAGAATTTTCTCTGTTTGTATGTTTGTTTGTACACGACCCATGCAGATTTCACCTATTTATTGCTAGATGTCTGGTTTGACCTATATTTAAACTGGAATTCTAAAGACTTCGTGAAGAAGCGGGCAAAAGCATAGCCGCCTGCAATATAAGTTAACATAGATTACATTCATGAAGTTAACTTTTTAAAAATGTCTTCCTTAATTTTTAAACAGTTGCCTGATATTATTTAAAATGAGATTTATAGATACTGTCAAAACTATTGGATAGATAAATTACCAGTCACGATAACAATAACTTAAGGCATCTAAACAAAACGTGTTCAACTAACGCGGTTTGGCATTTAAAAACTCAATTACTCAGAAGCCCATCAAGTGGCATAGAGTACCAGTGTTAAGCAAACATGAAAGGCGAGCCAGCAGGTTATTATCTGATCGAGAGCGCTCTCGCGTCGTAAGTGGCGAGCATTCATCATAATAACGTTCTGAATCGTCACGCTCGCCGCGCCGCTCGCGGGTCAAATTGCAATCTATCTTTTTTAATTGCCTCAAGAAGTAAAAAATGCGAATGCAGGGCAATTCTGAATAAAATTCAGATGGAGGCGCGCGCGCGTGAAATGAACACGGCTGGCGCGGTGCGAAGGCGCGTGCGCCTACGTTCGCGTATCTGCTGAAGCAGAGCCACTTCATAAATCTCACGATTTATTTCCTCTCCGCTCCTGTTTCTCTTTAAAGGCGAAAATAAATTTAAATTACTATTTAGGGTCTAGATAAAGTGCAAATAGAAACCGAGTTAAATTCATAGCAGTATTTAATAAACTATAGCAGGAGATCAGGCTTACTTAACGGACCGCATCGAGATTACATGTTCGAGAGTTTTACGACTGATATTAGATTGAGATTAATTGCGAGCGCCGGGTGAAGCGTCGCTGTAAAATTTTTACGTGAAACGCGAAAGCAGACACTGTAACGATTCAATTGCAATATCCGCGTGCCTCTGCACTCGTGTGCAAAAAGTCAACTAATTTCAAAGTGGAGCGGTGTCTCGATTTCACATCCCATCACTAGCGTGTCGCGGGACGCTCGGCGCGCATGCGCGGCGCGTGCCGCTGCCAATTAGTGCAGCTCCAGTTCCTTTTACAGTGGAGAGCCGAGACGGTTCGCTGCCGCGCGCCGTGTGGGCGGGACTCCACTATACCCTGCCGATTGTGCGCGCATGCCAAACGGTAACAACCTCGCTGCAATTAACACTCTCTCCGCGTTATCTAGCCGGAGGAAGTGTAAAGGTCGTGGGCCATATCAGATTTAATTGCCTTCATTATTACAGGGAAGGAAACAGGTTATTCACCGTGCATTATGATTTTAAAGAGGCTCGAATTAACATAAACGAGCAGCGCCGCTGAATGAAGATGCTCCGAGCGATAAAGCTTTATGAATTTTACGAGTGTTCGAGACATTTTAATCACAGCCGTGAACTATGAAACGGTGCATGATGTGTAATTAAAACAGGAAGGTCAGTGAGCACTTGTGTTTTTAATTAATATAAATTAAAAATATGCGTTCTTTTGAAATAAGAACTTAGCTGACCGTAAATTGTTTCATAGGGGCAGTGGCCTTGTTGGCAACGAGCAACGTTAAGAAACAATTTCAAATGTTTGTACCATACTACCAAAGCTATCCTCAAAGTACTTGAAGGAGAAAATTTTAATGGTTGGGTTTTATGATAGTTTCTTGTTATTACCGACATCCTGTTATTCGTCACACGCAATCGTTCGACGGGAGGAAGCCTTGTCCCAACTTACAATATTTTATACTTTGTGTGATTTTAATAACACAGTTACTCTGAGTTGCTAATTTTCGAGGAAGACATTAACTTCAAACATTCCGTTTAACGTCATACCCGTAATTAATGGATTTACAATCACCGGTTTTAATTTTATAATGGCATCTAATTCATTTTAGTTGGCAGCAGCTTGTTATTAGTTTGAGGACGTGGTCAATTATTTGATTGCTAATTACGAAGAAAGGGATTCAAGGAATGTCTTGATTAAATATTACCTTTATACTAGCTGAGTAATAATTAATCTACTTTCGGTTCTGAACGTAGCTATGGATTTTTAAACTGCAATAATTTTGTAATTTCTCGTTATGAGCTAGATACTCTTCTTTTTGTACCAATTTTTTTTTACCTTGTTATTTAAGTGAATGTTGTGTCTTCAAAGAGCACAAAGCATACTAAGCGTTACTTGATTTAAGTATTTGAAAACATCTTAACTGTGTATTTTGTAATTAGAATTTGTTACATGCTTAGCTTAATTACATACTGTTTTTTTTCCTATGAAATAAAAAATAAAATAAATAAATAAGGAAAATTTACAAAATGTGCCGAAATATACTGAAACATTTTTTTTAATTTTACATTTTTTTAATTTTGGGCATTGAACAAAATTGCAAAATTTCGCAAGTAGCATGCTTAAGTTATTTAACGCCATAATAATATATTTCATGGCGATTTTGTCAAAACCAAGAGAATGTGTATGATTTGCTGTATTATACCACATAATTGATGTAATTACTGTACACTCTAATGCATCGACGTGAAGGTTCCAATCTTACTTATTTGTTCTTTATTTGGCAACGAATCTCTATTTGTAACATATTTTATGTCTTGAGCAAGAGAAAAAAATGTGGATCTTATGAACCATAGTAGGATGATGTTAGTTAATGTTCATGTAAAAATACCACTAAGACTTAAAATATTTTTATCTTCAAATGGTAACATTAACACTGTCATTTTCAAAACAAGATCATGCAAGTTCAGCATAATTAACAGTTTTGTAGTAAAGTTATAAAATTTTAAAGCGTACTACACGTTTTGCTTTGCTTCAGGAACATTTTTGTTAATTAGTCATCAATTAATCAACAGACGCATTCCATCTACTTCAGAATGGAGACCTGTTGTGTTTATTATTAATTTAAAACTTTAGTATATTTGGTGTACATGGCGGACTTAATGCCAAAAGAAACACGCTACAAGAAAAGTTTCTACCTTATTATATAGATAAAGGCAAAGGCATATAAAAAGAAAGAAATAGATAAGAGAAGCGTTCAAAATAATGTTTACCTTAGTAGAACTCATATCCAGCATGACAGGGAAGGCTGGTAGCCTGGGCGGGCCGCCCTGCTGCTTCGCCAGCTTGGTGAACAGGCCACCCAGAGGCGCGTCGGTGTCCGCCTGCGCCGGCGCCGCCCCACGTGACTCCACGAACCCATTCATGCGGTGGAAGTAGCTGCGATTACATAGAAATTATTGCTGGTAAGGTCTGCTAATGGCCATTTAAGTCTATATTATAATAATACTCTTGAGTATTAGCATTTCTTGGAGGCGTTGTTGACACTAAGAGTGGTTGACTGGGAACGTTAACAGAGGATAAAAAATTGTTCAGTGATTGTGTTTTAATTAAAATTGTATTTTTGTAATATTTTTTATTGTATTATGCTCTTTGTTTTGTTAAAATCAAATAGAGTTAGGGCCCGTTTTAGCACTTTTTAACTAGTTTCTGATATTTTAACTGATAATTCTATACGATGAAACCAGAACTTTATTTTTTACTTGTATATAGTATGAATAAATGTCATTCACCAAACCATTATTTTCTTTTAGTGAATTCACAACAAATATCAACTTTACCTATGAATCCGTAAAGACGTTAGATGTGTTATTCGAATAATTACATAGTATCACCAATTTGTAAACATTAACTTTACTTGTAATCAATCAACACAAGATTTATAACTAATTACATGCCACAACTTGACGTGTTAAAAGTATTTCTTTTATAATAACTGGATTTATATAACCACACATTTTCCTTGTTCTGTTATACAAAGAAGATGACAGGTAATCAAAAAAACTTAATTTATTAAACTTAGTTACACTTTGCACATAATGCTTACATGACAGTTATATTTTACGGATTTCTAATTACGTAGCTGCGTGTGCTAATCAACTATTTTAACAACCACTTAAAGTTTTATTGAACCTAAATCTATAAAAAAGTGAATTAAGTAACGATTCAACATTTTATTTGTTTAAAGAAATTGATTTAATTATTTCTTGTTTTGCCATCCATAAAATAGAAGGTTTACAATAAGTCTCCCATTGTCGGCGTCTGTCAAAACAAAAGATCCAAAGGCGTTAAGCCGCCAATGATGCATAAAAAATTTAAATTGACACGATAGGACATTGACCTCGCCTCGGATGACGAGTAATTCATTAATATAACATAAGTTCACGCGGAGAGCATAGGTTCTCACGAATCATGTAAATTTGTCGACTAAACGTAAGTTATCGAATCGATTAATATGCAAATTACTGGCATCACTAGTCGGTCGGTGACCCGGGGTCGAGTATTTGAGTGACATAGTCGTGTGAAAAAAAATCCATCCATAATCAGAAGCTGGCCGTGAAGACTAATGATTATTTGTTAAGTAAATTAGGAAAAGTTTCAATTTAAATATTTGCGGGTTTGGTTGTAACGAATTTTTATGAAACGAGGTGTAAATATAATGGATTTGAGAGTTTCTACAATAATTTAATTAAACATTTAAATAACATATAAAAATGCTTTTTATGGAATCTTAAGCGTATTCTGTAATTTTAGAATACGTGATATTTATAAAATCTCCAGAGAGTAGGTATATTCAAGGAACTTAAGAAATATATTCCAGTGTAATTTAAGGTTTCGATGTCAATGTGTTCCGTTTGATTTCAGATGATATACCAATATCAATAATGCCGGGCGGCGGTGGCGGCGGCGGCGACCATAATAATGTCGAGACTCATAGGGTACTCACTCGTTGGGGTGCGTGTTGTACCGCGCCGCGAGCGTGCGCATGATGTCGGAGTAGTTGCGCGGCGGGTGCGCGGGCGCGGGCTGCGCGGGCGCGTGCGGGCTGCCGCGCTCGGGCGGCGTGCCCGGGTAGGAGGACGTCGACGGCGTTACGCTGCGGGACCTGGGGAACAGACAGTAGATTCATATTCATTCTCTTTCTTGTTCCTGTCTTGGGGTCGGCGCAACACGTTCTTTCTCCTTGTGGTGGCGACCTAAACCTATTAGGCCTCCCCTTCATTTTTATGGAAACGCGGGGCCTATTACAGCGGAATCCTCTTAAGGAACCTGTAATTGCCAGAGGGAGCGTGAGAGGTTTTCCGTGGATACCACTCGGGTACCATCCCCATATTCCTAAGTTCCTATAATTATTTCTTACCTGGAAGCAGTGGAATCGTGCGGGCTAAGCCGCTCGCTTTTGACGTGGGGCGTGTGCGTCGCGGGCGGCGCGGGCGCCGGCGTCGGCGCATGCGCGGGCGACGCCGCCGCATCGCGCGCGCACCGCCGCGCCGCGCCCCCGCCTCCGCCTTCACCTGTAACAATAACACGTTGTGTTAATATAAAACATCATCATAAATCTGATGAAGAAATGAGCTGGTTTGGGCATGTTGACGATGAATGAAAGCAGACTGTCTAGGCGTAAACTGTGTACCAAACAACCCGCCAACCAATTGGGCCAGCGCTGTGGTATTACGGCCCATACTCCTCATGTGCTTCTCCATGTAAGAAGGCTTGTGCCCAGCAGTGGGTTGGACGTATATAGGCTGAGGACGCATGTAGATATCCGTGTTACGTGTGTTATCATATCAGTCAAAGATATTTAGGTAATTGACTGTAAAATCTCAATTCCACTATAGCAGTGATATCAACAAGTGATAGTATCTCAGCATCGTCGGTGACCGTTCCTCTGATGTCGCCGCCTCGCGCACTTTCCACCAATCGCAACGCGATCGCCGAGGAATTATATACCAGTATTATACACAATTATACACTAGTTCATTTGCCAGCTGCTGGCACGCGGTTTCTCGCGAGGAATCTAGAGTTGAATGCCTTTCAGTGGAAATGATTGCATTGGTCGATTCGCTAATCGTTTACTAGGACACTTTATTGTAAGGGATAGACTATTGAAAATCGCGTATGAGGGTTTAAAAGGTATCTAAAATAGTTATTTTAAACAATATTGCTAATAATTATTCTTGCTGAACGATTATTCTAATGTGGAATATCGTACATATTCGTATGAAAGCTCTCAAACAAGAAAACTACTTTATGGAATTTTTTAAATCGATGAAAACCCATTTATGATTTATAACGTAATTCATACGAGGACCAGATATGGATATGCAAAAAGAGGAATTTATTATTTACTCATTTTAATCAAGTTCTAGTTAACCGAGCTAATTAAACATACAAGTATAGCCTATTTTTTCAATCCTAGTCCAATATGAACCAATTAAAAAATATATTTAACAAATACGGCGTTGTTTTCTACGTCTTATACGACGATTACTTGATAATCACAGCACGTCATTACTACGATGACGCGTACGACATATCAAAATGTATTTTCCTGTTTCTATTCCTATTCAAGGCTACACACGTAAAGATGTGTCCGCTCCCTACGCTTCCGCCTAGGACCTTAGGGGTCATCATTGAGACCTACACAAGTGTGGATTTATACTTTGTTTATCTTGCAGGATTTAGAATTATTGTTATATTATAACTTGTCACAATCGTGGTTGAAGATAATCGAAGTTTTTTCTCATAAATATCTATTAGCCATCAAAATTACCTAACTAAATAAATGTAAATGTTCGAAAACTATATCGTTTTTACGTCTATATTTCGCTTTTTTTTTTACAAAGGTAATAAATTCTTTATTGCTGCCACTGACACCAGTAAAAACGGTTACGAATAAAATTAAATATAAAGAGTTCAATATTGTAAATAGAAGTTAATGTATTGTCGGTTATTCCAGCGATACAACTGTCCAGTTCAATTTTAGAACGATATTTCTTTTAAATTTCGAACTTCTATTGTTGGCAAAATTTATTAACACCTTTGTCCGACTACAATATGTGACTGGCATGTTAGATCAGAAAGATTATGAGAAAATTATTATAAAGTGATGGCTATGGCCGCGTGCGCATTACGTAGGCGATAATGCGCTTGTCATAGAATACTATAGCATAATAGGTTAATATAAACATATTACATGTGTTTATATTATTATGATGTTGGACCACATACGTTGATATCTCCAAATATGATATGACTTATAGCTGTTAATAAAATTTTCTCTTTTTATTATAGAAGTCATCGTCGTTTGAGAGTAGTTTTGAATGTTCTTATGTAAGTTGTAACTAATGTTTGTGCTTATGAGTTAGTTATATTTTTGCTTGAATGTTAAATGAGTTTTTGTTATATGTTTTGACTGTTTTGACGATCTTTGTATGAGTCGGTCTCAACATGTCCAAGTTTCTGCGTTCGATTCCCGGTGGAAGCAGATGTTTGTATGGCATAAAATTAAATATAAATGACGAATCTTCATTTGTGTTTTTATATGTTTAAATACAATAACTGTATTATTACATAATTCCCATAATTCGACAGTATTATTAACAACATTATCGAATAGTGTTATAATACAGAATGTGTTTTTTTAATTAATGGTATTATAATTATTTCTCGTAGTCCACATAGACGAACTAGCTGGCATGGATGTTATATTGGAACCAGAAAATTGGTGTTCTTAGATTTTTTTTTTAGAAAAACATATAACTGTATCTATGTAACGTTCTGACCCAGAGAAAATCACAAAAAGGATTCATTCTGATTCAGATAAATACATTAATTCAGATAAAACCAAATAGTACGATATTCCTTTTGCAGGAAACGTTTTTAGTTTACGATGTCGTGCGATAAGCTACGATTTCCGGCTATGAGGGCTGGAACTCGTACTTGGCCAATATAAAATAACTTACTATTTTATGTATTGAGTAAGTACACAGCTCAATTAATTTATTATAATGAGCAACATCCTCACACCTGTATTTCGAAGGGAAAAAAGGTGTTTACACCTAAAATTCACAATTTAGGTATCAATGAAGAAGGGGTAACTTTTGTAATGCATTGTCCGCGGTAAGAGTAAATTCAGAATAAAGAGTCCAAGCTTATATTGTAAATATTTGGGAGCACTGGATATAATAGAGTAAGATCCCGGTGCCCCCAGACGTTACTTATTCTCTCACTAATAAAATGTGTGAGATAACGTAGTGTTAGTATTAGCCTTGAGTGTATGGATATGGCTTGGGCCGACGGCCAATTCTCAGGTACCAGGTGCTAAAGGTAGGCACCGGAATCTTGGACTATAAATGTTAAATAATAGCTGAAAGTATCTACGTAAATAATAATGACAATCCCACAAAATCTCTATAAACATCTAAATATTCTCAAACGCCTAATGAAATGTAAAATAATTCAATTAGTCAACATGAGATCTAGTTGACAACCCTATATATCAATCACTTGGCGTTATAATGAGAAGAGACGCGATCCCGTTACAAGCAACATGACCGGCCGTTTGACATCTCCGTATCAGGTTTGAGTCCCGGTCAGTTCAAATGTTATGCCCGTATTAATTAGCTTAGATAAGACTGGCGTGATCAATGAATTTGAGTTCTGTGTAATGAGTTTAAGAGTTACATTAGCTTGTTATTTAAAAATGTGAGTTGTATAAAAATACAGTTTGACATGTAGTTGGTATTTAATTTTAAATTTAAGGTTAAACTCTATGGTGTGACTCGATTTCATGTTAATATCAATTAAATTTCATTAAGCAAGTAAGGTCCTCAGTCTATATACGTCCCACTGCTGGGCACAGGCCTTCCTCATGGAGAAACACATGAGGAGTATGTTCCGTAATACCACCACGCTGGCCTAATTAGCAGGACTAAGCAAGTAAGCAACCTTCTTCGACGCAGTATTTAAAATAGAGCAGTAGTAGGAAGAAAGATAGTAGGGAAGAAAGATTGTAAACATAATTTTGGAGTATCGATTGAAAAGATGAAACTTTCAAATTCCTTGTAAGCAATTTGTAACTTTGTAAACTTATTGAAATTTAATAGTACATTATGATATAAGTGCGGTAAGTTCAAAATTACAGCCGTGGCGATATTGCTAGCCCGAGCCGTGGTGAGGGCTATATGAGGGCAGAGGCTGTAATTATCAAACCGCACGTATGTCATACGACGTTTTATAACACATTTGCGAGGTAATAAATAAAACTCAGACATTATTAAACTAACAAATCTTTAATCACTTGTTAATGAAATTAAATAATTAAATGTTTATTTAATATATTTCATCTTTCAAAGGTAAAAAATTAAGAAAATGTTGACTACCATTCTGACATAAAACTCTTTGCTAAGATTTAAAAAAGTCTCGTTCGTTTTTGAACATAACATCATAAACTGTGCTTTTTACTTTACATTATCGCACAAGTACGTAATGTGATAGATTATGATATTGAAATTGGTGAAATAAGAGACCCTTTACGAGCAAATGTGTTATATAGATATTTTTGGAACATTCAATTGTAAAGATATATTTGACGTCGACTGTACATTGTTCTCACTTGATCGGTCCACGCGTGGGTTTTGTTCACGACAGATTTAGGTTCGAATGCCTCATTACTTGTATTACCTGTATCAGAATTACCCAAGCTTTTATCTATCGTACGGACTCGTATATTAAAGTATTGTTCTCAGTTAAGTTGTCGAGATACTTATGTGAAAAAAATAGCTCTATAATATTAAAATCTTATGTTAAATATTTGATTTGGTTTATCCTTGCATTTGTTATTACTATTCGAACTATAATTATGTGGTTTAGTAAAGTTAGGTGACGTGTAAACGGAAGATACTCTGCTTGTTGGATCTATAGATCCAGTGTTATATAAAAATTACATAGTTTAACGCCAATGAATAGATAGCTATCTATCAGAACGCCATTATTAATCCTTCCTTTCTTCCTTTTAGTAATTTAAGCAATTTTAAATATTTAAGATACTTAAGCAATTTTATATTTCAGGTATAACTCTGTCTACCCCTTCGGGGATAAAGGCGTTATATTTATGTTTATGTTATTAATAAATTGTCTATTGCAAAACAGTCACTTTAAAGTAATAAATTAATTATAAATAAAACAATTAAATGGCTTAAGTTTTGTCTCCTACGGTTAACAAGCGCTCATTAAGCGGCGAGTTAAAATTAAACAGTTAAAGGTGCAGTTAAACCGCATTAGATACTATTTCATGAAATATTGTTAGTTAAGAATTTCTATAACATCTCCACGGGGTGCCTTTAATTAGGTTCGTCTAATAAATAATTGGGTTTAAATTACACGATAAATGGGATGTATTGTTAATTTATCCTTTGATGATAAGGACAAGTCTATTTATTTATAGTAGTTTATTTGTAGAACTATTAGTTAAATTCAGTTCCCTAAGACACAGCGAGAAAATTCAATCATATGTCATATATCGGACTAGATGCCGTAACTGTCCAAATTCCTTAAAAAAATTCTGTATATCGTATATGGTTCAAAAATTAAATTATTTTGAGTGTTCTGGGTTTGAGTTGATTTTCTTGATTTATTTGTTACCTGTCTGTGTTGTCAATAAAGATACTAAGATTGTAATAATAATCATAACATATTGTATAAAATACGGTGTTATGAATTCATTTAAGTACAGTCAAACCTAAAAATGTAACAAATAGCCCCGTAACACTGCGCGCATAATTCATGATTATGACCCATCATAAATGAATTCGCTTCCGCTCACCGCTTGACCCGTGCCACCGGTAGGGTCAGCAGCGTCGTCAAACAAGGTACCGTTGGCACCTGACCCGGATGGCGGCACGTCCGCCAAACAGACTGCCTAAGTGATCGGTACCGTTCACAAATATGTGTTCGACGAGTACGTGATCTCTGTAGGAAAGTCGATAAAATGACTGATGTAAACCTTTTTGGAATTGAGATGGAGTTTCAAAAAGACTATAATACTTCAGATATTATTATTCGGTGTTCATACTCTTTTGTCACAGATAATAATTCTCATTTAGATTTCAAGTGAACAGTAGTAAATTAATTTGAAATATCAATATTAATTTTGAAGATTAAACAAATATGTTAGACTATTGAAAATAATTTATTATTTAATATTTATGTTAATTAAAGTATGATTTATATTTAAACATGACTCCTCATATATTTTTCTATTTAGGCCTATGACCAACAGTGGGACGTACATAGGCTGGAGACTTTATTATTACTAACTAATAAAAATTTTGCAAGTGAAAAAATTTTAACTAACATTGGAGCATACATTTTAAGATACAAAGCTGCGTAAGATGCGTCAAAAATACTTGCGTTGAAAAGGCTTACTTTCCTTTAGTTACAAAGTTATTATGGTCACACTGCCAGAGGTTACTTGAACTAATGGCTTGCAGTTTGTACAATTCTCTTTTCCAAAAAACCATAAAGACAATTCCAGTGTTAATTTATTTTCTAAATACTAATATGACCGCGCGGCTAAGCCGTCAGTAATGGATTGCTTACTTTATGTGTGGTCTATGTGATAGCGTTTAAAAAAGTGAAGGAATCTTTTGACTTTTTAAAGTTTTTAATTTAAAAGCTGGATGTAAATAGGGGATGGTTTTAACAAAAGGTTGTAGTGTCTTTGAAGGTTTAAAGTCTGCTACTATTGAACTTTTTGGCACGTGGACCGGAAAAAAAATTCTGTTTATCTCTTTAAGATAATGCAAAAACTGCAAATCTATGATAATAATACAAACCAATATTCGGAGTTTTTTATTGTTTCAATGGACAATAATGGACAAATAAAATTTACATAAAATTGGTTAAAAAAAAATCGTTAGCATCATCCAATGCGATATTACACATTGATCCAGCTGTCATCGAGGAGGTAAGGATAAAAACATAAAAACCATTTGTAATGGGCGCCAAATTCCGCTTTTCACAACCGCTGTCAGTGAGACCGTACACTCTTACGCGTTTAAATTGTCGTTAACTTGCACACGTTTAAGCGCAGTTAAAAGTGGTCAAACAAAAGACAACCATGCTAGTATCACCACAAGTACGTTCACATCATGAAATAATATTATTTTAGTACGCCACCAATTAGCCGTTTAGCCGGCCCACTAGCCAAACATTAAATGACGTTTAATTTTATCTGGTTGATATATTTGGGTGGTAGGCTAGAGTAGATACGTTTTGAAATAAATTGATTCGTAGCACCTCGAAAACTACTTTTTTAAAGAAAACCAAACAAATTACTCTGAAAGAACGAGAAGTAAGGGGGCGCAATATTAAAAAAGTTTAAAACTATATGAATATATTTATTTTCTGGCATTAAACATTAACAAACAGGTACTATATATGATTAATTTAGTACCAATTTACAACAGATTGGTCCATGTTTGTTAGTAGGAAGGACTGACTTGGAATGGAGTCGACATCTTTCGAGGCTCCCCGGCTGGTTGCTGTTTCTGCCCACACAGCGTGTACTAAGTATTGTATTTACAGGACAGAAAACAAACAGGGTTGCCACACTACACGTTCGATAGGGATATTTTTTGAGATTTAAATTCCTTACGCTGTTTTAGTTTTTTCTTTAGAGGAAAAAAGATGGTTCCGTGTTGGTCCGGGACAGTCCCGTGTTGGTCCGGGACACAAAAAGAATGTGAGGACTGCTTTTCTTGCCTAGCATGTCGTAAATGACGACTAAGGGCGTATTGGGAACTGGGTCTGTGATTGTGTAGGCGATGAGCTAGCCACTTCTTACTACTCAATCACGATTTTTCATCTGACCAAACCCAATTTATGTGTGGCTAAATGTGATCTTGAGGAACACAGTGCTCCTTGGACTCTGCCTACAGGCGTGATTGTATGTATGTATGAAAAAAGATGATAATCACAAGTATATTGGAGTAGGTTAACCAGACATAAAGTTTTCTGCTGGGAGAACACCTGATTTCAATAATGAAAAAACCTATATATATAATAAAAGAATCATTTCGGATTTACGGCAATAAATTGTTGCTACAGCAACAGATTCAATAGTTTCAGTTGGCTTATCGTTGATTAAAAAGTGGATCTCAAAATAATGCGCTACTTGAAGTTATAATTTTTATTAGGCTACTTAAAATTGTCGTCTTTCCCGATGACATAAATAATAGTTTACTTATAAGAACCCTTCATTGCGTGGAGGTTATTTTTGAACCTAATTTTAATACAATGAAGAATTACCTACTACCAATCATTACCCAGGAATTTTCTAACATAATAAGCTAACTTATAATGTACGTCCAAAGTAAGTAAAGAATTTATGTGGAACAAAAATGTTTACAGGATATGGGAGGAAAATACTTAAAAGTACACTTTGCTTTACTTCGACCAATCCATCAGCATCTCTCACGCTTATCCAGCATTTGCAACAACTAGTAAGACTCCCACGATCTGTCCATCAAATCGGCGGTGAAATGGTAACCCTATTACATAGCAAAGACAATGCCTGGTCTGGTAGTTGTCGGCTGTTGACGGGTTGCCAGCCTGTTGACAACCCGACTGACAGAAACCTGTTCACCTAACGCCAAGCTAAACTGACATAGAGTGATGAAGCTTTGAGTGTATTGTTTGCACTACTGGTGCTAACGTAGAAAGTACTTAAAAACTTTTTTTTACTTTTCATTTCCATCTGTGTTGTCTCTTTCATTTGAAATCAAATTCATCGTACACATTATATTTATATGGAAGGAATATTAGATATTTAAATATTTACCAAAATGCTTTAAAAAATAAAAAGTATTTTAAGCATTAGTCAACCAATAAGAATGACACAGAAAACATATACCTGACCATTTGAACAAAAACATGTTAGTATACGCCACAGATCAAAGAAATTTTGTTCAAACAAAATCTTACGATAAGTTATTGAGAAAAACCACTAGAAACGTATGGAAAACCTTTTCATTAGAAGCCCTTTCTATTTGCATCTGTGCTCTGTATTTCATTTTGGGCAGATGTCACGTGTAGTCTAATACAAAAATCAACAAGCAACTTATTTGTATAGAGGCACGCGTCGTCGCGTGGGTGACACGACCCACCACGAGCGGGACTACATACTTACCTAGAGATAGATACGCAGGCGTAAGGTATACTAAGGTAATCATGGTCAGATAAGATGATTTTCTAATATACCAGGCCTTTAAAAAAGGTGCATGAAGCTTATAAACAATTAGGTGTAAGGTATATTTAGGTAATAATGGTCAGATAGGGTGTTTTTAAATATTGGGCCTTTTAAAGTTTTTTTTAGAAATAAGCGTTACTAAAGTGCATGACACTTATGAAAGACCGGAGAAAAATATTTGGTACACACAATATTTCTTCATACAGGCGTTTGAAGAATTTGATATGGCCAGTGATAGAGGAATATGGAAAAGATGTGCGTTGACCCCAAATTAAATTAGCAATGGGGCAGATAAAATAATGATGACTAAATTCAATCATTAGAAACTCGTTTTTGTTTTCTACTTGGTAATATCTTCGTTTCAGATACTTGGTTTATTAGTAGACTTCCATAATAAAGTATAGACGCCTAATGATGTTCCACAGGGAATACAGACGACAGCGCGAGGGCTACCCTGTAGCTAGCGACTTTAGGCTACGGTGACTGCTTACCACCAGACAGACTGTATTCTTAATTACGTAAAGATCATAAACGTATCTAAAAAACTATTGACCAATCCCACCGGTTTGATTTTTACTATCGAACTCCACCTGTTATTTACTCCTGGCTGCTGCGTCAATAAACATTGGGTGTTGACCTATCAACCACCTGCGTCGACGATGATTGTTTACATCGGTTCCATCTCTCTCACGCCATATGAAATAGAGATGGATAGAATATGTGCGACGACTTGTTTCTATAGCGTCACCTGTTCTTGGGTTTCCTGTTTAGTCGAATAAAAATACATTACGATAATAAGCTACAATCAAAATGATAGGCATTATGATAGGCATTATGAATCTTCTTGTCTGAAGGTAAGTGAAGGTCAGATCTAGGATGGAGTACGCATTGCGTTGGATGGCTTCTACGCACGCACTGCAAGGCTGCCACGTCTGGGGATCTCCCGATCATACCCGGTAATCTCCCTTTAGCGCTTCCGCGATCTACTAATAGTGCGTTACTAGGTGGGAAGGCGCTGTGTTCGACTCAGAGAATCACTTCGGCAGAGCCCGAGTCTTTTCCGTGGTAGGGCTTCGATGGGTTTATCGGGGAGTTTTAGTGGGTATTCTTTGCGAGCAAATGCGCGAGTCCCACACACGCCTATCGCCTAGCCAGCAATAGGTAAGATCCGTAAATAAGAAATTTTGTCCGTCAACAAAGAAAAACCATGGAGTACTCCTGCCTACAAAATATTTATTTCCTTTCCATTTTGAAGAGCCGTAGCTTTTTATCCACCAGGTAATGGAGTTCAACATTATTCTTACGTTTTGTTCATTATCCACACTATGTGTTGTGTATTTTTGACAGTTTTAGTTTAGTACTATAAGTCAATCAAAGGGTTTGATGCTGTGATCAGTTCCATCTTCGTATTTAGACTGTTGTTTGCCAGTATCCACAATTTCAAATTTGCCAAACCATATTTAAAAAAATCATCACATGCACACAAAGATTCTACATTTTTGGTTTAAACTATGTCCAAACTACAACCTGTATTCCTAATCCTGTCTGGGGTCGCTCAACAAACACGAGTGTTTATGTTGACTTATTACCGGCGTGGGCGTAACGATGTGTTTGTTGCCCGGCAAAGGACTGCGCACACGACTCGCTTTTGAGTACCGCACTCAAGGCGCACTTTAGAAATAGTCATATTTTTGTTCGTAATGAAACGGTTATTTTTCGAGGAGCTTAATGTTGCTATTAGGAGGAATTCAGAATACTATTAGAAATTGTTGTTAGAGATATGTTTATTTTTTGAATAAATAGAATGTTAAATATGCTCAATGCATCTTGAGGCTAAAAATCTGATAAATGGTTTAGCTCCCTATGTCACAGAAGGTCACAGGGGGTACTCTGCAGGGTTAATTATCCTTTGTATATAATTTTACGTTTTTTTGTGTTGTTAAACGTTTTCAAACTATAAATGACACCTCCATATTGTTTGAGCTATAAATATGCACCTGCTAAATAAACGAATTACCTACGACATAAGTGTCTAGAGTCAGTTCGAAATCGTGTTCGCTGTAGTTTTTGTGAGCAATGAGACACCAAATAACAGAAGCACTTAAAAGTATTATTGTAAAAGTCTAGACATCACTGTGCGATCGGCGTACAGACATACACACAATATGTAAAAAGCAACACAAATATTGACGCTTCAAAACGCAACACCTGCTGTTAACAAACCCTAAAAGAAATTCCTTTGGGGAACCTTGTAAGGGCTCTTCAAGCCAAAACCAATTGTTTGGTTGACTCAGCCCATAACATTCGCTGGACTGTTTGGGTTATGTTTGGCTAATGTTAACCAACGATAATATTGGTTCAAACATTTCGAGAGGTGACCCTTACCGACCTCAGTGACAGACTCGAGCCCGCGGTTCGGGTTGTTAATTGATCATAGATTGACTTCGAAGATATGAGCCTACACGGCCGGACCAACCTGTTTCTTGCCTTGTTATTTTTTTAACGAACAGTAGCTGAAGTTTCGTTGAATATTTATTACATAACAAATGAATAATATACACTCGTACTGAGTATGTTCGGTATGTTGTAACGTTTTGAGATCATTAGTATTTTGTTTCAAAGTAATTGAGAGCCGGAGATTTGTATGAGAAAGATCTAGATAAATAATATGGTTTCCCTCGGCTGGGGCCGTATCAAGCTAACGGTGATGATTAGCTACAATTACGTTTAAAATTCATGCAGCATTGTAAAGGACAAATAATAAAATAATTAATGTAGACGAAATTGAATACGCTATGGAACCTATTAAGGACTACCTATTAAGAAAAAAATTTGTGACATTTCCTGACTAATCAGTGAGTGGTATTCGCTTCATATGTAAACTCCCTCTGACATATTCATATCATTTTGGTAACTCCACACATTCTTTTTTTATCTGCCAAAACGCTGTCCATCATGTGCGTGAAATTTGTGAAGTAACGCGTCTTGTAAACACTTACTACGCATAGTCAAAATCCGTCAAACACCAGTCGCTACCAATCAAGAATGTCTGTCAGCCTGTGTCACGCATGCATATTGAATTGATTACCAAAATCGCGACCTTACGGAACAGCTAATTCATACACCATCAGGGCCTAAGGTGTTTTTGACAGTTCAGCAAAAACGTAATTTAAAATATATTGTGTTAAAAGACTCAAAAAAAATATATTATTTTTTATGGTTATGGCTACAGTACAGTGCTTTACAGTAATGAATCATTTGGAGCCCAATAAAAAAAGGGTCAACTAGCCTATTCTCTGCTGTGAAAGTCATACCAGGCAGTTTGAGTTATTAGTGACTTCAGAAAAATATTCACATAATTTTGTAGGTACTACAAAACAATGAGAGGCATGCTCGCGACGTACTACGGTACGTGGGTAGGTAAAAGAAGAGCCAATCGCTAGTTTAGATTCCAGTGAACTCGTCTGTTTTCTACGGACACGTCTGCATCGCAATTAACCCGCATTAGCATCAGAACCAGCGACCCCGGACCCCGCGACCCGACGCGGCGTAGGCATCGGGTTAAGTTACAAGCGGATAGCGGTAATTTTTTTAAAAGCTCAGCAAATGACTGATGAAAATCGATGAGTCTATATGTGAAGGATTTTAGGGCAACAGATTAAAAAGCATGTACCACCCTTTCCTTGCTGGCCCATAAGATGCATTTTCAATCCTCTAGTAAAAGTACCCATGAAATCCAAAATACCTCCTATACCTAGTAATAAAAAATATATTTTTCGTCACACCTTATTCCCTGATAACTGAAATGGCACACATACTCATGTTGATTATCCTCTGTTTCGGTACTGTAACTAATGCTTACATAGTGAGAAAGAGGGCATACAGAGTACTAACATCTATCCGTTGCACGAACACAATAGAAATTTTAAGTGCCATTAACAATTTAAATTAACATAAATTTTTCGTAAATAAAACAACCAAAGCTTTGGTTGTGTTATTTACGGCACCAGGTAGGGCGTATTTAATAATTCGAATTCCGCATTCTTCTGTGAATTGAGCTGTAACGTACCTAGCCTTGGCTTCGGTAGCTTTCCGAAGTATTCGAAACGCTCAGTGGCTTTTCAAGTTCAGTTAAAGTTCCCTTCCAAGAGATATAGCACAAACATTAATTATAATGCTCATTCCGTAAGCGGTGGGTACTCGAGATTAGATAGATTGGTGAATTCTTCGTAAAAATAATTCGAGATAAACTGTTATAAAAAGATACATAGACAATCAAAATTCAATACGATTACTTTTGTTTTTGCCCCGTTAGTCGAGTAAAAAGAGGTTTTTGAGTGAAGGATGCGGTTATGCATTATTGGGGGGATGATGGTAATAGGAGGTGTGTGTGGGATTCCGGAAACTGTAGAGATGAGAGAACTGTAAAGATGTCGATCTTGGGGTCCGATTTCGGATTTAGTCGACCTAGAATGTCTTGACTTATGAACTTTTTAAAACCACCAAAATAAGTTGTTGTTTAGTTCTTTCTTTGCCGAAGAAATGTTTCTTAGAAAAATAAGTTCTAAATAAGTATACCTTCCCCGAAGTCGAAGGCAAAAGCTAGTTATACTATGCTGGTAATTTAAATACATACGTGGAAAATATTAAATGTGAAACAAACATGTGTGTAATAATAAGATTCAGATTATAACAAAACATTGATTTTGTTAGTGTTATAGCCGAAAAGAAAAAAAACACTTAATTAAATTTTAAGAACCTAACAGTATCTCATCAGCGAGCTAATACGAGTATTTATTTTTAATTTAATACGACCAAAACTCGACATCGGAGATTTACATAAAAATAAAACGGTTATTCGGCGGAGCGGCTGGAAATGTCAGGGGTCCCCAACCTTCGGCCCGCGGTGAATCAACATTAGCATCTGCGACCGTCCCACGACCCGCCCGACCCTGTGACCTTCACCTTGCCTGGTATAGGCGACGAAAATTTTTCACTCATTTCGAACGGGTTTTTAACATTAACAGAATTTTAAGTATCAATAAATTTGCCAGTTTAAGCTTATAAAACTTGCCTGTTACCATATTTTTAATAAAAAAAAAAAATTTGTTTCGCGTGAAGAAATATTTACTAAGTTGGGTTTTTAGAATAAATAATTTTGAAAGATATGAATATTTACTATTATATCGCCTGTGTGATTAATAACAGCCTGTAAATAAATGTATAATTTGGTTAACCAATGAGTAAACTCGGAATTCGAGTCATCAATCGTTTCTCCAACTAAATTACAAGATAAATTATAAATCCATACTGTATTTTGAATTATATAATAAAGTTAACTGAACTAACCATGCTTAGTGCAGCAGATTCAATAGCGTTCGTGCACTTACACGTTTTCAGTCATGCATATTACAATACTAATACTTATCCTAATACAATACAATAGTGCCGTGACCGTTGGCAGCATTGTCGCGATTTCCTGGCTTAAAAAAAATTCTTCAACAAAGGAGGTCAGGTATATTTTTTTTAAATTGAAATGGTCAGGTATTCGTTTGCAGTGTCCCTTCCCAGAAATGATGGATGCAGTAAATGCGTTTTTGCGAAAGGTTTATAACCTCTGTCGTGTTTGTTGGATTGATACAAGGTGTTTATGTCGTAGGGATAAGGTTGATATTACAGTAGCACAGTACCGATACTGTATTTGTTTTGATGGTGTATGTTCGAATGTCAGTACTTTGCGACTCGAAGTGGCCAAATTTTCGGTTGAGTTTTTTGCCGTGACTGGGACGCATTGTGCTTACCTTCGAGGTGCAGTGGGTTGTAAGCACTTGCTTCGTTGAATGTTTAATTACTGCATTAATTTGTATTTAATATATTAAACCTATATACTAAGGTCCACTTATAGGAAAATGAAATCTAGATATAAACTATATATTTTTTTATTACTTAAATACATACACACAGATACATACATATATATATTTAAATAGGCCCGGTCAGAACACCAGCGCTGGAGCAGTCCCTGATGCAGCATATGCTGATTAACCGTCATTGTGTAGTCCTTTATAATTATTTTCTGTACTCTGTGTTTGTTTGTTCTTTCTTTGTTTTTTATTCTATATATAGTGTTTGTTTGTTAATAAATGTTTTTCTTTCTTCCTTCTTTCTAAATATTCGACAGTTTGAAACGTCATTTACCCGTAGTCAAATTTATCCCTTAGTCGTAAGGGTGAGTTTTTTGGACCGTAGTAATGGTTACCTCGATAGTTAAAATCTAGACAATGTGAGTTGAAGTGATTAAAACATAACCCAGGAATCTTAATAACAGTAGGTACAGTCAACTCCTGAAGTACTTATGTAACCACTTTTGACAGTAAATTATTTTTATTAGAAGGAAATATACATTATCACCTCTAAAATGTGTATTCTTATTTTTGTACTCGATTTTACGTAGAGGAGCTGTGACGCCATATCAACAATTTTCAGCGGCTTCGTTGCATGCGGTCTCAAAGTATGCAAAGGTACCTTTAAACGCCACAATGTTTTGGTTCATTATTGTATTTTGACCTCTAAACACGTTACAATAAAGGTATTTTTAATATAATCGGTAGACGCACCAATAAACGGTGCGCTTTTTTTAATTCTTAAGGATCAGTGCCAGCCCTATGTCGTGCTTTAAAAAATCAGTAATAGAAAGTCCATTTTTAGGATTGAGTCTCAAGTATTTAAATTAATATTGTGTATTTTGAACACAGAATCGATTTAAAATCGATCTTAAATCGATTTTATTTATAAATATTTATAAAAAATTCTTACAATTATAGTATAAGGAAAAATAAGAGTCAATTCATTGGCACAATCTTTGTTTGTGATTTATAATAATAAAATCCAAAAGATGAAACGAAAATTATTGATTTCGTACATTTAAAAAAATCTAGGGAATTATGAAACATTTGTGTTGTATTGAGGCACCTAGAGTTCGGCTGATATTAAAATATTAAAATTATGCAAAAACTGTTCATATTCCTATCGGTGCATTGCGTTGGTTTCGCATTCTTCTCATGTGCACCTGTTGTTATTGGTTAATAATAAGGTTTTGTTTCATAAAAAAATTGGGTTTGCCACAAAACCCTCAGTAATTATAGAATTTGCCAACTAATCCTTGATAATTTAAAATTGCCTTGAGGCATTGGCTGTTTGAATTGACCGACGGCCCCTAATAGGTTGGGGACGTTTCTTTTGGGGGTTATAATACTTATTATATTTGTCCCGGATAGCCTTCTACCTGGACGCCAAAAGGAACGTAGCGTAAACTCTTTCGAGGCTCACTGTACAAGTATTAATATTTAAAGGGTTGTAAAGCCTGTAACAATATTGTTTTGTAAAAGTAAAAAGGTTGTATACCTGCGTTTGTTTGTAAAGAGAAGTTTCTGTAAATACTTATGGCTATTCTTACTTTTGGCGACAAAGTCACCTCGGAAAATCTGACATTGGTCATTAAGTCTGGAAGATTAAAGTTGGTTTTGTTTTGTCACTTGGGGAATGGGCGTTGATATGGTGTTTCATATCTTTTGTATCTATTGTGTTGATACGAAATTCCAATTTCGAGTGAACAGTTCCAAATGTTCTTGATTACACCTTATTGAATTATTACAAGAAAACGTGTGTGGACTGTATATTCTTGAATAAGGACGGCGGTGAGAAAAACCGATCCTATATATTAAACAATGTTACTATAGCATAAAGATGAATAATAAGATAAAGGTATTACAAAACATTACTGTAAATTAAATAAAAAGAACATATATTTGTGTTATGCATTAACAAAAACAATTAAAATCGTGTAACAAAAAAAATAAAAGTAAAATTAATGACAATACAGTGACTTGTGCACTTCTGTACCAAAGCCGTCGGCGCACCGGCGACGAACAAAAGACATCAACGCTTCACACTTACCCAATAAACTATCAATTGTTGGTTATCGAACAAATACTATACAAATTGTTGTAGCATACTCATAAATTTCATTAATTCTACAAGGAAATATTTGTACTTATATATTCTTGGTAATAATAATAAGTGCTTAAAGCTAAATATATTTTTTATGATTTTTATTATCACGAAAAAATCAGTCTCGCCACCTGCTACATGGGGACTTAAGATATCTGGCGAAATGTGGATGTAAACACTTCTGCTTACCCCTTCGGGGATGTGTACTCAATGATATTGCGTTATGAAAAAAATAATTGAAAATGAAATTTTTCGTCACTATCATAGTAACATGGATTTTATTTGAAGTACAATAGAAGTATAGTAGAAAGCGTTGTCTTCCATTGACAACCATTGATGATAGAATTGGCAGATAAATGTTATTAATGAAAAATTGCCAGATAAAGTAGGTACAGTTAGCTTTAAACACTTCCTGCCAATCCTTCCAATGGTTGGCTGGCATTTAAAGTTCTAAGTAATAAAATTGTTATTGTAAATGTATATAGAAAATATAAATATTTCGCATGTATAAAATACGAACGGGTCTCTTCCTTCCAAGAGGTCAATAGTTTTAAGTAAACGACATAAGAAAGGCCACTGCGCTTTTTCGTATAAAAATAATGAAATAAATTTTTGGTTGCTAAATATTTATTTGGTATTAACAGTAAAGATAAGGATTATCGTATATATTTATTTATTCTATGTATACTTCTGTATTAAATAAACATTTTCATTTGTAATTAAGTCTCAATTTTCGGTGTCGATGAACTTTTATTTGACCTTTTGTATACGAATAGGTATAAACAAGCCAAATTATAAGCAATTACAATTAAGTAGGAAAAATATTGATATAATTTGTTTTAGCTTAGCGAGGCAACAACGCTTTCGCGTTAAACGTTAATATTTATGTGTTTTAAATAAAAAGTAAGTCTTTTTCAATTTAAAAACAAGTGTTTTGACTACAGTAAAATAACTTACGATCGTCTAGTTCTTCTTCGTAGTCTGAAAAACATCTTTCTTCCTTCAAAGCCTGGTTGTCTGGCTGCTGGTAAAACCTTTCCGATTTTATATACATTTTTAAGTACATCACATCAGCTTTCAATAAGTTTCCACTTAAAAAACACAACAAAACAGAACTGTTTTCATTAAAAATAGTACACTTTCATCAACACTTAGTTTGAACGATTAGTCTTTAAAAATCAAAAAGGTTTTATTTTATGACACTTGAGTTCCAAATAGTCAGAAACACAAGTCGAATTAAGAAAAAAAAAACACTTCGCGTCAAAAACAAAACACGGTCGCCGTTCTATGTTTAAACGGGTGTCGTTGTAATAGTAATCGTATGCGCGTCGTGCGCGTTGCCTGAGCGCGCGTCTCGTCGGACGCTCTGTCGCGCACTGCCCCGACCCGCGCGAACCTTTGATAAAAAAAACAGGTAGTGCCGTAGTCGTTCTGATTTCGGCCTGCGGAATTTCCACATGACAATTTCTCGGTTATAATAATGTTAGAAACATGTGTTGTTGTTTTTTTTTACATTTTATATACTTGCATGTATGTATAGGAAATTTTTCTTCTAATATTTGACTTGCTGATGAATCATTGTTTGTGTACAATTTATTATTTCTATACACGTGTATCATACACAATAACGTAGATTTTTCATAAAATGTCTTTGCTGTGTTTGTGTTTTTTTATTATATATATATATATATATATAAATATTATATATATTAATATTATTATATATATATTTTATTGTTATAATGTTTAATTAGAGTGTTCAGTCAGTTCAGGTATGTTATAAATTTTTATGGCTCCATTAATTTAATGCATTTCATTATGTCAATAAATGTCTAAAAGCGTGATCCTTATTTATTGTTTGTTTAAGGTCGTAAATTCAGGTATCCATTTTTATTACCAAAAATATAAGGAACTTTTTCTAAGAGTTTGTTAACGTCTATCTTAAATTAAAATCACTGTTATGGAACCATAGAAACCTGTATAAGTCAACGTTATATTTAATCTATACATAGAATAAAACTGTATAGGTAGAATGTCTGTACATAGAATAAAAATGCTTAAAATCAAGTCATGGGGGTGTAAAAAGAGGGAAAATACGAAAACATTGTTTTAAAATTTTTGTTCCTCTGTCTGTTTGTACGGACTAATCTCCGAAATGTCTGGACCGATTTCAGTAAAATTTTGCATGGTTATACCTTATTTTAATAATATACCTTACTTTTTATTTCAGAAAATTATTGGGTTCCCGTGGGATAGTAAAAAAAACCATAGTAACCGCGCACGAAGTCGCGGGCAACAGCTAGTTTATAAATAGATTACTCATAATTTTAACCGAGAGTCATAGAATTCTAATTGAATACTAATTGATACCACCTTTAATGATACAATACAATTTAGTAATAGGTACATTCATATCATATCATCACGTCCTTTTTTCCCAAAGGGGTAGGCAGAGGTACATTTCGCCAGATATGTTAAGTCCCCATGAAAGGTGACCAGCCTGTTGCCGGGCACAATGTAGGGAAAGCGATATTTACATAAAAAAAATACTAATAATAGATGTATCAATAAAGATAACAACTTAATATAATATGTAAATCTCAAAATCACATTATTCATCATAAGTTTAATATTTCCCTATAAATGTTGAACATCGTTTAATACATTTAACAATATAATTACATTACCATTTTATTCAAATGGATATATAAATTATGTAATAGGTTGGGGAAAAAGTTTCTTCGCATTTTTTAAGAAAATTCAAAACATTTTTTAATATAGTTTATTTACATTTAACTAAAGTATGTAGGTACTATTTTGTTCGATAACTTTTTGCCACCTTGTAGGTAGGGACATGATCCCATTGCTATAGAAATTTTGGGACTTCTGGTCAAAATACCGCGACAAGTGGTTTTGGCAGTCCTCTCGTGATGTTAACCTGACACTGCCTAAAGAATTCCGAAGAGACCGAAACAGGTGGAAATCTGAAGGTGCAAGGTCAGGACTATACGGCAGATGCATTAACACCTCCCAGCCAAACTCTCTTAATTTTTGCTGAGTGGCTAAAGATGTGTGAGGTCTAGCGTTATCATGATGAAAAACCACACCCCTTCTGTTGATTAATTCCGGCCGCTTTCTCTCAACTTCTTGCTTTAATCTCATCAGTTGTTCGCAGTAGAGTTCAGAATCGATGGTCCTGCCTGGTGGTAACAGCTCATAATGAATAATGCCCTTCCAATCCCACCACACACATAGCATCACCTTGTTGCGAGTTAACCCGGGTTTCGCCACAGTCTGTGAAGCCTGACCGGCCTTTGACCACGACTTTTTCCGCAAGTTCTTGTCGTACGTGATCCACTTTTCATCACCAGTTATCAGCTTCTTCAAAAATGGTTCGGTTTCATTACGTCGTAATAAAGAATCACAAATGAGTACACGGTTCATTAGGTTTCTTTCAGTGAGCTCGTGAGGTACCCAAATGTCAAGCTTTTTTGTGTACCCAGTTTTTTTCAAATGCGCCAAAACTGTTTTGTGGTCAATTCCCAGTTCTTCAGCTACGTCGTAACTACTGACATGCCGATTTTGCTCCACTTTTTCAAAAATGGCATCCATTTTATCTGTAATAGGGCGACCAGAGCGACGTGCATCTTTGACATCAAAATTTCCGGATTGAAAACGCTTAAACCAAATTTGTGCTACTCTCACAGACACTGCACTAGGTCTATAAACATCGCAAATTTTTTTCGCGGCTTGCGTTGCATTTTTACCTTTTTTGTAGTAAAATTTTAAAATGTATCGAATTTCTTCATTAGATTCACTCATCTTGGCGGTACGAAAAACAAATGAAAATCACACATTTTCCTAATTTGAATTTGGAATTATGTTCTTTAAAATTTAAACTTTCAATGATACCAAAACCAGCCAGATACAAATAGTATAGCCAAAGAGATTTTATTACAAGTTTATACATACTATAATGCGAAAAGACTTTTTCCCCAACCTAATATATTATCGGCCGACTCCCGTATTACTGAATGCTATAATCAGACAAATGGATAGTTTACATCTGAAATTATGTTATTTCTTGATCAGTTATTCTGTGCTAGTCAGTTATAGGGCGGGTAAAAATAGAATATGTTTTCGATAATTCACTCAGGTCTAATTGAAGGAATTACCTTTGCGAGACAATAAAGTTACATAATTTAAATGACAACAAATTATATATTAAGCTGTGATTGATTATGCGTGTAGCTACTCTCTTTTGTGTGATATCATTAATTTAAAATTCTTTCTTAGGTGAATAAGGTCCACTGTGAATATCTCGATTGAGTACTAAATCTCGTTTTTTTTCTATATTTATAGATTTACTGCAATTCAATTTAATAGCAAAAGGCTGACTACGTATACAATTATTATTATACTATCACACGTAAATGGCTTGAATAATGAAGTTTTAATGTTTGCTTTTTTTAAGAAAACCATTCTCAACGATTGTACGTATTTTGAATGTGTGTGTTCAATAGGCAGATGTGGATGCTCCTTTAGGAGTTCCTAATGAATGACCTGCGCTGCGCCCACGCACATTCTTCCGTCGGCTTATGGAAATGTCAGCGCTTGATAAAATATTAATAAAATTTGTTTTAGATGTATAGGGTTAATTGATTATATATGTGTTTTGTGTTATATTATTTATTATCTTCTCACGGTACGTCCAGTACTGGACATGGGCCTCGCCAAGGATCTTCGTGTTAATGGTACTGTGCTGTCTTGATCCAGCGGTAACCTGAGAAATTCCGTGTCGTCATATTTTTATGACAGGCAAGCTCTTAACTTTCATTTCACCTTCTTTCTTTCTCTTTCTTCTTGTCGTCTCCTTTAGTTTGCGCCATTTCAATCCGCGGCCTGCTCAAGTCCCTCATTAGCTCAAGAAATATGACCACGTCAATACGAAAAGATACGAGTATAATTGATAACTTTCATGAGTTTGTATTCAATTGTGTAGTAATAGAAAATATACATTTTGAGGGCTGCTAAAAGCCCAAAATAAAATATAGAATAAAAAAATCTTTCGAAAATGAAGGGAAAATCAAATATGTTGCGGGACATAAACAAAGGTACCAAAGCTGTCCAGAACCGATTTCCGATATGGGAATAGAAAATATTAAATATCACAATCACGCTATTACCGATTTGGTGGTTACCCTTATTACTGTCAATACTTAGTTTGGACTTCTTAATAACTTGCGAACAAGGTATCAAATACAATTATAAATCTTCCATAATAGTTCCGTTGCTCTATTTGAATAATATAGCCATAAACTGAATGCCACAATGTAAATTATAACAAAATTTAAACTTCAAATGGAATAACAATATATAGATTTCTCATTGTTATGTCATTAATGTCACATAAATTTTGACCAACCCGGAATCAGAACCTATGGCGAAGCTATTAATAACTAAAACAACAATATGGTGGTCAAGAAAGCGAGATTAATTAAGTTAACGATACCAAATTATTCATTTGCCTATTCGTGTGTTATTAACATCTGATTAGCACCCAATCTATTGTTATTCATATTCATAAATGGGATCACGTTTATCATTAGTTTTATGTTAGTAGCAAGCATTCAAAACAATTTCTTCTTATTAAAAATGTCTTTTTAATAAAATACATTCACTTATTTTAGTTTGTTGAGAGTTGAACATGTTTTCTGACTAATAACGACATATATTATTGTTTTTTTTTCGTAAAATGATATTGATGAATGTAAGGAAGATTGCTTTGATGCTCAAAAGGATTAAGATAATAAAATTACAACATTAAGAAGAAATATGTATGCCAAAATATGTCATCTGTACTGAAAATAAAGTTGGAATTCCAATTTCACTTTTTTGGCAATATATTATGAATTATATTAGGTATAACTGTTAGTCGTAATAAAAGTGTTAGAGTCAGGATTAATGACATTCATTTTAATGGCAAAATTAATAACTTCCTTGTGAAAAACTCTAGCGTATAAAAAAGCTATAGAGCCTCCGTTATGTCCATCCTTTTAGGAATTTAGGGAGGTCATCACGAGAGCTATACTACACTCAATGATAATGTTTAACTTTAAAAGACCCATCGTACAGTCAAAACCAAAATTTAAGATGCCACCTTTTTTATTTGTCATTTTGATATCCCTTACGTCTAGTGCTGCAGAAGAAACTTTATCTATTCCGTGAGAAAATACATTATTAAAACCCTTAGAATGATAGATGAAGTGCATATTTTTGGTGGTGACTGTGTGCGGCCAGGCGCACAGTAAGTCCGAATACCCATGTACGAGGAGCTCGATGGCGTTCGTACGCTTTGCTTTCGGTGTTGAAAACAAAGCTATCTTCGCCATGGGCAGGCCTTGCATGGGAGACCAAAACTTTGTGATCTCGAGATCCTCCGTGCTTCGGAAGGCACGTTAAGCCGTTGGTCCCAGTTGCAATTGCAACCGTTTCTGCCCACTTGGGTCAGCGTGATGGTGTTACGGCCCACATTCCTCATGTGTTCTGATTAAATTACGCAGGATATTTGTTAATTTTTGACATGAATATCATTTTCATCTTAATAGGGTAGACTATAATAAGAACTATGATAGAATTAATAATAGATAATAATAATAACCTTTATTGTACTTCCAAGTTAAAGTAATGCATGGTTTGGTACAGCTTCATTTAAGTTTAAAGAAACTTGTATTAGAAGAGTACCCTCTTAGCTGTGGTACTTATTTTGTATGTTAAAAGTAAAACAGTCTTGTAATTATCGAGGGATGATTAATTAATTTAGTAAAATTAACAAGAAATAAAAAGGAAAAAGCAAAATATCGCGTGTTATCCATAATTTCGTTTATATATTTTTTTTTGAATAATAGTGTTAGTGTACTTATCTCAAACGTACACACACATCTTAAGCTGTATTTCCCACTATGTAAATCCAGTTTTAAGTGCAAATGTAAATTGTAAATGTCTTCAGCACGCACTTTATAAAGACCACTAAACGTAATGTAGGCATTGTTCTATTGGCCCTTAAAACGCCCGACATTTACCTAATGTATGCCATTGAAATCTAATAGAATTGTTTATCTATTGTGAAGCGATACCAATAAGGGAATATGTTACATAGTATACCTTAAGGGCGCGTACAAACTGACTGCGGACTGTCTATACGTTCACACTACTGTGAGAGTGCGGAAGTATTGTAAGTTTACAGCGTTATACTATTCGATTACGGGTTTACGGATAGAGGAATTAATACAAAATCGGATGAATTTCCAGAAGTATTACCATGAAAATAATTTTCATTTTTTATAGAAAATTTTATGCAAAGCTTGAGTTACCGGCCGGTAACTGTATGTACCTACTGGGGAACCATCGTTGCGCATTGGTAGGCCTCTCATAATGTGGAATGTTGAACAGAAAACAGACATCTGGTAAGAATCGATCATTGTGGAGAAACCCTCGGAAAAGTTGTAAAGAACAGCTGGCTCGTAGTACAGCTAATGTATATTGCTTCGAAAATACATCGCAAATGTAACCATTGGTCAAGCTGACGTCGCAGATTTTGGTATTTCCATTGACGCCATTGGCTCAATTTTAACTATTAGTTTGAATATTACTGGTTAACATTAGTAACGAAATCGATCGAAATAACCATTTCGATTAATTGATATCAAATCCTTTTAAAAATCGGACAGAATCTGGCACGACTTTTGGTTGATCAAATAAGTTAATTAAGCAACGTTGTAATGAGATACTCTACGTCAATGGTGGTCCAGATGAACTGATAAACGAGGTATCTAAAATAAGTTTTAGGTACTAAGGCGAAACGAAAATAAACAAACAAATTCTGATTCATTTGATAACAATTTCGAATGGTATATCGAGTATTTGAAATTTTCTCTAAACTACATAGGATAAAATTCTTACACATATAGAACTAAAATTTTTTAACCAAATTTTACAATTAAACTTTTAAAAATTAAACTTAGAAACAAATAAACTTCGAACATCAGTGCATAAAAAATAATTTGAAATTTCCTTCCAGTAATACTTAAATAGCAAAAAATATATTTATTCGATTCCTAATATAAAAAATATCTACTTCAATAAATCGATTACAGACGACGATAGAAATTATGTTTCATTTGAAGCCCTAACTTATTTATTACGATGATATTTAAGAAATCTGATGTTCGATTTCGCTACTGACTTTGTGCCAAAAAATATCTTTAAATAAGAACTTATTTGGATCTTGAGGTAATTTTCAGTAAAAGGGGCAAAATGCTCTAAGTTGTAAGCATTTATCAAATGGCCAGCTTATTCTCTCGCCTCAAAATTATATCTGTTATTCTTAATAACCTAAAGTGATCTTTTATATTTTATCGATACGATTACACCCATAAAATTAAGTTGGTATAAATTTGCATGGCCTGCCAGCCAGTCGCTGTATTCAGTAGTATCGAGCCATTAATCTAAAAGTGCTCTTACGCTTGTCTATGAATAAGCTGAGCAGTACTAAGAATAATATTAATAATATTATAAGGTCAGAAGGCGTGCGTGGGCCGGTACGACGGGGTGGAATGTACGCCGCCTCCATGACATTATACTACCATAAGATATAACTATCTATTTTTGAGCATTAATATTTCACTCATAATAATAAATAATTAATTAATTTGTCGCCATAGTAACGATGTTTTAAGCATTTTTGTGTTCCGGCAATCAGAGGTAAGATAGCCAGTTCCTCAGTTGTTGAGGATTACAGGTGAAGCTCGCTTCCACCTTCGGCCTTATTGTCACTTACCATCAGGTGAAATGAAGGTCAAGAGCTTACCTGTCATATGTAAAAAAAAAACCAATATCTTTAGACTTTCAGCAACTAATGCTGCTTGTGTTATACTAGAGGATGGATAAATATATTTAATCGATAAATACATATTACTATAAAGTTTTCAATAAACATCCAAGACTGGATAGCAACCCGCTAAAACTGTATTTGTCACACAAACATTTGCCCTCACCGGGGATCGAACCCGGAACCACTCGAAATGGCGACGCCTTGAAACCGGCGTACAGACCACTCGACCACGGAGGTCGTCAAAAGTAAATGTGTTAGAAATTAAAAAAAAGAAACATAATTACATAACGCCCTCGGGCCTCATTTGTAGTTGCAAAATATGAATGAATTTGTCACACATAAAGAGCTGTCCCTACCTACTTAGAGTGGAAGAGAACATGAAGAAGGAAGTAAAATGTATTATAATAATAATTATTATATAAACGAAGTCACTCAGTGTGACAGGTGGTGAGCGACGGGCTCACCACCTGTCACACTGAGTGCAGTCACTGCTTGGTGAAGCGCGGACTATGGCAATGGACTGCTTTTGTGGTGCTTTTGCCTAGTCTTAGAGGATAATTGCCGTGAATATATGTATTTATATAGAAGCATACTGAGAATCTAGTATTCATCGTCATCAGCTGAGACCGGGTCCAAATTGACAATTTTTGTGTGTTTGTTATATTGTTCTTTTTTCATTGTATCCTATACCTATTTGTCTCTTCTTTTGTTTCGCATGTGTACGTGGTCAATAAATGTTTTTCTTTCTTTCTTTCTTTATTCGTTCTGTACAATATACAATTGTACAGCAATTGCTAAATGTATAATTGCAATATTTTCGATGCAGCAAGATACGCTTAGTTGTGTAATGCTTTCTTTGAATCAATTTTATTACAAATTTTACAGTAGTTAGATTCTGGTTGTCGCGCGTGTCGGTAGTTAGGGATCCAGTGCCTGAGAAAGTTATACCAATGAACGGTGTCCAGCCCCTTTATTCTAAACTGTCGGTTCACGGATTCGATTTGGAAAGTCACGTCCCGTCTCGCTCTAATTCGTCGCAATAAAAAGTGACAGGAATAGAGATTCCGTGATTCGTTTAGTTTCCGACAGTTTAGAATAAGGGGGCAGGTACTAGAGTAGTTTTTTTAAGTTAAACGGTCGGCGTCCTAACGGTTCTCCTGCTGTGCTGCGCACAGGCCGTCCTACACAAACGTATCGGCCGTAACCACCAAGTCCGGATTAATGGGTAGAAACTTGAAACCTGCCTTCTAAATCACGGAGGAACTCTATGTTAGTTTTGCTCACATAGGTTCTAACCATGGCGAAACTTGCTTTGAAATTTGCAAAATCGAAACCAAAGCAGATAGTTAGGTGCATAACTATAGGTACACTTTTCATTGTAAATGACTGTTATTAGAAGGGAAAAAAGATTGTCATCTTTTAAAATGATTACCTATACACTTGACTTTACGAACCACTACGCCACCTCCTCTATTCAGTTGATATTATCATGTTAAATAAATTGTATCGGTGTAGATGTCCTTGTGTGAATAATTAATAACAGCACGGTTTTCCGTGTTTCAGATACTAGTGTTGTCGATAGCGTTATCGATAAGGAACTATTCGATAAACAAGAGAGGCTTGTATCTGGAGCGGCTACGATAGCGAGTCGAGGGATCGAGTTACGAACCGTGTATTTAAGTTCAATTAAATGTCGCTGCTTAAAAAGCAACTTTGTTTTCAAGGCCTATAGCGTAATACGAAAGGTTCAGTAACCAGAATACAAATAATTAGCGACTCAAGTTCAAATTTTTAGGTCGTGTGATTATTTCTGCGTATTCAACCAAAGCCGATTATTTTTCAAAATTAAGTCATTAAATATTTGGTGTTTTTCAACGCTTACGTTGAATCGTTACGTTTTGTGCGCTTACGATTAAGATACTACTTAATACTAATAAAGATTTTATACTGCATAATACTCATAAAGTCTGAAATTTCGCATCAAATTATATATCGGCCTCTTAAACTTTTTGTCCTTTTCTTGTACCGCTAATTTGTACTATGTCATCGTGGTAGTATTAATGTCATCTGTCCGTTTATTTGGTCGCGCATTACGCAAACATTACTGTAAATAATTGAATCTAGTTTGTGGCGTGTTCCCATCATTACAGCTAATGGCGCTAATTAAAGCTTTACCTCAATCTACTTCATCCAATTCTAAATTCAAAAATTCAAATGCTGTTTAATCTGTGGTCTGTGACAAAGGCGCACTGCTAGTCTGCCGGCATTGAGAAGGCCGCGCGTAGGCTCGCGCAGGAATGCTGCGACATTTCGCTCACCAGCTGACACTATAATGTGCTACAATTGAATTGAGGTAATCGTGCATAAATTACTGCTTAGTTTACGGTTACATTTCTTACGTCTGTTGTGCTGTGATTTCGTTTGTTTACCTGAAAAGAAGAAGTTCAATTAGTATATTTCGAGTTGTGCCATCTTTTTGTGGTTAAAATAAGCGCTTTTATTGTATTTGTCGTAAATGGTTTTGCTTTCATATATTTTTTTAAAATAACAATATAATTATAGTTAATTAAACGCTCAGTTAAATCAAGAGAAGACCTGGATTCCACATTCCATGGAGCAGATATTTGTGTGCTGATTACGTAAATGTGATCTACAGTCATATGTTTAAGAATGTCTATCTCTAATAACTATATGTACGCCTAAAGGAAATACTTCTTATATTTATGATTTATCTAGTTGGTATACATAAATGAAGTGGGCAACCTGCGTACTATGAGTAAATATTAAGACTGAATATTGTGACTAAAACTAAAAAATAAAAGTCCAAGTCAAAGAAAGTTGCGTTACGCTCATAGCATAAACTGTGCCGCTCTCGATCTAGCAAAGGCAATGCAGTAATATCAATACAAAGCGTATCTTAAAGATACGTTGTCACGCTCCACATATTGTCTATAGTACCGCTCTCAATCTAACCAAAGCAGCAGCGACCTTTACCTTATCAGCCTGGTAATGGATCGCCCCGATCACTAGCGTATTACCATTACCTTAATCTTTGTGTGACACTCCACTCACTTTCTCTCGCGGTCAGAACTAATTTTGTTGTTATTAGCTACAATCTTATGCCCCTGATAAGCAGTGTCAATTATAATGGCTAGAGTTGGTTGAGTAAGTTCATTCCGGTCTGAGGTTGGACTTTCAGTTAGCGGTTTTATGATTAATATGATTGGTTAAGGAATGCTTCTAAAGTTACGCCTTTATTCTAGTTGTTCACGGTATCACTTGATACGGGAGCCGGCATATTTTAAAAAATATGAGAAGAGTAAAGGGAATCATTAATATCAGCACCATAATCATGCCTGTATCTATTTTTACGGGATCGGGGCAAATGAGCAGACTGGTCACCTGATGGTAAGCAACTACTGCCCGCCCATTGACACTCGCAACACCAAGGGACAAGTGAAAGGTAACAAGTGAATTGCCGGCCTTTTAAGTGGGAATACGCTCTTCTTGAAGGTTTTCATATCGTAATGGTCCGGGAATACTGCTAGTGGAATACAACCAAACGTCTACTAAGTAGGTACCTCCAAAGGTGTTAATCTAATGTGTGCTTAGATAACAAGGCGCAAGCCTCTTGTCCTGAATCGGGCACAATATGGATGGGGTAAGCGAACAGAACAAATGGCGCTTTTTTAGTTCACACTCTTGGTGCAGGCGGTAATTCAACTGTCACGAAAAACGAGAAACGAGGTCTGCTGTTCTTTATAGAAAATACCTCAAATAATCTTCCATTCAAAATGAAATTAAATATTGGGTCCTTACCTATGAAATTGGTGATTTTATTCTGTCTTAGCAATTTGTCCGTAACTTTTAAGTTTCAGAAAATTCTTATAAAATAATTGCCTCTTCTAAAAATAGACCATATATTTGAGCTCGTATTATTTAATATGATAATTTTTTGTAAGTTTAATTGTGTTAAAATTAGACACAAAGACAATTATTTTTAACTGTCTCCCGAATACATCATTGGATTTGCATTAACATAAAAACGATAAATAATTTTTATCAAGCGTGTTCACACACATATTGCTAAAGCTTGTCTAATGATACATGCCAAATATTATTATCTCTGGATTTGTCGTTGTGAAGAAAACTGATAAAATGTTAGTATGTAAAATGCAGACATCCCCAAAATCTCCATACAAAACACCAATTTCATAGGTAAGGACTTAATAATTATGTAACTCTACCTTACCCAGTAACAACTCTAAGGCCTACGGTCTAAATAAAACAAAAATTCTTAAATAAATAAGCAAGAAACTATTATATTTAGCGTTGAAAATTGTCTTCTTGCTTCAATAAAATTTGTGTGGTCTGGCCCGATTTAACATGTTGCCTCCAACAATATGACAAGCGCACTAAAATGTTTTTGCAAGTCGTTATTAAACGACCATAGAGCTAGGATCTGTGATTCACGCAAGTTAGTTAAAGTGTAGGGTTATCATTTCTCCAGACGTCTCCGGAAAACTCTGGAGGCCGGACTTTGTTCAACTTTTTCCGGAGTTTCGGTTAAGAAGACCATTAAGCCTTATCCAGCTAATCATAAGGAGGTGCTGAGTCTGTTGTTGATTGTTGAGCATCTAATTTTTATAACAGAAAATGACATAATATATTTATGAGACCATTATGCTCTAAAATTCAAGAAAAGAGACCATTATGCTCTAAAATGTCCGGATTTTATTAAAAAATCCTGCTTTTTGCCAGGACTTAAAATTTCTAAATGGTAACCCTGCTTACGTAGAACTACAAATAGCAGAAACTAATAGATTGCCATTTATCGCAGGCGCACGTTTAACGTTTAAATCCGACTTAAACTCATGATTAATTATGATGACGATTAAATAGATCTAAACAGTATGTTAGCTACACTGTGGCTGTATAATGGGAACAGTCGGTGCAGTAAACTATAGTGATGTGACCTACAATTAGGTTAAGTGTTCAATAAAGTAAGGTACGCCATACCTATTTTATATTACTTATCATTAGGTTGTATACCTAATTTCGGACCATGTATACCTACCCACAACTCATGCCATGAAAGTATTTTGGTTTCAGCGGAAGTGTCCGTGAAGATAGGATCTGGCTAATCAGAGCCCCCAATTTGAGTTGTCATTATAAAAAACATAACTTTTTTAGTTGCGTTAAGAATTTCTATGGGAAACGTCAAAAGCGCCCCTAGCGGAAAATAGTTGAATTCACGTTTCTGATATAAATTGACATTCATATTTTTTTCCTGTATTCCTCAACAACTGAGGATCTGGCTATTTAACCTCTGATTGCCGGAACACAACAGTGCTATAACAATGTAATTATGGCGACCGATTTAGGTAAGACGGTGGTAGCTAGGCAGGCGGGCTCAGAAACCCTACCACTAACCAAACCGAGCAGAAAAACTCCTGACAACATGGGGAATCGAACCCTGGACCTCCCGATCAACAACCGGTGGTGTCAACCACTGGACCAGAGAGGCGGTCAAAATCATGTGATTATATCATGTGATTGGGATCCATAGTGTATATACTCGCAGGACCTACGTTACCCCTAATAATGAAGTTAAAGCTAGTGGGTTTGGTTTGTTATACTTAAAGCAAGTTCGGAAGCTGAATACAACAAAGAAAAATAGATTTATGTTATGAAAAGGGAGTTTTGTTTTCTTTTAATATATCTTTTAATACCTACAACACATGCGTAGTAAACATACCCTTTGCTCATGTGTACTGCGTCGTAATAACTGGGCGAATGTATGGGAGTTACAATAATTATTGGCTTCATGATCGTAATTTTCTAGTTAATGAAATATCTAATAGATTAAGCCACGTTCCGAGGGTAATTGAATATTTTGCCGCACTATAACGCAGATACGGTCGAGGAAGTTACTCTAAAGTTATTATCCTTTTATCGTTTCTATAGTTCTAAATAGTCGACCGCCTGTAGCGAGCTTTAACTCAACACTTTAATAAGCAATGAATGAATTAACTATAATTGCGTCACCAGAAATATGGGCTGCGCTAAATACTCAAGGGTCTATTAGTGACGTGTAATTATTGTACTTAGTTCAAAATTGTAAATATTTCGTTTCAAAGGCAAGGATATCAGAGAACCGTTTCCATTTTGACACTCAGTACGTTGGTTTGAATTGTGAACGCCCGTATTTTCGAATCGAGTAAAAGTATAATATTTGTATACTTAAAAGAGTATGAGTATTATGAATATGCAGTAATGTATCTCGCTTGTGTTGTATTAGCATTTCTGAAGACCGGCGGGAGATCTGGCGAGCGTTGCAGGGAGTTGCTGGATGCGACCATCGTAGTGAGGCATTAGATTTTTTTAAAATTTTGTTTTTAATAACAATAAATTATCCTATATTCTTTAAATAGCTAAGAAATAGTTATTTATGAATGTATTGCCTGCGTTATAAGACCAAATTTTTAAATAAAGACAAAAGTAAACACCCAATGAGAGAAATCAATAAGATTAAGAGGATAACAACGAACTTAAAATGATCATTCAATCTAGGGTTATGCGTATTGTAGATGAGTGCTCGCGAAAGACATGGATAGATAGATCACTTGGATGCAAATGCCTAAAAAAATCAATATTAATTTCATGATAGAAGAGACTGGCTGAAAAACACTTTTCAAGGGCTATTTTTTATGTAAACAGGGGGCAAACGGACAGACGGCTCACCTGATGGTAAGTGAATACCGCCGCCGATAGACATCTACAACACCGGAGGAGTTGCAGATGCGTTGCCGACCCTTAAGGAGGGAATACATTATATAAATAGGGCTATATAAATAGTTGAAAACAAACAGGGTGTGAGAACTATAAAATTAGAATATCTCCATGCTAACAGAATTCGATTCGAATGCAAACATGTGTTACATTCTCAAGTACACACTAATAAGTTGATGATCGAGCACTCACCTCACAGCAATTACGTTAATGAAAACTATTCGTAACAAATTGTTTTAATTAACACCTAGTATAATCCGTATCACATGATTGAATCTGATTAGTTTTATGAGTACTTAATACTTGTGAAAGTTAGCGTTATTTAAGTGAGAGCTGATACTTTGTACGCGTAGTCGGCCGGTTGATCTCTGCAGAAGCTTTTTCTTTGTAATGTTGGTAATTGTTGTCTTTTGTTGCTTGTTATTGGTTCAGCCATTGCACAGGTATTGCTTCCGATTCTTTATGGGTTTCTTGAAAAGACGAAATTTTGGCGAACAATTTGGGGATGACTAGGTCAGTTTGTCTGTTGCCAAAATGGGCTTCAAACTGCTTTTGAGTTCTTATAAGTATGTAATTTTCAAAAAAACAAAACAAAATGAACTATTAATCTTTATTAAGTAAGACAGTCATAACGTCCGCAATAAAATTTTTAATATCATTAAACTTCATCTATTTTCAAAAAAACATAAATAGTCCTTGCAATTACACATTTAAATCGTCGACAACTTTGAAGAAAATAATATTGCGAAGCTTTATAAAATTCTTAGAACAAAATATTAATGAAACCTAATCAAAATAATTTACATTAGCCATAGAGTTAATAAGGCGATTAGACAGTTCACTTTTTGTAGCTGTGAAATCGTCGGTAAGGTGCAAAATAATAAATCTGGTGAACAGTAATTAGTCGGGGAAGGAACTTTAATGAGTGTGTGGTAGAAGTAGCAGTTTCCGTCTGAAAGCTGGTTAATAGTGTGGTCAATTAGCCACATTCATCACGTTCGGAGTAATTTTTATATCAATCTATCACTTGCATAGAGAGTGGGTTGTGAGAACAACCTGGTACTTCATTTTCTTGCAAAGGACATGCATTACTTGAAAATATTTGCATAATATCGGAGCAGATTTTTTTTTTCTTTTAATCTTTTAATGCAATGCGTTATTTCTTTGCGATTTCGCATATTTTTTTTGCTTTAATGATCTGAATTTAAATTGTCAAGAAATATTATATATCACCATAATTGTCAAGATACAGCTTTAATTTTATGCCAATGTTTTTTTTTGTGCAAAAAAGAAGCAAGTCTTGAGCATGTTAGTACTTATAAGTTATTTTTTTAACGTCTCTTATCTAAATCTTACTCGTGGTCTCTGCCAAGAGACATCCACAGCTGGGCATAACCTCCTCCAAATTAGACCAATACCTATAACGAAACATGCCGTATGCCGGTGTTTTTTTTAATATATCGAAACTACAAGATGATTAAAATAATTATTTTACACTGTGATACAGCATTTTAGACCCACCTAAAATAATATTCGTCAAATTTATGTAGAATTATGACAATCTGAAATCAGGGCCGCTCGCTGCACCGCGAATCCATCAAAACAGTCAACTGTATACAAAACAAAAGACAATTTTGAAACTAGGATCGCGATTGTTTCGTGTTCCTCGTAATAAATCATGTCAGACATAATAAGCCCCTAACGTGTGTCTGACCTGCGCCCACGCAGCACCGGCGACCACACTGATAGACGCACTTCAATAGCAATTTGTTTCCAAACTCAACAGGAATAAGGTCACATTTGAATTGCATAATAGTTGCGTACAATCGTCAACGTAGTCTAGAATCAACAGTGACGAATCCAACCTCTATTATTTACTGCGTAAGGGGTATTTGTGAATTACATCTTGCGGTATAACTCGGACATACAAGCATGGTCAAATCGTCCAGGTTTAAGGGTGTCTTTCCACCAGAAATGTGCAACGTTACGTTGCGTCTGATATCCACAAAAAAATGGTCGTTGGTCTACAGAGCATAGCAGTGGTGTAAATGGCTTCAAGTAAGCTATGATTTTTGTATGGAACGATGCGTGCCCTGGCTGCTTACTATGGATACGTGCTACACATGGATGGATGTTTGCTACGAATGCGATGGATGCGTATTATTTATTTTTTATTAACAGAATGAATTAATGTCTTGAGGCATTTTCTACCAGTGAACCGCCGTGCCGTACCAGTGAACCAGTGAACAGTACCAGTGAACCAGTGAACCAGTGAACAGGCGTGCCGTGTCGTGGAGGAGTTGCGAGAGAGAGTGCGGAGCGCCGCGAGGTTGACCCGGGTCTTCGCACCTTTGTTCTACGGGTGGCGGCATGGCTTAGTATTGGTGAAAACGGTCACACACGTTCGTTCACATCTTCGCTGCATAGCACATCTCTAGTGGAAAGACACCTTTATGCTCAGACGCGTAAACTGTCGTAACGTGATCGGTGTAAACTTTTGTGGGTCAACACTGCGTTGTAATCTCGCATTTCTATACATTAGGGTTGAGCACTAGACATAATATTAGTGCGTAGGCGGTCCAGTTTTCTTCGGGTCTAACGATTAATTTTATTGTTAACATACTAAATGTCAAGGTGCAGGTAGCGAAAATGTGGTATTTATATTTCTTAATAAATTATCTTAAGAGCCAATTGATAGAATGAAATAGTTTATAATTTACATCTACTCGGTGAAACTCTTGGTATATGTATTATATAGAGGCATATGAAATATTCTCAGGGTCAGTTTATAGATCCGTGGTCAATAGGTTAAAATATGGACCAATGGCGAAAACGTATGATCTCGTGATATGACAGCTTGTCCAATAGTCGAATTTTCAATTATAACTAAAGTTAAATAATTTTAGACAATTTAACCAGAACACGATGTTGCTTTAAGTAAAATGGCGGCTGTTGACAGCTGATGTACATTGTTTCGAAGGTTTTATCGCAAAAAACAGTTTGTCAAGCAGTAGGCCTAGCACGGGCCGGAGAGAAAAAGTCCCCTGAGACAAGATTACTCATTGCCTCTCGCTTCCGCGCGAACGAAGAAGCGAGAGGCAATGACGATTTTTGTCTCTGGGGACTTTTTCTCTCCGGCCCGTGCTAGGCCTTCTGGAGTCACATATTTTGGCGTTTCCATTAACGCTATTGGTCTAGATATTAACTATTGAGTTAACTCTTTTTAAGAACAGAAATTGTGTATCTACCAAAAATCAAACACAGAAATAACATTGTGGCAATCATCAATTCCTCCGGTGCCTGCCTTGTATCACCATCTACTGCAACTGTATTCCGAATTATAATACACGTACCATCCAAGAATCTCTAATTGAAAAGATTTTTTTGCGTAAGAACTAATTCTTCTTCTTCCCATTTGCCACTTTAAGTGGGGTCGGTACAACATTTGCCACTTTAAGTGGGGTCGGTACAACATTTGCCACTTTAAGTGGGGTCGGTACAACATTTGCCACTTTAAGTGGGGTCGGCACAACATGTTTTCTTTTGTTTTCTTCTCTATTACTCGTCAGCTGAACATCCATTTCTTTTTTTTTCGTATACTCAAACACTCTTTAAAAATATTTCAAAGCTAGATGCTTTACATTGACTTTAGCACGAGCGTTTATCTTTATCGAATAATTTTAGTAATACGTGCAGATGACTGAATTGAATTGTTAAATATATTATGCAAAATTTGTTTAAAAGGTTTCACATATAAGTATAATGCAATTGATTCATTAATGACTATATTATTATTCACATCAACCATATTCACAAAAAAGATTTAAACGCATAACATATAACATCGTGAATTATTTTAAATTGCTTTGTTATTTTGTTTTTAGGTTCCTCCACATTTAGTTGTATAGCCCGGTTCGTTTGTTTCAGGGGCATATCATTGGTCGTCTTTTAACGTTTTTATTACATGTAACATTATTAAAAAGCAGCTGTTTGAATAAAACAGCAGGGTTCAAGGTAAGAGTTGACTTTATTGAATATTTTAATGCGCATTGACTCATCCGAGAATAATATTGAAACTAAAAATAAAGACATCGCCATCTAAAATCCCACATGGACTACTTTATGGTTTTGATTGTGTGGTAACACTGTTAGCGAACCTATATTAATTTATTTCAATTCGGACTTGTAGACTATCAATAGTATCGTAACCCCTTGAGGGTCAAGCGAACATTGGTGGTGAAATAGTAAGATATGTTTCCATTGTGTCTAGTTTTCTGACTATTGAGAGGTAGGTCTATGTAAGATGAAAGTACTATCGTCATCAGCCTATATTCGTCCCACTGCTGGGACAGGCCTTCCTCATGGAGAAACACATGAGGAGTATGGGCCGTAACACCACCACGCTAGCCCAATGCGGGTTGACATTTTGACAAACATTTTGACCGGTGTACAGACCATTCGACCACGAAGGTCGTCAATCTTTTCAGTCGTCAGACTTTCAACTATATGCAATGGGAATGATACAAAAATTATCGTGGAAATTCGATAGCTTATGTGCATGTACCTACTCATCCTCTCGCGTAATTCATCTTCTTCTTCCTGCCTATTTCCCTCTTTTAATGAGGCCGGCACAACTAGAGGCTTCCTGTCTAGCTGCACACTTTTTCGCTTAGGATTCAGTCTGATCAGTTTTCTAAATTATGTAAAACGTATGATGTGTCTGACCTGCAGTCACCAAACTTACTGATCATTAAAAAGTAACCTAAAATATACCTTTTTCTCCATAAGCCGCTTACAGTGGAACCTCAAAGAACACAGGGTGTGGGCCGCGGGCGTGACATTTGCCCTCTAAGTGCATGTGACGTCACCGCGTGATTCAGCTGCCACCGGTGACATTTTAGAATGTTCCATATTGTTTTTTATTTGTTTTCAATGCTAATGCGATCTGCAGTAATGGGTATTATGTTGGAGTCATTTGCAAGATATTGTTTGATACGTATAAGTAATCTGCGATTCGTATATACCAATAAATGATCTTTTGCGTTTAATGTGCTTGATTAAGCGATTTGCGAGATTATTTACTGCATAAACTAGATGTTTTAATAAAAAGTGATTATCAATGTTTAAGAAATCTTTTCCGAATTACGATCTTTATTAGCAAACTTAGATATTCGTCCAATATTTAAAAAGAACAACGACAAAAAGGTTGGCTCTATAGGCAACTGATCCCTTGAAACTCATTCCACGGGATGAGTTGACCAAATATTTCAATTTTTTTTAGCCAACATATCTCACTAGCTTACCAATCGGAAGTGAAGATCTGCATAATATTTAAAATTATAATTCTTTATACATTATGTTTGCTTCCGCTTTAGAAGCAGAGCGTAAAGTCAGACAGAATTGAAACAATAGAAAGTCACATAAAAATGCGAGGTCAGCCAGCAATAAGCATACGCGGTAAATAAGATGGCACCATTGACATTTACCTCGAATACACAGTGCGTTACTTTTTATTTCGTCGCATTATGACGTTTAGCTCCATTCTCAGAAAGTCCTGCTGAAGTGGTCACCTTGACATTCGTGTCAAATGTCAACCGGCCAACGACCCGCCTCGTGATAGTTCAACGTTGATTACTCAGCTTTTTATTTTTTAATCTCTGCCTGAAACTACTTTCGGCGTGTGCGATTATTGACTCACGCTCTTTTGTTTTTAATTGTTTCTTCTGTAGCATATTTTCTTTTTTTTCGGATTCGGAGTGATTCCGAGGTTATTACATTCCGTATAAACAATAAAAAACTGGCCAAGAGCGTGTCGGGCCACGCTCAGTGTAAGGTTCCGCAGTTTCCCGTCCGTCACATTAAGTGTTGCTGTACTTATGAGTTAAAATAGCCCAAAGTACAGCTCAATCTCTCGATACAAATTGGACGATTTATGTATGTTGGGGTTTCGATGATAATTTTGGATTGTGTGCACCGATTTAAAAATAGATTTTTTTATTAGAAGAAGATATTTTTTTAGTTTTATTTTCCCGTGTTGGTTCGGGATACAAAAATAATGTAGTAACTGCTGCCCAGCATGTCGTAAAAGGCGACTAAGGGCGTATTGGGTACTGGGTCTGTGATTGTGTAGGCGATGAGCTAGCCACTTGTTACTACTCTTTCACGATTTTTCATCTGAACAAACCCAATTTTTGTATGGCTAAATGTGGTCTTAAGGAACACAGTGCTCCTTGGACTCTGCCTACCCCTTCGGGAATTACAGGCGTGATTTTATGTATGTATGTCTGTATGTATATTAGGTACCCTAATATTTTTTTGTTCCACTTTAAACTTTTGTCGGCTTGATTGATATACATATTGGTACCAATTTTCAACTTTATAGTGCTAACGGCCACTTAGATGATCCGCGGACGGACAGACAGACAGACGGACTTGGCGAAACTATATGGGGTCCTAGATGACTACGGAACCCTAAAAAGTGTTTAACCCCAATACGAGTTGATTGAACTGAGGTGATCTCAGACATAATCCTTGTATAGAAAAGCCAAATTTGAGCAAAGCGCCTACTCCATGACCCTAAATCCTGTCGTAGGTGGGATGACCTAACCGTCAAGGCGCAGTGTACAGTGACTCAGTAGGATGCAGTTTGAGGTCTGAAAGGAAGCCGTCTAAGTCTAGAGCTGAAACAAACGACATACCTACATAGAATGTGTACATAAAAGTCTTTTGTTAGCAGCTGTTGTTCTTGCCAACTGAAAATGTTCCTATAGGATTTATAAGTTCGTTCGATGGGTTATTAACCGTCACAGAACGCATAAGCTTAATCAAACACATAATTAACAATAATTGACGATATCGATAGTACATACATATAATCACGACTATTATCCCCTAAAAGTTAGTCAGAGATGAGACAAAAGCACCGCAAAAGCAGTAATTGCCATAGTCCGCGCTTCACCTTGCAGTGACTGCACTCAGCGTGACAGGTGGTGAGCCCGTCGCCGCTATAAACTATTGGATGGTTGTGCAGTTCTAAGTCCATTAGTCGCCTTTTACGACACCCAAGGGAAGAGATGGCTTGGTAGTATTCCTTTTCTGAGCCGCTACCACACGGCATATCGATAGTCTATATCGAATTTATCGAAATGCATCTTGAGGCCTGACTCGTTTAACTTTGTATTTTGATAGTGTTTTTAAGTTAATGTATGGAATGAAAATCCCACACAATATATTCAATAAAATATAAATAGCTAATGTTTCTGAAAGGTCAAGGACGAGTTGATACATGGTACATGTGGGTTACAACAGTTATGCGATGATTTATGGATATAGTGTTAGATTGTTATACGATAAGTGCGATAAGCAAGCAAGGTGTCCGCTTTGTGGGTAAAGGTAGGTCTTCCGCTTAAAGCGGTTATAGCGCTTATAGCACATTACACCGCTTCCGCGTTGCTTACCTTAGGCAGTCAAAAGAATGCGCTATGTTGATAGCATAAGACCTCTCCTCTCCCAACATTACGCTTTCTAAATGAGGGTGACCTTACTTATCTCAGGAACACACAACGCAAAGTTAAGTTATTGATTTGCGATCTTATGTAAATCTTAATTCAAAAATGTTAATTCAGATAAGATGCGTATGCGCATGCTTAAACAGTTTACAAAAAATCATGGAAGAGTAAAATTATGCCATCCACAAACTGCCAGGAGGCAAGAAACTCAGCAAGTTTACATCAAAATCGTTTGAAAAATGTTATAAACGACAATTTCATTGAGGCAAGGGGAAGGTTTATGGTTAATTGCAGACAAATATTCCAATGGTTACTAAGTATCAATTTCGCTTGCATCTGTTGGTTAGTATGTGTTAGTATTTTATTCATGCAGTTGATAGAAATATAAATGTAAATCAGTGCGAATATAATCTATGCACATGTCCATACATAGGGACATAAATTGTATTGCACGTCCAGCGGTACAAGTTTAAGTACAGTATAAGCATAAATGAAATTTGAATATTAATACGTAGTATAATAGCTGAACTTTGTCTTAAAGGTGAACCAGTTCGGTATCTTGCTCTACTTGCATTTGAATATACTGTGTCATTATGACAGGAAGTACTACTAAATTAGGCCAAGGATGTCATTAAGCTTTTAGCCTAAAATGTATTAACACGACATTTTGAAACTGGTACTAAATGGCGAAGTTATTTATTATATTATTAATCTAGATCTCTTTGTATAAATGTCACTTGATAGATTTTTATACAATTACATTTGAGTGTTGGTAGCTTGGTGATCTGTTCTGTTTGATCTGTTGTGTTCCTACCGTAAACGATTTTTTTATAATTTTAAAAAGGTAAAGGTTTTTTAAGGGTCGGCAACGCGCTGGTGATGCCCTCGGTGTTGCAGGCGTCCATAGGCTACGGTGACCACTGCCCATCTGTGTGGGCTGTATGCTTGTTTGCCACCCTAGTTGTATAAAAAAAAAATTTAATAGAAAGTCATAGCCCAGTCGTTTCAAATATAATACAACGTATGATGTTGTAACGAGGCGCTATATCAGTATTAGCTGCTGCTCTGACAGAACTTTAATAACTTTGTCAAAGCACTGTCAGTAGCCCTACCTTTGAGTTTTGTGTTCAGTGATTTGCGATATTTACCTGTTTATAAATTGTTCCAGTTGTACCTTATGATTTAATTATACAATAAGTGACAAGCCGCTGAAGCAGTATTTATTGACTTCAACATCCCCAAACACGTCTCAACGCCCTTCAATCTTAATTAACTTTAAACGAATAATTATTTAATTACACGTGAAAGTACTTAAGTCAGAAGGTTTACGATTCCTGACTTACAAATCCTTTCTACTTTCGCTTCAAGGTCTAATAGGAATGATTAAATAGTTTACGAGCGTTTCAAATGAATACAATGGTGGAATATTTATGCGGTAGTTTGAACCATTCATTATTTGAATGCACCTGTATTCAATAACCTTGTTATAAATTAAACTTTCAGTGTAGGTTACGCCCTCTGAAGGCCCTCAGCGTAACCATGATTCAGGTAAGTAACCATGATTCGGGTAAGAAGCGAAACACTTACCTAAATAATTTTGCAAATTTTTCGTCAGCACCAAAAGTAATATCGCTTTGTGTTCGTTTATTGATGCATTTTTATGATGTTTCTTATAATTTTTATAATGTTCCTCTTGCACAAGTAGTACTATTTTTCCTTATCCGTTCTTAGTTTCTTTATGTAGCGGTAACATTGAATAAATGCGATTAACAATAATCGAAAAAACGAGAGTATATTAAAAAAATTGTGTTAGAATTTGATATAACACGCCTTTGTCCTGTTGACATAGGACTACCAATTTTTTAGGTATATTTTGTTTTATTTTATAGGTCGTTTGATCGATGTACGTATGACATGGCCCTTATTTTTTATTTTCTAAATAATAAGTAATTTACTTATTAAGCATGTGTTAAGCGCATTGCAGACGGTTAAGATGCTATAATATTTTATATTAATATAAAATATCGCTTGCCATACAATTCATTGGATGCACACGACGAATATAATAAATATTTTCATTTTTTTTTATACCACCAGGGTGGCAAACAAGCATACGGCCCACACAGACGGGCAGTGGTCACCGTAGCCTATGGACGCCTGCAACATCGAGGGCATCACCAGCGCGTTGCCGACCCTTAATAAACCTTTTCACGCTCTTAAATATTTCATATTAATTAATTTCATATTTTGATAGTAAGCGATATGAGAATTTATATTAATTAACATCTTAAGTTGTTAAAATATATCTTAATATAACATATTAATATATCTTTTGATAGCTTAAGATATATTTTAGCATCTTCACTGCAAACAGGCTGTTCAGATTTGTACTTAGGTTAGGTTTGTGTTCCATTTCATTGGTACGAAATATCGTGCGGCAAATTCTGTCTCTTGACATTTTAAAATACTCAGAAAACTTCTGTTCTGAGAGATCTTCCAAAATATTAAATTCTCCACGGTCTTTCCTATATTTAATATGATTTTCAACCCAAATGGATCTTCTTCTACAGTGTGCAATCAATAGCTTATCAAATTCAAAATCAGAATCGTCATCAGATGAGCTATCCAATAAATCAAGTAGGCGAGCATGAGCCATAATTAAATCAGTCTGTATAATGGTTCAAAGAGTACACGTGCGGTCGCGACGATAGCTTGCTATATATTATAGTATCTTCGTCGTCTATGATGGCAAAATATATATTAATATAAAATCTTAATATAAAATATTATAGCATCTTAGCCTTCTGCATTGCGCTTTACAACACAATGGAGTTAATAAAACTCTTAAACCTTTGAATATATTCATTTGTACAACGGTTAGAATAAAACTCTTCTTCGACGGTTGACAGGTAAGTGACATTAGATGAGCGCGAAACCAAAAGTAGCCCTAAATCTTTTTTGGCACTGTAACACTGTAATGGGAAAGGCACAGCAGGAACATAGCTTAATAGATAAAGCTCCCAATGATTTGTTACAAATTGTAAAATTTATATAATCCACAACCTCCCTGAAAATATAGACCTCCTATTTTCCTCCGTACAACTCGATAAAAGCTTTTACAATTGTTTCATTTTACACAATGTCAGTGAAGCTGTACTTTATATATCCTTTGGAAGAAGTCAGCGGTAATGTAACATGTATTTAGAAGCTGACTCATCAATGCACAACTCGATCTATGGAAGCCGGATAAAGATTTATATTTTGCTGGTAACTGTACTAAGACAATTCTCTAAAGGAAATTAACCTTTTATTGTTGAGATTATATTGATATTTAAGAGAATGTCAAGACTTAAAAATAATAAATTATTGATTTGACTTTTTTGATTTATGACTATTACCTGTTTTTTTATTTAATGTTAAAAAGAATTTTATTAACATTACTATATGTATATGTAAGTGTTATAAGTAACATATCAATACACAGCTGGGCAATAAGAACGGCTGTGTTCTCAACATTGATATATGCTTTTAACTATTTCTGGTGTACCTAACGATTGTTGATAGAGACATTTCTGTACGAAATGACCGAAACATCTCAATTGTAAACACTCTGACTAAACATATTGACATAACTGATGATCGGCCGCGTGCCAAAACACGTTACTAAATAGTATAACATAACAAACAATGTAATGAAGTAACTGTATGGCATAACAATGATCAGTGTTGTTCAGATGTCCAAAACAATGCCTTGTAGAGATGCATTTACATGAGGGATGGGGAAAGCTGGAGATAATCTGATTGTAATATAACCTGTTATATAAACAATATATTATATATTAAATAGGACCCACCTTACCTATGAAATGGGTGTTTTAGTATTTTGTCTGTAACTATTAAGATTCAGAGTATTCCTAAAAAATAATTACCTCGTCTAAAAATAGACTATATTTTTGAGCTCTTTTGATAATTTGTTGTAAGTTTAATTGTGTTAACATTGGACACGGAGACAACTCTTTTTAAGTGCCTCCCGAATACATCATTTTATTTGCATTCACTTAAAAACGATAAATATTTTTTATCAAGCGTGTTCACACACATATTACTAAAGCTTGTCTAATGATACATGCCAAATATTATTATCTCTGGATTTGTCGTTGTGAAGAAAACTGATAAAATGTTAGTATGGAAAATGCAAATTCCCCAAAATCTCCATACAAAACACCCATTTCATAGGTAAGGACCTAATATTATAATATCCAATACAAGACAATGTATACTGTAAAATCTTTCAAAACCAAATACTTATCGTAAAAGGAGGAAACAACTTGTTGAATTTCTTGCCCTGTCTTCTCAGAACAATGCCTTCTGGTAGCTAGTGGACGTTTGGCATAATTTGACATTCTTATGAGTAAGTAAATAGAAATCCCTAACTGAATAAATTATTTGAATTTGACTTCCAAAATGCGCTATTACCCACCGATCCGCACTGGGCCAGCGTGGTTGTGTTACGGCCCATACTCCTCATGTGAATCTCCATGAGGAAGGGGACGTAGCAGCGGGACGTATGTAGGACGGATACTTACTAAAATATGACCTTTTTTATTTTTTATTGTTATGACTGACATCACAACGCACAGCCCAAACCACTGGACGTATCGGGCTGAAATTTGGCATGCAGGTAGATGTTATGACGTAGGCATCCGCTAAGAAAGGATTTTGATTAATTCTGTTTTAAACCGATCGGGCTGAGACTTGAGAGAAAATTAAAGGGTTCCGTGGGATAGTTAAAAACCATAGTAACCGCGGACGAAGTCGTGAGCAACAGCTAGTCGTAACAATAACTTGATATCAGGCGAAACATGTGTGTTAATATAATTCTTCCCTTATGTAAAGATGTAACATTAAAAACAGTTATAAAATAGATACAGAGAAACCTTGGGTTGCATACCTTAAGCGGCTCAGATTATCTAGCGTAGTGTATTTGATTGATGGCATGTCGCATATTATTGTCTGACGATATTAGGTAAGCTATTATAGGTCACTTGTCACTTTGTTTTGCTTTCAACAATATCTTCCGCAAATACTGGTTTCATGGATCTAATAGTGATTCAAGCGAAAACATAATTTATAATTACGTTGTTTTCAATAGGCTAGTTCACTCATATCAAAAGTTATGGAAATAATGTTTAATTCGATTATTATTTTGTACAAGGGTCTGAAAATATACCAAGTTCAATAAATATAAATAAGGGATTGCTGTAGAAATTCAATTTAAACATGTTTTAATTTTACTTTTTTTCATTTGCCAAAATCGCTATCCGCCATGTTCATGAAATTAGTGAAGTAACGCGACATGAAAGCAATTACTACGCATGGTGGTCTCACAACTTCTTGTTGCAAATACAAGGTGCTAATGCTTATGTTTCGAAAATAAGATTGTTTACAAAAATGAAAGTGAAAGTAAGCCACTCATAGTAAAGAGTGTTGTATAAAAAAATAAAAACAAAACGGAAAATGGTGACAGCCAATAAATGAACAATGGCAAAACACAAAATAACAAAAACGCGTCTTCTAATAAAACACACAAGTCCTCTCAAAACCTCATATAAGGTGTCGCTACAGTTACTGAAGCTTTCTTAAAAGCTTAAAACGTAGTTAATTTTATTTCTACAGTCAATATAGCCTTACGCTGGCAATTAAATGCGCAGCCTGAAAAAAAATTATGGACTTATCCAAATTAATTTACTACCAACTAAACAAGTTATAAAACTAATGCAAGGTAGGCACGCCTTTTTAACTACTACGGCGCAGTTTATTTTTTTTTGCAATAAATTATGTATCCTCTGAAAGTAAAATAAAAAATACTCATCTTTCTTATGAACAACCCGTCTAACGTGTTGTAATCAGAAGTATAGATGGAACCAACCTGCAACAAAAAAAATGCTTAATTATAAAAAAACAAGTGTAAATGTTTACAATGACAATTTCCTACTTCACTGTACCCACTAAAAATTCCTATAGACCAAACGAACAATAGATAATTTAATTAGCAGCTATCGCGCTGGGCTGCACTCAATGATATTTCAATATGCAAACAAAAAGTTGTAAGTAAACAGTCTGAGTTAGCCATCGAAATGTCACAACAGTTTGAAGTGGTCGTACACAGTTTGAGGCCCAGTACGAGGGTGAGCATGTGTCTCGCGCGACAAATGTCTTCATTATTCTGCCCACGCGCATCGAACTAAACGCGGCCAAAGATTACTCTTATTGGTCACGCAGATACGACGCAGCGTTTATAGTTAATAGTCTATGGTCTGTCGTGGAGCAAATATTGGTTGAATTATATAAAAACACACTAAAAAGTTTTTGGAGATTCTTCTGTGGATGTGTTTTCTTCAATAAACTAATAATTATATAAGAGATTCTTAAAAAAACCGTTCACTACACACATAAACATCACAAATGATCACGAGGCAGCACTCTGTGATAAGAAAATAACAAACTGCAAAACAGTATAATAATATGTATTGTAATAAATACTTTGGTTTTATAAATCCTCACCTGAAACAAATAATCTTTTGCGCCGTACAGTAGCAGCCTAAGTATATTGCCTACTCTAAGAAGCTTCGAAGTTTTTTTACATTTAATACTTCATCAAAGTTTCTTATAACTCTTCGCCTACATAGTAGGTATATCCTACAATAATCACTTCTCGTAATCCAAACTAGATCAGTGATAACGTCAATCCAGCTCACAACATCCGACTTTTCTCCCGAGCTATGTGTCGCAAAAAGTGGACGACTCGCCAACTTTATAGAGCCGGCTCACACTCGAGGGCTGCCAAAGAGCAGGAATTTAAATTTATGGCGAGCCTGCGCATGCGAATTGATGAGCCATGGATTCTAGGTCGACGTCGGAATTCGCATAAATAGAGGAGACTTATAAATTTAACGCTTTTTGCATTATGAACCAGTTTTTTTGCGTGGGTACTGAGACGCGAACTTCTGAGGGACGTAAATGTGTTGCTATGTTGTTTTCTGCGCACATATTAATATAATAATTGACCCTATGTATTGACACGGATCAAAGATACATCCTGTTTTAAACAGGATGTATCTTTGCAAGCAACGCATATAATCACGCCTCTTTCCCCGAAGGCGTAGGCAGAGGTGTTATACACCACCCACCCAAAGCAAAGCCTAAGCTAAATTCAAATTCTATTTTTAATAATTTTTTTGTCTATGATTTAATTTGTTTCCTCTTCGATGATGTATTTATATTTTGTTCTATGTAGGTTCGTTGCTTTTTGGTTCTATTTTGAAGTTTAAAAAAATCTTTTTAATTTGTTGTATGTAAATTCCTTGTTTTTCGAAGTTTGAAAAAGGAACAAAATACAAATGAACCTCCACAGTTGTCTAATCTGTGCCCGGGTCACAAGCAGGGCGGCCGCCCACGCGCCGGGTTCCGCAGCAAAAGGTTAAACCTAACATATTTGCCCGCAACAATAACGCCCAGCGCGACACATGAGGTCGTTCGCCTTATTTATGACCCGAGACAAACCTTAACCAAATATCTTATTGTTTGTATCCACAAAAGATGATTAGCATACCGCTTTATAAGGTATTATTGTTTGACAGCGGGAATGTTAACCTTACTAAAAGTTAAGAGGCAGCCCCTCTTAACTGATAGCCAAGTCAAATCGACACCTATGTGGAAAAACGACACAACTCAATATGAATTCAATCCGCACCTAAAACATGAGTTTGAATATACTTCAGTACAGTTTATTCTAATTTATAGGCCGGTGGATGACAACAGGCTCGCAAGCTCATACAAATATAACCACCATTTCGGTCCTATGTTCCGTCAAAACAACAGTATTGATTTCTATGTGGATTTTAAGCGACTTACAGAATTTGTTTGCTGTTAAATAACCAAAAAAGTATACGCAATTTTTATTTACAATCTGTTTCAGTGTCTTAAAAACCTACTTTATATTGAGACATCATCGTTGATAAATATAAACTCAGCCTTTATAATCCCTGCTTTTATTCACCGGATAGCAATGTCAATGTCTTCATTGATATGATGTTAAACGTTTTAAAAGCGACCTATGACGGCAAGGCATAAAGGTCTAACTGATCACTTTCCACTCTCAGCGGATTAAAACCCGAAATGTCACTGGCTGTGACATTTTTATGTCGGTTCGACATTTTGATGGTTATGAAACCCAAGATAGGATCGGTCCAATTAGAGATTAATTCATTTTCTGGCACCGTGAGAGTACAATGTGGATTAGCTGGTACGGCGAAGAGACAGTGACGACTTTATTCTTGCACTTAACTTTTGGGACTTATGATCTCTTGCAACCATTTTGGAGCCTTAGTTCCGCACGATGGCCCGATGAATTGAGGTTTGTTCTTGTAATTAAAAAGTCTATGTATATAAAAACGAATAAAAAGTTTTCGAAGTTCATGTAGGTATTAGACAATATAATTTTTCAGTAGTTAGTAATTCAATTAATATATAAATATAGTATTATTTTGAGACTGATGGCGGTTATACTAGAACCTTTCAATTTAAGGTATATTTTTAATCGTTCAAAACTTGGTTATAAAGCAGTCAAAATAAATGCGCTAGAATCTTATGTGGGTATGGTTAATAAGAACAGCTTTGTCTAAATAACGTCCATATCTGCGGTAGGTAACGTCGACGAAATGAAAATAGTTTTAGTTTTTTTAAACATTCAACAGCGAGCGATTTGTGTAGGAAGGCTATCACTAAATATTTCATGTTTCCAGTTCGCCTACAGGCCATTGTGATCGTCATATGAGTATCTAGCGATCCATTTGTTCTTCAAAGATAACTAGCTCGGGTCTTAAGTGCTTCGGTGATCTATTTGACAAGAGGTCTTTATCGCACTGAATAGAACTTGTATTCTTAACAATAAAGAACGAGTTCTTCGATTTATATAAAACTCTCATATTTGAGTTATGACTATTGGCTTGATTGGCTAAAGAATTCGATACAGGAAAATAGGTGTGTTTAAATTTGGTATCATTCACAACGGATATGTTTTTAAAAGTAACTATTTGAATTGCGTCAGAGACTATAATTTCGATATGCTCGTAGTAAAATTTAAGTTATAGGCGAGTATATAATTTTTTGTATAATACAAGGTAATTTAAGATAGAGCTAATTATTCAAGCTGTAACTTGGAAATTAGATCTAATTACAACACGATAAGAGTGACCGCTACTGCGCCGGCACCCACAGCATCTTTATGGGCGAGACAAAACGAAAGCAATGGGCCGATACCATCGCCGCCTTTCACTACAATGCGCCGTCCATTTTGCTCCAAATAGGCAAAACTTCACTTTTATGTAGTAATAAAATGGACACCTAAATAGCCCCGATGCTATCTCGGTTTTACTAAAATTTATTCGCTACCAGGAGCTTAGGCTAACTTACACAGAAAATGCGATTTGCTCAAATAAAACTTCTTGGACGTTGGAAAACGTGGTTTTGTAATTCTCAAAGCCTATTGGTGTCGTCATTAAAACATTTTTTTTAATTAGGAGCAATTTTTTTAAAAATGGACCAAATTTTTGAATTTGGAGTTCCACCATTTTAGCGTAGAGACGTCCATTGATGGACACAGACCCAATCCAGGGTTCTACACTACAATCGGTGGATCATTTGGTGGTTATTTCATTAAAACAAGAGTCATCAGAAATATATTTCATGGAAAACTTTTCTGTTACGGCGGCAATTGTTATCATGGTACAGTCGGCATCAAATTGTTAGTGACACTCAGGGTGTTGAATTTAATAGACACTACCATAAAGACAATAACATCGGTATTACTAAAGTTTCCATATTGATGACAACAACAAGAGTTTCATATTAGGTCCTTAACTATGAAATTGGTGTTTTGTATGGAGATTATGGGGATGTCTACATTTTACATACTAACATTTTATCAGTTTTCTTCACAACGACAAATCCAGAAATAATAATATTTGGCATGTATCATCAGACAAGCTTTAGCAATATGTGTGTGAACACGCTTGATAAAAATTATTCATCATTTTTATATTAATGCAAATCAAATGATGTATTCGGGAGGCAGTTAAAAATAATTGTCTTTGTGTCTAATTTTAACGCAATTAAACTTAAAAAAAATTATCAAATTAAATAATACGAGCTCAAATATATGGTCTATTTTTAGAAGAGGCCATTATTTTATAAGAATGTTCTGAAACTTAACAGTTACGGACAAATTCCTAAAACAGAATAAAAACACAAATTTCATAGGTAAGGACCCAATATTTATTATATTTATGGAAGCTCTTTTGTGTGTATAAGATTATGGAAACCTATTTATTATATTAGTACCTACCGATAAAATTGACATTTTCGTAGAGTCTATTTGTTTCCCATTTATTTATGTCCCATGTTGGTCCGGGACGCAAAAAGAATGTGCCAACTGCTTTTCTTGCCTAGCATGTCGTAAAAGGCGACTGAGGGCGTATGCGTACTGGATCTGTGATTGTGTAGGCGATGAGCTAGCCACTTGTTACTACTTTGTCACGATTTTCCATATGTCCAAACCCAATTTTTGTATGGCTTAATGTGGTCTTAAGGAACACAGTGCTCCTTGGACTCGGCCGACTCCTTCGGGGATTACAGGCGTGATTGTATGTATGTGTATGTATGTCTATTTATTTGAACAACCTGAGTGTCATTAACTATTTGACACTAACTGTACAGAAGTGACGAGCGGATTAAATAAATAAGAAGATGCATATTTTTTAAATATGGATAAACCTAGAAAAGAAATCAAGAAATAATTGTACTTCTTAAAAAAGGTCTTATTTATAATAGGTAATAATCTAATATTCAACTTGCTAACTTGCATGCGGCATTATTCTCGCCCCGCCCACCACAGCTGAGGAGAGCCGCGGGTCAGCGCATTACTAACATCATCGATCTTTGCATTTGCCCCACAGTCGACCCCGCCAAGTGCATTATCATTGTACTACACGGTTCATAGGTGATTAGATTTTGTATTCGGTTATGTTAGGGCTAATTTTATTACCTAATCTGTTTATTCCTGTTTCTAAAAACAACTCGTTCTAACGGATGCTTGAAAGACCGGATGATTGAGAGAAGAAGATGGATTAGTTCTAGGAAAATATTTGTTTTATGACTGTAATTAAAACATTAGAGAAATAATAAAAAAGCACAGAGGTAATAAAAAATGGAAAAAAGGAGAAATACACAACGCGGTAAATTAGGAAAGAGTACCATGTGAGTACACGGATCCTAGATCACGGACAAATATATTTAATAGATTAATACATTAAATTATTATTCAGAATATACATAATATGCCTAATACATATATAATGAACATCCAAGACTGGAGAATAAATGTCTGAAAATTCATCACCCAAACACTTGCCTCCACTGGGGATCGAACCCAGGACCTCTCGAGATGGCGACGCGACACCTAAAGACCGGCGTACAGACCACGGAGGTCGTCGGAATGAAAAATAACAGTAAATCTATCGTGAAAATTGTAAAGACAAAAACTGATCCAAGAACATGGAATCCGATGTTAATATCAAAACTAGATCCATCGAGGGGTGTGCTCGACTTGTTTTCATATTTTCACTATACATAAAGGCAGAGAAAGCCGTATGCTAAAACTAGTCTATTCAGTCGAGGACGAGACACTCCATGCGGTTTCCGGGTACTATCTTTGTGCTGCAATTAATCTTTCCTACTTGGACCATTTATTAAAGATATGACATATACGCCTCATCAGAAGTACCTCCTCAGCCTATATACGTTCCACTGCTGGGCACAGGCCCTTCTCACGAAGGAACACACGAGAAGTATATATTACGAAAAGAATTTGGACGTGCAAAATGATTTACATATAAATTGTAATAAAGTTTTGTTTAGATTATAAATGAGGAAGCGTGATCTAAAATCTAGTAAAATTAAAGACTTTTCTAATTTAAAAATCACAAAACATTTTTGGTCTTTTGTACCTACATGTTTGTTTTTTCAATATCTTTTTAACAATAGGCCTTCAACTTAAAGACCTCGAGTAGTTTCAACTTCACTATAAGTACGATATATTGAGATAAATAATTACAAACACTCATATTCATAATGCTGTTAAGTTATGGCTGTACTTTATTCATAAACAAGTGACATTTAATAAAAGTTATCTGTCTAGTCTATTTTATCAAGAATTGCTATTTACGGACCAGGCTTAGTTTTCTTTGATAATACTTTCAATAATTCATAATATTTAATTGACCACGTCCTTCAGTTACAAACACCTACAATGTAATACGATTCAATATTCAATGAAACTATTTTCATATGTGTTAGATACCAGACCAACCGGTCGATTGTCGATCGATGGTAAAATGGATTAGTCGACGTCAATCGATAGATTCTACCATACGATAAAGCAATTCTACCATCGATCGATTGGTTTGGTAATACCCTTAAAATGATTAGATCAACTTGTTTTTATATAAAATGCTCAGCAAATGACTCTAACACCAAAGTAATAGATGAACAGATAAGCACCCTTGAGTTCACCATCTCCTGGCCAAAAAGATGCCTTTTCTCGGCAAGAATCCCCTTTCCCCTTAATATTTTTAATAATATGTCTTTCACAAAATAAAATATTATTTTCCATGTGAAATTCCACGCCGTTCTTCATATATCCAGACAACAGCTAAAGAAATTTTGAAATGAGCTTTGATAGGTTATATAATATATTGATAGGTTTATTTTTCCAGGCGCAGCTTTGGTGGAACAGTGGTTTGTTCACATTAATAGTTTGTTTTTGGTCTAGAATCTTGTCTAGTCCATATTATGCCAACACCGAATAAACATGTATCTTTATATAAGAAATAACTTAATCCTCTCATTAATCTTTAGAAAAATCCATTAACACATCCAACAGATCTGTTTAATTCCTTTCAATTTTGATCTACTTCTACATGCAATATTGCGTTCTAGTTGAACTCATTTCGACAAAAAGTTTAATGTAATTACAGTTAGCTGGAAACTCAAGATCTTTGACCGTGTTTACGTTAATTAAAATAATTAAATCAGCAACCTCACTGTACAAATAATTATTATTTATTGCGTTTAAAAAGGTGCGCAATTCATACAATTTTCATGTTTCAACTGACGTAGTTTTAATTTTAATGAGGTTGTTGTTTAACGCACATACAATTTTTTTACATAATAAAATAAATATCAATATTTTGTATACGGTTTTTAAGCTATTGCATAGCTTCTATCGCGGGCCTTGAGCGCGGCGACCGAATCCAGAAATTCCGTAACGAAAAAACCTCACGCTCCCCACTCCATGCGCAAGGAGGTGTCGCTTGAAGGCCGTGCATCGTCTAACGTCGTTTCAGTTCGGCAGTCTTCGACACGGCGTTGTGTGCGTGCGATTAGACGTATTGTTTTATTTATTTAATAATAGAAAAATTTGTTTTCTTATCGGTCACCACGCTCAAAAAGTGTAACTTGAATTAATATCAAAGAAAAAGAAATACTGCATGAATAAAATAAATAAATAAAATTATAATTGCATAAGTTGATACAAAATGCTATTCAATAGCTTTACCGCGGCAGTCCCCGAGTGCCACACGTCTTTTATTTTTTTGTTTATTGTTCATGACCATGGATACAGAGTCCTTCAGTCGTCACATCACTTGACGCTTATTTCAATAATCCTCCACATTGCAGATCAGCACAGACTCATAAAACACAATAATGCACTGATTTTACGTAACAAGATCCACTCCGAAACAATATTACAATCATCGAAATAAAAATCACGTCCGCCATAGACAAATGCCGCCAAAAAACCCCTTTTTATACGGTATTATTCCAAAGGCACAGATTATTTAATTCTACTTGCTATTGCTACGCTCCTGACATATTTCTTTCGCTTGTAGATAATTTAGAATGTACTCCTTGTATATCAGAAAATAATTTGCACTTTCCGCACTTAAAACAATAATTTTAAGCTCATTGAAACGGCCGTGGACGTTTTGAAATTCAAATGGCAGTATTTATAAACGTTCCGATCGTTATCCGCGCGTATAAAGGGAAAGTCGGGCTAAAATGATCTCTCCCGCGAAATCTATGTTTCGATCATAATTTAACACTTGATTCTACAATGCACGGACCCGTCACTTGATAAAGGTCCGGGCGTATAGGGTTGCCGTCAGAAGGTATTAATTTTTTTTTCAAAGTGACTTAATGTGATTGTACCTTATTTTTTAAACATAAACCCTTGTAGATAAATATAAAATATATCTCACGTAACACCTCTGTAAAACTCGTAGGTTAAAAAATATCAAATATACATTTTTATTGATCAAAACTGACTCATCTTCGCCAACCCTACTCCACGAGGATTAAAGTGCATAGATCAACGAACAATTTAGAAGGGACAACATGAATTTATTTTGTCAATTGCACGCTTGTCCACACGTTTTCCGTGGCTATAACTTATCTATAGATTTCAAGTAACAATAAAGATCGTAGATCGACGGTGCGCTGTAACTAATGGTCCGCGATGGATTGGGTGCTTAGGTCACTTTCTCTTGAAATGATTAACCAGGCTGTACAAATTGCCTGCTGAAACTTATACATCAGTCAATATATAAATTTGATCAGTTCCTCCAAGTGTCAGGCGAACACATTTAATATAAGTAGGGGAGACCCGGGCTGGTAGTCTGGTACTAACAAATTTTGTATTATGGTTTATATTTTCACCAATAATCAACTCTTTTGTTTTATTTTTTTATTGAAATCATGTCTTGGTTATACAACTATGATATTAGTAACAAAAACCATCAGGTAAGTAAGTGCTTTCAGAGAGAGATGAAAACCAAAGAAATCATTTGTTAATACGTCTAGGGCAAATATTAACAGAACTGGGGTAAGTAATATATTAACGTTAGGGGCAATTATTAACTAAAATTTTATCAAATACTTAAATAAAATGTCACTATTTCTCTATTTCTCTCTTCAGCCTATATACGTCCCACTGTTGGGCACATGCCTTTCTCATGGAGAAGCACATGAGGAGTATGGGCCGTAACACCACCACGCTGGCCCAATGCGGGTTGGTGGGTAGAAACGGTCACAATAGCGACCGGGACCAATGACTTCACGTGCCTTCCGAAGCACGGAGAAGTTCGAGATCACAATGTTTCGGCCACCCATCCACGGCCTAACCATGGCAAAGGTAGGTTTGTTTAATACGCTATAACGCTATAACTGTAAAAATTGACAAAATTTGAACTGTCAAAAACCGTTTTCATTAATCATAATCGTAATACTAATTATACTAGTGGATCTGGTAAAGTGTCATGTCCTTTTGAATGTACACAATAACAATCTAAATGAAATATTGAAACTAGAATGAAAACAAGCTAGTCCCAGCTTCAGATGTTGAAACAAACGTGGCGAATAAACCAGTCGATAGCAACATTTATCTGCATTACCGGACGCGGCACCGACAGTCCGACTACAAGTAAAAGGACTGTAAGCGATACTTTTCCGCAACTGCACTTTGATTACTCCGTGCGGTGTTTCTCTCTGCCCACGCGCACGTTGCGAAATCTAAACGATTGTAGGAAGTCTTACGGTGTGAGGTGTCTCTGCTGGTAATTTTCGCTGTGTCACTGATGGGTATCAGTCTCAGAGTAAACAGAACTGGAGTAGCCATTAGTCAATTTCTCAAACATTTTTTTCTGCCATTTCTTGCGGGGGGTGAGGTTACCACTACACTTAAAGCCAGCACACATAAACAATAACTTTTACCGTTTTTACAAATGCACACATGCATAATTCGACACACAAATTTAAATTTCACGCACACACGCTTAAAAATAGTCTCGTGGGGTGTGCGTTTTGACAACGTCACAGCCGCACTCCCCACGAGACTAGCGTTCGAAATTTCAATCGTAGAATTCTAAAACATGAAATAATGAAGTAAATAATCATAAAATCTTAAAAATTATAATTACAAATAAAAGGTGACACCATCTTTAGCATACTCGATGTTTCCTATTTATTTTTACAACAAAAAACAGCACAGGCAGGCATTTTTGCGGGAGCTCTGTTCGCCGCAACGTTTACAATGTTATGGCTGTCAAAATGGCGGCTCAACTAGTTTTATTAAACGTGCAAGCATCCAATGCTTGTGCATTTGGCAGAGGGGAATGTGAGACAAAGGCTACTCCAGTTCTGTTTACTCTGAGGTATCAGTTGATCGTCATGCTACAGTTTACTGTGAAATAATTTATTTTCTGTTTTTTCTGTTTGGTTAGATTGAAGTGGTGACATGATACAAATAACATGGATGCATAAGTGTTCCGATTTGATGATTAAGGGAGACAGTGAAATTATGTAACAGATTGGCAACGTACGCTGTGAGCCCTCTAAGGCCCGTATTACAGAACCAAACTCAAGCGTCGATCTCTGCTTGAGCACGGTTAGAGAGGGATGGCGCTATAGATCCCACATAGCGCCATCCCTTTTTAACTGCGCTCAAGCAGAGATCTACGCTTGAGTTTGGTTCTGTAATACGGGCCTAAGAGTTGCATAAGAAGTATCATATTGTTATATTTTCTAGACGACTATAAAGGTATCAGATGGAGAGTCTGTTTGATTGCGAAAAACTTAAGGGACGTTTCAGAGCTACGCCAGCGGCCGGCGGCAGCCACGCACAAGCGCACGCGCACCATGTCAAAATTTCGACACAATTGTAATTGTAAGCGCGCGCAAGTGGCCGGTACTGGAACCAGCCTAAAATGTAAATAATTTATATTCAGGATACTATAGATTTGTTTTAAATTTTGATTTCTAGAAACAGCTAATGCAATAACGTTTATTGGTATGAATTATTATTCAATTAATTAAATCAGTTTATGCATTCAATGTCAATGCCTTGAGAAGTTGCTCGGCGATAACTTTCATACATTGTTACGAGTTCCACAATAATAAAGAGATAGTTGTAAAGACAGTTTTCCCCAAGTGGTTTAGATTTGTCCACGAGCAGAGACACAGTAATACATAACGCAGTAAGGCGCGGGGGAGTTTTGTAGTCGTCTTGCGGGCGAAGCGGTTTGCGTTTCAAACGCAATGACTTTGATATTCGAAACAATCATGGAAAGACAATATTTGAACACTGAGGTGGGGGTGGAGGGGGAAGTAAAGGGGGAGGGTACTTCATCATCATCATCATCTTCAGCCTACTGCTGTCCACTGCTGGACATAGGCCTCCCCTAATGCACGCCACCGCTCGCGATTTTCGGCCGATCGGAGGGTACTTGGGTTACTAAAACTTTGTGATATGCGAGGTGATACTATGGCCTCTTTTCATTGTTTCGTTCATGTAGGATGGCCTGTTAAGAGAGATATATTGGGTTCTTACCTATGAAATTGGTGTTTTTATTCTGTCTTAGTATTTTGTCTGTAACTATTAAGATTCAGAGTATTCCTAAAAAATAATTACCTCGTCTAAAAATAGACTATATTTTTGAGCTCTTTTGATTTGTTTTGATAATTTGTTGTAAGTTTAATTGTGTTAAAATTGGACACGGAGACAACTCTTTTTAAATGCCTCCCGAATACATTATTTTAATTGCATTCACTTAAAAACGATAAATATTTTTTATGAAGTGTGATATTACACATATTACTAAAGCTTGTCTAATGATACATGCCAAATATTATTATCTCTGGATTTGTCGTTGTGAAGAAAACTGATAAAATGTTAGTATGGAAAATGCAGAATTCCCCAAAATCTCCATACAAAACACCGATTTCATAGGTAAGGACCTATTATAAGCTGTGATGATGATGAAGGAAACTACGTACGACCCACAACCAGAGTAGATTTACACTCTATTCTTACAAAATACATAAAGTACCTTTACATGGAAAGTGTCAGACATAATGAGACCGAGTAATAATTTTATGTTAGGTGCTACTACTAGAAATGCCGTAGTCTTATAAGTTAACACGGGTTATTTGCTTGTGCCTGGCGTTTTTGATGCTAATACTCAGTTTCTTTACTGCTAAAGCACATGCACTGTGCCAAAGCGGCCCACGCGGCCTCACTCCACTTATACTGGCGGAATTAGAACTACCCGTAGTAATTTATCGCACGCGCGAGCAAGAGAGAAATCTCCTTATATAGTAGGGGTGTCGACATTTCGTATGTTGAATATTTAATTGGGATAAAAATTAAGATCTTTTACGTAGGAATTAATTGGACTTGCTAGGAAATTTTCGTTATCGCTAAGTGTAAATAAAAGTATGTAAAAACATCGTAATGGTAAAATTTTAATTAACATAGTTCAATTCGTAGATTCAACTCTACAGTATGTTTAAAATAAATAAATAAACATCTTCAAACATTCACACCTATCCACTCGTCCCATTTTAAGCAACTAATGCTGCTTGTGTTACGAACACTAGAAAAGTTTTCTTGTTTGTTGTTGGCAAAACGTATTTTTTGTTTGTTTTATTGACGTTCACATAAATATTAAGGTTACAGTTACGGTTCATATTTTAGAAGAATGCCTTTCTTGTAAACTTGCCATTATTTGTCTATTATAGGGCGTACGTTTCCATCTCATTCGAATAAAAGTTGACCTAATAAAGTACCTACAGTAAACGCGATAACCCTGTGACCTCCGTGTCACTTCCTGCTTGGACTCCGGCGCGGACGCACGCTTTTCGAGTAATGCTCTTGTAATGGACCCTTTATTTGGTGTCGTAAAGCAACATCAAGTGGCCTCTTGTATCTGCTCGTTACAATTTGACTAGTTAAGATAGCTCCCACTAGTGACGTGATAACGGCAAAGCTTATTATGAGGCACTAGTATGCTTTATATGTAACCTGTTTGCTTTTTATCGTGAGTTAGCACTTACATCATATTGAAAATAATATCTACTATTTTCTCTGGCACTCTTATCTGGCATTTCCTCTTTCTTACGACAAATGGTCTTTTATAAAAATATTGTTGTTTACATTTGTCTGACGTGTCTAATATCGTCACAGAATGTTTCATAAATTTTACACTCATATAATTGTATCTGGATATAATATTACCTACATTATGGTACACGGATATTTTATAATAATTATTAAATTGAACACGATCTAAGAACTTATAAAAATAATAAAATAATGTATAATAATATTTTGACAACTAACTATAATCGACACTAAATGACTTACAACAGTCGATACTATTAATCTAAATTTGTATAAATACAATAATTTAAATCCAACACATTTACAATTCATTGTAGAATCAGCGAGGCGTTGAAACCCGAAATTGAAATGATTATAACAATCAATCAAGATAAAAATGAGATGCTAAGTGACGTTGTCCTTACAAAATCAAACAGCTGTGTCGTAAGCGCCCATGGGCTACACAAACCGCTTATTAGAAAAGATATAAGCGTTTATTACCGATGATGAGGTCGTCAATATATTTTAATTAGAGCAATTTCGACGTAGTTAAGTCATGAACATATGAATGTTAATAGCGATAATTTATTCGCGCTAACACATAACTTGACACTCGATAAAGGTGAATTCCTCATTCCGCACGTCGTATTTGATACTGGTTGCTATAAATTTTGATATGTGTTGTAACGCTACTGTAATTTTATGCAAGAAATGTTTCTTAAAATGTAATTTGATTTTGGTTTTTATAGAGTACAGTGGCCTAGCCACTACCTATAAACGATTAATATCACACATGCAGAAAATTTGATATTCGGTTGTGTATGTTAGCGTGATAATACATACATACATACAATCATGACTATTATCCCCTAAGGGTTAGTCAGAGACTAGGCAAAAGCACCGCAAAAGCAGTCCATTGCCACCGTCCACGTAAGGACCAAGTAAGGACTTCACTCAGCGTTACAGGTGGTGAGCCCGTCGCCGCTATAAGCTATTGGATATCGTGCAGTTATAAGTTTAAAGGACCCCTCGCACAATACATGGGATTAGGTCTTTCGGTAAATTTTGATAAAATTGGTCTCAAGCGATTCCGCTTTTCACCAGTGTCGATTTCCAAAAGTCCGTTTGTTAAGATAATGGCCAGTTTTTTCCGGAAATCAAGGAAATGTAAGTGCGCACCGGGAGGGCAAGGCGAAGTGGAAGCGGGGACCTTAACAAACAGGGTATCTTAACAAACGGATTTTTGGAAATCGTCACTGGCGAAAACCAGAATTGTTTGAGACCAATTTTATAAAATTGACCGAAAGACCTAATCCCATGTATTATGTGCGGGGTTCTTTACGCAGTTCACCTAGAACTTGTTTGTGATATCAATAAGAGTACAAGAGGTCCACGTCGGTAACATTATAAAAACAATTGCGGTCTCATGTCCAAACAAAACAATTTTTGTCTAACAATGCTAATATTCTACCGGTTCTAACACACCTATGGCCTGACTTTTTGTGAGTGACATTTACGTTGACACTTGACATTAGCGTCCGCCATCCGTCTAATTATTATCTGTGGGCGTGGGCTGTCAATGCATTCCTAAACCAGGCTAGGTGATCGATATCTTACCGGTTTGTGATTAATGTATCACCCTGAATGTCGTGTGACTTTTTTCTAATTAAAACTTTTCCTGTATTTTGATGGCCAAATAAGGTTATAATGTGTCAACTGTAATTAGAGTTAACCGATCAATTATGGTTTGCGAATTGAGACAAAATTTAAATAAAAATAATTAAAACTTAATGACTATGTTTATAAGTATAAAAAGACTATTGAATATTGGACCTAGTTTCAAAGTCTCAAAATATTTGTGTTTCAGGTTTCGAATCCTGGTTTATTTACTTATTTATTTTAAGGATTACTAACGTAATTTACAGTAAAATACACATTAAAAATAAATTCACTTAGGTAAAAATAAAATCTAACTGCATTCACAGTTATAGGCAACCACAACATGCCTTAGTAATAGTATGTATTAGAAAAAGTAAAACCATTTTAAACTAATTATAACAATACAAATAATGTTAAAGTGAAATATAAAACAGTCACTGTAAAAAAAAGACGCGAAAAAATAAATGTCATTTCCATTTGAAACGACTTAAAGGAAAACCGAAAATAAAATCAACCATCAGTCTGAGGCAGGTCAACCGTTCTGGTTCCGTCCGGTGCGTTCTGGTTGTGGGAATAAATATATACTTACAGCACTATGAAGAACGGTATACGTACTTAATATATATTCTATATCTGTCTTTATCCAGAATCTATCTATCTATTTTGACTTTTTGTTTTGTGTTTTGTGATATCTTATAAATTTTATGTAATTTATTATTTTTAAATTATAAGGGTTTATGTATTTTTATGTACGCAGTTGACAAGTGCGCACCAGATAAACAGAGAAGCTTGGAATGTAGTTGAGTGATTTTTTGTTTCTGTTACGCTACTATTGACCTCGGTGGCTCGCCGCCCAGAGGTGGACCGAAGCTAAGCAAAAAACCCGATTATACCATTGACTAATGTCACATTTTGAGAACAGGTGATAAAGAATAAACACACTTTGGTACGGAGTTCGGCAACTTAAATTAAAAATGAAAAATTTTCCCTAACCAAATCTGTAGTCTAAAATAGCGAAAGATTTTTTTTTCCATTACATTCCGGGGATATTTCCAACTGAGCAATAAAAAGTTACTACGATATGGGGAGAGGAAGATCTGGGTGAACATTTCTGGATGAAATCAAATGCATTCTTGAGAAGGGCCTGCTCAATATTACTAAATCGCCGAGCATATTTATGATGACTAGGATCTAAGTGAGGACTGTAATAAGGTCAAATTCAAAGAAGTTTTTTGTTGTCTTCATCGAAATTAAGGGTCCCGTGTTGGTCCGGGACACAAAAATAATGTACCTACACTACCTACCAACTGCTTTTCTTGTCTAGCATGTCGTAAAAGGCGACTAAGGGCGTATGGGTCTGTGATTTTGTAGGCCATGAGCTAGCCACTTGTTACTACTCTTTCACTATTTTTCATGTGACCAAACCCAGATTTTGTATGGCTAAATCTGGTCTTAAGGAACACAGTGGGCCTTGGATTCTGCCTACACCTGCTTGGATTACAGGCGTGATTGAATGTATGTGTATGTTTGTAAATTAAGGGACATTTCATAGCTTCCATACATACATACAGGTTTCAGAGCCAGACACGCGAGTTTATTGACGAATAAACTCGCGTGTCTGGCTCTGAAACGATGTTACTATCTCATATAATTGTAAGCGCACGCGCGTGGCCAGCGCTGACGATGGGAGCCAGAGAAGCTATGAAATCACACTAAATCGTACAAATAATTATGCGACTGACATCCTCTTCCTACCATAAACCCTTCTAACGTGTGGTGTGTGTGTGTATGTGTGTGATCTACACGAGAGAGACATAAAATGGAATTCTCTTTGAACTCGTCGGCGTTTGTTTAAAGACAAAACTAATTGAATAATTTGGTTCAATATTCCGACTACACAATGCGGATCCAATCAGCAATGTGACTTAAGCAGCTTAATTAGCAAACTTAATTAAATAACAAATGTCAGAACTGATAGTCAGATACGATTTTAGATTTAAATTTATTACTACTCGTACAATTCAATGAAAGGCGTATGCTGTGTTTTTTACTTGCATTTGTATGTCGGTTCAATCCTTGCCGGAACTACAGGGTTTATATACAATTCAAGTACAGATTGTATGAAGTGTCATTTGCCTGTATTCGGTGCATGGAAAGAGGCTCTCAGTCAGGGTGTTACCAGACCAATCGATTGATCGTCGATCGAAGGTAAAATGGATTAGGTGACGTCGATCGATAGATTCTACCATAAGATTAACCGATTCTACCATGGATCGAAACTCTTGATCGACGATTCGATTGGTCTGGTAACACTCTTACTTCAGAATATTTATTTATTATATTATTTACTTATTTATTTTATATATTATTTATTTATTAATATTAGGTCCTTACCTATGAAATTGGTGTTTTGTATGGAGATTTTGGGGATGTCTGCATTTTACATACTAACATTTTATCAGTTTTCTTCACAACGACAAATCCAGAGATAATAATATTTGGCATGTATCATTAGACAAGCTTTAGCAATATGTGTGTGGAACACGCTTGATAAAAATTAATCATCGTTTTTATTTTAATGCAAATCAAATGATGTATTCGGGAGGCAGTTAAAAATAATTGTCTTTGTGTCTAATTTTAACACAATTAAACTTACAAAAAATTATCAAATTAAATAATACGAGCTCAAATATATGGTCTATTTTTAGAAGAGGCAATTATTTTATAAGAATGTTCTGAAACTTAAAAGTTACGGACAAATTGCTAAGATAGAATAAAAACACAAATTTCATAGGTAAGGACCCAATATAAATATGCGTTGTGTCCGCGTGCGAGCTTCGAGGGGTCGGTGGTTGAAAAAGCGCGAGGACACTTTTATTTCCACTAGGTACATAATATTTTCAGTGCGCATTATTTGAGGAGTAGGTGGTGAAGTGGTAAGTACGCTTTCACTTTCGATATCGCAAACAAAGCTATCTTCGCCATGGTTAGGCCTAGAATGGGTGTCCAAATCTTTGTGATCTCAAACTTCTCCGTGCTTCGGAAGGCACGTTAAGGCGTTGGTCCCGGTAATTAATGCAACCATTTCAACCCACCAACCCGCATTGGTCCAGCGTGGTGGTGTCATGGCCCATACTCCTCACGTATTTCTCCTTGGGGAAGGCTTGTGAGAAGTGTATATAGGCCGAGGACAGATGAGGCTTAATATTTATCTGTCCATACTAGAACTAGTTATGCAAGTATAACTTAAAAAATCATTATATTTGGGTTTGTATTTGGAATAAAATTCGCGCTAGTTTCCTCAGCCATTCCTCGGAGCATTTCAGGAGAAATTTGAACCTTCTGCCTCTTGGGTACAAGCAATTCTATCTGCTATTAATATAAAAGCCCTTCCATAATGAACAAAGCAATATTTGTATGACTTTTGTCCTCAAATTTCAAAGTAAGCGGCCATATTTTTTGTTTCATTGGAACAAGTAATGCCTGCAGAACACAATAGACTTATTCATACCTGTCACAACGTTTTTGCTCCATTATTGAGTGGCTGTCGGCTGGCAGTTTTTGTTGATTGTATGATATCCAATTTCGAATAATAATTGCGACTGTTTTGATATTGTTGTCACTTGAATTAAACTATAGCATAATTAAGGCACAGTTGCAATTTTATAGATTTTAAAGAAATTCCCTTTAGACTTTTGTGGAGTAGGTACAAATTAAGACATTAAAAATAAAAATGATCTAACTTTGAGAATTAAGCAGACTTACAAACAGGGAAAAAAGAACAAAATAAACAATAAATAGCACAAATCATACAACAAACACGATCAAACCAATATCTTAAGTATTTTCACAGTAAAACTCATTTAAATTAAGCAAAACAACTTACTTTTACGAGTAAAAAACTTTATGGCCCGGCGTATTAACAACCACGCAGAAAGTAAAGATGGCGACACGTCAAAATTGTCAACCATAGACAAAGCTTTATGGTCGCGTTCAAATTATAAATAAACGGTTACTAGTTTCATCGGAATCGACTGTGTCCACAGGTACAAGCGTCCATAGGAACAGCACTTGCCCCTACATATAGGTAGATTTCAATGTAAAAAAGTTATAGAGGCAACGGTAGCCGAGTTGGGACGGACGATCCCACCACCTATACCACTGGGTCCTAATAAAATTAATGTACCTACATAATAGTACTATTGAAGAAATAGATTTCTGACCCACCATAATGCCATTTTTCCGTAGCATTTAAATGCAAGCAACATTCAAATATATACAGGTTTCCTTGGAAACGTACGTTAAAACGTCCTAAATACAATAGACAGTTGTAATCGAAATATTGTAAAAGTAGGTCATGAATCAATTTGGTTGATTGTACATTATGAATATCGGTTTTCTTTTTACTGTTTGTTTTGTATTGTTATTAATTAAACTTTAATGATGCCGCCACTAAATCTCTTCTTATCCGAATGGTTGACTAGCAGAAAACGAAATTAGTCGTTAAGTCCGCCATTAAGTACATATGGCGGACATACCGACTTGTGTAATGGACATTAAAGTTTAAAGAAATGAATCTCTCAAATTAAATGGTCTTTTTTATTGTTTTTGATGCATTACATTTATATGTCAGAAACTCTTTAGTGGAATAAAAAATCGGAACACAAGCGCAACATGTTGTATAGCTGATTTACATATTAATTAGTGTTAATATGAGATTTACTTAATTAACAGACCGTTTTAGCCTTATCTGATATTAACGGTTCAGCTTCGGTTTAGTAATTAAGGTCAAATATGGTCGTAATGCGAGACATTGGTCCCGTAAATTCAGTATCAGATCAGTTTGTTATCGCCGGAGCTTAAGTCAATGGAAATGAGCAGTCGGAACTGTCAATTGTCAAAGTATTGCGCGTACGCATGCCGCCAATCAGTTGGTTTCATTATTTTTAAGCACTGACACGAAAACCCAAGACAAAAAGATTAGGAATATAAAATCCTTATGTTTTCTTAGACAAGAAAAGCAGATTCTTTGTCATTTTCTTCACTGGTTCAACCTTATCAGACTACACATTTAATAAATGGAGGTTTTTTCGTTCGCTGCTACGTCCAATACGTAATCATTCTAAATATTACAGTCCCGATATTTCAGGCTTTTTGGGACTGAATCCATTTACATTCACATTCTTTATATGAACGATCTATAACACAATAAAGACTGATCGAATGTACTGTCGAATCCTTATAACGAGGCGCAATCTGAAATTTCATTTGTAATTAGCGTAAAAAGTTTTACAGCCATTACAGCATAATTTAATTATTGATGTAGATATAAAATTTATAATGAAGGCATAGTATTGTATCATTACGCCGGATTAAGTAAACGAAGTATAATAACATTAAAACGATCATTACATGCAGAATAGGAGCTATATAACTCTGCATACATTATTTCCTTACAACACTTTACTTATATGGCGGGCAATACCGATTGACTGTACACCGATCTAATTTTACCAATACGTTTTATTCAAATTTTACTTGAAGAGGTAAAACTAAAAATTAAATAATAAAAGATCGTAGTCCAATACTAACGTACAAGCCACTTGACTAAGATCATGCAGCTTTTGATTTTAGTATCGGCAAAGCCTCCAGACATACAAATGCATGTACAGCACTTGTTCGAAAACCCGACCAATTGTCGGGATTGGTTTTTATTTATTCATTTATTTGTATATACTCCAGTTGACAATCGTTGTTAGTATAACAGTAAATATTTTAGTATCTAAGGGCTAGATTCACAACCTAATTGTGTACACACTACATGCTTATTGGCCAACAGTAGAACGTTGCACTTACTGAAGAGAAAACATAAATTTAACTCTAATTTTACCTTTGGCGAGACAGGTTGTGGTTTAATGGCGATCTCAATGCATTCCTGACTTGGTAATAGAATTTTTGAACATTTGACTCAAAAACATCAATATCAACATCACGACGAAGTGACAGATCATTATATAATCTGCACATGCGTACCATAGGATTATAAAACGAGGTGTTCTTTTTAAATATTTTAAGTTGAAACACACGAGGATGCCTAAGATTGGGTTTTGTATTGAAGTTAATAAGCAAGAGGCGATATGGTGATCGATTAGAATGTATTATTTTGTGGTGGTAAATCAAGTCAATTGGTTGCTGCTGACTAGTCTACACGCGTCCGAATGGCTGCAAAAACTAAAAAAAATTCTCGTTGTGTGATAATTGGCAGAGGGAAAAAGGCAGTATCGGTATCTTCAATGAGTTAGGATCTCCCGTCTCATAATCACAGCTGTGACGTCACGTAGACGTTCAAAAGTTGACACACTTGGAATGTATATTTATGGTAAACTCCCATAGAGAGGGTGAGAACCCCCTGACTCTAGAACTTTGAAGGTGAAGGCTGGATGAAAAAACCCGAAAATAGAGTAATTTAAAGAGTGCTAGTTCAATAGTGGATGACTATAAGTCAAACTATATTTTGCTGAGAATTCACTCTGTAGTTTTCGTACATTTTCGTAAACTTCTCTTGTTTCACTGTGTCTTACTTGTATACGACCCAGGGGTCAGGTTGACCTATTGAACTTTCAATAAAGGTTTTGGAATAAAACACTATATGCACTGGAACTATGTATTTCGATAGCAAGAACTGAAGAACTGTACTGATGAAATGGTGAACAAAGACATGAACCTTTGCTAGATACTAGTATAGTTGTAACGTAGCCTTCGATAGCGCGATGTATCGTAAGGCAACTCCATCTAGTATCTATTTAATGAACTAAACTTAATTAACTAAAACACAACTTCCTCATAAACTAAAACACATCTTCGTTGCCGCAATGCGCTATCTATTGGCGAACTATGAACTATAGGGCCTGAACATACTTTTACAATAAAAATAGGTTCTCAGGTGCTCAGCCTATATACCTCTCACTGATGGGCACAGGACTTCCTCATAGAGAAACCCATGAGGAGTATGAGGAATATGGGCCCACCAACACGCTGGCCAAAAACAAGTTGGTGGGTAGAAACGGTTTCAAAATGCGCCCAGGACCAACGGCTTAACGTGCCGAGGAGTTCAAGATCACAAAGTTTTGGTTAGCCATCCGAAAGCCAAAGCTTACTAACCACTACCCCACCCTCCGAGATCCTCTGTCACTTTTACAATAATAAAAATAATTGTGACAATCAGTATGTTTATTTAGGATGAGCTTGAAACTATGTAAAAAAGTGATATTCAGCATAAAACCTCTCGAACTTAAAATTTAATCCAAGTTCAGGATTACAGTCAGAGAGAATTACTGCGACCTCTCGCAACAGTAATATCGTGAAAAAATCCACACAGATTCATTCACTAGACGCAGACTCGACTTAAACAAGTTACAAGACGTGACTAGGTGATGCGGTCATCAAATAATAATTAGGCCCAGAATCAATGAGCTATCGATTTCTGGTCCCAATGGGGCGTAATTATGATCGGCCCGCTCCAGTTGTGGGCCGCACTCAGGGCAGTGACCCGGCTATCTCGGATCGCAGCCTCCGACCGGACAGATGCCGAAAGATGTCAGCCAGGCACGCATTTGGGGTGTTAATAACTATTCCAAGTTTGTCGTAACATTTTGTGATGAATTTAGAAAAGCATGTGGTTTCTGTATCTTCTGAAAAGGCAGAGGGAGACTTGATCCAAATTTTATATTAGATTTACTTTAAATGCCTCATAAAAATTATAAAGAAACTACTTCTAATTAATGTATGTTAATAGAGTTTTTCATTGCTTGACCGTTTACTTGGGAACAATCTGCACTCATGAGTTTGTGTAAAAAATTACTTACATAAAATATTATAATAAATTCTATTAATATATGTAATCCAATATATATTCATGATTTTATTTTTTTTATATACGACAAGGGTGGCAAGCAAGTATATGTCACGTAGCCTAATGAGACGCTCGTAGCACCTTGGATACTACTCACTTGGACTAGAGTTCTGTAAAGTTAATATTCTCAATGCGTAAAGCATTAATACGCTTCTATATTTTATTATGTGCTAGTGGTGTACGGAAATAAAAATACATACCTAAAGTACTAAAAACAATACTCAAATCTCACAAGGGTTAAGTTAAAACAAAAACCTTTGACACAAAGCCTGATCTCCTAAATCCGTCCCGCCGTAACCTTTAGCTTGCGGCGATCGCGTTTAAAAATAAAAGAGCGAGCGTTAATAACGTATTTTTACCGCGGGCCGGCGCGGCTACCGCAGGTGCGTCGGCCGCTAGCCCGCCTCCGGCTCCCGAGCCCGGCCCCGATGGTAGGGCTGCTACTAATTCGAAATATTTTTTATTAAAAAAGCACAACTCAACATCGCCTGATGGTAAATAGTAGAAGAGTCTTTTTGTGGAAATAGCATAAGCCATAAAGAACATTTGACCTTTTTCGTTGTTGCCAGTAATGCTGGCAATACTTCCTAAAACTCTCATAAGTCCATACGAACCATATCGTAGGAATGAGTCAGGTTATGCCGACGTAATTCTCCGAGCCTCTCCCCAAGACTAAACAGTAGATTAAGACACCTCCACTTTGCTGGCACATTAGGAACGTTTTCACGCCTTTCTTGGGGGAACCCTTATTGTACTGTCATATATATAACTTCGACCTCGACTTTATTCTTTAATTTATAATGCAGTAATGATAACATACACAAATTACAACAACAAAAATAAATATTATAAAGTATAAATATTATCTGAGGTTAATGTAGAAAAAAAAAATTACACAAACCAATGATATACGTGCCGAGACTTCTCTTTGTAGAGTTTCATGTATAAAAAATATTGCGGTTGTGGTTTGAAGAACAGACGTATATAGCGGGCAAGACACACCGCGCTCCTACCAATTTGGTTACAAAATTATAAAAAATAAATAAACCCTAATCTCAACCACCGCTTGGCAACCCTACGTCACTCGAAAAGAAACAAAACTGAAATAAAACTGTGTTCGTTGTACATGTCGTGCGTATAGTGAACTACAATCATAATTGGTTTGCGACCGGCAATGTACGGCGCGTACGCCATTACTGCCAATTCCAGTTACAGTGTTGTTGTTTTGTTTTGATTGTTATTTATTTTTGTTATGATAATCAATATTGTTTTGGCATCCCGCTCTGCCGTTTTTGGAAACTTGTTTAGGACTCAGGACTTGTTTTATAAGTAATACGTAATAAAATACAATGTTACGTTTTTATAGCGATTAAGAGATTCGGGCCCGTTTTTATCAACGGCTTGGCATGAATGGTTTAATCAAATATTTAATACCTTATAAAGCACTCTTTTGAACGTTTGTAGAAATTACTATATTTAAAACAAATTGGATAATATTGTTGACTGCATTGATTAAAAACCAGAGTTCAAATTCCCGGTGAAATTAATAATCGCATTAAGGACATGTATCTTATTTTGTGATATAATTCTAGTTTCATTATTGAAAATATAGGATCTTGGATGGGTTATCTGAACTATAAGAACCATGTAAAGTGCGGGCGTGCTTCGTTCCGCCATTGGACTGGGTTATATAGTTTTTTATATGTAAGAAAGCCTATGCCCAGTAGTACGAGATACAGGCTGGTGGTAAAGGCACAAAAAAAACCTGTAAAGCAATCACATGTATAAAAAAAAAACATTTGCTAACACCGCACATTACTAGTTACGGAAAACCGTAAACAATTTTAGTTTAATAGCTAATATAGTTATGTAGTAACTTCCTGATAGTTTGCAAGGTAAAGGTCTTTTGCGGTCAGCGTTCAAACATGTAAAAACTTTTTTGTGTGCCAGTTATTCATTCAATGAGCAAAGTAAAAATTCATATGTGGAATATTTTGAGGTATAAAAGTGCCAATTAAAATTATAGGATATTAGCGACCTGCCCGGCTTCGCACGCGTTACCCCCTTTTACCCCTCCCTATAAGGAGTTTAGTAAAATCCGTTCTTAGTGCATATCTATACCCTATGAAGAACCTACATGCCATATCTCAATAGTTTCTGGGATTTCGTTATTAATCGTCCATCCGTACTCAGTCTATATACGTCCCACTGCTGGGCACAGGCCTTCCTCGTGGAAACAAACACATTAGGAGTATGGGCTGTAACACCACCACGCTGGCCCAAAGCGGGTTGGTGGGAACGGTTGCAATAGCGACCGGGACCAACGGTTTAACGTGCCTTACGAAGCACAGAGGAGCTCGACATCACAAAGTTTTGGTCACCCATCTCGACCTGACCATGGCGAAGGTAGTTTTATTTTGATCGAAAGCCAAAGTTCCCCCGAGTTCCTACATCATTAATCAGGGAGTGGTAAGTATTTCGCTTTTATAAAAACCAATCAGGACCTTATGACAATTTTATAACAGATTACATTCATTGTATGTATAGACTACGAATATTTAATCTTTTTGGTTGGTGGTAGGGCTTCTAAGGTAAGTCTTACCTTATATAATAACAATTTTTTAAGCATTGTTGGGTTCGGCAATCAGAGGTAAGATAGCCAGTTCCTCAGTTGTTGGGGATTACAAGTGAAGCTCGCTTCCACCTTCGGCCTTATCGTCACTTAGCATCAGGTGAGATGAAGGCTAAGAGCTTACCTGTCATATGTAAAAAAAATCTGAAAATTGATTAAAAAAGCAATACAAAATGTTTTCGCGTTATCTGGTTAATAAAGTGTGAGTGAGGATGGTGTTTATAGGGTAACCGGAGGCGGGACAGAACAGGACGGTTGATATATATCAGCCGCGACAGACGCTTTCCGCTTTGAGTCAGGGTTGCCAATTAGATCAAGAATATGTGTAATCTGTCCGTGACATTAATCAGATTACATTTCAATTATCAATCTTATAAAACTTTATAAATTACTAGCTGACCCGGCCACGCGTTGCTTTGCAGTCAACAGATGTAGCCATCTGTTAGAATCGTTTGGAGCTAACAGATAATTGTGACCGTCAAATAATAGACAAATCATTTGCAATAAAATAATATAGCGATCATTGCAGATGTAAGCTATCCTATCTTTCAAGTTGGGTCAAACTGCACATTGTGTACAAATTTGATTAAAATCGGTTTAGTAGTTTAGGAGTCAATCGCGGACAAACACCTGACACGTGTCATGGTGTTTGTTTATGTTTATCATTAAATTTTTTTTTTCAAATATATATAACTTATATATATATATTTGATTGTAAAAAAATAATTTATATTATGGCACGTCTTCCTTGCTGGTTCCTTAAATTTCGTTTACTCTTCTAAGGAAATTCATGATGTAAGTTATGAAAATAGGCTGCAAAATATTTGAAGATATCACATTATCATCACGCTTTTATACCCGAAGGGGTAGGCTATGTTAACTAACACCCATATTTCACCTGATAAACTTAAAGGCTCATATCATAGGGGGCGAGCCTGCAAGCATACAACGGGCACAGTGTTAGTCAAGTCAAATTCATGTCTGTATGTTAGCATGAAGGCGCGGGAAATGATCCTTTGACCTATTGTATGAGTAATGATGTCTTTTCCAACTCAGCTGTCGCTGCCTTGAAATAGAAACAGAAATTTTAATTTACTAAACTCGCAATCTTTTATGAAAAGAGCTCCAGCGTCGTTGTTTATTTACTCAGTACTTTTAAGTGTTCATTTCCAAGTTCTTAATTCAATTCCAGTTCTAAGGACAGCTATCACGTTGTACCTTTTTGTGTGTGCGCAGGCGCCGCTTCGCTCGCTGCCGTCGCTCCCGGTCACACATTCGGACAGGTTCCCGCGCCAGGCCTGACGCGCGGACATCTTATTAGATTAGCCTATCCATGAACAGGGTTACTCTATACTTAATTAATTCACCTTTCATGTGGAATGGTATTTTGTTTTTAAGAAGGTCGTCGGAAGAGCTTTTGAAATTCGTATTTAAATTAATTATTGGGCAAATTGACAAACCGTTGGTTTTCTTTTCAAAAGGTTTTCCTCCAGATATGACAAGTATTCCATAAGAATTTCAATGCAAGTACAAAAAAAACATAGATTTGTAGATTTTGATTATAATATTAAGATTTAAGTAAAAATTTTTTAAAGAATCTAATATGATGCTTTTCGGTAATTAACATGTACCTACCAAATATATTACTGAAAATCATTGTTCATTTGCTATTAGTAGAGAAGAAAAATAAAAAAAACAGAGTTACCATGTTAACTTGATAATCCTGGGGTAACCTGGGGGTAAGATACCCTGGACTTAGAAATCTTGCAAGGAAATATTAAGCCTATTTTAATGAAATTAAAAATTAGAAAAATTAGAGTTGTTAGAATAGAATTTGTCTTGACTCGCTTTCGTTATAAGACTCCGCACGCTTTGATCACTTGCTCACCTGATGACAAACGATGGTTGAAAATAAGCTACTCAATTTATAATTGAGTTGGTGTTGGGTTTGGTTTTCTTTTAGGATTTAGACTTATTTATTATTTATTTATTTATTTATAAAAACAGTACATTTCATTGATTATATTCTGCCAAACTGTGTAACGGTTTGGCAGTTTGGCTGTCTGTGTAACTTAAAATAAAAGCTCTTTGATAGTCCATGTCGACCTAGAAACTGGCAAAAATAATGATACTGAAATCATTCGGTTTATCAAACATATCCTAGTTAGGGTGAGTTTTTTGATCCGTAGTAATAGTCACATCAGTAGTTTAAATCTAGACCAAGAGCAAGAGCGAGTCAGCTTGACAAATTGTTAAATTTGCGATGAAAATTCGAAGCAAAATAAATTAGCTGTGCCGCCTGTCGCCATTTTACTAATCCCGGCAACGTGTTGTGGTTAAATTGTCTATGATTACACTATCTGTCTTCAATGTAGCTTCTATTTTATTTAATGATTTTTCTCTCATTTATCTTCTCTGTTTCCAATTTATCATCATCCCACATCCGGTTCATTTATGGTATCACTATGTAGTCTATTTAGTTTATGTATATATTTACATAATAGTTTGAATTACTATATATTTTATTTATATTTATTGTCAGCATATCTCCTACAGCTAGTGGGTTGTTAGACATTTCTATTCGCAATAAGCCCAACCTTTTGTACTTTTCTCCTTTAATGTTCTCCTGTTCTGTATTTAGTGTACAATAAATTGTTAAATAAATAAATGATAGTCATATCACGACATCATACGTTTTCGCCATTGGTCCTAGTCATATTACGACATCATATGTTTTCACTATTGGTCCTATGTACTGGTCAACCTGACTACGGATCAAAAAACTGACCCTTAGAGAAGCAGCTACTACCGGCTGACTTAACAAGTTACCAAAACATCTAGGAATGCCTAGACACGACTCGACAAGCCCTCGGATTTTGCGCGTCCAATTTGTAGGCGAGCAAGTGATGGGAATGAATAATGAATTGAGGCGGACCCATAGTTGTAAGATGACGTGTCCTAAGGGTCTCTACTAGAACAATTTTCTCTTTTAGAAAGTCTGTCGCAGGAACTGTTTTTATATTTCGTCTAGTTGTTTTTTTACCAAATGATTATCTCAATTATAATATAGCTATTTCATACAAAAGATATCTGTTCCATACAATGAAGCGGATGAAATTTTTCACTGATCCCAAATATCTCTAAAGAAAGAATGCAATTTCTATTTGCGAACAGAGAAGTTCTAATGTCCAGTATTTTTCTTCTATTGTGACTGCTTCATCTAATGTGTCACGACCTAAATTAAACCACACTTGAAGAGTTGAACCACAAACGGGATGAAAGTAAACTTCCATAGTTCTAGCCATTTCTCAATTAAACTGTTTCTAATTTCAAAATAGAAATCTTGGTTAGAATATCTACTACATAACTTAATTTCGTTAAAGACTAATTAGAATTATTTCTGTTCTATAAAATTAGACATAATATCTCGCAGGTGCGTATAGCCACACCGTTAGGACCGTTTTCTTTTAATTGACATTATCATTCAATTTAAAGCCCTACTGTCTTAGCGCTAAAGAGATAAACCAGTTCAAACACAGAATAGAGACTTAAAACAACAGGTGGCTGGGAAATGCCTAATTTTATGAGCACTAGAGCTTTCATTACTACTAGTAACCTGCGAAAGCTCTCGATAAGACTGGTTGGCTGTGAAGTAATGGGGTACTTTGCACCTGCTTCTCCGGCATTCGAAGGAAATCACAGAATCTGTCGTGTTTATTGCTATTCACAAGTGCGGTGTTTCTAGCACACATTATTGAATTATTTCTGGACCAATCTCTTGCATTATAGATATAGCAGTGGGAGTCTGTTGGCTAAGTATATGAGAATAATTTTATAGAAATATGCCGCTTACGTTCTAGTCCACATCCATTCTTCTATAAAATGAATACAGCTTAAAGGCGATACGTGTGTGTCACTGTCATTTTATGTAGTGCAAAATCGCATACTAGTAAACTATTTTGTGCGTTATCAGATCTTTACGACTGCAGAACAATGATGGTAGGTCTAAAGATTATTCAACTTAGAGCACACAAAGGATGCTTACTTGATTATATTGCGCTGATGTTATCAGTAGTGAGCTGTGTTATTCGCCGCGGGCTTAAATGTGGACTAACAGCGATTATATGGAAAACAGTTGCTTCATGTGGATGTCTCGAATATGCGTGGTGATGGCTACTTTATGTTCTTTTATGTTCTTTATTACATACATATTCACGCCTTTATCCTAGCGGGATAGGCAGAGATTACAGCCTTCCAATTGCTTCTATAATGGCACACATCTTTCGCCTTTATTAGTTTTGGGGACGTTTCATAGGTATGCTAGCCGCCAGCGCTGCCCAATAGATTTCCATACCTTATGACGTATGAGCACGCGCGTATAACCGTGAAACGATGTAATTTAACCAGCTTACCTATTAAACCACCATTAAAAAAGGACGTCGTTACAAAAATATACAAAGGGATGCTTAATTAATTAATGCAGAGTGCTTTGCAGAAAGAATAACTGAGAAGTTAAAGGCAGGCGGCGTGTGGAGCATGCGGTACGAAGCAAAAGGTACACCTTCCTTCATAAGGACCTAACATTATATTATACAGCAAAATTTCGAATAGGGATATTGGAGTACACCCTTCTGGCTATTTTGTGTGTCAGTAATGTAGAAGTGTCGATACGCCATTTTTTATTTTTACTAAACAAAATATATTTACAAAACAGCAATTAATATAACAAAATTTACAAAGATCTTTAATTGGCTTTCTGTTCAGCGGAGGGTTAGAGGAACCAGTTTTTATAATTGTCCGTCATGTTTGAGCATCAAAGGTATGAGCGATCGGATCTGAGTCGCCATATGAGGCACTGTCAACCGGGACTCTGAGAAGCCAGCAATTATATGACACTTGCCCACTCTGAATTTGAAATAGGAAACGAGAAAATTGAAAATATAATGTAATATAAGTTCTTGGGAATTTCATACGAACTGTTTTTCAGATTACCATGGAAATGTCTGTGCAAATAGAGGAAAGTTTTCTATAGAAACTTTTTGGCTTTTGAGAAAATAATTTTGGTAAAATCAAGGCAATTCTTTTAGGAAATGATTATGATTCGTTCTTCTCACCTTATTAGAGGAAAGAACCTTTTGTTCATCTTTTCTTTGGGTATGTGATAAAAACTTTACGTTATAAGGCTACGCCTTTCGTGGACGCTAATGACTAAACTGTACCCCTAGAGTGAGTTATAGTTGCAAAAAACTACTTTTTTAGTTGCGTTAAGAATGTTAACTTCTATGAGGAACGTGATTTCAGCTACTGTCCGCTAGGGGCGCTTTTCACGGTTCCCACAGAAATTGACAAAAGGGGAAGTTTCTTACAATGATAACATACACTAGGAGTACTAATGCAAATTGGGAGCGTGGCTTTCAATTTACTTGTAGAAAGACAAACTTGACGCGAACTTCAAGTAAAATGAATAAGTATTCAATATCCATAACAACATCCTTTAAGAGCTATGAATTTTGCTTTAATAGTATTTAGTTGTGTAATCTGCGAAGACATCTCGGTGTCACCGAGTGCAGGTGTTCAACAGGCCTGTCAAACGCATCCGGAGGCTGCATGGCTACCGAGAATAAGATGGCTGATTAGCCTGGCAGGTCGCTAATAATTGTGGAGTTCTTAGCAAAGTTTGAGTTTCTCAGAAGCAATATGGCTGGGGGATTGGTCAGCTAATCCGAGGTCGAATCTCAAATCCGGGTTCTGTATCAAATATTAAGAATTAAGTTTCCATTTCATAAAAAAGTGGTTTGGTCCGACATGGCATGTGGGACGCCCTGCGTCAAGATGGGATGATGACATTCGTCGGATGGCATGACTGGAGTGGGCTGGATGAAAATGATGATGATGAATTTGTCGAGGTTTTTCCTTAGCAAAATAAAACTGATAATTACACATCAACGCTAGTTAGCCATAATCGGATAATATTATTCATGTTAGTATTATCTAGCAACAACAGATCATCACTCCGCTCTCCCTGAAGAGGTAAGCAGAGGTGTAAGTATAAGGAGTAAGTTTAATTTTATTGGATATAAATATTCAAAATAATTAAACCTTTATAAAGCGCCGATATACTAATCTTGCTAATTCCCGTTTGACTTTAATAAAAGTTATGATAACGATTATATTGGCTTACACACTATTTCATTGTACGTACATACATCACGCCTGTAATCCCCGAAGGGGTAGGCAGAGCCCAAGGAGCACTGTATTCCTTAAAACGACATTTAACCATACAAAAGTTGGGTTTGGTCAGATGAAAAATCGTGAAAGAGTAGTAACAAGTGGCTAGCTCATCGTCTATACAATCAGAGACCCGGTACACAATACGCCCTTAGTCGCCTTTTACAACATGCTAGGTCAGAAAAGCAGTTGTTAGTTTTTTGCGTTTTGTGTCCCAAACCAACACGGATCCTTTTATTATAAAGATTATTAATTGTTTTATTAGTTAATAACGGAAATTAAAACATATTTATAGCGTATAAAGACAAAGTTTTTCATTTATTACACAATCTTATTATTTACTATGAAACTAAACTTCTAATGTACTTCAATGTGAACACATCCTTGTTAACTCGAAATTAAAATTCATCGTATACATTTAAAGCAATTAGTACCCATATATTCTGAAATTAATTGGACTACAGATAGTATGCAAATTTTACTATTGCGGTCACTTTGTTATGCGAGGACTATAATACAGGGTCTAAAAAACAGAATGGTTTAGAACTACGCGCGCGTGTGTGTGTGTGTACATACGTCTATTTTATGACTTCTATTACGTTGGAAATCAAATAGGTATTATTTTTAGTAGTGATCTATAATTAGTGTCCATATCATAACACAAGCGCAACTACTACTTTGTCACGTCTCAGCAGCCTATACAGGCAAAATTTTTCAAGTGGGCCTTCAAGGCCAAATCCTAAACTATAAAGAAAATCGAAAAATGCTCAAAATCAATAATCCTAGCCAGGAATCGAACTCGGTGATTTGGAAAAAAACACATCCTGTATTATTACACCATTCGATAATGTTGTTAATAAGGATCAGTTTCTGGGAAGTAATGATATACGGGAAAATTCATTCTGTATACGTTGCTGCTGGGCATAGGGAAACACATGAGCGGCACTCAGCATCTCATCTCATCCGTAATCGGTGCCGATTGGTCTTCCTCATTGGTGACACGTCCACGCTATCTCTAACGGCCAGCACCAAAGTTATATTGGGTACTTACCTATGAAATTGGTGTTTTTATTCTCTCTTAGTATTTTGTCTGTAACTATTAAGATTCAGAGTATTCCAAAAAAATAATTACCTCGTCTAAAAATAGACTAAATTTTTGAGCTCTTTTGATTTGTTTTGATAATTTGTTGTAAGTTTAATTGTGTTAAAATTGGACACGGAGACAACTCTTTTTAAGTGCCTCCCGAATACATTTTATTTGCATTCACTTATAAACGATAAATAATTTTTATGAAGTGTGATATTACACATATTACTAAAGCTTGTCTAATGATAGATGCCAAATATAACTGAACTGAACAAATTTTAGTATGGAAAATGCAGAATTCCATACAAAACATCAATTTCATAGGTAAGGTCCTAATATACCGCTACTTATACCAGCCGCAGCACTATGCTGGTTAAATCTGGATTGGTGGGTAGAAACGGTAGCAAATAGCGAAATAGCGAAAATGTTATATACAGAGTTTTAAAATATCTTCATAAGTCTGCAGAGTTAATTGATTTATTAAGTTACAACTAAGCAATCCAATACGGTTATGAATATTAATGTTTGAACGAAATGAACAAATGTTCTCTCACAATATTTACATATTTCACACAAGTCTTCATTGATATTTAAAACGGCTATTAAATTTAGACATATTGTTTTTATTAATAAAATAACGAAAAATAAAAGTTGTTGACTTACGTACTGTAGGTGTAAGTTAGTAAGCGTTTCAGTAATTACCTGAAAAATAAAAAAAACACTTTATCAAATACACATTGATAAATTTTAACGTTACATGAAAAGGAATACTTTTTCAGCCGCAAACCGCTTTGTGTAATCTATAATGATATAGCTTTTGCCCGCGACTTCATCCGCGTAGAATAGTCACTTTGAGAGGGTATATACTCAATAAAGGCTCAACACTGAAAGATTTGTTTCAATTGGAACTGTAGCCTCAATTGGTGGAATTGAAAATTTACTCCCACTATATTATATGAAGCAAAGTTCATAGTGGCGTAAATTTGTCCTCCATTTTTCTGGGAGACGTTAAATAAATGTTTTAACATTCATCCGCACCCGTTCCCATGAGAATATCGAGATAAAAGGTAGCCTGTGTCTATCTCAGGCTCTAGACTATCTGTGTACCAAATTTAGGTTAAATTGGTTTAGTAGTTTTGACGTGAAAGCGAGACAGACAGAGTTACTTTCGCATGTATAAGATTAGTATGGATTATAAAATTTTTTGAGCTAAGACTAGCACAATATTACATAATACAAAAGTTTCAAAAAGTTGGTACAGATTTCATTTCATCATAAATTTCTCCGCTATGTATAGCAATGCAATTTATGCAATTGCCAAAACTATAATTATGCGCCATAATATTTATACTGTTGCCCACGCCACAACTAAATTAGACCAACAATAAATACATGTATCAAATTACCAGAGAATAATTCGTGCGTCGTCTCAGTCATTACTGTATAATGTAACAGAACAAGGACTCAATTATCCAGGTAATAATAATTAAATTAAAAATAAAGAAAACACGACCCAAAAAAGAGGACCAAAAAATCATTTTTTTTGTTTTGGTAATATTCTCCCCATAAAGCGAACTGAGCCCATAACAGCCGTGTCTTTCGTAATTATGTCTTCAGTAATTTACATTGAATTGCTAGTGTAATGCATTTCAATGCACCTTGGGAGACTTTGGCGTCAAACGATCGATGGCAGACACTGGCGTTACTTCTATGAGGTGGATTACCACGATAAAAATCCCATCGTTTTTCACACCACTCGACGATTATGTCAATAGTCCTCCATATTGCTCGTCAACACAGACACTACACTGTTTTTACGCAACAAGATCCACTCCGAAACAATATATCAATCATTGAAATAGAAATCACGTCCGCCATAGTTGAATTGCGCCAAATATTCCCCCCATAAAATATTTAAAATATTTAAAAAAAATATTAAAAAAGTTTAACTTTATGTGCATTTATGTCCATGTCACAGGTGTCATGTTAGGTTCATCCAAGTCCCATATTACTAATTGATTTTTCCTTGTGCGTCTTGTCTACTTATTTAAAATTAGGCCAATAATAGCAGAATAGACAAAACAGCACTTTAAGTGGAAGGGGTTCTTTCCTTCTATCATCAACAACAATGCTCATCCCCTGCTGGACATAGGTGTCCCCAAATGTATGCCACCGCTCTCGATCTTCGGCCGTTCTCATTCAGCCCACTCCAGCCAACCTACGAATATCGTCATCCCATCATGTCCCAAGGCGTCCAACACTACGTTTGCCGAGTTTCGGTTTCCACTCAAGAACTTTACGACTCCAACAGTCGTCAGTTCTACGGCTAACGTGACCAGCCCACTGCCACTTCAGTTTGGCTAATACGACTATGTCGGTGACTCTAGTTCTCTGTTGGATAACATAATTCCTAATACAGTCATTCAGAGTCACTCCAAGCATAGCCTTTTCCATTGCTCGCTGATCGACTTTAAACTGGTGAACCAGTCGAGCCGTGAGTGTCCACGTCTCGGCACCGTAGTTCATGACTGGGAGGACGCACTTGTCGAAGACTTTCGATAAGTGCGTCCTCCAAGACAACTATAATTTATGGGTATAGCTATGATATTTGAATATCGCTTTATTCTTATGTTCAATTTCTAATATTGAAATGCTCTCTTCGACATAGAATCACTCTGGTAGATTACGTTAGAGTAAGACGAAAGGTGTCACAGCCGTAATAGACGTGTGGTACAAATAGCCTCCAAATGACTGGGCAGACGCACGGGTGCCGGTGATTAGTGGATCTGAGACTGTAAGGCTGGGTACTCATGCATTCTTGGGCGGTCAGTTTTCTTATTTAAGTAAGACAAGGAGTAAGTTGATGATTATAATTAATATTTTTTGTTACTTCTTATTAATCTATGAGGCTTCTATTATATTTAGTTATAGGGAGCGAGATTATTTAAAATGAGGCAACTTATACTTGAAAGACTAAGGGCGTCTTGCAGGAAATTTAAATCGAGATTTAAAACTCGATTTAGTAATTTTTTGACATTTTAGCCATAGTAAAAATGTCAAAAGTTTACTAAATCTAGTTTTAAATCTCGAATTAAAATGCCTGCAAGTCGCCCTTAAAGAAATAAATTTAAAAATTTTAATTGTTATCTGTAAATAAAGACTTATTGAAGAAAAATATAGGACCTAGTATCACTGACCGAAATAGGTATGTAAATAATGTAAGCTATGATACGGAATTTAGACAACGGCTAAATGCGAATCTAGACAAAAAAAAAATGAAACAAAATATCATTCATGAGTACACTGCTTTAGTCTAACACGAGAGAACAATCGCGTAGGAATCGCGGGCGCAATTCTCGCTGATTGCACATGCGCGGCGAAAGGCGACCGCTACCGGACACCGGCTACCACCTGCGCCTATTACGTGTTTGCTTCTTTGGGTTAAACAATACACGAGTCGGATAAAGAATACACAGACTAGGAAAAACAATACACAAATAAGGTAGCTCATTTACCTAAACACCGAAGAGGAGAAAGTTGTGTTTAAAATTGTATATTAACACCTTGTTTGTGAGTTAGTTACCTTGATTAACAATCAAATGGCCTTAACATTAACAGTAGACCTAACCATAGCCGTAGAACTGACGGCCGTTGGAGCCGTAAAGTTCTCGAGTGGAGACCGCGACTCAGTAGACGTACTGTGTGACGTCCTCTGAGAAAATGGGACGACAATGTTACGAGGCGCTATACCAGTATTTTTATTTATTTATTTATTTGCATAAAACACAGTATAATAGGTGGTATAAAGGCAAATTCATTAGTTCACATGTTTTGCTACTTCGTCAATAGCATGCAAAAATATAATAGTCAGAATAATATCTAGACTTTTTTTTATGAATGTGCTGATATTGCGCTCTTCTCTAGTTATTTCCCTATTTGTCTCTTTAAAAAAAACGTACCTTCTTTTCTGTCTGTCTTCTCATTGTCATAATAACTGTGATAATAATTTTATAAATTGAAATCGATCTATAAGATCGAAACAAGTCTTGTTTTTGTATCTGAAGTAATCGAATTCATCGTTTAATTTTGTATTTTATTTCATAAGAATCGTTCCAAAGGAACTTTTGTAAGTAGCCCTACTTTTATAATTATCTCTTTGTTTTTATGTTCAGTGTTTTTGTAATTTACCTTTTATAAAATAAGTTCCAGAGTGCCTTAGTTTTTATATTATTATGCCCATATGTGACGACCTGAGACTTTCGTTTATCTCCTTGTCCACCACGTCACAACTATATTCGTAGGTTGGCTGGAGTGTGCTGGATGAGAGCGGCCGAAAATCGCGAGCGGTGGCGTGCATTAGGGGAGGCCTAACAAATTTGTTCGAAAAATTAATGATCAACTGCGATACATAATTATAATGAAGGCGGTATCTAACTGCACCGTGTACTACGACTGCTTATTATGATATTTGTGGGATGTAAGTTTATGCGTATTTTAACTTAAGGGATTCTACGTTTTATCATAACTGCTATAATGTCTATAATACGTATATCAAATTTGTAATGAAGCAATAAAGTTCAGAATGTAATAAACGCCATTGTCGACTCGTGCGGTTCGATTCATTGAATTTGTCGCGGCTTGTCGCGTGTCGCTTCGTACGAGGAACTAGCCGTGGCTAAGCGATTATGGAATCACATTACCATGTGTATGTATTAGATACGAGACAAGCTTTCTTCCTGGGAAATAGTTGCAAAAACATCACTGGGAGATACATCTTGAATTCCAGAGAATCGAAGAAGGAACTTAAATAACGACGAACTGAGAAACTCTTTGTCAATACACAGTTAATGTTCTTAGTCATTCCTTAAAAATTAGAGACTGATTTGGATATATTTTTTTTTTGAAGTCTCAGAATGGTTCTGACGATGAGAAAACAATATATAATGTAAATATGGAATATTATAACAAAAATAAAGAATATAGGACGTTCGTATAATAAAAACGTGTATTCTAGTTAGTACTAAAAAGAAGAACAAGGATGTGAATTATAAAAAGAGGAAGTGGATTTTTAACTCTTGAGGGTCAGCATGAATACCGGTGTTCGCTAGCAATAGATGTTTATATTGTGCCTAATTTCCTGACCAGGTTATCAGACTTATAAGAGAAAGAGAAAGAGGGACTGGACCCCACGACACAGGGAACCCTAGTGTGGGGGCCAGAGACATATTGTTTTCTACTTTACGCTTAAGTGTACTGATGTAATATGTGTATATGTATTGTACAAATTTCTGAATGAATAAAGATAATTATTATTATTATTATAGCTATCCCTACTTAGAGTGGAAGAGAACATGAAGAAGAAAGTAAAATGTATTATAATAATTATTATTTAAACGACGACGACGGCTTTTAGCGGCGACGGAGTCTCCATCTGTCACGCTAAGTGAAGTCACTGCTTGGCATGCATGGTATGGTGGCGCAGTATGTATGGTAAAGGACCGCTTTTGCGGTGCTTTTGCCTAGTATCTGACTAACCCTTAGGGGATTAGTCATGATTTTATGTATGTATGTAATATTCAAACCAGATTCTAAAAAGAACCTAAAAATCACAAAGGAAAGACGGTTCCACGATCTAATTAAATCGAAAACAACTTTGAATAACTGTAATTTATTATAACTAGCCACCACAATAGATCTGTGTACCTATTTGTTTTGTGTTTGAATAGCAATAGCTGCATTTAGTCCTATTATATACTTAACCTATCAAAATGTTTAATGTGACCCCGAGGCATCACTACGGGGCATTTCGTGACAGAAATCGACTGTAACGAAAGAATTAACCAGACATGTGTGCAGAATGTTGTAAATCATATAATCACAACACGATTTAGGTGACAGCCTCTCACAACAAAGACACGAAGGCTCATTTGTGTCGGAGATGGAGAAATCACCCTTATTACAATAGCATAGAGTCTAAACAGTCAATAAGTGGCGCGTGCGCAGAGTCTCGCGTATCAAACCCGTGATTACACTAAATTACACATGTCTTTGCAAAACACCTGCTTCATTAGCTGTTTCACAATTTTGACTACTGTTACACTTTCAATAGACAAATGGTCAAAGATTATTAACTTTTTTAAAGAGATATTTTCTTTGTCACAGTGCATTTAATGAAGGCGTAAGGAAACTACGAAACTTTCCATTGTATTACGCTTTAGGCGCTGGGACCAATGGAAAAAAGTCGTTCGTTATATTATTCTGGTTGATGTCGGGTAACTTCGTCTGTACTCTATCCACAGATTAAAAATATATTCTTCTTCCTGCGCTCTTCCCGTTTTAAGTGGGGTCAGCACAACATGTCTTCTACTTCCATTCTCCTCTGTCACTCGTGAGATCAACATCAACTTCCTTACTTCTCATATCAGAACTCACACATTCAATCTATATTTCTTGCTTGGTCTTCCTCTCGTTATATTCTACAGATTAGGAATATTATACCGATCTTAAAAAATCCTATAATAGAATAATTCGAAGACCTCCCATTTTACCCACAAAATTCCTTTCACAATCTTCCAATATTTCCTAAGCGTTCCAGTTCACACGTCACCTTAATTGTCATCCTATCTTGTGGGTGTTTTACGAATTTATAAAACGGTAATAAAGAGATTATTGTTCTAAACAAAATTAAAACGTCAGTTTTATGTTACGAGGCGGCAAAGGAACAATATAAAAGCAGTAAAAATCCCGATTACCGACCGAGACTATAACCTGTCACTGAAGGTAAGACTGTATTAAATAAAAATGTACAAGAAATGAATAATGAAAATGATAACGGTAAAAAACGAAAATGTTATTTAATATTTATTTATATATGGCCTGATATTACGTAGTATTTCTATATTTTTTAAACTCAATTTCAAGTCGATATTAAAACGTTTTGTGGCATATAACTGGAAACTTATTTTTTTTATTCAACATGTACAGAAAAGCAGGGGATTGCGTACTAATGGTAAGTAGTTACTGTTATGTTGTGTCAGAATCCCATCTGCCTGTAATTCCTGGATCACAGTGTAGGTACTACGCTGTGAACAGTGACGAAAGTCCATTTTCATTATCGTTTCGTTCCCTCGCCTTGTAACTTGAGACGTACATTAAATTAGCATTAGACTATCGGGTGGTAATTGAAAATTTATTTAGTTTTACACTCTATAAAACTTTATTGGAATTCGAGCTTATACGTAAAGTCATGTCGCTAGAGGAAACAAGATAATCAGTGACGCAATTTACGATGACAGAGTCCTAAGAGCTAGAGTTTCAATTGTTATTTGAGATGAGTTCCGATTAATCGGTTCTAAGCAAGCGTCACCGAATTAATAAAGTACGAAGATGGCGGCCGTATATTGTTGAATTTACACGCGACGCGAATGAACTGCGACGTAAAAGTCCATGTAAATGTGTTTTTATCGATACCAGCATATCAGTAAACCCCTGCGAGGTAATTTTCTTCGTTTCATATAACCGTCCCGCGAATTAGGGACAAGTAACACATATTATAGTTGCATTTTCGGCAATTAAAACACAGAAACATGGAGTCTGTTATTGCTACGATAAAGTTGTGTTTTGACCAGCAACAAACGGCACGTAGCCGTGTATTTGAACTTAATTTGTGAGGTGATTTGACTACCGGATTTTGTAGCAACATTCTTTTTGCGGGTCAATGGTCGATGAAAAAAATGGCTTTCTTGCGTATAACGTAATTAAGATATCTGGATCGTGGCGAGTAATCGATATAATTGCGCGTTTCGTGGAGCAGGCAGCACTTACGTACGATTAGGTGAAAGTGCGTCTGCGCAGCGTGAGCGACGGGGTAGCGAAGTGACGGATTGATTGCTATAATTCATTTATCATCGATAGCCACATGATGAAAACTGTATCAGATAAGGCTGTTTAATTTTGTTTATAATTTCGTTATCTGCTCCACCGAAACGTTTGGGCTTGATTCAGTTTGAACCGTTTTAATTACAATCTTCTTTGTTGCTCTAAATACGAGCGGTGATGAAATTCATCCTAAATTCAACATGTTACTTTAGTTAGTTAGATTAAATTTTTTGGAAAAGGAATTAAAGGAATAATATTAAGTAATCTGTCATAAAACTTATTTATATTATGTGGTGGGAATTATGGAATTGGGATAAAAATCAGCGGCCGAGTGTTTTGTACAGGCCCGTGCTTGAATCAATAATTTGAGAAAAAAATTAAAAATATTTTACTCTCTTCAAGTTTGTTGTGAATAATAATAGTACGTACTTTAATAATATAATAATTAGCAATAACACATAGGAATTAATTCTTAAATATTGAATATCTTTACGAAATAAATGTACAATAACTTTTTAAAAGCCTTTAAGTGTAAATGAATGTATTCAAATTTAAAGATAATAAAAATTACTTCCAAATAACTGGCAATATTCTTTAAAGCCATTTTATAGGCGTTCATATCTATTGGCCGTTTCTGATCCTTATCTGACCAAAATCTACAAAAACGTCACACGAATGTGTAATTTATATTCTGCTCTTGAATTTTGGTGTTTCACAAAATAAACAAGCGTTTAAATCCATCTACATAATAGATTTATTACGCATTCGCATTTAAATGGTACTATTTTGATAACAAGATGAAAGATTTGAAGGTATGGTCGGCATCAGTTAAGTATACCGAATACAGTTCGACATAATAGAGTCTCAAAATTATATTATTGTCAATGTATGTACAATAAATTGATCTCATCATGCAGTTTTCAGGTAGAAAATTAGAAGTTTTTACATAAAGTGTGCTTATATATACAAATCTGTTCATTAAAAGAATACTACCAACCCATCTCTTCTCTTGGGTGTCGTAAAAGGCGACTAATGGACTAATGCCCGATTTCACCAACATCCTTTTAAACATCACATAGCTAAAAGTCACTTAAGCTATTCCCAAAAGATCACCTAACTTCACCTTAGGTGTCCCCAATGTGATGGTATCGTAAGTGTTGAAGTTAGGGGTTGATGGTGAAATCGGGCATTAGAACTGCACGACCATCCAATAGCTTAAAGCGGCGAGGGGATCCCACCTGTCACGCTGAGTGCAGTCACTGCTTGGTGAAGCGCGGACTATGGTAATGGTCTGCTTTTGGAGTGCTTTTGCCTAGTCTCTGACTAACCCTTAGGGGATAATAGTCGTGATTATATGTATGTATGTATGTTGCTGACTGTACACATTTATAAAATTTAATTCCAACAACATTACGAGGACAAATTTCAATTTATAGCCAATAAAGAAATCGTTCAAATATTAGGTCCTTACCAATGAAATTGGTGTTTTGTATGGAGATTTTGGGGAATTCTGCATTTTCCATACTAACATTTTATCAGTTTTCTTCACAACGACAAATCCAGAGATAATAATATTTGGCATGTATCATTAGACAAGCTTTAGTAATATGTATAATATCACACTTCATAAAAAATATTTATCGTTTTTAAGTGAATGCAAATAAATAAATAATAAATAATCTTTTTTTAGGAATACTCTGAATCTTAATAGTTACAGACAAAATACTAAGACAGAATAAAAACACCAATTTCATAGGTAAGGACCCAATACATACTGAGGTTTTGCGTACGGTGTCATCGCGACTGTCTCCATTTGGATATATTTTATGGATATTTTTATTTGTAGTTAATACTGTTATGAATGTATGTGAATATTTACATTGGAAATGCTCGCGTGGGTGAAGACGCACCCTATATGTTACAATGTATAATCCTATTATATTAGTTTTATAGCTTGTTGCTAGGTATTCGATAAACAGTCTCAGAGTTCCAAGTAATATGATTTCACAAATCAATAGCGAATAGTAAGAAAAATAGAGCAATATAAGGAAGGTTCGTCTCCTATGCTGTCAACATAAACGTGTTTACGTGTTCATTTGATTTTTTCCGGGTAGGCAACTTGAGCGCGTTTGGTGCTAAAAGTAAGTAAATGCAATTTCTTTCTTTCAAGTTAGGGTCAAGTTAGGTTAGGTGGGGGCTGTGTTTGGCCGTAAATAATATCAAATAGGCATAAAAGCGCCAAAACTCTTTACGGACACATACGAAAGAATAATCGCAGGTTTCGTAAGCTTGCTTCAGTTTCTCTCTACAACCACGATACTCCTATTTTTAATATTTATTAGCTTACAATGATTACTAACGTTTTTAATCAGCACAAAAATAGCTGAATCATTAGAAGCGAAGAGCTGACCCAAGCCAAAGTTGTCTAGATTTCTACAAATTATGGTGGGGTTTTTGATCCGTAGTAATGGTCTAACGTTAGTTAAAATCTAGACCAATAACGTCAATGAAAATGTATGACGTCAGCTTGACAAATTGTTAAATTTGCGATGAAAATTCGAAGCAATATACATCAGCTGTGCCGCCAGCCGCCATTTTATCAATTCCAGTATCGTGTTGTGGATAAATTGTCTATGATTATTTAACTATAGTTAGATTGGAAAATTCGACTATTGGACAAGCTGTCATATCACGACATAATTCGTTTTCGCCATCGGTCTACATTTCAAATTACTGGTTAACCGGACCACGGATCAAAAAACTGACCCCTTGACCAAACAATGGTTTAAATCTCTCACAGTGACACACGTATAAATTAGCTTTCGCAACTCTATCAAAGTGGCCGTAGAACGTAGACACGTCTCAGTCATGCCGTAAATAAACTGCGGTGAACGTTGACATGAGACGCGGTGAACCTTGCGACCGTTTGTGAACAATGCCATTCTTTCGCAAAAATCATATATATAATTGCAGTCTGTTGCACGACATATTTCATGGTACTTAACCCTTAAACGGGACTGCTTTGTGACATCTTGAACTGTTCTGGTTAAACAATGGAGTATGTTTTACTCATTACTTAAAAAAAGGAGTTCTAATTTGGAATATACTGTTTTTTTTTCGAAAATGATACTGGCTAAAGCAGCCATACCGCGGAACCCTAGGATTCCGCAATACCCCTGTTAGGGTTCCACAGGAATTAGGAAAAAAAAATCTCTCTGACACACATCAGTACAAATATTCATTCTGGCACAATATTTTACTATGCCGCCACTGCCGAAACCTACTTGTGAGCGCGCAGTCTTTGATAAAAGCCGCCAATACGCGTGACAGTGATAGTTTTAAATGTCGGATAATTTTATCTGAGGATTAAAAAATTGTAGGCTAATAAGCACTTTGAGAATTATAAGACATAATTATAAATATTAAAAACATTTTCATAGAACACAATTTTCATAGTTTTATTTTTATAAAAAGGACAGCAAAGCACTCAACACCGCCTGATGGGCAGCAGTACAAGAGTCATGCAGTCAATTGCAGTTAAATAACCATTTTATTAGACGTACAAAATTTTATTGTCTTTGGGCGAGTTTTTAAATCCCTAGTAATAGTTAACTCAATAGTTAAAATTTAGACCAATAGCGTCAATAGAAACGCCAAAACGTGTGCCGTTACTTTTAAATTTTTTTAAACTTGCTATGAAAATTCGAAGCAATATGCATTAGCTATGCCGCCGGCCGCCATTTTACTAATCTTAGCATCATGTTGTGTTAAAATTTTCTATGATTATTTAACTATAGTAATATTTCAAAATTCACGACTTCATTACGTTTTCGACATTGGCCCATATTTTAACCTGCTGGTCAACCTGACCACGGATCAAAAAACCGAACCTTACTCAAGAATTATAAATGTTTTAAACAGTAACTAAGTTTTAAATTGAAACGTGGGTATAAATAATAGGCTTATTATTGAAATATAAAGTTAGTAGGGAATAAAATTAATGAATAGTAACTAAAGTCTAATGGTATGAAATTAGTCATATATGGTATTTCGGGATCAAATCGATAGCGCGAGATGAAAATTAAATAGTAGGAACCTATCTATTGAATACAAAATAGGCTGTTTATATTCAGCCTATAAGAAAAGTTCTCCATTTCATATTTAATGTTTGTTTTAGGGTGGTTTCATAGGTTCGCTGGCTGCCATCCACGCGCACACGCTGTTAATTTCACGGTGCTACTAACATCATTTCACAGCCACACGCGCCTGCTTATACGTCAAAATGTATGGAAGCGTTGCCGGCCAGCGTACTATGTACCTATGAAACTTTGACATTACACAAAAAATGTTGGTGTAATTTAATTTTATTGTTAAAGTTTGTGTATGTATTTAAATACAAATTATTTTGTAAAAAAATCTTTCAACTATTTTTTCCTCTTTTCACCGAAATTAAATATGCTTGTCTCAGCTGTTTTTATCACGTTGCTAGTGTGACGCGTTAGAATGAATCTAGAACTACAAAAAATACGAGGTGAAACCTCGTATTTTTTGCTTGTATCAAGAAACGTAAATCATCTTTAATGAAAAAAACTTTCAAGTGAATTTCTCGTGAAATTGGAATATCAAACATCAATCTCATTTAAAAATGCATACAAATTCATATTTCATATTTCATTAAGATCTTTTCATACAAAATCGGTCTTTAGTATTTTGTATTTCACAATCAATTTGTGAATCGATTGAAAATTAACTAAGGAAAATGTACCATTGATGTGAGAAACAGTAAAAGCCATAACGGTAATGATCGTATTACAGAGAGTATCTCAGCGATAGATTGAAAAAATTGCGTGAGATTGCATAAAATGTGAAATATTGTGAAAAGATTCTTATTTGACTAATTTATGTTGCACTCTGGCTATAAAATAAACATATTTAACACATAATTCAATAATCAATTACACATATAATTTGACTAATTGGTTAATATCACCTCATTTAATACCACGTTTATTTTTTTATAAAATTCGCAGTACTACGGTGTATTTTTCTTATTTAATGTTTACATTAGAAGCAGTACAGGATTTAGGATAAAGTCTTGTATGTTTTACGCATGTCTTGTAACGAACAAAATTCCAAAATTTTTCATTACTTGTTCAAATTTGAAAGCTCGACAAAAATCAACATATTACAGATACTTATCTATTTAGGGCTATTTTCGCTCAGAGTAATATTTGAATACCTGACACAAAAAATATTGACCAGGGATATAAGACATCACCATGCAAAATTTCATTGAAATCGGTCCAGCCATTTCGGAGATTAGCCCGTACAAACAACCGAACAGACAGAGAAACAAAAAATTAAAAAAACATTTTGGTATTTTCCCTCTCTTTACATCCCCTGACTTGATTTTAAGCATTTTTTTTTTATGTACAGACATTCGACCTCTACGCCTTTGACCTCTACGATTGCCTTTTCACGTGACGAACTTGGGCGAATGTTCCAATGCTGCTTTGTCGCATACAAAACGGCGAAGGTACATAAAGTAAGGCAAATGTAGACGAATAACCATCCACATTTGAGTGAAGCCTTATGAGGTTTAAGTAGGAATTTAATGATTCTATCAAAGATTTGTACAATAAGCATATAATTTGAAGTCGAAACGCCCATCTATTTACACGTAAACGGTCCTCGGTGGCCTATGAGGCCTATCGTTTCGCGCAGTGGGTGGCGGGCAGGTGCGCATCTCCATGCGCGCACGACTTGCCCGCGATAGCTTTTTACGAAGCCTTATTAGTTGCGCGCTTTTTGTTTGCATTATAGTATAGTTACTGTCAAATATTGATGTTTCCTGTACAATTTATAATTTTGATGAACTATAATCGTGTTCGTGTTCGAAGTGACTCTTTTGATCATTTGCTGCCTTTCTTCAGGGCTTCATTGCTTGCTGCTTAATAAGACTACTCTTACATTTTCTGTAGCCCTGTTCCCATTTCTATATTAAACGAAGATTAATGTAATAAAGTTATGTGTGGCATCAGTATATATGTATTTAAAAACAATTCCTTTTGCCAAGACAAGCCGAGACGTTTTAAAAATATATAAAACCCTGTAGTGTAAGCATATAAAACTTCGACAGCCGCCATATTTAATCGACAATCTGTCCTTTTCACTCCATAAGGTTACCTGTCAAATGTTATCAAAATTTCTATGCTCGTAGCTCGTATTAAAAGATTTTACAATAAATGTTTCCAAAACTTTTCCAATGTTCCGATGTTTGAAAGCTAATATGTACCTACATCTCTAGTTAACAAACACTACTTGTTGATTTACCTGAGTAGCACCATGCAGGCCAGACGACGGGCGCCTCGGCGTCCACGGCGCGCCGCGGTGCCGACGCGAGCATCAGAAGCGCCGCGCAAGCCGCATCTCAACTCCTATACGAACACAAGAACGATGACGTCTATGCAACTCATGCTTGCCTGGTACTTGGTGTTAGATGGCAAATAAAAATGTGCGAAAATGTTAAGAAATTTTTTGAAAAAAAGTGTGCATATGCAATATTTTGCATTATGAAATCTAAAAAAATTATAATATATGTGAAATAATAATCTTAATTGTAATATTGTTATGTTACTTAATTTATACGTTATATAACATTACCTAAATATGTTTTAAATTATAAAATTATCGTTGTTAATTAAATATTATTAATAGGGAACTGGGATTAATTTAACTCTAAGTAACGAACTAAGACTGAGTTTTTTGATCCGTAGTATTAGTCACCTCAACGATTTAAATCTAGACCAATAGCAAAAATGGAAATGCCAAAATTTATGACGTCAGCTTGACAAATTGTCAAATTTGTGATAAAAAAATCGAAGAAATATACATCAGCTGTGCCATCATTGATTATTTAATATTGAATAAGCAACACTCACATTTATATTATTTATGGCAGCATCGTGTTACTTATGGTAACAATAATCTCTGTATCCACTGTACTGTTTTGTCAAAAAGTAAAAATGTAATAACAATAAGTTTTGGCGTGTAAAAGATTAGTAATTAATAAAACAAGTGTGATGGATTACTCAGAACAATCTTTTATTTCAAATTCATTATTTAACTTTAGTTATATGTAAAATTCGGAAATTGGACAAGCTGTCATATCATATCATACGTTCTCGCCATTGGTTCATATTTTAACCAACTGACCAAACTGACCACGAATCAAAAAACTGCCCCTAATGATATTTTAAAAGTGAAACAAAAATAAATATCCCTTACGACGTAGTTAAACTAATCGCATGTTTACAGTATTCTGATATTAATTAAAACCGTGCAAATTACACTTGCGTATTAAAATGCAACGTGCATGCTGTGTTATTTGTGTACAATAATTAAGGACACAAGACTTTTAATTGACTTAAGAGAGAGAGAAGAGAATAACTAGCTTTAATTTTGATATGTTGCGTTTATGGTTGACGTAAAGTTTGTAGATTCACATAGATAAAATTGCATAATACTTTTAGAAGTATCTATTAAATCCAGAGTAGTAACAATACAAAATATTTTTCTATTATTGATCTAATGGCTATAGGTTTAGGCTTATTATTTCTATCTTTTTCTTTTTCGGCCATCATCCATTTTAGTTTTAGAATACGAACCCGACAACTTAGTAAAATAGGTACCCAATCTTAGTAGTCTCGGTCCAAGTTCACAGTAAGCGCGAGATGTGTCATCATCGCCTCCATTGATCCGTAACGATAAAACCAAAAAGTTTACTGTACCAGAGATTGAAGAAAAGGAAAAACCACAGTCGCCTTTAGTTTTTGTGGAGCGTCACTGTAATTTGGGTGCGGGAAAATCGAACTAGAGGTATTTGTTGCGTCTAAATCGATCTGCAACGGTTGGAACCTGGGGTGAATACTCTGATTTAGGGTACCGCGTCTACAAAATTGATACTTAATTTTTATATATGGTAAAATAGGATAAAATTAAGTTCGATCAAGGTCCAGAGAATGTGTACAGTCAGCAACATACATTCATATAATCATGACTATTATCCTCTAAGGGTTAGTCAGAGACTAGGCAAAAGCACCGCAAAAGCAGTCCACTGCCATAGTCCGCGCTTTACCAAGCAGTGACTGGTATTCAGCGTGACAGGTGGTAAGCCCGTCGCTGCTATAAGCCATTGGATGGTTGTGCAGTTCTAAGTCCATTAGTCGCCTTTTACGACACCCCGAGGAAGAGATGGGGTGGTAGTATTCTTTTAATGAGCCGCTACCAAATGACTTTTTGATTGTACCTATGTACCAAATTTTTTGCTTACGTATTTATGGTTTTAAGGGACTAATAAATCAGTTGGCTTGTATTTATTTACGCTGTAAACAACTCTTAAATTCCGTTTTGTTATGTAATTGAGATGTAACTTTGTACATCTGTCCGTCAATCGTAATATTCAAAATTAACGACCCCCTAATTGGACCGTTTTGATAGCCACGTCTGGCGGTCAATTCAAATTGTAATTTATGTCAAATGTAAAACCTTTTATGTTGTATTAAATCTTGCGCATGTCGCAGTCTCAAATATGTTAGATTCCTTTTAGTTTATTTTTGTAAATGAATCTTTGATTCAAAGTAAAAAAAATCTATTATTGACATATTTAACATAAAATTAAACATTTTTGTGTTGATTTTAAATAGTTGGTATTTTTCTACCATATAAAATAATAGATTTTCAAAATAGATGTCTATTGTTTTTTTGTAAACATAAATTTTAAAACCGATTCCTAAGCATTTTTTTAAAATTAAAATTGTCCTGAAAACACGACGGAACCTCCAAATTGCTTGTCGTATTCGCATGCCTGTAGTTTTTGTGTCGTTGTCGAAGCTGTCTCTAATTAATCCGCTCTTTCACCAAACCGAGGTTTAGCGGACTTCCGATCATCAAAAGAATGCGGTTTTAATTTGAATAGATTTTTAATCCTAAATTACATTAATTAATTATGAGCTACCTAATTATTGGGTGGGGGGTTGGACAGGTTTTTGACGAAAAAATACGCTAACGTGTTACGCTTATTAAAAAAATGTAACTGATTATTTTGCAAGGTATAGGACAAACTATTTAAAAAAGGCGGACATTAAAATATAAATTAGGTTTTTTGATTGTTTTCTACGAGTACTTGGGTTGATGTCTTATTAGGGGTGTATTGATACACCCTTGTGTGTACCAATATTTATCTGGTGCTATACCACCGCCGCATACCACCAAAAAAAATACCGGGAAAATCATTTCATTCAATTATATGCTTTTCTAATTTTCTCTCTTAGCCTATAACGTCCCACTGTTGGGCACAGGCCTTCCTCATGGAGAAACAGAAACATATGAGATGTATGGGCCGTAACACCACCACGCTGGCCCAATGCGGGTTGTTGGGTAGAAACGGTCGCAATAGCGACCGGGATCAATGACTTAATGTGCCTTCCGAAGCACGGAAGAGTTCGAGATCAAAAAGTTTCGGTCACCCATCCACGGCGAAGGTAGCTTTGTTATCGATCGAATAAGCGTACTAACCATTTCGCCACCGAACTCCTCATCTTATCCTATTTTTAATTTTCGTGTCACATTCATAACTGCCTTTCAAAGTCATTTATTTGCCTGGTCACAACAAAATAATGATTCCAATTACATAGTTCAGTGTATTCATGAGGTCATCATCCAACAAACAGAACACGAACCAAGAAGGTTCCTATGCAGCCTTATTACCTTTATTACTACAACAAAAAGTTTTTAATCAGTGCACATTATGCTTATCAAGTAGACTCCAACGACATAATTACAGGTAATTACTCGATTTATTAGATGCATATCGTTCTAAAGAAGGTAAGGCTTCGTACAGTGGTATCGCTCGATCAGTTCATAAACCTACTTGTTAATATTAAAGGCTAGGTTTAGCCCCCGGCGCCATGATTAGCAAAATTTTGAAACTTTCAACTTATGCGGATCAGCAATTGTCTTCAAGATTGCCATGACGAGGATAAACTTTCTTAAGTAGTTATTACGCAAAATATTGGTACAATATGTAATGTTTGATTGTTGCCTAAAGGCGCACGGCCAATAGGTTTATAGGAATAACCTCTACCCCGTCGACAGACTTTTAAATGTAATGATAAATACTTCCCCGGTCCCGTGTTGGTCCGGGACACGACAATAATGTACCAACTGCTTTTCTTGCCTAGCATGTCGCAAAAGGCGACTAAGGGCGTATTGGGTACTGGGTCTGTGATTGTGTAGGCGATGAACTCGCCACGTGTTACTACTCTTTCACGATTTTTCATCTGACCAAACCCAACATTTGTATGGCTAAATGTGGTCTTAAGGAACACAGTGCTCCTTGGACTCTGCCTACCCCTTTGAGGATTACAGGCGTGATTGTATGTATGTATGTACGTCTTAAAGATATATAAAGACAGATGTGTTTATCGATCTATATGCATGCTCTGCTGAATATAAGCCATCTATAAAAAATATACTCAAATTATTATTATTTTTGTGCACTGGTGTCGCTTCTGTCACACGCGATCTCACAAGCCACCTGTGACGGTTTGGCTGGCAGAGATCTCTACTAGTAAGTCCTCCCTTGCATACTATAGTTTAAACTGTATTTTTAAATTTCTTGTGCAAGTAAAAGTTATTACTATTGGCAATGGAAATTAAGAGCGTATCTGTACTCCTAAAATTTTTCCGAAAAGAATTTTTTAAATGTTAATGGTGCACAATTAATAAAATGTCATATTATTTCTACTATTTATAGTACGTCTTGTTTAAATAAGAACCGCTTCTTTTCTTCGAGTCGTAATGGCGATAATTCCGTGACAGTGGTCAAATTGAGTGGGGCAATTGGTCCAGATTCCCGCGGCATCCATGCCCTGAGGCCAGCCGTAGCGGTAGGGTTGGCAGCGGGAGAAAGGGTTTTTAAGTTACGTAGTTGACAAATAAACATGGCGCACTTGATGGAGTGTTAGACAACCTGATGCTGATTTAATTTACAATTTTACACATCACACCAGAATAAAGCAATCAAAACAAAGTATGATAAAAGCAAACTTAGCTTAGACTGAGAACGTCTGCTTAATGGTAAAACAACAAAAATAAGTGCCGATGACATCGATCTCAGATAATGAGATTTAAAAGTTCAATTAGATTTTTTACTTTTATAAAATAAGCGTAAAAATACGTATAGCTGCATTGTTATCTCATTTTTCATTAATGAAATAAGGAGTACTAATGTATACATATGCCATTATTTGAGTGGTGAAAATACATTTTTAAGGCCCACTTGCAGGTCAATTTAAACCTAGATTAAAACTCGATTTCGTAATTTTTTGACATTTCACCCATATAAGAATTGACAAAAAATTACTAAATCTAGTTTTAAATCTCGATTTGAAATTCCTGCAAGACGCCCTGGGACTTTGAAACGAGTTTTAAAAAGATTGTTCTTAATAAATAAATAAAATTTTTATTAACCAAAAACACATTGAAAATTACACATGTAAGCTGTGACTTCCACACGAATAAAAAAGAAGAACATTGTTTCTTGTGAGTATTCAATAAACAACAACAACAATTTTCAAAATTGTTCAAAAAAATATTTTTCCGAGTGGCAACCCTGGGAGTGTGCCAGGTGCAGCGGTCGTGCCGCAACTCGCTCTCGTCAATTGCCTCAATTGCGGCTTTTTTCCGAACATCCATTAGAGGCGAGACACGCGATCTAGTGACGCTCTCCACAGTGGCTGACAATCTTTTGAAAGGTATTATAAGTATAGCCAATATTGTCTAGTTATCAATCTAGGGGGCTGGATAAACGTAACATATATCCAACATTTTGTATTCTGTGGTTATGCTATGTCTAATTTGTTATTCTATATAAGTTATATAAGTAGAAAATACAAGAAATAGTCAATAAATATTTTGACATACATATATGCCACGGGAGTGGGTTCGATCCGACCGCCAGTACCACTAAGTTTTAGAAAAAACTTATGTACAGTTGATTGTGAATACCGCTCCCCTCACATGTGCTCGGTGCATGGCAACAGGCTTACAACCTGTTTACAAAGAGACCTAACACATGTGGCGAAATGTGGAGACGCCTCTGCCTATCCCTTCGGGGAAAAGGACGTGATGATATGTTATGATAAAAAATATTTATATATAATAAATTGGTGATTGGAGTTTCTAGGCAGGATAATGTGATAATCGTGTATCACATATAATCGCGGTTGTTGGTATATAATATTTTCACATTTTAATTACATTTTGTAAGTTGTAAAAAGGCCATCAACATTTTTAATCAATGTTTTTCAATCGTGATCGTAAAGGGATATTTATACGTTGTTGACTTAAGATGCGTTTATCTGGCGTTATTTAATGAGGTGTGTAATAAAGACTTTCGTGGCGACTTTCGAGTGACGTATGTCAACACAAAGATTGCAGATTATGGTCGCTAATTGTAATTAAATTCATAGTTACTCGTACTGTCTGTAACATTTGAGGTTTTTTGTTACTTAGCGAAATAACATTAGCGTTCATAGCATCGATAGTCCCTTGGTGAGTCTATTGCAAGTGACAAATAATAATAATTTTAGAATGTATCAAATAATTTACGCACATGTTTTGTATGCAATTAAATAAATCATAATACCAAAACATACGTATAGTCACCTGGAATCTTATGTATAAACTTGTAGGTATTCTTAATGTAATGTGATATTGTATAAATATAATGATAGTGTTCGTGAATGTACTTATTTGTGGAATATCTAAATAAATATATAACATTTCACCAAAATCGAACATGATTGATTTTTTTGGTTAAATTAATAGTGAATGAATAAATAAAATAATAATCGCAGACCCGATTTCAAGACAAAAAAGGGTTGACCTATTTCTAAATAAAGTTTTTTATTCTAAGATAAAATAATTGAAATTAGAACTGGCTGTTGAAGTGGCTCAGTGTTATCGTTAGAGCACGCTGCACAGCCGCTAGAAAGGGCCAATTATGCGGCAGCATGCGATCGCCACCGGCGCGGGCGCATGCCTCCGATTACCACCGGAATAATAAACTAGGTAACTACTACACATTCTGGTGTTATTTTAGTGCAATGTTTTTAGTATTATGACTACTAACTCACAGATATACAATACAAATAACAATACAGTTGATTAACATATACCTATTGTCTCAAATTGTAAGTTAAGGAAATTTTTAAGAAAGAATTGTCAAGGTATCACGTCACAGACAAAGAAATTGCTTGTAGCGTTAAGGCTGTCTGTGTTGCAATTGTGTACCAATTTGTGTTCTCCTGATTTGTCAATCAGAATTTATTGTCTTTTTATCTATTGTTTTTATTGTCTCATAACATCATCGCCCATGTATTTCCCAAGCATTAGGCAGAAGGTTACTCCAGATAGGCTTAGTCTGTCCGTCTTCAGCCTATATCGTTCCCACTGCTGGGCACAGGTCTTCCTCATGGAAAAACACATATGGAGTATGGGCCGTAAAACCACCACGCTGGCCCAATGCGGGTTGGTGGGTAGAAACGGTTGAAATAGCGACCAGGACAAACTTAACAGGACAGGCTTAACATGCCTTCCGAATCACGGAGGAATTCGAGATCACAAAAGAGTGGGCAATAATTAAGAAGAACTAAATTTGCTACGAGCGTCTGCTACGCCGAACACTCACAATAGGCCATATAATGTTACATATAAATATATTATACTTCGATAAAAAAATATTGAGATGGCTTTCCGTGGTGTTAACCCAGACATATCTCGTTCATCACATAAATTATTTTCTCCACGTCAAGCATGAATCAACGAGCAAAAGCTGTATTGATCAATCGTATTGCTCTAATCGATTCATTACGGGCGCTAGTATCATCATTCATTTAGTTTCGCCCTCACAGCGATCCTGTCATTATAGAATCAGTGTTCAGTTATTGACTTGGGTTGTAACCGATGCACTCGATATTTATGAATGGTGTGTGGGTATCCTTGCGGTAGGTATGTGACCTTTCTTAGTTCATATATTATGTAACTTATTTTGTTGTTAACGTTGGTAGTAAAAAATTATACCATATTATAAATAACCAATCCAAATTAATATAATCTTATACATCTTGTGTAGATACCACTTTTACAGATTATACTTTAGACTATCTGTACATGTTTCTAATGGAAAATGTGGTAAACTTCAGAATATCACTTAAAATAAGTACCTATCTTTTTCTTTTTAAACTTCAATGACGATAGGGTATGAAATTTTTAAATTTCATACCCTATCGTTAAATTAAATTAAATAACCCTATCGTTAAGTTAAATTAAATGATGCTAATGTAACCCTTTACAGGGTGGAAACTTGCTGAGTTTCTTGCACGTTCTTCTCAGAACAAGGCCTCCTGTAGTTTTTGTGAACGGATGGCGTAGTTTTTCTCTTTCACGAAATATTGTAAAATGTTTATGACATTCATAAGCATGCGCTAAGACGCATCTAAGCTGAATAAACGCTTTTGAATTTTGAATTGGTATGGATATTTTGTAAACCAATTGTAAAATCTGGCGGCATTTACAAGGTAAAAGCAATAAATATATCAAAGTTAAAAAATTTTTAGTGTTGCTAACACGGTTTCACAAGTAATAAAGTTTATCAGTAGGTAATAGTTTATTCTTTGTTTATGTTTAAGTGCCTTACATAGTTTTCATTTGTTTTTTTTCCTGTGATTGAAGATGTTACTTGACTTGAAAAGATGTTATTGTATAAACATTATCATTATTGATCTTAATGTTGATAGTAAATCATGTAAGTCTATTCATGAATTCGCAATTTCTGGCTTTCTATAACCATACAAACAAATTGATTATTTCAATAGAAATTATTATCACACGTTAAATTTTGAATATTTATGTTGCAATTCGAATCATCAATTACTTTAATTGAAAGCATACTATATGGAATAAAAAAACGTGTCGATAAAATTAAAGTTCCTAAAGCTTTAAAAATATCGATTTTTAACCACGACAGATGAATAGTCATTTTCATTCATGTTAACTACTCAATTTGATACATCACAACATCACATCAACGTATGGCACAGGATAAATAACGAATGAATTATTCATAAGTATTATCATAAAGTATCGTCGGGTTTTTCACATTAGTAAGCCCCCACAAGTAGATACTACCTCTATAGAATCAGAACTCTTGACAGAGGAGACTGAAAGCTTGTATACGTCAACAGCCTATATACGTCCCACTGCTGGGACAGGCCTTCCTCATGGAGAAACACATGAGGAGTATGGCCCGTAACACCACCACGCTGGCCCAATGCGGGTTGGTGGGTAGAAACGGTCACAAATGCGACCGGGACCAACGGTTAACGTGCCTTCCGAAGCACGGAGGAGCTCGAGATCACAAAGTCTTGGTCACCCACGGCCTGACCATGGCGAAGGTAGCTTTGTTTTCGATCGAAACCAACGCGCACTGACCACTACGCCACCGAGCTTGCAAAGCTTGTATACTAGATATTTTTCAAAAGAGCTATTAATCACTGTGTAGGTAAGTCAGTCACTTAAATTTGTATCTTGTGATTTTTTTTTCACTGGTATCTTGTCATATGATTGTTAAGTAAACCTACAAAATCAAAATAGGGTTTAAACAAATATTTATTGAGAACGCCACCTGTTACACAGGGACTTAACATATCTGGCGAAATGTAGGTTTTTGCCTACTCCTTCGGGGAAAGAGGCGTGATGATGTGTTTGTTTGTTTATTGAAAATTCCACTAGGTACGATCTAGTCGTACCTATATCTTTCGCTTCCACTATTCACTTTATTTTATACAATACTCTTACGTTTGAGTTGAGGTGTATTTGACTTGTTAAGAACGTTGATTTGATCATTATTAGGATAAGGAAATTAAAAAAAAAAACAATATTAAAAAATGCACCAAAAAAAGCTTAACTTTCTCCATCAAACCAAACACTAGATTCAAAACTCAATTCAAATCAATCGGTAAAAATAGTAAATTTTATTTATTCGCCATGGTCTGGCCTTGGATGGGTGACCAAACATTGTGATCTCGACTCCTCCGTGCTTCGGAAGACACGTTAAACCGTTGGTCCCGGTCGCTATTGCAACCGTTTCTACCACCTACCTACCTATGCGCATTGGGCCAGAGTTGTGGTGTTATGGCCCATACTCCTCATTTTCTCGATGAGGAAGGCCCAGTAATAGGCCGTATGCCTATATACGTCTCATTGCTGGGCTCAGGTATACTTGTAGGGGTTCGCCTGTCATTCTGGTCAACCGACTAATATATTGGGTCCTTACCAATGAAATTGGTGTTTTTATTCTGTCTTAACAATTTGTACGTAACTATTAAGTTTCAGAACATTCTTATAAAATAATTGCCTCTTCTAAAAAAAACCATATATTTGAGCTCCTATTATTTAATTCGATAATTTTTTGTAAGTTTAATTGTGTTAAAATTAGACACAAAGACAATTATTTTAACTGCCTCCCGAATACATCATTTGATTTGCATTAACATAAAAACGATGAATATATTTTATCAAGCGTGCTCACATACATATTGCTAAAGCTTGTCTAATGATATATGTCAAATATTATTGTTTCTGGATTTGTCGTTGTGAAGAAAACTGATAAAATGTTAGTATGTAAAATGCAGACATCCCCAAAAATCTCCAAACAACACACCAATTTCATAGGTAAGGACCTAATATTAATATTTCGATAGACGGCTTATTCATTAATATTGTAATGTTGTCTTGTATTAATGGTGCCGGGTCGAAGGTAACGGCGGCTAGATCAAAGCTGTCTAGTAACGATATGATTTATGTGGCCGCGGGCCGTTGTGGAGACAATATAAATTATTGGCCGAACTGTTTACTTAATAACGACCTCACACGGCGATAGCTCTTTATTAAGATCTAGTTGATTTGTACCGTTTGAACTTTGTTTCTGGTATAAACTCTCCAGCTACAACATATTAATCGCAAAATTTGGTAGCTTTGAAACTGTTAAGGTTTTTTTGTACGTCCACAGACGATAGTTCATAGCGCTCGTAGCTAGGACGTCATCCTATACACAACTCATCCTTAGTAGCTTTGCATCAAAATGATTTAGGAGGCATAGATTTTTGGTAGATCCTTTTCTGTCACTGGAAGAAAAAATAAATAAAAGTACCTATGTATAAAATAATTCATCACATAAACGTGTCCCTGTATTTTTTCTTTTTTTTATTATCTGAGCGATACAAATTTAAAGAAATATTGCTCTATAACATACTTTTTATATAAAAAGTTCGGCAAGTGAATAAAAACTACCACAGGTCTGCTGCGTAGAAGAGTCAATTCCAATATTATAACTAGACAGTGTTATAATTTTTTTCCACACATTTTTGTAAATATTATTATTAAACTCTTTCTTGCACCAACAAAAAGAAACAAAACAGTGAAAAATAAAAGTTTTAACTGGAATAAAAAATAAATAAAAATAATATATATATATAAAAATTAATGAAATATAAGAGTATATATGAAATATAAATATCACCAATTTTATCCAAAGAAAACAACAATATGTAAAAATAAATTTTTACAAGAAATTTAATAGAATACAAATATAAAATGCCTCTAGGTACAGTTAACATGTGCAAGTTAGCCCAGAAGTCATTGAACTCAGAATCATTACCTAAGCTAATCACGATTGGTCCACTAACACTCACGATACCACTAAAGGATTTTTTAAGAATTACAGTTCGAATGACCTTTACTAAGGAATAATTTAGAGAAAATGTTTCCTGATACACTTACATCACTTCTGACATAAGAAATTCTAATTCAGCTACTGTGTCGATAAATTGCTAACTCATTTTAACGTTACGAAAGTAATCGCTATTTCTTTTCATACGTAATTAAACCGTTTTTGTTTCATTTGTTTTTTAACAACACATGATTGATGCATAGTAAAAAATATAACGAAACAATGAGTAGGTCTAATGATATTTTTAACCCAATTAATAATGATATCGTTTCTATCATTGATACGTTCAACGCAGTCATCGCTCATGTTCGTAATCACCTTTCATAGATTGAAAGCCGTGAAATTTATAAGCATTTCAAATTGTAATTATAATGTAACTGTTACGAAAAAGCAACATTAAATATATAAATGATCGAAACAAGACATAAAGAGAGTAAGCTTTTTTAGTTTTTTTTTCGAAACCGTGGCACTACAGTAATTTGGCTAAGATAAGCTTGTTCTTCATGCATTGCCACAATGGTGGGTAGAGAAAAAGTGGCCTGTTCTCTTTTGTCTCGAAAAACCTCAAATAATTCTTATTCTGAAAGACGACGCAGGAAGATTCTTATTGTTATATATTAAATTGATGTACAAAATCATATGATTTTAATTTACCCAATTAATTAGACATATACAACAACGTTAGCACGTAAGTGTGCCTGGTGCATGGCAACAGGCTCTCCACCTGTTACATGAGAACTTAGACATATTTTCTCATCACAAATCACATTGTAATTTTTTTTGTTTAAATAAAATAATTAACGAACGGCACAAGTGTTATTTGTTGTTAATTTGGAAGGAGATTGTCTAGTAAATGTCGAGACAGTTCTAGACAATGAGCAACGGTCTTACCACAATTGGTATCTGTTTCTGTATTTATAAGGATCTGCGTTAGAAAGCCACAAAGTAACCATCACTTAAGGATTGACTTCTATGAAGGGTACTATGTTAACGATACTCCGACGCTTTCCCTATTTTCAGCTCTAACACTAGAGAAATAAGAGTTAATATCCTCTTAAGGCTTTAGGCAGGTGGTGAATGAACTGCGATCAGTTTAACATCTTAATTAGTAGGTAAGTTAATCCTTAATAGGGATAACATTGAACTAAGCGATCTAATTAGAATTGTTTTACGTATTTTTTTATCTTATTTGTATAAACATAAGGTCGAAACCCATTGGAGGGTCAATCACAAAAAATCACAAAATTAATTCAGGTAAAAGCATTATCTATTCTATTCCATGATTAGCAAATTATTTTAGAACTGGTAGGTTAATTAAAACAAAGCGTTTTAAAATACACTTAATCCGAATTTGTTCAAATACCTCACTAATTGTTAGAACGTGCAGCAATGTTATCTATTTGTAATGTCAATATTTTAATGCAATCACACAGGTACAGATTGCATTAAATATATACATATATATATATATATATATATATATATATATATATATATATATATATATATATATATATATATATATAGCTACTAAAGTACTAAAATGAGTACTACTTAGTACTCATTTTAGTACTTTGTTATACTATAGTTTTACAAAAATATTTGCTATTGCAATTCTAAACACTAGTTATCACAAAGTATTGAAATGGTCACATATTTTTTGCTAGTGACTGTACTTACAGTGTACAGTCAAGAGGTTAGACTACCACAAAGTCAAAATTCATCAAAAAAATTAAAAATTAAGGTTTAAATTCTTGGGTTGAAATTCTAAGAAATTACCAGGTTTGTAGTTTGACGTGCTGTCTGTATTAGCTTTTGAATGTCAAATGGACAATTCAATCAGCTGGGTATGAGGAATCAAAAGTTTTTGCTGCTATTGACTTTATTAACACTAGATTAGTCACGAATTCAATAAATATTGTGAAATGAAATATTCAACGAGTACTATATTTTAGGTTGGTATGACATTTGATCTATACAAGTTTCGAGTTTTTTTATTACAAATTCGAAGTTCGACGACAATTCACGTATCAATTATGAGATGTGGATATGTGGTATGTGCACACGTAATGGGAATAGATGTTTATCTTGTAAATTAAACTAATCAGGAAACAACAATAATCAAATCCATACTAATATTATAAATGCGAAAGTAACTCTGTCTGTCTGTCTTGCTTTCCCGTCAAAACTACTGAAACGATTCAATTGAAATTTGGTACACAGATAGTTTTTATCCCGATATTCCCATGAGAACGGGTACTTCGCCGGTGTAACCTAGGTTATCAATATTTGCTCGACCGAGTATTATGTGACATATTCCGTCGAAATGTAATTTAATTTCGCACTTTAAAATAATGACACGACAACAGAGATTTATCACCATGACAACAATTAAACAGATGACACTGACAAGAAATGTTATTTTAATTACTTTAATAATAAAAGGTTTTAATTCAACTATTAAAAATCAATATTTTGCTAATAAGGTAGGAATGTAATGTTGAGCACATTGTAAAAAAACAATGCAGTGTTAACAAACATACAAAACCTTTTTGTAATTTTTAATAGGCGTTAAATCAATAGCCACGCGAACGACGTCACGGGCACAGTTGGTATTGTTATAAAATTGTCGCATGCTGATATTCGTGCATTACAGATGTAAGAACCAAAAAGACAACACATTTTTTTAAAAGTTTAACCATCTGTTTGTTTGTACGCCACCACCGAATTAGTAAACTAAAGTGGCAGTGGGTTGGTCACATTAGCCGTAGAACTGACGGCCATTGGAATCGTTAAGTTCTTGAGCGGAGAGTGTGACTCGGAAATCGTAGTGTGGGACGCCCTGCGACAAGATGATATGACGACATTCGTAGGTTGGCTGGAGTGGGCTGGATGAGAACGGCCGAAAATCGAAAGCGGTGGCGTGCATAACAGGAGGCCTATGACCAGCAGTGGACAAATATAGACTGTTTTCATAAAATCTAGGCTCCATTTACTACTTCACTCTTAAAGTCAGATCATGTTTTTTGGCATAATCTTTTCATAATGGCATAAACTCATAACTTACTTTGGCTTATGAATTTGGTATAATGTTGTTTGGCATAATATAACTTAAACCTTTATTTTCTTTTGGCACAATATTAATTTTGCATAATGATAATTTCGAATAATGTAATTAATTATCCATAATATTATTCTGCATAATGGTTTACGGCATTATGTAAACTCGATTAGGTACGATGACGAGCGTAGCCAGGAGAATGTAAGGTAGAACTGTTCTCAACAATTTTTGGTTGGTTATGCCATCTGTAATTATGCGTAAATAATTATTATGCATAATCATTTTATGCCTTTATATTTAGTGTAGATTTCATTATGCCAATTCATATTATGCTTGAAGATTTTATGCAAACAGATAGGGAACCTAAAGGTCACGAGAAATTCAGGGTGAAAATTTCTTTTAAATAGAATAATGTTATTTGAGCGGTTTCTTCAGATATCCTTTACCTAACGAATAAAAAACAATAAAGTGCATAACACAACGCGTCATGCAATTGAAACAATGAGATGATTTCGCGTTAATAGCCGGTAATTTCGAGCTGTATTCAGAAGTCACTGCCTCGTTAATCATTATGGTTGCAACCGTCTGACAATATTTATCACTAATGTTCAACGGTTGCAATTAAGTGTTATGCTGGTAGTTATCGATACTAATATTATAAATACGAAAGAAACTGTCTGTCTGTCTCGCTTTCACGTCAAAACTACTGAACCAATTTAACCGAAATTTGGTACACAGATAGTCTAGAGTCTGAGAAAGGACATAGGCTACCTTTTATATACATGGGAACGGGTGTCATGTGGGTGAATGTTAAAAAATTTAAAAAACGCTTCCCAGAAAAATTAATTACAAATTTACGCCACTATGAACTTTGCTTCTAATAATGGAGTAGGAGTGAATTTTCAATTCCACCAATTGAGGCTACTAATTCAATTTAAAAAAATCTTTCAGTGTTGAATAACTTACTTATTGAGGAAGGCTACAGGCTACATACCATCACACTATCTCAAGATACATACATACATACAATCACGCCTGCAATCCCCGAAAGGGTAGGCGGAGTCCAAGGAGCACTGTGTACCTTAAGACCACATTTAGCCATACGAAAATCATCATCTCAAGGTAACAAAGACAAAAGCTAGTCTCATAATAAAATAGCAAATAAAGTGGAGGATACACAATCTTTTCTGGTTATATCCTTCGGTTACATAAGGATTACGGATCTAAATATCAAGCAAAATGTGGATGTCAGCAGCTTTGCTAAAATCGTAATGGACTTGGACTCGTAATGAATTTGGACTACTTACGCTAGCGATCAATGAGCATTAAAAGTCACTCAAATATTTCCATTTTGTGAACATGTAGAAAACCAATATAGGCATTATCATCACAACTAATATGTCCTCGAAGAGAGACACCCATTTTATTCCCAATAAAAAAAATTAAAAAATGTAAAGAGTTGATAAAAAATGAGGGAAAATGACAGCCCTAATCGCAGGTTAACAAAAGGCCCGGCGTCGAACCTTGGCCCGACCTCCGCGCATCCTCGCTCCAAATGCCCTATTGTTCGTTCCGGTGCGCACGACTCCTCCGTGTCACTCATATTTATTCTTTATTAGTCGTATCTTCACGCTTTATTGTTTTACATTATAAGTGGTCTCAATAACACTGTTTTCTGTGTTTAAATGGTAGTCTACGTAAGTGCGGTGTACGCGTAAAAATATTGTAGTTACAATATAAGGTTGAGCGGTATTGTTAGCGCTTAAAAACATACTTGTTGCGGGAATAGAGATATTAGAACATTAACCGCTTGACGGTCAGCGCGATCACCAGTGTTCGCAAACAATAGATGTTTCTATAGTTTCTTTTCTGACCATTTAGAGAATAAATGATGAAGATTTATATTTTTTTTTATAATTTCATTAAAATAGGTGCTCTTGGTTGTACAAATGTACAATAAAACGACTATAAGACGTTTCAATCCAAGCTGCCAAAAAGTAAACAAAAAAGCTGACTTACCGAATTTGTTATGCAATAATATTAAACTCTTTTTTGCCAATAAGCAAAATTACAGTAAATAAAAAAGTAAGCAAAGGAGGACTTATCTCTAATAGAGATATCTGCCAGCCAACCTAGCCCTTAATTAGCCCCAACCCTTGATTTGAATTACCTACAATCATTACAAAACATTTTAGAGATGAAACATTACCTGCGTTTTGTTTACCCTTTTGGCAACTTGGATTGAAACGTAATACAATCACTGTGACAAGATTTCAATGTCACCACCTCTGCTCTAATTTCTTGATAATTTTATTTTAAGAATTCTTTCATCCATCCATTCATCAGCCTACGTTCACTGCAGGATATAGGCCAGAACATAATAATTTAGGATTATTTATTTTCATAAATTAGTTACGGTTATAGTTTTTTATTCTTTTACCTTGGCTATCCGAGCGCAGAATTAAGTATATTGAATCCAATGGGTATTATAAAAATACCGCAATGCTTTTTACCACCCCTGAATTTTAATAATAATATCTAATCGTAACAAGTACAGCCTCAATAACGTAAACGCTTGCTTTCACACGTTTGCTGCTTACGATGGTGCTTTCAGGTTTCCCATGACGAGGACATATTGCAAAACGTCACGTGACAACTTGACGAAATAAGAAAGTGCTCTACAACACACTTTGAGTGCAACATGACTTGGAAGTGGACCTATTGTTAATTTTCGTAACATCTATGGACTAAGAAATGCTATGTTATTTAGTACTTAACAAGATTGCGCGTGTATTGCAGTTCTTTAAAAATTTCATCACTTTTTTATATGACAAGTAAGCTCTTGGCCTTCATCTCACCTGATGGTAAGTAACGATAAGGCCGAAGGTAGAAGCGAGCTTCACCTGTAATCCTTACCAACTGAGGAACTGGCGCTCGTACCTCTGGTTGCCGGAATACAACAATGATTATAACATTGTAATTATGGCGACAAATTTAGGTAAGACGGTGGTAGCTAGCCAAGCGGACTTAGAAGCCCTACCGCCAACCAAACCGAGCAGAAAAACCCCTGCCCCCGTGGGGAATCGAACCCCGGACCTTCCGATCTACACCCGCTAGTGTTAACCACTAGACCAGAGAGGCGGTTTAACCTCTTGCTTTCTTTGATTTTGGTCACCCATTCAAGGAAGTTGTTAAAAAGTTGTTTTTTTTTTTTCAATTTCGAAATTAAATACGAACCACTACGACATCGCACCACCAAGCTCCTTAAAATATTATCTCATAAAACCTTCAAATCTCATAAGACCTTTGCAGTTAGCGATAGTACGTAAGTCGACTCTTACCAAATCGATAAGGCTTAAAATCGCGTGGACCGATCGGGACATTTCAATAGGAATTGTATGGCGGTCGGTCGATCGGTGCGTCCTACAAGTGACCTTCGATCATAGAGGTCGCGTCGGTGACCGGCCACCACCATATTAGCATAGAGACAAAGCCTCCGCAATGAATAAACACCACTTGACGCGAAACGTCGCGAGAGCGCTAAGATGACGCTCTAAAGAATAACGCGTACAAAAATTGGATGGTTATGCAGTTCTAAGTCCATTAGAGATGGGTGGGTAGTATTCTTTTAATGAGCCGCTATCACATTACAATTTTTTTTAAATATAAGTAATATTTTATATAATCATTTAACGTAACACACATAACTATATCATCACGTCTTTTCTCCGATGGGGTATGCAGATGTGTTTACACCCACATTTCGCTAGATGTGTCAATGTCCCCATGTAACAGGTTGTTGCCATGCACCAGGCAAAATGTAAGGCAAGCTATATTCACAATCCACTACACACACATATAACATTAATTCAAATCTTTTATCAATTTGCGCGTAGGCAACATTGTATTGGCATCTAAGCGTACCACAATATGAAATTTTGACGGTTTCTATTAAATTTCTATTAAATAATAATATTATTGATTATTATGATGTTTAGTTTTAAGAAAATGTAGCTCTTATTAGTATGTAGGTCAATAAATATTTTTCTTTCTTTCTTTCTTTATTATATCATTTTGATGAGCTCGGCGGCGGGCGTAGTGGTTCTTAGGTATACTTTGATATGAAAGTTTACCTGACATCTAAAAATCAAATTAATAGTCTATGCCATTATTTTTTTAATTCTATTTAATTATATAAAAAATAAACCATGTCGACATATTGAAGTAACATAATTATGTTTGAGATTCTATAATTAAAAATATATTTTTTTATTTATAGATTCTTTTATTACAATTTTCACACTGATACATATAAAAGTGCCATTTTAACGGCCCCATTGTGAGTCGGTGGCCTTTATCATGCAAACGCGCAACTTTTGGTTCGGTTCAGATTTCTCGACTCGATGTACAGTCGAGTTCAAAAATATGTACGCAGATTTGACAGGTGACAGTCTTTATTACATTGCAATAAGAATCATTTCCATTCAAATGTGCATACATTTTTGAACTCGACTGTACCTCGGAAAAACAGATCATTTTTTAACAATGACAGTTCTATCTTTGTGGTAGACCAACAAGAAAAAATAATCCTTGTGATTAACCCTTTCGACGGTTATCATAAAATACATGAAGTTTTTTTTTCACATATCGCGAGTTCAATTCCCGGTAGAGGCAGGCGACTTTGAATAAATCTATGAATGCAGTTCCACATAAAATAAAAAATAAAATGATGTCTTCTTTAAGTAAAACATCATATCTTCAATATTTAATATACTTTCCCTCCATGTGGCATGGCCGTGGGACGCCCTGTATATAAGTCTGGTCGTCCCTTATCAGTGTATATTTACTATAACAAAAACACGGAACATAAAATTAACAGATAAGTATAAAAAATAGGGCTACTTACAATAGTGCCTTTGGTTAGGTTAGTTGGGTATTTTTTTACAAATTGCTTTATCTGGGCCTAAAACCATCATATATAATCTTCAAAATAGAATAATTCATAATACATTATTTATTGTATTTTGGATCGAACGTTGGAGACCAAAACAATGAGGACAGTACAGACAGACAGCGAATCAAAAACAGAAACAAAGAGAAATTGGCCAGGAAAGAGCGCAGCAACAGTAAAGAGTCGCTAATATAGGTATAGCACCTCGTTACACTTTTATATTAGGTCCTTACCTATGAAATTGGTGTTTTGTATGGAGATTTTGGGGAATTCAGCATTTTCCATACTAAAATTTTTTCAGTTTTCTTCACAACGACAAATCCAAAGACAATAATATTTGGCATCTATCATTAGACAAGCTTTAGTAATATGTGTAATATCACACTTCATAAAAATTATTTATCGTTTTTAAGTGAATGCAAATAAAATGATGTATTCGGGAGGCACTTAAAAAGAGTTGTCTCCGTGTCCAATTTTAACACAATTAAACTTACAACAAATTATCAAAACAAATCAAAAGAGCTCAAAAATATAGTCTATTTTTAGACGAGGTAATTATATTTTAGGAATACTCTGAATCTTAATAGTTACAGACAAAACACTAAGAGAGAAAAAAACACCAATTTCATAGGTAAGGACCCAATACATTAGAGTGCGATTAACAGACACAGAGGAAGCACTAGCCAACTAACTGTTCACTTTATTATAACTTTAACTCGTCTATCTACTTCAACTTCAACTCGACCCTATCTGAACACATAATCAAGTGTACACCGTACACGTAGGTTATCACTCACACTGCTAACTATCAGTTAATTAGTAAAACGACATTTCTACGTGAAAATGCATACAAGGTAGACGCATGTCAGTCTGTAGATCAATATAAATACACAATTAGTATTTATTGTCAGTTCGTACGTGTACACACTGCATCGTTATATAAGCGCGAATAATGAGATACTCGCATGTGTGACCTTGCACCTACAACAACCAGCATATCCATTTATCCATAAATATGAATATTTAAAACAATGTGTACAGTCAAGTGCAAAAATATTTATGCAAATTCGACCGTTATTGAGTCTTATTACAAGGGAATAATGAGTTTCTAATGTCATAAATGTATGTATAATTTTTGCACGTGACGGTACCGATAGATTAAGATACTGACTCTCTGAACCTCTATTAACATTTTTGAAATACATACAACGCGATGACTTACTCTCTGACATGACATGTTCTTTACGAAATAGAAATAAATAAGCTTTGCTTTTCACAAAATTGCATATAGTCCGCTCTGGAACCTACCATATGTCTATAAAGATATATAATAAAATACCCGACCACATCAAACAATTGGAAAATGTTTTTAAAATAATTAAGAGATTTCTTAAGTGAAAAATGTTATTACACCTTGAAGGATTTTTTAAATTAACATGTTACTTTTTATACATATAATAATACTTGTTGAATGTTAAAATATTTTAATTGTTTAGTGTTATGATTTGCGACACCCTTGCAGGGTGCATAATGCGAACGTTTTTGTATATTTTTTAAAGAATATGGTCAAAGAATTTGCCATGCCAAATATTCTTTTGACAACATAACCACACATACATACATACATATAATCACGACTATTATCCCCGTAGGGTTAGTCAGAGCCTAGGCAGAAGCACCGCAAATGCAGTCCATTGCCATAGTCCGCGCTTCACCAAGCAGTGACTGCACTCAGCGCATAACCAGACACAACATTATATACGCCAATGCTCATGTCCAACAGTGGGCTAATGTGGGCTGACGATGAAGATGGCAGTACAGTCTATACCACACCGGTTGTGACATATAACATTTGCGACTGTTTGTGTCAAATATATATCTTGGTTTTTTAACATACATACATATTATCATCACGCCTTTTTCCCCAAAGGGCTAGGCAGAGGTTTCCACATTTCGCCAGATATGTTTAGTCCCCGTGTAACAGGTGGCAAGCCTTTGCCATGCACCGGGCACAATGCAATGCTTGCTTTTAAGCTGATTTGTAAATGAGATTTTAATACAAACAACTAAATGAAACGGACTGTTGACGCTATTAAAATGTTTATAAAGAGATAAAAATGTCCGAATGGAACTAAAATGAAACTCATCGTAAATCTCGGAAGATACGTACAACTTTTTGCAGTTTCCATTATAGAGAATTGGCAAAAGAGAAAATTAAATGGTAGTATACTCAATTTAGGTTTATAAAATATTTATTAATGATTAAGACTTGTCCTCGGCGTATTTCAATAAAAAAAGCCAGAATTTCAAAACAATTCGTTTATGTGTTGACAGATATATCGTGTCACATTTTTCATTTAATAGGTAAAAATGTAAAATTTTAACTGACCGCAGCCAAAGCTTATCGTTTTGGACTATACCATATTAGAGAAACATAGTGTTATGATATCTTTACCCCTAGTATAAGTTTTCATTGTAAAAACCTCAGCTTTTTAGTTGCGATAAGAACGTTGATTTCTAGGGGAAATGTGATTTAAACTACTTTCCGCTCGGGGCGTTTTGCAAGTTTCCCTTTCAAGTTGACATTCTAACGCAGCTAAAGATTTATTTTTATAATGAAAACTTACATAAGAGGTACTTGAATTGAATTTCAATTTATAGAGCACTAGTTAATATCATTCAGAATAGGAATCAAAAGTAGCTAAATCGACTTCGCATCAAACGTTTCTGTTTCACATCAAACGACTTCGTAAAAACGTTTCTGTTTTTGTTACCGTTTTATTCCACAATTTGATCTAACAATAGCCAATGATTCAACATAATCGACGTCGCTGAAGGTGCATCTTACCTTAAAGACCGAGATGAATCTATAATTGGTATGTTACGAGGTATTGTAGGTGTCAAGGTTACAAGCATCCTCATGTCAGAAGTTTACTATGTTCTGTATATTGTTAACGATAAATACGTGTACATAAACTGAAGTATATGTATGAAGTAAGTAATTGAGATTGAAAAAAGCGAAGGACTTGTAGTAGGAAAAGGTGTTAACTTTGTAAACACCCTTAATTCACTTGAAATTGAGGGCGTCCCGATGTGAGAACCGTCCTCAGCCTACATACGTCCCGCTGCTGGGCACAGGCCTTCCTCTTGGAGAAACATGAAGAGTACGGGCCGTAGCACCACCACGCTGGCACAATGCGGGTTGCGCGCGATGCGATAATAAAAAAAGCAGATACAACCTACGGCTAAAAATCGTGAGGACTTAAAGATAAATGGGCGTTTAACGTCGTGAGTAAATCACAACTTTGTAATAAAATTTAAGCATAAAACTAAAACATTAGTACCATCAATAAAATTTATGCCAAGTCAACTAGGTGAGCAGGTTTATGTAGTTAATTGTTTACTATGTTTAATATGAGGCATTTATTGTAAATGACAGGTCAGGCTAAGGTCAGGCTAGCTTGCTTACACCATTGACATCGATTCGTTATATAACAGCCTCGATGTGAAGATTGCAGCTTCAACTGAATAATACTGTCTCAATCCAAATGGCCAAAAAGGTAAACAAAAAAGCCGACATACCGAATTTGTTATTCAATAATCACACTTTTTACATGGACATTGGCACGTAAATATAATTAACGGTAACAATTGTTGTCCGTTACAATTGATTTCAATTACCTACAGTCATCACAAAACATTTTAGAGATGAAACATTACTTTTGTTTTGTTTACCTTTTTGGCAACTTGGATTAAGACGTAGGTACTATAAGTCGTCTGGTCTAAGTTGAAATAGGGTATATTCAAAATCTTATTTTTAGAGTACTATCAAAATTCAGTACAAATGGACTAATTATTCGCACCGGAAGTAACTTCCCGATTAAAAAATATAAGGAATCAATGTCGAATATAATCCTACATATCCAAAGCGTAAAAGTAACGATGTTGACCACTTTTCGTCTGATATTGTAGGTCAATGTATGATATTGAAATTTTTTCGCAGTTATTGTTTGCGCTTACGTTGCCTTTTCTAGGGCAAATTACACATTTTATTTCTAAAATACCTCAATTTTCTTCATTTATAAAAATATCGCAACTACCTCGCTGCTTGCCTCGAGTTATCTACGAATTGACCTGTCATGGCGGACGTGAGCGCATGTCCTACTGATCGGTCTACCCGCTACGGAGCGGTCTAATCGGTTGAACCAACCACTAATGAGCGATTCCATACTTGGAGGCTCACCGCGTGTGTAAATTAGATCAGTGTTGTGAATTGTGAAGTGAGATACATTGAAAATCAAAAGTGTCATAATCATAAGTGAAGAAAACACCATAGTTGCTGGTAGTGCAGTGGTTCTGAGTGCCTTAGCTGCAGAAGGTGGGTTGCTGTGCTGTTCTTACTTTTGTAGCCGTGGATTAACATTCTCTAGTTGTTTTTGTAAATGTACTCTAATCCGTTACATATAAAATAGGCAAATATTTAGATAGTAAGTTCAGATTTTCAGCCTGATACTCGTATGTGGGACAATTACAAGCGTACTCGGAATATTTGAAATACTTAAAAAATAAAAAATAAGCCGTGCGATAGTGGCTCATTAAAAGAAACTACCAACCCGTCTCTTCCCTTGGGTGTCGTAAAAGGCGACTAATAAATAAAAAAATAAATATCCTCAGACATTCACACCTATCAACTAGTCCCATTTTAAGCAACTAAATGCTGCTTGTGTTACGGATACTAGATGACGGACAAACATATTTAATAGATAAATACACATAGTTATTGAGAATATACATAATATAATACATATATAATGAACATCCAAGACTGGAGAACAAAAGTTTGAAAATTCATCACCCAAACACTTGCCTCCACTGGGGATCGAACCCAGGACCTCTCGAGATGGCGACGCCTTGAGACCGGCGTACAGACCACTCGGCCACGGAGGACTAATGGACTTAGAACTGCACCATCATCCAATAGCTTATAGCGGTGCCGGGCTCACCACCTGTCACGCTGAGTGCAGTCACTGCATGGTGAAGCGCGGACTATGGCAGTGGACTGGTTCTGCAGTTCTTTTGCCTAGTCTCCGACTAACCGGTAAGGAATAATAGTCGTGATTTTATGTATGTATGTACAAAACCTGCTTTATTCAGTCATTTTACTTACAGCCTATCTGCTACAGGGTGTTGGGTAAAAACTGCCCATTTAGGATAGCGCACACAGTTGCCTTTATACCTGCAATAATTATTTTATTATCAACAGTAAAGATACTATCCTTATGATAATTATCTAAAACAATAAAAGGATAACTTTGTAGGCTAAAGTCGAAGCAAAAACTGTTGTTATGAACAATGTCGTGATTAGTAGCCGTAGAACAATGCAATTACAGCAGTTTAACTATTCAACCTGTCAAATTGTCAGCAACGTGAATGATCTGACCTTTTTACCTCGAAAAGAATGTAAATAGTTATCTACTTAGTTCGAAACAATATTAATTGAATGAATAGCAAATTATGGACAGTTACAAAGTAACGCTATCTAATACATTCTCTTAATAATTATGTTATACTAGCTTATGCCCGCGACTTCTTTCGCGTGGAATAGTGACTTTGAGGTGGCGTGATGTTATATAGCTAAAAGCCTTCATGCCTACGTCTAAGTACTTTATGCATGCAAAGTCTCAGCCGGATCGGTTTAAAATGGAAAAAGATTTATACAAACTTTCATCCCCTATTTTATCCCCTTAGGGGTGGAATTTATCAAAATCCTTTCTTAAGGAATGCCTACATCATAGAAGCCTTATGCATGCAAGGTCTTGGCCCGATCGGTTTAAAATTGACAAAGTTTCATACAAACTTTCATCCCCAATTTTATCCCCTTAGGGGTGAAATTTATTTTTTTTCTCACCTTTTAAACTTTCCCTAGATCTCCACGAACATTTCAAAACCAAGATAAGATAAATCCGTTCAGCCGTTCTCGAGTTTTAGCGAGACTAACGAACACCAATTCATTTATATATAATATATATATATAGATTTCGTTTTATTAAAGTAATAAATCCAAAAAAAATAATTCACATAATTACAAATTTAGAATTTCTTAAACCCTTGATGGTCAGCGCGAACACAGGTGGTCAGCGCGAACACAGGTGTTCGCAAGCAATAGAGGTTTATATGGTGTCTCGTTTTCTGACGATTGACTAGTTACTGCAATTCTAGCACACATGTAGATTATTTTTATTTTTTTTTTACTTTTTATAATATACATATTAACCACAATGAATCAACAGCTTATAAAACTGACTTAGAGTATTTTTATACATAAGAAAATATTATTATATTTTATGTGTTTTTATGCTTGTGTACTACGAAATGGTTCCTTAAACTCTCCATCCCAGCCGTTTTGGCGTGATTCATGGCACTGTTACGTATACTAGCTTTACTAACACTTTACGGTAAAAAGTCGCGCCATCCCATGACTTGGACCACACCCAACCCGCCCGCCGCCGGCCTTCACCCGTAGGTCGCGCGGTGGGTCACGCGCGCCTCTCATTTTCCTACCGCAGTGCACGTCTAGGAACACATGCCACTGTGTGGAGTTCACGGTCAATCGTGCTTGCTTTGAAAGCCCTTCATATATGTAGGGTAACACTTATTATATGCTGGTTCGACATGATCTTTTCATGTGTTTATGTGGGTCTTAACACCTCACATCGGGGATAGAGAGGTGATGAAATGTTTTTCTTGTGTTATATATTTGAAGAAAATCGCTACTGTTTCTGAAAGTAATAATGACAATAGATAACTGATTGTTCCTTTGAGTGATAATCATAATAACGAGTTATAAATGGTAGATATTATACACAAATAATTTTCAAAAATAAATACATGTTATATGTAATACAATTACGTACCAATACTTCCTAATAATGAATCCTAATACATATACCAAAGAACCTTCAATACAAGATATTATTACTTACTTAACATTGTGATATTGAAAAAATTTCAATCTGTGTAAACAAAATTAACAGTAGCAATAATGTATTCTACAACAGAAGAACCGTAAGCTGTTGATTGAGCCTAGTTCAATGTGGATATTGCAACTGTCTTAATAAAAAATCATTTATACTAAGTAAAGTTTATTCAATTATTTGGTGCGTTTTACGATATACTATTTCTGGTTTTGGTTCAACATCAAATACAAACTTTATTTTTGTTTCATTTAATTTATAAAAGAGATAATATTATAGTAGTAGCAATGAAATAAAAAAGTAAGTCTCTTCTGAGTTAGATAGAGTCTTGATTCTTGCGATTGTTACATTACAATTAAAATCACAATTAACCTATTTCATATTTTCCATTATACCTAACACCAAAACATTCGTAACTTGCGCAAACGACCCTAACTCTACAAAACCGTCTTGTAAAAAACAACAACCGCGGAGATTGTTAAGGAATAGAATGACGCGATTTCTATACGAGACTATTCAAGTTTCTAGCGACGTTCCTGGCTCGTTTGTAATACAAATACGCGGCCAGCCTCAGAACGCTACTAGCAAACAATAAAGACGTTGAACCTTTGCCTACGTTTCCCCGAACGATAGCTCTGTGCACTTTACGATCGGACTCGTTACCTGGACATGTTTATTCGGACGCCCACGCTGTGGCCCCACGCGTGGCTCGTGCCTGAAGCTGCCCTAAGGCATAGACAGTAGCGATTTCATTCACAAACAAATTTATGACGTACCACGCAAGATGGTTGCGTGTTCTAGGCCCGTAGGTAAAATACATTTCGATAATCGCTATAACTATCGTTAAGAGGTAAATGGTGGGATGGTTCGCTAATGGTTTGAAGGCTATCGATCGTAACTCACATATTCTATTCATAACTATAGAAATTTAAAAAGCATTTGGCTACAAGTGCAAAATAAAATCTTGTACGTCTCTAACGTATATTAAGTAGTACCTATTACAATATATTCTTAAAACTGTAATATAGATGTTATCAAATACAACAGTGTAACTTGTATTATTCGAGTTTTTTTTTTGTATATTCTTCAATATATGAAGTGTTAATTGTTTGCCAAATATTTATTATAATTTCTTCCTCATAATTAATAACGACCATATATGATTCGTATTCTATTTTTAAAGCGAATGAAATTGTTTTTTTATTAAAATTGTTTTTAAATATTTTTAAAAAGGAAAGAACAATAAAAAATAACATAATTTAGTTTGCGCTTGGACCACACGCAATCAATTTAACACCTTTCATACGAACACACACAAAACGATAAACAATGCTAATATTGTAATCTAAATTCATTCAAACACACACAGATGAACTCATTTCTCTCACGAGGCGTATTAAGATATGGATGCATCCCAAAATTAAGAGCACAAAAACATACGTTGGAAAATATAGTCATTTGCTAACGATAACAAGTCATTTATTTCCATTTTAGAATGCCATTTATGCATATCGCTTCATTGGGTTACGCTTTTAGTCTGTAATGATACTTTATTAGGTGATTTTATTGGGTTCTAGTGTTAAGTGAATTGTATAAAAGATAAATAATGAACGATTGGACTGGTGATGGTGTATAGCATTTAGGTTACGTTAGAAAACACGGAACTGGTTTATATTTAGGTTTTCTTTCTTTATTTCTCTTAAAATAGAATTCATACTTTTGCAACTCGGTGCTGCTAGGATATAACACTTTTTAATAACTCTTTATTGCATCAAAAAAAAACATCAGTTAAAAACAAAAGAATGCAAGGGAGAACTTATCCCTAGTAAAGATCTCTGGCAGTCATGCTCGTGTTGTGACAGAAGCGACAATGACGAGTGCACAAAACATACTAATTATTATTTTATATGTTAAAAGAATTTTAAAAGGTAAATAATATTAGCAAATTACTGGTCCGAAAAGTATATTTCGCCGTGGTTAGACCTTAAATTGGTGATCAAAACGTGACCTCCAGCTCCTCCGTTGGTACTTATAATTCATTTACATGTAATCAATTTGAAAAAAATCATTAGTCTTCCTTACCCCATGGTTTCTGTTACGCCATTCAAAATTATTTAAACTTGAATTGATATTGATTCTATGCTGCATGATTGACATGGCTATAGTCAATCTTAGTCATTAAAAAAACCGATTTCTTATGATGTGCGTGGTGGTAGGCACTAAATGTATGATTGACGCATAGGAAACATGTGGGTCATCATTAGCTACTGAGATGGTAATTAAAAAACTGTCCTCTACTAACTACTATTGACAATATGTTTTCTTTTCTTGTGCGTTGTTATAGAGGTAAATATCCTTTGACAGAAATATACAAACAATAAAGAATGTTCAAATGGTGCGGTGCGAGCCTGCGCGCCAGGCTCACATTGAGTTTTCTAATCTCTACTATACACGTGCACGTCGATTCAAGGTGGACTTTTTTATTTAGAGTTGCCCTAAACTGTTGCCCCTGAGGGCTACTCAGCTATCACATGTTTTAAAGATGGCGAGAACTTTGGTACGTCCTCAAGTCTATTGTGGCGAACCACCACTGGAGGCATCCCCCCTAAGCGGCCCCGCTTCCAGGGAGAGCCTCCAGGGCGCTCGAGCCAGATTCGGGGATCGGCAGACGTCCTGAGGGTGCCTCTAAAGCAGAGGTTCCCAGACATGTTTTTCTCATAGACCACTTTCAAAATTTATCTGGTTCCGGTGGACCCCTGCAGCTTCATTTCTACCATATTCCCAAAAATGTGAAGATGTGAAGACAACAAGACCTCCGTCGAGTCTCCCGTAGACCCCTAGGGGTCCACCTGGACCACTTTGGGAACTAGTGCTGTAAAGGCTTCGACCTCGGCTCAGGCGTGCCGTGTCGTGGAGGAGTTCCGAGGAAGCGCACGGAGCGCCGCGAGTGTGACCTAGGTCTTCGCACCCTTGTTCTACGAGTGCGGTTTTGAGGTGGATCTAACCAGGGCCGCGATCGTGCTAAATATTAACGTATTTACCAGAAACAAATCACAGTCGAAAACGTTATAGCCCATCCACACCCCACGAGACAAAATGAGCTCGAACCTCATTTTGGAGTCTGGAGTATTTGGCCGTAAGGTTTTCCACTGACATTTGGTTGTGGTCAATACGTTCGTATTTAGCACGATCCGGGTGTTGTGCCTTGTTTAAATCCTCCCCAATTTATTAAAAAAACGGTAGATAATACAAATAATATTTTTTGTTATTTACTGTTTTTTGTAGAGAATGGGAAAATAATCAACTTCAAGTAATTTGTTGGAACTAGAAGTGTTTGATGCATATTAATTAATTCAATTGGTTTTACCAATATAAAGAATGTAATAAACCTATTGGCTTTAAAAGAAAACCTTCAACACTAAAATAATCAGAACATTCTATGACAAATGCTTCAGTAATTGAAGGTCTTCATTCCTATAAATACGAGTATTATACAATACGAATTATCAAAGTAGCACCAAGATACAAAACATTACAACTTTAAAACCGACGTACGAAGGACTCAAATCGTTTACGTTCTAACATCTGAACCGAACTGTGGAACCGAATGCCTAAAACATGAAACGCAATGATAACGACGGAAAACAATGTCGCCTGCGCACATACGAAACTCACCTTTGGCTCACCTTTGCCTTATAATTTTATGGATCATTTTCCCTTGCATGTATGTGCTGATAAGCCATTTTTACGCCGCTACGTGAGGTTGTAAAGGGGTCATTTGATAAGAGAGTTGTTTTGAGCGGAGGTCACGTGGAAATCGGAAAAGCGTGCGCAATTTATATTCTATTATTTCTTTGAAAACAAAGATAGATTCTGGAAAATTTTGATTTTATTGCTTAATATTGACGCACGTACTGAATTGTCTTATTGACAATGAAAACAATAACACAGTTTTCGTATACTATGGTTATGAAACAAAATACCACACATCATCGCGTTTTAACACACAACCGGGAGCGAGCCTGTTACTATGCACCATGGAACCAAAGGACACATTCATAAGCAATATTCATAATAAACTGGATTTAGTTTTATTCTATCTGTTCTGTTCTATTCTATTCTATCTGTCGTTGACGACCTCTGCGGTGGAGTGGTCTGTATGCCGGTCTCAAAGCGTTGCTCAAGGCGTTCTGAGCTCGATCCCCGGTGGGGGTGTTGTGTGATGAATTCAGGCATTTGTTCTCCAGTCTTGAATGTTTATTATGATGTAGTGTTTATATTCCGATATATCTATCCGTAATCTAGTATGCGTAACACAAGCAGCATTATTTGCTTTAAATGGGGCTAGTTATAGGTGTGAATGTCTGACGATTTTTATTTATCTAACTCGATCAGGCGGTTTTTGTTATATTACGCTTTTTTGGTTTGAGGATTTTCGTAATTTAAAGTTTTTTTTTTAACATTTCGATATTTAACAAATGTACAGAATACAATTTACTTTTAAAAATTGTTATGCTAATTGTAAATTAGAGGAGACACAACGCAACAATATCTGTGCAATTAGTTCCGGAGAGGTCGATGGATCAGCGGCCTCTGGTGACAATGTCAATTATCGTTGTAAATTGTTTGTCAAAGAATACTGTAGTTGGTGTGCCACAGTGCACTTGCTAATTTGGAGTAGGGAAACACTGAAAATTTGTGTTTCTTTATTGTAGAATAATATTCTATTGCTCTTGGGTTGGAAAATGTCTGAATCATCTCGTCAGTTATTTGAACAAAAAATATGCTCATGAAGACTGAGATATACCAAATCAGCGACATATTACAAAGGCAGCTGTGCCGAGCTGGGACGGACGGGACACTACTCGCGGGAATCGCTGGTTCGATCCCACTGAGTTTGAATAAAACTTATGTACAGTTCATTGTCAATATCGCTTGCCTCATATTGCGCCAAACATCTCCTACAAGCTCAAAGTTCTCCGATTTATGCAAGATGTGAGAATAAAAGGGAGGATTACAAATTACATAGTGAAACTAGAATCAATAGAGGAAATGGATCTCTGCAGGTGTTCCTGATAATTTTAAAAGCTCACTAATTAATACTAATATATAAACTATGTTATTTCGTATGATTGACCTATCATACAGCTACTACTGGCCGGGTACTCTCGATCGTAACATTCGTAGAACCGAATACACGCATCTGTTTGTTTTTCCGCAGCCACCACTCATGCTTTCACTGCTATTTCCTACACTGTGTCAAAAGTTTGACACAGAGCAAATATTAGTTATGATGTCGCACAGCCTTCGTGTCGATCGCAAGGTCGCGACACAAAGCAACAGGCGCGTAACAATAACACCTATTGTTACTGATGTCGGCCGGCGACAAGGCGACAACCGTTGGCTAATTGGGCTAGAACATGAAGTCGGGATTGATTAACCTTAAGCTGGGTTTATAACGATGGTAAATTATGTTTTGGTTAAGAGAGTAAATTATATCATGACGAAGTTTTTATACAACCGCCGTGGTCGAGGTGGTCTGTTCGCCGGTCTCAAGGCGTCGCCATCGCGAGAGGTTCTGGGTTCGATCCCCGGTGGGGGCAAATGTTTGCGTGAACAGGCATTTGTTCTCCAGTCTTGGATGTTTATATATGTATATTATATTCTGAATATTTATATGTATTTATCTCTTAAATATATTTGTCGTCATCTGGTATCCATAACACAGGCATTAGTTGTCTAGTATGGGCCAGTTGATTGGTGTGAATGTCTGAAGATATTTATTTTATTTTATTATTTATATGGATCTAAAGTCATCAGGCGAACCTAACAAATTCTAGTATTAGGTATAAATATTGCAATTCAGGAAGGTGACGAAATCACGTTTACTTAATACTTTTGTGACGGTGTGGATCTCTGAGGTAATGAAACGAACTTTTTGTCACTTATTTGTTTATAAAGAACTACAGCACACTGAAACAATCACCTTTTTATTTTTTTGACGCTGTGGAAACGCAGAAACGCCCATCGGGGGAATGGGCGAATACTGTGAGACGGGGCATACTCACTAAAACCACAGCGACTCACCTATCCGCGGAGTGGAGAGGAGACCGGGACCCAAGGTTTACCCAGTCAGCCTCCCCGGCGGAGCCCCCCTAGGTGGCGCGGCATCACCCCTCCCGGCGCTGGGAGGGGGCGCGACGATAGCCAAGAGAAACACAACAGCACCAACCGCTCCAACCGCTTCAGACGCTGACTCTGATAGTTATAAAATTAGAGAACAAAACAATGAAAAATAAAAAGAGACGGTTAAAAACAGAAACAAAGAGAAAATGGCCCGAGAAGAGCGCAATAACAGCAAAGATTCGCTTATACTGCTATAGCGCCTCGTTATATTTTGACTAAATCACAACATTAGAATCTTAAGGCGTTAATAGTGAAGCTACTCATCATCATAAAAAATAATAATTATACAACATGTGATGTACAATAAAAATAAAGGGTCATTTTTAATTAATCAACAACCTCGCATGAGTAGGTAGCTGACATCATAATAACAACATTTGTTCTACGACTTTTAACAATTTGACACTTTTTACTATTTCTGAATGTTCTTAGCTCTATGCGCATAGCGCGCGCGAGCGTCGCGGTTCGGCATTTTCGTATGAACGGAACATAGACTTACCAATATCACGACAGTGCATTATAAGCTTGTAAAATCATTTTTAAATTTATATATGAAGTTATGGTAAAACTCGTAGAACAAATGTTGTTATTTATGATGTCAGCTAAATACTCCTGCGAGGTTGTATAATCCTGTATATATAAACCTTTTCCTTCATACACACAGGTGTGGTGCTACATTATAATTTTGTTATTACACCCAATAGAATAATTGTAAAATCTTGAATATAAAAAATAATATTGTCTAGAACTAACAATGGAAATAATAAGCTCCAAACCTAAAATATCAGGCAGTTAAGTAAAATTTTGATAAACATTCCGTTTATTCTAGTTGCGATGAAGAGATTTGATACTTGAAAATATTCACTGTAAATGTACCAAATTTACGCTACGAAATCTTGATACAACTCAAGGCGCAAGGTTACAATATGTAATGTCTCGTTTCGTCGTCATCTTCACGATTTTTATACAAATTGAGCGACCACGATTATGCTGGATATCACGTGTAACTTCATATTACATACACCAGCTTCTAAATAGGGAAGTGCCTAACAGTAACTGGCTAAGATAATTCCAAAAAAAATTTGTCTCTGTTATGATAATATTATTATTCATCAGAAATTAAGAAGGATAAAATAAATTTATTTTAATAGTACGTGTAAATTTATTAGTACTGAAAATCACAAATAAAAAGACGCAATTTTTATCAGCATGGATAGAAATAAAATCCAATTGACTAACTCTAAAGTATACACAGAACTAAAGGAATAAATTTACAGAACTAAAGGAAGGCCACCGAGATCAGAAAAATAATATAAACAAACAATCAGGGATAAAAAAAATTTGGACAATATACTATACCTACCCTAATATATTTAATTTCGAATTATCACTACAACTACTTACTATATATATGTACTATAGTACGATCGTATACTATGCATCCGCTTTAACGACGATATTATCGAATACATTATGTTTCAACTAGCATAATTATTAGAAGCAGTTTTTGTCACAATTAAACGTTTATTTTACAATGATGACTATTACGTGCCATCCCGTACAATGCATTTAAGAAACCAATTTGAGTCATAGACAACAAAAACTTGACGTTTGTACTGCTGCTGAGGTCGTTGGTGTCATGTGGGTCACACTGACATAGGGAAGTACAATATTAAAATCCATCGATAAAGAACATATTAATCTTTGGTATTTTATTGTCGCATACATTTTTCATATTGCTTGTATGTGATGCATTTTAATCGTAAACAAGGATCTTGTAATTTGTTTTTTCTATTTCATTAAGGTACTTTCTTTTGTTTTGCTCAATGCTCAAGCTTACCCTGCCACTGGTGGTGTGAGACTCTAGCGACATTGCCGCTAACCTACCCACTAAACCTGGACCTCGGAGTTCCGCGTCTCGCCCAGAGAGCGGGGAAGTATCGAGCTTAGCCCGATTTGCCCTTTCAGACCCGCTCAGACGCTCGCGTGCGCTGTTTGGGATGTAATGCAGCGAGCCCCTCTATTTAATCATATCTTACTAAGCTTCTTACGTGCTTGTTAATAGAAGTGAATGTCAGAAATTTCGTTTTACAACTTTAACATATTATTTCCATAATTAAAACCAGGCGCCAAAATTTTCCAAATTTTATCGATAAATTAACAACACTATTTTAACGCGTGAGAGGTCTAATGTTTAATGATGTAATTTTGACCTGCTCAGTGCAGGGTCACAAGGCAAGGTCACGCCACAAAGGTCCCGTCATTTTGTCACTGCGTGTGAAAACTATCATTATCTGTGTGCCCTTAATATTTATTTATTTAATATGTGGGTGAGCATTAATTTGAAGGTACGACTTTGAGGTTGAGTTCGCTTTCTTGTATTACTTGTATAGGATAACGAATAATAAAAAATTTACATCCGTATTATATCTGGTAGATAATGTTAAACTTAACTGATAGGTGATATAAAACTGAATTGCTTAGTTTGTCAGGCGGTGTTAGGGTCAGTTTTTTTATCCGTAGTCAGTTTGACCAGTAGGTGAAAGAAAATATGGATCCATGGCGAAATATAGAGTATTTGCTTCTGTTAATATTAATAGCAGGCACCCGAATTTATAATAAAACATATATAACAATTACTTATATTCCTCAAAATAATTTCAGATATATGTTAAGTTTATTTCCTTTGTTCATCAAAATTCAATATCAAACATCATTGCAGTTTTGAAAGTAAAAAATAAATAAATATCGAGCTATATATTCCCCAGTTTATCACATTTTTCAATACAAAAATGGCTCAAAGGTCCTAGATACCAAGCCAAAATACTTACAAAAAAAAACCAATACAAATTTAGTCTAAAATAATACATTAAAAAAAAATTAAGGTTCCGTTGATTAATTGAAGAAAATTGAAAAAGTACATATACAAAACCACGTCATACATTCAATAGGTATCTTCAATCCTTGCATCAGTTATGACCACACACTAAAAATAGGCTACATGATTTGCTACATTTTAAACCACATACAGCACAAAGATTAATGTTAGTTGAAGGAAATTCAGGGGTCATTCTCTTGAACTTCAGTCGTAAAATAAAATGCAAGTTCATTCTTTTGAAATGCACATTTCGCAATGAGCTCAAACTGGTCCTATTGCGAAGCTCTCACTGCCTCATGCCTGCCATGATCATGATACCCATCTTACATAAGTGTATTAAATGTTCCACAGGGTTGGTAAAATTTAATTGCTGGCCATTAAGAAATAAAAAACAATATCTGCCTCAGCGACTGTATCAAGATAATTCCAAAATTAACTAAGTTCTTAGATTTCTATTCTATTTTTAAATGTTGCTTGACATTTTTTCTTGTATAGAAGGCCAGTGAGATGACTGCTTCATAACATTTGAGCCCACAGATCACTGAGAGCCGCTTCGCTTCGGAGCCCGTGCATAAGATGCCTTTACAGTTTTACAAACTTATAATCTATAACATTGTGTACAGAAAAATAATAATTTTCTTTGTACCTAAGGTGGAACCTTGGGAAAGGCACCACCTTTTATTAGCTTCATAATAATTATTAATCAACTACCCGTGGAGGGATCATAATTTCCATTATTTGCAACCTTTCTAATTTTATGATTTTGTGTCTTTAGTAAATGCTGACTTTAAAGCCCGATTACAAATTAAACAGTCATTGTAGTAACATAGAAGTGGAGACAGTATCAAATTGGCCATTCATTAACACTTAGTACTTTATCACAATAATTTGTAATATAACTTGTCGTGTCAAGTAAAATGTAGGACAGTTAATGTAACATAATACTATAATGTTAAGCTACTTTTGTGGCCGCATTAAGTATAAAAACAGTTTTGCAATTTTTACTGCAAATACACGTTTTTTTCTGATAAAAAATGTGGTTGTTTATTTTACAGAATAATCGGTTTAAACCAGTTAGATTTCCATTCTTGTCATCTCAGTACCATATCGTCTATTTTTTACTTTAGCTTAATTTTTTCCATTTAGCGTTTAATAATATGAAAGAAAAGTCATTACGAAACGTAAGAAATTTTATTTCTCGATGCAAATCAAACTGCAGTTCTCTAACATGAATCACTAGGGTTGTCAATATTTTTGGCTGGATTTTTATTAGTAATTTTGTTTTGCACGTTTATGTACATATTACGTCATCTACAATTAAATTAACAGTTGCGCATCTTCCTTACCATTCTCTCATTTGCCAGGTCACCTGAGTTATTCAAGACAGTCTTGTCAGTCTGATCACGCGCTGAATACTTGCAAAGGAATGTGTTTTCACCTGTGTTTTGTCTAAGTTTAGTGTGGAGTCAATTCTGTGTAGTTGCACAAACTGTTTAAACTGTTTCTATATGCGAGGATTAGAGGACTATGTCAATTTAAGCTGCAGGTTGAAATATAAAAGTGAACACTTTTTGTCGCCAGTATTTAAATTAAATAAATAAATATCTTCCTTTTGTTTTGAGGCAGAAAAGTAAAATAGAAGTAGCTTCCTTGCAGACAATTCTGAACAGAATATCGCTCTGAAAAAACCATATAATTAGTTTCGATATCACAGAATGCTAGACATCAAAAATTGCAGAGATGAAGAACGCACAGCAAGACGGCAGAAACGACAGCGGTGGCGGAGTTGGGACGGACGGGGGACTTCTCGTTCAAGAGGCCGCGGGAAACGCGGGTTCGACTCCGCCGCCTGTACCACTAAGTTTGAATAAAACTTATATCAGTTCATTGTGAATATCGCTTGCTTCGCTTAGTGCCCGGTGCATGGCAACAGGCTCACCACCTGTTACATGGGGACCTAACATATCTGGCGAAATTTAGGTGTTCAACACCTCTGCCTACCCCTTCGGGGAAAGAGGCGTGATGATAATTAGTTAAACAACGCAAACCATTAGTAAGTCAGCTTAAATTAATACGTTCTAGGAAAGCTCGTTCCATCCTACTCATCTCAGCTGTGGCTCAGATTGTATTCCTCAGCCTATATACGTCCTACTGCTGGGCACAGACCTTCTTCATGGAGAAACACATGAGGAGTATGGGTCTAACACCACCACACTGGCCCAGTGCTTGTGGTTAGAAACGGTTCAAACGGTTCTGGAAGGCACGGAGAAGTTGAGATCACAATTTTGGTCACCCATCCAAAGCCTGACCATGGCGAAGATAGCTTTGTTTTCGATATCGATAGCCAAAGCGTACTAAGCACTACGCCATCGGCTAACCTTGTGGTAAAGAGGAGTTTCATAATATGTAAAAAGAAAAGTTTACTTATTCTGTTATTTTTTACATACCATAAATTCAGTTAGCAACTAGGTCTACTTCTACTGACAAGTAAAGGAACTCAGATATTACGATCATGTTTTATAATATAAATTAAAGTTTGACATCAAACACCCGTTGAACTAAAGGAAACAGTTACTCGAGATAGCAAGATTTTATACGTCCTGCTTATAACGGCTTCCGCCAAATAAATTATAATTATTCAAACAATTTTGTAATTAATATCCATGGGTCAATTATTTTACTTGTTGCTAAAACAATTTAATGTCTATACTTCTTAATTGAAGATCTAATTTGAGTTGGTCATTAAGCTAATCACGATCTAAGAGATTAATTGTCAATTAGATTTTGTAGTCGGAAATAACGTTGACTCACGTTTTCTTATATGTAATATTTAGCTATCGAATAAGATAATAATCGCAACGATTAAAGTTTTCACAAATGTATGCATTAGTTTAGCGTGATGCTAGACACAGACGAAATACTCGTGTCGTTCGAAGAAGCTATTATTGTGTAAAGTTTTTTTTAAAGTGCTCGGTTATATGTTGTGTGGTTATTTATACATAATATAATAAAACTGTACTGGTCGAATGTCTGTACATAGAAAAATATGCTTAAAACCAAGGGATTTAAAAAGAGGGAAGATTCCAAAAAATATTTTTAATTTTTTTTGTTTCTCTGTCTGTTTGAACGGACTAATCTCCAAAATGGCTAGACCAAATTCAATGAAATTTTGCATGGTGATACCTTACATCCCTGGTCAACATCTTAGATATTTTTTATTCCGGAAAATTAAGGGGTTCCCGTGGGATAGTTTAAAACCATAGTAACCACGGACGAAGTTGCGGGCAACAGCTTGTTTCAGAATATAATGACTTTGGCCTGTTACAATTTTAGTATTGTATGTTTTAGCAATTCAACATACGGACATATGCCAAGCAGGGTCTGTGGGAGTCCCGGCTGACATAATGTAGATAAAAGGGATTTTTTCGTCAATTCGATAACACATCTTAAGTGTATCATACTAGACACTTATTTTACTTGTCACTACCAGAAGTGTTCCGTAGTATAATTCACTATCGCGGTTAACGACAGAATTCGCTAGTTCCCGTAAGGCTTTCAACTAGTGGAACTAGTGGACGTCACCGATCCGATTACACGTCAATTAGACTTTTGTCGCATGGTCTGGTAACCGGCTGTCAATCCGGCGCCCAGCTGTTTTCTTTACCAAAAGGACGCTTTACGCTCTAGCGGAGTAATAGTGTTTTCTGTAAGATATTGATTTTGTATCGAAGTTTTCTGATTGGAAGCAAATTAGCGTATAGTAAACATAGTATACATAAAGCAAATAATATTTATATAGAAGATTTTTACGTAAACAGTGTGATTCTCCACAAATTTCGTACGCATCAGTGGGTAAGAGGACTCTAAAACGAATGCTTATTTAAATTTTATTTTTTGTTCAACTAAATATTTCAAAAAAATCATATAAATGATCTATTAGAAACACTTAAATGCTGCTAGCTTTTTATATAAACTAACCAATTGCAAAACCATCTTAATGTTTATATTTTAAAGTTACAAAAACTCCTCCGTACTTTGTGTAAACGCCCTTATGATTCCCCAGATTCTAACACCTGCACCGCGACACCGCATTCTTATTCAACTTACCAATTTATGGGAATTCAGTTTTCTTCGAACTTGATACCACAATAAGCAAAACGTTAGATATTATGAAATGGTTTCTATCCCATGAACATAAATAGTAAAATTGAAAATTTATTTTTGTTCTTGTCGTTAAAAACTATGAAACTAAATAAACTTGATTATAGGTAATGATAATTCTAACCATTCCAATATTTTGCGGAATTGATGAATATAAATCGGCCTAGGCAATAATTACAAGGATAAGACATAACATAATTCCTGCCTACATGATAAGACAAAAATATAAATTAATGTTAAGGCCAAACTAAACCTTGTTATTGTTATATTTAAATTGGAAGCATTAACCTTTGTTTGCTTCTGCAACCATTGTATAGTGTAAAAATGTTAAATGTGAGATTATAAATTTTACTCAGCAACTATCTGCAAACATTTGAACTGTATCAAACAAATCACGGGCAAGCTGTGCATACATATGTCGTCATCCACCTTTCCCCGTGCCGTGGTGTCGTCCGCTCCACTAACATTTATCGATAACTTAATGGCGTTAATCGCGTCAACGTCAATAATATCAATGTCATTTTGACAAGCAGTAATTCTGGTATTTCTAAATATCAAATTAAAATAAATTAAAAGGCTTTATGACGATAATACCGGAGCTAGTATATTGAAATACAGCTCACTGAAATTTTATGCGGGATATTATTAAAATTTTTGTTGTTTATGTGCTAACAGTTTAGTCACAAAAACTTTTATCACTTAACAATATTAATAACCCAAAAGCTTATAGGATTTTGAAGTCTCATATAAAAGCAGTAAGAACAATCACTACAGTTTTTCAAATACGAGCAAAGAATTTCAAGCATATTTTATTAATTACACCACAACTTTGAGGTATGCTTATCGATATCGATATCAAGTTTCAACAACACTAGCGTTCAGTGACCCAGCGCATAGTTTTGTGCAACCCGAGCAAATGTCGTTAGGTATTCTGGTCGCTACTGACACGGAGCGACCTCGATGTGACCGGCCAACGACCGTATCTGTAATAAGGTCGTGTAGATGAATTAACCAGGAAAATTAAAAGCGACATTCATATTTGACAATTTTTGAATATTCCTAATTTAGGCGTTCCCAGTATTTTAAAGTATCAAAAACGATTATTCGTCGTTACATCGTAGAAGTGAACATTGAGCTGACTGACATGGGAAAATGTAAGAGGAAGATGCTGTTAAGCTGTACCAGGAAAGTGGGAAAAGGACAGTAAGAAAAATAACAAGCGGTAAAATTTCAACAGGTATACCAAATGTTGCCACTTAAGGTATAGACTGAAAAAACGGCTACGATTGACTCGTACTAGGGGCACAGAGTCAAGGGTAGTTGATGCAAATATTGGATCAGGTACCCTCGCCTTGTCGGTCTGCATCACAGATACATATAATCACGACTATACCCCTATGAGTTAGTCAGAGACTAGGCAAAAGGACCGCCAAAGCACTTTATTGCCTTAGTCCGCGCTTCAAAAAGCAGTGACTGCACTAGTGGTGAGCCCGTCGCCGCTATAAGCTATTGGATGGTTGTGCAATTCCAAGTCTATTAGTCGCCTTTTACGACACCCAAGGGAAGAGATGGGTGGTAGTATTCTTTTAATGAGTCGCTACCACACGGCTGCGACACACACGACGGCGAGATATACATTTACATATATGACGCAAATGCATGTTTGAAACCCCGATCAAAAGTCAGGGATGGCTGCTGCCAGCTACAGTCTGCGCGTGTCCCAATCGATGAAAAACTAAAAAAATGCATCGTTGTGTGATAATTGGCGGAGAGGCATCGGCGCCGGCGGCATCGGTATCCTTCAATCAGTTTGGCTGTGACGACACAGTAGTCGTTAAAAAGTTGACCCGCTTGGTTTCAATACAAAGCATTATTGCGTTATCTATGTACAAATCTGTGGTCTGCATGGTGTTTTGTTATTTTTTGTTTTATTTTTTCACTCCTCTTTGTCGGACCCGGGGTTGTATTAATGTATGGTTCATTCATAACTGGCCACAATCTAATCTAAGATCGTTGCGAAGTTAGTGCCGAAACAATGTGAGCACGTGGGTAATGGTAGCCATTAGGGGACAATAGAATTGGGGGGGACCAGGCCCCGTGAAATTGTACCTTTTAAATACTTTCTATTGGGAGCACACGTGACTTCGGAGCATGGCACATTTTGTTTTTTTTTTATGGTATTTCTAATAGGCTATTCTATCCTGTTGCAGTCTGTTTGATATAGGCTCGTCTAATTTCACGCCACTGACTTGATATTACGCCCACTTTTTCTAAATACCGCTTGTGTGGTAATAATAAAGTAAAGGTAAAGGCAAGGCAAATATAAAAAATAATCATAAGGTTTTACGCATATCAAGAAAAAATTGGGTGGTAATATATATCTATCAATACTAAAGATAAATATTTATTTCAGTGTAGTCAATAGCGCTGAATTACATAATTGTATATATTCTCCAAAAAAAAATATATATATATATCTATCTTTCTTTATTTATCTTTGTTTTCTATTTCTTTTCTAGAGAAAATAGTGCTCCTATTTGTTGTTACACATTTTTTTTTCATTTCAATACCTTGTTGATGTTATACGTATGTTTTATATCTAACCTAAGCAATGCTTGATTTCGTTATGAAATAAAGCCTCGGGCAGTAGATAATAAATATTTCCTTTTTCTCTTCCTATACCGATAAGTGTTTCCAGATTTCACTTTTATTAGAAATAATATATCGTCGGTAGCACGGAGAAATGGTACATTTATCACATAATTTTCCCGTTAAATCATCTGTTAACAAAGCGACGGAAACAACTACCTATAACATGTCAGAATAAAAAATTATATAATATATAAAAAAGGAACAGCTTTCATTCTAGTCAAAATGCAAACAAAGTAACATATAATGATTTTAATCATGACCCTCTATATTATAAAAACGCTCGGTAATAGTAATAATTTAATTCGAGTAAACTGTGCTCTATATTAAACGATCTTGAATTTTGAATCGAAACGAGGCGAGGTGTAATTATTTTGTTATGGGACCTTGGGGCAGACGCGAGTCGTGACACAAGGTGCCCTACTATACGTTAAGTTTTTTTAAACACTGTTAAAATATTGCCATGTTCTTTTTTCGTCATTTAAAGTTGGCATAATATCGGCGTTGGTGGATTTTCAATGTAGTATACGCTGTATACTTAATATACCTAACAAAATAGTCTGAAGAAATACAAAAATATATGGGTACTGTAAAATTGAACAAACCGATAACTGAAGATTATTGTTCCGTTTGAAATAATGATATCTTTGATACATTTCAAAAATATAATCATTTCAACAAAAACGTTTTCAACTAACTATAAAAGTGTGCAATATTTCCACAGGAACTTAAATACACTTCTTGAGGCGATAACATTAACTCTAATCGGGAGTGTGCCCATAAACATCTAACCCGGCCAAACGGTAAACCGCCCTACAGTTTATTAATAACTACCGCTCAATCACTTCTGAACTTGGCTGCGTTCTACCGTGCAGCCTCGGGCGTGTTGTCATCCATTTTTGGATGCATAAGACCTTCGATCAACTGGATCAGTTCCGCCAATCACCCGCAACTTTCACTCCAATTTTCGTGACCTCTTTATCACGTGAGAGGCACAAACAACTTTTGGTTAATAAACAATACTGTAAGATTACTATAGTAACTGCCCTTATAAAGCGCCAAGGGCTCATTTAACGATCGTCGGTTTTTGATTGAAGATAAGTTAATCCTGTAATTAATGTAAGTAGAACACTAAAGAGTACTGTTGACAAACTATGACCTTTTATGAATAAATTACTGATTAATTTAAATAAACGAAAAAACTACATGATTTTTTTTGACTGAAACCCTATTTTTCGTAAAACAAATACGAGTAGTAAAGAAGTGTCGGAGAATTATTGCTCGAAGAAAAAAATTATCCATGAATAATTTGCCTACTTACGGATGTTTTCGTGTGTACGTGTATTTGTGTTGGTAACAATAAATAATGTTTCTTCGTGCGTTTATTTATTATCGTTTAAATAATAAAGATAAAACATAGTAAAGTTTTGTAACCTCTCATTACAAAAAGCGAATTGAGAAACGTCCCCCTTTTTTGTAGTCGCTTAAAACAACTAACCGTAAAGAATTTACAATATCACAAAGCCTTGAAGAATACGATTTTCTTGCTATTCAGCTAACTGGGATAGTTCTCAGCCTATGAACGTCCCACTGCTGAGCACAGGCCTTCTTCATGGAGAAACACATGAGGAGTATGGGCCGTAACACCACCATGCTGGCCCAAAGCGGGTTGGTGGGCAGAAAGTCGCAATAGCGACTGGGACCAGCGGCTAAACGTGCCTTCCGAAGCACGGAGAAGCTCGAGATCGCAAAGTTTTGGTTACCCATCCACGGCCTGGCCATGGCGAAAGTAGCTTTGTTGTAGCAAAGTGTACTAACCACTACGCCACCGAGCTCCTCTCCTCTCAAACTGGGTTAGCTGAATAACAATTTAGTGTTTAAAAAATAAATAAAATAATAAATAAATATCTTTAAACATTCACACCTATCAACTAGCCCCATTTTAAGCAACTAATGCTGCTTGTGGCATACATTAGCCATTATTATCACATTAACAAATTGCATGCAAATAAAAGCAACGAATTACCATGTTCCAGGAGTTGATACATAATAATTATAAACGTAACCGATGAATTACGACGAAAATTCTCCAAAATTTTTGGTTCCTCTCATTGAAACTATATAAGCTACCATTCCGTCACGATTTACATAAAAATGTACCTAATTGGTGCTTTTGTTGCTACAATTTGTCGAGTAAAAAGTTACCCCAAGGGCGTACATACCTTTTGGAGCACGAAGCGTAATGTCCCAGTCAAAATTTAATGAGAGTAAATTCACATATATAACAGCAACATACGATTGATTTTCCTTAAATAAAAGTCCTCTTAACATTTTCATTAAGGCATTTATTGATATCTCAAACTTAACATAAAAAAACTTAAGGGTCTCTCTGATTGCTTTTTATGGCACAAGGTTATCATTAGTATGTCACATAATCATCTATGTCATCATTTATCAGTTTAGGCATAGTATTATGTATTTATTTATATTTTAAAAGAATACTACCAACCCATCTCTTCCCTTGGGTGTCGTAAAACGCGACTAATGGACTTAGAACAGCACAACCATCAAATAGCTTATAGCGGCGACGGGCTCACCACCTGTCACGCTGAGTGCAGTCGCTGCTTGGTGAGGCGCGGATTGCGGCAGTGGACTGCTTTTGCGGTGTTTTGCCTAGTCTCTGACTAGCCTTTGGGGGATGGTAGTCGTGATTATATGTATGTATGTATTTATATTTATTGAGTTTATATATTGTTTAATTATATGTATATATCATTTTATTTGTTTAGTAATGTATGTGTTTGCATATACTCCTGTTTTGTCTCGTGCACTGGTGTCGCTTCTCTCACATCTTGAGATCTCACACACCTGTGACGGGTTAACTGGAAGATATCCCTATTAGAGATAAGTCCTCCCTTGTATACTTCTGCTTTTTATACTGTATTTTTTGTTTATGTGCAATAAAGAGTTTATATAATCACATATAGTTAAAGAACTCTAATAATCATATATGAGTATATAAAGTTTCATTATTTGATAGTCACTATTCATATTCAGATTTTTTGTAATGTATTATTATTAACATTAACTACATCTTTATTACATAAATTCTGTTACTGCTCGTGTTGCTTTTAAACCAATCTGACATTCTTCTGTCACACGTTTCGATAGCTCAGCACTGTCACAAACATACATTTAATAAAATACAAAACAAAATCGATTTTGACCTGACATACTACGCTTAAATAATCAATTGCGTCTAGCCTTAGGATACCATTCGAATAACTCTCAGAATTTGTCGTGGGTAATAAAATGGAATAGTGTGAAGCACTGATCCGTAACACGCGAGACTATCGGTATGTCTCGGTGAGTTTTTACCGAGATTCGATTAAATCAGTTCAGAGATCAAACGAAATTCCAATAAGTAAAAATGTTAATCGGTAAAGTTGGAGTTGTGGTTGGTAAAGTTAGGAAACTATATAATTTTGTGATTTTATGTAATTTTATCATCACCTTTTTTAATTGGAACACTTACTCCAGAAAATTGTCTCCGACATTGATTGTAAAATTATTTAGTTGCATTGTTGTGAGTGTCTTTACAAAAAACTAAATTAATACCTATTTTTCTTACTTCTGTGAAGAAAATATTCATTGTTTTATCTTTGTTGCATTGAGTACATCTTATTGATATTCTGTGTAGGACTTCTGCTTTTGTTTTGTTTTCCTGTTTTGAATTAATGCTGTGTTACTTTTTTATTTATTTACTAACTTTAGCAGGGCATCTTACAAACTTACGACTTATATTCTATCTTTTGTTTCATGTAATCAGTTGAGAAGGTAAGTGATCGATGCTGAGCTAATTTTGCTGGACAGCAATGGACGATATTATGTGTTCTTATATTTACCTATTTTATTATTTTCAATTCAAAGATTACTTTTAAATGAACTACAAAACTCTAACCTTTCATAAAAAATAATAAAGTCTTAATAAACCTATTTTATTTACAGTGTTTTGTTTTCTTCTTTCAAACAAAAATCTAAATTAGAAAGAAAGTGAAAAATCACTTTTAAACTGAAATAGGTTTATTAAGCCTTCAATATTTTTAATGAATAACACGGTAAAACTAAAGTTTAACCCTAAAAACGTGTTGTATTGATAAAGATTCGTGACTCGGGACACTTGTCGACCTAACCTGTCGCCGCGACGAATCGTCAAAAAAGCATTTTCACTTGATAAAAACCAATCACACTTGCCGCTCAGAATGGGAGGGTTCGTGACTACCCGCACCTGTCTGGTGCGGGGACACAAATTGACAGATGACAATGGATTTTAAATTCCAATGATGCTTTCAACAGATATAAAAATTGAGGTATTTTCGCTGAAGAAGTTGCTTTCCGTGATGTTTACGTCTTACGTTTTAACGTTATATATAGGTCCTCAATGCAATTTACAGTAGACATAATTTTAATATCTTGACTCTGGAAGTCAAGAAAGATGTTTTTTTGGATAGATGTGGGATCCATCCAAATGAAGAAATATATAATTATAAAAAAAATCGAAATAGTTCGTTCTACAATGAAAAATATAAATAAACTTTAGTCTTAAGTACCTATCTACGTTAATCTACGTTAACTTTAAGCTTTATTAGAAAATAAAATATTAGAAAAAAAAGCGAAGAATGCAGTTATTTGTAATTTAAATAAAGTAGGAAAAATTGCTGTTTTAAATATACATTAAATATACACATTTGACCTAAATTTAATATAAAATTTTAAAACAGTCTGGTAGTTCGTTGTGAACACAAAAGAGTTACATAAAAAAATATTCACTTGCAATCTTTTCGCTAATAGCAAGCGTGCACTAGTAATTTAAACTGGGACAATTTGAACCGTGTCTCGTTTTCTTTGGTTCGTGACAAGATACACTTGTCGCGACCTCAACCTGTGTCCGCTAATACCCAAAACGCACTTGTAACGCGGTGACGAAGCGGAGCGTGTCTTAAACGTGACCTGCCCGGAGAAGCTGTGACAGGGGTAAAAAATACCCATCGAGTTTCACACTGAGATTTAAATTAGTGATGCAACTGGCTTGTAGACTAACAAAAAAGTATAAATCTAATTGTACTGATACGAACACAACATAATAATATTATTCATCACGTCTACACCCCCAAAGACAATACAAAAGTATTAAATAAATAGAAGACTAAAAAGAAAATAATGGATTGTTGCGTAAAGAGATTTTTTTATAACTTAGCCCTTCCTTTTTTCTTGACTTTCTGTTCTCTCCAGACTAATTTCAGATTGCCCTATGTCATCCTTATGTTTTTGCTACAGAGATATTTAGAGTTGCCTTCATTAACGTTACACGGTACAGTTTAACTTTAAAACCGTTCATATTTCTATTTACTAACTTGCACTCAAAGAAGACAACATTTCTTAGCCCTTCCTTTTTTCTTCACTTTCTGTTCTCTGCAGACTAATTTCAGATTGCCCTATGTCATCCTTATGTTTTTGCTACAGAGATTTTTAGAGTTGCATTCATTTACGTTACACGGCACAGTTAAACTTTAAAACCGTTAATATTTCTATTTACTAACTTGCACTCAAAGAAGACAAAATTTTTCATTTTCTTTTTTAAAATCTAAAGTAATATTCTCGCAGTAACACAATTATGTAAAGTCACCTTCGAAACACTATATTCATACGATAATGCAATTTATAATTACAGTAGGTATATCCACCAAATTGGTACTATTGTCTATAATTAAAGCCATCTGTAGTTTGGAATTCTCAATATGACTTTTTAATTCACAGCTCGATCTGAATGAGAATGTGTATTATTATTTTTATTGTAAGAATAACACACGACAATTTACACCGATATAATATAATGTCAGCATCGCACAATTTGCAATTAAAATTAGTGCTATTTTAAATGTATGGCTTTCGCTTTCACGAACTCCGCCAATGTCATGAGAGTCATAGTAACATATAATTATAATTATTGGCTAGTAAACCAAATTGTCAATGTTGTCACATGCAACTATTTTTTTTTCAATAACTGGGGATATCATTTGAGGATTTTCAAGTCAAGTGTAAACAGTCATTATTTGAGTTTGCGTATTCTACCTTAGGTAACATCATCATTTTTCTATCAGACGAGATTCCGATCAAAAACAAAAAAAAATCTCAAAAAATTTTTTTTTTTTATATTTGGCCACAACGAGATTCCCAGCAATGTTCGTAGCTCAATATTACCAGTTAACAACTTTAAGTTTCAATTCTATACCTTATTACTATTCTATACCAACTACTTAGTCATTCAATTAACGCTATGGTATCTCTTAGCCATCGATTTATTCTTGATTTTCTTGTAAACGGTAAATGATAGTTCCATTCGTAGCTTTGCTTATTTGTTTAATTCTTTATTCAACATAGAAAACCTGCCTACCTGATGGTTAAATCGCTACAATCGCTGCAAATACACACGATATTTGTTAGAATTGCATATGTATGTAACTACTACAACATAAAACCTAAAACAAATTTCTACACCTGTAGGCAAATTTACATAATTACGTTCCAAGTTCAATGTTAATTATAACTAACACTGGATTTGTTAAAATATTATCCGTTCTTTCCGTTCGTCCGTTGTCCCGTGTTGGTCCGGGACGCAAAAAAAAATGTGCCAACTGCTTTTCTCTCCTAGCATGTCGTAAAAGGCGACTAAGGGCGTATTGGGTACTGGGTCTGTGATTGTATAGACGAGGAGCTAGCCACTTGTTGTAGCACTCTTTCACGATTTTCCATCTGACCAAACCCAACTTTGTATGGCTAAATGTGGTCTTAAGGAGTACAGTGCTCTTTGGACTCTGCTGACCCCTTCGGGGATTACAGGCGTGATTGTATGTATGTATGTTCTTTAGCGATATAGCTAAAAAGCTAATAAAACAAGCTATATTTATAAATTCCTTTATAAAATACGAATCTATGCCCAATTTAGACAACACTTCCAAAAAACAGTAATCTGTAAAACAAAACATCTGTGAGAATCCTCTCAGTAATTCGAGATAGCGAGTGATTTTTTCCGGTCGTTCCGCTCGGCCGACGGAGGTCGCGCGACCGGCGACCGACGCGAGACGTGACTGCCGACGACGGGAATGCGTGACTACACGATACGATTTTACGTTTAGAAAGATAAATATGTTTATATCCAATTACAATTGCAAAATTTAATGTAACATTCAACGATTGTAAATGAGCATAATAATTGATATTTTAGTTGATCGATTTTAAATTATTTATTATGTAATGTGAGTTATAAAAAATAGATCACGCACCAACCCAGATTAAAGTGTGAAGCTTCTGTTACGAGATACGTAATTTTTCATTATTATAGACAGAAAAAGTATACAAAAAATGCTTGTATTCATAACACATACACATGAGGGTTCCTCATGGAGAAACGCATGAAAAGAGTGGGCCGTAACACCTCCATGCTGGCCCAATGAGTAGAAATGGTTGCAATAGTGATTTTGAAAATACATACTTAATAAACCAAAATCAAACATTGAGTTTCTCTTTGGGGCACTGTCGAACGCTGCTACTATTCATTTTAAAGGTTTTTGAAGCTTAATAAACAAAACAACATTGTCATTTAAACAAGGCACAAGCCCTTACTTAACCCATCATTATAATTACCCATACAAATATTCTGACACTTTAGTATGAAGACAATACTGCCTAATTTAGGTAATCGTCAATGTGTGTGGTTGTAGGTTTTTTAGTATTTTGGTTTTATGGCCATTATGTGTTTTAGCAAAACTAAAGCTAATAGCCCAAATACCAAATTTGAGCTCAAATTACATACCTATCCTTGTTACCAAATAACTCAACTAAATTGTAGCTGTCCATCCCTATCGCGTGTTACAACCATTAAATACCTGGGCGTGACCATTGACGAAAATTTTCAATGGAAAGAACACCTGAGTGTAGTATCATCCAAAGCCCGAAAACTTATATTTGCATTTAAACAACTACGTCTTGCGGCCGACCAGAAGCTTATCATATCAACCTATAAAGCTCTTTGCCAATGCTTACTTACTTACTGCATATGTGCCTGGGGATGCGCTGCAAAGACGCATATGATTCAGCTCGAGAGAGCCCAAAGAGCGGTATTAAAAGTCGCACTGGGTCTGCCTTTTCGTTTCCCAACCGAACAACTATATCATCAAGCCCAAGTCCTTACAGTACGAAAGCTCTTTATTATGTCGTCGTTAGGTCGATTTCACAGGAAGATAGTCCCGTATGTACCATTTACTAGAAAAAGACTCCCCAAAATTAAAATACCAATTACTCGATCAAGATTAGCTAATCGACATTTTAATCAATTATCTCCGCGCCTTTACAACAAAATCCTTCTGCTTAACAAAAGTGTAGCAAAGTTTAACACTAGGAAATTTAAAAAAGTATTAAGGAAATGGCTGGAACAGTATGATTACGATGACCTGGAGAATCTCATACAAGAAATGACTTGCTTATCTCTGTGAGGCTAAAGGAATTACATTCCTGTAAACATATAAAACTAGATAAAAGTCAGTAGAAATGTAACTTTTACACGTACGTACTTATTTAATACACTATGTCATTACAAAAGCACAACCCACACACAAACGCACTCAACAGACACACACGCACACACACACACACACACACACACACATGCATGCACACACACGCATACGCTATCCCAACAACAACACACACTATTCCGCAATGGCCATACATAGGATTAGATTGTCAAGCATGCTAATATAGTAATTTATCATTGTGTACCAATTTATATAAATGGAGCCTGTCTCTCATAACACAGGGTGACCTTATATGAGAGCAGTTCTTATCATGATTGTAAAAATGTTATTTTGAATAAAAATTATTATTATTATTATTATTATATATTAAGACACATACGTACGGTCTTGTTAGTTAAATATAACGTAAATGACGTAATTAGCATAATAAAACAAAAATAATAGTTTCATGTGTTATGAACAAAAACATAACCTTAAAAAGTCTACGGAAACGAACTTAGTGCGAAAATGAGACAAAAAGTAAACTACAAATTAAAAAAAAGTCGATAAAGGACTCATAATCTCCGTTAGTACTGTGATTTTGATAATTCTTTCACTATTGTTTATCCCTGATATAGACTGCATGTATCTAATTGTTAATATAAACTTGTACTACACGTGCTAGGACGCGCGCCGTTTTGATCCCTGCTAACCGTACGATGGAGATTGAATAAAACAATAAGTAAAATGGTGAATATCACTTGCCCGTCTCTGTGCCTGGTGCATGGCGACAGGCTCGTTCCTGTTTAATGGAGACTTAGACATATCAGGCAAAATTTGGTAGTTAATGGCGTGCTTATAATGTTATGTGTTGTTAAATTTTAAATTCAATATCGTTTATTCAATTTAGATGCGTCTTAACACATGCTTATGAACGTCAAAAAATTTTCGTGAAAGTGATAAACTACGCCATCCGGTCACAAAACTACCAGGAGGCCTTGTTCTGAGATAATGTTATGATAACAATTTTGCAAACGCTGTATACAAATACAGGGAGATGCTTGTGCCAAGATTGTGCCAAGGGAAGATCATGTAATCTCTGCCTACCCCATTGGGAAAAAGGCGCTATTGTATATATGAATAAATAAGTAATAAATATCTTCAAACATTCACACTTATCAACTAGCCCCATTTTAAGCAACTAATGCTGCTTGTGTTACGGACACTAGATGACGGATAAATAAATATATTTAATAGATAAATACATATAAATATCCTGGATTTATATAAATATATATAAACATCCAAGACTGGAGTACAAATGCCTGATAACTCTTCACCTAAACATTTGCCCCCACCGGGGATCGAACCCAGGACCTCTCGGGATGTAATGTACATATGTACCTATATTAATATTGTTTATGTTTAGATAATTTTTGCAGTCTAAGCAATAAAAAGTTAAATAAATACCTACTTCACCATCGTCAAATAAGTCTAAAACAAACAAGTGTAGTCAGTGGACGTCAATACCTATAGGTTGCTATGTCGGGTAAGGTTATGCGGATGCCCGGGCCGCGCGTGCGCAGCCTACGAATCGTCCGCCGAGGTCGCTCGGCCGACCTGAGGAATGTATGCGCTATGTATAGCGTTCTAACAGTCTATACGACTGACAGACAGCCGACTAATATAGCGATCTTAAGTTCTGTCATTTTAAAAGTTAGCCAAACTGTCGTATCAATAAAGTCACCTTTAATCATAATGGCGGGAACGGTAAAACACAGATTATTAAGGGTTCCACAAGGGTGCGCACAGACGCAGTGTTTGCTGTATAAAAACAAAAATACGTGATTTGTTTCTTAAAATCGTAACAAGAGTCCTGAATTTAAAGGGTTATCGTGGTCATAGTATGATATTTCATTATGTACAGACACAGTCAGAAGAATGATAAGAGAATAAAAGAAGTGGATGCTGACCTGACGAGTGACAGAGAATGGAAGAAGACCTGTTGTGCCGATCACACCTAGAGTAGGAAAAGGGCAAGAAGAAGACGAACAAACATAGTAGCAAGAAGATCTTACGAATTTATGTGGTCTGCAACAAAATCAACTTTTAAGTAGGAATTAGAGTTTAGGTCTTCCTTAAAAGCAATTTGCCGTTACTCGGTGCCGTAGGGTAGTTCAAACGGTATGGATTCAATGTTGGTACAAATGTAAAATAAAAAAATGGTAACACCTAAGCGGGCACCGCGAGCACCGGTGTTCGCAAACAGTAGATACTTCTATTGTGTCCCGTTTTGTGCTCGTTGACTAGTCAATAAAGGCAACGATTTTATTCCTCGTGGTATAAGCGGAGAATTCTACGATTCCAGCGCACAGTTCTTTTGGATTCCTCTCTAACTAATATTTTGATACACGGCCTTCATACATACATACATATAATCACGACCATTATCTTAGGGTTAGTCAGAGACTAGGAAAAAACACAAAAGCAGTCCATTGCCATAGTCCGCGCTTTACCAAGCTGTGACTTCACTCAACGTGGTGAGTCCATCGCCGCTATAAGCAATTGGAGTTTTGCAGTTCTAAGTCCATTAGTCGCCTTTTACGACACCCAATGGAAGAGATGGGTTGGTAGTATTCCTTTCAATCAGTATTATCCCTTCTGTATTAATCTACATTGGCCCTTCTTATGAACGTTCCATCCATAAACCTTCAAACGCTTGAAGGCAAACGTATACCTATAAAAACTCCATAGTGAACTTGATATCGGCTTACACGCAAAAGTTGGTTCGTAACACCGGAGCGACTGCGGTCGGAACCCGACACCCCGCGGTTTGAACCCGCGAATGACATCACATAACATAAACCAGACATAAACCATCTATACATATTGATATGTCGCGCACGGAGGGTTCCGTAACATTTGGTGGGGAGCCCCATTAAATTTTATTTTATTATAATAAATAGATTTTAAAGTGAATAATATAACTCAATATATTGTAAATATTATATAACATGCGTCTACCTATATCTGTTATCTATATAGAGCAAAAACTAACAATAGATAACGTTTGTATGGAAGCCCCTAAATATTTATCTCATTCTATTTTAGTATTTGTTTTTAAACCAGCAACAAAAGTATTATCTGTGAAAATTTCTACCATCTGACTACCATGGTTCATGCGAAATAACCCCTAACGACGACAGCGAAGTCATAATAACAGCGTCCCTTTAGATACGGAACCCTAAAAACACATGACTCTTGAATAATCATGCGATAAGCCTTATTTTCCTTACGTGTAAAGACAATTTAATATTTCGATACAAACACCTGTCAATATTAATTAAAAAGTTATTTACACTTTCATTTTTAGTACGACTGTGATTGCACAATTTTTTGTGTTATATGTGGTTAGTAACCGCGACATAAATCTATCGATCGACATAGTATAAATTGAGTAAAACATCTACCCTTCTCTTTCTTTTACAGTAACTTAGCAAATTATTCCTAACTTAATAGTAAAATGAAGATTCAAAGATAGCAAGGGCAACAGGAACATTTTTTCTTTCCACGTCTAATTTGAAGGAATTATTTATATAGGTGATTCGGTGACGGATCTGAAAGTCTAGTATGAAAAAAACCTTTAAAACCTACGTTCAAAATCCCTAAAACGTAAACACCTAATAGTAGTTTGATTATTATTTGAAATATTAAATTTTAATATTTCATTTCACGATTGCAGTTTCACCAAGGACAAAATCCATATTAATTAATAACGTTACCCTTCTATACTTTTTTTATTTACTTGTCTTATTATTACGTAGGCAGCGAGCGACGCACGCGCCACCCCGGAAACGATCTCCACAAACAATGTGGCGGATGTGGGTGGCGACACTGGCTTTAGACCATTCATTTTAATTTCAAATATGTTACAGATATGAATATGAACTACTGTCAATCATTAGAATGTTACCAAGATTGGTTTTTATAGCAAACTCTGAATGTAGACATCATACAATATTTTCTACCATACAGAATAAGATTTTCTTTACTTACACTATTCAAAAATTTTGAGGTATGATTATTTTAGAATTGGGTATTAAACCAAAAAAGTAAACTTTTGTCCGAGACTGGGTACTCAGTGAATTTTGAATCGAATGAGCAAGTTGAGACAAATCTTTTGAGATCAACAGCGCCATCTATGATACTTTGTAAGAATTAATCGGCAATATTGAATTCGGAATAAGGTATTTTTCGTGGTAAGCGGTTACAAATGTTAAATTCAGAGTATTTATGTCGAATTTAGAAAAATTTTAAGTAGTACTTCTAGCAACACAACAGTTAAAACTTAATTTTAATTCCATGTATTAATTATTGCGTAATTTGTATGTACAAACATACGGACAAATAATCTTTTAACTGTAGGAGCTTTGGATCAGTTTTTACAATATAACAGCGTACATTAATCGGCTAAATCTGTTAGATAGGTACTATCGAAACATATTATTATGTATGTATCAATGTACATACAATACACTTATATCAAACGTCAAGGGGAGGAGCTTTTGACGCCAGTGTACTCAAAATGAGAGTGCGATTTGCGTTAATCATCATCATCTTGATCATAGGTCTTATCTTCGCCTACCACCAGGAGAGATTAGGGCGCATAAAATTTATATCTGCTTATATAATAGGGAACATACTCAACTTTTTCAAAACAATGCCACATGAGTAAAGTCCTTAATTACTCGGTACACAGTAAAGTGATGTGCTATTTAGTAGCAGAAATAGCTAATTGTGTGATGCCTAAACATATTGAGTTGAGTAGCTACTAAGTCCCCCCGGTTATACGAAGTATTCGTAGTTCCCATTAAGGGGTCAATTAAAACTTTTTTACTTTTAAAACCTTCAAAGCGGTAGCTAATCTTTAATAATAATTCACACCTATTACCCAAACTACCTGTCAGCTAACAATAACTAACCAATACTGACCCGTTGTAATAAGGAGCGTTCACACGAACGAACGTCACGACCTATGTTTAATTTGTTGTAATTAACCAATTACAATTTAATCGATATGTGTGACGTAAAACATAAATTACAACGGATGCCGAGACGATTTGCCTGAACGAGGAAGCGATACATGTAAACATTTTGCTTTGAAAAGTGGAAAATTGGTCCAAGGAAAATGTTCGTTGATACATGATAGTATTATATCGTAAATTGTAACAAATGTATCGTAAGATATGTGGATATATATTAAACAATAGCAGTGCCTCGACTTCGTCCGAGTAGAATAGTTACTTTGAGATAATGTGATGGTATGTAGCCTATAGCCCTCTCGATAAATAGGCTATTCAACACTGAAAGATTTTTCGATAATCACGGTTACATCCGCGCGATATCCGTACCCATGGGAATATCGGGATAAAAGGTAACCTATATCCTTTCTCAGCCTCTAGACTATCTGTGTACCGAATTTCGGTTAAATTGGTTCAGTAGTTTTGACGTGAAAGCGAGACAGACCGACAGAGTTACTTTCGCATTTATAATATTAGTATGGATAATAATAATACAAATGTGTTATTGAGGACCTCGATGGTGTAATGGTAAGTACGCTTTGAATTTCGATATCCAAGAAAAGTCTATAATTATCTGTACTGATAAATAGGTATTTTTATATAAAAATCTAATTTTATACCATAATTTAAAAGATTCATACGAGTACATGTAATAGACTCCATAATAGGGATTAGAATTACTTTTATGAACTAAATTCTTTCTTACAGACATATTTTTTGCATTACAACATATTAATGGGATATCTGATACTACGACATCGATTCTGAGGGGTCGAATTAAGGTGTTATATTATTATATGACTTGATTATTGCCCACTTCGTTAAATAAAATGCTGGTATATATAGAACGTGATGACATAGCCATTATGATTTAATAGTCGTAATTTAATTATGCAATTGTCAGGTAGCAGGTATGAATACATATACCTAGGTTATCTTTATGTTGCAGTAAGATTCATTAATTATAAAAAGTAAATAGAAAACTTTTATTTCATATTTGCCATTAAATATTATTTAATTTAGTATTCAATTTAGAAATCTAGGTTATTTCACTGAACTAAATGAAGTATACAATTGTAATAATAAAAAATTACTGCATTATAATTAGATGCCTAGTAAGATACTAATGAATTACCTATTATTAACATTTTTTATATTATTATGACAGGTAAGCTCTTGGCCTTCATTTATTTGGATTAGGAGCAATAGGTTAGCGTGGTATGGACATGTGATGAGGAGGGATGAATGTCACATTACAAGAAGGATGCTGAGCATGGATGTGGACGGACCTAGAGTTAGAGGAAGACCAAAGAAGCGATGGATTGAATGCGTGAAGAATGATATGAGGATAAAAGTAGTGGATGCTGAGCTGACGAGTGACAGAGGAGAATGGAAGAAGAAGACATGTTGTGCCGACCCCACCTAGAGTGGGAAAAGGGCAAGAAGAAGAAGAAGCTCTTGGCCTTCATCTCACCTGATGGTTAGTGACGTTACGGCCGAAGGTGGAAGCAAGCTTTACCAGTAAATAAATCCTCAACAACTGATGAACTGGCCATCTTTCCTCTGATTGCCGGAACACAACAAATGTTTATAACATTGTTATTATGGCGACAAATTTAGGTAGTTCCGTTTACATTTTGTTGCAACATTTTCTTTAATTTGTCACTATTATAATGATTTGTTGATTCAAGTTTAAAATTAAGGATTATCGTGCCCTCATACACATACAGTCATATGAATAACTGTATAGATTATGGTATAGTAATGTTATCATACTGAAAAAATAGATAAGTTTTGTAGTGCCTCATTGCTATAAAATATTTGTATGTTTCGAAACTTTAATTTGCCTTCTGTCTAATTTTGTAAATTTTAACAATGTCTTAGGTCCTACTTACTTATAATTATTATTGCAAGCTATAAGGTGAAAGCTGCATTTATTATTCACTCGTTTTTACATATTAAATAATGTTTGAACTATTTTACCTATTTGCCTTTTCATTTAGGTAAACACTCAATGTGAAAACTCCCATTCCTTCAACACAAAACGAGAAAGATTTATGTTCTGAGTTCTTTTTTAATAAATAATGGATTAATAATGTTTATAAATAGGTAATTAAAAATGATTAAAGTAGTTTAGATCTTGTGTCTGGTTTTATTTAAATTATTTTGTTAATTAAATTTTAATGTAAATCTTTTTCCCTAATTAGAGCATGAATATTCATATTGCTTCTATCTAGGTGTTACGCTGATAAGAGCTTAATAGGTATATTAAAAACATGATTATACCTACCTGTTTTGTTTATATAAACAATACTAATTAAATATCAATACCTACAAAGGTCTTACGCAAAAAGAAAAAGAAATAAATATATTAAAGTACTTTTAAAAAATACGAAGTCAAGTAGATAATATAATATTATGTCGCAAGTGTTCCTGCTTGAAAGTAGATTAAGATAAATAATGTTCATTATGTAAATAGTAATGCAACAAGAAACGATGTTCTAAAATTAGCTAACCTATATGTATTAATATACAGTCAAGATATTTTCTTTAATTAAACAGTTGATGCTATTATTTTCTTAATTATAGTATTGTTGTATTCGCACATTCAGTGGCAAATGTGGCAAAACTAAAATTTTCTGTGATTTCGCTACAATAAACTTGTACCGATATTTTAATCTGTCAAAAGTATAGCAAATGTTTATCAACATCTAACCTCCTGTCAAAGTCAAATACATTAGAAAACTAATAATAAGTTACTTATATTCTAAAATTTGTAATCACTCCTAATAAACTTATAAATACCGTACCTTTTACGTATTTCCAAATAAATTCCTGTGTTGCCGAAATATTCCTCAGTTTGATGCCGTACGAAAACAAATACAGCGTTCAATGTCACTAAAATCACTTTCCGACACTGTCCGAAGAAAAAGGCTTCAATTTTCTCCAAAGAGGTTTATCGGCAGTCAAAAGTCAAACGCACTTATCGGTACGCATTTAGCATTCTGTTCGCACACGTGGGCCGAAACGGTACCTAGCGGTCGAGTCGAGGCGAATACGACTTCAACGCTTCGAATAGACGAGCGAACTGAAACACTGAGTCACTACTACACGCGCAGCGAACTCAACAGGTGAAAACGCAACAGTGTCAGATGAACTCGTATACGACCCAAGTGTGGAGGTTACTCAGGTGAGCCGCGCGCGAGTGTGTGCGTGAACTATTTTGCCCGTGTTGAGCGGATTTATTATAACATTGTGTGTGTTTCACGCCTGTGTTTCATACACGGTCACATGGTCATGTGATAATGTGTGCTCTGCTCCTACCTGTTATGCCCCCGCAGCTTATCAGTTTTGTACTTCTTTTAGGGCGTTTGATGTATTATCTCGAAGGCATTCGTTCTGTTATTGTTTAGTTCGGCGCAGTCAAAACACAAAACAATGATTAAGAGGTTCGCGACGTAAAGTTTCTTGCTGTTTGGAAATTTTTCATGCAAATATTCAGTCCACTATAAACCTTTTCATAGTAACAGATCATACTTTTTTAGGTAGAACTATTTTTTCGAAAGTATTCCTGCAGTTTACAAAGTTATAATACATAATTGTGTTATTTACTTCTCTTCGAAATAATAAAATGTATTTACATGCTAAACTGTACCGTACCTTTACTGGCATATTTTAATTCTGAAAATTAACATTTTTATGAGGCGAAACAATCTTTTGTCAACAATTTTCCACCCACATTAATGCGTCTCGTACACGTATACCTGTGTGCGTCGATCTCATCTTCTGCACTTAGTGAACTTTGTACGTCGTAAGGTCACGGATGTTTAGCACTAACACAATAGTTAACATCTCATGTCACCTTGACGTAAGCGCAAAGACATTGTCACTGTACAACACAATGAAAAACAACACATCTGTTCGTTAGGTTAATGAAAAATGAACATTACTACGTCTATTTTAAGAACGATAATTAACACAATGAAAACCATCATATTAAACGCTTCAGCACTACAGTACAGGGCTAAACAAAACAGATTAATTCAAATATTTTACATGGAAACGAACAACTTACTACATAAAGTTTTAGAGTTAAAATCGAACATCTTTGTAAGTAGACATACGATCTTCTATGTCGTAACTTTAGAAATCGTGACTAGTCTATTTGTATTGTAATTTGCACCTAATCAGATGTAAAACTAGATTGATTATCGGCTATATGGACAACTTTAGTTTGATTGTAGCTCTTTTGTTAGTTCCGAATGTTTTTGAGACAATCCGTTCTATTGTTGACAAGGTTTGAATTTATAACGAGCCAGAATGGACTAATTAAGTTTTTAGTTCTTGTATAATCTTTATAAAAAGTTAATCTGATTTAATTTTTATAAATATTTTTAAATATTTCAAGTAGGCGAAGTGTAGACGAAAACAGTACAATTAATAACAGTATGACATGTGCAAATCAATTAATCTGATCAGCTGTTATCCAAGCACTAATCGTGACCCACAAAGTTCTTTATACATTAATAATCATTTATCTTTCAGTAAAAGTAACCTTTTATTTTTTTTTTCTGTCAAGGACAATGTGTTTGCAAATTTCACAGTAATTGTTTCAGTATTTCAGGTGTTACAATCAAACTTTTGAATTTACTTTGCAGATAGGACTGTTTTGTTCAGTAACATCAACGACCTTCAATCAAGGTAGAAAAATGTAGAGCGTTTAATTTTTTATTCAAAATTTTATCGATATGTCATCATATTTATTTTTGCCGCTGATTGAATTAATATTCCGAAGGTCTACACTAATAATCAATCAAGAAATATAACTACAGTTTAAAGCATTTTCAAATTAAATATTTCTGTCGGTTAAACATAAACGCCTTTTTAACCGCCTCTGTGGTCTAGTGGTTGACACCATCGGGTGTTGATCGGGAGGTCCGGGTTCGATTTCCCATGGGGGCAGAAGTTTTTCTGCTCGGTTTGGTTGGTGGTAGGGCTTCTAAGCCCGCCTGGCTAGCTACCACCGTCTTATCTAAAATTGTCGCGATAATAACAATGTTTTAAGCATTGTGTTAGCTCGGTGGCGTAGTGATTCGTACGCTTTGGCTTGCGATTGAAAAAAAACTGCTTTCTTTCGCCATGGTCAGGCCGCGGATGGGTGACCAAATATGTGTGATATCGAGCTCCTCCGTGCTTCGGAATGCATGTTAAGCCGTTGGTCCCGGTCGCTATTGCGACTGTTTCTACCCCCAACCAAACTTTAATTGAATACCTTAATTTTATACCTCAAGCCTGAAACGTTATCTCAAATTAGCAAACAATTTTGCTGTAGTTGTTCCCTAACCCACAAAATCCTATACAGTATTAAACAGCCATATACAATAAGGCCGGTTTCATAAGCAGCGCCGGATATTTACACGCATTTCAATTAACTAACAACTCGAACAACAAGTAATAACTATTGCCCGTGCGCATGCTACAGCGCGCATCTACGAAAGGCCGTAAATTATATTCATTATTGTTTATCTCTCTTCAAAGTAAATCGTAATTTTCATTTGTCGTTTTGTTTATTTATGTACCACACACGCAGAAAAATATTTAAAATCTGTATGTGGTTCTTTTTAAACTCCATTGTTTTGTTTATGTTAAATAAAAATCTAGATGTGATGTAGACAGTAGAACTTTTTCTTTTCCTTACATTGTTTACTTCACTATGTCATACATGAAATTTATTATGTATTATAAGTATATTTATGTTTCTTTTCATAGTATGAAGAAAATGATCTATTCAAGAAAGTCTTGCGTGAGAAATAACAATTTATTAATATAATTATGAATATGAATATCCTCAGACATTCACACCTATCAACTAGTCCCATTTTAAGCAACTAAATGCTGCTTTTGTTACGGATACTAGATGATGTACAAATATATTTGATAGATAAATACTTATAATTATTTAGAATATACATAATATAATACATATATAATGAACATCCAAGACTGGAGAACAAATGTCTGAAAATTCATCACCCAAACACTTTGCCTCCACTGGGGATCGAACCCAGGACCTCTCGAGATGGCGATACCTTGAGACCGGCGTACAGACCACTCGACCACGGAGGTCGTCAAAATTATGTATTAAATTATGTATTCCATGTTGCGACTCCGCTTATTTTATTCACATTGTCAATGTAGTCGATTATGTAAGCAGCTATGCGAAGCTTTCCTAAAGTGGGCCTTAACATTTGTATTGTATGTTCACTATAGTTTATTTGAACTACTTTCATGCTCCATTCTGTAATTGGACGAGCAAAGTGAGGTACATTGTCGAATTGAAAATTCACGAAATCGACCCAGCCGACTGCTACTTTTCCTTGCACTGCACTACACCCTTGATCATCATAAGTCAGAAATATTATATCTTAAACGATTCACGTGATCTATACATCTAAACATAATAAAACATTGAAAGAAATGCTTAAAACCAAGTCAAGGGATGTAAAAGGAAAATACCAAGAAACTTTTTTTTAAATTTCTTCGTCTGTTAATTCTTTTGTACAGGCTAATCTCCCAAATGGTTGGATCGATTTCAATGAAATTGCATGGTAATACCTTATATCCCTGGTCAACATCTTGGTACTTTTTATTCCGGAAAATTAAAAGGTTCCCGTGGGAAAGTGAAAAAATCATAGTACCCGCGAACGATGTCGCGGACAACAGATATTAAAAATAAGACAGTGAAATTATTACGAAAAACGATAGGAAATACGGCATAAATAACCAGGTTCAAAGGATCAAAAGTTTGTTGCTGCGTAAACTTATCCTTACAAAATCCAAAAACAGAAGTTAGACAGTGTGTCAATTTTAATAAAGCTTCGTAGCTCCGTAACCAGCAGCCGGCCGTGTACCGAACTCTGTTTTAATTTATTCAAAGTCGCAATTAAGGCCGTGTTCCCACTAGGACAATGGGTGCGCGGGCGCAGATGCGACAATTGTGCACGCAAACTAGGCTATCTGCATCGAAACAGGCCGGCCTGTCCGCTCGCCCTATCGGACATTCGGGGAATTAAGGCGTGTCACACACTGCTCAGGTTGTGTACTTCACGGTAGAAACATGATCAGGTTAATTGAACTGATTTAAGATCATGACTAGAGAGACTATGTTTTGTAAAGTTCTTATTATTACAATTTAATTTCAACTGAAGTTATTAAAGTACATAAAAATATTAAAAACTTAATGCCGTCCTCAGAGTCGTTCATTAACTTTAATGGTTACTTACCAGCGTCAGGACTCATAAACCTGAAATCATGCTGAATTGGCTATCTGTTTTGGCACAGCCGTGAGACAGTTTCAAATAGACATTTACTATGTATTCCTGTATTTTTCTTTGTTGGTGTGTATACATATATTCTTCATGTCCGTATAATGTCTCGTGTCTGTGTCGGAATAAATGTTTTTCTTTGTTTCTTTCATTACTTATGTTAAAAAATTTACTCTTATTTTAATACGCATAAAGGCGAATTTAAATTCGTTAATGGAACATTAGCTTAAATGACGTCCGTAAAACTGTATAGAAGTTTCTCAATTTTGGTAGCGTTATTCTGAGTGTAACTTTTCTTTTATAAACTAATCAGAATCTTTCTATACATATAATACAACTGTAGAGGTCGAATGTCTGTGTATAGAAAAAAAATGCATAAACCAAGCCAGGGGGATGCACAATTGTTCCTCTGTCTGTTTGTACGGGCTAATCTCCGAAATGGCTGGACCGATTTCGATTAAATTTTGCATGGTGATACCTTATATCCCTGGTCAACATCTTACATACTTTTATTCCGGAAAATTAAAGGTAGGCAGATGTGTCAAAACGATTGCTCTCTAACCAGATTTCAATGGATTTGAATTGGATTTCTGTCATTTCGAACACTTTTCGAAATTATCAAAGGACATGAAATTTGACGTTTCATTAAATCAATACTGATATGTCAAAATTACGTTACAGATATTTCATGATATTTCACAGAGAAGGAGAGCTGATCTTCCATATATTATACCTTACAATGTTCCGTACAGAAAATACCTAAGTCATGCTTCAAATTGTAAGCTCCAATATTTCACCAGGGTGCTCCTATCGTGCCTCAGTTTGCTGGTAGACGCCTGCCGTTCATTGCTACATATTGGTCTTATCCACCTGTAAATCTCAACCAGGAAACAGCGATGAAAAATGTGCCGCCACCGCTACTGATGATACGTATAGTTCGCGGGTGATTTATGCCCGCCCGGCCGCCAACGGGCTATGTTCAGCTTACAACGATAAAACTATTCATTTATATTATGTATACGAGCTATTTCGTTCAAGTAGATTTTTAAATTTTATTTCGTGTGTTAAATAAAAAAAATATGTCTCATCTTCTTTTTCCTGCCCTGTTCCCAATTCTATTTGGGGTCGGCGCAACATGTCTTCCTCCTCCACTCTCCTCTATTTCTCGTCAAGTCAACACTCACGCCCATCCTCATCAAATCATCATTCACACAATCCATCCATCTTTTCTTTGGTCTTCCTCTCCCCACACGCCCATCCACTTTCAAGTCCTTAACATTCCTGGTGACATGATCATTCTCCCTTCAAAAAAAAATCCTCCTCCTTCTTCAAAAAAATAATGTCTCATATCTATACATATGAACATATTTAAAACCGTAGAGGTCGAATGTCTGCACTTAGAAAAAATGCTTAAAATCATGCCGGGGGGATGTAAAAAGAGGGAAAATACCAAAAATATTTTTTTATAATTTTTTGTTTCTCTGCCCATTTGTGCGGCCTAATCTCCGAAATGGCTAGACCGATTATAATGATATTTTGTATGGTGATACATTATATCCCTGGTCAACATCTTAGATACTTTTTGTTACGTGGAATAGTTAAAAAACCATAGTAACCGCGAACGAAGTCGCGGGCAACAGCACATATATACATAAAGTCACACCTTTTTCCTTCAAGAGTAGGCAGAGTTTACATCTTTCCACTTGCTACGATCCTTGCATATTGCTTTCGCTTCTTCAACTATTTTACCACATTTTACAGTCCACATGCTCGGCGATTTCGGGTTCTTTTGTGATTTGAGTAAGACATAGGTCATGAAAATATGAAACACTTTCTAATAGATAATTATATCCGCAAAAAGATTCGGCATTTATTTTTCAAAAAACCAATCCATCTAAAAAATCCGGAAGGGAAATTTTCTTTGTCTATTCCGTGGAAGTTTCTGAGTGTTAATAAAGCCTGATTGTTGTAAATAAATGATGTGAGATGTAATCTAACATGGAGATACAGAATGTATCGGTATCGAAATTTTTAATAATTATTAGGACAGCAATATATAATGTTACCGGAAATGTATAAAATCTAGGAAAAGGATCAATGAAAGATCAACGATCAATTCGCAGGAAATGTATTCAGTTATATTTTAGGTTAAGATTATTTTTTATGACCATAAACAATATTTCTGTCATCAAAATATATATTAAACAATTCGGCAGTCTGCCCAATCACTTATTTTGCTGACACATCAGAAATATCTGATGCCCATAAGTTGCCGCCCAATAAGTGATTTTGCTAACCAATTAGGTATTTTAGCTGACCAATTGTTTTTTTTGCTGACCAAAATTAGAATAATTTGCTGTACGTTTATACAACACCTATAAAGAATGTAAACATATTTTTTTCAATTGACTTAGTACTAGCCTTCTTACTATGCGCCTCAGTTGGATTATGCGCATTCAGAGAACCGTTATGATAATAATAATACCTATGTATTTTATGCCCCGTCACGATTAATATTTTGATTGAGTCGGAACATGTTTCATAACTTTAATTTTGTAACAAGAAAGGGCTTGGCTATTGTAAAATGAGAATTTGAGCTTATTTTTACTTATTTGTTATTTACGTTTAATCGATTCGCAATATGCTCACAACTGACCTTTTTGATTTTTTTGGGTTAGCTCTTTTATGCAGTATAAGGTTTTTTTTTTGGGCTCTTGGGATCTATGGTAAATAGATAAAGAATAGAAATACCTTTTTTTTTTCGAGGACAAAATCCATTTACGGACCTACCAGCGGCTGGCGAGGCTGAAGGCGTGTGTGGGACTCGCTCGGCGTCGGCCGAGAATACCCAGTCAGGCACTAGGTCGGGGTTTGCGCCAGTGGGGGATTCCCGGGTATATTCGGGAGATCCCCAGACGTGGCAGCCGGTGGAATGCGTGCGTGGAAGCCATCCATGGCAGCGAGAGGTATCCCCCGCCGAGCACCGCGCAAAGTTCGCGGCGCTCCCGGCGCCAGGCCTGGCATTCCACTAGAGTGTGCTCGGCCGTATCATCGGGGGAGTCGCAATGGTGACACCGCGGCGACTCCTCCCTCCGCGCGACGCGGTGCAGAAAGTGACCGAAAGACCCATGTCCGGTCAAAATCTGCACCAAGCGGTAGGTGAGTCTATCGTGCCAGTGCCCAACCCACTCCTCCAACACTGGACGGATCGCGTGATCGTCCAGTGGCCGGCAGTTGGGGAGGCGAGTGCCTCAGCCTATTGGCTCAAAGCCTCCCTCTGAGCCAGGGTACGGACCCTCCTCACCTCTTCGAGGATAGGCCGTTCCCCCCGTTCCCTAGCTGCGACTCGGTGTTGATGCACCCGTGCCAACACGTGAGCATCAACGGGGACGTGCCCGCTAGCACGCAGGCTGCCCCGTGGCTGACCGTGCGATATGCTCGCACGGCCCGAGTCCCAATGACCCTCTGCAGCCTCCGCAAGAGGGCCACCGTACATTATGCCAAAAAAAAAGGTACCCAGCCACACGCGCATACGCGTTTCAGTAGCGCCTAAATCCAAACACAAGGAGAGCGCGATGTGTTTTTTAGTGTCAATTGCATGGATTTAGAATGACATGAAATTTAAGTGTAATTTGGTAAATGTCAAATTTGTTCGTCTCGTAGAACAAACCGGGAAGCTATGGCCTCTTACTGCTCGCGAAAACCTGACATGACTGTCATTTATTCGCTTTCTCTTTTTCTCTCAGGCGGTTTTTTGAACTTGATTAGGATTTCACGCTTCATGTATCTTTCTGTCGTTGCGAAAAAAATCGTAAATCTATTATCAATTGTGAAAAAGCTTCATAATGTCACTTCGCTTCCATTTTTCAAAATTACATTTTTGTTTGATTAGAAAACAATTAAACCTTTTACGAGTTTCAGCTGGAATGTCTGGAATGAATTAGTATGGAGTAATTTGTTAACTTACAAACCGATCTAAAGCTGATTTAAATATTTTATCAACTAATTACCTTCGTAAACCAATGTCATAATAAAATTACTGAACTGAATGTGACAGTGTATCACTTTGGAATAAATGTTGCTGGCCAGATCGATTTATAGGACCAGTAGTTTAATTTAAGCAGTCTGTTTATGGAACACAAATACATACGACAGATCTATTTTAGTTTAGTTTTACCTACTAAGAACTAAAAGCATTGCCATTGAAATTTGAAGCTTAATAGAAGGTGTTTAAGCTAGAATTGGGTTGTGCGTGAAATTGACATCAGTCGTTTGAATATAGTAGTGCCGCTGCCGGTCGGAGAGCGAAGGTCGTTGAAGGTTGGCGCGCTTTTCCGCGATCAACGGCACTAGATTAAACAAGATGGCGGCGGCGCGTGCGCACCGGCCGCTCTGTTACTTAGATGGGGGTGTGTAAAATGTCGTCATGCTTTTCATTTTTCCAGATTTCTGATACCAACATTAAAAGGTTATGGTATGGTATCCCTTTTTTTAATTTAGATGAATATGTCATTTTAGAGCCCCAGTCCAACGAAAAATAAAACGAATAGTGTTGTTGCGGTTTTACTCTTTCATATTTCCGAAATATAGCATTTTAGATATCTTACGCAATATGCAAAGCACCTTTTACTTATTTAGATATTTTATATAATATAAAACGTAACATTCTAACACACATCAAGCTGCTATTTAGTTTGAATTCTTTCAGTATGCAAAGCTACCAAAGGGAATGATTTACTTGAAGAATTATAGGATGCAGCCAATCCTAGGATGCATGATTTCCTACACGGAGAAGCATAATGAAGTTCATAACTCTCTTTAAAAATGGCTGCAATACTTGTAGTACCAATAGCTTTACCTTCCATCCGAAGTAAGGGGGAACTTGTGATTACAGAGGGGTGCGTATTATGAAGTTTTTAAAATCTAGCCTGATTCCAGGGAGTTCACTTTACGGCGCAAACTGGCTGGTTCTTATTTGGTATTATGACATGCATTATTTGGCCTGGCTATTGGCTGTCAAATAATTTCAAAAACGTTCAGAAATAAAGCTAATTAGTTTGCGACAAGTTACAGTAATAATACAAAAAAGCCATTCAGTTCAGTTTACGACGTAAACTGCCTGGAATTAAGAGCTCATAATGCGGACTCAGTAACCTAACAATAGCGACGGCATGACATGCTGGTAACATCACAATAAGTATATCTACCCAAATACAGAAAATTATTATAAACAGATACAGCGAAGCGCCATTTTACTGCCGCTGATTTACCTCTAAACTCTGGTAATAAATGTGCTTTTAATGCTGCGATAGCTTGGCACGAGCGCAAATAGGCGATACCATTATGAATTTTGTCCATTGCGGCTCGATCCGCTCCAAATAACAAATATTTACGGAAACGGACTCAGAGCGTGATTATTTTACTGGTCTAGGGTCGCGGCGTGAACCAAGCTTTTTGATATTCTAAATCTTTGGAAACTGTTCATGCTCTAATAAAGTTAGTGATTCATAGATTACTGAAAATATTGGAGCAGCCGTAAATACCTAATATGGAAAATGTTATATTTATTTTTTTAAATAAAAGGGTGTTTTCTTTATGTAAATTAAGCTTTTATAAATATTTAAGGTACTGCCCCTCCAGGGCCAACAAACATTTTCCACCTGTATAGATAAGTTGTGAAATAATATTTTCTCGTACAAGAGAACGCCGCGCCCGCCGCCGCCGCCGGTTTGATCCTGTACCACAAAACTTGAATTAAAATAAACGACAGTACCCCTAGTGTAAGATTTCATTGTTAAACAAATTCTCACTTTGAGTTGCTTTAAGAAATGTTAAGAATGAAAAGTATGGACATTCCTTTTTAATAGACATTAAAGTTTAAATAAAGAAATAAATAAAACGGTAATGCAGAGCATTTAATACTCTCATGGGGAAACGTGAAAGCGCCCTTAGCGGAAACTAGTTGAAATCACATTTCTTACAGAAATTGCCATTTTTGACATTTCTTAACGCAACTCAAAGTGAGAAGTATTTATACAATGAAAATTTTGGAGTGCAGTGCAGTTTACGATTATCGTTTGCCTACATTTTGTATGGAGTATCGCAACAGACTCGTCCCCTGTTTCATAGGGATTCTCTATGACAAGCTTTAACGACCTCAGTGGTCGAGTGGTTAGTACGCCGCGGCCTGGCCTCGGCCGATTTCATGACATTCGCCATCTCGAGAGGTCCTGGGCGTAATCCCAGTGACAGCAAATGTTTACGTGACTTTGTAAGTATATTATGAATGAAAGGTGTGAACGTGGGCTTTTAAACAGATCTGTCAACCCCTTCAGCTATATAGGCGTGGTAATATTTTCAGTTGTAAAGGTATTCGCTTCAAAGCTCAGAGTAAACAGAACTGGAGTAGCCTTTGTCTAACATTCCCCTCTGCCAAATGCACAAGCATCGGATGCTTGCACGTTTAATAAAACTAGTTGAGCCGCCATTTTGACAGCCATAACATTGTAAACGTTGCGGCGAACAGAGCTCCCGCAAAAATGCCTGCCTGTGCTGTTTTTTGTTGTAAAAATAAATAGAAAACATCGAGTATGCTAAAAGATGGTGTCACCTTTTATTTGTAATTATAATTTTTAAGATTTCATGATTATTTACTTCATTATTTCATGTTTTAGAATTCAACGATTTCAAATTTCGAACGCTAGTCTCGTGGGGAGTGCGGCTGTGACGTTGTCAAAACGCACACCCCACGTGACTATTTTAAGCGTGTGTGTGCGTGAAATTTAAATTTGTGTGTCGAATTATGCATGTGTGCATTTGTAAAAACGGCTGGCTTTGAGTGTAGTGGTAACCTCACCCCCCGCAAGAAATGGCAGAAAAAAATGTTTGAGAAATTGACTAATGGCTACTCCAGTTCTGTTTACTCTGAGCTTCAAAGACTATTTTTTCCTTACACTCAAAACTATGAATTGGATCGAATAAAATAAAATAAAAATATATGTTTTGTGAGACACCTAATTAAGAAACCAACCGTAATCTCTTGCAATATTCCTTATTACAACTCGTAACGACAACAACAATAATGTAACGTTACGCGCAAGTTGCGTCAGCGCACGGTTGCTGTTCGTAACAATATAATATAAAATATATCACGGAGTTACGAAACATATTGCTACCTGTATTCTGGATTAACACTATGAAACTTCCGTATTTATTGAGCCGTCGTATTTTATTTTGTATCTCGTCCAAGAGTGCGAGAGTTGATTAGAAAAAGTAATTGAATAAATTAATACTCTAACACTCAGTTGCACAAAGATTTTTTAAGGACGACATTTGTTAATGAGACTTTAAAATTTTAAAGTTCATTAAATTTAAGGTTGTCACACAAAACAGTTCTAGCTAATGTCTCTTTAGCATTGACAGGGTGCTAATGTCGTTTTGTGCAACGTAAAAACTACGCTAAGGTGTTCTTTTGACACTTCAATAAATAAATTTAATGGAGCATTAGGGATAATGCCGACATTAAATTTTAAAGTTCGTTTCTGCAACTGGGTGTAAGTGTTTTTTTCCGGTAATTATAATTGCTACATAAAAATAATAAAGTTCCCTATAAACGGAAATAGAAAACTGCGTGTTTGCGTCTTTTTAATTTTAATATTTCCGGTTTCTTAAAAAATAATTTGCATCCAATAAGTGGAAGACAGAGGTGTTTAGGACACTATCGGCCGCACTCAGAGACGTCATTTAAGCTAATGTTCCATTAGAGGGATTTTAAATTCGTCTTTATACGTATTTCAATTGTCAATTTTTTAACATAAGTAACCATTAAAGTTAATGAACGACTCTGAGTATGGCAGTATGTAACAGGAAGCAAACCTCTTGTTTACATCGGACGCAGTAAAAATCACGATCTTCATAATAAACTAAACAATAATAAAAATAATATAACATAATTTCCATAACTATTTTGGAGGCTTGGGTTTAAAACTAAGGCTTCAATCACGATTCAAAACTCAAGTATTATAGTGAACGTATAATTTTATGTAGTATCGCACCTAAAGAGAAAAACTCAGACCAATTTTTATTCGCAGAAATGACAAGTAATTCCATATAATGTGACATATTATCGATAAAATGTTGTTGCATCTAGAAGTTCTCCCATTCCAGATAATTCTCTCATTCTCATACGGCAAATTTGTCTATTGGATAAACATTTGAGTAAGAGTTTTTCTATTTACAACCTGGGTAGTTATCGGCGAGACAAGGCCAGAGTCCAAAGAACAAGTTGCCACCATATCTACCCAGTATTTATTTACTAACCATGAGAAGAAATACATATTTCTCACACCATCTAATAGAAAAGGGAATATTGATTCAAAGCTTTATATTTATCATTAGAGCAATTCAAAGATAAAACTGCTCATTTAAATATGCCTTCCGCACGAATAAAACTACGCTGAACCAGATTTGACGCTTAGTAGGCTGTAAATAATATATATTTGCATTAGAAAACTTTTAACTTACGTGTGAGATGTAGGTACAATAAGGAGCACGCAATTTCCTGTAGAGTTCACTCCGTTATAAATAAAATGGATTTGAAAATACATAGTGATTTTCTAACACTAAAAAATAATTCTTTGCCCGCGATAATTGTGTAATAATGTCCACACAAAATAAGAAAATATGTAGGTAATAAATTTGTAAGTTTTATAGTCATTTTATTAACGTATCATACTTTATCGATATATCAACTTTCGTTATCGACTCCTCCACATCCCTATGATCCTATCATCTCTAATTCCCTGCTATCAGCGCCAGCAATGATTGGATTTGAAAGTGACACGCGTGGATTGATGCCTAAAAATAAACTAAAAGAAATGGCTGGATGATGTTATGATTAATGTCTGTTGAAGTGTGTTTACGAAGTATGGTAATTGCTTTGTTATTCCTTACAACATCAGCACACACGAATTTATTTATTTTTATAATCCTCTATCATATAATAATCTATATTATTATTTTTTGTGGAATGCGTCTATTTTATAACTACGAGTAAATCAGCAAGCACAATATTCTTTCAAATCTTGTAGGTTAAATTCCATGTAAACAATTAAAGGTCTCATTGACCGGGGTGAGCAATAATAATGCTAGGACTTACACGAAAATAAAAAAATAGTTAACCAAATCCATCGATTTATTGTATCGATAAAAGCGCACATCTCTCACGCAGATATCGGCGCAGACGCACACAATTAGTGCTGCTCTATCGGTAATTACAATCGGTAGCGTCGGCCGTCGGCGTCGGTCGATCGTCGATTGTGCTTAACAACCATCCGATGTTATTTGCTATCGTTTGAACTACTTGCCTGCGAGTTCGATGGCTGTTAGCACTTAGAACGTACAATCTTAAGATAATCTATATCTATTCAAGTATATTGCTCTTTACAGACAAAACTATAATTCAGTATGACGACAAGCTAAATTAAATGTGATGCGTGGGTTATTTTCTTTTGGAGTTGACATTCTTTTGTTACAAATATTTCCAAAATGATACAGATGGGGGTTCTAGCGTCGTTACTTCTCGATATCGCAGTATATCCCAACATCGTAGCATATCCCCTTAAATATTAGGTCCTTACCTATAAAATTGGTGTTTTGTATGGAGATTTTCCATACTAACATTTTATCAGTTTTCTTCACAACGACAAATCCAGAGATAATAATATTTGGCATGTATCATTAAACAAGCTTTAGTAATATGTGTAATATCACACTTCATAAAAATTATTTATCGTTTTTAAGTGAATGCAAATAAAATGATGTATTCGGGAGGCACTTAAAAAGAGTTGTCTCCGTGTCCAATTTTAACACAATTAAACTTACAACAAATTATCAAAACTAATCAAAAATATTTTTTAGGAATACTCTGAATCTTAATAGTTACAGACAAAATACTAAGACGGAATAAAAACACCAATTTCATAGGTAAGGACCAATAGTAACAAAAGTCGCGTAAACTTTGCAGCTAGTAAAAATACTTACTTTTTGTTCCTCCCCGTGACTCCTCCAGCTGAAGATAGTAAAGGATTTAACATACCTGAAACAAAGACCACAAACACATTATTAACATGGATTGTTGAGACATATTTGAAAATCATTACATTTTGCCTTTCTACTCTCGGTCGCTGATTCCATGCCCTATCACTAAGCTTCAGTAAAGATTGGGTCCGTCCTCAGCCTATACTGGACACAGGCCTTCCTCATGAAGAAACACACGAGGAGTATGGGCCGTAACACCACCATGCTGGCCCAATGCGGGTAGGTTGCAAAGATTGGGTAGTACAGTATTATGGCTTGCATTCCAAACCAAACTAGCCCTCTCTGTTACATAGACAATTATACATATTATTCTCAGTAATGACCACATACTTTGGCCTCTACTATAAGCCATAAAATCTGTATTCAAGCAAACTTTTATACTAGTTTTGTAATATGCCCACTACAGACATGTTACAAAACTAGAAAAAGAAATGGAGAAAAAGGGGTAAAAATGAATTTTATGAGGCAAAATGCACGAAGTCAGAAAAAGATGTGCTTATCACAATTTGTCATAATTATTATTGTTAATCTAAGAAAACGTGTAATCTATACATATAATAAAACTGTAGAGGTCGAATGTCTGTACTTTGAACATAAATTGCTTAAAACCAAGTCAGAGGGATGCAAAAAGAGAGAAAATACCAGAAATGAATTTTTTAAATTTTTTTGTTTCTATGTCTGTTTGTAGGTCTCCTAATCTCCAAATTGGCTGGACCGATTTCAATGATTTTGCATGGTGATCCTTATATTCCTGGTCAACATCTTAGATAGCTGCCAGCATTTTCTTTTAAAAGTGTAAAGTGACGCTTTAAAAACGTTATGTATTCCAAGACCAAGTGACCTTCGTTCTTTCCGCGCAACTATGTCTTATGTAAAACGCCTTATAACATTTTGTACAATAACTGAATTTACAATCTTGCTGGGACATTTATGACCAAAGGTCAAGCTGCGCCTGAGTCGGACACTCGAAGACAGTACACAAAGGGTCATAATTTCTTTAAGTGCTCTTAAACAATACAATGTGGTTTGTCTAGCTTGTGGCTACAAAAATATAACAAGACTAGCTTTGCTCGCGGTTTTCGTCAAAATTTTGTCGTTTAATGTTTTTTTGACGTTGGTAGATAAGATCTCGTATTAGTTATGGTAGCAAAAATTTATCGATGCGGGCAGCGCAGGACCGATTATGAAAATTCTTGGGGGGTGCTTATCACCTGTAGTAGATGCCTTATGACTGCTATGATGACAAATTAAAGTAATCCCAATTAAGAGATATTCCCTGCCCTTCTCGTTCCCCAAAAATGCCGGAATGATTATTGTTTGTTTGTCCTCAGCATAGATACGTCCCACTGCTGGGCACAGGCATTCCTTATAGAGAAACACATGAGAAGTATGGGCCGTAACACCACCACGCTGGCCCGATGCGGGTTGGTGGGTAGAAACAGTCGCAATAGCGACCAGGATCAACGGCTTGTGTGCCTTCCGAAACACGGAGGAGCTCGAGATAATAATGTTTTGGTCACCCATTCACGGCCTGACCATGGCGAAGGTAGCTTAGTTTTCAGTCGAAAGCCAAAGCGTACTAACCACTACGCCACCGAGCTCTTCGATGAATAATTATTATACAAAAATATCTACAATAATTTTATATTCGCCGTTCGTCAAGTCTTTACCTTTTTCCATAAGACTGATGTGTCTTCACGAGAGATTCAAATCCAGTACATATCTATAGTATCAGTTGATAGTATTATATTAGTTGTTATCTGTTCTGCGGATCATATAAAAATAAATACTAAAAAAACTCACTCACTCACTTACCATCAGGTGACCCGCCTGCTCTTTTGCCGCCTATACAATAAAAAAAAACATAAATGTTGCTGTTTGTCATTGAAGACTAGGTAATTTCACCAAATCTCAACTAATTTTAAATTCAGCGAAGTCATGTGCAAACGTTTTCACTAATGACTGAAGATCATCACATCATCATCTCATAATCATCTGCATCTTGGGATTTGAACGTAAAATCTTTTAATGGTCAGGGTCACTGCTACTTACATAAAGACCTTTTCCTAATATGACAACCCTCGAGTGTCGAATCTCGATGTTTATAATAGGTCTTAACCTATGAAATTGGAGTTTTATGTGGAGATTCTGGGGAAGTCTGCATTTTCTATACTAACATTTTTTCAGATTTTCTCACAACGACAAATCCAGAGATAATAATTTTTGGCATGTATCTAGACAAGCTTTAGCAATATGTGATATTACTCTTCGTACAAATTACGAGTATTTATCGTTTTTAAGTGAATGCAAATCAAATGATGTATTCGCGAGGCACTTAAAAAGAGTTGTCGTCGTTTCTAATTTTCGCACAATTAAACTTACAACAAATTATCAAAACAAATCAAAAGAGCTCAAAATTATGGTCAATTTTTAGAGGAGGTAATTTTTTTAAGAATATTCTGAAACTTAATAGTTACAGACAAAATGCTAAGAGAGAGAAAAAACAATTTCATAGGTAAAGACTTATTAGACTTAAACGCTTAAGCTCACCGTCATTGCGTAGAAGCATGCCTAATTGCCGGAGAACTCTCAGAGGCTTCCTGTACGGATGCCATACCGTTTCTCGTATCACCTCATTGATACACCTGCATTATACGTTAGATAAATTACTCACATTGCTTTCTCTGTTAATAAATAAAACGCTTTCTTTGGTTTAATGGAGGGCCAGAGCATTTTGATACAACATCGGACGTGTGATATGTAGGTAATTCTCGAAATGAAACCCACGTTTAAAGTTATACTAGTAATAATGGTTGTATTAGGTCCTTACCTATGAAATTGGTGTTTTGTATGAAGATTTTGGGGAATTCTGCATTTTTCATACTAAAATTTTATCAGTTTTCTTCACTACGACAAATCCAAAGATAATAATATTTGGCATCTATCATTAGACAAGCTTTAGTATAATGTGTAATATCACACTTCATAAAAATTATTTATCGTTTTTAAGTGAATGCAAATCAAATGATGTATTCGGGAGGCACTTAAAAGAGTTGTCTCCATGTCCAACTTTAACACAATTAAACTTACAACAATTAATCAAAATAAATCAAAAGAGCTCAAAAATATGGTCTATTTTTAGACGAGGTAATTATTTTTTAGTAATACTCTGAATCTTAATAGTTACAGACAAAATACTAAGAGAGAAAAAAAACACCAATTTCATAGGTAAGGACCCAATATAACATGTGTAAACCTTTAATTAGATACGGATATTGTAAGTATGTATTAAATTGTACTAATAGTAAGAAAGGCAATTGTGTAAGAAATTTTTATAAGTTTTTTTGTATTTTAATCTTATGCTTTTAGTTTACTTTGGTTACCACATCATATGATAAGTTTGTAGTATTGTAAACACAATGGGAAAACATTGTGTCTCGTCCTGAACAGGATTAGTGTCAGTACGGGGGTGATACAAAATATATGAATAAATGAATAGCACTTTATGACCCTGATTCCCTACTCTTTAACAAAATTTCAAGGGATATAAAATGGATTTCTGTCATGTCAAACACTTTTTTGAAATATCAAAGGACATGACATTTGACGTTATATTAAATCAATATTGATTTGCCAATTAACTTACAAGGGCAGCAGATCTTTGCGATTGAAAATCTTTCGAAGTTATCGAAATTTGTAGATACATCCGCTTTGACAGATAAACACACAATTGAGAATTAGTATTACATCATAATTAACGTACAAACATAGCTATTATAGGAGTACCTTTATAGGACTTAGGTTCTGATTAATCAATATAGTTAATGTCGCAACTATCTACAAATAAGAACAAAATCAGTAAATAAAATAACATTCCCTACTTCAACTCGTAAAATGTAGACGTCAAGACGTATAGAGAAAGCGACGCAGAAATTATTCTTTTCACTTGATTTTACGAGAAGCGTGAAGAGGAACGGCTATATAAAAACACATCCCGGCAGAACGGTGCGATTATATTTTCTAATGGCCGGGTAAGTTCAGCGATCTCTGCGCCTGCGCAGCTACTGAGACAGCTAATTCGCATTTTTCTTTTAATATTGGCTATTACTATCATGCCTATGATTGAGGTTTACATTTGGGATTCGATATTGAAAACTAAGCAACTTTTGCTGTGGTTAGGTCTTGGAGGCGCGACCAAAATTTTTGGAACCCGCGATTCCGCGGCCTCTCGAACGAGTAGTGCCTGATTTAACGTGCCTGAAACGGTCTTAGCACGGTGTCTACCCGAATATGTACCTATTAAGCCTTACTTAGCCTTATTTAAGAACCTTTGTGAATAAACTTGCTAGTTGGCCACTTAGCCAGGCATCATATACGAGATTGTAGAAGAATCTTGTATGTACTATTGATTGCAATTCGAATATACAGTCACCGGCAAAAATATTTGACAATTTTCGTACCTTGTCATTCAAATTATTTGTTTTGAGGAATAGATTCTTGTGATATGGTAATTTGACAAAATACTAAAATCGTCCTAAAACAATATTTTTGCCAGGATCTTGTTAGCAAGTTTTTGGACGGATTTTTTTAACACGTGTAAGGATCCACTGAATGGTTATGGTCGTAATTTCGTTTTCTGCACCCTACACTATTCACATAAGACACATGAGTAAGATTTGACCTTTTGGTTCCAGGGTGCACAGAATACCTGGAAACCCTAAGTGCCAATTAATATGCCATAAAATATTTAACTTTCAAGTAAACTCCAAGCTGCTATTAAATAGAATTGAATCGAACTTCTTATTAAGACGTATCTATAACAAAAAAGTGCCGCAGTGTCTACCTCCTAACATTGTATAGGCCTGAATAGCCGGAGGAAGTGTAGAAGCTTTTTGCAGAGCCATGCAAGTGTCAGCTGGGCATCCGCTAAGTGGAAACTAGTTTTAGTACTAGTGTGATTCGCAGAATAAACTCAGATTGTGAACTAGACGAAAGAAATTATAGACCTACTCAAAGAGATTAGCACTTGTTTTGATGATTTCTTATTGTTATCAAAGGTTACAAATATTGGGTCTTTACCTATGAAATTTGTGTTTTTATTCCGTCTTAGTATTTTGTCTGTAACTATTAAGATTCAGAGTATTCCTAAAAAATAATTACCTCGTCTAAAAATAGACTATATTTTTGAGCTCTTTTGATTTGTTTTGATAATTTGTTGTATGTTTAATTGTGTTAAAATTGGACACGGAGACAACTCTTTTTAAGTGCCTCCCGAATACATCATTTTATTTGCATTTACTTAAAAACGATAAATAATTTTTATGAAGTGTGATATTACACATATTACTAAAGCTTGTCTAATGATGCATGCCAAATATTATTATCTCTGGATTTGTCATTGTGAAGAAAACTGATAAAATGTTAGTATGGAAAATGCAGAATTCCCCAAAATCTCCATACAAAACACCAATTTCATAGGTAAGGACCTAATAACAAGAAGGGGTAGGAAGAGTTGCTTCCAAACTTATCGCCATCTTGACATATTAGTGTCAAAATAACGGTAATTATCATTTTGTACAATCATCTCGCTAGAATCTTCGAAGATAGAATTTAACTCTTTTTGTTTTGAGAGGAGATGCCACACGCGGAGGTAATTTTTTTTTTAATCCGTAATAATTTACCTCTCCGATGCCATTTGCAGTCACCTCGCTACGCACCCACACGAAAAACTTTATGCGCACAGCCCTCTTAGCATGAGTTTGCGTTATGACATATATCGGGTTTTTATCGCGTCCAACTGTCAAAGTACTATGGAATTTGACAATTAAGCGTGGTAAAAATACGATAAATATCATATCGCGGTGCTCATGCTACTTAGGCAGGTATATTCCTAGATAGATTTAACGTTAACTTGATGTATATCGATATACATCAAGTTAACGTTCGATCATATAAATTCCAATTTGACTATAATCTTGGTGAGAGGAGAACGCCTTCATCACATCTTCTGTGGTAGATACCCAATGCTTCTTAGAGGTAAGTGGAAGCTCCAGCATCCTCTTTAAATAAATAAATTATAAATAAAAATCTTCTAACATTCATACCTATCAACTAACCCCATTTTAAGCAACTAATGCTGCTTGTGTTAAGGACACTAGAAGACGGATAAATATTTTTAATAGATAAAATAGCCTACGTTTTACCCGATATTCCCACGGGAACGGGTGCCATGCGGGTATGTAAAAATTATAAATAACGCCTCCTAGAAAATGAAGGACAAAACGCATCTATGAATTTTGCTTCTAATAATAGAATAGGAGTAAAATTTCAATTCCACCAATTGCGGCTACTGTCAATTTGAAAAAATCTTTCTAAATTAAAAATCTATTTATTAAGGAAGGCTTTAACACACTATTTCAAAGTAACTATTCTACGCGGACAATGGCGCTGGCAAAAGCTAGTACTAGATAAAAAATTCTATACAAGAGAGAAAAGATAACACAAATACCTTAAATTACGATGCGTTACCATATTTTCATTGCCACATACAACACCGTACTGTATATACCTAATTTAAATAGAATGTATGTCATAAAATTGTAGAACAATAACAAAAAGTGTTGACAGTAGTATCTCACGTTCCTTTATTTACGTTTCAAGTATACTAAAGCAGGCGCCCAAGAAAGTTGAGATTGCAAAATATGAGAACCGCATTCTGTAAATTGTTTAAAACTCAGAAAAACGTGCAGATTTTCTGAATGTTGTCAGGAGATTACTTGGTCCATTTGCGCAATGCAATAAATAATTTGACTTTGGTTTGTGTGTTGCATCGTTGGATAGGTATTTTTGAGAAGAATAAAAGTTCTTTGGCGCCTAGTTCCAAATCTTAGTCCGTTCTGAATAATTCTTTATTAAACATAGAAGTAATACGCGTTGTATAGATCCTGGTGCCACCTTCCCACAGCTATGTGTGTAAAATGAATAGGTATTTTTGAACTAAATAAAAATTATTATAGCGCTATGTTCCTCTCACTCGATATTCCAAGGGGATCGAATAAAAAGGACCAAAAAATCTCCTGTTAACATTCAGAATCATAATATACAAGCTTTTCTGATTTCAAAACAATTTACAGAATGTGGTCCTCATATTTTACACACTCAACTTTCTTTGGCGCCTGCTCATGCCTTTAATTCAATTTTCAATAATGATTCAAAGTTCATATATACATACAATCACGCCTGTAATCCCCGAAGGGGTAGGCAAAGTCCAAGGAACGCAGCGCCTGTCAGAATTTGTATGGAAAAACGTCAATTTTGACAATACTTAAATGGTAAGTAGGACTTAAACTTGGAGCAGCGTTTCTGTATTCGGGGGTATTATGTGGTTTAATAATTCACAAGCAAACTAATACCAATATTTCATAGTCATATTTACACTTTTGACATTTGACCAAATGACGACACTGTAAATCTGTGAATGGAGGTCTATTTTTTTTTCAAAGTAAGAGAGAAAGAAAGAATGAAATATTTATTTGCAAAAACACGTGTTATAACATTCTTACAAGCATATTTTTGTTAGTGGGTTTTAATATTGATTCAACGTAAAGTAATGACGCAAAACTACTAATATTGGGTCCTTACCTATGAATTGGTGTTTTTATTCTGTCTTAGTATTTTGACTGTAACTATTAAGATTCAGAGTATTCCTAAAAAATAATTACCTCGTCTAAAAATAGACTATATTTTTGAGCTCTTTTGATTTGTTTTGATAATTTGTTGTAAGTTTAACTGTGTTAAAATTGGACACGGAGACAACTCTTTTTAAGTGCCTCCCGAATAAATCATTTTATTTGCATTCACTTAAAAACGATAAATAATTTTTATGAAGTGTGATATTACACATATTACTAAAGCTTGTCTAATGATACAAGCCAAATATTATTATCTCTGGATTTGTCGTTGTGAAGAAAACTGATAAAATGCTAGTATGGAAAATGCAGGTAAGGACCTAATATGTTGTTTTTGCTGCATTTACAGTTTCACTTGTTTGAACTTCTTTGATAAGACACCGTATCATATAGAAGGAAAATTTAGGGGTGAACAAGTAGAATTGTATAATTAATTGGTTTGTTCATTTCATGTTTTGACGCGACATTAATGTAACTGGCTACTTGTACAGTCGAGTTCAAAAATATATATGCTCATTTGACAGGTGATATTATCCCCTACCGATAAGAGTCATTTACTGTCAAACGTGCATACATATTTTTGAACTCGACTGTACATAAATGATTAATTTTTTTTTATTAATTCTATTATGTTTGGGTAGCTAACAGCTTTAAAATAACAAAATAATTACAAAACAAATAACTACAAGCTAAAGCTATTTATAGCTATTTTATCCATACTAATATTATAAATGCGAAAGTAACTCTGTCTTTCTATCTGTCTCGCTTTCACATCAAAACTACCGATCCGATTTAATCGAAGTTTGTTACACAGATTGTCTAGAGCCTGAGAAAGGACAGGCTACTTTTTATCCTGATATTCCCATGGAAACGGGTGCCGCGCAGGTAAAACCGCGGGAAGCCACTAGTGTTAAGTAAATTTGAATTTATATTTTTAGTATTTGCCATCTTTTATACATTCCACTGCTGGGAACACAAGAGTATATACATATATCTAAAACCGACGTAATAATTTTCTCACATAAAAATAGCCTCTGTAAGCGTAAACGTACCCTTAATTAAGTTTGTTAATTGCAATTAATAGGTTTGGACTGATACTACGTTTTTTGGTCAATTAAGACAGTCAGGCTGACATGCAATTTCACTTACGGTTATTAGGGCACATATAAACATGTATTTTGCCAGTCCACACCGCATGAGACGTAAATACATGAATAACATTTTCATTTACTTAGGTTGACTTCTTTACTGTTGTAAAGGTTTCCGTTAGGTTTTTGTTTGTCAGACCTAGTCAAACTTGTCATGGGAATTTTAATTTAACTCGTGAAAAGTCAACACCTCTGTTTAAGCCCTTTGGGATATACAGTCGTCAACAAATTATCTTTTATAAAATCCCTCCATCGTTTTTCCACTACCCGTCCTCCTTTATGTCTATAATATTCCAGCCCAAGCAGCATGAGCAGCGAGATATGATATTTATCACGTCTTTCTTACTCCCAATTGTCAAATTCTATAGAACTTTGACAGTTGAACGTGATAAAAAACCAATATATATCGTAGGCGTTGTGATTCGTTCCCTTTGCCTTTCGATATTGAAAACAATTTACCTTCGCCACAGTCAGGCCTTGGGTGACCAAAATTTTGTGATCTCGTGCTCCTCCGTGCTTCGGGAGGTACGTTAAGCCAGTCCCGGTCGCAATTGCGAACGTTACGGCCCATACTCCTCATGTGTTTCTCCATGTAGGAAAACCTGTGCCCAGCAGTGCGACGAACATAAGCTGAGGACGACGATATATGTTAGTGCGGGGTTCATGCTAAGACGGCAGGTCAACCAATTTAGCCTTTAAAAAGCAATTCTCCATGCATGCATTTAAATTTCCCATAAACTTTGATATTTATAGACTTTAACTGTAAAACTTTAATTACATATTTGTTGCATAAAGTGCAATTACGATATTTATTGATAAAAACACACAAAATATGACAGCGCGGCCCTCGTATCGGTCGGCGGGAGATAAAAGAGGTCCTGCACTTACGCTCTCTCTCACATTCATAGTCAGCATCTTATTTTTTAATTCATTAAAGTTAATACATTTAAAAGTAAGTGCAGAAGGCTGTGGAAGACTTTTAGATGCTGTCTATACACGTCCCTAAAATCAGAGGCAATATCGGGTAGGGGTTAGGCAGTGGTAGACAAATCTCTGGTGTGTAGACAAATCGTTTCCATTTTTAGTGTGTAGAGTAGCAGCCGATTTTAGAGCCAATTTACCACCTCTACTGCCCCGATATTATTTTTTACATAATAATATGGTAGGTAAGCTCTTGGCCTTCATCTCACCTGATGATAAGCTGATGGTAAGAGGCAATAAGGGCGAAGGTGGAAGCGAAGTTAACCTGTAAATCCTCAACAAGTGAGGAACTGGTTATCTTTCCTCTGATTGCCGGAACATTATATTATGACGAACATTTTTGGTAAGACGGTGGTAGCTAGCCAGGCGGGCTTGGAAGCCCTACCACCAACCAAAATATTACCTCTGATTTTAGGGACGTGTGGCTTCACGAAATAGCTCGGGGTCAAGACAAAACATTTAAAATTATTCCAAAATTAATTTATTAACAATACTTCTATCTGGTTTGCCACTTTACTAAAGGAGGCGTTGTCAAAAGAAGAGTTTGGCAAGAAACTTAATTGTTATTATTAAGTACACATTTAAATAGGGTGGGAATGTTCCATAACCCATTTGCATAGATAGATCAAGTTAATAATTAAATACAACCAAAGCCGATAACTCTTTTTATATCAATCTATAATGATGATTTTTATACCATCTGTCCTGGCGATGGGAATTTTAATTCGAATTACACCTCAGTTACGGATTTTATCTGCTTCCCCCTTCAGGGTTGTGATATGTATAGATGTATGTAAATTTATCATGCGTCGCCAACAAAAATTTTCATTCGTTATTCCTTAAAAGAAATCTCCAAAATATTTTAATTTTTTATTTAATCAAAACCTCGACTATGAGTTAGGCGCCGCCGCTGGAATGTGCTACAGTTTAAATGAGGCTGCGCAGGAGTCGAACCGGTCGCGCCGCCTCCGCGGGGAAAGGCCGGCCATGATTTACGGCTAAAATTAAACCGCGCTCGCCGCCAGCCAAGGAAATGAGACCGCCAATTTTCAATATTGCCTTATTCTTATTATTTTTTACATTAAACGGTATTGCTTTTTACTACATAATTACTACATCTAATAAAGCCATAAAACAACAACGATATATCATCACGGCTCTAACCCCAAAGAGGTAGGCAGAGGTATTAACGTCCATATTCCGCATGATATGTTTAACTTCTCATGTAACAGAGGGTGAGCGAAGAGGTAGAGTGAGAGGAAGACCAAAAAATCGATGGATTGAATGCGTAAAGAATGATACTAGAAGAAGTGGATGCTGAGCTGACGAGTCACAGAGGAGAATGAAAGAAGAAGACATGTAGTGTCGACCCACCTAGATTGGGAAAAGGGCAAGAAGAAGAAGAAACAGGGGGAGCCAAAAACCGGCCATGTTTTCATTGAAAAAAAACTTCTCGCTGTGAGTTGAGTTAATAAATGTCAAGAATGAAAATTTGTATAGTAAATAATAATATAATATAATTTATAATATAATTTTTTGAGGCATAATAATAATATCCAAATATAAATGTGAAAGCAGAAACTAGTTGAAATCACGTTTCTCATAGAAATTGTCATTTTTGGCATTTCTTAACGCAACTTTTAAGTGAGAAGTATTTTTACAATGAATTTTCACTAGGGGTACTATTCTCAAACTCAAGTGGTACTGGCAAGTGGCGACAGGGTTCGATCGGGCAACCGCTCTGGCACGGGCAGTGCCATTATTCTCAATTCAACTTGAAACGAGGCGCTATATCAGTATTAGCGACTCTTTGCTGTTAATGCGCTCTTGTCTGGCGATTTCCTCTTTGTTTCTGTTTTTTAAAACTATCTATCTGTCTGTTTTGTCATTGTTTTGCTCTCCAATTTTCATTACAAATTAATAATATAATACGTAAAATATAAAATATATAAATTGTTATAATAAGTCTAAAGGAATTTGTGGAATCGTACAATAAATTTCGAAAGTACCTTAAATAACATTGTCAAGGCACTATTTGTGCCTTAGTTTTTTAATAATAAATAAACAAAGAAATAGTGACGACAAAGAGGATCTTTTATTTAACTTCCAGCATCCACCACGTCACAAACAACCACTGCCTCTAAATCATAGGTAATCCTCTGCCAGGGTAAACCTTTGCCTACCCGTTAATTGCAATTACGATTACAATTACCCCTTAATTACGTCTGGTTATATTAGGTCCTTACCTATGAAATTGGTGTTTTGTATGGAGATTTTGGGGATGTCTGCATTTTACAAACTAACATTTTATCAGTTTTCTTCACAACGACAAATCCAGAGATAATAATATTTGGCATGTATCATTATTCATCGTTTTTATCTAATACATCATTTGATTTGCATTAACATATTCGGGAGGCAGTTAAAAATAATTGCCTTTTTGTCTAATTTTAACACAATTAAACTTTCAAAAAATTATCAAATTAAATAATACGAGCTCAAATGTATGTATTATAATACTAGCTGTAGCCCGTGACTTCGCCCGTAGTTACCGTTTTTTAACTATCCCACGGGAACCCTTTAATTTTCCGGAATAAAAAGTATATAAGATGTTGACAAGGAATATAAGGAATCACCATGCAAAATTTCATTGAAATCGGTCCAGCAATTTCAGATTAGCCCGTCCCGTACAAACAGACAAACAAAATTACCGGAAAACATAGGGAAACTGTAACACGGTAACATCGGCCACGGGAAGTTCTACCAATATTTTACAATGCCCTCGGCAATTTTAAGTACTCAGGATTTTAGACAGAGAAACAAAAAACATTTGTTTTTTTTAGTTTTCCCTATTTTTACATCCCCCTGACTTGGTTTTAAGCATTTTTTTCTATGTACAGACATTCGACCTCTACAGTTTTATTATATCTATTGATAATAGTATGTAATTTTACATTATCTTGAACATCAAAAATCGGAGTGGGAATTTACTGATAAAATTATTATACGCAATGAATAAAAATAATAATACCTACAATGGTATCTCTATTTGGTTTTTGGAATTCTCATTTGTTTTTAAGTGTTTGTTCCGGCCTCGTAATTTTTATTAAGTAAGAATTACGTTTAATATAGTACAGTTTGATAGGTAGGGCTTCGATTAAAAAGTACGATTTAAAAATGCAACTGGAACCTTTTAACCAACATTTCTTACTCATTGAACTTTCAAAATTACATTTCGCATTGTTCTCATTGGTCCATCAATCCGCGCATGCGTCGTATCGCTTACCGAGGTTATATATGGCGTGGAGAGATAAAATCGGCGCAGTCAGGCCGCGGCAGCCGCGCTTTATCTACATCGTAGCTAGTATAAGCTGTATAAGCATAGCCCGCGGGTCGTTCCATACAAATTGTATGGTCTATCTACTGCTACTTTTGGGCATAGTTAACCTTATAGTTTTCTTGTTCTGTGTTCTTGTCTGCTAATGGGGCCGATTCATCGTGTCAAAAGGTGTGAGAACCGAGATATTCCAAAGATAGAGAATGGTATCATGCCGCTTGGGAACTATGGTGCCAATGGATACATTATGGGCATAATACTATTGTAAGAAAGTGATACAATCAAATGCCCTGTTTCAAATATAGTTAATTTAGCTTGATGCCATACAAATCTAAGCCGCTGCTAACTATGTTGCTGTTTGAAAGTAACTGAAAAAACGTACAGGTTAAAATAGTACATGTTGCTACCAAAAAAAAAATTCAAGCCAATACATTAGTTTGTATATTTTTTGTTAGTAGATTTCATCTCTTTCGCACATTAAGTGTGGTTTTATAGCTACGCTGCCCGCCAGCACCGGCAGCGCGCCCTTACAATCACAGCTACTAACATCGTTTCACAGCCACACCCGCGCGCTTACCTCAAAATGTATGGAAAACGGCCAGTGTACCTATGAAACGACCCTCAAAGAAAATAATTCCGGGACCTTAATCTGCAAATATTTCCCAGTCCGCTTATCGTCTTTGCCTCTCGCGATTCATAAACAAAACACATGTTTAAATAGTAAGGCGTTTCATCACCAATGATGTCACCTGATGCTAGTTGTGTCACAATATTTAGATCTGCAACAGTCTGGATAACAATTGTTACAGAACACCGAACAACAATACATTATGAATCTCGATTGCTGACAATACCATATATTTTGTTACTCGATGTATACATACGAATCTCGAGAGCTTTGTAGAGCCTTTTTTACTTGAGAGAAGGCAAACGCGCAGATTGACCTGATGGAAAGTGCAAATGTAAATAAATAAATAGTAAATATCTTCTGACATTCACACCTATCATCTAGCCCCATTTTAAGCAACTAATGCTGCTTGTGTTACGGATACTAGATGACGTATTTAATAGATAAATGCATTGATATATTCAGATTTTATAAAATATATTAAACATCCGATATGGGAGAATAAATGCCTGTATTCATCACACAAACATCTTCCCCCACCGGGGATCACACCCAGAACCTTTCGAGATGGCGACGCGTTGAGACCACTCGACCACGGAGGTCGTCAAAATGTGTTGAAGGAATAAGCCTTTTAGGAATAAGTACCAACGCTCTTTTCTTGAACGACTCAAGTTCGTATCGGCCCGGAAATACTGCTGGTGAGCATTGATTCCAGTTACATCAATATTGGAAAATGAGGAATATAGGAAAACCACACGATACCTGAAAGCACACAGAATGTGGTACATTTTCTTAAAAAAGACTCAGTACAAAACGACATACTGAGAATTTGGAGTTTAGTTCCGAAAAGGTTTAATGACCAGCAGGTTTCCAACACAAACAAGCAAGTATTGCTGTGGTTGGATACCGGATGGGTAATCACAAGTTTGTGAAGGCAGCTATAACCAAATTAGAAATAGGCACTAGTCATGCAAGAAGCAGCTACATTGAATACGGTCTGTGCCATTAGGTTGAATGTAATCGGTGACCTCTTCCACCAGAAAAAAAATGCTTATCATAAAGAGAATAAATACCAATATAATAGATATAGTCACTACATCGTCAAATTTTAACCGACAAGGGCAGGCGGGCATTCGCTACTGGAGTTAGCAGGTTATTATAAAAATATCAATTTCGGTATTTTCTGAGAACCGGCAGCTTTGTCCCTGTCACTATACATCTTTGTTTAAGCCATCGCACTTACCTCGCTTCGTAACGTGTGAATGATTTAAAAAGCATAAAATATTTTAAGAAATATTTTTTGAAGGAGCGTACTGAAATGAATGCTTTAGTTTCGAGTTGGAAACAAATCAAACATCGTCATGGTTAGAACTTGGGTGGGTGTCCGTTTAATAAAGGTTCCATATTAGTTGTCATCCGCATGGAGCCAGTGTGGTGGAGTTAACCCAGACTCCTCACGTGTATTTCTCCGTTAAGAAAGTCTCATGCCCAGCAATTGGGCTTATGTAGGCTAGCGACCAGTCCAGACACTCCTTCACAACAGTCGAGTTCGTCGCAATAAAACTCGTAGAAAAGTATTAAGAAAAATATGAAGTGTTATGCTATTAGGTCCTTACCTATGAAATTGGTGTTTTGTATGGAGATTTTGGGGATGTCTGCATTTTACATACTAACATTTAACAGTTTTCTTCACAACGACAAATCCAGAGATAATAATATTTCGCATGTATCATTTAGACAAGCTTTAGCAATATGTGTGTGAACACGCTTGATAAAAATTCTTCATCGTTTTTATGTTAATGCAAATCAAATGATGTATTCGGGAGGCAGTTAAAAATAATTGTCTTTGTGTCTAATTTAAACACAATTAAACTTACAAAAAATTATCAAATTAAATAATACGAGCTCAAATATATGGTCTATTTTTAGAAGAGGCAATTATTTTATAAGGATGTTCTGAAACTTAATAGTTACGGACAAATTGCTAAGACAGAATAAAAACACCAATTTCATAGGTAAGGACCCAATATAAAGAGTAAGGACAAGAAAACCATTTACGCAGATTCGAAATAAAATTATAAATGTGACAATAAATATAATGAAGAGTTAATAAATTAGTAGAAGACTATATGCTCTATAACATGGTGCTTCTAACCTTATCAGCGCGGTTTCCCTAAGATGCCCAATAACATATCAGCGTAGCCGTTATACCGAAGGAGCGAAAAATAGATTGTTTAATATATTACTAGTATATTTCTATTGTGCAAATAAAAAAAAATAGCTGCTACTATTATTAAAATTCATATGACGCCCAGTTTTTTTTTATAAATTACCCCCTTAACCTATAATTTTTTATTTATTTATTAGAACACATTTTAATTTCATTAGATATTTGCCAAAGCTTAGCTTAAAATGACTAACTACTTACTACCTACGAGTCGAGCAGCCTACAAATTGACTAAAGTTTAAAAGACCCACCACATATTAGGTTGGGGAAAAAGTCTTTTCGCATTATAGTATGTATAAACTTGTAATAAAATCTCTTTGGCTATACTATTTGTATCTGGCTGGTTTTGGTATCATTGAAAGTTTAAATTTTAAAGAACATAATTCCAAATTCAAATTGTGAATGAAAATGTGTGATTTTCATTTGTTTTTCGTACCGCCAAGATGAGTGAATCTAATGAAGAAATTCGATACATTTTAAAATTTTACTACAAAAAAGGTAAAAATGCAACGCAAGCCGCGAAAAAAATTTGCGATGTTTATGGACCTAGTGCAGTGTCTGTGAGAGTAGCACAAATTTGGTTTAAGCGTTTTCAATCCGGAAATTTTGATGTCAAAGATGCACGTCGCTCTGGTCGCCCTATTACAGACAAAATGGATGCCATTTTTGAAAAAGTGGAGCAAGATCGGCATGTCAGTAGTTACGACGTAGCTGAAGAACTGGGAATTGACCACAAAACAGTTTTGGCGCATTTGAAAAAAACTGGGTACACAAAAAAGCTCGACATTTGGGTACCTCACGAGCTCACTGAAAGAAACCTAATGAACCGTGTACTCATTTGTGATTCTTTATTACGACGTAATGAAACCGAACCATTTTTGAAGAAGCTGATAACTGGTGATGAAAAGTGGATCACGTAAGACAAGAACGTGCGAAAAAGGTCGTGATCAAAGGCCGGTCAGGCTTCACAGACTGTGGCGAAACCCGGGTTAACTCGCAACAAGGTGATGCTGTGTGTGTGGTGGGATTGGAAGGGCATTATTCATTATGAGCTGTTACCACCAGGCAGGACCATCGATTCTGAGCTCTACTGCGAACAACTGATGAGATTAAAGCAAGAAGTTGAGAGAAAGCGGCCGGAATTAATCAACAGAAGGGGTGTGGTTTTTCATCATGATAACGCTAGACCTCACACATCTTTAGCCACTCAGCAAAATTTAAGAGAGTTTGGCTGGGAGGTGTTAATGCATCTGCCGTATAGTCCTGACCTTGCACCTTCAGATTTCCTTCAGGTTAACATCACGAGAGGACTGCCAAAACCACTTGTCGCGGTATTTTGACCAGAAGTCCCAAAATTTCTATAGCAATGGGATCATGTCCCTACCTACAAGATGGCAAAAAGTTATCGAACAAAATGGTACCTACATACTTTAGTTAAATGTAAATAAAGTATATTAAAAAATGTTTTGAATTTTCTTATAAAATGCGAAGAAACTTTTTCCCCAACCTATTAATTTTTGTTTACTATTCTTCTTTTGTTTTTGAATGTTTTGAAAAATAAACTCTTTCCGTTAATGAAAACTAAGACACAATGTGTTAGAAATTAAAAATTAATTGTATGGATCTTTAAGAATTATAAATTCTATGAGTAGTAAAATAAAGATCCCATTTAATTTACTTACAAATGCAAATTATTTGTGTTCAGAAGTCAGGTGGTAGTTATCTAGCGAATCAAACAATGCAACCGGTTGAAATTTTAGACGATCGCCTCTCAGCATTCACTTAGTCAGTTCAGATTAGATAGAAATTACTGACTACAATAAATTTCTACGTAATGTCCATGATAATTCTGCTAGGTAATCGAGCAATGGCCACCATATATTACGTGTATTTAAAATAACGGGTAATCTATTCCGCGAAATAAATTGCAAATTTTATCTGTGTGCCTTTTTATGTGAGCCAGTCACTTCTGAAATGAACATTTGTTATTTTCCAAGTAGCCGATTAAGTGCTGATAAATTATTGCTCAATTTCTAGTGCTTGTAATCTTAGACAAAAACTAATCGGTCGTATTTTAAGTGACGACGGGCGACATTAAAGTGCACTAGTTAATATAATTGCCATTTTTATATTATCATGTCTAAAAAAATTCATAAGATAATTAATAATTTTAAATATTAGGGGTTAAAGTATGAAATTGCTGTTTTGTATGGAGTTTTTGGGGAAGTCTGCATTTTCCATACTAACATTTTTTCAGATTTCTCCACAATGACAAATCCAGAGATAATAATTGTTGGCATGTATCACCAGACAAGCTTTAGCAATATGTGTGATATCACTGTTCATAAAAAAAAATTATCGTTTTTAAGTCAATGCAAATCAAATGATGAATTGCGGAGGCACTTAAAAAGAGTTGTCTCCGTGTCCAATTTCAACACAATTAAACTTACAACAAATTATAAAAACAAATCAAAAGAGCTCAAGATTATGGTCTATTTTAAGAGGAGGTAATTATTTATTTAAAATACTCTGAAACTTAATAGGTGCAGACAAAATACTAGGAGAGAAAAAAAAACGGCAATTTCATACTTTAACCCCTATTATTAATTAGAAACTTTTTCAAAACTCGTGATGGTAAATGGTTACCGTAATCTATATGCTTGCAATTGCAATCAACAAGCAAGCACGGGGGGAGCTCGGTGGTGTAGTGGTTAGTACGCTTTGGCTTTCGATTGAAAACAAAGCTACCTTCGCCATGGTCAGCTTGTGGATGGGTGACCAAAACATTGTGATCTCGAGGTCCTCCGTGCTTCGCAAGCCACGTTAAGCAGTTGATCCTATTGCGACTGCATCCCACATTGGGTCACCATGAGGAAGGCCTGTGCCCAGCAGTGGGACGTATATAGGATGAAGACAAGCACCGGGTTTATTATTCTTCTGACTTCTTCAAGATCATGCTGTAAATTTTAGGGAAAATATTCCACAACCCGAAAGAACGCAGAAAGAAAATGCCTTTGCACACGCGGACAAGTAGGTACGCGACCATTTGAATAATTGTTTTTTTTTATTTTGAAGCGATCTTAATAACGATTTTATACCGCTAAAGTATATACCGACCTCCTTACTAATTATATAGAGCCTCAGGCGTGACTACACGAATCTATATCAGAGCGTTGAGCTAAAAATGCGGAAATTATACTCCAACAGATTCAGGTAGCGGCTGGGTGAAAGGTCTTATTGTGATGTCATGCGCATGGCTTGAATGCTTAGAGGATAATGATTTTGGAAAATGCACCGTGTTATTTATTGCGCAAGATATAGCTTCGATTATCATGTCAGCGGCGCTTTTATTTATTTCATGCTGTTTTGTGTGATCAGTGCTTTATATTATATAATGTTTTAAAGTCTTGTTTTGGTTTTTAGACTGAATTCGTGTAAAAAATTATTGGTATTTAGCTTTATCTAATCGTCTTTACGCATTTATACATTTGCAACCTTACCTTACCTTACCTTTACCCCTTACCTTTACCTTTGCTTGAATATTAATTGCATTTGATCAGATTCGTAGATATGATACCGCAATGTGCTTATTATTAGCCATCATCACGAATTAATAAAAAAATAAATACATCTTGTAACATTGCATATTTTTTTTATTTTATATAAAAAAAATATATCTTCAGACATTCACACCTATCAACTGGCCCATACTAGACATCTAATGCCTGTGTTATGGATACCAGATGACGGACAAATATATACTAACACTAAATATAATTATAATAATAAAATATTCATATCTTTTGAAATAATTTAAATAAATAATTTTTAAATACTTTACACGGCTCATTTCTCTCATCTCCAAGTCTTATATTATATATTGAAAAAATAGAAAAACAAGGAGTTTGGCGGCATTTGACTAATGGCGGACGTGATTTTTATTTCGAAAATTGTAATATTGTTTCGGAGTGGATATTATTACGTAAAATCAGTGTAGTTTTGTGTAACAAGTGTCTGTGATGATGTGCAATGTGGAGGATTATAGAAATAAGCTTCAAGTGGTGTGAAAAGCGATGAGTTTTTAACGTGGTAATCCACCTCATCCAAGTAGCACCACAGTGTCTGCCATCAATCGTTTGACGTCAAACTCTCCCAAGACATGGCTGTATGGGCTTCGTTCCCTTTGCCTTCCCTATATGGGCAAATTTTACAACAAAAAAAAAACAAGACAGGATCGGCGCGGCCAGGCGCGGCCTACGTTCGAGATGAGAGAGAAATCGAGTTGGTCATGCAAATTTTCTAGAAAGAATTCAGAAAATGTGTTTAAGTTAATACCTACACGAATTAATTATTATTTTTTGAACTACAATGAAACTCTAAGCAAAGAAATGATCTAAAATTGAAACGTGTAAAAAATAAGAGAATGTATAAATATAATATTGTACATTTCCTGGGGTATATATCAGTATGTATTTTTTATTACTAAACCATTTTTGTTATAATGCTTTGTTCCACTAAATTCATAAAGAATTATTTAATATATTATTTAATATAAATATATATTAATATATTATTTAATATAAATTTCTGATATATGTTCGGGTGTTTTGCCCAGTTTTCTCGATAACGTCAGTTTTTTTTTGGACCAACTCTTGTCACCCTTTTAAATTGTATTGGGGATGCAAGAGGCAGTTTAAAGAAGCCCAATGTTTTGCCCGTCTGCTTCTCTTGTGAACACTGGATGGATGCCGGTTTCGTGAAGAGATTGTTTCGTATTTATATATAAGTTAGTTTTTTGTCATAGATAATATATTATACTTGAGAGTGCAAAGCTAATGTATTAGGAATCGGTTTTTACCTCTACCGACGATTAATTAAGATCTTTGTTATGCTTCATTACATTAAATCTGTTGTCATTTCTGGATTTCTTTTATTATTAATATATCTGCTCGCAGTGCTATCCTGTCTTCTAGCTGGGCCAGGGAGCGCTGTGACAATCTGCCTGCTGTTATATTGTCATACTCATCAGGGGTCATCGGGACCAACTGCTGGCTAAGCGGTAGGAGTGGAACTCAACAGAAATACTAGCACTCGCACAAAAACACCCCGATAAATCTTTTTTCATACGAAGAGGAATTAATTTACGGACCGTAAAATACGTATGTCGGGTTACACCGCAGCGATTCTCCGAGCCGTTTCCGTACCTAAACATTATAAAATTGAAAAATCTAATTGTACGTAAAATATGATGACGATAACTGATTGTATTATTTCGATAACTGAAAACCCCACAAATAAAAATTTACTAAATCTTCCATTGAATTTAATTATAGGTTATCAGTGTTATGATTCTTAACAGTCATCTATTGTGGCTCAGGGTCCCAGCCGTGACCCCCGTGACACCCGCAGCTAACCCTCCCAGCTATGATAACTTCTTAAAATAACAACGTTCACAAGAAAAACTATTTGTTTTAAAATTTTATCACGCTAGCTATTATGCTGTAGCAGAAACTGAGAAATAGTAAACATTTGTCTAATAACCCCCACAGACATATAAATAATTCGTTAATAATATAAATAACTAAATATAAATAACTATAAATAACATTCATTATTATGATGGATGTAAATAAATATAAATAACATTCATTATTTTCGTGACACTCACGGCTCGACTAGTCCACCAGTTTATAGTCGCTGGTCGAGCTATGGAAAGGGCTATGCTCGGGTATCTCAAAAATACCGCATCAGGAATGATGTAATTCGATAGAGAATCAAAGCCACCGACATAGCCTATCGTATTAACCAAACTGAAGTGGCAGTAGGCAGGTAGATTGACGGCCGTTGGTGTCATAAAGTTGTAGAGTGGAGACCGCGACTCGGTAAACGTGGTGTGGAACGCCCCTGACAAGATGAGATGATATTCGTAGGTTGGCTGGAGTGGGCTGGATGAGAACGGCCGAAGATCGAGAGCGGTGGCGTGCATTAGGAGAGGCCTGTAACGAGGCGCTATACCACTGTTAGCGACTCTTTGCTGTTACTGCGCACCTCTCTGGCCGTTTTCTCTTTGGTTCTGCCTTTTTATTCACTGCCTGTCTGTGTTGTCATTTTTTTTGTTCTCCAGCTTGCAACCAAATGTTATATTATTGAAATTTAAGTATTTGAGCAGCTGAAGTAGCTGGGCAGCTTTATTATTACTATATATTTGTTATAAAGGCACTAGGTATTGTAAGTAGCCCTATTTTTATACTTATCTGCATTGATGTATATAACACTAGATCTGTAGTAACCGCGTTAAAGCGTAGCCACTAGGCATATGGCCACAGCCATATACGAGGCTTATGTCAGTTAGTGCTCTGTGAGCTCAGAGTAAACAGAACTGGAGTAGCCTTTGTCTAACATTCCCCTCTGCTAAATGCACAAGCATCGGATGCTTGCACGTTTAATAAAACTAGTTGAGCCGCCATTTTGACAGCCATAACATTGTAAACGTTGCGGCGAACAGAGCTCCCGCAAAAATGCCTGCATGTGCTGTTTTTTGTTGTAAAAATAAATAGAAAACATCGAGTATGCTAAAAGATGGTGTCACCTTTTATTTGTAATTATAATTTTTAAGATTTCATGATTATTTACTTCATTATTTCATGTTTTAGAATTCTACGATTTCAAATTTCGAACGCTAGTCTCGTGGGGAGTGCGGCTGTGACGTTGTCAAAACGCACACCCCACGTGACTATTTTAAGCGTGTGTGTGCGTGAAATTTAAATTTGTGTGTCGAATTATGCATGTGTGCATTTGTAAAAACGACTGGCTTTGAGTGTAGTGGTAACCTCACCCCCCGCAAGAAATGGCAGAAAAAAATGTTTGAGAAATTGACTAATGGCTACTCCAGTTCTGTTTACTCTGAGTCTGTGAGACGTCAACCAAGTGAATCGGGAGGAAAAAAAATTAATTATGGGTAAATGTGCAGTCAAAACGTGCGAATCCAGGTCCCAAAAACATAATAAAACCATGGGTGTTACTTTCCACACGTGAGTTTGTTTTTTATGCTCATATTTACGTAAAAACTAATTAAAATGTAAAATGTTTTAAAATTGGTTCAGTGCTGCCATTAAAAACTCATTTTTGGTTTCCCATATTTATGGGAGAATGTTGTAATTTATGGAATCAGTAGTTTTATGTAGGTTTTTAAATAGTAACAATGTTGCACATTGCCTAAAAATGCAGCAAGCCGGGATAGGTGGATTAAAAATATAAGATTTCTGCGGAAGGAGACAGACTTTATGTTTTGAGACAGACAGACGACAATCATTATGTTCGAAGCACTTTCCTGATGAAGACAAAATATGCCGCAAAAGTGGTCGTGTTTATTTGTCACATGATGGCAATTACAATCGTTATTTTAAGCGTTGGTTTTATCTATACTTAACAAAGGTAAAGTTTGCGATCTTACGAGTTTATGACGTTGCAGGGAATAATCTCTGGATCTACCGACTCGATTTTTAAAATTATTTTACAAAGAGAAAAGGTTATCTTTTCATATTATCAGCAATTTGAAATCTTATTTTTACATTTTACAGAACATCAAGTTATTAAAGTAAATTACGACGTATTTACTCGTATGATCGCTGATGCATGGCAACAGACTCGCCACCTGTAATTTTGCGTAATAAATAATAATAATACGAAAATCTCTTTTATTTTATTACGAAGCATTAGTAACATTAAATTTTGCTAAATTTATAAAAAACGACACGTCTTACACTCACGACAGTTTTTTCTAATACTTATTTACTTCATTTTTAAATAAGTATTTGCATTGCTCTCCAGCCCATAATACCTTATTACCAAAACATGATATCTTTAAGCTTGATTAAATACATCCAATAAGAAATAAAAAATATTAATATAATAATTTAAAAATAATATATATTATTAAAAAATAAAAATGGGGTAAAATTTCACGAGCAGGGAACACTTCCACCATTGTACTTTGACATTGAGATATGTCTAATCCTGTCTAATCTGAGCGAGACGGTACAGTCCCTGCGCTGTAGCTTTTGCGACTTGCGTAAGTGGGATAGATATATGTTAATTTTTTCAATGTTTAGTGGTTTCAAAGCTACGTCGTTGAGTTTCGGAAACGGCTACCCTTTTTTTGACGCAATTTAATGCAGTTTGCAAATCTAGTGTATTGTACATCAATGCTTATCTGTTTATTATTTGTGTTCCGTGTTTTTGTATTTACCTTGTAAAATTACCTTGTTCCAGAGTGCCTTATTTTGCTATAAAATATACCCCAAGAAGTGACAACCCAGCGTCTTTCATTTTATTGGCTTCACCCCGTCACAGGCCTATGTCCAGCAGTGGACAGGAGTGGGCTGATGATGTAGTTCATCATTTTATAGCAATAGAAGTAGAATAGAATTTTACCTTAGATCACAAAAATCAATAACAATAAGAAACTAATCATATTTAAAAAATAATAGAACATATCACCACTTTCCCCGAATGGGTAGGCAAAAAAGGGTGTGATAAAAATGCGGTATCAAACAATATATATCAATATTTTATCTGGTAAAATTTAAATGACTAGTTTGTCTTTTTATTATTCCTATATTCTTCTGAAAAAAATACACCCGTATACAGAATATTTCTTGGCCTTAAAAATTGGTTACCTATAAATTAGTATTAATAGATGAAGTATGGAGGTACCTACTTTCGTCTTATAAAATACGATTAGCACAGATTTACGTTCCACGACAGACTGATAATACCTACTCATACGTTGTACCCCTTGACCTACCGCATAGATTTTTAAATTTACGTAGGATTGTCACCTATTGGTCCCGTGTTAGTCCGAGACACAAAAAATAATGTACCAACTGCTTTTCTTGCCTAGCATGTCGTATAAGGCGAGTAAGGGCTTATTGGGCACTGGGTCTGTGATTGTGTAGGCGATGAGCTAGCCACTTGTTTCTACTTTTTCAAGATTTTTCATCTGATCAAGCCCAACTCTGCCTACCCCTTCGGGAATTGCAGGCGTGATTTTATGTCTGTATGTATGTATTTTCACCTATCAACTACCAGGCTATTCATGTTTCTTAAATCATCGCTTACCGTTATTAGATGGGAAGCCGAAATTTTCCCGCTGAGGATTTCCTGAAAAAGAAAAATATTCAGTTCAGGCAAAGTAATGCTTTTGACACACAATCAGAATAAAAGAGAAAGTATAATTTTTTTTTGTAGAATTACATGTTTTAAATAGTAGATAAAGAATCTAAAATTTCCACGTTTTTAAAAATAGTACAAAAACCTTGCGTAACCAAACAACTTCTAAGAGGCATCCCTCAATACCTGGGGACGCATTTTTAGGGATTTTGACGGAATAGATGGCATGCATATATCGTAAGTGTAAGTTGCAAAGATAGGGCCCCACGTTTTGAGTGACCCCTCTTAGAAGTAATTTGGCTCCGCAGGGTTATTTAGTTCTTTTTAAAACGTGGGATTTTTAGATTTTTAATTTAATATTTTACATCTTGAAATTATTGAAATTCCGAAATTAGTTTTATATCCAATCAAATATTTATTTAATCTGACGTCACGAAATTAAAGATCCTCCCACCCCCTTGTCACACTAAGTCACAATCGGTCGACCCCCTCCCAACCCCATATGTGTGACGTAATGTAAGGACATCCCCTTGTGTTGCTTTTTCACGCCTCTCTTGAATTAACCCATGTTGTAGGACGTAGGGAATACATAACTTCTTAACGACATAATTATAATGAATCATTGAATATACCGCAAAATTTCACGACCCTCTTTGTAATAAGAACTATTTTCGTTTGCTTAATCTACACTGTGTTACAAAACGGGTTGTTACAAGAAAGGGATTTAAAGTTAATGTAGTTTTGAGGATTAATATTTTAAAACGTTAACCAAAAATGTTCAAGCCTTGATCAAGCCCATAAAACTGTTAAATAATCGCAATACCGGTAAGTGGTAAAGGTTAACCGTAACTTAGATATCGATCTACACAGAAGGACAAAGGCACGAATAATATCCGTTTTTGAGAACCTTTGAAATTGGACTAAAATGTTGCACTTGAAATATAATCTTGAATATTTTAATAAATAATTATGCCTCGTGTACTACTTATACTATCTACTTCCTTACCCTTCCCCCTCTCTCTTATCCCTTATCAGCTTACTTTTATTGTTGTTGTTTAATATTAATACTATTTATTTATTACCTCTTGTTAATAAATCCAGGAGTTTACTAGAAAAATGAAACTCGGGACTAAACATGTTGAAGCACATGTACCACTAATAAACTTTAATAAAACAAGAAAGATAATTATCACAACACAATCACAAAATCTCGTCAACTAAAAACCGGAAATTACCACTGTCCACAGCCATAAATTATTAAAAAACATGTGCTTTTATAAAGTTTTACAATGAATTCAAATTTGGAACACTACTTTTCGATATCACGCCGAGTATGCACGCACTTTACGAAAAAGTTCAAGTTTGTTTTTTAATTACTCGCATAACCGTATGTTTGAGAAAATAAAGGCTACAAAGTTAGTTAATGTATCAGAAAAATATCGGTTTCGGAGACATCGGGTGAGGCCGATTGTCGCAAACTGTTTAATTATGCCGCCGTCCCGATTCATTAGTGCACTGAGGAATCAGGGACGGCTTAGGGCAATATTTTTTATTCCTATTAAGTAAAAATATATAAAAAATGCACTTTTATAAAAAAAATTAAATCTCTATTACAATACTTCAAATATGCATTTAGTTTGAATATACATACCTTAATTATTATTCCTTACATGAACATTATAACAGATCGTTATTTACCACAAGCCATTACTTAGTTGTCTGGTGGTCAATAAACCTTTTCTATCTTCATAACTGTAAACGCAGAACAAATGACCTTATAAAGGACATAACCGCAATACCGAAAATCAACAGCCATAAAACTTACTTCCGAATAAAAAAACTTATATGGAACAAAAGATATATGAGTGACACAGTCGCCATAATGTACCGGCGTAAGGTCCGCGTTGCGCCGTGTTTAGAACTCAAAGACATCCGCCTGACTTAGGATTTTGCAGGAAATTCTCTTTCACAAGGCTCGGCACTTAAGCCACTATCTATCTCCATAAACAAGCAAGACAATGCAATACGAAACACGTATTTTAACGACTCTGGAAAACTGTAACCTATGCCAAACGCCGCCACGTTGAAAGGGTACAATTCCCGGCGAGCTCCGTTCCCGGAGAACATTTTAGACATTTTATTTACATGTCTTCTTGTTCCCTAGTACGGCCCATGGCGCGTCTGCTAGGTTCAGGGTTACAGATGCTCGTCTTTTGACCCCCACGCATCTATCCCTTACTCACGCTTGATAAAAAGAAGCTGACATCCCGCTCGCACAGGCCGCGACTCTTTGCTTGACTTTTAACCCTTCACGTCATTGTCAGCGCGGACTTCTTCTGTCCCGCACCGCTATATGTATTGTCGTTTCACTCGAACAGGTTATGACATATCGGTCGACATATGACCTGAACATCGTCGGTGGTTCTGTCCTCGTTTATCGTACGTTTTTAAAGATATTTACGTCCTTGTCTCTCGTGTCGCGACCCCTACGACTAGCCACTTGAATAGATTAGGTGTTTTCGTACGAACGTGGTGTGGGTTCAATATTCATTGATAGCCGGTTCGTTGGCATTTAAAATGCAAGAATTGTATGATTATTTCCTTTGCGTTAAAAGTAAATGAAATTTAACAACACAGTTGTATTCACAGATTATGTACTAAGTAAATCCTGTTATTCGAATTTATATGTCCCACTGCTGGACACCTGCATTTCCGCGTGGAGGAGGAGATCCTACACAAGAGGAGTGTGGGTACCGTGTTAAATCATAATAATACCATCGCGCTAGTCCGATGCACATTGGTAGGTAGAAATCCTAGCATCGTCGGAACCTTAGATGCCTTCCAAAGAACGGAGGAGCTCTATAACAAAAGGTTTTGGTCACCTGTCCAAGGTGCAACTATGGCAAAAAGACACGTTCTTTGTTTTTTTTTATCGAAACCTAAACATATGAACTACTAGCCACAAGGCTAAACCTTGAAACTGGCATAAAAACTATGCGTAATATTAAAAATAATGCGCCACAGAATCCTTGCCCATTTTTTTTCTATGACTTGTTCAGTTTCCACCAACGCATTTGCTAATTTAGGTGTGTAAAATATATAATCCTGAAGGAAGTGTATAGCTTTTAAGTACATAGAAATAAAGACGAAAACGCAAAAGCATTCTCGTCCATTTTCCAGCAGTTTCGAACGCTGCCACACCTTGTATTTTCCTTCCTATCTATAAAATAGTGTCTGACCGATAATACATTATCAACAGGCCCCGTAGTTTTTTTCTTAAATACTTATGCAAAATAAATGCAAGTCTAGAAGTAGCTATACTAAAGTACAATGTAACCTCTTAACTCGGGCAACTCCCGTTCGCATCCCTTAAATGAAACTAAAAATAGTTATGTTTTAATTAAAAAATATATATTTTTTTAAATTTTACATAATTTTTTCTACTTAATGTAACGAAGAGCTGAGCTTTTGCATTCGGTTGAGTAGTAAAGAACTTCATCCTTATCAATGAATTAATTTGTTATTTTCCAATAATATTTATGAGTATGTATGTTGCTATTATTTAAACAGTTTAGAAGGACAGAAAAAACATTTGACCGCAAACATATAACAATAAACATTAATACTAAAAGTTCAATGGTGGTTTAATGATCAGTTTGCTTTTATTCGTCAAATAGAATCCATATTAGTCCTAGAGCGTAAACAAGCTAATTTCTTTGAACTAGTTGATAGGTGTGAGTCATCATCATCGTTTTTGTCCACTGCTTGACATAGGACCTCCACAATATCAACGTACATAACTCACCGCTTTCTCAGTAAGTATAAATATCAGAAGACGTTAAAAAATCCCGTGCTGGTCCGGGACACAAAAAGAATGTACCAACTGCTTTTCCGGCCTAGCATGTCGTAAAAGGTGACTAAGGGCGTATTGGGGTCTGTGGTTGTGTAGGCGATGAGCTAGCCACTTGTTACTACCTCAGAGTAAACAGTTTACTCTGAGGTTACTACTCTTTCGTTAAAATGAAAAATGTAATAATAATTTTTAATAGAGGTATTTCTTTTACATTATTGACATATTTGTATTTGACTTATTTGTTTTAATCTATGGAATTACTTGATTAATAATTGATCTTCATTTTGTAATAGATATTTCTGTGAGATTATTGAATTTGATTATTTTTTCATTAATTACATTGAGCAAATTTTTCTATGCCGTGCATAACGGTAGAATATGTATTCCAATATTGTAATTACCACCAACATTATGAATGTACTACCATATTCTATGAAATAAATGATTATCTTATCTTATCTTATCTTTCACGATTTTTCATCTGACCAAACCCAATTTTTGTATGGCTAAATGTGGTCTTAAGGAGACTCTGCCCACCTCTTCGGGGATTACTGGCGTGATTGTATGTATGTATGTATTTTTGCCCAAACGGGAAGAACCCTATAGAACCTACCTAGCCTAAGATAGTTCTAGGCACGAAGCGGGGTGGCTACTCGACCGTCGGCTAGCGGGTTATAATTTTCAGTTAGTAATAGCAGCTGGACCACGATCGAGCGGAGCGTGGCGGCCTCGTAAGTTTTTCTAACACTGACCTGCGGCGATCGCGCCCGTTCGAGAGCTACTGGCCAGAGAGCTGCGAAACTGTGGACGTGTTTTGTTTTTTTTACACTCGCTACAAGACAGCGTTCTCCTACTTGGCCTTTTAAGAGCAACACACTGTGACTAGTGATGTTTCGGGTGCCCATTGATGGCAGTTATGCTTACCATCAGGTGATCAATCTGCTCATTTGCCCTAAACTTTTAAATGAAGCTTTAGTTAGAGGGAGTGGTAGTGAAGGAGATTTTAAGTGTTTATACATCGAGGAGCTCGATGACGTGAGGAGCTCGGCGGTGATGTCGTAGTGTCGACGCCTTGGCTTTCGATATCGAAAACAAAGCTACCTTCGCCATGGTCAGGCCTTGGATGGGTGACCAAAACTTTGTAAATTTAGACTCCTCCATGCTTTGGAAGGCACGTTGACCCTTAGGCGGGCATCGCGAAGGCGGGTTCACAAACAATAGATGTTTCTATTGTGCCTCGTTTCTACGAACATCACTACTTCATCGTTAGAAAATCCTAGACAATCGAGCCATTTTTTATATTTGAGCATTTGAAAAAAAATTTGAAATGCCTACTACGAGTATGTTTGCTAGTTTATGCGCTTTAGGTTAACAGTCATCTAGTACGTTTTGTGGATTTTTTCACCATAACTGGATTAGTCACCTCGTTTGGTGGACCAATGCTCGACTAGGCAGCTCGTACAGACTGGTTAAAACTGCTACCCAATTTTTTATTGTAATTAAACGAAAGAGCCGACTTCTCAGAGTTGCACCCAGTTCAGCTTTAGTGGTGATTGCGCTAAGATTTTTTTATCTAAGAAGAAACAATTTTCTCCATTTTCCGAAAATTTCCAAAGAGTCTACATTAAATGAGCTAGCAATTAAATACCAAACAACGTAACGAGTTCAAAGTTGAAACATAAGATAAATGGATTATATACATTCTAATACAATAAGCTACAAATAAATACCAACATTACTAGATTAGGCCGGGTATTTATGGGACCGCCCTAGTATATAGATGGTAACGAAATTAAAAGCCACCTCCATCCCTTCTTGCTCTGCGAGAAGAAAGCGCGATGTCTACGGCGGCGCGTGCGCGCTCCGTGTTTTTACCGCGATGAATATTTATCGGCCCCTGTGACCATTAGCGTCGCCTACGACCACCACTATTAATTATATTTTATGGACAAATCTCCAATAAAATTTAATTAACTGCGAAGATCGAAACAATATAACCTCAGATCGTAAGGTTACTAGATCCTCTCGAGCACTGTACCCGATAAATGATGTGTATTCAGAGAAAGATCTTAGAACATGACATTCTATGTATTAATATTTTTAATTTACATTATCAAGCAATAAGCAGAAACAAAACAAAAATTTTTTTAGACTACTGGCTAAGTAAAAATAATGCATGTGTAGGACAGGACCTACATGCAATTTTGAAATAGTATCAAAAAGCTACGGAACTTTTGGTAACAAAATAAAAAAATGAATTGTTTTTTGTCACCTCTTTATCACCAAAGTACATCGATAGTAGGCAATGCTTGGAGTACCTAAAAATTTTATTGCCGTTTAATTTATTTGTAGAGAACAAATAAAATACAAATAAGGTTTCACACTTTATTCGGTTAGTAATCATTTTTCATTTATAACTTGAGTGCGTCTGACCACAATCTTACCTCATGGAAATCGACGATACCAGATCAATCGAACGATCGTCGATCGAGAGCATCGATCGACGGTAGAGTCAATTAATCGACGTCGACTAATCCATTTTACCATCGATCCATGTCATCGAGGATCGATCGATTGTTCTGGTAACACCCTAAGCTGGAACACGCAAACTTAACCTGCTTAGTTCACTCTAACCTCCTTATTTGGCGCAAATAACAGCTGTAGTATAAATACTTTTAAAACTATATTTTTTTGGTAGAAGACTCTTTCTTTTGAAGATATTTAAGTATTGACTAGACAAAAAGATGCCATAGAGTCATTAAGAGCGTCTGCGTCTAATCGATTCAGACGCATCATTTGTAAAAGCCATTGACTTATCTTGATGAGGTGACGGACACAGAAACTTCGTCAGGTCAAGTACATTACCCTTTCTTTGACTACGCCGCATCTTTCTTTCTAGTGATAGGTCAACAGTATCACGACTTTCTTGAATTTTGCATGCTCAAGAAGGTTTTAGTAGTGTAAAAAGGCCCGCTTTTTACATTACGTTTTATTCAACATGGACAACTTTTAGTCCAACAATGCAACCTTTAAGCTCAGGACTGATATAAGTAAATAACTTACTATACTCATTAGTGTATTGATAAATATAGAATTTTATACGAAAAAGATGTATACATTTGTTTTGCTTATTTGATAGTTAAACAATACTAGTTTCTTTCAAAAGCTAAACATTATTATAAATATCCGTAAGACCCGTGCCTAATGGTGAACACAGCGGCGCGAGCGCAGGTACACCGCGAGCAGACAGTAACCCGATACACTTTCAGACCAATTGACGTGCTAGACTCGAATCAATTAGACGAGATCTAGAAATGCAGCCATTTTTACACAAACGGCACACTCTTTGATCAATGTAGGTAATTGTTTATCAACATGGAGAAGATAAACAGTAAAGATTGGAGATAGTTTGGATTTAAGAAACATTCATTTAAACTTAATTTACTTTTCTTACCAAATGGCTAAGTTTTACCGTTCTTTTCAAAGCCTAGACTAATAAAACAGACAAAAATTTTACTGGCACAAGTGTATAAACTGCATAGCAAGTAGGTTAGTAAAATATTTAGATATAGAGGTATAATCTTTGAATGCCCACTACAACAACTCTCAAATAACATTGTTGTAAATATCGATTGCTTCACAATAATATCTTCAAACATTCACACCTAGTAACTAGTCCCATTTAAGCAACTAATGCTGCTTGTGTTACGGATACTAGAGGACGGAAATAATATATTTTATAGATAAATACATATAATTATTGAGAATATACATAATATAATACATATATAATGAACATCCAAGACTGGAGAATAAATGTCTGAAAATTTATCACCCAAACACTTGCCTCCACTGGGGATCGAACCCAGGACCTCTAGAGATGGCGACGCCTTGAGACCGTCGTACAGACCACTCGGCCACGGAGGTCGTCTCGGACAATGTTTCCGATGTGTGGCAACAGGCTCGTCCCTTGTTTCATGGGGACTTATAACAGGCGAATGTGTGGATTTAACTCATCTGCCCAGCTGTCGGAGATATGGGCGTGATGATATGTATGTATATATGTGTTTATTCTTGTTACTGTCGAACAAATAGTGTCGACGAATAAATAAATTAATAAATATCTTCAGACATTCACACCTATTAACTATGCAGCTTGAGATACGGATACTAGATGACGGATAAATATATTTAATAGATGAATTCAATAAAATATTCAGATTTTATATAATACGTATATAAACATCTGAGATTCGAGAACAAATGCTTGTATTCGTCACACAAACATCTGCCACCGCGGGGGCTCGAACCCTGAACCTCTCGAGATGGCGACGCATCACACAAACATCTGCCCCCGTCGGGGTTTCAACCCAGAACCTCTCGAGATGGCGACGCCTTGGCGCACAGACCACTCGACCACGGTATCGTACTCAGAAAAATGCAAAATGTCAAATGCTTATACTAGGTATCCAACCACAATGTTTTGGGTAACTATCCCTATAAATATCCACAAATTCCACCTTATAACAGTATCCAAGTTAACAGGCCCGGCGTGTTCGATATGCCTCTTAATTTATAAATTAAAAGGCAAATTGAACCCCGTGAGTGAGAAATCACCTAATGAATATCTAGTGGCAGTTAAATGTAAATATTATTTGCTCGTAAGTTTTGTTCGGTGGTGTGTGAAGATGCTCGCGTGCCGGGGCTTAATGACCTGGTGATTACATATTCAAATTGATACAAACGGTATTTATAATCAACCGTATAAAGGTGTGCAAATGTTATAGTTAGCTACTTTATCAAGAGCAATTACGCCAGTATGCATCCTTCACTGGTTTTAGATCAAGCATGTTTGTAATTAGCTGAAAATAATAATCATTTTTGTTAATTTTTCAGGTACAAATATAATCTTAGCTACAATTCAATACCTGTAGAGTAATTGAAAATAATCGCTAAAATTAACTCTAAATATCATGTTGAAATAACAGTTCTAAATAATGCAAATTCGGCAAATGATTCAAGACCTATAATGTTCAACAAACACATTGATACAGGATTAGTCGCAGTAAATTGAGTATCTCTCGAATCTGTACAAGAATGTGTTCATCTAGGGGTGGATCGTCATCAAGGCAAAAACCACTTCGAGAGAGAAGTCACGAGACACAAGGTTATTTTTAGAATGAGCCCAGTCTTCAATTAGCAGACGTGGATTTTCTGTGCTCGACTGGTCCAACAACCTACAGGTTATCAGTGAGCTAAGGCAAGGGTATCTCTGAAGAAGTTACACAGATCCTACACAGAAGGTAGCTCGCCGAGTGTTGGAGGGTTAAAGTTCGTCTACGATAAAAATGATATTAAAAGGCGATATGAATTTAAAACAAAAAAATTGTATAAAGGTCTGTTCATCCTAACTTATCCGATTTGGTAATATTGGCACTACCTTTTTTGAAATAGCTCCATATAAAATCAACTCATACACAATAGATTTTAGTCTGTAATAAAGATTTATTGTAATAGATGGATAGGAAGTACTATACACGAATTGCAATTTTTGTGAGAGACGGAAAAAAAGACTATAAACAAAGCAAACCGCGGTAAAGCCTTGCCGGCTGGTCTAGTTCGTAAGACTAGTAATGTCCCCTTTTAACCCTGGTGGGGCCGTAAAAACGCCAGTATTAATAAATTTTCCCGAGCAACGAGCGTACAAACAAATTGCAGGTTGCGCGGGCGCCGAGGGGCGTGCTTCGGCCGCATATCTCACGGCACTTCCGTCGCCGTTTACGCCGCATGCGCGGGTTAACTGCTAGTTTTGTCTCCATTGTCCATGGGAAATAGATCTAGCCACCTTTGTTTTTCAGGACCTCGATGGCGCAGTGGTTCGAGCGCCTCGGTTTTCGATATTGAAACCAAAGCTATTTTCCATGGGTGCCCAAATTTTGTCAATTTGAGTATCTCAGTGCTTCAAAATACTCTATACTTCATTAGATTCTGCTTTAGGTAACTCGCTGAGTGGGATCCCAGGTGGTTTAAATGTAAATAACCATTTACCAAACATCCATGACTAATAAAAAAAAGTTCCCGTCGACAAGCCACAACTGTATTACCATGCATTCAAACGTCAACGAAATGAAAATCTCGCCGTACGTCAATGAAAACGAACTATCGTAGAAGAGAAAATAGCAATGCAGTTGGCTAGGGTGCGACAACACCTATGTGCACGCGACCCGTGACCCCCCGGCCATACTGAGTAGGCCCGAAGAAGCGGAACTAATGTCCACTTGCCCACACTACCTTCCAGTTTTGTGCCTTACCGCAATTGTTCCTATGTTATATTTACTTATCTATCTACCCAGAAAATTATAACAAGCCGATGTATGTAAATTATATACACACATCTATTGTGGACAATATTTCCCCGTATACGTTCGTTTGTGATAGGGTACCAGTTTTATTCCATTTAAGGAAAATTCGACCAAATTCCATGTTACTGCACGGGTGGTTCGAACACCAATAGGTATATGTTAAATTTTCATTGGTCGAATCCGCTGTAATGACTGTCAAATGCTAAAGCAAAAGAAATTTTGTCGAATTCGTCCTTAGGCGGGGATCAAATTCTACTTCTACAAAGTCGTGTGCATTATAGGCTAGTTGACTCATCAAAAGTAACGAAAATAATGTTTAATTCTCATAGTATTTGGTACAAGGTTCCGAAATGCGTCATGTAAACAATTACTACGCGTGGTCAAAATCCGTCAAATGCCAGTCGCAACCAATCAAGCATGTCTGTCGGCTGTGGAAACCTGTGTCACGCATGCCTATTGAATTGTGTACCATAATCGTGACCCTGCGGCACAGTTCATTCATAGACCATCATGGCCGAAGGGGTTTTTGAGAGTTAAGCAAGAATGTAATTTAAAATTAATTGAGTCAAAGGTCTCAAAAAAACATTATATTATTTAACAACAACACTTCATGAAACTATTTTTATTTATTTTTATTTTTTTAAATCAATTTTATCGTCCGTCATTTTTATTTTTTCACATTCATATTTCTATTATCGTCATCTTTTTGCAGCGGCAGCGGCAAGTAATAGTTAACGGCAGCTGTAGCGGTAGGCAGCGGTAGCCGAGTTGGACAGACGGAGTGTTACTCGTTCGAGAGGCCGCGGGATCCCACCGCCTGTACCACTGAGTTTGAATAAAACTTATGTACAGTTGATTATGAATATCGCTTGCCTCACATTGTGCCCAGTGCATGGCAACAGGCTCGCCACCTGTTACATGGGGACCTAACATATCTAGCGAAATGTGGGTGTTTAACACCTTGCTTACCCTTTCGGGGAATGAGGTGTGATGATATGTTATGTTGTCATCTTTTTGCCTTGTTCCCAATTCTAACGAGTTTTCATAATGGTAGCCAAACCGAAGCTCAGCAACTTACATTTTCTAACAAAACATCTAAATTCCACACAAAACGCACGTTTCTAAACCTCTATTCATTAAAATCACTTTTCTCCGTTTATCTGTCCCCGTATCTTTCTGTTCCGTGGCTTCCGTAGTAGATGTTGGTGCTGATACAGCGAGGCACGTATCTTAAAACAATTTGTACTTATAATATTCAAAACGTGGTCATTGTGCGGTGACGAGCACAGAGCTCCACGGCGTCATGGGAGACCGCGTATCCGTGAGCCCTAACGATTTACCATAAACCACGGAATGACATAGTTAGGTTAGAAATAAAGAAAAAAGAATAAAGAATTAAGAAAAAGAAAAAAAATGTGTGTGTGTGTGTGTGTTTAATAAAGAATTTTGATTCCTTGCTGATATGATTCATTCTAAATCCGTCTCCTCTAAACTTTACTCCTTCATCTACGCTTTCCGTACGAAGCACGGGCTGTCTAAAACTTCTGTGGTCTCGGATCACAGAAGACACATAAAAAGTTCAACCATCCCAAACTTTTGAAAATAAACTAATTAATTATGGGATTACCTATGCCTATACAGAAATCCGCTGTGGATGAATCTTTTTTTTTTATAATCAATTTCATCGTCAGTTTTATTTCTTCACATTCATATTACTGTTATCGTCACCATTTTGCCTTGTTCTCAATTCTAACGATTTTTTTTTAATTTTATAAAGTTTTATAAAGAAAATAAATAGCACAGCTATCAAAATTATTAACCATATTATTAATGTTATTATAACCATATTGTTTTAATTGACATCGAAGCAGATACAATAAACCACGCTCAGAATAGATTACGAGGCACCCACTTTTAAAAGTAGGGAAGAGCAATACATTTTAGGGTAAGGTATTAAATTAATTAGTTCCTGTATAGTTATGACAACCTGGTATTTTTTTGGAAATTTAGATAGTATACTTACTTCTGCGACTGTTGAGGTGGATGTAGTTACCAAAATTATAGGAACATATCAGGGGAGTATTCTATATAAAGCGAATACCACTCACTGATTAATCACGAAATCTGACTTTAGTGTTTTTTAGATTGTTGATAAAAGAAATAATAAATAAATATCTTCAGACATTCACACCTATCAACTGGCCCATACTAGACAACTAATGCCTGTGTTATGGATACCAGATGACGGACAAATATATTTAATAGATAAATACATATAAATATTCAGAATATAATATTCATATATAAACATCCAAGACTGGAGAACAAATGCCTGTTCACACAAACATTTGCCCCCGCCGGGGATCGAACCCAGAACCTCTCGAGATGTCGACGCCTTGAGACCGGCGAACAGACCACTCGACCACGGAGGTTGTCAATATAGATAGTTTCAGTGTATCCATCTCCATTCAAAAGTTAACCATAGGTCCGCTTCGAGGAATACCTTTAGATTTCATATACATATTTTGGGTTGCACCAGCATAGTCCTTTCATTCATATTCTTTAATGTTTCTCTCAATATTGGGACATAATCTCAGAGTAATCAAGAACATATAATAGATTCGGGATGAAAAAAGTGCCAGTGGTGGTGGAGGTAGATTGAATTCTCCTTTTGCAGCACAGGTCTGATTGAAAGTCGTATAATACAATACAGAATAAATATCTTAAAATGTCTTCAAACATTCACACCCATCAACTAGCCCCATTTTAAGCAACTAATGCTGCTTGTGTTGCGGACACTAGATGACGGATAAATATATTAAATATATAATAGATAGACATATTAATATTCTGAATATATATAAATACATATAAACATCCAAATAATAAATAAATTACTAAAAATTCATCACTCAAACATTTGCTCGAACCCAGAACCTCTCGAGATGGCAAAGCCTTGAGACTGGCGTACAGACCACTCGACCACAGAGGTCATCAAATATTTATAGAATATACAAAAATTACTCCAGATAAATTCCCATACATTAATTATAAGAAAAAATCCATTCGAATTTAGTTTTGTTTTCGCATTAATCTGTACGATGAAAAAAGTAACCTGCAGACCTTATGTCAGCAGTAAACGATCAACACTCGTCTAAACAAACATCGTCTGTTGTAACATAACGAAGAATTTGCGACAAATGTATATTTGCAAACAAGCCATAATCAGAGAGTGCTCTTGTTTTGTGCTTGAGAAAACCGGACGGGCCTCAGTTCTCACGCTGGGTGCTGAGCCAATGGTTACGACACAGAATGATGTCAGATGTCCTATGAAATATAGCCGAACAAGAGATTTATCGCCTTTGCACCAAAAGTTCTAAAGGAACTATAAACTGTAATTAACCTATTGCTCTTTAAATGACGTTTGATTCAAAATTCACATGAACTCTTCACTAAAGAGGAAGGGAACAATATTTAGCCTAGTATCGTACGCATTCTTGTAGCTATTTATTATTGAGACATTGGCAAGAGCTTCATCGCCTTAGATTCATCAAAAACCTTAAAGGAACAGTAAGCAAAAATAATAATATACCTATTGCACTGTAAATGATACAATTTACATCGTCATCATCACCATCACGAACGATAATAACTGTTTAACGTGCCTTCGGAAGCACCTAGGGACGCAACATCACAAAGTGTTGGTCACCCATCCAAGTGCCGACCATTGCGAACGCAACTATGCGAAAGTAAATATGTAAAATTCACGTTAATACCAAATAGGCATCGAACTTAAAATTAACCTTTTTAACCTGAAGTAACGTGTCGTACGCATCCTTTTATCTATTATACAAAAGTACAAACAAACGTTCAATAGCAAAGAAAAACATCAACGTAACAATAAAAAAATTGCTTATTAAAACAGCGAGACAAATCACCAACGAGACACGCATATTTGTAACAGACACGAACGACAAAAAGTTGTATCTTAGCCGTCCCATGTGGAAAACACTTTTTTCTACTCACTGTCCCCGTGATATATGCACTTATGCAATTTGCGAGTAATTGCTCTAAGGGTAGTGTTTTAGAAAAGTACACGCTTCCTGCAATACAAATGGGAATATTGCACGTATGTTTTTCACTGCCAGCGACGTTATAATAACTAATATTTGTTTTTACATAAAAAAATTTCTGTAATTTTATGAACACTACTTATTTGTGGGGATTGTATCGTAAAAAAGCTTTATATCTGCGTATTTTACTATTGTACTATGGGTCGTTCTAGCTTTCTTTATTCAGCGTTTCGGTTGACTGGTTTACTGGTTATTTCCATAAAAAAATATAATTAGCATCATATATACACATTGCAATGAGAATACATTAAAGCCATATTAGTTGTCAGTATCAAACATCTTATACCAAGCCATATAAATAAACGAATCACATTTATCTACAAGAAATAATGAAATCACACACTCAATAAATGAAAACAACGTCGTATGTAGAACTACGAGTATATAACACGGAATACTTAAGCTGTAATTACGGTATCCATATAACGGATTATACTTAATTACCGTGAATTTAAATTAGAAGAGAGAAAATTCTAAGAGCATGCTAACTTTACGGTCGTAGGCCGAGCTCGGTGAAGCGTGGACGGTGGAAATAAATAGACAATAATTTACGAGATATACTCGTAGGTACCTAATTAATTTCACATAAAATATCTGTAATACACACGGAACCTACATGCACTACCCAAATATCTAGATTGAGGATGTGTATGTTTCTGTATATTTTGTAATGGCTAAGTGATCAGTAACTCGCCCTACTTTTTCAAGAGTATGTGTATCAGTGAGCGCAAAATATATTTATTTATTTTATCAATAAATTGAGGCAATTGAACACACGGCACGGTAAGAAGTTGTTATTAGTGGTAAGATGCCAACCCTTAAATTTTTGTATAAATCACTTGTGTCAAAAATAAAATATATGAATATTTAAAAATTCGGTCTTACAATTTCATTCAAAGCTTATAAAGAAAATACAATAAAATCTAGTAAAATCATACTCAGTGACTACATACTAAATGCCTTACTTATACGAGTATAAATAACCACTTGGGTAATAGCTCTTGATAGGACTTAATAGACCAAAATCCTTTACTATTTCACGCTTCATATCCATCGTGCTACTGCCGTTACACCGAACGCCTCGACTCCCATAAGGCCCCGTTCTGGACAGGAGCGGGCGGAGCGTGCGACGATGCGCGAGCTTTGATCAAAGTGGACAGATTTGTATGAAACCGCCCGAAGCATCCAGCTCTGCCGCCCTTTAAGCTCTCCCTGCTAACGGGAATACTAAGCCTACCAAGGAGAAATTCTTCAGTATCTCGCCACTACAGGCTAGAGGACCCACCAAAGTTCTCGCCGTCTCCAAAACATTAAACTGCAGAAGACAACTGCGGCGATTTAAAAAAAAATACCTCATACTAACTTACACTAACCGTAGTAGAATACGGCTAGCGCTCTGGGTTAGAGTGAAGGAGGAGGACCCTGCCATAATGTGAGAAAGAAAGGAAAGCCAGACAGACTGGCGCCGTAACGCGCTACGTAACGAAACGGTTTACCGGTAGTTTGCCGGTTTAGCGGTAGCCCTCCAGTAAGAAGTTATCACTTCAAAAACCCGCAACAATAGCACGCGCGGGCGCCGCCCGCTACCGTTCAAAACGAAGCCTCTACCCGACACGGCGACGGTACGGTGCCGACACGACTGCGCACCAACACTTAGTAATCATAACTTGTATCAAAGTTAAGTACGTTATTGCCCAAATTGTTGCCGGCTACTGATTTCAGAGATGATGAGAGGGTACTAAGTGGGTTTTGAGATGGGCTACGTTTTCTTTTAAGTCAGTGGTTTTGAGGAATTTGTTTGATATATGGTACTGGGTTGTATTTTACTGGTGCTATTGTTTGGAATAAAGAAAAATTTTAGTTATTTCAAATTCAGGGCATTCCGTTAATCAAAAATGATTTTTAAAAAATTTAAATACACTGACATGACGTTGAGCATTAGTAAGTCTATGTTTTGTTTTTACTAAGAGGCGACACGGGCGAAACTCGCGCGCGCGTTGTTCACAGAGCTAAGAACATTCAAAAGTTGATATTTATTTTTGAATGTCAAATTAATAAAAGTCATAGAACAAATATTGTTATCTATGATGTTAAAATGTTTAAATTAAAAATAACCCTGTATATAATAAGAATATTCTATCTGTTACCCAAAATCTCATACCACAGGCCTTACGAATAAGGTCACTGGGCTTTACTACTTAACTATATCTGTCGAAATAAAGTACAAATTTAAGAACACTGCATTTATGGTAGCTATAGGTATGGCAATGTGAGTAAACGGTAAAAGAAAATGAGGTACGGAACCAGCGATACATCACGAACGTGTCAAAATAAATGATACCAAAGGCGATAGAGTTAGCTGTTAAATATCTATTGCCAGCAAAGTGTTAGACATATTATTAAGTAGTGTAATTTGATGTTGTTATAATGATTAAAAGCCGAAGATGTCACATTAAACCACATAAATTATAGTTAAATGATTTATGTGACTGTGTGCATTGATTTTGATTTTGAAAAGCACTATTGGTTTTGCTAAGAATTTTTAGATTAATATTTCCATTTGAGAGAATGTATTCATATGGTTTTAAAAAAACATCAAAAAGTTTGCCGAGCTTACTTGCCAGATTCTTCTCTTCTTCTCAATGAAGATGAGTGTGCAAAATATGAGGAGCGCCTTCTGGTAATGGTTTAACTCAGAAAATCTTGCAGATTATGATTCTGAATGTTGCCAGGAGATTTCTTGGTCCATTTTTTTATTCGATTCGGGATATTGAATAAATTGGCAGTAAATCGATTTGGAACTTAGTACTAACTTTCATTTAATAGTAACTTTCATTCAGTTAAAAAATCCCTAGTCAATGGATTCAACGGTGTAACACACATAGAAGGCATTGGAAGGTCACACAAGGAAACATAACGCGTATAGCTTCTATGTTTAAAAAAAATATTTTAAACAGACTTAAATTTGGAACTAGGCGCCAAAGCAACTTTTATTTGGCAAGTTCAAACACCATTTTGTTTCAATAAAAAAATAATTGTGTGATTTTTGTATTTTGATTGACTTATCATAAGGTGTGCTTAAATTTGTTTGAAATTCTAACATTATGATAATTTTGATTTCGTTTAAAATTGTACCTAATCTCACCCTATACACAAGAAAAATGTACACAATAACGTTATTATTTAGATTACTTGATTAACTTAATTAAAATTTCATTTAAAAATGTAATTTCGTCTTTTTAACGAGAAAAACTAACGTGCGTTACCCTTATGCGATGTCAACTAACAACGAAATATAAAAAATCTTGTTATGGTCCCAATTTACTTGTCACGATTCATATTTGGCCCAAAATGATGAAATAACGAGAGTATTAAATCTAATTTAATTGGCAGTGTCTAACAAGGTGTATACGGTCGTGTGCATTCGTTTTAGTTAAATGACACTTTTTGGTAATTTTGTTTCAGTACACTATTATGAAGGAAACGAATCGTGTCAATTTAATTCATGAAAAGATTTAAAAATACATATATTTAAAATAATTGCCGTCTACCCGTGTTTATTTATTTTATTTAATCAAATGTTAAAATTAACATAGGAAAGAAAGAAAGAAAAACATTTATTCGTGCAGTCACAAGTAGAGAAAATTAATTAACATACTAAGGCCCACTTGCGCAGTCTAGAGTTAGCACCTAACCCTGGGGCAAATATATGAACAAACCCTGGGTTAGGCGCTAACTCTTGATCGTGCAATTGGGCCTAAGAGATTTTGGCCTGTTAACTCGTTGGTCCCGGTCGCTATTGCATGCGTACTACCCACCCACCAACCCTCATTGGATCAGCGTAGTAGTGTTTCGGCCCATGAGTCTCCATGAGTTTGTAAAATAATTTTCCACTGACTGTATTATATCTTAATGCTCTAGTATACTTATTTGCGACTTAAAATCTCCTCAGCTCAAAGTGATTTAAAGGTGATATACTCTTAAATCACTTTGACTTGCTACAAACGACCGGAAACAACCCATAGTTAAGCACGGGTCGCTGCGCACGCGCTTGATATTTTTTTATTGACCTCTAATAACTGCGGGCTTGAACACATTAAATAAGGGTGAAAATGTACTGGAATATTTAGAAAAAGCACTTAAATATTCTTAATTCAAGAATAGTTTATTTACTTTTCACACATATACCTCATTAAGAATTTCATACGTCCACAAAGAATAAATTGACAAAGGAAGAAAAAATTAAAACAATTTAACGTTGATTTAAGTGAACTGTTACTTTCGCTGCAGGTTACCTACTAATTTTATTTACCTATACTGTATTTTATTTCAAAATAAGTGCTATTTGATATAAAAGGTATCATAATATTATAGAAAGCTTGCGCGAAAAGGAAGCAATTATTTTTAACGCTATGTCAATAGTGTTACGCGCTGTTGGCAGACCAAGCAAAGAGCAACCCACGTAATTATGCTAAGAAACCCATAGAAAAATACTTACACTTGTTTTTTAATACCTGCCATAAACACAGAACAATAACGCACAAGTCTATAGTTACTTTTTTCTACTAAATGATTTTCAAACTCGATGTTTTTACCCTCGTTCACGGGTTACGGGATGTAATCACCTGTAACTGATAAATATTAATTAAATAATCACAGTAGTTTCCGGGAGAAAAACGCCAATAAAAACTTGGTACGGTATCGTAAAAAGTTATTATAAGGCGCATCACTCATACGTCATATACGATGTAGGCAGGGGGACAGGGGCATATATTCAATATCATATTTTTACATCACAAATACTTTAAACAAACCGCATATTAAGCGTGCATTTATGGCATAATGAATTAGATATTGTTGTTAGTTATTAAAAATAACAGCGAATGATGTTGAGGAATATTAAAAATATTTACTTTGAAATTCAATAAAAAAAATACGTTTCTCAGTTTTTGCATACCTGAAAAAAGTTGATAGATATAATTGTGATACCTTATTTAATGCTGCACTTCTGTTAAAGGTAGGTAATCATTTCTATAATACAATTTTTTACACAATAATACAATAAAATTATTACAGAGCAACAATACAAATTGAATGTCATGAAAAGGATATTGTTCCTTTTATTCTTTAAGTCCTCCCTTATATACCTACTACGAGTATTTTATTAAATTGTCGTTGTTTACAGAGCAACAATACAAAGCATCTAGTTTATTGAATGTCATGAAAAGGATATTGTTCCTTTTATTCTTTAAGCCCTCCCTTATATACCTACTACGAGTATTTTATTAAATTGTCGTTAATGTAGTTTGATAATAATTCATTATCCATTTCACATGAAGACCTGTAATTATTCTTTTTATTCATTATCATAGGTAGATTACCTTACCGGCTGTTTACCTGATGTCAGAGTGTCTCTTTAACCGCGGCGGTAAATATCCTGTCCCCTGCACTAGCTGGCCGCCGGGCGCGTGCAGCGCGCGTGCCACACGACCAATTACATTTCTTCGCCTTTATTACACGATGCTCATTAGAGTTGAGCGAGGATTCATATGGTTATGGATATGAAACAAGTTATCATTTTGTTTTATGAGAGTAAGGTCATATTAAACATTCTAGGCGTCTCTTTTACACCCAAAAGATTCTCGAATTTATGCAGGATCTGAGACTAAACGAAACTAAAATCATCACAGGTAGGTTTACAAAGGTTGATCAGTAGAATGGGTTGATCGCTGTAGTTTAAAGGACAACCCAGAATTAAAATAAAATTGTACCATCTTAACATATTATTATTGACCGATTTCAGTATTGTTTTCTTCACGATTCTGTAGAAAAAGGTCAACTGAAACATCCACTTATGTGTAAAGTTATTTTAGATAATTATTCTTCTTATTCTTTCTTAATTATGCAATCATTATGCAAATAATTGAGTACCACTGCGCGAAGTTGCGTTTAGTAACTCAATCTATTAGTTATTCCTTAGTATGCATAGTATATTTCACAGACCAAAGAATAATATGTTTAGGCAGAAAATATATCCATACTGACCACAACCACGTAATAAATCTGCCTCCATCAGATGTAATAATAACAAAAGAAAAATATTACCAGGAAAAATACACATAATAACTATAAACTAGGCCAAGTCCTGTCCAGTGGGTGAAAATAAAGATTCCTGGCCAAACGAGAACACAACATCGTTTTGTGTGTGTGTGTGTGTGTGTGTGTGTGTGGTGTGTGTGTGTGTGTGTGTATGTGTGTGTGTGTATGTGTACTATTCTAAGCGGTTCAGCAGGTAATCCCCATCAACTCTTCATCAACATCAACACCCCTGGATCCTATTTGCTTATTTTATATTCAGAGATTCTAAAGAGAAATGCACGTAGGTAAGAATAGTAAAAGCCCGAGTCCATATGTTCGCACATCAATGGAGCCGGTTGAGTAGAGTCAGCGAAGTGCGTCGGCCGCTCGCCGCTGCCGCTGGGTCAGCTGTTTTTGCTAGCCGCGCCCGCCGACTCCGCACGCTTCTGCGCGATACAAATTAATAGTCCGCCTCGTCACTGTTCGCCTCCGATTTTCTTTTTTGCTGTAATTATAATTACTAGCAGGAATCGCATTTCCGTTATAGTTAAGACTTAAATTTATAATAAGTTCAATTTACGTGCGACCTTACTTTTTGTATCACCATTACACAAAGTTATGTAATACTTCTTTAAATTTTCGATCGTGTCGCATCGAAACGCATCGAAGTCCTAAAAACCTATTATCGATGATGCGTTTGTATGAATTAACGCAATGACAGCGCAAAGCATTTTCCCTCAAATCAGAAGCGACATCAAGCCGTAAAATGTAAACAGGACAAATCAGTTCTAAATAGAAGAGTCTCTTATAATTCCACAGATTATTATTTGTGCTGGTTACGCTTGCATCAGTAATGAGGCGGCAATAAAATTAAATATTCATTATAAGTATTTATTGTTTATAAGAGGGATCTCCCCTAATACAGGTTTTATAAACTTACTAGCTGTTGCCCGCGACTTCGTTCGCCGTTACTGGTTATTTAACTACTCCACGATAACCCTTTAATTTTTCGGAATAAAAAGTATCTAAGCTGTTGACCAGGGATATTAGGTATCACCATGCAAATTTTTATTGAAATCGGTCCATGCATTTCGGAGATTAGCCCGTGCATCAGACAAATAGACGAATAGACAGAGAAACAAAAAATATTTTTTTTTTGTATTTTGCCTCTTTCTACATCTTTCTGACTTGATTTTAAGCATTTTTTTCTATGTACAGACATTCGACCTCTACAGTTTTATTATATGTATAGATAAAAGAGTTACAATGTGTGGGCCATTTTACCAACTTCTTGTTGTTTTTAATAAAGACATTTTGATTTTGATTGATATAAATAAAACCATGTTGTTCTAAACCTAACAGACCGCGACTCGGTAAACGTAGACCGGCTGGAGTGGGCTGGATGAGAATGGCCGAAAATCGAGAGCGGTGGCGTGCATTAGAGCCACGTTCAACACAGAGCAATTCGAATAGTTGACAGTCAGGCTCAGAGTAAACAGAACTGGAGTAGCCATTAGTCAATTTCTCAAACATTTTTTTCTGCCATTTCTTGCGGGGGGTGAGGTTACCACTACACTCAAAGCCAGCACACATAAACAATAACGTTTACCGTTTTTACAAATGCACACATGCATAATTCGACACACAAATTTAAATTTCACGCACACATATGCTTAAAATAGTCACGTGGGGTGTGCGTTTTGACAACGTCACAGCCGCACTCCCCACGAGACTAGCGTTCGAAATTTGAAATCGTAGAATTCTAAAACATGAAATAATGAAGTAAATAATCATGAAATCACAACAAAAAACAGCACAGGCAGGCATTTTTGCGGAAGCTCTGTTCGCCGCAACGTTTAAATGTTATGGCTGTCAAAATGGCGGCTCAACTAGTTTTATTAAACGTGCAAGCATCCGATGCTTGTGCATTTGGCAGAGGGGAATGTTAGACAAAGGCTAATCCAGTTCTGTTTACTCTGAGCAGTCAGGCCATTTTAAGTCGGCTTGACCCCTTGGCGTTGCGTAGAGATGTAGCCTCATTATGCATCCTTTATCGCATTTATTATGGGGAGTGTTCCGAGGAATGGTTCAGTTTGATACCTGCCGCCAATTTTCGTCATCGTCGCGACATGACATCCACTCCCATCGTCTGGATGCTTGGTTGTATTCCAATGTGCGCTTCTCCAGGAACTTCCTACCCCGCACAACTAAACTGTGGAATGAGTTGTCGAGGTATTTCCGGGCCAGTATGACATGAAAACCTTCAAGAAAAGAGCGCCCACTTAAAAGGCCGGCAACGCACTTGTGACCTCAGTGGTGTTGCAAGTGTCTATGGGCGGCGGCAGTTGCATTAAGTGACCTGTCTGCTCGCTTGCCCCCTATTTCGTAAAAAAAGGCCTATGTCCAGCAATGGATGGGAGTTGGTTGGCTCATGGCCGCATAAAAATTAAAATGGTTATATTTATCAGTCATCCGCCCTCAATTTAAACCCCAGTCACGGTCCCAGAACTTAACCAAGCTGCTCTTCTTTGGTCGTTTAAATAACAATGTTGGCTTAATTAACCTCAGCAATAACGCACGTATAAGTAAGGCGCCCTTCCCGGATGCCCGGCCCGTATTTATCTTCGGGTCGCCGCGTTTCATACAATAATTTTTGTCAACCGCCAATTAGACGCATATACCCATTTTGTTTGTTTGTCGTATTGTTTTGGTCTGAGATTTAATTACGCGTAACTTTTTTTCAACTGCTCACTTTAGTCGTGTGGTAGCGGTTCATTAAATAATACTACCAACCCATCTCTTCTCTTGGGTGTCGTAAAACGCGACTAATGGACTTAGAACTGCACAACCTCCAATAGCTTAACGCGGCGACAGGCTCACCACCTGTCACGCTGAGTGCAGACACTGCTTGGTGAAACGCGGACTAAAGCAATGGACTGATTTTCCGGTGGTTTTGCCTCGTCTCTGACTAACATTTAGGGGATAATAATCGTGATTATATGTATTTATGGTGGTAAGTAGCTACAGACACGGAGAATACTCATGATTATCTTGAGAGGTAGAGATAGATGTAATAAAATGTATTATTCGAAATTTTAAGAATCCAACTGGGCTAGTACCACCATCTTCCGAAGCTAAAACCACTATTTTGTAGTGATGTGCACAGTAAGGTCATTCAGAAGGGAAGATACCATTATTTTGGAAACATAAGCGGTCTCGTATTGTGTCAACAATAATGTTTTATCGTAATATTTATAAGCTTCCTATAGGCATAGTAACCTAGGAGTATTATTACCATTTAACTATTCAAATTGCACAAAACGAGACACAATTGAAACATCTATTGTTTGCGAGCACCGGTGTTCGCGGTGCCCGCCAGGAGGTTGAGGTTAGTTTCATAAGTACACAGCGCCGGCCACGCATGTGCGCATACAATTACACGGAGCTACTAATATCTAATCATATTTACTAATATGTAAGAGTCGCTGGCGCTGTTGGCTAGCGCTGGTAGCCAGCGTACCTATGAAACGTCCCTAAGTCGGAACACGGCAAATTGCAGAAGTAAAGATCAAAGTAGGCGATTTCTTGAGCGAGTTTATTTTGTTTATTCACTCATGCGATCCTATATACATACTTTCTTCTTTTTACCTGTCGTTATTCATAAAGAAGAAAAATATATATTTTTATTTGTTATACAAGAGTCCAAAGTAGCTTTGTATCCACGTGATCAATTTTGATGACCGAGCAAGCGCAGGATTCTAAAATTGAATCACTCTCTTCTTTATCAGATTTATATCTTCTAACCGTAGCTAAATTAGACTTAACTGTTAATATTTGGTCTCACTTATGTTTAATTACGTGCAACAACATCATAAAACTGTCAAACCTAATCCATTGTAGGTTCGGTGCTCGGCTTAGCTAGCGTGTCGGGAGGGACAATTTCATTCTCTAAATGTTCCTGGAACCTCGTTAAGCTTTGCTTATGTGAAGATAATCTCTTAATTTGTTCGAGTTTCCGACGCGTGCGCAAGTGCACAGTAAAATGCATTTTTTATCATCTCCAGCTAAAACGGTTTATCAACAGCTATTTCTCCAACGATTGATAGTTCAGTTAATTGACATTCGTATGTAAAAAAAATCCTATTCCTTCACTTGTGACCAGTAATTGTCAGGTTGGAATTAAAAAATGGATTTATGAGAACCATCTTTTATATTAATACGTCAAGTTCTTATGCTCATGCTCATCTAGAAAATATGTGATATCTCACCGGACAGAAAGCTTCAATAAACAATGTTCAAAAACGCATTCCGCATGAAATAAACAAGACTCTCCTATAAATCAAGCAATGTTTATTGTCAATTAAGAATAATCTAGTTATTAGACCACGAGTAAGTTAAAATTCAACAGTGTAAGTCAAAAAAGTTTTTTGTAAATTACAACATCTAGTTTTGCATAAAGCTAACAAGATGGCTTTTTATAGAACAGTCAGGATCAAAAGTAGGTGACCATTAAAGTACCTTGTTGTATTAAATATTCGAAGCAAATGACATAATCTGTATAGGAAAATTGATGGGCTATTCAGATCCTGACTGTACCTTATAAAGTTAGGTATAGTTTTTTCGTATCATCTTCATCAAACACTTAGCTATTACACGGATCTTTGTAAAGAGTGATAATTCATTGTAAACCATACTAATATTATAAATCTGTCTGTCTGTCTTGCTTTCACGTCAAAACAATCGAACTGCTTCAATTGAAATTTGGTACACAGTTAAAGACCCTGAGAAAGGACATAGACTACATTTGTATCCCGATATTCCCATGGGAAATCGAGGTTATCAATATCTGCTCGACCGAGTATTATGTGACATATTCCCTCAAAATGTAATTTCATTTCGAATTTTAAAATTTCTCAACAACAGAGATTTATCACGATGACAACAATTAATCAGAAGACACTGACAAGAAATGTAATTTTCATTATTTTAATAATTAGTTCAACTATTAACAATCAACATTTTGCTAATACTAATTAGATGTGAGATTGTAATGTTGAGCACTTTATAAAAAAACAACGCAATGTTAATTGTAAACTTTTATCTTAACTGTGTGACTTTTATCTTTCGACGACCTCCGTGGTCGAGTGGTCTGTACGCCGGTCTAAAGGCGTCGCCATCTCGAGAGGTCCTGGGTTCGATCCCCAGTGGAGGCAAGTGTTTGGGTGATGAATTTTCAGACATTTGTTCTCCAGTCTTGGATGTTCATTTTATGTATTATATTATGCATATTCTGAATAATTATATGTCTATTTATCTATCTATTAAATATATTTGTCCGTCATCTAGTATCCGTAACACAAGCAGCATTTAGTTGCTTAAAATGGAACTAGTTGATAGGTGTGAATGTCTCCGTCTCCGACTTCAGCCAATATATGTCCCACTGCTGGGCACAGGCCTTCCTCATGGAGAAACACATGAGGAGTATGGGCCGTAACACCACCACGCTGGCCCAATGCGGGTTTGTGGGTAGAAACGGTCGCAACTACGACCGGGACCATCGGCTTAACGTGCCTTCCGAAGCACGGAGGAGCTCGAGATCACAAAGTTTTGGTCACCCATCCACGGCCTGACCATGGCGATGTTAGCTTTGTTTTCGATCGAAAGCCAAAACGCCACCGAGCTGAGGATATTTTTTTTTTTTTATATTATCTGCGTTAAATCAATAGCTACGCGAACGACATCGCGGGCACAGCTAGTAATGAATAAGGCGCGTATGAAGTGTATATTGGTCTTAAGCAATTCTTACTCTTTAAGCTTTTCAATTCATCCACAAAGACCGCTGTAAACTGCTGACATTTCACAATACCATCAGAAGCCAAACCAACACTTTATTGGCTGCTAACCAAATGCAACCACCATGAGTTGTAAGGAGGTGTACACACGAAGAAACTTTTGTGCGGTTTAATTTAATTCTTAACTGTGTTATACCGGAAAATATATAATATTTTATAATATTCTCAGAAACTCACACACACACACACACTAGTCCTATTTTCTAATTGCTGCTTGTGTTACGGATAAATATATTTAATAGGTAAATAATATAATTATTCAGAATATACATAATATAATACATATATACTGAACATCCAAGACTGGAGAACAAGTGCTTGAAAATTTATCACCCAAAATCTTGCGCCCACCGGGATCGAACGAAGGACCTCTCGTGATGGTGACGCCTTGAGAGCGGCGTACAGACTGATCGATACCTAGACAACTATGTAGCTATATGGATATAGATACAATTTTTGATGGAGAAATTCATTTACACATCCTGTAGCATTGGGGAAAGCGCTGCTCGGATATTTATATATTTATTCTTCTTGCACAAAAGTATAATGGCGGACATAATGCCATAGGGCATTCTCTACCAGTCAACCGGAAAGCAAAGTGAGGATAGCTAGAATGACGGTGCAAAACAGTCAAAGAAAAGGACAAAAAAAACAATATAAAGACAAAAATTGTAGAAATATGATGAGAGGGAACACCTACTGATCGAGACAGAACATTGGCTCATGCTATTGTATGGGAGTTTGGCATCCATCGTGATCAGCCTAGGTACGTCCCACTGCTGGGACAGGCCTTCCCCATGGAGAAACACATGAGGAGTATGGGCCGTAACACCACCACGCTGGCCTAATGCGGATTGGTGGGTAAAAACGGTCACAAATGCGACCGGGACCAACGGCTTAACGTGCCTTCCGAAGCACGGAGGAGCTCGAGATCACAAAGTCTTGGTCACCCATCCACGGCCTGACCATGGCGAAGGTAGCTTTGTTTTCGATCGAAGCCAAAGCGTACTGACCACTACGCCACCGAGCTCCTCTGGCTTGGCATCCATATATAGTACAAAATTCTTGGATACCACTGTTGACGCACGAAGTGTCACGTGACTTTTATTAAGAAGAAAATAAAGCTGTCGTGTTCTACATTGCTCCATTCACATTATTATTTTCTACATTTGTGGCGACCGTGACAGAAACCGAACGACAATCTTTGGATAAGCCTAATCCAGTAATGGTTTCGAAGGTTCGTCATCAGTATATATTATGCATGTTGAAGTGAAATATCCCGTTCACTAATCTGTAAATGATAGGATGTTTATTAGTCAATATAGGTGTCTTAATAACCACTGTAAGGTTTGTGATATAAAATATACATTCATAGAAACATTAGAGAGCCATGGCTACTCGTAAAAACGCTTGCATCCATCAGAAATTCCTCTGCTTAGACAAGTGTGTATCAGTCATACATTTTGATAAGTAATAGGTCTTTACCTATGAAATTGCCGTTTTTTTTCTCTTTTAGTATTTTGTCTTTAATTATTATGGTTTATATAATAATTAAAGTATAATTCCCTTCTCTAAAAATAGACCATATTTTTGAGCTCTTTTGATTTGTTTTTATAATTTGTTGTAAGTTTAATCGTGTTAAAATTAGAAACGAAGACATATTTTTTAAGTGCTTCCCGAATACATCATTTGATTTGCATTCACTTAAAAACAATGAATAATTTTTATGAAGACTGTTATCACACGTAATGCTAAAGCTTGTATAATGATACATGCCAAATTTCATTACCTTTGGATTTGTCGTTGTGAAGAAAACTGAAAAAATCTTAGTATGAAAAATGTAGAGTTCCCCAAAATATCCATACAAAACGGCAATTTCATAGGTAAAGACCTAATATCTAAGCGCGTGTGTACCCGCCGTTGCACGCATTTTATTGTGGGCATGCGGCTGGCAGCCCATGGTCGTAAACCATACATTCAATTATTATCATCCCCAGAGCCTTCACACCCGGTAATTGGAGGACGCCTCAACACTTACTATGCGGTAGGGTTACCACGACGACGACTGGAGATGAATAATTCCACGATACTCGCTAGAGGAAACATTACGCAATTCTTTCCTTTTAAAAAAAGAATCAGAATTAGGGTCAGCGCAGACTGAGAGGATAATCCTCGCGAAGACTCGGGCATTTTCGTAACGGTTCGCGAATGTATGCAGTATGCGCTCGCGTACCTTCAAGGACACGCGAGCATTTTTTGTCAGGTTCAAGCATAGAATAGATGTTAAGAAGCGAAGCGGCTGTCAGTGATGTGTGGGTTCAAGTGATGAAATGTTTTATATTATTATTATGTTTTATTTTCGAGTGCCTTATAAAAATTCTCTCGGCGGCGCCGGCGCTCCTCTGTCTACGCTGAGCCTTAGTGTTGTTACAAGGTTAGCAACGTCCCAAGGGACAATTTAATTTTTTTTAATATGTGCATTATTCAAAATAAAGGACAATGTTCCTGGTATTAAAAAGTATTTTAAAGAATGGATAGACTTGTGATATACAAAGTTAGTTCATACTCCGGTTAATTGCCCACTGACCACTACACCACAAAAGCCAATCAAATTCTGTAAATTAATTAATGTTAGATTGAATTGTGACGAAAAATATCAACGTAGAAAGAAAATTTTACTGAAATACACGCAGAGACAAAGGTACACATTAGATTTTTATTCCAATTAACGCGAATTGGTATTGAACTACATAGGGAAGGTCTTTCTGCTAACCTATTTCTATCGAATACCTCACTACCATGAGGGTATTTCTTTTAGCCACTATTTGTTATGGGATAGGTTTTTTTGATGAAAATGAATTGATCCAAACCATTTGCGTCTTAGAACACAATTTAAGGAGCTATACCTTTGTCTAATTTTTGCCTAAATCATCAAGATACAGCGTGTAAAAGTTGTTTATTAAAAAAAATATAAAAATACATATATTGGGTCCTTACCTATGAAATTGGTGTTTTTATTCTGTCTTAGTATTTTTTCTGTAACTATTAAGATTCAGAGTATTCCTAAAAAATAATTACCTCGTCTAAAAATAGACTATATTTTTGAGCTCTTTTGATTTGTTTTTATAATTTGTTGTAAGTTTAATTGTGTTAAAATTGGACACGGAGACAACTCTTTTTAAGTGTCTCCCGAATACATCATTTTATTTGCATTCACTTAAAAACGATAAATAATTTTTACGAAGTGTGATATTACACATATTACTAAAGCTTGTCTAATGATACATGCCAAATATTATTATCTCTGGATTTGTCGTTGTGAAGAAAACTGATAAAATGTTAGTATGGAAAATGCAGAATTCCCCAAAATCTCCATACAAAACACCAATTTCATAAGTAAGGTAAGGACCTAATATTTTATTCCAGAAGCTTTCTAAATCTAAAAGTAAAAATAAAGATTCACTCAAAATAGTAGTCACCCTATATGAATAACACTTGAATATAATGACCATCCACAATTGGACGGAGGCCGAGGTTACTCGAAAACTGAGCACAATGAAGTAAATCAACTGGGCAGATTGCTAGGCTTAGATTTATGGCGTCCACGCAGCTTCCTGGCCGCTCCAGTTTATTTTTATAGTGGCCTCGCTTGACCGCAGAAGATTTAGTCAAAATACCGTTCAGATATTGCAGACAATTCCTCACCTTATCATCTGTGAGCATTTCGTAGGCTGTAGAAGTAATAAAAACAATTAATACTAATATTAGTGCCTAAATATATAAAACAATAATAAGACCTGTTGTTATGTATGGATCGGAATGTTGGGCTATGAAAAAGATGGATGAAAAAAGGTTGCATGTGGCCGAAATGAGTATGTTAAGATGGATGTGTGGGGTGACGAAGATTGATAGAGTGAAGAATGAGTATATCAGGGGATGCCTGAAAGTTGCTCCAGTGATAGAGAAGTTGAGAGAAAAGCGGCTGTCGTGGTGAGGACATGTTTTGAGGAGAGAGAATGAGCATGTAACGAGAAGAGTTATGAATATGAGAGTGGATGGTAATGCAGGGAGAGGAAGACCAAAGAAGAGATGGATAGATTGTGTGAATGAGGACATGGCTACAATGGGAGTGAATGTTGATATGGCGTGTGATAGGGGAGAGTGGAGGAGAAAGACTCGTTGCGCCGTCACCAAATGAAATCGGGAAAAGGGCAGGCTAATGATGAGTGCATACTAATATTATAAATGCGAAAGTAACTCTGTCTATCTGTCTCGATTTCACGTCAAAACTACTGATCCAATCTAACCGAAATTTTGTACATAGGTAGTCTAGAACCTTAGAAAGGACATATGCTACCCTTTATCCCGATATTCTTATGGGAACGAGTGCCATGTGGGTGAATGTTATAAAATTTTAATAACGCCTCCCAGAAAAATGAAGAACCAATTAACGCCACTATGAACATTGCTTCTAATAATAGAGTAGGAGTAAATTTTCAATTCCACCAATTGAGGCTACTGTTCCAATTTGAAAAGCTTATTTATTAAGAATATATTAGGAGGAATATATATTATAGGCTACATACCATCACACTATCTCAAAGTAACTATTCTATGCGAACGATGTCGCGGGCAAAAGTTTGTATGTTTATATATGTATAAAGACATTTGTATAAACATAAACCTATCAATGGTCAGAAAACCAAATGCAATAGAATAATATATTGTTTGCGAACACAGGTGTTCGCGCTGATCCTCAAGGGATTAAGATCTTAACAGAATCTTTTAAAATAATAATAATAATAATTATAATAAGTTATTCATTCATAAACATGGGTTTAACATTGTTGTTTACATCAAATAATAAGTCCAGCCATGATTCGCCATACAGGCATATGAACTAATTACATTTATATTTAATTTTATAGGAATATGAAATAATTACGATTGAAATAACATTAATAGAAAATACAATTTAAACTTATACCTAGCCAATAATTCAATTCATACATATCAAAAAAAAATGTTAGTCAATTATTATTATTCTAGAAAAATCTTTATGTCATAATATGCTTTTTCAGCAAGAAAGCCATTTTAGCCAAAAATAAACTTCTTGAAACACTAGATGCCGCGCTTAAAAAGATTCTATAGACAGGTACTTAAAGATAATTCATCATGGTTAATAATTGCATAACAAAAAACATTGATAGTAAAACCAGTAAAAACCTTTCTCAGTTGGTAAACAAATAATTGAAAAAAATATCTACAGTTAGAGTCCACACGACCCCTTTGTATGCACCTGAATTATCTGTATCAAGAGACTGCTAAAGTAACCATGAAATAGTATGAAAGTTAAGGATAAATTGAAAGTATGTTTATGTTTTATAAAAAATAATGATTAGGCACACAACACAAAATAAGTGGGCACAGTTCCCTACTTGTCATTTTACCTCAGTTTAGATATTTTTTTGAAAAACTTTAAAGGCTATTTATGTAATAATTTTAATGTTACCTATACAATTTTGCAATTTTAAAATATCACAAAGACTTTTATATTATACAGAAATTCAGGAAATAAAAGGAACGTCTAAGAAATTTCTTTATTTTTTCACTGTTTCATTTTTTTTTTATTATTTTTTTTTCTTTTATATTATACAGAAATTCAGGAAATAAAAGGAACGTCTAAGAAATTTCTTTATTTTTTCACTGTTTCATTTTTTACTTTATTATTTTCATTATGTTAAAAAAATTAAGAACGCACTAGATAAACCCATCGCAAAGGATTACTAGGATACAGGCGACCATCAGTTGTTACAACTGCCAGCCTGTCAACTAATAATAATAATAAATAGACAACTGTAGCGGACCTGTTGTGTCAAAGCCTCTGTCTCAATTACCTTCCCAAGTTCCCATAAATTCCACTATTATATAGCTATCGATAACATTTTCTGTGGTCGCTACACAACTTTAACCGCGAACACTGGCGTTCGCAAACTATAGATATTCCTATTGTGTCTCGTTTTCTTATCATTGACTAGTTATGTGACTTTTCGGATACTAATTTCAGCTATCAAAAGCATACGATGGCGAAATACGGATGTTGTTTTTTTATGGGATGGCCAAGCGAGCAGACGGGTCACCTGATGTTTTGTTTAAAAGCATGCAAAAATATTCTGACTGTATGCACTTTTAGAAGGGAAACTACATTTTCCGCTCTATCCTAAGCAGCCTTGTTCCCATTCCTGTGGAACCATGGCTTGCCAACCGGACGCGGCAGGTGCTACCGCGGGTTCACTCGGGTTCATCCCCCCTGGACCCCCACAGCATCCGTGCAAACCCGTTCCTCTAATAATATAACGTAGAAATGAAAGATTAATGAGAGCAACCCGCGCACGCCTCTTTCACTCGACAATAGTGAGGGGAGGTTGTCGCCAATTTTCCTTTACGTTGCAAATAAATATATTTATTTGTTGTTCCTTTTTTAAAGAAAATAGATCTTATATTTATACTTTATATCAGTTATTTAAAGTATGCTCGTCAATTCAAGTTTATGTCTCCATAAAAATAGTATGGTGCTGGCAATATTTTCCGTTTCCTTAATAATGAAATAATGCACGGAGCGTTTAATATAATATAAATTTAATAATTTATTATTACAAACTGTTGCTGTCACATAATACTGAATGAACATAAGAGTTACCATTTTTTTCGACTCAGTGGTGTTAGTTATTGTTCCATTGTAAAACTTTGTTAGTTACTTAATAGACAGTTAAAGCTTTTTCTAATATCGATATCCGATAAGTCGTCATTCACCGATATACAATACATCCCTAAAGTAACAAGTCTCGATAGCAATGAAGACCGCCCAGATAAAATATTACCCGCGTGCGGGCAGTAGCTACCGTAATATATCCAGCGATGACAGTGCATTGTGTCCGGGTTTAACTCACTCTCCTTGTATGACAACTGCTTGTTATTCACTGACTGCCATCCATCAAAAGATTGAATACGAACAGAGAAATGGGTTGGTCTCAAAGCGACCGATTATCGATAAAGTATTTTAAACTTTCGCGTTGCATTGTATATAAAAGTTATAACACCGGAACTACACGCGACGTACATAATATAGTATATAGATACTACTTACTGCTCGACGTTTCGTCGTCGCACGAGACGACGCCGCGAGCCAGTCAGCTCGTGACCACGGTTGGTGTAACCCAGCCGAAACGTCGAGCAGTAAGTAGTATCTGAATACTACATTATGTACGTCGCGTGTAGTCTCGGTGTTATAACTTTTATATCGATAAAGAATCGGCCACAATTGCGCAGAGGATGGTATGGCTCTAGGAGAAAGGGAGGTTAGAATGGTCTTTTAATACTACTACCTTCAATACAGTTGGTTTTCGCCGAAGATTATGCAAGCAATAGCAACAATATTGCAACACTAAGCAGGCTCGGTTTTAAATTCTATATCTTTTTGAATACGTTGGTGTTTTATCTATACTAAATATAATATTATAAATGCGAAAGTCTGTCGGTCTGCTTCCACGCTTCCACGTCAAAACTACTGAACCAATTTAACCGAAATTTGGTACGCTGAGAAACGACATAGTCTACCTTTTATCTCGATATTCTAATGGGAACGATGCTATGCGGGTGAATGTTAATTTTTTTTTAATATAACGCCTCCCAGAAAAATTAAGGACAATATTCGCCACTATGAACTTTGCTTGTAATAATAGAGTAGGAGTAAATTTTCAATTCCACCAATTGAGGCTACTGTTCAAGTTATAAAAATCTTTCAGTATTGAATAGCCTATTTATTGAGGAAGGCAGGCTACAAACCATCACACTATTTCAAAGTAACTATTCTACGCGGACGAAGTCGCGGGCAAAAGCTAGTACTTTTATATATCCAATAAAACTCATACTCAAATTATTTCGTGTAAGTACATACATACATAAAATCACGCCTTTTTTCCATTAGAGCGTTCCACAAAGCACCGAATAAGATGTAATATTGGGTCCTTACCTATGAAATTGGTGTTTTTTTTCTCTCTTAGTATTTTGTCTGTAACTATTAAGATTCAGAGTATTCCTAAAAAATAATTACCTCGTCTAAAAATAGACTATATTTTTGAGCTCTTTTGATTTGTTTTGATAATTTGTTGTAAGTTTAATTGTGTTAAAATTGGACACGGAGACAACTCTTTTTAAGTGCCTCCCGAATACATCATTTTATTTGCATCCACTTAAAAACGATAAATAATTTTTATGAAGTGTGATATTACACATATTACTAAAGCTTGTCTAATGATAGATGCCAAATATTATTATCTTTAGATTTGTCGTTGTGAAGAAAACTGAAAAAAATTTTGTATGGAAAATACAGAATTCCCCAAAATCTCCATACAAAACACCAATTTCATAGGTAAGGATAAGTACTTCGCAGATGAAACCTTTTTTTAAAATAAATCCTGACCTCTGAGGCTAACTAATATTGTAAGATAAATATGAATATAATTTACATTCTCCTCTCCTCGCTCTCTTTAGTAAAACACAACTTACCCTAGGTAACTGTAATGCTCTGGCTATAATTATAGTCATAATTAATTAATCATTTAAATTGGCCTATGAGCAGTGTAAAAAGTAACAATCGATGCACACGACCGCATCCGGGAGTAGTGGGGGTTGTACCATCATGAGATATCTGTTCCTAGTACTAAATAGGTATCTAGTACTCCTGTACATCTCGTGCATTTTATTTTCTCGGGGATTTTCGGCAAGTGATTACGAATGTTAAACCTTTTCATTAATAAAAATATTTTTTTCTTTATTTGGAACGTATAAATTAATATTTTTGATTAATATATTAGGTCCTTACCTATGAAATTGGTATTTTATATGGAGATTTTGGGGAATTCTGCATTTTCTATACTAAGTTTTTTTCAGTTTTCTTCACAACGACAAATCCAAAGATAATAATATTTGGCATCTATCATTAGACAAGCTTTAGTAATATGTGTAATATCACACTTCATAAAAATTACTTATCGTTTTTAAGTGAATGCAAATAAAATGATGTATTCGGGAGGCACTTAAAAAGAGATGTCTCCGTGTCCAATTTTAACACAATTAAACTTACAACAAATTATCAAAACAAATCAAAAGATCTCAAAAATATAGTCTATTTTTAGACGAGGTAGTTATTTTTTAGGAATACTCTGCATCTTAATAGTTACAGACAAAATACTATGAGAGAAAAAAAACACCAATTTCATAGGTAGGGACCCAATATTTCGACCATTTTTTACATACATAAATACATAAAGGTCACTTTTCTCACAATCGCCTTTTTCACACAGAAGAAGGCAGAGATTACTTCTTTCCACTTGCTACGATCCTTACATATTCCTTTTGCTTCGTCAACTCTCATCCTTTCAACCATTTTTTAACTAATCAACAAAACATGACATTCAAAAAATTTGCTCGTGCTCTCATCCCGACAAGCTTAAGCTGATAAGCTAAAAAATTGGAATATTACCGTACGATCGTCTAAATTATTAAACCTTTGTTTTCTCAATCGTCGTCCAAAGCCTATATACATCCCACTGCTGGGCGCAGGCCTTCCTCATGGAAAATCACATGAGTATGGGCCATAACACCACCACGCTGGCCCAACGAGGGTTGATAGGTAGTAATGGTTGCAATAGCGACTGGGGCCAACGGCTTAACGTCCGTTCCGAAGCATGACGGAGTTCGAGATCACAATGTTTTGGTCACCCATCGAAAGCCTGACTATAGCGTAGGTAGCATAGTTTTCGCTATCCTCACCGATATATCACCGAGCTCCTCGTTTTCTCAATCACAATAATTAATAAAGACAAAGCATAAATGAAATTAATTGTCCAAAGAACAAAAAATACAAAATCACTGCTACCCAATACTTTCTGAGCACCTGCTATAAAAAATACTTCCTTATCAACAGACTCAACTCCTGAATTCCGCAAGTCACGTCACTGTTCGGTGAAAATTCCGAGGTAGATTGAGGGATCGCGTACGTTTCACATATCTAGCATAAGTCAGACACATGACGGACAGACATCCTAACGGATCGGTGCATGTTCTGTTGTCCAATGCTCCAATGACAACACTATTGGCATTGACGTTCGTCATGTGATTCAGATATTGTGCTGACGTTTAATGAAATGGTAAAATATGTTGTTTTATGAATGAAATGGTGGCTTTGCTTCTATGACGTAGTTAAGCACGATTTCTTGGTACCTTTACTTCTGTCTGCCTGAGAAGTGACCCCACTTTCAAGCTAGTGGATTCGCATACCTCTTAGCAAGATCGTATACTAATAATCCTGAAAATATCATAACATAACATATCATCACGCCTCTATCCCCGAAGTGGTGGGCAGAGGTCAGGTACGCACCCACATTTCGCCAGATATTTTAGGTCCCCATGTTGCCAGGCGAGATTATTTCCATGCACCGGCAAAATGTGAGGCAAGTGATATTATCAATGAACTGTCATAAATTTTATTCAAACTCAGTAGTACAGGCGGTGGGATCGAACCCGCGTTTCCCGCGGCCTCTCGAACGAGTAGTGCCCCGTATGTCCCAACTCGGCTACCGCTGCCTCATAATAACAGCTTTACTAAAATCATAGGTCTGGGGCGTGTGGAATCTCAGTCTACATGAATTATTGTTAAAAATAATTTAAAAAACGGATCTCCCTAATAGGTTAATATCTATATTCTTTCAACAGCATTACGTTGGACCATCGAAATATCTGGCAAAGTGTGCATTCCCACGTGTGTAATCCACTTCAGGATGTGGTGTAATCAATTTAAATATCGACGTCTTCTTTTGTTAAATATTGCATGTCCCCTCTACAAGTGGTTGGGTGTCTACCATCATAACATGCAATCTGTTTACAACTCCAACAGCTATCAGTGTGAAAAAACAAAACGGTAATTTGAATAAATAATAATACACATCATAGATATTCGCTTACTTTTTTGAGCGAGCATTTTGAAATAGAAAGAAAGAAATAAAATTTATTAAGAACTATGATACACTGAATATAATAATAGATTCGACATGTTGTATACATCACGATACTTAATAGGTATCCACTCAGCATAGTCGATGCATCTGAATAATGCTCCGACGCTGGTCTTCCGTAGATGCCAAGAAAAAAAAAAAAAGAGAAAAAAATATGTATGTACTTCAATTCTAGATAGTGCACTGCTACTCTCATATACCATAAAAGATAAAAATACCTTTAGCATAAAGACATAAAATTATACGAAATAAATAATCTAAATAATATTTAAAGTTATTCAATGAATCCAGTCAAGGAGATCCATTGCAAGAACCACATTAGACAAGACTTGCCCAAGAGTATGATGTCAAAGGGCAGAAAGTTAACAAGAGGAACAAGATAAAAAAGATGGACGCATGAAAAGATGCCTCTCAAAAATCCCTATCGCTATCGTTATCGATGTGCGTTATTGATAAACGGAAAATGTGTCGGGCTTGACAATGGCATCGGTAGCATTCAAATTATTTAACGAAAACTTTATTTTGAAAAAATCACATGTAAAAACAGCGATCAAAAAAGGTCGGACTGCGGAGATTCTATTTATTTCACAATTTAGTTATTTTTAAAGTTTTATATTTATGTCAAAAGCCTTAACCACCATGACCATGGCTTGTCGACATAATAACAATGTTTTAGGCATTGTTGTGTTCCGGCCATGAGAGGTAAGATAACCAATTCCTCAGTTGTCGAGGATTACAGGGGAAGCTCGCTTCAACCCTCGACCTTATCGTCACTTACCATCAGGTGAGATGATGACCAAGAGCTTACCTGTCATATGTTAAAAAGGCTATTTTCGAAAGTTCTATTTTCTAGTCTACTGGCTCAGAAAAGTATCCTCCTCATGTGTTTCTTTCCATGAGGAAGACCTGTGCCCAGCCGAGGGACGTACATAGGCTGAGGATGGCTCAGGAAAGTACAAAAGGTCACTGTTGTTACATTACGCTTGCTTAAAAGGCTTACTTAATAAAAACTTTATTTAATTCACAAAATGATATAATGATGTTGATGATTCCCGTGTTGGTACGGGACACCAAAAGAATGTACCAACTGCTTTTCTTGCCTAGCATGTCGTAAGAGGCGACTAAGGGTTCTGGGTCTGTGATTGTGTAAGCGATGAGCTAGCCACTTGTTACTACTCTTTCACGATTTTTCATCTGACCAAACCCAATTTTTGTATGGCTAAATGTGGTCTTAAGGAACACAGTGCTCCCTAAACTCTCCCTACCCCTTTGGAGATCACAAGCGTGATTGTATTTTACGGTAAACAATAATAAAGACCTACTTAAGCCCTGATACTGAAAAATTCAGCCCCGATCTAGTTCGGGGCGTATAGCTAATTACGCTTCGGTCACGGTATCGTGTACACGAGCCGTTTAAATATTGTCTAAGAAAGAAGAAAGAAAGAAAAAAGTTTATTTGGCAAGAAATAACAATAGTTTTACACATTTGACACAAATTAAACATTAATTACACAAATCTATTACACAAATTTAAATGCTACGACTATAATGCTTGTTTCTTAAAAATAAACTCTTTAAATTTTTTCTTAAACAGATTTTTATTGCTTAATGCTCTGATTGGAGGAGGTATATTATTCCAACATCTAGTCGCAGCATACCTGAAACTCCCGCGAAACGCAGCTGTTTTGATTCTGGGACAGGTTAGTCGGTCTGGTAGCCGTGCTCGTCGAGTAATCTCTAGCTTATTGAAGAGATACAGCGGTGTTTTACCACCCCAAATAGAAGCACAGCGCGAAGAGCACGCCTAGACTCCATGTTGAGAAGGTTATTTCTGTTTAGGTATGGTGTTATATGAGCTCTGCGGGGGAAGGGAAAACAATATCTGGCACAGGAGTTCTGCGCACACGCTGTATCAATTTTTTAGTACGTGCTAACAAACAGTTTCCGGTGGCGACATCTGCATAGTTTAGTTTAGACAATATGAGACTTTATGAAGACAATTATGAAGGCTCCGTAATATTGGGTCCTTACCCATGAAATTGGTGTTTTTATTCTGTCTTAGTATTTTGTCTGTAACTATTAAGATTCAGAGTATTCCTAAAAAATAATTTCCTCGTCTAAAAATAGACTATATTTTTGAGCTCTTTTGATTTGTTTTCATATTTTGTTGTAAGTTTAATTGTGTTATAATTGGACACGGAGACAACTCTTTTTAAGTGCCTCCCGAATACATCATTTTATTTGCATTCACTTAAAAACGATAAATAATTTTTATGAAGTGTGATATTACACATATTGCTAAAGCATGTCTAATGATAGATGCCAAATATTATTATCTCTGGATTTGTCGTTGTGAAGAAAACTGATAAAATGTTAGTATGGAAAATGCAGAATTCCCCAAAATCTCCATACAAAACACCAATTTCATAGGTAAGGACCTAATACTTTACTGCGTGCTTAAATGAGTATTAACAGTGCAATTCATCTTTGTTACCTTGAAAATAGAAAGCCAGCGCGTAATAAGCAGACATAATTGGACGAACATAAAATGATTACCTCACTCGTCATAATCTGATCATTGGTAAGATATCGCGATAAAGCGAACAATTGGACCGACTTGCTATTGCAATTTCCACAGGATTTCTCAGCACTGTCCCTGCACCTCTGATGGGTTATTCCCTGTTACCCCCCGTTTAGTAATACATCATCACACTTCTAAGGGTCAGTTTTGTTCAAGGGTCAGTCATGGTCAGTCTTCTAAGGGTTGACCAGTTGGTTAACACAATTTTATGTTTACCATGAAGGTGGTTTTAGTCTATTGTAGCTACGATATGGAAGAGCGGTGCAGCCTATCACAAGCAAATTAGCTTAAATGGAAGCACCAACCACACTAATGCCTGTATTAGACTAAGTTACTGAAATAAACATTTTTTGTATTTTTTTTTTGTATTTTGTATCATCACACTTCTAAGGGTCAGTTTTGTTCAAGGGTCAGTCAGGGTCAGTCTTCTAAGGGTTGACCAGTTGGTTAGAATATTGGTCAAAAGCGTAATCGTATTATGTCGTGAACTTGACCAATAGTAAAATTTTCAGATATTATTATAGTTAAATAATCATTGAAAATTTTACCACAGCATGATGATCGTATTAGTAAAATGGCGGCTGGCGGCACAGCTGATGTATATTGCTTCCGAAATGCATCACACATTTAGGTATTTTCATTGACGCTAAAAAAGGATTAAATGGGGAATCAAAAGGAAACTGTAAATATTTATTGTCAACGTATACAAACTTTCTATACGTATACTTTGTCAAAGTGCTAGTAAAATTTAAAGTAACAAAATTACATAAAAGAATAATAGACATTTTTTTCTTAAAATACATCTTAAAATACGAAAATACGAATTACAGGAAAAGAGGAAGGAGGAAGTGAGAAAGAGAAGAGAGGAACAGATTAAAAGAGGAAAATATAAAAACCATAAAATGAGTCCGCAACAGAAGCTATTAGTCTTGATTTCAACCATTGGTTTGAGTGGATCAAAAAACACACACTTACACTTGTAGGTAGAGGTGTGATGTGATCACCATATTTTGGCTGATATACTTAAGTCCTCAAATAACAGCGATGAGCCTGTTGCCACACACCGGACAATCTGAGACATGCGATTTCATCCAGAACCGAACAAACTGTACCTACTTTATTCAATTCAATTTATTTATTTGCAAGATTATGGTTACAATATTGATTATAGGTACCTCTTTCCAAAATACTCTATCAAGTTTTCGATGTGGACATATACAATTTTGTCTTAATTTACATTAAAAAAACCTTATTCAAATTCAGTGGTACATACAGACAGCGAGGACCCGGTGACCTCATGCACGAATATTGCCTACCGTCCCAACTCGGCATTCACAGAAAAGAAGGTAATACACATATTTTATAAGATTTTCATTCCAAATGCAATGTCATTCCTAGTTTTCGTATATTTTTTTTAAGAGCGGAGACGAGTATAGTTTATTGGTGAATTCTTTTCATCGTTGTTCACGAAGCAGGGGTGACGAGCGGGAATAACCCCCGTCGACGGGGTCATAAAATTATACGAAGTTTATTAAGGGTACTGCAGACGAGACATAGATAACTTGCGTCAAGCATTCGTCTTTAAAAGCAGATGCAGATTTATTAAAGGGAAAGTCGAGGGCTTTATTCATTGGCTTAATGTTACTGTTACCGAGTACTGAACACACAACATAAATGAGTGATTTATTATTTTGTTAAGGATTTTGAAATTTAAATCAGAACTCAAATGATAGGTTGTAAATATTTTTGCATGATTAAAGTTGTGTTTTGTGATTCTAAAGCACATCCTTTATGTTGGAACTTATAAATTCTAATCAACCTTCATTGTGTTTTCAATCTTGTGATTCTCTTGTATTTTCTAACTTTGCGGATTTTTCTAAAATTAATTCTTCGTGACTGTCTCTTCAGAAGACCTGAAGATATACAGATGATATTTATCCTGTGTTTTATGTCGGCCTTAGCGTATATACGTCCCACTATGGGCCGTAACACCACCACGCTGGGCCAATGCGTGATGGTGAAGAAACGGATACAATAGCTAACAGGACCAACGGCTCAACGTGCCTTCTGAAGCACGGAGGAGTTTGAGATCACAAAGGTTTGGTCACCCATCCACGGCCTGACCATGGCGAAGGTAGCTTTGTTTTGATATCGAAAGCCAAAGCGTACTAACCACTACGCCACCGAGCTCCCCTTGTGTTTTATGTATTATATATTTATTGCTAATGAATAGTTATGTAGAGCATTATTTCATTGGTTTGTGCATTTTAACACCTAAAAAGAGGCTTCTAAAACGTTAATTGAATTTTATTTAATTTTATAAATTTACTAATATTATGCTTTATTGTGTCCCAGTAACACGAATATTACAAAGTATTCGCAGCCATCCCTCCAAACGTCCAAGTACTAAATTCTAGCGGTAAACCGTAATGGATATCGGAGCCGACCTGCAACTTGAACCTCGCACTAACAGCTTCGAGCATTTGTTAATAACAATTATAAATTTGGTCGTGGGCTGCGCTTGCGACCCTCGTACTACCACCGCGGACTGCGGGGCGAATATCGATCATTATAAATTTCCACTTGGCGCTCTAACGGCGTTTGCGCACGCGACCTCGGGCCACAGATGAAAGGAGCAGAACGGAAATTTCATTCAAGTCTGTTAGCAAAAGAGTTTTGTTGCACTATTTTAATATATGTAATAATATTATCTAATAGACCCAACCCAAAACATAATTATGGAAATCATTATCAGCCCACTCCTGCCCACTGCTGGACTATGTCCAGCAGTGGGCAGGAGTGGGCTGATAGGCCTCCCCTAATACACGCCACTGCTCGCGATTTTCGGCCGTTCTCATCCAACCCACTCCAGCGAACCGACGAATATCGTCATCCCATCTTGTCACAGGGCGTCCCACACTACGTTTGCTGAGACGCGGTCTCCACTCGAGAAATGTACGGCCCCAACGATCGTCATTTGCTCGGCTAATATGACCAGCCCGCTGCCACATCAGTTTGGTAATCCTGTAGGCTATTAACGTTTAGCGTTCGGGAGCTCAATTTCACCTTTCGAGACCGAAGCCAACCTCCCCTACACGCGGTACGTCCTGCTGTATAATCTTATGCAATTATGGAAATAGGGCCAAAAAATTAAGAATGATATCTAATAACTTCGTTACTTTTGATAACATATATATTTATTTATGTTACTTCACCATCTCTTAACAGCTTCTCTTGTATTGTATCCTCTCCATCCATAAGTTACCTGGTAAAATTGCTTTAAGCGATATGGCGGCCTTTGGACAAAGCACCTCTTGTATTTTTTAAATATTCCGTAAAATTTCGGACAGCAAAAAGATAATAAATATAAAATTTTTGGCACTTTAATAATATCTTCCACTGTTAAATATTTAAACAATTACATCTTTAGGAAATAATATTGCAGCCATTTTAGTCAGTACAGTCAATAAACGATAAAGCCATTATGTCATCAGATTTACTATCTTTATAACATAAAATGTCACATGATTGACGGAATCCTAACGGAATCACTTCTAAGAACATTGTCTTTTCACTGCTCTTTAGCACCATTTTTGGTAGTGGACAAAAACGGTTACCCATCCAAAGCATAAATGGTGCATCATTGTTTTCAATATAAAAATCTCATCTATCTATATTAATATTATAAATGCGAAAGTAACTCTGTCTGTCTGTCTCGGTTTCACGTTAAAATTACTGAACCAATTTAACCGAAATTTGGTACGCAGATAGTCTAGAGCCTGAGAAAGGACAAAAGCTACCTTTTAGCACGATATCCATGGGAACGGATGCCATGCGATGCGAGTGAATGTTAAAAATTTAAATAACGACTCCCAGAAAAATGAAGAAAAATTTACGCCACTTTGAACTTTGCTTCTAATAAAAGATTAGGATTAAATTTTCAATTCCACCAATTGAGGCTACTGTTCCAATTTAAAAAATATTTCAGTGTTGAACAGCTTATTTATTGAGGAAGGCTATAGGCTACACATAGTCACACTATCTCAAAGTTACTATTCTATGCGGACGAGGTCGCGGGCTAGTAGCATATAAGCCTTTATTGATAAAAAATTGGTTTAGTTCACCGCTCTGGCACTAAATAATCTATTCCTCCATTCCGCGCGCAGACTGCTCCGCGGTGCGTGCGCCATCTATAGATCACTATGTTTACTCTCTATTTACTCACGACCGATAGAAATTATCACCGACAACACGACTTCAGAGAATCGAGCTTCTGTCTCCGGTGATAAGGTTGAAAATATTTTGTGATAAGAGCTCGTTGTAGTTGAAACAACTTGAATTCAGGGATGTGGTTAGGGTGTGTGGGATTTGAGAGAAAAATGTTTGGTAAATTGCCTGCTATGTGACGTTTCACTCATAAGAAGGTTTAAATTGCTTATGTAAATAAAGGCCTTTATATAATTTATTACTTAAAATATCTATGCAATTGTTTATTGTACTCAAGTGGAAAAGTCTTCACAGGAGGACATTTGGGAGACATCCTCCACGATACGGAACTCCACCACGACCGGTCCACATTCGCGTTGGTAACCTTAAGTTCGTCTCCCTATATGTTGCTACCATTCGAGAATCTTTCTGTTCTAGCGGAAGTCAGTTTTATGTTTTTTCGACCAATCTACCTATCAACGTCGAGCTTCAAAATTAGGTATTACTCAAGTGCTGACTTCTTAGTCCACTCTGCTTTGTCACTCATCAGCTCAACTTTAACTTCTTTCCTTCCCTGCCATCCCTGATTGAAGCGCTATAATTCAGTAAAGTCCGCAAATAAATTTGTGCGCCCGCGCAACCGTTGATTAACGCTATCGGATCGGAAGTGCTCGCGTCTCGGCGATTTATCCATTCATTAGCTAAGTACGGCCTCACTCGATACGCTAATTGAACCGATTGATTGGACTCATATGACCTTTTTCGGATCAGTATCATAATCGGCGAAAGCCATTTTGTTTGTCGTTTAAAGTATTTAAGGTTAAATGAGAAGGATTGATACGAGTATAATTAAAATAAAAGTAATAGCTGATACTAATGAAAACATGTATATACTAAAATATGTCTTGGATCTTGTATATAAAAAGCTATTGGTAAACCAATATAAATGACATTAATAAATTGGTTAGAAAAACAAGAGATTGCGCTACATCATAACATTGTTTTATTAACATTATATTAGAGCTATTATTAAAATGTATTTCTTCCGAAACAACCAGTAAAAATATAGTAAATGGAAGAGATCTTATCCGTTTTACGGATTCTTAACTTAGTTCAAATTGGAAATGAAAAAGGTGACAGTGTCAATCAAACAAAAATAACTGTCCTTCACTATTAAATGTGTTTTTACATTATTTTATGAATCCATCAAAATACCTTCCCTTTTCTTTTTAACTATTTCCACACCATTTTATCCTCCAGATAATCTTGAATTTTATAATAGTCTTTTTTCATTCAAGTTGGTTTAATATAAGGTTATAATTTGTGAAAAGGCAGTTCTGACATATTTGGTGAGATTTTATTATTAAAATTGTACTCTCCGAACTTCTTCATAGAATCAGGATTTCCACCCAGTGATGTTAGACAATCGCGAAAGGTTTTATGATCAAGCTTGCCTAGCTGATGATCGCGAAACACATGCTTGCCGAACCGAACACTGCATCTTAAACAAACTAATTCAGAACACCGCTGGAACCGTGATTTTGAGATACCCGCTATCTGCCATCAAAGCTATTGTTGCCAAGATTTAAGACAGTCAGCGGGCGGAGAGCTTCTAATTGCACCGCAACTTCTTTCCACGTTCCCCTAACTCGTAACACATTAAAAATAGAATTCAATTTTGAATAATCAGCTAAGCAATCTGTAGAAGTTGCTTGTCTCGCGCGTGCCCTTTGTCTGGTAATAATTACTTTTATAAATCCACTAAGCGATTTACATGTTGATCCGATAACATCGAAGCAAAGGTTGCGACTCTTGTCTCGGTTACGGTCGAAGGCAGCTCCTAGCTAAGATTTATGGTGTGCTACAAACTATTTGTCTTCACATCTAAAAGCAATTTTCCAGTGTCTTACTAACACCTGGTTCGTTAGAAATTAACTCGACCTTATTAGTAAAAACGAGCAGATTAATGATGATAACATGCATTTCTTTTAATTAAGATCTTGGGTGTAACGTCTTTCGAAGGATAACTCTGTATTGATAACAGAGATGATTGATGATGATGACTTCATTTGGTTTCGATGGAACTTCAGTACCAATCTACAATCTATAATAGAGCGATATGACTCTATTTCAATGGATCGTGTAATTATGCAGCATACCGATGCAATTTATTACTATTAATAAGATTGTAACAGGATGATCGATGTCGGTATTTAAAATCTTTGAGAAAGAAAAGTAAAAAACTGTAACTTATTGAGGGATCTTTGGAGAAAGAAAAGTAAAAAACTGTAACTTATTCATAGACATTAATACATAATTTCACCGATGTATTGATTTTGCAATACAGGTTAAAATTACCCATTTTACTATTTAATTTCAATCTGTATCAATTACGATCACCATCTCTAAGTCAAAACCTAATTTCTTACAATTTATAATACAATATATAGTTAGGTCTATATTTCTTATTCTATTATGATAGAATGTAACTTTTTGGGTGCAATGCAATGCAATTTTTTGGGTTGACAAATAAAATATAAATTATTGCTTTCGTTGTGTGTATGAGAGTGTAAGTATTGTTATAGTTTTATTAGGTAGTATTGTAATTACCTTTCAACTTGTTCTGGCTGAGCTGATCTATGATGGAGGTCAGCCTGTTCTCCCGCTGGCTCACTGCCTTCGCAGCTTCCTCATTATCCTCTTCCACTTTTACCGCAACCACTTCACTTTTCACTTCAACACTCGGCTCACACTTTACTTTACCATTCTCAGAGTTTGGACTCGATTCCATTTTACAGTTATCAATGTTTTGGTTCACTGAATGGAGCATTCGTACCAATTTTTATAAACTGATCTCGTACGTTTTCTACTAAATACTTGATGTAAAACATAAAAAAGGTAAGGTATTTGAATTCAAATCAAAATTAAATGATCCTTTGTTGATACCTTAAAAATAATTTTGTTCTAAAACTCTCTAGCAAGAATATTTTTAACGTACTTAATTTCCAAATAAAATTAACCATAATAGGAATAAAAGTCTCCTAATTTATCAAAATTATAACTAGACATCATATAAGAATCTAATGCTTTGTAAATTGTTTACAAAGCATTATACGTTAAGTTTTCCTCACAGTGTAATAAGATTCAAAATACTTCAGAGATAACAGAATGCAGCTAAGAATTTTATTTATTAAATCAAAAACCGCGTTAGTACGTCACGAGCCGTAATCTCTGTAGCAGTGTAAAATGCATAAATACCGCAAAACATATTATAGATAACGAATTACTCATGTTGAAATTCAGACTGATCGATCGAGTACATTCGTAGAATCTGACATGGCATTGCTTTTATGAAAGAAAATAAAACAATGCTAAGATTAACCGCGTTATGGATCTAAGTCATTTATAATATTCAAGAGTTTTTAAATATGAATTTAAGCATGTAATGATTTTTAGCCACTCAGAAGTGATCTACAGATTGATATCAAGATGGAAAGTCTATTAAAGAGCGATAAAAGTAAAAAAAATAATGCAGTTAATAGTAAAAAAAAACAAAATAACAAAGACAATTGGATGTAAGCAAAATGACAAAGACTAAACAAAACAGAAGGTATACCACACAGCAACACCACTTGAATCTTCTTAGCGGAGAATTTCGGTAATTTGGAACACAGGTTAAAAAGGTAAAATCAACAGGTATAGCGTGACGGCGCAGCAGTTATCGCGGCGTGCTGCTGATAACTGAGGTGTCAGGTCAAACGAGCAAATGGGGCGGCTCTAGGTACGTACTTAACACTGATAAGCCACGATAACGGGCTCTTAACCTTCTGAGTAGAGCTCAAAACGATGTCATCGGCTGAAGAACTTGTATCGATTATGTACCTGTAAATCCTAAACTTTTTGAAACGGATATTAGTTGAAACTATTGAATCAAGCTTTTTACATATTGTACAAGTAAGTGAGTAAAGTTAAGCATGGAGATTGTGAAGTTCTAAAGCAACACAAAATCAAAGGTCATAGATTGTATTCATAGCCAAGTCATTTAGGCCCACTGGCAGAAAAATTAAATCTAGATTTAAAACTCGATTTTGTAATTTTTTGACATTTCAGCCATAGTACAAATGTCAAAAACTTGCTAAATCTAGTTTTAATTCTCGATTTAAATTTCCTGCAAGACGCCCTTATACAATTTTATTTTAATCAATTATTAAGCTAAACCTTCGCTATCTACCAGAAGCCTTTCCTGAAAAGAGCGAGCAAGAAAATCAGCAGGATAAAAATAATAATAGTAATAATAAATAATAATAAATATATTATAGTATGCTATAATATTGTTATAAGAACAATCCAGAATGTCTTTCGTTTTTTGTTGAGAAGTTTCAATCACAATTTAATTCATTTAAAAACAAATGGCGGCATTGACTTTCCAGTACAGTCGCGAGCACTAAGATGTAAACAATCTCATGCGAATACGAACCTTAATTGGTACAATACACCAAGAACACATTGCAGATGACTTTCGGTACAAACCACGTTTGGTACCCAAAATAGAAGCGGTCTAGTATTGATGTATCTCTGTGCGTAGTAACGCCGGGATTACGAACATAAAATCGTATAAAATCTTTAAATTTTACAATATTTGAAAACCTTTCAGAGTGAAAGAACCAGAATAAAGTTATAGTGTTAGTCAAAAATATGTTACGCCTAATTTTCTTTGTTCTCCAATTTATGAACTCTATACGTCATATTTCCTTTTGGTACATGAAGAGAAATAAGTACAGGGTTGAAGTATGTGGAGATCTGTGATATCTGCCTACTGCCTACCCTACTGGGAAAAGTCATGCTGAATATTATGGTTGTAACAATACACTGCTCCAATCGGGACTTGAACCCGGAACCTCAGAGCAGCAACATTCAAGGTATCGAAGCGTACAAACCACTAGTTTTAAGTAGACGAGATGGAGGTCAAACATTTGCCTTTATTAAAATAAAAAATGAATAAATATCTTACGGACACTAGATGACGGATAAATATATTTAATAGATAAATACATATAAATATCCTGAATATATGTAAACATCCAAGACTGATGAACAAATGCCTGAAAATTCATCACCCAAACATTTGTCCCCACGCGATGCCTTGTGACCGGCATACAGACCACTCGACCACGGAGGTCGTCAATTGAATAAAAAGAAAGAAGTCTACAATATTATGGTAATAAACTGACAATGAAAGGGCACTCGGGGCATTACAGCCGTGCGACCGGTCACACTTCGTGACAAGATAAGCTGATAACAGTGATAAGGGACAAAGAACGTTATCGAGACCTGCGTCGATATGCCTCAGCCGTGATACGAAGTCACTCGTGACAATAGTAGACAGGTAATTATTTTACGTCTAATCAATATTAGTTTCCATTCGCTAGCTTAACATGCTCGTTTTTCAATAAAATGTGTTGCTGGCTAATAAGACAAGACAAACTGTTAACATATAGTGAATAGAGAATAGATAGACGCTTATTATGATGACACAGTACGCACGTTTCTTGAAAACTGAAGGTACAACGGTAAGCTGTCGACAAGTCAAAGCATACTAACCACTATGCCGTTGAGCTCCTAATTTTGAGTAATTTTTTTTAATTCTCTCGAAAGTATGATAGCGAAATTTATTTATTTTCATTTTTAATGTGACAAAAAATGTATCTGTTGGTGACCTTCTTTTATACTTATTTTAAACCTTTTTGTTACTATTTTACCTTTTAACATTATTTTGTATTTTGATAGCTTTGTCTTGTTTTTTGTATTATTGTCAGTAAGTATGTGTCAGTGTGTTAAATAAATATCTTTAGATTGTTTATTGTTGTGCTTTTATTAAGATAAATTCAGTTCACTCCTCAACAGTATCACTGTCATCAATGGGATAGATTTTACCAAAAATAAATTAAAATACACTAAATATTGTTTCATTGATAAATAGACAATTCTTGTTTGAAATTTAAATTAAAGGGTAAATTACATCGCATCCTTAGATTTTAATAAAATGATGTTTTAGCACCGATGTGTTCAAATTTCAAAAATCACAAATTATAATATCTTCCAACTTTTCACTGTTAAATTATTCCCATTTTCTCTCCTTTAGACAATTACATCGTCAGAAAATCATAAAAACACTTTAAAACAATAAAAACAAATCGAATTGATGAATTTGATCGATTCGATCGCACACTGGGAACAAACGTGTTTCAATCCAAAAAAAAGTTACTTTCCCCTAAAACAGACTTTCAAAGACATCACCCACAATAAAAAAAATCGGAGTTATCAGAAATCTTAGATCTGTATGATGGATTTGAAGCCGCGAGATGCAGAAAAAAAAAGGAGTGACTGGTTTAAACTACATTATAATGTACAATATCTGCACGGGTCAGTTGGTACAGTCACATGTAAAAAATTGTACTATTATGGTACTTTGTTATTTCGACATCATCGAGGATGCAATAAGATTCATATTTGAATGAGATTGTATACATTATAAGGCACGTGACTATACTTATGTGAACCCAAAGACAGCATCATAAAGTCTTTTCAGTTCAGTCAATATAAGTAAAGTTTAAAAATTCCTCTATTTATTATTTAGAATAGATGAATCAATAGATAAAGTTATAAAGATACACAAAACACATTTTTTAATTTATGTAAAATTTTAAATATGAGTAAAAAAAATATGCAGGGGGCTATTTATTATCTACGGCGGCGCTCGAAATAACATGAAGTACCTAATAAATGTGTTAGTTATTTTTAAAATACCTACTACTCGCTAACATGACTAATATCAACCTAAATTGGTTTTCTAGATCAATACTCTGGGTCAAGGAAATATTTAAGCGGAATTTATTAGAGGAATTATAAACTGTACAGTCGTCATAACGGCTGGCACCGAGTACGATCTAAATCCGGACGCGAGGTCATGACCCCGCGCCCTGCCTACCCTACAGTGACAAAAATGTTATTCTGTATCTATTACACTTTACAGCATTCTAAAGATTTATTTAACGCTTCTATAATTAAATTCTCGTTGATTTGATGATATGGTTTTATGAAAAAAGCTACTTCCTTAATTTTTGAGGAATACAGGTGAACCTCGCTTTCACCTTCTTCGGCCTTATCGTCACTTACCATCAGGTGAGATGAAATTTTGGCCTTCAGTATTGAGCTTGCCTGTCGTATGTAAAAAAATATCAAAAAGAAATATAGGTTGACACCTTACTGCTTAAATTTCGGGAATAAATGAATTATGAAAATTATGTTACGTTAAAAACGTATAAATAATATTGGGTCCTTACCTATGAAATTGGTGTTTTTTTTCTCTTTTAGTATTTGGTCTGTAACTTTTAAGATTCAGAGTATTCCTAAAAAATAATTACCTCGTCTAAAAATAGACTATATTTTTGAGCTCTTTTGATTTGTTTTGATAATTTTTTGTAAGTTTAATTGTGATAAAATTTGACACGGAGAAAACTCTTTTTAAGTGCCTCCCGAATACATCATTTTATTTGCATTCACTTAAAAACGATAAGTAATTTTTATGAAGTGTGATATTACACATATTACTAAAGCTTGTCTAATGATAGATGCCAAATATTTTATCTTTGGATTTGTCGTTGTGAAGAAAACTGAGAAAATGTTAGTATGGAAAATGCAGACATCCCCAAAATCTCCATACAAAACACCAATTTCATAGGTAAGGACCTAATATTGATATACGGTGACGGTATACGGTGGCGGTATTGATATTTCTGACATAATCCGTATATCACGTGATATACGGATTATGTACACTATTAGCTATAGTCACGAGTGATATTCGTTCTCATTTTGGTTGTTTTTGGCATGCTTCCACGCTGCCATAGCTATTTCTGGAGGCCGAGGTCGTGACCCCACCTCACTGCCCCCGTCTGATGACGTACGTAGTACTACTGCACTCTCATACACAAAATAAATTTCTTCTTAAGTACCTATACCCCTATCAAACATGTCTGGCGAAATGTGTGTATCAACTCCTCTGTCTCCTTCTCTCCTTCGGGGATAGAGGTATGAAGATAATATGCCAATGAACTCTTTTGCATATGTCACATCTAGGACATTAAATGATTGATTATTAAGATAATTACACTCAAATGTATATAGTCCAAAGACTTTAGAATAAATGCCTGTTTGACACAAGCGTTTGCTCCCACCGGGATCTGAATTCCGAACCGAAAATGCAGTGTTTCGGCTATGGGTAAGGCAGTGGAATTACTGGGTGGGTAATGGTTCTTTAAATCCACTGTTTCCCAGGTGGGCTGTCGGTGGGCAGCCTGTCAAAAACACCGAAAATTCACCTCATCAAAATATTATACTAAAAATTTTAAACTACAACTAGTTATATTCAATATGCTAATAGAACTGTCTGTTAATGCTATCTATATTTAAAAAATAATTTCTTAGTGACATGTGACAACTAGCGAGGCTCACCAACCCGCATTGGGCCAGTGTGGTGATGTAACGGACCATACTCATAAGGAAGGCCTGTCCCCAGCAGTGGGATGTATATAGGCTGAGGACGACGACTAGCATGCTTATAGTTGCCTATCCTATTCACTTAATAAGTTTGATTCTCTCAAAGAAAATAACGTCCTCATACGTTCATACAGTTCGATATGTAACACTAATAACGTTGTAACACAAGTTATATAAAATGAGTTCATAAATAAACTTCAAATAAACAAGAAAATTAATTTTCAGTACATAGAAGTTCAATAGGATTGTATAACCGCTCACATAATCGTGAACAATGAGCGAACTAAAAGGTATAAAAAGAAGAAAACAAAACTCCGTTTGTGGCCAGCAGTCAGCGAGGACCTGTACTGGCAACCACACTTAAATCTCAAAATGAAGCTGTATTTGGTATGTATTTTTTTATATTTACGTTATTACTCCCCGTGGACCCGTGTTGGTCTGGGACACCAAAATAATGTACCAACTGCTTTTCTTGCCTAGCATGGCGTAAAAGGCGACTAAGGGCGTATTGGGCAGTACCCAATAAGCCCTTAGTCGCCTTTTACGACGGTCTGTGATTGTGTAGGCGATGAGCCAGCCACTTGTTACTACTCTTTCACAATTTTTTATCTGACCAAACCCAATTTTTGTACGGCTAAATGTGGTCTTAAGGAACACAGTGCTCCAGGGACTCTGCCTACCCCTTCAGGCATAACAGGCATGATTGTATGTATGTATGTATGTTATTACATAAACATACTCGCACTATATATATTTACCATTTTTCTCATCTAACTTTCTTGTTTGTCTCTGTTTTTTTCTGGTAATATTTCTTCTATATTGTCCGGAAACGACAAGAAACTTGCCCGCTATTACGTGAAAGCAACAAAATTACTGGCAACGTGTGGATGTGTAATGCCTTCCCCTATAACACAACACAGGTGTTAATAACACCCACATTTGCCATGCACTGGGCACAATGTGAGGCAAGCGATATTCACAATCAACTGTACATAAGTTTTTATTAAAACTTAGTGATACAGGCGGTGGGTTCGAACTCGCGAGTCCTGCTACCTTGAGTAGTAGTGCAAAGTTCGCCCCAACTCGGCTACCACTGTCTTGCCTAGCCCTATTATAGCTATACATCCAATTTATAGGCTCTAGGATATACTAGAATGATTTTTTTTCCAAATCAAATCAATCTTTATTAACGAATATGGTACCACTTCGTATATTTGTTTTATGTCACTTGCTGACAATCAAGCAAACTATAATAATAATAATAATAATACTTTATTCATGCCACAGTAACAAAAATCAATTTAACATGTATAACAACAATTTACATTTTTTATTCTAAACAGTTGTCAGGTGTTCTAAACATTGGCATAAGGCAGTGACTACAACGGTAAGGTCGCAACTGACCCTATATAGGTTATGTAGATAACCTGTGTTTAGGGATTCAGTCCCTTCTATATAGTGAAACCTTAAGATATCACTGCAAACTGCAATTGGGCAGTCTTCTAGAATACACGTGATATCTGCTTGCAAATCCTACAGGGATCACAGAGTTCGTTGTCAACCGGCGGCATAAGGTGGAGGCGCGCGGTTACAATCTGGTTACAATTACACGAGATAGTAGCGTTTCAAACCACACGCGTGCGCTTATATGTCAATCAAAATGTATGGAAATCTCGCCAGCGCCTGCCGCCGACGGCGGCGGCGTGCCTCTGAAACCACGCTCAAACAGTGAGGCCGCACTCAGTTTGAACGCGTTTTCGTACGAATTTCGCTTATGCGTACGTACGAACAATCTACTTTGGAACTTTACGTACGTCTAATTCGCACCCAGTCTGACATTCACACAGTCGCACACTCGCACATAGTTCTTGGAGATCGTACGTGTCCGCAAGAGTAAAATTCGCGTCCAAAGTGCGCGCGGCCTTACGCAGCAATGCTTGCAACGCAGCAATTTATAACTTACTTACATATTTAATGTACGAGTAGCATTCAAATAACTTGCTAATTTTGCCTTTTTCCTCAAAACAAATACTCCTGGACGTTTTGTGAACGGATGGTATAGGTTTCTCCTTCACGAACTTTATAAAACCGTTTTTTACATTTTTAAGCATGCGCTAAGACAACTTTGACCTCTACTTACCCCTTCGGGATTAGAAGCGTGATGAACGTGCATAATACAACCTCACTACTGCACTACTACTAGAATACTTTAAAAAAACATACATAGGGGAGACCGGGTCAAAACCGTATAGCTAAGAACAAACCTATGTAAAAGCGAAATAAATAAAAGTTACATATTCATAATCAATTCGTTTATAAGACTCTCATTGGCTATGGAAATTAACAAAAAATAATACAATAATCATCATATTAACAAAAAATAATCAACACAAACTAATCCTTGACAAATTACGATTTTGCCCCGGGGGCTAGACAAAACCGTATAGTATAATACGGTATTGCCCAATACGTTATCAACGTGAATGCAACCAAAACATTCGAAACAATCCATGTCATCCTCATCCCAACCAGTACCGCCTTCGTGTGCACATCCTTTACAGGTAATACGCTGCACCCAACCCTCATCCACTCGACTTATGCCATATTCTTCTTGACAATATAAACAAATATTTTCATTACTTCTAGAGCACGAAGTTTACGGATTTGATTGTATGGGTGAATTGTTTAAATTGAAGATCGGTTTCTTTTTCTTGTCCAGGGCAATTAATTCTTGTTTATAAGGTGACATAGTATAATTGGCGTAGTTCGGGTCAAAACCGTATACTAGCCTATTTTACCCCTTACGGTTTTGCCCCACTGACCATCAACAACATTGATTAACATTCACTTGTCATATAATGCTGACCCGGCACCAAAACATTGTTGATAACTAAGTAAATATACACAGTTTCATGTTGATAACATTGCACTTACCTATTTCTCATATTATTATTCACATTTCAAACTTTTAATCACTTTAAAATTAAATCAAAACACCTAAAAACAATATATATGTGATATATTCTTAATGATCGTGCCTGCAGTGACAAGTGTCTGTTGACAGATTGATCCTATTGGCTACTTGCTGTGATTGACAAATGCGCGGCTAATTTTAAATAATAACGGACTTAGTTATAATGTACTGTTTTACCCCGGTGTACGGTTTTGTACGGGTCTCCCCTACATATAATCACGACTATTATCCCCTAAGGTTTGTCAGAGACTAGGCAAAAGTAAAAAAGCAATCCACTTCTTTTCTTCGCCAAACAGTGACTCGCACTAAAATTATAGAATAATTTTCAACCGCTTCACTTTCTTATGCAAACGTTTAGTGAATAATTTTGAACGGGTGTCATTTAAACGGTTAGCAAAATATTCGAATTTTGGTTAGCAAAAAAACACAATTGGTCAGCTAAAATAACTAATTAGTCAGCAACTTATGGGCTGCAAATATTTCTAAATTGGTCAGAGTAAAATAACTAATTGGGTAACTCAAATGTTTTCTCTGCTTCCAAATTGACCTACTTATGATATGATGTTTTGATGACACAAATATTGTTTTTTAGGGTTCTTAAAAAAATAACCTTAATCTAATTTCTATCATTATAAATATTGATACTTGATTCTTCATTAATCCTTTTCCTATATTTTCCATTTCGGATAACATAAGCTCAACGTATTATTTTGCTGACCAACTAAATATTCTACTGACCAAATAATGATTTTGCTGCCCAAATAATTGTTTGCAGCCCAATTAATAATATTCCTGATAAAATGTTTGCTGCCAAAATGATTTTTCGCTTGACGTTTTTGTTGTTTGACCAAATAATTAAATGGCTGCCGAATAATTACTTCCCATTTTAAACTGTCCCCAGGTATTCCTGATACAAGTACAATACAACACCAGGCTGTCAACAGCACACTATTCAAATTACTATCCTCCAGACGAAATGGATTATGAGGAAATGTCATATCGTACTAAACACGGCCAGTCTTACATGAACAGCGGGGGCATGCCGTACGGAGACGACTACGATATGCGAGCGTATGACTCAGAAGAATGCGACTGTGTATGTAACCAATGCGACATGCCGAAGCCATGCTGTAGACAGATCTGCAGTACATCCTGCAACCAACCAATGCAGCCAGTCCAGCCAAACGTAGTATATCTACCTTATCCGTTCCCTTTAGTCATTAAGGAGAAAACAACAACAGAACCTCCTACATCTACAACAACGACACCACCAACAACAACCAAACAGACCCCAAGAGCTACGACAGAGTCCACCACAACAACTGTAGAAGAGACTTTTGTACGAATGCTTCCAGCGAAAAGTGGTGATGGGAAAATTAAGTTGACAACGCTAAGAAAGACAAAGCCTAGCTGGCGTCCGAAATACGGTATTGTCCCCATACCAGACCACTTAGCAGAAACCCTCATGTCTCAGTTAAGGCATATGAGGAACATAAATTCCCCGTAAGGATGTTTTGCGAATACTAAACTTACTAATGTATAAAAGCTTTAGCTTTAGAGAGATCATGTAAAGAAAGTTTTAAGTGAGTTAATTTTTTATATCTCTTGTGTAGTTTAATATTTTTTATATGTAAATTCAGTAGCGTCTAATAAATTAATAAAATAAATAAATATCTCCAGACATTCACACCTATCAACTAGCCCCATTTTAAGCAACTAATGCTGCTTGTGTTACGGTTACTAGATGACGGATAAATATACTTAATAGATATATACAGTCATATAAATATTCAGAAAATATACAATACATATATAAACATCCAAGACTGGAGAACAAATGCCTGAAAATTCATCACCCAAACATTTGCCCCCACCGGGGATCGAACCCAGAACCTCTCGAGATGGCGACGCCTTGAGACTGGCATACAGACCACTGGACCACGGAGGTCGTCTAATGCACGCACAAAGTACAGAGGAACTCGGATTTACAATAATTTGGTCACTCATCCAAGGTCTAACCATAACTTGCTTCGCTTTCAACATCAAAATTCAAGCATCTATCTGCTTCACCACCGAGAACCTACGAAGCCGTAAAAGAATAAAATTATAATAGACCATTCGAACTGCGAAGTATGTAATCAGAAGCGTAAATGAATGCTCCAATCAGTGTCCCATAAGGAACCTTGGTGCAGTGATATTTCACGATTCGTATTCAGCTATCAGCAAAGTGCAAAATAATAAAGATTCAATATACTTACGAGTTATATCAATAAGTAAATTTTCATCCTTTAAAAAAAACTTATTTATTTATTTGGATTACCAACATAAGAAACAGCACAAAAATGACTTATATAATATAACTTTCCTTATATCTAACTGATCTTACAATAATAGGTAATCTCATCATGCAAACAAAGTTTTTTTTATATATAAATAAACATGTAATGGTTAACAAAAACCTAAGAACTTATTGCAATTGATAACCTAAGACTAAAATTTCACACATTGTTGTAATAAAATTAACAAAATTTAAATATTTATTTAAAACTGTTTCCCGCGACTCCGTCCGCGGTTACAATTGTTTTTTAACTATGCCACGGGAACTCTTTAATTTTCCTGAATAAAAAGTATCTAAGATGTTGACCAGGGATATATGGTATCACCATGCAATATTTCATTGAAATCGTTCCAGCACTTTCTGAGATTAGCCCGTACAAACAGACAGAGAAACAAAAAATAAAAATAAGAAAACATTTTCTGGTACTTCCCCCTTTTTACATCTCCTGACTTAATTTTAAGCATTTTTTTTCTATGTACAGACATTCAACCACATTATTTTTATTATTGTATATAGATAGATGTACCTATGTCATCTACACGCACAGGTTGACCTTAGTATATGGTTTAAGTAGTGTAACTAGTATGGTTATGGTATCGCCTACTTATAATATAACATACTCTCTCCCCGAAGCGATTGGCAGGAGTGCAACCCCATATTTCGCCAGGTATGTTAGGTCTCCTTGTGGCGAGCCTGTTGCCATATGCCAATATCTCAATGAACTGTACATAAGTTTTATTCGACTCAGTATAGGCGGTGGGATCTATCCCGCGACTCCCGCAACTTCTCGAACGAGTGCCCTCTCCGTCCCAACTCGGCAACCGTTTGGTAAGTGGTAGTGTTAAACATTTCGCCTGATGTCTCCCTTGACTCCCGCAGGGTAGATTCCTTGTGACCTTTTGTACAAGAAATCTACCGTGCGGGACTCTTGTTATCTAACTGTTATAAATGGGTGTTTCAACAACTGTTCGGACTACAACAGATGAAGATGTGCGTGAAAGACAAGGGCAGGATTGCCGATGCCCTTTAATGGAATCCAGCCATCAGGCGGTAATCATTTGCTGAGGTAATTCTAAAAAAACATTATAATACCTATGATAATAAAATTATAATGATATATCATTTAGTCTGTGGAATCGACAACAGCTGCTGCCTTATCTCGCGTTAATAGTACATTATGACACAGTGTCTAAAGTTGGTGATTACTGATGATTACCATTACACACATGTATCATACGACGTTTTTCAACACACCTGCGAAGAAAATATACTTTCTATGCGAAAAGTGCATGAATGTGCTTTAAAATTTGTTGACAAATTATAATTTAAAATGTACGTATTTAACTTCACTGGGTTACAAAATATTACTCACTAGTGCGGTAATATTTTTACGTGCACGCGTGTTAAATTTATGGCATTATGTGCCTTAAAAAAATATGTAAAACATTTCAGATATTTCTTTTCACGTTAGCTTCGAATGAGAATGTAATGTAGAGTTATAAAAGATCATTTTACTGTATCTATTTCTGACAGAAAAAACAAACCTTATAAAATTCCAATCCAATCGGATAAAAAGGCCTTACTGTAGTTTTATACATACCTAGCAATAAATCATAAATATTTTATATCGGTTGTAAACTACGCACGTTTCTTGTATTAAAAAATAGATTTATATTTAAAAAAAATATAAATCCATTGATAAAATGCATATCCAAAAATATTTATTAATTCGGATTTCCAAATATTGTAAAGAGTTTACTTACTTCCAAAAAAATAACTTCGAGCTATTTGTACTATGAAGAAGGTAATGAAACTTCTAAAATAATATCGTACTTGATAAAGTAATAAAAAACAGCTGTAAATTATTGGTATGTTTCAGATCGTTCACATAGAAATACTACTAGTTTTTGTAGAAATATGCAATTCAGAGTACATGGATTACCCTCTACGCTATTTTAGAAATAAGGAAACACAGAGAAGTTATCAATACTATAATGGTCAACAACATATTAATAATTTCGAAATAAATAACATTTACCCAAGAAGGGGCAGGAGACCTCAACAGCCCAGGAAAAACAATTGGCGAGATTACAGTGAATCTAACGGGTATTCAGGCAACTGTGGGAGATGTTCTTGTAACAATTGTTACAATCCTCGGCCCTGCTGTCAAAACAAATGCAACACTTGCAAAAACGGGCAGGAAGAAACCTTGAAGTCTAATGTAGCTCTCTACCCTATACCCTTTTTCATATCGTTCAGGACAACTAAAGAACCCACAAGTAAAATTACAAATACACCTCACAAAGGTGACGTCGGTAAAGACACAACCAAAGCAACATATAAAACAATATTTCTGGATAAAAGCACAAATGACAAGACAAAATACACGATCACTGAGGGAACTGGTAATATAATATATGATTATGGCCCAGATCCAGATAAAAACACAAATGACGTCACAAAATACACAAACACTGAGAGAACTGCTAGTATAATATATGATTATGGCCCAGATCCAGATAGAAACACAAATGACGTCACAAAATACACAACCACTGAGAGAACTGCTATTATAATATATGATTATGGCCCAGATCCAGATAAAAACACAAATGACGTCACAAAATACACAAACACTGAGAGAACTGCTAGTATAATATATGATTATGGCCCAGATCCAGATAGAAACACAAATGACGTCACAAAATACACAACCACTGAGAGAACTGCTATTATAATATATGATTATGGCCCAGATCCAGATAAAAACACAAATGACGTCACAAAATACACAACCACTGAGAAAACTGCTAATATATTATATGATTATGGCCCAGATCCAGATAAAAACACAAATGACGTCACAAAATACACAACCACTGAGAGAACTGCTAATATAATATATGATTATGGCCCAGATCCAGATGAAAGCACAAATGGTGTCACAAAAGACACTACCAATGAGGGAACTAGTAATATAATATATGATTATGGCCCAGATCCAGATAAAAGCACAAATAGCGTCACAAAAGACACGACCAATGAGGGAACTGGTAATATAATATATGATTATGGCCCAGATCCAGATAAAAGCACAAATAGCGCCACAAAAGACACGACCAATGAGGGAACTGGTAATATAATATATGATTATGGCCCAGATCCAGATAAAAGCACTATTGAAATAACAAAAGACACGACCACTGAGGGAACTAGTGGAATAATATATGATTATGACACAAATCCCGATAAAAGCACAAATAGCATCACAAAAGACACGACCACCCGGTCAACTGTTCCTAGTGATTATAGTCCAGGCCCGGATAGTGGCAAAGATGGCTTCACAAAAGCCACAACTGTAAGTTTTATGACTACACCAACAGAAAGAACGACTACACGCAAAACAACCGCGTCCATGTCCACATACCCAATATTTGCAATAAGGAAGGAGAAATTACACAACTACGTAATGGAGAATCCTTACATAACTTCATATTGTTTTATGTGTAAGCCTAAACGTGCGACATATTACCAAGGCATGGACAGAAGGCGGCTAAAGGAAATACGACAAAACATTGTCCGGAGTACCCAATCGTACAAGATCCCATTGCGCAAAATTATACCTATACCCAATGAATTAGCTGAGAAAATGCTTTCAAGAGTTTTAATATAGTTATCCAGATATAGATGTAAAGAGTATCTTAATAGGAACTCGTTCCTCTCTTTGTTCCTTAATCTTTCTCATTTTGTCTATGCTTACCCTTTCACATTTAAATTTTATTGTTCTATCGCTGTTTGGCTTTTTGACGCAATCCTATCAAAGACTGAACTCTTATTTTAAAGTAAAGGTGGTTCGTTTAATTCAACATTATTGTTTAGTTATTTATAAAAAATAACATAACATATCAATTATCATCACGCCCCTTTAATGAAGGGGTCGGCAGAGGTGGTTACATCCACATTTGGCCTGATTAATATTTATCTTATTTTAAAGCCTCTTAATTAGTAGCCACAATACTTCTTGTTTATTTTTCTTTAAGTTCTGTTTTGTGACAAATACCTATTATAAATTTTGTAAGAGTGTGCCGTACTTTTGGAATCATCTAAATACATACAAAATAGTGACAGCCAGTGCCTATTACCCTATCATTTAATTTCCTCGACTCTATCGCACTGGCGACCAATGTGGGCTATAAGACATTCATAACACAATAGAATCTTAAAAAAACAAGAAGTACCTTCTACATTTATCGATATTTTTACGTTTCTACTGAAGTATTAAAATATGTTTCGTATGCAACGTCTCAAGCGTTTGCAGATTTTTTATTACTCATTATGACATTATATTCCAATTGCTCAGTAAAAACTATGTAAAGGTGACAAATATTGTATTGTAATACCTCCATGGTCGAGTAGTCTGTACGTACGCCGGTCTCAAGCCGTCGCCATCTCGAGAGGTTCTGGGTTCGACCCCCGCGGAGGCAGATGTTTGTGTAATAAATTCAGGCATTTTGTTCTACGGTCCTGGATGTTTATACAATGTATTGTAGATATTTAAATGTATTTATCTATTAAATATATTTACCCGTCATCTAATATTCGCTACACAAGCAGCATTAATTGCAACGGTTATAGTTAATAGGTGTGAATGTCTGAAGATATTTAGTGACTCTACCACCTGTATTTGCCAATAAATGTGTTTTGTCTTGTCAATTTTCAAAAAAATATAATTTATTTTTTTAAGAAACATAGAATTGAAATATAAACAACGTGTCCACAACATTATTTTTACATATTTCACAAGGTTTAATAAACACCTGTAAAAATTTTAACGCTCGAATTATTCGACGCAACTTGCAGAGATTCTATTTAGTGGTTACATCTTTCCCGGCTCTGAGGTACTGGCTGTAAGAATTTAGTATGAATTTTAAAGCGGGGTTTTTCTATAGTTCCCAGTAACAGTAATAGGCTTGTCCCCTATTACTTGGGTGCAACAAAATTATAAAATTTGTGGGGATGTACGATTCCTACCCTTTCGGAGAAAGAAGCGCGATATGAATGTACCTAAAAGTGGGATTGCTTATAACCAAAATTTAAAATATCGGAAATTTTCTCTTTCACCACAGAGCACAACTTTTTCACAACAAATTAGCACTCTATGTTAAATGTCACTATGTCCAGATCTACGTGTTGCATGAGTGCAATAAAAAACGACGTATGCCTGACAACGAATTGATTCTTCAATATCGTCTTTCAGTTTCGAATTCGAAATTTTGCTGTTCCCATAAAAATCAACGTCGTCAACGGCACAATATTTCGATATTTATACTGCTTTCAAAACAAACACAATATAACTTCAAAACACTACCTGAGCCTCTTAATAATATAGTTATCTTAAACACTCATGTTAACAATAAATATTTTGAAACCAAAATGCTCTCAAAGTGACGTTCTGGTACATTTTCAGCACATATCACTATACCCACAATACTAAACTGGCTCTCGCGGTCACTGATCATCCGGTTATCGATTATTTATTTCACTGTTCGATTAATTACCGATTTTTGTGTACAATAGCCCGCGACAGCGTGGCTTGACCTTTCAGAAGGCGGCGAGACTGCGCGTGAGTCGCACGGGGTCACATACGATGTATTTTTAGAGTTGAAAGTTCAAAATACGACGGCTTATTCCCGCGCGTCCCGATCGAGCAACTTTGGGATTTCTTGTTTCCGGAATCATTTCAGATCAGTCAAATAAAGAATAAGCCTAAATCAGGAGATTCCCACCTGCATTATGCACCTGCGTCCTGAAGCTGAATGTAAAAAATTTTGACCGCCAATGGAGGTCTGCTTATAACCAAACAAAGCCGCATGCTAACAGCATAAAAACAGAATTAAAAGTAATGTTTCGTGAAGGCGGTCCTGGTTTCGTTTATTTCCGTGTAGCCATTAGCCGGCCTATATAAATATTAATTGATTTTATTGCATGTTTATTACGTTTTGTCACTTGTGCTGGTTTCACTATCCCCGTATACTTAAATTCCTGATAGATAAAGTGACGGATTCCATACGAATTCCGATCCATTTTTAAAATCTGCTGTAGTGGCTATATGAAGGTAATGAAAGCCGCCCTTAATATTTTTCTAAATTACCGGACAGATTACTGCATCTCAATTAATAATATAATTGAGTTAACGGAATCTATAGATGTAGGGGTAGCAGGGCTGTAGCTACAGTCGAATTTGAAGTAGGGCAGCATTGGTTATAGCGAGGGCGGAAGTACAAGACATACGTCGCTTCATGTGATGGCGCTTTAAATGCCATCTTTACACAGCACAAAGAATTATTTTAGAAGTGAATGTCACAAACTGTAATATGTTTGGCAAAAATTTGATACCTATTGCTACAAACTATGAACAAACAGTTTAATTATTAGTAATAATTTATCTTAGTAATTGGTATTTTTAAGGTAGGACATTGTAATTTCATTGCCCAACAATGACCAATGAAACCCCCCCCCCCCCCCCCCCCTACGTGGTACTACCCCTAGGTGGTGCGCCAAAAAAAGCACGTCATCCTCGAATAGCGTATAGAGGTCGACAACTTGGTGATTCTTATAATTATTCTCATTCCTACCTACACGTAGAGATCCTTTGATTTTGCTTTTTTTGATTACGAGTCTTACCTGCGACCTGCGTCTTACTTACGACCTTACCTGTCGCTGGCTAGGCGCTAGGGCTGTGTGGGACTCGCTCAGCTCAGCGCTGAGAGTACTTAGTAAAACTCCCCGATTTACCTATTCGAAGACAAGATCTCTGGAACAGCACGGTAGCGTAGTGGTTCGTACGCTTTGGCTTTCAATATCGAAAACAAAGCTACCTTCGCCATCGTCAGGTCTTGGATGGGTGACCAAAAACAAAAGAATAAGGAATTTGATTAATATTATTAAAATCGATATTTTTTAGAAGATGTTAAATTGTTATTGTAATAGTCATATTTTTAAGCAGATTTTTATTTTATAGGAAAGGAAATATGTACCAAAAATAATTTCGTCTGTTTGTTTGTTTGTTTGTACGGGCTAATCTCCGAAATGGCTCGACCGATTTCAATGAAATTTTGCATGGTGATACCTTCTATCCCTGGTCAACATCTTAGATACTTTTTATACCGAAAAATTTCTTGTGAGATAGTTAAAAAACCATAGTAACCGCGGACGAAGTCGTGGGCAACACGGTGTCTATGTATGCGTTGCTCGAGCTTTGTATGTAGAATTTGTAAATTCCCTTCTGTACATATCTATTTTGTGACGTGACCGCTTTGTTTAAGCCCGACACCCGACACATGCGCGGGCGACAGGTCACCGATCGTCTATTTTCGCATTCCCATCTTATAATATTTGATGCTGGCCTCATAGACAACTACTGTAGACGGTATTGGCTCTGTGAACGCCTCTTGACTAATTCTGTGACTTTAAATATAATACTGAAAATACTGAAATGAATGGCAGTTTGAACAATGACTTCATCGGAGTTATGTAATTAAACAAAATGACATTAACTTTGGTTTCTTTGCTTCGCTTTTGCCCTGGTTTGGTTCTCTATTTCAAATATTGACAATTAAAGGAGTTTAATCCCGTCTCTTAAATCAGGTTGTGGGTGAGTCGTGTGGTTGCGGCTCAATAAAAGAATACTACCAACACTTCTCTTACCTTGGGTGTCGTAAAAGGCGTCTAATGGACTTAGAGCTGCACAACCAATAGCGTATAGTGGCAACGGGCTCACCACCTGTCACGCGAGTGCACTCACTGTTTGGTGAAGCGTGGACTATGGCAGTGGGCTGCTTTTGCGGTGGTTTTGCCTAGTTTCTGACTAACCCTTAGGGGGTAATAGTCGTGATTATATATGTATGTGTTAAATCAGAGGCGGCAACATCGGGGCAGTGTAGGGGAGGGCCCTAAATCGCCTCCTAGATCTCCTCATGTGTAGGCAACTCGGTACAAATTTTTGTATGTAGAGTAGCATCCAATTTTAGGGCCGATTTAAAGGACATACATACATACATATAGCAGTCCACTGCCGTAGTCCGCGCTTTACCAAGCAGACATGGGACCAGGGTCATGGGAAGACCCTTAAAGAAATTTTCAGTATTTAGGTATTTAATTTTGAACACGAGTAGGTACAGTGTACCTACGCTGGTAAGGTATCGCCAATTCTGAAATCCGTGGTTCAAATCAAGTTGTCGCAAAGACCAGCCATTTTTGTATGCCATAAAAACTATCAGGCGAAATGTGAGTGTTATTGAGGAGCTCGGTAGTGGTTAGTACTCTTTGGCTTTCGATTGAAAACAAAGCTACCTTCGCCATGGTCAGGCCGTGGATGGGTGACCAAAACATTGTGATCTTGAGCTCCTCCGTGCTTCGGAAGGCACGTTAAGCCGTTGGTCTCGGTTGCTATTGCGACCGTTTCTACCCACCAACCCGTATTGGGCCAGCGTGGTGGTGTTACGGTCCATACTCCGCATGTGTTTCCGAGGAAGGCCTGTGCCCAGCAGTGGGACGTATATATGCTGAGGACGATGTTGCAAGTGCCGTAGTAGCGCCTTAAATTAATATTATAGCAATAATTATGAGCTGCTTCAAAATGCGGTTTATGGTGTGTAGGAGCAAGGTGTGAATATTGTGAAGGTACATATCCCTTTTCTGTACTTCCTTAAAATGTGAATAATATAACGTAGGAAGTGGCTAACAAAGTAGAAAGAAAGAAATAAATATTTATTGGCATAAACACGTGTTAACGTACAAACAAGCATATTTAAGATGTTAGTGGGTTTTAATATTGATCCAACATGTTTTGCCAATGCCAGCATGCAAATTTAAGGTACATATTATGAGCAAAATAATTATAATTTATCAAAAATATTATTCACTAATTTAAAAATTAGTCCAACTGAAAGGAAACATTAGAGTAGGTATACATATCAACAGCATGTCCCCTGTAGACAGGACTAAAATAAATTGGTTAGTCCTGTAGGCCTAGCACGGGCCGGAGAGAAAAAGTCCCCGGAGACAAAATTGCTAATTTCATCTCGCTTCCACGCGAACGAAGAAGCGAGAGGCAATGAACATTTTTGTCTTCGGGGACTTTTTCTCTCCGGCCCGTGCTAGGCCTTCTGATAGACTAAAATTTGTTTTTTGTAATTTATGTGTCCGCTTCATCTCGGCTCAGCAATCTACAATGCACGTTACTTTCTACGAATTACTCTAGAATACGAATTAACTGCGACTCTGGCCGAAGTGGTTAAGTTGGGTCAGTCTACCCACTACTTAACTGAAACTCCAGTAACGAACACGGAGGATGACCGAGTGTGAAGGCAGAACCACAGAACAAAGCGTGTCATGCAGTAAGTACTTCACTGGCCCTAATTTCTCGTATATGTACTAATTGCTTTTTGATACAAAAGGATCATTGGCACTTTTGTATGGGATCTGGACGTAATGCCAACAGAAATAAATGTTTTGTAATTTACTCTACTGTACTTCTAAATACCCTCTAGAATTCTAGATATTTTTTAACCCTCAAATGGTCCGGACATCGCGGAAAGAATGTCCCAAAGATTGGTTACTTACGAGTATAACACACGTTTTAGTTAAAAAATACTATATATACCTATATTATGTGACAGTTACATAAACTACTATTAATACATGTTTCGAATTAAAATACGAAAAATTTATCAGTAGGAAGTTGTGACCAAATAGTTTCAGTTTCGTAATTTTTAGGGTTAGCACAGCACGAGACTTTTATTGCACGCGCAGAACTTTTATTAGATATTATAGTAAATGATTACTGTTGATATTTCAATAAAATCAATTCATAGTAGTTTTTAACAAATATGTGTTTTATTACCCAATCTTTGGGATTTTTTTTCCGGTATACCCGGTGCATTTTGGGGTTTAATAGTAGATTAGTAGCCAAGGGCTGTAAGGCATCAATTGCAGCCTGAGATATTTACAGCTCGAGGGTGCAATCGATGCTTACACCAGAGCTAACTACTCCGCTTTACATCTCGATTGTGAGGTAAGTAGAAAAAATGGCATAACAAGAATAAAACATTTTATTATATCTTCATCACTACACTTGCAGAACTCATGTTTTTTCCAAATAATAAATCACCTAATAAATAATCAATAAAATCACGTTCTTACTCAGAGTAAACAGAACTGGAGTAGCCATTAGTCAATTTCTCAAACATTTTATTCTGTCATTTCGGGGGGTGAGGTTACCACTACATTCAAAGCCGGCACATATAAACAATAACTTTTACCGTTTTACAAATGAACACATGCATAATTCGACACACAAATTTAAATTTCACGCACACATGCTTAAAATAGTCTCGTGTTTTGACAATGTCACAGCCGCACTCCCCACGAGACTAGCGTTCGAAATTTGAAATTAAATAATGATAAAATCTTAAAAATTATAATTACAAATAAAAGGTGACACCATCTTTTAGCATACTCGATGTTTTCTATTTATTTTTACAACAAAAAACAGCACAGGCAGGCATTTTTACGGGAGCTCTGTTCGCCGCAACGTTTACAATGTTATGGCTGTCAAAATGGCGGCTCAACTAGTTTTATTAAACGTGCAAGCATCCGATGCTTGTGCATTTGGCAGAGGGGAATGTTAGACAAAGGCTACTCCAGTTCTGTTTACTCTGAGCGTTATTATAAAAACAAACAATATTTAAAGTAAAAGTTTTCAATTCCGGCCATTTCCATATTTTTTTAAATTTATTTTTTCAAGAACCTAATTGAGTTTCGCCGTTCGATATTTAAAATTGATGACTAATACGTAGTATCTGTTCTTAATCTGTGCTAATACTCATACGAAGACAAGGTTCAATAGCGAAGCGACCTCTTTTGTCATTGGGCTGAATGAATGATGTCTATTGCCAGTATGATTGTTAGATGTACGCGATCTTTTTGAAAGGGTGAATTTTTTTTTATAACTTACCGCCCTAGGGCTTTTCTAGCTACATTATTAACCTAGAGCGCTTATTGGTCACCTACAAGCCCCATTTGTTGGTAATAAAGACCTACTTACCGAATATGAGGGATGTAAAAGTATTTAGAGGTTATTAGGACATACAGTAGAGTAAACTACAACACATTTTGTTTCTATTGGTTCTACGCTCATTTTGCTTATATTTTAAACCATTATTTACCTTAAATTGTTCAAATGTCCAGAATATAACACAATTAATTAAAATACTTAGACATTTCGGGTTTTTGTTTTTATTACTGTCATAAAACGAAGCTGATATTCTGTTTATAACGGTCTATTAATGAGTGTAAGCAAAAAAATATGCCCTAGGATTGTAGTGAAACGGAGAGCGATCTTTGCCTACCCCACCGGGAAAAAGGCGTGATTGTATATTCGAGTTCAAAAATGTGTATGCACGTTTGACAGTAAAAGACTCTTATTGGAAGAGAATAAAGACTCACCTGTCAAATGTATTTATGTAAAATAGGATAGAGACATAAAAAAAAATCAAAATAAACTAAATAATATTTATTATATCAATAAACTTACAATTACGAAGTACACAGCCATTTTTGATATTATTATTGACATTATTACTACTAATAACAGCAACAATTATTATTCTAAATACGAATTGTACATTTCATTGTACAAATAAATAATATCATTACAAAAGCACTCATTTCATTTCACTATTCAGAAAAACAAAAGTGTGTTGCGTAAATGTATTTCTTTTTACTTAATAATTATAGGTTTTTAATTCATTGATTTAGCAAAACTGAAACACAATCACCGAAAACCAATTTAATAAATACCAGTTATTAAAATTAATACAATATTTAAAATAGCTTTTTTATAAAATTTTGTACTTTATAGTACCATCACAATGGCAAGATACAATTTATAATAAATTGATTACAACCTAAAATACATTTTATTAGTAAGATAATAAGGTTTATCTTATCTTAAAGGCAATGTTGGTTAGTTTATTATTCTTTACTAATATAAAATTTAATTACTTTACAATACTTACCAACATAGGTAAGTATTTAGTTAGCATTAGGTTAGCATTTTTAAAATATTGTTCAATTATTACGAGCATCTTTCGTGTGATTATCAGATGTGTATGACTTTCAATAGAATAAATATTTGTATGCAAAAAATATTCCGTGAAATATAAAATACATTACTTCACATTATTACATTAATTGAATTGCATTAATTTTTATTTTCAATCAAATATATCAAATTAAATTATTTCCACAAACTACTTTTATTTTTTGATTATTTAGTAAATTCAAATTGAAAGAAAGTTGTTGGTCAAAAACATTCCTATAATAATAAAAAATACAATATCACAAAAACTTATGCATAGGTACAATCGTACAACGAAAAGCTACACCAGTTTTATAATAATGAATTCCATACAGAAGTAAAAACATACGTTCTTAACTGTTTGACAATATAGTCCAAAATTCAGCCAAATGTTTCCTGACTATGAGTAGTTGAATTACCACCCTTTTATTACATAACTGATTGGTTATGAATGAACGACGTTCAATACAAACCTTAAAATGACCAAGTGTAGATTTAACAAATTGAAAAAAAAAACAGGTTAGTAATATTACCAACACTATTCATATGACAATGGCATGTCATATATGTATTGTATATGTCCCAGACTGTACCTACCAATATATTTTTTTATAATTTTAATCTTTCCATCTACAGATCTAATAAATATATTTTAGTTACCTAACTAGTACAACAATACAAAAAATAATATAATTTTTTGAGGCCTATAACACAATAAATTTTAAATTTTTATTATCGTTTTTGCTTAAATGTCAAAAACGCTTTCGGCCATGATCTATGAGTAATCTGTGCCGTAAGGTCACGATTTTGGTAAACAAAACGCATGCGTGACAGAGGCTGACACAGCTTATGCTTGATTGGTTGCAACTGAACTTTGACGGATTTTGACCATTCGTAATAATTGTTTACATGACGCGTTACTTCACTAATTTTACAAACATGGTGGATAGCGTTTTTAGCAGATGAAAAAAAAGGTACAAATAAAACATGTATAAGTTGAATTTCTACAGCAATCCCTTATTAATATTTATTGAACATGGTATATTTTAAACCCTTGTACTAAATATTATATGAATACTACTATCAAAGATGAAGGAATCACTGCTCCCGTCATATAGTTTTTTATATTCATTTATGTAAAGCCTCGAAAGATTAACATCATAGTAAGGTACACAACACCTTAGTTCAAAACCTTTAAGATTTTCAACAGTATTCCAACCTTAACGAATTTGAGGTAAAGTGGAAAATTTATAAAGGAATTTTGACAGTTTCAAAGATGAAATGTACCGTGTCACATCAACTTATTCAGTGAGACCGCAATAGGTTTAATACTCATCTAATGCAAATATATGTGACATGAACCTATATTGTTACTCTGCTTTTGAGGTCAACCGGACCCTAAGTATAAAAACTAAATTTCTTTAGAAAATTTATCAACAATGTACCTAAGTTAATATTTACTCACTTGCATGCAACGATATTTATCATAACAATGTCAAATTAGAGGATACTTTGCAGTAAGGTACAAAATATCAAATATTCTATTTTTAATTTAAAAAATCCGCTATAGTTATGAGCATTGACCATTACATTCCTATATAACGGTGGTTTTTCAAAATAATTGTCTATACTTACTTGTATTAACTAGTGCAAGCGCCAATATAATAATTTTGATAGATAACCAATAAACAATGCATCAATGACATAATATATGCCATTCAAGATAAAAAAATATCAATGGTCCATAGACACCGAACCACAAACAAAAACTACCTTTGCATAACACTATAAAAATGTAAATATTAGCTATTATTGCTTAAATATTGATTTAGGAAATTTACCATAACATTGAGTCTATATATTAAATAAAATTAGTCTATGATAGATTAATGCATCTCCACTCGCCTGTCCAGATCCTCGGTAGACGTTAGAGTCCATTCTGAGTGTAAATTTATCTAGTTCTGTTCATTTCGATTGTATGGCGAGCGACTGGATTAGTTCCTGGAAGTCAGTGACATACCAGGCAGCCCTTTTCTTCACTTCTTCGCGTACAACATTGCCTCCGAAACCTTAAAAAATAAAAAGCACAAATTTTTTATTCAGGTTTGTCTTATCTCGAATGTTAAAAATTAAACCAACATTTACTCTACTGTTTTACATGTAGCAAAGGTTTTTACAACAATATTGCAATTTGAACGTCTTAGCTTCATGTGATTTTTATCAGCATTTTATGCATACGATTTCGAAGATAGGTATACACAATTTCTAGATACTATTCTTTTATTACTTGACGTGCTCAATGGTTTAGTAATACGTTAACTTTGGCTTTCGATATTGTAGACAATGCTTCTTTCGACATGGTTCAACTTATGAGGCGGCTAGGTATAGGTGTTTTAGGCCCGATTTTTCAATCCTCAGATAAAACTATCTGTCAGTCAAATGTTAGCTCTGTCCCTTTTCTTTTTATTACTTTAGAAAGTGACAGTGATAGTTTTAAATGGCGGATAATTTTATCTGAGAATTGAAAAATCGGGCCTAAGACAGCTTATCATTCTGTTGTACTACCTTCCTTCGCATATGGTCTCGTCTACTGCTCACCATCAGGTGGTGCTAAGTCATTTAATGAGTTATATATTATGCTGGTGACGACTCAGATACTGACCTATAAAGCCATCGGCAGGCGGGCACGCCTCCGCGTCGGTCGCGCCATCTCCGACCATGATTAGCCTCTGGTAGTTAAACTGTTCCTTCAGCCGCCGCACCACCAGACCCTTACCACCGGACCTGGATGTCGGCTCGTTCTCGTCGAACCCTGCGTATTCTCCTGCAAAGATGGAAACCCTTTCATTAGCTGGGAGGACAATTTTGTTGTTCGAATATTCTTTGGGATATTTAACAATGATAAAAGATTCTACAGAAATTATAAATTTATTAATCGCTTTCCACGCTGTGTGCTATGCCGATGTATTTGCCACTACATCGGCCAATAAAAACCTTCTTACAAATCGGTAAATAATAGCATTACAACTATATACAGGTCTACTGTTAAGGTACCTGATGCTGCAAAAAAACCGAATTAGGGACTCTATCACATCGGCCGCCTTCGTAGTGTCTTTGTCATTCTAATGGTTGATGTTGTAGATAAAACGACTACATATCGACTGCCCCTACGTATAAGAACACCAGCATATTTAACCACAGACATATCACGCCTCTACCCCCGAACTACCCCAGAGGTGCCAAACACCCCCATTATTATTATTATTATTATTATACTCTTTATTGCCAAAGAACACATGGTTACATAAAAATAAAAATAACACAATGTATGCAATGGGCGGACTTATCTCTAATAGAGATGTCTTCCAGACAACCCATAAGGTACAGTGAATAAATAAAATTAATACAGCAGACCACAAATGACAATCACTAGTAAAAGAGAAGACATAAGCGATATCCATTTCGCCTGATCTTGGCACAATAAGAGGCAAGCGATATTCACAAACAACTGTACATAAAGTTTTAATTCAAACTCAATGATACAGGCAGACCCACGACCTCTTGAGCGAGTAGCGCGAATATATTAACCAAGAAATTAAATCCCACATTACACCTTGGTTTGCTTTTATTATAAAGCACTGCGCAATGAATTAATTGCGCAGTGCGTTTACAGTAAATATGAAAAAAAAGAAGAATACACGTGCGTTGATGCAACTTCTCCCATTGCTTTTGTTTCAGCATTATACGCATTTTAAAAATGAGTTATTTTTACAGCAATATCTGTATTTATTTGTTTCCTATATGATTCCTTACTAAAGCCAGCTATGATCATAGACTTCGAAACAAAAATCCACCACCTCGCAGTTTTATCAAACATGCATATTTAGGTAAAAAAATTCCAAACAATATTATATCTTTCCCAATATTTAAAATACACGGCACATTCTAATATTTGTTTCTGCTCATAAATAACTGATAAACGACATTATAAATATTTTCGTAAGAAAGGAAAGTCCCTTCAAATGAGAAAACAATAATAAGCTCATTGAATCAATAATTATCATTGTTGAGTGTTCGCTACTTGAAATAAATACTTATGTTCAGTGTAGTCCTTCAATTATTGAGAGTATCGGTTTAAACACCGATAATAATGAATATACGAAAGAAATAACTAATTTCACTCACTATGATGTGGAGAAAGAACGCTTCGATTTTCAGTTATATATTTGATAATTCCTTTTTTTTTATTTTTTTTTTTATTCTACCAGGGTGGCAAACAAGCATACGGCCCACACAGATGGGCAGTGGTCACCGTAGCCTATGGACGCCTGCAACACCGAGGGCATCACCAGCGCGTTGCCGACCCTTAAAAAACCTTTTCACGCCCTTTCCTTTACGTTGACTTTTGTCTTTTATAAAGATTGCTTCTGATATTTTAGGTTTTATTAACAATCTTATATTTAAACATAAAAAATTATGTATTTTAATCATGCAGGTATTACAAAGATAAAATAGTGTATAAGAGGGTCACGTTTTACTTAAGCCATATTAGATTTCATTTACGTTTTATAAAAATCTAATCGAGGTTGGTACGCCAAGTAGGTATACTCGTATCAACATATTTTAGCACAATAACGCAAAGAAAATATATTATTAATGCTTACATACTTTTGACACGACATCAGTACACGTGTATAATAAATTGTCTAGACAGAACACCTATAGAGAGTTATCAGTATTATTACGATTATTTACGATTAAGTTGAATAACATTTTAAAGTCTACAACAAACATAATTAAAATAATATAATTTACCAAAATAAATTAAAGCTCCAAATATTATCACCTAATAAATCTTATCACGCAAAACCGGTAACAAATGGTTATGTAGGTACATACTTGGCAATGAAGTGAAATCAAACCAATGTCGGTTATCAAACTATTGCCATTGCCAAGTAATATCTATGAACTGCAAAACAATGTCAATTAAACGTTGCATCAACCATTGCACATTCATTATTAATTGTAGTAATTTATTGCAGCTCTCGTCACAAATACATCGAAGCAAATAGAACGTAACACTCTTGTGGACAGTAAATATTTATGTTGCTTTGGTATATCATATTATTATATGCTTTATTATTTTGCTTGACTATTAAAATCTTGATTATTAATTAAAAATCTATTACAAACTGTAATTCGGTTAAACGCAGTCATAAATTAAAAATGGATATTAGATCACGGAAACATAATAGTTATTTTTATTATAAATAATAGGAAAATAATCACTAGATAAAATACCTTGTGGTGAAGGATATCACGAACATTTTACATCAATTACAGAATCTGACATGCGTTTACGTAGATGATGCAAATACATGTACTGTGCGTGTTCGAAAACCTCGACCAAACGTCGTGGTTGGGTTGTAAACTAGTATGTGCGCTACGCGCGTCCGAAAGGCTGCAAAAACTGAAAAAGAAATGTCTCGTTGTGTGATAATTGGCAAAGGGGTATCGGCAGCATCGGAATCATTCAATCACTTTGGATCTCCCGTCTCTAAATAACGGCTGTAACGTTACAGCAAGCGTTAAAAGTTAACACGCTTGGTTTCAATACAAATCGTTATTCAGCATTATCAATGTTAATGTATATGTGGCGTCACCAATAATTTTTTAAATAAAAATTTACCTAGGTCTCTAAACCTCCATTGTAATGAAATTTTAGTGGCATATACGCAAAAACGATATTTTCATTTCGAAGAAGCTTTAAATGTAATCCTCACTAAGACTTCAAGTCTCATAATCACCTAGAGGTCTCTGGGTCGTGTCAGATCAAAGAGGAAAGGTTCGAATTTATGATGATATACATTATATCTCTTGCTAACTTCTTAGAATTACTCGTGTATTCCGCGCTAGATAATTGTTAACATTATTTTTATGTAGAGTCACTAACATGTATACAATCTCAGTCAAATATGAACCTTATTCCATCACCATAAGAACAGAAGTGTGTACATATTCTTGCGAGTGACTGTGTGGTATTATTATGTGTCATACATTTGCAATTCCAATATCCCCCGATGAATGTCGAGGATTTCCGAGGGTTAAAGTGCAATTGATCGTATATAAAGTTTCAGCTAAACAATTTAGTAAATAAAAAGTTGATTTTTTATCGACATCAAACTATGCTCGTCCACTGCTTGTATATAAATGAAACTAACTAGAATCTCTTATAATTATAACAAACGTAGTATGTGCAAACGGCGTTATAAATTAACCGGTACAAATAAACGATTTGCTGACAATCTCGAGTACATTCCGCCACGCCTATAAATGGACGTAGACCACAACGATGCAATACGCAGTATTACCGGCATAAACAATTCATAATTTATTTCATGTATATAATATTTAGTAGTACAACATCGTCATTCGGTATAATGCCAGTCCCAGTTTAGTAATGAATTACTGTAACAGAACAGAACTACAACTATCTCTACCTATTTAACTTACAGTTCAATATCGATTAAACCAAGTTTCTCTTATCTCACTTTCTTGTTTATCTCTTTATCTTTTTGTTGGTCTGGTTTTTTGTAACTCAATTTTGAGAGGTGTGCCAGGATCGTAGCAAATAGAGATACTGAAATCTCTGCCTATCCCACTGGAAAAGAGGCGTGAATGTATGTATGTCTTATTTTGAGGCACTTCCGGACTTGGTATTGGGCTGAAACTGTGTAAACCATTCAGAACTCAGTGACAATGCAACTTGCAACTACTTTCAACTTACTACGGGCACTTTCGTCTCAATAAATTTCAGGTTTTAAGGGGTTCCCTCCTAATATCAAACAATAGATGGCGCTGCACGTAGTTGCGTTTTTGTTCTTTCTAGGACATTTAAAAAACGTGGGATTTTTAGGCGGAAAGACATTAATGAGTTCGATCATGTGCTCGTCATACCTAAGAACAAGATTATAATTCAATTAGGCATAGCTCCTCATAAACATGAATAGCCCATACAATAGACAATTTTAATTCAAAAGACAAGAGAATACAATTAGAAAAATCTCTGTTACTGATTTACTTTTTATAAACTAACTAATAAACTGGCTTTCCTAAAAAAACTCGACAGTAAACTTTCATTCTTATATTCTAAATTCAAACTTAAAAACACAGAGTTCGATCGCCTATCATTCGTTTATGCGCGCACGCAAGCCACACGTGGTCGTGATAATGCATGTTGTGTCTGAGTGACTCCGCAAATGGATTTACTATTTAGATTTTTATTTTTTTACAGGCTTCGTCGTTAAAGCAACGTACTTGACTCTATATAAAAATTTTGATCTTGATTCTCCATACAATATTTAGAATAAAAAGTGGGGTAAGTTTTGGTCCCCAAAAAAACCTCTCGTAGTGCAAAATTTTAGCTCAATCAATTCAGTAGTTTGAGTTGTATATTGACTGTTCTGTCAGAAAAACGATTAAACATACCAAACATAAATTTAAACATACCAAACATTCGATATACATACAAAATATTCGTTATATTTTTTATTTTTTGGCTTAAATATAAAATATAACTAAAATACTCAATTTTACATTTGCCTTGTAGTAAAGAGTTGCTCCTTTTAAATTCCCACACAAAATTCCATAGGAGTAGGAATTTGTCAATGTATTTCTTAAATACCAGTGCTGTTGCGTAACGCTCAAACTAATGAAATATTGGGAATAAAAGTTAGATGTTGAATCTTAATTTTTTTGTTGATAATTATATGTATATTAAACTAACGTATTGCGTAAATTTTTTTAGAATTCGAAAACCCAGATTTACAAAAATATTTGAAATAATAAGTTGCATAAACGAGATCGATAAGCATGACCAATAACAATCAGAGGAACGACTGTATGAACGATAAATTGCATAATGTTTTATAATAGCTAGCTACCTACGTTATATTAAATACAAAAATGCATTATATGCGTACCTGGGATTTATGAGTGCGCTGAAATTAACACTCTACATTTTGAACCCTTTTAACAGTGAAGGAAATTACGAACAAATCTGCATTAGGTATTATTATACCTATGTAGTTTTGATCTTTATAATACTGTATATTGACGAATCGTTCTTAAATTGTTAACAATACAAACGTCCTAAGTATATTAAATATAATGAATTATTGTCAAAGTGGGTCAAAAATCAGTTGGTTTGACAGTAATTTTATCACTGGGTCCATTGGTCCATTTTTTTATATATTTGATATCGCAGAATATATTTACGCAAAACATGTTTTTATCTTTACTAACAAGAACTCACGTGGTTAGTAAGATACCATAATAAACATTGGACAATATCAATCAAACGTTTTCCTCGAGGAAACAAGATTTGAGTATCAAATAAACAAATTTAGATGACATAGTAATGAGGATCAATCATTTATCATTATGTAATTCCTGTTATCTGTACTGTCAGGGGCGTACAAATGATAGAGATGCGTAACCTTTTAACGAGATATTTATCTTAGACGAATAATAATTAAACGAATTGTCAGCATATCAATAGTAGAAGTAAAAGTTTTGGATTGTGTATCTTATGTTGGTCATGTTTATTTACTAAAAGTTCGCGCGAGAGTTAAAATCTACCAATTTATATACAAACAGCGCCCCTGAAGGCCTAGCACGGGCCGGAGAGAAAAATTCCTCAGAGAAAATAATCGTCATTTCCTCTCGCTTCTTCGTTCGCGCGGAAGAGAGAGGCAATAAGTAATTTTGTCTCCGGGGACTTTTTCTCTCCGGCCCGTGCTAGGCCTACTGGTGTAAGTTATGATTACAAACTTAACTTTTTTAGTTGCGTGAACCTCAATTTCTATGGGAAACGTGATTTCTGATGCTTTCCGCTAGGCTTTTCACGTTTCCTATAGAAATAAGGCTTCTTAGGCCTGATTTTTCAATATAAAACCCACGTCACAGGTTTCAATAAGTTTATGTGTCCATGCTTCCCTTATTAGTTCGTTCATTGCATTTATCAAATCAAAGTAAAATTGAAGTAAACAAGTGCCATGGGCCGTAAACTGAAACGCATTATTTACACCTATTTATTATAAGATAGAATCAAACCTACATTAACCGATTTATTAACTCAAAACCCTTAAATATTTCTCTATTGACGGAGCCGGTTTTTTTAAGGTTACGGTAGAGCCAAACCTTTTTAAAACGTTCCATATATTGGGTCCTTACCTATGAAATTGGTGTTTTTATTCTGTATTAGCAATTTGTCCGTAACTATTAAGTTTCAGAACATTCTTATAAAATAATTACCTCTTCTAAAAACAGACCATATATTTGAGCTCGTATTATTTAATTTGATATTTTTTTGTAAGTTTAATTGTGTTAAAATTAGACACAAAGACAATTATTTTTAACTGCCTCCCGAATACATCATTTGATTTGCATTAACATAAAAACGATGAATAATTTTTATCAAGCATGTTCACACACATATTGCTAAAGCTTGTCTAATGATACATGCCAAATTTTATTATCTCTGGATTTGTCGTTGTGAAGAAAACTGATAAAATGTTAGTATGTAAAATGCAGATCAAAATCTCCATACAAAACACCAATTTCATAGGTAAGGACCTAATATTTAGCAACAATATCACATTTTTTAGCAAATATAGAGCTGCAGAGCTTATTACCAAGAATCACAGTGAGTTCCAATATCCACCGACCTCACATATCAGCTTGATAAATGCAAAATATTATTGCTATTCTTAATATGGCCGTGAATTAAATTTGCAAATATCTCTACCCAACGAAGATATCATATCGTGACCCAATTTCTAAAAGAACTGTTGACCGATATACGTGTAATCTTATCCACCAAGTCAAACTATATACATTATTTTATATATTTTTATAGCTATTTATAACGGTAGTAAGCACATTTAATTTGAGGAACTACGTTACAACAATAAAATCATAAAATTATTCACTTCTTAGATAAAACCAAAAGTCAAACCGTTTACAATAACAGCCTCCCGTCGCCTAGTTAGTGCACATGCGCGTAGCGATGTCGACCGTAAGGCGCGTTCGGGTCTTATGGGTGCGTTACATATTGTATTTTAAATCAAATCAAATCAAAAGCATTTATTCAGTTTAGATGCGTCTTAGCGCATGCTTATGAATGTCATAAACATTTAACAATATTTCGTGAAAAAGAAAAATTACGCCATCCGTTCACAAAACTACCAGGAGGCCTTGTTCTGAGAAGAACGGGCAAGAAACTCAGCAAGTTTCTACCCTCCCTTTACATAGCAACATTTAAAAAAAATGTCATAAATAAATTATTATCATTGCGTTATTGTGATTTCATCAGACATGATATCAAAAATAAATACGCCCTTGGTTTATTTCATTATTAATTCGCGATATAACAAATAAATTTCGAAAATTTAATGATATTATGTAACCTTGATTGTTTGTTTAATTTGGCAATAATAATATAGATTATACTTACGCATGCTAAGTTAGATTTATTTCACTTTTTTAGCACCATGTGGGCTAGTAACAAAACTCGGAGAGTTTTCGAAATCCATTCCAGTTAAAAAACTCTATGTGAGATAGTAGTTTACTGCCGGTATACAAGTTAAGTTCAATATGAAATAATTGTAATGAGAATAACTTAAAAATCTGTCTCTATAATAGACACTCAATGATCATGACTATCAACATTAAAATCAAGACAGAGATCAATATCTTGAAACAAATTTAAAAATTTTGCGATTTGGTAAAAAACTGCTGACATTACATTGATTATTTGTTATTGTTAGAGAATCTTTCTATAAACATTTGCTTAGAAAGTCAGATTTTAGGTCTGTATACATATAAGATTCATTTTTCCGCTGCCATGTATAAATACTGAAAATGCTGCAGTAATGAAAGTTTAAAACTAACTAAGTAATTTGAATACACTTTTCATTAGCTCTTTAAATTGAATGCACTATATTAGTTACTAATACTCACTTATTGATGTGTCTGTGTATATTTATAAATGGAAGGCGTTGGTTACATTATTGTCTGACTTATGAATCTTATGATCCTTGTTGAGATAAAATATCTTTAAAATAACTTACCATTGAAAAAGAATTTGAGTCTGTTCGCATAGATGTTGCAAGAAGGTATGCCCAGCAGTTCTCCAACTGGCTCGATGAGGCTCCTGAACCCTCCAGAAACGAGATACACCACCACGCCTCTGTCATGTAGTTCCTTCACCAATTCTCTGAAGAAGAAAAACCGAGCAGGGTTAATCACAAAATATTAAACTAACTTATGTAAAACAGTGAAAATTTCCGATGAAGTGATATAAATTCATATATCTCTATTAACTTTAAAAATATAATATTTCGTTCTTCCGAACCAATCATTATAATCGTCTAGTTATTCTTATATCATTACATATGATCACGCCAATGTCGCAAGGCGATGTGAACTCTTCATTTAGCCTGATATGTAACAAGAGGTGAGATTGTTACCATGCTCTAGCCACTGATAGGAGATACTATAAAAATATATGCCAATCTCGAGATAACGAAAACACTAATCGATGCTAAGGGATTAATAAACTATTGCTACTAAACAAAGCTAATTAGGTTTATCTTGTATTTAATTGAGCGAGTGTAAGATTGTAATTATATTGTTTAATCTATACAATAAAACTGTAGAGGTCGAATGTCGGTACATAGAAAAAAAATGCCTCAAACCAAGTTAGGGACATTTAAAAAGAGGGAAAATACCAAAAAATGTTTTTATTTTTTTTATTTTTTGTATATCTGTCTGTTTTTCTGTTTGTCTGTTTGTATGGGCTAATCTCCGTTATGGCTGGACCGATTTCAATGAAATTTTGCATGGTGATACCATATATCCCTGGTCAACATCTTAGATACTTTTTATTCCGGAAAATGAAAGGGTTCCCGTGGGATAGTTCAAAAACCATAGTAACCGCAGACAAAGTCGCGGGCAACAGTTAGTAAATAATATTAATGTAGATATAAAAAAACTCGTTAATAGGTACAAGTTTAACTTAGCAACTGGTATTTATAGAAAATTCTTTACATAAAAAGTAGTACGATATACCAATCAAGATAAGACAATCAATTGATTGTCAATTCATTCTGCATGGAGGGTCATCTGATATATTTGACCGAGTTGCTCTTATTAAAATTCAATTGCAATCATTATTTATTTATCAATATAAATTATTCAAACTATCTAGGGTCATTCTTCTACGATAGATAGATGAGATTCTTAATTGCAACTTATAAAAAACACAGAAATATTGTAAAAAAACGAACGGTTATGCGCATTTTCCGAACGATGTTCCATGTTGCATAAATGAACGATGTTGCATAGATAGATAGATGAAATTCTTTATTGCAACTAATAAAAACACAGAAATATAGTAAAGAAAAAAATACAATGCAACACGGGCGGCCTTATATCTAATAGCAATATCTTCCAGGCAACCTTTGGGCAGAGAGAGAATTAAAGAAAATGTAGGTGTAATAAGCTTACATATATAAGGTGCATATATAAACTACTACATATAAATTACTTTATATAAATTACATAATATATTATATACATATACATAAATAAAATTACATACTATATCATAAATGCTATAAACCAGTTTAAATATTTTATTTAGCATAACCATAGTCCGAGCTTTAAGCTTTCCCAATGATGAAAAATGTGTCATTCCCATTTCGTAGATAATCAAGTAATACGTCCATCCGGAGGAGCTAATTGGCGTAGTGGTTAGTATGCTTTGGCTTCAAACAAAGCTACCTTCGTCATGGTCAGGCCGTAGATGGGTGACAAAATTTTGTGATCTCGAGCTCCGTGTTTCGGAAGGCACGTTAAGCCGTTGGTCCTGGTCACTATTGCGCCTGTTTCTACCCACCAACCCATATTGGGCCAGCGTCGTGGTGTTACGGCCCATACTCCCAATCATAGATTTTTTATCCAGTGCATTATTACTAATATTTTAGAATACATAAAGTTAATGTATCTGCATATAGCTATTGGATGGTTGTGGAGTCTAACCGTGTTATTCATAAAAAATATTAAAGGCTTAATGAACCTATTTTAGTTAAACAAGGATTTGTCACTTTCTTTCTGATTTAGATTTGTGTTTGAAAGAAGAAAACAAAACACTCTGTAACTAAAATAGGTTTATTTTAGTTACAGAGTGTTAAAGAGTTTTAGTCCTTTGATATTTTTATGAATAACACGGTAAGTCTATTATCGCCTTTTACGACCAATGTTGGGATGGGTTGGTAGTATTATTTTAATGAACCACAACCACACTGCTCTTCATAGAAGTATATATTTGAATTTTTCAGTTGTTTTTAATTAACAAAGTTGGACAAACAAACAAACTCTCAATATGTAGTTAACAACACAGATTAGATACTCGAGCTATAGCCAGATATATCCCTGTTATATCTCTGTTTGGCCCAAAGGTTGACTGGGAGAGAGGGATATATAATCGTTAGTCCGCCTTATGTACAAAAGAGTTTTTTTTGACATTAAGAGTAAATAAATTATAATTAAATAAATAGTCATATTTTTATTGGCCTAATTCTAAGCTTATGTTACCAATTTATGACTTTAATACTATAAAAATTTAAATTTTGTTTTTGTCAATTTTTGTTTGTTCCGCAAGCTTATAGGTATTATCCGTCGTAGATACGTCGCTTTTGGAGCATTTTCCTTCCAATTCAATTTTGACATTTGTGACTAAGAGTATTATATAATACACGTAAATTTTATTAGGTTGTAGAACATATTGATGTAAAGGGAGGACGGAACCCTTGCAGAGTTTCTTGCCTGTATCTTCTCTAGACAAGGCCTCCCGGTAGTGAACAGGCCGAAAAAAAAGTAGTGGTATTATCAATTTAAGGATACTTATAATTTATTTTGTTTGTTTTGACTTGTCAAAAGTGTATTTGATGATACCAATTTGATTAAATGACTTTGAGTTGAGTTGAGTTGAGTTATCAAGAATACAACAAAACAACCAATTAAAGATAATCAAACGCAATCTGTTGTTTAATTTTACTTGGTATTGTTTTGTTTGTGTTTACATCAACAAATAACAAACAAAGTGAAATGCGTAGTCCACTTTACGTCCTTTACATAGTATGATAAGAGGTGAGTGGTGACATTAAACTATTGTTTATCAACAATTCGGATAAAAGGACATCTCGTCATCTATGCTAGATTACGTGATAAAACTCAAGACATGATTTTCTCTACGATATTACGGTAACAAAGAAACCAGAAAAAACTAGTTATTTCTATGCAGAATAATATACTCAAATTATATTATGCCTGCGTGCTATATACTATAAATTCTGGTCCAAAAAATACATGTGTTCGAGGATTTATATAATGACATTAAAAAATTATATCATTATGATGACTTATTAACTATTAACTAAAGAAATAACATGATATAGACAAAAATTCACTGTTTTTACAGTTGCAGGTATAGAGTGTGCAGTGAAAACTGTAAAATATGTTCAAAATGCCTTATAGCGCGTTATAGACTTATAGAAACGTTATTTATAATCTAATCAAAATACCTATTATAGATCTATTGTAACGATTTCAACTATTGATTTTACATGATTATATTTATAAATAGCTTCCTAAAACTATAAATCGAACACAAATTTCCACGAATGTACCTGAAAAATCTACTTTGTAAATATTTTTTCCGGTACTATCGCAGGGAAAGCAAATAAATAATTTTGTTTTCCAAGAAAACATAATACTATTAACTGGGGCAGTATACTTGTCTTATAACAACAACATAGATACTATATATGTAATATGTTTGGGTATAGAAAAAACTGTATTGAGTCAATGTGATAACCTTCGACCTGCGCTGACGCTTTAGCAGACCAAACTAGATCGTGTTATTGAATGCGTTACCGGTCATGTCTTGTGTTATAAACAAATTGATTGTTATAGGGGCGATATACGCAGATAATAATATATCCTTTAATAGTCAGTATTAATAATAAAATGGTTATAAGGAAGTTATTCCAAAAAAAAATCTAGTAACCATGTGTATCGGTTTAAACTAAGGGGGCTGTAAATAAGTATAAAGTATTGAAATTGTGACAGGCTTATGACTTCTTCGTGGAAGAGAGAATAAATAGTCTGGGATTCCCTCAAAGGAAAAAAGAATATAACTAGCAAGCTAAAACTTTTGTCATGGCTAAGAGTAACGACTTGACTAGTCAGGCAAATTTAAGCCCATAGGAGAACTGGAATGTGAGAAGCTTGAATTTTAACGGGATGAACGAGATAATGATAATGATGTCGGCACATTACAGACACTTAATATTATTAGCTTATACTCACTTGATCCCTGGTGTAAGGTGTACAGGGTACTTCTCAATGTAATCTTTAATCTGGTAAACTGTCGGCCTGATGATGTCCAGCCTTTTCTTCAGGGCCTCCTGGAAAGTCATGTTGCCACCCATAGCCTCCGCGGTTCTGTTGGAAAAATCTATATTTACTTACCTTAATCATATGATAATGAGGTTCTTACATTTATCGCAAATCAGAAAAAGATCCAATTTGATATTTATTTACCTATCTCTATGCCCGTAAATGCCCGCTATTTATTACAATCGTGATAATAATCTGATATGTGATTAAAGTTTCAATAGTTACATTTACAACATTTTTTATTTCTAGCATACATAAAGAAGACAACATAGCATATCATCACTCCCGAAGAGGTACAATTAAGTAGACAAAGTAGAAATAGTAGTTGTTGCGAAATAAAGATCCCCGAATGAATTCTTTTAATACACATTTTTAAACTGTTTCAAAAAATATCCAAAAACACTGTGGATCTGGTTAAAAGTGATGAAGAAGAAAACAATTCCAGATGGAAAGAAAAAGTTGCGGTATTTCTCTGAATCCGTCGGACAAATAAATACAAACTGTGATTATGGCCTGCATTAAACCAATGACGTAAATTGCTAAGACAATTTACATAATGGACAGTGGATATTGTTATTTATTCTATTATAATCTAAAAAAGTATGTGCAACATGTGGAATACAGTCAATGTCATGGCGACAACTGTGACTGCTTGTTGAAGTTATTTGCTGTTATTCAACAACAATATACTTAAGTGAGAAAACCAACGAAATATTACAATATTTAAACCAATTTTCTTTTTTGCGGTCTCTACAATCTACACCTAATAAAAGAAATTTAAAAAATATATATTGTTCTATCTTGGACAAGTCGAGTTTTTTTGCCGCATTCTATTATTTATTCCAATAATTTTCAGATTCTTTAAATTACCATTTGCAAAGACTGAGTAAAAGTAATTACGGCTAAAGTAAGACATTTAATAAAAAAAACAGGAAAAAGTATGTCATCAAAAACTCACAGCCTCTTAACCTCCTCTCCTTTGCCGCAGTACTTGGCCAGCTCGTCGATGCCCTCATCCTGGATAACTGTGGAGTCCACGTCGAAGCACACGCAGTCAGCCGTCCGGAACAGCTCCTGCACGCTCTGCTGCGGAGACATGACGCTGATGGACACCAGCGACAGCGTCTTCAGCGTGGCGAACTGGAGGTTGGTCTTTAAACTGGGAAAAGAAAATAAAAGTTAGTTTTTCTTTTAAGAATATAGTCGTTTGATAAAAGCCAACGGAGTATGTTAACCGTGCTAACTGTTTGAAGCAAGAGTGTTCTTTGTATAGACCAGTTTACTCTTTATTCTATCTATTATTATAAAAAAATGCCACAAAAAAACATATAACTAACCGTTTTTTTAAACTCAACGTATAGGTTGGCGTAATTTTTATCTGTCTACATTAGAAAAAAGTTGGAATATCTTTAATTAACGTTAGTAACAAATCAATTATATACAAGAAATAAATATATTAACACGTGACAATGCACATTGAGTCATGGCTGACTGAGTTCATTATAGCCTTTTCTCGTCGATAAATGCTTTGTTATACTCTATAGAGATCATTCACAGACCCTTGTAAAGCCATTCTTTTTACAAAAAATAACATTATCTATACCAGGCGTGCCATCGAAGAATTATTTTAAAATGGAAAAATGGTCAAAAAATATATTACCTAAAAATATGCCACGCTTGATATAAGCAAACAAAGAGTTCGTGATTGTGCGAAATTCGTGTCAGCATAAAAATATATATTATAGTTATAATTATAACAACTTGATTAAGTAAATAACACTTAGACACTACACTCAGTAATTTCATTAAGAGAATGTTATATTCACTTCATTTAAATAACTATTAAACGAACGATTTAATTAATTAAACACCTGATTGACGCACGCACCACACATTAAACAGCTGATTCAAGTGACAAACAAAGTTTATGATTTGTAACTATTGCTTAGTAAACAACTAAGCAATAGTTACAAAGGTATTGTAACAATGATAATGCAGTTTCATTTTAATTCGTTAATAAAACATATAAATGTATAAGATATGTAGGTAAGATACGTTTATGAAAAAATCATTGTTACCAAGCCAAATAAAATAATTAAAATTGTACAAAGAATAAAACTTTTTGGTAAAGTAAATAAAAAAATAGGTACCTACTAACAAAAACTCTTTGGTAAAATAATAAAATTCTTAAAAATTTTAATTTTGCCTTCACATTACGCATGCAAAATTTTGTAATATGTACGTAACATGTTCACTGTATTTAAGTAAAAAATACGTTTTGCACCCGGCGGGCGTCATCAGCGGTTTGGAGCCGCTGCGGTTACGACCTCGTTTTCCATGCTATAAACAGGCTTGAACAACAAGTCTTTAAAAAAAAACATGAACGTTCTCGAAACATTCATTTTTTAAAAAAATGTTAATATTTGTTAAGAAATAACTTATAAATTCAACTTGAAAATTTTTAACAATGAGGTATTTTAAGCGTTTTAAGATTTGTTATATTATTTTTTTATTTTTATACGACAATAAACTAAAGAATATACCTGTATAGCGCCATCTTCTCTCTTCTTCTTAACTTCTTAAGTGAAATGTAATAATAGAGAACTGTTACTAATGAAATGTCTTCAGTAAGACTGACCGATATCTTTAAAGGTTAAAGCAATAAAGAACCACTTGTCGAGAACAAGGAACACGCCTCCACCGAGTGTGATATCAGAAAGTACAGAAAACCCGCTTTTATCGCTATTTATTGAGTCAAGCTGCACACGACGGAGACAGATAAGCCATGATGCGAGCTACAAAACTACTCTCCGAGAGCTACGTACTATGAATGACGTCACAGCGCCGTCTTCATTGAAAAGACATATAGCCAGACGAAAGCCACAATTAAAGACGCAGCAACGGAACTGTTGTCGTCTCGCTCACTCGCGATAGAAACGTATGGAATTATTTGTGGAACCACTTGTTTTGCGAATTGCGTTGGATAAACAGGCTGATAATTATTCAGATAGTGATGTTTTGTTGCGAGAAAAAAATTGTAAACAATATAGTTTTTTTTTATTAGGTAATATTACCATATTAGCATCATTAATCAAATAAAATAGGTATATTATATTATTCAAATACAAAAAACGTAATGTCTGAAGAAATAAATAGGATAATGAATAAAAATTATAACGCTCTAGAATTTACATAAAAAATGCTGATATAGATACATAAGTCTATAAATCCTAATTTTACAAAATGTTAACTGTATCCACTAATACAAGCAGGTAGGTATGCTTAGTAATGATAATCAATTATTAGAAACTAGCTTTTGCCCGCGACTTCGACCGCGTAGTATAGTTACATTGAGATAGTGTGATGGTATGTAGCCTATAGCCGTCCTCAATAAATAGGCTTTATTCAACACTGAAACATTTTTTCAAATTGGAACAATAGCCTCAATTGGAGGAATTGAAAATTTACTCCTACTCTAATATTAGAAGCAAAGTTCATTGCCTTTTGTCAAATTTGTCCTTAATTTTTCTGGGAGGCGTTATTTAAATTATTTTACATTCACCCGCATGGCACCCGTTCCCATGGGAATATCGGGATAAAAGGTAGCCTATGTCCTTTCTTAGGCTTTAAACTATCTGTGTACCAAATTTCGGTGAAATTGGTTTAGTCGAAGTAATTTATTAATGTAGAAAAATAAAAAAAAAATATCTATAATTAATAAAGCATTACTAAAATTAATGAATAGTCGCAATTTTCAATAGTTAACCACTATTAATTCAAAAATACGGATAATTAAAAATCGTAATAGGTCAATTTCAAAATAATGTATTTTGGAATACTTTCTTGTTTCCAGGGATCCTACCAGACAGGCCTTCCCCTTATCCACAGGAATGCAGGTTATCTACCCAGAAATTACATAATATTACCTACTAACTTATTCTGTGTCAATGATAATAACACAGAGGACTTCCCCTTGTACGTGTATTTGGGTTTAATTAAGCGTTTAAAACAACATCAACGAACTACATGTTTACATGTCTCAAATCAATTAAAAAACAATTATTAGGTCCTTACCTATGAAATTGGTGTTTTGTATGGAGATTTTGGGGTTTCTGCATTTTCCATACTAAATTTTTTTCAGTTTTCTTCACAACGACAAATCCAAAGATAATAATATTTGGCATCTATCATTAGACAAGCTTCAGTAATATGTGTAATATCACACTTCATAAAAATTATTTATCGTTTTTAAGTGAATGCAAATAAAATGATGTATTCGGGAGGCACTTAAAAAGAGTTGTCTCCGTGTCCAATTTTAACACAATTAAACTTACAACAAATTATCAAAACAAATCAAAAGAGCTCAAAAATATAGTTTTTTTTTTTGACGAGGTAATTATTTTTTAGGAATACTCTGAATCTTAATAGTTGCAGACAAAATACTAAGAGAGAAAAAAAACACCAATTTCATAGGTAAGGACCCAATATCTACTAAGTCACATTTTTGTTATCATAATTACTTATGTTATTTTCACAGTTTCGCTTGAAGGGTTTTGTTTGATAGATTTATGAATGTTTTCCATAAATTTTTAACTGTCGAACTTTATATCTACAATTATTCAAACAAAAAATTTTCTTTTCTCTACTTCTTTTCTTTTTTACCCCCTTCCGGAAAAACCTCATCCATACTAATACCATATGCGAAATTAACTCTGTCTGTCTTGCTTTCACGTCAAAACTTTCGAACCGATTCAATTGAAATTTGGTACACAGATAGTCTAGAGCCTGAAAAAGGACATAGGCTACTTTTAATAATAATAATAATTTATTTGCATTTATTATCTATTATTTATCCCGATATTCCCATGGGAACGGGTACCGCGCGGGTGTAACCGTGGTTATCAATAGCTGCTCTATCAAGTATTATGTGACACATTCCGTCAAAATGTAATTTCATTTCGAATTTTAAATTTCTCGGCATTGTAAAATAATGACACGACAGAGACAGACGACAACAGAGATTTATCAGCATGAAAATAAAAATATTCTTTATTGTACTTACACCAATTAATATACAAAGAGAAATTTTACAATTGTAGTACAATCGCTGAAAGCGATGTGACCATGACAACAATTAATCAGATGACACTGACAAGAAATGTCATATTTTCATTATTTTAATAATTAGAGCTTTTATTTCAACTATTAACAATCAACATTTTGCTAATAAGAGGTAGGAATGTAATGTTGAGCACTTAGTAAAAAACAATGCAGTGTTAACTCACACACAAAGTGGTGGTTACATATTTTTGGAGTCGACTGTATATTGAACTGGTGATGGTGCATAAGAAGTCTTTTTTTTTTTACATACAACAGGTAAGCTCTTGACCTTCATCTCACCTGATGGTAAGTGACGATAAGGCCGAAGGTGGAAGCGAGCTTCACCTTTTACCCTCAACAACTGAGGAACTGGCTATCTTACCTCTGATTGCCGGAACACAACAATGCTTAAAACATTGTTATTATGGCGACAAATTTAGGTAAGACGGTGGACGCTAGCCAGGCGGGCTTAGAAGCCCTACCACCAACCAAACCGAGCAGAAAAACTTCTGCCCCCATGGGGAATCGGGAATGGGGAATCTAGACCAAAGAGGCGGTAAAAATTATTAGCCAACTCTGGTATCTGCCTTATAATAATGACTTAGTCCTTCGTTATCCAGCACTTTCCAACTCATGGTTGGGTGCGGTGGGACTGACACGTCTTAAACACAAAAATCCCACAATAAAATGGAAAGATAAAAAACTCCAATATTTAGAACCGAATATTTAGGTAGGTATACGGTTTCGGTCCGAAACCGTATACCTACCTAAATATTCGGTTTTCGGCCATACCTGCTCATGCGCCACACGTTGGGTACACAGACCCAAGTAAGCCTGAAGAAAACTACTGAGTCATCGAGTCTATATCTAAGTTTTTACCTGTGCTTAACAACACGGTACGATGAAAATAACGGTTTAAAAATTTTACCACTTCCTTTATGCCACAAGAGAAGCTCGGTGGCGTAGTAGTATACGCTTTGGCTTTTAATAATGAAAACAACTTTCGCTATGGCCAGTCCTTAGTTGTATGACAAAAACATTTCTCTAAAGCACGTTTAGCCGTGGATCCCGGTCGTTAAATTGCGACCATTTCTGCCCACCGGGCCAGCGTGGTGGTGAAACGGTTCATATTATTATCATTTATTATTATTTAATTTATTAAACCCATAGCACATGGAAGAAATCATGTGTTCTCATGCATTCCTTTACTGGAACCGGAGTCGGAATCGGAGTTTTGAAATTTTGTTTATCGGAGGCGGAACCGGAATCGGAACCGAAGTCGGAAGCGGAGTTTAGGGATAACCAATAAAATACAATAAATTTATAATAATTAATAAATCTCTTTAATTAACGATAATAATAAAAAATACAATTACTGGTCATTCTTTAGTACCCAGTCAAATCTTTAACTTTTATTAAAATCGAATTTTCTTTAATATATTATTAATGAAAATTAAAAATGGCAAAATCAAATACCTAATACTATGAGGTATTTGATTTGGCCATTTTTAAGGAAGTAAAAATGTACTTAATAAACAATAGCTTGCGGGTCATAGATTAGACCAGTTCCACTAAAACATTGTTCAGTTGCTACGAAGCTTGGTGGGGAAGACAAATATTGGCGGGAAATCCAGTTTAGTGATTAGTTTTTTGTGTTAATTTCCCACCATTATTAATAATCAAATAGCTTCTGATTTATCATCCTTTTCAAAAGTAACGGGACCGAAATCAGAACCGAACGTGTAATTTTAATCGAAAATTCCTACTTATCGGAATCGGAGGCGAAACGTCCCTAGCCACAGTATTCTAATCACTGATGTCTAAATTTCCATCTTAATTATAATCATTTAGGCATATCACATGCATACCTAAAACACGAGCCTGCATTTTTATAACCTTGATATGACTAAATAACGCATCATCATGTTATCACTTTAAGTGATTCACTTATCACAATCACGCGTGGACTGCATGGACGGCACGATATTGTTTCCTCGTTATATTTATTTTTTCAGCTTAACAACTAATAACGGCTAACAAAAACAATCAACGTGACCGTGGGTGATTAGCGTCGCGTTATTGTTTTACTATCTTACAAATTATATTGGAAATTATAAACACATAATAAGCCTACGTCCGTAAGATGGATTTCACTATAAGACATGACATTATGACCCCATCATATCATATAAAGGAGAAGCCAGAGCAAATGTACTATCACCCACATTTTATCTAATATGTTAAGGCCCTATTGTAAGGGGCGAGCCTTTTCCCATATACCGGGCTTATGAGATATTCCCCGCAGACTAGGTCTTTTTTATCTAAACCTAGTGATACATAGGGAATGGAACTGATGACCTCAAAGAGATTTCCTAATTTCTCATATAGCACAGGAGGAATCTAAATAAAATCATCACAGATGTCTTATTTACCGGAAAAGGGGAACTTAACGTTATTTTCCGCTAACTAACACAAACATATTCCCTTGTAAGTTGAAAGTTGGGTCAGATCGGAACGGAACTAGTGGTCGCGGAATCCCTTCAAACCTTTATTTTCGTTAGTGAAAACTATACCGTTTACAGGTAATTAAATAATTATTAAATATGTTTTCACCCTTTACTTTGTAAATACGTCTTTTGGGTTTTAAATATATTAGCCGCGTTTTACCTTTATTAAATGAAAAACGTGGAAACTAAAAAATCATAGCCTATAAAATCCCTGCCTAAAGTCAGAAGTCTTATTTTTTTATTTAATTTGAAAATTCCACTCTGTTGTGATTTGACCAAAATTTTTAAGTTGTGATGAAAATTTAAGTCTTAGGTTAAAGATAAATAGATTTATTCTCTCACAAAAGAGCAACTAACAGACATTGTATCAAAAAAGAAACATGCAAGAAAAGTCGACCCAAAAAAGTTATCACTTAAATTCATAATATCATTTTAAAAAAGTTATCATTGAATCATAGAAAATAACGGTAAAAAAATTATAACTACAAATCTTAGTAAAACATCAATGGGTTAAATCGATAAGTAATGGAGCTCCTCTTATCTGCTTGTTTTGGCTTGATACCTTACATGAAACATTCTGCATATAGATAATAATAAAATTAATTGTGATGTACAAAAGGTTTACAAGTTTTACTTGCATAAGAATATAAAAAAGCAATTTAAAAACCTTTGTATTTTTTTATCATGAATATATTTTAATTCTGAAATTTTTAAATAAATATTTTTTTAAACACCCCCTTGGGTCACCGCGAACACTGGTGTCCGCAAACAATAAATGTTTCTATTGTGCTCAATTATTTGAACTTGATTTAACCATACACTGGATGTACAGTCACCGGCAAAAATATATGACGATTTTAGTACTCTGTCACATTATGATATCACCAGAATCTAGTCCGCAAAACAAATAATTTATTTAAACCTTAAAATGACAAGGTACTAAAATCGTCATATATTTTTGCCGGTGACTGTACATACAAACATATTAGGTTGGGGAAAAAGTCTTTTCGCATTATAGTATGTATAAACTTGTAATAAAATCTCTTTGGCTATACTATTTGTATCTGGCTGGTTTTGGTATCATTGAAAGTTTAAATTTTAAAGAACATAATTCCAAATTCAAATTAGGAAAATGTGTGACTTTCATTTGTTTTTCGTACCGCCAAGATGAGTGAATTTAATGAAGAAATTCGATACATTTTAAAATTTTACTACAAAAAAGGTAAAAATGCAACGCAAGCCGCGAAAAAAATTTGCGATGTTTATGGACCTAGTGCAGTGTCTGTGAGAGTAGCCAAATTTGGTTTAAGCGTTTTCAATCCGGAAATGTTGATGTCAAAGATGCACGTCGCTCTGGTCGCCCTATTACAGATAAAATGGATGCCATTTTTGAAAAAGTGGAGCAAGATCGGCATGTCAGTAGTTACGACGTAGCTGAAGAACTGGGAATTGACCACAAAACAGTTTTGGCGCATTTGAAAAAAACTGGGTACACAAAAAAGCTCGACATTTGGGTACCTCACGAGCTCACTGAAAGAAACCTAATGAACCGTGTACTCATTTGTGATTCTTTATTACGACGTAATGAAACCGAACCATTTTTGAAGAAGCTGATAACTGGTGATGAAAAGTGGATCACGTACGACAAGAACGTGCGAAAAAGGTCGTGGTCAAAGGCCGGTCAGGCTTCACAGACTGTGGCGAAACCCGGGTTAACTCGCAACAAGGTGATGCTGAGTGTGAGGTGGGATTGGAAGGGCATTATTCATTATGAGCTGTTACCACCAGGCAGGACCATCGATTCTGAACTCTACTGCGAACAACTGATGAGATTAAAGCAAGAAGTTGAGAGAAAGCGGCCGGAATTAATCAACAGAAGGGGTGTGGTTTTTCATCATGATAACGCTAGACCTCACACATCTTTAGCCACTCAGCAAAAATTAAGAGAGTTTGGCTGGGAGGTGTTAATGCATCCGCCGTATAGTCCTGACTTGCACCTTCAGATTTCCACCTGTTTCGGTCTCTTCAGAATTCTTTAGGCAGTGTCAGGTTAACATCACGAGAGGACTGCCAAAACCACTTGTCGCGGTATTTTGACCAGAAGTCCCAAAATTTCTATAGCAATGGGATCATGTCCCTACCTACAAGATGGCAAAAAGTTATCGAACAAAATGGTACCTACATACTTTAGTTAAATGTAAATAAACTATATTAATATTTTGAATTTTCTTAAAAAATGCGAAGAAACTCTTTCCCCAACCTATTATTATCATCACACTTATAAAACTGAAGGTATGGCTCCTCCTGTCCCTTTGGTGTTGGCACCCTTTTTTTGTGTAATATGTTTAAATGCATAAGTAACAGGGCAAAACCTGTTGCCATTCTCCGAGCACAGTTAAAGGCATGCTATTATTGTTTTAATTGCCAACCTCTTTTGTAAGTTATTATTTTCTATTTTTTTTATATCAATAATGAAAATGTGTATTTTTTGGATTAGCAATTTAAATCTTTATTAAAATTTCATCCCAAACTATCTATTTTATTTCTATAAACATATTTACTAGCCAAATTTATTGCAAGTGTCATGATGAAGACAGACAAATATAACAGGCTCTGAAAAAAAACATCATGACAATGTCCCTACATTTATATTTCTGTTTAATGAAAGATATTTTGTCCCACAAATAATAAGGATAATGTTGTTATAAGTTACAATAAATATTAATCATTTTATCTAACAGTAACATTGTTGTTTTAGTTATTTTATTCAAATGGCATGCAGTAAATCATAAATTAAAACCAGTTTTAACTTGCTGTTTGCAATAATGTCATAACAATGTTGTAGGTACAAAAGAAAATGTTATTTGTATCTTAAATATTCTGCAATTTGTGTTTTGACAATGGTTTCTAAGGCTTTCAGGTATTTTAAATACAAATTGATTACACAAAAATGAATTGCACTCACCAAAGATTTTATATTTCAGTTTTTCCACCAATATTGATCTAATAATAGTCAAGGTGACTTAGCTGATGACTATGATTAGACCTAGCAACTGAGCACCGGCCTTGTTTCAATAATACTGATCTTTTTCTGCTAGTTACATGCACTACACACTAACGCTATGCAGAAATTGCTGTACAAATAAAGATCTACCTTTTGTTTAAAGGGGTTGGATCTTTAACTACGAATCAGCGAGAATTTATTATATTTCTCACGTAATAACGATGAAATTACAATAAACAAGTGCTAGTTTCAACAGAAATATAAGATTGTAACAGTCAATAAAATCCATAATTAGAAATGGTACTTCAAGTAATAATTATAACAAAATTACACAAAAACAAGTGTTTAGTAATTCAAATTACGCACCTCCTCCCGCATCACAACATTCGCGTAAAGACAATTGACAGTGACATTTACGTTTTTGATTTTGGTTTGGATGTGGAGTCTTTTCAGCCGAAACTTATTATTAGTATTCGTAACACAGCTCGAGCAATTAGTATCTTTTTCTTTTGACAAAATGTTTTAATGAAAAACAATAAAGTAATTAGTAAGTAATTAATTATTTAATTATGTTTTTTTATGAGAATATGAGCGTTTGTATGTAAAATAAATAAATATAATTAAATAAGGGATTACTGTAGAAATTCAATTTCAACATGTTTTATTTTTTACTTTTTTTTCCTCTGCCAAACACGCTATCCACCATATTCGTGAAATTAGGTGAAGTAACGCGTCATGTAAACAATTACTATGCATTGTCAAAATCCGTCAAACGTCAGTCGCAACGTCGCTAAGCAACCACAGAACAATAAAAAAGGTCGCAACCACAGAACAATAAAAAAGGTTAGAATGATAACGCATCCACATTAGTACTAGGACCGCGCGAGCCAGTTCTCACACATACAAGAATTAATAGTTATTCAACACACAAGGAGCGCAATGTATTCATTGGCTAAAAAAATTCAAGCAAAAGTAGCGAATTGCACCTAAATAATAAGGGTTATTTTACTGCAATACACAGGTATGTGTTACCAGCTGTTGTACGGTACCATTTATGTTGGCACAATGCATTTTGTTACTTCGAAATTTTACAGTTCAAGCACGGACTGGTAAGATAATTTATATACAATCATTTGAAATACGTTTTTAAATATTATAATCTATAATACGTATAATGAGACACGTTAAATATCTTTTTCAAATTATTGTGGAAAAACATGTACACTATCATGACAGCACTGGACTAGTGTAGTGCACAATTTGATGATGTCGATAATCAAGTATTATTCAAGTATTAAGTAATAAAATTATGTATTTTATTTATTTATCCAACTTCGTAATTAAGGAGAATATTAATATACAGGTTGGATTTTTTTTTATCTCCACAAAGGAAACACACTTTTATTTTCAAATAGAAACAAAACTGTTTTCACACTTTTTTCAAAAAAGCTTACCCAAACAGGGAATCAAACCACCCCAAATAATTCTATTTCGTGGTGGTTTTGGTCGCTACACAAGCAGCATTTAGTTGCTTAAAATGGGACTAGTTGATAGGTGTGAATGTCTGAGGATATTTATTTTATTTCACTAATTGATTTAGTTATGGCTAAAAATACTATTTCTCTATGAAACATTAGGTCTTACGCATGTAAGACATAATGAAACGTTACATTAATTTTTTTTTTGCGGGCATATTTGGAAAATCTGTAGCAGACGGTGGAATGCAGAAGTAGAGATGGATATTTTGTATGTAATACGAGTGTTTCACATTGTATTGGTTAATAGAATAAAAAAATAACTAAAAAATTTTTGGTTGGTTCGATTCCCGGTTTGGGTAAACTTTATTTGAGAAAAATGAGAAAGCAGTTGCTTCTTTTCAAAATAAAAGTTCGTTTCCATTGTGGAAATTTAAATATTTTATTTATTTAAGGTACCTCCCCTCAAGGGCTCCTAAAGAAATTCCAACCAATTTCAATACTATACAAATTTAATGAAGATAAATATTTTGTAGTCTGTGATTTAGTTTTCTACTGAATAAATACTATAAAGACAAGAGGTAACAGTTTCAGGTGGATGTTTCTAGGAATAGGTCACTGACTATAACAAAAGATACACTATCGCTATAGTTGACTTGGCAATGAGAACAACAATAAAGAAAAAACTGCCTTGCCAGTTTTCCACCAGTGAATAATAAATAAAATAATTGGTAATGTTATGAGCTGGGGTTGTTCTCAGAAAAGAAACAGCGGTTACCAACAAAAAAATACACTTTTTAATTAATTAACATTAATACTGGTTAATCACATCTTTCTCGTCACCCATCCCTCAATGTCTTATGTCGAAAGTCTTCGACCAGTGCGTCCTCCCGGTCATGACCTACGGTGCTTAGACGTGGACACTCACTGCTCGACTAGTCCACCAGTTTAAAGTCGTACAGCGAACTATGGAAAGGGCTATGCTCGGAGGACACTGTCTTTATTGCCTATTATAATTTTGAGTTTTCGCTTTCTTTGTGAACTGGCATTTGAACAGGAAGGCGAACTTGATTTTCCTGCAAACAAAAGTTAATGATTTCAAAATTCTCGCTTATGAGATATTTGACATCATGAAATAAATTTCTTTTTAGATAAAAAAAATATAGAAAATAATCCATTTTTCTTTTATATCCGGATTTGTAGGAAAAACTGAAATATGTAAATCTTTATAAACAGAATATTTATGTCTTATTTAAAAATTTAATAGATATTTAAAACTTAGATTTGATATTATATCTATGTAAATTACCACATCATAATGTCTGAGCACAAGGAACAAAAAAACTCTATCGATAAAACTATCGATAACATGCAAGCCCTATGATTGCCCAGAATTTGGTACGAATTATTTTCGTGATTGATTATGCCTCCATATTTAGTTATTTCCAAATATTATTACTTACCGATTAAATGAAATTCCTCCTTTTTCCAGATTCACCTTTTCACATCGTAAACGGCACGAAATAATAGCACAACTCGGCATCTTTTTGGGTTTTGTACTGCACCGAATATACGTCTGACAACTACGCCATTGTGCAATACACTGCGAGCAATTTGACGTTCATATGCCCATTTGCTCATATGAGCGGCTCGTCAACCACGCCCACTTTATCATTCTAACCTTTTTTATTGTTCTGTGGTCGCAACCAATCAAGTACCTATGTCTGTCAGCCGTTTCAGCCGGTGTCACGCATGCGTATTGAATTGTTTGAATTAATATCAAAGAAAAAGAAATACTGCATGAATAAAATAAATAAATAAAATTATAATTGCATAAGTTGATACAAAATGCTATGCAATAGCTTTACCGCGGCAGTCCCCGAGTGCCACACGTCTTTTTTTTAAGCTATTACATAGCTTCTATCGCGGGCCTTGAGCGCGGGGACCGAATCCAGAAATTCCGTAACGAAAAAACCTCACGCTCCCCACTCCGATGCGCAAGGAGGTGTGGCTTGAAGGCCGTGCATCGTCTAACGTCGTTTCAGTTCGGCAGTCTACGACACGGCGTTAAGATAATAAAACCCACATGTATTGTAAAATAATAAAAAATATTTTAAACAATATTAACTTTTTTTATTTATTTAATAATAGAAAAATTTGTTATCTTATCGGTCACCACGCTCAAAAAGTGTAACTTGAATTAATATCAAAGAAAAAGAAATACTGCATGAATAAGATAAATAAATAAAATTATAATTGCATAAGTTGATACAAAATGCTATGCAATAGCTTTACCGCGGCAGTCCCCGAGTGCCACACGTCTTTTCGTTTTTTATTATTTTTTATGGTGATGGTCATTTGGAGCCCAAAAGAGGATCAACTTGCTTTAATATTTCATAACCAAAAATATTGAAATGCGTTAATGCTCACTGGATTCTGTTCCGTGGAAATATAGTCGAATGTCGAGTGACCCGACATCCTTAAATTCGTCCATGTGTAAGGCCATTATAAAAATTAAGAAAAACTTAAACAGGTCATAACTCAGGATAATCTACCTACGTAAATTACACTACTAATCGAAAATGGCGCGAAAAATTTTTGTAAACTTTTCCAAAATCTTGACATTTCATTGTCTGAAGATCTAAATCTGAATAGGTATATGTAATATCAACAGTGAAGGGAAAAAAGACATGCTATAGAAAGGTTTTTAGTTTCTTGAAATACTAAACTGTATTTAGAAATGAACGTTGTACGAAGGGAAAATCGATTAAACTATAAAATGCAGTCAAGAGCTAACAATGAACTTGTTAAAAAGGATTCATCGTTGGGTATAAAATTTATTCTTAATGTTATATTTTTAAATGGTTGTGAGATAAAATAAAAAATTAAATAATAAGCAGTTTATTTTCTACAATAGACATGGAAGAACATCCTACATACATATAATCACGCCACCTAAAACATACAAAAAAGCGTGATTGTAGGTAAGTGATGATCGATCGTAAGTAATAGGTAAATTTTTACATTGAAGGTATACGAGGCGCAACATCGCTGCTACCAAAGACGTCTTTTAATTTAACGCACCCGAGCAAGTTGATAAGTAAGACACCTCGATATCAATTTGAGAAATTCGAGCCAGTAACATCTAAAAGATCTTGTATGGGACCACCTTTGGAGCCACCAAGGAGCTTGAAGCGTAGGTTCGTGACTGTAACACCAAAAATAATAAGTAACTAATTACACACATTAGAGTAGGCTAGTAAGTATAAGGTCGATTTGTCGCAAAACACAGCAAAAACAATTTCATACTAAGCTTTCATAATCTGACATCTGTAGTTGATTTTTTTTCTAAATGAATTTTATATATATTACTGTCAATTCGTATTTAATGTTAAATTAAAAGTTAAAGATTTTTTTGTCAAAGATTCCTAGCATCAACATCTACGAAACCCGAGTCGTCATCAAGTGGGCGACCGCGGCCTAAGGTTCTGGCTAGCGATTCAGCAGCGGACACATCTCAGGACTTTAGCACTCCGAAGAATAGACCAACAGCATTGAGATATATCAGCAGTAGCAGTCGAGGTAATGCTAGAGCAATTAATATTTATATTGTAGGGCTGGGAATTTCTTTGCAAAATATGAAAAGTCGCTATAACCATCCATCATTTGTTCGAAAATGAATAAGTCCTAACCACATCACTGACAGCCGCTTCGCTGTCCTAACGGTATTTAAAGCTTTTATACCCTCCAAAGTGAACACAGCTTTAGGTAGGTAATTTTATTTAACAAATTTTACCGACTTATCGTAACGAAACGAATTTACCTATCTCTCTGTCTACTAATAGACATGCTAAAAGATGATTTATTATACGTCAAAAGTGGAATATTCTACCACTCTGACACGACAATATACCGCTTCTTCCCCACGGCATTACAGTGCGTGTGCAATCATAAAATCAATCACTCAGGCATAATAATTTCAGTAAGACTATCATTATTTGGTGATACATAACATAAGATATAAAGCTGTTCAAACCAGTTCTACACTGTAACAGAGCTTAGCAACAGTTTAGATTACATCACCGCTGGTTTATCATCAAATTAGATCAATAGTAGGATAGATATAGATAATAAGTTTGAGTTGAATTTTCCATCACCAAAATCGGTGGTGAAATTTGTTTCAGTTAAGGAACTTTTATACACCAAAAAGTTTAGGTTTACGACTACTTTGTTTTCTATTACACAGTGCAATTTTGGTATAATATCTTACTTAGACCATAATAATTGGTAGATAGAAATGTGCGTCCTTAAAATTATCTTGTGATTTGCGAATCTTGCAAGTCTTTACTTTTTCTTATTTAAATGACGCTATAAACTTTAACACCCTATCATAGATCTCTTTAATCTGTGAATCACAGGTGGTCACAGCGGACCCAGATCAGCACGGTCCACAAGCACATCCGCTATAGAAGCAACTGTTATTTTAGGTAAGTAAGGTAGATCTTAATACGCACTCTGATCACTGATAAGAGGACATTTTACCTATACCTATACCTATGTTTATTACTTTCATATGAAATGAAAAAATATTTTATTGCATTAAATAAGTGGAAAAGTTTGTTGTCAAACATTTAGTAGAATTCTAGACTTTTTGAAATTTGTCTGAAAAAAGATTCTAATAAGATCCCAAAATAAAGATATTTAGCACCTAGTAGCAGTAGTATTTAAAATTGTTTCATAATATTTTCTAGTGAGAAACAATCTATCTTCCAGAACACTTTCGTCCTAGTTCACTGCGTGTTCCAATGTCTCATACTGATAAAACAGATACCGTGAATATATTATACCTACATAAAATAAATACTTATCGTGTATTACTCATCCATCTAAATTGTCATATTATTACATATTTTCAGCAATCTCTGAAGGCAGAGGCATGGCTCGAGGAGAGATTGGCATGGCTGCCGTAGATCTTCGGCACCCGAACCTTGTCTTGTGTCAATTCAGCGACACACTTCTCTACACGCACACTCTTACTAAAATAAACTACTTCAATCCAGTTGAGGTCAGTTCATATTTACCAGACGTTTTAGACAAATAATAACATAATGTATTTTTATAGGACGTTAGATTATCCTCAGTAGTTATCAATTCCTACCTTCGTCAACGAATCTAGTTTTAATCAGTTTTGTTCAGTTGCTTTCTGTAGACTCTGATAAAAAAGTAGGTAGTGTAGAGTTCAGTTAGAATAATAATTACCAACAATTTTATTCTTTATTATAAATAGCTTGTGTGTCGATATCTCAATACCTTATTACTATTACAATGAAAGTACGAGTATACCGATAATTAAACTCCTAACATAACATATCATGACGTCACTTTCCCCGAAGTGGTAGGCAGAGATGTAATTAACACCCACGTTTCGCCTGATAATGTTAGGTCCCCACGTAACAGGTGGCGAGCCTGTTGCAATACACCGGGCACAATGTGAGGCAAGCAATATTCACAATTAACCCTACTTGTAACGGACGCCATAGCTATATTAGCGCCTCGTTGCTGTCATTGCGCTCTTCTCTGGCCATTTTTCTCTTGGTTTTCGTTTTTAAATTTACTGTCTGTCTCTTTTTATTTGTTTTGTTCTCGAAGTTCATTCTTACCAGAGTCAGAGCGGTTAGAGCGGTTGACTCACTGCTAACAATTATTTTAATATATTTATAAAGTGTTGAGCAGTTTTAATAAGCTTAAACTAAAAGTTACAACAACCCACAAGATCAGTTCCTGATAAATAAAGTCTATAAGTCTTTTTAAGGCACTATTGTAAGTAGCCCTACCTTTTATAATATATTTAGTGTTGAATGTGAAATTGTTTTCGTGTTCAGTGTAATTTACCTTTTTTTACATAATTGTTTGAGTTGTGCCTTAATTTTCATTATATAAATACATAAGTGACGACCCAGTGCCTTTCATTATCCCCGGCTTCACCCCGTCACATACTTACAAAGTTTTATTCATATTCAGTGGTCATTTTAATTTTGTTAGAGGCTCATGGTTTTTCAATATCCTTATGACAATCAAGATTTTTTATTATCTTAAGCACTTTATGTAGATGTGGCTAAAGTTTTATTAGAAAGAATTTGCTAAAGTATAACAACAAAAACAAACACTAACGCAAATGTGTTACCACTCCTCACTACTAGATGGCGCTGCTGTACCTAGAAACGCGGTATCGTTGTGTTTACACCAATCTGAATATGGTCTAAAGCTAACATTGTAAATCAATTCCTTCGGTACGCATGTTTATAGTGCAAACTATCTCTGCTTTCACATATATTGAGACAGAATAGTTGAACCTAAAGACTGTATCAACGGACCGCATGTTCCTGGACTTTCCCCGGAGATCCGGAACTGAACGCTCACCGATATAGACGCATAAAAGTGTACTGTACTGTACAGTACAAGTTCCGTCAAATATAGTCATTCCAACAAGTTACTTGTTTTCTTCAACATATCGGCACCCCATTTATAAAAGTCTAATAATAGAATCGAATACTGATTAACATACAAGTTACATCAAGATAATTATGATAAGAATGCATTATAAATGAAATATTGAATGAAATATACATTTGTTATAAGAATAATACAATGCAATGTGTGCAAGGCAGTGTGTTGTTTTGTATTGTTGATTTTCCAAGTAAATAAATAAAATATATTTTTAGCTATACCTATCTAGACACTCAGCGCACAAATAGACGTAGCTTATACTTACCAGTACCATATCATACAATAGAGAAATCTCACCATTTTTAAAAATTACATACATACATACAATCACGCGTGTAATCTCCGAAGGGGTAGGCAAAGCCCAATTGGATTACTTTTTGCTGCTTGGAAAGGAGCACTGTGTTCCTTAAGACCACATTTAGCCTAACAAAGATTGGGTTTGGTCAGATGAAAAATCGTGAAAGAGTAGTAACAAGTGGCTTCCCTTCCTTCACTTTCACAGACCCAGTACCCAATACGCCCTTAGTCGCCTTTTACGACATGCTAGGCAGGAAAAGCATTCTTTTTGTGTCCCGTACCAACACGGGGCACAAAAGAATCAAACAAAAAAACCAACAATTACTTACCAAATATTACTTTGCAGATAATCGTCCCCCACACATTTTGTGAAGGCGCAACACCCAGCCAACTGTATCAGCTTATTAAAGACCACTACCCCTTAATAAATTTGACTACAGTTCAAAGGAGGCACTTCAATGACGCCGCTGGAAGGCAACAGATCCAATCACTTTGCGCACCACAGTATAGTGCAGTGTACTTACAAGTACTACCTAAGTAAGTTACAAATAAAAACTGAGCAAAGTAGTTATGAAAAACCACCAAACAAACCCTAAAATATGTTTAAATACAGAACTTAGGATCCTCAATTTTATTAAAATCTGTCAAATATTACAGATTTTACGCATTGACTGCTGCAGCAGCTGTTCTAAAGTACGTAGAATATATTCAATGTGTTGTTTTTGCAAGAGAATCTTTGAAAGTTGAATATCACTCTTCAGAAAATACTATGATTATAGGTAACCATATGACTTCTTGCAATGAAATTCCTAAATATTACCTATCATGTTTTTTATAATGGTCAAGTAATATATTTTGCAGATGTCGGTACTGCAACTCAACTGGAATTAGTACAACCTTTGCTATTATCAGCAGGACCAACATGCTGCCTCCTAGGCGTGTTGGGACCAACCAATACGATTGGTGGCCTAAGAGCTTTAAGAGCCTCTATTTTACAGCCATCTTGCGATAAAGAGTTCATTGAAAACCGATTGGACGCCATACAGGACCTAATTGAGAACGATTCTGGTTTGATGAGTGATTTACAGGATGTAATTAAAAAGCTATCTGATATAGACAAAATACTTTTTCTTTGCGTGGAATCACCAAATCAAAACATGGAAAAATTCGGGGAAGCACAATTGAACCAAACACTTCTCCTTAAAACTACAATGGGCTTTATCCCAAAATTGATTGAAGCATTGGAAACTGCGTCAAGCGGGAAGCTAAAAAAAATAAAAATGGTTACTTTTAAACTTAACTGTTTCTATTTTTTAAGAAAACTCGTGAGTAATGATGCATTTTATTCCTAGGATTTCGAAAATCCACATTATAAAGAAATTGCGGATAGAATTCAGAATATAATTCAAGAAGATGCACATGTTGAAAAAGGTGCTATGGGAAGTATGCAAAGATGTTTTGCAATTAAACCAGAAATTAATGGATTGTTAGATGTAGCAAGAAGAACCTATTCTGAGCTTATAGACGACATACAGAAAGTTGTTGAGAATTTGGGTGAAAGTTACGATCTGCCACTGAGGTTGCATCAAAACGTCTTAAAAGGATTCCATATAGTGCTTCCTATTGCTCCGAAAAACAGAAGGCATTTTTCTATCGAAGATTTACCACAAGTCTTTATTCAGGTAAGTTATTTACATAATACATGAACACAATACCTGTGCTTTGATTAAAATGTATGTTTTAATTGTATTCGTAATAGATTCATAATAGTGGAGCAAGTATATCAATGACTACAGAAGATTTGGTAGTCTTAGATCAACAAGCAAAAGAAGCTCTTAACGAAATACAAAGAATGAGTAACATGTAAGCATTTGGTACTAAATTATGAGATTCAAAATGATTCGACGAATTGAACAACTAATTTAATTTCAGTGTCATCGCAAGCTTATTAAAAGATTTAAGGCCTTTTATGGCTAGCCTGTACAAGCTTTGTGAAAATGTTGCAGAATTAGACATCCTTTTAGCCTTAGCTCAAGTACGTATTTTATATCATCATCATTAACCTATCTTTGTACTGTGTTCCTAATTTTATTTGTAGTTCTTTCACTTTATTCGATTTCTTCCACTTCTATCTATCCGTTCCTCCTTTGTCAACAGTCGCTAGGTACCTTTCTGGCCACGTCCTCATTAATAATATTTTCATCAATCCATCTTTTCTTCAATCTTTCTCCATTCACCAGCCACTCTCGTATTTCTATCAATATTTTTATAAAATACTAGCTGTTGCCCGCGACTTCGTCCGCGGTTACTATATTTTTTAACTATCCCACGGGAACCCTTAAATTTTCCGGAATAAAAAATATCTAAGATGTTGACAGGGATATAAGGTATCACCATGCAAAATTTCATTGAAATCGGTCCAGCCATTTCGGAGAGTATCCCCGTACAAACAGACAAACAGGCAGAGAAACAAAAAAATATTTTTTTTTTTGGTATTTTCTTTTAACATCTCCCTGACTTGATTTTGAGCAAATTTTTTCTATGTACAGACATTCGACCTATACAGTTTTATTGTTAATTGTATTATAGATAATTGTTCGCAGCCTATATACGTCCCCCTTAGAGCATCGCGGGCCTTCCGTCCCGTCCCCCTACTGCGCACAGGCCTTCCTCGTGGAAACAAGATATTAAATTAGTACCTTTTTGAATTGACTTTATTATGGTTTCAGGCCAGTTCCGCTGGTTCTTATATAAGACCGCAGTTTGACAACTACATGGACATCAAAAACAGTGTCCACCCACTCTTGGATTACAACAGTCAAGTCCTTCCGATTCCTAATGATATAGTGAGATCATCTTGTTTGCTTGTTTTTCTTTTCTATGACTTTTTATAATGTAAGTGTTTCTAACTATTACAAATGCATAATGTATGTTTATTATTTTGTATTTTGCAGTATGCTAGCTTAGAACACAATTTCACAATAATTACCGGACCAAATATGGGCGGCAAAAGCATTTATATAAAACAAATTGCTATCACTCAAATTATGGCGCAGGTTATTCTTTAATTCACTCAAAAAGTTTGATGTGTTTACTGAGTTAATAATTAAAAAAAGATTAATAAAATGGTTTGTTGGTGAATTTTCCAGCTGGGTTGCTTTTTACCAGCAACAAATGCTGTGCTCCGGTTAAGTAACCGAATATTTTCAAGAATTGGTTTTAATGATAGTGTTGAGTTCAATGCTTCCACCTATGTTTTAGAGGTATTTAATAATACATTCTTTTGTATTTCAACTTAATGTATTTCATTGAATTATAAAAGATTGTCACTTGCGTCAATCAAATTAAAACTGACTTCGTTAGGTCATAGGTTAACATTATCATGCCGTTACTCAGAGCTAATTTATTACAAGTAAAAAAAGTTCTTGTCTTAATCTAAATATTTTTACTTACTAAGATTTACAAGAGTTAAGAAAATGATAACTTAAGTAACGTTTCAGATGAAAGAATTACAGCACATTCTAAAAGGATTGACATCTACAAGTTTGGTGATTATAGACGAGCTATGCAGGTCAGAATGATGAGAATAGTATTTATATAGAAGCATGCATTATAATTTTATAATACACCTGCTTGCACCTTGTCAAATTTAGAATTTTTATAAACATTGCTTGGGTAAAATTAATTATTTTGCCAAAAGCTCGCGCTTTAGAGATTGTTAATTTGCGCATTGCATTTTGCTAATGCTTGATAATTGAACTCAAGAAGATATCTCATCTCATTATTTTTATAATTTGCCTCTAACCCGCGATTTTTTCCCTTATGCTTTCAGAGGAACTTCGACAGAAGATGGAACTAGTATAGCCTGGGCAATTTGCGAGGAGCTACTTTCTAGTGATGCATTCACTTTCTTTACTACACATTTCATTTATTTGACACGACTACAAGAGTTATATTTTAACGTAGTAAAGTAATAAACAAAATTTATTTTAAAATTTAAATTATTATAATGTGAACCGCTATTTCAATTTATGATATTTTCAATTCAAGCTGTCATACTGCAGTAAAAGAGGAAGACATACAAAATGGTGATAATACATATAAACGGCTTGTGTATGAACATAAAATTGTTCCCGGTGTCACCAATATAGAACATTACGGTCTTGCGTTAGCATCGAGAACAAACCTGCCTGATGACACTGTAAAATTTGCTCGGGAGTTAGCTGGGCTAATTGTCAAGAATTCCAAAGTATGTAGTTTCTTATTTTGTTCTATGGATATTGTTCTTGTGGTATTTTTGGGTTTACTAACCCACGTTCATGTTGTTTAAGATATAACATTCTATTTCAGCCTCAAACAATTCCATCGATTTGTATTAGCGATGACGGATTACTTTATGAACTAAATGCGAAAATACGCCGAGAATCTCGCACACATGAAAATGTTGAACGTAACACAATCAGATTATTGCAGGAATTTAAAAACGCTAATCCACAGTTAATTGAGAGACTTAGGATTCAGAGAAATATTACGATACAAACTAAAAGTTCAGCAAATTACTCAGATGCATGCAAGGACGATGACATCCTTACTGATTTAAGCGACGAGAATTTTAATAAATCTAACAATAAGGAACCAAGTCTTAACAGGTTCATTAGCAATAATGATGATGAAGGAACAAATATTATTGTAGAAAATCGCAACAGCTTAGTTAAATCCTCGAACGAATTGCTTACGACTATGATGAATACTATGTATGTCGATTCAAACAAGACAAATAAATCGAATTGTCCAACAGAACTACTATCTCCATCAAAAAATAGTGATACAGCCATTAATTCTATAATACACTCAATATCGCCATCAAATTTCGAACAAAATGAAGAAATAGCCTGTCCAAAATCAACAGCAATAGATCTCAAAGACAATACATTTCCATTATCTCATGGAGCCGAAAGTGACGATGATGTGTCGCTTAACTCTAGTTCTAATTTAGCTGAAGCACTAACACAACTAATAGAAGACTGTTCTGACCAAATTTTGGAAACAGAAAATAATAGTGACACGTCAAATGATGAAAGTCTTGTGAGGGAAACAATAGATGAAATAAACTACGAATTGGCGAATGAATCAGGCAACCTAGATTTTGTTGTGTTAACTCCTCCGGAAGATTTTAGGGATTTTTAAAAGTAGTTTTGTAAAACAGCGCAAATAAAATTTTAAATACTGTATCCAATTACTGTTATTATAATTCCCTCGTCTATTTTGTGGCCTAAGAATAATATTATTCTAAGTTTGTGGCCCAATTCATGAAATCGCAATTCCTTAAAGTTACTTTATCTACACTCATGTTATAATGTTAGGCTAGTTGTCCCTTTTTTTATTGGGCCCCAAATGATTAATTACTGATAGCCATCACCATAAAAAATAATAAAAAAAAAATCTGAAGCCTACTATACGCACAATACATTACGTTTTTGCTTAAATGTCAAAAACGCCTTCGCTCCCAAATCGGTCCTGATGGTCTATGAATCTCCCTATGCCCTAGAGTCACGATTATTGTAAGGAATTCAATACGCATGCGTGATATAGCCGACAGTTATGCTTGATTGGTTGCAACTGGCGTTTCACGGATTTTTACCATGCATAGTAATTGTTTACATGAATCGTTACTCAACTAATTTCACGAACATGGTAGATAGCGTTTTTGGCAGATGAAAAAAAAAGTAAAAATAAAACATATTTGAATTGAATTTCCTTATTTAAATTTATCGAACTTGGTATATTTCGGATCCTTGTACTAAATACTATGTGAATGACACATTATTTTGAATACTTTTGATATGAGTCAACTAGCCTCAGACTAGAACTCATAATGGCATACTTTTTAACACAGATGATAAAAACGAAAATTTAAAAATGGAAACTCTAACATTATGACCATTATACAACAGGTTGGACTCATTATGCAACACTTATTTTTCTTAAAAACGCACAAACGCAAAAACGTACGCAGTATGTTCCCAACCATTAATGCCAAATTTTAGCTTTGTACGAATTAATGTAACCCTATTTTTTAAGCTAATTTGACCGGGCTAAAAGTATTCAGTGTCTTTATTACCGTTTCAATGGGGGTATTAACACCTCTGGCCTTCCCCTTTGAAAAGAAGCGGGAAGATAATGTTTGTTACGTTTGATTAACAGCAAAATAAATAATTACATGGGAATATTACCGAGTGTTTTTGGTGCCATTCAACTATGGCGGACGTGATTTTTATTTCAGTGATTGTAATAATAAAATTGTTTCGGAGTTGATCCTGTTAGGTAAAATCAGTGTAGTTTTGTGTAGTAAGTGTCAATAATGATGAGCAATGTGGAGAATCATTGAAATAATAGTCAAGTTGTGTGAAAAACGATGGGATTTTTATCGTGGTAATTCAGCTCATCGAAGTAACACATAGTGTCTAACATCGATCGATTGACGCCAAACTCTCCCAAGATGCATTGAAATGCATTACACTAGCATTTTAATGCAAACAACTGAAGAAAAGTGTTTTACTGTTAACGTGTGGCTCAAAAGGGCCTGCAACCAGAGCCGTATTAAATAAAAAGGGAGGTTTTTGGCGCTATTGAACTAGTGCGGTCGTGATTTTTATTCCAGTTATTGTACTGATCATGTTGCGTGAAATCAGTGTTGTTTTGAGTAATAAGTGACAATAATGATAAGCAAGGATCATTGAAATAAGCGTCAAGTGGTGTAAAAAACGATGCGATTTTTACTGAGGATTTTTATCGTGATAATCCATCTCATCGAAGTAGCACCACAGCGTCTGCCATCGATTGTTTGACGCCAAACTCTCCCAAGATGCATTGAAATGTATTACACTTGCATTTTAGAGATTTTAATGCAACTACTGAAGACATTAAAATACCGCAGACTTGGCTGTATGGGCTTTAGTCCCTTTGCCTTCCCTACATGCGAGAATTTTACAACAAGAGTAGGTAACCAAAAATCAAAATGTAAATTGCAAATGGCCGATTTTACGATTTGCTTTTCAGTTCGTCGGGTGTAGTGTAGTTTTTTGCAAATTTTGTGTTAGTGTTATTTTTATTACGTGAAACATACATCTAAAGAAGAGAAGGGTGCCAAAAGTAAGTGTTATAATGTATCGATTTTGTATTTGTGTAGTCAACTAGTACCGGTGTAAGTCAACTCTGCTAAATTTATCACGCGTGTACGTAGGAATTTATTTTGTATTATTATATCGACTTTATTTGAATTTTGATGTAACAGAAGGCGGGCAGCCATGTCGCTGCCGCCCTATTTACTGGGGCCCAACCCATGGGCCACGATGATGGCTCAGCAGCAGTTGGCGGCGGCGCAGCAAGCGGCTTTGCAAGCGCACGCCGCCGCTGCTGCTGCCGCGCCTCCGGTGCCGCCATCTCAACCTCCGAAGCCACATCATATACCTGAAGAGAAAATAAAGGAAAAAGGTAGGCCCTTGTGTTGTAGGTTACTTTGATGCCCATTGTGGTCTTTTTATGCAGTTGTATTTTTTTTGTTAAAGATGATGTGGAATTAGAATACTCTTGCACTGAACTATTAAGCTACCTATATATAGGGTTGAAAAACTTGCCATGTTACATGATATTCAGATCTTACATGGTCTATGTACTGATGAGGGTCAGAATCTTAATCACCAATAATTTAATATATGACCCACACTCACGTAGATTAATGTTGATACTAGTAATTTTATTAAATTAATACATTTAAAAACTATAGTCCAGATCAAATTATGCAGTAAGATTGGTTACTTGTGATTACTACATGTAATGTTGGCATAACATTAACATATCATGGCACTTACAAGGGTTAAGCAGTGTTAACATCTTCATTTCACATGATTTTTTCCTTATTAATTATATGGCAAGCAGGATGTTATGTACTGTCCCAAATTTTATGCTAAATTCATGATACAATACAAACATAACAATATATTATTGTTATTCATAAATTAAGTCATTTTATCATGAGATGAGACCCCTTGAGACCAGTGTACGGGCCACTCTACCATGGAGGTCATTCAAAAAAGTTGCATTGCTTATTTATTTGTTGGCTAAAATAATACTTCAATACAAATATTAGAAATTTAGAAATAAACACTCACAATAGGGGCTTACAAAATATAGTGAAGATTTATAATGAATTGTTGATGTATGGACCTTGTTGATTATAACAATTTATATGCCTCCTCAAATTTATTTCATTGTTTATAATATTTATCTAGTTTTGTAGCTGTGACGAAAAATATCAAGCATTAGCCTCATCAAAAAAAACTAACCTAAAATATGGCACAGTGTTGTGACTGTGACACTACATCATTATATGAAACAAAATAACATAAACACTGTCTAACTTACACCTTATTACCATACCTTATCAAGTGTTTTTGTTTGTACAACATGAGTGACAGAAAGGGATAAAAAAATAGAAATTATTTTTAAAATTAATTTTTATTTCACTGACTATTCCTTCTTAATTCAACTTTATAACGTAACAAATAAGTAAGATAATTAATTGAAGATAATTTTTCAAAAGTATTTAAATTTAGAATCTAATGAGTGTAACCTTAATTGTTTTGGCTAGTGTTATTAGGTAACTTTAATGATGACACCATTTACTTTCTGTTTAGCCTAATGGTTGACTGGTAGTGAGCGATGTTAGTCGCTAAGTCCGCCATATGTACATTCCTTTTGTAATAGACATTAAAATTTAAAAAAAAAAACCTATTTAAGATCTATGTTTTGTACTGTAGTGACCACAGTGGTCGATCTAGTAATATTTTCCCTTATAAACACTGTACAGGTGGATTTTTTAGATGGGATTTAAAGGGCAGGTACATTAACCGTTATAGTTACAAGAAAACATTGTTAGGCAACCATCCATAACTTTTTAAGATATTCTGATCTGCATTCACAGATTTAAAAATAAATTTACAGTCAGCAAAAAAATTACAAGATAGCAAAACAAATGTATGAGAAAAGTTTTTGGCAATTTCTGTCATTTCTAGTACTCATACCTTAAATGGTCCCATAGAGTCTTTTGATCCCTACATGAAATAGGATTGATAGACATAAAAAAATTGCTTTTGCTATCTTAGCATTTTTTTGGCAGACTAACTTTTTCCAAAATCTGTGAATACATAATGGGGTACGGGTGGAATCTTACAACTCAATTTTAAGGCACTTGCCCTCAACCGATTGAGCTGAAATTTTGCATGCATATGTAAATCGGATGACAATACAAAATTATTATGACTTGGAGCTGATCTGATGATGGAGCTGGAAGGTGGCCATAGGTAATCAGTAATTAAACAACACACCCCATCGAGTTTGGGCTCGTTTAATTTGTCTTGATGAATACTTTTGTGTTATATGTGAACAAGGGTCTGATGATGTAGATGGAAACATGATGTAAACTTAATTGCCACTTAATTATTGAAACCAGTTCTTAGTTTAGAATTATATGTTACTATGCAGTGGTTTAATTTTTTATTATATTTCAATGGAGTTTGATATAACTCACTAGACTTCAAAACCCTAACGTTAGATATTATTATGAATTAAAGTATTCTTCAGCATATTGAAACATGAAGACCAACAAAACTAAATAAATATTTTAAGAACAATATACCTTTTAACATTGTTCTTTTGATATTCCTATACCTTTCATAATTATTGTGTGATTTTATTTCTTGTTTAATTTATTTTCATGTATTATTGATAAAGATCACAAATATAAGTGGGTGTATTAATTACATCTGTGTTATTATAAAGTATGTCAAGAGACTGTGCATTCCTCTAGGGGTTGTGTATAAAATATTAATAGTGTCTTCAATTATTTTAATTATTGTTTTGTATTGTAAGATTTGTAAGCCAGTAGAATCCCATAGTGTCTCTTTTTTATAGTCTTAGAAATATTCGTCATCAGCCTATATACGTCCCACTGCTGGGACAGGCCTTCCTCATGGAGAAACACATGAGAAGTATGGGCCGTAACACCACCACGCTGGCCCAATGCGGGTTGGTGGGTAGAAACGGTCGCAAATGTGACCGGGACCAACGGCTTAACGTGCCTTCCGAAGCACGGAGGAGCTCGGGATCACAAAGTCTTCGTCACCCATCCACGGCCTGACCAGCGCGAAGGTAGCTTTGTTCTCGATCGAAGCCAAAGTGCACTGACCACTACTCCACCGAGCTCCTGTTTAGAAATATATTGTTTCATAATTTTCCCCTATTATTAGAAGGTTTCTACATTAAAATTTATGTTGGAACTATTTCCTGAGGGGCATAATAACAACTGCAGTTAGATATGACTTTCCTTTAATAAGTTATAATGGAATATGCTAAAATTGCAGTATAATTTTGTATAAATTAATATTTTTTGTGTTTTCTTTTTGGATGTGTTTATTAATTTTGAATCTAAAAATATAAGTTTTAGCTCACTATTAGAAATTTCTTTCAGCCCAAAAATGGCTACAACTACAATCAAAAAGGTATGCAGAAAAACGCAAGTTTGGCTTTGTAGATGCACAAAAAGAAGACATGCCACCAGAACACATCAGAAAGATAATAAGAGATCACGGTGATATGACCAGTAGGAAGTATCGCCATGACAAGCGTGTCTATCTTGGAGCTCTCAAATACATGCCTCATGCTGTTATGAAACTTCTAGAGAACATGCCCATGCCTTGGGAACAGATTAGGGATGTTAAAGTCCTGTACCATATTACAGGGGCAATCACATTTGTCAATGAAATCCCCTGGGTAATTGAGCCAGTCTACATAGCTCAATGGGGAACAATGTGGATTATGATGCGCAGAGAAAAACGCGACCGTAGACATTTCAAAAGAATGAGGTTCCCTCCCTTTGATGATGAAGAACCTCCACTCGATTATGCTGACAATATTTTAGATGTTGAGCCATTAGAACCAATTCAAATTGAATTGGATCCTGAAGAAGATGGAGCAGTTGCTTCTTGGTTTTATGACCACAAACCATTGCTAGGGACTAAACACGTGAATGGCTCAACATACAGAAAGTGGAACTTGTCATTACCCCAGATGGCAACATTGTATCGCCTTGCCAATCAATTGTTAACTGATTTGGTGGATGACAATTATTTCTACCTCTTTGATTCAAAGAGCTTCTTTACAGCCAAAGCTCTAAATATGGCCATACCTGGTGGTCCAAAGTTTGAGCCCTTAGTGAAGGATAATTCAGCTGGTGATGAAGACTGGAATGAATTCAATGACATTAACAAGATCATCATCCGTCAACCAATCAGGACCGAATACAGGATTGCTTTCCCATACTTGTACAACAATTTACCACATTTTGTACAGCTTTCCTGGTATCACACACCAAATGTTGTGTTCATTAAGACAGAAGATCCTGACCTTCCAGCTTTCTATTTTGATCCCTTGATCAATCCTATCTCTCACCGCCACTCAGTTAAGTCCCTGGATCCTGTACCTGAAGAAGAAGAATTTATTTTGCCTGAAGAGGTTTCCCCATTTCTTCAAGAAACAGCTTTGTATACTGATAACACAGCTAATGGCATTTCTTTACTGTGGGCGCCTCGACCTTTCAACATGAGATCAGGTCTGTAGAAAATCTTTCGCTGTATAATATTAGGTTCTTACATATGAAATTGGTGTTTTGTATGGAGATTTTGGGGTCTGCATTTTCCATACCAACATTTTTTCAGATTTTTTCACAATGACAAATCCAGAGATAACAATATTTGGCATGTATCATTAGACAAGCTTTAGTAATATGTGTAATATCACACTTCATAAAAATTATTCATTGTTTATAAGTGAATGCAAATAAAATGATGTATTCGGGAGGCACTTAAAAAGAGTTGTCTCCGTGTCCAATTTTAACACAATTAAACTTACAACAAATTATCAAAACAAAAAAAAGAGGGCAAAAATATAGTCTATTTTTAGACGAGGTAATTATTTTTTTGGGAATACTCTGTATCTTAATAGTTACAGACAAAATACTAAGACAGAATAAAAACACCAATTTCATAGGTAAGTACCCAATATTATGTTTATTTTACTACATTTATCCAATGTGGTAATAATTTTGAATTCAAACAGGTCGTTCCAGACGTGCTATTGACGTGCCTCTGGTGAAGACTTGGTACAAGGAGCACTGCCCACCTGGCCAGCCTGTTAAAGTCAGAGTCTCATACCAAAAGCTTCTTAAGTACTATGTACTCAATGCATTGAAGCATAGACCCCCCAAGCCACAGAAGAAGAGGTAACATTTTGCCACTTTCTCTTTCTTGATTTGACAGGCTTTTGTTAAATTAATCTGGACTAAAATATTGCCTTTTTTATCAAGAGTAAAACAAAACATTCCTTGTCCATTAGGTATCTGTTCCGCTCATTCAAATCGACGAAATTCTTCCAAACAACAACATTGGACTGGGTAGAAGCGGGCTTACAAGTCTGCAGACAAGGATATAACATGCTGAATCTGCTAATCCATCGAAAGAACCTCAACTACCTCCACTTGGACTATAATTTCAACTTGAAACCAGTTAAGACTCTTACCACTAAAGAGAGAAAGAAATCCCGATTTGGCAATGGTAAGTTCATGCCTATTAACAAACTCTTGAGTCAAAAGTGTGCATGTTATTAACTCTTTTCCTTAGTTACTCTCTAAAAAGTGTGTTGCAATTACATATGGATAGTAACATTCTAATATTGTAAGATAGTTAGCACAAACCATCTGAAGTATCGTTATCGTAAGTGATGTTTGAATAAAAAAATCAGGAGTCCTGTTAAGTCTTTACATAATATGAAGTCTTATGCCCATTTCGTATTATTCACAGATATAAATAAACCAATAACGATAAACAAATATTAAATCTATGAAGAGAATTTTCGATACAAAAATTACTCACGATTACGATACATCAAAGGGTTACTGCTTAATATTCCCAAATAAACTTAGGCAATTTAATGTTTTACAAACATTATTGGCATTCCTAAATATCCTTATAAATGTAAATGCTATAAATTATTTCTTCTCTCCAGCATTCCACTTATGTCGTGAGATCCTTCGGCTGACAAAACTCATAGTGGATTCCCACGTCCAGTATCGACTCAACAACGTAGACTCGTTCCAATTGGCCGATGGGCTGCAATACATATTCGCGCACGTTGGTCAGCTGACTGGCATGTACCGCTACAAGTACAAACTCATGAGGCAGATTCGAATGTGCAAGGATTTGAAGCATTTGATCTACTACAGGTTTAATACGGTGAGTTTTACGTTTTATGGTTTTATTTTACGGCTATGTCGCCTTCGTAGGCGTGAGCCATCAAACACGTATGTCACTAATCTATTATGTATGAATAGGTTTTTAGTAAGTAAAAACAGTTCTTACTATTTTTACATTTTTTGTTCGTTTTTGTATGATTTGATGATCATAGATAAAGCTTGACAGAAAAAAATAACAGTTTTTCATGAACATAATTTCTTTTATCGTTAATTTTTTTATAGAGGGTTGATTCCGCCGTTTCGCGCAAAAAACACCGTTCCGTGGAATAAAAAAAAATATCGATTTAAGTTTTGTTTTTTTTTATTGATTCATCTAAGAACATCCCCAGATTCTAAAAATCGGAAAGGCACTTTTCTATCTTATTTAGATACGGAGAAAATAACAATTAAAAATTACAAGATGGACGGTGATGAAAACTGTAAGGATTGTAATGAACTTGCAACCGATGGTAATGATTTAAGTCGGGATGGTAATGAAATAGCGCAGAACAGTACTGTAACTAGATGGGATTATAATGAATTATAAAAGGCGGTAATTTATGAAAGAAAAACAAAACAGTACTATTTTATTAATAAACGTTTTTTATTACTATTCAGCTTTTTAATTCAGTCTCGAATAGTAACCTAATTGAAGAATGTCATGTAGTAGCCGACTAACTAACACACTCTCACAATATTTACTTAAAAAAAGCAAATAACAATTCGATAAAAGTAATTTTGAAAAATCACAATATACAAACTAAAAACAATATTCCTTATCTTTATTATAATTTTCTGATATATAATACCTGTATTCGCAATAAATATATTGAATTTAATTGAATATAATAATAATATATACCCAGTAATAGGAACTTAAGTAGTGTTTTGGGTCGTTGTCTCATAATCAGAGTATTTACTTATAAAAACAACTAACTCATCTATAAAAGTAATTTTGGATAGCTTAAGCTAGAGTGCAAATCACAATATAATAATATACTTACAAACAAAAAAAAAATATTAAAAAATCCTTTATCACTTATCACTTCTATTATCATAATCAACACGGTCTATAAACTTTTATTAATTTTTATCATTTTTTTCTTATTACTTACTATTTTATTATTAACTATTTTAAAGTATGTTGTACCTAATCATCACTATCATCTGAGTCGTCGAAAAAAGTGTGCTTTTAAAATTGTTTTTCTGATGGAGTTGATTTAATAAAAGTCTCAAATTGCTGTTAGTGTTCAGAAGTTTTACATACTACATCTAGTTGTTTTGTGTTTCGATTTTCCTTTGGTATCTTATAAAATGTATTGTTTCTCAACTAAAACGTACGTCAGATAATATTTTGACTGTAGGAGATGTTGGTGTAGTAGAAGTTTTATATACATTTATCAACGGTGAGAGCTGTAAGTCGCTTGGACCCTGTAAATATCTAATTCATCCATGTTGTTCAAAATTGTTGTTGTATCTATACTTAATACTAATTGTCAAAAGAGGCTTCGATTTTATCACACTGATTATTGGATTGACCTCTCTCCATATCACCGTAATTATCAGAATGAAGAAAGCCAATAATTATGCTTATTATGTATACAATAAGTGCAACCTTGACAATCGAAGCTACTAAATGTTAAAGTTTTATTATTATCAGCAGCTCAGACGCATTGATGAACTTGCATTGATCCCTTAAATGTTGGAATGTTGGGCGGAAATGTTTTACCTTCAATATCACTCTCTGTTACCATATCAACATGTACATTTCGTACATTTATAGTAACTAACGACCAAAAATCTTCATAACAACCAACATCTCCGCCATGCTTAATAAAATTGTTAGCAGTTCTTTTGACGACGGCACCAATCCCATACAGAGCTCCTTGCCTTGGCCGGATTCTTGATAATTCCACGTGACCTTAGTTATATTTGGGTAATAATAGTGCAGAATGATTTAGTTTTATTATTTGCGTTACTATCTTTATAGTATAGAACTCCAGTATGTAGGGATACTTGTTTTCTACTTCCACCGAAATTAAAGGACTGTATCTCTTCATTAAACTTCAGGTTATAATTCTCGCTAAAGTCTACGTGCACGAGTATCTCTTTGTCTTTTAAATTTTGTTTACGTTGTTTGATAGCTTCATATTGTACTGTAATATTTAGATTGTGTTTTAAAAATGTGTCTAGAGTTGACTCTAGTACAAATACTTCATTACCTTCCGAAACAGTTCATTACCTTCCTGCAAGAAAGGTGGAAGGAACGGATGGTAATGAGATGGAGATGAATGAGAAATTTAAACATTTATTTTAAAAATTTCGCTACAAAATGTATTATAAACATGATATTAATATGGGAATATAATTATTAATAGAGAAGAACATATGGGGTAAATATAATAATCTACTTGATAAATTGCCTTGAGAAATTGCAGGAATGTAATGAACAGATTTTTGGACGAAACACTATCAACAAGGTAAAGAACGTAAATAATTTTGCTAGCAATGCACACACGTCCACCAAGATCAGTTGTCACCTACGACTGGCCTTGGCCTGTAGAAACACGTTGAAACTAGAACTTTATTAGGGATGTTACAATTATCGACGATATGAAAGAGTTTCTCGATACGGATGGCGATGACATTTTTTCTGTTACAATTTTAAAAGTTAGCTGTTCTTGTATTATTGTTGAAATAAATACATAATGAAAATACTTAATTAAAAGGTTTTGAGTTTGGGTTTCATATAAAATATTAAGAAAAGTCATAAATTAAAAAGCAAACTAATAAATGTGAAAATTCCCGACGAGAATCCTATCTGGAAACAGAGAGGAATGATTTTTGAGGTAGTTTTTTATTTTTGTTTCATAAACTAACTGATTAATTTGAAATATTAACGATGCAACTTTTAAGGATTTTATGTTTGTTCTTACTATAAAAATTAGATTTAAGACAAAAACATGTAAAATAGGGAAATTCGCATGGAATTGCTTTTTGCACGAAATGGCGGAATCAACCAGAGGCCTTAGTCACACTGAGTGACCATGTCAGCCTCATGGGAATTCTCTAATACAGAATCCATGAACATCATGAAATGAAAATAGTGGTTATCGTTTGTCAGTGAAAAGTTGACCAGAAAGGTTTAAAAAACGGATATAACACTAAAAAAATACGAAAAAGAAACTGTTAAAAAAATGGAGCTCCAACGAAATTTATATTTCGGGGAAAGATTTTCGATAAATTGTGAACTTTTATCGACAATAGTGTAATTCCTTCTCAAATTAATAACCCATGTTTTATTCTCTTCTTATTCTAAATTTTCTCAAATTGAGTAAAATAACTATCTATTAAATCTTACGGCGTGATCGTATTGTGCTTAGGGACCAGTATCTAAAGGCCCAGGGTGCGGTTTCTGGGCGCCCGGATGGAGAGTATGGCTGTTCTTCATGCGAGGCATCACGCCGCTCCTGGAGCGATGGCTCGGCAATTTGCTCTCCAGGCAGTTCGAAGGACGACATTCCAAAGGTTAGTTCCATCTCTTCAAGGTTTTCTTCATTTAATGCTTATTATGCCCCATTATTGAGTAGAGATTGTGGTTTTTCTTAAAAATTATATAAATATTTAAATATAAAGAAGCCTGTTTTAAACTAGAAGTTCAAATGATTGAATGTATTGAAATAGCCATTAACAGCAGAGTTGGAAAAACAAAACTACTCTCTTGCTAGAGGTTGCTGGATCGATCCCCGCCACATCGACTCCAAAAATATGTAACCACTTTTTACAGTAAATGACTTTTATTAGAAGGAAATAAACATGTCACCTCTAAAATGAGTATAAATATTTATGTACTGGACTGTACTACTGAGTTTGAAGAAAAACTTAAGTATTGACTAATAATTCGACTAATAATAATACCTACGTGACAAAACACAAAATTAATTTCATTTTAATAAACCTTCATAAATTTAAAACAAAATTATTCTACTTCAAGATAGTAAGTTTAAATTTGAATGTACAAATAATAAATATCAATGCAAAGTCTATTTAGTCCTACCAATTAGAAATGTTAAAATAGTATTATCAATGGAAATATCCTGCTCTCATTATATTTCATTTGTCAATTTTGCAGTGCCCTACAGGGTTCATAATGTTGTCAAAATTCACCTGTTAAGACCTATTGTATGTAGTATGTACATTATTATGCAATAAATAAATATATTGTAATAAACTGTTATTGTGATATGCTCAAAACTGTACCTGATGTATGGCATCAGGCTCGCCCTCTTTTCTATGGAGACTTGAACATATCAGACGAAATGTGCATTGTACTTCTTGTGGTCCGCCTACTCCTTCGAGGATGGAAGCTTGATGTTATATTATGACTGTATTGAACATAATATTATTTCCTAAATCAGGTGTGGCAAAGACGGTGACCAAGCAGCGAGTCGAGTCTCACTTCGACTTGGAGTTGCGCGCTTCTGTGATGCACGATATCGTGGATATGATGCCCGAAGGTATCAAGCAGAACAAAGCCAGGACTATTCTGCAACATCTCTCCGAAGCGTGGCGATGCTGGAAAGCAAACATACCCTGGAAGGTAAGTAAACACATAGACTTATTATATTTTCATTATAGAAGTGAGAAGCAGAATATGACACATTGTAATTTTAACATAGGTATAGAGTAATCTTCCTGGATGTAAATAAAAAAAACAAATATGTTGAGAGATTATTATTGTCTATTTACTTGACTAATTTCTTTGTATATGTAAAAAGTTGACCTAATGTCTTGTTGAATTAAAGACTAGTGACTAATGAAATACCATATTATATACACTACATTCATAATATTATATAATTAAATATTTTCATGGTCACTATATCCAAGGTACTTTTGTTTGGCAGTGGTTTATTATTGTGTTTTGTTCATCGTAAGGTGGCTTCTAATAAAAAAATGACATTCCTAGGTGCCCGGCCTCCCAACACCAATAGAGAACATGATCCTCCGCTACGTGAAGATGAAGGCCGATTGGTGGACGAACACCGCCCACTACAACCGCGAGCGCATCCGGCGCGGCGCCACCGTCGACAAGACCGTCTGTAAGAAGAACCTGGGACGGCTTACTAGGCTGTATCTCAAGGCGGAGCAAGAAAGGCAGCACAACTATTTAAAGGTAAATTAGATGTTTTTGTCTAATCTACAAATCCTATCCTATGAGTACAATTACAGTTGAATTATAGTAAAAAATATATATGAACATAGAAGATTTATTTACCTTATTGCTTTAGTTTTTTGCAATAAGTTTGTAACAGGCTAATATTGGACTGTGATTATAGGTTTTTTTCTTATACCAGTTCCCTATTTCCAATTCTATTTCCGACGGAAGCTACTTTTATTTTATCTGTTTTTTTCTCACTCATCTCAATATGAACATGACTAAATATGTGTTCTTAGTTCTTCGTCTTCCTATAAACCCATCGACTTCAGGGCAATCTTTCTTGTCATTTAAAAAAACCTTTCTTTTTTATTAGGATGGTCCCTACATATCACCTGAGGAAGCTGTAGCCATATACACAACCACAGTACATTGGCTGGAGTCCCGTCGCTTCGCCCCTATTCCGTTCCCTCCTCTGTCTTACAAACACGACACTAAACTACTCATCCTAGCGCTAGAGAGGCTCAAAGAAGCATACAGCGTGAAGTCGAGACTCAACCAGAGTCAAAGAGAGGAATTGGGCTTGATAGAACAAGCGTATGACAACCCCCACGAGGCTTTGTCGAGAATCAAACGTCATTTACTTACACAGAGGACCTTCAGAGAAGTAAGTGAAGTTGCATTAATATGTATCATGGAATATTTATGCTATTGCTTTTATACATACAAACATATAATCACGACTATTATCCCCTTAGGGTTAATCAGTGACTAGGCAAAAGCACCGCAAAAGCAGTCCATTGCCATAGTCCGCGCTTCACTAAGCAGTAACTGCACTCAGCGTGACAGGTGGTAAGCCCGTCACCGCTATAAGCTATTGGATGGTTGTGCAGCTCTAAGTCTATTAGTCGTCTTTTACGACACCCAAGGGAAGAGATGGGGATTGCTTTTATGTTAGCTTAAATATTTTTTTTGATTCTTACTCGAAATTGTGTTTCAAATATCAATATTTAGCATTGATAACGCCACTTTAGGAATGCACTGTAATACTGTAAATAATGGACGCATTTGCGACTTGCACTCCTTTTGTGTTCCTATGGGCTGCGGTAGTTACTTGTCAGCATGTGATCCGTCTGCTCCTTTGCCCCCTGTCCCATATAAAAATAAACTTTGGAATGGTTTTTATCAAGTTTTATTTTGTTAAAATGAGATTTTATATTCTTAGGTGGGTATAGAATTCATGGATCTATACTCTCATCTCGTGCCGGTTTACGACGTAGAACCTTTAGAGAAAATCACAGACGCTTACCTCGACCAGTACTTGTGGTATGAGGCGGACAAGAGGCGCCTGTTACCGCCGTGGGTCAAACCGGCGGACACAGAGCCTTCGCCGCTACTTGTGTATAAGTGGTGTCAGGGTAAGTGATAATAGTCTTAATGTACAGTAAAATAAGGACTAAGGTAGTTATAATTTTATGATACTAATATTTCCTATTCTTCTCTCTGTCTGAATAAACTCCTAATTTGGTATAACTTCAATGTGTGAAGATGAAATGAATCAACTTCAAAACCAACTCAGAAACAAGCATTTGGAAGACATGAATATCGCGATTGCCCACAGTGTGCGTTGTGGCAAAGGAGATCTGTATTTATATACCATCCCCTTGTTACAAACCTCACTTTGGTTGGTTGCACTTTACTGCTGAAGATGCCACGTCAAGAATGTCAATGTTAAGTTATACTACATAGCTACATATTATAATAATACATTAATTTTACCTTGAACTGCATGATAATGTTACCATCATTATGATGTATAAATTTTATTGTAGACATAAATAAATCCGCCTTATTGTTTTTTATCTAAAAGTAGTGTTTTGTATTTATTAAATAATTTCTATGATATTGACTCTTTATATGTTTGTATATTATACTTTTAAATACAACAATTTTTCTGCTTCCATTTAGGAATAAACAATCTCCAAGACGTTTGGGAAGTAGGTGAAGGAGAATGCAATGTGCTCTTAGAATCTCGTTTTGAAAAGCTCTATGAGAAGATAGATTTGACCCTGCTCAACCGGCTGCTGCGTCTAATAGTCGACCACAACATCGCTGACTACATGACTGCTAAGAATAACGTTGTTATTAATTATAAGGTAATTGTCTCCTTTTTGCCAGCCCTGTTCATACTTAATATGTTTTCCTCTTAAATTTTCCTCTGTCACTCGTCTGCTCGTAATCCTCTTCCTTTGCTATAAAGTAATGGTATTAACTAATGAGTTAAACTCACAAGACAATGTGCAGAAAATCTGATAAAAACTGGTAGATGTTAATCATGTTTACCATCAATAAAATTATTGATGTAGATAGGCCTAGAATAAGAAGAAGACCAAAAGAAGCGATGAATTATGCATTATTGATTAATTCCTTATATTGGAAATAGCAATTATATAATATTCGCGGGCAACAGCTACGTCTTTAATAAAAAAAATGTAATCTTGTGTAGAGAAACCGTCGTCTGCAATTCTTTAACAGTTTTTCTTTATAACAATAATTAATGTTTCATTCTGTACCCCAGGACATGAACCACACCAACTCGTACGGTATAATCCGAGGTCTGCAATTCGCGTCGTTCATCGTACAGTACTACGGCCTGGTGTTGGACCTGCTAGTGCTGGGCCTGCAACGGGCCAGTGAGATGGCCGGCCCGCCGCAACTGCCCAACGATTTCCTCTCCTACCAAGATAGGCAGACTGAGACGGCCCACCCGATTCGGCTTTACTGCCGATATGTGGATAGAATACATATTTTCTTCAGGTAATTTCAAGTCATTTCGTGTCAGACATACAATAAATTAACTTACAATAACTGAGATTGATTGACCTTTTGATTTTTACAGCAAGTTTAAGTTTTCAAATATTGTCTGATTACGCAATACATGAATTTATAACTCAGAGTAAACAGAACTGGAGTAGCCTTTGTCTAACATTCCCCTTTGCCAAATGCACAAGCATCGGATGCTTGCACGTTTAATAAAACTAGTTGAGCCGCCATTTTGACAGCCATAACATTGTAAACGTTGCGGCGAACAGAGCTCCCGCAAAAATGCCTGCATGTGCTGTTTTTTGTTGTAAAAATAAATAGAAAACATCGAGTATGCTAAAAGATGGTGTCACCTTTTATTTGTAATTATTTTTTTTAAGATTTCATGATTATTTACTTCATTATTTCATGTTTTAGAATTCTACGATTTCAAATTTCGATCGCTAGTCTCGTGGGGAGTGCGGCTGTGACGTTGTCAAAACGCACACCCCACGTGACTATTTTAAGCGTGTGTGTGCGTGAAATTTAAATTTGTGTGTCGAATTTTGCATGTGTGCATTTGTAAGAACGGCTGGCTTTGAGTGTAGTGGTAACCTCACCCCCCGCAAGAAATGGCAGAAAAAAATGTTTGAGAAATTGACTAATGGCTACTCCAGTTCTGATTACTCTGAGATTTATAAGGGTTGTTATGCGTGTTTAAAATTAATGTATATATTTTTTCACAGATTCACAGCAGAAGAAGCGCGTGATTTGATCCAGCGGTATTTGACAGAGCACCCCGATCCCAATAACGAGAATATTGTTGGGTACAACAACAAAAAGTGCTGGCCGCGAGATGCTCGCATGCGGCTTATGAAACATGACGTTAATCTGTAAGTAAAAAACATTCTGACATTGAAAGCATTACTTATTTTTTTAGTATTGGCTATTGATTATTTCACTGAAAACTCCCTAAGAGTTTAGGGTACTTTTTCAATATGAAAAATATCTTTTTACAAGAAAGTAGCCTATTATAATCATGATTTTATATAATTTATCTTAAAGTTCATCATTTTGCAAGTTTCTAATATACCCAATAACTTGTAATAAATCTACTTTATATTTGTTTTTAGTGGGCGCGCCGTTTTCTGGGACATAAAAAACCGCCTCCCTCGCTCAGTAACCACCATTCAATGGGAAAACAGCTTCGTCTCAGTGTATTCTAAGGACAATCCCAACTTGCTGTTCAATATGGCTGGCTTTGAGTGTAGGATTTTACCAAAGGTGAGATACTTCATAGCTCAATACAATATGAAAATGAAATATCATCTACATTTTCTCCACCTCTCCAATGTCTACACATTTACTGATATTAATAGAAACGTTTTACATTAACTACACAACGAGTGAGACTACGCCATTCGTTTACAAAACTACCAAGAGCCTTGTTCTGAGGAGAACCGGAAATAAATTCGGTATGAAGAATCTTTTATGCAAATTAGCTGTTGCTAAATTATTAGTCATCTTTTTCCTACTTCTGTATAAGTATGTACAGTCACCTGCAATAAAATGTATACATTTGTTCTTATAGTGATGGAATAAGATTCATATTTAAATGAGATTGTATACAGGTTAGTGCCCGTGACTGTACTTAGTCGTTACCAAAATAGCTAGAGTGATGTGTCTTCCTCGTAACAGTGTCGCAGTCAACACGAAGAGCTATCCCACCGCGACGGCGTGTGGAACCTCCAAAACGAAGTGACTAAAGAACGCACAGCTCAGTGCTACCTGCGCGTCGACGACGAGTCGCTGGCGAGGTTCCACAACCGCGTCCGGCAGATTCTTATGGCGTCCGGCTCGACGACATTCACTAAGATTGTCAATAAGTGGAACACTGCACTCATTGGTAAGTATAAGCAAGTTACATGGTTATAAATGTGGAACCTCTAGAACAAGGTGTAACATATGGTTTCTCGTTTGATATAAATATCCTTAGGCAACCATATTCATGTTTGTTGTATTTTTGTGTCTTTAAACAGTAATAAAAACACAAACAGGAACCTGTCCAGGGCGATTTCACCAACTCAAGATAGTTACTATCTAACAAATAAATCCAAGAATAGGTCAGAGTCTGCGAGATAATTTACCTGAAACTTATCTGGAGGTGATGACACCAGTCGTCAAGATGGCGGATTTATAAAGCATCCAATCTTTTCCAGGTCTCATGACATACTTCCGCGAAGCTGTAGTAAATACTCAGGAACTGCTTGATTTGCTAGTCAAGTGTGAGAACAAGATCCAAACCCGTATAAAGATCGGCCTCAACTCCAAAATGCCCTCGCGTTTCCCTCCCGTGGTGTTCTACACACCTAAAGAACTGGGAGGGTTAGGCATGCTGTCTATGGGTCATGTCCTGATTCCACAGGTAAATATTTAAAAAGAAACGTTTTATTTTTAAGCCTCTTAACAGCAGCTTCATTGGACATGGATAGCGATTCATTGAAGTCTAGATTTGCCAGTCTATCTACGCCCCACTACAGGGTAAAAGCCTTACTACATGGATAAACATTTAAGCAAATCTACTCATATTATGATAAGTCCTTATGATAGGTTTTTACAAATGATAAAAAAAAATCATGAGGAATACAGGCCATGAATAACATAACTAGATTCGCCAAACCAAATGTCTATGGGTGCGTAAGAACTCAAAGACTAAAATAGCTTTGTTTTCAATGTGAAACACATGCGCCACCACGCTCCTTCGTTTATCCTTCGAATATCTCGGAAGATAAAGACGCTGAAATAAACTGTGCATGATAGGCAATTTAATATTCTTAAAATAAAATAAAATATTTTTCATAATTAATTTATATTTCAGTAAAAACATAAACTTAAACGAAAAAGGATATCTTGCGTAAACTTAAATAAAATGGATGATACAATATTTCCTCCGTGTGCTCTCAGTAGGAGCAGTAGGAGCTCTTAACCGACCCTTAATTTATTCTCGTGAGTGTAGTTTCTAAAAGCATTATGTATTCACAAAACCTTTTTCACTTCAGTCCGATCTTCGCTGGTCGAAACAAACTGACGTGGGCATCACCCACTTCAGGTCAGGCATGTCGCACGACGAGGACCAGCTGATCCCCAACTTGTACCGCTACATCCAGCCGTGGGAGGCAGAATTCGTGGATTCCCAGCGAGTCTGGGCCGAGTATGCGCTCAAGCGGCAGGAGGCTAACGCACAGAATAGGTAAGGGTTTCTTTAGTTTGTTACTAAACTCGTAAATAAATAAAAAGGTCGTTTGTCAGCTACTTGTGGCAATAGAATGTTACTCATGATGAGATTTTAAAAAAGAAATACATTTTCAGAGCTACATTAACTAAAATTAAATTAAAGCTTTAGATATTTAATATCACTGTTTTATTTTCCCACTTTGTTTTCGTCGCGTATTTGTTTTGAAGAAAATTCCGAAATATAAACTTATAATTATTTGCTTTCAACCAATTAATATTAGTAAACACATCTAAGTCTTCGAACTTATTTTAATACTAGGTATGATGAATAGCGTAGGGGTCCTGAAGCCGGAGATTTATGTGCTCTGGGGACGATCAGTGGCAGTGCGAAGGCGCACGTTACCGATCGTCTGAGACTACGCAATCTGACCTATTTTACACCAGAAATGTACCAATAATAAGCTCGATATCCGCTGCTTCAATTTATTATGAACAAAAATATTAGATCAGTATTTTATCTTTATCACCATCATTATTATGATAATAATATTTTTCTAATATCTTTTGTATTTTCCTTAGACGATTGACATTAGAAGACCTAGAAGATTCCTGGGACAGAGGCATCCCGAGAATAAACACATTGTTCCAGAAAGACAGACATACACTCGCCTATGACAAAGGATGGCGCATACGCACTGAATTCAAACAATATCAGGTAAGTTCTCTTTTTTTACATTTTTGGAATAAAGGTAACTTGTAATGACCCCAAATTCTCGATATTATTTCTATTACCATTTCAGATATCCTATTTTGTACACCAGCTGTTCTCTACACATTATTTGGCTGTTATTTAACCATAATGTTTGTTTTTATCTTATTTTTAAATGTTAAGGGTATGTTACCCTTAACATTTATAAGTTACATATTTTTCTTAGGTACTAAAACAAAATCCGTTTTGGTGGACACATCAACGGCACGACGGCAAGCTGTGGAATCTAAACAACTACCGAACTGACATGATCCAAGCTCTCGGAGGCGTGGAAGGCATCCTCGAACATACGCTATTCAAGGGCACCTATTTCCCTACGTGGGAAGGTCTTTTCTGGTATGTTTTTGTTGATAAAGTAGATGATTCATAGAAGTCAGTTTTTGCTTTTGATGGCACAAGAATGTTGTCTCCTATTTTCTTAGTCTTAATATTTGTTAACAGGGAGAAAGCATCAGGTTTCGAAGAGTCCATGAAGTACAAGAAACTGACCAACGCCCAGCGTTCTGGTTTGAATCAAATCCCCAATCGTCGCTTCACGCTGTGGTGGTCACCTACCATCAATAGGGCGAACGTATACGTCGGATTCCAGGTACATTCATTTATAATTATAATAAAAATGCATTATTTTTTACACATACTTAATTAAACAATTTTCTTAGTGGATAATGTGTGAACTAGAGCTAGCCTGTATTTCAGTTCATCAGGGCTACAGTGTGTACTATGACTTTAGTTTATGCGGCCAATGTGCGTGTGTGAGTGTGCACGTGCGCGCGTGGGTGTATATGTGTGTTTAAGTATGAGGGTGTGCATAAGCTGAGTGGCCCTCTTACATCAAAGAGATTATAAAATAATTATTATAGATACAATGACATTTTATAGGAATTAATCAATGTACTAACATTTCATTTTATTTTTTAGGTACAACTGGACCTAACAGGAATCTTCATGCACGGCAAGATCCCCACCCTGAAGATTTCTTTGATCCAAATATTCAGAGCTCACTTGTGGCAAAAAGTCCATGAGTCAATTGTTATGGACTTATGTCAGGTAAGTTCAAATAAATTTGCCTTTCTTAGTTTATACCTTAAAAATTATAAGAGTGTTATAAAGCCCTATTTATGATGTATGATAAGTATATTATAATTTAAAGTTGATTTCTTTCAGGTATTTGATCAAGAGCTTGACGCTCTAGAGATCGAGACAGTACAAAAGGAAACTATCCATCCGCGTAAATCGTACAAAATGAACTCTTCGTGCGCCGACATTCTACTCTTCTCTGCTTACAAGTGGAATGTGTCCAGACCATCCCTTCTTGCTGATACCAAGTCAGTATACAATAAATGAGAACCTTATAATGTTTTTATTGAAATAAATGTGTTGTGGATAATTACATCATCGTTTAGTGTTAATTCTTGTCTTGCGTGTAAATAACTTACGATTTTTCGCGAATTTTGTAGATGTTTTTCACATTCGTGAATTTGATGAAAATATTAATTTATAAATGTACTATTTCGAAATCATAAACAACATAACACGTCATCACGCCTTTTTGAACCCTTACGGAGAGGTGTTAATTTCCCCATTTTAAATATTTCGCCGGAAATGTTTAGTCCCCGTGTGGCGAGCCTGTTGCCACGCATCGGGCACAATGTGAGACAAGCGACAACCAACTGCGCAGTGACAATCATATTTCGAAATGAGTACTAACTTCCTAATTTTTATGCATACAGAGACACAATGGACAATACCACAACACAGAAGTATTGGCTGGACATACAGCTGCGTTGGGGCGATTATGATTCGCACGATGTGGAGCGGTACGCGCGCGCCAAGTTCCTGGACTATACCACAGACAACATGTCCATCTATCCCTCCCCTACTGGGCTGCTCATAGCGATAGACCTCGCTTACAACTTGCACAGGTAAAGAGACAGAGTTCATATAAATACACTTCTCTATCATTATAAGTAACAATGTAATTTTTTTTGTATCAAATAACACATTTGTACTGTACCTTCAGCGCGTATGGAAACTGGTTCCCTGGCTGCAAACCTCTCATCCAGCAAGCCATGGCCAAGATAATGAAGGCCAACCCGGCGCTGTATGTATTGCGCGAGCGCATTCGGAAGGCCTTACAGCTCTACTCGTCTGAACCTACTGAGCCATACCTCTCGAGTCAGAACTACGGGGAATTGTTCTCCAATCAAATTATTTGGTGAGTTTATAATAGCAAACTAAATGTAAACTTAACTAATATAAACATATACACAGGCATTCAGCTAGTTGGCATTAGGTTTCCTGTTACCTAATGCCAGCTAGCTGGAGGAGGTTAGGGCTGGATATGTTTTGTTACGCGAGCTACTTTTGCATAATATATAGACTCATCTGCACCATAATATCATTCGGTATTAGTTATTTGCTATATTTTTATAAATACTAAAATTGTTCTCATAAATACTAAAATTGTTCTCATATCTTGTTTAGTTATTAGTAATTTGATGAATGCTATTAATTTCGTCTCTTTTTTAAGTCTCATTGATTATCATTGTTACCCAGGTTCGTCGACGACACTAATGTGTACCGAGTGACGATCCACAAGACATTCGAGGGTAATCTGACCACAAAACCTATTAACGGCGCCATCTTTATATTCAACCCGCGCACTGGGCAGCTCTTCCTCAAGATTATTCACACGAGTGTGTGGGCTGGGCAAAAACGTTTAGGACAGGTAAAAAAACATATTTAGTTTATGATTTTTCGTTTTTAGATCTACATGACATTTGCAGCATAATCAAGTAATATAATTTGCTGATTGCCGATCCTGAAATAAGCTTTATTTTTTTTTTAAAACCCCTTATTTTCTTATAAAAACATCCACCTATATAATAAATGTTTTTTTATTATTACTATAACGAAGTATGAATTCGCGCTCATTATTTCAGCAGCGTCGCAATATTAGTACGTCTTCTATACTAAATGTGTTCTAATACTTTAGTGTTTTTTTTTTGTGTTAAAGGCTGTGTTCTGCTTTAATAAATTTTAATAATACTGTTGTCACCAGCTCGCAAAATGGAAGACGGCAGAAGAAGTAGCGGCTTTGATTCGGTCACTGCCTGTTGAGGAACAGCCTAAACAAATTATCGTCACCAGAAAAGGAATGTTGGACCCGCTTGAGGTAAGATTATAGAATTTGAATTGTAATAACTGTACCTTAATTTTCTGAAAAATTTCAATCCAATACAAGAGTTATTATTTACAATAATTTTATAATCCAACCTTTATATCTTAGGTCCACTTGCTCGACTTCCCGAACATCGTCATCAAAGGCTCCGAACTCCAACTGCCGTTCCAAGCGTGCTTGAAGGTGGAGAAATTTGGAGACCTCATCCTGAAGGCCACAGAACCTCAGATGGTGCTATTCAACTTATATGACGATTGGCTCAAGACTATCTCTTCATATACGGTTTGTTTAATCTTGTTTTATTTGCTTGAATAATAAAAGCCTTTTTTCACCAGCACTGGATATTCACTATCTAACAGATTTATTTACTATCAAACATATTAAAAAAATAACAATATAGAATTATCTGTCAGTTAATTATTAGGAACTTATCCAGAGGTGGAGGTTCTCAAAATTTCAATAATAATATGATGAATTGCGTAGGGGTCCTGAAACTGGAGATTCATGTGCTCCAGGGACGATCGGTGGCTGCGCGAAGGCGCGCGTTGCCGAACGTTTGAGACTACGCTATCTGATCTATTTTACACCTAATGTACTCATACTCATGGTCTAAAATCCCTTAAATCTATTGTGGTTTTAAGAATCATTTTATTTTATATCCCAGGCTTTCAGTCGACTGATCCTCATCCTGAGAGCGCTCCACGTGAACACGGAACGTACGAAAGTATTGCTCAAGCCAGACAAAACCACTCTTACTGAGCCCCACCACATTTGGCCCACACTATCTGATGATGACTGGATCAAGGTTGAGGTACAACTAAAGGATCTTATCCTGGCTGACTATGGCAAGAAAAACAAGTAAGTTGTGTTTCCAATAAGTTTAATTAATACATAATATTTTTATTAAAAAATAATTTATTATTAAAAAAAACTGAAAGAAATCAACAAAACAAAACTATAAGATGTACAAAGTGCTTTCACTAGATCTAATATAGCTTAAAATTTACAGCGTAAACGTAGCATCTCTAACGCAGTCAGAAATCCGTGATATAATCCTCGGTATGGAAATATCTGCGCCGTCGGCGCAGCGGCAACAGATCGCCGAAATCGAGAAGCAGAGCAAGGAGCAGAGCCAACTCACCGCCACCACCACGCGCACTGTCAACAAACATGGCGATGAAATCATCACTTCTACTACTAGCAATTATGAATCGCAGACCTTTAGGTATGAGGATTTAGGGCTTATAGTCTCAAGAAAAATTATAGAGCAGGCGTTAGGCAGCTTATCTCTCAGAGTTATATGCAAGTTAGCTAAGCTGTGTGCGAGGAAAATACAGACCAATGGCGAGTCATTTGAAACAAAGCAGTTTGGTTGGTCTATTTTCGTCGCTTGCGCTTATCCACCTTGAATAGCGAATAGCGAATGGAAAAATCAGCGTAATAATGAATATACTTCGGAATACAAGAGTATTTTTCGATTTTTATGTCGTAATAATTATGCTCTTGATAAAAATATTGAGTTAGAGACATGTTTTAAAAAACTATTTATATTTCAGCTCGAAGACTGAATGGCGAGTGCGAGCGATCTCTGCGACAAACTTACACTTGCGAACAAACCACATCTACGTCAGCTCGGACGACATCAAGGAGAGTGGCTACACCTACATTTTGCCCAAAAACTTGCTCAAGAAGTTCGTTACCATTTCGGATCTCAGAGCGCAGGTAGGCTATAATTTGGCTGCCATACTCTTAATCATATTGTTTTTAATTTCTGAATAGAAAGTTTGTTACCATTTCGGATCTCAGGAGCTCAGGTAGACTTTAATTTGATTGCCATAATCCAATCACATTGCCTTTAATTTCTGAAATAGTTAGAGTTCAGACAAAATCTTTTTTAGGCTAGGCGGATTAACTTCACCAAATTTACGATAAAGGCTGTCTGCCTGCCCAAGTTTTTAAAGGGTCTTTTTACGTCACTTAAATCAGAGGCAATATTAGGCCAACATAGGGGTAGTGGAGAGGAGCGCCCTAAATCGCATCCTAGATCGCCTCACGTGTAGGCATATCGTTACTATTTTTAGTGTGTAGAAGAGCAGCCGATTCAAGGGACCTGAGTAGCCCTTTAGACTTTTTTTGTTGAACGTCTAGCTTATTAGGGCTGGTTTAACCTCCTTTGATTAAACCTGGAGGCGGTGAAAGCCGGCAGTTAGTAATGTATATTGTTTGTGCAGATCGCGTGCTACCTGTACGGGTCATCGCCGGGCGACAACCCGCAAGTGCGCGAAGTGCAGTGCGCGGTGTTGGTGCCGCAGTGGGGCACGCACCAGCAGGTGCACCTGCCGCGCCAGCTGCCCAAGCACCCCGCGCTCGCGCACCTGCAGCCGCTCGGCTGGATGCACACGCAGCCCAACGAGCTGCCGCAGCTCTCGCCGCAGGTACACACAACACGCACACACCCATTCACACGCACCTGCCGCACCAGCTGCCCAAGCACTCCGCGCTCGCGATCCTCCAGCCGCTTGGCTGGATGTACACGCAGCCTCAGGAAGAACAGCGGGTAGATTTGTGGAATAGCTCGATTTTACGCCCATCTCCACACATTCAATAGCATTATTATCATTCGATTAGATTAGCCAGTTCCTCAGTTGTTGTGGATTTACATTTACAGGTGAAGCTCGCTTCCACCTTCGGCCTTATCGTCACTTACCATCAGATAAGATGAAGGCCAAGAGCATACCTGTCATATGTAAAAAAAATAATTTATGATACACACAATATTCATGAGAATATTAGAAAACTATGAACGTAAATGATATAAGTCCTAACTTTTCAGGATATCACCACCCACGCCAAAATCATGGCTGAGAACCCGTCCTGGGATGGCGAGAAGACCATCATCATAACATGTTCCTTCACTCCCGGCTCCTGTTCCCTGACGGCATATAAGCTGACGCCCAGCGGGTACGAGTGGGGGGCGCGCAACACCGACCGCGGCAACAACCCGAAGGGCTACCTGCCCAGCCACTACGAGAGGGTGCAGATGCTGCTCTCGGACAGGTTCCTCGGGTACTTCATGGTGCCTTCGCAGGGTAGCTGGAATTACAATTTTATGGGTAAGTTTTCTATACTCTTGAGACAAAAAAGTATTTGGGACTAAGGAAGCCTATGTCGGGCATTTTTACCGACGCAATACGCCCTGCTAAAATAAATAATTGGGACCTCATACACGAATTACTTACTAGGTGAAGATACTAATGATATTAATGTTCACAGGTGTTCGACACGATCCTAACATGAAGTACGGCGTGCAGCTGGGTAACCCCCGCGAGTTCTACCACGAGGTGCACCGGCCCGCGCATTTTATGAACTTCGCCTCCATGGAGGATGCGGCAGCGCCCACGCTCGCCGCCGATCGCGAAGACATGTTTGCGTAGAGGACCACTTAAGTCATGGTTATTCAGATACTAATATGTCGCCGACAAGAACTGCACTGTAGAATGACCTACCTTCTTGAATTTGTAAGAGAATTTTGCTAATGAAAAAAGTATCAGAGGTCAAGTTTTTGTTAACATTTAAAATAACATCTTCACGCCGTGCGTATTGTTTCCGAATAAGAATACAAATTTTATAATTGTATATAGATTGTAAGAACAATAAATTTTAATAAAATCATTGTGTTTTCTTTAGAAAGAATATCTCTGAATTCACACAAAGATGTTGTTCTACTTTAAATTAACTGCTACTAAAAATGACTCGTCCGAAATAATTTATATAATGATATATTAGTTTTTTAAGCATACATACATAAAACCACGCCTGTATTCCCCGAAGGGGTAGGCAGAGTCCAAGGAGTACTGTTCCCTTACGACCACATTTAGCCATACAAAAATTTGAGTTCTAAGCAGTCTACAAAATATTATTTGTTTGAATATTAGAGGTTCCTACATGGACAAACTCATGAGAGTATGGGCTGCAACACCTGTATGCTGGTCCAATGTGAATTGGTACCTAGAAATAGTTGCAAGACTAACCAACTATTCAACCATAGATTAGATAGATTATTATGGGTCAACGAGCCTTCTGAAGCACGAGAAACTCGAGGTCACCCTTACAATACAACATGGCGAGGGTAGCTGAGAACGGGTTGTAACCGCACCATTTTTTTATTATAATATCAAAATATTCTTACCATATCTATCATGGTGAGCAGTACATAGCCTGATGTTTCGCAGGATAGAAGTAGAGTCGTCATGAAGAGCATCTGGATAGCAAGTAATCAGCATCCCCGACCTGTTTACATAATAAATACATTGAATCTATTCTGCTGTGCCGCTTCTGATATGAATACTAAAATACAAATTAGGCACAAGATTTTAGTACTTTTGAGAAATACAAGGGTTTCTTTTTATCATTGCGATATATTAATTTGGAAATATATTTATTTAAGTTCAACATTACGATTACGTTCGTTACACAGTTTAAGCGCAGAAGTCAAAAATCAACAATAAAAGATACATATAAAAAAACCGCCATCTTACCATTTTTTTTTGTAAAATTCTCCCGTAGGGAAGGCAAAGGGAACGAAGCCCATACAGCCATGTCTGCAATATATATATCTTCAGTAGTTTGCATTGAAATGCTAGTGTAATGCATTTCAATGCGTCTTGGGAGAGTTTGGCGTCAAACGATCGATGGCAGACACTGTGGTGCTACTTGGATGAGGTGGATTACCACGATAAAAAACTCATCACTTTTCACACCACTTGACGCTTATTTCGATAATCCTCAACATTGCACATCATCACAGACACTTATTACACAAAACTACACTGATTTTACGTAACAATATCCACTCCGTACAATATTACAATCATCGAAATAAAAATCACGTCCGCCATAGTTGAATGCCGCCAAACTCTCGCCATCTTACCATACCATAAACTTTTTGCGGTAAACAATACAAATACAATCTCGATATCGTCAATCCGTCTGGCAAAGGCAAAATCTTTCTAACGCCAGTGCAATCGAGCATGTCTGTTGGCTGTGTTAGCCTGTATCATTGTATCATCTCAGTGTATCATGCATGCGTATTCAATAGGCTAGTTGACCCTGTTTTTTATTGGGCCCCAAATGATTCATTACTGATAGCCAAAAATAATAAATTTTTTTCTGAAGCCTATAACACTAATTTTAAATTATAAAAATTATTTTTAGTAACAATATCATCTCTTGAGAGATGCATTCATAATTATTATTAGCAAGTCAATGCAAATACTAATTAAAATGTACTTGGGACTAGCTCGGTTGGCTTTCAATTGGAAATGGATAAACATATTTTGACCGTGGCAAAGGTAGCTCCTTTCCATCCATGAGGAAGGCCTGTGTGGGACGTAGAAAGGCTGAGGACAGGGACTAGGCTTTATGAAACATGTTCTCCTTGCCTTTCCTTCTTAAAAATTCATTTGTCATTCAAGGCGATTTTGATTTGACATTCAATTGTCAAATTTTATGTACAATTTGTACAAAATACCGGTAGATTAATTTATAAACCAATTAATCGTTGTGCAGTTTGTGGAATTTTGTGGTGGAAATATATATATTCACCAGTATGGCAGATAACGACGTATTTGAAGATAATCAATATCCAGACAATGATGAGTTTGTGCCATACGTTACTGGTGGAAATCTTGCTCAGAAGAATGGCGCGAAAGTATCACTGTGGGGCAAAGTTACCAAAGTTTCGGCTAACGAAGGATTTTACGTAAAAACTGTGGATGATCAAGAGGTTTTGATACGACTAAAGAGACCGGTTAATGAGGCACTTGAAGGATGGTATGAAATTTATGGAACATCGCAAGGGAAAAGTGTGTTGTGTGACGAATATGTCCCATTTTCTCCTGATTTGAGTAAGAATTTGGATACAGAAGGACACAAAGGCTTGGCAAGGCTCCTGGCAGCTTTAGATGATCCCTGGAATCTTGGTGATGACAGTTCGAGTGCTTTACATGGTGTTACACCAATGGAATAAAATAAGTTTGCTTCACATTTTCTTATACTGTAATGTTATTGATAGACTGACTATTCAAGATACTTAACAACATGTACCAGAAAACTTGTAATTGTGATGATAAATTCAACAAACAGTCACTTCAGATAAAATGTTACGAGTCTTCTATGTAATTAATTGAGGCATATATTTAGTTCAGTTTAATTCACTTGTGCATGAGAAGTGCAGAAGTTTCCATTTTTATACATTAAATACTATGGTAATCTCATCTAGATTAGGCATTTCAATATACAAAATTTTAAAATGTTGAATTGTTTTGTTTTCTTTTGATATGGATTAAAGTTATTAATAACATTAGTAATTAAGTAACTGTGCTGACCTAAAATTTCAATTGAAAATTAAAGTTCAAGCAGTGGTAATTTTTAGCAAGGGGTAATTTTTGGATTATTCTTTATTACCTATAAAAAGTGGTTATAAAGAATAATTAATTCTATGAGATTATTGCTCACTTTTCAATTAAATAGGTGTGACAAGTCTTTCTAACTGGTTTAAATAATTTAACTTCCCTATAGATTGCTAAAACTGCGAAATCATTATGTTAACTTAAATTTCTCAATTAAAAATAAGCAATTACCTTATTTCTGTTAGATATGTATAATCTAGTTTATTAGATAAACACTTTTATAGCAATATTATCTTTTATTATGTTTTATTTGGAAAGAGGTGTGAATATAATGTATGTAAGTTAAGTAGGTTTTTAATTTTATTAAAAATACGCGCATTAGGTGTAGTATAATCCAGGAAGACTGCTTGCATACCTACTATTAAGTCCGGCCGCTGAGAGAATGCGTTTCTGACAGGTTGTGGTCGAATCTACGACATAACGTCAAAATGGCGTTGATGTAAAATTTATAAAATATTTCAATTGTGTTTTTATCTTATTTACGGCTAATAAGCATTAAAACCAATATTGTTATGTCATTAGATAATTATTCTAATATTTTGGTTCTAAATATCATATCATCACGTCTCTTTCCCCGAAGCGGTAGGCAGAGGTGTTAAACACCCACATTGAGCCAGATATATTAGGTCCCCTTGTAACAGATGGTGAACCTGTTAACATGCACCGGGCACAATGTGTGGCAAGCGATATTCACAATTAACTGTAAACAAGTTTTAACAAACGGAGTGGTACAGCCGGTGGGGCCGAACCCGCGTTTCCCGCCGCCTCTCGAACGAGTAGTGCCCCGTCCGTCCCAACTCTGCTACTGCTGTTTCTTCCCGTTTCTTCTTGTTATGGATGCCCTTACAGCAGACATATGTACAAGAGGAGACCTTGGCGTATGCTGTTCGCCGACGACATTGTTGTTGTTGGTGAAAATGTATCCGAGGTCTAGAGCAGGCTGGGAAAATGGCAGAGTAGGCTAGAGTGTCGGTTTAAGGATCAGTAAGACGAAAAGCCATACTGATCCTTAAACCGACACTCTCTAGACCATTTGCTCCGATTTACTGTACATCGGATCATTAATTTAAAACGATATAGCGATATTGATCTCTCGATCGATGTAAGAAATACAATTAATGCGGGATGGATGTAATGGCGATAGGTCTCACGAGCAACGCAACGTAACAAAGCAACATGAGACCCTAGATTGCCCCTTTTAATAAGCTCATGGGGAAGATCTATAAATCCGTCGTTAGACCTGTCGTAATGTATGGATCTGAATGTTGGGTAACGAAAGCGATTGAGGAAAGAAAACTGCACTCAGCAGCACAGAGTAGAGAGATATTTCATATGTCTAAAGCTCAGCAGATGCGACTGTTGCGATGGATGTGTGACTCCACACAACAGTGTTGCCAACCTTACCAACGCAAAAAGCAGCTTATTGAACTTTAAAAACAGCAGAAACAGTCTACTGCCTCATAAAATTGTTGGATATACCACATATTGCATATACTTTAAGAAATATAACGTTAATAAATTAAAAAGCAAAAAGGTAATCTATTTCATCTCTATCTTCAACATTTTCTGCCTCATTCGTTAAGGTAAAATCATATCCATGCTCTTATTACATTTATTCATATGATTTTCAGTTGAATTATAAGTACATAACATTAATTAATTTCCGATTTTGTATGTAATATACCTTTTTAGAATAGCAAAAGCTAGGGTCTAACTCTATATCAAATCAGGTACACACCTAACAAATAGCACCCACTGGAACTTGAATCCAGAACCGCCACAAGCAAGCCACACGGCATTAGGTCTGGCGTTAGGTATATCGTAGCAATTTTGGTCTAAGACTAATCTACCTACACTTTGATCTAAGCTTACAAGTCTTACAACTACATTTCTGCCTATTACTGCGGATTTTATTTTAGGTATTCTTAGATCTACCTACTTCTAGTTTTATTATTTTAATTAGCGCAGCAAACAGAACTTTTTGTGCGTTGTTCAATAAAACAAAAATTGCGGAGGAATAAAATAAAATTTACTCACTGTTCATCTTTGCAAGTATTTTCCAATGTCACACTCACAGAATATACACTGAACAATTTCTTATTGAACTTCTAATAATTACTTTACTTTTATCACTTCACTTTCACCTTTAAACATTTTTTTCACAAAACTTCCTGTGCGGCGGAAAAGATGCGACTGTCCAAAAAAATTTCACCGCCATCTTTTATCAGGCGTCTGGGTCAATAGAAGTACTTTTTAGTCAATGGACAGTCGATCTATCTATTCTGATTGAACATGAAATATAGGTAGGTACACGAAAATAGGTCAGAATTAATTAATAATTATGTTATATTTTTTGAAAAATTTATTACATTAATAATACAATGGTTTATGATACGTGTGTAAGTGCTGCCGCTGATGCCGATTCCGGTTATTTGATGATTCCGTTTGTACTATTGAAATTAAAACAATACCCTTGAGACAGTAGTAGAATAATTTTGAATTTATGCTTGAGCTGGTTGTTAACTTGAGTCTCCTAAATTATTAGGGAAAATGAAATGAATGGGTTCTGACTCCTTTTCGTACATACCTACCTACTATTGGGTGTATGGATAAGATGACATACAAGAAAAATGCAAAATAAAAATTAAAAAGTTTTATTTCAAGATTATTGTTAGAGTTTTATTTATAATAATTATGATTATACTTATTTTATCGACGTTTTCAAATAGGTTCCTAACCTACTTAAGCACGATAATTCTAGATCCTATTCCTATTGTATCAAAACCAGTAAAATTTTTGGTAAATAATTATTATACTTATTACAACTTAAAGTAGTCACATAAAATTGTCTATTTTTAGAGTCTAATTAAAGAAATCACGAACAATCAGGTTCACCACGACGTTGGTTCTTCTTATTCTTATTTTTTTTATGAAACCATTCATGTCCAGCACTGCACCCGCGGGTACGCTCGCACGTCTCCGATCTCCTTGTTCTTCTTCTCTAGAAGTTTCATCCGCCTCTCGTGCTGCACTGCGTTGGAAAGGACGCCTTCGATGCACGTCACTGGCCGATGCCTGTACATAAAAATACTTATAATAAAACTGTCTGTACATAGAAAAAAAAATGCTTAAAACCAAGTCAGAGGGATACAAAAAGAGGAAAAATACCAAATTGTACGGGCCAATCTCCGGAATGGCTGGACCGATATAAATTAAATTTTGCATGGTGAAACCTTATATCCCTGGTCAACATCTTAGGTACTTTTTATTCCGGAAAATGAAGGGTTCCCGTGGGATACTTAAAAACCAAAGTAACCGCGGACGAAGTCGCGGGCAACAGCTAGTACTTACCTACTTACTTAATAATTTATCTACTTGTTTGTGTTACTCTTATATTTCATGCTCCTTATGTATGCTATTTACACTATTTAAGGACCGCTACCTAGTATTTATATCTTATTCATTGTGTATTTTAAACTTGACATGGTGGTATCATGTCTGTGTACTTTTATTAAATAAATAATTACTAATAATCTTATTAAGAAAAAGAAGAATGGTTCAAATGTTTCAATAACTACAAAGTTCAGTTCAGAGGAGAGCTATTATTGATGCAAATTGAGTTGCATATTTAGGACATGTATATAAAAATTACTTAAATTAGCAGACGGGGCCTTGCCAGAGGCTCTTTCACGAACTATTTTATTTAAGGCGCTGCTGGTAGTGAAATACGCGTTTTTGAATGCTTAGTATCAGGCTTGTAAAACAAATTCCTTATTGATATTTTAGTATGTGAATCTTTCGTCCTTAATCTAGTTATCTACCGAACAAAAACGTGATACGTAATATTTTACTCGATAGTTTTAATTTTTGAAATTGTACCAAATAATGTTTTAAAAATCAAATATTTCAAAATCTACTAACATTATTCTAAATCTAATTACGTGATTCGATTCTTATGTGTAACATCGATTTTCTGACCGAATATCTTAGCGATATGTTTATTATTATATTTTTAATAAAATTTTACCTACGAAATGAAGTAAAAATGCGCTCCGTTTTTACGCCAGTACGTCTGTGACCACTGTCAACATCGGACCTGTGCACGTCGCCCTGATCTCTACTGCGCATACGCTCGTTTGCTAAATCGCGAATTACATTCGTAAAATATATTACTTTTCTATTTAATTTAGATAGTATGGGTAATAAAAGTAATAAGCAAGTGAAAAGCAAGAGAGCAAGACTAAGGCAACAAAGAGAGCATTTGAATAAGATAATGCTTCAGAAAAAGTGAGTATATTTATTTATTGAAAATAAATGTAATAGCTTTATTTATTTGAAAATTAGGGAATACTAATTGGGTTTATTCATGTTATTGTAATGATAAAATTTCTTATAAAAAATCCGAATGACAGGCAACGCTGGTATATACTTACATATTTACTAACTATACCTACACATTATCGTATTTACCTTTGGTTTTTGATCATTGATCTGATCAAAGGAACTATTTAGAGTTGTAGGCCCATTAACAGACCATGTGGAAATGGTTATTTGGAATTATTTGATTATTTGTGCAAAGTCGGACAAAAGCTAAGTCAAATGAAATGCCACCATTACTTGCGCTCTCTGTGCGCCGCCGTGTCCGTGCCGCTACGGGCGGGCATAATCACTCAGTTCAGCGCTGCGCCTCGTATCGTTTAGATGTAGGTACTGCGTGAACTGCTGATAGTGAACTAGCTCCTAGCTTGAACTGCGAATTGATCTGCGGCTTATATTATTTTATTAGATGAAGAACTTTCAGTTTCTACTATTTTAATGTAACTCATATGTTTAATTTTTAGAAAAAACAATGATCATTACAAAAACATTGGCATACCCTCAACTTCAACATCTGCAGGAGAAATACCGGAAACAAATTTTAATTATGGGTAAGAAAAAAATATCATTTACCTACCTATGCTATACCACCCTATAATACAAACCAACATTATATTAGGTATTATTTATAATTGTATTTTTTTTACTGGTGCTTAATCTATTTATTTCTATTTCAGAGTACTTCAATGTGATAACAATGATATTGTAAATATCGAAACACAATTAAGTTTTTCTCAAATTGTTCATAACCCGAAGGATGCAGAGATTATTACAAACTCAAGGTATAGGCGGTTTGTTGCTTTAATTATTAAAATAGTATTTGTTATGGGGTACCTAATTGTGGTTTTGTTTTTATTAATTATATTTATTTTCTTTAATTTTAGAGATCCGAATGATACTGACCAAATAATCCACGACTTCAATTTGAATACACCTGTATACTCAACGAATACTGTCGATATTATAGAATCACACAGTGATAGGTATATGTTCTACGTTACTAATTTCAGTGTAGGATTAATTTATTTATACATTGACATATTCTTATTGCTCTATTTTTTCTTTCATTTCAGTGCAATCCCTAGTCACGAATTAATAATCGAGACCTCACACAAAAAAGACGATTATTTACCACTACATGGTCGGCGAATTATCGATGTAGAAACTTTTTTCAAACAAATGCAAACTATATCCAGCCACAATTCATTATTCAATTGCAACTTATCACATGTTTCAATAGTAGGAGAAAAAAGGAATGGATTCATATCAAAAATCAAATTAAAATGTAACATGTGCCTAAAGATTTTCATCGTTATAACCGAAGACTTAACAAGCAATGATACCGTTAATATTAATGTCGCCGCAGCTATAGGAATCACTTCTGCTGGTATCGGTTATGCTCAATTTGAGGAAATTACAGCGTCTATGAATGTTCCTTTATTCACAGAAAAAACATATTTACGGATCCAAGACCAGGTTTATGAAAAATGGGAAACCACAGCTGTCGAGTGCATGGCAGCCGCAGCTATGCGCGAAAGAGATGCAGCGATAGCTGAAAGAAAAATAACAAAGGATGGCATACCGCTAATTGATGTGTATGCAGATGCATGCTGGTCAGTGCGATCTTATGGAAGCAACTATAAGGCATCATCGGGAGCCGCAGCAATCGTTGGGCGCAGATTTGGTGAAGTTTTGTTTTTAGGAATAAAAAACAAATACTGTCTTGTTTGCGCTCGGGCAGAGAAAAAAGAAATGTCAAAACCAGGGCACGTTTGCTTCAAAAATTATACGGGTTCCTCAAGTGGGATGGAATCAGAAATAATCTGTCAGGGATTCGAAACTTCCGTTGTTATGTACAATATGATTTATGGCAGATTAATAGCTGATGGGGACTCTGCAACATATGCCAAAATTCTAGCGCGTAATCCCTACCCAAATCACACAGTTAAAAAAATTGAGTGTAGAAATCATGTACTGCGCAACATGTGCAACAAATTGAGGACCTTGTCAAAGGACATTAAATACCCATTGACACAAAGGAAAACTTTGACAGAAATAAAAATAATGAGCATTCGCAAAGTTATAATCCAGGCTATAAAAAGACATAAATTAGAAAAAGAGAAACCGGAAGCACAAACAAAATTAAGAGAAAATATAAATAACTCAATTTGCCATGCTTTCGGGAACCACGTGAAATGTGAAGAGCATTATTGTTTGAAAGAAAAGACAACGCAAAGCAACATGGAAGTAGAAAATACCCTATTTTGGTTCAGATTACAAACAATTATACAATCTATCTCTTCAAAATCGAGAAGTTTGTTAGAGGACGTCGACACTAACACAGTCGAACGCTTTAATAGTATAATAGCGAAGGTAGTAGGAGGCAAAAGGATAAATTTTTCTCTTCGTCGCGGATACCGTGCGAGATGCAATGCAGCAGTTGTCTCATTCAACAACCCAAACCCAAGACAGCAAATTCAAAAAAAAATGTTAGGCCAAAGCCCCAAAACGTCTATCTTAAAAAGATTTGAAGAACGTCGATTATTAAAAAGAAAAGCAAACAAGGAAAAGCCCCACAAAAAAAATAGGATACCAAAAACAAACAAACTAGAACAAAATGATTATGGAGCCCAAAGCACTGCACCTGATTTGTCACCTGAAGATTTGAAGATAGCTAAAGAAACTTTCCTTCAGAACCTAAAACATTTAACATTAGACAAAAAAAAAATCCAAACGTCTACTATAAATCAAAGAGATAGTGATGAGTGGGTAGAGCTTAGGAAAAATATGATCACTGCATCCAATTTTGGTCTAGTAGTAAAAAGAAGGGAGAATACAAGCAAAGCGAAGTTAGTGGAAAGTATTTTATATAAATCAAACATCAGTAATGTCACCGCAATCGCACATGGTGTGGAAAATAAAAGTCTTGCGTTAAAACAACTTGCCGTACAAGAAAACGTAATGATAGAACCCTGTGGGTTGTTTGTTGACGAAGACTATCCCTTCATTGGTGCTACGCCCGATGGTCTTATAGGTCAAGATACAATTGTCGAAATAAAGTGTCCTATTGTTGCATTTAAAAAACCACTGCAAGAAGCAATTAAAGAAAATAAAATACAGATGTGGAAATTCGATAAAAAAAATAACCTAATCATTATTAATAAAAACAGTAATTGGTATCATCAGGTCCAAGGGCAACTTCACGTGACACGAAGAACTAATTGTTTATTTGCTGTATGGAGTGGTGAAAAGGAGAGACTTAAAACTGAAATTATTGCCAGAGATGATTTGTTTTGGGAAAAAAACATGAAGAATAAAATAATATCGTTTTATATGGATTGGCTTTTACCAGAAATAATCGATTCTCGGCGTTCTCGGGGATTGCCGCTAAGAGAGATTGAAAGAACAAATGAAGATTCTTGTAGAAATGATATTGCGGAAAAGCCAATATCACAAGAGCATAACAAGGAAAACAGACCCTGTTGTAGCAGGCAGTTATTATTTCAAGATTTTTGATTGACTTTTAAAAACAATTCCTGGTTTTAATAAATCAAACTACGCTTTCACATTTACAAATGGTTTTAATTGATATTCAAATTAGTAAACATCTGTATAATATAAATATTTTTAATAAAAAGTAGCTTTTTCAAATATAATATAACATTAAAATTTAAAAAAAAAAAGTATTTCAATTTACAAAATATCAACCGACCTCAAAAAATGAAAAATAATTGATAAGAAAAGACTATCCAAAAGTACAAGTATGTATTATAAATAATATAGGTATACATTCACGTGCTAAATATAGGTACACGAGCTTAACTATAAAAATACAATAATGATCATAAATAAATACCAGCTTACCACAAAACTTGAAAATCCTCTGCCGAGTTCGAATCGCAGTTATATTGTTTTATGTAAGTCTCGAACGTGTCTAGTATTCCCATAGAAGTATATGAAATACTAAAGTAAAAACAACACTTATACACACACTTAAAAAATTATAATTATTCTGTATTATGAGAAAACAGTTCTCAATAAATGCCAATCTCAATAAGTGAGTCCGGAAATATAATAATCAGAATAGGGATGGCGCCAGAATAAGGACGCGTGCGGGGGCCTCCCGCGTTTGTTTCGCCGCTTCATCTGCTTCACCCCCTAAGATACCTAAACGTTGCGTCCTGGAGCGCCTTAACGATAGTTATAAGCAGCGACTTTGGACTCGTTGTAGATTTATAGAATGTTTATAAAACACGTACTCCTCTTTCTGTATTTTTAATTCAAACATTCCTTACGCTTATTCGATGCGTCAAATGGTTTCTAGGCAGCCCTATACGGTGCTATACTCACAAAATTTTCCCGTTAGCGTCAATTTTGAGCAGCGTGGACTGTATCCTCATGGACTGCGGGCGCTCCTTCCCGCGGAGCGCCAGGTCGGTGAGGTATCGCTTGATGTGCAGCTTCAGCTGGGCGTTCTCCTTGCCCAGCTTGGCCTTCTCAGCCCTCAGGCAGAGCGTCTGCACCTTCACGCGGTTCACTTTCAACATGAACTTGTCCATTTTGCTGTTTTCTTTACATTCGTTCTGGGGAAGAAGTGTATATATACTCTTTATTGCAATTTAAAAACACATACATAATACAGGTTGTTAACATATGTTTGCAAGGGCGGACATATCCCTAACAGAGATCTCTGCCTGTCAACCCATGAAAGTAAGTTGAGAAAATAGATTATAGGGGATACAAATGCATAAAGAAGACAATATTGAAAAACTTTAATATTAAACATACCTACATAATAATAATCCTACTTAAATACACATATAAAAACAAATACTTAAATAATTACACAAATATATACATAAATATATACATATTGATAATATATACCTTTAAATATATACAAGATACCTAGATGACAAAAAAACAAAAAACTAATAATTATCTAATGTGATTTTTAGTAGATGCAGATACTCAAAATAGGTGCATCTACCTAAAATCACATTAGCGAACCTATTAAGAATTCGTAGAGTACCTTTTAAGTATTTTAAAATAAGATTGTCATAAACTTAGATTTTTATATTGTAACTAGCTGTTCCCCTTGACTTCGTCCGCGGTAACTATGGTTTTTTAGACAATCCCACGGGAACCCTTTAATTTTCCGGCATAAAAAGTATCCCCATGCAAAATTTCGTTGAAATCGGTCCAGCCACTTCGGAGATTAGCCCGTACAAACAAAATCTATTATTGGTATTTTCCCTCTTTTTACATCCCCTAACATGGTTTTAAGCATTTTTTTTCTATGTACAACAGATATTCGACCTCTACAATAACCGTGTTATAATTTTGTCCACGTGACAGGCAGCGATAGCCCATTGGGAAAAACAGCCGCGATTAATCTGGCAACATCGAACTACGGGTCACCGGTTCAATTCCCGCCTCCACAATAACACTTATTATAGTAGATATGTACTGGGAATTTCCTTTATCTAATTCATTCAGAGCCTATAGCGATAGGGTCGCCACTTGTGGTCAGACTAAACATATAGGTACCTACCTACTTTTTTAACCCATCTAAAAGTTTATGACAAAAATGTGAATGCATGTAAATATTGAAGGATGGTTTGGCGATATCTTATTTTTTGTGTTATACTAATATTGGGTACCTATGAAATTGGTGTTTTTATTCTGTCTTAGCAATTTGTCCGTAACTATTAAGTTTCAGTACATTCTTATAAAATAATTGCCTCTTCTAAAAATATACCATATAGTTGAGCTCGTATTATTTAATTTGATAATTTTTTGTAAGTTATACACGATGTTTCAAAACTTATCTCTAAAAACCATTGTAAGTACCGCTTAGTACTAGCTACCAGGAGTAGAACAGAGTTGAAGTAAGTAATTTCTACTCACTACTGATAAACTTTACTAAACCCTTAATAGAGTTGCGCTTTAATGTCGATAGTTTTTTTTTGCAGAAATAATAAATTTTTCGGCTATTAAAAATATCAAGTTACGGCTGTCATATTTTAGCAATGAGTTATGTGTTTCGGCCTTTTTTTTGAAGCACCTTGTATAAACAATGGCAACAGGAGAACAGAATTTGAGATCACACTTTTCTTGTCTAAAGCAGATCTTAGTGATTTATATTATATAGCTTAAGGTTAATTTAGAATAAATAATTAGCTCTGTCAAACTTACAATCATCGCTCCATCAAGATTTTCATAATCAACTGATAAACTATTGTCGTCTTCGATGCTTTTTAAAAAATCGTCGTCAGTTACATGTTCGTATTTGCGGCATATTTCATTAAGCTGCAGTATTTTGTTGAGTTTTTCATTTACATCTTCCAAACGCTAAAACAACCAAAATCATTCAAATAAAATTTGCAAACATGTGCTTTGTTTGTTTGAGTTTGATAGTTATAGATTTTCTATCTTCTATCAGCTTCTTTACTTTTTGTTAAACAGGGCTGATAGATGATCCTCGTCCTTAGCCTACGAGTTGTTTAGGAGGGCGGTTATGGCAACTAAAAGATTGTTTAATAAGAGAATTTTTCCATTTAATTAGCTCGTATATATGTCTGCTGGGCACAGGCCTTCTTCATAGAGAACACATGAGGAATATGAACCTTAACAAACGCTGGCCCAATGTGGGCTGGTGGGTAGAAACGGTTGCAATGGCAACCGGGACCAACAGCTTACTTTGGTCTTCCATCCACGGCCTGACCATGGCGAAGGTATCTTTGCTTTCAATATCGAAAGTCAAAGCGTACTAACCACTACGCCACCGAGCTCCTCCAAGACTTTATTTTAGTCATCCCCTAATTCCCATTGGTGCGAAAAACTTGGTACCTGAGTAGCGTCCTGGCTAGCGTTGACCATAACAGTCAGCAGGCTCCCACCTACATTCCTCAAGGCCTGGTCTTCCTTCTTCATCTGCCAGTAACGCCTCGTCAGCTCCTCTTTGTGGTTGCTTATCTTCGTCAGCTTGTGGTTGATTGTGTTCGTTGTTCTTATCCACTCTCTTTGGAGAGTCATTAGAATGTCCTGTTGAGTTTTATTCATTACTAGCTGTTACAACTTCGGCCGCGGTTACTATGGTTTTTAACTATCCCACGGGACCCCTTTAATTTTTCGGAATAAAAGTATCTAAGACGTTGACCAGGGATATGAGGAATCACCAAGCAAAATTTCTTTGAAATCGGTCCAACCATTTCGGAGATTAGCCCGTACCAACAGACAAACAGACAGAGAAACAAAAAAAAAAAATATAATTTTTTGGTAGTTTCCCTCTTTTTTTTTCTTTTTCCCTGACTAGATTTTTTTTCCATTTTTTTTCTATATACAGATATTGGACCTCTACAGTTTTATTGTACGTATAGATTGTACTGCTTTTTTATACAGAAAGCGTAATCTATTAACAAACTTAATGACGATGCTCAGTCACGTGCATTAATGTACACATTTCAGAGGTGATAGTCTTTACTTACCTCTAGAATGAGTCACTAACTGTCAATAGTGTAGACATATTTAAGCGAGTGACTGTACTTGTATTCCAACTACAATGGTTAGAGTAGTTATTTAACTTTGTTCTTCCTCTTATTATTATAGGCCAATCCGCGTTAATGCATACCATTATTTTTTTAATGAAATACTCATCACATGTTGACCATGCTAAGACGCTACATTCAAATAAATATACTTAAAAATATCAAATTCATGAACGTTAGTTAATGTTCTTGAATTTGATATTAACATTGCTTAGACTTTCTATAGGCCGCAACAGCATTTCACCAAACCACCACGCTAGTCAAATACGGGTTAATGGGTACAAACGACTACAATAGCTACTGGGTTCAACGGCTTAACGTACTTTCCGAACCACGGAGGAGTTCGAGATCACAAAGTTTTGGTCACCCATCCAAGGCTTGACCATGGCGAAGGTAGCTTTGTTTACGATATCGAAAGCCAAAGCGCACTAATAAATTGTTTAAAAATCGTTGGTGTTGAACATGTTATGTTTTGTTCAATATTTTCGACCTTCGTGGTCGAGTGTCTCCGTGTCTATACGCCGCCGGTCTCAAGGCGTCGCCATCTCGAGAGGTCCTGGGTTCGATCCCCAGTGGAGGCTAGTGAAAAGAATAGTGAGTAGTGTAATAGTGGATGAGATTTTCAGACATTTGTTCTGTCTTGGATGTTATATATATATTTATATATATTCAGGATATTTATATGTATTTATCTATAAAATTTATCTGCCCGTCATCTAGTATCCGCAACACAAGCAGCATTTAGTTGCTTAAAATGGGACTAGTTGATAGGTGTGAATGTCTGAGGATATTTATTTATTATTATTTATTTTAATATTATTACCGAAGCACGCTGTATTAGCCTGTCGTTTCGAGCAATGTCCTTCGTGTAGAAGTCATCCTTCTCCCTCAACGTCTGGTAGTGGCCCATTATGGGGTTGTGCTGGACGAAGTACGCGTTGTACACTTCCTTGAGCTTTCCCCAGTACATTTCTACCTCCAGTTGCTTGGGCCGGCATAAGCTGCGTAAGTCTTCTTCGTGCTGAAAAGAAGGTAGACATAGTGGAATTATTTTTCAGAATAGAAAATTATTGTTGTAATGTAGATAAGTGTAGTATACATATTTGTCATGTTCTAGTCTGTACATGTGAGTGTTATTTAAACGGTCAGCAAAATATTCGAATTGTGGTCAGATAAAAAATATAATTAGTCAGCTAAAATAACCAATTGGTCAGCAACTTGGCAGCAGGTATTTCTGATTTGTCAGCAAAATAACTAATTGGGCAGCAACTCAAATGTTTTCTCTTCTGCCAAATTGTTTAATATGTGTTTTGATGTGTTTTGATACTAATATTGTTTTAAAGGGTCATAGAAAATAACCTTAACCTAATATCTATCAGAATACGTTTCCTCGGATTTGATCCTTGATCCTTCATTGATCCTTTTTCTAGATTTTATACATTTCCGGTAACATATACAGCAATATACGCTGCCCAAATAATATTTCGCAGCTGAACTAATTATTTTGCTGCTCAAATAATTATCTGGTTGCCCATTTAATTATTCTGCTGACCAAATTATTATTTTACTGCCCAAATGATTTTACGGCTGATCTTTTTGTTGCTGACCAAATAATTAAATGGCTGCCCAATTAATTACTTCCCTCTACATATTTGTTTTTTTAACCCCTTGGCGGGTACTACGAACACCGGTGTCCACAAACAGTAGATTTTCCTATTGTGTTTCGTTTTGTGCCCGTTGACTAGTTAAACATGTAGGTCATGTCATGTTGAGAATCGGAAAATGTGTTTTCATATCGCTCATCCAAAAGAATAATGACATAATTACCAAAAAGTCGAAAATGAGTTTTTGATGCCATAACTTCATGTTTTGCACGTTTTATCTACGGTAAAAACGACAGAATTGTTGTTCCATTAGTTTCCGAAAGAAAGAGTCATTGCCGTCATGGTGTTGGCCTATACTTCGAAAGGATACGCGGAAACATCGAAAAAGTTTATAAAATGTAGACAGATTTATAAAAATAAAACTAAAATTGAATATAATGTTGTTTAAATTCATGATTTATTCCCATATCCAAACCTAGTTTAATGTCATAATTGTATTATTTGATGTATAAAATGTCATAAATGTACGTCTGGTTTGTTTTATATCGTTTTTTCAAATAGTTATCTTAAGTTTTCTCGCAAACTTTTTATGTTATATTATTGGTAGTAAAGTAACACAACATAACTATTAAAATATATCAATAGAATGATTGGAAATACACAATATTTTCGATGTCACACTTTTAAAACGCTCTCCTGAAAAATCGCAAAAACGTAATTACGTCAATATTCTTTTGGATGAGCGATATAGCCACTCCAATATCTACCTAGTCTAAGAAAATTAAGGATTTGTGGAAGATTGTGTAGCAAACATCTTCTAATTTGTATTACCTATCTAAATTGTGTGTCCCGTGTTGGTCCGGGACACAAAAAGAATGTACCAACTGCTTTTCTTGTCTAGCATGTCGTAAAAGGCGACTAAGGGCGTATTGAAAACTGGGTCTGTGATTGTGTAGGCGATGAGCTAGCCACTTGTTACTACTCTTTCACGATGTTTCATCTGACCAAACCCAATTTTTGTATGGCTAAATGTGGTCTTAAGGAACACAGTGCTCCTTGGACTCTGCCTACCCCTACGGGGATAGCGGGCGTGATTTATGTTCGTATGTATGTACGAGTATTGTGTGTGTTGCTCATATGTGCGTTCATTAGTTGCTAAAATCTGTCATAAAACAAACGCAGAAAACCCAAAATAATGTTTACATTACTCAATCGACAAACAAATCTAAAGCTGTTTGGAATATTATTAATAATTACAAAAAATATGACACTAAAGAAGAAATTGTGCAAATAAAAAATAATAACAAACTTATAAATAACCCAAAATGACATTGCACAGTCGTTTAATAATTTTTTCGTTGATTTTACAAAACCGACAAAATCTAGCAACTGTGCATCTCAATTTGATTATTTGAAGAATCACACACAATCTTGTTTCATGGCACCAACAAACATGCACGAAATAATGAATATTATTAAATATTTAAAAAATACTAAAAGCACGGGTTATGACATTCTATGCACTAAGGTGATTAAAGAGACGTCTAAATATATAGCACCATTGCTTGCCCATATAATTAATAAGTGCATTGAATATGGAATTTTTCCGGAAAAACTAAAAATCACTTTAGTCATTCCAATGTTCAAAAAAGATAATAAGGAAGATATGAGTTGTTACAGACCTATCGCATTAATACCAATTATTTCCAAAATCTTTGAAAAGGTTATTTATAATAATTTGTACAGATATTTTGAAAAATTTAATATGATAACTAAAGAACAATTTGGATTTAGGAAAAATAAATCAATAGATATGGCTGTTCTTAAGCTGTTAGGAATAATACTCAACGGTTTAGATTCCAAAAAACGTGTCACTGCTCTGTACATGGATATGACTAAGGCGTTTGACTATGTAGATCATGGTATATTAATTAAAAAACTCGAATTTTATGGGGTTAGAGGAAATGTATTAAATCTTCTTCAGTCATACATAACAAACCGTAAACAACAGACGTTAATAACCAGAATAAATAGATTGTCGAAAGTAGAAGACACACACTTGTCAGATTTAAGAGATGTTGAATACGGAGTACCTCAAGGAAGTATATTGGGACCATTTCTCTTCCTTATCTATATTAATGACTTGCCTAAAGCAATAAATCAACCGATGGTTCTGTTTGCCGACGACAGCACTGCCATTATCACCGACAACGCGAATAGTAGCAAAGAGCATGAAAACGATATAAACAATACGCTCTCAAATATTGTCGACTGGTTACAATTAAATAACCTAAAAATTAATTTAAATAAAACTAACATAATGACATTTAAAAATAAAAATTCAAATTTTGATAAATTAAATATTAAATATGACGGTATTCAAATTTTAGAAACTCAATGTGCGAAATTTTTAGGCATACACATCGACGCAAATCTTTCGTGGAAAACGCATATAGGGAATATAACAAAAAAGTTAAATCAGTTTTCTTACGCTTTATTTATGCTGAGAAAGGTTGCAAATGAGGACACACTTTTAAGTGCATACCATGCTTATGTAGGGTCAACACTAAAATATGGCATCCTATTCTGGGGATTCTCTGCAGATAAGGAAATCGCGTTCAGAGCCCAGAAAAAGTGCATAAGGTCTATGTATAAGCTACAGCAAATGGATTCTTGCAAACCGTACTTTCAAAAATTGAAAATGTTAACCCTCCCTTCCATATATATCTACGAAGCTGCCTTATATGCGAAAAATAACATTGTTAATTACAAAACATTAAATAGTAAGAGACATAATGTGGTATTAAAATCATTACGGTATAGAACCACTGTGATGAACAATAGTGTTTTCTGTATGTCAATATACATTTATAATAAACTTCCCATTAACTTAAAAATGATGACACAAAATAATTTCAAAAGGCATTTGAAGAGATTTTTAATTGGCAAGGCATATTATTCTGTAAAGGAATTTCTAACTGACAAATTGTAATTAATTTAAATGTTTTATTTTTCTTTATTCCTCATTTGAACATAAGTTGATATGTTTTTTTAACCCAACTAGATTGATTATAGACCAAAAAGTACGATTTTGACATTTAAAGAATATGTTTTTTGATTAGATTTAATAATAATGTTGACATGTTTATATATTCCAATTGGTTAAATTTGATTTTTTGCACGCCTGTAATGGGTGAATATGCTCAGAACTTACTTAAAAAATTAATGTAACACCATATTGTACCTACTCGTATTCATGCAAATAAATATATTGAATTGAATTAGAAAAAAAGATCAAAATTTGCTGTACTTTAATGCCCGCTGAAATGGCTTCTCCGTATCTTTTCATTTTTCTATTTTCATTGGTTACAGAAACTTAGAAAGGTTCAAAATTAAATTACAAGAGAACTTAAATACCTAATAGGGAAAAAGAATCGTGTACGCATCAGATCCAAACATGATTACCAATTGGTCACGTCATGTTTTCCTGCAATTAGGGGTAGGTGCTATGTACTGCGCATGAGATTCCACGAGCTCACGGCTATCACAGCGTGACAGCCGTGACAGATCTGTGACAGATGACGTGAGTCGCGGTGACCGGGCGTTTGTAACTCGTGGTTCAGGGATTCTCGATAACGCACGTTAACAACATGTGAATCTTTTTTGATTAATCCAGAATATTTAATTGTTGTATGGGTTGGATTTTGGAGTAAAGTTTTAGCACTAGGTAGAGCGCAGAAGTATTATGTTTATCGCAGTGCCCAAAGTTAACTTTTGACAGCATTTAATTCAATTTTTTTTCCAAAAAATATCCTCTTTGAAATTTTCTACGTCTTATATAGGTATCGTGTTGCTTATTAGTGTATTTTGTTGTGTACAAATCGTGCACCATTATTGAGGGTACGATTCGCTCACCAATTATTTACATTAGGAGCATGTCAGTGTTTTGACCGAGACCTATTGTGTATCAGCCGGGAAGTGAAGCGTGGACGCCACAATACATAAATACGGCATCCTGTGATCACCATGAGCCAGTGACAGGGCAAAGCAAATGTGAACATGTATAATTTTGTCCGTTCCATTTTGATATTATCCTTTGTCGTCTTACAATGCAATGTGAGTACTTAGAAAAAATAATAGGTTGTAAGTCTAAAGTGCACCTATTAACTGCAACTTAAGGATGTTTATAAATAAAATGTTGACTTTTTAGTTAAAAGAAAAGTCTTGTTATTGTACCATGTGTTTAGGGTTACGTAGTAAACCAGGAACCTTTATAGTTTCGCCATGTCTTCACTTCACTTTACAAAATGGAAAACTACGGAACCCTATACTGAGCGTGGCCCGACACGCTCTTGGCCGGTTTTATTAAATAATGTATTACACTCTTGACAGACTTTAACTTGTCGATCGGATGGTGGACCAAAGGATGAAGAACTCAAGGCAATATACATGGCATGCTTAAAGAAACAAGGAGAGAAAAACACCAGCGACACGCGTGTGTTTCAAGACGATCAGGATCGGAAGGAGTTACGAGGGAGATTTAATCAGAAACCGCAATGGAATAGAGATCTGCGAGATAGAGATGACGGGATGGATGATAGAGATGGTAGAATGGGGAATAGACGAGATAGAACTGGTGGTAGAGATGATAGAATGAATACAAGGGATGACAGAAGGATGGATAGTAGAATGGATAATAGACGTGACGACAGAATGGGTGGGAGAGAAAGAATGATTGGGGACAGCACTAGGATGGACCCTCAGAATTATCACATAACAGGCAAGGATGGATTTGAAGGTGAACAATTTATTGGCAGATATGATTACCCTCAGAACGAGAACTATGATAGTGTAAGTATTCAAATTTCTAATACAATATACATGTTTGCTAATACAAACCAACAACATAAATATTATTTCGATTTTTTTCTTACACAATAGCATATTCCATATTTCAGGGAATGTCGCAATACCATGGTTACCATTCTACCACCCAATCCTCCCGAAGATTCAAAAGAAGCAAAACCAATTCAGGACAAAGAAGTCAGTATAATCCAATTCTAAAAAAACCTTCGGATGACGAGGAAACCTATCACAATTACAATAGAAATTCAACAAACTCCAGCAATGATATGAACATGAAAACTTGTGCATTACATTGTTTCATGGAACAATTGAAAATGGTAAATCATCGACTTATCCCATAAATAAAATTGAGTAATTCAAATTTAACGTAATAAACAATAGGTTTATTTCAAATAAATTTTCAGACTGATAATAATGGAATGCCTGACAGGTATCTAGTAACACATGTGATTACAAAAGATGTCAAGAATGAAGATCTAAGGGACTTTTTGCAGGAATCTATTGAAGAATGTTTTCAAATATTAGAAAATGGTAAGATATCTTAACATAGGATAGAAAATAATAATAAATATAGAATGAAACGATAGAGTAACGATATATTTTTCTTCTGCTTTGCTTTATTTCACAGAAAACACGGAAGATAGGTGCCAGTTTTCCAGCAACTTATTGATGTGCCTAGCAGAAAAAGGAAGGGCTAATTGTGAAGATTGGAATGATGATCTTAGGTTTTAAAGTGTACGGTGTGTTTTTCAAAAAATATGTGATTGCTAGCTATAAATTAATTTTATAATGATTATTTGATGTGAGGTTTTACTGTCATAAAAATTTTAAAATTTCAATTTCTAAGTATTTATTTTGGGATGCTCCGTTTTTAACACAATGATATCGTTTTCAATATATGGGGTTACTAAAACAAGAAAGATAAAAGTGTTAATGACGATTCTTCTTCTTCTTGCTTAATCTTGGACTAGGAACTAATACATATTACCTACATACCTCTAATCTAGCGTCGTTCTTTTCTGTAGCTCGTTTCAAATTTATTTCATTCTTGTACGTTTCAAAATCACTGCTCTGCCTATAGGTAATGATCTTCAACTTGAATTCAGCGCGGTCTTGCTTATCAGTAATGTCGAACTCATCTTTATCCCAGGTTTCAAGCAGGAGGTTCTTCTGATGATCATATTCTGACTGTAACTTATCGAGACGTTGTGTACCTATACCTGTTAGAGTTTTCATTATTATATTTTTTGTATAAGATAAGTCGAGTCAACATAAGCTGGCTTTCCACGGTCCGTGATATTGCAGACGGATCCATTCATGAATGAGTCTCATTCATAATTCAATGTTTTGTGAATGAATTTCTGCAATATCACAGACTGTCAGAGGACAAATATGTCTGATTATGCAAATTCATCAAAATTATCGCAATCTACCTTGCTGTTGACTGGTTCACCTTACAGACTGTGCGAGTTATTTCAATTCATTTCTGAATACCACTTGGTTATAATACCTTATAGTCAGTAACCCTGATTGTTAGATCACGGGATTCTTTTTGTATTCTTCATCACCAGGAGGTGACTTTTAATGGTGAAGAACACATAATTTTTTTCAAGCAAATGTTTATTAAGTATTTAAAAAAATAGTGAACCAAATATTATTTTATGAATTACACAAGCACGCGAAGCTACTTATTATTTGCCCTGTAGATCCCGTCGGGATCTACAGGGCAAATATTTTTTTTGAGATAATGTATTTACTCATAATATACTTTCGAATAATATAACTTAAGCATGGGGTCCTTTTAAGTATTTAATCTGTGGTCCCGTAAACCCAAGTCGTTTCCCGATAGGGTTTGGATGGGTATATCGGGGAGTTTTCGTGGGTAGGTAATCTCAGCGGTGAGCTGAGAGTCTCACACACGCCTACTGCCTAGCCAGCGATAGGTAAGGTCCGTAAATAAGATTTTGTCCTCGTTAAAAAAAGGAGAAGGCGTCATGTGGCGCGGCTTCGAACCCATATCTTCCTTTGGGCGTCGTAAAAGGCGACTAATGCACAACCATCTAATAGCTTATAGCGGCGACGGGCTCACCACCTGTCACGCTGAGTGAAGTCATTGCTTGGTGATGCGCGAGCTATGGCAATGAACTGCTTTTCCGGTGCTTTTGCCTAGTCTCTGATGATAGGGGATAATAGTCGTGATTATATGTATGTATGTAAAAAAGGAGGTCCCATTACAAAAGATTAGATTATATACTTTTGTAAAAACTAGTTCTTAACTTTAATTGCTTAATTTTTTTAATAACGCTTTCTGAAAAACCTACTGGTCGATTGCGAACTTTCTTGGCTTTACCTAAAAAGTAGCTGAGGGTTTCCGTGTGGGCCTGAAAGGCTCGGCGGTGCTGGTCGTCGGAGTCCTCTATAGCCTTCATCAAGGATTGGATCAGGCGGTCCTTCCTCTCTATCAGGAAATTGAAGCTCGCTGTCATGCTCTGGGAAGGAGATCTTGCATTAGATTTCATCTAAGTCGAAACAAAAGGTTTACGAATGGGATCGCAGAATAAGTATAAAAAACAGATGGTGTGCTTATTTTTTTATACACCATCTGCACATAAAGCAAGTTTTATTCCTTACGGAAATAAGGTAATCCAATTTCCCTAGGCAATAAAGTAATTTAAATTTAGATTGTTAAAATATCAACAAAAATAAACGTAAGAAAATGAAACATGGTTTAAATTTCAATTTATTTCGACTCTAAACAGCCTGCATAAATCTCAAATATTTTTGCTTTCAAAAGATTTGTACTGATTTTGCAAAAAAACCACCGAAATGAACTAGGCTAGTTGACTCATATCAAAAGCACTGAAAATAATGTGTCATTCACATAGTACAAGGGTCCGAAATATACCAAGTTCGATAAATATAAATAAGGGATTGCTGTAGAAATAATCTTATTTCTTCTGCAGTTGGTAACCAGCAGGGTGATCCACACGGGCCAGCGATTTTTAGTCTTGCGTATGACATCCCATAATTTAAAAACTAAATTCAAAATTTAATGTATGGTATCTAGATGATGGTACTTTAGGAGGTGACGAGTTGTCGGTCTTGGATGACTTAAAACTTCTTATCCAAGACTTACATTCAATCGGTTTAAATCTAAATTTTTCAAAATGTGAGTTATAATTCCGGAATGAACTGCCAATCGTGATTCCTTAATTGCATGTTTCAACTTTTTGGCTCCCAAAATTGGGGTAGAAACGCTGGGACGTTGGGGACCATTTACTCATAAGCTCTACGAAGAGATTTCGAAGCGGCTCTGCGACAAATTTGGTGACAAGAAGGCTGGTCCGTATTTTGCTCAAAGAATAAGCGTTGCTATTCAATATATAATAAAAATATTTAAACATGTTGTATTTTTACTTATTTTTCATCTGCCAAAAACGCTATCCACCATTTTCGTGAAATTTGTTGAGTAATGCTTAATGAAAACAGTTACTACGCATGGTCAAAATCCGTCAAACGTCAGTCGCAACCAATCAAGCATAACTGTCGAATTGTTTACAATAATCATGACGCTACGGCGTAGATAATTCATAGACCACCAGGACCGAAGGCGTTTTTGACATTTAGGTAAGCAAAAACTTCATTTATAATTTTAAATTTATTGTGTTATAGGCTTCAGAAAAAAACTTGTATTCTTTTTTATGGTGTTGGCTATCAGTAATTAATCATTTGGGGCCCAATAAAAAAAGGGTCAACTAGCCTATTGTCGAATTTATCGATTTTTCTTATTTCGTTTTAATTTTCTGTTGTGGAAACAAAGGCTTTGGAACACTTGTTTACAAAAATGTCAATACATGCTATTGAATAGGCTAGTTAACCCTTCTTTATTGGGCCCCAAATGATTAATTAATTACTCATTAAAATCCATAACAATAAAAAAAATTGTTTTGAGGCCCATCACAATAAATTTTAAATTACGTTTTTGCAGTACTGTCAAAAACGCCTTCGACTATGATGGTCTATGAATTATCTGTGTCGTAAGGTCACGATTTTGGTAAACGATTCAATACGCATACCGATCATATTTTCTCAGCCGACAGATATGCTTGATTGGTTGCGACTGGCGTTTGACGGATTTTGAACATTCGTAGTTCGTCGCAATTGTTTACATGACGCGTTACTTCACTAATTTCACGAACATGGTGGATAGCGTTTTTGGCAAATGAAAAAAAAAAGTAAAAATAAAACATGAGTAAATTGAACATTGAATTTCTACAGCAATCCCTTATTTATATTTATTAAACTTAGAACATATATTTCGGATACTTGTATTAAATTCTATGCGAATTAAACATTATTTTTATTAATTTTGATATGAGTCAACAAGCCTATTAAAGTGTGATTTCTTTTCTGTTTGATGTGTTCGTTGTACCTACCTTTTTAATTTACAATTTTTGATTTCTATACAGTGCGGCATGAACAACATTTTGCCAATTCTGTTTTCAATTTATTTTGAGCATATTATTTAAAGGAACATTGAGTAATAAATATCTCCCGGATCGCGATGAGAAACACATTTGGTGCCATAATAACAATGTTGTGAGCATTCCGGCAATCAGAGGTAAGATAGCCATGAGGATTATAGATGAAGCTCGTTTTGATTATAGGTGAAAGGCCAAGAGCTTACCTGTCATAATTATGTAAAAAAAATACATTTTCCGCGCCGCATTCTGGTAAAGCATGCGGTCTTATACTGGTCATGAGACGCAGGGAACGTGTTAACCAAACTAAATAACTACTTATACCAAAACCTAATTGCCTAGCACCTACCTGTATATCAGATTCCATTTGCTTGCATTTTACTCTTCTTAGTATGTATCGCCATTGTTGGTTGATCTTGGCTTTGTTTATACGATTTAATGCTTCTTCCTTGTCTAATTTGTTCTGTAATAAAAATTTTAATACATTTTTAACCTTGTGTCCGAAACAGAGGAGTGTTAAGATGAATCTACTTTTACATTTTTCAACGTCTACTCTTTTCTAAATCTACTCTGATGATGATAGTGATGTATGATACGTATTTTAATGGACTTGGCGATGAGCTCCCGCTTCCTGCGGCGCTCCTCCCCCTCCAGGTCCGCGCGGTGCTGCAGGTAGCGCGCGCGCTCCTCGTCCGACATCTTCGCTTGTTCTGGAGATCATTGGCGAAAGCCTACGTCCAGTCCAGGCTTCTTTAGACTATACGATGTATGATGCTACGTACCTTAATGAACTTGGCGATGAGCTCCCGCTTCCTGCGGCGAGCCTCCTCCTCCAGGTCCGCGCGGTGCTGCAGGTAGCGCGCGCGCTCCTCGTCCGACATCTTCGCTAGCTTGTTAACTTTTTTTGGCATTTTAAATAGTTTTCTTTTGTACTTCAAGACTGCAAAGGAGAACTAGTATGCACGAAAACAGCTTTATATCGTCTCTGATACCTGAAGGTAAAGGTTAAAGGCTTAACACACAAAAAATCTCAAGTATAAAAAAAATCTGTAGGTAAATGAACGTGTATTACTCTAGTTCTAGACAGCGGTTACAAACCAGTAGGCGGTAACTTTCTTAGTAATTAAGAGTAAAAGAATGTTGAAATACTTAGTAAAAATATTCCCTACATACCAATATGAAACTGGAAACCCTGCTAGAAATGGACTACTACACAATATCATTACCTGCATAGAATTGAACAGACAAATAAATTAACTGCCATGGCAACAGGTGTGAGTCGAGGTGTGATATTGACGTAGAGTATTGATTAAATCGAGTGCATAGTGCATAAGAGCTACCATGGAAAAGTTTGGTGGGGTAGTTCACACGCCATGCCTTTCGATAACGAAAATGAAGCAACTTTTGCCATGGTCTGCTCTTGGATGGGTGACCAAATATTTGTGTACAGTTGAACTATAGGGGAGTCTCGCAAAGTCGTGGGTCTGATATTGATATTATCTGGGTTGTGGTTAAAAAAATATAAATACAAAATATATGCCAAATCAAACTGTTTTATTTTATTTTATGATAAAATTGTAATTGCCTATTTGAAAATTACACTTTGCAATAAATAATTTTATCTATTAGTTTGTTGTTTTACAATATGTTTTAAATAAAAAAAAAGATAATCAAAAAAATGTGATCTATACATAATATAATAAAACTGTAGAGGTCGAATGTCTGTACATAGAAAAAAAATGCTTAAAATCAAGTTACTTGGTTGAAAAAAAAGAAAATTAAAATTTTTTGATTCTCTGTTTGTACAGTCGAGTTCAAAAATATAATATATATGCACATTTGACAGGTGATAGTCTTTATCCCCTACCAATAAGAGTCTTCGACTGTACGGCCTAATCTCCGAAATGGTTGGATCGATTTCAATGAAATTTTGCATGGTGATACCTTATATCCCTGGTCAACATCTTAGATACTTTTTGTTCCGGAAAATCAAAGGGTTCCCGTTATATAGTTAAAGAACCAGTAACCGCAGACGACATCGTGGGCAACAGCTAGTTTAATAATAAAAGTGCAACAGACTGTAAAGCTTTTTTGCGCTCGCTACGTATACCTTCTCGCTCACTCGCTGTTCCGTTACCATGGAGACACATTGGTTTACAACGCTGAGATGTTGATAGGTTGACAGGTTGAAAGCATAAATCGACTATCCAAAAGTGTCAATATATATTGGTGAATAAGGAAAAAGAGTCACACTGTCAGATTTGTCCAGTTAGATCTTGAGAGATGGACGCGCATTCGTCGGGGACGTTGCAGTCTCCGTCGACCTACTCTGAGAGCTCAAAGACTGGGAGCAGCAAGTCAGGGGCCAGTGGAGCGGCCAAGGACAGAGAGGAGGATTTTACAAAAGACAACGGTAAGCGGCAACAGGCTCACCATCTGTCACGCTGAGCACATGTACAGTCACTGCTTGGTGAAGCGCGGACTATGGCAGTGGACTGCTTTTGCGGTGCCTTTTCCTAGTCTCTGATTAACCCGTAGGGGATAATAGTCGTGATTTTATAGTATGTATGAAGGTACAACGGTAATTGTATACCATAGTACTATTGTATTCAACGTTAAATAAGCAAGAACAATCTTAGGTTACTGTGGTGTACTTTACGAATTTTGGTTGACTTTCAATGAATCTTTTCTAAAACTCAAAGCTTTGATTAAATTCATTGTCAAGAATATAAGTAAACACAAATATATTCATCCACTTATATAAGCTTGTTTATATAGCCTATATAGCTTGTAGGGGCCCCTAAAATTAAACAGCCTTGACCCTTAATTAGATCCTAAAATTGGCCCTTAATAAGGCCTTAAATCGGTTGCTACTCTACACACAAAAAATCGTAACGATTTGCCTACACACGAGGCGATCTAGGAGGCGATTTAGGGCGCTCCCCTCCACTGCCTCGATCTTGGCCCGATATTGGCTCTGATGTAAGTTACGGCAGTAGACCCCTTTATTCTATACTGTCTTTAGACCGAAACACAAGCATTGCTACAAGGAGCGGCATGCATGACTGACCTTTAGCCAATCGGCGCTCAGCATTTCATTGGCTCTCCAGTCGCATTTCGTGTTTCTCATTGGCAGCACGTCAGTACACCATGCAGCTATTGGCAGCTATCACCTTCACGTAACGGTCAAGTCAACACCAAAGTTATATGTCGCTACTTATACTTTGCAGCAAAAAAAAAGTTAGAACTACCTCTGCAAACGATTAAAATTAAATACGTAATAAATTACACCATCTACCTAATAGTTATTCTCAAAATTAATAGGAAAACTTTTTTGGAGATGAACAGTCAAGAAATTACAAAAGTGTGAACCTTGCAGTTGCTGGCAAAGTCATTTATTATCATAATGAACTCTTCACGATTGTAGACACTTAGCTTACTATCAGGTTCAAGTGGGCTTACAACTCGAATAAAAAAAAAAAAAAAATTTTAGCTGCATCTCCAATCGACCTCGAGTGTCACATCCAAGCCGAGCGTATCACAAAGATTTTGGACGAGGCTATCTACAAAACCAAGTTGGCGATCTGCCTCCCGAACCTGGTGCAGGAGTACAAGACCCTCAGCTCCATACTGACTACGCAGCACATGGATGACCTCGTCTTCATCTTTGAGCAATACGACAATCCTCTGTTCTCGACCAGTCTACTCAATGTAGCTGCTATGGAGGATATCAAAGCGGTAAGGAAATTTTCATTAAATAACTAGCTGTTGTCCGTGACTTCGTCCGCGGTTACTATGGTTTTTTAACTATGCCACGAAAACCTTTAATTTTCCGGAATATAAGGTATCACTATGCAAAATTTCATTAAAATCGGTCCTGCCATTTTGGAGATTAGCCCGTACAAACATAAAAATAAAAAAACTTCTTACATCCCCCTGACTTGGTTTTAAGCATTTTTTTTCTATGTACAGACATTTGACCTCTACAGTTATTATACACTCGCGAGCAAAAATTAAGGGTCGGTTAAGAAAGTTAGAATATCTCGGAAGATAAAGCGCTAGCGAACTGAAATAAACTGTGCATGATAGGCAATTTAATATTCTTAAAATAAAGTTAAATATTTTTTATAATTAATTTATATTTTATTAAAAACATAAACTTAAACGAAAAAGGATATCTTGCGTAAACTTAAATAAAATGGATAATACAATATTTTTCATTAAATTTTATTTTTATTTAATTTTTGTACTTGGTGTTGCCTCCGTGTGCTGAGAGCACACTGAGAGCACACGGAGGAAATATTGTCTTATCCATTTTATTTAAGTTTACGCAAGATATCCTTTTTCGTTTAAGTTTATGTTTTTAATGAAATATAAATTAAATATGAAAAATATTTTATTTTATTTTAAGAATATTAAATTGCCTATCATGTACAGTTTATTTCAGTTCGCTAGCGTCTTAATCTTCTGAGATATTCTAACTTTCTTAACCGACCCTTAATTTTTGCTCGCGAGTGTATGTATAAATATGGCGCTGATATTTTGAAGAATTAGAAATGTTATGTCAATAATCTCGTGTACAGCTACGAGCATAAATATGAGGTTTTAATCAAATATTTCCTGTTTGGCACTAGTGATGTTAAAATGACAAAGTACTGATATGGTATAATGATGATAAAATGTTTTGTCCATAGTCATGTTAAAGACATATCTGTTGTTGTTACAGGGCGACCTGACGATGAAAAATCGCTTGAATCCAGAGCTTGGCCATCTCTTGTACATAATGAACAGCTACCCAGCTCTCAAGCCGAAAGTTGAGGAAATGACGGTAGAGGTAGAACCCTTCTAATAAATATAACTACCATCATACAGTACCTATGATTGTTTTTAGATTATTTACTAAGTTTCGTAATATTATATCGTATGAGTTTACTAGTAAAAAGCTTTTTTGTTTTTTTATATTTTATGTAAGTATGTACCTAAATGATGTTTTGTGGTAAGTAGTTACTATTACTGTTAATATTCAATTTGTAATTATTCTCTATTTTGTATTTATATTCCGGTCTAAGGAATTTTTTCCATATTTATTACAGTTGAAATCGTCATTCCACTGCGGAAAAGAGGTAATGTAAACAATATTATATTATTCAAACGTTTTTAAGAGGTATTAGGGTCTACTCACACTTATTCAGCTCCATTCAGCGCTTGTCCATTGAAAACGCCGCTTTTTTATGGAGCTTGTTCAGCTTTTCGCGTATGTTCAGCCGCATAAGCATCACATATAAAATAATCGTTTTACATAGTAAAACGTTAAAATGTAGTCCTTCATAAACATTTTCATTTTCATTGTAATGTTTGTCTTAGGAGAAGAAGATGAGGGCTCCTACTGGTATGTTGTACTTGGAGCTGTTGGAGCAGTTCCGCGACCTGATGGTGAGGCAGCTACACATCACTGCTGCTGAGGAGCTGGCCGTCAAGATTCACACCAGGAAACTGGAGGCATCTAATCAGAAACTCTTAGAAAAGATACAGGGTACATAAATTGAAGTTGAACATAAATTAGCCAATTTTTTATATTGAAATACTATTTTCCAGTTTTCCACTTTTTAGGTATCTTTTCTGATACTATCAACGTTACTGTTTACAGAATATACAAGGACTTTGAAAAAAGAAAACGATGCCTTCGAAGAAACAATGGCTCTGAAGTCAGAGATTATCAAGAAACTGGAGGCAGAGCTAGCGCAACTCAACTTTGAAGCCTCCATAAAGCTGAAGAAGAAAATGTAAGTTCAGGAATAATAATAATTACCCAATAAAAAACAATTTTTTAAAAATAGTCCGGTTAAATGACATCTCACCTAATTTTAAGTAAAGTGCAAGAACGTATATATAATGTAGTATAATACTACTTACTGCCCGACGTTTCGGCTGAGTTACATCAACCGTGGTCACGAACTGACTGGTGCGCGGCGTCGTCTGCTCGGGCGGGTCCGTGATTCTTTTTCTACCTTCTACTTCACATTATTATTATTTCAGTCACTTCGGCCTACCACACTAACAGTATCTGGGTTGGTTTCTAAAGGTACACCTACCTCCGGTACCTTTATATTCAATGCAACGCGAAAGTTTAAAATCTTAAAGGGCAAAAAATTTTGCAGCCACTCACTATGTCGGCTTGCGGTGTATTTTCACGCTATACGAGTACAACACCCTGGGCTGTAGGTTACAGAACACAGCTTATCCCTATTACGTGGGGCCAAAAAATACTGGCAATGTGTGGATGTGTAGTGCTACCCCTTATAGGTGTAATGATTATTGTGTATGCATCAATTTAATTTATGTTTATTAAACACATTTGAGGAATTAAACTTACTCGCCATTCGAGAAGCCGCGGCAGGATAGGCAGGATAGTACCTATTACAAACAATCTAAAAAAATGAATTTCAGATAATATTTTTACCTACTTACCAAGAAGGTAATAAGTTGAATTTTAAATTTTCGTTCTACTTATTCAAATGTAATATTATATCGTTTGATCATTGTATTACTCTATTTATTTGTCAATCAACATAACAATTAATTAATTTGTTTAACATTTTTTTATTGACATGATTTTTTTTATTTGTAGTATTGATGCATGCCATTAAATTAGAATTCAATTTTATGTTCACTTATTGATTAATTAAATGTTGTGTAGATGTTTATGGAGTTATAAAGTTATACTATTTATAACATTTGAAATGTAATCTTGTGATTTGGAAATAAAGAGGCTTATTATTATTATAAGAATTTGTAGATAGACTATTCTTTTTTGCTTATATATCTGTTGATCTGATGAAGGTCGCAGGTAATCACTAAATCCATAATCTGCAAGACAAATTTATAGTGATTCATTGGTAAGAATGCCTGATTCTGGAATTCTCCTTGGCAATCAGTTGCATGCCTACCTACTTTTAGAAAATTACCTAAATATTCTAAATATTGATATTAAAATTGTGTCTGAAAAGCGTATATTTTGTTTCTGATGTAGTTTAGACTCAGATAGACAAATGGTGCTAGCTTCGAGGGCGTATGCTGTGAAGAGCGAGATGCTGAAGGAGGAGGAGGTGGAGACCCGTGAGGGCTACGAGATGATCCTGAGGCGGCACCTCATTGACGAAAAGAACCAGAGAGCAAGGAGGTAACAAGTCTGTGAATGAATCTATACCAATACAAAGATGGACGTAATCTCTGGTAGATACAGTTTCGTTTCGTCCTCAGCCTATATACGTCCCTCTTTCCCTTCCTTCCTCTCCTCTTTCCCCTAGGCCTTTCTCATGAGAGTAGGTATATACCATAACACACGCTGGACCAATGCGGGTTAATGCGTAGAAACGGTCGCAATAGCGACCGGGACCAACGGCTTAACGTGCCTTCCGAAGCAGGGAGGAGTTCGAGATCACTAAGTTTTTGGTCACCCATCCACGGCCTGACCATGGCGAAGGTAGCATTGTATTCGATCGAAAGCCAAACCGTACACCACTACGCATCGAGCTCCTCGTAGGCACAGTAACTAACGAGTCTGAATACCTACCTATGTTAGCCTTTAGTACCTGAAAACATTTTTAATTTCAATTTCTAACCTTTATTATGTGTTACCAGTTACAAGTCACAGAACCCAATAGTTTGAAAACGTAAGTTTTTCGAAACACAGAAATAACAGCTTGCTGCTTTGTGGCAAAAACCTTGGAAACTTAACATACTCTCTTCGAGAATAAATCCAACCTTTTACCTATACTTATTTATGTTTTCGAAGGTTTAAAGTGGAGACACAACTGCTATCTTGGTTGCAAAAGTACGACCTGGAGATGAGCGACAAGCAAGTCGAACTGGATGACTTCACGAAGAAATACGACGATGAAGTTGCCAAATGTGAAGAATTGAATGTAAATATTAGGTCCTTACAAATGAAATTGGCGTTTTGTATGGAGATTTTGGGGAACTCTGCATTTTCCATACTAAATTTTTTTCAGTTTTCTTCACAACGACAAATCCTAAGATAATAATATTTGGCATCTATCATAAGACAAGCTTTAGTAATTTGTGTAATATCACACTTCATAAAAATTATTTATCGTTTTTAAGTGAATGCAAATAAAATGATGTATTAGGGAGGCATTCAAAAAGAGTTGTCTCCGTGTCCAATTTTAACACAATTAAACATACAACAAATTATCAAAACAAATCAAAAGAGCTCAAAAATATAGTCTAGTTTTAGGAATACTCTGAATCTTAATAGTTACAGACAAAATACTAAGAGATAAAAAAAACACCAATTTCATAGGTAAGGACCCAATATTTCTCCTCATAACAAAAAACGATTCGCCATAAAATAAGTCAATTTAGCTTATTGTGTTCTTTATTTATAGTTATTTATTATAATAGCTGCTGTCCAGTGTATTTGTTTAAATATAATATCCGTATGAATTGAGGAGTCACCTTTGTATCCTAATGAAATTAATGTAACATTTATGAAAGTACTTCCAAAAAGATGAAGTACTTTCCATGTTCCATGTAGCTCCTCAATTCTGATGTTTAGATTCTTTTACTTCGATATAACTTTTTAAGTATTACTTATAGTAAAAAATGGAGGGTTGGACCTACATTATTTTTATATGTACTACTAAATATTATATTTTGTAATATTGAGTAATACATAATATACAAAAAGTGGCTCCTTGATTCATACGGACATAATATAATTATAAGCTTTTTATTTAAATGAACCATAACTTTATATATTTCTATATATTTGGCTAGTGAGTGGGAACGTTTCTAGTTATTGATTAGTTTCAAAATACATTCTTGCCGAATAAATTGCATGTAATTGAGTTACACGACATAATTATTGATAATTTCCAGAAAAAACTAGCAGAACAAGATAAGGAGTACATCCCACTGATGGCGGAGCGCGAGGAGGAATACCACCAGGAGATGACGGAGAAGATGAATAAGTTCCTGCTGGAGCACGCGGCTCGGGTCATCCAGGTCGCCTGGCGGGATGTGCTTGCCAACAGAGCGGAGAAGAAGAGAGTGAGTTGTAGATCTTATGTTCTATGATGTATGGTTTAATATTGTATGTAAATACTGCGGTTTTCAAATTTAAAATACTTATTAAAGATAATCAAAATAACGAAACAATTAAAACAACTAATCATATTTTCTATGGAGTACTCATTAACGTACTGGAAATCTTAGTTACTAAGATTGTTTCGTTAATTTGTTTATCTTTAATAAGTATTTTAAGAATACGTACAAAACCCAATTTGCTAAACTAAAGAGCGCTTACTTATCAATTTATTATTTAAACTTCCGACAGATTAAAGATTTGTTAATTTTATTTTCATAGCCGAACCTGATTTCATTAATGCGAGTAATGATAATATTGCTTAATTTAACATCTATTGTTTGTTTACATGCAGCAAAAAGGAAAAGGTAAAAAGGGGAAGAAGAAAGGTTAGACTGTCTCCAAAATCACAATCCCATTCCAATACCATTTGTAGAAAAGTTCGAGAGCCCATTATTTTACTTTCCCTCCTATCATTATCCTATAAATCATTACAGTTGAAGAAACTGCAAAAGAAGATGCAAGCAGCAGCCGCCGCCGCGGAGAAGAAAGGCCCCGGGAAGAAATAAGTGTACGATTTATACGTACCTGTGCTTTTTATACTTTTTTATTATTTATTTATACAATGTGTTTACTTAATAAATTATTTAAGAAAAACTGTGGTATAATTGCGTAGTTTAAAAATAATTCGACACAGTATGAGATTTGATGTTCAATAATATTATCTCATCTACTTCAAAAATCTTAAATATTATTATTAGTTTATGCTACACATCACATACAGCTAATAAAAGCTAAATTTTGATTTGAAATAAAAATGGATAATAATAATATACCTTACATAAAACCATAGGGATTAAATAACTATTATAAAGTTTTATCCCTTTAACATTTAAATCCATTTGATTATCGGAAATGTTATCTAGAAAATATAACTGGCTCAAACAATACATAGAGTAGGGTACGATGCATTTTAAAGATTCACATCTACATTGCATTTATATTATTCCTCAAAAATACTTTGCAAAACGCCTTGCCGCCATAGCAATTAGCTCTAAAATCAAAATGCATGTAGTACAGTCTGTTCATCCTTACTTGATCCATTGATAAACCATCTTGATAGTTCTATTTATTGAAAGCAGCATATAATCAACTGATAAGTAGGTATACTTATTATTAAAATCGGAGAGTAAAAAAGTAATAATGAATTATTGATAAAGATTGCCTCAAATATTCTTTGTTTTTAAATAAGTTATTTCGTTAAAAATATGCTCTAAGATCCAATATAGGACAAGTTAGGATGAACTGACTTTAAGTACGGAATCGCGTTAAGTCTTTGCTGATTACATTCACTTGGTTTCATAATTTTTCTTCGTCGTCAAGCACCTTGAGGTGCCTGATGGCTCTGACGTCTATGAGGGTATCGGAAGAACTCTTGGTGGTTGGAACGAAAGAGATAGCGCGTCTTGCTCTTTCACCATTTTTTAATCCTGGAGCCATGTCCTGTAAAATATTAGGAAGGCATTTTGTAAATCGTCAATTTTATACTACATGGAAGTCAGGTTAGAATGTATGGTTAACCACAAACGTTGCTGGTAGTAAACTAGTTTCACTGTTAGTGATTTTTCTAACTCACATAAAGCTAGCATATCATATTTAGACAAATTTAGCACTAATCAATTTTAAAATACCAACTCAATAATAATGTTGTCAAATTAAAGAAAAATTTAGAGTGCATCATCAAATTTATAAGTCGTACGATACAATCAGACCAAATAGGGTTAATGGATATTATATAATCAATTAATGGTATCTGTAGTAAGAATGTTAAATAAACTTACCCGTAGTTGTACATGTAGCGCTTGTGCCGTCACTTCAGTCTTTGTTATCTTCTGCTGCGCTGCTCTTAGTTCTGCATCAAGTCGCTGTTTCTCTTTTTCAAGTTCTTTTAGACGCTTTTCAGCTTCTGTCACATTTAACATCATCGAGATATAGTTACACTAATATTATAAGCTAAATATCCTATATTGGTCATATTGGTATACCTTTATATTGCGCCTCTTTCTCTGCTTGTAATATTTCAAATTGTTTTCGTTTTAGTCGTTCTTCTTCTAACATTCTATTCTGTTCTTCTTGTAGCCTCTCCAGTTCTTCTCTTCTTTCCCACTCCTCTGCCAAAACTCTGTTGAATAAAAAACAATAATTAGAAATATTTACACTGTGGTAAAATTGAATTTTTTTATTCTTTAAGACTTACCTAGCTTGCAGTGCCCTAACGATCTCTTCGTCTCTTTTGGCTTGAGTTTCTTCATGAAGTAACCTTTCTAATTCCACTTGTGTATGTTTAAGTTCTTCTAATTTTCTGTTATCTTGCTGTGCTAATTCTGCTAATTCCTGTAAATAGAAACCTTTTTCATCATGTCATCCACAATTTACATTACACATTATTATCATTTTTTTTAATTATTTTTTTTCGCATTCTGAATACGTATTTTTCTCTTTATTTCACTATAACACTATACGAGTAGCAGCTGGTTCTCCCTTATTTGCGAGGAGTTCAAATGCTTTTATGCATCTTCCTTGCGGGTCGGTGCCAACCACAAGTGTTATGGGACTCCGATACAGGCTTTCCCGACTCTCCACGAAATATTCTCCCTGGCTTGACTTCGGCTTGACAATAGCTGTCTGTATAAAATACATTTCTCCTGTCTGTATAAATTACACTTCTCCGAAGAGAAGACTACTGAATCCGGGCTTCAAGAAACCGTGAGGTCTACCGGCGGCATTGCCGACGTTGCAGAGCAGCCAACCTGCTCTGACCCTAAAAGGGCCGTTCGGATGGCCGTCAGCCCAGTTGGGCACTAGTGAGGTAACTACACGTATAGAGCACACGCATGTGGTGTACCTGCGCCTGCGCCTCGGCCGCTCGGCGCGCGCGCACCTCGTGCTGCAGCCGCGCGCGCGTCTCGCGCGCCTCGCGCTCCCGACGCGCGCCCGCGCCGCGGCGGCCTGCGCGGGCGCGCCGCTGGTAGCCTTCCGCACCGCCCGATACTTGGGCGGCTTGGCGTAATGCTGATATCCATTGGAGACGGCTTCTACAAATAAATAAGAATCTTATACTAGGTACTATGCTAAAAGGCCTTTGGCTAGTTCTTCTGTGATGTAAGTAAATAGGGCTGGATATGGTGACGGACTACACTCACACCTATCAATTAGCTGATATAAGATGAGCTGGAAGCTCTGCAGCTTGTCTCCCTCTTGGCAGGAGATAGTTTTGTTTGAAGAGGTACCCTTGGGAAAAGCCTAGAAAATAACCACTACTCGAAACTTACTTATGATCCTGGGTCCCAAACTCAAAAGTCCTGTCAGGCGTAATGAGCTGGAACCTCTGCAGCTTCCCTTCTCCCGCGGAGGCCTCCACGGAGCAGTACTCGCCGATGGGCACGCGGCCGCACTGCTCGCGCTGCGACGAGCTCTTGTAGTACGTGAGTGCGCACGGCTGCAGCACGCACCAGTACTCCCGCATCGTGGGCAGGAGGTAGCCGCGCTTGAACAGGTAGCCCTAGGAAAAGGTGTGGGTTTTTAAGTGTTCTTTTGCAAAACCAACGAATAAGGCCCGGCGCTAATTATCGGCATTGGCATGGCTAAGGATTTTGGGTGATAGATAGCATTATACATTAACTTTATGGCAATAAAGTAGAAATTTCCATGAGATATGAGTAACAAAAATACCGCTCCGGTATGCTTGAGGCTGCTTCGGGATGGATACTTCGGCATCCTTCAGTACGCTGCCTCCCGCCACGCCAAGGCAACACTCAGCGGTAGTTTGGACGGTACTGCAGCATGCCAAGGCATAGTTGCCGACAATGTGCGCTTGCATGTAGAGATGCCGAATTATTCCTTTCCTTGCCGATGCCGATAATAAGCGCCGGGCCTAAGGGTCAGCAAAGACGAGGTGATTTTTTGCTGTTGCGTCCTTCTATGTTTTAGAAGGATAAGAAGACGTTGGTCTTGCTTGATCTTGCTAGTACTTGGTAATGGAATCTAAAATGGCCAGGCAAATTGAAAACCAGAGAACGAGCATTTAGGAATGTAATTCTTCTTGCAAGCCTACTATCTTTAACCACTTAGGTACAGATATTTCTTCTTTTTTTCGTCGCTCAATGGTTTATATTTCTTCTTTGGCTTAGGTTCTTGTTCCTTACCATAATTGTACACATTTATAAATCAGCCTTTTCTTAAATCTTCCTTTCCTGATTTCCATCACTAGGAAACTCTGTTTAGGTACTCATTATACCAAACACTAATAGATAAACTTGTTTACCTTTTTAATAATGTCTTCTATAAACACATCATAAATCTCGTCGACAGCTTCGACCAGCGCCTTAGAGTGTATCTGCTGGTCGCAGCAGTACTTGGCTTCCAGCACAGCGAGGAAGGCTGCCCACTTGAAATGTCCTATGGAGGTGCCCAGCGCCTCCCAGTCCGCAGCATCCCAGCGGAGCCCGAGGCAGAGGACGAGCTGCTCCGCTACTAGACCAGCTTCGGATGGTTGGAGCACCACCTGGAGTATAAATAAATCACATCACACATTTTCAACTTTTGCTCGTCATCTACTGGATATAGGTGTCCCCCAATGCACGCCACCGCTCTCGACTTTCGGTCGTTCTCATCCAGCTCACTCCAGCCAACCTACGAATAAATATCTTCTGACCGAATGTCAGTGAACCTTTTTTTGGAGGGAAAGCAATTTTATAGGCAACAGGCAGGATTAGGATTGTGTATGATTTCCTGAATTAGAACCAATACGGCAAATTCACGATAAAGACAATAATGTACGTTTTACATGATAATTAACTTGGCTTGCTATGTTCATAATGTTCAAATAAACTAAAATAGGCACTTACAATTAAATAAGGAAAATCATTAATGATATCTATAAATAAATGCAATGCAAGAAGATCTGGCATTTAGAACTAACTGTTTATTTATTGGAAAGAAAGTCTATTTTTTATTGTAGTTAATTCTACTTTTTTAACCCCCGACGCAAGAAGAGGGGCGTTATAAGTGTGTGTGTGTGTATGTCTGTCAGTCTGTCTGTGGCATCGTAGCTCCCAAACGGATAAACCGATTAAGTTTTTCTTTAAAGATGGGTTAGTCGAGTTTGTTGCTAGCTATGTTTCCGGCTTAACCGGCTTAGTCTTTTGAAAGATATGAGGAGTGAAAACGGAAATAAAAAATCTAATGTTTACAAATGTACCCGTGTTGGGTATAAAATGAAAGGTCATTACTTATACATCACGGTACCGCAAGTTTCATGGAAATCGGTTTAGCCATTTGAAAGATATTAGGAATGAAAGTGACAGTGAAAAATCAAATGGTTTACAAATATACCCGAGTGGGGTATTAAATGTAAAGTAATTACTTGTACATCATTAAAACCAAAAATGGCATGAAATAAAAATGCAAAATTTAAAATTTTTAAAACCCAAAAAAACAAATGAAAAGAAATCGTTGTCTCGTCGGGTGACCGCTCTATACCTAACAAGGTCATACGAAGAAACGAAGGGACATAGCCATAGAATAAATGAGAGTAATCGAAGCGGCTCTCAGTGATCTGTGGACATAGCGGACCCCCGACGAGACAACGATTTTTTGTTTATTTTTTTTGTGGTCGGGAAATTTTAGACTTAATTTTTTTTTTAAAGTAACTATTTTTTGAAGATTTTCTATACATATAGTTTAGTTACTTTTTCCTAGACAATCAAGAATATAACTAAGGGTACTGGAAAGAAAGAAATAATTTCCCAAAATAAAAATTTGTTTTAAAAATATTACATTTAAAAATGTGTTACAGACAAGTAGACCGGCCGATTGAGGCCGATTCTGTAAGCACTAAAACCAGACATCTATTTTCATATACCCGTTTCAGTTTTTTAGGGAATATTAATGTAATTCCTATATCTCTTTTAAGTTATATTTTTCACAGTGTAAGAAGGATCGTTTTTAGTTTGACCACGAGTAAGCCAGTTTGAGAAGACCAGGAGTAAGCCGGGGCTTGGTAATTCTTTTTATGCTATAAATTATAACTTGACGAGTATGAGCGCTAACTACTTTATAAATAATGTTAACCAATGCATTTGTAGCCTGTTCAGCTTCAGAACAATTATAAGTGTCTATATTGATTGAGCAATGTGGAGGAACATTGAACTAAGTGGTGAGAAAAGTGTTGAGTTTTTCATCGTGGTAATCCACCTCATAGAAATAGCACCACAGTGTCTACCATCGATCATTTGGAGCCAAACTCACCCAAGACGACATATAAATACTGAAGACATAAAAATACCTAAGACATTGCTGTATGGGCTTAGTTCCATTTGCCTTCCCAATATGAGAGAATTTTACAAAAAAAAACAAACAACAGTCATTCCTTCGCACCACCATACTAAACGAATGCATTAATTAAATCCATTTATAAACTATCTAATCAATCCATTTATTAATTATCATCGCTTAATAGCTTCTGTCGTTACGTTACATTAGTAAACTCGTTAACACATAATAGCTACGGGCTTAGTAGGGGCCTCTCTTATTGACGTCAGTAATTAATATGATGAACCACTAACGCAGTTCATTAGTCCACATGCACGCCATATGGAGATATCTCAAAGGATCTGCAGGGCATTAACCTGACACAATATCTCACAATAGGACATTCAGCACATGAGGGAATTTATTCAAGATTAGTCATGGTACACCATTATAATGAAACTACAGTCTGCAAAAGAGTTCTAATGCTTGTAACCAATGTTATAAAGCAAGCCACCAGGTTTTAACCTCAATGGATACTAAAATTTGGGTGTTTATAAGGTCAGAACTGAAGGAATAGGTTCCTGCTATGTTTATTTGCTTCATTATCATTTTTTTCATATCCCAACATATTTGCTTCAATTTTTCAAGATTATCTTGAAGATAAAATGGTGTGGAAATAGTTATGTACTACTGTTATCTTAAGTATGTTATTTTGATGGACTTATAGGAATTAAGAAATAATGTAAAAACATATTCAAAAGTGACAAAAAATTGTTATGATTGGCTATTTAAAAAAGTGGCTCATGAGTTTCTTGCCGGGTTCTTCTCATGAAAAGCCTTACTCTCGGAATCTGGCCGCTTGTATCGATTACAACCACAGTCAACGAAGTACTTGTACTGTCCTGTGGATGTACTTGTTACAAGCGCTCGCCGTAATGGAGTTTAATACAATGGTTTAATTTAATACTGTAATTTTAAAATAATTCATAATAAACTATTTATTTGTAAAATGCATAATAATGTGAAATGTTGACGATTTTAAGTGCCGAACATGGCCTATGAAATAATAGTTATTTATTATACAAGAGTGGAAAGTTCCTTTTTAACCGCGTGCTCGATTTGGATGACCGAGCAAGCGAAGGATTCTTAAGTTGAATCACGAGCGCAGCGAGTGATTCTAAATTAGAATCCTGAGCGTCAGCGAGGGAAACAAACGAGCACAAGGTGAAAAATCTTTCCACTCGAGTGCAATACGTAACTTTTCATCCCACCTCAGCGAGGAAATGACAAAATGAAAAAGAAAACAATTTATAATGACAAAATATTTTTTCACAATTTAAAAAGTTCTAATCATAAATTTGGCACCATAGAGGTTACATTAAATAGGTTTAATGACGTTTTGAATTTACAATTATATTGAGTACTCATTATATGTGATGTTCTAAATTCAAATCTACTTTGCCGCTCAAGCGAATAAAATAGAATTTTCCAGCCAGATTTCGAAGCGCAAAATTACACTTTCCGAGGTGGTGGGATGAAAAATTATTTTTGATTTTGATTTTGTCATTAATCACCGATACATAAACAAGTAGTACCTATTTACGATTTCGTAGTTTAAGCTACTATCAGAATATCATTAACTTAATAGAACAAGATCTCAGATTTAAAAACGAATGTTACTCAGATTAAAAAAAAAGCTTGACCGCCTCTCTGGTCTAGTGGTCCACACCACCGGGTGTTGATCGGGAGGTCGCCCGATCAACACCCGGTGGTGTCGACTTCCCCAGATTTCTTGTTTGTTTGGGTTGGTGGTAGGGCTTCTAAGCCCGCCTGGCTAGCTACCACAGTCTTACCTAAATCTGTCGCCATAAAAACAATGTTTTAGTCTTGTTGTGTTCCGGCAACGGTAGATAGACAGTGCCTCAGTTGTTAAGGAATACAGGTGAAGTTCGTATCCACCTACGGCCTTATCGTCACTTAGCATCAGGTGAGATGAAGGACAAGAGCTTACCACATGTAAAAAAATGTAGGGTTGGGGGTCAGTTGCTACTGTCGCCTGGATAATACTTAATGTTGAGACACTAAATATTATACCAGTCACATGATTACTTCTATAAAAATTGCATTAGGTATATTTGGTTTAAGACTTGCAATGCTCATAAGCTAAGTTTCACAATCATGTTACAATTCGCATACAAACAGAATTTAATAATAGTATAATAATATGGATATGTTACTTTACATGCCGAGCGAGGCAATTTAATGTAAAAATGTACATAAATACCTATGCAATAAAGTCAGTTATCATATCTGTATACCTTGTATGTACTTTACAATGTTGTTCATATATTTGCACCTTATAAGGTTGTTTTGATTGATATATAATTTACAACTTCTGCAGTTAATGCATACTTCACAAAGTATACGACACCCACGCGTATATTTTTTACGATGATAGAAATATTATGACATGTTTTTACGTACAGGTCCTGTCCTCAGCCTATATACGTCCCACTGCTGGGCGCAGGCCTTCCTCATGGAGAAACACATGAGGAGTATGGGCCGTAACACAACCACGCTGGCCCAATGCGGGTTGGTGGGTAGAAACTGTCGCTTAGGTAGAAACTTCATAATACTCAAGGTTATTCCATGCAGGCTCATATTATTATAGGGTTTTATACAGCAAAGCTGTATTTGATTTGTGTCGCATGATAGAATTACTGAGTTAGTTGGTCTACATCAAGCATAGAAGGTTTATACCTGTCTTAATACAATTATTTTTTAAAAATGCTATTAAACATACCACGTAATGTTTGGAGTCATCGGCGTCCTGTACCAGGTCGGCCAACAGGCAGAAGATTCTAAACAGCTTGAAGACGGAGTCGTCGCTAAATATTGGCTTGTCTCGGGACAGCAGGTGCTTACGGCATACCAGCCAGCACACCTGGAAAGTAGCATAATCGATGTATATCATACATATCATAGGTACATGTTAGTTTTTATTAATATTGATATTATTTTACTTCGTTTTTTCGCCTAATGAAAAGCAATGGGTCAAGGTGGAGCACGCAAACTGAATGAGATCACAAAATTATCACGGACACCGGAAAATTATTCCATTCCTTGGCAGTTCGAATGATGAATTTATTTTAGTCGTAAAGAGAAGAATAAAATGAGGTGTGAAATGTCGAGAGGTTTCAGGAGCAACTTGCAGCTCAAAATAAGCTCTCTAAAGCACAGATTATAAAGGTAGGTAGGTAAGGTATACTACCTCCTAAAGTGGACTACACGAGTATGGACTGTCCAGGTTATTAAAGTCTAACGAGAAGGTCTATAACACGGTAGTTAGACCTGTCTTATTATATGTTAACGAAATCGCTGGATGCAGATGCGAATGTAGAGATGGATGATGCGTAGAGTGACTAGAATGGACAGGATAAAACTAAATAATATGCTAATACGGATTTAACAAGGTACTTCGTATAGTACGTCTCAATTCAAGTTGCCAAAAAGGTAAACAAAGCAAAGGCAATGTTTCATCTCTAAAATGTTTTGTGATGACTGTAGGTAATTGAAATCAATTGAAACGGACAACAATTGTTACCGTTAATTATATTTACGTGCCAATGTCCATGTAAAAAATGTGATTGTTGAATAACAAATTCGGTAAGTCGGCTTTTTTGTTTACCTTTTTGGCAACTTGGATTGAGACGTACTATATTTAACGTAGCCACTTGCAGGAAAATTTCTTAGTCAAAATTTTTAAACCTAGTTTAAATTTCGATTTTGTAAATTCGACAAGAGCCATAGGAAAAATATGAAAAAATTACAAAATCGAGTTTTAAATGTCAACTAAAATTTCCTGCAAGTGGGCCTTAATATTATAGTTTCCTGCTAACCATCACTTACTGTAACGATAACTTAAAAGTATGAATGAACAGTGATAATAATTATGATAAGAACGCACATTACGTTATTAACATAACCCATTAATGTGTACGAGTATTTACAAAGATAAGTTTTAAATATTCGTTCGTTATTATCAGTTTATCACACATACCTACCGTTACGATAATGAATAGGCATTTGCTCAGTAATTGGTAATAAATAAAAATTATGAAATTCTTTAACCTTTTCATTATAATATCTCACCACATCTTTTGGAAATTTTTATGAAACAAAAAAAAAACATACCACGCCTCTTTTCCGAAGGGGTAGGCAGATTTGTTAAACATCCACATTTCGCCAGATATGTTAGATCCTCACGTAACAGGTGGCGAGCCTGTTGCCATGCACCGGGCACAATGTGAGGCAAGCGACATTCACAATGAACTGTACCTACATAAGTTTTATTCCAACTCAGCGGTACAGGCGGTGGGATAGAACCCGCGTTTCCCGCGGCCTCTCAAACGAGTAGTGCCCCCTGCATCCCAACTCGGCTACTGCTGCCTATTTGGGTTTTTATACTTTCCAAAAGCATTCAAAGTATTGTTTCTATTTCTTAATAAACTGAGAATGTTAAAAATACATCCTATACCCATAGATGTGGTTGAAAAAAATCAATTAAAAGAATATATTTTTGTAGGTAAGAAAAAACTTATGTATTTTGTTTACAATATCCCAAAATGATGATGACCGGTAATTCACGAATCCTTCGCAGTGTCACATTTAAAGAATGCTTAGTTTCATATAGAGACACTTCATCCTATATTCTAAAGGCCTTATCCTTGCTTGTTTGTACGAATTCAAGGTGAAAAATGTCTTATTCAAAGGAATTATTGTATCATTTAAAGTATTGACACTGAGACACTATTCATGAGGCTCGGTCGAGCGGAAATCCGAGTCGTTGAAGCAAAAAAACATTAGGTGTCTTTTGCATAATTATTATGGACAGACAGACGCTATCACGCAGTCGCGCTACAAGTCTGTATCACATGAGGTATTTACTAATTTGATCTGTCTCATATTAATTTATATTATACGAAAAGAATAGAGTTTAAAACGATTCGAACTTTAGATCACAACGTTTTTGTCACCGATTCAAGATTAAAAATGAAAAGCTTATGAACTAAAACTACGTCATCGAGCTCCTTCAAACCAACAAGAAACTAACTAAAACCAGTATTGAATAACATAGAGAATTTCCGCCATTAGCTAAATAGATGGTCTATCTACCCGACCTAGTTAACTTATTTTTTTTTTTTTCGAGGAATAATCATGTTGTTAATCTTAAATCTCTAGGAGATAATCTAGATTATGGCAGACCTTCACCGGTAGTACGTTAGGTCTCGTTACATGTAAGTAAAGTGTATACGTAAGGTCAAACTAAATAGATACGCACATACGACACATACGACTTTTTGCAAGGCATTGGACGAGTAATTTTTTTCTAGGTTACCAAAAAAATACAACACTATTTTGACATTAAAAATGATGACATTTTAGTGTAGTTTTGGTACTTTTTAAGTATGCTTGTTATTTTTAAGGTCAGTTGAGCTAGCTACGCATTGGTGTACGCGTACCCCTACAGGGAAACATTGCAGGTTTATTCCAAGAAGTTTGTTTTCAAGGAGTGATTTGCAAGCAGAAAAATTTACGACAGAATATTTTTATCTTCTTTTTCTTTTTTTATTAGTTCCGGGACTTTAAATTAATTTTGAATTGAATGTAAATTTCGGACATTAATTCCGATTTTTTCTTAATTCTCTTGCTTCCCCAGGCCAAAAGTTAGTATACGATGAAACAATGTAAGTGCAATGTAAGTGTATTTTAGTTTAACAATCACGTACACTAACTATACAATCTCATTCAAATATGAACTGTAAGAACCTGTACATTTTATAGCAGGTGAATGTTCATAGTTAGGTATGCGAATCAAACAGTATTATATTGGGTCCTTACCTATGAAATTGGTGTTTTTATTCTGTCTTAGCAATTTGTCCGTATTAAGTTTCAGAACATTCTTATAAAATAATTGCCTCTTCTAAAAATAGACCATATACTTGAGCTCGTATTATTTAATTTGATAATTTTTTGTATGTTTAATTGTGTTAAAATTAACAAAGACAATTAATTTTAACTGCCTCCCGAATACATAATTTGATTTGCATTAACATAAAAACGATGAATAATTTCTATCAAGCGTGTTCACACACATATTGTTAAAGCTTGTCTAATGATACATGCCCACAGAACAATAATTGTTCTGTGTACATGCCAAATATTATTATCTCTGGATTTGTCGTTGTGAAGAAAACTGATAAAATGTTAGTATATAAAATCTCTATACAAAACACCAATTTCATAGCTAAGGACCTAATATTAATTTTAGGATACAGAAAAATGAACTAACTAACCTCACTAATTTTCTTCTCGTATTCCCTAAGGACCTGGAGCGTGGCGGTCTTGGGCAGCGAGCCAAACACCTCCTGCTGCAGGTAGTAGCGGAACTCGTCGAAGGTCAGCTCCTGCGACGACCTGAAGTGGTCCAGACCCTTCTCCACGCCATACAGGTCGAGAAGGGTCCCGATGTTTGCTGTCAGTACCTGAATTGACAAATAAAGAGACAATGTATTTTCAAGTGCAATCAAGAGTAAATAAATAGGTAAATAAAAAGATTATAAAATTTCAATGTAAAATTTTATGAAAACGCTTCGAGATGTGTCGAGTGAACGTTGTATAGGAAATAAAAACGAGCATAGGCCTCTAAATCACAACCGTACTGGCTGTGTGACGATTCTCATGTATGGATAAAATCCACAAATCAAAAGGTAGTTAACTTTATTTATTTGTACAAAGAACTTTAAAAAAACGCATTTTCGGTGCAACGCGAAGTTGAAATCAATTTTTGTCGAAATCGAATCGAAAATCTTCTAGATAATTTCTGACAATCAACACACATGTTGGCGCCGATTTCAAATTTCGAACGCAGCTCGCAGGGCCGCTTTTTTCTTCAGGCTGAGGCCACGTTTTTTCCAGACGAAACAACTCAGATAATCCATCATTGCAAAGAGGTATTAAGCCAATATTTTAATTTAAAATATTTTAATTGAAAAGTAGAGTCGTGGAATATCATGTAAAGCTTTTTTTTAGATCGTTAAAAAAGTAAATCAGTTTTTTATTTTATTTCATTAATTATTCATTACCAACTTATAACCTATTGTGTTAACTTTTTTTATAAATAACCTAAAACTACTGGTTGGCCGAGAGTTTTATCTTTAAACAAAAAAGTTTTTGGCGGCATTTACCTACTACGGTGGACGTGGTTTTTCTTTCATTGATTGTTATATTGTTTCGGAGTGGAGTTTTAATGTGGGGGATCATTGAAAAAAGCGTCAAGTTGTGCGAAAAAATATGAGTTTTTTTATCGTGGTAATCTAGGTACCTCATTGAAGTAGCGCCATAGTGTCTACCATCGATCATTTGGCGCCAAACTCTCCCAAGATGATTTTTTAGGAGTACATAATTTGTTGTTGTTTAAAAAGATCTACATTATGATTGACTTTAAGAACAGTAGGTATGTTTAATATTCAGGATATGAATTGAAATTTAAATTTGGGAATAGAGCGCCGTAAGAGACCTTGAGGTAGTAGGTACATGTATATGTATTTTATGTTGTTACGAACTTACGAGGAAGTCACACATAGGTAGTTTCCTAAGAAAATATGTAATATGTGTGCACAAGTCGCCCGAAGTAAAAATAGGTGTACTAAAGACTAAGCTAAAGTAACCAAAGTTCTTAGCGTGTCTTGTACACAACTTATTCGGGGAAGAGAAATTAGAACATTTCCTGATCTTTTATATTAGCAATGTCTGGATATCTATACCACTATTTACCCCTTTATTCTAAACTGTCGGAAACTACACGAATCACGGAATCTCTATTCCTGACTTTTTATTGCGGTGAATTAGAGCGAGACGGGACCTGACTTTCCGAATCGAATCCGTGTACCGACAGTTCAGAATAAAGGGGCTACATTGATTGAGGATGATGCTTTTGAGATAAATGCTATATGTATATATAAAACAAGAGCAGCTCGAATTTTAGCCCAACTGGGGTAGTACCACTATATTAGAAGCTGACCAGCAAATACAATTTGTGACTACTAATTTGTGACTTTTGGTGATATGTTCTGAAAGAATTTATGTTCTTTTAATTAAATGTCTCGCCCTTTTGCAAGGGAACTTCAAAATATCAGACGGAATGTGAAAACAACTTAGGGTCGCTCTTTGGATCCGTGGTCAGGTTAACCAATAGGTTAAAATATGGAACAATGGTATAACGTATAACGTCGTGATGTGACAGCTTGTCCAAGTTAAATAATTTTATCATAGACAATTTTACCACAACACTATGCTGGGATTAGTAAAATAGGCCAGTTGACCCATTTTTTTATTGGGCCCCAAATGATTAATAACTGATAGCCATACAGCTAACATATATAGCCACAATAAATTTTAAATTATAAATTACGTTTTTGCTGAAATGTCAAAATGGCTTTCGGTCCTGATGGTCTTTGAATTATCTGTGCCGTAGCGTCACGATTATTGTAAACAATACAATACGCATGCGTGTCATAACCGACAGTTATGCTTGATTGGTTTCAACTGGCGTTTAACGGATTTTGACCATGCGTAGTAATTGTTTACACGAATCGTTACTCAACTAATTTCACGAACATGGTAGATAGCGTATTTTGGCAGATGAAAAAAGTAAAAACAAAACATATTTTAAATTGAATTTCTACAGCAATCCCTTATTTATATTTATCGAACTTGGTATATTTCGGAGCCTTGTACTAAATACTATGTTAATGATACATTATTTTCATTGCTTTTGATATGAATCAACTAACCTATTGCGGCTGGCGGTACAGCTGATGTAATAATGTTTTGAATTTTCAACGCCAATTGTTTTTAATCTGAGTCGCCAATTTAACTATTTATCAAGCAAACGTCACACGTTTTGGCGTTTCCATTGACGCTATTGGTCTAGATTTTAACTATTACTACGGATCGAAACACTCACCTTTAAACATAAAATCTTTGTCTACACCTGTCTGAAGGTCTCTATTCAATTTATTCTAAGGATCAATGGTTTGATTTCTCTGAATTGATATCATTTCATTGCAACAGCATTGTTTAATAAGAAATTTTTGTTTCTTTTTTGGAGCATTTCGAGAAAGCAAATTATAAAAAATCTGTTTGTTCCAAAGAAAATTTTCTTTTTAAATCCATGGTTCCAAATATAAAGTAAGTAGAGATCTGAGTTGTTACAAAGATAAGGAATGCGTAAAAAGTGTGTAGCAAAAGGAATTCTAAAATGGTCGAGAAATAAATAGGTCTTTACCTATAAAATTGGTGTTTTGTATGGAGATTTTGGGGAATTCTGCATTTTCCATACTAAATTTTTTTCAGTTTTCTTCACAACGACAAATCCAAAGATAATAATATTTGGCATCTATCATTAGACAAGCTTTAGTAATATGTGTAATATCACACTTCATAAAAATTATTTATCGTTTTTAAGTGAATGCAAATAAAATGATGTATTCGGGAGGCACTTAAAAAGAGTTGTCTCCGTGTCCAATTTTAACACAATTAAACTTACAACAAATTATCAATACAAATCAAAAGAGCTCAAAAATATAGTCTATTTTTAGACGAGGTAATTATTTTTTAGGAATACTCTGAATCTTAATAGTTACAGACAAAATACTAAGAGAGAAAAAAAACACCAATTTCATAGGTATGGACCCAATACTTCTGTATGAGACACGTATTGCATTAGTCTGAGATATGCATGACTAAGTTTAGTGAGTCGGGTACGGATCTTAGTCATAAGCACCATTCAGACGATTAAACTGAAATTAGATACTGAAAAATAAACAGTTTCTTTCAATCTTTCAATACATACCGACCGACAGAGCTCGATTGCCTTTGAACATTTACTGGATTATAAGTTACAATTTGGCAATGGCTCTACAATCTATGACAAAAAGTGTTTACATTTTGATATTCATATGTATGTGGATAATGTTATTGCAGTCGAAATTAAATAGAAGTACCTGAGTATACTTCATTTTTAAACACTCAAAGATTCTGAATTGACATCAACTCTACGTAAACCATGTCTGCGATTAGAATAGAAAAATCAGCAATGGTCCGGAAGAGACGAGCGGTTTATAAAGAAATGTAATAACACCTATAGTTTAATGCATGCTCCGTATAAATAGACATAGCTAGTGGAATAACAAACCGGCCATGCTTTTTGACCGACTTCAAAAAAAGGAGGTTGGTTGGTCGAGTAATACACCTCAGCCTACCCCCACGGGGATATAGGCATGATAATATAAATATGAATGTATTTAACATCTAAAAATATCTTTAATTTTTATCACGTAACCTAGATTAGCTTTAAAACCGTCCTTTATATGTCAATATACATAAACGTTTGAAGCAGTGAGTGACACAGGCGACTGCCCGATATGTAGTTGATAACGAACACAATCTTGCGCAGGACGCAAAACAATAATCATTGCTATACTGTAAAACGAAGCATTGTTCTTATGTAAAGAGCATTCTAATTCATGAAATAATAATAATGTAATTGTATTTTGATATCTTATTTCATTTGGGTGAAAATGTAGAGTTGCTGTAGCCGTCAACGTGGCAATTTCAGTACCGTCTAAAGTAAATCAAATAGAACAGTTGTTTTTTAAAAAAGAAAAAATAGTATTTTCATAGGACTAGAGGAAACAGGAGGATTCTAAAAAAAGGATAGATAATATTTTTGTCAGGAGCTCTATCGATCGCTTTGTACATAAATCGACAATACATTTTTATAAGTAAAATTTACCATGTTAAATACCTAAATTAACCTTGATAAAATTATCCAGGTCACCAATTTGTCTGCTTTGAACTAGACAGAGAATATTAAGCGAGATTTTATGACACTCGTTATCGTTACCAACCTTCGTTCTATGTTTACAACGCGTCGATTAAGTAATCAGCCAAGTGCTGACACGGAGTAGGCGTGACGTGGTCGAGTGACTCATGGAGATTTACTCTTGCCACATATACTGGGAATACTATTGCTTTAGATACGTATTACTAGTGTTGTTTAACTATTAGGTCCTTACCTATGAAATTGGTGTTTTGTATGGAGATTTTGGGGAATTCTGCATTTTCCATACTAACATTTTATCAGTTTTCTTCACAACGACAAATCCAGAGATAATAATATTTGGCATGTATCATTAGACAAGCTTTAGTAATATGTGTAATATAATATCACACTTCATAAAAATTATTTATCGTTTTTAAGTGAATGCAAATAAAATGATGTATTCGGGAGGCACTTAAAAAGAGTTGTCTCCGTGTCCAATTTTAACACAATTAAACTTACAACAAATTATCAAAAGAAATCAAAAGAGCTCAAAAATATAGTCTATTTTTAAACGAGGTAATTATTTTTTAGGAATACTCTGAATCTTAATAGTTACAGGCAAAATACTAAGACAGAATAAAAACACAAATTTCACAGGTAAGGACCCAATATCAAAGTATTTCAAAAGGATCCCTTGAAATATGTGGCACTATGCTGCCGATTCTAGTTGATATTTTTCGCTGCATCAGCTAAGGTGCGAAGTTGTTGTGAAAGATAGTAATAATTATATAATCCACAGATATACATTTGCATGGAATCCTTCAAAAAGGGCGTGAAAAGGTTTTTTAAGGGTCGGCAACGCGCTGGTGATGCCCTCGGTGTTGCAGGCGTCCATAGGCTACGGTGACCACTGCCCATCTGTGTGGGCCGTATGCTTGTTTGCCACCCTGGTAGTAAAAAAAAAAATTACATAGATAACGCAAATGTAACGATTTGTATTGAAATCAACCTGGTTTTTTTTCACGTTTACTGTGACGTCACAGCCGTAATTTTAAGACGATAAATCTCTGATTGAAAGACACTGATGCCGCTGATAGCCCTCTGCAAATAATATCACAACGAGACATTTTTTTAGTTTTTTTTTTCAGCCATTCGTACGCGCAGACTATTAAGCAGCGACCACCCCGTGTTTGATCGGGGTTTTCGGACACGCACAGTACATGCATTTGCGTCATCTATGTAAATATATATCTCTTTATATATCTGTGATATAATCTGAGAGTATTAATCATATTAAGTCACGTGTAGAGTTATTTTTTTTACATAAGATATACTCACACTGATAATCTTCTTATAAAAACTATGATTATTGCACCGTATCATTATAAAGTAAATGTCACAATGGCTTACGGTATTTTACTGTAGATCTCTTCTATACTTAATAATAATAATAATAATTTATTTATTTTCAAGAAACTTAAATCTAATTTTATAATTTTCTTGTAGCCATTGCACTAAGCTATGCTTGTATTGCAGCGGCCAAGTGCTTTTACAATAAATAGTGTTATCGATAGCTATAGAGTGGAATTTATTAGAATTTGGGAAGGTAATTGAGACAGAGGCTTTGACACAACAACTATTTATTTTTCCTAGTAATATTTACATGTCACAAGGTGACGTAGAAAAGAGAAAGAATAATATAAAAATAAGTTTTAATTGGCTACGTAACAAATAGGTACTACATTTTTAGGACGCGCGGTGTTACAAATTTGTGGTTATAAGAAAGAATAAATTATTATAAATACAAACATTAACAATGTTATTTTTGAGCAAATATTATTGAAATAAAATAAGTGAAATAAAATATAAACTAAGATTGTTCCTTAAAAAAGTGTGGTGTAAGTGTATGTGTATTGTGTTGAATGAAATGGACGTTATAATGAGTATTGAATGAAAATCTAAATCTTATGATAGTAAAAATTCAGCATCATCGTAATCTTGTGACATTAAAAAGGATTCTGTCGTTGATTTGGCTTTGTATGTAGGTATTTTCTTTAGGTCTAATTTGTGGCATAAGGTGTTGTACAGGCGTGGATGGAGAGAAACTGCTTGCCTTCTAGCGAAAGAGGTATTGACTGTAGGAACTGGAATTCTGAAGACTCGGCGTTTAAGGAGACTGTGATAATTAGGTGAGTTTATCGTACTTTTGTGTATTGTTGTCCTTTTACTTTTACGTTGTACTTTTGTGTAGCGATTTTCTGATCCTTGTTGTCAGGCAGCTGATATGGTGCTGGTATGTGAGTCTGTCATCGAGCTGTTGACTTACTGTTGAGGTCTTTGTCAACTAATTCCAGACAGTTCCACTTCACCTTGCAGTAGACCTTTTCGAATAGGCGCTTTCTGATCAGCTCTACGCCTATATTGGAACAACCTTCCGCCCACAGAGTGTCTGGGGCCTCCACTTCTATGATTTTATTATATGACTATGTTCGTATTTGGATGACATTTAAATGGCAAACTTGTATTTCTATCTGACTGGACATAATATTCTATACATATAATAAAACTGTAGAGGTCGAATGTCTGTACATAGAAAAAAAAATATTTTTAAATTTTTTTTTCCTCTGTTTATCTGCTAATCTTCAAAATGGCTGGACCGATTTCATTGAAAATTTGCATGGTGATTCCTTATATCCCTGGTCAACATCTTAGATACTTTTTATTCCGGAAAATTAAAGGTTCCCGTGAGATAGTTAGAAAACTATAGTAACTGCAGACAAAGTCACAGGCAACAGCTAGTGATATCTAAATATCATTTATCTACACTCATGTTATAATGTTCGAATTATGAACTCATACTCGAACTCATAATGACAGACTTTTTAGCTCTAAGATAAAAACGAAAATTTTAAAATGACATGAATTTTTTACAATAATGACCATTATGCAACAGATTGGACTCATTATGCAACACTTATTTTTCTTAAAAACACAAAACTATGGCAAATGCTTTCCAGACAGCCAACAATTAATATAATTAATTAATTTTTTTGTTTTATTTCTTTGAATATTGAGTGTAGATAAAGTAGTATATGTAACTGCACATAACTCGGTAATAAAACACTCGCGTGATACTATTAAAAAACTCTCCAAGGATCGTTTTTTAAACCACGCTCGTGTTTTAATAACCTATATTATGTGACAGTTACATAAACTACTAAGTTTTTATCTGTTTTCGGAACTAAGTATTTAAATGTTTTATGTGAGACGTAAACCTAATTTTTACGACTTTTACATATATTTTTTATAATAATACTTTATTATTGTTTATGTTAAGCGAAAGGCATTTATGAGGCAAGAAGAATCTAAGGATGCTGCATACAAGTGGCGTAGCAAGAGGAAATTTGTAATCTCGCCCACAGTACGGATACGCACTACACTGAGTTGCAGTGAGATGCAACTCATAGGAACAGTCGAGCACAATCGCGAATTTAAACAAAAATTATTAGTAGCGTTTTTGGGATGTTTTTTTTAATTATAAAAAGCTTTATCGCTTTTGAAATAACGCTCCCAAAAATTTTGTTTTCTGTACGTATTCTAGGCTGCAACGACTAACAAGTACGAGTACTATCAGTTGTTTTCCAGTGCTTTGAAAAACAATATCAGAATTCCGAGGAAACACACTTGTTTATTTTTGTACGTAAACTGGGAAGCGTTATCATACTTAACAATAGCGTTTATGATTATATCATTATTTGATAGAATGATCTCAGTTTCGATGTTTTTGTTATAGTTATATTAGACTTTCGACTGAAATAAATAGTACTGGATTTACATAACCCATAAATTGGAAATAAATATATTATATATCCCTCCCAATAAGATTCATTTACAGTCAAACGTGCATACATATTATTAAACTCGATTGTACTTCGTTTTATGATTAAGTTAAATTTTTTATACTTCTCACGTAAAGTAAAATGGCAAAGAAAATAGTTATTTAAAATGTTTTTGTGCTCTACAAATTCAAGTTTCCAATCCAATTTATCGGTTATGTGAAACCAGTACTATTTATTTCAGTCGAAAGTCTCTTAAGCGGTTCTTTACGCAATTTATTTTAAATTTATTACTTCCCAACCTGTATTTTAAGGGCCAATTTGCCGATTATAATTGAAACACACGATCACGTATCATATTAAATCAGAGGTATCCTGACTTTATCTTTGGGTTAATTATACGGGCCGATTAAAGTTTTACACTGGTTGTATAGAGAAAGGTATTGAATAAGGCGTCGCTTTATTTCAATCAAATGCTTTGTTTACGAGTTGGGGGAACTCGTTCATGGGTCATTCTAACGCTGCTGAGCTAATAGACGTGTGTGAGGCTCGTCCCTGATCAAATTATCAATATAACAAAGTCTGTTTTTCAGAATTAAACTCTCTCTCGATGTCTGCTTGCGCGCAGCTAGCAAGGGATGGCGTTGTGGGGATGAATACTCTAATTTCTTTCTAATGGTACTCAAGTGGATACTCAAGTAGTATCAGGATCTACGCTTAAGTTTGAGTACGGGACTAAATCTTCCATAGATAATTTAAGTCCATACTTATATTATAAATGCGAAAGTAACTCTGTCTGTCTTGCTTTAACGTCAAAGCTACTGAACCGAGCCCGTTGAAATTTGGTACACAGATAGTCTAGAGCCTGAGAAAGGACATAGGTTTTTATCTCGATATTCTCATGGGAACGGGTACTGCGCGGCTGTAACTGTGGTTATCGATCAAATATTATGTGACATACTCCGTCAAAATGTAATTTCATTTGGAATTTTAAAATTTCTCGGCATTGTAAAATAAGACAAGACAGCAGAGATTTATCACAATAACAACAATTAATCATATGGCACTGACAAAAAATGTTATTTTCATTATTTTAATAATTAGAGGTTTTAGTTCAACTATTAACAATCAACATTTTGCTAATAAGAAGTAGAAATGTAATGTGGTTGCAGTGTTAACAAACACAAAAACTTTTTGTAAACTTTTATCGGCGTTAAATCATAGCCAAGCGATCGACGTCGCGTGCACAGCTGGTTACATAATAAAAGCAAACGACGTAATGGAGTCGATAGTAGTCGCTGGCAATGAGAATATAATCACTACGTTTTGTCGCTGGATGCGAGGAGAGTAGCATTGATTTTATGGAGTTACTTTGTAGGCTAGCTCTAACCCAAATCCGATTAATTTCTCCAGATAAACGTTGCGGCGAACAGAGCTCCCGCAAAAATGCCTGCCTGTGCTGTTTTTTGTTGTAAAAATAAATAGAAAACATCGAGTATGCTAAAAGATGGTGTCACCTTTTATTTGTAATTATAATTTTTAAGATTTCATGATTATTTACTTCATTATTTCTTGTTTTAGAATTCTACGATTTCAAATTTCGAGCGCTAGTCTCGTGGGGAGTGCGGCTGTGACGTTGTCAAAACGCACACCCCACGTGACTATTTTAAGCGTGTGTGTGCGTGAAATTTAAATTTGTGTGTCGATTTATGCATGTGTGCATTTGTAAAAACGTTGTGCGTTGTGCTGGCTTTGAGTGTAGTGGTAACCTCACCCCCCGCAAGAAATGGCAGAAAAAAATGTTTGAGAAATTGACTAATGGCTACTCCAGTTCTGTTTACTCTGAGCCTACAAGACATTTTAACACTCATTCCCGTCTTATTCATGTATTTCCTCTCCTATTTGTTTTTGTGAACATTTGTGAACTACAGTCCACCACTCAGCACGCCCCTACATTTGTTACTGTCATTTCAGAACCCAATGATTTAAACCGTGACCGTCGTGAACGGGTTTAAATGTCACTTTTGACAGAAAACGTACAGAAAAAGTAGGTGGTGAACGTTGACATTTCAGTTGCATTACGAGTGCATCGTGTCAGGGTTGTCGCGTTGTTTTGCACAATAATTTGTTTTTAATAGTTGCAATCTTAGGAGTATACATATTGCAATTCACGAAGGCAACTAAATCATTCGAATTTAGACTATATCTTAAGGAGTTAAGACAGAAACTACTCGCCATGATAAAATTCAGCAACTATGTTATGGGGCGGTTTTATTTTTCTCCATGTTTAATCGTTGCTTATTGGATTTAAATTACAACGCGAATTTCTTATTAATTCTAAATTAATAATTTTCCGGTAGGGTCGTTGACACGTCGGTGAATTAAAAAACAGCACCATTTGTGGCGTAATTTTTTATTTCTCCATATAAATGCCCTATAAGGTTATTCATCTAAGATGCAATCGATGTGAAACTGAAAGCTGTTGAAATGAAGTTTAATTACAACCAATAGTGACATACTTACATTTTAAAATGGGAAGTTATTAATGGGCCGCCATTTAATAATTTGGTCAGCAACAAAAAGGTCAGCCGAAAAATCATTATGGCAGCAAACAAATAATTTTTCTGCATTATAATTTTTGGGCGGCAAAATAATTATTGGTCAGCGGAAGAATTAGTTGAGCTGCAAAATAATTAATTGGGCAACAATATATTATGTTGCCGGAAATGTATAAAATCTATCAAGGATCAATTCCTAGGAAATGTATTCTGGTGGATGTTAGGTTAAGGTAATTTTTTTATGACCCTTAAAAACAAAATTTGTGTCATCAAAACATAATATTATACAATTTGGCAGCAGAGAAAACATTCGAGTTGCTGCCCAATTAGTTATTTTGGCTGATCAATTGTATTTTTTTGGTGACCAAAATTGGAATATTTTGCTAACCGTTTAATAACACCCTTTTAAAAAAAAATTGCGGATTTATTTACGGAAATAACGTAGAACACTCGTGAAGACATGTGATTTTAAAATGAGGTAGTAATCCTTTAGATAGTTAAGTTGTCGGTCAAAAGAAAACGCAGTTGGTAATTTTTTGTGTGATGACATAATTCTAAATGTGGTTTTGGTTTCTATCACTAAGCGTGCAGAAAAAAACCCACACACGATCTAATTTGACTTTGACATGCTAATCTTTTTTAATTGGAATGTCAACTTACAAGGATATCACATAATTTGCTACATAGTTTTCCATCACGTTTGTCAATTATTGGTTTGTAAAAAAGGTAGCGGAACTAAAGGAGCCGAAGCCGGCGTTACTCGAGGCCACAAAGATGTGGTCCCGCATCCAAGGTGCAACCATGGCGAATTATGCTTTGTTTTCAGTCTGAGACCAAAGAGGTCAAGCTACTATGTCAGCGAGCCGCTCAAAGCACATTACGAGGATATAAAAATACAAACTGAGACAAATTCGTAAGGTTTGGCCTTTTTTGGCCAGACACTGTAAAAGTAATTGGCCATAAATACTTACACATTTTTTTCTTAGTGACAACCCTTCATGCGCAATGCGCATTGTCTGAGAATGTTGTCTCACCATAACCGTTGTGCGAAAATATTACGTGCGACATTCATTTGTTTTTTATGTTGTTTTTTTTCTGTAAAGTTATCCGTATTATGACACTTTTATTGCATTTTATACCGTACCTGTCACTAAGTACAGTCGGTAACGCTAACGACAGTAGCTGTACTAGTACTGTGTCTCATTGATTTGTGCGGCGTTTTCCTTGGAGTGATTTATTATACATGTTTATTAAACATGTTAACTTAAGTTTAATTCAAACTCAGTACAGTCAATTTACCGGATTTTTTGAATGAAAGGTGTTGTTTTTGTCACAAATGCTGTGTTTACAATGTAAGTATTATTGACGGACGGGTGTTCTAGATTTATATAGATTTTTGTGTGTACTTTATTGCAATGACCAAATGATTTGGTATTTGGGAGCCTATGACGTTGTCGTCATCGTGACTGTTGTGACCATAAACATAGGATATTATAAATCTATGGTTGTGACGACTTAAAGTAGGAATAGGGCAAGAAGAGGACTTGTTTTTTCTGTTCTATGAAGAGGACATTTGTGATGTTTGCCAGCAACATTTCTTCTCTTGTTTCTTGTGTATTTGTTTTTGAATTGCAATAAAGAGTATATATATACTTCAGTTCCATGAAAGTAGCCGATTCTTTGTTTTATTTATTTATTTAAAAAAACACATATTAATTGCTTAACCACTAAAAACCACTGAGGTTAATTGCCGTGCTATTGCTAATATTGTTATTGTATTTAAATTCATAATTATGCTGCTGCTATGATTGAATAGGTACGTTTACATTAAAAAGAAAGTTCTACAGTTAAATTAAATTGAACTGTCGAACTTAGATAGATAGATCTAAGTCCTACATACATTCTCTATTGACGATAGAAGCGTCAATAGAGATTGTATGGAGAAAAAGCCTCTGAGATTTTCGTATAGTTTTCAACCAAAACATACATTAAGGGCACTATAATCTTAATAAAAGTTATTTACCCCTCGTAAGTTCTCATTCGAAAACACTTTACTTTTTTAGTTGCGTTAAGCTCAATTTCTGCGGGAAACGTGAAAATCGCAGTAGCTAGCGGAAAGCAGCTGAATACACGTTTCAAAATCAAAAATCAAAATCAAAAATAATTTTATTTCATAGGCTAAACATAGCACTTAAAATCGTCAACATTCATACATAGTCACATTTATTATACTTAAAGTAAATTTTAATAATAAAATTGACAAAAAAGACTTTAAATTCACTGCCGCGAGCGCCCATTCATTTCATTTCCATTTCCCATAGATATTGAACATCGAAACGCAACTAAAAAAGTAAAGTTTTTACAATGATAACTTACACTATAGGGGTACTGCATGAGTTTTGATATTGCATCGCCGACTAGATGCGATCAAAGTCAGCGTATAATCGTCCTACATTTATTTAAATTAAGAACTCATTTACCACCAGTGCAGCGTCTCTATTGCGATGTATGGAGACAGTACATTAGCAATATTGCTAGCTCGAGCCGTAGGTGAGGGCTATAAGTAGGCAGAGGCTGTAATTATCAAACCGCACGTATGCCATTCGTATTTATAACACATTTGCGAGGAAATAAATAAAACTCAGACATTCTTAAACTAATAAATCTTTAATCACTTGTTAATGCAGTTATGAAAATTTGAACAATTTGTAAAATTGATTATTACGTTGCCAGTTGGCAACTTCAATGTTGTCGAGTTATTATTATTAGTTACAATGTCACCAGTCTCTCTCTTTCTCACTCTCTTGAGGCTTTATATATTGTATTTCATCTCCCAAAAAATGGTAATTTTATTAAGAAAATGTTGACTACCTTTCTGACATAAAAACTCTTTGCTAAGATTTAAAAAAGTATCGTTCGTTTTTGGACGGAACATCATAAACTGTGCCTTTTACTTTACATTATCGCACAAGTACTTAATGTGATAGATTATGATATTGAAATTGGTGAAATAAGTCAAGATAGAATTCGATGCAAACATATTCTAGGGATACTGTAATGTTCTCAAGTGAAAGCTCCGAAGAATGTCCCGCCCTTTTAAGGTTGCATGTCGACGTTCGGCCAATTATCTTATTTCGTGCTGCCGCGTGCCGGATGTGCAGGGCAGTGGGTCATTAGTCATTACAAAATAAGCACTTTATCTCAAATTCTGTTATAAAAAGTTATGACTTTAATATTTTTTTGTGTACTACACGCATCTAAGAAATTTGGGTGCTTTTCTTTTTTAAATAGGTATATTGGATAATTTACGTACCTAAATGAATCAAATCAAATTAAATGAAATCAAAAATAACTTTATTTCATAGGCCAAACTTGGCACTTAAAATCGTCAACATTTACATTTTAAATAATTATTTTACAATTTAAATAATAATAGTTAATCATAATATTAATGTTCATTACCGCGAGCGCTTGTATCAAGTACAACCACAGCGCTTTGATTGATTTGTAATCGACACAAGCGGCCGGAGTCCGAGAGTAAGGCTTTTCATGAGAAGAGGCAAGAAACTTTTTTAATAGCCAATCATATAATTATTGTCATTATTTAATGTTTGACACCAATTTCTTAATTTCCATTAATCTATCAAAATAACATGCTTTTATGATAACGAACGACAGCAAATAACTATTTCCACACTATTTTATCCTCTAGATACTCTTGGATTTTGTAATAGCCTTTTTTCATTTAAGTTTTTTTAATATTTGGTCCTTACCTATGAAATTGGTGTTTTGTATGGAGATGTTGGGGAAGTCTGCATTTTACATACTAACATTTTATCAGTTTTCTTCACAACGACAAATCCAAAGATAATAATATTTGGCATGTTGCATTAGACAAGCTTTAGCAATATGTGTGTGAACACGCTTGATAAAAATTATTCATCGTTTTTATGTTAATGCAAATCAAATGTATTCGGGAGGCAGTTCAAAATAATTGTCTTTGTGTCTAATTTTAACACAATTAAACTTACAAAAAATCATCAAATTAAATAATACGAGCTCAATTATATGGTCTAATTTTAGAAGAGGCAATTATTTTATAAGAATGTTCTAAAACTTAATAGTTACGGACAAATTGCTAAGACAGAATAAAAACACCAATTTCATAGGTAAGGACCCAATATAAGCTTAGTACCCGGTAGTGAACAGGAAGAAAAATTGTAGAGGTGGACAAGTAGAATAATATAATTTGTACGTTAATTTTCTAATGTTTTTAAAGCGCCATAAGTGTAACTACCGTTTTAGACTGAAAGGTTGTAGTAAATACGCTCCTATTTACCGCGACAGGGGTCCAGCTCCATAGCGGCCAACCCAGCGACGTCAACATCACGCAATGTTATCCTCAGCATATATACATCCCACTGCTGGGCACAGGCCAGCAGTGGGAAACATGAGGAGTATGGCCCGTAACACCACCACGCTGGCAAAATGGGGGTTGGTGGGTAAAAACAGTCGCAATAGCGACTGGGGTCAACGGCTTAACGTGCCTTCCGAAGCACCGAGGAGTCACACACACAATGAGGATCACAATGTTTTGGTCACCCATCCACACCTTGACCATGGCAAAGGTAGCTTTGTTTCCAATCGAAAGCCAAAGCGTACTAACTATGCTACTTCCATTAGTTAGAACGCTCGTACTCAAGATGCTATGAGCGTCCTAACTAATGGAAGCCGCTTCCTATCAGGAAGGCTCTATGCTTGATTTCGACAAATTTCGTGCAGAAAATAAGATATAAAATACAAAGCTACTTTAATATAATCTACACATTAATAAAGGTCGAATGTCTGTACATAGAAAAAAAAATGCTTAAGATTAAGTCGGGGGGATGTAAAATATTTTTTATTTTTTGTTTCTCTGTCTGATCGTCTGTTTGTCTGGTTGTACGGGCTAATCTCTGAAATGGCTGGACCGATTTCAATGAAATTTCGCACGGTGTTACCTTATATATCACTGGTCAACAATTTAGATACTTTTTATTCCGGAAAATTTAAGGGTTTCCGGGGGATAGTTATAAAACCAGTAACCGCGGACAAAGTCGCGAGCAACAGCTAGTTGCGAATAAAACTTATAAAAAAAAAGTGAGAACTGCGTCTTACCCATTTTGTTTCATAATTGTTTTCATATAAGACCTAGTCTATTCTAGGCGTTGTTTGGTCTAGACAATGGTATGACATCATCCCCCAGTCATTGTTTTGGACCTTATTTGGGTTAATGGGGCAATCAATGATAAGATCCAAGGCAAAGGGTATATTTATACTGTGTTCAATTTATTAGGTTTAAGGTTTAGGTCCAGGGGGCCTATTCGCATGCATTCGAAAAAAGTTCACATTCGTAAAAAAATTCGAAATTCGAATTTTTTTCGAAGGAAACACTGTTTATGTATTCTCAGGACTTCACAATGGAATTCCGAAGGAACGTCGCTCGAATCCTTCGAGTGCTGAATACCAGTAGAAGTCGGAGTTCGTATACAAATCTATCTGTCAAACTTCCCGAATTTGAGGTTAAGTTGTATTGTTTTGGTTGTTTGTTTGTGAGATTCAAAATTGATTTGTTCATTATGGAGTTTCTGCTATGGAGTACTGAGAATACGAGCATGAGAATTGGCTTCCAGAAGGCCTAGCACGGGTCGAAGAGAAAAAGTCCCCAGAGACAAAAATCGTTATTGCCTCTCGTTTCATCGTTCGCGCGGAAGCGAGAGGCAATGAGTAATTTTGTCTCCGGGACTTTTTCTCGCCGGCCCGTGCTAGGCCTACAGGAAAGGAAGTTGCCGATTGATTAGTAATACAATTAAGAAGACAACGTTTATGTAGTGTAAGGGGTTCAGGTACACAGATTATTATCGCCTAAAATATATACATTCATTTAACTTTTAAGGGTAGGTATATATTTTAGAATTTTTACTATACTAGCTTTTGCCCGCGACTTCGTCCGCGTAGAATAGTTACTTTGAGATTGTGTGATGTATGTAGTCTATAGCCTTCATCAATTAACATGCTATTCAACACTGAAAGTTTTTTTCCGATTGGAACAGTAGCCTCAATTGGTGGAATTGAAAATTAACTCCTACTCTAATATTAGAAGCAAAGATCATAGTGGCGTTAATTTTTCTGGGAGGCGATATTAAATTTTTTTACAAACACCCGCATAGCACCCGTTCCCATGGGAATATGGGAATATATATTATTATGTTTATTTATTGATTTTTGTATTATATGCTATCTATCTATATATGTCTATATTATTCTATTTTAAATGTATAGGTATTATTTTAGTTTTATGTAAGTTTAACTTAAATTGTATTTTGTCAAAAGATCTTTGTGTTTGTGCACTTCTAGTGTAATCCCACTAACACCTACTCTTGGACTGGTTGTTTGGGTTGACTGGAAGATATCTAGGGAATAAGTTCGCCTTTGCCAACTATTGTTTCTTTTATGTATTGTGTTTTTTTTATGTGTGCAATAAAGAGTAAAGTGTATTTATTATCGAGATAAAAGCCTAAGTCCTTTCTCAGGCTCTAGACTATCTCTGTACCAAATTTCGGTTAAATTGGTTGAGTAGTTTTGACGTAAAAAAGATTCAGACAGACAGAATTACTTTCCCATTTATAATATTAATATGGATGTATTAAGTGTCTGTTAATTTATTGAATAAAAAATCACAGCGAAAAACAATAACAGTTCGCGGTCGACCAGAGTTCCTTTTTAGCTTGCATTATTTAAAAAGTAGTGTCAATAGTTCGCTTAATGAACAAAAGTTCAATGCGTAATAGATATTTCTTAAGCTAACAAGCTATAGCAATAAAAATTATCTTTTAAATAATTCTTCCAAACCGACTGCATCTACTAAAATGTTCGCATCCGTGTGCTTAGAAAGCCTGTTGATCACTAGATGCCGAAAAGAAATTTGTCTAATTCTCATATGTCATACTACATATAATAAAAGCCTTCGTATATCTTTAACTATCGCAGTACAAGCACGAACCACCACTTGCGTGGGCGTGTTTATGACTGTTTATGATTAGTTCGTAACTTTATGTGAGAATAATCTTTAAGGTCAGAATTTTCCAAATCGACCTTTATCTGTTGCGTTTTAAGGCATCAAATAAGTCTTTCTATTTAAAAAATATATTGTTATTCATTATTATTGTTGATTATTCTCGGCTCAAAACACAATAGTTGAAACTTTACTAGATCATAAAAAAATTCAAAGATAGGTAGGTACGTTTATGAATATTTTTCAAGTTTACTTTAAGATTATTGACATAATAAAAAACACATTCGTAGAAAAGTTGTTATTATTTTTCAAGACGTGCCCGCTTCTGCCAGTCATCCACCAGGCAATGTCTCGGTCGAAGATACTGGCCTTAACATTGGTAGGTATTCAAATTGGTAGTGACTCAAAGTAGGTTATGATAGGTCATCATTAGGCACAGAAGCAGGAAAAATTACAATTTTAATGACTTTTCGGTTTTGTTTTCATTTGAAATGAGCAGTTTTTTAGTAAGCAAACAAAAGTTTTATCAATGATGTAAGAATGATAGATAATGTGAAATAAATTTTTGTACTTTTTAGTCACGAGATTGCTCTCGATACAGTTGATTTTGTGAACCAATGATTAGTTTAGGACATATTAATTTATTTAAACTTAATAATGATCAGAAAACTCTTTTGTACATAAGGCGGAGTTAACGACTAAATCGTTTTCTCCCAGTCAGCATTATCGTTTTTCTAGGTTTAAATAATTAATTATTTATTTATTTTTCGTTCAAAAAAAACTTTAAATCCTTTAGGCTTTAAAAATGCAACAGATGCAAGAGACACAAAGTCGTATGAATTTATTATAAATCTAACCCTAATTTTAATTTCGCAGAGCTATAATTATTGCTTTGCGAAATTATACTTCAGGGACATAAGGGATTTACGGTATCTTTTTGTCTAAGCTAAAGATATTTGATTCTGTATGTAAATATGTGTATACCTGCCAGCATAATGTTAATTACAAAAATCATTCTAATATTAGACTACAGTTAGTTACATTAACAAACATGCAGTTTGGCATTATTAAAATCAATTTCCATAAACATAGTTTAGGTATTAAATATTATTTAAATTATGCTGATTAATAAAGATTATTATTATTATAAATTTTCTAAAGGTCGATAATGTGTGGTGAGAAGTGTGTCAAAATGGAGATTTTTATTACGAAAATAATAATACTACAAGAATGTAGAGTCACAAGCAAAAATAAACAACTAGCTTAGAACCTTGTTAGTTTAAACATCACTTATGGTATAATAGCGAATACAATGTTTCTTTAAGAATTTAAAAGGACAAAGTATTTATTAAAATTGGTAGGTACAGTTATGAGCTCTAAAGACTACTATGGTTAAATTCCCTAATAATTGCTCAGGACATAAATCACTGAATAAAAGATTTCGAATATTCTAGTTTGATGAGCTATCGACTGTGGTTGAGTTTTTTGCTCATGACTGTACTATGGTATAACATAAAAAATATGAAGTTTAAGTCAAAATAGAGTGCTTTAGGAATAAAAACTGATTGTTTATAAGTAGGTATTATGTGAATTATAGGAAATATGTAATAATAAGTAAACGAGTCTTATGTATTCCTATTGTAATTGCGTTATTTTTATAACTGAACTAAAACTTGATTTATTTTGAATACAATTCTGAAAATATACATCCATTCAGTAGATTTATTCTTCTGATTGTTGATGGGCTTAGAGAGATAATAATATGTTAGTACTTCAAAAGGTATACTTACTGCGGTTGGGTATTGAATTCAAAGTACAAGGTATGTAAAATTGTTAGCTATTAAGAAGCCGTTCTAAAAGTAACATTTTTGTCTGCAATCTCCAAAAGCCGCAATTAACTCTACTGTACTACCTAGCTAGTTTGTGCCACCATAAAACAAGAGCTTTTTCCTTTGTTTCAAAGAAGTTTACATTAATATTTATAGTGTAAAAGTACAAAAACATACCTTTAACTTAGATTTGTGGACTACAGCATTATTCTGTAAAGAGTCGAAGGCATGCCAGATGCAATTCGTCAAGTTTTTCAGTAAAGTCGACATTTTTTACACAGATTATTCAGATACGCATCACAGAATAACATTCGATAACTTGATAACGAGCGAGCGTGTTTCCGCCGCGCGGTCACTTACGAAACTGACGCGAACGGGAATATGATGTCATACGGACTACGAACACAGAAAGGAAGTATTGCGACAGAGGTTCTCAACACTACAATCTTTATCTTGTTACTACTTATAAAGGCAAAGTTTTTTTTTAATTTTAAACATCTTCCATAGCTCAAATTTCGTTTAAAAACATTAATTTATTATTTAAAATGCTCATTACATAACGCATTCAAAATATTGAAAAAAAAAATATTTTTTGGTCTTGTGGCCTTTCAGATTAAATGACGGCTTAAAGTATTTTATTAATCATATAACAGCGTCAATAATTAGGGAAAGATTTCAATAAATCAGTTGTTGATAGAATGAGAGAGTGAGTAATTCGACTCTTTGTAACAATATTATCTAATAATGTAAGTAGATGAAAATTAATTTTGATGTTGTTGTTAGTAAAAATAATTAGTGTTCGATAAAGCCATGTTTAAATTAGATACAATATGTAGATTAATGCAACAATCATACATACAAATAACTAATTTTTACCTGTCGATACTCGAATATAAATCCCTTGATAATTTGCCTTTAAAAATATACGTCTTCAATTTATTTGTTAATTTAATATTTACAGTTTGAGGGTCAGTGGTGTAATGTAAATACGAATAATAGATGTATAGGGGCTAGATAACGTGGTCCGAGGAGAGGAGACCGAGAGGTCAAAGAGTGCATCTGAATTAATGAAGATTTAAGATGTAGAACAGAGCTTGTAAGTACCAACTTGACTGCTTTATCTAGTTTGGCTCCCTAATTTTATTGTTAACTATACTCGAACGTTGTTGCATATAAAGAAAATAATCAAAACCACAAAAAAAACAATTTTAGCTGGCCAGTTCAACGAATAGAATTTGGAACAGAATGAAGACCTGTATATGTATAGCACTCACATGGATGTGAAATTCGGATCGATACGGCTAATCGGTTTTTTCTCCAAGAGCATTCATTGCATTTTGCATTCTCATTGAAGTAAGAGGTCTTTTCCACATTCACCTTTTTTTCATAGAACCATCAGTTGTGTTTATGTTATGTTGTATAGGGAGCTCGGTGGCGTAGTGGTTAGTACGCTTTGGCTTTCGATGGAAAACAAAGCCAACCTTCGCCAAAGTCAGGCCGTGGGCAGATGACCAAAATCCTGTGATCTCGAGCTCCTGCATGCTCCGAAAAATGCTCTCGCTTGCAACCGTTTCTACCCACCAACCTGCATTTGGCCAGCGTGGTGGTGTTACGGCCCATACCTACTCCTCATGTTTTTCCATGAGGAAGGCCTTTGCCTAGCAGTGGGACGTATATAGGCTGAGGACGAATCAGTTGTATAGCGCCACCTTTACATCTTAGATAGTTCTAGTTCGTAGAGCCCATACGAAACGCCAAACAAACGCCAAGGAATTGCCTGAGATAGTATGGCCTGGTGGGTTTTCAAATTGCAAGTGAATAGGAAGATATTTAGATTAGGCTATTTAAGATTTTGTCTTGGATCGATCGCTTACCATCGGGCAACATAGCGATAGTCAAAGACCATCGGTACACAAAAAGATAAAAGGATTTATCAAATCCAAATTCTTCATTTAATTATTTAGGTAACAAGTAGTTACCACTTGACGGGTCACAATATTATAAAATTAAGAAACATAAATTAATTATATGATTCTACTTGTTCAACTCTACATTTTTTCTTCCTGATCACTACCGCGCTTGTCAATAGAAGATACAGGCATGAAACTCTGCAAGGGTTCCATCCTCCCTTGACATAAAATTGTCTTACGTTTTGAAATATACACAATTAAAGTCAAGTCAAAATGGAAGGAGTTAGAAGATGTCATAACCAAAAAGAGCTCTCAAAAAAAGATATAAAAAAAGATAAAGATATTTTAGATTTTTATGAAGATACATAGAGACATTTTTCGTAGGTAAAGGAATTATTGTTTATTATCATAATTTTTCGGCGACTAGAGGATAACCACAATTGCTGTCTGCAATTGGAAAAATCACTAGAAAATAAGGAAAACAATGTACCTCTATCATACATTATTTAATGGCATACATAACTGAGTGACCAGTGACATTGTTGTTAAGTGGTTCCGGGTATGTCCCGTGGCTAGGTACATTCAACTCCATAAATATGTTACCACTTTTGACAGTAAATGAATAAAGATTATCACCTCTAAAATGTGACACATAATTTTGTATTCGACTGTCCTAACTTATTTTATTCTTGTAAGCGAGAACATGGCTTGGGAGTGAGTGTTGATGTATTAGAAGAGAAAGAAAGGAAGCGAAAGTCGTGCTGCGCGTCAAATAAAACTGAGAATAGGGTAGGGAGATGAATGATTATGTATGTGGTACCTATATTTATCTGTTATCTAGTATACTTACATAATATTGGGTCATTACCTATGAACTTGTTGTTTTTTTCTCTCTTAGTATTTTGTCTGTAACTATTGAGATTCAGAGTATTCCTAAAAAATAATTACCTCGTCTAAAAATAGACTATATTTTTGAGCTCTTTTGATTTGTTTTGATAATTTGTTGTAAGTTTAATTGTGTTAAAATTGGACACGGAGACAACTCTTTTTAAGTGCCTCCCGAATACATCATTTTATTTGCATTCACTTAAAAACGATAAATAATTTTTATGAAGTGTGATATTACACATATTATTACTAAAGCTTGTCTAATGATAGATGCCAAATATTATTATTATCTTTGGAGTTTAAATTTAGTATGGAAAATGCAGAATTCCCCAAAATCTCCATACAAAACACTAATATCATAGGTAAGGACCTAATATATCACTCCACCCTTGATCTCGATTGTTCAGTGAAAAGCTCTCTCCCCGCGCGCCGGGGAAGCCACCAAACCCAACGTTTCTTTGGGCAATATCATCGGTTACTATAGTACGTCTCAATCCAAGTTGCCAAAAAGGTAAACAAAAAAGTCGACATACCGAATTTGTTATTCAATAATAACACTTTTTACATGGACATTGGCACGTAAATATAATTAACGGTAACAATTGTTGTCCGTTTCAATTGATTTCAATTTCCTAGTCATCACAAAACATTTTAGAGATGAAACATTACCTTTGTTTTGTTTACCTTTTTGACAACTTGGATTGAGACGTACTATACGTCACCCATTTGTACCTACCAATCAGCTGGTAGTGCTACAAATCCTCCAGTGTCTCAATGGGACGTAGATAGAATAGAATAGAATAGAATTTTATTGTGTTAAATTTGTTACAAAATTTTAGGATTCTCTTAAGAACAAGTTTTCTGCGTCAATAAAATCCAATATTGAAAGTTTTTCTAGAAGCATTTTTTTAAAACATTGTTATTATATCCCTTTACATTTCCCACAAGATCTTTAAATATTTTGTTATAAAGCATGGGGGCACCGTAATCATAGATAGATTGGTAACATGACATACGCACCTTTAAGCATACGCCATGCTTCTTGGCAAACATTTCATTGTGACAGCATCCAATTTCGCTATTTGATATGCTGAATTGAATACTCACCTGAGTCACTGCGTCACACTCTTTTTGTTTGGATCGTTACGTATGAAACCTTGTATTGTGTTCCTTACTACTGCATGAAATTTAAATTTCTTCCTCATCAGCTTTCGTATAGTCAACTCTAAAAAAATGTCACCACTTTTGACAGCAACATACTCATAATAGAAGGAAATATAGATTTACACCTTTGAAAAGTGGTTTTTATTTTTGTACTCGTCTGTAGCTGGTCACAGGCTTTACGACATGGCAAAACGCATGAGGAGTACGAGACGTACCTAGCACCACCACGTTGACAAAATGTGGATTAGTGGGTACGGTTGTAAGAGCGGTCGGGGCCTACGGCTTGACGTGACATCCGAAGCCATATATTATCTACGCCACACCTCCTCATAAAATTTCTTCATTCAATTCTATTCGGTGACCCTGCCTATAGATGCAGACTGCAATTTTGAGAGTGGCGAGTGCCTTAAAAAGGCCATTGGCGGTCCAATCCCAACATTATAATTACATTACTCATCAAAACATCGAGACGCCGACCGTCCTCGGATGTTTTCGCCATATCGGCGCACGCGCCTGACTTATGGCTTAACAGGGTTGTCAAATTGTTGTTTTATGGACCAGAATAAGCTAGTTGACCCTTTTTTATTGGGCACCGAATTATTCATTACTACGTTACTTTTCTTTTTTCTTTTCTCTATTATTCGTTAACCATCACCATAAAAAATTATATAATTTTTTTTTGAGACCTAAGTATGACACAAATTTTAATTTTTAAATTAAGTTTTTGCAAAAACGCTGTCTGCCTGGATGGTTTAAGATTTATCTGTACCGTGAGGTCACGATTTTGGAACACAATCTAGATTTTGGATTATCTAGTCGAATACAAATTTTCACATTTTTTACATTCACTGATGCCAATTAAAAAATATCCTCGCCGACCTTTCACAATGTCAGAATCGTTATCTTACCTTTATTTTCTCTTATCCATTATTATTAGGTATTTCTTAAAAAGTATTTTATTTTGACAACCCTCATCGGCCGTGCGCAAAATGTAAGCACATTTAAATACATATCTTTTATTTTCCAAATTTAGAGAAGGCGCAGGTTGACGCTGATCTCAAATTATTCCGTTGATTGTACTGATATTTACATCCGATAATTATATTTATTTTCGACTTGCCGGTTAATACATCAAGTCAATTAAATCTCGCCATGTATGTGTGGCTCGATCTTTAAGTAAACATCTAAATTAGTGATCGGTATGTCTATATCACATAACTGTACAAAAAGGATACTTATGTAGTTTATTTTCTTCTTACATATGAAATAAAGCCTTTTTTGGAGATATCTTTTTAAAAATGAGCTCTTTCGGGACTGGATATATAAAGACAATGCGCTGTTAACCGTTATGAATGAACAGAAAAATACAAAACATGACTTAAGCTTTCACAAAGCTTCCAAACGCATATTTATTGTCAAATCCTTTACATTTTCATTTATATATGAATTTTTTAGGTGGGCCATCAGGGCCAAATCCTAAACTATAAGGAATATCTAAAAATGCTTAAAGTAGTCGCGAGCCCGATTTTGATGAAAACAAAAACCGCATCATTGGATTTTTGAAAAATCAATAATCCTAGCCCGAATCGAACTCAATGATTTAAAAAAATTCTATATTATTAAATCATTCGATAGCAATAGTGTTGTTAATAAGGATCAATTTCTGAGATGTAATGATACTTACGAGTATGACGGGAAACTTAAGGAAAGAGCAAATTTTTTTACAAAATTTTACCTTTATTTAACCTAATTACTCACTGAACCTTAGCTCAGTAAATATTCGAAATGATATCCATATCACTGTTTTCAACACGCAGCCTCATTCGTCGTCTCAAAGATTTTATTGTATTCAACAACACAATAATATTACTTAATCCGTTAAGAATATTTACCAATATTAGTTATAAGTCATTGATTGTTTAATACGTGTCTTTGTGAATTTCACTTTTTATAAACCCCCAAACGAAAATAATCCAATCCTTGGATTATTGGTAAATATTCTGAAAAAAATATTATTGTATTGTTGTATACAATAAAATCTTTGAGACGATGAATGTGATTTTCACTATAGCGAAAATTTACACGCGCAATAGCGAATTTCGAAAGGTGGTTTAGGATCTCAACGAGCTCAGGATCTAGGATCTACCGCTGGCGAGGCAGTAGAGTGGGTGGATCGAGGAGTACCCGTTAAAACTCTCAATTGATATCTTTACTCACGACAGGTTCTATGAAGTCTTTTTTGAGTCCCAGAAAAAAGCCAAGGTTATAAAGACATCACCATCAGTTGTATACCCTTTTCCCAATTTCATTTGGGGTCGGCGCAACGTGTCTTCCTCTTCGATTCTCCTCTGTCCCACGCTATATCAACATTCACACCCATACTAGCCATATCCTCATTCACACATAGTATTCATCGCTATTCATTTCTTCGGTCTTCTTCTCTCTGCATTACCATCCACCCTCATATTCATAACTTTTCTTGTCACATGTTAATTTTCTCTTCTCAAGACATATTGTTGCATAAGTAATGTAGAGATATACTTTTTACTACAATTTATATGTATGTATTTATCTAAAGAGGAATCCACAGCTGCCGCTGCTTCGTCTATATGGTCCGAATGCAAATTAGTATACTTATAGGTAGATAATAAAAATCGTGCACCTGTGACCGTGTGGAATATTGAATAAACTTGTAATTTGATAATATAGGCACGAATCTCGTTTTGGTGCTCTATTATTACTTAATTACTGCTGTTAATCTATAGATATAATAAAACTGTAGAGGTCGAATGTCTGCACATAGAAAAAAATGCTTAAAACCAATTCAGGGGAATGTAAAAAGAGGGAAAATACCAAAAAAGTTTTTTTTAATTCCTTGTTTCTCTGTTTGTACGGGCTAATCTCCGAAATAACTGGACCGATTATAAGAAACCATCACCATAAATAATTTTGCATGGTGATACCTTATATTCCTGGACAACATCTTAAATACTTTTAAAACATCTTAGATTAAAGGGTTCTCGTGGGAAAGGAACGAGAAGCCGCGGACGAAGTTGCGGGCAACAGCTAGTAATATGTTTTTTTCAAATATCAGATTTAAAGCTGCCTTTAATCATCATCAGTGAAGTAGCTCAATGAAGTAGTAGCCAAAATACATTTTGGAGCTGAACTAAACATCTTTATTACGTTACAAGTTGTACGTCATAGCGAATGCAATTTTTGTTAAGCTATATACAATTTTAACTAAATATTATATAATTATCTACTCTTACACGTGTAGCTGTGCTCCTCAGCATTTTCGGAAAGCGTGTACATTGGGGGGTCGTCAAGCCTGTAGAGACGAGCCACCACTGAAATCCCTAGTGCCAGGGATTCTTCAGGGCACTCGATCCGAAAGGTCCACTCTGTAATTTTAGATGCTTATTGGGTCCTTACCTATGAAATTGGTGTTTTTATTCTGTCTTAGCAATTTGTCCGTAACTATTAAGTTTCAGAACATTCTTATAAAATAATTGCCTCTTCTAAAAATAGACCATATATTTGAGCTCGTATTATTTAATTTGATAATTTTTTGTAAGTTTAATTGTGTTAAAATTAGACACAAAGACAATTATTTTTAACTGCCTCCCGAATACATCATTTGATTTACACTAACATAAAAACGATGAATAATTTTTATCGAGCGTGTTCACACACATATTGCTAAAGCTTGTCTAATGATACATGCCAAATATCATTAGACAAGCAAGAAAACTGATAAAATGTTAGTATGTAAAATGCAGGCATCCCCAAAATCTCCATACAAAACACCAATTTCATAAGGACCTCTAATATCTTCTAGAATCGAGTGATATAAATGAAGATATAATCCTGACGAAGTGGATGATCAATTTTACTTTGACCGGGTTATATCTTATTAATCTAAGATTCAATTATGTGATTTTGATGTATGTGGGCGTAAGAGCAAAAACTCAGTGGTACAATGACATAGGAGTTATGAATAATGATAGCAATTATCATTAAGCCTTAAACGAAAACAAATTATCTAAACATAAACAAGTACCTCTTATTAGTCACAATCCAAAGGAAAGGTAACCTTACCAATTATATAATGAGGTAGGTACAGGTATAGTCGCAAAGTTTGAAATTGGCAAAGAGACAAACGGTCTCCTTAATCAAATATCCAAACAGAGTAGAACCTCGGCATGCCCATAGCCGTGAGGTCATGCAAAACAGTTCTATCGGAAGCTGGCCAAGGCTTCGCCATATTGGGCTGGCGGCTACTTTCAAATGGAATATTCTAAGTTGTCTGTAATGAGATGTTGAGGCAAGTACTGATTAATATGTTTGAGTATCGATATCCTGGTAAAGATTAGTGATTATACCTTTCCGATGTTTCTGGGTTTACCTGCTGATACTGATTTTTATCGCGTTTATCCGTTGATCAACAGCGTTTAGCGTTTACAAATTAAATATGAAATTAAACACATGCACATAAAAAAGGTTGGTGGTTACTAACATCATTTCAAATCACCAAGAAGGACACGAAAGGTGTTAAAATGTCTATCAATTTCTATTTTTGTAGAATGAGTGTCACTAACCTGTCACAAGGCAGACCGACGATTTTGCGAAGGTCACAGAAATCCTCTTGATGCGGACAGCGTGGGGCCGATCGCATCGGCGTGCAGCCCCTTTATTCTAAACTGTCGGCTCACGGATTCGATTCGGAAAGTCACCTCCAATCTTGCTCAAATTCACCGCAATAAAAAGTGACAGAAATAGAGATTCCCTGATTCGTTTAGTTTGCGACGGTTTAGAATAAGAGGGCAGGTTCTCGGAGGAGGCTCAAACCTATATCCACCAGTGGGCGTCGCTCGGTTACTCGGTTACAATGATGCTGGAAGTTTTCTAAATACACCTAATTACCACCTGTGTATATAAAAATTTTATGCGAAAAATATAGTAACGTTTTTAAAAACGTTTAGGTGATACCGCTACTTTAACGTAGGTCAAACTATAACATAATTTATATTTTAGCCTCTTAATATTGGGTTCTTACCTATGAAATTGGTGTTTTTTCTCTCTCTTAGTATTTTGTCTGTAATTATTAAGATTCAGAGTATTCCTAAAAAATAATTACCTCGTCTAAAAATACACTATATTTTTGAGCTCTTTTGATTTGTTTTGATAATTTGTTGTAAGTTTAATTGTGTTAAAATTGGACACGGAGACAACTCTATTTAAGTGTCTCCCGAATACATCATTTTATTTGCATTCACTTAAAAACGATAAATAATTTTTATGAAGTGTGATATTACACATATTACTAAAGCTTGTCTAATGATAGATGCCAAATATTATTATCTTTGGATTTGTCGTTGTGAAGAAAACTGAAAAAATTTTAGTATGGAAAATGCAGAATTCCCCAAAATCTCCATACAAAACACCAATTTCATAGGTAAGGACCTAATATATTCTAGGTTCTGCCACTAGACTATATGGCATTATTTGTCTTTGAAAAATTGTGAAGGAAAACTAAGTAAATGGTCCTTCGAGCCGGATATCTATGGATTTGGAAATGAATTAAAATAAACAAATTCTTTGGTAAGAGTTTATTTTGTTAATTAAACATCCATAAGGATAAGTTACACTTATAAAACTGACAAATACCAATTACTCATTATAGCGCGTTGACAATATAAGAATCAATTCGCGCCTATTCATTGCTGCTAGGCAATTAAGGTTATTGAACTTAGCATAGACAATAAATAGGTAAAATATTAAATAATTAAAATTAATTTAAGCTAAAATAAATAAATTATGAATAAAATTAACAACAAAATTAACAGATCTATGTGAAATAAAGAATCGACTTCATCCTCCTTCGTGACAAAATTTAATAACCACAAATTTGTTACTGTACTTTTAAATACCCTCTCGAAACTTTTTAACCCTCAAATGAACCAGGTATCGCGAAAAAAAACTCCAAAGATTGATTGCAGATATTTTTGTTAAAAAAAACTATAAATTGAACCCTTTTAACATCAATGGTAATCACTTACTATAATATCTAGAATAAATTATCTACGTGCAATAAAAGGCTCGCGCTGTTTTAACCCTAAAAATTACAAAATTTAAATTATTTGTGCGCAACTTCTTACTTATTATAAATAAATTAATCAACTGAGGTTTGGTCATAGTAAATACGTTCGTATTTAGCGCGATCAGGGCCAGATGCATCCTGCAGAATAACCAAGGCTCTGGCAACCAATGGCGAAATACCCACCCAAAAGTATTAGGACCGATGAAGGGCAGCAGCGTCACTGGCTCAGGAGACCTATCATCTGCGCTCACGAACCCGCACGCCCAGCGTAGTGATTAAGGACAAAAAACCTTTAAAGGTTTTAAAGGTTATAAGAGCACATATACTCGGAAGGGGATCGTCACCGTATCACCTCGAGCCGTTCAGTATTGTTTGTATGAAACTCCCTACTACAACGCACACTAATCGGAATCGTAACGTAATCGCCTCGCCTCGGAACAGGCTCTAAACCACGATGCGGTGCGTGGTCAACTTGCAGTCCCCGCGCTTACGGCTCGTCGTCCCCGCGCTTACGTCTTTCCGTACGCGAGCTCACGTCTTTTCGTCCGCCGTCCATTCAAAGCTAGCTGTATCCGAGTTGACGTACACGAGCTTCTGACACGCTTTGGTTACGTGCATAACGTTAGGTTGACGCCTGGTTGACGCCGAGGAGGATCCCTTTCCGAGTTGATATGTGTGATGTGTCCTTTAGTGGCGCAGACACAAGAAACGGCCCTCAGTTCCAGCTTCGCCAGTGCTGATGCTAGCCTTTTAATGCTTCAAATTAAAATAAAGGTATGTCAGATCTCGAACATAATGTATTACTTGCATTTCGAATGATAAAGACCAAATCGTTACAAAAGCGACATTAGAGCATTACTGCACTTGCTAACAGGCAGAAGATCATTAGTAAGTTTGTTAATTAATAAGGCTTAGCACGGCACGAACCTTTCATATCACCCGCAGAACATTAATTTTGATGATTACCGTTGATATTTGAAAAAAGGTATCAATTCATAGTAGTTTTTAAGAAATATATCATGAAATATATTTGCATTTGGGTTGGGTGCATTTTGGGGTTAAATTGTATTTTGGGGTTATTAGGGGGTACCTATAGTAGAGTAAATTACAACACATTTCTGTTGGTTTTACGACTATTTTGTCCATGGTCCTTTAGAATGATTCCGAATAAACCTTTATTTACATAGCAGCAACAAATTATTAATTGGGTGCTTGACACCCATAGTGAACCTACACTAGCCTTAAGAATAGAGCTGCGGTGTGAATAAGGACCGAATTACGACCAACACAGTAAATATGAACGACATTAAGTACTTACTTTACAATTTCCCAAATTTCTAACCACGCGTGTTCATAAATATAATAAGTGAAAATTTATAATTAAAATCGACGCGTGTAGTTCAAATCTGATAATTATTTAGTGTTTATCATCGTTTTACTTTTGTACAGTCAGCAATGAAAATAGATGAACTATTTAGTATTGTTACATTACCAACATTCTGTTTAACGTCGTTGAAGGCATTTTGACAAGTTACTTAGGTGTTCAACTACTTTTGTTATTGATTGTACCTATTGTATTAAGTTATCTAAATATATAAATAATTAAATAAGTGCATTGCGTCAAAATGGTTATATTAAGATTAACACTATTGAGATATCAGTTTTTAACTAAAATAAAAACAAACTTTACAATGTTCAAAATACAATAATATTATGTCTTTAGATGCAGGGAAATATTTGTTTAAAAACTAATAAACAAAGTCAGATTTGAACTCTGCGTCTTTAAAAAAGATGACATACACGAATACATTGTGATGGAATGTAAAATACATTGCATAATTTATTAAGTGCATATTTAAAGTTAATTTTACTTAAAAGAATGGCAAGCAAGAAAATCAAGTAGAAAATATATCCCGGTCATGGCATAACATGACAAGTTAAATATTTAAATTAGGAATGGAATAATATTCTAATAATAAATATTGAAAGCGTTTAGTAAGTCCCCAATACTGGTAGTGGACTCGCTAAAGACTAAAAAAATGCAATTATTTGAATTTCACATTCGAAAAATCATAGCTTGTCTAGGGTACAGTCGTGTACAAAAAGTGTTCATTAAAAACAATGCCGTACTTTTATAGGTTATGCAATGTTAATAACGATACCTTTTATGTGTTATATAATTAACAAGTTTAATTTAAGTACTCATTTTTTATGCTTTAGTAGTGGCAGGAAAATAAGTTAAGCCACATGAAAATACAATTGGCCTAGTTGAATATAATTTAATTTTGTCATAATTCAAGTATGTATAATTTTATCTATTCGTGATAGATAAAGTAGATATGGTTTAAACTATGAGTATTATCGAACTTTTCACTCTTTAGTATCTCACGACTGTAGTGTAATAAACATTTAATTACAAAAAATAACCCTAACTTAATTTACAAATAATATAAAATTTATACAAAATATGTAACAAAATTTATACAATAAATTATTTCTACTAATTAAGAAATATTTTACAAAGAGAAAAAGTATTTAAAATTGTCATTAATTAAACATGTGATTTCGAGATAAAAACAGTTATTACTATGTCATTCGATTTGGTATAATTGTGTAAAATGATATCAATTATAACAAAATCTATAAAGAATTACATTGGACCAAATATAAGTAAATAATAAAGTAAGTCAAAGGAAAAAAAATTACTGTAGAAATAGTTATACGTTTAAAAACTTTTTGGTACCAACTAAGTGAATAAAAAAGAAAAGAAAGAATATGTTTCAACATCACGGTCTTTCGTATGCATTGCGGTTTTTCAAATGTCTTACTTTTTTCAGTTTATGGCAACATTCGCGGTTTTGAAATAAAATATAATTGATATCACCAACAGCAACTAAGCCATTAATACAAATATTTGACACGCTACCGTTTTGTTGACTAGGTATGTCACAGAACGTACCTTATGCTAGGAGTAATATAGACGATTATTTAATGCTTGTGCCGCCCCATGCTGGCAACTCAGGAACATAACGGAGGGTATTGGCAAATAACAACAGCCCAGTGCCGTAATAACTTAATTAAAAAATTGCAAACGACCAAATACATTCAATGCATGGGTTACCTTCAGAAACATTTAGCTATGTATGACAGATCCCTCGTGCTAAGGCACTTCTTGTTCTAAAATATTTCAATGTCAGAAGAAAAATACTTGCCTGTCTTTTTTTATTATCTGTATCTTAAAATGCTTTCATTTTGTTTCATTTTTAAGATTAAGACACAAGGAAAATTTTCAATATTAATTTAGAATAATTATTTATCTTACAGTTCTTAGGGCGAATTCGACCATATTGAGATTAGTAACACGGGAATAGTAATATCAAACTGAGTTGAAACGATTGGTCGAATCTGCTCTATGTCCAAGGAGACATTGACACATTCGTGCGCGATAAACTGCGTACTCCGTTAAAATAATATTACTCGCGTGTAGCCAAACATGTAAAAACTAGGATAGCTAATCGGCTCCGCCCTTTGGGCTGTTTCGACCAATCGTGTGATCTCAGTTTGGTATTACTATTCCCGTGTTACTAATCTCAATTTGGTCGAATTCACCCTTAGAGGGATAAATAACTAGTAAAATTTTGAGTTTGCTTGTCTATATTATGAAATATTTTCGAAAAATGCCTGTTGCACACCCCAGTTCACCGGGCCCTTATGCCAATGCAAACTCACTTATTTTATTTATTCCTTTAATATGATGTAAATTTATTTATTACTCTAAAACAACAATAAAAAGCAACAGTATAGAAACAAATCAAATAGCTTTTTTTGTGATTTTATTTTATTATTTTGCAAATAAATTAAAAAATACTGTACTTTCTGTAATTGAGGAAACAAATTTTGTCAAGGAACATACAAATGTGTGAGTTTGGATCTCAAATGTAAAATCCGATGGTTACTTTTTAAAAACCCGTAACATTACAAATTGTACACAATAACAAAGTATAAAATCAATATTGAGCCGTTGAAAAAGCTGAACACAGTTTTTAAGCATATAAAAAAAATGCAACGACTGACGATTTACACAAAACCAATGCTGTCAAGGATTTGGGAAATAGTGAAACGTACAGAATAGTCAAATGAATGATGCAACTAGCGAATGCCTTAAAAAGGCGGATATAAAAATCAACTAATTAGAATACAAAATAATTTTATACACGCTATTTTAAATATACTATTAATAAAAATGTCTCCAGTCTGTACGGACATCGAACGTTCATTTTTTTGATTATCTAAACAAAAGTCGAAGCTCGACATCAGTGGTCCACGAGTAAAGGATATGACATTGTAGTCTGTCCTTGTACCAAAAAAAAGTGAAAAAGTAAACAAAACAAAACTGCAATACCCTGGACGCGAGCTTCAAGGAATCGGTGGCTGAAGAAAACGAATACATGTCGATACGAACACATTTGAGCGTCTCCAGGAATGTAAATTATGAAATCATGCACTTGAAATAAAAAACGCGTCTTTTTCCTCAGCAACCGATTCTTCGAAGCTGGAGCATTTGGGAACATTATAACACAATCTCAATTTCATTGGGAGTCCGTTACCTGCTTCCGTGTTTATCAAAAACACGCTGTCTCAGCGCGTACATTAAAAAAATGCTATAAGACGCTATGACCAGGTAGGATCTAAGTTTGCAAAGCCAAACAAACTAATAGGAGCGTACTACGTAATGCCCGATGAAGGCATGCCTAATTGAACACTTCTCAACCGAATAGCACCTGACACTAGATAGTGGAAACTGTATACAGGTAAATATTTCAAGTGGGCCTTTAGGGCCAAATCCTAAACTATAAGGAATATCGAAAAGTTCTCAAAGGAGTCGCGAGCCCGATTTTGATGAAAACAAAACTGCTTCGTTGGATTTTTGAAAAACCAATAATCCATACCAGGAATCGAACCCAATAAATTTGAAAAAAGATTTAACTCCCTGTATTTATTACACCATTCGATAGTGTTGTTAATAAGGTTTGATATCTGGGAAGTAATGATATGCGGGAAACTAATGAATGGTATGGAATCTTAAATTTCAATAAAACATTTTTGTATGTAAAATTCACTCTACTGTAAAAATTATAAGGTCCACTTTTGCGTACACTTCCATGTTGGTAGGGACAGCTTGGGTCTCTACCCATTTTCGCCCGGGACTTTGGTAAGATTGTATAAAACTCCAATGAGTGCTAGTAAGAGCGTTGTAACAAAAATTTGCACTTAATCATATTTAAAATACAACCGTAAGAGAACTTATTGGCCATGCCAGTGTTACGCAAGTGTACAGACAGACATAAGTCGCCAAAAGATAAAACTGTCGCAAAGTATTGCTAAATGTTCGCAAAATTAATCTAAAAAGGTAAGTCATAAGCGTACGCTTCCTACCCGAGCGTCCTCATTGGTGGCCTAGTCGGATCCTCTGTGAAGACTATGAGAGAAGGATGTAAGCTACAAGCGCCCGAAACGGCGAATTCACACGCGATATCCTTTATTAGTTGGCTGGCTCGGGTACTTAGTTCGAACCATGGTGGGAGCGTCAGTCAAGTCTATAAGGGGCTGTCTCCACGAGTGAGAGAATCGCGGCGATGTTATCGTCGAGACGCGTAGTTCTATACATGTCTTACACCGTGACACACCGTGCCACACAGTGATTCCGTATTAATAATCGCTCGTTCGTGGAGATTATCCGACGATCGCGCTTGAATTCGTCACGATTCTCTCGCTCGTGGAGACAACCAAGGGCTAAAAGCAAAGGTAGTGTGGTGAAAGGGTTTTGGCGCCATTCAACTATGGCGGACGTGATTTTTATTTCAGTGATTGTAATTTTATTTCGGAGTTGATCTTGTTGGTTGAATCAGTGTAGTTTGTCTAGTAAGTGTCAATAATCGTGAGCAATATGGAGGATCATTGAAATAATCGTCAAGTGGTGTGAAAAACGATGGGATTTTTAACGTGGTAATCCACCTCATCGAAGTAACACCACAGTGTCTGCCATCGATCGTTTGACGCCAAACTCTCACAAGACGCATTGAAATGAATAACACTTGCATTTCAATGTGAATACTGAAGAAATATATACCGAAGACTTGGCTGTATGGGTTTTGTTCCCTTTGCCTTCTCCCAGAATTTTACAACAGGTAGTGTGGTACAAGGACAGAGCATAGGGGTGCGTTAGACGTTGCGTGGGTAAATCGTCAGTGGTGGCGGGTGGGGGGCGGGGCTAGGCGGCGGGCGGCGGCGGCGCTGCGGGCGCGGGTCACCGGCCGCCGCGCCCGCGCCGCCCCGGCTTGCCGCGCCGGTTGAAGCCCCTGCGCCAAGCCCGGACACTCAGACCAAGAATTTTGTACTTTATGATGGATGCCAAACTCCTATACAATACCATGAGGCAATGTTTTCTCTCGATCAGTAGGTGTTCCTTCTCATTCTATCACTTTAATGAATGAGTTTGACATTTCGTAGTAAAGCTTTCTATTACAACTAATGACGTCCCACAAAAATACACACAAATTTCTCAAACAAATACTCTCATTTAATATGTGATTTTTGACTCACCTGTGAAATGATAAGGTACATCCAGGATACCACTTACTTACACAACATAAAACAACGCACGTGATCACCAGTTTTATAATTTATTATTTAAAATATTAAATTACAAAAATTCTAACAATTTTCAGTCTAGGCGTCAAAATGGCATAAATATGACAGGTGAGACAGAACCTATGGATAGAAAGTATTACACGGATAGCCTGCATTCATAAATAGTGATAGAATGAGAGGGAACACCTACTGATCGAGACAGAACATTGCCTCATGTTATTGTATGGGAGTTTGGCATCCATCTTATAGTACACAATTCTTGACAGACATACGACAATTCAGGAGAGGCAGACAGCTGTGTGTCGTAGCCTCAATGGAAGAGTTTCATGACCAACTTGGACTTGGAATCCATACATACATACAATCACGCCTGCAATCCCCGAAAGGGTCGGCAGAGTCCAAGGAGCACTGTGTTCCTTAAGACCACATTTAGCCATACAAAAATTGGGTTTGGTCAGATGGAAAATCGTGAGAGAGCAGTAACAAGTGGCTAGCTCATCGCTTACGCACACACAAGACCCAATACCCAATATGCCTTTAGTCGCCTTTTACGACATGCTAGGAAAGAAAAGCAGTTGGCACATTCTTTTTGTAATCCGTACCAACACGCGGCCAATGAAATCCATACATACATATAATCACGACTATTATCCCCTAAGGGTTAGTCAGAGGCTAGGCAAAAGCACCGCAAAATCAGTCCACTACCATAGTCCGCGCTTCACCAAGCAGTGACTGCATATGTGCCCAGCGTGACAGGTGGTGAGCCCGTCGCCGCTATAAGCTATTGGATGGTTGTGCAGTTCTAAGTCCATTAGTCGCCTTTTACGACACCCAAGGGAAAAGCTGGGTTGGTAGTATTATTTTAATGAGCACGCCTACCACTTGAAATCCAACATGGCTGATACCCCTTCAGGAGCTCGGTGGATTAGTACGCTTTGGCTTTCGATATCGAAAACAAAGATATCTTCGCCATGATCAGGCCTTGGATGGGTGACGTTTCTACCCACCAACCCGCATTGGGCCAGCGTGGTGGTATTACGGCCCATACCTACTAATAACTAGCCCCATTTTAAGCAACTAATGCTGCTTGTACGGACACTAGATGACGGATAAATATATTTAACATATGAATACATATAAATATCCTGAATATATATATATATATATATATATATATATATATATATATATATATATATATACATCCAAGACTGGAGAACAAATGCCTGAAAATTCATCACCCAAACATTTGCCCCCGGGGCTCGAACCCAGAACCTATCGAGATGGCGACGCCTTGAGATCGACATACAGACCACTCGACCACGGAGGTCGTTCATGTGTGTGTGTGATGACTACATTCGCCATGTTCAATCCTTGGATGAGCGACCATCTTTGTGATCTGAAGTTCCAGTGACTGCTGGCTTGGCTACCAGTCCCAGTAGGTCTAGTCAGCACTACTTCTAAATGCCCATACGAACCCTGAACACGAATGTGACTCACCTGTAAGGTCCCTTGTAGACGGGTCGCGCGGTGGGCGAGCCTGGCACCGGGCTGTCGTGCGACGCGTGCCCGTTGGCGCGCCCGTTGGCTATACCCTCATTTTTGGCCTCTTGAGTTACGCTAGACGAGCCATTTGTAGCCTCCTGTGGGGAACAGAAAACTTTTATTGACCAGAAAACTCACAGAATAAGACAAATAAGACCTTATTTATTACCAATCACACGCGGCCTGTTGTCTAATATGAATATCTAGGTTTTTTTTGTGAAGCTGCATGATGTCTAATATAAACAACAGGTAAAGTTTCACATGCATCATTCATATGAATGTTTTAGTATCTATTCATACTAGATAACACGCCACGACCCTGGCCGCTAGACCGCGTTTGTCTAGTAAAGGCCTAAAACTCAAATTACAATCAAACAAAAATATTGGGTCCTTACCTATGAAATTGGTGTTTTTATTCTGTCTTAGTATTTTGTCTGTAACTATTAAGATTCAGAGATTCCTAAAAAATAATTACCTCGTCTAAAAATAGACTATATTTTTGTGCTCTTTTGATTTGTTTTGATAATTTGTTGTAAGTTCAATTGTGTTAAAATTGGACACGGAGACAACTCTTTTTAAGTGCCTCCCGAATACATCATTTTATTTGCATTCACTTAAAAACGATAAATAATTTTTATGAAGTGTGATATTACACATATTACTAAAGTTTGTCTACATGCCAAATATTATTATGTCTGGATTTGTCGTTGTGAAGAAAACTGATAAAATGTTAGTATGGAAAATGCAGAATTCCCCAAAATCTCCATACACCAATTTCATAGGTAAGGACCTAATATACAAAAAACAAAATGCACATTGGGGCGAGATAATCAAGACTTTTATTCGATTTTTCTCCGCTAATTCATAATCACAATGAAAAAGATAAGTTTTAGACGTCCTTCGAAGAGTTCCGATTTTCGAAGGCCCTTGCACATCAAGTTTTTCGAATGCACTAGCGATGTGCGCGCGTGTAGAACGCAACGCGCGATAAGATTGTACCGTAAATTCGCGCCGAATGCAGAGAGCGCATTCGTATCAGAAAAGTTCGTCGTAGGCGCATAAAAAACTTCATTGTGTATGGGCCTTTATCTTGCATTCGATTATAATTATATGATTGGCTATTTAAAAAAAAAAGTGGCTCATGAGTTTCTTGCCGGGTTCTTCTCATGAAAAGCCTTACTCTCGGAATCCGGCCGCTTGTGTCGATTACAATAACAATCAAAGCGTCGTGGTTGTACTTGATACAAGCGCTCGCGGTAATGAACATTAATATCGGGTCCTTACCTATGATATTGGTGTTTTTCTTCTCTCTTAGTATTTTATTCGTAACTATTAAGTTTCAGAGTATTCCTAAAAAATAATTACCTCCTCTAAAAATAGACTATATTTTCGAACTCTTTTGATTTGTTTTGATAATTCGTTGTAAGTTTTATTGTGTTAAAATTGGACACGGAGTCAACTTCTTTTCAGTGCCTTCCGAATACATAATTTGATTTGCATTCACATAAAAAAGATAAATAATTTTTAAGAAGTGTGATATTAGACATATAGCTAAAGCTTGTCTAATGATACATGCCAAATATTATTATCTTTGCATTTGTCGTTGTGAAGAAAACTGAAAAAATGTTAGTATGGAAAATGCAAAGTTCCCCAAAATCTCCATACAAAACGCCAATTTCATATGTAAGGACCTAATATTATGATTAATTATTATTATTTAAATTGTAGAATAATTATTTAAAATGTAAAATGTTGACGATTTTAAGTGCCAAGTTTGGCCTATAAAATAAAGTTATTTTTGATTTGATTTGATTGGAAATCCACAAGCAAAACCCAAGAGAATTTTTATTTTCAACTCTCTAAATTGAATCACGGAGTTTTTAAGCCTGTTGCTTTTCATTTTCACAAATCAAAGCGAGACAGGACATGAGTTTACGTCCCACAGGAGAAACTCCTCATGGAGAAACCATGTGTCTCCATAAGGAACTCCACCACGCTGGCCCAATGCGGGTTGGTGGGTAGAAACGGTTGTAATAGCGAGCGGGACTAACGGCTTAACGTGCCTTCCGAAGCACGGAGGAGCTATAAATAAAAATTTTTTGGTCACCCATCCACGGCCTGACCATGGCGAAGGTAGCATTGTTTTGTCGATCGAAAGCCAAAGCGTACTAACTACTACGCCACCGCTCCTCACATATAATATAGAATACACAACATAGAACATACCCAACAGATAAATTAAAAATATATTCCTATGGCACCAACTAAACCAAATTCAACTAAATTGTATATCCATCTTTCTCTAACTACATGGAGAAGAGAAGGATAGATAAAAAATTCTATTTAGTTTAGTTTGTGCCTACGGAATCGGCTCTACCTCTTACTCTAATCGAATTATCTGGTGGATAATTTATTAGGAACTCATGAAGAGGTGGCAAATCCGATCATTTTGACTATTACGACACAAACATAATAGTCATACTGACCAAATCATTATATAATAAATTTCAAAAACCGACCTTTACATTAGAGTACATGTCGTCATTGTGTAGAACACGTATATAAACATTTAGTGGTGACAATCTTTTTTTTTTTATTTATTACCACAACCAACAAGATAAACACTAACACACACTCGCGCTAACACTATTTCCTTCAAATAAGAGTCATTTACTGTCAAAATTGGTAACATATCTTTTGAATCGAGTTTACAAGTGATTACCTATTCAATAATTCGCATTTGCAAGTCCTAAACAAATACATTTGACATAGGTTATAACAATATTCTAGATCAATTTGTATCAGGGTTTTTTTCACAAGATTATCCATAGCATGGATGCTATATTAGCGGAATTACTTAATTTATCTATGATTCCGCTAGTATAGTAGCGCCACCTAACGTAATAAGTCGAACGAAGGGGTTTAAGCAACAATAATAAGTTTTAGACAAACTAAAAACCCATGTATGGGAGTAGCGATCTATACTACTTAATTTATGTATGTCCATAGGGAGTTTGTACCTGTAGTTGCCTAGGAATACATATGAATTTGCCTGCAACATTTATAGAGGCGACAACAAACTCGATACTAACATTATCATGATCCGATGGCGAGGTGATGGTTAGAGGCGGTGGTCCCGTGTCTCCAATACCAACCACTCCCCCTTTAGCTACTTGCTTAGCTAACAAGTTCGCCATTTTCAGTTGAAGTGCCTGTAAAGAAATAATATATTTTTTTATTACAAAAGTCATACTCTATTATAACCATTTTCAAACACATAAAAATAAAAGACCGATTGTTCCATTAACACTTCAATTATATCAATATATCACCTTATCCGTGTTCCTGAAGAGGAAGGCGCAATAAAGGTTTGTTAATTTAAAGAAAAATTCTCTTAATGTGTTGTAGAACCTATTGAAATTAAATTAAGAAGAATAATTTTATATAAAATATTGCTTTTGTATATGCAGTTCAACACACACTTTACAATAATTTCTCATAAAGGTGCATTATCCTATTAACATTGGTAAATGGTTAAAATTTTAATTACAAGCAAAAATCTGTTGATATGCTTAAAAAGAAACAAAAGAGACCTTCAATTCCGCAGTCAAGCAGAATGGTGGTGCGGTCACCGAGTCCACGGGTGGGGGAGCAGTCTTCAGCACATCCACATCACAAGAAACTGGGCAGCGGCACACTGGGCATGTTTGCTGGAAGTAATGGATTTACTTTAAAATAGTTTATTGTGAAGACATGGTGTGAATGATAAGTAATTTTTTCTTCAATTTTTTATTGAACTTAGCAGGCACACAAGTAACCTGCCCTCTTAGATAAACACTGCATTATGATATATAAAGAGTTTATAACACATTCGAATGTCAAAGTTCTATGGCAATTAGGTGTGATATAAATGTGATAAATAACATATAGCGCTGGCTTAGTTACTACATATAAATATATAATTTACATACCAATATTATTAGGGTGAAAATTTTGTTTGGTTGAATGTGCTAATCTCAAGAACTACTGGTTAGATTTTAAACATTCTTTAAGTGTTGTATAACTCATTTATTGAGGCTATATATCATGCTAGCCCAAAGTAACTATTCCATTCTGACGAAGTCGCTGGCAAAATCTTGTCAAGTGTATAATAGTGAACTCATTTAAATATTATAAAAAAAATAAAAAATAAAATAAAAAAGCCTTTATTTCTGGTATTTTAGCTTATAACTTATAAATACACAATTTTTAATTTTGTCACACCAGAACCCTACCTGAGGTATAGGCCTCTTCCAGAGACTGCCACTCGTTCCTATCTTGGGTTTTCCATACCTAGTTTTGCCCTGCCACGCATTTAAATATTATAGTAAGAATATTAATTACTAAAGCTATAAGAATGAATTTCCAGCTAACCTGGTATGGCGGTGCTTGCATTTGCTGCCAATTTGGAAGTTTTTCCAGCTCTTCTTGGTAGTACTTCTTCCCTGCTATGAGGTGGTTCGCCAAGCAGTGGCTGTGGAAGTGATGGTAGCATTGTGTCTTGATGAAAACATCCCCCTCCGCAAAACCAAATAGGCAGATGACACACTGGCCACTGGGCAAATTGCTCTCGGTCAGGTTTTCACGGATAAGCTGAAAATGAGTAAACAAAGGTCAATCCAATTTTTTTTTAGTAAAAAAGCATTTAAATAATGATAGCACTCTTGGAATTTGTAGAAAATAAACATTTGACTTGTTTTGGCTTTATTAACCCCTGGGTGGTCACAACACTGGGTACAAAACAATAGATGTCTCTATTGTGTCTCATTTTGTAACTTTTGTCTAGATACAATTCAAACACTATTGACTACATTCAGTACATGATAGTCTTAAAATCTTAAAGATACTCCTAATGCCATTTCTATTTATTTATCTAATTTATCTCAAGATAAACAATACTTATTTTACACTATAAAATTATTGAAATTGACACAGGTGCAGTAATAACCTTGGAATAAATTAAATTATCAGATAATTAACAGAATACACAGTTCCAGATATTGCAATGAAATTACAGATATAAAAGAAATTTAGGAGTAAATTATTATTATTAAAATTCGTTACTTACCTCGATTAGTTCAAATACCACAGGTTGACCCAAGCAGTCTGTTAATTTTTTCTTGATTTGTGAATGAATAGTTGTTAATAGTTGATCATCCAAGCCCCTCGGGTTCCTCAGCGTCACCTCTGGGCTACAGTCAGGGTAGTCCGGAGTCAATCTGACCTCTAAAGTGATACAAACAAATTGCTGATCAACGTCGTCACCCGTCGATGGGTGGACCACGGTTTCTATCACTTGTGGCACATCATTTACTCTTTTAATTACAACATCGTCCATCAAAATCGCCTCCAAAGCCTCCACTTCGTCAGAAATTCTGCAAAAGACGCATTAAATTACAAAAATCTTTGTAAAACTATTCCTAACTGCGTTAAGACTCAAAACACACACCTTTCATCAACGGTGGCCGACATGGTGACTAAAATAAAAACTGGGACGCGTCTTTACAAGTGCATTTAGTTGAGGCAGGCGCAATGCAGATGCTGCAGCTGAACAGCTGGGATTTCAGAGAATTTCACGACAAAAATCAATCACGATGAGCGCCATAGATAACATATAAATTTTTCAGTATAGTAAACGTCAAAGGTTTATTGGCCTTAAAGTTACCCATGAAATATTAACTGTCGAAGTAGTGAAGTAGTGTGAATTTTTTTTTATCGTGGTAATCCACCGCATCGAAGTAACACCACTGCCATACTGCCATCGGTTGTTTGACGCTAAACTCTCCCAAGAACATTGAAATGTATTACACTTTGCATGTCAATGCAACTACTGAAGACATTAAAATACCGAAAACTTGGTTGTATGGGCTTTGTTCCCTTTGCCACATGAGAGAATTTTACGGGGGGAGTTTAGCGCCACTCAACTATGGTGGACGTAATTTTTATTTCAGTGATTGTAATATTGTTTCAGAGTGGATCTTGTTGCGTAAAATCAGTGTAGTTTTGTGTAATAAATAAGTGTTAATAATTATATGCAATGTGGAGGATTATTGAAATAGTGTCAAGTGGCGTGAAAAATGTTGGGATTTTTTATCGTGGTAATCCACCTCATGGATGTAACACCACAGTATCTTCCATCGATTGTTTGATGCCAAACTCTCTTATGATGCATTGAAATTGCATTTCAATGCAAATACTGAAGCAAAAAATACCGAAGACATGGCTTTATGGGCTTCGTTCGCTTTGCCTTCCCTACATGCAACTGAGAGAATTTTACAACAAAATAAATTTAAGAGTTATTGGCGCCATTCCGCTATGGCGGACGTGATTTTTATTTAGGTGATTGTAATACTGTCTCGGAGTGGATCTTGTTACGTAAAATCAGTGTAGTTTTGTGTAATAAGTTTCAATAATAAGCAATTTGGAGAATCATTAAAATAAGAGTCAAGTGGTGTGAAAAACGATGAGATTTTTATCATGGTAATCCACCTCATCGAAGTAACACCACAGTGTCTACCATCGATCCTTTGACGCCAAACTCTCCCAAGATGCATTGAAATGACTACAAACTACTGAAGAAATATATATTTAAGACTTGGCTGTATGGGCTCCGTTCCCTTTGCCTTCCCTACATGGGAGAATTTTACAACAACACATCAACAAAAACCTCAGAGTAAACAGAACTGGAGTAGCCTTTGTCTAACATTCCCCTCTGCCAAAGTACAAGCATCGGATGCTTGCACGTTTAATAAAACTAGTTGAGCCGCCATTTTGACAGCCATAACATTGTAAACGTTGCGGCGAACAGAGCTCCCGCAAAAATGCCTGCCTGTGCTGTTTTTTGTTGTAAAAATAAATAGAAAACATCGAGTATGCTAAAAGATGGTGTCACCTTTTATTTGTAATTATAATTTTTAAGATTTAATGATTATTTACTTCTTTATTTCTTGTTTTAGAATTCTACGATTTCAAATTTCGAGCGCTAGTCTCGTGGGGAGTGCGGCTGTGACGTTGTCAAAACGCACACCCCACGTGACTATTTTAAGCGTGTGTGTGCGTGAAATTTAAATTTGTGTGTCGAATTATGCATGTGTGCATTTGTAAAAACGTTGAGCGTTGTGCTGGCTTTGAGTGTAGTGGTAACCTCACCCCCCGCAAGAAATGGCAGAAAAAAATGTTTGAGAAATTGACTAATGGCTACTCCAGTTCTGTTTACTCTGAGACAAAAACAGAGTTTATTTATCTAGTATAAAATAAAATAGAATCTCTGCCCGCTCTACCCACACTTTATTAATTAACTTAGAATAACTTTAAGCCTAGATTAACTAAAAATACTGCTTAGCAACATTACACCTAAAACGCCATAAAGCATTATATTGCTAAGCAGTATTTTTGTATAATCTCTTTAGTTTATTAATAAAGCGGTATTATAAACAAAACAATAAACAGCATCACGCCTCTGTCTCCGAAAGGGGCAGGCAGAGGTGTTAAACACCCACATAGGTTATTAATACTACAAATGAAAAAAAGTTGGTAAGGTACTGAAGCAAATGCTTTATTTAAGAAGAGGATTGACGATTTACAGGTTGTCATTGTCCAGTTATAAAAATTCAGTAATATACAAGTCAAATTTGAACTTTCGACATTAAAGCGCAACTATATTAAAGGTTTAGTTAAGTTATCAGTAGAAATTACTTCCTAAATTTTCAACTCTGTTCCTACTCTTGGTATCTAGTACTAGGCGGTACTAAAATTGTTTTTTAGGGGTGAGTTTTTAAACACCGGGTATACTCAAATAAAATAAAATGTAAGCTATAACAATGTACATTTTTATTAATTATCTTATATTTACACATTTGAGGGCGTGGTAAGTGATAATAAATGGCGCATCATGAGCTCAGGGCAACAAAAGCAAATAGATATGTACAGAAGGCAATCTCAATGTAAGTAATTATCTTAGGTAATTATCTTTTTTCTCTTTTCTGCGTTTGTCAATACAAACATAATGTTGGTAATGGTTTCGTATATAATTTGATGTATTACTATACTCGCGCTTGCTCGCGTGGTGTGATCTGGGTCTAAGATCTATCCGTGAGTTTGTGTGAGTTCCTTGAGCGCACCTGTATGGAGATTGTCATCTGTACGTATCTGTTATGTACGCTCGTCGTAAAAAGCGGCACAGACGGGTTCTCTCATAAAATAATTTAAATCTCTTTTCTCTCAACCACACGTCGCGATTTTTCATAGAAACACACACACACTCCCCCCCCCCCCACACACACACAGACACACACATACTATGACACACTATTTCTATGATTGTGAATAGGAGAAAAGAAATAAAATATTATTATTATTATTAAAGTATACTCTATTTCACCTATTATGAGTTTGGTTAGGTACTATTTACACATTGTAACAACCTTTTTATTACTTTGTCATTTTGGCTTCACTACTGTTTTAGGTGCCACAACAACAAAATTAGACTAAAACCTTAGAGTGACAAACTACTAAAATCGTTATACATCTTCCTAATAAGATCTGTTGAGTTACAGAAAGACAGAATTAGGCGTTTCACCTAAGTTGGAAAGAGTAAGATCTCACATGAAACATCAATACCCCCTCTACACGTAGACAGATGCGCCAGCAGACATCGGCTGATGTATCCGCAGAAGGATCATTCACAGGTCTGTAGATTTATCAGTCTATTTTGATGCTCGGCGGACGCAACACGTACGCACTCAAAATGTTTTCTACCCATTACAGTAATTTTGTCATTTTCACAAGTAGACAAATTTATTTATTCTTTTTGCACGACGTACAAAGGCGGATTTATTGCCTAAAACCATTCTCTACTAGTCAACTGGTAAACGGAGTGAGGAGAGCATAACGGCGGTACAATAACAGTAAAAAAAACAAAAATAGAGTACTAAGAAATATACACAAATAATAACACTAAAAGATATAAATCACCACAATATTTAAAAAGAAAGAACGAAAAAGAAACTGCAGAAAGCATGTGTATTCTCATTCACTTTGCGATAAACACAGTTGCGTCGCCAAAAGTTGTCGTGTGCGTGCGTAGCGACGTGATTGCAAATGGCATTAGTGTCAATTTTATTGATGTGCGTGCATCCTCCCTCCCCGCAAGAATTGGCAGAATTTTTGTCATTGCCAAGAATTTTGTACTTTAAGATGGATGCCAAACTCCCATACAATAACATGAGGCAATGTTCTGTCTCGATCAGTAGGTGTTCCCTCTCATCCAAGGTTATCCGTAGGATATCCTCTTCCTCTCTATTTGTCCATAGTTTCTGTCTCACCTGTCATATTTACGCCATTTTGACGCCTAGACTGAAAATTGTTAAACATTTTTGTAATTTACTATTTAAAATAAAAAAATATAAAACTGGTGATGACGTGCGTTGTTTTATGTTGTGTAAGTAAGTGGTATCCTGGATGTACCTGTGAAATGATATTTCACAGGTGAGTCAATAATCACATATTAAATGAGAGTATTTGTTTGAGAAATTTGTGTGTTTTTTGTGGGACGTCATTAGTTGTAATAGAAAGCTTTACTACGAAATGTCAAACTCATTCATTAAAGTGATAGAATGAGAAGGAACACCTACTGATCGAGACAAAACATTGCCTTATGCTATTGTATGGGAGTTTGGCATCCATCTTAAAGTACAAAATTCTTGAAAATACCTAATAGCGTGTGATATCAGCTGTCAAATCAAAAGAGAGGCTAAATGCTGCAAGGCCACATATGACTAAATCACCCACTTTACACTCCAGTGGACGCGGCAGCTGCTGGCATCTGCTGATGGATCTACCTACGTGTAGTAGACTGGGCATTACGACTTTGAAAGGACCTATATAAATAAATATCTTTAAACAACCAAAGAAACGGAAACGAGATGACGGATAAATATATATTTAATAGATAAATCTCAGAGTAAACAGAACTGGAGTAGCCTTTGTCTAACATTCCCCTCTGCCAAAGTACAAGCATCGGATGCTTGCACGTTTAATAAAACTAGTTGAGCCGCCATTTTGACAGCCATAACATTGTAAACGTTGCGGCGAACAGAGCTCCCGCAAAAATGCCTGCCTGTGCTGTTTTTTGTTGTAAAAATAAATAGAAAACATCGAGTATGCTAAAAGATGGTGTCACCTTTTATTTGTAATTATAATTTTTAAGATTTAATGATTATTTACTTCTTTATTTCTTGTTTTAGAATTCTACGATTTCAAATTTCGAGCGCTAGTCTCGTGGGGAGTGCGGCTGTGACGTTGTCAAAACGCACACCCCACGTGACTATTTTAAGCGTGTGTGTGCGTGAAATTTAAATTTGTGTGTCGAATTATGCATGTGTGCATTTGTAAAAACGTTGAGCGTTGTGCTGGCTTTGAGTGTAGTGGTAACCTCACCCCCCGCAAGAAATGGCAGAAAAAAATGTTTGAGAAATTGACTAATGGCTACTCCAGTTCTGTTTACTCTGAGAGATAAATGCATATAAATATTCAAAAAATATACAATACTTATAAAAACATCCAAGATTGGAAAACACATTCATCACGCCTGTATTCATCACACAAACATTTGCCCCCACCGGGGATCAGACCCAGAACCTCTCGAGATGGCGACGCCTTGAGACAGGCATGCATACAGATCACTCCACCACGGAGGTCGTTTATATCTATTAGGTATGGTTCAGGAAGGTAGATGATCTAAGGCCCAGGCGCGCAGGCCCATCGCCACGCAAGGAAGAATACACATTAAGTACTGGGTAAAGATTAGTCGTCTATTCTACTAGTGTTTAGTGGTTCCATAACAACGCTATCGTTTTTCTTGTAAATTCCGCTTCTATTGGTTGTGTCTGTTGATTTCATTGATCTATTTGGATACAAGGACTCAGAGAATTTTCTGGATATGTTAAACCTGCAATTAATAAAATATGTTTAAGCAATGAATTTAATAACAGCCTAGAACTTAATTTTGGCTTTCTATTTATTATATGTACAAGTAGACGCGATCTAGCTTTTCGGGTTGAATGGGGTATTGTTATAAGACCATACCTACGTATACCGACGTAGAGGTATGTGAGACTTCCCTAAGAAGCGTAGGTGTGGAGCAATTCCACGGTATACTAGGAATATGCTCAGGCGTGGCCCGGTGCAATACGTGCGTGGTAGTCATCCACTCGAATTATTCAGAACGGTCACCCTATTTTATCTCCTTAGGGTGACAGATAGGACAAAAACGTTTGCCAGATCAAACGTTTTAGCGTTCAGAACGTCCCTCAGACCGAACATTTTTGTTCGTTCTGTCACCCCATGGGTACCTTTAAAGGTCAGGACAAGGCAGAGTGACAGTCTGGAATAATCTGAGTCGTTACGCGATTGGATCCGAATAGTTTATCAGGGAGTTTTAGGTAGGTAACTGCGTGTCTGGTGAGTCTCACACACGCCTACCGCTCAGTCAGCGGTAGGTACGGTCAGTAAGGAACCAGCCATACGGAAAAGACACAAGACACAGAAAGGACGCGGACACGATGTAGACAGGACGCCGTCAAAACATACAGAAAAAACGGGGGGACGTGACATTGACCTACACACACTGGAAAAGCTGTCAGATAGCACCGGACATCCGGAAAAAAATCTCTCTGCCTTTTCGAACTCTTGTAAACTGACTGTGTTATTATAACTGTGTTTTAACTTGATCGTCTTCTCTTCTTTATAAACATCTGTGAACTCATGGTATATATATAAAGAATAAGAGTATATATATCTAAAGAATAAACTTGGTAAACGAACAACGGAAGTATTTTATTTCCCAAACTGTATTTCTTTTCTTATTTTTGTTCTATAACTATTTTAGAATTTTTTTAAAGGAAATGACGCGGACGGGACGCGAAAATGCGCGAGTGAAGCGGTGGAGTAGAAAGGCCGCGGAAGGCAGGTCGTGTGCCTCTTGCGTCGGAATAGTTAAAACCCAGTGTGTGCCGGCCGTCACGTCCGCGTCCCGTCTTTTCAGTATGTTTTGACCGCTCCTGTCTGCGACGTATCCGAGTTTTGCATCTTTTCTGTGTAGCCGGTGCTTAAAAGGACGAGATTTTTGTTGACAAGACAAAAAAAGAAGACTGGACTAATGTCACTCGTCTTCTCTTGTCGGCCACTTTATTGAATTGAGTTTACGTTTTCACGACATTTGTATTTACCTTATACATATTATATACAGAATATTCTTCCTGCAAATGAAAATGGCAAATATAAAAACCCCAATGAGTACACTGTAGGTGTTGGTAATGTACTTCAGCCAATAGGGCACGTTTTCATCGAGCAACATGTCAATCACATCCAGGATCCAATGAACTCCGGTAATCAGAGATAGTCTAATGTAAAGGAAGAACCTGGAACAACAAATATAGGTATTTAATATCATTGGCTGCAATTAAAAGGCAGGGTTCAGTAGTCTTTCCTTCAACTTGTATTCGAGAGTTTACTCTCAACTGTTTTGTTCTTTTTTCGCTGGCCCGTTACTTTCGTCGTATTCGTAATAAAAAGTTCTCCTCGGGTTTCCCTCTGGTGAAAAGTCACTTTCATCCCTCGGGTAACAATGTATTGTGTCCCTTACCTGTTCTGATTCTTCTGATTGGTTCTGCTCTCTGAACACTTCGTTATTTTGTCATTGTCTTTCTTCAGCCTCCAAATGTTAAATGATGTCATTAGGAATAAAGCAATATTTGCAGATATTATAATCATGATTGGCACGTAAATATAAAACAGATTGTTTCCCTCTGAAAAGTTTAGTGTCAGTAAATTGCTGTCAACTTTATCTTAGAATGAAACTATAGCTACCAATTAGAAAAAAACTTGATTGTATACGTTATATGCAGCAAAAAATGCAGAAAATTTTGTTAGAAATTCTTCATTTGTTTTTACTTTTATTGAGATAGCTCTTGACCACCATCTGAGCGACAGCTGAGGTGAGGTCCACGGTGGAGAGCATTCACAGATGAAGCGCTTATTACACCTGACTTTATAGAGCTATCGGAAATACCGATGCATTGCAAACCGAATGATGGGGACCTAAACTGACCTTGACGCTTGGTTCCGATAAAGGGCACATCGAATACGAACGGATACTTTATTAGATTAGCTTTTTTATAATCAGCCCATCAAATGACTCAAGACCACCGAATGGTAAGCAGTAGATAAGTCCATTTTCGAAGGATGCTAGGGCACAGGCCTAGCGACCTCCACCTTGCTGGCTCATACCCCCCCTGCCCTAACTTACTTTATTCTACAACCTTAAAGCTTAGCTTTAACTAGCTAGCCAACTACAATCTTAAAGCTAATAGCTTTAAGGTTGTAGTTGACTGTAGAATGAAGTTGTTGCTATTTCAGTCGTTGCAATAAAACTTAGAGGGTCAAGCGAACGCCGGCGCTCGCGAAAAATATATGTTTCTATTATCTCTTTTTTTGGCCGCTGACAGGTTAAGCCATTGGTCCTGATTGATCTTGTTGTTTCTCCCCACCAATACAGATAGAACCATCGCATGATGGGCGTGTTATAATCTTATACTCTCATACTCGCGTTTTCTCGTGTCGTCTCGGGGAGTGTGGATGCGCCTTAACGTTTTCGACTGTGATGCACGGAGCATTGGTTGTATAGTGTTTGGGTTGTGGTAAAGTTCTTATTTAGCACGTAAGACGGTAATAATACTTTAATGAAAAAACCTCCACTTACTGGAATTCATACAAGCAGCAAACAATGGTTTTTTGATGTCGTTTGTTAAGTTGTAGTCTTCTAATGGCATTGTGTCTATGATGGTAGCACCAACGGTCATCAGAAATGGTATGCCGAACGCGTACAGGCAATACATACTGAATTTATGCTTTATGCCACGCCGGTTGATCGGGCGCGCTTTTACAGACCCTCTAAAAGTAAATACATACATACATAATATATAATCACGACTATTATCCCCTAAGGGTTGGTTAGACACTAGGCAAAAGCACCGCGCAAGCAGCCCAATACTTCCAAAAGCAGAAGACCTCATTCAATATTTTTTTTGTGTTATAGAAGCTTTTGATAAAAAGGGAAAGGTTATGTTTTCATTTTAAATATTTTAATGTAATTAAATATATTAATTTCACACATCAATTTCGAAAAATAAAGTTATGGTTTTCCATAAGCATGCCAAACATTATTAAAATTGTATTGATTATTTTATTGACTTTTTAGCTTTATTATTTTTCCAACATAAATTTGAGCACATTTTCTGATGAGCATGTGATCAAATTTATGTTGGAAATACCCGCAAAGATCGCGTGGATTCCCGCAAAGATCAAAGAACAATGTTATGTTAGTAGCATCTTCTCCTTTAGAGATGAGTCAAAAACTAACTTAGCATATCATCACGCCTCTTTCCCCGAAGGAGTAGGTAGAAGTTTTAAACACTCACATTTCAGGTGGAGAGCCTGTTGCCATGCACCGGGCACAATATGATGCAAGTGTTATTCACAATGAACTGTACATAAGTTTTATTAAAAACAGTTAATTAAATCATACTTATATTTAAAAAAAAATATGATATTTTGGGCTGCAGTATGTCATAATTTCTTACCTGAAGGTCCACCAGATATCAAAAGCCATTACATTCATCCATAAAAAGCTGGACAAAATGCAAAAGTAGTTTATAATACCTAAAACAAAACAGTAACTTTTACTTTCTAGCCGAGTAATAAAATGGAGGAGGTCTCTCTATTCGACCGTATTATTCATTTTTATCAAAGTCATAACCACTCATAACACACCTCTATCCCCCGAAGGAGTGGGCAGAGGTGTTGTTACGAGGCGCAGAGGGGAGCGGGTATTGTAACGAGGCGCTATATCAGTTTATTAGCGACTCTGCTGTTATTGTGCTCTTCTCTGGCCATTTCCTCTTTGTTTCTGTTTTTTAATTAACCACCTGTCTCTTTATCTTTGTATTTGGTCTCCAATTTTCATTTATATCAGAGTCAGCGTCTGGAGCGGTCGACGCCTACATATATTATATTTATTAATATTAGGTTCTTACCTATGAAATTGGTGTTTTGTATGGAGATTTTGGGGATTTCTGCATTTTACATACTAACATTTTATCACTTTTCTTCACTACGACAAGTCCAGAGATAATAATATTTGGCATGTATCATTAGACAAGCTTAAGCAATATGTGTGTGAACACGCTTGATGAAAAATATTCATCGTTTTTATGTTAATGCAAATCAAATGATGTATTCGGGAGGCAGTTAAAAATAATTGGCTTTGTGTCTAATTTTAACACAATTAAACTTTCAAAAAATTATAAAATTAAATAATACGAGCTCAAATATATGGTCTATTTTTAGAAGAGGCAATTATTTTATAAGAATGATCTGAAACTTAATAGTTACGGACAAATTGCTAAGACAGAATAAAAACACCAATTTCATAGGTAAGGACCCAATAGTTAACTACCGTAATAAAATTATAAATGTATAAAATGCTGATAATACATTAGAATAGTATTTTAGAAAGAACTTAAATAAGACACTATTTTGTGCCTTATTTTTAAATTAAACAATAATCACCACCCTCCACGTCACAGTGTTAAACCCTTATTTTGGTTGATATGTTTAAGTCCTCATATAATAGGGGAGAGCCTGTGCCATGCACCGGGCACCGTGTTAAGTTTTATAAATTCTCAGTGGTACAGGAGGTAGCATCGATCTCGCGACCTCTTGTGCGAGTGCCGTCCGTCCCAACTTTTCGGGAAAACGGGAATCAAACCAGCACCCCTAGTGTAAGTTATCATTATAAAATTGATTTGACGACCTCCGTGGTCGAGTGGTCTGAATGCCGGTCTCAAGGCGTCGCCATCTCGAGAGGTTCCGGGTTCGATCCCCGGTTGATCTCCAGTCTTGGATGTTTATAAATTATATATTTATATATATTCAGGATATTTATATGTATATCTATTAAATATATTGATCCGTGTCCGTAACACAAGCAGCATTAGTTGCTTAAAACGGGGCTAGTTGATAAGTGTGACTTTTTTAGTTTCGTTATGAAGCTCAATTTCTATGGGATACGTGTAAAACGCCCCTAGCGGAAAGTAGTTGAAATCACTTTTAAATATTGTGGACTAGCTGTTGCCTGTGACTTCGTCCGGGTTTACTATGATTTTTTAACTATCCCACGGAAACCCTTTAATTTTCCAGAATAAAAAGTATCTAACATGTTGTCTAAGGATGTGAGGTATCACCATGCAAATTTTCATTGAAATCGGTCCAGCCATTTCGGAGATTATCCCGTACAAACAGACAAACAGACAGAGAAACAAGAAATAAAATAAAATTCTTTTTTTGTATTTTCCCTCTTTTTACATACTTGATTTTAAGCATTTTTTTCTATGTACAGACATTTGACCTCTATAGTTTTATATGTATAGATGATGGCGGCGGACCGCGAGTAGTGGAGATCATTGGCGGAGGCCAATGTCCAGCCGTGGGACGACAATAGGCTGATGGATGGATGGATGGTTACATATTGCGTATCAGCTTTGCATGAAAAATAATTCGGCTAGTTATAAAGGTGTTTGCTTGTACTTACTTGTGTATAGACATCCTGTACCGCCAATCGCCCTCCCCAGCAAAGTAAATATTTGTACAGCCTTTATAATTATTCCGATGGTAAAGCTAGCCACATAGGCCATGAGAATTAGGCCGGCAAGGTTCCTCAACTGACGAAACATGCAGTATATGATGAATAGGATGATCAGAAAGAAGCTGGAGACGAGCATTCCTGAGAAAAAAATGTACATTATTTTGGAAAGAAAGAAAATATCACCATAAAAAATAATAAAAAAAATTTCCGAAGCCTATATCAGAATAAATCTTAAATTATAAATTACGTTTTTTTGTTACTTAAATGTCAAAAACCGCATTCGATGGTATATGAATAATCTGTGCCGTAGCGTCACAATTATTGTAAGCAATTCAATACGCATGCGTGACATAGCCGACAGTTATGCTTGATTGGTTGCGACTGGCGTTTGACGGATTTTGACCATGTGTAGTTATTGTTTACATGGAGCGTTACTCAACTAATCTCACGAACATGGTGTATAGCGTTTTAGGCAGATGAAAAAAAAAGTAAAAATAAAACATATTTAAATTTAATTTCTACAGCAATCCCTTATTTATATCTATTTATCGAACTTGGTATATTTCGGACCCTTGTACTAAATACTATCTCCCTTACTAATAAACGAGGTATAAGGTTGAAATTGTTATTCAGTGTTTTGTCTTCGTCAGACATTCAGAAGACAGTAGTTGTTAGAAAGTGACAAAACACTGAATAACTATTCCTTCCTTATAATCGTTTATTAGTAAGGGGGTTAGTGAATGACACCTTATTTTCATTACTTTTGATATGAGTCAACTAGCCTTTTAATTAGTGGCACAGAATCAACCTTCATACAAAGCTTAACCCTTTAAACCCCGGATAACCATAGATTAAACTATTGTGTCTCGTGTATGGTATCTGAAGAGTTATTAGTAACTAGCTTTTGCCCGCGACTTCGTCCGCGTAAAATAGTTACTTTGAGATAGTGTGATGGTATGTAGCCTATAGCCTTCCTCAATAAATAGGTTACAACACTGAAAGATTTTTTCAAATTGGAACAGGAGCCTCAATTGGTGGATTTAGAAATTCTCCCCTACTCAGTTATTAGAAGCAAACTTCTTAGTGGCGTTCATTTGTCCTTAATTTTTCTGGGAGGCGTTATTAAATTTTTTAATATTCACCCGCATGGCATCCGTTCCCATGGGAATATAGGGATAAAAGGTAGCCTATGTCCTTTCTCAGGTTCTAGACTATCTGTGTATCAAATTTCGGTTAAATTGGTTCAGTAGTTTTGAAGTGAAAACGAGACAGAGTAACTTTCGCATTTATAATATTTGTATGGATTGTGAAACTAAATGGCGAGCCACTCAGCATGTGACGGATATCGCGGACATCCGATGCTGTTCTTCCGTGGTCACCTATGACTCTATCTTAGTAATTGCACCCACAAAAAATAAGACAATTCAAAACGGCTACCACAAAATATATGCGTACGATTCGAAAGGGGCCCCTGCTACTAGTCTGTGGTTTTTTGTAGTAAACTACGACAATCGCAGTGGTTTATTTCCATACATTTCACTACCAGCACCTCTATCCGCAACTATAGAACTGCAAAAAGTAAACTTTTGCAATAACTTACACTAGGACCTCCTAGTGTAAGTTATTGCAAAAGTTTACTTTTTTTGTTTCGTTTATTATAATCTCCCTTCAGAAGCTCTCCGAGAATCGGTCGAAATTCTATCTACTAAGAACCTTGGACTTTCGGAGATCAGCGGATTCCGTTTTGTTAAGGACCAAAAGAAAAGCAGAAGAATTAATTAAGCAAATCGTGTGTTCAGTATTTTATTTTTCGGAGAAGTTCAGCCACCTATCACAAGTGAAATGATTTAAGTAAGTCAGTTTGGATTTGGTTAGCACTGCTTGTCATTAATATTATCGTGAACCCTTTATAATTAAGTGTGAAGCCCCGAAAATAGATTTCCGGGGCTTTACCATTCGATTTACGATTTTGTAGAGAACATCCCAATGCTTTAGTGGTTTTAGTATTTATTATCTGTCGGTTTGCGCTAAAAATAATGTTTACTGTTTTCCTTATATACATTGCAATAATGGGTTACATATATTTTTATTGAAATTATTATTCAGTACAAAAAGTAGGACAACAATCTAAAAAAATATTCGGTAGCCGATTTGGGACAGACGGGGAACGAGTGTTTAAAAGACTGCGGGCATTGCAAGAGGGCAAGAGAGGTAGAGCACAGTGGGTTTACCCGCTCGAATTGGAGCAGCTCGACCGGGGAAGTACCTCCACCTTACAGGAGACCGCAGTAAAATAGCACTGCCTAGGTAGTGTTGTGTTTCTGTAGGTAAGTAAGGTCCCGTGGCTCTTAGAGAATTGTGTTGTTGGCAGCGGGTGGGTCCGTTGCGGCGTTTTCGCTGCCACAGGTGTTGTGGGTGCGGGGTGTTGGCGCGGCGGTCAGGGAGACCCGGTGAAACGGCTAACCGCTGGCCGCCCGCAGGCTGAACGGGTTCCCGAACCCAGGGACTACTTAACCTCCGCCCTGGGAGGCTGAACCGCCAGTCTCGCGAAAAATCCCTGGTGTAATGGTCGTGCCGGAGGAGGAGACCGGAGTGGACCCGGCCGTTGTACCAGGGGGGGACCGGGGGCCCTTCCGCCCGCCGCGCCAGCAGCTCGCAGACCCGTAGCACATGTGAAAGTATTTGTAGCACCTTTGTCCTTCCGGCTGCCAATAACATAAATCTCCTTACCTTTACACCCCTCTTTGAAAAATGAATAATGGCAAAAAAGAAAAGGAAATTTGGTCTGTCAGCGGCGTCCACGTCCACGTTCAGTGTGGATTTCTGCAACATCCGTGGGCTTCACACCAACATCAACGCAGTCCACCATCACCTCGAAACTGCACAGCCGACCCTTTTTTTCTTGACGGAGACGCAGATATCTTGTCCGGCCGACACTTCATATCTGCACTACCCCGGGTACAAGCTCGAACACAACTTTGTGCGTCGTGCCGGGGTGTGTATGTTCGTTCGGGCGGATATTTGTTATCGCCGTCTGCACGGCCTTGAAGGCAGTGACCGGTCGATCTTGTGGGTGCGAGTAGATCATGGCGGCCACACCCGCATTTACGCGTGCCTTTACCGGTCACATAGCGGTAATGTGGACGCAGCTCGTCTTTTCGAGCGCCTGCAATCAGCGACTGACTCAGTTCTCGAGCAGTATCCCACCGCCGAGTTAGTGATTTTAGGAGACTTCAATGCCCACCATAAGGAGTGGCTCAAGTCTCGATCCACTGACTCGGTAGGGAGATCTGCGCTCGAATTCGCTCTGGCCTATGGTTTCTCCCAACTGGTCCAGACTCCAACGAGAATACCAGATATTGAGGACCACACAAGCTCTATACTCGACCTTCTGCTGACTACACGCCCTGATGGTTACACCATCTCAGTGGATGCGCCTCTTGGCTCATCGGACCACTGTCTCGTCCGGGCGAGAGTGCCGTACACACTTCAAGATACTCCACTACCAACGAAATGGAGACGTGTGTGGCACTATAAGTCAGCAGACTGGGATGGACTGCGTGAATTTTACGCGTCGTACCCGTGGAAGCAACTCTGTTTCGCATCGGATGATCCTGACACCTGCGCAGCCTCAGTCACTGAGACGATTCTGGCGGGTATGGAGTGCTTCATTCCTAACCCGTTAGTGGCTGCGGGGGTGAAGAGACGACCGTGGTTTAATCGGCCCTGCAAAGATGCTCGTCTTTTCAAGCAATCTGCGTATGAGGCTTGGACTACGGCTCGAATCAATCAGGATCCGGATATCTCTGATGCGAAGCGAAAGTTGAATGCTGCTTCGAGAAAGAGTAAACGAGCAATTTCCAGAGCGAAATTCGAATTTGTCGGCAGGATTGGTGACCGACTTGCGAGGTACCCTTCCGGGAGTCGCGCGTTTTGGTCGCTCGCCAAAGCTGCCGAAGGGAATTTTTGTCAGTCGTCCTTGCCACCTCTGCGGAAGCTCAATGGTTACTTGGCCCATAGTGCGAAGGAGAAAGCCGATCTTTTAGGCGAAATCTTTGCCTCAAACTCGACTTTGAACGAGGGGGATGCCGAGCCACCTACAATTCCGTGGTGCGGCTACTCCATGCCAGAAATCTCTATTACGCAGCGGGAGGTACGGCGGGAGCTCCTTTCCCTTGATGTTCATAAGTCGAGTGGGCCAGACAGCATTCCAGCAGTGGTGCTTAAGCAGTGTGCTCCCGAGTTGTGTCCGGTTCTAACGCGCCTTTACGCGCTGTCTTACTCCACTAGGCATGTTCCGACTTCGTGGAAGACTGCTCATGTGCACCCTGTGCCCAAAAAGGGCGATAAATCAGACCCATCGAATTACAGGCCTATCGCTATCACCTCCCTTCTCTCTAAGGTGATGGAGCGTGTGATAAACACTCAGCTCCTCAGATACCTTGAAGATCACGAACTTATCAGTGACCGTCAGTACGGCTTTCGCCACGGTCGCTCAACTGGTGATCTTCTCGTGTATCTCACTCACCGCTGGGCGCTTGCCATTGAGAGTCATGGTGAGGCGCTGGCTGTTAGCCTAGATATAGCGAAGGCGTTCGATCGGGTCTGGCACAGGGGCTTACTCTCGAAGTTGCCTTCATATGGACTGCCTGAGGGTTTATGCAGATGGGTCGCCAACTTTTTGTCCGGCAGATGCATTAGGGCCGTCGTTGATGGCAATTGCTCCGATAGCATGGACATTAATGCTGGCGTCCCGCAAGGCTCGGTGCTGTCCCCGACGCTTTTTCTACTGCATATCAATGACATGCTTTCTATTAATGGCATTCATTGTTATGCGGATGACAGCACAGGGGACGCCTTTTATACGGGTCGTGCAAACATCCCTCGATCAGTTGTGGAGGACAGTCGTGAACGACTTGTGTCTGAAATCGAGAGTAGTCTAGCTAGAGTCTCTGATTGGGGACGACTAAATTTAGTCCAGTTTAACCCCACTAAGACACAAGTCTGCTCGTTCACCGCTAAAAAAACTCCATTCGCTGTGGCTCCACGGTTCCTCAATACACCTCTTCAAATCTCCAACAGTTTGGGTATCCTTGGTGTCGACATTTCCAGTGACGTCCAGTACCGCAGTCACTTAGAGGATAAGGTCAAGTTGGCATCTAAAAAGCTTGGTGTGCTCAATCGTGCGAAGCGGTACTTCTCTCCGGGGCAGCGTCTGCTTCTTTATAAGTCGCAAGTAAGGCCCCATATGGAGTACTGCTGTCATCTTTGGGCGGGTGCACCAGCATACCAACTTGGACCTCTTGACGCGGTTCAAAGACGAGCCATGAGAATTGTCGGCGATCCCGAGCTCACAAGCGGTATTGAGCCCTTAAGTTTGAGGAGAGATTTTGCTTCCTTGTGTGTGTTCTACCGCTTGTACAATGGGGTCTGTTCTGAGGAGCTATTTGACATGATGCCAACAGCTTCTTTTTATCACCGCACCGCTCGCCATCGCCAGGGAATTCATCCTCACACGTTAGAACCACAATGGTCGCGTACCGTGCGTTTTAGGAGGAATTTCCTTCCTCGTACGCTTAGGCTGTGGAATGAACTCCCTGGTGAGGCTTTCCCAAGAGACTACAGCATGGAGTCCTTCAAAAAGGGCGTGAAAAGGTTTTTTAAGGGTCGGCAACGCGCTGGTGATGCCCTCGGTGTTGCAGGCGTCCATAGGCTACGGTGACCACTGCCCATCTGTGTGGGCCGTATGCTTGTTTGCTACCCTGGTAGTATAAAAAAAAAAAAAAAATTGCGAGTATGAATGTATAGTTCATTGTGAATATCGCTTGCCTCTCATTGTACCCGGTGCATGGCAACAGACTCGCACCTGTTACATGGGGTTTTAACATATCTGGCGATATGTGGGAGTTAAAAAAGAGATGTAAACAGAGACGCGTGATGATATTGTATGTTACTTCACAAGAATAGTTATGTTTGTCTAAACACTGTTTGAAACGCGCGAAAGACCATAAAGCCACCAAATAACTGTAGCTTAATATTAATTATCCCATGTAAAACAACGTCAATGTTTTTGGTAACATTTCCCTATTTTTCTTTCTTCTTAAATCAATAAACGAAACTTAGGGACATAATTTTGTTTTACCGTTTGAAAAAGCACTTGAAATTTTGTTTCAACCGTTTCTACACACCAAACTGCACTGTCTCAGAGTGTCTGTGTTTTACTCCTGGTCTTTTCATGTGGAAAAACGTGAAGATGGGAGAAACTTCGCCCGTATTACATCTTAACCTTATGCATGTTGTGAACTTACCAATTCCTATACATATCTGGTTCACATTATCTTTCTCGATTTTCGCCTTGTCCGTATCTCGTACAATCATCTTCACACCGAGAAGGCCTACCCATTCCTTCGTCTTCGGTGACCGATAAATATGGTGTTCTACAATAAAATCTTGTTGAGGTATAACTTGGTATCGAGGAGAACGGTTCGGCATGTTCAACAATAATGAACCATCCTGGAAAAACCAATAAACAAATCTAATATTGAGCAATGCAGATTGAACGAAATTAATTAGTTAATTTGATGGGCCATCCCGTCAAATTAAATCGCCGAAACAAATTTTTTTCGTAAAAACAACTATTAATTTATTAGGAACCCAGGACTCTTTGTATGGTCGCCAGGTTCACAGAAGAATTCAAAAGAGCCTTGAAATAATGAAATATAAAAATACTTTTGGGAATTTCCACAGTATCATTCACGAATTCTCTTTCTTGGAATATCATCGACAACACATTTTGGGATTAAAATATAAACCATCTAATATTTCATTAATTTCCTGAGGGAAGTAATTATTTGATAAAATACGAGCCTCTTTTAGTGACTATATTATATTGAAACAGAAATCTTTCCTAATTAATATTCTAAAAAAGATGAATTGAGCTGTATTGTTGTTAGACAGAAAAAATGAAATATTTTTTATTTTAACTAAGATATTACGAACAGAGAATTATGCAATAAAAGTGTAACTGGCCAAATTCTGTATAATATTGTAATAAAAACAAACAATTTTTATGTATCTAGTCTGCGTTACCTACGCACATCAAATGACAAGCAATTGAATGCAGTTGATCCTAATGCTTTGCTAGAAGAGAGTGTTCTAAATAAAGGCTCTATTTTACTCCTGCTCCAATTTACTTTTTACTCTGTGGTTACATAACCACAAATATTTTTTACGCTTCCTAAAAATATCCAGATTCCTCGACTCTACTTATTTAAGATTTTCTCAAGGAACTAGCGAATTCCAGCTACATCTGTTTTCGAAACACAAACTTACATTCATACATATTATTATTACACCTGTATCCCGAAGGAGTGGGCAGAGGTGCATTATACACCCATTATATACTAGAGAAATCTACGTACGGTCCGGTTTTTATATAATAAAAAAAAACACAAACTTACCTCGAGTAAATGGACATTTCTGCTGAGCATCCATTTCTCTGTACAATTAGTTTTTGTAAAATTCGAATTAAACGTCACCAGTTTGAAGTCACTCCTTACTTTTTTCGTACTTAATTTTATTCCCTTTTGGTAATCTTTTTTGTATACTTTGTCTATTGCCGAGAAATTAAACGGCTTATGCATAATGTCGGTTACTTCATTTTCAGTCGCACACTTTGCAGTTTGGTTTCCGACATGTAGAAGGACAGCGTTGGGCTCTGAACAGTATTTATTGATACACGGTTGATGTTTGCAAAAGTCACTGTAATCGGAGATTTTTTCACCAGTAGCAATATTGGTCACAGTTTTATCACATTCATTACTAGCCTTTACCACTGTCCACTGTAGAGCTATTATTATAAATATTAAATTAAACATTTTAAAGCTTACTGTTAGAGAGTTACTAATTGTCCTGTTAGGAATTTTTTATTATTAGCTTGTGATTCACTGCTTTATTTTGTAAATTTTCAGTCTTCCTTACGTCCGGCATTCGTTATGAATTTGCCGATACTGGCATAAGCGATGACCGTACATCGTTTTGTTCGTTTAATGTACGTCAATTCCCACTAGTTTCTGTTTATTTATGTATTAAATAATATATGGATGTTAACGTGTGATCCTTATGTAAGAAGGAAGCATTTTTATTTCACCAAGCTAAATTAAGCAGCGTTCGTGAAATGTATAATGTAAATACTGATGGATACAAATATTTTATAGTTTTTTTAGTTAAAGAAGTTATATCGCGTATTTTCATACTATTAGATGATCTTTAAACATTCACCATTTCTTAAAAAAAAGCCAATAAACCTATTTATATTAAAACAACACTGTCTAAGAAAAGCGAAATTTAGATTAAATTTAGTTAACTGTCTCTATATAGTAAAGCTTCAACGTACAGAGGGTAGAACCGGCAATATTTTGCCTTAGTTAGACCTCCTATTACCGGCTATTTAGAAAGACAACGTCTTTATTCACAATAAAATTCTCCATCTCTATCACTCACAAAATAATAAACGGTACTGTACACTACCACAATTTATTTTACTATCACTTTCTTATCTTATGTTCTTATAATATCTTTTACCTAAAGCCTAATCTCTATCTTTCAAAGTGGCCACATTAACTCAATTAGAAGTAACTGTCTGTTTAGTAGTTACTTTAGTATGGGAAGTAATTGATTGGGCAGCCATTTAAATCAGCAATATAATTATTTGGGCGGCATAATAATTATTTGAGCAGCAAAATAATTAGTTGACCAGCAAAATAATTTGTTGAGTTGCAAAATAATTATTTAGACACCAATGCATGTTACCGAAAATGTATAAAATGTAGGAAAAGGACTAATGAAAGATCAATAATCAATTCTTAGGAAATGTATTCTGATAAATATTAGGTTAAGGTAATTTTCTATGACCCTTAAAAACAATTTTTGTGTCATCAAAACATATATTAAGGCATTTGGCAGCACATATTGAGTTGCTGCCTAATTAGTTATATTGCTGACTAATTATAAATATCCGCTGCCCATAAGTTGCTGCCCAATTAGTTTTTTGCGATCAATTTAGAAATATTTGCTGCCCATAAGCTGGCCGATTAATTATTTTAGCTGACCAATTCTATTTTTTTTTCTGACCAAAATTGTAATTTTTTGCTGACCGTTTAAATAACACCCTTTGGTATTGGGTCCTTTCCTATGAAATTGTCGTTTTATATGGAGATTTTTGGGAGGTTAGCATTTTTCATACTATCATTTTTTCATCTTACATACATACATAAAATCACGCCTGTAATCTCCGAAGTGGTAGGCAGAGTCCAATGAGCACTGTGTTCCTTAAGACCACATTTAGCCATACAAACATTGGGTTTGGTCAGATGAAAAATCGTGAAAGAGTAGTAACAAGTGGCTAGCTCATCGCCTACACAATCACAGACACAGTACCCAATAGTCGCCTTTTACGACATGCTAAGCAAGAAAAGCAGTTGGTACATTCTCTTTGTGTCCCGGACCAACACGGGACGGGATTTGTTCATCTTCTTGGCAACAAATATTTCAACGATAACATTATTTGACGTCTTTCATTAGACAAATTTGAGTAATATGTGTGTAAACAACTTCATTTTTTTTTATCGTTTTTAAGTTAATGCGAATCAAATAGTGTATTCGGGAAGCAGTTGAGAACAATTGTCTTGGGGTCCTATTTTAACACTTTAACTTACAAAGAAACAACCAAAAAAAATATAACAGCTTAAAAATAGGGTATTTTTCTAGAATGAGTAATAATTTAATAAGAAGGCACCAGAACAACTGCAGGTTTAAAGGTACCTATTAGAAGAATTTATTCTCATAGTTTCGTGCCATAATGTCATTATTATTATCAGCGAATGTTTAAATGTTTAAAAGCGCAAACGCGCTGAAAATATCTGCAACGTGTCTTCCGTGGGTTTTGTTTACAGAGCTAAAGTACATTGTATGTGCTATAAATAATGTTGGTATTTGAAAGATTATACTGCGGTCGTGAACCTGTGGGCACAGGCAACTGCAAAGAAAGCATGATATTTTTTTTATATGTTTTAGAACTAATAATTAGAGCGGTGTGGAAAAGGGAGAACAGGTTGCGCCAAACCCAAATAGAATTGGGAACAGGCTAGGAAAATTAAAGATTTTAGCAACAAAAAGAAAATGTACCTATAATCCTTTTTTTATACATTACAAAGCATAAAAAAAGGATTGCCACAAGGAAGCCATATTCAAAGCGCTGTGGTTGTATGTACTTGCTTTAAGCGCTCGCGGTGATGAACAATAATAATATAATCATACTTTTTTATTTTATTGGTTAAATTGTTAAATATCCACACAATGACTCTGCTATGGTTGAGCGAAGCGATGGTTGATTCATGTGTCATGCCTGTGAACAGGTGCCACTGTCGGTGACTGGTCAAACTCATGCCTGTCTGATTTGTAGAATTGGCGTAATCAATGAAGTTTTCTTTGGGACTATTTGATACGGCAAGTGGTGAAGATACCTATCCTGGTTTTGTATATACTACTTTTTAAATTTCTTCAATTAATCAACGGAATCTTAATTATATTTTATTAATGTAATATTTTAGACTACTTGCATTTGTAATGAAAAATGTGGTAAACTGCAGAATATATAACACAGAAATTTATTTATTTTTTCTTCTTAAACTTCAATGACGTTGTAGTTTCATCGTCATCATCGTCATCGTCAGCCTATGGCAGTCCACTGCTGGACGTAGGCCTCCCCAAATTCACGCCACTTCGATCTATTCTCGGCTTCTCGCATCCAGCTCCTGCCAGCCACCTTGCGCAAATCGTCACTCCACCTGGCCTGAGGGCGCCCTACACTACGCTTGCCGAGGCGCGGTCTCCACTCCAGAACTCGTTTACCCCAACGGTTGTCGGTTCTGCGGCTAATGTGGCCAGCCCATTGCCACTTCAGCTTGCTTATTCGTTGTAGTTTATGACATTTAAAAAAAAAAAGAAAAACAATGTAAAGGGAGGATCGAAACTTGCTGAGTTTCCTGCCCGTTCTTCTCAGAACAAGGCCTCCTGGTAGTTTTGTGAACGGATGGCGTAGTTTATCGCTTTCACGAAAATTTGTAAAATGTTTCTGACGTTCATAAGCATGTGCAAAGACGCATCTAAATTGAATAAACGATATTGAATTTTGAATTGTTAAATATTAACGTTTTTAAGTGCCGTACTGGGAGGCTCAACGTAGGGAGGCCCCCAACAAGGTGGACAGACGATCTGACGAAGGTCGCAGGAAGTCGCTGGATGCAGGCGGCGCAGGACCGCGAGTTGTGGCGATCATTGAGATAGGCCTATGTCCAGCAGTGGACGACAATTGGCTGATAGATAGATAGATAGAAGTGCCAGGTTTGGCCAATGAAGTAAAGTTATTTTTGCTTTGTTTTTGAGTGCGTCTGACCGTAATCTCGCTTGATTAGCGATGATGTGAATGTGGAGCACTCTCTAGGCCCGTATCAAGGAATTAAGCTCAAGCGTAGATCTCTGCTTGAGCACTGTTAGAGAGGGATGGCACTATTGATACCACATAGCGCCATCCCTTTTTAACTGCGCTCAAGCAGAGATCTACGCTTGAGTTTGGTTCTGTAATACGGGCCTAAGGTGGTCAATCTTGTTTTGAAAATTCCGAAATTATATTTTATTCGTTACTACAATGGCTAGTAATTCAGAGGAGTAGTTTCGACATAGACTTACGTCAGTGTATTCTAAATCTATGGTTTCCGACTGTCTTTCGCAGCCTTGCCGCAGCTTTCCATGACCGAGTCTCGCTCCGTCAAATTCATCCCCAATAGTTTGAATGATTGACTGCACGACCCTGCGTTTTTCGCGTAATTTTTCGCGTTATCCAAACTATGGGACCAACTGTCGCTAGAAGTATTTTGGACCAATACGACATACGACCATCAGTAATTTTAAAGGAGAAAGTATATTCTATATAAAGTATATTCTATATAAGTATATTCTATATAAGTATATTCTATTGTTTTAATGAAAACAGGCATTTGTTTTCCAGTCTTGGATGTTTATTATTAAGTTTTAATTATTTTATTGTAATAATAATGTATTTATCACTCAGAGTAAACAGAACTGGAGTAGCCATTAGTCAATTTCTCAAACATTTTTTTCTGCCATTTCTTGCGGGGGTTGGGTTTACCACTACACTCAAAGCCAGCACACATAAACAATAACTTTTACCGTTTTTACAAATGCACATTTCAACACACAAATTTAAATTTCACGCACACACGCTTAAAATAGTCACGTGGGGTGTGCGTTTTGACAACACAGCCGCACTCCCCACGAGACTAGCGTTCGAAATTTGAAATCGTAGAATTCTAAAATGAAATAATGAAGTAAATAATCATGAAATCTTAAAAATTATAATTACAAATAAAAGGTGACACCATCTTTTAGCATACTCGATGTTTTCTATTTATTTTTACAACAAAAAACAGCACAGGCAGGCATTTTTGCGGGAGCTCTGTTCGCCGCAACGTTTACAATGTTATGGCTGTCAAAATGGCGGCTCAACTAGTTTTATTAAACGTGCAAGCATCCGATGCTTGTGCATTTGGCAGAGGGGAATGTTAGACAAAGGCTACTCCAGTTCTGTTTACTCTGAGATTTATCATCATCCCCTTAACACTAGGGACATAATTGGCTTGTTGGTAGATGTGGATGAAGATTTATTATGGTCAGAAGATATTTATTTAATTACTAGCTGTTGCCCGTGACTTCGTCTGCGGTTATGAAAAAATATGAAATAAAAATTTTTTTTGGTGATTCCCTTTTTTACATCCCCCTGACTTGGTTTTAAGCATTTTAAGCTATTGCATAGCTTCTATGGCGTGCCTTGAGCGCGGGGACCGAACCCAGAAATTCCGTAACGAAAAAACCTCACGCTCCCCACTCCGATGCGCAAGGAGGTGTGGCTTGAAGGCCGTGCATCGTCTAACGGCGTTTCAGTTCGGCAGTCTTCGACACGGCGTTAACAGCTACTGTAAGATAATAAAACCCACATGTATTGTAAAATAATAAAAAATATTTTAAACAATATTAACTTTTTTTATTTATTTAATAATAGAAAAATTTGTTTTCTTATCGGTCACCACGCTCAAAAAGTGTAACATGAATTAATATCAAAGAAAAAGAAATACTGCATGAATAAAATAAATACATAAAATTATAATTGCATAAGTTGTTTTTCTATGCTATATGTATATACATTTATCCACGGCGTCGAGTGGATACTTTGAGATGATAAGACTACGTTTATGTTATTTGTTTTGCTTTTAATACCGCTCTAAGCTCATTAATGTTCTAATTAGAACTTTTTAGCTTTGTCAAGCCCCAACCGCAAATCAATCCAACAATTATATATTCCTCACTTTTATGTTACGTATTTTCCTTTGTTTCATACGTCTCATGGGCCCATATCGGCTTAACTGCGGTTTAGAATTATTAATATAACATGACCAATTGACCAACCACCGTATTGGTGCAGACATGAGTCACTTAGTTTCAATAGATGATCTAAGTAGGTACCATGTATGAAAAATTTCAATATGTTAAACACATAACCAATTATAAGCTATGAATTAATATAATATACTCGAGAAATCATAAATAATCGCTAATAGCTCTTTCTGAAGCCTCTCTAAATCTGGACCTAAGAAACATTAAACTGTAAGCGACTTTTGCATATGTTACAGTATAGAATATTTTGTGAAAACAAAATTGGTGGTGTTTGGACTTTATTCCTAAAAAATAATTAAAACCACTGTTTTAAGTAGCATGGCTTTTTATTTTTTCTATAAAAAAACTAGATATAGAAAATGGAACAATAAGAGATAATATTTTGTAAAACTAACTTAAATTTGAAATTAAGTAAAAAAACTTCGTTACATACGTAACTACCGTTAAAATATCATATTATAATAGGAAAACAGCAGAATATTGTAACTCCACACTTACATTTAAATGCCGATATAATCTTAAAAAAATATATTATGAAGGTTCCAGAGTATTTTACTGTAATCTACATAACAATGTATAACAATACAACTTTTTAATTTAATGTTGTGACTTACCTGTTGGACATAGAGTTTTATCGTTGGATCCTCTATCCAATATTGCAAGTGAAATACAGTAAAATGTTCTGGAACCTTAATGTAATATTATTTTTCTAAGAAAAATCATATTAGACTTAACAAGAAAAAAATGGGGAAAAACAGTCTTAAGTGTAAAACAGTCAGTATGTTTCTCTTATTCTTTCTTATTCCAATTATTTTTAATGGTACTTCAATTAAAAATACTTATAGATTTTTTAATTTTGATCATTCTTATCTGTCGCGACATGAATATGATTCGGAAAAAAGAGCGAGACGCGCTCTTATTTGCTAACATTATAAGAGACTGGTATAGAGATTTCGATATTCGATTGTTTTCCATAAGTTGATAATAAGGACGTTTTATTAGATTAAGGTCTAGCTATGATGTGCGCGAGGAAAAATAGATCAGGATTGCTTCGTTTCACATTGGTTTCACATGACTCGCAAAATTGTGTTATCCTATTGGTCTATTTTTTCCTCGCACACAGCATAGCTATGGTAAAAAGGCACCCTAAGATAGGGTTACCAGATGACCGAACTTCAGTTGTCTGTCAGGGAAACAGGGAAAATTGGAAATTGTCAGAAAAAAAATAAGAATTTTAATTTTAATCAAAAATGAAATGTTATAATAAGAAACCTATTAATATATTACTTGTTCATCTGATTCTCATATTTTTTATGAACAGGACTTTAATCCTCAATTTTCTTATTAACAGACACAGAATCTATGGACAGTCTATTTCTCTCCTTTGTGCACTGCGCACCCATTAATGAAAACACTCTTTCGACGTTGGCATTTAGTGCTTGAATAGCAAATACAAAGCAGTGAATTTTGTTGAGTTCTTCCAATCTTTCACAGCTAACAGATTTCAAAATAATCTGAGTCTGATTGTAGATGCCTTGTGGCGCAGCCCGGGGCTACCAGATCCGAAAATAAGTTTTCAGGAAAACTTATTTTCGGATCTGGTAACCCTACCCTAAGAGGAATTGCTGGTGTCCGTCATTTAAACCATTGAGCCAAGCGGAACACTCATTGGCACAATGGCTAACACGTCGGCTTCGAGGTGTAGCCATCTCAGCTGTGCCGGTTTTGGTAGATTTTTATACATTTTATGTATTTGAGCAAGCAATGCGCTGCTTCATTGTACAGAATACGGGCGCAAAATAGATACGTCCAGAAGATAATCTACACAAAGCTGGCTTTCGCCGGTCGTCGGTGATATTGCCGACCGTGGGAAGCCGGCTTGAGCTATGCACATGAACGCACACATAGACATCGTTCAACGACACGATATTTCAGAACACTGAGAGGGCGAGTTTAGTTTTTTATTACTTTATATTTCCCCGTGTGGGAGCGGGTATGAGAATACTCCCACCCCACTTCCGCTCATGGGTGTCGTAAAAGCCGACTAAGAGCCCCTCGACTTTGGTGCAAATCCATCTTTCTCCTTGAGGCCACCCAATGGTGGTGGGTAAACTACCAACAACAGCATTCCCAAGGAGGGTTGACGTCAGACAGGCGGCCGGTCATAAAACAACAGCTAAATCTTTTTGCAATGAGAGATTGTGTGAATGAGGACATGGCTAGAATGGGAGTGAATGTTGATATGGCGTGTGATAGGGGAGAGTGGAGGAGAAAGACTCGTTGCGCCGACCCCAAATGAAATTGGGAAAAGGGCAGGATAATGATGATTTCGCCTTTAGTTCCCAACTTCTCAATATTACCTAAATACGAGATCTGTTATAATACTGGCAAGGTTTTATAGTTCCTTTTTTTGTAATCAAAATTATATTGACAGACATTCTTTACTTCAAATAAAATATCTATACAACAAACACGTATATTATTATATTATTAACAAAATTACAACAAAACGTTATCAGCACGAATTTTATATACGTTTAAAAGTATTATTGTTGTGAATATTTTTTTTTGGGAAGTCGTGGGTATAATTTTTTACAAAATATGTCGAATTCCGATAGAGGAGATACTTCGGGTATGTCTGGTTGCAATATTACTTATAGACCAAACTCGTCGTCATCACTTCCATCCTTTATACTTCGGGATAAGGAAAGTTACCCCATTTGGAAATTCAAAATGCGGAATTACCTAATCCATGAAGATTTGTGGGAGACAATTGAGGGCTATCCAGATGGTGACTCGACACCCATAAACATAAAGGTACGGAACGACAGGAAAGCTCTTTCAAAAATTTGCTTGACCCTAGATGGATCTGCTATTATTCATGCTAAGAATGCAAAGACGGCATCCGAAGCCTGGATATCATTGCAGAACACCTTCGAGGATAAAGGTATGGGGCGCAGATTATCTTTTGAAAGAAAATTATACCGTCTCAACCTAACTGATTATAATGACATTGAAAGCTATATCAATGCCGTTTTGTGTACTGCACAAGAATTAGCAGACATCGGCAAAAATATTGATGATGCTTCTCTCGCAGCAATACTACTAGGTGGTCTTACATCGCATTATGATCCGCTTATAATGGCACTGGAGAATAGCAATGTAGAAGTTTCCACTAGTTTAGTTAAGGCGAAATTACTAAATGAAATGCATAAAAATAATACTAGCATTGACAATTTCACTGCTGCAAAAGCTAAAAATGAAAAGTCGGAGCAAAGACAAATAATTTGCTATGATTGTAAGGAGCTTGGTCACAAACGCCCTGATTGTCCATTACGCAAGAAGAAGTATCCAAAGAAGAAAAAGATTGTAGCTTCCAGTTCCGGTACTTCTCATAATGCCTTAGGAGTCAAAGATGATTCCAATATGGATATTTGGTATGTAGATTCAGGTGCTAGTAAACATATGACGTCAAGATTAGATTGGTTTGATGATCTTAAATCAAAAGTCTCCGGTACAGTTACAGTCGCGAATGGCTCCAAAATAAATGTTGATGGGGTTGGCCACATTTCTTTATGTACTAGTCGTAATATTGTAAATAAATTAAATAATGTATTATATGTACCTAATCTTAAGTCTAACCTATTATCTGTAAAGTCGGCTGTTGATCAGGGTTATTCTGTTCTTTTTAATAAAGATGGGTGTAACTTCTATAAATCTGATGCCTTCTCTTTTACAGGTGATTCGATTCTACATGCTTCGTCCTGTGATGGTTTGTACTCGTTGGATTGTACTCGTACTGTAAATACTTCCATCCGTAAGGCGTATGATGTGCACACTGAGTCTCAAAATAGGTATGAGCTTTGACATAAGCGCTTAGGACATTTATGTAGAATAGGTATGAATCATTTAAAAGCTAGTAATGTAGGTATAGATTATAAGTTTGTAAATAAATCTCCATGTATCGCGTGTATTGAAGGCAAGCAAGCGCGCAAACCTTTTAAAAGTTTACCGCATACAAGGATGACTACGAAATTGGAATTGGTTCACGCTGATCTTTGTGGACCAATGCCTGTAACATCTTTACAAGGTAATCGTTATGTATTACTCTTTATAGATGACTATAGTAGAAGAATATTTTCTTTCTTTATAGCTTCAAAGTCTGAAGTTAAAGATAAGTTTTGTGCTTTCCAAACGTTTGTTGAAAGACAAACTGGTATCAAAATAAAAAGAATTAGGACTGACAATGGTACTGAGTTCGTTAATAAAGAACTGAGTGATTACTTTGTTTTGCTCGGTATTGATCACGAAACAACTGTACTGTACAGTCCGCAACAAAATGGTATTGCTGAACGTACAAATCGTTCAATTATAGAAAAAGCTCGATCTATGTTAAGTGACAGTACTCTCTCAAAAGCTTATTGGCAAGATGCAGTCCAATCAGCTGTTTATATTAAGAATAGGTCACCTCATCGAGCATTACCTAAGTATTGTACACCTCATGAGATGTGGTTTGAGACTAAACCTGATCTGTCTCACTTAAGAGTTTTTGGTTGTAGGGCTCTTATTCAGATTCCTTCGTGTCAGAGAAAGAAACTGGATTCAAAGGCGGAAGAAGTAATCTTTGTTGGGTACACTGAAGATCCACACAGTTATTTCTTTAGAGATCCTAACAGTCCCAGGCGCCTGATCAAAGCTAGGGATGTAACATTTTTTGAGGAATGCTTTTCAAAATTGAAAGCGACTACTTCTTCAAATGGTGTTACAAGCGATAATGTATCGTTGCCAGTTTTATTTTTTTCTGACACTAATAATGGACATCAAAATGATAATGACATTGTTATTGAGCCCATAAACTCTAGAGAACCAACTCAGGGTACAAGAACGCCTGTATTAGTTCAGGAACATGGGAGTGAGAATGTTGTTTCAGAGCCATCATATACGAGTTCTGACGCTGTCGCTGATTCAAGTCAACGGGAATTAGAACGTAGATATCCAAGCAGGGATAGAAAACCTCCCGATTTCTTGACGTATGTGGCTTCATGTGATGATTTGAATGAGCCTCAGACTTTTTCAGAGGCTGTTAATTCAAACGATTCTGTAAACTGGAGAGAAGCTATGGATAATGAATACAGTTCTCTCATGAATCTAAATACATGGAAGCTTGTTGATCGACCTGACACCAGAACTGTTCGGTGCAAGTGGATCTATAAACAGAAAAGAGACTCCGATGGGAAAATCATAAAATACAAAGCTAGACTTGTAGCTAAAGGCTACAGTCAGGTTGCTGGTGTTGATTATTATGAAACGTTTGCTCCAGTAGTGCGACAGACATCGCTGCGTACTTTGTTTGCATTAGCTGCACAAAGAAATCTTAAAATGCGGCATATGGATGTTGAAACAGCCTTCTTAAACGGGGATTTAGAGGAGCATGTTTACATGGAACAACCTGAAGGGTATGTCATGAAGGGTCGCGAGCATCAAGTTTGTCTTCTGCAAAAATCGTTATACGGTTTAAAGCAAGCTCCGAGAGCGTGGAATATTAAATTAAATAACACACTATCCCAAATAGGTTTTACAAGTACTGCTTCCGAGGCATGTGTTTATACAAAACTATTTGATAGTGAGTTAGTCTATATGGCAGTATTTGTCGATGATCTCATTTTGTTCTATCAAAATGACAAGACATTTGAAGTTGTCTATCAAAGTTTACAAAATCATTTTGTACTTAAAGATTTAGGCTATTTAAAATGTTATTTAGGTCTAAATGTTATCAGAGGTAGTGATAATGATGTGACGGTACATCAGAAGCCATACATATTAAGCCTCTTAAAAAAGTTTGGTATGGAAAACTGTAAGACTTGCAGTACACCGATGTCAAATACCAAATTGAATGTAAGTACTACAAAAAATGATCAGTCTTATCCATATCAACAACTTATAGGTAGTTTAATGTATCTTTCTGTAAATAGTAGACCAGATATTGCTTTCACTACTAGTTATTTAAGTCAGTTTAATACTTGTTATGACAAGTCTCACTGGTTAGCAGCAAAAAGAGTTTTGCAATACCTTAAGGGTACTATAGACTATTGTTTGCATTATACTAAGAACACTGATGTCTTACAGGGTTGGGCTGACGCGGATTGGGCAAACTGTAAGATAGATAGACGGTCTTACACAGGGTATTGTTTCAAGTTGTCAGGAGGTCTAGTGTCATGGGCAGCTAGAAAACAGCCCACTGTAGCACTGTCATCTGCAGAAGCCGAGTATATGGCTCTAACAGATGCTGTAAAAGAAGCTTTATATCTGAAACGCTTTATTAACGAGGTTACTGGTGAATTAGGTGAGTTAGAATGTGTAAATATAGCTACTGATAGTCAGAGTGCACAGAAATTAGCCTTGAACCCAGTGCATCATAACAGGACCAAGCATATCGATACTAGATATCACTTTGTGAGAGAAAAGGTCTCAGATAAATCCATTTCTCTCTCATACTTAGAGTCTAGCCAAATGCCGGCTGATGTGCTAACTAAAGGTCTGCAAGCTACAGCACATAAGAGATGCTGTAATGGCTTAGGTTTAGTTTAGTTTTTGTACACTGTATGTTGTTATGTTTTCTTAGTCAATAATTGTTTTTGATTATGGGGGCGTGTTATAATACTGGCAAGGTTTTATAGTTCCTTTTTTTGTAATCAAAATTATATTGACAGACATTCTTTACTTCAAATAAAATATCTATACAACAAACACGTATATTATTATATTATTAACAAAATTACAACAAGATCATAACTAGGATTGGTTTTTTTAATGTTCACAAACTTAAATATCATCACGCCACTTTCCCCGAAGGGTTAGGCAGAGGTGTTGAACAGGTGGTGAGCCTGTTGCCATGCACCGGGCACGATGTGAGGCAAGCGATATTCACAATGAACTGTACATAAGTTTTATTCAAACTCAGTGGTACAGGCGGTGGGATCGAACTCGCGTTTCCCGCTGCCTCTCGAATGAGTAGTGTCCCTTCCCTCTCAACTCGGCTACCGCTGCCGCTAACCTAACCTACCGAAGCACGGAGGAATTCGAGATCACACCCATCTCATGACTGTCTGATATCGGAAGCTCAAGCGTACGAACCTGCGCCATCGCCACGGAGCTCTCCTCTGTTAATTGTTAAGGAAATTAATAAAACATAATTTTATTAAGAACAGTTTTACTGCCAACATACATAAATTACTTTCTTATGAATAGTTTTTGGTAGTAAGCAAAACACTGACGGTTATACATTATAAAAATGTCACGTAAACCATGCGTACACCAAACTAGTGTTAGGAGCTAATTAAAAATTCCATACATTTGTTCAATATATTTTAAATCAATATGTTACAATTATCTTTTATTATCTACTTTCATAAGGTTTAATTGAATTCCTTAAAAGTAAAAAAAAACATCATAAACTTTAATTAAGTTAAAAGGTCGTGAAGAATTTTACTTTTTGGAGTTTTCTTTGTCGGGTTTTATCCGACCCCTAAAAATATTATTTCATTATTCTAAATTATTAAGTGTACTCGAAAGGTTATCTACACAGCAACACGCGTTGTGACAACAAACTTTTTAAATTCTACAGCTGATGAAGTGATGATCAAATGAACAGATCTTTAAATAAATAAGCTAGTTGACCCTTTTTTATTGGCCCCCAAATTATTCATTACAGTTAGCCATCACCATGAAATATAATATAAAAATTGTTTGAGGCCTTTCATCATTATCCTGCCCTTTTCCCAATTTCATTTGGGGTCGGCGCAACGAGTCTTTCTATATCAACATTCACTCCCATTCTAGCTATGTCCCCATTCACACAATCTATTCATCTCTTCTTTGGTCTTCCTCTCCCTGCATTACCATCCACTCTCATATTCATAACTATTCTCGTTACATGCTCATTCTCTCTCCTCAAAATATGTCCACACCACGACAGCCGTTTTTCTCTCAACTTCTCTATCACTGGAGCAAGCCTTTATCACATCAAATTTTTTATTATTTTTTTCATAACTGCCAATAACGCCTTCGGTTATGAATGAATTATCTGTTCCGTTAAGTCACAATTTTAGTAAAATATTCAATACGTATGCATGACACAGGCTGACACAGCCGACAGATATGCTAGATTGGTTGCGACTGGTGTTTGACGGATTTTGACCATGCGTAGTAATTGTTTACATCGCGCTACTCAACTAATTTCACGAACATGGTGGATGGCGTTTTTGGCAGACGAAAAATAAAATTAACAGTTGTTTAAATTAAATTTCTACACAACTTGGTATATTTCGGACCCTTGTACTAAATACTATGTGAATTATAGTGCGCGCGGAACTCGTTGGCCGCGCGTTAGGTGGCGACTCATCTCGATATTGCAATCTCATGTACGTTTTGTTTAAAGTAGCCGGAACTTTCAATGCGTGTTGCCGTCACGAAGTACGGCGCCGAACTGAGTAATGACAGCAAGCGCCCCCGCCTCTCCGTCCCACCGCTCACATACCTAAGGCGCGGCCAACTAGTTCCGCGCGCACTATAAATATTATTTTCATTACTTTTGTTATGGGTCAACTAGCCTAATGTAGCTAAAGCATTGTGTCAATACCAACAACATCTTGAAAATGATCACTAGTAGGCAAGATTGTTGGTACGTGGGTCACTGCTGTGCGACATCTGCCAGGGTGCGGCAGTGACTCATGTGCAGACTTGAATTGTATTAAATTATAGAATTTTAATTTTATTAATGCTACTAACATATGATAAGTACAAATTGTTACTAACAAAAATAAGAATGAATTAAAATTTAGTTCAAATAAATGAATATTATTATAATGGCTACTACACACTAGGAACTGCCGCGGGCCTTGGCGCTTATCGAGCCCGCTTTGCCGTAAAGGAGGCTGGTATGACTGGTTGTGCTGCTCGCAGAGTCATAAGAGTTACCACATATAAAAATCTCATCATAGTCTATATATTCGTTAAGAATAGCTACGCGACGACGGACGCCACAGCATAGAAGTAATATTATGCCGCCACAGAGACACAGATATGTCTGTGTCTCTGAGGCGGCATAATATACGTCAAACCAATTGAAATTATTATTTATGTTTTTGACATTTGTCCCCTCGTCTGTGAGGTGGCTGAAAATTCCCGAGATACAAATTGATTTCTTATTGTGTCTACAAACGTCACAGATGATGAACTATATACATCGTCATCAGCCTATATACGTCCCACTACGAGGGGTATGGGCCGTAACACTACCACGCTGGCCCAATGCGGGTAGGTAGGTAGAAACGGTCATAAATGCGGCCGGGACCAACGGCATAACATGCCTTCCGAAGCACGGAGGAGCTCGAGATCACAAGGTCTTGGTCATTCACGGCCTGACCATGGGGAAGGTAGCTTTGTTTTCGATCGAAGCCAAAGCGCACTGACCACTACACCACCGAGCTCCTCCTCGATACTTAAAAACTATTAATTATGCTATAAGTAGATACTTGAAGATAACTGTACTATTTAATAACTTAAACGATAAATGGCAATTGTGCACCTTGTATCTAATAAGGTACATGCTGTAGAATGTACGAGTATAATGATATAAGGTTAATTTTAAAGAATCACTTGGTGACAATTCAATTGATTCTCGTAAATAATATGAAACTGTAACCAATAATGTTAATATTAAGTATTATGAAACTACTATCTGCTAGGGGTGCCTTTTACGTTTCCCATAAAAAAATATATTTAACGCAACTAAAAAAGTTAGGATTTTTACAATGATAACTTAATATAACACTATTGGTACTGTTGTGATATCTCGTATTGATTAAAATACTTTTATTGTGTTATGTATTCCGTCAAAAAGGATTCCTATTTTCTTAGCACTATTTTTACTTACTACTAGTTACAAAACTGTAAGCATTTGAATTATAAGAGTAACATACACACTTGTATAAAAATGGAGTATCATCTTTTAGTAGAATCACAACATAAGAACGCATATTTCAGTGTTTCTTGACTCGACTCCATGCACACTAGAACCAAGGTTTAGTTCAATATACAGTACCCCGGTTTCCCATTTACTGTTAAAATGTATCACTCTGAGCAAGATCACAGTGTCAAGCCAACACTTGCAGATTTATTACAATTTCTGGATAGGAGAGCTATAGCATTAATTAAAATCATGCGCTCTACTTACATCCAGGCAAAAGGTTGTAAGTTATGTTGAATCTAATAGTGGTAATAATAAGCTTAAAAATTGTGCCCTCTGCTCAGAATCTCATAAGTATTTAATGTCTATTATAAAGCGTCTCGAATATGTAAATAGCAATAATTTATGCAAAATATGTTTGGATTATCATGTACAAAAAAGCCGTATAATAAATAACATGTATCGTTGTATCGTTGTAAAACATGTATCGTTGTAAAAAACTTTAGTTTTTTAGTTGCTTTACGAATGTCAATTTCTGTAGGAAACGTGAAAAGCGCTCCTAGCGGAAAGTAGCTAAAGTAAATCACATTTCCCATAGAAATTGACATTCTTAACGCAACTAAAGAAGTAAAGTTTTGATTATAACTTACACTAGTACAGTTACATGGAACGAATGGAATTTAGGTACATAGGCATCTGTCCACTAAATCGAAGCAATCCATGACAGTGCATGCTAAGAACGTTTCAGGCAAAAAAAAAAAATTCTTAGTGTATGTATGCCACCTTGCCGCGACTAAATTGTCCAGGTTCAGACACAAACCGGAATATATTCACATTTTTGTACATAGAATATTTTTGAATGTGCACGAATCGTTCAAATACATTAAGTGTGACATATTACACTCTCAAAGATAGAAAAGGACAGATGGCATCCATCGATGTAATATCGATCGACAGATTTATGTTTGCATTCCACGGAGCTGTGACTTGCGATCACAGATCACTGACAGCCGCTTCGCTATTACTCTCATTTATTATGCTTGCGACAATATCCATCGGCAACGACTACCAACTGATCTTACAGATCGTAAATTACATAGTGAATTACAAATCGGGAATAAACAGACAAACGCAATCATTCTTGACAAAGCTTAAAATTCTTATATTAAAGAAAGCTTTAAAGTTAAAATAAAACATTAGAACTTAAAGATCGTTATCTTTAAGTTCTAATGCTGTAACTAGATGTAGATATCTAGTGCTAATTATTACACGTAATATGGCACTTATTACACGTAATATGGCACAGTGTATTTTACATTTAAAATTTTAATAAAGTACTATTTACAATTTAACAAACATTTGTTATTGTTGTAACTATACAGAAACCCTGTTTTGCTTTAAGAATGTGTAGTGATGCAAAACTATTTAAAATTTTAATGTCGGTACATTATGTACATGGCAGCAGACTCGCCACTGACACATAGGGATTATAAATATAATAATATCAGTTAAAACCTCTGACTACCTTCGTACTACCTTAGTTTTTAGGCGTGATGTTATAATATTTACATTTATTGAATAGACATCTCCAGTAAGTCAATTTCAATTATCATAATCTTAGTGGAGGTAACTTTTGACATAGCAAGGTTTACCGACCGATTTTTACCCCAAATGGAAATGTTTGGTTTGAAGGGATCATTATCATAGCCTAGAAACATTCACTGCATTATACATCTCCAGAGTTTCCCCACAACTCCTGGTCCTGCGCCGCGGGTTGAGGATCCAGCGGCTTCTCGTGACCCAGATCTACGGTCCACCTCGAAAAGGGCTTCCAAATTCATCTTTAGACAATTAAATTTTGAATTACAATGATTGACTTTCTGGACATTGTATAATCAAGCAAAAGTTTTACGTTTTAATTTTCAATCCCGTTCCCGATTCAAAATTAATCATATTAAAGAAAATCAAGTTTATTTATGACTAAGTAAGTCTTAACTTAAGGCTGACGAAAAAAGGAGCTAGTGTCTTGAGTCTTTAGTGGCGTTTGGGCCGGGTTGGTGTCTGTGGTGCTTCGAGAGCGGCTCTTGAAACTCGCCGATGTCTTCCCGTCGCTGTATCTGTTGGTTTGAGAAAGCACTATTCTAATTTCAGTTAAAGATAAAGATTCATTGTGAACTTTAAGGTTATGGAGCATAGGATATGTTTATGATAAGCTAGATAAAAATATGTAGATATAATAGATAGAAGCGCATTGAGATCGTTAAAAATGTTCACAGGCCGCTATTAATTTCATTTGTTCGCTTCTATAAATTTATTAAATAGCTTTTATTGGTACGGCGAATTCTCGCTATTTCTTACAGTAATTTTTATGTAGAGTTGACTACAATATTAATAGAATAAGGTAACAAAACATTTCAGGTATGGTTTTCCCATATGAAATTCTGGTAACGTCATTCAAATCTGCTCGTACGCAACAACAAAAATGTCACCACAATTGACCCGCGGATGATGCATCACCCTCGAGGAAACCATACTGTCTCATTTGTACCGGTAATCGAGTGATTCAACTCAAGAGGAAGACATTGAACTCAAATTAAACCTTAAAGAGGCAAGTATGTACATGACAATAAAAAGTACTAGAACTCTTTTAAGCTAAAAGTTTAAAAAACTAAAATGTTATCTAAAAAGAAAGTACCCCAGGTTCGGTAGCTACTCGTATTGTTGTATACTGAACCTGCTCGTTTGTTTACAAGTTGATTTATTATTTGATCAAGCATAACATCACACTTGTACAATATTTGTCTATTACTAGTATCTAAGTAGTTGATGATGTTTTATTTGTTACATACTACGTTACAATCAAGTATAAATTAAGATTTTTTTATCAATATTCCTCTGAGGATGTCTTGCATGACATAAATTGTTACAGAATTTAAAATATAACTAATTGTAAAATAATATTTGTGGAGACAATATAATATACGTTAGTTTTTTATTTCATATTTCTGTACCCCTAGTGTAAGTTTTATTGTAAATAACTCAACTTTTATAGTTGCGTTAAGAATGTCAATTTGTATGGGAATCGTGATTTAACCACTTTCTGCTAGGGACTAAACGAAACTAAGGGAAACGAAACGAAATTAGGGCCTTAACGAAACTAAGGCCTAAACGAAACTAAGGGGCTCTGTACCCGTAGTGTAAGTTATCATTGTAAGAAACTTAACTTTTTTTTGTTGCGTTAAGCTCATTTTCTATGCGAAACGTGATTTCTTGTACGTTCCGCTATGGACTCCTTTCAACAATGATAACTTACACCAGAAGACCTATCACGGGCCGGAGAGAAAGAGTTCCCTGAGACAAAAATCGTCATTGCCTCTCGCTTCTTCATTTGCGCGGAGGCGAGAGGCAATGAGTATTTTTGTCTCCGGGGGCTTTTTCTCTCCGGCTCATGCTAGGCCTACTAGGGTACTGTTCCCTAGATTAATACGTGTTACAGTGACATTTAAACCATATAAAGCAAGCCAATGCGAATAAATTAGATAAAATACATATTAAAGCATTAGATAAAATGGCCGAAGTGTTCTATCTCTTGAATGAGTGATTGTGTGAATGGTGAATGATAAGGAGGGGAGTGAGTGGTGATATTATGAGTAATGGGGGAGAGTGAAGGAAGGGGACATTTGCACCGACCCCAAATACTATTGAGAACAGAGCAGTAGAAAAAGAGAGAGAGGAAGAGAGAGTTCGAACACTTACCTCTTTTTTAGCATGTAGTAGATTTTCCTTTTGCAGACGAACAAGGCGAAGATCACCACTCCGATGAGGATGTTGTAGAAGTCGGAGAGGTACCACACTTGTTGGAAATCTGTGTGGAGCGAGCTTACGACTTCCAGGATCCAGCTGAGCCCCATCAGTACTGATAACTTTAGGTATACCATCAACCTGTGAATCAAGTATAATACACTCGACTTTGTTCAGGCTGTAGAGTTTCTGTTTAGTGGTATGTAGCATTTTTCCTAGTTATTAGAATTTTGGTTTTAATTACATTATGGATTTATACAGTTTTCGATAATGAAAAAAACTACACTTAGTGCCAACTCCAAAGAAACAAGTTACTTACATATCGTCGGGGATAGTGCAAATCCGCGTGACTACCATTGGATAATTCCGCGTATCTGACAAATTCTGCCAATGTGATTTATTAAGTTGTAACCTTCCCCTGTAAAACTTAATTAATTGCAGATACGCGCACTTTACGTGTGGTAGATTCGCGGATTTGCACTATCCCCGGCGATATGTGAAACAAAACTACACATACCTTTGCTTGTGAGTATTATGAGCAGCTGCTGATCCAGTAGCAGAGGAGTCGGCAGAATTGAGCATATGAGTGCCGCGACTTAGCCTCCAGATGTTAAACGCAGTCATGATGAACAGAACCCAATTTAGAACAATCATGATTGACATTGGGCCGTAAAGGTAAGCTAGCTTTGCCGCGCCTGAAAAAAGTAGACAGCATATTGTAAATAAAGTGAAATGATTACTTGTAGATTTATATTTTGGCCCTTCGAGCCGGATTTGCCTCTAATACAAATATTTGCCAAAAATCATAAACAGTTTTTACTTATAATGAAGAAATGCGCCGAAGCACGTGCAAAACCTTCGATTAATTCCAATTTCTGGAACATAATCCACAGAATTTACATTTCAAAGGATGAATAAAATTGAACTCTTTTCATTAAAATAATCACAACATAAGTACTTCCTATTTTAATACCTTGCACACTGGAGAAGTAATATCTAAGTCTCTCAAAGCGACCAAAAACTGTTCGACCAAAAACCAATATATAAAAAAAAACTTTGTTTTCTTCTTATAAAAAATACATTTTAATTTTATTGTTTCTCTGTTTTTGATTCATGACATACTATTAAATTTGTGCACTTGGGGCACATAAGGAAGTACTTAAGAGCATATTATTAACATTTATGCAATGTAAACATATAAATTAGGATTCAGGTCAATATTTACAAGGAAAATATCACTAATCAAGCAACGACAGCTGTAATCGACAACTAACGCCATTATTGCGTAGATTGCATACAAGATTCGTATGGTAAGTACCGGTAGACTTGCCTTTTGATAAAGGTCATAGTTAAAACATATATTTAACATAACATAATTATCATATAATTACGCCTCTTTTCCCGACGGGGTAGACCGAGGTGTTAAACACCCATATTTCGACTGATATACATATCTGTGTCCCCATGTAACAGGTGCCTATTGCCATGCACCAGGCACAATTAGTGGCAAGCGATTTTCACTTAAGTTTTAATTAAACTCAGTGTGGATACACATAATGTAGTAGTAGTACCTTCTATTCCAACTCGTCTGCAAATTATACACAAACAAAACAACAAACATAATCATCACACCTTTTTAGGCAGATAGGAAGAACTTAAGTTTTTTTACGCCTGTAGGCAGAGGTGTTACCCCATGTAAGAGGCGAGCCTTTTGCCATTCACCGGGCACAATGTTAGGCAAGCGTTATTCACAAGGAACTGTTGATTATGTACCTTCAATAAAACATCCTCCTCCAGGTATTCTTGGTCTGATGAAGGTCGGTGATTTCTGCACTGTGGAGCTGTCGTTGAGGAGCCCAAGCATGATGGTGAGCCCTAGGGGCACGCCCCAGGCATACAGGCAGTACATGCCGAACTTAAACCTCTCTCCTCGCCGGTTCACTTGACGAGCTTTTGCGTAGCCTCTGGAATATCAAACCAATTATAAGAAAATAAAATTTCTGCTTATATGTGAAAAACATGCTCCGCAAGAAAATCGCCATCATATTACATAAGCAGTTTACTGTGGTTACATTTGTTTAAGACATCTTTAAAATAAAGAGTAATAAATAGAGTATGTATTTCGATTTTGTGTTACACCTTAGTTAAAAAACCTGGGCCTGTAAACAAAATTCCTCTTGAAAATCGCTATCGATATCATCAGTAACTTGTCTACAAGCCATCTAGGTAAGCACGACTATTATCCCCTAAGGGTTATTCAGGGACTAGACATAAACTCCGCAAAAGCAGTCCACGCTACATCAAACAGTGGCTGCAGTGACTTTTAACTTAGTGAACATGTATTACTAACCTGAAAGTCCACCAAATATCGTAAGACATCACGTTCATCCAACAAAAGCTTGCAATCAGGAAATAGTAAATGAGGAAAGCTGGAATATACAATTTTTATTTAATAATAACGCGTACTTCTAAAATAACTTGTAAATAAAATCGTATAACATTCTTAAAAGAGAACCCATAGGTCTTTAATTTCAATTGGCACCTTCATGGGAACGCTTGCTCCATTAAAAGTAAAAAGGTATTATAAGTCATGAAGTATGATCTTAATTTACTCACTAATAGCGAGGCAGGCGGGCACTTCGAAATTTCGAGCGCCCACTTGCATGGAGAATAAAAATATGAAGGCGAACAGCAGACTGGTCACATATGCCATCAATATCAACCCTCCTAAGTTTCTCAGCTCCGGCAGAAGGGTGTACACCACAAGCACGAGAATCAGGAAGAAGCATGATATTAAAATACCTGGAAACATAGATAAGAAATGTTATGGCTGCCTTATCTAAAGAATATCGCACGAACTTATTAAATAAATAAGGAAATAAATATTACATACATTTACCCATTTTAAGCAACTAAAATGCTGCTTGTGTTATGGATACTAGATGACGGATAAATATATTTAACAGATAAATACATATAATTATCCAGAATATATTAAAAACATTTATAAACATCCAAGGCCTGTATTTATTACACAGACATCTGCCCATACCGGGGATCGAACCCAGAACCAGAAAGACTACAGACATCTCGACAACAGAGGTCGTCGATAGTAAAGTTTAGATGACTAATACATTGCATCAACATGAAATTTTACTTAGGACTGTGACAAAGTGATGAGTCAATATTTTGTTGAATTTTCAGAATTTTGTCATAGATAAAACTGATAATCAATCAGTTTCAGAAATTAGGTTAAACGCAATTGTTAGAGGTAAACAATTTCATTGAAGTACTCACCGCATTTGAATAATATTGGTATCTCATTGGCATCGTCCTGTTTATTGCTGAAAGATACCCATGCTATGATACTGTCTTTGTGGGTAAGTTCTCCTGTTTTGTTAGAAACATTGTAATCGATGCAGTATTGGCCAGGTTTGCGGAAGAGCAGTTCCTTCCCTTGTAATCGAATGGTTCCATTCTGTAATAGTACATTATGATATAAGTGCGGTAAGATGAAAATTACAGCTGAGGCGATATTGCCTGAGCCGTAGGTGAGGGCTATAAAAAGGCAGAGGCTGTAATTATCAAACCGCACGTATGTCATACGACGTTTTATAACACATTTGCGAGAAAATAAATAAAACTCAGACATTCTAAAACTAATAAAGTTCCACGAAATAAGCTGAAAACACACTTTCTGAAAAGAAATTTGCATTTCTGCTTGTTTTCCATGAGATGAAAGTTTGATACGCTTGTAAGTATCTTTTGGTCGATTTTTCGGGCAAGAGGCTTAGCGTAGCCTTATTCACTGCCTCTGAGACTTCTGGCGGTGTCAAATTAATAATTTCATCACTACTTGACGACATTTTCAAATAAAAACAAAACAGCGAAATGAAAAGCGCGCGAAATAATTTTAACTTTTTCACAAATTAGCGATCAGCACTCATCAGCGCTTTTTAAGGCAAAGGAACAAATAACAATAATATTTTTGTGCATTTTTAGCGATCCAAGGTTGTAATTAGTAGTCAAAATCAATGATATTAAAGAATTAAATGTTTATTTATTATATTTAATCTCCCAAAGGCAATTTTATTAAGAAAATGTTGACTACCCTTCTAACATAAAAACTCTTAGCTAAGATTTAAAAAAGTATCGTTCATTTTTAGACGGAACATCATAAGCTGTGCGTTTTACTTTACATTATCGCAAAAGTACGTAATGTGATAGATTATGATATTTAAATTGGTGAAATAAGAGAACCTTTACGAGCAAATGTGTTATAAAAAAGTTTTTGAAGTGGAGTTGGTGCCTTGACAAGACAATAGAATCTGCCTGATAAGTGCCACCAGCCTATCTATCTATAGGTTCAACTGGTGAGAACCGTAATACCCAGGCCCAATGCAGAATGGTAGGAAACGGCTGCAATGACAGAGACCAAGGACTGAGCTACTCGAGATCACACAGTTTTGGTCAAACAGTCAACTGGTATGCTATGGTATCAAAGTTGATTTAGGCCTTTTTGGTTTGGACTCATTAGCTACTGGGACCTTGGATCTTTTAAAAAATAAGTCTAAAAATGGTTAAGTTGTAGGTGATAAGTTTGACACGTGGAATAAAATTTTTATTTAGATTTTTTTAGTCAAACAATATGTTGGTGGAATCTTTGCGGAAAGAGAACCGTCGTAAGACTTGAGAGCGGTTTTGAGCATATTTACTGCATTAGTTATATTGACAACACTTTTACTTTATTATGTTAATATAAAACAAAAGTTTTCATGTTTTCAAGTTTTCAAAATATTTTAAAATATTTAAAATATTAGAATTGTAATGTATTTCAATGCAGAGCGGTAGCCGACTTGGATCATAATATTAGTTACATTTTTTTGCCACAACGGTTCTGTTTTCGCCCAAACTCTAGTAGTACTTAAGACGACCCAAGTTTTCAAGATGTATCTAAATCGACTTGAAGAGGAGAAACGCTCTACATGTTTGTCAAACCTATAAAAGCATATTAATAATACCTTATTTTTCAAATGTCCGTAAGAATGTTTATTGTACTTTGCCAACCGGGAAATCCTTGTAAACGAAGCAAAGTTTTCCTTTAGTATTTTAATAAGTTGTTATTAATTAAAAACGGTTATCTAATTCCTTATTGAGTTTCAACTATTTAACATTCTTTGGGATTATCAGATTTGCATTGATATATTATCGGCTTGTATGGCTGTGTTTATAAAATCCAATTTAGATTTGAATAAAACTGTTTACTGTGTACCTGGTGCAAGGCAACAGGCTCGCCAACTGTTACATGGGGAGTTGGTGAAATGTGTGTGTTAATGCCTTTGTATGTGAAATATAGAACCTCTTCCTATATCTTCAGGAAAAAGGCGCCTGTGCCCAGCAGTGGGACGTATATAGGCTGAGGACGATAATATATTATATTGAATAGTATCTACGTCTATGTATTGAGTCATAAATGTGCAGTACTCGTGATGATGTCAAAGTAAACCTGGGCGCAAACAGTCACGTAAAATATTGTTATTTTGAAATTTTTCCCGTTTCTTTCAATCGTAGTTAGAAGTACAGTCACAATCATGAATATGTATTCGCTTTTAAAAGTAAATAACTTCTATTCCAAGGAAATAAAGATGTTAATTCCTTAAAAGTGTGTCAAAATAAAAAGTAATGATTAATATTTTTTTCAGAATTGCTTTACTTAGCTACCTATGTAACAATCAGGAAAATTTAAATTTTACTTTTGAATGTTTAGACTATTCGCTTAGTATATAGATATAAGACATAAGAAATTATTTAATGTCTTCATCGTATACCTGAGTCTGAGTGACACCCACGGCTGGCCTTCTTATTGTTTGTTTGGTTAGCTTTGACTGGAATTTAAATTTTATTCCCGAATACAAACTAAAATCTTACGATAAAACTGGCCATCTTATAAAGGTTGACAAAACCAACCATAAGGTAATTTGTAATACTTGATAGTTCTGTACTCTCTTAGCAATACTCACCAATTTTAGTTAAATATTCTTATTAAGTGAAGATTGAAGATAAGTCATAGCAATCCCATTAAAAGAAGAATACAATACAAAACATTAAGAATAATAAAAACTAATCAATGTAATATTCAATTAAATTCATAATTAAAGTTGCCAAAATAAGCATTTTTCTTTCAATAGGCAATAAACAGGCGGAATATATTATACTTAGTATGAAAGCAATAAAATATTCTAAAATATTTGTAAATAACTTACCCGCATTAAAAATACTGAGTAGGTCGCAAGCTTGAACACCGTTTGGTTGAACTCGTTATCTGATAACGCTTCAGTTTCTATCGTAAAGTAGTCTTTTGCTTTTCCAATCACAGAAAACGTCTCATCGTATACAGGTAGCTGCGAGACGCTTAAATCTTGATCGTAAGGCACACATTTTTTTCTGTCCAGCACGTAATGGTTGTCCGCGCAACATTTTTGTATGCATTTGTTGTTATTGCAAATAGCGTTACACTCTTGTAGAAGAACAAAAATCGCGAACAGAAACCACCGCATCGTGGAACGCGTTGTGTTTCTGTCGAATTCCGAATCCAACTGCCCTTTGGAAATGAATAATTACACAATTGTACGTGGAATACTCGTTGGTTAATGCGGAACAGTTTTCCTTTAATTTTGTTGGGTTTTTAACTAACTATAATAATTCACCGAAGTGTTGACTTGTGTTTGGATTAGGGGGTCACAATGTCGATATGGATTAGGCCTGAAACTTCTCTCTTGCTTTAAGAAAAACAACAAATAAATAAAGATATTCTAAATTTCACCCCCCCCCCACTACCTACGGGAATAAGGCGTGATGATTTGTTATGGTGTGTTGTGTGTAAATGTTACACCTATCCAATAGCTCAAATTAAGTAAAGTAGCTTAGTGCGCTTGCGCCACAGAAACTAGATGACGGATATATAACTCAAAGCATAGCTCACGTATCTCACGAAGGGGTAGGCAGAGGTATTAACATCACATTTCGCTAGGTATGTATAAAACCAACTTTACATAAGCTATCAAATTCACTGGTACAGGCGCTGAGGATTGACCTGGTGACCTCCTGCATGAGTAGTATTGTCTGTCCCAACTCGGCCATCGACGCCTTGAGCAATTGGCAAAAGTAATTACGAAAGAAATTCGTGGTAGACCATTGGGTAAATGTCGCGGAATTCGTTGGATGTGGTTATGCGCCGGACTGACTTGTATTGAAATTTTTAAGGAATCATTGTTGGCGTATGTCCAATAGTGGGCATCTATCGGCTGGTATGGTAATGATGATCAATAACGAAAAATGTATGGTATGGGAAAATCTAGAAATTAAGTGTAGGAGAAGTGCTTCGTCTTCTTCTACAATAAATAACCTCCTGAAAGAAGTAGCTCAGGGTTGTCTTTGTATAATAACATTCTGTGTCACGATATTACATTACCTATGATTATTTTTTTAAATTTCTCTAAATTTTAATTTCTCGATTATTTATTTTATTTATTTATTTAATCTTTAATGTCCAAAATAAAAAACACTTTTGTTCATAAGGCGGACTTAACGATAATACATCGCTCTCTCCCAGTCAACCTTTGGGCCAAACAGAGATTCAGAGTGGGGGCACTAAAATCCTAACAAATATCAAATTAAAATGATTGATAATGAACTAAACAATCATAAACTACATATACTATTACTTGAGCTACATATGCTAAAATAACACACTACATATTTACCTAATTACGTATAATAATTAATACATAAACTATATTATACACTAATTATAATTATACACTACATACACTACCTATATTGATGATGTGAATGGTTATTTGTTGCTACTTCACAGAAGATACTCACGAACCTTAACTTTAAAAAGGAATTTCGTTTGAATATTCCTCATATCCAACGGGAGGTCATTCCAGAGTTTTATCGCCTTCACAGAAAACGAATCCAACATGAACCCAGTCTGGTGTTGCGGAATCATAACTTGATTATCTTTTTTATCACTTTTATTCTTGACTTTTAAATCGCCTACTAAGTTTAACATGGATTTGACTAACTAATGCCGCTTTCCACTATTTAAAAATAAGTCCGGATTTCGTCTTCATTGAAAGCGCATCCACCAAAAGTCATAGTTATTATATTCCAGAATACAAAACACAATATTTTTTTTTTTTTCCGGTTAGATTGTAGACGGATGAAATAAAGCAGATTGGAGTTAATTGGGTAAGCATTTAGCCTAACGGCGTGAGATGATATATAGTATATCCGGCGTTACGACCCTATAAAAGATTGAGTATAATTGATTTTTAATAGCCTTTATATTCCTATCATTAACTACTAAAGGCGGTTACGTCACCAGATTTTTAACCAATTTCAAGAAAGGAGGTTATATGTTTCACTGTACCTTTAATTTTTAATATTCTTAATTGGCCTTCATCTCACCTGATGGTGACAAAGGTGGAAGCGAGCTTAATCACTATTTCTCTACAACTGAGGTCTTAAAGAAGAAACATTTGAGATCTTAAGGTTTTGGTCACTTATTCATGGTCTGATAAATGTGAAAGTATTTTCAATGTTTTAACGAAAACGTCAGAACTCTATCGAGCTCTTAAAACAGCTTTGTGAGGTTATTTTTTTACATATGACAGGCAACTTAAAAATCTCCTGCTTTTTCTCTTGTTACTCCTTTTATACAGTGTTTTGATTGATTGTGAATATTGCTTGCCTCACATGGTGTCCGGTGCATGGCAAATGGTTTGCCATTTATATTAGGCGAAATGTGGATGTTGTCTACCCCTTTGGGAATAGAAGCGTGATGATAATTATGTTATGAAAGAGACTAAATGTTTTTTTTACCAAAATGTATGATATTTTTTTCTTGAATAAACAAGCAAACGCCACCACCTGATGATGCCAAAAGATTAACTATTCCACGCTCACGCACAACATGAGGTTGGCTGGAACCCCATGCTCTAGTCTTTAGAGAAAACCTTTAGCGAGCCAAGAAATCACGAAAGAGCGGTCTGAAATGAGTTTACGTTGTTTCGGTAAAATTTTATGAAATTTTACTTTTAAAAATATATGTAATTGCGACATTGCTTTGAGAATCCCCCTCGAAAATTAAATATAATGGGACCAGCAGTGGTAATACGCCATACAAAAGGTCACCAAATAATTAACCACTTGGATAAAGTAATATCATGTGGGATAGCTTGTTAAAATAATATGACTATTTGACGTGATTAAATAAATAAAATAATTAAATATCATCGAACATTCACACCTATCAACTAGTCCCATTTTAAGCAACTAATGCTGATTGTGTTACAGACACTAATTGACGGATAAAAATATTTAATAGATAAATACATATAAATATCCTGAATATATATAAATACATCCAAGACTGGAGAACAAATGCCTGACAATTCATCACTCAATCATTTGCCCCCAACAGGGATCGAACCAAGAACCTCATGAGATGGCGATGCCTTGAGACCAGCGTACAGACAACTTCACCACGAAGGTCGTCAAAAATAATAATAGGATTTTAAAGCAATCGTGTTTCAAGGAAAGCAGAAAGTGTTTGTTTATGAGATCGTCTATCTAATACTAACCGCCCGCTAATGTAATTAACTGCTCAATGCGTTTGAACTAATTTTTATACTTTTTTTATTACGGAACATAATTAACCGCTCATAAAATGTCCCTGCTGACCACATTGCGATTATTTTATTAAAACAATTACTACCGCCCTTAATAAGCGGATGTTTTTATGCAGATACTTGTTAATCAGTCAACAGCAAGAATTTAAATAACTTTTAGTAACTTTACCTAACAGTTATAAATGCTTTGAAAATATTTATTAATTATGCGGTTTTTGATAAATTATTTTTAGTCGGTTTTGTCCCTTGCTGAAGCGAGATATGCCGCTAAAATATTACGCGATATTTATTTAAATTAACTTAATAATAAGAGTCTTTTAGTATCGTGTACAAAGTGTTCCAATTTAGGTATTGTTAGGTATTGTTATCATCTGCTCCCGTATTTGTCCACTGCTGGTAGACCGTATAAGGTAGAAGAATAGCTTAGGTATATATACATACTAAAATTTCGTTTATATACTTTTAGAAATAGTTTATTCGAATATCGCTTTTCTTACACTTTGCCGAATATTATATTTTATTTATTACATTTGATGCAATGAAATCGTATAAGTCATCATATAACTTCTCATACAATTTCATGATTCAATTTACAAAAACCGTTGGTTTACCTATTTACAAAATTTTAGATATAGCACACTATGACGTGACTGATGCTGTTGTTCGAAGACTTCATAAATATGAGTATACATACATAACGATTTATGACGAATACATTATTAAAATTAACACAAGTTAAGTTGTTTCACATATAATTATTATTTATCTTAAGTCATAGTCCTTTGTACCGGTAAATGTTAGCATTGCATTTAGAATTATTATGTGTTAGGGAGATCATTATCGAGAATTTTGCATTATTTATAAGAAGTTTAGTGTTCTAGTACTCTGGTTATATAGTGTTGTTTTATCAACGAATGTGTCGTAGCCATATCTTGAAATGATCAAGTTTTTTCTGGGTTTCTACCCTCTACTATGCATTGGGCCTATTTCCAGCAATAGACAGCCTGATAATAATAATGACATTCGTCAATTAACCCAAATTAAGGAAACGTGCTCGTATTATGTGCACAATTTAATTATAGTCAATAATTAGTGACACAAGCTAAGTAATTAATGCTTAATAGCACTTACTAATGGTAAAAAATTATTTTTACTTGACATTTTTATTTTTAATCATATTTACCTATGCCCGGTTGGTCATGCAAAATTTTCTAGAAGGAATTCAGAAATTTTGCATGACCCACTCGATCTCTCTCTCATCTCGTAGGCCGCGCTAGGCCACGCCGATCGTCTCTTGTTTTTTAATTTTTCACGGGTTTAAATGACCTCGAGATGAGAGAAATGAGACGTGTAAAAGAGGTAGAATTTATTTAAAAAAAAAATTATTTATATTATTTTCACACGATATATTTTGTCTTTATTAATATATTAAGTGTGTTTTAAATAAAAATAATGCAACGTTACACGTCACATGGCAATATGCTGGCCCACAGACGTTATTTCAGACTTGCCCCCTGTTACAATCATATAAATGATGCATATATTGGGTCCTTACCTATGAAATTGGTGTTTTTATTCTGTCTGTAACTATTAAGATTCAGAGTATTCCTAAAAAATAATTACCTCGTCTAAAAATAGACTATATTTTTGAGCTCCTTTGATGTGTTTTGATAATTTGTTGTAAGTTTAATTGTGTTAAAATTGGACACGGAGACAACTCTTTTTAAGTGCCTCCCGAATACATTTGCATTCATTTAAAAACGAGAAATAATTTTTATGAAGTGTGATATTACACATATTACTAAAGCTTGTCTTATGAGACATGCCAAATATTATTATCTCTGGATTTGTCGTTGTGAAGAAAACTGATAAAATGTTAGTATGGAAAATGCAGAATTCCCCAAAATCTCCATACAAAACACCAATTTCATAGGTAAGGACCTAATATTATCATTACACCTTATGTGTAATGATAATATAACTTTTAAGCCAAACAATTATTTATTTCACCTGTTACTTGTATTATTTCTTCTTTATTGAAAATTAAAGCAATAAAACAAACCTTTGAGATGAAAATAACAGAATACCTTATTAAAGAATAAGGAGCTAGAGTTAAACAAATCTTTTTTTATTTTAATATTGTCTGTTACTAAGAACTGCAGTGCAACAACACATAAATCTTACCCAATCCTACTTAACCGCTTGTTTCCCTAACTTTTACATTGGCTGATTGCAAAAAACAAGCGATGCCATTTAAAAAAAACGCATAAATCATGCATAAATCTGTCAACAAAATGCGACAGTGAAATTCTATGATAAATGAAAAATTTGCTATAAGACCGAGTTATTACAGGTTAATCGGTAGAGTATCCACTCCGAGACGAAGTAAAATGGAAGTTTGTTTAAAGATAATGGCGTCCTTAACTCAAATATTAAGTAATAACATTAATTTCTTTCTGATATATTACGCGCTATCAGTCTGTACTATATCAAAGTGAAATAATGCAGCACGCGTCAATTTTAATAGGTTCTCATATCAAAAAAAATAATAGCGTTTGGCTAAAAATAATAGCTTTATACAGATTGCCCAGTTTCTACTACAGTGACCTCTTTGATCTTAACGACACAAGTTCTATAAACAATATTGTATTATCAGCGGAACACCATCCGTTTTTTGTTTTGTTTGTTTATTACAGCGGCGGAAGCAAGTTTTGTTTGTTCCTTAGAAAAGGTAGAAGAAATCCGTCGTTGATAAAGATCTCGGAAAGTACAGAGTACAGATGAAGTATGGCCGATAATCAGACCGTTTTTAAATTGTTAGCAATAAATTGGGGAATAAACTTAAAAACCTTTTAGAACTCTTTCCCAATTCACGTGTTTAAAACAATTTTATTATGTTTTTATTGTAGTTTTTTTATTATTTAAACCGATCTTCCTATGCGCGTGCATGATTGCGCGCACGCCGTTTTAGCGAAAGATATAAGGTCCTTACTTATGAAATTGGTGTTTTGTATGGAGATTTTGGGGATGTCTGCATTTTACATACTAACATTTTTTCAGTTTTCACAACGACAAATCCAAAGATAATAATTTTTGGCATCTATCATAAGACAAGCTTTAGTAATATGTGTAATATCACACTTCATAAAAATTATTTATCGTTTTTAAGTGAATGCAAATAAAATGATGTATTCGGGAGGTACTTAAAAAGAGTTGTCTCCGTGTCCAATTTTAACACAATTAAACTTACAACAAATTATCAAAACAAATTAAAAGTGCTCAAAAATATAGTCTATTTTTAGACTTGGTAATTATATTTTAGGAATACTCTGAATCTTAATAGTTACAGACAAAATACTAAGACAGAATAAAAACACCAATTTCATAGGTAAGGCCCCAATATAACTCAGTGCATTTACTTTAGTACCCACCAAGGTTACGGTGACCACTTAAATCTGAAACTAATATATTTTTTTTATAACACAAGTCTGGATTTATTTTTGCACTAAACGACTTTTACATTATGGAATGCTCTGAGTGACAGAAATGTTGTGTGAGGACGATTTCAATCAATCATAGCCACCCACGTTTTAGCTTTTGCTATCTCAAAGATGATTCGTTCAATTTTTTTACAACTCAAGAGCTTATATTTTGTGTTCCCGCACATCAATAACAGTCACGATCTTGTTAGTACTAATAGTTTTAACTTTTATTTCGTGAACGTGTTGAACAATTTACAGTGTTAGGATTACAGAATGTCAAACGTCCTCACAAAGGTGTTTGCATCAAGAATTTTGTACTCTATATGGATGCCAAACTCCCATACAATAGCATGAGGCAATGTTCTGTCTCGATCAGTAGGTGTTCCCTCTCATTCTATTACTATTTATGAATGAAGGCTATCCGTGGGATATCCTCTTCCTGTCTTTCTATCCATAGTTTCTATCTTACCTGTCATATTTACGCCATTTTGACACCTAGACTGAAAATTGTTACAAATTTTTGTAATTCAATATTTTAAATAAAAAATTATAAAACTGGTGATGACGTGCGTTGTTTTATGTTGTGTATTTGAAATGATATCACATTTCACAGGTGAGTCAAAAATCACATATTAAATGAGAGTATTTGTGTGAAAAATTTGTGTGCATTTTTGTGTGACGTCATTAGTAGTAATAGAAAGCTTTACTACGAAATTACAAACTAATTCATTAAAGTGATAGAATGAGGGGGAACACCTACTGATCGAGATAGAACATTGCCTCATGCTATTGTATGGGAGTTTGGCGTCCATCATACAGTACAAAATTCTTGGTTTGCATGCTATCGTCTTCCTACAAAATATAGAGGTTTTATACTACTAGATGACAAACAAGCATAATCTGTGGACGCAACAACAACAACATTCGCGCTTCGCCAACCCTTTACAAAACTTTTTCACGCATCATCTCGTTAAAATATTCAGGACTTCACAGATGACAGCGGTATCATTCTCATATAGTAGCCAGTTGATGGAGCTATTGTAATTGTAACGTAATATAACCTACATAGGAGACATTACGTTAATTTTATGGCTGAAATCTGGCTGAAATAGATTAGGCTTTGTCAAGTAAAATGCATAAACAAAAGCTCATCTATTAGAGTCCGACTTGTCACCCTGCCACCCTTTCCCCTACTTACCATTACTCAAAAAATCGCGTCAGTCAATCGTGGGCAAACACATTCAAACAAACAGGTCGAACGTGGCCCAACTGGGAGCATACTTTTGTGGGATAAAAGCTAATTCAAATACCAACGTCAAAAGAAATCATCATAGCGTATTTCCCATTGACATTAGAGGCTCGCTTTACTCAGGACACGTCTAGAAACATTTCTTAGTCATTGTTACTCTGAGTTCGAGGACAATAACGTGTAGGTTAATATCATAAGTAATATAAATCAATATAACTAGTTTGCACATTTATTTAAACAAAATAGGGCTATATACATAGATAGTATGAGTACCTATATGTCGTAAGAAATATACATTTGAGGAATATAAAGATTCCATTATTTTTATTATATTTATTTAAGTCCATTATAAACCATTTACAACCATTTGGTTTACATTATTATTAGTTGTTATAAAATATCTACATCTATTAAATATATTAATCCGTCATCTAGTATCCGTAACACAAGCAGCATTAGTTGCTTAAAATGGGGTTAGTTGATAGGTGTGCATGTCTGAAGATATTTATTTTATTTTTTATTTATACAATAAATGCCATAACACCGAAACTCCCATAACAAGCTTTTCGAAGCAAACACTAAAAGAGAAAGAATGAAATGAGTAAGTTTTAATACGTATATTATTATCTTGCAATCTTATTTTACGAATTAACATTTGATTTAACGGTATGGTCTTTTACCATCATGGTGACCATGCACGTTGGAATTACGTCCACATAATACCGCATTTTTTTAAAATGGGTTTCGGAATAAAGAAAAAACTGAGTTTGGTGTTCATAGAGTATAGAACTTTACTTGCCTAATGATTCCCTATCGCCCTAGCATGACCAACAAAATTGGGTATACGAGATTTTATTTACGATAATAATTACAATCAATGATTATTTTTGATGTCTTTGTTATTGACAGCTGTTTATTTATTCAATGTTTTTCTGAAAAAATATATTATTATTTACATAGTATTTTTTTGTTTTAATCAATTGTTTTAAGTTTTAACCAGTCGTAATGGATCAGAATGTTGGGCAACGAAAGCGATGAATGAAATAAAACTGCACTCAGCAGAGATGCGATTGCTGCGATGGATGTGTGGAGTCAAAAGCATGGACAAGATCAGGAATGAGAAGGTATTTATTGTTTTAAGAAATGTATCACTCAGAGGTGAATAAGTAAGTGAATTAAAGTAAGTAATTTTTAGACGTCTTTTTTGAAAGGGGTCCAGAGAGGTTTCAATGCAGTGACTTTGCACTGATGCAATTGCAATTATTTTGTTTTAAAAGCACAAATTAATGTATCAAGAAGTTCATTGTAGAAAAAGATAAAGGCAGTGTTTTGTGATAAGATAGCCAAAGCTCTTCGAAGTATCGTTATGTCAACAGGCTTCGATGAATCTGTCTCGTTTTAATTTTTGCCAACAAAAAGAGACGGGCCCTTTTTGTTGGCATTACTGATATCGTTATTACCTTGCAAATAATGTGGAGATTACCGTGTTTTACTTTGCACGAATAGGAAAGTGATGAAATATCCTGTTTTTTGTTGGATGTTACCAGTTACGAATACTTAATAGCAATTCAAGAAGTCGGTTTTTCCAAGAGACGCGACGCGGCGTGGGTTAAACATATAAGAGTAATATATGGTCAATGGAGGACATTTTTTATGTATAAAGGGGGCAAGCAGGCAGACGGCTCACCTGATGGGAAGTGATCACCGCTACCCATAGACATCTATAACAGCGGAAGAGCTGCAAATGCGTTGCCGATCCTTAAGGAGCGAATACGCTATCTTTTTAAATTGTTGAAGGTCGTATTGGTTTATAATTACTTCTGGTGACAGTTCATTCCACTGCTTGGATGTCTAAAGTCAAAGAAGCAGTAACCTTAGGCCAAAAAACAACATGTTCCTCACCAGCCTATACATGTACGTCCTACTGCGTCAGTAACACCGAGGCCAATGGCCTAACGATCTACGAAGCACGGAGGAACACCAGATTACAATTATGATCCCCCCTACCTACATGGTGATCGTTTTTTGTTTTAAATATAAAACAAAACGTGCGAGCCACGATGCCACTGACCTCTTCGAAATAACATATGATATGTTAAAATTGCATATTCACAACAGACAGCAATTTTATGGGTATAACTTTTGTGTATATTTAGTATACAAGCGGCATTAACTGCTTGATTTGCGCTGGTTGGTAGGTGTGAATCATTGTGCGAGTAGACCGGCGAAAACAATAGCAACTTTTTGTGTGCTTCTTTAACGACTTTTCAATCTATGGCGAATTATGTAAAACTTACTTTGAGACAGTATAAAGATAATAGGTACTTAGCTACGTGCACCAACAAGTACATCCAAACACAATCATATAAAAAACTTCTAAATATTAACCTCACATAACCGAAACACTACGACAAAAAAAAACAGTCACTCACAATTGTATAACCGGCACTAAGTATATTTTCAAGCACATTTTTTAACACAACTTCCTTGTTTATGAGGCATATTTTATTATTTAATAGATTATGACCGATTTCCTCAATTGACGTGCGCGCGAGGCGATGCCTTTGCGAATACTCGTAGAACTTTATCTTATAAAGAATATAGGTAACTCCTAAACATGTTTTATTTAATCGCCGATAGTGTTTGTTGAATTACTCATACTAATATCCACTTATTGATAATGCTAAGTGTGTTATCGAGAAACTGAATGAGTTTTGAACATTGAAGTTTGTTTATATGCCAGTGCAGCTTAAAATTCAATAACTTTTTAAAATATTTTAAAGGCATAATTGGCGTTTTTATATCATAGTGGAATCGTGTGGTTGCGGCTCATTAAAATAATACTACCAACCCATCTCTTCCCTTGGGTGTCGTAAAAGGCGACTAATGGCCACAGAACTGCACAACCATCCAATAGCTTATCGCGGCGACGGGCTCACTGCCTGTCATGCTGAGTGCAGTCTCTGCTTGGCGAAGCGCAGACTATGGCAGTGGACCGCTTTTGCGGTGCTTTTGCCTAGCCTCTGACAAACCCTTATTGGATAATAGTCGTGATTATAATATGTATGTATGTATGTTATTCTATAGGTACTTACTCCAGTTTAATGAAATGAAAAATAACTTTATAAAATATTTGCAGAATTCTTAATTGGATAAAATCTTTATGTCCAGCTTACTTTTAGACTTCCTCTGATATACTGATTAATTTTTAATCCTGTCCATTGTAATGACTCCACAGACCACACCCTCAATACGTCCATCTCAATTTTAGCTGTGTGTTCACCCAAAATTCATATTCATACGTTATAATCACGGAATAGATAAAGAACCTTCATTATCTGTTCCGTGGTTATAATTTTACGTATGTTAAAATAAGGTGGAGGGTTTGAAATAGGTAGATATAGGTCTGACCTAGTTCAAATTGTAAATTAATACTGTTGTTGTTTTGTTATTTTTTGTTATGTGTATTGTGTGATTATGGTGTGATAATAAATTGCTATTGTTATTATACGAGCGGACAGGTAACGACAGTGTTATACTCGTAGATAATATATAAATACCGTTTAGCCCTTTTTTCTCCAACCAAATTTTGAATAGGTGCAATTCAGTTAAACACATGAGGAGTATGGGCCGTACCACCACCACGCTGGCCCGCGGGTTGGTAGGTAGAAACGGTCGCAATAGCGACCGAGGCCAACGGCTGAACGTGCCTTTCGAAGCACGGAGGAGTTCGAGAGTACAAAGTTTTGTCACCCATCCACGGCCTGGCAGGCGAAGGTGCTTTGTTTTCGATCGAAAGCTAAAGCGTACTAACCACTACGCCATCGAGCTCCTCTCGGTTACAGTGTGCCCATACTCCTCATGTGTTTCTCCACGAAGAAGGCCTGTGCCCAGCAGTGGGACGTATATAGGCTGAGGACCCGAGTTCGGTTTGATAACGGGGATGCCCTATTTAAGTACGTCAATTATCTAAAATTTACGTTTAAGTATTGTCTCACCTCAGTTCGTAAAGTAAACATTGCGTACGTACTCACCATAACCTGTTACTCATATACTAATTACTCACTACAGGATAAATAGATGTAAATTAAAGTAAGATTATACGTTTTTAATTATTAGTATAATATTCATGCAGCTGACCAGTACTGTAATGTTGTACCGTGTATGTTGTTGTTGTACCGTGTAATGTTTAAATACACATAGGAAGAAACATTGCCTGGTTCTCAAAATTGGTAACAGGTTAACCTATTTGGCTAACCTGTTACCAAAACTGTAAAATTGTGTACATTCGTGATGATCTGATCTGATTTCTACATTGTTGCGAAACCTCTGTGGTCAATGTATTATTTATAATAAATTGCAAAAAAAAAAATTAAATAGTTATGGTTTTTAGTTAAGGTTCACTTTGAGTGAATTCTGCAATAAATATCCATACTAATATTATAAATGCCAAAGTAACTCTGTATGTCTCGCTTTCACGTCAAAACTACTGAACTAATTTAGCCTGAGAAAGGACTTTGGCTACCTTTTATCCCGATATTCCCATGGGAACGGGTGCCATGAGTAAATGTTAATAAAAATTAAATAACACCTCCCAGAAAAATGCAGGACAATATTATACAACTATAAACTTTGCTTCAAAATTTTATTTTCAATTCCACGAATTGAGGCTACTGTTCCAATTTGAAAAAATATTTCAGTGTTGAATAGCCTATTTATTAAGGAAGTTTATAGGCTCCATACCATCACACTATCTCAAAGTAACTATTTTACGCGGATGAAGTCGCTGGCTGAAAAGCTAGTTCTTTTATAACGTTATCAACTTATTATCAAGATCACCAACAGTATAGGCGGACGTGTAAGTGGCTATATTTGTGGCTATATTCTTTAAAATTGATTGAAGGCTCAATGTAACATAAGGCGAGTCGGTTGCTATCTACCGGGTTGAAATAAATGATGAAATTCAAAGCTTAAATAAGGACAAGTAAACAACTGAACAAACATATAATAGCCGTCTAATAATCTTGAGACGAAATATAACATTCGTAAATATTTTATAATAAACTCTCCCACATTTTTAATTATATTCTCTTAACCTCTGCATTGTCTCAGGAAGCGATAAAGGTTTATAAAGAACTTAATGGATTTTATCAATTAATTTTTTATTTGTGTTGTATATTTTTCCCTGTTGCATTGCTTTAATATAATTATAAGGATAATAATATTTTAAAACAACCATTAACGATGGATGTTCCACCGTGAAATTAAGGGTAATATAGTAATTACTCCACTAGTTAAATAAATAAAGCAAATAGTGTGACATTCTATGAAGATTAAGGCCTTCTATTACACCAGAGTCTACAATGACTGCATTGATGTATATAACACTAGATCTGTAATAACCGTGTTAAAGCGTAGCCACTCGGCATATGGCCACGGCCATATACGAGGCTTATGTCTGTTAGTGCTCTGTGAGACGTCAACCAAGTGAAGCGGGACGAAAAAAAATTAATTATGGGTAAATGTGCAGTCAAATAGTGCGAATCCAGGTCCCAAAACACAATAAAACCACGGGTTTTACTTTCCAAACATGAGTTTGCTTTTTTATGCTTACATTTACGTAAAAACGAATTAAATTGTAAAATGTTTAAAAATTGTTTCAGTGCTGCCATTAAAAACTCATTTTTTGTTTCCCATATTTATGGGAGAATGTTGTAATTTATGGAATCAGTGATTTTATGTAGGTTTCTTAATAGTAACAATGTTGCACATTGCCTAAAAATGCAGCAAGCCGGGATAGGTGTATTAAAAATATCAGATTGCTGCGGAAGGAGACAGACTGGCTTCCAACAAAATCGACAATCATTATGTTTTTATGAAGCACTTTCCTGATGAAGACAAAATATGCCGCAAAAGTGGTCGTGTTTATCTGTCTCATGAGGCAATTACAATCGTTATTGTAAGTGATGCTTTTATCTATACATAACTCAGAGTAAACAGAACTGGAGTAGCCATTAGTCAATTTCTCAAACATTTTTTTCTGCCATTTCTTGCGGGGGGTGAGGTTACCACTACACTCAAATGGCTTTGAGTGTAGTGTGCACAACGCACAACGTTTTTACAAATGCACACATGCATAATTCGTCACACAAATTTAAATTTCACGCACACACACGCTTAAAATAGTCACGTGGGGTGTGCGTTTTGACAACGTCACAGCCGCACTCCCCACGAGACTAGCGCTCGAAATTTGAAATCGTAGAATTCTAAAACAAGAAATAATGAAGTAAATAATCATGAAATCTTAAAAATTATAATTACAAATAAAAGGTGACACCATCTTTTAGCATACTCGATGTTTTCTATTTATTTTTACAACAAAAAACAGCACAGGCAGGCATTTTTGCCGCAACGTTTACAATGTTATGGCTGTCAAAATGGCGGCTCAACTAGTTTTATTAAACGTGCAAGCATGCGATGCTTGTGCATATGGCAGAGGGGAATGTTATACAAAGGCTACTCCAGTTCTGTTTACTCTGAGATACATAACAAAGGTAAAGTTTGCGATCTTACGAGTTTATGACGTTGCAGGGAATAATCTCTGGATCTACCGATTCGATTTTTAAAATTATTTTACAAAGAGAAAACTAGGTTATCTGTTCATATTATCAGCACTTTTGAATTCTTATTTTTACATTTTACAGTACATCAAGTTATTAAAGTATATTACGACGTATTTACTCGTATGGTCGCCGATGCATGGCAACAGACTCGCCACCTGTAATTTTGCATAATAAATAATATGAATACGAAAATCTCTTTTTTTTATTACCATGCATTAGTAACATTTATTTTTGCTAAATGAATTATTTATAAAAATCGACACGTCTTACACTCACGACACTTTTTTCTAATATTATTTACTTCATTTTTAAATAAGTATTTTGGAGAGCAATTCCAGACCATAATACCTTATTACCAAAACATGATATCTTTAAGCTTGATTAAATACATCCAATAAGAAATAAAAAACATTAATATAATTATTTAAAAATAATACATATTATTAAAAAATAGAAATGGGGTAAAATTTCACGAGCAGGGAACACTTCCACCATTGTACTTTGACATTGCGATATGTCTTATCCAGTCTAATCTGAGCGAGACGGTACAGTAACTGCGCTGAAGCTTTTGCGACTTGCGTAAGTGGGATAGATATATGTTTATCTTTCATTGTTTAGTGGTTTCAAAGCTACGTCGTTGAGTTTCGGAAACGGCTACGCTTTTTTTGACGCAATTTAATGCAGTTTGCAAATCTAGTGTTATATACATCAATGAATGACTGTGTTAGAATACATTATTACAAAGAATTTAACTGCCTCTCTGGTCTTGTGGTTCTCACCACCGGGTGTTGATCGGGAGATCCGGGGTTCGATTTCCCATGGGGACAGAAGTTTTTCTGCTTGGTTTGGTTGGTGGTAGGGCTTCTAAGTCCGCCTGGCTAGCTACCTCCGTCTTTCCTAAATTTGTTGCCATAATAACAATGTTATAAGCAATTGTTATGTTATGGTAATCAGAGGTAAGATAGCCAGTTTCTCAGTTGTTGAGGATTTACAGGTAAAGCTAGCTTCCACCTTCGGCCTTATCGTCACTATCATCATGTGAGATGAAGGCCAAGAGCTTACCTGTCACATGTAAAAAAAAAAGAATAACATGCGCATCCGAAAAAAAAAATTAAATGTATGAGCCTGTGCCCACGCGTCGTAGCTCGGCCGTGATGCACTCAGATGACTCCAAACTAGTGATGTGCAAGGCTCGAGGTTTCCGAGTCGTTTTGTCTAGCGCTCGATGTCGGTTTACAGGACTCGCCTCGTTTGTCTGAGGCTCGACGACTTGGGAGTCTCTTAAAGCTCGAGTCAAATGCCTTGAGACTTCAAAAGAGTTCGAGCCTTCGCAATACCTTGAGCTTTAAATAGGACTCAGGTCTTCAAAAGTCTCTGCCAATCCGCCTCGAGGTTTCAGAAGTAGAACTCGACGTTTTCTTCGCTTTAACATTATTAAAATGTAAAAAAAAACAAAACAAGATCAAAAAGTAATTAATTTTATTTACATTGTTAGTCATACTTTGTGGTCATACTAAATACTAAAACGACTTGTCTATACTTAATTATTTCTATAATATACATTAAACTAAGTCATCAGTTCTATAATTATTATCTTGCTTATTTGTCATTGTTAGTACTAATTTGGTAGTTAATTAAATTGGCATTTTTATTAAATTTAACTTTACTTGTACCGATTAAAAAAAAATTAAAACACACTTTATACAATTTACAAAGTGTAACAAAATAACCCGTAGTAATATAATAAGTCGTTATGACTAAAAATTGATAACTGTATTAAGCTGTAGTGAAAGAGAACTATAGTTGGTTTTAGACAGAAGGTCAATTTCTATGCGATGGTCAGCAGTGAGAATCCTGGATTGTGGTATCGTCTTTCTAAGAGAGAGTGGAATCGGAGCAAGAGCAACGACCTGATGCGGACCCGATCCGAATAAGGAGAGGTGGCCGGAGGTGGAGGTGCTGTGCTAACATTCAGCCACAATAATCAGGGTACAGGTGAAGAAGTGGGGTTCCATAACTTGCACCACACGTCCTTGCGCTGGGAAAATAAAACCGCAAGTATTCCCCTCCTCTAGCTGGCCTGAAACAGGGCAACAGTCGCCCAGCGTGCAGCGAGGGCGGGAGGTGGTGTGTGAGCTCCCCATACCGCACTCGAACAGGCAATTAAGCGGAACCGTAGGCTTTTAGTGCGTATGCGCCCGCGTCTCGGGAAGACTCCCACATAATGGGTTATGAGGCCTTGGTTTGGCCTTAGGCCAGCCCTACCAAGGCCTGGGTACCAATAAAGGTTCTCCAACCCACCTATTACCTTAATACTTATTCTATTTCCTTTTTTTACTTAATAGGAAAAATGAAATATTTTCAGGTTTACAGGGATACTGGTGATAGGTACTAAATATTGTAAATAGACTCTTTACGGGATTTTTGGTCACACCATGTTTAATTACCTACGTCAAAGGAGTTTACCTTAGAATTAAGTATTTCATCATGAGTATTTTTTCACTGGCAAAGGGAATAACTATAAAAACATACAATTTTACGACTAGATTAACATTAGATTCTAAATTTACTTGAGTTACATAAACAAAGTAGCAAGGCTTTATCAACTTGCTAATATGTAACAATAATTATAACTAACTACGTAATTTACATTAACAATTGTAAAAAAATTGTCTTCCAATGATTTACAAAACTGACGCGGGGGTGTAGTACCGATTACAGAAAACGTTGGGGGACGCCTTTGTTCAGCAGTGGACTTCTGCCCTCTTAAGATAAACACCAAATTATGATATATATATCGGGTTTTTATCACGTTCAACTGTCAAAGTGTACTAAGAAAATCGACAATAGTGTGTGAAAAAAGTGTTAAATATCATATCGAGCCAGCCATACTTATAGTACGTCTCAATGCAAGTTGCCGAAAAGGTAAACAAAAAAGCCGACTTACCGAATTTGTTATTCAATAATCACACTTTTTACACGGACATTGGCACGTAGATATATTTAACGGTAACAATCGTTGTCCGTTTGTATTGATTTCAATTACCTACAGTCATCACAAAACATTTTAGAGATGAAACATTACCTTCGTTTTGTTTACCTTTTTGGCAACTTGGATTGAGACGTACTATAGGTAAGCTGTTGAAATGAAAAGTGTCAGATGCGAATAGATGTGCATGCGGCAGTTGTGTTAGTTAATATTAGGTCCTTACCTATGAAATTGGTGTTTTGTATGGAGATTTTGGGGAATTCTGCATTTTCCATACTAATTTTTTTCAGTTTTCTTCACAACGACAAATCCAAATAATAATATTTGGCATCTATCATTAGACAAGCTTTAGTAATATGTGTAATATCACACTTTATAAAAAAAAATTTTCGTTTTTAAGTGAATGCAAATAAAATTATGTATTCGGGAGGCACTTAAAAAGAGTTGTCTCCGTGTCCAATTTTAACACAATTAAACTTACAACAAATTATCAAAACAAATCAAAAGAGCTCTAAAATATAGTCTTTTTTTAGACGAGGTAATTATTTTTTAGGAATACTCTGAATCTTAATAGTTATAGACAAAATACTAAGAGAGAAAAAAACACCAATTTCATAGGTAAGGACCCAATAACAGTAATAGTGATACGAAATATCGATGACGTTGAAATTGAAACTTACAGAACAATAAATGGCTTAATTATGAAAGTGTTTTTACGTCTACCATAAAGTTAAACAAAAATTTGGGTAATGCAGTTAACTGAATTATTTTTATGCTAATAAGCATTGGGAATGTCTCTGCCATTAGCTAAAATGAACTTGTACGCCTCAGGGGGGAAGTTTGGGCTACCACCCTTTTAGGGGGAACTACTAAGTCATTGAAATGTGAAAAAATACATGGAATAAACAACGTAAAATTAAAAATATCGTTATAATTATATAGTTGTTCTTAATAATGTGGGATCAGTTAAAGTCTAATATATAAATATAAATATCTTCAGATACTCACATCCATTAAATAGCCCCATTTTGAGCAACGAATGCTGCTTGTGTTACGGATACCAAATGACGGATAAATATATTTATTTGACGGATAAATACATATAAATATTTAGAAAATATACAATACATATATAATCATCCAAGACTGGTGAACAAATACTTGTATTGGGTCCTTACCTATGAAATTGGTGTTTTTATTCTGTCTTAGCAATTGGTCCGTAACTATTAAGTTTCAGAACATTCTTATAAAATAATTGCCTCTTCTAAAAATAGACCATATATTTGAGCTCGTATTATTTAATTTGATAATTTTTTGGAAGTTTAATTGTGTTAAAATTAGACGCAAAGACTATTATTTTTAACTGCCTCCCGAATACATCATTTGATTTGCATTAACATAAAAACGATGAATAATTTTTATCAAGCGTGTTCACACACATATTGCTAAAGCAATATGTGTGTGATTTGTCTCTGGATTTGTCGTTGTGAAGAAAACTGATAAAATGTTAGTATGTAAAATGCAGACATCCCCAAAATCTCCATACAAAACACCAACTTCATAGGTAAGGACCTAATATTCATCACACAAACATTGGCACCCACAGGCGATCAGACCCAGAAACTCTAGAGATGGCGACGCCTTTAGACCGGTGCGTACAGACCACCTCCATAGCAGTGGCGACCTGATATGTGATTTTGGTTATTTCCCCTCATACCTATGTATGTAATATCTTGTTTCTCCTTCTCTCATATGTGTAAAACATTTTGGTGTAGATTTTATAATAACAGCCTAAAAAAACCAAGCTATCTTCTCCTCCATCTAACCCACCCACCCTGTTGAATGTTGGTAGCTAGTTGAATATTTTCACATGAGGGTTGATGAATATCTGCAGAGGCCGAGTCTCCTGCGTCCTGCGTGACGTGCGAAAAGTCAGTGATGCTGTTGAACTGTGAGTACCTATGATTGTAGGTAGTTTTGTATTTTCACGTGGGTCCATGAGGGTTGATGCATATCTGCAGCGGCAATGTCTTTTGCGTGACGTGCGGGTAGTCAATGGTGCTGTTGAGCTGTAATATTTGTGGGTTGTTTTGTATTTTAACACGAATCCGTTAGGGTCGATGCATATTTGCAGCGGCTGCGTCTCGTGCGTGACGTGCGAGCAGTCCGTGATGTTTGTGGGTAGTTTTGTATCTTCACACGGGCCCATGAGGGTTAATGCATATCTGCAGCGGTTGCGTCTCGTGCGCTACTTGCGAGGACTCAGTTGTGCTGTTGGACCGGCTGCTGACGCTGGACCTACTCTTGAACGAGAAGGTACCTTTCGATTGACGACGTGCTCTGTACCTGAAAGAATAAGAAGTCATGATTTAAAGGCATAAAAAATTTTGTTGTCGAAGGTTATCAAAATAGGAATAAATAGGAATAGGAAGAATATCAAAAAGAATTGTAATTGTGTTTTAGAATTTGTTGGGTAGTAATACAAAATCTGTTTGGCCATTGTTATACAGATCAAAGACACAAACCCTTACTATTTCTTCTGACATTCAAATATTTGTATAGCAAATTGATTTAATTAAAAAGTTTATTTGCCAGTTGGCGACAAAAAGGTCTAATAGACATGCTCGCATACATTTCTAAACAAAGATTACCACGCCCTTTGTACTGTCTTTGTAATTTTTCGTTTCGTTGCTAAGTTTTTCTGTGTACAATGAACTGTTAAATTAATAAGATTTTTTGCCTAAAACGGCCATAATACGCTCCAGGTGGACAGAAACCTTTATGGTCTCTAACAAACTAGATTGTAAAGAACTGAAAATGGTTACTGCAACTTATTAGTCCCGTGTTGGTCCGGGACACAAGAAGAATGTACCAACTGCTTTTCTTGCCTAGCACGTCGTAAAAGGTGACTAAGGGCGTTTTGGGTACTGGGTCTGTGATTGTGTAGGCGATGAGCTAGCCACTTGTTACTACTCTTTCACGATTTTTTCATCTGACCAACCCTATTTTTGTATGGCTAAATGTGGTCTTAAGAAACACAGTTACCCCTTCGGGGAGTACAGGCGTGATTGTATGTATGTATTAATTAAAAATATATATACTGACCTCTTCAACAGCTTCTTAAATATTTTTTTCTTGCAGACGAAAATGAGGAAAATAGCCACTCCGATGAACAAGTTGTAGCCGTCTGAGATGTACCAGATGTTTAGGTCTGGCTTGAAGGAACTGACAACTTCTAGGATCCAGTTTAGGCCCATCAAGATGGAGAGCTTCAGATACACCAGCAATCTGTGATAAGGAATTGAATAGTGAATGTGAGAATATTAAATTCACAAAATCGTTTTAATCGCCAGAACTTTACAGAAGATCTCAATACATGATGAAGTAGGTACTTTATACATCTAATATTGTTGTTACTAGTACATTTTATGCTAGTTCATTATAGAAAGGTCTTGACATCAGAAGATACTGGAAATAAACTTTTCATCCTTCCCTCATTTTGTAAATGCATGTTGTTCTAAAAAGCAGCATTTAGTTGCTTAAAATGGGACTAGTTGATAGGTGTGAGTGTCTGGGGATATTTATTTTTATTTTTGTTCTAAAAATGTCATAACTACTGCACTAGAGACGAGCGAAGATTGCCATTTTTTAAAATAAAAATCACACAGTTAGGGTGCCTTTCCACCAGAGCTATGCTATGCTGTGTGCGAGAAAAATAAGACCAATAAGGTAGTAAAAGAAGTACTTCTTCTCACGTGACTCGCAAAATGGTGCCATCCTGTTGGTTAATTTTTCTCCTGCGTGCGAGATAGCATAGCTATGGTGGAAAAGCACCCTTTTCCCCTTGGTGGGCACCGCAAACACCGGTGTCCGCTAACAATAGATATGTCTATTGTGTATCATTTTGGGCCCGTTGTCTAGCTAATTGAGTTTATAGGCGTAAAGAGCGGCAGGGTTTGACATCATTACCAATAGGTGGCTTTTCATGCTTTTTTCAATGGATCTCAAGTTATATATTGACAGAATACAAACGTGTGTAGATCTTTATGGTATTTCAATTTGGCTTCAGTTCAAAAACCAACTTATTTATGTATACATCCGATACCAACTTATTTGTACAGTAGGTATTAGTACTGAAGACATAAATACGTTGTTTAGTTTAATTGTGGTAACTTTCGTAGGTTACACCATCCAAAATGATTGATATATCAATGTCTATAGATTATATTAATAAGAACTTAAAGCAATCACAAAACAATTCATCTTCTTATTTCTTTGTCGCACTATTTACGAATGGCTACCAGGTCATTGTTTCCTCCTTTCTACAAAGGGTCCTCCAAAAGCGCCGTGACACAAAAGCGTCAATAAGAATAGGATACCTGTGTCTGTGCGTGCGATGAGCCGCCGGAGTCCCAGCGGCTGCGGAGTCCAGGACCGACGTGCCTCGGCTGAGCCTCCAGATGTTGAACGCAGTCATTAAGAAGAAGAGCCAGTTTAGCACAATCATTATAAGCATCGGTACATACAGGTACAATAGTTTTTCACCACCTGAAACATGAAAAATAAAATACTATTTAGGGCGAATTCGATCAAATTCCGGGGAGGGGGCGGGGAATGCTTAAATTTAATTTGTCGAATCCGCTCTAATGGCGGAGACCTGCGTAGACGACCGATTTTTGGCTGTGTACACATCTGAAAGCTAAAACATTTTTGGTATTACTACACCAGTGTCGCTCATCGAAGTTTGGTCGAATTCGGTTTTAATGGGATTGCCAACGATGATCTGTGCGCATGACTTCAATCTGAGCAATAGCTCTGAGCAAGTTTTTTCAGAAAATGGCCCAAATAGCTGAGTGGGTTCATTCCACTATGCGATCCGTGACCTCATCCATGAAGTTTAAATATTTAAGAATAATAACATTGTAGATAAAAGATCTACATTATCTCAAGTAGAAAAAAAACCACACAAATTTAGCTTACACACTACTGAGTTTAAACTTAGGGGAGACCTAGGTCAAGCAGTGGAGGTCTCTAGACTGATGCATAGATGGATATCAGCCACTCACCCCAACTTCACACAGGTACAATTATTATTATTCTACGTGTTATAAAACTCCTTTTAAATCACTCTACCTATTAAAAAAACTGCATCAAAAACCTGATGCGTAGTTTGAATTTTCTAAGCATACCTACATATGGACAGACTGAGCGACTTTGCTTTCTACAAGAAACGGCATATAAGTTTGGTGTTGATCCGATAGCCAATCGGAGCCTAGCATCTCATCTCATCAGTAATCGTCATCATCGTATTATTCATGTTCCGTCTTCCTCATTGGTGCCACGTCAGTGCAGCTATCACCTCCACCTAACGGTCACCCACTCAACACCAAATATAAATGCCGCAACTTATACGTAGTGATTTGTAGATTATACCTTCAAGAAAGCATCCCTTTTCGGGAATCCGCGGGGCGACGAACCACGGGATGTGTCTAAGGTCAGTGTAGTTGAGGACAAGCAGCATGATGGACATGCCTAGCGGCACCCCCCATGCGTACAGGCAGTACATCGCGAACTTGAACTTCTCACCGCGTCTATGGATTGGACGAGCTTTGGCGTATCCTCTAGAAATAAATACAAATTATTTAAACGTAAGATTTTTATTGGCATGATAAAAATTTGGCTTTAAAGGGGTCACTCCTTGTTACACGGGTAAACGTATCATACGAAATGTGAGTGTTTACACCTCTGTCTGTCACTTCGGAGTTAAGTTACGTTAAACATTACTACCCCTTATACCTACCCAATATAATAATAAAATTGTCTTCGTCAAGTATAATCCTAAAGTATAGTCTCGTGTTGGTCCGGGACACAAAAAGAATGTACCAACTGCCTTTCTTGCCTAGCATGTCGTAAAAGGCGACTAAGGCCGTATTGGGTACTAGGTCTGTGATTGTGTAGGCGATAAGCTAGCCACTTGTTACTACTCTTTCACGATTTTTCATCTGACCAAACCCAATTTTTGTATGGCTAAATGTGGTCTTAAGGAACACAGTGTTTCTTGGACTCTGCCTACCCCTACGGGGATTGCAGGCGTGATTGTATGTATGTAAGTATAATCCTATTTGTAACACATCTAGTATATTTTGAAAAAAACACGAGTTAGCTACCTGAAGGTCCACCAGATATCGTAAGACATGATGTTCATCCAACAAAAGCTGGCTAGGAAGAAGAAGTACACAGTGAGCGCTGTAAGAAAGGAAAAATAATTATTTATATTGGTAATTTAATTTATAAGCTTGTTATTGTGTGCAGTCAAGAAAGTTCGCGTTGCTTGACAGTGCTAGCACCTTTTTATGCAAACAAATGTTCTTTGTAAAGAAAAAAATGAAGGTGCCAGTGACGGAACGATGTGTGCCTACTCTTAGGGAATATGGGCGGTGTAGTAAGCAGAGAAGCCTTTAAATTAACTACTTACTCAAGCCAACGCATCCAGCAGGAGAGAGCCCTCCCCGCTGTACAATCATCAAGAACAGAAAAGCGCACAGGAGACTGAACACATAGGCCATGAGCACCAGACCCCCCAGGTTCCTCAGCTCAGGCAGCAGGAAGTATACTAGCAGAACCAGCACCAGGAACACGCAGGAAATTATCATACCTGAAATAATTAATATTAAATTTGTTTTTTATACTCAGAGAGTAGAGTTTCTTTGATCTGGGCAGAAAGCGCTATATCAGCCCTAGGGCGGAAATTACCCTCTTCTTCTTCTTCTTGCCCTTTTCCCACTCTAGGTGGGGTCGGCACAACATGTCTTCTTCTTCCGTTCTCCTCTGTCACTGGTCAGCTCAGCATCCACTTCTTTTATTCTCATATCATTCTTCACGCGTTCAATCCATCGCTTCTCTGGTCTTCCTCTAACTCTAGGTCCGTCCACATCCATGCTCAGCATCCTTCTTGTAATGTGACATTCATCCCTCCTCATCACATGTCCATACCACGCTAACCTATTGCTCCTAATCTTTTCTGTCACTGGCGCTACTTTCAAACTTCCTCTAATATATTCATTCCTGATCTTGTCCATTCTTGTGACTCCACACATCCATCGCAACATTCACAAATTCCCTATCTCCTTAAATAAAATAAATTAAATTAATAGTTCATCCTGTCACTCAATATAAAATCATAAGCGCACATGAAACTTGGGACCCGCAAATCAATCCATGTAAAGTTTCTTAATTATTCTTTGATGGACGGATAATTTATCAAGAACTATTGAAACAATATTCTAGCAAATAAATGGTTTATGCTCTGCACGTATTTCTTTATAAATAAATAATTAAATATCTTCGAACATTCACACCTATCAACTAGCCCCATTTTAAGCAACTAATGCTGATTGTGGTACAGACACTAGATGACGGATAAAAATATTTAATAGATAAATACATATAAATATCCTAAATATATATAAATAAATACATCCAAGACTGGAGAACAAATGCCTGAAAATTCATCACTCAAGCCCCCACCTGGCATGCAAACCACTCGACCACGGAGGTCGTCGTATAGTTTCTCAAAGGGACACTACAACGGCTACAACCCCTTTTCGGCTTAAGGGGTATGTTTTGAAGCACCTTGTTTAAAAGAATTCTTACCAGTGGTAAAGAAATTGTTCCCTTGTATCATGACTTCCTCGTCTAGCGAGGCCCATACCCCCAGGCGTGGTTCCTTCAGGCCTGGGCTGGTACTGGGTACTACGTAGTCTAAACAGTATCTGTCTGTACTTAGGACCTGCCATCTTCGGAACGAGTTTGGTGACTCTAGGTAGAGGGTTCCGCTCTGAAAGAATAATAATTTTTTGCTTCATAAGGTAACAGGGTAACAAAGTGATAGATTGTAAAGTTCATAAATCAAAAACACAAAATATCTGTGGTTTTGATTTTGTAAGCCTTCCTTCCTGTTAGATTCGTAATAACGCACCTAAAACTTCCCACCTCATGGGTCAGCAGGATCCGTATAAATACGTACTGTTCTTTGTAGCCCTAACTATTTTCGCAAGAGCTACTTATACAGATTCTACAATAATTTACCAACTTCTCTAACTCTAATAAGGTAAACGCTGGTATTACCACGGCAGTAACAAAACTGCAGGTATCTGGAGGTAACTAATATTATTGCAGTTTTATGAAATTACAGTCATGTTTTACTTTAAAAGTTTTATGAAACGGTTATTAATCGATCTTCCATAAAAGTTTAACTTTTTAAGTAAAACATGCCTGTATTTGCATAAAATTGCAATAATATTACATACCTCTTTAATTTTATTTACATATGAAAGATAATCTCTTGACCTTCAGCTCACCTGATGGTGAGTAACGATAAGGCCGAAGATGGAAGCGAGCTTCACCTGTAATACTCAACAACTGAGGAACTTGCTGTCTTACCTCTGATTGTCGGAACACAACAATGCTTAATAAATCGTTATTACGGCGCCAAATTTAGGTTAGATGGTGGTAGCTAGCCAGGCCGGCTTAGAAGCCCTATCACCAACCAAACTGGGCAGAAAAACTTCTGCCTCCATTGGGAATCGAACCCGGACCTCCCGATCAACACCCGGTGGTGTGAACCACTAGACCAGAGAGGCGGTTAAACACCTACAGGTTTTTGACTATGCGGTTTTTTATTTAACCTAAACTGCGTCTGAAGGCTACTCAGCTATCGCCGGATTATTTTAAAGAAGGAGCGATGAACCCTAAATGGAGGATTGCTCTCCGGAAGGCATCCCCCTAGAGGACCCCGCAAAGAGAGTCCAGGCGATCGAACCAGATTCGTCTACTGCGGTAAGACTTGCGTTCGCCTTACATTTAAATTAGAATTGAAAAATATTTCTTGAAGAGGACAACATTCGAAACCAGATGAATGGAAGAATAGGAAAACAAACATTAGATTAAATCACTGTTATATTTAATATGGCGGAAAATAGAAGGCCATAATTTGCATGGTGCAGTTCAAATAATAAATAATATTACATTACAAATGTCACTTATACATAACAATAAGGAAGTTTATTTGTTAGTTAACTTTGACAAAGAAGAACACTAAGCTTAAATTCCTGTAATAAAGACCTGTTCCAAATTATTCTATAAAAAATAATATAAGTTTTATTAATTTACATATATTTTTTTAACGTTTTTCACATTATTTTAAAACTACTTTTATTTTGACTTTAATCATATTTCGCTATTCTAAGCTGCTCTTAATTTCTGTTTCTCAAACTCTATATTATTTAATTTTATCAAGGTTTATAATGCTTACAAATGGTAGTAGTGTTTGTAACTATTATTATATAAGAAATACTAGTTCTCCTATGTTCTTTTTTACATACACAATTGATGTACCTTTTTTTTTAAAGTGATTTGTCAATTGACTTCTACATACTAGTTACATACTACATATCCAGTACAAAGTTAATAGTATACCTGTTTTGAATAGATTGAATTCTCAAGTCATGTATTAGATTTAGTATCAGAGAATCAAAATGAATATAATAAACAGTCCTTATTAAAATGGAGTCTTACTTCGTTGTAATTAATTCTGGTTGATACGCGTCGTCGCAACTCGGAATAGAGACGCTATTGCGACATTTTTCTACCCACCAATTAGGCCAGCGTGGTGGCTGTGCCTGTGGGATATACAGGCTAATTACTTTCACACACAGTTTTCATCAGACGTCATTCCCACCTTATATTTTATTTCTCTCATACATCAATTCACGTTCGGTTTTGCACCATGCAAAATTTCATTTAAATCGGTCCAGCCATTTCGGAGATTAGTCCGTACAAACAAACATAGAAACAAAAAAGAAAATAAAATACCTACATTTACTGGTATTTTCCCTCTTTTTACATCCCCTTGACTTGGGTCTAAGCATTTTTTTATATGTAATGTATACAATCTATATAGATTGCAGTACTTTTCAATTTTCGCCATTGGTACATTATTAGTTATTCATGGAATCGCCAAAATAGAACGCCGAAATAAAATTTGGGCTTTCTAACGACAAGTAAACTTACTAAGACTAACTAAGATAAGGCTATTCTGGGAACTAATTAGCAGCATTGCAGCCCAACGTAATGAGCATTGTGTTTCGAGTTGCGGTCACTCAGATGACTAATGTCACCTATTAACTTTGTTTGTTTTGAACTAAAAGTTAGTAAGCGAATTTCAAATGAACTATGTGTGATACAAATTACGAATCAATTTATACTAAGCTCCATGCCGCCTGTGCTATTAATTAAAGTTAGATTATTTCATTCACTAAATATAACTATCTTTACTATTGATTTGGTAGAATGACATCATATTTATTTTTGATGTGAGTATAGCTGTCGTCATAATTTAGACAACCACGAATAGAGAAGATTAAGAATTAAAATTTCACAGAAACTTGTTTCCGATAAAATTTCAGAAGATTTCTGTGACAAGAAAGACACGAAGCCAACACACAAATTAACATGGTTTGGATATGTCAAAAGGAGGACTGAACGTACGGTACATAGCAAGAACAGTTCTAAGTTTATATCTAGATAGACTAAAGAGAGGAAAGCTAATGAAGCGGTAGATTGAATATATGAATCATGATAATATAGGAAGAAAGGCAGTGGATATCGATCTGACTAGTGACAGAGAGGAATGGAAGAGAAGAGAAGAAAGATATTTTATGTCGACTTTACAAAAGGGCACGAAGAAGAAACAGGAAATATGAATTACACTGAACAGCAAAGAAAAAGGGTCGGTTAGATTTTTCTCAATCATCACGATATTTGCATGACCAACCCTGAACACAATTTTAAAAATATAGCATTTACAGTTATTGTTTAATAATTAGTAAGCGGAATATTTCCTGGTAACCTAATCTTGAAACGAACGTCCGTAATTAACGTGTTTGTTGGCGTAACCTCCCTACAGGAAGCTTTACAAGCAAAATAAATACTGGGAATAGCATACTAATTTTATTAAAATGTAAACCCAATAAATATGAAAACTACGACAATAAAGCAAGTATGGAATAGCTTCATTTCTTAGGTAGTAAAATTTTAGCATTAGAAAAAGAGGGCTATCGCATTAATTGTTTTTGTCCAAATTTAAATAAGCAGGCAATTTTTTAAGTTCAATGTGGCTGCAGGTTTGCACCAGGGGTCTTTATGCCCGTACCTATTTTTGCCCTAACAGCAGACATACAAGAGGAGACACCTCGGCTTATGCTGCTGGCTGACGACGACGACATTGTTCTTGTCGGAGAAAGTGTATCATTCGAGGTCTAGAGCAGGCTGATGAAATGGCAGAGTAGGCTGCAGAGTATCGGTTTGAGGATCAGTAAAACGAAAACCGAGCACTTGTTCTGCTCATTTAGTGAAGTATCCAGTTTCCTGGACATGACTAGGTCGGATCATTAATTCAAAAAGGTGGCGATATTGACCGGAATGTAAGAAACAGAATCATTGCGGGATAGATGATATGGCGAGACCTGCTCAGAAGCAACGTGTGACCCTATATTGCTCCTTTAACTTAAGGGGAAGATCTATTACTCCGTCGTTAAACTTGTCGTAATATATGGATCTGAATGAAAGAAAACTGCACGCAGCAGAGATTGTAGCGATGGATCTGTGGAGTCACAAGAATGGACAAGATAAGGAATGAATATATTAGAGGAAGTTTGAAAGTAGCGCCAGTGACGGAAAAGATTAGGAGCAATAGGTTAGCGTGGTATGGACATGTCATAAGGAAGGGGCATGAATGTAAACAGACCTAGACTGAGAGGAAGACCAAAGAATGCGTAAAGAGTGATATGAGAATAAAAGAAGTAGATGCTGAGCTGTCGAGTGACAGAGGAGAATGGAATAAGAAGACATGTTGTTCCGACCCCACCTAGAGTGGAAAAAGGGCAAGAAGAAGAAGTAATTTTGATAGATAAATAGATAAACTCTTTATTTGCAATAATTACACACACCCATACTTATAAACAAATATTGGTAGAACATACAAGTTTTATAAATATTACACAAACCAAAACAATAAACATCACAAAACAATAAACAAAAGGTAAAAGGCAAGTAACATGTTGTGTGGCAAAATAATGCAAAAGGGCGATAGCTCAGATTATGATATGCTCAAAGAGCAACCCACAAGTTTTCAGCTATTACCCGATAAAAAGGAGAAAAGCGCGAGAACAATTTGGGTGCAGATAAAAGCAACAGCCGGTAAGAATGCATTAGCTATAATGTTACATCAGAGACCACCACTGAAATACATTAACCCAGGCGACTATTGCTGCTCACACCATTTTGGAAATACAATAATAGTACTTTAAAGCATTACTTTAAAATAAATTTAAGAGTCGCCTTTCTTATAGGTGGAGGTTTGTTATTCCAGAATTTAGTCGCCTGGTATCGAAAGATACCGGTAAAAGCCTCTCTCCTATTTATATGATATTATTATGCCAAAGGATTCCGCGTTGACCGTGCTGCCAAAAAAAACATAAAATTTCGAAAATTTTGACTTTGAGTATTCTATTCTATTAATGAGGGTAACCATAAGGGCTGCAAAGTGTAATCTTCTTCGCGTTCAGTGCTAAGATATTATTTGCTGTCCAGATGCGTATGGCATTTAAGTCCTCATTTAGTTTACGCACTGCATGAGCTAAATCTCCAGGACTCACCGACATATAGAGCTGCACGTCATCAGCGTTGAGATGATATTTACTATGTTTGATTACTGAAGGAAGATCTGCTGTATATATGATAAATAACAACGGTCCTAGTATAGATCCTTGAGGAACACCACGTACAAGAACATTTAGACTCGAGTATGGAACGGGTCCGTCTTCGCCTGTCAGCTTAACCAGTTGATGTCGATTACTAAGATAGCTGTCAAAACATCTGATTGAACACATATCAAAACCATAGAAACTCAACTTTGACAGAAGCAGTGGGATATTCAGATAGTCTTTTATCCATATTATATATGGATAAAAGGTAGCCTATATGTCCTTTCTTAGGCTCTAGTTTATCTGTGTACCAATTTTCTGTGAAATTTGTTTAGTAGTTTTGACGCAAAACCAAGGCAAACAGTTACTTTCGCATTTATAATATTAGCTCTTTGTTACGTAAAGTTTGGACGCCAAATGGTTCATACACTTTTTTCCTTCGATAATGAAACTAAGCCTATCTAAATGTCAAAAAAGCTACTTTCGCCGTAGTCTGTCTTTTGATATGTAAACAAAACTTTGAGATCTCGAGTTCCTCCGTGCTTAAGAAGGCACGTTAAGCCATCTTGGTTGCTTTACCAACCGTTTCGATCCACCAATTTCTCCTGTGCCTGCATCAGGACTCAAAGACCTGACATCATGCTGAATTGGCTACCTGATTTGGCACAGCCGTGAGACAGTTCCCTATCTAGATAGATTATGTTTTTCTGTATTTTTTTTGTTTGTCAGCTATGTATATATTCTTTTATGTTCGTACAATCTCGTGTCTCGTGTGTGTCGGAATAAATGTTTTTTCCTTCTTCTTTCTTTCTGTGCCCGGTAATGGGACCTAGGCTGCTGCGGACGATAAAATTTTTTTTTAGCTAATTAATGTCGTTAAGTAACAGTGCTTGCATTGCTTTGTTCCGTCTCCGTATGAAGTTGTTTCTATCAAATGACGTATGCAACTTTTGCTGTAGTACTTACTATCGCCGCGACTAAATGTTATACCTACCGAAAGTCTAACTCGCTTATTTTATTTACTTAAAAAAAGCAAGATAAGTATATGTTACAGTCAATACCCTTTTGACTGACAAAAGTACTTTTGACTGAGCAGATTGGTCAAAAGTGGTTTTGACTGAAAATTCATGGTTAGAAACGCAGTTACGCACGCGTTATGCATAAATGACTATATTCATAATTTTGCGTTAGTTTAAGGTTATTTTGTTTTCATAAAAAAACATAACCTAACATTTTCAGTCAAAAGTACTTTTGACCAATCTGTTCACTCAAAAGTACTTTTTATTGTTAAAGAGTTTTGACTGCATCATATACAAAATACATATAAGTATTCTACTGCTTTAAATTTTCAAGTAATGTCCTGACTTATCAAAAGTGAAAGAACTATGAACAGTTATGCGGGTAACGTCTATTCGCGATTCTATAATCTGTGATATGCGTCAAGTCCTTATAAACTTATAAGTATTTTAAAACGGTTAGGCGGTTATCTCTGTATTCAAAATTCAATATCGTTTATTCAATTTAGATGCGTCTTTGCACATGCTTATGAACGTTAAAAGTATTTTACAAAATTTCGTGAAAGCGATAAACTACGCCATATATAAAAGTGGTCGGTAAAAGAATCTGGATTTTAGAACTAATATAAAGCTCATAAAAATACATTTGTTTGGTGTGTGTCATCTTACATTCAGATTTTTTATTTTTTTCTATACTGATAGACGAATTATAAGGGAAGTAATTAATTGGGTGGCCATTTAATTATTTGGTCAGAAACAAAAAAGTCAGCCGAAAAATAATTTGGTCAGCAAACAAATATTTTGTCAACAATATAATTATTTGGGCGGCAAAATAATTATCTGGGCAGCTAAATAATTAGTTGCTCAGCAGAATACTTATTTGGTCAGTAGAATAATTAATTGGGCTGCAAAATAATTATTAGAGCTGCAATATTTATGTTACCGAGAAATTTATAAAATCTAGGAAAAGGATCAATGAAGGATCAAGGGTCAATTCATAGGAAATGTATTCTGATAGATTACATTTAGGTTATGGTTATTTTTTTATGAACCATAATAACAATATTTGTGTCATCAAAACATAATATTTGAAAAAATTTGGCAGCAGAGAAAACATTTAAGTTGCTGCCCAATTAGTTATTTGACAAATCAGATATATTATGTGCTGCCCATAAGTTCCTGACCAATTTTTTTTGCTGACCAATTTTGAAATATTTGCTGCCCATAAGTTGCTTACCAATTAGTTATTTTAGCTGACCAACACCCGAATAATAATTGATATAAAACAAAGTTTCGTAAGACTTACCTCAGTTAAGTAAATGTTAAATCCAATTGTTGTTACATCAAAAACTTTCTGTTTAAACGACAAGTTTTTAAAACCGAATTCTTCGAAATAGAACTGATCCATGGTCTTCCCTGTTCTCTTTAGATCTCCATCGAATACTTCTAAATCAATGTATAGCGGTGAAGAATAGTTACCACACTTTTTTCTCTTTCTATACAGAACGTATTGATCTTCAGGACAACATTTCTTCAAGCACTTTCCATTTTCACATGTTGTTGAATTAAATTCCGCAAATTGCAACCCTAAGATCTGATTAAAATTAATTATGAATAGAATTATTGAATACCACTTTATATTAATCATTGTGACTTGTTGCTTGCGCGGTTACAGTCGAAGCAATGTATCCCCAAAATTGAATTATGATGTCAGTTCCCTTCGACTGGAGGAAACTGTTATAGTTATTTCCATTCAGGGACATCATCGCTCAGCACACACTCACACTATTATTCTTCAGTCCTTTGTAAAATATTCCAGTAATATCCTTTATGATTTCTGTATGGTATTTTTTTTTTAGCCCCATTTTAAGCAACTAATGCTGCTTGTGTTACGGACACTAGATGACGGATAAATATATTTAATAGATAAATACATATAAATATGATGAATATAGATAAATATATATAAACATTCAAGACTGGAGATCAAATGCCTGAAAATTCATCACCCAAACATTTGCCCCCACCGGGGATCGAACCCAGAACCTCTCGAGATGGCGACGCCTTGAGACCGGTGTACAGACCACTCGACCACGGAGGTCGTCGAGGTCGTCACGGAGGTATTGGATGTGTATTTAAGTAATACAACTATACGATTAATATTTTTAAGATTTTTTTTTAGATTTTGCGTTATCAAAAGGGTCTTAAAAAAGTTTTCTCCCAGTTTTGAGATTGATATAGACACTTGAGTAGATTTATTTATTACAAAGATAATCTTTGCAAGTTTTTTTTTTGACTTAATATTATGATTGATGGGTTCCCTATCTGTTTGCATAAAATTTTCAAGCATAATATGAATTGGCATTATGGAATCTACACTTAATATAATAATAAACGCATAATTGATTTTGGCATAAAATTTTATGCATAATTATTTACGCATAATTACAAATGGCATTCCCATTTTGAGGTATTAACTATTCGCATAAAATTTTAGAAATAATAATTCTATAAATAATAATGCATAAGTTTTATTATAACACATTTGCTCGTAAAGGGTCTCTTATTTCACCAATTTCAATATCATAATCTATCACATTACGTACTTGTGCGATAATGTAAAGTAAAACGCACAGCTTATGATGTTCCGTCTAAAAACGAACGATACTTTTTTAAATCATAGCAAAGAGTTTTATGCCATAAAGGTAGTCAACATTTTCTTAATAAAATTACCTTTGGGAGATGAAATATAATAAATAAACATTTAATTCTTTAATTTCATTAACAAGTGATTAAAGATTTATTAGTTTAAGAATGTCTGAGTTTTATTTATTTCCCCGCAAATGTGTTATAAAACGTAGTATGACATACGTGCGATTTGATAATTACAGCCTCTGCCTTCTTATAGCAATATAGCCTCGGCTGTAATTTTTAACTTACCGCACTTATATCATAATGTACTATTATACCAAACTATAAGTATAAAAATTATGCAAAAGAAAAGATCCCTGACTGATGACATAAATAACTTTTAGAATTTATATATGCATTTTGTTATTTTTTGACATTTTAACAATAGTAAAATGTCAATAATTTATAAAGGCTAGATTAAATTATTATTGTCGACTATAAATATTTATCGAAATATTTTAAAACATAATAATTTATCTCCACATACTCACAATATTACTCATAATATAATATGATTTAACGGAGACCATGGTACAAGTATAACCCAAGAAACAGGAAAATAAACAACAACAATATAACTACTTCGCTAACTTGTAATTCTATTGTGACAATACTCATGTTTACAATAACAATAATTTTACAGTACACATTTAATTATATACTTTTTGCTTACCCCTTCGGGATAAAGGCACGATGTCATAAAGTTACAGGTAGATATGTATGTACCGCTTTTTCCCAACCACTCGTGTAGTTTTCGAGCGATCAAGTAATACCGTATTTTTCAAAAATATTTTGTTCTAATCTGTCGGTTGATGATGGAACGGTTTAGTTGGCATGCTCCTATAGCATTTTTTTTTCTGTAATGGGGGTCCTTAAGGGTCCGGCGAACAGTGAATTTTTCATACAAACGTAATACCAAAATCATATTCAATTTGAGAATATCTGGACAAATCATCGCTGTTATTCGGATTAAGAAAGTATTTTTCTATGTTGCTGTTAAAATTACATAATGATTAATTGCGTTTTTAATATGAAACAAATAAGCGGAAAATATGTCCGAAGACGTCGAAAAATTTACGAAATATAATCGCAAATATTTATAAGTTTAGAAACATTTTGAACAATTTTTTTAACAGAAACAGAAAAATACTTTCTTAATCCGAATAACAGCGATGATATGTCCAGATATTCTCAAATTGAAAATGATTTCGGTATTACGTTTGTATGAAAAATTCACTGTTCGCCGGACCCTTAATTTTGGGACTCTCCATGCCTCTGGCTATGCTGGGCCGCGCTGTATACCATCTCAAGCAGCGCGTGCGAGCGTCTGAGCGGCTGAGGGGGCAAAACATGGTACCCTTTAATTTCAATTACTTTTTATTGTATTTAAACAAAATATACAAAACATTTAATTAATAATACTTTTTAATGGTGGACTTATCCCTAAAAGATATGTCTTCCAGTCAACCCATGAATGATCATCCCGTTTCCCACTATTTGGACGACACTGAGTTCGGGTTTAGAGTGTTTGCTAGTGCTAACCTCGATAGAGTCCCACATGACACTCCCCCGAGCATCCCCCCCCAAAAGGGATTTCTAAAGAAATTGTGTCATTGATATTCAATGAAATATACCTGCAATAAAATGATCCTTATGCGACTGAGATTGTATATGTTAGTGATCGTGACTGTTCCGCAAAGTGTGGTGGACAGAATTATTGATAGTTACACCAGTATTCTAGATTCTAGTCCCGGGCGCAGATGTAGGTATGAGTAAATATAGCTCACTTATATCCTTATATTTTCATATTAAATTCAATTATTAATTATGACTTATATTGTTGTATAAAATTTGTATCCTACTTATTTATGGAAAATAAATGGAAATTCAGGATTATTAGAATAATTTTATTCTGAGTTGGTCGCTATTTCTGGTAAATTTATCAAGAGACCTACTTCCAAATCCAGATTTAGTAATGACCAAGCTGTATATGACGACTTAAGTAGCTTATCTACCACATTACAAATATAGGATTTAGTTTTAATATCTTCAAAATTAGATTTATAATTGTATGCATACTCGTATATGGATCGGAATGTAGGGCTATGAAAAAGATGGATGAAAATAGATTGCATGTGGCCGAAATGCGTGTGTTAAGATGGATGTGTGGAGTGACGAAGATTGATAGAGTGAAGAATGAGTATATCAGGGGATGCCTGAAAGTTGCTCCAGTGATAGAGAAGTTGAGAGAAAAGCGGCTGTCGTGGTGTGGACATGTTTTGAGGAGAGAAAATGAGCATGTAACGAGAAGAGTTATGAATATGAGAGTGGATGGTAATGCAGGGAGAGGAAGACTAAAGAAGAGATGGATAGATTGTGTGAATGAGGACATGGCTAGAATGGGAGTGAATGTTGATATGGCGTGTGATAGGGGAGAGTGGAGGAGAAAGACTCGTTGCGCCGACCCCAAATGAAATGGGGGAAAGGTCAGGATAATGATGATGCATACTCGTATATATGGCTTACATACCCACAATGAGTAGGAAAATATGTAGCAGATTATAACGAGTACTGCCACAGTACAAAAATACATTATAAAAAAAACACGTTTTACTAATGGACTAAAAAGAGCAAAATATTTTTTTGGTTCTAAAGAATATATTCGATATACACGCTTTAAATTTTTTTCTTAATATTATTAACTAATTATACTTTTACTAAAATTTGTAAAAAACTTTCGAAAATTTTGTGCTGTGGATGTCAATTTCATAATTTTCATTGCGCACCACGTTTAAATTTTCGAAAGTTTTTACAACTTTGAGTAAAAGTATTCAAGACATTAATAATGTTTAGATTTTTTTTTAAACATGTATAAATACTTAGAGAACATAGATTAGACTTTGTATATCAAAAATGTTCTTTAGAACCAATAACATTTTTTCCCTTTTTAGTCCATTAGTAAAACGTGTTTTTTTTTTAAGTTTTTATTATAAAGTATTTATTGAACTCTTTTTTCTTCTCTTTTTATTTTTTTGTTTAATGTTGTATTGCTACCGGAAGCAAGCCTGTTTGCAAAATTTGAGCTCAATCGGATATCAGGAAGTGCTTGAAAATTGCGATGAGAAATTTGATCTCGACAGACAGCCAGACAAGAAGTGAATAGAAACTAAGTAAAACGTGGTACCCCATATTTTGACGTAAAGTTTGCTATCGCTGATCACAGGGGCGGGGGGGCCGGTGGCTAGATACAAATTTATTTTCATCCTTTTATTTTAGGATGTGCCATCTTAATTACTTCAGTACTTCTTCAAGTTTTCCTGAATCGAGCCATACCGTGCGACCATTGTAGGTATGCCGCCAAGTTCAGTTGGGTTTGGCGTCCTTCCGTAACCCTGGGAGTCTTCGCACCCCGTACCCTGCCGTAATCTAGACCGCCACCTTAACTTGAACTAGGATTACCGAGTGAGCGAGAAAGAGTCAAAAAACATGATGGTTCTTTATTAAAAAAAATGGTAATTGTAAAATAAACCTAAGGATCAGAATAAAACATTACATTTATGAAGAATTGACTGTTTTAATTATTCTAATAGCAAAGTAGTCATTTTATTAATATAGTTACATTTAATTTTTAAGCAGGCAATTTCACACTGCTGTGATTCCATCGACCACTGATCCTTTTCAACTCAATGTGTGATTCAAATCTTGTGCGTAGATAAAAGTTCCTTCTTAAATGTTCTATATTCTGAAATATACATAACTTGCATACCTAATTATGATCATGCCAGACCCTGAAGGAGTTGGCAGAGATTTATAAACTCTCACATTGCGCCCGATGTGTTATCTTTTTTTACAGGGGGCAAACGGACAGACGGCTCACCTGATGGTAAGTGATTACCGCCGCCCATAGACATCCACAGCACCGGAAGAGCTGCAGATGCGTTGCGTTAAAGGAGTACACTCTCTTTTTAAATTTATTATTATTATCAGTAATATAAATTAATTATGTGTAATCTAGCGTGTTGAGTCGTGAGATAGCTGCTCATTAAAAGAATACTACCAACCATTTCTTCCTTTGGGTGTCGTAAAGGGCGACTAATGGACTGTATTATTATTACTGTGTAATAGCTGCGACGGGCTCACCACCTGTCACGCTGAGTGCAGTCACTATTGGTGAAGCGCGGACTTTGGCAATGGACTGCTTTTGCGGTGCTTTTGCCTAGTCTCTGACTAACACTTAGGAGATAATCGGGGAGGGTATAATCTACTAGTTATTTGAGGATGTCATATATAAAAATAGACTAAATATCATATATTTTAACAGTTCTCATTATACCAAATCAAATAAAAAAACTTTACTTGACAAACGATTATTTACAATTTTTTTTTTACTTTCCTTGTGATAATGATAATGCATAGTACCATATTATCTTTCTATATGGTTTCTTGTTCCATATGTGCCATTCAGCGCCAAAAGCTCGGTGAACTCCTAAAGGGAAGATTCTAACATAAATCAACATCCCTTATAACTTGTTAAAACGGCACTACACGTGCAACAGGTCAGCACTTCGATACCTGAGTTAGAATTAAACCGAAAGATTTGCAGTTTAGAGCATGACATAACATATTAGGCGAAAAGTGGGTCCTGCTCTGTCTAGTTTCCAAAAGAACACCTTCGGCATTTAGAATTAAACCGTGAGCAGAATGAGGGGCCGATGGAACTCAGCATCTCGCGCTCGCAAAATCGATATTTTAGAAAGTAATAGTGATATAAAAATATTTTTTCCACATGTATTTTTATTTTTAACGTAGAACATAAAAAACATTCTTTGTTGTGTAAGATTTTAAGGTTGGCTTTAAGAGCACCAACCGTTTCTTCATCAAGTCATAAATTTTCCTTTTGCAAACGAATATAATAAAGATGGTGACTGCAGTAAAGACATTGTTGACGTCGCTGGCGCGCTCGAGTGCGTTGACGTGCGGGTAGAGGGCGCTGATCACTTCCAGGAACCAATTGATGCCCATCACGGCGAACAGCTTCACGTATAAGAGGAACCTGAAATTTGAAAATATATAAATAAGCCATGGTCACTATGGGTTGTAACGAGGCGCTATATCAGTATTAGCGACTTTTAGCTGTTATTGCGCTCTTCTCTGGCCATTTTCTCTTTGTTTCTGTTTTTAAACTAACCCTCTGTCTCTTATTTTCATTATTCTTGGTCTCCAATTTCATTCCTATTAGAGTCAGCATCTGGAGCGGTTGGCTCGACGCCAATAAATCATAAAAATTAAGTGTTGATAGTAAATTTATAATATTTTTAGTTAATAAAACTATAACGATAAATGTTCAAAAGTTAAGAATAACTTTTCCAAGGCACTATTGTATGTAGCCCTGCCTTACCTTTGATAATCTTAAGTTTTATGTTCAGTGATTTGTGAAATTTATCTTTTATAAATTGTTTCGGTGTGTCTTAATTATCTTAAGCAATAAGTGACGACATATCCGGTTTTATTTCTACATCACCACCTCACTACGTCACAGGGTTAATCTCTCTTATAAGTCTAATGGGTATTGGTGGGTTGTAATTACTGAAATAGCGGCCAGCATGCCTTTCAAACCACGGTGGAACTGGAGCTCATAAGTTTATGGTCAACCACCATACTTTAGCAAGCGGACGGCTGTAATCTCCGGATAAAGGTGTTACCTATGTATACAAGGTGTTTCAAAAACAAAAGCCGATAGGGGGTTGTAGGGTCCCTTATACTCGTACATATCTAATTTCCAAGATAATATGAGGGCCTCAGCTTTTTAATAGCCGAAATATTTATTATTTTTGCCAAAAAATTAAAACTATCGACATTAAAGCGCAACTCTATTAAAGGTTTAGTTAAGTTATCAGTAGAAATAACTTTCTAAATTTTCAACTCTGTTCCTACTCCTGGTAGCTAGTACTAGGCGGTACTTAAGATTGATTTTTAGGGGTGAGTTTTGAAACAGCGTGTATTATTATGTATCAAATTTAAGACCTACGTGAGTTCGATATGTGGTAATTGATTATTTTTGAGTAGCTGTTGACCGCGTTCTGGTTTTTTAACTATCCCCAAGGGAACCCTTTAATATTCCGGAATAAAAAGTATCTAAGATGTAGACCAGGGATATAAGGTATCACCATGCAAAATTTCGTTGACGTCCTTCTAGCTATTTCAGAGATTAGCTTGTACAAACAGACGAATAGACAGAGACGAAAGAACGAAAAAAAAAGAGAGAACGAAAAAAAATTTTTTTTTGGAAATTTTTCCTCTTTTGATATTCCCCTGAATTGATGTTAAGCATCCTATATTCTAATACAGACATTAGACCTCTACAATTTTATTATATGTGTGTATGTATAGATAAAGAACGTTAAGCTCTAGATGACGTGTCCGTGTTAGTAAGTTTCAAATCGTCTATCAGATTTAATATTGCTTAACATAAGATCAACAGTAACATAAAGGCACTTATCATAAAGCCAACAGATTCTTACCTCTGCCTATCTTTTCTGTGCTGGTCGTGTGTAGAGCTCTCTTTCGATTTCAAAACTGATGTTTGTTTCTTGATTTGTGCTATTTTAACCGCGGTCAAGATGAAGAACACCATATTGGCAATGCACAGTATCACGATGGGGCCGTACAAGTACAACAGCTTGCTTGTACCTGCAAATTATAAGTTTAATTTGTTTTTTGAATTTTACAGGGATGAGTTTTATGTGATTTTCTACATATGCCTTCCTTCACCTTCCTTCGGCCTTCATCTCACCTGATGGTAAGTGACGATAAGGTTGAAAGTGGAAGCAAGCTTCACCTGTAATCCTTAACAACTGAGGAACTGGCTATCTTACCTCTGATTGCCGGAACATATCAATGCTTACAACTTTGTTATTTTGAACAATGCTTAAAACAATGTGATATTGGAGTTGGAAGCTGGTTGTTTGTTATGCATGTTTTTTAGATATGGGCTGAACCAGCGCTCTTTTGGTGAATTAAACCATAAACTTAATGTTGGACATACCATAAATAAAGCAGCCTTGTTGCCTCAGCATTGGCAGAAATGGGTGCGGGGGGAGATTGGAGAACTCCAGAGCAGTCAGCAGGATAGTCAGCGCGCTCGGAATACCAAACGCATACATAGCATATGCGCGGAATCTGTCTCGCGTCGACAACTTTTCTAAGAAGAGATCACGTTTTCCACTGAAATAATAGAAAAATGTTTTGTTAAATATAAAAACTACAAAATCATCAATTTATTTATTATAAAGGAAATAGGATAGCGCACACAATAGGTGGTCACTTATTTCTTTATTTAACCGCACTTTGAAAAGGGTGCTGTCAAATCTCACCTAAACATTTTTTTCACATATCATATTTCCTGCTTCCACTCAATAAATAAATGTCATTCGCGTGTTTTTCCTCGTGTTGGATGAGAGGGAGCCGTAGGTATGAATGAAGAAAGAACATGTTGATATTATTATGTAGATGGCGACTATGCGGGTTATTGCTATTTGGGAAAACCTGTATAAAGATTATACTACTAATTGTGAAAATAAACTATGATAATAGAAGAACATTATCTGTTTGTTTTATTTTTTGCCTGTTGCTTGCTTGAACGACCACAATTTTATATTAAGTAGATTTGGATTAGTCCAGTAGGCTGATCATGTTGTAATTTGACCAAGTTCTTAGGAAATTAGGTCCAGTGTCTCATAGTAAAAAACTCATGAAATACCTGAAAGTCCACCAAATATCGAAGCACATCACGTTCAACCAGAAAAATGCAGCCAACAACGAGAAGTAGATAACGATCGCTGAAACAAAGAAAAACACACCTTATTAAGAAATAAACACAATTTGAAATGACAGAAGTATTGATCTAGTTGCAGGCGAGTAAGTTGGTGCAAGATCATAGTGTCTGTGTGTTTATGCCTGAGAAGTGATCATAGTATTGGGGAAATAATAAAACGAGCGAAAGTAAAAAACTTGGCTACTGATGATGCCATACTGTTCCAATAACTTGAGTAGTATGAATGAATTTGAGTAAGCGAAATATAAACTAAACTTACGACGAATATTGATTAATAATAAAATCCAGAACGCTGACAAAAAGTGGGTTGTGTTTATACTTCTTCAGATATTACAAGTCTAACTTTCCGAGTACATTACCAAGTGAGGGACTATAAAACGGAGTAGGTAGTCGTAATTTTCTTGAGCATAATTTTATTCAAATAATCCAAAACACAAACAAACACATTGCCTAAAACCTCGTAGATAGTTTGCTGAACAAAGAAAATAAATATAGATATTAAATTTAAATTAAAACAATATTTTAAAGAAAATCAGCTATGTTTGGTATCGGAGGATTCAGCGTCTGCTCCCATGGTGTTCTCTAGTGTGTGCACGGCTCATTTGCAACAGTGCACTTAATCTTTAATTAAGATTTTGCTCTGATGTTATGTTTTTCAGGTTGTAATAATTGGAAAATAAACAGTTTTAAATTTTTTTTTTCACTCAGATTCGAACCAAAACCCCGACTCCACGTGGCCTAACCTTGCCTTACACTAGAGTGTTGTTATAACTCGCGTAGGCACGATGGGGCGAGGCGGCCTGCGTTCTGAGGAGCAAGTGGTTTAGAACCTCGCCTCCGCGGTGGTTCTCGCGGTGGTGAGAGAACACCATCTGCGACGATAAGCTCGTGTGACACCACCGGAGTCCCGCAGTACCGGAACCGTCACAGAAACAAGTTTGAATGCAAAACATTTATGATAAAATGCCGCTCAGTATAAAAAAATTCCAAATATTAAGAAAATGCAGGACGTAACATTGGCACTCAAACAAATATGAAGCTGCTCATTTTGTATTGGATCCTTACCTATGAAATTGGTGTTTTTTTTCTCTCTTAGTATTTTGTCTGTAACTATTAAGATTCAGAGTATTCCTAAAAAATAATTACATCGTCTAAAAATAGACTATATTTTTGAGCTCTATTGATTTGTTTTGATAATTTGTTGTAAGTTTAATTGTGTTAAAATTGGACACGGAGACCACTCTTTTTAAGTGCCTCCCGAATACATCATTTTATTTGCATTCACTTAAAAACGATAAATAATTTTTATGAAGTGTGATATTACACATATTTCTAAAGCTTGTCTGCCGGTGAAGGACGTCGAATTTTATTAATATTGGGTCCTTACCTATGAAATTGGTGTTTTTATTCTGTCTTAGCAATTTGTCCGGAACTAGTAAGTTTCAGAAAATTCTTATGAAATAATTGCCTCTTCTAAAAATAGACCATATATTTGAGCTCGTATTATTTAATTTGATAATTTTTTGTAAGTTTAATTGTGTTAAAATTAGACACAAAGACAATTATTTTTAACAGCCTCCCGAATACATCATTTGATTTGCATTAACATAAAAACGATGAATAATTTTTATCAAGCGTGTTCACACACATATTGCTAAAGCTTGTCTAATGATACATGCCAAATATTATTATCTTTGGATTTGTCATTAGGAAGAAAACTGAAAAAAAATTAGTATGGAAAATGCAGAATTCTCCAAAATCTCCATACAAAACACCAATTTCATAGGTAAGGACCTAATATTTTAATAACCCACATTAATGTTTGTAAGTCGCTCTTCTGTTGGTTTCTTGGCGCTCACAGTCAGTCGCCCCCTTAGTAATACTATAACTTAGATACATTTCTTTTGACACAAAACATTAATTTACAGTCACGCTTAAATACTATCCATAGTATTGTGTACAGTATCGGTCAATAGTGGTGATCTATTCTTCAGAATACTATCATGAAGGTGTGATGTGGGCTTGCGACATTTCTCTATTAAATCTTACTATGTTTCGCACTCACACATCCACAATATTATGAGCATTGTGCGATATGAATATAGCTAGATATAGCTCCAAACGAAAAAACCAGAAGTTTCGTTCGTCGACTTTTTGTTTAAAGAAAATATTAATTATGGTGAAGCTTATATGAAATAATGTTGTGATAGCTAGACATATTTCTATTCAAATGAGTCTTTATCATGATGTCGTTGTTTGGTTTACTTTGTGATTAGAGTTTGTGCTATTAGGAGTTGCATTCTAACACACATTTTTTATGCCGACAAAAATAACTATCCAGGATAAATACATTACAAAAGATGGTAAAATTTTAGACAATAAGATTCGGTAAGTCATTAATTATACTATTTTATTTTTTATGTTTAGAATTTATTCAAGTTTTTAAACTGTATTTTTTTTTGTTACAAAAAAAATAAAGTGTAAAAAGCATATATATTTTAAATATTAATAATATCAGAATACAATTTATTTTGATATTATTGATATTTAACATAAATCCCTATTAGAGATAAGTCCTCCCTTGTATACTTCTGCTTTCTACACTGTATTTTTTTTTGTTTATGTGCCATAAAGTAAGTTTAAAATTTTGTTATTCTTGTATAAAGATGAACGCGCTATGAACATGGGGCAAGTAACAAGCCGAAGTGGCAATCTGATGTTTAATAAAAACTTTCAAGGTTAGTAAAAAAGAAGACATCATTTAAGCAAAAAATTATAAATTAAATTTGTAACTATATCCTGTTACGAAATTGCCGATTTTTTCTAATATTAGGTCCTTACCTATGAAATTGGTGTTTTGTATGGAGATTTTGGAGATGTCTGCATTTTCCATACTAATATTTTTTAGTTTTCTTCACAACGACAAATCCAAAGTTAATAATATTTGGCATGTATCATAAGACAAGCTTAAGCAATATGTGTAATATCACACTTCATAAAAAATATTTATCGTTTTTATGTGAATGTAAATCAAATGATGTATTCGGGAGGCACTTAAAAAGAGTTGTCTTCGTGTCCAATTTTAACATAATTAAACTTACAACAAATTATCAAAACAAATCAAAAGAGCTCAAATATATGGTCTATTTTTAGAAGAGGCAATTATTTTATAAGAATGTTCTGAAACTTAATAGTTACGGACAAATTGCTAAGACAGAATAAAAACACCAAATTCATAGGTAAGGACCCAATACAATAAAAAGTTAATATCTTTAATCACTGTTTGCTAAAGTAATGTTATTTCAATAAGATAATTATCATACACATATATACATTAAAACTTAATAAAAACAAGTAGCAAATGCGTTTTTAACCGTTTTCAAAAAAGGAGGAGGTTCTATGTTCGTCTGTTTAAATATATTTTTTTGTGTTTGTTCACCGATTACTCCGAAACGGCGGAACCGATTTCAGAATGGGTAGACTTGTGATATGGCTGTATGTATTAGGTGTTAATTCTGTACAATAAAAACTATAAACGTCATTACGTTATGCGTCACCGATCCTTTACGATGCGAAATAAAATATTCTTCTTCTTTTAAAACGAGTTTGTAAATGGAATTAATCATAGCTAAATTAGTTTGGCGAAAAGGCTTTAGTATGACAAGGTTTTTATCACGTGATATACTAAAAGCTATTTGTATTTAAATGAATTCGAATAATTCCCATTTCACGCACAAGGTGGCTAATGGACTTCTCAACCATCCAATAGCTTATAGCGGCGCCGGGCTTACCACCTGTCACGCTGAATGCAGTCACTGCTTGGTGAAGCGCAGACCATGGCAATGGACTTCTCTTGCGGTACGTTTGCCTAGTCTCCGACTAACCCTTAGGGGATAATAGTCGTGATTATGATGTATGTATGTAAAAGAACTGCTTACTCATTCCAACACACATGTTCGATGTGATATTGTCTACGACGAGGAGTATCTGCATGGCGGTGAGGAAGGAGAAGCCGACGAAGAGGCACAGCAGGTACGCCATCAGCACCCTCCCGTGGAGGTTCCTCAGCTCGGGTAGACATGCGTATACAGCCAATGTCGTCAGGATGAATACACATGATATCAACATACCTGGGAAATTAAAAAAAAAAAAAGAATATTATTCTTCTACATCTTGACGACCTCCGTGGTCGAGTGGTCTGTACGCCGGTCTCAAGGCGTCGCCATCTCGAGAGGTTCTGGGTTCGATCCCCGGTGGGGGCAAATGTTTGGGTGATGAATTTTCAGGCATTTGTTCTCCAGTCTTGGATGTTTATATATTTATGTATATTAATCATATCCATATGTATTTATCTATTAAATGTATTTATCCGTCATCTGGTGTCCGTTACACAAGCAGCATTAGTTGCTTAAAATGGGGCTAGTTGATAGGTGTGAATGTTAGAAGATATTTATTTATTTATATTTATTTATATTTATTTATCTGTCTTAAAATCATTCAGCCTTAAGATGTATAGACATAGAACTCGCTCATGGAATTGCTCCTGCGCTGCCTATATTCAGCGACATTCTGCGCCAGATTGTCTGTCCACCTCGTGAGGTGTCTATAGTACGTCTCAATCCAAGTTGCCAAAAAGGTAAACAAAACAAAGGTAATGTTCATCTCTAAAATTTTTTGTAATGACTGTAGGTAATTGAAATCAATTGAAACGGACAACAACCGTTAATTATATTAACTTGCCAATGTCCATGTAAAAAGTGTGATTATTGAATAACAAATTCGGTAAGTCTGCTTTTTTGTTTACCTTTTTGGCAACTTGGATTGAGACGTAGGTACTATACCAACGTGGCCGCCTTTCGAGAAGTATTTCGCACTAACGCCCTAATAAATTATTATTGTATTGATTAACCCAATAGAGATAATAATATCCTCCCTTGCATACTACTGTAAAATTGTCTGTTTTTTATTAGGTGTAAGAGTTTTAAAATGTAGCTATAGTCTATCCATTTTGATCTGAGACAAAATGTAAACAAACCATAAAAAGGGTTCTTTAAGATGTCGTTACTCATTGTCGAAAGGTTTTATCAAAAGCATACGATTATTTATTATTTTATTATTACAAACTTTTTACATGATGTAAATTAAGTAATTACTTGTCACTTTCAATAATTTTTGGTATTTTTACTTCAATGTTATATTTTAACGTAATTTTAGATTACTAAATTAATCGTTGCTACTAAAAAAGACCTAAAACGAATACTATTCTCAAACTTTTATTATGAGTATAGAATACTTCCAAAAGAAGATGAACAATCATAACCTGTTCATGACACCTTGAATCTACTTTTAATTTAATTGATATATTTAATATTTAGTATCATTTGGATGATAGCAATGATAGCTTGTTTTTTAAACATACTTAACATACCTAATAATCGTAAAACATTACTTCATTACACAAATAAATAATGTTTATATTCAATGACGATATTGGTATATTAAGTACGGCTACTCCTTTTCTATTTTATTAAAAAAATTAGAGCCTATATTATTTTGTCCCAGGATTGTATAAAAAGTTTGAGAACCACAAATTCCTTGTTTACTTTTTGTCTCAGATCCAAATGGATAGACTATAGTTAAAACAGTGTAAAATGATTTTCTTATTTGACTGTTTACGAGATTGGTTTAAAATATATTGTGATTAATACAGAAACATCAATTTGTTTTACAGTTTATTTTTTGATGCCATGACGCGGTATTAATTTAGCTGGGATCATTGACTCACTGACGTCATACCGTCATAGGCAGAATTTAATTATTTAAAGGACATGCGGGAGTTGGTTTTTTCTTTCATACAAACGTACACAGCAAACGAATACATTCTCTAATTTTGTCAGAGGATGTAATGTCACTAGAGGTATTAGATTTTACTGAGTAACACTCATTAACTTCTTAGTCCTTGATAAGTTGAATTAGTGATCTGTGTAAAGGATCCTACTAGTAAATAGATAAATATACGAGGATCATTAAATCTGAAGAGCTCGGTGGCATAGTAGTTTTTGATATCGATAACAAAGATACCTTCGCCATGGTATCAGATCTGGGTGGGTGACCAGAACTTTGTGATCTCGAACTCCTCCGTGCTTCGAAAGGTCCTGGTAGCTGTTGCCGTTTCTACCCACCAACTCGCATTGGGTCAACGCGGCAGATTGGAGGTTAAGGCCCATACTACTCATGTGATTGTTTTCAAGAGGAAGGCCTGCGCCCTTCAGTGGGACGTATGAGCCAGGAACGTATTTTTAAATCAGACACGACAGACAGACATGTCATGCCATGAAATAACCATTAACTTATGAACAAAATTTTGCCTTCTGGAGATTAAACAGTTTGATTAGTTCCTTGTTTAGTTTATACAAGTGTAAATACAAAAGTCGTTCTACTTACAGGTACTGTTGAGTACATAGAACTGTTCTTCTGGAGTTTCAGCGAAGCAGACCAGGGCGTCGGTCCTCTCAGACAGGGAACCGTCCGGCTCCTTGGACACGAAGGTGTCGATGCAGTAAGAGTCAGGGTTTCGGATCGTCCACGGTGGGATGACGTTTGGGGTGTCCACGTACAGTGATCCATCCTAAGAAAAATCAAAAGTCAGTGCCCCTTTGTGAATCGTGGACAGAATCAGTTGCATGTTATCTTTAATCAAATAAACTTTGTGTTTCTTCTAAAACATTTAATAAGTAGGTAGAATAAGTTAGTCTCGACTTTGAAACACACACAATAAAGAAAGTATGTTTTCAGGCCGGTGAAGGACGCAGAAATTTATTAATATTTTAGCTTATTTAAACATTTATGTTTAACATACATTTTATATTTTCTTAATATTTCCTTGTGACTCCGAGTTACAATTTTTTTTCTTTATCTGTTTCGAATACAAGACCAGTGACGCCATTGAAAGCCTTGACTTATTACGAGACATTCTTGTTCCGTGGTTTTCATTCTTGTGACTAAATGTGAAACAAGATATAACTGGGCATAACAATTTTAACATATACCACTCAATATTTTTAACGGGTAACTTTTCAATGTAGCATACATAGAGGAAAAAGAAACAGTCAAGCATTTGGGAAACCCAGGTAACCTCCGTGGTGCTTGTAGATTCTGTGAACAAGTGCGTGAAACACTTGCACCTCTTATGTTCTTGTGAACCACTGATATACAAAAGAAGCAGACATCTGGGAGACATACCCACGGCACAGGTGAAATAAAAACAAGCCAAATTGGGAACATCCTATCATTCCTAGCCAGTGTCCAGTTGATGGAGCTACTGTAGGGCCTTAATGGAACCTACATAGGAGGCTGCTTACAATAGAATAGGTCGCAGTGGCGCGAAATACCGAACAACCATAAATAAATAAAATAACCTCCGTAAGGTTGTGTACACCGTGAGACATCAGGAGAAGTTTTGGTGAACCTGGGCCGATTTGAGTAGCATGTTATCATTACTCAAAGATAAAACAGGCGCACTTTCTTCTTCTCAACTCTCGGAACACGGATTCGATTCGAAAGTGGCATCCCGTCTCCTTATTTGCCGCAATAAAAAGAGACAGATATAGAGACTCCATGAATCATGTGTTTTGCCAGGTCTGAGGACTGGTGTCCCTATTCACACCAGAAAACGATTAAAAGGCAGAATCTATATTTATGCCACTTTTTATTGTTGTGAATCAAAAAGAAAAAGGTTCTTGACTTCCCGAACAGAAAAAAATATACTTCAATACTTTTGTTACCTGTATCATGTGAATATGCTTCGTCGCCTGGCCCACGCGCATCCGGAACTCAGGTTCGGTGCAATTCAATTTTCCAATGACAAACTGGAATTTGTCGGTAGCATGGACACCATCCAGCCTCCTGTACTTATTCCACACTGCCTCTTCAAACGGCGTGGTCACATTTACACACACTTTCATCTCGTAATCGTACCCTAAGCCAAATGGACAACATTTTCTTACACATATCTTGTTCTTACACCTACATCCTCGAAGCCCACCGGTCTTCTTGTCATAGTAGTATTCGTTCTTCGTATACCGAATGCCTCTGCACACTATAACACCGTTCGATGACAAAACTCCCTTGCTAATATCCACACTGTTTCGTCTATCACAGACCTGTACGCCATACGTCACAGAAACGAGCAGCAGTAGTGCTGCCACTCTATACATCATGGTTTTTTTCTAATACATCGCGAGACTGTTTGCTAATCTCTTTCATTTGAAATGAAATTTTCAATTTAATATCGGAATGTTTCAAATTAGTGAGGAACTGCCAAAAAAAACAATGAAACCCAAAATTCCAACGAACACTTTCACGAAATCACTAAAAACAGCACAAAATATACTAATAATTAAATTTATGTCTTGTTACGAAAGAACACGAACTTGTCCAAGGCTTTCGTTTGTTTACGTTTTAAAATTAACAGAACACACGTCTAGTCTTTTATATACTCGTGAATGTACTGATTGAGTTAACTTTCCAGTTTTGAGACTGGCGGAGCAACCGTAAATAATAGAAAAAAAAAATATAAACTTCTTTCCTTATTGGAAATGAATAATCATGCTGTATTATTTTTTCCCTCAATTGCTAGCTGAATTAATAATTCGTTCGTTATCAGTCGAAACTCATGAGAAATATGAGCCGTAATACCACCATGCTGGTGGATAAGTGGGTGAAACATCGCGAGACTGTTTGCTAATCTCTTTCATTTGAAATGAAATTTTCAATTTAATATCGGAATGTTTCAAATTAGTGAGGAACTGCCAAAAAAAACAATGAAACCCAAAATTCCAACGAACACTTTCACGAAATCACTAAAAACAGCACAAAATATACTAATAATTAAATTTATGTCTTGTTACGAAAGAACACGAACTTGTCCAAGGCTTTCGTTTGTTTACGTTTTAAAATTAACAGAACACACGTCTAGTCTTTTATATACTCGTGAATGTACTGATTGAGTTAACTTTCCAGTTTTGAGACTGGCGGAGCAACCGTAAATAATAGAAAAAAAAAATATAAACTTCTTTCCTTATTGGAAATGAATAATCATGCTGTATTATTTTTTCCCTCAATTGCTAGCTGAATTAATAATTCGTTCGTTATCAGTCGAAACTCATGAGAAATATGAGCCGTAATACCACCATGCTGGTGGATAAGTGGGTGAAACAGTTTTGATATGAAAAAACTAAACAAGTGGTGTGAAAGGTGTGGGATCTCGCCACGCCCATGCCTCGCCGCATAAATTTGCCCCAAACCATAAAATGCTCTCCGAATCACGAAGGAACTAGCTTTGCTTTCGTTATCAAATCCAAAGCGTACGAATCCCTACGCTACCGTGCTCATCCGAGAAATATATATTATGTGGACTGTATATTGCGGTTGCAGGCACTTGCAAGACGACCTATGGCGTTTGATAGGAGAGAGTGGAGGAGAGACTCGTTGCGCCGACCCCAAATGAAATACGAAAAAGGGCAGGCTAAGAAAGGGGTTCCTTCAGCGGAGTGTGCGTACTAACTTTTGTGTTGGCAAGAGATTCAGTGTGCATTGCAGGAAGAAAACATAGGGAAGTATTATCAAACGAAATTATCTCGAATCCAAGTCCACAGTATTAAAGGTTTTACTAAAGTCGAGTATAATAGGTTGGGGAAAAAGTTTCTTCGCATTTTTTAAGAAAATTCAAAACATTTTTTAATATAGTTTATTTACATTTAACTAAAGTATGTAGGTACCATTTTGTTCGATAACTTTTTGCCATCTTGTAGGTAGGGACATGATCCCATTGCTTTAGAAATTTTGGGACTTCTGGTCAAAATACCGCGACAAGTGGTTTTGGCAGTCCTCTCGTGATGTTAACCTGACACTGCCTAAAGAATTCTGAAGAGACCGAAACAGGTGGAAATCTGAAGGTGCAAGGTCAGGACTATACGGCGGATTCATTAACACCTCCCAGCCAAACTTTCTTAATTTTTGCTGAGTGGCTAAAGATGTGTGAGGTCTAGCGTTATCATGATGAAAAACCACACCCATTCTGTTGATTAATTCCTTCCGCTTTCTCTCAACTTCTTGCTTTAATCTCATCAGTTGTTCGCAGTAGAGTTCAGAATCGATGGTCCTGCCTGGTGGTAACAGCTCATAATGAATAATGCCCTTCCAATCCCACCACACACACAGCATCACCTTGTTGCGAGTTAACCCGGGTTTCGCCACAGTCTGTGAAGCCTGACCGGCCTTTGACCACGACCTTTTTCGCACGTTCTTGTCGTACGTGATCCACTTTTCATCACCAGTTATCAGCTTCCTCAAAAATGGTTCGGTTTCATTACGTCGTAATAAAGAATCACAAATGAGTACACGGTTCATTAGGTTTCTTTCAGTGAGCTCGTGAGGTACCCAAATGTCGAGCTTTTTTGTGTACCCAGTTTTTTTCAAATGCGCCAAAACTGTTTCGTGGTCAATTCCCAGTTCTTCAGCTACGTCGTAACTACTGACATGCCGATCTTGCTCCACTTTTTCAAAAATGGCATCCATTTTATCTGTTATAGGGCGACCAGAGCGACGTGCATCTTTGACATCAAAATTTCCGGATTGAAAACGCTTAAACCAAATTTGTGCTACTCTCTCAGACACTGCACTAGGTCCATAAACATCGCAAATTTTTTTCGCGGCTTGCGTGAATTTCTTCATTAGATTCACTCATCTTGGCGGTACGAAAAACAAATGAAAATCACACATTTTCCTAATTTGAATTTGAAATTATGTTATTTAAAATTTAAACTTTCAATGATACCAAAACCAGCCAGATACAAATAGTATAGCCAAAGAGATTTTATTACAAGTTTATACATACTATAATGCGAAAAGACTTTTTCCCCAACCTAATATTAAGTGTGAGGTGTTTGTGTTTACCTACATACATACATATAATCACAACTATTATACCATAAGGGCTAGTCATGTGGTAGCGGCTCATTAAAAGAATACTACCAACCCATCTCTTCCCTTGGGTGTCATAAAAGGCGACTAATCGACTTAGAACTGCACAACATCCAATAGCTTATAGCGGCGACGGGATCACCACCTGTCACGCTGACTGCAGTCACTGCTTGGTGAAGCGCGGACTATGGAAGTGAACAGCTTTTGCGGTGCTTTTGCCTAGTCTCTGACTAACGAAAAGGAAGTGAAATCACATTTGAAATCGCTATCCGCAACCTGAGTGAAAATGAAGCGAAATCTGAAATTGAGAGAGCTAAAAGGAGATCTATATCTATAGTATCAGCCTTGTGATTGTTATAAAGGCGAACATACATATTTTTATGATACCTAATAAAATACAGTAAAAAACGTAAAATTTTTCACAATATGATTTATTTCGACAAATAGCTAGCGTTCTTTAAATACATTTCGTACATAGGATAATGCTTACATTCGTATCTTATCTTGTTTAGGTAATACAAAAATTTAGAAAGAAAATGAAGTAGTTGTAAAGTGTGTATTTTTTATATCATAGTTTTTTTTCTATCACATTGCACAAACTACTCAAGAAATTTTATCCTGACGTAATTGTAAATGAATAATAATGAGAAAATATTCTACGTAAAATATATTTGTTGACTTTGCGTTTTATTTACAAAATGAATGTCTTTATTTACCCTTTACATTAAAAAAATTGTAAAATAGACAATGGACATTTAATACGAAATACAAATAACATTTTTATGGCCTTGTCTAGCAATAACATAGGTTTATAGCACAAACATTACACATATTTGATAAATAATATGCATTTATTACTTCATTAAATATATAAAAATGATCTTGTATGACATCTAACAAAATATTGTGACAGATACGAAATTGCATATGCAAGATTACAGAACAAAATGTCTGAAAATTTTCTCATTCTGTTTTTGTCATAGATTTAGGATGTTGATACACATAATAAGAAGCGACTTGGAGATATGACAAAAAAAAATTGTCATTTGGTCCGATTCCGTTGTCACAAACTAGACTAAACATATGTGTGTATCTAATATCTATCCTTTTCTAACTTTAAGGAGAAGAAAATGATAGATACACAATTAAGTTCAGTTTAGTCTAGTTTGTGACAACGGAATCGGCCCTATCGTGTTGGGAAATGTCAAATTTCTTCGTCTCGTAGAACAAACGGGGACGCTGTGGTCTCTTACTACTTGCGAAAACATAACATATCTTTCATTCATTCGCCTTATTTTTTTCCCTCGGGCGATTTGTATTGATTTGGATTAAATTTCTCGCTCACACGACGAAATCGAAATCGTTGGCGTAACGGAAACATCCTAAATCTATGGTTTTTGTAGTCAACTCATAACGGAGTTTTATAAAAAACTGATCTTTCAGTACCTACCTCAATTTTGGTAGTTATAATTTAGTTAGTTTTGTACTTCCTAGAACACATTGATTTATATTCAACAGAAAAATCAGAGTGCATAATGGAGACTCATTAACATATTCAAGTATGTAATAAAAGATAAGGTAGACCGAAATTATTATGATTTTCTTTATATTTATCAAAAATTAAATTTATTCTTAGCTTAAATAAATAACAACATATACCTAAATATAGATACCTAACGACTAGAATGAAAGATTCCGCTTACAAACGAAATTATATTACGAGGTAAAAATTTAAGTACTAAGTGTGTACTTTAGTATGGCTAACAGTTGATTATAAAAAAGTAGGTTATAAAAATGTTGTCTAAAATTATGCAAGAACTATTTAACACAAGGCTAAATATTAGGCTCTTTGAATGTACTTTACCCTAACAATAAATAAATAAATGATGTAAATGGATTGTTTTTATAATTTTATTTTATGAATTCAAGGAGCGCAGTAGTGAAGTGGTTAATTCGCTTGGGCATTCGATATCTAAAACAAAGCTACCTTCACCATGGTCATGCCTTGGATGGGTGACCAAAGCTTTTTGATCTCGAACTCCACCGTGCTTTGAAAGGTACGTTAAGCTTAAAAAAAATTATCATTGCCATTTTGACTTTTCTCTTTTTTCTAAGGATTATTACATAAAATTATATTGCAGGTAATTTAACACTGCAGTATTCTGGTTCTTGTGCGCAATATGTTGAATTGTTCTCGTTTATTAAAATTTTTCAATTCCTTATAAATTCTTAAACAGCGTTCCAAGAGCTCTGTTCTATCTAAAACTTCATAAAAACACATTCACAAATTTCGTAGTTTAAATTTCTTTGGCCATATCGATTTATAACTAGCAGTAATGCGAAGCGACATCGACTTACAAGTTCGCATATAAAGCGGTACAAAGTATTTCCGTGAATAAAAGCAAGTGTTTCTGAAAAGGAGCGAGTGTAGCCTATTGCTTGGTCTGTAGCTTTATGGAGCCTGCTGGGGCCTCGTCACTCCGCGACATGGTGCGCGACGACACGGTGTTCTGGGTCCAAGACACTGGCTCACCGCGCATTTGTTTGTATCTGCAAAAATTTGTTATTGACACTAAGAAAAGAAAAAAAAGAAGAAAAACGCCACATGCCACATGTATGCACCAAGTGGTTTTATGTTTACATTTTAATGTACTAAAATTTTTACCTACAATGCAGGTGCTTCAATGAGTTGCCCTATACATTGACTACGATTTGATTTATCAATGATTAATAACATTATTATTTTTTAGATTTATCCTTTCATAATTACAAATAATTGAAAGCTTAAAAAATGTTCCTCGCAATATTATTTTAATTAGATACTTTTTGACAGAATAGATTACTGCGAGAATTTAGTATATAATGACAAATAGTAGAATCGACATAATTTATACTACTTGAAAATCATTTGGAGTGTATTCCATTGTACATAAAAAGCTACACATTTTGTTATCACAAATATATTGATTACAAGAGCAAAGGGATGTTATTTTGACGAGTATACAACGTTATCTACAAGAGAAAAGCTGTATTGATCTGCATCAGTCACCATAGCGATTAACCATAGAATATACCCAAAGATTATTAGTGTTAGCACCTTTTTATTTACACGATCACATTTTAGTCAGACCTTTTTTCCTTTGCTAATAATTTTAAAGACGCACCACCTTCTACACTGTCATCTGCAAACGCCAGTCTAAAAGACATATTTTTAAAAGAATAAATACATATTAAGGATAATGAAGCTGTAAAAAAAACCCTTAAACCGCCATCCTTTATCCCAAGCAGCATATTAGAACTAAGTAGGTATATATAAGCAGAAATTTGTAAATTTTCCCATAAGAAAGGAATCGAAGACAGACCATGAAGCAAGGCTTATTCCGTAAATTATAATCCATTTTTTGAAATATAAGAAGAATCGACAGATTTTTCAAGAATGGTTTCAAGGAAGCGCTAAATTGCTCTTAATTCAATATACGTAACATTTTTAATTTGCTTCCTGGTTATACTATGTTTGCTTTTTATGGTTAACTTTTATTCAGTTAAAATGGATACATAATTATGAACAGCCAATGTATATAAATACATTACAAAAACTGTTTTCGAATTGCACGCATGAATTTCAAACAATATTCTTGTGTTTGCATATCTAGTTAGTATAATTGTTAGTTTCCAATATCGTGTGTTCCAGTTGTTATGGATGCTTCTTAGCTAATATCCTCTCCTGTGCGATGAATGGGGTGCGTCAAGTACCTTTTAGCGTCGACTATCTTCAATAACTATCCATTTGCATCCATTTATTTGTTGCTTAATCTTTATTCTGGATTCCTGTGGAGCCTGTTCAAACAGTCAGCAACTTCCTTTTTGTCTTTTATGTTTTTTTGTTACATTGCACAAATTCCCAGTCTTGATCTAATTCTTCTCAGTTCTTTGGTACTATTTTGTATCTTTCAGTTTACTTTACAACTAAATGAGTATTTTTGTTGGTATATTTATTCTTGAAGGTCAATATTTTTTATAATCTTGAAGCAGGGTCGGTGTAAAACGTGCTTTTTAAGGACTCAATACTGTCCCTTTGGCATTTTTTATTGAGCCAAGGCTTATTGTGTGTTGCATGGAAGTGTCGCATATCAGCAGCACCGGTATTAGGTCGGGGATACCTGTCTTGTATCCTGAGAACAGCATTAATATGAAAAACAAATTCCTAGATTGTTCGTTAAAACTGTAGATGAATAGAATTAGCTAGAATATTTCATGTTTTACTGCAGTCAATACGTATTTGAAAATCTACTCAATTTTTCCACATGAAGGAAAGATAATCAATACTATTGGGTCCTTACCTATGAAATTGGTGTTTTTATTCTGTCTTAGTATTTTGTTTGTAATTATTAAGATTCAGAGTATTCCTAAAAAATAATTACCTCGTCTAAAAATAGAATATATTTTTGAGCTTTTTTGATTTGTTTTGATAATTTGTTGTAAGTTTAATTGTGTTAAAATTGAACACGGAGACAACTCTTTTTAAGTGCCTCCCGAATACATCATTTTATTTGCATTCACTTAAAAACGATAAATAATTTTTATGAAGTGTGATTACACATATTACTAAAGCTTGTCTAATGATACATGCCAAATATTATTATCTCTGGATTTGTCGTTGTGAAGAAAACTGATAAAATGTTAGTACGGAAAATGCAGAATTTCCCAAAATCTCCATACAAAACACCAATTTCATAGGTAAGGACCTAATATTAAAATAATATGGATGTTTTTAAAGTTACTAACCGTTTTTTCATCAGGTTATAAATTTTCCTTTTGCATACGAAGATGACAAAGATGATGAATCCGATAAGAACGTTATAGGCGTCGGTGACCCGCCAGACAGCGTTGGCTTGTGGGTACAGAGCGCTGATCACCTCCAGAATCCAGTTGATGCCCATCACGGTGAACAGTTTCAAGTATAGGAGGAGTCTGAAATGGAAATTATATAAATAAGTGATGGGCATTACAGCTGAAAGTTGGTAAAGTAAAACTGTATTTTCACAAAATGTAAGCAAAGAAAATCTACATATTAAGTTAGAAGTTTTAACCACGCACCGCCGCTAGGTGAAAAAGAATTGGAGGATTGAAGGTAAGTTTTCAACTAGGACAAAGATATTTCTGACCTTACTGAATTATTTTGAACCGATTTAGAAAATCTGGGATTACTTATTATTCTAGCAACGCTTCAAACAACAATAGTCTCCACTCGACTTTCGTAATTCCGTCTAATTTCTACATGAATCTAATTTCCATGTGAGATAACAAAAATTCCTAGTTTATGATTTATAGAAGTGCTTTGAGTGTTGTGTGCCACTGTTATTGCTTGTCATCAATCAGTATCAGCAAGCACAAAAGCTGTTATTGATAATTTTGTTGATGCCCATGATGACGTTAGAAATGTTATAAAGAATAGTTATACTAGCATATTAATAATTTGATTTAATTTAATTTATGTACAAATTCCTTCAAGACCGACACGTAATTAAAAAAATACTCGTATGTTAGTTAAGACTAAAACACACAATACCTTTAGCAAAAATAATTATCTTCATTGATAATTTTACTTTTGCGATTATGAAAGCGACTGAGCGCTATATATGGTAATTGATCGCAGTTTTACACATGTTCATAGTCAAATAAGTATCAATCAAATTGGGTGACAAATAGCACGATTATGTTGAAGTCAGTGGAACCACCCACTTTTCATCAGACATATTTCGTTCGTTCGTTCACTGCTTGGTGAAGCGCGGAATATGGCAATGGACTGCTTTTGCGGTGCTTTTGCCTAGACTCTGACTAACCCTTAGGGGATAATAGTCGTGATTTTATGTATGTATGTATGTTTATTTCGTTCTCGATGAGGCAAATATATTGCTTTACATCGGGCACTGAGTAAGCAGATATTCCAAAATAACTATAGTACGTCTCAATCTAAGTTGCCAAAAAGGTAAACAAAAAAGCCGACATACCGAATTTGTTATTCTATAATCACACTTTTTACATGAACATTGGCAAGTAAATATAATTTACGGTAACAATTGTTGTCCGTTTCTATTGATTTTAATTACCTACAGTCATTACAAAACATTTTAGAGATAAAACATTACCTTTGTTTTGTTTACCTTTTTGGCAACTTGGATTGAGACGTACCATATGTAGGTATGTACACTTCCGATTAATTTATACAGTACCGTCAGTTATTGCTGCCTGTCATTAATTTTCTTTAAGTTATTTTTAACTAGTCAACGAGCTCAAAACGAGACACAATAGAAACATCGATTATTTGCGAACACCGATGCTTGCGGTGCTCGTAAAGGGGTTAAACCGATCTTGGATTTTTTTAGTATCCCCATAGACGATATAAATTCTTTGTAGTGTGTACGTATACATACCCTATACTACATTTAAAGAGTTTTATGTCCAATTTGAATAAAAAATGGTCGCGAAAAAGAGTTTTTAGGGACATGAACTTACTTCATAAATGCATGTGGGAGTACGTGGTATTAATTTATTTATTTTAGTAGTTATTAGTTTATTTAATAATTAATGTTTACACAAGACAGTTACAACATCTAAAAGACAGACATTGAACAAAAACACTGCTCATTTCTGATAGAAGTCCTTTTAACAACAACAGTCTATTGCTCAACCACATGCATTCTTATAGTAGGTACTTTAAATGAGCATGTACCTACAAGACGGATTTTCAAGAAACGGGATGCTCTCCAAAGTTTTTCTTAAACACAATAAAATCATAATATTAAAATAAATGAAACATACAGTTATCTGTTTCAAATTGTTTCTGGTTTGTAGTCGCAGCCACTATGGGTCTTACGTTGAAATCAATTACATATAAAGTTTACATTTATAATGACAAATGACTATGGTGGTATACAGTTTTTGTAGTTTTCGAAATTATTTGTGTACCACCTAAGTAGCTGTTTTGTGGTGGATAGTGGTGCTGGTTGTACATGTAAACACATGTGTTTACATATGTGTGTAATTGATTATTGTCCCGAATAAAAAAAAATGTCTTATTGATTTCACTAGTAATACAAAAATATGTATACGTACGAGTATTTGATAGGTCACTATCTTATATGAGGTCCCCATGTATCAGGTGGCGAGCCTTTTGCCATATACCGGGCACAATGTGAGGCAAGCGATATTCACCAAGAACTGAATTTATGTTTATTTCAAACTCAGTGGTACAGGCGATGGAATCGACTCCGCGATTACCTCGGCCTGTCGCACGAGTAGTGCCCCGTCCGTCCCTACTCGGCCAGTTCCATTTTCACTTTCATTATACCCTTTTAATAAGAATCACTAACTGTCAAAAGTGTGATCATAATGTTTGCACGTGATTGGACAAAACAATTTACGTAATTTATTTCATTCCTAGACAATTCATGAGTTATTATATGTTGAACTAAACTTTAACACTCTTTCTTTTTAAAATAAACATACCTCTGCTTGTCTTTTCTGTGCTGGTCGTGTGTAGAGCTCTCTTTCGATTTCAAAACTGAAGTTTGTTTCTTGATTTGTGCTATTTTAACCGCGGTCAAGATGAAGAACACCATATTGGCAATGCACAGTATCACGATGGGCCCGTACAAGTACAACAGCTTGCTTGTACCTGGAAAAAAAAAGAGGAAATTGTTATTAATTATTCCACGATGAAGAGTTGCATGTTTTTTTTATATTAGGTACAGTTGATTGGTACAGTCGGGGAAGTTAGCGGTCGACCAGTAGAGTTTTTTTGGGAAACATTATTGAAAAAAGTAAGTAATTTCAAAAGTTTATATCATGCAAAATAGACCAATTAAAGATGTTTCATTTCAATCATTAATTACTACTTTGGCTCTATTGCTTTTTAAATAATACTTCCCCAAAAACTACTGGTCGACCGCCAACTTCCCCGACTGTACATATTACAGTACAGTTGAAACACAAAAATATGTATACACAGTTTGGAGGAGTCAATCTTTATTTTCTTCAAATAAGAGTCATTCACTGTCAAAACTGGTTACATATTTTGAAGTTTTGTTGCAACAGTTCATAAGAATAGATTCTGAACTTTTGTTATCTTGAACTACAATAGATAAAAATGCGAGGTCTAAGTATAAAAACGCAAATGCCAGCAATTAATATTAAAAAAAAATAGATTAACTACTAGTTATTACTTTTATTACTTTTATATGTAATGGGAATTTCGCACAATAGAAAACCAAAGAGTTTTCGAAATGCTTGCTGAAGTTACCATAAATAAAGCAGCCTTGGTGCCTCAGCATTGGCAGAAATGGGTGCGGGGGGAGATTGGAGAACTCCAGGGCAGTCAGCAGGATAGTCAGCGCGCTCGGGATACCAAACGCATACATTGCATATGCGTAGAATCTGCCTCGAGTCGACAACTTCTCTAAGGAGAGCCCACGTTTTCCACTGAAATTTTATAAGAAAAAAAAAATTACAGATATGAAAGTAAAAGATTTTTTTTTACATATGAGAGGTAAGAAGCTCTTGGCCTCATCAACTGAGGAACTGGCTGTCTTAGGTGCCACGGTCGGTGTCTGGTAAGCTCATGCTAATCAAGGATATTTGCTTCGGAACTGTATAACACGCCAGGTATTGAAGATATTTATTTATTGTAATGTACATGTTTGTAATGAAAAGTGATAAACCGCAGAATATTACTCAAGTTAGATATCTATCTTTTTTATTAATTTATACTTCAATGACGTAGTTGTTTTCATTTTTTAAATGATGCTATGTTAAGGGAGGGTAGAAACTTGCTGAGTTTCTAGCCTGTTCTTCTCAGAACAAGGCCTCCTGTAGGCCTAGCACGAGCCGGAGAGAAAAAGTCCCCGGAGACAAAATTACTCTAGGATTTCTCTATTACTCTTGTCTCTAGGAACTTTTTCTCTCCGGCCCGTGCTAGGCCTTCTGGTAGTTTTTGTGAACGGATGGCGTAGTTTTTCTCTTTCACTAAATATTGTAAAATGTTTATGACATTCATAAACATGCGCTAAGACGTATCTAAACTAAATAAATGCTTTTGATTTTGATTTTTATCTCTGATAGCCGGAACACAACAATGCTTATAACATTGTTATTAAGGCGATAAATTTAGGTAAGACGGTGGTAGCTAGATCGGCAGGCTTAGAAGCCCTACCAAAACGAGCAGAAAAACTTGTGCCCTCATGGGGAATCGAAACCGGACCTTCCGATCAACGCCCTGTGGAGTGAATCACTAGACCAGAGAGGCGGTTTAAAATATTTAATAGGCTTTCAGGTGCACACTTATAACGATAAGTTTGCAAATTTACTTTTTATATAAGAGAAGCTAAAGGGGCATTCATTTTATTAGGTAAACAGATTGTTCAAGTGATTAGCTCTGACCATCCACGGATACCTGTTATACCAGAAGCCCTACCATAGAGTGTGTTTAATATAGAATAGGCTCTACGTTAGAGCCTGAGATAACTGGAAGCATCTCGGTAGATGGTTGTCTCCAAAATCCGTGATGATAAAACCCTTTCATGTATATGGTATATTTTTTTGCAAACTGTTTGAAATAAATTACAAGGTTTGATTAAAAATCTAATATTATGGAGATTCTTACATTTTATTCAATGTTAGGTAAATTGTACCTACGTGTACCTACTTCATATTTGTATCAACAAGAAAAAAAATCGTTATAAAACACGCACATACAACCTTAATTGTTATGATCTGTGGCGGTATTAATTTTGAGTCATTATCAAGACACAATAGAATAAATTAAAAATGGCAATCATAAGGCAAAACACGCTTTTAAAATATACAAAACATCTAAAAAATAAATCGAATCGGCGTAAAGGAAAACACTGTGACGTTTTTATATTACAAACAACAATGCTACAACAAATTATCCAAACCTTAGAATATTGATTTCTACAGATTGTACCTAAAATCAAAAATAGGTAGAACTAGAACGACCTAATTCTACCTATTTTAGATTTTAGGTACAATCTGTAGAAATCAATATTCAATGGTGAAGTTACTATGAATATTTAATACTTTCACAGTTTCTTTTCTTTTGAGGCTCCACATGGGCATTACGGATGGTTTCATAGGTACGCCGGTCTAGCTCGCGTTTTAATATGAAGCCAGCGTGATAATATGAAGATGGCGATCATGCGGGCTATTGTTATCAGGGAAAACCTATATTTACAGAAATTACAGCCTACTAATAATTCAAAACCAATTATGATTTCGTAACAAAATATTTTTTACATGTAAATGACGTTTTACGACAACAATTTTTACATTATGTATAAGATTATGAATGCATCAGAATTTATAACTCGTAATAGTATTTATAATGGTGTTACAAGGCATGTTCAATTTTTGAAGCGTGATTACATAATAATTATTATATTTTAATATGCCGGAAAATAATTATGAAGATGCCTAATAGCTTCTAACAAAAATAAACTTTGTACCTAGCAGGTACTAATGCTTTATTCATATACACTGGCATATCTAATAAAACCATGCGAAATATGTTTTATTGTTGTATATTGTATATTGTAAAAAAGACAATATTTTTTCACAAGAGTTCTATGGGTATATAATAGGTATTGATCGGTACAAATTGGATACAGTTACAGATTACCTACTCTTTAAAACTTCATAGCCATAACCAAATTAATTCTTCTATTTTGATTTATAAACGTGCCGGCTGTGTTCCCTAATAACAGTCTTGGATTTTCCCCAATTACGGTTGATAGTTAGATTATCATGTTAATCGTTTTGTGATATCTACTATTGTACTTTATAGCATTAGTTGTTTAGATGTATTATAAATAATACTATATGAGTAAAACCGTGGGTGTGACATAGTTATCCCTGTGCTGACCATTGGCATCCTAATAGGATTTTATCACGGTCTCACGCTGACCGTATCCAGCGGTTTCCTACATTAACATTATGTTCACTAGGCTTATTGAGTGAATAGCTACTTCACTTAAAATTTCTATTCCAAATTAAAGAGCCCAAAGTGTTTTCGAGGTTGGGGTAAGCGATAAATTTGCCTGCCAGCACGTGAATAATGGTCCAATCTCCAAATGTGTTTTGCAGTATGTAATTCGTAATCAACTGTTGGTTACCTATCCCAAATAAAGAGCTTAAGAAATTGCTGGGTAAAAAATTAAGTGTGTGTATGTGTTTTTGCGGTTGATTCTTGAGTAATTCCTAGATGACACAGAGATACGACCTTCACAGTGTCTTATTTATTGAACCAGCAGAATATTAACATTGTATCTTTATAAACTCGCTGAACAGGTTATCCGTTATAACAGATTTAATGTTTATATTCTTCTTAATTAATGCTCTATTATTTGCATTGATTGTTATTTGCATAAAGATTGTTTCTTTAAATTGCTGTTAGTTCAATAGTTAGTACGCAAGCAAACTGCTTGCGTACTTATTCATCGTTTTTATCTTAATGCAAATCAAATGATGTATTCGGGAGGCAGTTAAAAATAATTGTCTTTGTGTCTAATAATTTTAACACAATTAAACTTACAAAAAATTATCAAATTAAATAATTCGAACTCAAATATATGGTCTATTTTTAGAAGAGGCAATTATTTTATAAGAATGTTCTGAAACTTAATAGTTACGGACAAATTGCTAAGACAGAATAAAAACACCGATTTCATAGGTAACGACCCAATATTCTAGTCTACACTTGGTGGTCTGCTATGATTTGTAAGTATTTGTATTCCCTTGATAGCCGCATCTGCGCTTTTATATACTTTTTTTGCGTTAGACGCGCTTTAGTTTTACAGAAATGTAAGTTGGTATACAACACAACGCCTCTCTTACCCAGTCTTTTGCTCTGACTCAGTCTTCGGTTCCGATTCCGATAAAAAAAAATTAAAAACTGCGGTTCCGATTACGGTTCCGATAAACACTTCTGTAACATCCCTAGTGTTCACTGCCTCGCCGCGCCTCTGACTTGCCGCGCCGCGCAAGTGAGTTTTTAACTTACCGCGTAATTCCGTTGCAATTACTATATCCATTAATTAGTCTGATATGCGCTGTCTACGTGTTAGTTAACAGTAAAGCCAGACACAGTCCATTCGTACCCTTTTACATAATTTGAGAGAATTGGTCCCTAGTAATCCAATTAAGTTGATAAACCTTGTAAATTTACTGCATATTCTTTCAACGAACTTTAAAGTAATTTACAGAACACAATGAGTCATAATGAAAAAAAAATCGTTTTCATTTGACTATACAGTACTATGATATGGGTGGAAACACAATTATATGTATATTTTTTCGTTCCAATGTTCATTATTAACTCATTTGTGCTGTAAAGTGCTGTTAAACTTTTATATCTCAAAATACTCAAACTACCGCTTAATCAGAATTTTGTCATCTAGGTATCTTGTATATATTTAAAGGTATATATTATTAATATGTATATATTTGTGTAATTATTTAAGTATTTGTTTTTATATGTGTATTTAAGTAGGATTATTATTATGTAGGTATGTTTAATATTTAAATATTGTCTTCTTTATGCATTTGTATCCCCTATAATCTATTTTCTTAACTTACTTTCATGGGTTGACAGGCAGAGATCTCTGTTAGGGATATGTCCGCCCTTGCAAACATATATTAACAACCTGTTTTATGTAATTGTTTTTGAATTGCAATAAAGAGTATAAAAATCCGCTTCTAGGATTAGGAACATCATCATTTAAATACCTAACTATAAGTGTAAGGGTTAGAGTTGGTTTTGTAACTCTATGTTTTATTTGTAATAGTTTGATTTGTCAATGTTTTATAATACAGTGATTTGGAGCGTTAGCTTATGCTCTCGTGTAATTATTTTGCTCTCGTTTTTTGCACTAATAAGAATGATGTATATGAAATTACAAAAAAATACGATTTTCCTTTCAATCTACGTGTACGTCGACACTCGAATAAGTTTTACTGTAATTAATAAACGAATGTAATACCTGAAAGTCCACCAAATATCGAAGCACATCACGTTCAACCAGAAGAAAGCAGTCAGCAACGAGAAGTAGATAACAATCGCTGAAACAAAACAAACCTTGCATATTATTATGTAAGCATAATTATATATATACATTTACATTTGAAATTATGATCTAGACCGACCGTTTTGAAATTCAAGGGATATTAATGATCCTTCGTGAATAACGGTCGGGAGTTTATCTTTGTTTGTAAATAGTAATGAATAAGCGTGATACCTACATAAATATTCAGTGTTAACAAATGCAATAGGTACAGTACGAGCACAAAATATTTATATACATTTTAGACGTGACAATCTTTATTTTCTTCTAATAAGAATCATTTAATGTCAACAGTGTCATAGATTAATTAAGTAGTATAAATCGCTATTCCCATACATGGGTTTTTAGTTCGTCTAAAACTTATTATTGTTGCTTGTACCTTATTGTTGGTTGTACCTAGATGAAGCTTCTATACTAACGAATTTACCTAATTTTTCTATGATTCCGCTAGTATAGTAGCGCCTCCTAACGTAATAAGTCGAAGAAGGGGTAATAAGTTTTAGACGAACTAAAAACCCATGTATTGGAATAGCGTATACTACTTTATTTATCAATGACTACTGATACTTAATTTATAATTTTTATTCATTCCTTATTACGATTCTGTACCCGTACAGAATCGTAATAAGGAATGGATAAAAATGGACTAATTTCGGCCCGCCCGATGTTTAAAGATGAAGTTTAAAGATATTCAAAACTCTTTGGGCAGCTTTACGCGTTCCCTATCAGTAAAATTGAAGAGAAAACGTTACGTTGACAGTTATGGGAAATGAGTTCCCCTGCTCCGAACATTTTTAATAGCGTTCGTCATTTATAATTCTTACCCATCTAATATACTTATTTATAGTCAATTTATAGTATAAACATTTTACATGGAATTCGTTTCCTGGTATGACCCTGCTATAAAGAAAGCAATTTATTTGTAAAACATGGAACAGTACATATTATTATATTTAAAAGCTTTTACATTTTAATATAATCTCTCTCTCTGTTAGGGATATGTGAGATCTCTGTTAGGGATATGTCCGCCCTTGCAAACATATGTTAACAACCTTTTTTATGTATGTGTTTTTAAATTGCAATAAAGAGTATATATATAATCAAATATTTGATACCGCGCCTTAGATTCTTCGATTCAAATTGACTTGGATTAAAAATATATAAGACTTGGATAATGAAATGCATTTGTCCTTTGAAATATTAATACATTTATATTAAACACGATCACCTGTTTTAATTAAAAGAAATAAGCCATACAAACTACTGTATAAGCCGAGAAAATCTAATATCATGAATGGATTTTCCTGGTAAACTTAGGCTTAAAAAATATGTAACAACTTTTGACAGTATATGTTTCTTATAAGAAGGAAATAAAGATTGAAAAAAAAGATTCTAAAATGTGTGTAGGTTGTATTCGAGTGTACATATGATATCAAAACCGGTGTAGGTACTATCATTAGAAAGCACTAGATTCCGCCAGATAATACTAAAACCTAGTAATACAAACTCTTTTCAGTACTTTTTACGACTCGTCTAATAAATATCTATGTTTCCGCAATTATCTGACTTTTGATACTGTGCCAACTAGTTTTATGTTATAGAGCTAGACAGTTCAATGTAATACTACTAATAAGTTACCTGTTTTACAAGCGGTTCATCAATTAGGTTAAAATGTCTATTGTCTTTTTAAATGTTAGAAACGATTCGTCACGTAATATTAAATACAAAATACAGTGAAAGGTTTAAGCATTAGTGAATAAGATTATGTATTCAGACAGTTTCATTTTATATCTTGTTCCGATACCAGAAACCTTTTATTTGTCATAATAACTTTAAATAACTGTTTTTCTTATCTTAAACGGTATGTACCGCTATACGTAAAAGAACGATTTATGTTTTTGTTAAGACCCAAATGGTCCACGGGCATAAAAAGCATCTTAAATTCTAAGGCAGATGTACCTAATTCTGAGGTAACGCGATTGACACCTTATTTTGCGGTACTTAGGAGAAATCGTTTGCTAACAATTCTAAAATTCTAAATTCAAAAGCGTTTATTCAGTTTAGATTTGCCCTTAGCGCATGCTTATGAATCTCATAAATATTTAACTATATTTCGTGAAAGAGAAAAACTTCACAAAAACTACTAGGAGGCCTTGTTCTGAGAAGAACGGGCAAGAAACTCAGCAAGTTTCTACCCTCCCTTTACATAGCAACACTTTAAAAATAAAAAGACAAAATAGGTACTTATTTTAAGTAACATTCTGCAGTTTACCACATTTTCCATTACAAACATGTACAAATAGCCTGAAGTATATTCTAAAAAAGTAGTATCTACATAACGATAAATAGTTATTTATCGTTATGTAGATACTACTTTTTTCACTGCTTGCAGACCCGAAGCAAATTTCATTGATTAGGCAATTTCTACCAATCAGACAAGCGTTGACTGCCAATGAGTTGATGAGTTGACCAGACACCGACAGTGGCACCTGTTCCCAGGCATGACGCATAAATAAAAAAGTATTTATTACAAATAAACAAAGGTGCTTCAATATATAGGTATCTTTGCATAAATAAACCACAAGTTTTTACAATTTAGTCAAAACAATATTTTATTCTTGAATGAATTAAGAGTTATTTTTCTTAATACCTCGGAATAAGATATCTTTCAGAATACCTCGGCATAAGGACTTTGCTAAAAGGGCAAAGATTATTTTAACTTCCTGGAAAATTTGCTTATAATATTTCCTCATTTCAATGTGCGTAGATGTTTTGATATTGTATCTGCTATGATATTGAGTTTACGCGCCGAATGTAGGTATGAAAGCCCCTATGAACAAAACGTACGTAATTTTAGACCCCGTTAGTTATAGAAGTACATGTACAATACATAGTCTTAGTTGCGAATTTGATTTCGCTATTTAGTAAATCATAAACAACTTTTAAAATAATTCACTGCCTGTATTTTTTTTTACATATGACAGGCGAGCTCTTGGCTTTCATCTCACCTGATGGTAAGTGACGATAAGGCCGAAGGTGGAAGCGAGCTTCACCTGTAACCCTCAACAACTGAGGAACTGGCTATCTTACCTCTTATTGCCGGAGCACAACAATACTTTTATCATTGTTATTACGGCGACAGATTTAGGTAATACGGTGGTAGCTAGCCAGGTGGGCTTAGAAGCCCTACCACCAATTAAACCGAGCAGATAACCCCTGCTCTCATGGGGAATCGAACCCGGGATCTCCCGATCTACACCCGCTGGTGTCATCCACAAGACCAGAGAGGCGTTTTAGTATCTATTATTTTTAGATTCCAATACAACTTAAAAAAAATCTAGTGTAAACTGCCTGCATCTATTTCAAAATTCCAAATATTCAATAGAAATATGTAATTACTGTACCTATCTAATACTTGGCGGTTTTCTGCCTCGTCTCGCCTCGCGCCTCGTGAGTCTACTTTCAATCAACTCCTGCACATGACCAAGCCAATGACGCATCCCTTTTTAAATTTGTATGACTAGGTAACATTTCAAACCATGTAGGTATCTACTTAAAATTTTCCTAACGATTTCTTTAAAACTTTAGATTTCGAAATTCGATTCATGGATTCAATCAATTGAACTTTTATTTGGTGTAATAGTTAGGTTTGATTTCCTGTTTAAATATCACTTGTCAACTTAGGCCCACTTGCGCGGTCGAGAGTTAGCACCTAACCCAGGGGCAAATATATGGTCAAACCCTGGGTTAGGTGCTAACTCTAGACCGCGCAAGTGGGCCTTACAGTGCTCCTTAATTCATTCGTACTCGAATTGTCACATTATCACCAAACTCAGAAAAAAGACAATGTCCTCAATTTTATGGGTTTCTTAAGTGCTATTGTTCGTTTCGGAACATATTATTAATATTAATTAAGTGACTTAAGCTGTAATAAATATGCTAGCACGTCTTATAGAGGACTTCTTCGTTACTTAATTACGCATTGTAATGTCGTTAATAGTTACATTGTTACCGATTGGTTTTTCAGAGAGGTTTTTATTGATATGTCAGTCATTGTGTTGGGTAACTCGATGAGATAGGCAAAAACGAAACCTTATTCTTCATACAGTTTTTGATTGCTAACAAAAAAAACATCGCTGTCATCACATCAAAATCCTTATTTCTAAGTCTTCATTATTCGGTAAACTTAGTTACCGGACATACCAAATCATAATTATTATCATATTTGTAATTTGCTTTAGATACATCATACACTCAAAACTTTGTTCTTTTGGAGTAAGCAGACATTTGCAGAGCAGGACCGGGAGAAAAGTTATTTTCTCCTAGTTGATTATTTAGTTATTAAAATATATATTAGGTCGGGGAGAACTCTTTTCGTATTTTATAGACAAGTTCAAGGAAATTTTTTAAAAGTTTATTTACATTGAATTATAATACGATTTTTTTCACTCGTTCTTATCACGCGTAATTCCCTTTTCATGAACTGTGATTAATCTCTTCAGAAATGGCTCGGTCTCATTACGTTTCAATAGTTAATTGCAAATGAGTACACGGTCGATGAGATTTCGTAAGAGTTCGTAAGTCGTGTGGTATTGGCTTATAGCGGCGATGGGCTCACCACCTGTCACGCTGAGTGCAGTCACTGCTTGGTAAAGCACGGACTATGGCAGTGGACTGCTTTTGCGATGCTTTTGCCTAGTTTCTGACTAACTCTTATTGGATAATAGTGGTGATTATATGTATGTAAGTTCGTGAGGCATCCAGATATCGAGTATTTTGTGTCCCAGATTTGATTGAATGTGACAAAACTCTTTTGGGGTTTATCCCCAGTTCTTCAGATAAGTCGAAACTGCTAAAATATCGATCTTACTGCACTTTCTCAATAGTTGCATCAACTTTTTCCGTAATGGGGAATACGAAAAAATTTTTCCCCAACCTATAATGTAATGGTATTTGCTCTAAATTATGATTTATATTTATAGATTTCTTTTCAGCGGTTGCAATAAATCTGACAAATAAGAAATGTTTGTTTACATAGCCCGAATGGCACATTTTTGAATAACGTTGACAAACTTTGTGTAAGTATGAGTTATTTATTATATTAATATATAATTTGAGACGTGAGATAGCGGCTAATGAAAAGAATACTACCCATCTCTTCTCTTGGGTGACGTAAAAGGCGACTAATGGACTTAGAACTTCACAGCTATCCAATAGCTTATAGCGGCGACGGGCTCACCACCTGTCACGCTGAGTGCAGTCAGTACTAAACTTGGTGAAGCGCGGACTATGGCAATGGACTGCTTTTGCGGTGCTTTTGCCTAGTCTCTGTCTAACCCTTAGGGGATAATAATCGTGATTATATGTATGTATCTATGTATATAAAATTTCTAAATATTCATAAACTTTTATTTTAATTCACTTGGTAACGTTATCTATAATGCATTATTATGATTCAACTTTAATATCCTTTATCTTAGTGCTGAAGTGTTTTCATTCTAATATTAACTCGCGCAATTCACAATCGAGCACAAATAGCTGCCAATATGGGTCAAAAGCTCACCAGAACCCTATTTTATTGAGACTTCCAGACTGTTTATAGCGTGTGATTAACAGCATAACCACGTCACTAATCGATGAGATATTGAGAATGAGTGTCAACAAAAATACTCATATATTGTTTAAAGAGGAAAGAAGTATTTTAAACTATCCATATTTTGACCTTTAAAGTATTTAGTCTAACTACCAAAATAGTAGTCAAATAACAACAATTGCTTGCATTGGGTAAATAATGTTTATATAAACACTTGATATAACCAAAAATGTATAAAATGCAATAACAAAACACAGTCTTGATCTACCAAAGATTTTCTTTACATTCATCAACCTAATGTCTATTTATAAGTTGACAGTATAATTATGTGTTTATATACTTACGTGGTCTTTGGTTTATACAAAAACGGTATTCAGCTTGTCAAGAAAAAATACCTCGACCATACCACAAAATACCATACCTCGAAAACCTATTGTCGATCTTGTTGGGTGAAGCGTGAAAATGAATAGCGGTATTGGTTATTTAAAAAAATTTAAGTTCTTTTTAAGTATTTTATTCTTTAAGATATTAATTATAGATTGAATTAAAAAGGTAAATTCAATGTAAACTGTGGCGTAGTAGATGGAAGCGGCAACGTAAAACAAATGTACCTATGTTTCTGAATCCTTCTTGATTCTTCAATATATATATCGTATTCTTCTGTGGGTGGCAAAACCAACACTCAATTTATCTCTTACTTAGACTAGTAGTTGGTAGTACTGGTACATTCAAAAATATGCATAAGTAAATTTTTGACTAATGTACATTAATCTTTATTCTCTTCTAATAAAAATGATGTTACGACCGAGCGGAGTGTATAACGTACTCTCAATCAAGGTGTTATTAACTGTATGTTATTATCTGAGGTTCTGGGTTCGAGTCTCATGTACAAAAGCTGGTTACATTGCATTAGTTGATGTCTTACAAATAATTATTTTACATAATAAATATTAGATTCATCATTAGAAACAGACACCAAAGTCTAGCCGCTCATTCAGTATTTCATTCTGGAGCTTTGAAAAAAAAGTTATTTATTCCTCAATGACGGTAAATATATAAATATTTACTGATATTTTCGTCAGACAGGAAATGAATGACGATATCCACCTAATTTTATGACGCAAGAAATTTCGAGAGATAATTTATCTAATAGAGATGGGACGCAGAATGAAGGTTGATTTATACAATGTGTAAATATTTTAGAAGGAACACAATATAATTTTAAAGAGCTTTCGATCGCTCGAAGGCAGATTACTGATGAAAGTGTTCGCTTTTTTCAGTTAGGAATCTCCTTAGAATGTGTATCAAAATTCCGCTGATATTTAGTTAATAGATTTAGATTACTGCCGTCTTGAAATTTTACATAAAATCACCTGAAAACTATATATGAATAAATAAATAAATATCTTAAACATTCACACCTATCAACTAGCTCCATTTTAACCAATGCTACTTGTGTTATGGACACTAGATGACGGATAAATATATTTAATAGATAAATACATATAAATAACCTGAATATACATAAATTGTAATAAATATATAAACATTAAAGACTGGAGAACAAATGCCTGAATTTATCACCAAAACATTTGCCACCACCGGGGATCGAACACAGATCCTCACGAGATGGTGAACGCCTCGAGACTGGCGTACAGACCACTCCACCACGGAGCTCGTCAAATATCGACGTCCTCAATATATTAAACTGACTCAACAGCTTAAAATTCATCCCGCAGCACAGAGGGGCTCGAAAAATTCGAATTCCCATACAGATATTTACTATGGGAAACTTTGCTTTGTTACAAGGAAACTAAAGTATTTGAAATAAAGATAACGACATAATATCATTATGGATAGAGATACCCGTAACTCACTATTTTATAAATCATAACGCTCTAATTTAATTAATAGTTACAATATGATCTCGTAATAAAAATATGAGAGGAAAACACTTAGTAGTCTATAAACGTTTAACGAGGTAGTTAAAATTTTTAACACGTTTAGAATATCCTCTACATTACAGCGTGTCAGTCAGATGGCTTACGGATTCATTTATAATCGTATTCACCCAATGATTTTCTATAGATATACTTACCTCACAAATCTGCATTTTATGTGGTATTCGGATCCGTTTGTGTTTAAAAACTACGAAATCATTTTGGGTATTACATGCAGCTTCACAAATATTATCCGTGTTTCAAAAGAAACCTTAAAAAAGCTTTTTTACGACGTGGTTTATTAGTTATAAACATTTTTTACTTTGACAATTCAATGGCTGCTAACGATGTAATATTTGAATACGTTTCTTTAATTGTTTCTACAAGCGAACTTTACACTGTTGTCTCTCTCTAGAGCTAGTTCTTTTTAAATTGACTGAAATATGTTTTACATGTCAATAAAAAATATTACGTAAGCTTTTCAAACATTGTAAATAAAGGGTGGTTTCAGAGCTACGCACGACTTTTCGGTACAGTTTAACGTTGGTGCTGTTAGTGTAAGTTTTTCCATATTCTTTTTATGCGCTGGCCACCAGCTTGGCTCTGAAACTACCCTAACACTATTAGTTAGAATATTTAACAAGTATATAACATACATATAGAAATAATGGGTGTTTTTTTAGAGGTTTTTTGTTTAAATTGGGCTTTCTATTTCTATTGATTGTAAATTTGACCGTGGGTGATTTATTTGTGTTCAGTACGTTTTGCCATTTTCTCAATTACACTTAATTAATAACAACGCTTGCTTACGGTCGACTTAATCGTCCATCCTAGCAAGTTAGTCTGAAAACCATTGATATTTTTCACACCACGCACACTCTAAATAATAATACGCATCCAAAAAGTCAGACAATGCGCACAGAAGAAGTTACTGATGTTGTAGAGCGTAGTGTTGAAGAGCGAAAATCAATTTTCTGCGGGAAACATTTGATGAGCGCATAATTTTTCTTGATCTGGCTTCTGTGTGTGATCTCACGTTTATGGATTATTTTGTGAAGTCACAGATATAAAACTGACGTTGGACTACTTGGGACCAACAAAAGCCGAGTCATTGTCAATAAGCGGCTCTTATTGCTCGAAAGGTGGCCGAAAATTTGACTTTCCGATTAAGTTTCATTTACGCCAATCATGGCACCCGTATATCCTAAATCATTTATAAACACAAATGGCATAAAATTACCTTTAAAATGACACCAATATCGTAATGATTGCATTTATTCTATGTGATTTATTTCATTTTGTAATTTTATACCTCCGATAACCTCCCTACATTACCACGCATATATCAATGAAGGGGTAGGCAGTGATACATAACCATAAAAATGGGGGGTTCCCATATAAATGGGGCACAAGCCTATTGCCGTTATCGAGTACTACAGAAAATCCATAACCAGTCTGTAATTCAAGCCGAAATTCCAACAGCCAGGACAGATGTTAAGACGAATTTATACAACAATGTGTAAAATCTCAGAATCTAATAGATACTCACTCATTCCAACGCACATGTTGGTCGTGATATTGTCAATGACGAGGAGTATCTGCATGGCGGTGAGGAAGGAGAACCCGACGAAGAGGCACAGCAGGTACGCCATGAGCACTCTCCCGTGGAGGTTCCTCAGCTCAGGCAGCCACGCGTACACGCCAACCGTTGCCAGTATGAAGACGCAGGATATTAGCATACCTGAGGAAAGAGAAGAGAAAAAAATCAGCAACATACACACCGGAAAATTGTAACCAAGGGAAAAGTATGGATAAGTTCACAGGATTTTCATTTTCTTGCCAGATAAGCCCTTATTCATGATATAGGTGACCATCAGTTGTACCAACTGCCAGTGAATTCATAATTATAACATGGTAAGATACCTCGGTCTGCCGAATGGTTAAAAAAATATGTCATCAATAACTGCAGCTCTGGGTACATTATTTAGGATAGTATTTTTTATTTCCTATCATTAGGGTACGATAGGGCTGACATGTCTAAAAGGCAAAAGTCCCTAAATAAAATTGAAAAAAAAACATGGTAAGATCATGGGAAGCCATTGGATGCGGGATTGGATTGTTATGGAAATCCATGGCTAACACATCTGACATGGAGAATAAGAGTAGAAGATTTGCATCCATAATCAAAAAATTTAATAATCAGAAGCTTACAATAGTTATTTAAAAATAGATAAATACATCAGAAAATAAATTGGTCCAGTTGGATTTTTGTAACTAAATTTTTTTTGGTGCTAATTGATTTTTGAACTAATTGATTTTTGTAACTAAATAAATTGGTCCAGTTGGATTTTTGTAACCCTTCGGGGGTGAGTGTTCGCAAAGAATGTGTTTTTATTGTGTCTGGTTTTCTGACTTTAGAGAAGTTAAATGATCTTTTGTCTATTGCGTATTATACCTACGATGCAGTAGATTTTTTGCTCAAAACACCAATATAAGATATATAATCATATTGTTGTCAATAATTTCTACAACTATACCTTCGTTTTCGACAAAATGAGGGAATTTTATTCAGGCATTTCACTGGAAAAGAGGTAGGGTATACGTCCGAACTATTTTAATATAGTTAAAATAGTTAGGACGCCTTACCCTACCTCTAAATCGAATTTATACGTGAGGTCATCTCATCAAAGCAGAGGTGAGTTAAAGGTTAATGAAATGTATTATTACAACAAACTTAAAGCTTCAATGTTTCAACAACGACTTTAGCGGCTATTTTATTCAAAACAATTAATAAACCTATTTTTCTTTCTTTCAACTGATCACGCCATTTGATTTAAATTACTAAATGACGTTTCGTTAATTTGCAACTTTTTTAACGCAAGTTGGCAAGTAATGTTAAAGATCATGACGTGGTATTTGTTTATTTAGGTTCATTAACTTATTTAATCGAAGTTTGGTTTTGTTGGCGTCATAAGTTTGTTGACGTAGAGTCTCTACAATAGTGCGTTGTTTGTTGCAAATTATACTACGAGTATTAGTCTAGCTGATGTCATTTGGTCTTACTCATTGACGCCATTGTTCAAGATTTTAAATAGTAGTTAATTTTACTACGGACCCTAAAACCGGCTCAGTTACTGTTCTGTCTTCACCATTCACAATCAAATCATATTTTATTTGGTATTCTTCGACTCTTATAAAAAACTTTCTGGATTCTCAACGCGAATTACACCAAAATATTATGGTAATGTATGTATTAAATAGACATTGTAATTTGCAATGGTATATGAAACACGCGAAACATACAAAAAACTAGCTATAGGACGCGTCATGTTCGTTAAAAAGGATTTTATGGAGTCAGATCTCTTGTAATTTAATGGCTTGGTAAATTGTGTTTTAATTTGAATGTATAATACACTGAAATTGGTGTGTTTTGTTATTGCATGTCTTGTTATGATATTTTTTAGGATCTCAGAATATTACTATATGACTCTGCTTTTTTTTACTAATACCTTAAAATGGTCCTTGCTTAATAAATCGGAGTACATTTCATTTCATTTTAACTTAACTGTACTTATGCACATTTTAGTACATATGACAATTTTAACGTAAATGGAGGATGGAACCTCTGCAGAGTTTTTTGCGTGCATCTTCTCTTGACAAAGCCTTCTGGTAGTAAACACGAAGAAAAAAATTTAGAGATAAAGAAGATAGAAAAATTACCTTAATAATTTTGTAATGTTTTGACGAGTCATAAGTGTAACTACTTGTACCTACTCGTACATGGCTAATGATATTTAATTTGAGTTTTGAGTTTATACTATGACCGTTTCAGGGAAAAAAATCTGTGTATATGTCACCTTAAAATTGTAAATAACGTTAGTTTATAATCTATCTCGCGACATTTTAAACTGTCGAAAGATTGTGAACCGTAACATGCTGCATACAATTTAACGTATTATTATTCGTAATCTATCGAAGTGAAACTGTTATATCACAAAACATCGATCTATGCGGTCTACTTTCATACTCGATTTTTTTGCGTGATCCATACGGTTCTAGTATGCTCCGGTGAAATGGGAAAAACCTAGAGTAAGGTATCACTGTAAACAAACTTAACTTTTTCAGTTGCGTTAAGAAGCGCAATTTCTACGAAAAAAGTGAAAAGCGCCCCTAGTGGCAAGTAGCTGCAATCACGTTTCCCATAGAAATTGAGCCTCTTAATGCAACTAAAATATTAGGTTGGGGAAAAAGTCTTTTCGCATTATAGTATGTATAAACTTGTAATAAAATCTCTTTGGCTATACTATTTGTATCTGGCTGGTTTTGGTATCATTGAAAGTTTAAATTTTAAAGAACATAATTCCAAATTCAAATTAGGAAAATGTGTGATTTTCATTTGTTTTTCGTACCGCCAAGATGAGTGAATCCAATGAAGAAATTCGATACATTTTAAAATTTTACTACAAAAAAGGTAAAAATGCAACGCAAGCCGCGAAAAAAATTTGCGATGTTTATGGACCTAGTGCAGTGTCTGTGAGAGTAGCACAAATTTGGTTTAAGCGTTTTCAATCCGGAAATTTTGATGTCAAAGATGCACGTCGCTCTGGTCGCCCTATTACAGATAAAATGGATGCCATTTTTGAAAAAGTGGAGCAAGATCGGCATGTCAGTACCTAGTTACGACGTAGCTGAAGAACTGGGAATTGACCACAAAACAGTTTTGGCGCATTTGAAAAAAACTGGGTACACAAAAAAGCTTGACATTTGGGTACCTCACGAGCTCACTGAAAGAAACCTAATGAACCGTGTTCTCATTTGTGATTCTTTATTACGACGTAATGAAATCGAACCATTTTTGAACAAGCTGATAACTGGTGATGAAAAGTGGATCACGTACGACAAGAACGTGCGAAAAAGGTCGTGGTCAAAGGCCGGTCAGGCTTCACAGACTGTGGCGAAACCCGGGTTTACTCGCAACTAGGTGATGCTGTGTGTGTGCTGGGATTGGAAGGGCATTATTCATTATGAGCTGTTACCACCAGGCAGGACCATCGATTCTGAACTCTACTGCGAACAACTGATGAGATTAAAGCAAGAAGTTGAGAGAAAGCGGCCGGAATCAATCAACAGAAGGGGTGTGGTTTTTCATCATGATAACGCTAGACCTCACACATCTTTAGCCACTCAGCAAAAATTGAGAGAGTTTGGCTGGGAGGTGTTAATGCATCCGCCGTATAGTCCTGACCTTGCACCTTCAGATTTCCACCTGTTTCGGTCTCTTCAGAATTCTTTAGGCAGTGTCAGGTTAACATCACGAGAGGACTGCCAAAACCACTTGTCGCGGTATTTTGACCAGAAGTCCCAAAATTTCTATAGCAATGGGATCATGTCCCTACCTACAAGATGGCAAAAAGTTATCGAACAAAATGGTACCTACATACTTTAGTTAAATGTAAATAAACTATATTAAAAAATGTTTTGAATTTTCTTAAAAAATGCGAAGAAACCTTTTTCCCCAACCTATTAGTTAGGTATTTTATCATGATTACTTACACTAGGAGTACAAAGCAAAGGCCTTAAGTAAATGGTTTACTTGCAAAAATAATTAGGGAAACATACCTTTAATATAGTCCATTTTAGAACAACTACGCAAAACTACTTCATATACTTAATCTTAATGTAATCATCATCAGTGTATAAGTTCAAGGTCTAACTTAAATTATCTATTTCACTACATATTTGATGTTAGAGTTACGCGTAACAAACAACAACTAATGTAAACGCAGGTATTACCGCAGTAGTCAAAAAAAAAAAAGTTTTATGAAACGGTTATTGACCGATAACCTATAACCTATAATATCCTCAGACATTCACACCTATCAACTAGCCCCATTTTAAGCAACTAATGCTGCTTGTGTTACGGACACTAGATGTCGGATAAATATATTTAATAGATAAATACATATAAATAACCTGAATATATAGAAATATATATAAACATCCAAGACTGGAGAACAAATGCCTGAAAATTCATCACCCAAACATTTGCCCCCACTGGGGATCGAACCCAGAACCTCTCGAGATGGCGACGCCTTGAGACCGGCATACAGACCACTCGACCACGGAGGTCGTCAATTCGAAACCGATCTTACATAAATGTTTATAATTGCATAAAATTGCAATAATATTACTTATATCGGTGATACCTGCAGATTTTAGACAACGGCGGCAATGCCAGCGTTTACCTTAGTATGAATTATCTACTTACAAGTACTACTGAGTATATAGAAGTGATCCTCTTGAACTTCAGCGAAGCAGACCAGGGCGTCCGTCCTTTCGGACATGGAGCCGTCCGGCTCTTCGGACACGAAGGTATCGATGCAGTACGAGTCCGCGTTTCGGATAGTCCACGGAGGGATGACGTTTGGGGTGTCCACGTACAGAGATCCATCCTAGGAAAAAGAAATTGCTCTGAGTAAAACAAAAATGTTTTATCGTCCTCGGCCTATATACGTCCCACTGCTGGGCACAGGCTTTTCTTATGGAGAAACACATGATGAGTATGGCCCGTAACACCACCACGCTGGCCCAATGCGGGTTGCTGGGTAGAAACCGTCGCAATAGCGACCGGGACCAACGGCTTAACGTGTCTTCCGAAGCACGGAGGAGCTCGAGATCACAAAGTTTTGGTCACCCATCCACTAAAATTTACCTTTGTCTTTGATCGAAAGCCAAAGCGTACTAACCACAACGCCACCGAGCTCCTCCCAAAATATTTTATATTTGTAAATAAAATTACAAAAAGATATCCAATAGCGAATTATAGTCTTAATTGTTTAAGAGGTCACTCCGGTTTAATTAGCTTGTATCATTACGTTTGAATAAACCTTGATTACCTATGTTTATTTTAATTATAGGGATCACAAGTGTAAACATTGTACCAGGAAGCCTTTTTCTGAAAAAAAAACGGAAAAAACCTCAACAATATTGATTATCAATTCGATTGGAAGATACGAAGCTAGGAACGAGCTAGAGAACGATATAACAGAATGCTAATTAATAAATAGATATATGAAGAAGATACAAAATCTCACTATGATAATATTTTCAAAGGAGCCTCTGTTTCGATCCATCTACAATCTTAAGGTACAGTTGGTACACAAAAACATTCACAGCTATTAAGTTCCGGAATATGCAAGTCACTAATGACAAGTAACAAGTAAATTACCGTACAATAATAATAATATACTATTTGACACTCGGTACTATTGCTGGCGCAATTGTGAGACTAATTATGCTATTATCAAGGTCGCGTTTTATTCCATTGCATAAGATTTGCAGTTAACAAACCAGTTTAATTTCGAAATAAATATAAAAAATTAAGGGCGAATTCTATAAAATTTCGTTTAGCATGACCGGTGTATTAATACCAAAAATGCTTTAGCTGTCAAATGCGTACACGGCTAGGACTCCGTCTTTACAGCGGATTCGACCAATGAAATTTAAGGATTTATTGGTGTACGAAGCCCCGTGTAATACGGAGTTCGGTCGAATTCGCCCTGAGTCTGAAAAAAATTATGACTTTTCATTAGACGCATCCTCGGGTTGCTAATGTTATCATGCCGTAATTTTCCACGAAAGCTGATAGGTATATTTTTGAATTCATTGATACGAGTACTTTACTTTACATTCACATCTTGTTTTAACATAACATGTGGAATGTGACTGCAATCTCTAGTCGGCTATCTTGTAGATAATCTTTTGATTTAACGTGCTCTGAATAACTAACAACAATGCAGTTGCATCTTTTATCTTATAAACTAGGGGTTTTTCCAGTTCTAGAGAAAACTGGTTAACGGTTCTAGAAAACAGTTCTTAAAAAACTAGTTTTATAAAATTAGATATTTGTAGAGTTTCTATTTACTAACAGCTAAAGTTCACTCGAAAATACCGTATGTATGAAGGAAATATATAGCCAAGTTTTATACAAACACAGTACACACGCTATCTTTAGTATTCATTCGTATTAAGAATTCTTATTTGTTTGTTTCCTTCAAATAATATTAAAGATAATAAAAAATATATTGTCTCGGTTTAAATTTATATTTTGTTATTCTTAGAGTGAATTTATTACTAAATTTTTATAGAAAAGCACATTATAAAGGACAATGTAAATTTAAACACATATTGAGTAAAAAGAAAAATTTACAGAAACTCTTGTAAAGGCTTCATAAAATATTTTAGCTAAAGAATATGTTGCCAACTCACATTTAATGTCTTCTTATTATTATTTCCTTGTCACTTCATAATGCATTGAATTCTTTACCGGTTTTTATATACCTGACCGGTCTATCGAAGGACTCTACATATTTCGAGACCCCTGCAGAGTTTATTCTTGTGGCTTAAGACCTACTTTCTCGAAATTTAAATATATAGAGAATGTATTTGATTTTTGAATTTATGCATGAATTTTATTCTACAAGGATGCTATGTATACCTATTATTTTTAAATGTTTCTTCTGACAGAGGTATGGAAACTATTTGCTAGAAATCAATCACAACTTTATACTCTTCTTGTCTTCTCTTATTCGCGGGCGCACGAAATAATAAAATTCTTTATTGTCTCGTTTTAAACTTCGATTACATAGAAAATAACCAATTTGTATTATTTAAATAGAAATTAAATACGAGATATATATAGTAATGCTCTAATGTTTAAGATGAAAATTCGAAGCAATGTACATCAGCTCGTATTATGGTTTAATTGTCAATGATAGTAATATTTGAAAATTCAACTATCATATTATTTCTCAACAATTTCATTATCCGTAATAAAATATGTACCTACCTAATAAAATCAAATCGTAGTATATAGTATTTTTACTCATACAGGCTTTAAAATCATCTCAATTAATCCATCATTCTATATTGAAACGATAATAATAGTGTTTTTCTTGAGTAATTAATAAAAACTAGATTCTATAAATAATTATGAGATATTTCTTGTATGTAATGATATCGTAATAATTCATATGACGTAAATCATTCGCACATAGAGATCATTGCTTAGATATATCATCTCTTGTAAAAATAGTCCGATACCTTAATGCAAACTTGTTAAAGCAATAAAAAAATAACACTTTGGAATATAAAATAATTACACTGGTTATGAAAAACTACTATATTATGACACTGACGACAAATGTTAGTAGGTGCAAAGTAATAGTACATTATGATATAAGTGCGGTAATTTGAAAATTACAGCCGAGGCGATATTGCTAGCCCGAGCCGTAGGTGAGGTCTATAAGAAGGTAGAGGCTGTAATTATCAAACCGCACTTATTCATACGATGTTTTATAACACATTTGCGATGAAATAAATAAAACTCAGACATTCTTAAACTAATAAATCTTAGATCACTTGTTAAAGTGGATTATAAAAAATTTAACAATTTGTAAATAAAATCAAAGAATTTATTAAGAAAATGTTGATAACCTTTCTGACATCAAAACTCTTTGCTAATATTTAAAAAAGTTCTAGACGTTCGTTCGTTTTTAGACGGAACATCAAAAACTGTGCGTTATACTTTACATTATCGCACAAGTACGTAATGTGATAGATTATGATATTGAAATTGGTGAAATAAGAGACCCTTTACGAGTAAATGTGTTATAAAAAATATTACGTCGATTGATCCTATTTCATGTATCATGAAATACCATTGGAAAACGAAGAAAGAAAATGCAGAGAAATGTCTGTCCGCCACGTAAAATCTAAAGCAAAATATTTTTAAGCAACATTTACAAACATTTACCTACAGCATTACGCGCGGTGTTTCAACTCTAACGAGATTGTGCAATGCAATCTTTGCGAGACTTGCGAAAAACAATAGATTTCTTTGGCAACAAACACAAAGTTGACTTTGATGTTTTATGTTTGAGAATAAATTAAATTATGACTAAGAATCATGAAAACAATCAAACATGTCAAAATTATTAACAGTATCATATTAATTATATCAAACATGCAGTTTTATTTATGTACGGTCGCAGTCAGAAAATGTTTACCAGTTTTCAAATTAGATACTTTAGCAAGCTCTTTTTAATAGTCTATGACATATCAAGTTACTTATTACCTTTTGAAAATCAATATACATTATGAAGAATCGAAAAGACAAATTTTAATAAAGGACTGACTTTTGAATATTAATGACAAGTTATTTTTTTAAGATATCGATACATATAATTTATAAAGTCTTTCTTTAAGTAATACACGTCTAAAGCGACGGATTCATAAGTCATAAAGAAATATAGGTATGATAATAATATGATTAATCAAATTACTACAAAATTAATAGACGTTTCGTGATTTTGAACTTTGTGACTTCAATGCATCTTCAATGTATGAAAGCAATGTGATACTTAGGGTGGTAAGCATTATTTGACCTCGACTGTACACATAAATATTGGTGCTGCATGATTAATGCTAGACAATGAGAATACTGGCGCCAGATCAGAGACAAGGATATAATTTTATTGTAATAAACAACTACGAGAATACTTATCATAAAAGTCAAATATTTTATTTTTATTTTATTTTATATTTCTGAGGAAAACTTACAGCTAATACAGAGTGCGAATTATAGAAAATGAATAAACTAAAGCCAATTACAAGTTTTCACATATGTTTAAAATAAATAGATATAAAATTTAGGTGCCAAATGCTGCAAGAGTATAAATAAATTAACTAAAAAAAGAATCATTGTACATTTTTTTGAATTTTGAGACAGAAGTGCAAGATAAGTCGATATCTAGGTTGCTGCTAATATTATTATAATATATATTATTGAGGATCTTATTACAAATGAATTTTGGCGGTAATTAGTTGATGCAAATGGTACACTCAGTAAACCAGTGGTATATATCCAAATATATCTAATTCTGAAGGAATTTTAATAAAAATAATATTTTCTTTACCTGTATCATGTGAATATGTTTCGAAGCCTCGCCCACGCGCACGCGAAACTCAGGCTCGGTGCAATTCAGCTTTCCAAGCACGAAGTGGAATTTGTCAGTGGCGTGGACATTGAGCTCCTTGTACTTATTCCACACCCTCTCATCAAACTGGCTGGTCACATTAACGCACACTTTCTTTTCGTAATCGTACCCTAAGCCGAACGGGCAACATTTCCTTACACAGATCTTGTTCTTACACATACATCCTCGAAGCCCGCCAGTCACATTATCGTAGTAGTACTCGTTCTTCGTATACCGAATACCTCTGTACACAATATTACCATTTGGGGACAAAACTCCTTTACTAATGTCCACACTGTTTCGTCTATCACAGACTTGTACGCCATATGTCCCAGATACGAGGAGCAGCAGTGCTGTCACTCTTAGCATCATGGCTTGTATTCTAATACATCGCCAGACTGTTTGGTAATCCCAACTGTAAATAAAACGCCCGTTTCAACTTCAGTATCGGAATGCGCATGCTTTTAAATCGGTCACACAGTCCGAGGACTGGTAAAAAATAATCCATTAAGGTTTTACAACTCCGTTTGGGAATGGAGTGATCGCAATGTACTCTAGAGACTCTTTTGGAGTTGTTTTAATAATAGAATTAATTAAGTTTTCAATTTGATATGGTAATTTATGGCGCTCGCACGCCGAATCAGGAACAAACAGTAGACAGGTATTCATCATAATTGTAATAAACATAAAAACAACAAAACAGCAACAAATATTAGTGTGTATTTATTTAAATTTCAAAGTCTATTCACTTCATAATATCATCGACCAGTCAATGATTTGGCAAAGCACAGGAGGTTAACATGTAACTAACATGTTAATTTGTTGAATTTAATGTCAATTTCCAATACTATTGCCTCGGTGATATAATTCTGAATAGCCATTGTTTTCGGATGGTTAATTAACAACTTTTAATTACCTACCATGTAGCCGCGTAAACGAATGGGGAACTCCTTGCTTGAAAACCGGTCGTATTGTCTTTTTTTTATTATTAATGCGAGTAAACAGGTAGAATAAGTTTAAAAATAATATCACGTTGGCTTTCCGGATACGATACATGCGTTATATTTTAAAGAATTTTAGTTGAAACGTATAATTTTTCCAACGTCTCATTTAAAATGGTATTCCATTTTCTCCTAATCGTTGATATTCTAAGAAGGAAACATTTATAGAAAAATATTAATGTTATAAAAAAAATTACTTTATGGAAGGTATTTATTTCTGTTTACTTGTCTATTAGGATATGATGAATTTGAATTGATTTGTACAAATACACCGGAATAGTTGTATTACGTAAAGTAACATTATGGAGTTATGGTAAATAAATGTCATATTACATAATAAAATAACGCAACAGAGAAACGACACTGTATTTCGATGCTGTATTTAAATAATTACTTACTATCGTATCCTCTCATGTTAGATAACAATCAGAGGCCTTAGTGTAAGTTTTTTAGTATAAAATACGTTACTATTCTAGTTGCGTTAAGAGCTCAATTTGTATAGGAAACGTGAATAGCGCCTCTAGCGGAACTTAACGCATACTAAGTTTCCCATACAAATTGAGCTCTTAACGCAACTACAATAGTAACGTATTTTATACTAAAAAACTTACACTAAGGCCTCAGATTTACAAACATCGAAAATATTTGACAGAGTCTATATGAATTTAATTAAGGATGTTAAATAGGTATATGTGTAAAATTTAATTCTATTTTTATATTTAAACTAAAATCAAATAAACTCATATGTATGTATTTAGCTATGTCTAGATGATGAAGGTTTCGTAACAGAGATCTAGGTACGAATCGCATGGCGCGTGTACTGGGTGTTCACACCTCTGCCTACCCCTTCGAGGATAGAGGTGTGATGATATGTACGAATCCGTTTAATTATAATCGATATTCCATTTCGATTAGATTTTAATTAACATTCTGCTTACAAACTTCAATGCTGTCATTGTATTGTAAGAAAATAGACCAGTAAATGATTCTTACTTTCTTTGCGTGATTATTTCTTATAATGACACAATAAATGCTATGCTCATAAACGAAAACGGTACAATACCAATATTAATATCAATAATGTGAAGTGTTATACATATTATTATAAGTCCCGCGTTTTGTCATGGACACAAAAATAATGTGCCAACTGCTTTTCTTGTCTAACATGTCTTAAAAGGCGACTAAGGGCGTATTGGGTACTGGGTCTGTTGGCGATGAGCTAGCCACTTATTACTGCTCATTCACGATTTTCCATCTGACCAAACCCAATTATTGGCTAAATGTGGTCTTAAGGAAACAGTGCTCTTTAGACTGTGCCGACCTTTTCGGGGATTTCATTCAGGCGTGATTGTATGTATGTATGTTATATAAGTTTTATATTCTAACAGATTGGAAATAAAACACCAACAACAACAATCCGGGCATTTTAGACCATATGGGTGACGCCCCCAGGCCTGCTTTTGTAGTATTCAAATTACAAACCTTTTTATGCATATTTGGAAATCTAATACGCTAAATTCCAAGTCACGAGAACGTAATAAAATATATGAATCAATTAATATCTTAAAACATCCACACCTATCAACTAGCTCCATTTTAAGCAACTAATGCTGCTTGTCTTACGGATACTAGATGGCGGATAAATATATTTAGTAGATAAATACATGTAAATATTTAGAATATAAACAATACATATATACACATCTGAGAGAGAACAATAAATGCCTGTATTCATCACACAAACATTTGCCCCGAGAGAGAACCCAGAACCTCTAAAGATGAGTGTCAGGATCGTAGCAAATGGAGATCTGTGTACTCGGGCTACGCATCGGAAAAAGGTGTGATTATATACGAAATTATTTTTTTATTCGCAATAGGCTAAGAAATAATTAATTCCAATGTCACATTGGGAAATCGAAACTGTGTAATATAATATAATTTTTTATAACCGAATCTTGACAGCTGTAAAGATAATTAAATCATCATGAATCTGTTTACAAAATAGAAATAGGTGAAACTCTTATAAGCAATAAAATACATATTTATTAGCTTGTCAAAGTTATTTAAAGTCGACACAGTTAATATGTTAACATAATGCGTACAATATCCTTGTACAAATGGGACTGACATGTCTAAAAGGCAAAAGTCCCTAAATAAAATAGAAAAAAATCCTTGTTCAAGATTCTTCGTTTTGTGAATATAGTTTTTTTGGTATAATATCTTTGATCTAATAAAAATTTTCTTATATTTATTTAGGATTATGCACACTAAAGAAATAAAATATTAGAAGTTTGTGAAACAGTATGAAAAGTAATTATCTAAATCAATTTAACTGGCATCGTTCTTCAGAATTCGTTTTTTTTGAGATGTTTAGAATAAATGAATTCTGAATATTTATTTTCCTTAAAGAAAACAATTTATAAAGTTGATCAAAGGTAAGAAACTTAAAATTTGACAATTTAACCACGCATTGGAGTGATTGGAGTAAATTACCCACAGGTACTGATATCTTATCAGAACACCACACAGTTTGATATCATTTGGTTAAAAAATATGTATATTATCAAAAATATGTTTTTTTAATAATTACCTACAGATTTTTGTTTAACTGAGTATTAAAATATATAAGGCGCGACAACAATATAATACAGATACGAAGTGTTCCTTATATTGAAAGCTAAATAAATATTATACGCTTATTAACATATAGGCATTTGAAGATCCAAAACCTGTTTGTAAGTTGATCACCTATGTACATAGATAAAAAATCGTTTTCTAAATGAAACGGCAACCTGTGTGCGAGTTTTATACATAATATATAAGATATTGCTGGTTGTAAATATTTTTTAAATTTACTATATTACTATTACTATCAGCCACAATTAGCTCATAGGTAATTGACTCAATTAAAAGCCACGTACATTTAAACCACAAAGGAATAACCATGTCGTTTTATGTGCTTTAAATTGAAAAAGACAGGTATATGAGTATATCTTTATGCTTTTTTATGTTTACTTCTAAACTTTGTTGATATTACCTATTGATCACTTTGTTACTTTTAATCGATATTATTAATAATATAAAAAATATATTTAAATTATACAATCCAGTAAAGTCTTTGCCAAATTCAACATAAAACTCAAGTGAAATCTTCTACAACTGTGTGACAGACAAAAAAATATGCATTCCGACCAAAAAAACTCCAGGGAAAACCTTAAATACTTCACAAAATACACAAGAAACACAACACAAATAATCACAATCGCATGTAAAGATTATATTTTATTTACGTTTACGAAAAAACTTAATGTTGGTTGTTAAAAACTTTTTAGTTTGTTTACGTTTCGCGGTGCCTGCCGAACACGCGTCTAGCCTTTTAAATACTCGCGAATGTACTGGTTGAGTTTACTTTCGAGTTTCGAGACTGGCTGAGTCAGACAAGTTTTGTGGACTTAGTAGCCGCAAAAGATACAGAATAAATGTCTTTGCTTGATTCAAACCAAGAATCGAGCACTTTGTAAATAATTTTATAAGGATGAATATAACGTCATAGAAAATAAAAGCTTTTGTTAATTAAGCCGTTTATCTACGATTTCCCAATCCAAAGGCTTAGAGATTTACATAACAATTAATATTATAATGAATAGGCACGTATTTGGCGTTCGTTTACATAGAATTACTTCATACATACTAAGTTAATAAGTTTTCGTGTAATTTTTAATAGAAAAAACGCTATATACACTATGCCAAATAAAAACAATTTAATTGAACAACGTCCTGTGCAACCTTATATTATACTGTTATAGAAACAACAAAACAACTTTATGTTTTAAATAGAATTATACTGAAGCTTAAAACAACTTTTATCGATGTCAAACTGGTGTTTTCCATGCAAATTTACGCAAATATTCAAATGCTAAAAGCTGACTCGTAATAAGGATAAGCAAGGACCTTTGGTATTTTTAAGGGCTACGTAGTTCTTCCTTACTCGAATAAGACAAGGGCTGCCAGACCAATTTCATCTTTAGCCCATACACTGCTAGGCACAGTCTTTTCTAAGGGAAACACATGTGACTTACGGGTCACAACACGAACCACCATCACGCTGCCTCAACACAGATTGATAGGTAGAAATAAGACATGAAATGTGAAAGTGGCTTTATTTTTTTTGTTAAAACGACATACCTAAGGTATGTTGTTATAACAAAAAAAATCTAGCTCATATATAGCAGGACTTTTCACAATAAAAAAAAATACAGAACATAAGGATCAGTGATTACTTTATCACACATTCAAAAATTTTAATACAAGTTTATTACTTCAAATTATTTTTTATCGTAGAGTAAATGGATATCCTGTGTAGGATGAGGCCGCCCTTGTACTGTAAATCTATATATTATTTTTCATAGTATTTGTTTTTTTAATAAAGTTTAATAAATTTAGTTAAATAATTTCCACTATTTGATATGATTTCAGTAGCATACTTTAAAAAATACTTATTAAATATCGTTTAAAAAAAATTATGTACCTAAGTAACCAAACAAACACACCTAAATTCATTCGTCCGGCAAAAAACAACTTTTCGGAAAAAAACTATTCCATCTAGTGCAATTTTGTGAAAACTTTATGACAGTAGACGATAATGTAGATTTAAATCTCCAAATTGTCAATTTGATTCCTAGACTTTTTAACATCAATGTTTAAGTGGCAAATAACTGTATGGGGGCCAATTACTATACCTTTTCCCCTATTTCAAACTGTTTTTTATTTTTTTTTTGTTTTAAGAAAACAAAGAAATATACAAATGAATGGCACTTAATATAAACCAATGTAGTATACAAAACTGCCGCCACAACCACAGAGGTTATTCACCACGTTTAGTCGACACCTATTAGTAACAATATCATAATTATTCATAAATAGGTTAGTTATTAACCTACAGTTATAATAAACCAGTAAGTCGGGTTGGCATTCCAAGAGGTCAGGGTACAGCTTACTACCATTATAGCAACAAACAATAAAAACTCTTTCCATTCGTGCTGGCAGTAAAACAATCGAAAAAAAGTTCTGTTGGGACGAAAAATTTATATCAGAAAAAATACGTAGACTTGCATTTTTATTCTGTTTAATATTAATTTATTATCTATACTAATTGTTTATTTATTCTTCATTTTATTTGATATTATTTTAATAATTTAATCAATTATGGATTCATTACCTTTCCCACTCCTCCTCCATTACCGTTACTCTTAATACCACCTAAACCTAAACTTTCACTGATTAAAAACAACATGCCCCATTTAAAATATTAATTATTATTAAGAATTAATATTATTAATTATTATTAAGAATTAATATTATTAATTATTATTAAGAAGTAAATACCCCATCGAACTCCTCAATTCTGTTAGCAGAAACTTCTGTTACTTTTATCAGTTTATTTTTCAATGAATTATTTCTCTTAAATCAAGTTAGACACTAGTTAGGTGCTAACGCAGGCCATAAGAATAAACAATAGGTACATTGTAGTAAGCCCGACACGGTAGCCAAACTACGATGATTACGTAGTTACAGAAAAAATTATGTATAAGGTAGGAAAATACGACCTGAGTCACGATCTCTGCTTAATAGCTTATTAGTGTTTGCATTATTAATAACTATTTATGTCTAGAAGGCTTAGGAGATTTTATTGACAATAGAAACTATTGCTGTTGCCCAGGACTTCTTCCGCGGCACAATGGTTTTTTAACTATCCCACGGAAACCCTTTAATTTTCCGGAATGAAAAGTATCTAAAATGTTGACCAGAACATACAAAATTTCATTGAAATCGGTCCAGCCATTTTGGAGAGTGGCCCGTACAAATAAACATGTAGGAAAAACAAAAAATAGCGTATTTTCTCTCCTGTGACATCCCCTAACTGACATTCCTTGACCCCTATTTGACGACCTCCGTGGTCGAGTGGTCTGTACGCCGGCCTCAAGGCGCCGCCATCTCGAGAGGTCCTGGGTTCGATCCCCAGTCGAGGCAAGTGTTTGGGTGATGAATTTTCAGACATTTATTCTCCAGTCTTGGATGTTCATTATATATGTATAATATTATATATATTCTGAATAATTATGTGTATTTATCTATTAAATATATTTGTCCGTCATCTAGTATCCGTAACACAAGCAGCATTTAGTTGCTTAAAATGGGACTAGTTGATAGGTGTGAATGTCTGAGGATATTTATATTTATTATTCGACCTCTACAGTTTTATTATATTTGTATAGAAACAAATAAGAAAAGTTGAGCAGTGGGCTAATTAATATAATCCTTACATCATCATTTTTATTTTATGCATGTTTTGTATATACTGACGCTATTGTGAAAATCCTAATAGCTATCACAGTTAGAAGTCCATTGATTTTATATCAAATAATATTATAATTATTTCCTTACTTATCTTCATTATCACTAAGACTAGTTATCATCATGATGACCGCTCTTCGAAGTTTTACGACCGACCGACCGTTAGTTTTATGACATCTTATACACAGCCGAGAATGAAAAACGGACTACTTGATCAAAAGGTCGCCGGTTAGATCGCCATTTCTACCACTTAGTTGGAATTCATTATACATAATTATCGCTTGCATCATATTGCGCCCGATGCACGACAATAGGCTCGTCCACAGTTACATACCGTGTTAAACCACCACCACCATTCCAGCCCATATTAGTCCACTGCTGGACATATGCTTCACCTAATATCCAGCATATGCCAGCAGCGCTTCGTAGATCACCACTCCACCGGAGCCCCCTCCCACTCTATGTTTGCCGAGTCGCGGTCTCAAGAACATGTTTACTCCAGCGGTTATCGGTTCTCCGACAACTACAAACACCCACTTTTCGCTTGATATGCTTTTATAAGGCAGTCCATTTTTTTTTTGGCTACGGTGACCACTGCCCATCTGTGTGGGCCGTATGCTTGTTTGCCACCCTGGTGGTATAAAAAAAAAACACATCAAGCGAAAAGTGGGTGTTCGTAACTTGGACATAACATCAATTATTTATGTAAACTATAGAAAAACGTAGAATACATGCACCTGAAATAATTTGAGTAGAAATAGTATAAGTTTAGCTTTTCTATGGACTGCTGAGATGTGATTAGAGGAACTAGAAATAGTATATAGTATTATTATAGCATTATTATTATTGTATTATTATTATTACAAGCTATTGATATTGTTAATCGTTATTCCCTTTGTATTTCTACCTTCCAAGGCCAATAGCGCAATATCTAATCAACTAGCTATTGCTAATTCTATTAATACAGGAGCAGGTAATTCATGCTTGGCATTCAGTCGTATGAAACCCGCATTATACTTGTGAAAGGAATCAGTAATGAAAGCATTATAATTGAATGGTCTAAATTAGTAATGTTTTAGATAAATAATATCAAGCGTTTATACATTTAATAATATCAAGCGTTTATTACCAGAGCAAACATGAAAAAGAAGCACATTGTGGTGATTATTGCTCGTGATTAAATCTAGGCGCAAACGCTTTTCGTCTATTCTTTTGGGATGAAATGAACTGAAAACTACTACAAAAATATAAGTGACACAGAAATCTTCAACTATTAAAACAAATTCAGTTTTTAATTGGTTCGGTAATTTCAAATGCAAAATATGATCGGTCACGAAAGTCATTAATCGTCCCCATAATCGTGGCTTCACAAGACTTATAAACTTAAATTTTATCGACGAAAAATGTGAAAAACTAGCGCGAGGCATTGTTACTGGACACTGTCTTAATACTGCACCCACAGATATACATTTACAAAGATAACGCAAGCTTAACGATTCGCATAAACCAAGCGTGTCAACTTTTGAACGTCTACTGTGACGTCACAGCCGTAATTTTGAGGCGGGAGATACAAACTGATTGAAATATACCGATGCCGCCGATGCCCCTACGCCAATTATCACACTACGAGGCATTTGTTTCAGTTTTTGCTGCCATTCGGACAATACTAGTCAGCAGACTAGTTACTACAAGACTAGTTAGCAGCTGCCAACCCCGACGTACGCGCAGTACATGCATTTGCGTCATTTATGTAAACCTGCACCCCTTCTTCCAAGAATTTTGTACTATAAGATGGATGCCAAACTCCCATACAATAACATGAGGCAATGTTCTGTCTCGATCAGTAGGTGTTCCCTCTCTTTCTATCACTATTTATGAATGAAGGCTATCCGTGGGATATCCTCTTCCTCTCTTTCTATCCATAGTTTCTGTCTCACCTGTCATATTTACGCCATGTTGACACCTAGACTGAAAATTGTTAAAATTTTTTGTAATTTAATATTTTAAATAAAAAATTATATAATTGCTTTATTTTATGATGTGTTAGTGAGTGGTATCCTGGATGTACCTTATCATTTCACAGGTGAGTCAATAATCACATATTAAATGAGAGTATTTGAGAAATCTGTGTGTATTTTTGTGGGATGTCATTAGTTGTAATAGAAAGCTTTACTACGAAATGTCAAACTCTTTCATTAAAGTGATAGAATGAGAAGGAACACCTACTGATCGAGACAAAACATTGCCTGATGCTATTGTATGGGAGTTTGGCATCCATCATAAAGTACAAAATTCTTGCCTTCTTCTTAGTGTCTCGCTCTTGTCAGAGCGGTCGTGGTCACGCTGAGGTATCCATGTTGGTGGCAGAAGCGGACACAGCTCTCCGCACCATCTCTCGCCATCTCTCACAGCTGGCTGACTGTCTGGCGCAATCAGATACGTGGCCTCCCACTGCTTAACTTGGTCCGTCCAGCGCATGGGTGACTGCACCCCTAGTACATTGTAAAATTTTTTTTTGTTGCGTTAAAATGGCAATTTATATGGGAAACGTGATTTCAACTATTTCCGCTAGGGGCGCTTTTAACGTTTTTATAGGAATTGACTCACTAAAAAAGTTGAGTGTTTTACAATGAAAACTTACACTAGGCTGGAATTATAATACGAGTACTAGTGTCCACAGTTCTTGTATTTGTATTAAGTCAGTTAATTTGTGGTTTTATTTATATCACGAGCATGTTTTTGTCATTATGCCTCCAAAAATTGTCTTACTCTAAAGTTTTTGTCATTATGCCTCCAAAAATTGTCTTACTCTAAAGCAGCTTTGTTTACATTGCTGTGTTTAAAGGGTAAGATACACGTTGGCAGTGTTACATTGTGAACCGTGTAGTAGATGCTAGCTGTAGGTGCAAATTCTTTCAGGTTTTGAGATACCTCGACACTAATCCACACCTCCACAGTAATCTAGGCGCCTAAAAGTACACACTTAAATTGTCAACTTCATTCAATAAAATACCAAAATACCAGAAGATTTCATTAATAAACTTGCGACTTTCGTAGCTGTGTTACGTCGCCCACAAAGAATGAAAGTTCTGAAATTAATGTTCTCCATCGCAGACGCTTCATCTGTCTAAATATCTAATTTTAAAACGATTCAGCCAGACCATTATGAAACATTGATAACAGCTGGACACTTTTATTTTCGGCCTTGCTATCAATTTTATTCGTTGATAGTAGAGAGATGTTCAGTGATATATAAATCTCGTAAATTCTTACTTATAGACGAAGAGTCGGTATAAAATCTAAGTGCTTAGGTATAGTCAGCAACGAAGGAAGCAGCATTTTAGTACAGACAAGAGCAAAAATATTTAACCACTTTAGTACTTTGTCATTCTAAGGTTTTAATAAAATATTTATTTTGCTACTGTGATGTCAAAATATATAAATACTAAAATAATAACATCTTTTTGCTCGTGCCTGTTTTAGGTATGCATTTCTATATCAATTTTATTATGTCATATGAATTTGTCTTGCATTATCCTTAACAATAATGATATCTCATTTTTGTTAGGGAAAACATATAACACTAGATATAGGGGATATTGGATTTGTGTCTTAGAAACATATTAATTTTGTGAATGTTTTTATCAATAGTGACAGAATTTCTTCTTATTTTAATGGCGTTGACTTGATGGAGTCCATTATCAAGATTCATACTTTCACCCCTGGGGATAATCGCTGTCAACTGACAGCTGTCAAATTATAAAAGAAGCAGTAACACAATTCTGAGTGTGCCAACTATATAGGCACATAAACAGCCCGTCAATAAAAAGCGTAAGGAATTAATTTTTTTATCCTGTTTTTTTTCTACAACGTAACCTCCTCTGGTAGTTGCTCTTAGGTTTTTGTTTTTTTTTTTACTATATTTTCGTAGTAAAACACGTTATTTTCCTCGGGTCCAAGACTCATTTTTAGTCCCTCGGCGAACTTGTTGCCATGCACAGGGTAAATGTAAGGCAGGCGATATATGGAACAAATTGTATACCTACTACATTATTATACGTATTGTCCATTATTTCTATCTAACGATATTTCTTAGTCTATACTAAGTACGTTAAAATTTCAAAACTCCTTGTCTAGAGTTCACTTTATAACATAGCTCCCAATCAAAACAATGATAATGATGATTTCGATGTTATTACAAAAACCATAAGCCAAGGGACGTCCATAATTTATCCTCATTCACGACAGGTTAAGAATGCTATGAGATGTTATCGTCATGTGTACCAATTTTTCGTAACATGCAACAAATAAATTACAAATTCCCTTGACTCATTTAGGAGTTATTAATTGTGTTGACATATCTGCGTCCCTTGACCTTCACTGTACTCCCACTGTTTCCGTTATAGTTGGATTATTTGTGATTTTATAAACTTATTGTGTACAAACCATTGTTAAAAGTTGATTCGTAATGTGGCCAATAGATGGCGCTGTTCCCAAGGACGGCAATTACTGAAACACGCTATTTAGTTTTTTCACCGAATGTATATAGGCTCCGATTTTTTTTATATGTAATAAATTATTTTTGTATGGTTTAAAGGCATCTCTTATTTAGAACCTTTTCCATTACACCATCAGGAGCACAGAACAATAAAAAAGGTTAGAATGATAACGCATCCACATTAGTACTAGGACCGCGCGAGCCAGTTCTCACACATACAAGAATAAATAGTTATTCAACACACAAAGAGCACAATGTATTCATTGGCTAAAAATATTCAAGCAAAAGTAGCGAATTGCACCTAAATAATAAGGGTTATTTTACTGCAATACACAGGTATGTGTTACCAGCTGTTGTACGGTACCATTTATGTTGGCACAATGCATTTTGTTACTTCGAAATTTTACAGTTCAAGCACGGACTGGTAAGATCATTTATATACAATCATTTGAAATACGTTTTTAAATATTATTATCTATAATACGTATAATGAGACACGTTAAATATCTTTTTCGAATTATTGTGGAAAAACATGTGCACTATCATGACAGCACTGGAGTAGTGTAGTGCACAATTTTATGTCGATAATCAAGTATTATTCAAGTATTAAGTAACAAAATTATGTATTTTATTTATGTATCCAACTTCGTAATTAAGGAGAATATTAATATACAGGTTGGTTTTTTTAACTCCACAAAGGAAACACACTTTTATTTTCAAATAGAAACAAAACTGATTTCACACTTTTTCAAAAAGCTTACCCAAACAGGGAATCAAACCACCTCAAATAATTCTATTTCGTGGTGGTTTTAGTCGCTACACAAGCAGCATTTAGTTGCTTAAAATGGGACTAGTTGATAGGTGTGAATGTCTGAGGATATTTATTTTATTTCACTAATTGATTTAGTTATGGCTAAAAATACTATTTCTCTATGAAACATTAGGTCTTACGCATGTAAGACATAATGAAACCGTAAATTAATTTATTTTTTCCGGGCATATTTGGAAAATCTGTAGCAGTCGGTGGAATGCAGAAGTAGAGATGGATATCTTGTATGAAATACGAGTGTTTCACATTGTATTGGTTAATAGAATAAAAAAATAACTAAAGAATTTTTAGCTGGTTCTATTCCCGGTTTGGGTAAATTTTATTTGAGAAAAATGAGAATGCAGTTGCTTCTTTTTAAAATAAAAGTTCGTTTCCTTTGTGGAAATTAAAATATTTTATTTATTTAAGGTACCTCCCCTCTTGGGCTCCTAAAGAAATTCCAACCAATTTCAATACTATACAAATTTAATGATGATAAATATTTTGTAGTCTGTGATTTAGTTTTCTACTGAATAAATACTAAAAAGACAAGAGGTAACAGTTTCAGGTGGATGTTTCTAGGAATAGGTCACTGACTATAACAAAAGATACACTATCGCTATAGTTGGCTTGGCAATGAGAACAACAATAAAGAAAAAACTGCCTTGCCAGTTTTCCACCAGTGAATAATAAATAAAATAATTGGTAATGTTATGAGCTGGGGTTGTTCTCAGTAAAGAAACAGCGGTTACCAACATACACTTTTTAATTAATTAACATTAATACTGGTTGATCACATTTTTCTCGTCACCCATCCCTCAATGTCTTAAGTCTATCAAATAAAGTCGAAAGTCTTCGACTAGTGCGTCCTCCCGGTCATGACCTACGGTGCTACGACGACGTGGACACTCACTGCTCGACTAGTCCACCAGTTTAAAGTCGCCCAGCGAACTATGGAAAGGGCTATGCTCGGAGGGCACTGTCTTTATTGCCTATTATAATTTTGAGTTTTCGCTTTCTTTGTGAACTGGCATTTGAACAGGAAGGCGAACTTGATTTTCCTGCAAACAAAAGTAAATGATTTCAAAATTCTCGCTTATGAGATATTTGACATCATGAAATAAATTTCTTTTTAGATAAAAAAAAATAGAAAATAATCAACAAATTAAAGTCCCTACTAATTTTATTCAATCGTCACTCAATCAAATGCGCAATATTTCTACCCTGTATAATCGAAACGACTGATTTGGCGCAAGGGTAAGGAAGGGCCTTCTGTGGCAGACATCACGGGTTCGATTCCCGAACAAGACAAATGTATAATTTTATAATAATATTTTGTTTTCACTGTAGACAGATAAAATATTCATAACATTACCTGTACGCAAATATCTATGTGAGGTACTGCAGAAGATTTCAAATGCCTTTTTTTTTAAACTTGTAGGAAGTCATCTTCCGTAAAATGCTACGAGCAAATGCTACTGCTTTTAGTAGGAAACCATTGAACTTTCCTGCCAGTTGCGGATATCCATTTTTCTTTTATATCCGGATTTGTAGGAAAACTGAAATATGTAAATCTTTATAAACAGAATATTTATGTCTTATTTAAAAATTAAATAGATATTTAAAACTTAGATTTGATATTATGTCCATGTAAATTACCACATCATAATGTCTGAGCACAAGGAACAAAAAAACTCTATCGATAAAACTATCGATAACATGCAAGCCCTATGATTGCACAGAATTTGGTACGAATTATTTTCGTTATTGATTATGCTTCCATATTCAGTTATTTCCAAATATTATTACTTACCGATGAAATATAATTCCTCCTTTTTCCAGATTCACCTTTTCACTTCGCAAAAGGCACGAAATAATAGCACAACTCGGCATCTTTTTGGGTTTTGTACTGCACCGAATACACGTCTGACAGCTACGCCATTGTGCAATACACTGCGAGCAATTTGACGTTCATATGCCCGTTTGCTCATATGAGCGGCTCGTCAACCACGCCCACTTTATCATTCTAACCTTTTTTATTGTTCTGTGATCAGGAGCGACCTGTTGTACCCAAGGTTATACATATTGAATAATTTTACTATACGTAATTTTGCACTGCATAATCTATACAAGGTTTCGAAGGCTTAAATCGAAGCCGAAAAGATAACCAGCTATAGTGTTCTCCACCCTTTAGCATATAAGTGCGTATACGAAACTGTCTGAAATCTTTTGTTCCCTTGCAATTTTTTTTTCAATTAACGTCGTTCTGCATCGTAATGCACAAAAATTTTGTGGAGGGTAGGCTAGATGGACATAGTTAGTAAAATGGACTAAGTAAGATTCGGAGAGTTGCTTCGGCGCCACGGCAGTTATGTCGGGGACTTGTAGTAAGAACTAGCTTTTGCCCGCGACTTTGTCCGCGTAGAATAGTTACTTTGAGATAGTATGATGGTATGTAGCCTATAGCTTTCCTCAATAAATAGGCTATTCAACATTGAAAGATTTTTAAATTGGAACAGTAGCCTTGGTAATTGGTGGAATAGAAAATTTACCCCTACTCTATTGTTAGAAGCAAAGTTCATACTGGCGTAAAAGTGTCCTTCATTTTTCTGGGAGGCGTCATTTAATTTTCTTAATCACCCGCATGGCACCCGTTCCCATGGGAATATCGGGATAAAAGGAAGCCTGTCCTTTCTAAGGCTCTAGACTATCTGTGTACCAAATTTCGGTTTAATTGGCTCAGTAGTTTTGACGTGAAAGCCAAACAGACAGAGTTGCTTTCGCATTCATAATATTACTAGCTTTTGCCCGCGACTTCGTTCGCGTGGAATAGTGACTTTCAGGTGGCGTGATATTATATAGTCAAAAGCCTTCCTCGATAAATGGGCTATCTAACACAGATTTTTTTTTTTAAATCGTAGCTGTAGTTCCTGAGATTAGCACGTTTAACCAAACAAACAAACTCCTCAGCTTTATAATATTAGGTTGGGGAAAAAGTCTTTTCGCATTATAGTATGTATAAACTTGTAATAAAATCTCTTTGGCTATACTATTTGTATCTGGCTGGTTTTGGTATCATTGAAAGTTTAAATTTTAAAGAACATAATTCCAAATTCAAATTAGGAAAATGTGTGATTTTCATTTGTTTTTCGTACCGCCAAGATGAGTGAATCTAATGAAGAGATTCGATACATTTTAAAATTTTACTACAAAAAAGGTAACAATGCAACGCAAGCCGCGAAAAAAATTTGCGATGTTTATGGACCTAGTGCAGTGTCTGTGAGAGTAGCACAAATTTGGTTTAAGCGTTTTCAATCCGGAAATTTTGATGTCAAAGATGCACGTCGCTCTGGTCGCATTACAGATAAAATGGATGCCATTTTTGAAAAAGTGGAGCAAGATCGGCATGTCAGTAGTTACGACGTAGCTGAAGAACTGGGAATTGACTACAAAACAGTTTTGGCGCATTTGAAAAAAACTGGGTACACAAAAAAGCTCGACATTTGGGTACCTCACGAGTTCACTGAAAGAAACCTAATGAACCGTGTACTCATTTGTGATTCTTTATTACGACGTAATGAAACCGAACCATTTTTGAAGAAGCTGATAACTGGTGATGAAAAGTGGATCACGTACGACAAGAACGTGCGAAAAAGGTCGTGGTCAAAGGCCGGTCAGTCTTCACAGACTGTGGCGAAACCCGGGTTAACTCGCAACAAGGTGATGCTGTGTGTGTGGTGGGATTGGAAGGGCATTATTCATTATGAGCTGTTACCACCAGGCAGGACCATCGATTCTGAACTCTACTGCGAACAACTGATTAAAGATTAAAGCAAGAAGTTGAGAGAAAGCGGCCGGAATTAATCAACAGAACGGGTGTGGTTTTTCATCATGATAACGCTAGACCTCACACATCTTTAGCCACTCAGCAAAAATTAAGAGAGTTTGGCTGGGAGGTGTTAATGCATCCGCCGTATAGTACTGACCTTGCACCTTCAGATTGCCACCTGTTTCGGTCTCTTCAGAATCCTTTAGGCAGTGTCAGGTTAACATCACGAGAGGACTGCCAAAACCACTTGTCGCGGTATTTTGACCAGAAGTCCCAAAATTTCTATAGCAATGGGATCATGTCCCTACCTAAAAGATAGCAAAAAGTTATCGAACAAAATGGTAACTACATACTTTAGTTAAATGTAAATAAACTATATTAAAAAATGTTTTGAATTTTCTTAAAAAATGCGAAGAAACTTTTTCCCCAACCTATTATTAGTATTAATACAAACTTTCATTTTACTTCCCTTCGGGGTGGAATTTATCAAAATCCTTTCTTAGGGGGTGCCTACTTCATAGTAGCTTTATGCATGAAAAGTCTCAGCCCGATCGGCTTAAAATTGACAAAGTTTATATTAGGTCCTTACCTATGAAATTGGTGTTTTGTATGGAGATTTTGAGGAATTCTGCATTTTCCATACTAAATTTTTTTCAGTTTTCTTCACAACGACAAATCCAAAGATAATAATATTTGGCATCTATCATAAGACAAGCTTTGTTATATGTGTAATATCACACTTCATAAAAATGATTTATCGTTTTTAAGTGAATGCAAATAAAATGATGTATTCGGGTGGCACTTAAAAAGAATTGTCTCCGTGTCCAATTTTAACACAATTAAACTTACAACAAATTATCAAAACAAATCAAAAGAGCTCAAAAATATAGTCTATTTTTAGACGAGGTAATTTTTTTTTAGGAATACTCTGAATCTTAATAGTTACAGACAAAATACTAAGAGAGAAAAAAAACACCAAATTTATAGGTAAGGACCCAAAATATAGATATAGTATAGATTTAATGTTGCGGATACTAGGAAAAAAATATATAAGGCACAATATTTATTACATTGTTAGTTAGCAAGAAAAAGCCAAACTAGTCCCACACAGCGGCGCCAGTACATTGCGCCTGATCTACTCTTAATTTCGGTTTTGTTCCTTGATCATTTAGACATCATCTCTACTGGGAGGAGTCCTAGAAGCACTCTAGAACTTAATTATAATTATTCAAAGCCAGTCTTGTTATCATATTATTAATAAGAAACAAAGCTACCTTCGCCATAGACATTGTGATATCCAACTCCTCCGTCCTCCTAAGCACGTTAAGCCGTTGGTCCCGGTCATTATTACAACCATTTCTACCCACCAACCCTCATTGGGCCAACGTGGTAGTGTTACAGCCCATATACTCCTCATTTGTGTTTCTCCATGAGGAAGGACTGGGACGAACAGTGAGTGGGTAAAATTTCGGGCAGAAGTTAGTACTAGTTCATTACTCAAGTAGCGATCATGTAAACACTTTTTATAATCATATCTGAGGCCTTAGTGTAAGTTTTTTAGTATAAAATACATTACTATTGTAGTTGCGTTAAGAGCTCAATTCGTATGGGAAACTTAGTATGCGTTACGTTCCGCTAGAGGCGCTATTCACGTTTCCTATACAAATTGGACACTTAACGCAACTACAATAGTAACGTATTATATACTCAAAAATTTACACTAAAGCCTCAGAACTTTGATCGCAATCGATTCCAAGAACAATAATGTGTTATATTACTGACTTCTTTATCTGCTTGTAGCTTTTAGTATCAATATTCATTGCAGCTTTTTAGTATTTTAAGCACGGAATTTTATTTGTGGTATTCAAAGACAATGTCTTTGTGCAGACTTACGTCACGTATAAAAACATTAAATGCATGTGTTTCCAAAATAACAATAGGTTTTAAAATTTAAAAGGTATCTGCAAGTGTAGAGACACTGAAAAAATGAAAATTTGGTATTTATGATCTTATTTATTTAATAAACAATATACAGTATTTCTGTTCTTACGAAACACTTAGTCACATTTATAAGTAGGTAGGTATTTCTTAATTAATATTAAACTCTTATTGTTTGAAAAACAGACATTTTAGAGTAGTCTGCAACGACTTAAAATAAAATACTAAAAAATATATAATATTTTATATGAAGATCTCATCCGATTACGAATTCCACGACGACAAAGTCTTGGGCTAAGCCATGTAGGCTAGTGAAGAGTACTATTAAATCTTATCAAGTAATCAAAATAACGTATATTAGTATTTTTATAGCATTCTATATTACTCAAAAATTTTTGATTTTTTTTCAGTAGGTATATCTTCGCATTTCTCCTGCGTGGTCGAGTGGTCTCTACGCCGGTCTAGTCTATCTATATAGTAACAAAAGCAACATTAGTTGCTTAAAATGGGGTTTTTTGATAGGTGTGAATATCGGAAGATATTTACTTTATTATTATTTATTACTTCTCCATAATCAATCCCCATTCATATTCACAACACTCTTATTTTATTTTCATTGCAATACATTGTAATAAAAAACACAAAAGACTGTCGATAATATTATTAATTGATCTAGAACCGACTATTCTCATTTTTTGCAGTGTGGGAGAACAATTGTGTCGTCAGAGCTTAGTGAGTCATAAATAGTCGTATTTTGTGATTACGGCTTGTCTGTGAATCTATCGTAATACCTAGTAGTAATGAACTTTAGATCTTGCGTAACTACAAGTTTTAGCTCTAATCTTTGATAATTTTGTTTGCAGTTTTTCAGTTTTAATGCATTCACAATCAAATAAATAAATATCTTCAGACATTCACACCCATCAACTAGTCCCATTTAAGGCAACTAATGCTGCTTGTGCTACGGATATCAGATAACGAATAAATATATTTAATAGATAAATGCATATAAATAACCTGAATATATATAAATATATATAAACATACATGACTGAAGAACAAATACCTGAATTATTATTAATATTAATATAATATATATTTTTTTATTTCATAAAACATGAGTAACAACAATATTTTTTTTGTATAAGTATCAAAAAAATATACTTAATAGAATCTCCGATGAAATCATTTGACCCCGGATCATCGTTCAATACCTGTAGTTCAATATCAAAAAACTAAACTTTTTTAGTTGCGCTAAGAACGTTAATTTCTATGGTATACGATAATTGCTTCTAGGAGCGCTTTTCACATTTCCCATAGAAATTGACATTCTTAACCCAACAATAAAAGTGAAGTTTTTTACAATGATAACTTACACAAGGGGTTCTGAAAATATGAAATCTTATAAAAACTTCATTTCGACGATAACAATATTGAATTAATTAACATTCGCCACCCTCAGTTATTGTCAGCCTGCATTAGTAAGACGTGCGTCTTTTGGTGAGCCCGGGCATGTGGAAAGAAGGAAACTATTATTTTGTGCCGGCACTTGTAACCTATTTCAACTAGTTACCATTCCTATTTCCTAGCTGAATGATATCACAGATTCAAAATTCACTAACGTTGAGTGTTTATATGTATTTTTACGCACTGTTGTATTATTTTGGGTCAAGGAACTTCACAAATAGTTTGCAAATATACGTGTAATTATATTATATAAAGAACTTACGACGAGCGAAAATAACAATCAAAACAATAAATAACCTAGTCTTTGTGACTCATAAATTTAATAAAATATTTTTAGAAGATCGCGAAAATCGCCGGCGAAGTTCTGAAATATAAAAGATTTACAAAGGGATTGTATTTTGAAAACTTTCGAGGCAGGCTTTTAGGTATCACATGTATTCTCTAGGTGAACTTAACAAATTACTTACCACCATCTGCCCTACTCTGTAACGCAAAGTTGACAAGTCAATATTAATTTTAATGTCAAGTCGTTTGATAATTTTAAAAAATAGTATTCGACATGAGCGAAATCCAATCCATATCCATTGAAATTTTGTTAGAGAGTGAGGCAGCAGGGAGCTATTTGTTTGCAAGACATGTTGAATAAAATTGAATCCCAGGATCTTCTGGATATTAGTATAAATTCGCTATAGGATAGGCTCTAGAAGAACTATCTCTCGCGAATGCTCAGATTTTAGATAAAGGTTTTCCCACCGGATATCAGGATAAGTTCTTTTATGCGCGTGAAAATGTTTACAGGTGAGAGTACTGATGTTCTAGCGATCTGCTTTTAAAATTTATAAGGGTTTCTGACTAGCATCATGTTTCGTTTAATTTTTTATTCCGTGATTGAATCACTCTTTTTTAAGTTTACGTCTCTACAGTCATTTGAATGAATATTAATTTTATTGGAGAATTAATTTATTGTAGATTGTAAAAAAGAGCATTATTAGGGACGCAAGTTGTCACGAGGCGCCATAGCTATATAAGCGACTCGTTGCTGTCATTGCGCTCTTTCTGGCCATTTTTCTCTTGGTTTCCGTTTTAAAATTTGCTGTCTGTCTCTTTTTATTTGTTTTGTTCTCAAAGTTCATTCTTACCAGAGTCAGCGCGTGGAGCGGTTGACTCACTGCTAACAATAATTGCAATATATTTATGTAGTGATGATCAAATTTAATAAGCTTAAACTAAAAGTTACAACAACCCACAAGATCAGTTCCTGATAAATAACAAAGTCTATAAGTCTCTTTAAGACACTATTTTGTGCCTTAATTCCTTAATACAATACCTGAGTGACAACCCAGCATCTTTCATTTATCCCTGACTAAGTCACAAAGTCACAAAGTTAATAATTAAATGCGGCCTTGATCAACTAGTCACTTATTTCAGATAATTCCTCACAAACATCTAAATTAGAACATTTTATAGAAAATAATTTGCACGTCATGTTCGTCAATTGCATATAATTTTATTTATAAAATAGGGAAAACACTCGTAATGCATTTTAAAGTGAATAATTTCGAGTAAACATTATTCCTCAAACCAGGTAAATAAATGCTGCTTACCACATATTAATATTACATTTCATGTATAATGTGGTTATTTTCTTAATAAGCATTTTATTTATAAATTAAAAATTAAAATATTATTTACATACTTTTTTCATGAAAGAATAATGATAAACATTTTTTTTTTTACTCCAATGTACTGAAAGATTTGATATAAGAGCTACGATAACGCTATAGTTTTCATCATTTTCTAAACATTCATAAAACATAAAAGTTTCAGGAAGTTATCATTAATAAATCAGGCCATTAATCTGAGTTGACATCAAAATCTTTAAGAAGTTTAAATTTATAGTGGACATAAGGGTTTTATAAATAAAACTCACCTCTTGTATGTACCACTTCTGATCCTCAATATACACCATGTCACACGGTCTTCCGTAAACAAACCTAAAGTGATTGGTCTTCACAACATCGAGTTTTCTTTTGAAAGCACTCACGTAGTTCAATCTCAAGCCTTCATTCACAATTAGGTCCTTCCCCGGCATTTCCGTACAAGTTTTATTGAACATAACCTGGTTTAACGGACAACATTTATGGAAACACTTTTTCACTTTACATATACATCCAAAAGTTGTCACTTCACCACTCACATTTCTTGTAAACACATGCTTCGGCAAGAACCTTACTCCATCTTTAAGTATGGATTTGTCCTTAAATACTTCACCATCACTGATGTCTATACTCGTGTTAAAGCTGCAAGGTTCCCCATTGACTTTGACCGCGAAAAAAAATAAAAATAAAAGAAACATCATTGAAAGTACTTGTAAAAATTATAAATTTGATATTGTGCCAAAGGTACGAGCGAAACGTTTAATTCGTGACATCAAACTGAGCTTTCAAATCAACGTTCAGAAGCGGCAGTGTGCGGCAACATACTCATAGGCCGCTAACGTTTAATATTGTTTCACGATGGCACGCTTAATGACTGTCCCTTGACAACAAATGGTTCCGGATATTTTTTGAAGCCGCTTACAGTAACAAGACCAGATGAACCGAAATACGAATGTTTATTCGGAAATGTCAACTCTATTAAACTGGTTTTCATTTGACCTTCGACTAGTAGTAGGAAAAAAATTAACGATGACTTTGTTATATCAAGCTAATTACAATGCATGTCAGATTGCGAACAAAAAATCGTTAGTTTTACAATAACCAATGATGTAGCCAATCTAAAGAGAGTCAACTCGTGAGTATTATAAGATGAATTATAATTAAAATTACTGAGATAAGGAAGTCTGTTCTCTGCTTTATAGTTTGACGGCATATTGCTATTCACTGTTATTGGTATTCAACTTGAAAAATTTTCCATGAGTTGATTTGACGAAACAATTGTCAACAACAAAAACTAATCCATCTATGTACAAACAGCTTCCGGTTTTCCTACCGTCACGTATGCTCGCCTCCTTCCCGCCTAACCCCTACTAATTAATACTTGAAATATTACAGCAACAGCACATTGTTATAAAGAAATTGACGGGATAATTATAAGGTAGTGGTGAGTAAACAGTGAACAACAAATTTCATTTAAAGTTCAATAACATTTTCTTTATCAGCCAATTAAAAACAATTACCTTTCGTTTGTAAATACATTATAGAAAATTTGCGATTAGCATTTTACTCAGCTTCTTGTAATATTTTGGCAGTTTGTACAAAGTTTAATAATATTATTACATAGATTTAAAATAAAAATAGTTTTATTGCCCTAGTGAGTATAAAGCATAAGTGTTTTCGGACAACATATAAAATAATACGCCTATAAAAATACATTTAAGACTAATGCAGATCAAATAGGGTATGTTAACATACTACGCCAAGTTTTTAAGGTTTTAACGCGGGCTGATCTATTTTGACTAATGTTGATGTAAGAAAGTCATGTTTTCAAAAAACTGATAACACGCTGGATAGTTAATTGTTGTAAGCACTAATTTAGTTTTCTATTCAAGAAGCGGCGTACATATAATACATAAAACGATCACTTCCACTCAACACCAAATATAAAGGCCGCTACTCATACATAATATAAAAAATCACATTATCATAATCCATGTCCGAAGCTGCTTTTCTTGCCTAGCATGTCGTAAAAGGCGACTTAGGGCGGCGTATTGGGTACTGGGTCTGTGATTGTGTAGGCGATGAGCTAGCCACTTGTTACTATTCTTTCACGATTTTTCACCTGACCAAACCCAATTTTTGTATGGCAAAATATGATCTTATGGAACACAGTGCACCTTGGACTCTGCCTAACCCTTACAGGCGTAATTATATGTATGTATGTGAACGAATTCATGCTGGACGACAATTAGCACGAGCAAATAAATTTGGTACTTGTAACATATCACGTCTATGTTCTCGCATGGGTAGAAGTGCGTTACACACTCAGGGTTGGACAGGAATTTCGTAATTCAAACTAAAATTCTGCCAGGACAGACGTTTCATAACACTAGATAGAATCTGCGGACCCAGCAACATTTAATACATGTCAATATGAATACGCTGTTGGATTAACACATCGTAGTCATCTATCCTCACAATAATAAGTCCTCATTACACGAGCCGAGGTTACCACGTACCGGGCACAGTGTAAAGCATTTGCATTATTAGGCAAATGCAAATTAAACAAGTAACACACATCGCTATTAGTTCCCCAAAACACTGCTTTGGGACTCCAAACCTCGTATATCCAGAAAAATTTACACACATGCGTGACTTGGGAGGTCATTATCGGGAAGTAATTAAAACTTTTTTAGTCCACTTGAATCGAAGCTGAACAAAGGAAAATTTGCTTCAGTCAATGAATTGTGAAAAATTCAACAACCTGTAGATAGAGCAGCATATAAAAAACCCTTTTGAGACATGTGGTCCTAAAACATTGCCTTTTTATTGCTTTGATAGATGCATATTTAATAGGAGTATTCAAATAAATCTATACCTAAATATAATAAAACTGTAGAGGTCAAAAAATGCTTTAAATCAAGTCAGGGCGATGTAAAAAGAGTTTTTTTTTTTATTATTTGTTTCTTTGTTGTCTCTTTGTACGGGGTAATCTCCGAAATGGTTGAACCGATTTCAAGGAAATTTTGCAAGGCAATACCTTATATCCCTGGTCAACATCTTAGATACTTTTTAATCCGGAAAATTAAAGGAGAACGAAGTCGCGGGCAACAGCTATTCATAAATATAATATTTAATAATATTACGTATTCATACGCCAAGGTTGCAAATATTTCAACCACATGGCTTCGAATTTCTTATCTACTCATTTTAGCTTTAAATTCCACAAGGATATATAATATAAACCAGAATAGTGACCACCAGAATAGAATAGAACCAGTAGAATAGTGAACCAGAATTGTGTTTGTATAGACTATTTATAGGTATAATAATAATATATATATTTAAGGTTTTTACTTTAATGGTACCGCCACCAAATCTCTGCTTAACCTATGGTTGACTGGTAGAGAACGATATTTGTCGTTAAGTCCGCCATATGTACCTAGTTTAGGACATTAAAGTTTAAATAAATAAATAAATAAATAAATAGTAAACCAGAATTACAAAAATCAAATAGTTCTGTAATTTATAGTAAAACTTAAAAGTAAATCTGCAACTACTGCGAACATTTCTTGCGTTGCGTTGCTGTGTTCTATCTATATTGCGCGCAGATCCTAGGAGACATACCTACCTATGTTCAGCAATGGGCGTCTCTCGACTGACAATAATAATAGTCTTGAATGTCATTTAATGAGATCAATATTTTCTTCTTATATTTACCATTCTTTGTATTATTTTCTGTGCCTCTGAAATGAAATAACGTAACAACCGGCAGTTTAAAAACCAAATCTTTGCGGCAATAATAAATTTTAGTTAGGATAAATTATTTAATTTATAGTTTTCCATGTTGTATTCACTCCTCTTGTGTTTCTCCATTAGAAGGGCCTGTGCCCAGCAGTGGGATGTTTTAGGCTGGGACATGTAGTATTTTTGTCAGAAATACGTAATCACTCTCAAAATACTCGTACGAGTACAAGTCAACATGGGATTACACATATAGTGACAGAAAACTAATACGTAATATACCTAATTCAATGCGTAGCTCTCGAAAAAATATGTCATGTTATGATGTGTTGTAGTATACGAATTCTGTAACATATGGACTAGAAGTTGGTCGATTATATTTTAATATCTACTCAGCCTTATTTTTAATATTGGGTCCTTATCTATGAAATTGGTGTTTTCTCTCTCTCTTAGTATTTTGTCTGTAACTATTAAGATTCAGAGTACTCCTAAAAAATAATTACCTCGTCTAAAAATAGACTATTTTTGAGCTCTTTTGATTTGTTTTGATAATTTGTTGTAAGTTTAATTGTGTTAAAATTGGACACGGAGACAACTCTTTTTAAGTGCCACCCGAATACATCATTTTATTTGCATTCACTTAAAAACGATAAATAATTTTTATGGAGTGTGATATTACACATATTGCTGAAGCTTGTCTAATAATAGATGCCAAATATTATTATCTTTGGATATGTCGTTGTGAAGAAAACTGAAAAAAATTTAGTATGGAAAATGCAGAATTCCCCAAAATCTCCATACCAAACACCAATTTGATAGGTAAGGACCTAATATAATTGTAATTAATATAGGTATAGTGTTGTAGTTATTTATAACACGTAAGAACAAGCTAAATAGGAAGCCAAAATGTGATTGCCTTTTAACTGTAGCCTGATGACGAATTGATTCTAATCGGAAATTGTGATACCACACTAGAGAAAATATTCCTCATGTATTTCTCCATGGGGAAGGTCTGTGCACAGCAGTGGGACTTATATAAACTGAGGACAGAGAGAAAATATCGATATGAAATATTTTTTTTTACTTTTGCCGCCGCTAGAAAGAGAAGAAATCGATACTTACGATGACAATGACGAATCTATGATATTCCAGATTGTAAAATTATTATTATTCATCATTTAACAGAGTCAGAAGTAGGATTTTATGTGTGATTTTCCTTTCATATATGTATTTATTTTCATGGAGATGATAGAGTTAAAATAAATATAAGTTTCCTGTTTCTTGCCCTATAACTTCTAAGTCTGTACCTGAAATGACCAAATTCCCGTGCATACTAAGTATTTACATAGTAAATTGATTTATAGCTTTAATAAGTAAAGTGAAGGTTCGCAATAAAAGTTTCCCACGAAAGCTTTCAGAAAACTTATGAGACAATACTCACGAGCTAACCAAGCCAGCATTGCCAATCGTCAGTGGAAGGAAATGTAAAAATAGATAGCCAGTTCGATTAAAACCACCGTTAATCATTGTAACATTTCAAAACTCAGAGTGACCGCGTGAATTGACTTATTTCATTAATAATGTTCATTTTTATTCCGTTTGACGCTGTTTGTTCACTCACACTACCAAAAATTAACTAAACTTGCTTTTAGTAGGTTGTTCGAACAAATTTTACAATGAAAATTACAAAATATACGTTACTGCTAATTTAATGCATGTGATAAAGTTATATTGAAGTAGTAAAACAAATATTTTTAATAAATTAATATTTGTCGTTGTCAAATAGACAATCGATTAAAACTTTGCTGGGGTTCTTTCGCAGGGTCCTAGAATTTCAATATTATTATCATCTAGCTGTATTTTCAAGATTTTATTTAGCCCTGGCTGTTGAGATTTTTGTTTGACTACACCGTCGGGACTATAGGCATAATGATATGTATATAGTGTACGTTTTCGGTCTCGGTATTGGGTTATCTGTTTGGGTAGCTCTATTTTATTCCTTGACTGTGAATTTACTGGGATGCTATCTGTGAGATTTTATACACACGCATATTATCACTTCCACGTCTGATTTCAAACTTTGAGGTGAAGATTACGTTTCATTAAATAACTTTGGCAAAACACATTTTACTTTAGGACGATGAACATCGTAATCGGTAGGATTACCAACGATAAAAGGGTAATGTTTTTAAATAAAATACCATTATGAATTATGATTTTAATACTGTTAAAATTTCAACAATATAAACGTAAGAAATAGACACTATACACAGAAGAAAATAAACTTTAACGAATCACAAAATTAACCTATTCATGGTGAATATAAATGAATATAAACCAAGTACAAAAGTCTTCATAAATTCATAAATTGTACTATAATACAAAGAAGCTCAGATGCGCTGAAGCAATTTTATTTTGTATATCAGTAAAATACTTATAAGTATGATTACTCTTTTCTGTATTAAATTTGAAACCCTTATGGCAGTTCTACGGTATATTTGCTCTATAACACGTATTAGTCCCAAAAGAGTTGTAAACACACCTTTTAACCACAAGTCGCTCGATCGAAACAATAATTACCGACCACGACTCCCACAAGAATTTTTTTAGAAAGTCCTTTACCTATTGGAAACATTCACTTACTACATAAAATTGACAATAAGATGCTTACAGGAAATTGACACCCTATATCATTAAGTACATAAGTAGAGCGATCTGTAAAGAACTTCTTTGAAACTCGGATATTTACAATACGTACATAATATTATGGCAGTAGTGTTTAATAAATAATTGTGTCATATCTTAGTAGAGTATCATTATAATTATTAACAATTACAACTATCGACGAACTAAGCAGAGATCTACGATATGATCAATACACATTAGTGTATAGTCATAAAACTATCAAATTTCAATAGCGTCAGGGAAAACGTGATCTAGGTAAGCTTGGTGACCGTAACTCTGCAGCGGCTTCGGTCTCTCCTTCTTCACGTCTCCGGCAATGTCGTCCCTTGAACAGTTCCTATTGAATTTTGAAGCTATTTCCTTAACCTTCCCGGGCCTCGGTTTATCATCATTGTCCAAAGCATACTTTGCATCATTGACTTCTTTTAAGTCTTCAAAAGATCTATCATTTTCGCAGAGCCATTCCTGGTTTTTATCTTTGACATTATCTTTCTTCGAGCTTTGTTTAGAGTACCGAGCATCTCCTCTGATGTAGCCGTGCTCGTATCTATCTTTTTCTATTTTACTGCCTTGTTTCCTGCCAGAATTATTCCTTTCGTACATTCGGGAATAATTCTTCGAATTCCTGTTTTCGTTGTGTACAAAATTTTTAGGGAAAAGGTCAACATTATTACCACTATTCCTTGTCATTCCAAAGAATGGATCTCTAGAATATTCTACATCATTATTAGTTTTGCACACATAGCTTTCGAATGGATTAGTCTTTTTGTCATTAGATTTATTAGACCTTCTCGCTTTGGGTGGTCCTGTTTTGAATGTAGAAAATCTGTTTTCATTATAATCGTTATTGTTAATTTCATTGTTGGTTACAAGGTGTGGGTCGAAAGCATGTGTTCTTTGGTGAGTTAGGGGCTTTGACAGCGATAAATACGTAGGCGGTTCTCCGTGCTTATTAATCGTTAATTCGTACTGTATATGCGGGTCTAGGACCGCATATACATTTTCTTTGGCTTCTTTCTCCAGCGACGTAAGTGCTGCCTGAAACAAGTCAGAAATATTCGAAATTATTTAATGAATTTTAAGTGTTTATAAAATTTTATCCTATATCAATCTTTTTTCAAATATAATAAAACGAAATTTTTATAATATAAAAAATTAGGCACGTAAATAAACTTTAAAATAATGAAATACGGAGGCTTTGTTGGTTCATTCTTGAAGCCTCAGCTTACAGATAAGCACTCTAAATAATTAGACGTTTAGTCATTATCTACCACAACCCCGTCGTATAGCTTGATTAAATTGAAAAATGTTAACGTCAACGCAACAAATGGAACACTCTTTATAAGTTTAACCATGGTTGTGTTTGTCTAGTCACTGTGGCAGCAAATAAGACCCGATAGAACAGTAAAACAGATAAAATTGAAATAGATGCACGCATGACGATAAAAGAACAATTAATTAAATAACATGCCATTTTATTAATTATGTCTAATATAAGAAGCTTCCTCAATTTCCTCCACAGCCTCGTTAATACCCCAATATTAGATTTTGATTGACTTAAGAGGATTCTTAAGTATATTGCAATGAGGTAAACATTAAAAATAATTTGAGTATATCTACTAAACAGGAAGACGAAAAAAATATACGGTCAACTGGTAAAGTTAAATTTTTAGGTAAATACGAGCAAGTATATAAGATATCGAAGTTTTCCTAGAACTTCAATTTATTTTTGTGGACTATATCGTTGTATTCAAATCCTTATAAATAATAATGCTGGAATTCATTGCAGTGTTCGTGTGGTGTAGAATCATAATACTTGTAAACCAAGGTCCTCCTCAGGACGGTATAATGAAGAACCCAAAAACCATCAAAACTATCATGGTCATTCACGTTAGACTTAGATAGTTTCGGGATGTTTGCCTTTTATAATATGTCTTGCATCAGGCTGCTGTGAAAAGTATTTAAAATATCTCAGACGAGGGTATTGACACCTTCACAAATCTTTCGGTGATATAGACGTTAGTGTTGGTGCAAATATCTCCGATATCTATCTAAATCTAAAAACCCAAGGCAACTCAAACATTGTTATAAATAAAAGTATTGTTATTTGTCAGGTTATTTTACAATCACCCCACGCATGTTGTTAGTAGAAGCGATGCGTCACATTGGTTACACCTAAACGTGAGTAAATGCGCTTGAGTTAATGGTGATTATGATGTTTCAAAGTCAACACTTCTAAATAGAATAATAATAATATCTGGTATAAAATGTCAGAGTAAACTTACTCTGAAGGTTTTTAAATATTTCTATGCTTTAAAACATAGTTGTCGCCGGTGTTGTTAGCTACGAAAGGAATTTCATATAAAGAAATTGTGGTTTACCATCAGTAAGGATGATCCTACGCTTTCGTTAGATTCAAACAACTGCCACAGCTTCATTTTTTAAGAAGGTAAGAATTTTGGTGGGTTTTTAAGGTAAGTGACTTACTAACAAAAAAATCTTTCTTTAGTTTACCTAGCATGGACCGAAGAAATAAACTCTCCTCCCTGAGTGGAGTATTCCCAATTATATACTATTTTTATAAACTAGTACTAGTATTCCTAGATGTGCAAGTCTAACACATTCGTATAGTTAGGATCTGTAAGAAGATTGGTCCCCGTCGAAAAGGGTTATTCCCACTCGTCAGCACCTGTTGTCCTCTAAACGCCTATAAAGTGCTCGAAATGGAAGAGGCTTAGTTAGTAAGGTTAGGTGGTTTATAGTAGAAAGTATACATTCTTTTTCGTGACAGCAAGAGGCAAGGATGATGTATATCTATACTAATATTATTAAGCTGAAGTCTGTTTGTTTGTTTGGTTGAACGCGCTAATCTCAGGAACTGGACCTTCAAAATTCTTTCACCGTTAGATAGTCCATTTACTGAGGAAAGCTATTTAACATCACGTTATCCCAAAGAAACTATTCCACGTGGACAAAGTCGCGGGCAAAAGCAAAGATAGAACCATGGAAAGAACTCGCTTGAACGACCGTGACTGTCACAGAAATCATGCTACATGAAAAGAGGGTGGCGATAGCATATATAAATTAAGTAGTATAGGTCGCTATTCCCATACATGGGTTTTTAGTTCGATTGAAACTTATTATTGTTGCTTGTACCCCTTTGTTCGACTTCATACGTTAGGTTAGGTTAGCTTATACTAGCGAAATTGCTTGATTTACTCGTATCTACGTTTCCGCTAGTATTTTTTTTATAAAAAGCTCAGCAAATGACTCCACACTACCTGATGATAAGCAGTAGAGGAGTCCATATGTGAAGATAGCTAGAGCAGCATGCTGACATACTGCACTAGCCACCCGCACCTTGCAGGCCCAAAAAATGGTTTTTCACGCAGGAAAAAATGCTTTTTCACCTCTTTTGAAGGAACCCATATTGTAAGGAGGGACTACGTGTGCCGGTAAGGAATTCCATGCTCTAGCTGCGCGACGGAGAAAGGAGTCATGAAATCTCTTAGTGCGCAAAGTAGACGTAGCGACAGTGAAAGTGTGACTCCGCACGCGTACTCTTGTGTAGGAAAGAAGAAGGAGGGATAAGGTCAAAGAGTTCTTCAGAGCACTCTCCATGGTATAAACGATAAAAGGCGCTAAGCGCGCTAAGTCGCGACGCACATGCAGAGATGTTCGTTACCTCTGCATCGCCAATAATACGCATATCCCGACGCTGCAATCCCAGAGGTGAGCAGAGCCATCCCAAAGGTGCGAGCAGTACTCCAAGACCGAACCTGATAGCGCGCGATATAGTAGCGCCACTGAACGTAAAGACTTATTACCTTAAGTGGCGCCACGAAGGGGTACAAGCAACAATAATAAGTTTTAGACTAAGAACCCATGTATAGGAATAGCGATCTATACAACTTAATTATTTATTTATATATGAGGCCGCTTACAATGGGCCTAATAACAGGCTCGAGGTCACTCAAAGAGCAATGGAGAGGGCTATGCTTGGAGTTTCTCCGCGTGATCGAATCAGAAATGAGGAGATTCGTAGAACCAAGGTCACCGACATGGCCCACAGAATTGCGGACCTTAAGTGGCGGTGGGCAGGGCACATTGTTCGTAGAACTGACGGCCGTTGGGGCGGAAAGGTTCTCGAGTGGCGACCACGTACTGGGAGGCGCAACGTAGAGAGGCCCCCAACAAGGTGGACCCACGATCTGACGAAGGTCGCAGGAAGTCGCTGGATGCAGGCGGCTCAGGACCGCGATGTGTGGCGGTCATTGAGGTAGGCCTGTGTCCAGTAGTGGACGACAATTGGCTGATAGATAGATAGATATGAGGCGATAGAGAGTGAGTGCGGTGCGTCACACCTGTGCTTGGTCACACGGTGGTGGGGGGCTGCAGCACGACGGGCGCGCGGCGCACCTGCAGCGCGCCGGGCGAGTACCGCGCGCCGCCCGCACCCGCGCCCGCGCCCACGCCGGACGCGCGCGCCGCCGCCGCCGCGCTGGGCGCCGCGCGCGCGCCCACCGCCGCCGGCCGCGGGGAGTACACCGCGTCGGCCGGCAACACCGTCTTCTCACTATCTAACTCATCAGTCTTGTATTCTACGCTCTCTGTGGACAAGTACAGGATATTACAAGCTGCTCCCTTTATTCTCAACTGTTACCCCCGAACACAGAAACTCCACTCAAAGTTTGAATCCTACTTAACATTTAAGTATTGTCAAAATTGACGTTTTTCCATACAAATTCTGATAGGTAATTGTCCACTTAACTTTATAAGCAGTGCTCAAAATTTGAGTAGCGTTTCTGTATTCAGGGGTTAAACAACAAATGAAACAAGGCGATCTCCATTCTTACATACTTTGATATAACACTTTGACTATACAGGAAATGAAAATTTTGAATGTTATTATTCGTCATCAGCCTATATACGTCCCACCACTGCTGGGACAGGCATTCGTCATGGAGAACCCATGGGGAGTATGGGCCATAACCCCACCACGCTAGCCCAATGCGGGTTGGTGGGTAGAAACGGTCACAAATGCGACCGGGATTAACGGCTTAACCTTGCTGTGCCTTCCGAAGCACGGAGGAGCTCGAGATCACATAGTCTTGGTCACCCATCCACGGTCTGATCATGGCGAAGGTAGCTTTGTTTTCGATCGAAGCCAAAGCGCACTGACCACTACGCCACCGAGCTCGAATGTTATTATTATTTTATCTAAAATCGACGCCATGGTTCCTAAGAAAAGATTTCGCTATCTTAATTCCAAACTTCTTCATACTCCATTTGGATTAATCAACCTGTATAGAATAAAAGAAAGAAGAAAGAAAATATATTATGCAATTATACACAAAGAAAGTTGTGTAATTTTAAAAAAAGTACGTATTTTTTAGACGAGGAGGTTACCAGTTCAGCTTATTTTTTATTTTCTTTATTTATAATGCCAGACTTATACGCCGCGCGCTAGTTTTCAACTGGCACCTTTAAACTTTTTAAACTCTTTATTGCAGCAATAAACAAAATTACAGTAAATAAAAAAGTAAGCAAAGGAGAGCCAACAATGAAACAAACCTCTCCGTCGCCGGCAGCGGATGATGAGGCACATCAGGATGACGAGCAGCGCCGCGATGACGAGCGCGGCCGCGATCAGGGGCGCCACGTGCGCGGTCTCTGTACCCACAACAATATACACATTTCTATCACACCTTCTGCGGTAACAAATTAAAATCCATACTAATATTATAAATGCGAAAGTAATTCTGTCTGTCGGTCTCGCTTTCACGTCAAAACTACTGAACCAATTTAACCGAAATTTGGTACACAGATAGTCTAGAGCCTGAGAAAAGACGAAGGCTACCTTTTCTCCCATGGGAACGGGTGCCATGCGGGTGAATGTTAAAAATTTTAAATAACGCCTTCCAGAAAAATAAAGGACAAATTTACACCACTATGAACTTTGCTTCTAATAATAGAGCAACTGTTACAATTTGAAAAAATCTTATAGTGCTGAATAGCCTATTTATTTAGGAAGGCTATAGACTACATACCATCACACTACCTCAAAGTAACTATTCTACACAGACGAAGTCGCGGGCAAAAGCTAGTTTACAATAATTAAAATACGGTATTCTTTTAAAATCTTCTTACAACGTGTGGTATCTTGCGATTCGATTTCGCAATATCTATGAACAATTCAAGTATATCTTACCATGTACAGTCAACGACACTGCGTGTGAGGAGAATCCTCTCTCGTTCTCCACGTGCAGTACGTAAACCCTCGCGTCAGAGATGGCCGTGTTGGAGATCAGCAGCGTGTACTGGTAGCACCCGTTTGTCCCTGAAGGTTCCAATGCTCGGTATCGACCTATAGGAAAAAGTTTTGAGGTGTTAGATTAATTTAAGGTTCCCATTAACATAAGATCTAATTCTTAACATTTAAGTTTAAATACATCGAGGTTGACAGGAAAGCACACGCACTGGCTAGTGGTTAGCGTCCTGTAGCCATGCAGCATTCACGCATTACTTAGCACCCCCGCCTCCCCCGCCAGTTCAGTACCTATCAGCGAGGGCACGTCGACGCGCAGGCTGCCCCACAGCCAGGCGGCGCGGCGCGGCGGCGGGTCGGCGCACACGGCCGCCTCCCCCGCCAGTACAGTACCTATCAGCGAGGGCACGTCGACGCGCAGGCTGCCCCACAGCCAGGCTACGCGGCGCGGCGGCGGGTCGGCGCACACGGCCGCCTCCCCCGCCAGTACAGTACCTATCAGCGAGGGCACGTCGACGCGCAGGCTGCCCCACAGCCAGGCGGCGCGGCGCGGCGGCGGGTCGGCGCACACGGCCGCCTCCCCCGCCAGTACAGTACCTATCAGCGAGGGCACGTCGACGCGCAGGCTGCCCCACAGCCAGGCGGCGCGGCGCGGCGGCGGGTCGGCGCACACGGCCGCCTCCCCCGCCAGTACAGTACCTATCAGCGAGGGCACGTCGACGCGCAGGCTGCCCCACAGCCAGGCGGCGCGGCGCGGCGGCGGGTCGGCGCACACGGCCGCCTCCCCCGCCAGTACAGTACCTATCAGCGAGGGCACGTCGACGCGCAGGCTGCCCCACAGCCAGGCGGCGCGGCGCGGCGGCGGGTCGGCGCACACGGCCGCCTCCCCCGCCAGTACAGTACCTATCAGCGAGGGCACGTCGACGCGCAGGCTGCCCCACAGCCAGGCGGCGCGGCGCGGCGGCGGGTCGGCGCACACGGCCGCCTCCCCCGCCAGTACAGTACCTATCAGCGAGGGCACGTCGACGCGCAGGCTGCCCCACAGCCAGGCGGCGCGGCGCGGCGGCGGGTCGGCGCACACGGCCGCCTCCCCCGCCAGTACAGTACCTATCAGCGAGGGCACGTCGACGCGCAGGCTGCCCCACAGCCAGGCGGCGCGGCGCGGCGGCGGGTCGGCGCACACGGCCGCCTCCCCCGCCAGTACAGTACCTATCAGCGAGGGCACGTCGACGCGCAGGCTGCCCCACAGCCAGGCGGCGCGGCGCGGCGGCGGGTCGGCGCACACGGCCGCCTCCCCCGCCAGTACAGTACCTATCAGCGAGGGCACGTCGACGCGCAGGCTGCCCCACAGCCAGGCGGCGCGGCGCGGCGGCGGGTCGGCGCACACGGCCGCCTCCCCCGCCAGTACAGTACCTATCAGCGAGGGCACGTCGACGCGCAGGCTGCCCCACAGCCAGGCGGCGCGGCGCGGCGGCGGGTCGGCGCACACGGCCGCCTCCCCCGCCAGTACAGTACCTATCAGCGAGGGCACGTCGACGCGCAGGCTGCCCCACAGCCAGGCGGCGCGGCGCGGCGGCGGGTCGGCGCACACGGCCGCCTCCCCCGCCAGTACAGTACCTATCAGCGAGGGCACGTCGACGCGCAGGCTGCCCCACAGCCAGGCGGCGCGGCGCGGCGGCGGGTCGGCGCACACGGCCGCCTCCCCCGCCAGTACAGTACCTATCAGCGAGGGCACGTCGACGCGCAGGCTGCCCCACAGCCAGGCGGCGCGGCGCGGCGGCGGGTCGGCGCACACGGCCGCCTCCCCCGCCAGTACAGTACCTATCAGCGAGGGCACGTCGACGCGCAGGCTGCCCCACAGCCAGGCGGCGCGGCGCGGCGGCGGGTCGGCGCACACGGCCGCGCGCACGCGCGCCTCGCCGCCGCTCCACGCGTGCGCAGCCGTCGTCTCCGCGCCCACGGGCGGCCCCAGCACGTTTACTGTGATCGGCTCCGATTGGTGCGTCCTGCGAAAAAAACAAATTATAGAATAGTCAATAATGGCAATGTTAGTAACACTTTGGAACAAAATTGATACCTGGAAATGGAACCTGGAATACGTTACGATATTCAAGGTTCGCTATAACAACTCTTAATTCGTCATTGTACTATTCACCCTCTGATCGGAGGCAATAGAAAACATGAACTGGTTTTAGTCATTAATATAGAACAAACTCATCTCATCGAAAATCGAACCCAGAAATTCAGAAATATGTGACGTTCAAATATACCAATTGTGCTTCATTCGATTCGATGGTAACTATACCAGACCTACAGAAGTTACATACACCAAAAAGACAGTAAGTTCACCCCAGTTGAACGTAGTGGAAATAATAGTTCTACTTTTCCTATGAAATGTTTACAAAACGTGACTATTTTAAATAGAATGTTGAAATATCAACAGTTAAATTGTTTCGAGTACAGATTTGCGCGATTCAAGATCGTTCAACGAAATAAATAAAATTATAATTAGTTCTGCTGAATTTCAAAGTGCCTGTCAATAAACACTTCCTAACTCTTGTTTAAGTTTTGTAATATTCATCAGGAATTCATTTACAAAATTCAGCAGCATCAAGAACGCAAAGTTCTGGGCTATTTAAATATTTATTATTAATGTTCTGTGCATTTAATATAGATTTTGTTTCATTTAAAAATTTCATTTAATTTATCTTTTTTTAATGATTTAAATGTAATTATATAATATACAGAATGCCAGATAAACCTATGAAATTGGTGTTTTTATTCTGTCTTAGCAATTTGTCCGTAACTATTAAGTTTCTGAACATACTTATAAAATAATTGCCTCTTCTAAAAATAGACCATATATTTGAGCTCGTATTATTTAATTTGATAATTTTTTGTAAGTTTAATTGTGTTAAAATTAGACACAAAGACAATTATTTTTAACTGCCTCCCGAATACATCATTTGATTTGCATTAACATAAAAACGATGAATAATTTTTATCAAGCGTGTTCACACACATATTGCTAAAGCTTGTCTTGTATGCATGCCAAATATTATTATCTCTGGATTTGTCGTTGTGAAGAAAACTGATAAAATGTTAGTATGTAAAATGCAGACATCCCCAAAATCTCCATACAAAACACCGATTTCATAGGGAAGGACCTAATATAATTTTGTTAATAACACGCGTCCACGTTGCGTAACCTATTATGTAACATTTATGGGAAATCCATCATTTCATCGCCATTCCTTTCAACGATCTTCCTTACCCATAAAAGGATTCGCAGAACTTTTTGTTTAATATCCTAGTTAAATATTAGGATGAATAAAAGTATAATGAAAAAAAATTTGGATGAATGAAAAAGGAATTTAAATGGACTCGGTTTACCCTGACTCCACGTAGGTTTATCTGCCTTACCCCTAGAGTATGTGAAAAAGTATTATGGGTTCCGATACCTATTGAAACATGTATAACTAATAGTTTTATCGATACTTAAATAAAATGTATGTGCGATATACCGTTTTCTGGGATACAAAACAATTTTAAAAGATTTTTTAAGAAAACGTTTTTTGATAATATAAAACAGTGATAAATAATAATTCGATAAACTGAAAAAAAAAATATTAAAAATCATAGAACATTTTTGGATGAATTGAAATTCGATAAAGAAATTCTGTGTTCTAATAGCCACCCTTATGTTTTAGCAATTAGATCATTCTATTGACAAACCTTTCTTCGCTGCCTATATGGTTGACAGCGACGCACGTGTACTGTCCGTGCTGGTGGTAAGACACATTATGCAATTGCAGTTGCGGTGTCGTCGACACTGGGTATCCGTCATCAGGTAGAGAGTTTATGTGCACTGAAGGCGTGGGGCTGTAACAAATAATTAATGAAAAACGATCAGCAGAAAATAATATTAAAATAATACGAGAATATTTCGAAGTTCATATTCAACATGAAGAAGCTCTGTGGCGTAGTGATTAGTATGCTTTGACTTTCGATCGAAACAAACCTACGCCATGGTCAGGCCGTGGATGTGTGACCAGAACTTGAGTGGAGTCACTGCTGGTGAAGCGCGGACTATGGCAATGCACTGCTTTTGCGGTGCTTTTGCCTAGACTCTAACCCTTAAGGGATAATAGTTGTGATTATATGTATGTTATATGTTAATATCTTAATGGCCGCATACTTACTTATGGTACCACTGATATGAAGGTGTAGGGTTTCCATCAGCTTTGCATTCCAGTGTAACTTGAGAGAAGAGGTTAGCTTCTACCACTGTGTCCGGGCCCACCCAGGTCACACGTGGCGGATCTAGAATAATAACGTTTACATTAATCTTTGAGTTTTAATTCATCATCATCATCAACAACCTCTGCTCGTCCTCTGCTGGACAAAGGTCTGCCCTAATACAGGCCACCGCTCTCGATCTTCGGCCGAGTTTTAATTGATATCCTATTTTAAATATTTGCGCAATATGTTCTACACTTATATGCTCCAGCTACCTTTCACTTAACAGAGTCGCTTTGAACTCAAGTTTTCATTTAAATTATTATGGTTTATCCATATAACTTCCACACTATTTTACCTACAAAACTAACCTCTACCTATCCCGCTTTTAAAAAAAAAATTTAAGTGTCACACACATTTATTTATTTCTTGGTATTTGACGTTGGCACAATATATCATCTTCGTCCATTCTTATATAACACTATTCAGCTCAGTATTCACTTTCATTCTTTTCATAACAAATTTATAGCTTTAGCTTATATTAATGTAATAAAACCTAAATTAACATTAATTCTGTTTGTTTGAGTGCCCTAAGTACAGCATCATACCACGAAAATCTTAAGTCTTTTTTACATATGACAGATAAGCTCTTGGCGTTCATCTCACCTGATGGTAAGTGACGATAAGGCTGAAGCGAAGGTCGAAGTGAATTCAAATAAAACTCAAATTTACAATACATATTATTTACTTACATTTGATGTCAATTTCAATTTTCACCGCATCTGAGGTCCCCAAAGAATTTCTTGCTTGGCATCCGTAAATTCCTGCAAAGAAAAAAATTATATTATAAAAAAGTTAAATTAAATTGTTATTTCGATATAATTGACTTTGTTCTATTAGTCACCTGAATTGTTCCTCATCACTGGAGCCAGCATCAGTTTGGCTCCATTAGTAGCAATGACCTGTCCATTCTTCGTCCACCACACGTACGGGGCTGGATTGCCCTCTGCCTTGCACTCCAGTGTCAGAGCACTGGACCCTTCCTCCAAATTCCCCAACGAACTGGTATCCGCTCCCACTATTGATACGACTGGTGAAACTGAAAAGATAATTAAAAGAAAATTGGTACCTATACATGGAAGAAGAAGACATGTAGTGCCGACCCCACCTAGAGTGGGAAAAGGGCAAGAAGAAGAAGAAGGTATTTGTATAAGGTAGCTCCTGATTCCCCGACTCTCACCATGTTGTGTGTAATAACGCATTTATTTGTCAAGTAGGTTTACCATTCATTGTTATCATCAGTTTATTTATATTTGACTTCTTAACACAAGCCTTCATGTTTATGAAGGCTTACGCCACCATTCTTATACCCAATCATAAGCACACAGAAGCTCGAAATCGCAAAATCTATTACAGATCATTATCATCGATCGACCATAGATTTACAAATAGGAGTTATGAAATTGAAACAATTGAAATCATGAGAAACTTCATACAAGGATTTGATAAGTTAGTTATCTTCATAAAAAACACATTCACCCTATTTTGTATGTGTCGTCGCCCGCGCCCACCTATGTTTATCCGCTCAACAGGCCGTGTCGGTAATAACCGCTATCGCTAGGTTTTTCATTCTCGACTCAACATGGTCTAAATTAGAATTGTTTTTTACTTGTACTACTGTAAAACTGAATTAATCTGTATCTAAAAGGAAAAAATTGTCGAACCAAAATACATATGTACCATACCTATGTACAAATATTCTTAATTTTTACTAAGAGTACTTACAGGTTACATCCAGCATCGTGTAAGAATCCTTGTAATACGGAGAAGGGTATGAGGGATGATGAGCTCTGCACGCCAGCTGTCTTCCGTGAGCCGACCGTGTCGCTCCTAGTTCCAACACCGAGCGAGAGGCCCACACTCTTGGTCGTTCTACCTCTGACGCATTTGTCTGACTCCATGCTGTGAGACGCTCTTTTTCTGTAAAAGTATTTAGGTTTTTGAGGTGCAAGTAAACAACGACGTTCGTGAACAATACATTTTTCTATACTGTCTCTATTATCCTTGACAAAGTCTCAAAATTTAATTAACCTTTGGATAGCACAACGGCTCATTAAGTTTCATGTGAGTTCCGCTTTAATATTTAGGTTAAGCCAAAATCTAAATATCCTTACCTAAATACCACTCGATGTAAGCTGGCGGATTGCCATATCTAGCTTCACAAACAACCGTTGCTCTAGACCCAGCTGGTACAGTAATGTTTTGTCCTGGCATTATATGAGAGCCGTTAAATAGAATCCTTGGTGACTGAGGCGGGACCCGAACCGCCAACGCCGCTGGGGGACTTGAAAGGGCATCCTGAAATTAATAACGTTGAGGTTAAGTGTCATCGAAACTATGTTGATGACCTATTGTTTTTTGCAAGTTTAAGGTAGGAAGTTGCTTGTACTCCGATTATTATGTTATTGTCTGCGCAGTTCCATGGAAGTTTCTCTCTTCACAGTAGTAACTTGGTGCAGAATTTATATGTGATGTATCAAGTAGGCTACATAATACTTGCTATAGTGAACTGAAAACATTTATTACATTTAGATAAAGTAAAAGCTAACGAGACAGCTTTTACTTTATCTAAATGTAAAAAATGCAAGTTAAAATGATAAATAATAATCAAAAGTATCTTTCACCGCGTAGAGTGCTTATTACACAAAAGTTACAAAATCATAAATAAGATATCAGTCTCTGACGATTGTGTAAGCGTTGTGTAATGAAATTGTTATAATGTCGAAAATGCTCATGTATATTGAGTGCACTGCTTCTATTAATTTATTTACGCGAGTTTGGAACTTTTAGTGATGTGATAAAGATTCTAAATGTACTTACTTGAACATCGTAATTGCTAGCGGTGACTTGACACTGCCATTGACCATCGTCTAATTGTAGAGTGGCTGCACGCACCCACAGCGAGCAGTCACCCCCGACAGGACTGTTCTCATTCGCCCACTCGTATTTGCCACGGTAGATGCCGACAGGCTGAAAGAAGCAAGAAATATACGTCATTCGTTTAAATCTATGATGTAATATTACAATACAATGGATTAGAACATCATGATATGTTTCAAGTTGGAGTCTTTATCAGGCTGGATTGCAGAAATATTGCAGTTTTAACGCACACTTACCTACCAATTAAAACGCAGTATATACAGTGATGAATACAAAGGCATAGAACAAAAAGATAAATAAGTAATCATTGATGCTTGTTGCCTCCGATGAAAGAACAAAATAGACTAATAAAAAATTAATAAAGCCTTTTCAAATATTCCATATCCATTACAATATAGATCAAACATTTTGTGATTATAATTCCTAAATTCCTTTGTGCCTTGCTGTTTTGTTGTAGAATTTCAATCAAACAAATACAATGAACGATAATAATAGCCAAGCAAATATGGATTTTCTGGCCAAACTGTAATTGTATAGGCAGGAAGTAAGCAAGGGGTACTTTATCGATTACTGATATAAAAGATGTCGACAACGTCAATGTTGGAAGCAATTACCAACATTCAGAACTGAAGACCTAATTTTCTTCCATAATAATTAATGATAATTGCTGCGTTACTCCTTAAATAGACGAAGAAAAACAAACATTGGTACTGAGTAAATAGAACAAAGACAAAAAGGGGGAAATACAAATGAAAACGAGTGGAACGGCTAATGTAATGACTAACATAGCCACGAAAACAAAAAACAAAGACAATTAAAAGCTTTTGGCCAATACAATATAATGTATACTGTGATTGCTGTTGGAGACACAGACCCTGCTGCTGAAATATTGGGTCCTTACCTATGAAATTGGTGTTTTTTGCTCTCTTAGTATTTTGTCTGTAACTATTAAGATTCAGAGTATTCCTAAAAATAATTACCTCGTCTAAAAATAGACTATATTTTTGAGCTCTTTTGATTTGTTTTGATAATTTGTTGTAAGTTTAATTGTGTTAAAATTGGACACGGAGACAACTCTTTTTAAGTGCCTCCCGAATACATCATTTTATTTGCATTTACTTAAAAACGATAAATAATTTTTATGAAGTGTGATATTACACATATTACTAAAGCTTGTCTTATGATAGATGCCAAATATTATTATCTTTGGATTTGTCGTTGTGAAGAAAACTGAAAAATTTTAGTATGGAAAATGCAGAATTCCCCAAAATCTCCAAAACAAAACACCAATTTCATGGGTAAGGACCTAATAAATATTTGTTCAATGTGACTTTCAAGTGACTTTACCTACTACATAACAAGTTAGTGAAATAAAAAAAATCCTTAGCCTTAAAAATGTCTTCGTCCTCAGCCTATATATGTCCCACTGCTGGGCACAGGCCTTTCTCATAGAGAAACACATGAGCAGTTTGGGCCGTAACGACACCACGCTGGCCCAAGGCGGGTCTCTGTATTGCAATAGTTTCAACGGTCGCAATAGCAACTGGGACCAATGGCTTAACGTGCCATCCGAAGCACGCAGGAGTTCGAGATCACAATGTTTTGGTCACCCATCCAAAGCCTGTCAATGGCGAAGCATTTGTTTTCGATATCGAAAGCCAAAGCGTACTAACCACTACGCCTCCAAGCTCTTCCCGTCACCGAGCTCCTCCTCAAAAATTTTATTTGATTTAAAGTACAAAGCAAAAAATTTCTAATCATTACTTGCTCAGGAAATTACCAAAATTACTGTGACATTCGGAAACTCAACAGTAACTAATAGTTTATTAATGTAGAAATTAAAAGGACAATTTACAAATATTTTACGTTAAGTTTTCCTCCAATATAACTTTGTATCAGGCCTTAAGCAGTTTAAGAACATAACGTTCGTAGACCGGCTTTTAACTTTGTAAGTCGGGAAATTGAAATTGATTAATGCAGCAACTCATAATTGATGCCTAACTGAGGTACTGCGCTAGGCTCCACACAAACTTCCACTGCTCATTGCCTCGCCGCCTCACCTGTGTTTGATTGATGATGATCATTAAAATTGTTCATTATTAAGACTCTATTAGTTTTTAACCCATTTTCGTCAGTCTCAGAAATGTTCCACGCAAATGTTAAATCTCTGCTTGAAGCAAAGAAAGGTAAATGTGTTTTCTGATGATTAATCAAATAAGCGAACAACGCGAAAAAATTCGAAAAATTTACAGAAATAATAGTAAGAAAGTATAAAGGAAATACAAAAATAAAATCTTGCAATTCAGTGACAGTCACTTTTCTTTATTTTTCAATTTCTGCTGGTTGAATTTTGCCGTAAAGCGATTTTTGTTAAACAAAAAAGCTGTTGTGTTTGCTACGCTTATTTTCATTATGTTTCATAATTCCCGACCTATATAATAAGGAATATTACAAACATAATTTCATTAGAGTGTTTATTAAATCTGTGAAAAGCATGAAGTAGGTGGTACCTCAATAAATTTGTATAATAAACGTACTTTAATCATATTGTGATATCAAGTTGTCTGGAATTTGAATAGAGTTGAAATAAGACGAATACCATAGCGATAGGGTGGAGCTTAAGGACGCGTATCAGAAGGGCGTGAAAAGAATTTTATTACCGATCCTTGTCCATTCGTCTGTCACGGGCCAATGTAACGCAAAAGTATGTTATATGATAAAATGGAAAATATGTGTAATTTTACAGTATCTAAGTATTAGGGAAAACTTTGTTTTATGAAATATCTGTAATCGAAAATATTAACTTTCGCATTATTGTCACTCTGTAAACAATCATTTTCTGAAAGCCTTAATTTTTTAAGGGTTTTTTAAACTAAACTCACCCTATGGTGGACGATTTACAGTGTGATGAACGCAGGGTGAAAGAATATGGCGAAATTCCATAAAGGTTTATACTTAAATAAGACCACAAACTCAAATTATCAAAAGATGTTTGATTTTTGGTACAATGAACATTGGCTTGACGTGCTTTCCGAAGAACGGAGTAACTCGAGATGTGAATGTTTTGGTCACCCATCCCAGGTGAAAGTAGCATTGTTTTCAATATCAAACTAATTATTTCGAGTGTCAAAGCGAAGACTCGGGCATGTTTCCCATTATACCAAAGACACATATACACATCCATGTTATTCTTTTGCTTAATTTAAAATTTAGATTGAGCCTGCTATTATGAGTAACTATGTAATTATTCGTTAACTATAATTTATACATATAAATAACCACCATGGACCAAACAATCATTGTCATCGCCATCATTATCATCAACCCACATAAACAACAAACAATCGGTGTGTCACTCATTGTTACTTTTTTAAATTAGCTTTTGTTTATTTCTTAAAAAGAAGTTTAATAATACTAGTATGAGAAGTCTTTTTCAAGCAAATACTGCGACTCGGCAAAATTATCAAACTCTTTATTGCACCAATATAAAAATACAGTTAAACCAAGTTTCTCTAGTAGAGATCTTTGCCAACCAACCACTCACAGGGGTGTGTGACATCTCGTATTGTGACAGAAGCGACACAAGTGCATAAAAAAAAATTTATTAAAATAAGTAATAACTTCTTCCTTCTTCTTTGTCCTGCCCTTCTTCTTTACCCTGCCCTGTTTCCAATTCTATTATTTGGGGTCGGCGCAACATGTTTCCTTCTTCCAATCTCTCCTATTACTCGCCAATTCAACACTCTCTCCCTTCCTCACCATATCATCATTCACACAATCTATCCATCTTTTCTTAGGTCTTCCTCTCCCTACATACCTATCCACATTCAAAATCCATATCCTTTCTGGTGACGTGATCATTATCACTGCTCATTACATGGCCATAGCTGGAAAGTAGTTTTTCTCTCAGTTTTTCAGCAATCGGGGCAACTTTCAGACTTCCCCTAATATTAGGTCCTTACCTATAAAATTGGTTTTTTGTATGGAGATTTTGGGGAATTCTTCATTTTCCATACTAAAATTTTTTCAGTTTTCTTCACAACTACAAATCCAGAGATAATAATATTTGGCACGTATCATTAGACAAGTTTTAGTAATATGTGTAATATCACACTTCATAAAAATTATTTATCGTTTTTAAGTGGATGCAAATAAAATGATGTATTCGGGACATAAAAAGAGTTGTCTCCGTGTCCAATTTTAACACAATTAAACACAAAACAAATCAAAAGAGCTCAAAAATATAGTCTATTTTTAGGTGAGGTAATTATTTTTAGGAATATTCTGAATCTTAATAGTTACAGACAAATACTAAGACAGAATAAAAACACCAATTTCATAGATAAGGACCCAATATATTAAGTATTCATTTTTGTTTTGTGTAGGATATCCTCCGGCTAAAACCGAAAACAGGGTAATATGGTGCACATTTGAAAACACCTGTGTTCATATCAGTGAATTAATGTATCGACATTATGATGATGTAATAAATTTAAAATTACAATATACTTAACTTTTTTATGATTAGGAGAGTTTTTTTCTAACTAAGGATTTAAATACTTAAATATAATAATTGAAACGGAACTCCGAACAGATTCGGTCGGCTGTAAATGAGTTATGTAAATAATGGTACGATCCCAACGTCCCTCGAGACACGAAAACTTTTTTAATACAAACAATTTTGTTTTGGAATATCGCAGTCTTTTGTTTGTTCTTACCCGCAATTTGACTAAAAACCTTCACCGTCAATTAGGAAATTCATTACGATTTATGAAAACTTATGTTTGGGGTTTGCTAATTTTAGTATTTTAATATTATTTACTTTGGAGCTCGGCGTAACTTGAACATTTTCATTTGGATATTCAAAAAAAGAAAGCTTTACAATAGTTAGATTCTGAACCAAATTCAATCTTTTCGAACTCGAGTTCCGACGTGCTTCAAAATGCATATTGAGGATTTGGTCATAGTTAAGAATGGCATGTTTTTATGCCAACCATTTCATATACGAGCAGTAGAATACCCAACCCAACTACCCATATTTCTCATGAAGAAAGTCTGTCTTATAAAGGCTGGTGCTTATAACAAGTGCTGGACACACGATTTTTTAGGAGTAAATGAGAAAAGCCAAGTAGGTACATACGTACGGTTGTGGTGCTGCGATAATACCTAGTTTGACACTAATATAGGTAAGCACAGCACTGCACGTCTGTTTAGCCACTAGATTAAGTTTTTAATAGGTTTTCAATGAACGGATAATGTACCGAGTCGGTCAGTAAACGTCTTGGAAGCAACTGAGTGTAGGAATATTCACGTGACTAGATCGGTAACCGCGCTTTTGGTCAGTTTTCTGAACAACTGGTGATGACTATTTTATTACATAGTTTTTTACAGTTATAATTTCCGTCTATTCTGCCTGTTATAGAAGCATGATAACATTTTTGCAACATCGAAAATATGAAAGGTATTTATTTATATTTTAACGAAATCTGAAAAATAATAGCATCTGCATTTGAAATATTCAAATATGTTTTGAATATTTCAAATATAGTGCTTTTTTTAAAAAACCGTAACAGTATTCGCAATATAACTTCAATTTTCATTGGAACTACAATATAGGCATAGGTAATTCTTAAAAAAATAGGTACTTTAGCTGCTGGTTGTTCGAGTCTCAATATATTTATACTCAAATTAATTAAATATGTTAGCCTTATAAATACTAATGTGTCTATTGTTTTACACATAATGATTATGTATTTAGACAAAACAAACGACTTTGCTGTATTTGTTTTGTGACTTTGCTTTGCGGTAATGACTGAAAACTTCACCATAACCTCGTCGCCTTGAAAGTAATTACATTAGAATCTATTACGACTAACTTTAATTTGATAAACTTATGAGAATTATTTATTAGAGTTACACATGACATGTAAGTTACCCAAAGTTTCACCTTCGCGAACCAACCACCGTGACGGTTATTAGTAGGTGCAGTCCTGCAATAAATTGAAATCACGTGTGCTCTTACAGTAAAGTAATAAAGTTCATATTTGGATGACATTATACATGTTAGGGCTCGTGAGTGTACAAGCAAACACGGTTTGATTGACGCACACCCAGAACAATACCGACTACATCCGTTAGAGGGCGTGACCTGCGCCTGCGCAACCATAACCTGAATTAATGGACCAAAGAACGTTACGGTTCTGCTAGTTTTACTTTCTTCCGAATCTCTGGACCCTAGGATATAAAATTAGAATGGTCAACCTCTCGTAAGACTTCCATAAGATGTTGATTTATCAATCGTTTATGTATAGCGTGATAAGCTACCTTAGCATACCATAGTTATTGACAACTAGTAACTATAAGAAGCGGCACATAACTTTAGCGCTGTCCGTGACGTGGATGTGATAGTTGCCAATAGCTGCGCATGGAGTACTGACGTGGCTGCAACAGGGCTTGCAACCAGTTTCAAAAATACCTGTTAACAAAGTTTTTTAAGCGGGTTTTATTAAAGGTTTCACGCGGAGCGTATTTAAGAAAAGAGCGTTTCAAAAACCTAAATAAACCGGTTTAAGCTCAATCTGCCAACGGTATAATAAACCCACGTCACAGGTTTCAATAAGTTTATGTGTCCATGCTTCCCTTATTGGTTCGTTCATTGTATTTATCAAATCAAAGTTAAATTGAAGTAAACAAGTGCCATGGGCCGTAAACGGAAACGCATTATTTACACCTACTTATTATAAGATCGAATCAAACCTAATAGGTTGGGGAAAAAGTTTCTTCGCATTTTTTAAGAAAATTCAAAACATTTTTTTATATAGTTTATTTACATTTAACTAAAGTGTGTAGGTACCATTTTGTTCGATAACTTTTTGCCATCTTGTAGGTAGGGACATGATCCCATTGCTATAGAAATTTTGGGACTTCTGGTCAAAATACCGCGACAGGTGGTTTTGGCAGTTCTCTCGTGATGTTAACCTGACACTGCCTAAAGAATTCTGAAGAGACCGAAACAGGTGGAAATCTGAAGGTGCAAGGTCAGGACTATAAGGCGGATGCATTAACACCTCCCAGCCAAACTCTCTTAATTTTTGCTGAGTGGCTAAAGATGTGTGAGGTCTAACGTTATCATGATGAAAAACCACACCCCTTCTGTTGATTAATTCCGGCCGCTTTCTCTCAACTTTTTGCTTTAATCTCATCAGTTGTTCGCAGTAGAGTTCAGAATCGATGGTCCTGCCTGGTGGTAACAGCTCATAATGAATAATGCCCTTCCAATCCCACCACACACACAGCATCACCTTGTTGCGAGTTAACCCGGGTTTCGCCACAGTCTGTGAAGCCTGACCGGCCTTTGACCACGACCTTTTTCGCACGTTCTTGTCGTACGTGATCCACTTTTCATCACCAGTTATCAGCTTCTTCCAAAATGGTTCGGTTTCATTACGTCGTAATAAAGAATCACAAATGAGTACACGGTTCATTAGGTTTCTTTCAGTGAGCTCGTGAGGTACCCAAATGTCGAGCTTTTTTGTGTACCCAGTTTTTTTCAAATGCGCCAAAACTGTTTTGTGGTCAATTCCCAGCTTTTCAGCTACGTCGTAACTACTAACATGCCGATCTTGCTCCACTTTTTCAAAAATGGCATCCATTTTATCTGTAATAGGGCGACCAGAGCGACGTGCATCTTGGACATCAAAATTTCCGGATTGAAAACGCTTAAACCAAATTTGTGCTACTCTCACAGACACTGCACTAGGTCCATAAACATCGCAATTTTTTTTCGCGGCTTGCGTTGCATTTTTACCTTTTTTCTAGTATAATTTTAAAATGTATCGAATTTCTTCATTAGATTCACTCATCTTGGCGGTACGAAAAACAAATGAAAATCACACATTTTCCTAATTTGAATTTGGAATTATGTTCTTTAAAATTTAAACTTTCAATGATACCAAAACCAGCCAGATACAAATAGTATAGCCAAAGAGATTTTCTTACAAGTTTATACATACTATAATGCGAAAAGACTTTTTCCCCAACCTAATATATAAACCGATTTATTAACTCAAAACCCTTAAATATTGCTCTATTGACGGAGCCGGTTTTTTTAATGCTACGGTAGAGCTAAACCTTTTTAAAGCGTTCCATATATATTGGGTCCTTATGAAATTGGTGTTTTTATTCTGTCTTAGCAATTTGTCCGTAACTATTAAGTTTCAGAACATTCTTATAAAATAATTGCCTCTTCTAAAAATAGACCATATATTTGAGCTCGTATTATTTAATTTGATAAGTTTTTGTAAGTTTAATTGTGTTGAAATTAGACACAAAAACAATTATTTTTAACTGCCTCCCGAATACATAATTTGATTTGCATTAGCATAAAAACGATGAATAATTTTTATCAAGCGCACACATATTACTAAAGCTTGTCTAATGATACATGCCAAATATTATTATCTCTGGATTTGTCGTTGTGAAGAAAACTGTTAAAATGTTAGTATGTAAAATGCAGACATCCCCAAAATCTCCATACAAAACACCAATTTCATAGGTAAGGACCTAATACTTGTGGTGATTTAGGTTTAAAAATTAACCGGTTAACAAGCCCTGGGCTGTAATGAGGAAGACGAAATGCGACTGTAGAGTCAATGGGCGCCACCGATTGCGGATGAGATGCTGAGCGCCAATTAACGGTCAGCGCTAAAGTTCAAAATTAGAGTTATTCATTAATACATAATCTTGCTTACTTACCCGAAGGCATAGGCAGATGTGTATTACACACCCATACAACAAATAACTTAACTTGTTTAATAATAACTAAACTTACACGCGGCACCTTGCATAATTAATTCATAACTATGAAATAATTAAAAAAGTTCAATATATAAATGAATATTGATATATACCTACAATGATATACAACATACATTGCTATGAACATTTACATATTAATAGATATATTATATGAATTTATTATATCACACGTATTCATATCCGTGAACTTCAAACGTCGTTCATACTAACCCTTTAGCTTTAGACATAATGATAATGCCTCCATACACAGTTTCATGCCTGTATTTTCATATGCATATATCTAGGTACGTATATGACATTTAGATGATACACCATTTTAGTGGAAGTAGTGTAAAAATGAGCACCATCTATTTTGTATATATCTAAGTAATAAAACTGTCGACAAAACTTCACAGAAAAAATCCTAAAGAGGAAAGGACCGATGCGTTAACCGACCCATATTATTATGAGAATAATGTCGTTCGACATCACAGTTGCACTGCTAGTTTCCTTGCTCGTTCTCAGAATATGGACATTTGAATTTTCATTGCTTGCCCTAATATTATTTCCGGAAATCACCTTGTCATAAAAGCGATTCCTGAAATGCTATTAAAAATGTTATTGGTTTAAAGCTATTATATCGTTAGTTTAGTGTAATAACACCGTAAACTGAGGACTATTATAGACATTATGGTAAGCCGCGTGCGTGCAATTCTGTGAGCACGCATGCCGATGTATAATTGATGTTATTGCTGAAATTGAATACAGGTAAGTTGTTGATAGTGTAACGAGGCGCTATATCAGTATTAGCGACTCTTTGCTGTTACTGTGCTCTTCTCTGGCCTTTATCTTATTTGCTCTTTGTTTCTGTTTTTAAGCTAACCATCTGTCTCCTTTTTTTATTGTTTTTGGTCTCCAATTTTATTACTATCAGAGTCGTTTTAGTCAGTGTCTGGAGCGGTTGTCTCGACGCCAACTAATTTATTTTAATAAATTGTTGATAATCGATCGATCGTTGTTGATTGTTGTTGTTGTTGTCTATTGTTGGTTATTATATTTAATATAGTTAATAAAACTATAGCGTTATATGATCAAATAACTTTTCCAAGGCTCTATTGTAAGTAGCTCTACCTTTAATAATAATCTTTAAGTTTTATGTTCAGTGATTTGTGATAAGTACCTTCTTTATAAATTGTTCCAGCTGTACCTTAAGTTCTAAATTATATTATAAGTCACATCATCAAACAGTTTTAATTTTACTCATCTGGTTAATATATTTATGGACAGAAAGACTTTAAGCTTATCAAAGAATTTATGGTAGATCAATACCTCATCATGTGAAGATCCGAGTTATTTTACAGCGCCACATAAAATTTCTCTTCAAATCAAAACCCTCTGTTAAAGCGACCGACTGCCATATTTTTTACTACGATTGCTATCGCATTACGTGACGTAAAGTGAGCATACTAAACTGTTTATGAGCTAAAAATGGATGAATCATAAGTGAGATAATAGAATAGCCCCAAAAAATATTTTTTAGGGTATTTGCCTAATTTTTATTGGTAAAATAATTCCTCTGTTATTTATTCAATTATTATCGACACAATTTCCATCGAAACTATCACTTTTGATCACTTAAAACCAGATAAGAGAGAACAATAAAAATCGTATTTTAGTTTCTCAATAAATTGTAAGGATAATAAAGGTACTCTACACAATTAATACTGAATTTCGTATCTTTGATATAGAATAATTTTGTGCTGAATAATTACTTTAGGTGGGATTTGAATTCAAGATTAAATATCAAAGAATGAAGAACAATAGAATATCAAAAATATTGAGCTTGTTAAATATTGCTTTTAGAAATAGATATCACACTACACAACAAATATATGAAGACGATAACATAAACTAGTATTCACAAGTATCACTTCAAATAAAAAGGTAAACTTTTATGTAAAGGCCGGCTTCCTGCCGGCACGGCACAGCATGTCGTGGCAAGGGATTTTCTAACTTATAAAGCTATTTAAAAATTTACGATACCTCGCGACATGCCGGGAGATGCTGCCGCATGACGCGATTCGCCTCGGGATGGTGCGGCATGAAGTGTCATGGCATTTCATTCCACGAGTTGCCACGACGTGTCCCTGCATCCCACGAGCCGTGTGGGTTACTTTGTGTCGAAGAATACGATGCACTGACACGCGCGTTATGTCTCTCATACTGACTGAAAAAAGGCTGAACTTTCAGCAGGATGCCACGGTATACAGCAGGATGCCACGGCATGCCGCAGAACGCCGCGGGATCCCGCGGTATACCTGCCGGGTCATGTCGTCTCACGCCGTCACTGAGCACCGGCCCTTACACGTATTACAAAAGCTATAAATTTTCTCAAGTAAAAGTGTGTAAATCATTAAATCGATGTCAATATTTACGGCTGTTTGAGTAATCAATGAATACTAACATGCCATTAAACGTTTTCGCACGCTTTCACACCTGTCGATGAATCACGAAATAAGAATTATAGATGTGGCCGATCCCATTCTAAACTTTGACCTCATACAACATGTAATACCCTGGGAATATAACGGCACGGCCTTTACTTTCGACAAGTACAATTATCACCTTACATCACAAAATATTCAAAAAATAATTAGTACGTGCATATCGTATTGAAGTGTATAAGCCATACGGAAAGCCAATTATCTTTCATCATTATAATGTCTTTCGAAACATTATGCCAGGCTTAAATCAGCGAACTCTGTGTATGGCATCGTATAATAATAAATTGATTATGGCAAACAAACCAGGGACCCCATACGTTGCGTATGACCGTGGATAATTTTCTTTTGTGTGGGAGGAATAACAATGATATAGGTATCATTAAGGTCACGGCTCCTTTTTCAAAGAGAGTAAGTGATATATAATCGATATCAAATGAATCCACAGCTTTTCCCATATTGAATAACCGAATACGTAATTACGAGTAAAACGTACTATCATAAACACATTTTCTTACTAATCACTATTTATTATTTTTCTGACGAAAAGAATGTACCTATTTTACTTCTAGCTCTTAAGTAAAGACTCGTTCGAAGCACGAACAATGAGAATAAACATTCCTGATTGATTATTTACAATTCCGCCTTCCTCAACAATACAAACTTCTCACCGTTGAATTGGATTTTGCAACATGATCATATTTGAATTTTTGGATATTCCATATCTAAATATTTAGGTAGTCTGGTAAATTTCCTCGAATCGAGATGAACTACACGGTATTTTTGAGAAAATCTAACATTTACTCTTAGTCTGAAGCTTTAGCGATGTTTTTTATATTTCCCTCTTCAATTGCACGGAATAATAAAAGAAAGGGATAAGCTGAGCAAGCTAGAATTCTGATAAGAGAATATTTATGAAAAGGAACCTTTTCTAGCATTATTAAGTGTTCTATAACAGCTGCCTATGTTTTCAGTGAGCCTCTAAAGCAATAAATCATCATACATAAAAGTCATTCAGACATCCACTGCCTAAAACGAAGTAGCAAATAAGGTACTGAAATGTTTAGCAGTCATTTTCGTATCGCAAATATTGTTAAGCTTTCTATCAGCCTTTGATTCAAAGGTTAAGTGGTTGTAATAACGAGGTGTAACGAATGTTTACTATCCGAGGCAGATCGCACGCGTGGTGTCTACACACTGCCAACGAAGCACAATGGTGGGATCGGCATATTGGCGGTTTGAATGGCTAACGACACGACGAAGGCCGCTCTGAGAACCTGGGACCCTCAGGAATGCATCAATAACGCCTTTATACCCCAGACTCGCCCATGCTATTCACCATTACAAACAATATACAATTAATCCTCACGTGTACAACGCTTATTCGTGAAGCTTGCGAAGAATTTGCTTAAGTCATTTTAACACTGCTACTTAGCCGTGTTTAATTTAAATTAAGGCAGAGTTTACCAGGAGCACAACTACACATGTATGCAAAGATAAAACATGTGTGCACCTAGACAAATTTATATGCAATTAGTTAAATGGGGTAGTTGGTACCGTTGCGGGTAATTGCAGGGATTTTTGAAGACAATAATTAATATAGATTGTGAAAATAAAGGCTATGGATTTACGAGACATTGATATTTGTGATACACGATAATGTTTTGACAACATCATCTATTTACTAATTACTCTGTTGCGAATTATCTAGTAAATTTTTATGCCTTTTTATTAGTTTATATAAATTTTGTTCGCTCTAAGTAACGATAAACACAGGAATATTATAAAAAAACATTTCATTTAGTGCATGAAGTGTAACATATGTGAAATCGTTCTCAAGGGCGGGTGGCTCGCCGTTCGCACAAGTGATGTAATATTTTTTCCGCCTTAGTATTGAAATGGAAAAACATCAGTATTAGTCGTGCTACCTATGTATACAACCGAATGTATAAGTATGTATAACTATGAATGTATAAATGTGCCTAAAACTCAATATCTAAATTCAAAAATTGTACAACAAACATAAAATCATTTTAATGATGAATTCATAACGAGCTGTAGAAATTAGGCGCTTCGCGGTTTATATTGATTTATAGCTAAAATTTGCTTGTACTATATTTCAGTCAGAGCACACTAATTAATTAATTATCGGTCGTGATTTCTCGTTTATATACTGGCCGATAATAATGGTAATGTGATTGATATATAAAAGACTAGCTGATCGTTCGGCATTGCGTGAATGCTATTATTATTATGCATTTATACCATCCATTTGATGATTCCACTTGATAAGGTAGACCTTCAACGTAGACGGGTGGGCAGGAGGAAAGTGCGTGCCATCCTTCTATCTGTCCCACGAGCGACCACGTTCAATGAAATAAAAAAATATGTATACACATTTAAGAGGTGACAATCTTTATTTCCTTCTAATAAGAGTCATTTACCGTCAAAAGTGGTTGCATATTTTTGGAGTCGACTGTACGTGAATGGCTTCTAAGTACGCATTTCACCGTTTGCCACAGATATTCCAAATATGCCCGGAAAATCCTCCTCCATTTCCTCTATCTATTAAATATCTCAGTAGAAACCGTTACGTAGTTTTAAAAATCTAAGCATACAAAGGGACTGACAGACAGCGGGAAGCGACCTTGATATACACTGCGTAGTAATTTGAATACATAAATAAAATATCCTTTTTTGTAGAATTGGCTTTGTTTCAGCTACTCAACCTTTTTACCAGTAACGTCCTACGCTGTAATAACATTTAGTTCATCAACAAAACGCAAAATTAAGGTCGACGCGTTATTTTTCACATAGGCTAAAAAGTAAAGTTTTATTTTACAAAATTTTCAAGTTGAAGTAGAAAGATCTTATCGCTGGCTTAATTTAATGCGGGAAGAGGCAAGATTAGGAATGAGAAAAGGGAGCTGACGCCTGCGGATTACCGCTACAATATGAGAAAAACGGCAAATGAAATCACACAAATAGGATTTCAGTTAATTTAACTTCACAAATACTGATTCACATAATTCGGAAGACTTGGACTTGCGACATAAAGGCTTCCAAATATTTGCTCTCAGGTATATCTCGGAATTTGGGAGAGGTAAATCCAATAAAGTTACTTTTATGTGTAATAGGAATAGAGGTTACTTGTCCATTCTTATTAGAATCACAATTACTATCCGTTCATAATTACATGTGACGTTCAGGAAAAACTTTTTCTCTTCCCGCTAGGTGGGATCGGCACAACATGTCTTCTTCTTCCATTCTTCTCTGTCGCTCGTCAGCTCAGCATCCACTTATTTTATTCTCATATCATTCTTCACATATTCCATTGATTCTAGTTTCGTCATCAGCCTATATATGTCCCACTGCTGGGACAGGCCTTCCTCATGGAGAAACACATGAGGAGTAAGGGCCGTAACACCACCACGCTGGCCCAATGCGGGTTGGTGGGTAGAAACAGTCCCAATAGCGAACGGAGGAGCTCGAGATCACAGTTTTGGTCACCCATCCATGGCCTAACCACGGCGAAGGTAGCTTTGTTTTCAATCGAAATACTAACTACTACGCCACTGAGTTTTTATTGATATGTTAAAATTGGCATAATGTTGCACATTCGACAGTGATTATTATTAGTCACATAATCAGGCGATATGCGTGTTTCGCTCTTGTTAAGGAAAATACATTGTTACTGGAGTATCTCCAGCCCGGAACCGAATCACGCAAAGTATCATTCAAACTTTTGCATTCACTAAAAACAAAAGGTACACAAACAAACAATCGTAAACTGTAACGAACTATGAAAGACAAAATTGTTCTGCAATTTTATTTATACAGAAAACCAGTGGTAAAAAAAATTAGATCAATTAGAGTGTAAGAATTTATATACCAACACTTATAAAGAGTAGAGAGAGAGGTATTGGAATTACGTCTATAATATATGAGGAAAATGCGAGCGAAATTGCCGAGTCACTTAGAAAAACTTCAATCACTCGTAAAGCGCGCAATGTATAGATCTAAGATGAAAATATCTTGTAAGGATTTTAATAAAAAAACAGTTTAATAAATTACAAATGCTTTCACAGACAATTTACGGAAATGATATGACGATATGTTTAAATCTTAGAAGAGAACTAAATTTTGTATGGAGTTTTATTTAAAAAATTAGAACCTTTTTTTATAAGACTGTATTTAGAACGAGTTTGTTGTATATCCTTTAAATGGACTATACCCGGGAAGGTACTTAATGAATATTTAACCAGCAACGGTCACTTTCTAATGGAGTTAGGGAACCGATTTGGACGTTACTATTTTCTCTCTAAATTCTTAGAAAAGAGGAAAATCGAATTTAGCATTCCGCTCTGACATTATTTGTGAAGATATTGTCTTAATATATTCTGGCAATACACCTAAATAATATACCTTCTACTGTTAGAAAGTAAGATTCAAAAATATGAAAATATAATATCACCATAAATTTGAATTAGAACATAGTCTGGTACTATAATTTATCCACTTGAAAATCAATTCAATAAAATTGTATGAACTAGATTTATAATAATAATATAATTTTCCGCGGAACCACGATTGAAAATAGAATCCAGGTGATTCGAATCGATATCAATTTCAAATGAGATTTCGAAGTGTTCTGTGGGATTGCCTTTCTTACTTACTAGACTTACTACCTAGTATATTGTTTACTCCAACGAAGGTCATAATGTTAATGAGGTCGAAAATACCCTTAGTGGATGTATTCCATGACAATGCTCTTTTGATCCATCATGCCTACTAAAGGAACGGCACAAAGGACAGTGGGCAGCCAATTTAACGTCTGTCATATAAAGAGCGTATTATTCTATAAGAAAATTCAACAGAGCCTAAATGTACGAAATTTCCTATGCGTACTCAATAGTGAGTTTCTCCTTAAGTGGATTTTAAAGACGTCAAAAACTTACCCTGAAAAGCTTGGGAAAGTAATAAATTGAACGTTATAGAACTATTGATGCCGATGTCATTAAGGATTTTACAGTACGGTTTCACTGAGCTCAATAGAATACTTAATATAAATTTACTACTAATTTATTTCTAAGTTATTTTTGCAAACCCGCGTTGCGACAACGCTACAAATTTTTTATTATGGAAGAAATGGCCGAGCGATAAGACTGCCTATTGTGAGATTTACTTTTAAGAATTTCACTGTTTTGTATTTTTGCGATGTTAAGAATAAAGTGATTTCTATTTCGTTTGAAGAAAAATGAAATTGCAACCACTCATACAGTAATTATATGTATACACCAGCATAATAGATATCATGCAGCTATATACCATCTCGCTCTAGTCCGATGCAGAAAAATCACATTCACTCACAAAAACAATGAAAAACTGTTTAATCCGTAGAAAGTCTTAGAACTGTACTGAATTATTTTCACTTTAACCATTCAACAGCTCATTCAATAAAGGGAAAACAGTAAATAACAGTCTAGACCTATATTTACAATCGCACGGTGTGTACGAGTAGAACATATAATTATTTACGCATTGCGATAAAAACGTTGAAAAGCCTATTGAAGGCAAGGGTTCATAGGTTCTATTGAAATTTCAAGTGACGGGAGTGGGCGACGCGAACATAATAATTCACGGTACGTATTCATTGGCATATTTGGATTTACATTATATTTACTATAAATAAAAACTTGCGAAACATGTCGTTTAGCTTGCGGTTTGCGGTTTAATAAATAACTGACGTGATCGTTCTACAAAAAGCGCAGTTCTATGTCGAGATTTAGATTGGGGTTGTCTAACCAAGCAATTTAGTCTCGAATTCGTATTGTAAATAAAAAAAACAAAGAAAAGTCCTTCCTTTATTACACAATTATTTTTGCTCACTTTGATTGGCGACTATCAAATTATTTTAGATAATATTCTTCTTATTAATAATGTATCCTATAATATATTTCATGATCCATAATAATTTATCCAAAGAGATTGAAGAGGTTGGAACCCTTGTAGAGTTTCATGCCTTGATAAAGCTTCACAGCAGTGAACTGGCAATATATTTATAGAAATGTTTTTGACTTTCATAATTTGTTTTTTTTATTAAAGTACTCGTATAATCGTTCATACTGATTGATGATCATAGTAATTTATGTTTTATATAAAAGAGTGAAACGGTTCGTCAATATAATTAAAATGGTCATATTTGCGATCTTAATTTGTCCTATATTAAAACATTAATAAAAAAAGGACCCCTGCACTACTTCAATGCGTATTTCATAAATCAATCATGTCATCGTTGTCCTTAGCCTGTTATACGTCCCACAGCTGGAGGAGTATGGGCCCTAACAACATGTTACGTCATCGACACAAGAAGATATATTTACCTGAATAGAAAATTTAATTAAAACCTTATAATAACAGGTAAATGAAAGTTTTCATCACTAATTGATGATCAAATTTCGTGTTATGGGTGCCGTAATTAATCTTAAAATATCCTTCTTAGAATATTAATAAGTACATATAGCCCATACAGGGCATTAGTATTTGAAATATAGCCAATCGGCGCTCAGCACCTCATCTCATCTGTAATCGGGGGCGCCGATTGGCTCTCCCACAGGCCCTCCAGTTGCATTCCGTCTTCCTCATTGGTGCCACGCCAGTACCCTATGCGCAGCTATTGGCAGCTATCACCTCAATGTAACGGTCAACACTAAAGTTATATGCCGCTGCTCACATTTACATTATTCCATTCTCTTTTATCACGTGTCAGGCCAAAATCCACTTTTTTCTTCTAGCATTTGAATACTCACCGTGGCTTCGATCTTTGTCTCTTCTAGGTCCATCTTAACAGTCTTCTGTTAGTAACATTCATTCATGGGATATGTAATCTCATCAAATACACCTAAAAGGTATCCTCTAAGACGTTTCTTCTTCGCCTCATTGAACCGTACACACCTTTGACTAACATCTCCATAATCCTTTAAACAGTTTAGTGGAGTTTGTGTTCAAATAAACAATTTAGGTCATTAACTCATATTCAGTGAGTTTAAATATATCAACATACTTTGCTTCTTGTTTGAGGAGGCAGTTATAGTGGAATAGCCGTCACTACTCGTTCAAGAGGTTGCCGATTCAATTACCGAGTTTGATTTAACTTATGTCACTGAACTTCCAATATGCCCGATAGCAAGCTCACGAAATGTTACGTTCCGAACAAAAAATATAAGACGTGTGTGACCTCTGCCTACACCATGATTATATGATGTTACATATTAGGAAACATTCATGCTTGCTATGAATAATTTTACCGTATGATGTTTTCATCTGTAATTATAATTATTACATTTTGAATGAGCTGCAAACTTATAAATACATTTTAACGTTACTGTGCGTTGCAGAGCGTTTATGTACGCGTTCCTAACACAACCTGACAAATTACCGCACATTTGGCAACTAACTTCGAACAACAAAATATTTCTTTAGACATATTTCTATATTTCTTTTCTTCCTCATAATCCTAGATATATCAAGAGAATATTCTCTCCAAAAAGGTATATAAAAACAAGACAATAAAAATATGATATCGCTGTGGACATTGGTATGTAGATATATTCTGGAAGACCCTCCACGCAGTCCCCCTGTACCTACGCAATATGATTGACGCAGGCCCTTCAAATTTTCATTACATCACCGACTCTTTTCAAACGTCGATAGCGGTCGAACACAAATAAAATAGATTGCGTTTTAACCTCTTTGTTTTTCACAGGTAAACATAATAGGCACAGCCCTAATAATCCTTAGTACGAGTAATGAATAGCACAGGTGCAAGCTCGCGATATTCCGTCTAATGACAAACGAAAACGAACGAATAAACCCCCATAATCCTTTCTAGGGCCGCATTCACAGACGTCTTTTGAACATGCACAATTTCAATGCGTGCCTTAATTTTTTATTGCCTAAGGCATAAAGTTTGAATTTGAATGCTGTCCGACTCTCAAGTTTGACGAGGGAGCCATTCAGAGGGCGAACAACAGGGCATTCAATAAGAAAGATCGATCATGAGCAACGTATCGCATATTAACATCGCTAATGTACTCTTGAGCCGAACAGGGATTTATTCATGCGGCGGGAACTTAGGCCGTTTAGCTTCAGCTCAAAGGGAACGAAAGCACCGCTTAAAATAAAGAAGCTACACAAAGCATTGCCGCATCAAGATGTGTGCGATTGCAAAAAGAAAATAGCCGCTTAAATGGCAAATTTTTCGTGTAATCTTTTTAATAATTTATAACTCAAACAGTCATTTATATGTCCATCTAATCATCATCTTTTATGAGTTAACTGACATGATAATAACTAGGAAAATTTATATATAACTAAACGAAATATTAACGGAACGCTTAAATTGTTACGAGGTAATAAAAGTAAACGTCCCAAAATCATCAGAGAAGTCGTATAATTTTGTTTTATGGGATATTCAATTAAAGGCGACGAAATGTCGGATCCGTATACGTTGCATAATTGCCGCTTTGTGTCGGTAAACTTCCTGTCGGACGGCGCTTCAAGCCGGCAACCGTCATCTTATTGATGTAGCAAGGCATAGCAACGTAAGACAACGCGTATTTAAATGCACAGTCACGATCACGAACATCGAGTTATCGTGACTGTGTGACTTAATAATATGACAGGATCATTTTAATTTACAACTACAGATTAAAGATTTAAAAATTCAGAATGGACGGAAATAGAAAGGGCATCCTCTACTAATGGCGTGGAATCTGATGTTGTATTTTTGTTTGAATGTCAGTTTCTTTTGTCGTTCTGCATTTTTGTATACGCACGCTTTGATTGTTGGTTCTTGCGTCTCAAAAATAGACTCACCTAAGTAATTCACAGACAATTATCTGTGTTTAATTCCTTAATTATATTTCTATATATATTTCTAATTGTGAATTAATTATTATTTACGGGAACAATGTTTAATTGCTAGCGGTTGATTCGACAGTGAATGCAACTTTCACAAATTTACGAACAATTGAATTGCAATTAATTCTGTTCATCATTGACCGCAAGTTTTAAATGTACTAATATAAAACTGCTCATAAATTTATGTGCGATACAGAACAGCTATAAATTTTGATGCCCATCGCTGTAAAATTTAATGTTCTCAAACTATTTATATCGAAGAATCACATGAAAACAGCAATACACGTTTTATTCAGTAGGTTCGTGGATTGTGGCCTTAAAAATCCGGGAAAATTTATATCTGGATTTAAAAATACTGTAAAACTATCTCCCAAGCAAAGAGAACAGCATTTATAGGCTAAAATGACTCCTGTAAAATTCGTTCATAGAATTTTTACGAACGTCATAATAGATTTCTATTTGAGCGTTTACGTAATAAAATATTTTTTACGTTTATAAAACTTTATAATTAGTCATTTATAAATCCAAACCGTGTTATTCATATATTCATAAAAATAATAAAGTCTTAATAAACCTATTTTAGTTACAGAGTGTTTTGTTTTCTTCTTTCAAACACAAATCTAAATTAGAAAGAAAGTGACAAATCACTTTTTAACTAAAATAGGTTTTATAAGCTGAATAAAATATTAATGCTAATGCTTATAAAATATTTTTTATGAATAACACGAAAGAAGTTTATCGAGTTGATAAATTATTTCATGAAATCATGTCATGAATCATAACCTAATTGTGTCATTAGCTTACTGACAATAAAGTAAACTAGTAAACTACAGTTATTTTGTTTAAATTCACAGGTGGCGGTTAAAAATAAAAGATTTGTTTAGAGTCCTGATTTCATTCCAATTTAATTGGCGAAAGGATAATTTTTGAGTGATAGTGATTGGTTATAAACAAGACAAGCAGGTCTTTGGTAGCCAGATGGTAGCACTTCTAACACTATAGTGACGTTTGCCAACACGTGACAAAATATAAGTTACATTAGCAAAATTTTATAGCCTGTCTCCCTTCAAGTTGGAAAACACACAAAATAACATTACATATCATTACGCCTTTTCCCCGAATGGGTAGGTAGAGGTGTTTACACCCACAATTGAAACTGCAAACATAGTAACAGTTAACATAAATTTACTTACTCATGCGAACGAGTCAGTTCGAAGTTACCTTCGATCTTTTACATAAGATTTATTATAACGCTTATAGTATCTATACAACATGACCCCTTGAGAGTCAAGAGAACGCCGGCGATCGCGAACAAAACATGTTTCTAATGTAAAATCATTCTTATTCTTCATATTTACAGTTCATGCTGCTATTTTTCCAGTCAATTATAAAACCAATATAAGCGCTAATATCGCTTGAAAACCTTAATAGTTAGCGTTTAGCGTCGAGCTTTCTTAGAACTACATTTAAAATTATAAAGGCCGGTTCAGTTTCAGTTCAAATCGTTCCAATCATAAAGGAGTCCAGCCACAAACAGCAGAGTTGGACCTGTTCCGGTATTTCCCGGAAACAAAACCGCTTAACTCTGCAAAGCCTCGTTTTAATTGAACTCATTTCACTAGTTTCAGCGCAACCGTTGTAATGGCCTGTAACTATGGTTGTATATCTTGATTAGTGGTTAAACGTGTATCGATGTCAATTATAGTATTGATAGCCTTATCAACTCTCTTTTTTAAATTATGCATCATACTTTACAGATAGATTTTTTATTACAATTTTAAAAATAACTAGACAAAAATAATTGATTATTATTTGCATATATTTTTATCTGCAAATAATGAAAAGCAAAACTTTTTTGTTGTTAGCCAATCGAATGCATGAGAAAAGCTTAAAAATTGTAATTCAAATTATTTTAATTACCTGAATGGAAAATTTACATTTGGTATTCCGATGATGTATAAATTAAGTTGTATAAAATATTTATAAGCATGTCAAATAGGAATTAAAAATAATTATGCCAAAAACAGGAAGTCGTTAGCCTCGTGCTTTGAAGGTTATGGTTTCGATGTTGAAAACAAAGCACTCTTGCCAAAATCAGACTTTGGATGGGTGGCCAAATTTGTGATCTCGGGCTCCTCAGAGCTTCAAAGACAGGCTATGTCGTTGATCTCTGTGGCTACACCAACTGCTTCTATTCACCAAAAACCAACTTTATTTCTAGTTACCAACATTTTTTTTCTTTGTGCCTACGTTGTCATATACTTTTCTTGAATAACGCCTCTAAAGGAAGCCCTGTGGCTAGCAGTAGAACGTACATAGTCTGGACGCGATGCTGAAGAAAATGTGTTTGTATTTATAATTTAACCGCACTGATTACTAATTAAATTGAATTTTCATCAAGGAAAGCCATACTAGAAAAATTATGCGAGATTCAAATTACTTGAATCATGACCAAAACGTAAAAATCTTTACAACAGCTTGCATATTAAATCAGTTCCCTTTTCTTGTTTGGATTGGGTATCGAATATTTAAACTGGCTATATCGTGAACCCACGCTGATCAAAATGGGCTTATAAATACAGCAGAGAATTATTTGGCATTTATGATGCTTACGGGAGAAGGAGAATCGAAACAATGTGAAGATAAACAACAGAGATTTATAATAGATATGGGTTGTGTTCAATTAAGAACCTTAGCTGAGTCAAGTTTTATTCGTTATATTTCAAGATTGCTGTTTTTTTTTTATACTACCAGGTGGCAAACAAGCATACGGCCCACACAGATGGGCAGTGATCACCGTAGCCTATGGACGCCTGCAACACCGAGGGCATCACCAGCGCGTTGCCGACCCTTAAAAAACCTTTTCACAACCTTTTTGAAGGACTCCATGCTGTAGTCTCTTGGGAAAGCCTCACCAGGGAGTTCATTCCACAGCCTAAGCGTACGAGGAAGAAAATTCCTCCTAAACCGCACGGTACGCGACAATTTTGGTTCTAACGTGTGAGGATGAATTCCCTGGCGATGGCGAGCGGTGCGGTGATAAAATGAAGCTGCCGCAATTGGTGTGCCAAGTCCTGGATTCAAGTCCAGGAGAGCAGATGCTTTGTAATAAATAAAGTCATTTGTTCTCCTTCTAGTCATGGATGCATAAAGGTTTATTTCCATTTTTTTAAATAAAATACATACATACATACAATCACGCCTGTAATCTGTAATCCGAAGGGGTGGGCAGAGTCCAAGGAGCACTGTGTTCCTTAAGACCACATTTAGCCATACAAAAATGGTCAGATGAAAAATCGTGAAAGAGTAGTAACAAGTGCCTAGCTCATCGCCTACACAATCACAGACCCAGTACCTAATACGCCCTTAGTCACCTTTACGACATGCTAGGCAAGAAAAGACAAATGACATTAAATGACATTTAATAAATGTATAATAATTTTATTTCAATTCTAATAATAATTTGATATTTTTTTGTATTTTCAATTTGCTACACCCAAATGGGTTTCATGATGATTCTATTACATTGTAACACCTATTTTCACTCATGAATGCAATAAAGAACTTTGACTTTGAAAGCATTTGGTACATTATTTTCTTTAATTATTATGTATTCTATCTAATACTCACAAACCATCAGATGGGCATGCATAGACCTTGTTTGCAAACCAGTTATTTAAAAAAATACTGATACGTTTTGCTTTTTTAATTTTCTTAAAATAAAATAGTTGTATTATTTCATATAGACTTTAATGAGTGCTTTTTATTATCTAGCACCTATCAACTTGACTACAGAATCACAGAAAACAGATTCTATCAGTTTGAAATGATTGCTGTAATACTGCTGTTTATGAAGGATCCTTCAAACGTCTGACTATCAGCGTGTTCGTTTTAATTGAACGGAGTTCATTAGTTTGGCCTACGAGGTTTCGATATGAGCTTAAAGTTTCATAACGAACTAGTGAACGAAGAATTTCAAGTTGGAGGTGAAGTGTTTTGATTTGATCAAAACATAAAAAATACCAAATATTGTAAGTTTTCATTCAGTTATAAGTAAGAGAAACGCATGTATTACCGCGGTCCCAAAAATCTGTAGGTATTACCGAGGTAAGTAATGATAATGCAGTTTTTTACAATTAACAGCATGTTTTACATAAAAAGTAAACTAATATGAAACGGTTATTTATCGATATTTCATAAAAGATTACTTTTTTAAGTAATAAGTAATAATTAAGTAATAATTAATAAGCATAATACACGTAAGGGTAATAATAATTGATGGGAATGGAGGATACTCGTAGAACGTAACTACACTTGACAAGGACTCCCGGTAAGAAATATGATTAGATTTTTTGAATATATAAAATTCTAGGCTTTGGTTTATGGTTCCTAAATTCAAGGTGACCGTCTGCTATCAGGTGGACAGCCTTTTTTTCGCCAATTGTACATACATATATAAAACCACGTCTCTTTCCCGGTGGGGTAGGCAGAGATTACAGATTTCCCCTTGCTTCGATCCTTGCACGCACCTCCGCCAATTGTGTTCATTAAAAAATGGTTCATAATTAAAGTCATCAAATCACCAGAGCTGTAGTGTATGTTTTTAGTATAAAATACGTTACTATTGTAGTTGCGTTAAGAGTCCAATTTGTATAGGAAACGTGAATAGCGCCTCTAGCGGAACGTAACGCATACTAAGTTTCCCATACAAATTGAGCTCTTAACGCAACTAAAATAGTAACGTATTTTATACTAAAAAACTTACACTAAGGCCTCAGAAGTCCTTACCGACTTGCGATGGTAATAAATTTCCGTTTAGCAAGATACACAATTTACAGAGTTCGTCAAAAGCCAGAATACACTATTCGCTTATGACAAGCTACAGGGAAAGCCGGGGGATTCAATATCGGGGGATATTAAATTCTGGACCTTCATTTACTTCTCCAAAGCGTTAGTTTGTGTGCGAGCCCTTCCCGATATGGGACGCTCATATTTGAGTAGCCGATGTTACATATAGTAACAATAAAAAAGAATGGCTGATAATTTGATATTTCACTCAGACATAATAGGTAACTACAGATATAGAAAAGTTTTTACAACGTAAAAAAGAACTGATACAAATGAACCCAGAAATAAAAAAAAACAAATCCGCGTGTTGTTTTCAAGAAATAATACGCTGGAATATATAAATACGAGTATATTCAATCAGCTTCGTATTCTTTAAATTCTTACGGAACGGAGACTGGGCACATTTGTATGGGAAGTGGTCCGTGAACTAATAGAGACACTGTTATGATATTTATGTAAGGATACCTCAACTACACCCACATACGAAGTCCCATCGATATCTGATCCGGCAGTTTTGGGAAAAAAAAATTAATGATTTGGAATACTTATTTTGACTACATTTATTTATTGTTCCAGAGTCTTTTATATCGGCTATTTATGAATGAAATAGACTTCGGTCATACGTTTTTCGGTTTAAATACTGTCACTTACATACATCAGAAAGGCAATAAAATTATTATCATTTTATATATTTTCATTCGACAATAATAGTCTAGTTATTCAGCCGGACGTAATATACCTTAATAAATAATGAAACTTAACATAGTATACACTTCTTTATATAATTATATAAATTGTTATATTTCTATATTGTAAAATATTAACATTTTTGAGTGCCAGCCTTGGCCTAGGAAATAAAGTTAGTTTTTGTTTTTTTTTATATATTTTTCTCAAAACTGCCGGGTCAGAATTCCATGCCCCTTCGCACGTAGGTGTAGTTGAGGTATCCCACCCAAATACCACAACAATGTCGCGATTGGTTCACGGACCTTTTTTGCCCAGTCTCCTTTGAAACAGTATTAGCATGCAATAAATATACAAGAGATCCGTCTCTACACGTTTTCCATTTCCTAAAAATACAAACGAATGAATCTCGCCAAAGCCCCGATGAGCACTATTGTTTATTGGAATTTTTCCCCAAAAAGGTCGGTAAAGTAATCAGTGTTTCAACAACAAACTGAATAACAAGTTTCTCTAAAAGATTGACTTGAACAACGCAGTTCATAGTCATTGAAATATATTTATAACAGAGGCACTGGAGTCCTCTTTATTATGAGTATATTTAAATTAAACACAGGAAGCAGTCTTGCAAAGAAAAAACACATATCAATCTGATATTTATTACACATGGGACGAAAAAATTATATAAAATAGTTTTTTCCCTCAATGTATCTTGCTCAATGTACTCTTTCCTGCGCTTTCTTTCTACTAAGTATTTTAACCAATATCTCGTGCACTAATTACATTACGAACCATTCATTTTTTTGATTAAAAAATCCTTATACTGTACCCGTCCAGCATAGAGGCAATCAGGTGAGCCAGGGCAAAATTCGTTTTCATTTTCCACTTTGACTAATGTCTACAAAATTTGATTAATGGCTGCTCTTAACGTAAAATTAAGTATAAAATATTTTTAAGAGAATTTGAGTTGTTCCTCTGAAGCCTTGTAATCTAGTCGTTTGTGTTGAGGTGATTAAAATGTACAGAGGCTGTATTAGCTTTTTGGGCAATTAAATGAGTCTATAGGAGGTAATGTGGTCTCTACAGAGAAACAAGTTAATTTCGCTTCAATAAGAATACAGGAGCGGACGTGCGCCAGCGGTCGTTACGCAGCAGAAACTGTCACGTAACCAGGGAAAGCCAAATTAGTTTCTGTTGGTCGCGTTATCATCTGGAAAGTTTCCCGGACCCCTGATATTTGCGTGCGCCACTTATGAGAACTTAGAAACATCGGAAATGTGTGGCAGAAAACTTGTGAACTAAGCTAAAATACTTTGTCAGCGCACTCGCCGGCAACTTCGGAAATATATCATACAGGAGCCGACAACAAGAAATGAGGAAAGTTACGAATTACCGAAAACATATTGATAAAGTTGAAAGAATGATAAATTAAATCGCTCAATCTTGTAGAGGCGTTTTTTACTTTCCCGGTATCGTTTGATCCATGTCGCCATTACCAAGCGCTGAATACAAATTGATTTAATTCGGAGCAATCTTGCGTTCGTGGACGTAATGTGCCGAGAGAAAAGCGAGTGCGTTGATGATCCATATAATGTCATACATTTGAAAATTTACATTATGGAATCCATAAATACGTAACAACGCAATCAAAGCTTCATGTTGTCTAGCTCTTTCAAATTATAAACACAATTTCTATAAAATGCGAAATTTTTGTCCAAATATAAGAATATTTTCTTTGGCATTAACATAAGGAAACTAGAGCTCTTTACCTTCCGTTAAAATAATACGGTAGGTACACGCGATCTACATTACTACGCTGGGCAATGTTTAATTCATGAAGTGCCAAAAAACGTATTTTGGTTCGGAGCCAGGCACAAATTGATGACGACATTTAAAAGACACTGTTTTATTTTTTATGGTTCCCTGGCGTATCAGTTTAATAAGTGGAGCTGTAACAGTTCTGAAAATGAAACAAGATGTCTGAGTTGATCTAGGGAAACTTTTTTCATACAAATAGCACAGATAAATTTTTTATAAGAAAATTTCCTTTTTTCTTTTTATTATTATTCTTACACATATACATATCATCACGCTTTTTACCCTGAAAGGGTAGTCAGGGGTGATAACACTCCCCTTATTATGATTATTGCCGTTGTTTAGTGTAAATGAAGTAGATAAAATTATAGGATTAAACCGGAACTAAAATTTTTGATATTTTTTCTATGTTTGATCGAAGCAAGTAGAAAAAATAAACTATTCCCTTGCTACCCCTACAGGAAAAGGCGTGACCATAATGTGTAAAAAAAGACTGAAAACTCTAAACAATAAAGATAATAGTAGATTAGTAGCCAAGGCCTGTAAGGCATCAATTGCAGCCCGAGATATTTAGGCGCACGAGCGCAGCGAGGGCGCTTATAGTTCGAGGGTGCAATTGATGCTTACACCCGAGCTAACTACTCTGCTTTACATCTCGATTGTGAGGTAAGTGGAAAAAAAGGCATTACAAGAATAAATAAATTTATTTTCGAGAACTAAATTTAGCTTCGCCGTTCGACATTCAAAATTGATGAAAATAGCGAAGCGACCTCTTTTGTCACAAGAATAAATAAATTTATTTTCAAGAACTAAATTTAGCTTCGCCGTTCGATATTCAAAATTGATGAAAATAGCGAAGCGACCTCTTTTGTCATTGGGCTGAATGCATGATGTCTAGTGCCAGTAAGATGGTTAGATGTACCCGAACTTTTTGAAAGAGTTTTTTTTTAATTACTTACCGCCCTAGGGCGTTTCTAGCTACATTATTAACCTAGGGCGGTAATTGATCACTTACAACCCGCATCTGGGGGTATTAAGGACCTACTTACCGAACATGAGAGATGTAAAGTATAAATAAATTAAGCAGGCGATATGTTTACCCAGTTAACAACATAATGTAAAAAAGACGAGCCATGAAGACAGCAACAAGACCTTTTTTATATTATATCTAGTGAGCTTTGATATTTTTTTTGTAGGTGACGTGTGTAGCCATTCAAGCAAGTAGATTAAACAAGAATAATCAAAATAACAGGATGGAAGGAGGATAGACTTACTTAAGAGCTAATGAACAAAGAAAACTTAAAGATTCCATTTGCTGGAAATGCCTAGATTGGCTGGATTGTCAAGACGGTCTAGGAGCCGGTCCCCCGGTGCGCCATTTGTTTGACATTGTCTGACAAACGAAGTGAATTGTGAGTAGCACCGCGCTATCGGCCAATCGCAAATTGTTCGAAAACTTCGCAAAGTAGTTCCATTTGAAATTTTGCTGATGCCACTATTCACTTTTCTATGAGTTCCTAACAGCAACTTTGCAGATGTGTATGTTTCTAAGTTAGAAAATTGGAGAAGTTATTTCTATAGTAAAATATGATATGACCTTTTAACGCACGAGTCTTCTCCGCAGCGAGCGGTGGGAACAGATGCAATCGCGCTGAGCAACGTTCTTGAACTTCAAACGTCCCCGATGTCTATCAGTGACGAGCATTCACTACATTAGCTCGTCGGACAACCATTATCAGTTATCTATATTTTTTTGTATCCAATACCGTCCACTCAAGAATATGCAGAAAGACCGATGAGTCAACTCGGCAATGGTATGGTATTATCAGATAATAATGACTAACGTCTCGGCAATATGAGAACGGAATGACTGCGCAACGTATTGTGCATCTAATTGGCCAAGGTTTGGGCAAATGCTTGGTCCCTAGAGATTAAGATAACATTATATGAAAAGGGCATTGTTTGCGTTCATCGGCGGAGCAATTTGTCATGTTCGAATGTTGGCAGACGTGCACAATGGACCGTGTATTATGTACTATGGACAAAAAACGATATTGCCAAGAAGCCGTCGATCTATTGTGCGTGTGACACAATAAACTCCTAAAGAACCCTGGAACGTATTATTCAATAGCTAGTTGAGCGTTACAAATTGAGTCCCAAACACATGTTTAACAAACTTAACACTCGCGTAGACATCTTTATATCGAACTGACTGTAAATGTTTCATTGCATTAGAGTGATAGAGCGACCGCGTCTAATGTGGGAATTAAAATAGCTACTTGGATCTTGTAGAGAATATATTTTAAAAGACGAAAGAATAAAGTGCGTTATCGTTACAATTTTGATGAAAATTTATTTTATTAGAACATATTTTAATATAAGTATCTAAATACCAAATAAAGACGAAAGAAAACCTAGCAGACGATATATTATTTCTTTTATATTTAGTCTTATTAGTCGTTCTGAAAAAAAATCCCAGTTAAAAACACAACAATTATAAACACTGCTATGTGCTATACATTTTATGATAATTCAGGTAGTAACTAACCCAATTAAAACTACTTCAGTTCCCTAATGTTTTTTGTAACAATACGATGAAACAGTGGTTTTTTGTTAGCTTCAAAGATACATTTTTGTCCTTAAAATCTGAAGCATCGAAATAAATGGGAGGCTAGTGCTTTATGTTGCATGTCATAAATAGAAATACGGTATTCGACTTTGCTAGCAACAGTGCTATGAAAGGGATTCTAAGCGGCTTTCAAACATAAGCATATGTATAAATCATACTGCTATATTGCATACACTTTTAAGATGTATTCTTTTCATGCTCAATATTTCAAAGATATTGAGAGTGTGTAAGTTATGACTTAGTTTAAAGTACTTGTACCAGTTTAATATCCATACTAAAAATTATAAACGCGAAAGTAGCTCTGTCTGTCTGTCTAGCTTTAACTTCAAAACTACTGAACCAATTTAACCTAAAAATTTTGTAACCCGTAAATTTTCAATTCCACCAATTGAGGCTACTGTTCCAATTTGAAAAAATCTTTCAGTGTTGAATAGCCTATTTATCGTGGATGTCTATCCATCACACTATATCAAAGTAACTATTCTACGCTGACGAAGTCGCGGGCAAAAGCTAGTTCAAAATAAATCTAAAAAGTTGTTGGCATTGACATTTTGGTGATCGTTGAAAAGTCAGTTGTTGTGAGAAAGGCTTTTGTGAATATTTTTATATATAGATTATTTAAAGGATCTTATCATAAGCTTGTATTGATTGAAGAATATTTCTATACATACACCTACCTGAAGGGGGAGGGAACAAAAAAATCTATTAATGTACCTGATGTGTTCAGGCGCATAATAGTTTTAACTTTAATGCGGCTCTACCCTTAAAACTAGTTCAAAGTGAATGGTTTAACATTTCACTGCTCGAAATCCAATTTGAGACCTGTTGATGCGCTGTAGAATAGTTAGATCCTGTCCGCGAACTGCTAAATGTTTACAAATGAAGTAAAAGTCAATGCGAGTGGAAAGTGCGATTGCCGTTACAGACCGCCGCGGCCGGGGCACAGTCACACCACGTGTGGTGGTGAAAATAGCCGTGCGGTGTGGCCCAAGGTAGACACTTCGAGCGAATATTAATATTTCATTATTTAATATTTTACATATTAGGTTGGGGAAAAAGTCTTTTCGCATTATAGTATGTATAAACTTGTAATAAAATCTGGCTATATACTATTTGTATCTGGCTGGTTTTGGTGTCATTGAAAGTTTAAATTTTAAAGAACATAATTCCAAATTCAAATGAGGAAAATGTGTGATTTTCATTTGTTTTTCGTACCGCCAAGATGAGTGAATCTAATGAAAAATTCGATACATTTTAAAATTTTACTACAAAAAAGGTAAAAATGCAACGCAATCCGCGAAAAAAATTTGCGATGTTTATGGACCTAGTGCAGTGTCTGTGAGAGTAGCACAAATTTGGTTTAAGCGTTTTCAATCCGGAAATTTTGATGTCAAAGATGCACGTCGCTCTGGTCGCCCTATTACAGATAAAATGGATGCCATTTTTGAAAAAGTGGAGCAAGATCGGCATGTCAGTAGTTACGACGTAGCTGAAGAACTGGGAATTGACCACAAAACAGTTTTGGCGCATTTGAAAAAAACTGGGTACACAAAAAAGCTCGACATTTGGGTACCTCACGAGCTCACTGAAAGAAACCTAATGAACCGTGTACTCATTTGTGATTCTTTATTACGACGTAATGGAACCGAACCATTTTTAAAGAAGCTGATAACTGGTGATGAAAAGAGGATCACGTACGACAAGAACGTGCGAAAAAGGTCGTGGTCAAAGGCCGGTCAGGCTTCACAGACTGTGGCGAAACCCGGGTTAACTCGCAACAAGGTGATGCTGTGTGTGTGGTGGGATTGGAAGGGCATTATTCATTATGAGCTGTTACCACCAGGCAGGACCATCGATTCTGAACTCTACTGCGAACAACTGATGAGATTAAAGCAAGAAGTTGAGAGAAAGCGGCCGGAATTAATCAACAGAAGGGGTGTGGTTTTTCATCATGATAACGCTAGACCTCACACATCTTTAGCCACTCAGCAAAAATTAAGAGAGTTTGGCTGGGAGGTGTTAATGCATCCGCCGTATAGTCCTGACCTTGCACCTTCAGATTTCCACCTGTTTCGGTCTCTTCAGAATTCTTTAGGCAGTGTCAGGTTAACATCAGGACTGCCAAAACCACTTGTCGCGGTATTTTGACCAGAAGTCCCAAAATTTCTATAGCAATGGGATCATGTCCCTACCTACAAGATGGCAAAAAGTTATCAAACAAAATGGTACCTACATACTTTAGTTAAATGTAAATAAACTGTATTAAAAAATGTTTTGAATTTTCTTAAAAAATGCGAAGAAACTTTTTCCCCAACTATTATATATGCAACTATATATAAATAAATATAAATATCTACAACCTTGAATGTTTGACCTATCAACTAGCCCCATTTTAAGCAACGTATGCTGCTTGTGTTACGGACACTAGATGACGGATAAATATATTTAATAGATAAATACATATAAATATACTGAGTATATATAAATATATATATAAACATCCATGACTGAAGAACAAATGCCTGAAAATTCATCACCCAAACATTTGCCCCCACTGGGGATCGAACCCAGAACCTCTCGCGATGGCGACGCCTTGAGACCGGCATACAGACCACTCGACCACGGAGGTCGTCATACTATAACGTACAGCGAACGTTACTACTATTCAGGTTTTACTATTTTTTTACTTTATAGAACATATCTACATACCGTTGAAATAACGAAACTAGGATGTGTTAAACTACCTACGTTGTTAAAGTTAATGTCCTTTGTAAGGCTTGGATAAAGAAAAATCCTTGAGCAGTTTGCTCAGGACCGGCAGGATTGGCACAAAAGAGAGGAGGCCTCAACCCTAAAGTAGACGATAACAATCTGATGTGATGATTATGATCATAAAGCCATAAAAAGAAATTTGATTTCATAATAATCACAACCAAACACAACCTTATTTACTTTAAATTAAAATAGTCAAATGTTTGTTAGATAACCTTATAACTGCTACCCATTTTGTATGTCTTTATTATTAATGTAAGGACGACATAAATATTTACATAAAGCTTTACCAAATAAGGCCTTATTACCACCAACAGTCCTAACTCCTCAGCTCATCATTTAAACCAGCCACAATCGGCACAATAGCGTAGCCGCGCGATGTGCGCCGTGACCGCTCAGCGTGACCGCTCCCATGGATGTTTGCCGTGCTATATGCCGTGACGTGACCAGCTTACGGTAACAGCGCGAACGTATTACACAAGTTGCTTGTGATTTTGATTGCAAGCAAAGGAATTTTTGTTCAGGCCATTAGGAAGCTTCCGAACTCTTTTCTTTCGACTACTGGAAAACCAGCACTAAAGTTTCGCTGATTGGAAGAAGAAATATTGTGGACACTTTCGTCTACGTTTGTGAAATAATTTTAAGAAACAACGTCAAAATAACATATTTTATTGCCTTACATACTAGTGATCTTCATCATACAGAATTACATAAGACAACAGTCAAAAAATACTAAAGTGGTGTCTATAGGGCAGGGAAAGGGTAACTCCACAAATGTCACACCGTTCCTAACTATGTCGGGAGGCCCTGAAATCGACTCGGAAAATCGCTTCGGCAGTAACCGAATCGTTCCCGTGATAGAGCACGAATGGGTATATCGGGGAGTTTTAGTGGGTATTCTCATCGAGCAGCTGAGCGAGTCCCACACTCGCCTACCGCCTAGCAAGTGGTAGATATATAGAGAGATAAATAAGATTTTGTCCCCGTAAACAAAAAAGGGTCTATTTTGTTTTTGACAACTCCTTACCACCTAGGTAAGACATATACTCGTATGCCATTCATATAACAGATGCCACAAAAACAAATTCGTCAACGTAGCAATTTAAAGCATAAAACTTTTTACGTTCACCCCGTAATTGTCCAGTTATCGGCCTTTCAATCGGCTTAGAACTATTGCACTCTAGTTATAAAATAGAAATAAAATCGAAACCGCCATTTTTATCGTTCACTTTGTAATAATTTCAATCCATATTGCCGACTGCGTGCTCTGCAACGAAACTAACATTAAGTTATTGGACACTTTTATTGGCACGTAACGTTACTTAATTTATAATTTAAATACTAATGTGTCAGGTTTCTATTGTTGATTATGGTGTACAAGGGTATGTAAAATGAGTATATTGTTAGAATTATTATTGAATAATTAAAATAATATTGAGTCATCGGCATTGTCTGTCCTACTATTTTTCAGCCCTAATGCAGTGTGCTTTGTTATTTTCCTGTTAAAGATTACAACAAGCTATGAAATTACTGGATACTTTGACTTCTTATTCACAGGGAGACTGCTTTTATTATTGTTAGGATTTACGTGACATTTAATTACTTCTAACATTAATTATTATAAATTACTAGTGGTTTCCCGCGGCCCATTCCTATGGGAATATCGGCATTAAAAGTAGCCTATGTCATTTCTCAGTCTCTAGACTATGTGTATACCAAATGTCGATTAATTTGGTTCAGTAGTTTTGATGTGAAAACGAAACAGACAGACAGAGATTGCATTTATAATTTTAGTATAGATTAACTAACACTACTAAAAACAGTAATTAGCAAAGATGAGAAAAAAACTTAAGGAAATAATGGTTTGCTTTTAAATAATGGAGTAAGGAAAAAATTCCAACGAAAGCAGGTGTATTTTGAATTTTTAAATATTGGGTCCTTACCTATGAAATTGGTGTTTTTTTTCTCTCCTAGTATTTTGTCTGTAACTATGAGGATTCAGAGTATTCCTAAAAAATAATAACCTCGTCTAAAAATAGACTATATTTTTGAGCTCTTTTGATTTGTTTTAATAATTTGTTGTAAGTTTAATTGTGTTAAAATTGGACACGGAGACAACTCTTTTTAAGTGCGTCCCGAATACATCATTTTATTTGCATTCACTTAAAAACGATAAATAATTTTTATGAAGTGTGATATTACACATATTACTAAAGCTTGTCTAATGATAGATGCCAAATATTATCTTTGGATTTGTCGTTGTGAAGAAAACTGAAAAAAATTTTGTATGGAAAATGCAGAATTCCCCAAAATCTCCATACAAAACACCAATTTCATAGGTAAGGACCTAATATATGAGCCACAAGTTTAACAATTCAAATTACACCTCATTATACTCAAACCGCTTAAAATTAATAGCACGGAAAATCATTAACGTTTACAAGCAATATTAGTTAAAAACTGAATTTTATTATTATATTACTAACATTTTGGTGCTTGCACCATTAATTAATTTTTTGTAATACACATTTTAGTTATTAACTAATTTTGCTTGTAAATGTTATTTATTGACCGCACTATTACTAGTCTAGTTATTAATATTTGTATTTTTAATATTGACACAATTGACATATTGACACAATCGACACTCTAAAAATAAGCAAAAATATTTTTCTCCGTTCTAAACTTGCCAAGTCTTTGTCAAATTGGATCCCACGTTGTAAGCGGTTTCCTAACAAACATGTTATATCTCGTCTGTACTTATTTTAGAAAGCCAAGATATAAAATAAGTAACAGCCTAACTGAACATTATCAGGATATTTTCAGTACAACAAAAATAAAACAAACAGTATATTATCATGTATTATTCATTATTACCACGACGCTCCTTTTCCTTGATCCATTTTCCGTTTTCTAATAAATGATTAACTTTTTTCTTTTGAAGCGTATAATTGTTTTAGCGATGTAATTGCCCACTTTCCAGTTTTCTGACCCATTTCAATACTAAAGCGCTGTTTGCAAATTTTAAGTACTACTTCGTTAGTTTGAGCATTTGTAGGTTGTATTGTTTAAATTTATTTGTTGTGTTTTGTTTTTATAACTCTACATTTAGAATAGACTTTGGTTGAAATTGTTATCTATCATAACCATTATGAATATAAAATATTTTAGATGGTTAAAGATTGTTACCTGTTTTCTGGTAAGGATCTGTACAGTTCCTGCAATAAAATGTATAAACTCGTGCCGTTAAGGTTCATATTGAGTTGGTATACGTGTTAGCGCTCGTGACTGTACCGATGAATATGACAGGGAAGGAGCATGTTGAGAGAAGGAGACTGAAGATAAGGTGTATGGATTACTAAAGGAAAATATGAAGCGGAAGGCAGGAGTGATGATGATATATCGATGGAGTGATATAAGAGCTGACTAGAAGAAAGAAGAATGAAGTTTTAAACAGCATAATTTTAAATTATATAAGGTAAGTATGTAGAACGGACTAAAAAGCTTAAAAATATAACAATTTCTAAAAAAATTTAACACGTCTAAACTATTTAATGCCACCAGCGAATTTTCCGATCTAAACGTAGTAAGCTTCGCAGAGAAAATTCCGGTAACTTTACTTTTAAACTTGGGAATAAAATTCAATCACTATACTTAGTAGCGAGGACCAGAGTCATTAGTTAATTTTAAAGTTTCGTACGTCCCCTGCTTTAATAGTATTAAAAGTTGATAAATTATTTTTTTCTACAGAAGCAAGTCAGTAAACTGCAATGTGGACAAGACAATTTGAACTTTATTTACAAACTTAGAAGTATAATCATTTTCATTTTGTAAACTAAGTAAACTTTTTATAGTTATAGATTGCATGTCTTTTATTTTGAAGCTATATCATTTTATTTTCATAGACTTTAAAGTCTAAAGACTATAATTATGACTTATACGACTATAAAGACTATAGTCTTTAGCTTAAAACGCCTTCCTGGGCACAGGTCTTCCTTTTTTTTGTTTACGGGGACAAAATCCTATTTACGGACCGTACCTACCGTTGGCTAGGCGGCAGGCGTGTGTGGGACTCGCTCAGCTGCTCGCTGAGAATGCCCACAAAAACTCCCCGATATACCCATTCGAGACAGCGGGTTCTGTCGTAGCGATTCTCCGGGTCAGTTCCAGGGCGTCCCGACAAAATTAGGCATTAGGACGGGGATGCGCCAAAAGGGGGGATTCCCGGGTATATTCGGGAGATCCCCAGACGTAGCTGGTAGTTTGCGTGCGTGGAAACCATCCAACGCACGGCTGCTCGCGGAGCAGGTAGAAGGACAGAATTATGACTTCTCCTGTCCACCCGTCTACGTAGGAGGGGAGCGGGCAGAGCGGGCCCGCTCTCTCCCCGCTGCCTCCTGCCCCGCTGCGAGAGCACAGTTTCTCAGAAGAAGGCAGCAGCCTCCCACGCCCTCCGGTTTCCAACCATGGCTCTAACCATAGGTAGCGAGAGGGATCCTCCGCCAACGGGCACAAGTCTTCCTTTACAATACATTAGTACGAGTATATTACTATTTAGAGAGAAACGGTTGGCCATAAAGAAAGTTGCTTAGCTTCCACTATCGAAAAATCGTAAACAATCATTATACCAGTTCTATAGTGAAATAATGGCTATAAGAACGTTTTTGAAAGAAAATTTTTGAAAGTGCTTTATAGTGGCAGTTCTTATCGCATTCCCAAAGTAGTAATCCTCGAAAGCGGCTCCTCTAGGGCTGAAGCCTCTAGTGTGAATCACTGCGTCGTGACTTGCCTGTTAACGATCTATATGACTAATCACCGCCATTGTCTCATATCGGCATTACAAGCTACGCGCAGGTATGTCGATACAAGCCATCCATAAAACAATACAAACCTATTTTTCCTTAGTCGGTTTCGCGAATTTACATGTCGTGTTTAGAAATGGGTATTATTTTTGTTGCTTAACAATTTCTCGTGGGCTTTTAAAAGTCCTGACATACTTAATTGACTTTAAGAGCCATTTACCTAGATTAAAGGGAAAAGAAAAATTGTTTTAAAATTATATTTCACGTGACGTCTGGCCCACTTTATAATTTTCTTAAAATCGTCAAGAAACAACCCTGACAGTTTTATTAATGAGATGTTTATGTTACGGCTCTTATAAGATAGGTACTTCCCGTGATAAAGCAGAGGTATTACGCATAATCTTCTTAATCCGCATTGATGGATTCTAAAATTGCTTTCTAAGTCAGAACGGAGGCCCCAGTAAAGAATTGCCAAGGAAAATATTCTGTGAACATTACCACCTTAGTTGATTAAATGATGATTGGGATTAGACCTTGACTTCTTGCTCATACATCGTGTTCAGAGTTGACCTTGTATGCCAAAGCGGCTGTATACGTTTGAGCGATTGAGAACACCTTTCTTTTGAGCAAGCTGTGCTCGCACCGTTCTTTTCACGCGTCGTATGCGATGCCTCATATAATGCGGTGACGCTCATTTGCATGCAATATTAATGTCATGGCGTAGTGTTGACTGTAAAGGTTTGTTTTGTAGTGGAGACGTTGACGAAAAATAATTGCGCATATGAATAAACAAATGTTTTTCCTAAAGAAATATTTTGCAACCGGCATTGCTGTGCGTATTGCGCACATCAGTGGAGCTAGCTATGTCCAGCAGTAGATTAATGTGTGCTCATGATGAGGACGGTAATCATTATTGGAATAATACTATGTCACTCGAAGCACCTAAGGAAGACCAGCGTTTGGTTGTCTTGTGACCTCCTGACAAATGCTGAGTATGTGCCTTTTCGGTGATCTAAGGCATTAAGTTTAGATTTATATGGATTCCTTTGTTTTTTACATACTTACAATCACGCCTGTAATCCCCGGAGGGGTCGGCAGAGTCCAAGGAGCACTGTGTTGTGTTCCATAAGACCACATCCAGCCATACAAAAATTGGGTTTGGTCAGATGGAAAATCGTGAAAAAGTAGTAACAAGTGGCTAGCTCATCGCCAACACAATCACAGACCCAGCACCCAATACGCCCTTAGTCGCCTTTTACGACATGCTAAAAGCAGTTGGCACATTATTTTTGCGTCCCGGACTAACACGAGACTTTTTTGTTTTTTATCACTGAATTAATACATTTTCTTTCTTTCTTTTTTTCAAATAATAGAAATACTGTAATATTGAATTTTGATTTGTTAGAAGGACGAGGTTGTGTATTATTACTTTAAATTGGTAGTTCTTATTTCAGTAACATAATTTAAAAGAGAAATTTTATGTAAAATATCACATAATTCTTTAGAAGTCACAGCGATGAAATATAATAATCTCTACCGAGCACATGAAAAAATTCAAAAAGCATTAACTTGAATATAAATGCGAGAAGCGAAACAGTTAATTTTTAAAGCGCTTGCTTAACTAACAATGGACAATCTCCTCACAAAAATGTATCCCCAAATAAGGCTTCATTACCATAATTACGAGTCTGACTTAAAACTCGAATAGGAACACAATGCCTTTTAATTTCTGACCAAGTTTTAACCCTTTTGTTAGGCCGGGAATGCCGTGGATCCACAAATTAACGAAGGATAAGTAAATTGGTTAAAAATAACGAACTCCACGGCTAAAAGTATTATGTCGATTAATTTGTTCTTCTTCAAATTATTTTTGAAGCAAGAATTTTGTGGTAAGATCCCCCTCATTTACCAAAATAACAATTTAATTTCAGTCACCGCCTTTTAGTTGACAGTAAATAAATTGAATAAAATTATTGTAATACTAGCTGCTGCCCACGACTTCGTCCGCGGTTACTATGTTTTTTTAACTATCCCACGGGAACCCTTTAATTATGATGATAAGATGTTGACCAGGGATATAAGGTATCACCATGCAAAATTTCATTGAAGTCGTGCCAGCCATTTCGGAGATTAGCCCGTACAAACAGACAGAGAACATAGGACTTGTTTTTAAGCATTTTTTTATATGTACAGACATTCGACCTCTACAGTATTATAATATGCATAAATTATGTTTCGAGGAAGAAAAAATAAATACAGCTAACGAATTTAAAAATGTTATATTGATTAACTGGAAACAAACTACCATAATTTTAGTCAGATTAAAATAGATCAGAGTCTATTGTAGATTTTTACTAAAAGTAACAATAGAATAGCAATGAAATGAAAGTATTCAGTATTATTTATATATGAATTGCTAAAAATTGTTTCCTAAACTCATATATTACGAACAAACGACTCAAATACAATAAAAATTTGGCACCGGATTACGTAAAGTAGATAAAAAATAATATTTACGAGAAATTGTGGTTTCTTTGTATAAACTTTTCTTTTGTTGGCCGTTTTTATGTCTCATTTAATAGCAACAAAACAATGAGACAAAAATACTAGGAGTCACGTTATGGCGGCCGTAGAAAACACACCTCATGTTTGGAACAAATGTTACGAACATTTTATTTGACCCCACAATATGTTCTACGTAGACTTATAAATCTGAAGTATTGAGTAATTAGTGTTATAGTTGTAAAGTTCTAGTAAAACTTGCAATTATTTCACTTGTTGTTAGCCTATTGGTTGTCTAATATTTAACTCTAATTAGCATTCTCTTCCCGTTTCTATACCTGTTTGTCTCTCTCTCTCTTCAATCGGTCCCTCATTGCTGAGGATCGTGACTCCGTTTGATGCCGTCAACAAGCTGTCTCCATCGGTCCCGTTCTGTTGCTTGGTGGAGTACATTGCTTACGGGCATTTTTAGTTCCTCCGCATTTTAATTGGACCACCGTTTGGGACTTCTACCTCTAGGTCTTTTCTCTTCTATTTTGCCAGTCACCATAAGACGTTCCAAGTTGCTACCTGTTTGGTAATATCCGCAGGTATAATCACAATTCATTTTGATTGACACAGCAAGCATCCATAGACAATATTGCGATTGATGTCACTTTGACATCATACCCCGAAAGCTTAGGATGGGCACTTACTATGCTTACTAAGTGCCACTTTGAAAACGTCAGAGCTGCAGAATCGAAACATAGGGTAACTTACGTGTGCAATTTTATTATTGTATCTTCATATAGTTCAATTAATAAAAAATAAGAATAAAAGAAAAGAATGACAAAGAAAAAAATATATATTAAAAAAACAAAATTTATTTTAATAAAAAAATGTTGATTATTAATTTAATTCGTGTCATGTTTATTTTAGCTCTATGAAAAAATAAGCGCTTTATGCTTATCAATTATATTATATGAATTATGTAGGTAAGTGGAAATATAAATAAGAAAATCACTCACTATTTCACATTTATTGTATAATTGAATCCATATATACTGCAACAGGCCGTGGCATGCCTACGACCGCGAATGTGCCGAGTTCTTTATGACTGTAATAAAAATCCGGCGCTCTTTAGTTACACATGCAGAGATCCTCCCTAAACAGCTGTTTCTTACAACCGTAGTGTTAAATCTAGAGTTTAGTCTAGAGATTCTCTTCTTCGTATGCAGATGTTTGCAATTAACATTAAAGTTACTCAGAGTAGTCTTGTAATATTACAAAAAGAAACATAAACAGCCCCCCAAATTCACAGTCTAATTTCATCACGCTATAACGTAAATTAGCCTTTATCGTCGCATAATTAACAATAACTTTTATTTAACGAACACAAAGAAGTAAATAATTACCACGTTCTTCCACAGAAATTTGTATAATTCAAAAAACTTGCAACGTAAAGACCGTTAAAATTTAATTTGAAATTCAACAGGAACCGTAGAGCAGACGTGGTTAACTTCACGAGTCGTGACTAAACCTAGTTAAGATTCAAATCTCGTGCACCGGCGATTGTTCATACTAAACAGCGAGTTTAACTTTTAACTCTTTGATAAGCGTTTAAACGTAGCATTTAGTTTTATCTGTTTTTCGGCCGCCTTGTTTATCACTGTGTCACGGAATGCATCCAATTTTACTTGGAAACCAAAGACGTTGCCAGAATTAAAACGTTCAAAATCGTGTCTGCTATGACAAACAAAACACATGAAATTGTAAACGGCTTAAAGCTACTAGTTTCCACGGCTTCGACCTCCCCAGGGAATACTGTGACGGGATAAAATATTATACGTACGTTTTTACCTTTTTTATTTATTTTGGCTTAGTAGTTTTAATGTGAATATATTACAATTCCAGAAAAACTACGTTAGAAATTTTTAGTAAACACTTGTGGCTTGCTTGTGGAAATAATGCAATTTTAAATGCATTGAAGAATATAATGTAAGCTTCAAGCTTACTTTTCTATTTCATACTGTCTTTTTTCCACCTACCATTCAAGAGGCGTTTTTAATTTATGACCTACACTTTTTTGTTTCATGTAGTAAGCCATATATATGCTCATCATTAAAATTTTATAGAAATTATAGTATAACGATATAAGTACCGCTAATTAAATTGTGACTATAGTTATTAAAGTATCTGTTGCCAAGATAATTCTAGAAATAAATTCCTGTAAAGGAGATTACAAGAAACTTATAATCGAACCTTGTTATTTCTAAGCTAACAACGCTGATTTTGTTCTACTACTTGAAAACTCAACGTTTTCAGAATAACTTAAGATGTTTACGGTCAAATTTTAAGCTTACTTAATAGCCTTTTGAGAGTATATTATTTATGGATGAAAATGTTCATAAATTTTGCTCCGAAAAGTTAATAAATTTTGAGCAGTAGCCGGATTGAGATAACTTCGATACTGTAGAAAACCTCGATTAGAATCAAGATATTGTCCTTCGAAGCAACGAAGAAACATTAGAGTAAAGTTTGTTGTTCGTAATCATCCTCAGCTCTTTATTTAGGAGCATCAGCAAGTTTAGCTTGTAATAAAAAAGATCGACGTTGCAGATTTAAAGTATTCTTAGAGAGCACTAGATACTGTAAACGTGGATTAGGAAGCACATAATAGTTAGTACACCATTCACCTGGGATGGCCTAAAATTATTTGACGATACTCTCTAAAATCCCCATTTATTTAACACCAATAGAACTTTGGAATTCAGCTACATTGTCTATCAATTCAAATTATTAATAATGCTTAGCGATACCCTTCAAATTCTTTGATATCCCAATTGATGTTAAAGATGTGCTAATGTATTATTTCCGTGTCAAATCCTATCAAATGTCCAAATCAACCAGTAATTTTCAAATCCTATCAAGGTAGTAAATTAGTGGGTCATTAAGTTACGTCCGATGAAAATAATCTGCTCAGAAAGGGATAATGTAAGGAAAAAGCGGATAGAATGAACACTGATTACTAAAAGGCTCCAAAACGGACCAGTGACAAACGAAGATTAATGAAATGGCAAAAAATGTTTGGCTAACGGAGGCATATTAGCTGAGAGATAATTTTACGTATGAACAAAGACGTATTTACATTAATCTTCGTAAGAATTAAATAAAAGATTCTTTGTGACAAGGTTGTTCTTCGGACGCGTAATGATATTTTAGCGGGAACTTGACACAATATATCATTTTTATGTGTAATGTATACCTGATACGTAAGAATTTGGATAAAAGCCCTAATTTTCATCAATATAAAGTAATATGAACTACAAAAAATATACTGAGAAACATAAATCTTATCTTCTATTTCCATTGATGATCCACCTAGATATCGAACCCATTATATTTATTTTTATAAGCTATATTGAACTCAGATTAGTATACGTTTTCTCGACAATCAATGTCAATTAGTCATACATATTGTATCAGTTTCTACACAGACACTGACGTTGTAATTTAGATTCGTGATTCCCCACAATACAGAAGCTGTATTCATAGTTATTCAGAGAATAGATTGACTATTGCAGTTAATCCCTATTCACAGGAATATTTACTTGATTGATTAAACCACTAGAAAGGAGCTGTGAAATTATACAATACTCAAAGCTGGTCTAAAGCAATTATTTTAGGATAAGCACTCTTTCAAATTCTTAGCAATTCAACTATACCATTTAGTCATAGACGGAAAACAATTAACCTCAACCACCTTACATAGAAAGTCGTTAAGATAATGTAAGTGTCTGTCGCTCAAAATAAGTTAATACGTGATTAGACTGTTTGCTTCGGAAGTACTGATATGGAACTATGAGTAATTGTTCCTAGAACCAACAATAGAGGCCAATAAATGAAAAGTTTCTAGTTCACGTTTTAGGCTTTTAGTCGTAAAAGCTAACCTACTTCGAATTACTTACGGTAAATATTTAATGTAATAATGATCGACAAACATTGTTTTCCTATCAATGTAAGCGTTCGATTCATCGGCGATAAACAGTTGTGAAGTCACGTCAAGTATAATTACTATGTTCGCTCTATTAAATTAACGTTAATGTTTTCGTCGAGAATCTAATTTCTGTCACATTACTTTTAAAAGTAACGATATTATCTTACATTCAGATATTGTTATAACAGATGCATTTACTGTCTGTGTAGCTAGCAACAATCGTTAATTTATGTGACAAGGAGAAAAGTGTAAGATAAAAGACTCTTTACACCTAGCACCTGTTTGAAATATTCAAGTCTGCAGTTGTCTCCGCTATTGTTGGGAGCGTGAACAGCAGCTTGTTGGCGCGTACCTTATTATCCTTCTGCCAAGAGCAGACGCCCTTCTTGTCGGATATCCGGCATTTGAGCAGCGCATCCTCGCCTGGGTTCACCTCGGTGTACGTCGGCAACTCCACGAACCGCTGCACAGCATCTGAAGCAGAAAAAGTTGGGTTAACTTTTCAATGCCATTGTAAAAGTAGATTGGTGCTAGGTGATATATATAGAAGTCTTTGACGTAGGTACTATAATAATGTTGCCTAATTTAGATACACCTACATAAATTGTTGAAACCTATTATAATCAATAAATCTTGATAGATTTAGTTTGTGTTCAATTTCAGCAGATTCTATTTTAGATTTAAATTCACGGTTGCATATTGTATTGAGAAAAAAAAAGGTTAAAAATAAAACAAGGATGTAATAACGCACATTCCATCTCCTGATTTAACAAAACTTCCAATAGATACAAAATGTTTCGTGTAACTATTTTATAGAGCTGCACAAGTGCTCGTTTGATAACAAAACTCTATATTATTTTGATTAGGTGCTTGAATTCATAAGTTGTGAAAACAGGTCGTAATTTATCAAGTATTGTTATACGATGTAACGATGTATAACAATACATTAGATGATGAACAAATGTACGATGTAAGCAAAAGATTATCGAATGTGTTTTGTTGTAGTACGAGCCATTCATAGATAATCCTCCAGATTAGTGATTCCTCAATAAATTACAAAGCACATATGGGCACATACTTTACTCTCGTTTCTGCCATTGTGGAAATGCTCAACATGCTAATATCTTAATGCCTTAAGCCCTCTCCCCGCCGTTAATATCAGGGGCACATATTGTCACGCGGTCTCCGCAGTTACAAATAGGGCTTTATAATACACAGTATCGTATTTCTCCCTTTCATACGTCCCCTGGGCATGTTTCCGCACTGATTACGGACAAGTCGTCTGTGAAATGTTCAGCGATGCCTAATTGCAGATCGGTTTAATGTTAAATTCGGACATCAAAGCGCCGGGTGTACATATCACATAAAAGTGCAAAAGGTTTATGTATCCACTCTCAGTAGACATAACAATCACAGAAGCTTTCTAAATCCGAAGGCGTAAGGTACATTTTGGTTGTTCTGGATTGACAGTTCCTTTTACGATCGAAATAAAATATATTATGTAATATCGCACGCACGCTGTAATCTGCAAACATATTTTTCTAAGAAAAGAATGGAGTGTTGTGTTTTTTTCTGTGAAACAAACGTGTTTCTTCCGAGTGTAGAACATACAGCTATCAAGTAAAGTTGTTGTTTGCTTTCGTAAACAATCTTAAGTTATGTTATGAATATTTATCGCAAGAGTCATTCTCAGTGAACATTCTGTGGGTTATATGCCGTGTATGCTACGCGTAGAGAGGCTTTATGCTAAAATGCTCATTTATTTTTTCAAATAACAAGTTTCCCCTCACGAGACAAGATTCAAGCCTCCGAAACTTACATGCGCTTAAGCATAGCGGTAACTTTATAAGACTTGCTTGAAATTTCCAGCCACCAGACATATGTAGCGTATTCACGAGCAAGAAGATGAGGCGTTTTGCTATGCATTCAAAATAAATATTTTAAGCAAACATGGTATTAAGTTACAATAATTCATTTGGGTCGCATATAAGCCACCTGAAATTCAGTAGTGCTTTAATTATCGATGTTCGCATAATTTTAATCAGGGGTTGATGACTTCCACTACATCATCGGAAATGCAATATGAAACAAAGCAATATTTTCATTTGGTTCAAACATTTTGGGTTAAACACAAAACCCAAAGCAATGAGTCGGGTTTGTTTTATTTCGTCAAACATATTTATAAAATATCTCAATAAAGTTTGAAAACAATATACATAAGAAAATGCATTAACAAAACGTGTTTAATTTTATCTATTTCCTTGAAGTGCACAAAAATCAAGTGTCCTAATCTGTCATAGTGCAAAAGATAAAGTTAACCTCCAAAAGAAAGCGTGATGAAGGGTCCTTTAAGATTTTCAGGAGCTATATTAAACTGTAGTTACATTAGCCATAAATTGCATTGGTCAGCGTGTCGGCCGGATAATTGGCTTAGACTCATCAACTGAAGCCGCCGCTTGCTTTAGAGCATTGCAACTATTGTTAGGGGCGAAATATTCAAACTATTGAGTAGAAATGTTGAGCATTTTAATGAAACTATGCTATGAAACAATAACTACAACTAAACAATGCACTAAAACTTAAATTAGGATGTGAACGGAAGATGGAACAATTTATGTTTTAGTGATTAAGGTTCACTGTTAAAATCTAAGAACCTACTAAAAATTCACAGTAATTAGGTTGTTTGCTACAAGTGGATTAAGTTAGTAACTATATTTATGATAGTTATTGCATGAAGATATAATTATTTGGAATAAGAAAGAAGAAATTTCGAAAAGATATAAACATATTTATTGACTACACAAAACACAAAATACTAATTTACAAATACGTAAAACCCGAACTCCGCATAGGTTATGACATAGTAACTTTATACATCAATCCGTTTACAGTCTAAATAAAAAAAATTTCAAAGATTTCTCAATATTATATTCTTCACCTAATGCAATTTTATTTGATATAACAGTTCAAACATATTGCAGTCGAAGTATCTTTGTATCCATTGCATCCAAACTATTTTTGTTTGTTACGCAGGTAATATTGCGCTGAATGCCTTAACAAAGTGCAATATGGTCTCGCTCGCTCATTAGCAATGATTAGAGCACCACCGTGAAGATTTCTGATAACTATTGCAGGTTTGAACACAATTCGAGCGTATTACAGAAACGCACTGCATTTAATTCTTTTTAAATTAGTCACCAGTTATAAAACGCAACGTAAACTGGAGCTAATTAGAAATTGTTGATAAATAATTATTAGATAGTCAGTTTTTAAGTATTTTTATTACTACAAGATACATCCATTGCTTTTGTCGTAGGTGTATCTATTAACCCTTGAATGTCAATTACCCTAAAAAAAATTTTTGCACATTACAACTTAAGTTGAAAAATCTTGAGTTTTTAGTTTTCTTTCTTAAGACGTAGAAGAAATTGGAGGTGAACCGTATCACTTTGTTTTTCCGGGCGTACACTGTACAGTCTTTTCTACAGTTAAAAACTAAGGGTGAGTTTTTGATCACTAGTCATGGTAACCACAATAGTAACATTTTAGACAAAAATGTGTGACATCAGCTTGACAACTCGCCCTAAAGGACAGATTTTTGATCTGTGGTCAGGTTGACCAGTAGTCGAATTTTCAAATGTAAAATTAAATTATCATAGAACATTTTACGACAACACGGTACTAGGATTAGTAACATGGCGGCTGGCGGCACAGCTGATGTATATTGCTTTGAATTTTCATCGCAAATTTTACAATTTGTCAAGCTGACGTCACACATTTTGGCGATGCCATTGTCGCTATTGGTCTAGAATTTAACTATTAACTATTATCATGACTACGGATCAAAAAACTCACCCTAAGTCAGTGTTGAAGTGCGAAGTCAGGAGCGCTCTTACGCCTGATGTAAGTATTGTTCGCTGTTAGTTCATTAAATTGCTGTAATAAATCTGTACACTTTCCAAACGCTAGGAACTTATTTGCCGCATCCAAATAACTTATCTGATATGTCGCTTCCCGCCAGAACTGTCTAAGACTTGTGTACGTGACGTTAGCAAACAGAGTTTATTTCACAAAGGTATCGGAGGGACTTTTATAAAGTTACTTTGTAGAAGCTCGAAGAAATGTATTCAAGGTTCTGTTTCTTATAATTAAATCAGACCGTGATGGAAATTATTAATTTGGTACGAAAATTCAATTTGCTTAATCCATCAAAACAAACGAACACTCAATCATCAAGTGCCTATTAAGTGCTGCGAGAAAAAAACGGCCCAAATGGCTAGCAATCAAGCAAACACGGTACGAACCATTTTTCATAACAACGCGACACACAATGAATGCTATCAATCACTCCGCTCGACAAAGGTGAGGTATAGACAACTGCCCAGAGGCAGAGTGCTCTACCCCGTCTAGTGCCGGGGACAGGAGACTCGAACGCTTCACAATACATAATTTTTAAATGTTCGGCTCGCTGAGGTTCGGGCACTTTGTCTTTCTTTACACAGATTAAGTGTACGCAGAACGCAGAATGGACACTCTTCAATAAAATTGTCTTCTGTTCAAAAAAAGGGGTTAGATTTATTTTGAAGATTTTCATTTTTATTTAAACTTTATGAATACTGTATAAGCGTTCCGTATTAGATATACATAGCTTAAAACCTTGTTAACCATATCCATACTAATATCATAAATGCGAAAGTAACTCAGGCTGTCTCGCTTTCACATCAAAACTACCGAACCAATTGAACCGAAATTTAGTACCCAAATAGTCTAGAGCCTGAGAAAGGATATAGGCTACCTCTTATCCCGATTTCCCTTGGGAACGGGTGCCATGCGGGTGAATGTTAAAAAAATTAATAATGCCACCCAGAAAAATGCAGGACAAATTTACGCTACGATGAACTTTGCTTCTAATAAAAGAGTAGGAGTAAATTTTCAATTCCACCAATTGAGGCTACTGTTTCAATTTGAAATAAACTTACAGTGCTGAATAATATATTCAGGAAGGCTATAGGCTATATACCATCACACTATCACAAAGTAAGTATTCTAAGCGGACGAAGACGCGGGCAAAAGCTAGTTACCTATATTTTTACTGTTATTGTTTGTTTTGTATGTGTAGTGCGACTGCTTTTCTGTAAAATTGTGTGCTAAATAAAATTGTTTCTATTCTATATATATTGAAAAAAAATATTAAACGAAATTATTTTATATATATTGCATCGTATATATTAATTGTAAAGTTAACTGAAGACGGAAGCTCATTAAAAAATAATATAAAATGCCACGAACCTCACATTCTAGACACGTTGGCTCGGAGCAAAATTTATAAAAGTCTTCATTTGTTCTAGAATTTTCTGCTACAAATATTACATGTTCCATTTCCACAATAAAGTGAAACCACGTAGCTTCTATTATACAATCGACTAGAAAACAGCGTAGAAGTTTGTACGTGTTCAAAGTGTAACCTCAAGAGCCGCCGGCTCTTGTGCTATAACCAAGTTAATTTTGCGGTCGGACCGAAGCTAGTTACTGCGGACTGTCACATAAAAAGAACAGTACCTTTTGTCGCGGCATGCACCACTAAATTGGTTATGAGATGCTCTTGATGCCGTTCGTGGGAAGCGGTTGAGTGTATTGAACGATTATTCCGTATGTAGTAAATGGGTTTTCATTTGTTTCTTTTAGAGATTTTAGTGTGGTGATTTATTACAACACAATAGGTATCTCTGCAGGGGTGGTGGGGGCTTAGCCCTCGTGTTTCCACCTCGTTCAATCGCGAGAACTGCAGTAATTTTTCTGTTCTAGCAACACCATAGAGGGCTAGTTTCCGAAGCGGTCATTTATTTCGTTTACTTTACTGGACACGAACACGTTATCTCGTACGCTTTTAGGGAATGACACCTTTTTCCGAGCCACGTACATGGCAGAGAACAATTCTTTCAGGAGCTGTGAAAGCATAAATAAGCAAACAAATAGTAGCTTAGTAAGTAAATATATGCTATTTTAGGAGGTAATCTCGGCTAAAACAAAATATTCATGTAAGAGTTTTAAAATGGCGATTTTAAAGAACCTCGTTGGCGTTGTGGATCGAACACTTTTCTATTCTGAAAACAATGCAATACTTGAATCCTGTATGGTTTACCGAAATCTTTTTGTAATCTTGAGTTCTTCTGTGCCATGAAAGGCTCGTTAAGCGTTTGTGTACCGTGCCATCTATATCAGGCCAGCCACAGCGAGGTCGTGCTACGAGTTCAGTACTAGTGTTCCTTTCATCTAAAAAATCTGTGAACCATAATAAGTTTACGCTGATTGATAATGATTATAAATGTCCACTTGTTTTAATTTATACAATCTCTGTATATTTACAGAATAGGCAAGTTGACCCTTTTTTTATTGGCCCGACAATAATTCATTTCTGTTAGCCATCATTTCAAAAAAAAATTTTTAGGATGTATGTACACAAAAAAAAAATTATATTTGCATAACTATCAAAAACGGCTTCGGCCTTGATAATCTATGAATTATCTGTGCCGTAAGGTCACTATTTTGGTAAACAATAACGTTACTTCACTCATTTCAGGAAAATGTTGGATAGAATTTTTGGCAGACGAAAGGAAAAGTAAAAATAAAACGTATTTAAATTGAATTTCTACAGCAATCCCTTATTTATATTTATTGAACTTGGTATATCTCGGACCCTTGTACTAAATACTGTATGAAAAAAACATTATTTTCATTACCTTTGCTATGAGTCAACTAGCTTATTCGTCAAAAAATAAGTTATCATGTTCGATATATCTTTTGACATATCCATAAATACTTCATTTATTTATTTTAAATTACAAAACACATGTTCAAAAGTAAATGATCATGTTGATTGACAGTATTCCGATAATTCAAGTATTATTTCATATAATTAAAGACTAAACCAATTACTTTACGATAAAGAGCAATTTAGTGTATATCTACTAATATTGTATTAAAGATTACAAAAACACACAATTTGTTCTAAGCATATGCTAAGCATTTACGGAATTACACATACTATTTGTTTCGAAGGAACCACGCCAGACACATACAGTATATTTTGTTTTAACAGTAAACATTTGTATTGGGTGCAGAAATCCGCAAACTACCAACGTGAGGCTAAAATCTGTTTTATGCAGTTTTTCGTTTCCAGAAAATAATAATTCCTTAAAGAAATGTTTGTGTACATAAGTTGCTTAATTCTTAAAAAAATTACAACACAATTTATGCTCACGGAACAAAACATAAATTACCACTTAATTAACAAACGAATGCAAAGAGGAACATATTTCTTTGCGAAAAATCACATTTATAAAATTAATCATTGACTAAAATATATTTTGCTTTGAAAAATAAAAAACATTCTGTGTTTCACTTAAAACATTTAAACTCGAGGGTCGAAGAGAATGGAAATAAAATTCATCAAAATGAGAAAGCTCTTGCGTTCGGATGTCTTTCGTTAATTTAAAAATAAAAATAAAAAATTTTGTTTCGTAATATTAACATAAGTTACAGTACAATATAAATTATGTATGCACATATAGACCCCAATCGGAAAAAAAATAAAAGTAATTTTATATTTTCATATGAATATTTCCTTGAAATAAATGAATAAAATCAAAGCGATCACAAAAGAACGCACACTGGCATAAATTCAGTTGGGTAATTAAGTATAAAGAATTATATTAATATAATATCTCTGTAATCATCCACTTGCGGTCACGTTTTGAGTCCGTTTAGTTGCAAATCAGTGACAGTGTTACTAAATCTAAAAACTGTGTCGAGTAATTTCTAACCGCGAGTTAGTGATGGTTGCACACAAAACTGCTCGTTTTTGAAGACCGATTTTTTGGCATCGTATTTGAAATACATTTGCGGCTATAACCTCATACACGTAAATCATAAAATACTGCGCTGAAAGCTGAAAAACAGCCACAAAGCCAACTCTATCAGAATTGTTGTTTCTATCTACCCTCAGTAAGTTGCAAATAAAACGGAAGGAAAGAACAATAAAAATGTAGATGCAACGAATTCGACTCCCGGATAGGGAAATATGTTAAAAATATGCAACGTTGGGGAAACATACTATTATATGTATGTTTTATTCAACGGTGCGTCTCAAAACAATATCAAGCCAGGTATATTGGTTTCATATAAAAATGAATTATGATAATTTTATTACTCCAATTGAAGATTCAACTTTTTCGAATGCAATATGTGTGTTTTGTGAAGCATTTACGGCATCGAAATGGGCTTATGAATTTTTATTGCGCTTGTATTTGATTGTAGGAGTTGTAATAATTTCGGAAGAGCAACTTTTCGTGAAGTGACAAAGTGCTAGGGCTATCCATAATCTAAATCGAGTCATTTTTAAGGTTTCAGGTTCTCTTCGCCGTTGCGCATAGCCATTTTTCATAGATAATATACTGGTTACCACCGAACGGCATGTGAGCCACAGATATTTGGAATTGAGCACCCTTTCTCAATAACAAATGCCTGACATTTAGAATCAACTTCTAGAAATACCAACGCTGTATATATTTTACGTGTGGGTGACTTAAAATATGTATAATATTTGCCTTGTATAATGGAATACCTATATTGAAATATAGGTGAAAGACGTAAGATAAGTTCAAAGTTTGTTACAATATAAAATCCATTGGTTTTAGGGTCATAAAAATGTTTTTATCAAAAGCTAAAATGCCATCAAAGCATGCTCAACAGTCAAATGAAAAAAAACTACAAATATTATTAGGCAAGTAATATTCATTATCATCTGTACTTATTGTGCAATTTGTAATACACATTATACAAGAAAATAATAATAAATCAATATACAAGTCACCGTATGTAGGACAATTTATGAGACAAATCTCATAAAGTACTTATTTCACCTCCATATCGTTTTGCGCTCTAATAATGAAGTCATCAAGCAACAACAATATTTTTTCCATAATCTCGACGTAGGTCGACAATTTTCAGCTCCAGCTAGTCCCATGTTCCAGGTAGTTAAATTTTTAACTTGGAACAAGGCTTGCATACAATAGTGCCTCCAGGCAGAGCCATATGGCGACGTGGGCCCGCACATGCAAATTGAAAGGCACCATTACAATGTAGCGAAAGCATAACGATAGCCACTCTCCTATCTACTCGGGTATTCTGTTCTACTTAATGTAATCACTCTTTGCTTTTAATACTTTTATGGTAAAGCATTATATTTGGAAAGAAATCTATATTTTACTTAAGAGCATTATAATATCATGAAATGACTTCGAAAACTTAAAGATGGATACTTTACCTAAAGCATTTTAGGCAGTTCATATTAAAAAAAAATATATTAATTTTTGTGGTGGTGGTGGTAAAGGGAGTTAAATTTCAGTTAACTATTCAGACGCTAGTTGACAAGCATAATGAGTTATCATAATCTTGTCATGTAGCGTTTTATAATCACGGAATATCGGAAGAGCAGGCGGTAGGCAAAAGTATCAACACCCACCTTTTTGGCCTATATGTTTAAGGCCCAATTGCACGATCGAGAGTTAGCGCCTAACCCAGGGTTTGCCCATATATTTGCCCCAGGGTTAAGCGCTAACTCTCGATCGTGCAATTGGGCCTAAGTCTCTGAGAAAATTAGGGTTAGTCTTTTGCCGTGCACCACTCACAGCTACGGCAAGCGACTTCGTAATTCTACTGCATTTAAGTTTTATCGAAACTCGAGACGAGGATTGAACCTGCAACCTGTCGCACGAATAGTTCCGGTTTTCCAACTAGCCTTTCGCTCTTTAAATAACTTTATAAAATTATCAAACGAAAACTTTAAATTTGAAGACAGACTCAGCTTAAACTGACTAAAATTGATTTAATGAATAAACGTATTCCAGAGAAGTAGGTACTCATTAAAAAAAGAAGTTTCTCATTCTAACTACCGTCTTGCCCCAATTAGTTAATTAAGACAATTATTCCCGAAAAATATTGACTTAAAATCAGACGGCGAATGTAATGAAACTAGGTATTTTAAATGGAATGGAAAATGTGAGCAATTTTTAAATAATTACCAAAGGCCTGATACGCCAATAGGTACATCAGTATTTAAATTACAGTACCAAAAAAGATATGTCTTTCTCACCTTATTTTGTGGATTCACCTTATATGTATAAAATCAATATCAGTTATAGCACTTTTTCCTAAACCTTTTTCGATATCTTCCTCGTCCCAAGCTTACACAGGATTTTCTCTTCAAATATTAAGAAAACTACAATTTTAGGCGACTCACCATTTCTTTTTCCGCACTATAAAAGCATTCATTTCACAATAGCTTCATGGCTATTTTTCAAACAAATTCGAAAAGTTTCAGCTTCCACAAATACCGATTTGAAATTTAGGTGCTGAACTTTTAAATGACCTTAATAAAACTTAACCGCTTGTTCAACTTGTTTGCTTAAAGTTTTTTATTTACTTATTTGTAATTGCGTCGGATTTCTATAACTTTATTTTGTTCGAAAGTGTAGCTCGAAATAATTTAAATAAATTACGTTTACCCTTTAAACATTAAACAGACCTGAAGTTTACCTTAAAATATGCTAATTCAATTGCTTTATAATATTCAAACACTTGTAAATATTACATCTGGAATTGGTTTGGCTGGGTTTATAGTTTCTAAAATAAGTAAAAGGATTAAATCTGATGTAAAAATAGAACATTTATGTAATCTTTAATAGGTTTACTGTATGGAATGTACGGAAATACCTATGTTTATGAATCCCACAAGTCAGCCGTGGGCGGGCAAGATGTAAATATTGCCTGTGTCACCGATCGCCTTGTAAACCTTTGTCACTCTAACTAAACAATCAACGTCAAATCATTTTTTTTTTTGTTTATTATTCATGACCATGGATACACAGTCGTTCAGACGTATACATTGTGTGTAGTCTAGTCTTTAGTAGTATTAAGTATTCATTTGCATTAAAATGCAAGTCTATTACATTTCAATGCATCCTGGGAGAGTTCATGAGAGGGAGAATATTACAATCATCGAAATAAAAATCACGTCCGCCATAGCCAAATGCCGCCAAAACCCCCTACAAAAAAAATTTATTTTACAAGATTTTTTGTGATGGTAAAGCGATTATTGATAGGTATGAATCCTATCAATAATCGCTTTAAGTGTCTAAAGAAAACTAAGAAAACATAACACAGAACATGTCATCACGCCTCTATCCCCGAAGGGGAAGACAGAGATGTTCAGCACCCACATTTCGCCAGATATGTTCAGTCCCCAAACAGGTGATGAAGCTGAATAGAAAGAAAAAAAGATGGAAAAATATTTTATTCCTTGATATTTATTTTTATAAATATTAGTCATTTTTTGATTAAATTATACGGCTAAATACCCCGCGGGACTCGATCTCGACACCTCTTAATCCAATCGGGCCGTCAAAATAAATTTAACGTCAAATTATAAACGATTATAAAATATTATATAATAACGACAAACAAAAGCGGTATAACGATAACAAAATCCCAAATATCACTCGAATACACTCTCACGAAGATATTTCCATGGTTCCAAATAATATAACTAATCCTTCTGATTCTTGACGGAGTTTGTCACACAGAGACTTAACAGACCACTTTTTCGTAAGTCTGATAAACTTTTGACATTTAATATTTAGGATAAGTAGTTTCAGTTGATGAGTCGATTTCTTTGTGATGAGAACAAGAGGTTGTTCTTATTCTAAATTATGTTTTGTATACATACAATTTATTTAAATGTGGGATAATAATAATTTTTATGATTTTTTTTTAAATTAGATATGCACCTACTTAATTAAATGTTGATTGTGATCAACATTTAATTAAGTAGGTGCATATCTAATTTAAATCACCGTTCTTGTTATTCACATAACATACAGATAAACTAATTTCAAACACTTCTACAACATTAGCTAGAACTCACGAGAAAAAGTCGATTGAAGAAAATATTTTACTGTAAAATTCAAATCGTCATCGTCACTGCAATTTATACTGCAACTATACTTCGAGCTATTTTACGGCTGCGTTAGAGCAAATAGAAATTACAAGTAGTCGTATTCTACGAAATAAATTTAATTAACGATAATATGGAGGCACAGTCAGCGCAGTTAGTTAACGACACAGCTCGAAACGGTAACGCCACGTGTGTGATTCATAAACTAATATTAACTTCCTGCGAGTACGGAACTGCATCAAAATCATTGACGGGTGGGCAGTCTTAAAGTAGGACATCGGGATGCGGTCTCCTGTTACAGTTTACATTTATTAACCATTCGAGGAGCTCGGTGGCGTAGTGGTTAGTACGCTTTAGCTTTAGATTTCAAAATCAAATCAACCTTCGCCATCGGTCAGGCCATAGATGGGTGACAAAAACTTTCTGATATTAGAATATTATAGCAGAATATCAGTGCTTTGCTCGCATCCAGATGTGAACAAAACCAGACACTGAGCTACGACCTTTCTGCTCTTCTGTAGCACACACAAAATTTTGTTCTTGTTGTTAAGTATGTGTTTTTCTTTATTTTATTTTGTATTTTGGTGTGATGAAGAATTTTTGAGTGAATAAAGATTTATCTATCTATCTATATCGAGAGCACGTTAAGCGTTGGGTTACAGTTGCTCTAGCAGCCGGTTCTACCCACCAAAATGCATTCGGCCTGTGTGGTGGTGTTACGGCCTATACTCCTTTTGTGCTTTTTTCATGAGGACGACAAAATAGTTTAGTTAAATGTTATAATATAAATTTTAAAAATAATAGGCTTATACTTTTTTGTGCACTCACTGCTTGGTGAAGTGCGGACTATGGCAATGGACTGCTTTTGCCTAGTGTCTGACTAACCCTCAATAGTCGTGATTAATTGTATGTATGTATAACTTTATGTGTATTCAATAACACTGTGGGTGTAGAGGTTTTGTTAGAGCACCACTTACTCCGTGGATTCGAATCCCACATACATGTCATAAACAGTAGTAGTAGTTATATTCAATACTTTAGAGGATTAACTTACACAATATTATAGGTGATGCTTGCCACACTTTCTAGTATATTTGAAAGAATTCATTATGTACTGACATATCTACTACCTTTGTGATATTCTGTAAGCCTGTTTTAAGATCACGTCCGGGTTAGAGACCCAGTAGGATCTTTGCGTAATGAATATGGGTATTTATGGGAACGTATAGGCGACGATAAAATTGTTTTACCACCTTTGATATATTCTGCATATAATCAGATTTTAGTGAACTCCGTAGTTTCTAGTAACATTTCTACTATATTAGTAGAAATTATGTTCCGTGTTGGTCCGGGACGCAAAAAGAATGTGCTAACTGCTTTTCATGCCTAGCATGTCGTAAAAGGCGACAAAGGGTGTATTGGGTATTGGGTCTGTGAGCTCTTTCGCCCTCAGCCTATATTCGTCTCACTGCTGGGACAGGCCTTCCTCGTGGAGAAATACATGAAGAGTATGGGCCGTAACACCACACGCCCAATGCGGGTTGGTGGGTAGAAACGGTCGCAAATACAACCGGGACCAACGGCTTAATGTGCCTTCTGAAGCATGGAGGAGCTCGAGACCACAAAGTCTTGGTCACCCATCCAATCGAAGCTAAAGCGCACTGACCACATCGCCACCGAGCTCCTCGTGTATGTGACCCCTGACTGTTTTATATTTTTCTTTATCATTCTGTTTAATGTATATGAATATCTATGTGATTACCGTCTAAGGTGTTACCCTAGATCCCATAACAAGCCGTGCATTGTACTTTTTTACTACGAATACTTCGACTAATTCTTTTTCTTGCTACTGTATTGGACGAATGTTTTGTAGCATCTAGTTAATTTTTTCGGAATAAATTGAAGTATTTATCAAGTCCACTTATTTTATAGCAGCTTACAAAAAATGGATGCATTCGAAATGATATAAAACAAAAAATAAACGAAATAGTACTACTATTGTCAAAGAACTTTTTACTATCAAACAGTCACAGACATAATTATTCACAGAAACTTCTGTACATACAGAATGATTTATTTTACATTCATAACAGAAACACGTGAAGACGAGCGTTCCACTGTCTGAAATTATTAATACAACTGTGTACTATAAAATGCAAAACTAGATGAAATTGTATGCAATTTCCTTCCAAACATTTCTTGAAACATATCTTTATATTTTTTTAAGCTATTGCATAGCTTCTATCGCGGGCCTTGAGCGCTGGGACCGAATCCAGAAATTCCGTAACGAAAAAACCTCACGCACCCCACTCCGATGCGCAAAGGGGGGGCTTGAAGGCCGTGCATTAGTCTTGTGTAGTACGCGTACTACGTACTAATAGGTTATGTTACTCGGCACTGTACTAGAAGCAACGTTACCCAGGGCTGAACCGTAATCGGACAGTAGTACTGTTAGTACTCGAGTACGAATAGTGCGAAAGTGCTACCTGCTTTCATAAGGCGTGCGTACTGATTGTCCGAATGAATAAGCACGATATCAGATGTGTGCGAATAAACGAGACAGCAAGCAAATCATCCGCTCTGTCCGAGTGGCGAATCACAGCACACTATTTTAGTTCTTAACGTATATGTAATAAAATCGTCTATAGCTCGACTCGCAACCAAACGATGATTTGAAATTTGAACGAACCAATTTTGCGCATGCTTATTGGATTGTTTATGAGTTGTTGTGTTATTTATTATTTAAGACTTAAACTTTATACCGCGACTGCATGCCGGTTGTTTTTTTTTGTGTTTAGTTGTACTTATGAGTGTACTCGCCGGGCGCTGTATGAATCTACGGACGGAAGTCAAGTGTAATTCATTCTGGTACAAACAATAGTACTATGAGTACTGGAATCTTAAGCTGCGCGCAGTGCGCGCCTAGCGCTTAAACTTAAGAGTCACTATACTAATAGTACTATTGTACTATTAAGGTGTACTAGTACACTTTCGGAATAGTACTAGTACAGTGCGTACCTAACAGTGTCCGGTTAAGCACAAGACTACCGTGCATGTTAAAACCCAAGGTGGTTACCAAAATGAAACACCGTGCCCAAGGCGAATACAAATTTTAATTAACATCGGTTTGACCATATAAGTCTATGAGAGTAAACAATAGTGCGTTTTAAAGGATAGGTGGCGCCATCTAGTGATACAACAAAGAACAAATTTTAACAAAGACGCCACTTTGATTTTATTTATAAGCTAACTATTACACGTTGTTTATTATGAGTTTTGTTATTTTATTAATTAGTTTATAAACATTTATTTTAGATAATTATTTTATGATTTAATTTACTTATAAGTGATCCGAACGAAATAATGTATATGCAAACTACCAACAGCTTATATAATTTGTTTTCTTATCGGTCACCACGCTCAAAAAGTGTAACTTGAATTAATATCAAAGAAAAAGAAATACTGCACGAATAAAATAAATAAATAAAATTGCATAAGTTGATACAAAATGCTATGCAATAGCTTTACCGCGGCAGTCCCCGAGTGCCACACGTCATTTTTTTTTATAATTTACATAATTGCAATAATAATTACAATTTAGCGACTGTGCGTTAGGGATATAATGTTACAAGGTCATAAAAACACAATAATCAATTCCACCAAGCCTCTGAAGTCACGCGTATTAATAATAATGTAAAAACAACCTTTTTTGTATGACTGTTCGGTTGTCTTGTGAAGTTGTATGGGCATTAACTTCACTATAACACCTTCTAAACGGAAACGTAAGACGTGAGGTATTAAAAGGTTTATGAGCCCTGTGGTGATTTTTTCTTACGATAAATGTGTTACAAAATGTGACAAGAATTATATAATGGGCTCCCGTGCGTACGTTTAACGCCTTTCTTGGTAACAAAAAACTTTAAAACTCTTTTGTGTTAAATTTTTTGTTGCTGTTGGTGTCGCAAAGATTAGCCTTATGTTTTTCATTTGGTGTTTACTAATATTATTATAAATGATTAATGTTTCGACCAATAAGTATTTTAAGGTATTTTATTTCCGATAATATTTTATAGAATTAGACTACTCGATTTTTGCATGTCATCTTATTTATATTTTTTTAAACCTGTTGCTTTTTAAGAATGTAGACGGCGCCGATGTTCTGTACCTATATAGTTGCGCACGCACTTTACAGACATTGATTAATAAAATAAAAACTAAACTTGTATTAAAAATATTATTAAATACTAAAACTAACCAGTTATATCCTGCCAGTGTCTTTCGCAAGCAAAGCAAAATTTAAAACAATAAATTGTGTACTTTTAAAAACACAAAATGTGAATAGAAAACTAAGTTAACAGCATATAACAATGTAGGAAAACACGTGTGTGTACCTTTTTCATCTTTTTATACAATTAACCGAGTAAACAGGAACACACAAAGTCGGGTTGCCCTGGACAAAGTATAGCAATCTCGAACACACTAGCGCCGGCGCCTATTCATAGTATTGCATTACTAACATTGTCGGCAATGAGTTCCAGAAACTTAATGTATTTTTAATGGACCGGGCTCGCGAGCACGATCAATTTTAGAGTTTCGCGCCGTGCACCGCTAAAATGTTATTCGTGGTTCCCCAATTTCTGTCAAGCGACAAACACAGATGAGGGAGAGACTGTGGTTGGGAAACTTTATGAAGATTAGCCTTGGGATGGCCGACATACGTTGTTAGCTGTTATGGACTTGTTATTCGCAATTGTTGGATGTTTGGCCGATTTCATAATCAAGACTATTCTACTAGTTGAATAATCTTTTCATTTATATGAATAAAAAAACATTTCATTGTTTACATAAATATTCGTATATTCGTTTCCCATTCTTAATATACAAAAGCTTTTTTCTCATTTAAAAGTACACAAAAAATGTGAACAAAAACATATTACTGTGAAATTTGAAATTCGCAACAATGCAGTCGTAAAACACGCTCAAATTCGTCCAATACGACACCAAGTTATTCGGAAACAATAGGTCGAACATGTGTGAAACGAATGGAGTTTCGAATACTAAGATGCATTGTCACGGTCACGTCGAACCGTCTCAACCATTACCAATACTTAACATTAGCCTTACAAAAGCAAATAAGAAAAAAACTATACAAAAAAGCATTCAATGTCACGCCCATGCAATTCCAATGGTTCTCACGAGTCCCGTGTAAACACGACTGGGATCGTGTCGATGCAACTTGAACCTTAGCCGCCTACTTTCATCTGCGACACTCTCCATTACCGGTATTTGTTGAAGAGTTCACGGTGCGCGCCCGCGCGGCCCGCCGTGGACGCGGCGAGGATTCTCACTACGGCTTCGTAAGCTGAGTGACCGACTCAATATCCTCAACAAAAAGAGAACAAACAGCCGCGAGCTTCGACACGTCCGTATGTACTTTTAAAATATTGTGGTCCCATGGGAACTGACCGCAGGCGATGTGATAATTGCCTAGTTTGCCTAAAGCCCTGAGCAAACCCTTCGGTCGAAGGCGAATATAAACGAGTAATTACCGACCCGGCTCGCCGGGAAAGTATAGGGACGGAGAAATGGGCCAATGATACGTCATCGTGAATTATAGAAATTATTATCTGTCGGGATAATAACACACTATTATAGCATTATCGACTCAAATCTTGGATTTAAGCCTGTTCGGGGATGTGTTATGGTAAAAGCACCCTTTAGAAGGAATTTACCGGAACCCTATAATTAAACTCATTATTGTTCAACTCAAACACCTCGGCATATTTTTCTTGAGAAAGGTCTCGTGCCTCACGCGGTTCTGCAAAATTAATTGCTTGAGTAAAATAAATTAATTTTCTGTGAAGTTTGCTAAGTAACGCTTAATTACATTTTACTACTTTGTTATAGTTTGCTTACGAAAGGAACGCTTTGTTGGTTTTTATCACATCTAGTAGCAACTTGTAAATAACGGAGTTTCTGAAGTTATAACGCCGGTAGATAATAACTATAGGGAAAGAAAAAATCTATTACCTACGTTAAACTTCACAATATCAGAACAATCTTCTAAAAAGAAGGCGAAAGATAAACAAAAAGTAGGTACATAGATAATGGACTAGTGGCAGAATTTGCTTTTTGCTACTTGTGGTTTCTTTGAAAAGTTTCTGACTGTGCGCGTAGATAGGTAATATATTGGGAAAAGAAACAGATTTATTTCTTTTGAAATGTCAACGGCTGGTAGCAAACATTGACTGAAATAATATTATTATCTGAAATCATAATAACGGTGGCGAAGAAGTTGATGATATTAAATATTGTTGAACAAATATTTGGAAGTATCGGGATCAATCGGCCCAATAAGTTTTATGGAATAGAATAAGTTAAAATCCTGTTAGAAAATAATCGGCAATTTCACTATAAATATTCACTACAAATACTTGTCGACAAATAATTCTCTTTTATAAATTACTGTGGTAAACATTTATAATAGAAGAACTACAAGAGCAATATATATTTATTTTCTATCAATAAGCACTACTTCACAATATTAAGCAACTAGTGGAAATTTTTAGTCATTTAATCAAACAATTACTCCTTGTATCTGAAAAAGTGTTCTAGCAGTTAATAACTTGAACTGGCTTAATATTTTAGTAGCTTAATGGCAGGCTTATGGAAATAACACAGCTTTGAACTAAACAAAATACCTGATAATAAAACTAGCATTAATTAGGTACTTGTAACGAAGTAATTTTTAACCGAAATATTACTTTTTTTTCTTTGATCATTTTGCCTTTGATCCTTAAAAAATTACTTTGCATCTGTGACTTTCTAAAGAATTTTTCAAAATACAGGGTCTGCTTTAGTGCTTCCATCAAGGAAACAAGCCCGGAAGTAATTCAGTAGCAACTATGCGGTTCAAAAATTACCCTAGTTCGGTTCTGTTTCCTGCGCTCGCGCCGCGCTCCGCCGAGCGCGACCGAGCACGTAGGGCTCGTCTAGTTGGCATTGCGACCGTAAAATAACAAACATGTGCCGTTAATTTAAAATAAACTGTGATACTTTAAGATTTTTAATATTTTTTGCTAGTTGGAATTGATGTCATCTCCTGTTTTTTAACCGACTTCATTAATAATAATGTAGATTTTTAATACAATGTTTTTACAAATTTTTATTTTAAAAACACTGTTTTTGTTGTTTTTGGTATAAGCTACGACCTCGTAATCTTGGGTAAAAACTTATTTTTCTTTAAGAAAATCAATATCTTTATAAGTATGATCGTTATTACAACTTCTCATAAGCGTTGCCCGGGGTCTTTAAAACTCTATTTTTCTCAACCAGCCTGTCCCCCCTCTATCTGTCTGTACGTAGCACACAAAAACGATCGCATGGTATTGAACACAATTTCCACCAATCAATTTTAAAATATCCCTTTACTACCTTTCACTAGCTACAAAATAAATTTCTCAAAATTTTCTTTCTCAAACTAATCTTTGAAGCAATGAGTAGCAAAGCTCGCGAGCAAAAGTTCGTATTGTTATAATACCTTTTGATTAGAGGGCTGTCATTTCATGTCAAGTGCCACACTGAAAAACGACAACGTAATATTTTTCCATCCTTAACAAACTACGTGTACTATTAACAAGTCATTGTAATGCCTTTTGACGTCAAACCTACCAGTTTAATTGAACATAATTTAGGGGTAGAAATAATAATAATGTTCTATTGTCTTCAAAAGATTTCAGACAATTTACAAGCTTAATAATTCAAAGGTTTTCATTGAACATAAAATCTTTAGCTTTTATACAGTAGATAAGTATTTTCTGTAGCATGTTCCACTCGATATTGCTCCAGAAAATCATTGTAACTAAATTGTTCCCTAGCGCGCACTTTCTCTCTGTTTTATTTGCTTTAACTGCGAAACTAAACATATAACGTTTTTCTTAATCGATGTAATTAGTGAAATGTTTGAGTATATACTCGACTATTCTTCTAGTGTCGATGGCAGGATTAGTTTTTCATGATCAGCACTAGCCTATATACGTTCCACGGCATTCGTTAAAGCAACATAATTATGAATAGTATCCTCCTATGACCTCCACACTGGCTCAAAACGGTGAGTGGGAAAGAATTAGGTACATTAGTAATCTTAACTAAGTCAGGATGCCCTAGGAACGACTTGGAGAATCGCTTTGGCAGAACCCTGGTCCTTCCAGCGGTGAGGTGCGATGAGGATGGGACCCATTTACAAACCGTAGGCACCTACCGCTGACTGTGCGGCAGGCGCGGGGCTCACCAGAATTGCTGGCACTACCCTCTAAAACTCCTCACTCTAAAAAATACAACAACTTTATACGCGTAATGGTGTAAAACTCTTTCACGTTTCAACCGCAATAAATCCCTGTTTTTTCTATACACGGATTATACCCGAAACTATGTGATTATTCCACAAGGAAGGATCGAGACCGGATTTTGTGGTTATTGTTTGTTTTACTAATACGAATGTACGCTAATGCTTTCATTCTGAGCGAACAAATGTGACAATACTGCATTAGCGAGCAAAGTTAGAAATCACATTCAAAAACTTCGCTTTATCCTAAATTGCGTGTGATTTAAAATAAAAATAATATAATATATTTCTTTAAGCCGGATTCATTATAAATTCCTTTCATTACCAGCCAATATACGTCCCACTGCTGGGCACAGGGTTTCTTTCATAGAAAACACATAAACATTGGTGAATGGGAATGGTTCCAAAAGTAACATGGTCTAATGGTTTTCGAGCACGAAGCAACTTGATATCGCAAAATCCCTATTCCCCCTTCCAAAATTTTCAATGTTGAAAAACAAAGTGTTCGAATCATTACGCAACCGAGCTTCGCTTCCGAAATTCTTTTTCACGTGAAACTTATTTGAATGGGCTATGTTCGGTATTTTATCAGATCTCGAGATCATGTATGTGACCGGCTTTTTGCTCCTCAGATTATTTACTCTATCGCAGAATCACGTTCCTAGAATAGAAAGAAAATCCTTTATCTCATCAAAGACAGTGCTTAGGAAATATTGATACTCATAAATAAATCGCACGGTGTGGGAATGTTCCCTATCTTGAAATATTAGCTCATTTTGTTCCCATTGTCTCCTTGTACATGATTTTATATCGTAGTATTGGTTATTAACGACATGATTGCGGCAACCAATTAACAGCCTGTATAGATACGCTAGTACTTTGTCACGTTATAACATGGGTTATTCTGTTAATCGGTATTAAAGTAATCAAACTACGAGTACAGCGACAGGGTTGTATAATGTTATCATGTGGTTATCTCTGAAGGCAATTTTTCATTCTGATTTTAAATTACGTCTGTATTTTTATGAGGTCGTAGGTATTCGTATCACGTAGTGTCTACTGGGATCCAATCAGTTGACAGGCCAAACATTTGTTCAGAGCCGTGTAATGGTTTGACAGCCGTTACGCCATTATACCCTGGACCTCTTAATAAAATCCCTCGGAATCACCCAATTGGAACACTTTTTATTAGTGAGGTGACTATAGCGTGAACTGTTGGAATTACTAGAATACACATTATTTGTGACCTCTGCCAATACATTGGTAAAAACTGCGATCATTCCGCGCTACAAGCAAACACCACGGCATAGTTATTATTTATTAGGTAAAAACACAGAAAATCTGTTGTTTTGACGTCGTTTTCGAGTAAGTTCATTTTACAATAAAAAACACAGATATTGGTTTGTAAATTATGAGTCTAAAAATTTTTTTGAAAAGATCTCTGCTCTGTGTAATGTAGGTATAGACTATCTCAAATTCAATGCAGTCAATAACTCTACTAATAGCTTTAATGTGCCCAGTAAAATAATAATCTAGTAAACACATCACTGGAAATAACACACTATTTGTAACTAAATCATAACCAAAAAGTAACGAAAAACTAATATCCCTATTGAACCATACTCGTATAACCGCAATAATTTCGTCTCCGAAAAACATGTGGCGCCTTCGGCAAGTCCATTCGGATGGTCATTAAAGGCCTACTTCGATAAACGTAATGGTTCTATATGTGTCCAAAGAGAACCATAAATAACTCTTACAGACACTTAATACGTTGCATTTCGTTAAACGATCAAACCCCATTTACCGAGTTAGTGTTAATATATTGAGTGTAAACATATCTATTAATTTAAAAGTAGTTTTAGGAATCAAACATTATTTTTATTGTGGCGTTTGAGTGCTTGAGTGAACTGAAGTGTTTTTTTTATAATAACTTATTTGTTAAAATAGGAACACCGTGCATTTCATCCATACTAATATTATAAATACGAATGTAACTCTGTCTGTCTGCCCGTGTCGATGTAACTCTGTCTGTCTGTGTCGCTTTCACGTCAAAACTACTGAACCAATTTAACCAATTTAACCGGAGTTTTTTTGTACACAGATAGTCTAGAGCCTGGGAAATGACATAGGCTACCTTTTATCCCGATATTCCCATGGGAACGGGTGCCATGCGGGTGAATCTTAAAAAATTTAAATATAACGTCTCCCAGAAAAAGAAGGACAAATTTACGCCACTATCACTTTGATTCTAATAACTGATTAAGAGTACATTTTCCATTCCACCAATTGAGGCTACTGTTCCAATTTCATTGTTGAATAGCATACCATTACACTATCTCAAAGTAACTATTCTAAGCAGACGAAGCCTCGGTCAAAAGCTAGTAATTAAATAAACGAATCTTGGCTCCGTGCTTTAATTCGAGTGTCATGTGTGATAGGAGAAAATTGTTAATGCGTGTTGTCACATGTCTGAGTATGTTGGTGAAAATGATATATTTTTTAATTCATGGTGAAAGTAGACATAAAGTTATAATAAAAAAACTATAAAAATTAAAGTACTATTGACAGCTTTATAAAAGTTAAATATTACGCTTTACAACTATCTCTTATCGACGTGCCTACCATGGAGAGATCCCTGAAGAGCTTTCTGATCTTATCCCTCTCCCTTCCTACCACGGAGCACGCGTGCCGATTGCGGTGACTCCTTTGTCGACACGTATAAACATTACAAGGAGTAATTTTTTGTGCGCACACCTAAAGTCGGTATTGGCTCCGAGCTTCAAAATCGGTTCCTTAAAAAAAGCGTGAAACGGCCCCTCAGTGGCAAGCATGGTGGAGATGGCTAAGTGGTTTTTTTCTGTTGCCTTGCTTCTGCTTAACAAGCAACAGTTAATAAGCCATTTGTCTAGATGCCAACCTTCATGCCAACACTATGGTTATGCTATTGTAACTCGAGCCCGGGAATTGAGTGGTTAAAATGGTTAAATTCAAACCAATTCGCTTTTGGCCTCCTCGTGTGTTTTTCCATGTAATGCAATCTCAACGGACACTCACTCTGTGTATTTATAAAAGAAATAGCAATAATTCTAAAACATCCTTTTTTAGCAGTTTATGATTCGAACGGAATGAACGAACGGCATTGGTTCTGTCTTTACTCATTTGAGTATCATACTAATGTTAATTCGAATCGTAGCTAACTTCAAATTACAAAGCTTTTGTTTGCATATAAAACATATTTTAATTATGTATCATCTTAAAAGTATTAAAGTAATCAAGGTCAACTATCAGTGCAGGACATATTTATATTCCAACATCCCTATCGAAATAACACAACAATCGCTTATCACTTTTCCCCCAATTTCTAACTGTCTCCTACAAATACAGACTGTGCTGATAAAAGATATCTGATCAAACATTTACTCCCTTTCTATCGAAGAATCGATAAGGTCAACAAAGTATATTTAATTTTGATATAGATAATAAGCAAAGCAGGTAAATAATGAATGTAATGCACTTCCTGTAGGCGTATTTGACATTTGATAATAATAATTTTGAAGATAGCCGCAGTCGCTATCGTTTCTGACATTTTATGAACACCTTCAAATGCTTGGCTTGGATTTTAAAACAATTATTAACAATAAAATTATAACTGTGTTGTATTAGACTAATGTTGCTCGTAGACGTTCATAGCATGGTCAATAGCCTAGAAGGAACCAAAGAGATATACTTACACCAGGAGACCGACAAAGAGAAATTTACTCATTGCCTCTCGCTTCAAAGCGAAGGAAGAAGAGCGATATACAAAAACCATTTTCATTCTAAAGACCTTATTTATTTAACTTGTCACCAGAACACTCGAGCATGAAGCATAAAAAATTAAATATTTATGTATGTATATAAAATTTATTAACAAAATCATTGACTTTTTACAATCTTAAATATTAACTATACAGGAATAACTGCTATTTAGTCAGTGAATATCATTCAAACGAGATTTTCACTGGTGACCGTCTTCAAACGCATTCTTTATTGGATATTCCTAGATTTTCGTCACATTAAAAGAATTCTTACAAAATGTTGCTCTAATACGCGCAAAAGGCATGGAAATTAGTTCTCTAGACTCTCTTGCAAGTTCTTTGTCTTAAATGTATTAATTACATCACAATATACCATTAGTACAATTACTACCCAACGTAATGAATGTCTGCGTGCATATTTGTTTCTGAGGCTTCTTTTAGTGTCTCGTTATTTGTCGTGACTACAATTTATATTTATAATAAAACCATAAAAACTTATAAAATTTAAAGACCTTTATGTATTTAGGTAACCCTGATTTGCTCATAGGTAGCAAAATACGAATAAGTTTTACATAAAGCCGTTTCACCGAATTATAAAACCGTAACACCGTATTAAGCCAATAAAAGAATTTCATTCCATTGCATTTTTCATACGAGTCAAATTACCCACTTCACAATAGTAAGTATTGTGTAAATAGCAGGATATTTTTATCAACATGAAACACACAAAACATCGGAGGAAATCACAAAATCAATATTAAATAATCAGCATACCCGTAACGAATTACATAAAGTCGTAAGATACTATCGCGTGTGATTTCGCGGTCAAAGTAAATCATTACAAAGAAACTACTTAAACCCATTACATTTATCCATTCAACTATGTTACGGCATCATTCTTTCCCACGTCCACAAATATTTGAGTAGCTCATTGAAATATATTTACTCTATCCTTTCGAGATCGACTCTAGAAAATTAACGCCTCAAATTCTCTAGGCGAAGCGAGGACCGTAACCAAAGGATTAGTTAGTTCATACCACGCTATACGGAGTCGTGGATGAGTTCACACCGCCCTTCTGAACAAACAGCATTATAAGAATAAAAAGCTTAACGTAAACACCGAATGCTCACTTCTAACTTAAAACTCCGTTTGCGAGTAGTGGTATTACGAAAAGTTTAAAAGCAAAATGAGAAAATCATGCTTAATTACCAACCCGCATTGGGTCAGCGTGGTGGTGTTACGGCCCACACTACTCATGTGTTTCTCCATTCATAAGGGAAGCCTGTTCCCAGCAGTGGGACGTATATAGGCTGAGGACGAATGTCTTTGATTGCAAAACTATTTTCACCTATACTAATCTATTTATAACAAATATCATCACACCCCAATGGGTTACACCCACATTTTGCCTGAAATTTTAAAAATATTATAGTTTAATAAAGCCAAACTAATATTTATAATTCATTAGCAGCTTAAACTTTTCAATGATAGAAATGGGTTATTTTTACAGAACTGTCTGATAGTAGTACGATTTGATCACGCAACAAAAAAATTAAGCATTCCTGAAATAGCGCTGCGGTTTCAATTCAAATTCAAATATTATTTCATTCACTATTCACAAATTTAAAGGCTTCGTGTAACCTGAGGGTCAGTTTTGGAATATCTACGATCGTTAATAAGACCGACCCGACGGCTAGAGGTTCGGGATTACCCGGAGCAGGGGAAGCTGAATATCTCTTAACTTCGCCGTCAAGAACGAGCATTCTGATTTCAGTGTTCTCGTGGAGGATTAGTAAATGATTCCTTTCTACGGGCTTTACTTTTTGTTTAGTTACCTAATGATTTTCTGTAATGAACAGAGAAAGATTACCGATTGGGGCTTTCATGAAAGTTATTTTTGTTTAGTTTCCTTGCGAGTCCGGGGAGAAACTAACTTATCTCAGATTTCAGTAATATTTATGAGTCAAGGGAACGGGAGTAATGGGTAGATCACGAACACACGTTAACTTTCCTACTACTCACCAAATAGAATTATTTCATTAAGTAACATCGAAGTACTTTAACTTGTTGACTGAGAAAGGTATAAAGATAAATTAAATTAATTATTTGTAATCATCTTCATTTCAGGCTACAGACCCCATAATGCTGGACGTAGACCTCCGACTAGGATTTCCACAATCAGACCTGCGTGACCAGTATTCAGCGACATTCTTTTTCCCTAATAAGTCGTCAATCGACCTTGTAGGTACAGTCAACTACAAAACTGTACCACCACCACCCACGAATAAAACTAGCAATTTAATTTTATTACTATAACTATAGAGTTGATTTTAATATTATCTGAAAATCGTACCAAAACCCACGATCGAAGAACCCATAACCGCAATTTACACCCATCTAATTGGTAGGAACAAGCCAATTAATTTGGTGAATTCATTGCTTATTGAAATTATCCTAAACATACTATATGAATTTGTTGGTACAAAAATAACGTTTAATTATATATAAAAAAACACAAAAATAAGCAACACCACTGCTTTACTCGTATATGCGAGTATTTTTTCTCGGTAGTAATAATAATAAAGAGGTAAAGTTTGTGAGTTTGGTGTACTTTTCGGTACTACTGATCCAATTTGAAAATTGTTTTACTCTTAGAAAGGTAGATTTACCCTGGATACTAAAGATCACTTTTTATTTTGGTGTATAAATACCCATTTTGCATCCACCCGTACGACACCAGGGCCTTGATTCTGCAAATTTATAACTATGACAATATAATGGTAATTAGTATTTCATTTTTGACATTTTGTTGTCTAAGGGCATTCTAAGGGCCACTGGCAGGAAATTAGTAGTTTTTTGACATTTCTAATATGGCTTAAATGTCAAACAATAACTCAATTAAATCTCGATTTAAATTTCCTGCAAAAGGCCCTAAATGTAAAGAAAATTGATTTTTAGACCACAAAATGTCAAAAATTGTACATACCATTGAGACACTATTTCTGTTATATTACTTTTGATAAGCTGGAGAAAATTGATTATCAGACTGTCAAAATTTTGACTGTGACTGTCAAAATTTTATTGTCGAAATTTTTTGTTTGACTGTGTCAAAATTTTGACCATTGCCATAATTATGTAAACTATTGTGCAATTTGTATATTAGCAGACTCGAGCCCAGGGCTATACGGCTATAGGCGAGAGGGCTATAAGGAAGGTAAATGCAGATATTTCCGTAGTAGTCAAAAATCTGCAGGTATAACCAAGGTATATAATTTTGTTGCAGTTTTTTTGCAATTACAGGCATTGTTTTACTTAAAAAGATAAGCTTTTATGATAGATCGATTAATAACCATGACTGTAATTGCAGAAAACTGCAATATTATTACTTACCTCGGTAATACCTTCGTTTATCTTCTATACTTGTGTAATAGTTAAACTCTCTTTTTCGATAGCTATGTACCTATTAGATAAATTATAAATCATGTTGTGAAATGTAAGTTGTAGTATGTTGGTGGTGCTATTTATATGAAAACACCCTTTTTGTCATGAGTTAAGCTGTATTCATACGAGTTTAGTTCTTGGTAATTCAGTGTGGGGTAGGGTCCCCCGCTAATAGAAGTTCAGTAACTATTGCAACAATAGGCATAGTCTAAAATTAGAGGCCAACTTATAGCTCGCCTACACACGTCTTACAATGTCTCAATTCATCTCGGTTTTAGCCAACAAACTATCGGTGCTCATTCAAAATTTTAAGCAGTTACATACTATACTGAACATTGAAAACTTTCAGAAGTAAAATTGTAATCTACACATAATAATACATATAATAAAACTATAAATGTCCAATGTACGTAGAAAAAAATGCTTAAAACCATGTCAGTAGGTGTAAAAGGAGGGAAAATACCAAAAAAATATTTTTGAAATTTTTTGATTCTCTGAAATGGCTGGACCGATTTTAACGAAATTTTGCATGGTGATACCTTATAATAATATCCTTAGATACTTTTTATTCTGGAAAATAAAAGGGGAACCCTTTAATTTTCCAGATAGTGGGATAGTTAAAAAGTAGTAACTGCGGACGAAGTCGCTGGCGACAGCTAGTTGCTAAATAATTCATTACATAACCTTACTTAAAACAAGAGAATCAAATGAGATCTTGATATTATGATGAGCGTGGGTCCACAAAAATGATACTTTTTATATTAATTTATGGCTTTATATCTATATCTATATTTAATCAAAAAAATACAACAAAATCAAAAATTCAATTTTTGATTTTGTTGTATTTTTTTGATTACACGAATGCCCCGAAAAGATTATTCATAGATTAGAATGGTTTAGCCCTCAGTCAATAACAGTGAGGTCAGATTACAATAAATAACTAATTTAACGAAGCAAGAGTCTACTAACACAGTACTTTTTAAGATTTTATTGAGTTAACTGAGAATGTAGTTACAAAAAGTTAGTGTGGTTGTTTATTATCTCCTCACATCAAAACTACTGAACCGACAAGAATCAAGCGAACTGATACTTTTTATCCGGGCGAAGCCACAGACAAAGGTAAGTTATGGTAGAAATAAAACCCCTCGTAGTGCTTACATTCGCGTGTGGTAAATATTTTATCATATTATTCTTAATGTTTACATATCTATTTTTTATGGAGCAGCTTACATTTCTTTGTTAGGAAATTTGTAAAAAATTGAGATGTTTCTTTTTGTGGCGGCTCATTTATTGTATTTATCTTGTTATAGTATGAAATATCTGAGGAGCTCGGTGGCGTGGTGGTAATATCGAAAATAAAGCTACCTTCGCTATGGTCACGTCTTGGATGGGTGTCCAAAAACTTTGTTATCATGACTTGAAACACGAAGGTTTCGGAAGTCACGTTAAACCGTTGATCCCGGTCGCTATTGCAACCGTTTCTACGCACCAACCTGCATTGGGGCAGCGTGGTGGTGTAACGGCCCATACTTCCCATGTGTTTCTTCATGAGGTAGGCTCAGCAGTAGGACTTATATAGGCTGAGGACTGAGTATGAACTATCTGCAAAAGGTATACTGATAGATGATAAAGGCTTCAATAGCTGTGTAATTACAAACCTACCACTGAGTTTGTATAAAACTTAGAATAATTAAAAAATTTGGATCGTTAACCTTTCACCATAGAATCATACTAGCCATCTCTGATATAGGCACTTAAAACATGAATACATACATATAATCACGACTATTATCCCCTAAGCTTTAGTCAGAGAGTAGGCGAAAGCACCGCAAAAGCAGTCCATTGCCACAGTCCGCGCTTCACCAAGCAGTCACTGCTTCGTGTGTCAGCACGTCAGCGTGACGGGTGGTGAGCCCGTCGCCGCAAGCCATTGGTGGTTGTGCAGTTCTTAAGTCCATTAGTCGCCTTTAACGACACCGAAGGGATGAGCTGAGTTGGTAGTATTGGCTGATTGGTAAACATATAGTGTGCATGTCTATCCTTTCTAGGATATATGTTATATATGAAGACATTAACCTAAGTAGAGAAAGAAAAATGTGTTTGCCAATATCACTGCAAGTGGAGAGATGTTATTACATCTCTCAAATACGAGTAGATAGAATATTTTCTACCTACACCACCGGGAATAGACGTAATGTTTGATTTAATATTTAAGATGGTATCTTATCACTGCACAGAGATCGGTATAATACCTACGAATTGAGTACGAATGTATGGACATGAGGAGCAAACACATAAACTGCGTCAGCCCTTGCTTTTTGTGCTGGAGAAACCTAAAGAGAACTTGTTGATCTGCATAGTACTGGCTAGTATTATAATTATTAACTGTAAGAGTACTGAATTCACGTTTGTGTATGGCTTCTGAATATTCAGCATATTATTATAAATATTTCTTATGCAACAAATTCCCCTTAATGAACTGTTGAGTGAAAAAAGGTCATACATAAAACTCCATTCTTCACGCATGCGTTTAATAAGTAGGTATGCACCATAACGAGTTGCCATGTTTTCGCAACGTCTGTTCCCGTATGAATTAAGTGTAGGTTACGATTCGCATCATTAAATTACGAATATTATATTGTTCCCACCGCTTTACTTAACATTAATTAAAAGTGCGGCTGCCGTGTAAAGTTAATTATAAAAAATACAGCATAATTCCAGTGTCGGATATTCCATAACACGATTCCGTTCGAGTCTCAACTCACAATATTTTGGTTCTAGTGAATATTTTTCAATTTTCTATTGCTTTAGCGCCAAGTCTATTTCGTAACGTAATTAAAACATTTTGCTTTGTAATCTATTCTCGCAGAATGAAATTTTTTAATTGGCTTCTCTACAAAGTTTAGTACGGCAATATTGAAAGAAGGCAATTATTGTAGTATAATTGTAGTTCGTTTTCTACTTAAATCATAACTAGGTATAGGTATCTATAGATGTTGTATCCACTTAATATGTCTTGACGTATATTATTATCAATTCCACTCATTCATAATTAAGATCGTCACATACTTTTGCTCCGAGAAAAGGCGTGATTACAAATGATAGTAAATATATATTTATACGCACATGATAGGGAGGAAAATAAACATGATGAAATGGGAGAAAATAAAACCTAGAGGATTGTCGTGCCAAATACGCTTTAAGAGCAATGAAAAAGAGAATTATTAAAGTTAAAGTAGTACTTTTTCCACTACTTTTTATTTTTATTGTCAAACAACCAGCCTGCATTCGCCTACAAAGCAACGCAACCACTGCTGCTGTACAGTCACGTACAAAAGTTTTTGTACACATTTGACAGATGATAGTCTTTATTCGATCCTAATAAGAGTCATGAACTGTCAAAAGTGTATACTGTATACACCTCCATAGTTTTACACGTGACTTTACCACACAAAAGGGTAAGATAGAGGTAACCATGCAGACGACGCAACCGAAATTCCTCCTGGTACAATTTACATTGCAAATTGTAACTATTCCCAAACCGATAAGCTGCAACACAACTTGAATAGAGTCAGCAACTTATTGACTTGTTTGAGTTTGAATGAGTCTTAAATATTTATACTTAATATCGCTTGGTTCGCCCATGGGTCATATAGGTATGCGAAATGTGGGTACATTAACAAGCCCTTCAGGGATCTACATGTGATGGTATGTAGATTTTATACTACTAAATCACAGTTAGGGCTATATATTAGGTCCTTACCTATGGAATTGGTGTTTTGTATGGAGATTTTGGGGAATTCTGCATTTTCCATACCAACGTTTTATCAGTTTTCTTCACAACGACAAATCCAGAGATAATAATATTTGGCATGTATCATTAGACAAGCTTTAGTAATATGTGTAATATCACACTTCATAAAATTTATTTATCGTTTTTATGTGAATGCAAATAAAATGATGTATTCGGGAGGCACTTAAAAAGAGTTGTCTCCGTGTCCAATTTTAACACAATTAAACTTACAACAAATTATCAAAACAAATCAAAAGAGCTCAGAAATCTATTTTTTAGACGAGGTAATTATTTTCTAGGAATACTCTGAATCTTAATAGTTACAGACAAAATACTAAGAGAGAAAAAAAACACCAATTTCATAGGTAAGGACCCAACATTTTTAAAACAAGTGAGCAACAGTTATCGGTGATGCCTGCTCGCTCCCACGGTAATATTTTATAGTTTATTAAAACATGCAACAATGCATACGACAATGATGAATACCGACTGACACTTACACTAGTAATGTCACAGCTTCGTCTCCGCGACAAGTTGCGACATCATACAAAACTCCAATTTAGTTAATTGCGGTACCCAGCATTTGAAACATTGAGCTAACGAATTTGTATTGAGAACTGTGGGACCATACATTTCACCATTTTCCCTCAGAACAAAGTCCAACAAACATGTGATTAGAAGGTAATTTGATTAAAAAATCTATTAGACGTTGCAAAATAGAACAATGTCTGTGTTTTTACTTATTGCGCTAAGATTTATGAATAATTACGCTGCAAAATATCTAGTTCACCCATTTTCTCATGACCGGGCGCTAACAAAGTGACTATGAACAAATTAATTAATAGAGAAAAAACTTTTTCTTTTATTGATCAGGTTCCCGGGAAAATTATTTAAGGGTAGCTTGAAGCTTAGCTTACAGGTCCGAATTAGTGCTAAATAGAGGGAATTCAAAGCAGCTGACCAAAAGGATTGACCCGTACCTGTGTCAAATAAGGAGGATTACAGGATAGTTTTACATTAGTCGCATAATAATTGGTGGTCTTTTGTGGTCCTTGAACGATTTAGAGGCTAACCATACTTAAGATAAGCCTGTATTGAAACAATTTACGTTGATATTAATCAGAATACGCTGCGAGATTGGATTTAAAAATATATTGTACTATTACTATAATATTATGCTTATTTTGTTTCTTTACTTCCCAAATGCACAACACCTTATCATACCACAACAAAATATGAAAATTTTCGAATAATTTTCTTCCTCATTTCCAATGCGTGAAGGTTGAAAATAATCTAGTTTAAGATAGTTTGGTGAAACGCGTCACGTTGCTGACTATACCGATCAAATTCGACACTTAAATCAAAGCGACCATTTCATTAGTACGAGTACCAATAAAATGATGGACATATTATTTTCTATTAGTTTCAAATATTTGAAGAAAATTACCAAAAAATTAAAGCTGAATACATTTTGAAAGTTAGGCTGTTTTCCCGGAAATAACTTTTTATTTAATACCATAAATCTAAAAGTTTATTACGACAAGCAGAATAAATGTCGTATAATTTCCAGTCCGGCAAATTGTTGAGCGAAATTTTGTACGTGCTCTAATTATTAAAAAAGATTTGTGAAATATTTTTGGGAATTAATATCCCTAAGTTAACTTTTACGGAGTTGGTTTCTATACTGCCACTATACGCGATTCAAGATTTATTTAATTAATTAAAATATTGTTTCGCAAGTAAGTGGTAGGTAGTCCCACTACTTTTAGACATAATTGAGTGGCGCAACTATCGACCATATTCTGTTGACATATGGTAAAGAGTGCAATATCCTCACAAATTGTATCTAACACAAAGTCAAAATGTTATAAATTCTAGAGCCAGAGATAATGAGGCATTAATTGGTGCAACGCAGTGGTGTTATATCCCTGACTATGTCTCTCTTAGAAGACTTTGATGAAAGAATAGATTTTTCTAGTCCATTCTACAAAATATTCATGGAAAGAAGTAATCTCTGCCTGCCTACCCCTGTGAGGCAGAAAAAGGCGTGACTTTCTAGAATTGAAACAAATCTTAATCAATCGTCGATTTAACTTGGCGACTAAAATTAGTAATCTAACGAGAAGAAAATAACGCAAGATTGAATACAGGTACCTAATTCAGCGTAGATGTCGCTTCAAACTTAGTTTGAAATCAACTGGTTATTATATATTATGTTGTTTGTAAACTTTAGACTCCGTCATTTGTTTGATGTGATAGACGTTTGGAGCGCCGAAGCATTAGAGTGTAAACCAATTAACCTTTTCCATTGAAATAGAAAGGGAAAATAACGAAAAACACAAAGTAAAATCTATACTTTATTAGCTCTATAACCAGCTAAATTTGACAAATCTTGTGAACAATTAGTAATAAAAAAATCTAGTACACAGTCTCTACTCTCTAGTATTTGTGTGATGCGAGTATAATATACAGTATGTAAGCGTTAAGAATGGCCAGGCGATTATTTCGTAAATACAACAGATACAAAAAAACTTTAAAGTGACATCGACAGCCCGTTACCCAATTAGTAAAATCACATTCGGCGGAGAGCAGTATAATTAACACATCCTTACTACTCTATATAAAATCCTAAGAGACCCCAATTCCCCAACCTATATTCGTTCCCGTTTCCAGTTCTTACCTCCTTCCACTCGGCCTTAGCGCTTCTGCGATACCAGCGTCCCAATTCTACTATAAATTTACAATTGCGTAACCAATGCGTTCCCGGTGCAGCCGTCAGCGCGCACAGTCCGTTCCGTACTTTGCGTCTCCGCTCAAATTACGTAACTTGACTTTTGCTAAAGCTAATCCGGTTCGTGTTTAGCACGATTTTCGCTATACACGCAGTGCATAGAAGTCCTTTTAGACACCTAAGTGCTGTTTTCACAGCGCCGACAGTGTTTGAACGCATTTTTATCCACTTTTGCGGCTAGTTGATACCTTACGGTGGCAACGAAGCTAGCCGGCGTCACCCGAGAACGCCGACAGGGCCCTTAAGGCCCCGTCAATCTCGAAGTCCCGATCCCACTGCACTTGGGCTTGTCCCAAGGGTGACGGAGTAGGAAACCGTTGCAACGGTTATAGGCCCCCCTCCCCTGCCCCCCGCACCCCCCTGCCGCGGCAGGGCGATAAGTCTTACTCGCGCAACACTTATTGTTGCGCGTTTCAGTAGGTAATACAGATAAGTCTATCGCGTACTTTTCAGCACGCGAGAAACTCGTTTTAGTTCGCGCCGCGTATTACGCCGCGAACTTACGCACGAGTACACACCGTTTCACGTCAATAGGTTCACACCGAGCTTGGTGTATAGGAGTAGGTCCCACGTGTACGTCCACTATGGACGCGTTTCTTAACAACAACGACATATTGGTCGCCTTCCTCAAATCGGTCATCCCCGACTTCTCGGCGAGACTCACGGCCTTCGCGAACCAATCGCCCATGTCCCCGGACCCATCTACGGGCTCCTCCCCCGCTTCCCCTCTCGCAACCGCCGAATCGTCTTCAACGAAACGGTCCGCGTCTTCTCCGTCCCTGCCCTCCTCAGACGAGAGCACTCTCCTGTCGACCTCAGAGGTAGACACCGACCCGACCCCCTACACCTCTGTGTGCAAGGGGAAAAAAAGGCGTTCCAAGCGCCGATCACCTTCGCCCGCGGCTTCACCTCCGTCCTTGATGGACGTCTACGTAGAGCCCCCCCCGCAAGCCGCGCCCCCGCGCGCCCCCCCCAAAGCCCCTCAGGCTGTTATTGCTTCCGCGTGCGCCGCTAAGTCGGCCACGACAAAAACTCCCCCGCCCATTTTTCTGCGCGACAAAGCGCATTGGACCAGGGTGTCGACCCTCTGCAAAGAGGAGCGCATCCCCTACACAAAGGCCACCAACACGGGGGTGGCGATCAAAATCAACACCCCCGATACTTCGTCATACAGGAGCCTAGTCCAGCTCCTTAATCACCATTCAATTCCCTACCACACCTTCGCCTTCCCGGAAGAGCGTAAGGCAAAGGCCGTCCTCAGGGGCGTGCCTGTGGAGTTAGACAACAACCTTATTAAGGCTGACCTCATCGGCCAAGGCTTCCCCGTCGAGTCCGTACACAAAATGTACGGCCGATACGGCAAAATACATCCTCTAGCCATGGTCATTATGACCAACACCCCCCAAGCTCGGGACATTTTTAGGTCCCCCAACATGACCGTGTGCGGCCTCTCCGGAGTCCGCGCAGAAGCCCCTCACAAAAGGGGCATCCCGGCGCAATGCTACCGCTGTCAACTGTATGGACATGCGGCGGCCAACTGCTCCGCCCCACCCAGGTGCGTTAAGTGCCTTATTCCACACGCCACGAAAGAGTGCTCCCGCACTCGTAACTCGACCACACCTCCTGCCTGTGTTTTGTGTGGCCAATCTGGCCACACAGCCAATTATAGGGGCTGCCCACGCGCGCCTCGCCCGAAACTAGCCGTGGCAACGGGTACCCCCCGCCCCCGGCCTCACCCCCCCACTCGCCCGCCGCCTTCTGCGGCGAATTTCCCATCACTCCCCACCGCGACGCCATCCGTCCCGGTCAAACTCACCCCAGCATGGGGCCCTAAAAAGGCGGCGCCCACCCCTCAGGTGGAAACCGCCCCACCCCTTAAGTCCGCTCCCATCCAGGAAGACATCCGACTGGTATTTGACACCATCCGGAACATCAACCTGGCGGACATCCAAGCCCTTGCCTCCAAACTAAGGAGAGCGGCGTCGTCGGAGGAACGACTTTTCGCCCTCTGCGAACACGCAGAGCTCTTAAGCAAAATATAAGTTTAACTTAATTAAACTTTCATTTACCGCTGTACGAGTGGCCTTCTGCTCGCACGTACAAGCATGCATCCCCGATACGATTGGCCCACTTTGGTTCCGATCGTATATCTGGCGCATATGCCCTAGTAAGTAGCTAGCGCAGCGCCGCACCCCTCCCTCTCCTGAGGGGGGGGGGCGCATCAGGTTATGCTTTACCGAAGCCCTTAGTTGGCCTAAAGCAAGGTGGTGTTTAGTCGGTAGGAGTCCGACATAACCCCCGGCCGGCCGGTGGGTATCCAATGAGGGATTCACCACCTCCTTCTCCCGCATGGGAAGGTAAAGAGTCCTCCTTCAGAGGCTCGAAAAAAAAAAAAAAAAAAAAAAACCAATGCGTTTGAAGAAAGAATGCTTAGCAGAATAAACATTGATGATTGAAATGTAAGCTTTTGTTTTACGTTTTTGATTTATGTAAAATAGCAAACCGAATGTACACACAGTACAGCACAGTACAGTATATACAGTTTCCATTTTTAAATTTTCGTTTTTATCATCTGTGTTAAAAAGTATGTCATTATGAGTTCGAGTCTGAGTTCAAAATTTGAACATTATAACATGAGTGTAGATAAAATTATATATATCATTTTATTTGTTTAGTAATAGGATAAATATATTTTTTTTTTCTTTTTATATATATGTTTGCATATATTTCGTTTTTGTCTTGTGCACTGGTGTCTTTCTCTCGCAACACGAGATCTCACACACCTGTGACGGGTTGACTGGAAGGCATCCCTATTAGAGATAAGTCCTCCCTTGTTTACTTCTGCTTTTTATGTTGTGTATTTTTGTTTCTGTGCAATAAGTAGCTTATAAAGTATTTTTTATTATTATTTTGTCCACTGCTGGACATCTAAGATTTATTGGGGGAGGCCTATGCTCCTCCAAGAATGTTCACAATATCCGGTCCGCCGCCGTATCCAGCAACTTTCTGAAACTTTTGTCAAATAGTCGGTCCAATTAAATCATTTATGATTTTGTAAATATTTTTAAATAAAACATTATAAAAACCTAGCCAACTTCATAATAATTATATTCGCAAATATTGTTTACACAGATCACGTTAATATATAAATATTAACGTGAACGTGATAGATATAAATCCTTATAGGATATTACGCGTAAATCAATCTTATACATCATAACTTTTTCAGCTGTATCAGACTATAGGGATTAATGTTAGTTTTTCTTCTCCATATATGGATTGCTAAAGTTCTTTGTTAATCCACACAAACTAACCTTTAATACAACGTATTAAATTCTGGAAAAAAAAACAGATTTTATTTTAGAGATGTAGGGCCAGTTTTTGACCCGTGGTCAGGTTTACCAGTATGGTAAAAATATGGATCAATGGCGAAAACGTACGATGCCGTGATATGGCAGCTTATCCAATAGTCGAATTTTCAAATATTACTTTAAATAAATAATCATAGACAATTTAACCACAACACGGTGGGATGAGCATTATTGCGGCTGGCGTCACGGCTGGTGTATATTGCTTTGAATTTTCATCGCAAATTAAACAATTCGTCAAGCTGACGTCACACATTTTGGAGTTGCTATTGACGTCAAGAATTTATTTTTTGTAGTTACTATGATTTACCCTTAGGGTGAGATTTTCAAACCAATATACATTAGCTGCGCCGCAAGCCAGTCCCAGTTCAGGAATTTCCCGACCAGTGGAGGCTAGACTCTAGATTTCAATGGGGGAATTCCTTTATAATTATTTATAAAAATAAAAATTGACAGCAAGATTAAATTGAAGATAAAATTGATCGATACCACGATACGTTGTTATTATACCTACCCACTTGATCAATAATTTGTTGTAGTAATAAGCAATTATATCTGCAAAAGTATAAATACCTACCTTTAGGAGTAAATTAAACTCGTACATACAACCTTTTTTTATAGAGCAACAAACATCATAATAATGCTAAAATACGATTCGCGGCATAACCAATAAGATAATGCGGTTTTTACAAATGGTTACCTAGAGGTAGTTTGTTAAACTCATAACAAAAGCTGCAGTCTGCTACCTTCTAGATTCTCCCAGAGGCTTACGGGAGTGCGGAAGAGCAAAAGATTCGGTGAAAACCAAAAGTTTCCTCTGTACTATGAGAGTAATACCGAATCTGAATAAATTATTTGTGTTTGATTTACCAGGATCTTATTTGATAGTGATGAATCCGGCCATTATTCTTATTGCTAACGACTTGTCTGCTTGCTTTGCTTCTTGTAGTCGTATGTTATACACCTAAGGGGATAATAAAACATACGACCCCTCGATGGTCATTACGGTGCTAGGTAGACTTATAACATTAGCAACTTCGCTCGCACATTATCACCCATAGAAAAACTTTTTCACTTCCTTCATGAAAAGCCCCATGGCGTAATCTTTAAAAAAATCCTCGGGGTATATTATTTTACATCAATTCCGTTTATAAATATAAGTGTTAGTAGGTTATTAAATGATTATGAAAAGATGTATGCCAGCAACGTCGTAGCAAGTAAAATAGGATCTGTAATTTCAGCCTACATTGTTAGGAAAAATCCGTGATTGTATGTATGTTAATAATATATTTTTCTTTCTTCTTGCCTTTTATCCCACTCCAGGTGGGGTCGGCACAACATATCTACTTCTTCCTTCTCATATAACATACACACAGTCATACTACCGCTTTCTTGGTATTCCTCTCGTTCTAGGTCCATTCTCTTACATACCGATCACATGAACACACCACGCTAACTATTGCCTATTGCCTACTCCTAATCTTTTCAGTTCCTGTCGCTATTTTCAAACTTCCTCTGACATATTAACTTTTTAATCTGTTCATTCTGGCGGCTGGTCATTAATGGGTTTAAAAAATATGTTTATAACATTAGCTACTGATTTCGCTCTTGCCATGGTTTAAAACAAAAAGCTACTACGAGTATGTAATTTTTAAAGTAACTCGAAAACAACAACTTTTTAAAACGAACGAATGAGGTAGATTTTAAATAATAAACATCTGCTAAGTAGGGGTTAAGTATATGGTTAAGATGAGAGTTAAATGTTTGAGATTTTAAAATGAATACAGGCTTTACTAGCCTAAAGCTGGCGTGAAGCTTTTTGCATAGATTTACCTTACTTCATAGATAATCAGCGCAAAAAATCACAGCCCCACAATGTTGCCAAATAACTTTTATTTTTAAATTCACTTTATCTCATAACGAACCCAAAATATTCCCACGGCATTCCTTTATCTTTAAGTACATAATTTGACAAGATATATTATTCAACCGTTCGTTCCCAACCTCCAAATAATTATCACATATTCTACAAGCACGCCGCGTGGCATTCGCACGTGGTATGGGAACTCGTTTAAATAACATTATCACGCGAGCTTGAAGTATTATAATCACTAACGTGTGTGCTCGATTACATAAGTCCTGTTTATACTGCACTTAATAAGGCCATTGTATTTTTATATTTAAGCAACAATCGGAGAAAAAAATTAACAATGCTAGTAATAAGAACGGGATATTTAGACCGCATGCAACTTTTTTGGGTCTTTATAATGCATGTCCATACATCAAAATCTAGAATCTACTAGATTTGCTCACATCAATGGCAATATGTGCTCAGGTTATCCATATAAGTACCCCGCCTTTAAACAACACATATCTGGTACGAGTATACCTAGCAACTTTTAGAGTCATTTCTTAAAATATATATTTACTTCCATGGCTCGGAGAATTTCTTGTTATATTATTTTCCAGAGATAAACTATATTTAATTTATCGGAAACTTACCTATGAGAAAGTAGAAATAAAAAACTGAGAAAGAACGTTGAAATACACTGCGTATTATATTAATGTTAAAACCTCCAGAATGATGTCAAAACTTCGTCATTGCGTAGAATCCAATTTGCAAGGTTATTCAAAAAGTGGGAAGATTACCGATAACCTCTAGGTACGCGCAATTACAAACCTATTTGCATAGAATGAAACTGGTAAAATTTCGTAAAATCATTATAATGTAATGATAAGTTTCCCTTTCATTACCCGCCGAATAAGATGAGTATCATAGGCATGAAACTATTGAAACAATGAGGCATGCGCGCGCGCTGCAGCGTGAGACAGTTAGCCAAACAAAATTAATCTCCTGTAAAATTGCGTACAGTTGCAACATTTATATAGTATACATTGTATTGACCCTCAGTTGCATCACGGAGCAGCACGTTAAACTTAGCATTGCCTATTCTTTATAGTATTTCTCTACATGCAGATCCGAGGAGAAATATTTTTTACGATTGCTACAACATTATGGACTCTTATTACACGGGCAGCTTTTGCAAATGTTATTGAAAAAAAACGCGATAAGGTGATACAAGTTATTATTAAAAGGACGATTTTCTCTCTTCCTTGAATAAGAAAGGCCTTTACCAGACAGACGCGGCCTAAGCTCGCGGCCAGTGTAGCGGCCTGTTCTCTAGTCTTGGTATCGTTTCAGGGTAACGATACCATTCATATAGACTATAGGCAACGTTTTAATGAAAATATACCAAGATATTCATACTAAACCACAAGCCGCCACCTTGGCCGCGAGCTTAGGCCGCGCCTGTCTGTTAAAGTCCTTAGGTAGAAAAGAAACCATGGTGACGGGTGGCTATTTTATATGACTCGTAGACCGTACCTAAATCTCATCAAATTTGAATGCCGTTACTCCAAAACCATGAAATGTCATACAGGTAGCGTAACAAAAATTTCCATCACACACTTTATATGACATCGCATCATTATGTTCAGACATACGACAGGAAAATAAATTACAGGTTGATATCAATTGAATATCATCGTATAAGTTACAATAGGAAACAAATCGTGATATCGCATCGTGGCACTACTTCCACTGGTTGTTTTGCTCATTTCAGAATTTAATTTGAATGTTTTGGGAAGTGTCTCTCCACCAACACTCAAAATAAACTTTAGTATCTAGCTTATACATATACATTATGTGCTTTCAACTATTCATCCTTAAATTTTTGATGTTAATTGTTAGTGAAAAGTAATTTTTTATCGTCGTTTAGTAGTATGTATGCAGGCTGTGAAATTGGGTAGTAGGTACGTATTGGGCGAATTAAGTTGCAAATATGTTTAAGTTCTTTAATTCTGACATACTGTGGTGTGAGCTCGGTGGCGTAGTGATTAGTACGCATCGGCTTTTTAACGAAAACAAAGCTTCGCCATGGTCAAGCCCTCGATGGGTGACTAAAACTTTGTGATCTCGAGCTCCTCCGTGCTTCGGAAGGCACTTTAAGCCTTTGGTCGCTGCTGCGATTGTTTCTACCCACCAACCCGCATTGGGCCAGCGTGGTGGTGTTCCAGTCTATACTCCTCGTGTGTTTCTCCATGAGGAAGGTCTGTGCCCAGGACTTGAACGTATATAGGCTGAGGGCACATACACTGTGATCCTTGTAAGACCTCTGACAATTATCCTAAAATTGACAATACCACTACTCTTTTTATCGGCCTGTTCGCTACCGGGAGGCCTTGTCTTGAGAAGATACAGCAAGAAACTCTGCAAGGGTTCCATCTTCTTCCTGCCCTCATCCAGTCAGTAGACCCCGGGTCGCTCCCACGGAAGGGCAAGTAAAGGTATATCGGGGAGTTTAACTGGGTAGTGCCAATATTTCAGGTGAGTCCCTCACATACCTACCGGCTAGCCACCGGTATGTACGGTCCGTAAATGGATTTCTACTCGTCACAAAGAAGGTGGAGTCGGGACTACATGGCATCCTCTTCCATTCTCTTCTGTGACTCGTCAGTTTAGAACCCACTTCTCTTATTCTTACATCTGCTTGTTTAAATACATATCAACATCATTTTAATAATAAAATAAGTACAAAGAATAATACAAACTACCTATGCGAAAGAGACTCGCTAACGAATATTATTGCGATATTAAACTTCTATGGATGGTTCAAATTATTTGTCCATTACATATTTATCTACGAAATTTGTTTTAAAGAAAATTTTAAATATCCATTAAATTAATATAATTTCCATCGTATACATTTTGCAGTTACATTATGCAATGGATTTTCAGAGCAATGGAGCGCAGCAGTAAATAGATAGTACTACTTTGAAGAACTCCGTGTTTCAATACTTAGAATACCCGGACTAAACTCTTTGCTGTATTTGAACGAGAACATTTCAAGAGCTTGAAAATAAAATATCAAAAGACTTTGAACTCTCTCGTTCACAGATTTTAGTTTAGTTTCATGAATTAAGAACATTGTATCCTTTTAAAGTTTCGTAGGAAATACCTTTATAAAGACATTGATGAGCTCGGTGGCGTAGTGGTTAGTACGGCTCCGTAATTTTAAGCATAACGTTTATTATCATAATATGAAAATCCATAATTTTGAAAGGTATATCATCAAAACGCATAAAATTGCGTCGCATAATTTTGAGAGTTCTAATATTGTATAGGCTAAAATTGTTTGTCATAAGTATTAAAAGGGCATATATTTGAAACGCACAACTTATGAAAAGCATAATGATCACAACGCATAATATTTTTCTCAGCCTCAAATTGTTTACTAAATAAATTTCGATTGCACAAATATAGTTTTTAAGGGTCATAAAAAAAAATAACCTTAACCTAATATGTATCAGAACACATTTCCTTGGGATTGGTTCTTTCGAATCTGGGTGATTATTCGATTCATTTTAGGACTACCTAATGTTGTGCTAAATGAAATTAGGAATTTCTATAGTTATGTTTTAAAATAATATGCCTTTAGAGAGTTATGCCACTTAAATGTTATGAGTAAGAAGGAATATGTGACATGAGTGTTATGCTATTTGATGATTATGCCATTTGATGTATGACAAACGATGTTATGACAATCGACGTTATGCGAAAACATGCGCTCCCGTTAGTACGCTTTGGCTTTCAATATCGAAACTAAAGCTATGTGATCTTTGTGATCTCGAACTCCTCCGTGAACGATAAGGCACGATAAGTCGAATATCGCAATTGCAACCGTTTCTACCTATCAACCTGTATTGGGCTTACGTGGTGGTATTATGGCTGATACTCCTCGTGTGTTTGCTTCCATAAGGAAGGCCTGTGCTCAGCAGTGGAATGTATATAGGTTAAGGTCGCAAGAGAAACACATGAGGAGTATTCACCACGCACAGTGTTATTAATTATAAACTCTTTATTGCACATAAACAAAAAAAAACAATATAAAAAGCAGAAGTATACAAGGGAGGACTTATCTCTCATAGGGATATCTTCCAGTCAACCCATTACAGGTGTGTGAAAGAAAAGAAAGAAAGAAATAAAAACATTTATTGACCACAGGCACAAGCAAGACGCAAAATACATATAAGGTCAACTAGGACCCGACCTCAGCACATGCTGCATCAGGCGAAGCTGATACAGCGCTGGTATTCTGGCCGGGCCTACATACATACATATTATAATATAAAATAAAAATACACTTAAATTCACAATACAGTACAACAGAAACAACAAATAGAACAAACATATTAATAAATAGAACACAAAAGAAAAACAAATTATGAATAATAATTATATAAGAAAAAAAAGTGAGTGAAATGCATTACACTAGTATATCAATTTCAATGTGAGATCTCAGGATGTAAGAGAAGCGACACCAGTGCACAAGACAAAACAGAAATCTATGCAAACATATACATTACTAAACAAATAAAATTATATATATAATTAAACAATATATAAACTCAATAAAATATAAATACATGTATTACACGTGTGACACGTGTATTGTATGGAAAGCGATTTTTAAAACCAACTAAAGCACCCATAACTTGAACTCTGGTGCACGAGCCCTTGTGTAAGTTCTCATTGTAAAAAAACTCAACTTTCTTAATTGCGTCAAGAATATCAATTTCTGTGGTGAAACGTGACTTCAACTACTTTCCGCTGGGAGCTCTTTTCACGTTTCCCATAAACGCAACTGAAAATGTTGAGTTGAACATTGCATGAGTAGTGCTTTTTTCAATTCTGTTAAAGCTGCCTATAGAAAATTAATAGATAATACGTTACTGCGCTTCTCGGAATACTTTTTTCGGTTCAAATGTAGCGGTGTGTGAAATGAAGGATTGGCATATCACCCCGTTAGAGCTGTGCCCTGCGTATGGCAGGCTGTTAACATAATATATCCGTCGAGGGGTGCCAACACCAACACTATCTTTTCGGGGATACAATTTTATTTAATGTTAACGTAATTTATATTTGTACTCACAATCCTTGACAAACTCGTGCTCGTCAAGTAAGTTATAGTCTACTTCGTCTTGTACAATATGTCGGTACAATATGTCTCCTCTCGTTTACAAGTTTATTTAGGCCCGATTTTTCAATCCTCAGATAAAACTATCTGACAGTCAAATGTTAGCTCTGTCCCTTTTCTTTTTATGTCTTTAGAAAGTGACAGTGATAGTTTTCAATGGCGGATAATTTTATCTGAGGATTGAAAAATAGGGCCTTAGTGACACAAGAAATCGTCACGTCTACACTACAAAAGAGTTACACGTATTTATACCCCCTTTAGGAAGGCGAGCCAGTTACGAGTTGCTTTATTTAGTATATCTCCAATATTTGAAAAACATTTTTTTAACATGACAGGTATGGCCTTCATCTCACCTCATCTCAGATGGAAGCGAGCTTCAGCTATAATCCTCAACAACAGAGGAACTGGCTATCTTACCTATGATTGCCGGAACACAACAAATGCTTATAACATTGTTATTATGGCGATATTTAGGTAAGACTGTAGCTAGCCAGGCGGGCTTAGAAGCCCTACCACCAACCAAACCGAGCAGAAAAACCCCTATTCCCGTGGGGAATCAAACCCCGGACCTCCCGATCTACACCCGGTGATGTCAACCAGTAGACCAGAGAGGCGGTTAAATACTTATGTAGACTTCATTTACATTGCTTTTATAACCGTAACTCAATCCCACAAAAAAAAATGGAAGTGTAAGTAGCTGAAGATATTAGCTTTATTATTACAATGACAGGTTAAAATTGATTAGTATTTATAGTATTTCCTGATTTATCCAAATACAATTTAATTTTTGGTTCCTTTGGACATCTCGGAACACCGTTTTGATGTAAAATTTACATTCATTATCAAATAATTCTAACGTCAATACGGTTAACAGGAAACCTTTCACGCGGGCTGAAGTCATTATGCTGAAATGGCAAGCGGGGCGTTTTCTTAGTCGTAGGCTGGTAGAGATTTCATTATCTAAGTATAATTCTTTTGCAGCTGTATAGTCACGAGCATGACAATGTATACACTTTTGAACAATAATCGTCTTTATTCCCTTGGAATGGAAGATATTTACTATCAAAAATATTTACAAGTTCATGCTCGTTTAGTTTTTTTATTTGATTCTTGTAGAATTTCAATTCTTTCGATTCCTAGCATTTGCATCCTTTTTTTGAATTCCGTGAAAAAAATTTAGGATGGAATGTAGCTTTTATTTCTATTAGATTATAAAGCCGTATTAATTGTTTGTTTCGCCCAAACATTATCCATATTTTTTTCCTCTCCCATAGATTTGTTCGCGCCTTTTCAAATTTGTTACTGTGAAGTTAATTTTGTACCAATTATTTGTTAAATAAATTGCCTCCTTGGAATTAAAAAGATTAATGAAATAAAAGGAATGCTGCCAAGATTTAAAATTTAAAAGAAAAATAATAATTCTATAAATAAGCAATTATGTAGATGTAATGTAATTATTATGTTATATGTAATAAGGAAATGTAATATAGATAAGTATATCGCTTAGGAAAATCTTGAAATCTAGCATAGATAAATAAGATTTTTGAATACAGAAAACCTTTAAAGTAAATATAAAACGAGAATAAACCATTTAGCTCATTAATTACTAGGTTCATCTCTACCTTCCCTGCCACAAATTGTGCCGATCATATTCCGAGCTTTTAATTATTATTGTTGAATCAATTAGCGATGTGATCTCTTGTGATGAGTAAAATATTCATTTTACAAGCGAAAATTTAAAGTACAGTCAGTGGATTTATGTTGCCTACGCAGTTTAGTAGGCAGTGGTCAACCTTACAATCGTAATTGTTTATCTTAAAAGCGTACCTAAGTACTACGCCTTACTCCCGCCTACGGAAAGTGAGTTGACGCCTGTCGGTATTAAACTAGATATTTTTGTAGATTTACTAAAGTGTGTTATTATATTACATGAAGAGTAAGTAGTTAGATATTTTTTATTCCCTTTCAAGTGGCAAGGTTACTAGAAATCTTCCCCAAGAAGCCTTCGCAACTGATACAGGCCTATCTATCACAACCGCGATGACTCAATGCGCTGGTGGGCATTAGACTAGATTTGTCTTCAAAAGCATGGAGGAACTTTACATCAAAATATTTTGGTCACCCATCCATGGATCAACAATGCGATAATTGCTTTGTTTTCTTATCGAAACCAAAACGTACGAACGAGAACGCAAAAAACTCCTCTTAACATAACTTACTTGCATTAAATAGAATTATAATCTTAATTGCTATAAAACTTTAAAATAAACTATAAAACGTATATCCTGAAATATTAAACAGCAAAAGTAAAACTTACCAACTCTAACTGCCGATGCCGCAACCAAAAATGTGAATAATTTAGCAACACAATTCCAACACATCTTCATTTTCGTAATTTCGTTCCAAATCCACAAAACATTGCATAAAATCCTAGTCAGAAATTAAGCACTTTTCACACATAGTTACCACACAATTACTTCACAAAAAGTTTTTTCGGCGATTTCATAGTTTTTAATACCACTGAAACTTATTTCTAAACTCTAAAACAAAATGACTGTCACTTTTTATTTCTTAAATAGCCTAGAAAAAAGTTTTAATACACAACGAGTTCTAATTTTAAAAAAGAACAATCGAAGAGTTCCAAATTCGGGCGCAGTTTTGGCGCGAAACGTTCGTCACGCACGCGGGATAGGCTCGGAGTGGCGTGTTAGGGCAGGCATACACTGCGCTGGTGATCGACCCCACCGGAACCACAGTCGGTGGGCGCGCGACTGACGACTTCTTGTGCATCGCACCGAAACGCGCCTTAAACCAACAACCATTTGCAATCACTGCGCTTCTATTCCAACGCATTAGAGTACATTTTTAAATATATTTTTATTACAAGTTTGTTTTAATGATAGTGTTCATAGTTTTGTAGAGCGTACGCGCATAGGAAAGTACGTCCCCCTATTGTTATCGCTACAGATGGATATTGTAAAAACTATGAGCAGCAAAAAGTTTAAAGGACTGATAAAGCCTGGATTACGCGTAACAAAAGAATGTGAGCATATTTCTGTTATTATTCACTCGCTAACAATATGAAGAAACAAACGCTGTCCTAATGTGATAAACTTTCAAAGTTATTGGGCACCAAGATTCTACCTGTAGTGCTTTAATTACCTACATCTACTTCCAAAAATAAATGGCAATTATTTTTGCAATATATTTTAATTTATTTTAATTAAAGAGGAGCTCGGTGCCGTAGTTGTGGCGCTTTGACCTTCGATCGAAAACAAAGCAACCTTCGTGATGATCGGGCCGTGGATGGGTGACCAAAACTTTGTGATCTCGAGTTCCTCCGTGCTTTGGTCCCGGTCTCTATTGCAATCGTCTACCAACCAACCCGCCTTGGGCCAACGAGGTGGTGTTACGGCCCACACTCTTCATGACATGTGTTTCGGAAGGCCTGTGGGACGTGTTTAGGCTAAGGACATAGGACACATATAAAATACATTTTTGACTATCTTTAAGAGTGTGACCCATCTCTTATCTTTAAAAGGCGACTAATGGACTTATAACTTAAATAGTCGTGATTATATGTATGTATGTATGTATGTTAAGAGTATAAACATGACTAAGTTGGTAGATCTAGCTTGTGATAACATAATAGAAAAGAAAACTTGACGATTTTAAAATATCGGAAAATGAGGTGTTGAAGACAATATTGATAGTGTACCTATATTGAATAAGTTCTTTTTGATTTCAGATACATATTATCACGCCTCTATCCCCGAAGAGGTGTGCAGAGGTGTTAAACGCTTTTTTGACGGGGACAAAATCATGTTTACGGACCTAACCTACCGCTGGCTAGGCGGTAGGCGTGTGAGGGATCCGCTCGGCGCTGGCCGAGAATACTCACTAAATCTCACTGATACTCTCTTTGAGTGTGAGCGACCCGGAGTCTTGTACTGTGCAGCGCGCCTCCCATACATTAGTATATAGTAGTAGCGTTATTAGTAATAGGTATTTACCTATGAAATTACCGTTTTTTCTCTCTTAGTATTTTGTCTGTAACTATTAAGCTTCAGAATATTCTTATAAAATAATTACCTCCTCTAAAATAGAGCATATTTTTCAGCTCTTTTGATTTGTTTTGATAATTTTTGTAAGTTTAATTGCGTTAAAATTAGAAACGAAGACAACTCTTTTTAAGTGCCTCCCGAATACATCATGTTATTTGCATTTACTTAAAAACGTCGTTGTGAAGAAATCGGAAAAAAATTTAGTATGGAAAATGCAGACTTCCCCAAAATCTTCATACAAAACGGCAATTTCATAGGTAAAGACCTATTATTAAGGCTTAGTAATAAACTACACTGCAACGAGTAAACATCTCTTTAATTGATACTCCCGGGTCCCTACATTGCATAGCCAAAGCAATTCTTCGAGCCAGAGGTGTTAAACACCTATATTTCGACTGATATCTTAGGTGCCAATGTAGCAGGTGCCGCGCCTGTGCCATGCACCGGGCGCTATGTGAGCCAAGCGATATTTACAATCTGTACATGTGGTGGGATCGAACCCGCGACCTGAACGAGTAGTCTTTCCCAACTCGGCTGCCGCAAATTTTCAGATGTTTCTATATTTTGTGTGACTGACATTATTTTCTTTTAGATTGTTATTTTGAAATAAAGATGGTAACTCGACGCCGTCGTAATAATTGCGGTGGACGGGCTGGCGATACCGCCCCCCATACCCCTAATGGTAAGTATCTTCTGTCCGTAATTTTTGTAGCTAATAAAAATTTATCACCCGTCCAATATCGGTTTAAATTCCCTAATTCCTATTCGTTATTGTGAAATTACATGAATTAGGTACGAGTGATTTACACTATCTATTATTACAGGTGTACGAAACAGGAAGTTTTTACGTACTTAATAATAGGTTGGGGAAAAAGTTTCTTCGCATTTTTTAAGAAAATTCAAAACATTTTTAATATAGTTTATTTACATTTAACTAAAGTATGTAGGTACCATTTTGTTCGATAACTTTTTGCCATCTTGTAGGTAGGGACATGATCCCATTGCTATAGAAATTTTGGGACTTCTGGTCAAAATACCGCGACAAGTGGTTTTGGCAGTCCTCTCGTGATGTTAACCTGACACTGCCTAAAGAATTATGAAGAGACCGAAACAGGTGGAAATCTGAAGGTGCAAGGTCAGGACTATACGGCGGAAGCATTAACACCTCCCAGCCACACTCTCTTAATTTTTGCTGAGTGGCTAAAGATGTGTGAGGTCTAGCGTTATCATGATGAAAAACCACACCCCATCTGTTGATTAATTCCGGCCGCTTTCTCTCAACTTCTTGCTTTAATCTCATCAATTGTTCCCAGTAGAGTTCAGAATCGATGGTCCTGCCTGGTGGTAACAGCTCATAATGAATAATGCCCTTCCAATCCCACCACACACACAGCATCACCTTGTTGCGAGTTAACCCGGGTTTCGCCACAGTCTGTGAAGCCTGACCGGCCTTTGACCACGACCTTTTTCGCACGTTCTTGTCGTACGTGATCCACTTTTCATCACCAGTTATCAGCTTCTTCAAAAATGGTTCGATTTCATTACGTCGTAATAAAGAATCACAAATGAGTACACGGTTCATTAGGTTTCTTTCAGTGAGCTCGTGAGGTACCCAAATGTCGAGCTTTTTTGTGTACCCAGTTTTTATCAAATGCGCCAAAACTGTTTTGTGGTCAATTCCCAGTTCTTCAGCTACGTCGTAACTACTAACATGCCCATCTTGCTCCACTTTTTCAAAAATGGCATCCATTTTATCTGTAATAGGGCGACCAGAGCGACGTGCATCTTTGACATCAAAATTTCCGGATTGAAAACGCTTAAACCAAATTTGTGCTACTCTCACAGACACTGCACTAGGTCCATAAACATCGCAAATTTTTTTCGCGGCTTGCGTTGCATTTTTACCTTTTTTGTAGTAAAATTTTAAAATGTATCGAATTTCTTCATTAGATTCACTCATCTTGGCGGTACGAAAAACAAATGAAAATCACACATTTTTATTTATTTATTTATTTAAAACTTTAGTACATTTGGTGTACATGGCGGACTTAATGCCAAAAGCATTTTCTACCAGTCAACCATTATCCTAATTTGAATTTGGAATTATGTTCTTTAAAATTTAAACTTTCAATGATACCAAAACCAGCCAGATACAAATAGTATAGCGAAAGAGATTTTATTACAAGTTTATACATACTATAATGCGAAAAGACTTTTTCCCCAACCTAATATAATTAAAATTATATCTACTTAAACATAAAATAAAACTATAGAAGTCGAATGTTTGTACATAGAAAAAAAATGCTTTAAATCAAGCCAGGGAGATGTAAATAGAGGTACAATAAAAAAATGAACTTTTTGTTTCTCTGTCTGTTTGTCTGTTTGTACGGGCTAATCTTCGAAATGGTTGGACCGATTTAAGTAAAATTTTGCAAGGTGATATCTTATATCCCTGGTCAACAAGATACTTTTTATTCCGGAAAAGTAAAGGGTTCCCGTGGGATAGTAGGAAAACCATTAACCGCGGACGAAGTCGCGGGCAACAGCTAGTCTACTATGACCATTCCTATGTATTAAATTAATCTATTTAAGTTTTCTGCACATAATAATGATTGTGTGTGAAACTGTAACTATATATCTTTTTGATTAAATAAAATTAATAAATACTATAAATATTAAGTTGTTTAACCTATGTTGGCTAGAACACCAATCTGCGGTTTAATTATTTTTTAATAGCTAAATAAGCAATACCCAAGTAAGTTTTAAGCAAATTATACACCAAACTTTTATACTAGGCAGAATCCATTAAAAATCATTGTCTTATAATCCATTGTTTCGATATTTAGCTACTTTTAGTTACTTAAGACAGGAATCAGGCATTTAATTGCCTTAAAAACACATTGAACCTAGTACTGTCGCAGCGAAAAGGGCTAAATTCTGTAAACTTAAGCCCGTATTCCGGAATCAATCGCAAGCGTAGATCTCTCCACAGCTAGAATGGGATGGCGCTATATAAAATATAAAAATAATTATTTCTGATTACAATCATTACAAGGTATTGGGCGTCTTTTAAGTTTGGCAAAACCTTTGTTAGAAGACCCGCTCATTCAGTACCGATGACAATCCTTGTTAATCGGCGCAAAATACGTGGGCATAATCACCACATTTGCGAATTTTAAAAATCTGATAAGACTGATCGATAGAAAAAAAATGGAGTAACACATTCAAAAGTCTTTTTGTCCAAAATGGTGATTACGCAATTGAGATTAGGTATCAATATACATATTACAACTAAAAAAAGGAATACTTATAAATGATTATTTCATTAATGTCCCATGTTGGTCCGGGACACAAAAAGAATGTACCAACTGCTTTTCTTGCCTAGCATGTCGTAAAAGGCGACTAAGGGCGTATTGGGTACTGGGTCTGTGATTGTGTAGGCGAAGAGCTAGCCACTTGTTACTTCTCTTTCACGATTTTTTATCTAACCAAACCCAATTTTTGTACGGCTAAATGTGGTCTTAAGGAACACAGTGCTCCTTGGACTCTGCCTACTCTGGGATTGAGGCGTGATTTATGTATGTATGTATTATTTCATCAATATAATACAATATAAATATTTTCAACATTGTGTACACCTATGTCAGTGAGTGTAAGTCTATTTGTGTAGTACGTGCATGAATGTGTGTGTGTGTGTAAGATGTCTAACATGATGTTCATATATACATAAATATATTATTTCTATAAACATATACAGTGTACATTTTCTTAAATATACCTACAATAATATATGCTCATAAATACTTATCATATGTGGTTAATATGTGGTGTCAATATGTGGGGATTTACACTTCATTTTGGCTCTGGAATACGGGCGTTAATGTGTTACACTAAACTTTATTCACAGCGTCTTCAGCCACCACCCTCATACCGTCCAAACTAAATACCCACAGAAAACAATAGCGTAAGAAGATACGACACTCATGTGAAGACGGTACGATCCCTCCAATTCCCACGGTATCGCGTACCCACCAATCGGAGATTCCTCACTGATTGACATTTGTAACAGAAACCAATGTTGACTGAAGCTACTGATCTAATCTAATATTGGAAGCATTTTCATGGAAAGTCCAATAGCCGGAATTCGCATAAATTAAATATACCTACAATAACCAGAACTCTCGCTTTGAACCTTTGCTAAATTAACTTTATTCAATCTTAAACATTAATAACAAAGTTGTTTTCTTAAACTTAATAAAATATTTAAGAATTCATTTTATTTACCTTGCTACAAAGATAATTTAATAGATAATAGTTAGGTATATTTATATCAAAACCTACACAAGGTTTTGATATAAATAATTGGAATACGCAAAGAAAACAAATTAAGGCAGCTTTGATATTAGGTCCTTACCTATGAAATTGGTGTTTTGTATGGAGATTTTGGAGAATTCTGCATTTTCCATGCAAATTTTTTTTCAGTTTTCTTCACAACGACAAATCCAAAGATTACAATATTTAGCATGTATCATGAGACAAGCTTTAGTAATATGTGTAATATCACACTTCATAAAAATTATTTATCGTTTTTAAGTGAATGCAAATAAAATGATGTATTCGGGAGGCACTTAAAAAGAGTTGTCTCCGTGTCCAATTGTAACACAATTAAACTTACAACAAATTATCAAAACAAATCAAAAGAGCTCAAAAATATAGTCTTTTTTTAGACGAGGTAATTATTTTTTAGGAATACTCTGAATCTTAATAGTTACAGACAAAATACTAAGAGAGAAAAAAAAACACCATAGGTAACGACCCAATATTTCAGGCACACGTTCTATCGTTTAATCTAATTATTATTATGGAAAACCTATAGTGACGTAAGCACGCGAATATAAACAAGAAAAACTCGGCAATGTGTCTAGTTCAGTTTGCCTTCCACGCGATTTTTATTTTAAAAAAGGAACTATACACCGTTGCTCTGTTATTTACTTTCTGTGGCCGGAGTAACTTCACGGAAAAAATGGCTTCCTCACATATTACTGACAGCTACCCAGCAGATTGGAAAACCCCCACCCGATTAGTAAAAAACGACAACTCGGTACTCGTGCAAATTGAGAAGCAATGGCAGCTTCAATCCCAGCGTGGGGGTTTAATTAAAACTGTTGTTTTGGGAAGTGCGATGTTAGCAGGTAGAAAGGAGAAGGAACAATATTTGTTATCAGTAGGTTAAGGTCAGTAGGTTACTTAGATAGGAAAAAAAAGATTTGACCCGAAAAGGACCTCTTTTTATGCTTCCACAGAAAACTGAGAGAGGAGAGCAAATACTACCCCACTTAAGTCATTGTAGTCTTCCGTAGGAAAAAAGAGAAAAAATATATACTACCTTTTCAAGAACAAAAAACATTAGCATTACCTTTGAACTGTCTTACAATAACAAAAGAACTGGTCTATATCTAACCAGCGTATGCACAGAACAGTTAAACACGACGTACATACACAAACATTTATATAATCAATACTATTATCCCCTAGGGGTTAGTCAGAGATTAGGCAAACGCACCGCAAAAGCAGTCTACTGCCATAGTCCGCGCTTCACCAAGCAGTGACTGCACATGTGCTCAGCGTGACAGGAGGTGAGCCCGTCACCGCTATAAGCTATTGGATGGTTGTGCAGTTGCCTAAAAAATTACTTGCCTAGCACGAATTACTACAACCAAATGATCACGCCAGTATGATGATGGTAAAGAATGAGACCTAATAGGTTTCAAATCAAGGCTTTATTTCCAAGTACTTTTACAATTGAAAATTAATGATAAAAAAGATATGTGATCGCCGGGAACCTACTGAAGGCCACTGGCCGCTGCCGGCGCGAGTGACGTTTCAGAGAGACAGTCAATAGAAGCATAGGTACGTATTCTAAGGACGCAGACAGTCAAGATAATGGTTACCCATCCACGGACCAAACCAAAGTTGTTTTGTTCTCAATATCGAAATTTAAACATACGAACGCTACCGACCTCCTCGATTCATTTCAAATAACAAAGGCGAAAGGTTTACTCAAAATCTATTTAGGAAATTGTGTTCAAAAATAATTCAATCTTTTTTCTTCGTTTAACTTTTGCAAACAAAATGTTTTCAATATTATTGTATTTTTGATTAGTCTGATATCTTTATTTGAAAAAATATGGTAATTTGATGAACCGGCCAAGATTAGTCCTGTGGGACATCAAACAGGGCGAGGAGAAATCATAACTCCTCATATTTTGCTCTACCAGCTCTATCATTGTTTTTTAGAGCAAATAAAATTTTACCTTAATGTCTGCTGAACCAACTTTGAATTATGAGCGTGACTTTTAATTTTAAAGTCCAATAAATTATCCAAGTTCATAAGTAGTTGCATTTTTTTTGTTTTCACAACCTCGGCCATAACAAATGGTCCGAGCACAGAAGACAATCCACTTACAAGTAAAAGTTGAGCTAACTTCTTAGGAATATTTCAGTTCTATGGTGTTGGAGTCGACCGCGATCTGCTTTGATGATTGAAAATTAACTACCTACTTAAAACATATATGTTAACAAACTAATACAGCAACAAAGACCAAAGGCGAAGGTGGCTTTCCTATGTAAAGGATTGCCTCTGGGAAATTGGAATGATACGTCTTTCACTGTCTTTGCCGGCACATAGCAAGCTAAAACTGAGTCTCACCAACTCAGCAAGGAGATAAAGTGGACACTAGTTGCAACTTGCAAAGTGACTCACTGCCCCGTAAAATGCGGCATTGAGCTTTAGTTATTACTATAGCCTTATATGTAGTTTTCTTTGATTTTAATAAAATATAACATTTTATCATATTTGAGGAGCTCGGTGGCGTATTGGTTAGTACGCTTTGAGTTTCGATCGAAGACAGAGCTACCATCGCCATGGCCAGGCCGTGGCTGGGTGACCAAAACTTTGTGATCTCGAGCTCCTCCGTACTTCGGAAGGCACGTTAAGCCGTTGGTCCCGGTCGCTATTGACCGTTTCTACCCACCAACCCGCATTGGGCCAGCGTGATGGTGTTACGGCCCATACTCCTCATGTATTTCAACGGGAGGAAGGCCTGTGCCCAGCAGTGGAGCGTATATAGGCTAAACATGATATTTAATTAAACTTCTTTAGTTTAGTACAGTTCTTACTTTATACATTGTATTAATTATACCTCACACTGTGCCCGATGCATGCAACTTACAAGATTACCCAGTTACAAGGGGACTTATTTGGATTTTAAATCAAAATATCTTACACAAACACATGGTACCTACGTAATTAATCGTTTCCTGTCTATTTTATGGAACTAATTAAATGTTTTTATTAAATAAATGTTTAAAGTTATTACCTTGGTTCTTCTCCTGAAACTCCTTTGTGTTGCCAAAAATATGGAAACTTTTTGTACCGATATTATTGATTTTTTTGGTAGTGTCTATTTATTTGAGCACCCTGAATGTTCCTAACTTTAAGACGCAGACTGTACTTATGTCCCATATGAGACCATGGCACTGTGTTATTGCACTGTTCCGACTTCCGACTTATAATATAAGCAACCAGAAAGAATTTTTAGTACTTATTCAACACACAACAGCTATGCCTTTGGGGATAAAATACAAAAACATTGAGTTGAACAAAATACGATTTCTTCCGAACATGCTACTGTTCAATGTTCGTTTATGAAGTTCATTCTTATCAGCACTTACCTAAAGCTGAAATTAAACAGTTCATTTTTGCTTTCATTTTCGAATCATCATCGATGAAATGCCGAAAAAGAAATGTCTTAATTATTATTGACATTCATCGGAGTGATGAATGTATTAGAAGAAAAACGTTCATCATTCACAATTCGACCTCGGTGGTCGGGTGGTCTGCCGGTCTCAACACGTCGCGTTTGGTGTGATGAATCATTGGCATTTGATCTCCAGTGTCTTGGATGTATATATATATGTCTTCTTCTTTTACCTGCCCTGTTCCCAATTCTATTTGGGGTCGGCGCAACATGTCTTCTTCATCACGCCAGCGTTGTGGTCTTACAGCCCATATTCTATGTGTTTCTCCATGTATAAGGCCTGTGTGCTATAGTGGCCCGTATTTAAACTGGTGACGAATTTTTTTGATGGTCTAATAATATGGCCATCATGGCTCTTGGCGGGGAACCACCATAAGTGTACAAAATTGCGTATAATTAACATGAAGAAGAAATAGTGTTAAAACTGCATTCTCAGATTTCTCAAGAATGCTTATCCAAACCGGGAATCGAACCAGCAAGAAAGTCCCTATTTTATTTCACTAATTATACAGTGAGGTATTCGCAACCTGTTTTTCCCGACGTTGAGAAAAAGTTGAAGGCCATGTCCAGCTTTGGTCGCCTCCAGGCTGATACAATTCTTGGGGCAGGCCCCATGTGAAGTGTAGTACGTCCTCGTTCGTCTGCCCTGGACCCTACTCAATTGGTGCGCGGTAACGCAGTGGCCAATGAGTAGGTGACCGAACCTGCACTTCCATACATCGGGCGAATTTGGTTTGTGTTCTCTGAACTCTGATTGGATTAATTATCATTGACTTGGCTTGTTAAACGGTTTCACTTGACTTGTCTCTGTGAATTTTGACTTGGCTTTGTATTGGTCATTGATAGTGTGCTGTACTGTTGACTTGGCTTTCGTTTTGGGACTACTGAGTGGCGTGCGAATTTATTGGTTGTGATTGTATTTGATACAAGTTGGAGTCTCCATCAGGTTCCGTGGTCGCTCGTATCAACGAGTGGTCCATGGCCAGTCAGTGCTCCTCTGACATGGAGTTATCCGGCATTGAAGGGGGGGAAGGAAATGAGTTTCCTGAGGTTTTCCTTGGTGAAGGTGGTGAGCGCTCTGGATCGACGGGGCGTCAAACTAGGGGGAAGGCTGCTGACATGCGGTTGGGAGAGTCTGCATTTGATTCCGACCGAGATCTGCCGGCACCGGGTTCTCGCAAAAGACCACCCGCAAAGTTTTTCAGACATCCCCAGGATCGAGATGATGACGGCGAAGAGGGTTCTGGAAGCCCTACGGGAGCGGCACCAGCACCTAAAGTGCCAAGGGAGGCGACTGAGGAAAGGTTATCGCAGACGTACAACCTCAGAAGAAGATACGTGAAGGGCGTGGAAGGAGACTCTGAGTCTTTGACCTCTGTCACTGCTAAAGGAGTTGTTTCCCCGACGAAGAAGGGGAAAAAGAAGAAGAAGAAGGCTGCAAAGTCATCAGAGCCGCAGCTGGAAGACACGGCTTTGCTGCTTGAGAGAGCTAAACAGGGCTCAGGACTTATCTCGGAGGCTACCAAAAAGTCTGGGAACTTCAAAGGCACTTCTGCCCGAGACCTAAATTTGGGTTTGAAAATTATGTGGGATGCTGTAGAGGGTCTGGTGGCTCGCACCGGGGAGGAAGAAACAAAGCGCGTAACTGCAACGAAATTAAATCAGCAGCTCCGCGATCATGTGGCGACTTTGGACGCAGAGCTGAAGGCGACTAGGAGGCAAGTCAACGAGCTCCACGAACTGCTGAAAGATCCTGAGAGGAGGGTTATGCAGCCCATAGCAGTTGCTGGAGAACCCAGATCCCCTGATGAGGAGGTCAGGGCTGCATCAAAGAGTGAAGCCCTTACCAAGAAGGAATTTTTCGAGGCGATGAGGGAAATGGCGCGCAACCTCAGACAAGACCTCAGCCAAGACCTCCGAAAAGACCTTGGAGGTTTTATCAATGCCCGTTTTGAGGGTCTAGAGATTGATGGACGACTCCTGCCGACTCAAATCTGTCGCCCTCCATTGGCAGCAGATCGCGAGAAGAAGCTCTCCGCTCCTAACCCCGTGTATCTTGAATCGAGAACACAGAAGGCAGTAACCACACTGACTGCACCGGCAAATATGCCTAAAAAGGCGAGGGAAGTGCGGGGCACAGTAGCCCGTGCGCCTCAGGCTCTAACCAGAGCTGACGAGCAAATTGCGGGGCCGTCAAGTGTCGAGCAACCGGTCGTACAGGAAAAAGAGGGCGAGTGGGTGACCGTTGCTAAAAAAACCCGTAAGGTGCCGACAAAAATAGGGCCGACGGTGTCCAAGACGGCAACGGTACCAGCTAAGGTGCCTTAACTGCCTAAGCCACCGAAAACACTGGCAGTGGTGGTTTCAATGAAGCCTGAGGCAGTGGCAGAGGGGGCCACACTTAAGGCCGCTCTCGAAAAGGCCCGAGCTTCAGTAAACTGGGGGGCTTTAGGACTAGGGCCGGCGCGGTATAAGACGGCGATAACTGGAGCTCGGATAATCGAGCTTCCCAAAGAAACCACCGCCACACAGGCGGATATGCTCGCGGCAAAACTGGGGGAGGCAATTGGGGAGGTAGCCAAGGTCACTCGTCCCACAAAAATGGTGGAGGTACACATTTCTGGCATTGACGACGTCGCTTCGGTGGAGGAGATCAGGACCGCTCTAGCGGAGAAGGCGGAATGCCCACCTGGGGCAATCAAAGTGGGCAATATCTCCACGGGTTTCAGGGGTGTCGGATCCGTGATGGCCTCCTGTCCAGTAGAGTCGGTAGCTAAACTCGCAGATGTAGGCAAAATAACTATAGGGTGGAGCCTAGCCACGCTAAAGGTAATGGAGATGCGGCCCATGCGTTGCTATAGGTGCTATGCCGTAGGGCACCCGGCACAGACGTGCCCCTCTAAAAAAGATCGTAGCGCCTTATGCTATCGCTGCGGTACAGAGGGGCATAAAGCTAAAAACTGCCAGGCCCCATTGAAGTGCGCTGTCTGTGCCGACCGGGGCTTACCTCATGAGCATCGCATGGGGGGTGTCAATTGTAACCCCCCACCAGTAAAAGGCCGTCTCATTGCGGCCCCCCCGCACAGCCAGACCGCCGCGTCTGGAAATGGAGTAATACCTATGGATACTACCAATGCCCAGTAGGTCTACAGGTAATATTTTACAGGTCAACCTCAACCACTGCTATGGGGCGCAGGATTTGATGTGTCAGGCTATGGAGGAGTGGAAGGTTGATTTGGCGATGGTTTCGGAACCAATATTTGTTCCCTCATCCCCTAGGTGGGTTGGGTCCCTGGATGGCACCGCCGCGATCGTAGGAGCTGCATCCAGTTCTGCACCTCCTCTCATACTCAAGGAGAGGGGGGTGGGTTACGTGGCAGCACGCTGGGGGGGTATATTCGTGGTCTCGTGCTATTTCTCCCCTAACCGCAGCAGGTCGGATTTTGAGGCCTACCTTGCTGCATTGGAAGGCGTAGTTCGAAGGGCAGCTCCCATGCCGATACTCGTGGCTGGCGACCTCAATTCAAAATCGAGGGCTTGGGGATGTCTACGCACCGATGCCCGGGGTGGTGAACTGGAGTCTTGGGTTCTGTCCCTGGGGCTCCAGATCCTTAATCGAGGTACCACTCCGACTTGCGTCCGGTGGCAGGGCACGTCAAGGGTGGACGTGTCTTTTGCCACCTCATCGATCGCGTCCCGTGTCAGAGATTGGCACGTGGTGGAAGATGTGGAGAACCTATCGGACCACAGATATATCCGGTATGAGATTTCCACTGCATCCCCCGGGGCCCCCTTACATCTGGGCCCTCGAGTGGGCGCCTCCAACTTTCCCAGGTGGGCGCTCGCCAAACTCAACCGGGATGTGGCTGAGGAGGCAGCGATAGTAAGAAAATATTACTCGCCACCCGACACTATCGCTGGGGATGCCGACAGCATGGCGTCTCTGTTCACAGAAGACCTAAATGTGGTCTGTGACGCTGCCATGCCAAGGACGCGACCATGTCTTCCAAGGGGACAGGTATACTGGTGGACGCAGGAGATTGCAGATCTGCGTACCACTAGTATGGGAGCCAGGCGTGCCTACTTGAGGTGTCGTAGGCGCGCTGGAAGTACGTCCAGCGAAGAAGCCACCTTCCGCCAGACGTACAAAGAGACTCAGAAGGCCCTGCGGACAGCTATCTGCAGGGCCAAGGTAACAGCCCAGGAAAGATTTCTGGAAATCTTGGACAGCGATCCTTGGGGGAGGCCATATAGGGTAGTGCGAGGGAAGGCCTTACAGGCGGCCCCCCGCACCTCCAGTATGGAACCTGATCTGTTGCGGGAGGTTTTGGATACGTTGTTCCCGAACCCAGGACCTTTCACGCCGCCCACTATGGCAGCCCCCGTCGGACCCGAGGAGCGGGTGGGGGGTCCCCCAGTGTCGGACACTGAGTTCGACATGGGGAGGGACCGGATCTGTCGGAAAAATAAGGCGCCGGGGCCGGACGGAGTTCACGCCAAGGTCTTGGCATTGGCCCTGGGACCTCTGGAGGAGCGGTTCCGTGCGGTGCTAAACGTCTGTATCGCGCGGGGCCGTTTCCCAGGACGATGGAAGGTGGGTCGACTTTGCCTTCTGCGAAAGGCATCTCGACCTGCCGACCACCCCTCGGGCTACAGACCGGTGGTATTGCTCGATGAGGCAGGAAAATTTTTTGAGAGGGTAATCGCTTCCCGCATCATCGAGCATTTGGAGGGTAGCGGGCCGGACTTGGCGAATTGCCAGTACGGTTTCCGCACGGGTCGGTCCACTGTGGACGCAGTGGCTCGCCTCAAGAGGTGGACTGAGGCGGCTACAGCACAGGGGGAGGTTGCAATCGCGGTGTCTCTGGATATCGCGAACGCGTTCAACAGCCTCCCCCACGAGTGCATAGAGGAGGCACTGAAGTATCACAAGGTGCCACTCTATCTCCGCGTCCTCGTCTCGGATTACCTTCGCGAGAGGGCGGTCCTCTACGAGGACGCGGAAGAACACATCCAGCGATGGACCATGGCGGCAGGTGTACCTCAGGGTTCCGTACTTGGCCCTCTCCTATGGAACCTGGGGTACAATTGGGTTCTGCGCGGCTCACTCTTGCCCCGTATGGAGGTCGTTTGTTTTGCGGACGACACCCTCGTCGCGGCAAGAGCAAAGGAATGGGAGGAAGCGGAATATTTTGCGTCGGTTGGTGCCACCATGATAGTCCGACGCATCCGCCTCCTGGGATTGGACGTGGCCCTCGACAAAACGAAGGCCATGATATTCCATGCCCCACGGCGCAGAATTCCACCGGGGCTTCGAGTGCGAGTGGATGGGGTCCGGATTCCCGTCGAGGTTCACATTAAGTACCTCGGCTTGACTCTGGACCCCCGATGGAATTTTGAGGAGCATTTTAAGCTCCTCGTTCCTCGACTGTGTGCCACGGCAGCCGCGCTTGGACGGGTCCTCCCCAACCTCGGGGGACCCAGCTCTGTGTGTCGCAGACTATACCATGGCGTGGTGCGGTCTATGGCGCTCTACGGTGCCCCGGTGTGGGCGGAGTGCCTCTCCCTCCGTACGGTGGCCCTCTTGCGGAGGCCGCAGAGGGTTATTGCGACTCGGGCCGTGCGGGCGTACCGCACTGTCAGTCATGGGGCGGCCTGCGTGCTGGCAGGAACGACCCCGTGGGATGTTGATGCCCGCGTGCTGGCACGGGTACATCAACACCGAGTCGCTGCAAGGGAACGGGGGGAACGGCCCATGCTCGAGGAGGTGAGGATGGTCCGTACCCTAGCTCAGAGGGAGGCTCTAAGCCAATGGGCTGAGGCACTCGTCTTCCCAGCAGCTGGCCACTGGACGATCGACGCGGTTCGTCCAGTGTTGGAGGAGTGGGTTGGGCGCCGGCACGGCAACCTCACCTATCGCCTGGTGCAGATTTTGACCGGACATGGGTGTTTCGGTCACTATCTGCACCGCGTTGCCAGGAGGGAGGAGTCACCGCGGTGTCATCACTGCAACTCTCTCGATGACACAGCCGAGCACACCCTAGTGGAGTGCCCGGCCTGGCGACGGGAGCGCCGCGAACTTCGCGCGGTACTCGGCGGAGGTTAACTCTCGCAGCCAACTATGATAAGGGCAATGGTTGGCAAGAGAGTGTGGGAGGCTGCCGCCTCCTTCTGTGAAAACGTACTCTTGCAGAAGGAGGCTGCGGAGAGGGAGCGGGAAGAGGATCCTTTAGCGCCTCCTCTCCGGCGTAGACGGGTGGGCAGGAGAAGGCGGGCGCCATAAGCCCGTCCCTCTACTTGCCCCGGGAGCAGCTGCGTGCGTTGGATGGCTTCCACGCACGCGTATCACCGGCTGCCACGTCTGGAGATTTTTCGAATATGCCCGGAAAATCTCCCACTGGCGCAAACCCCGACCTAGTGTCCGTCTAGGTCGGGAAGCCCTGGGAACGGCTCGGAGAGTTGCTCCGGCAGACCCCGGGTCGCTCCCACAGAAGGGCAGGAACGGGTATATCGGGGAGTTTTAGTGGGTAGTGCCAACATGGCAGGTGAGTCCCACACACGCCTACCGGCTAGCCACCGGTAGGTACGGTCCGTAAATGGATTTCTCCTCGTAAAAAAAAAAAAAAAAAAAGGCTGATACAATTCTTAATACTTACATGCATCATCAGGCCTCTATTCCCGAAGGGGTGGGCCAGTTAACACCCATACATCGCCTAATTTGTTGTCTCCATGTAACTGGTGGCGAGCCTGATGCCATGCACTTGGCACTGCGTAACACAGGCGATATTCACAACAAACAATACCCCTAGTTTTTTTTTACATTAGGAAAGCTCTTGGCCTTCATCGAAAACGCGACTTCCGCTTCTTTCCGCTAGGGGCGCTTTTCACGTCTTCTATAGAAATTTACATCCTTTTCGCAACTAAAAAGATTTTTTTTTACAATGATAACTTACACTAGTACAGGGACCTCTCGGATAGGCCATCTGTCCCAGCTCGGCTATATTATGATGATGATAATAATGAAGTAATAGTAGATTAGTAGCCAAGGGCTGTAAGGCATCAATTGCAGCCCGAGATATTTAGGCGCACGAGCGCAGCGAGGGCGCTTATAGTTCGAGGGTGCAATTGATGCTTACACCCGAGCTAACTACTCTGCTTTACATCTCGATTGTGAGGTAAGTGGAAAAAAAGGCATTACACGAATAAATAAATTTATTTTCAAGAACTAAATTAGCTTCGCCGTTCGATATTCAAAATTGATGAAAATAGCGAAGCGACCTCTTTTGTCACAAGAATAAATAAATTTATTTTCAAGAACTAAATTTAGCTTCACCGTTCGATATTCAAAATTGATGAAAATAGCGAAGCGACCTCTTTTGTCATTGGGCTGAATGCATGATGTCTAGTGCCAGTAAGATGGTTAGATGTACGCGAACTTTTTGAAAGAGTTTTTTTTAAATTACTTACCGCCCTAGGGCGTTTCTAGCTACATTATTAACCTAGGGCGGTAATTGATCACTTACAAACCGCATCTGGGGGTATTAAGGACCTACTTACCGAACATGAGAGATGTAAAATTCAATTACTTATATTTTATACTCAGGATAAAATCTACAAGTGATAAAATAAATAATAAATTACATAAGAATGGCAATGACAAATCAATGAATACAGCAAAACGAACCATCGTTTTAAATCTCACAATTTTAATAGTAATTAACAATAACAACCAAATATACTTACATCGGACAACGCCTGCAAAAAACATAAAATTGCACAAAAAAAATCCAATAAATTCGTAAAACTTCACTTCACACTTTATTTGATCAAAATACTCTGGTTCAGGCGTACAAAAATGTGCTACACGGTGTAGTAATAAGGGGTATATTGGTTTAGGCAGCCATTTGCAGAGGTCGCAGGTTACGGTGGTTTTGGAGGCACTTGACAGCACAGAACTTGTAGCTATTGTACTCGAATGGGCGCTTGGGCAGCGCTGAGCCACACAGGAAACAACGGCTTTCATCTGATTTTACCTGTATGAAAATATTTTTATTTAAAACCAGTACCGCCGATACAAAAGTCACAATTAAGTATTTTATGAATTGATTTGTTTCCTTTTTTTATGCCACTCTTATCAGAGGAGAATTTTTTTATTATTTTAACATGCCAATACGCGGCGTATTGGCATGTTAAATAATAAAAAAAATCTCCTCTGATTCCATTTACATTAGGCACACTCAAAAATAAAATCCACCAATAGAATTGTTTTGCTTGATTTACTAGGAAAAATTACGTCATTCTTTTAGTCTAGCGGTAGCCGAGTTGGGACGGACGGGGCACTGTTCGATCGAGGGACCTCAGGGAACCGCGGGTTCGATCCCACCGCCTGCACCGCTGAATTTTGAATAAAAACATAATATACAGTCACGAGCTTTGATTCGAGACCCATTTCCATGAAATGTTGTTTGACATTCAGAAGGCAATAAGATCAAAAACTTAAATTCGATAATGGTAGAAATTTCAAGTTATGGCATTTAATTGTCTTACTACGCTTACTACCAAGAATTTTGTACTCTATATGGATGCCAAACTCCCATACAATAGCATGAATGAGGCAATGTTCTGTCTCGATCAGTAGGTGTTCCCTCTCATTCAATCACTATTTATGAATGAAGGCTATCCCTGGGATATCCTCTTCCTCTCTTTCTATCCATAGTTCCTGTCTCACCTGTCATATTTACGCCATTTTGACACCTAGACTGAAAATTGTTACAAATTATTGGAAATCAATATTTTAAAAAAAATATAAAACTGGTGATGACGTGCGTTGTTTTATGTTTTGTAAGTGAGTAATATCCTGGATGTACCTAATCATTTCACAGGTGAGTCAAAAATCACATATAAAATGAGAGTATTTGTTTGAAAAATTTTGTGTATTTTTGGTGTGACGTTATTAGTAGCAATAGAAAGCTTTACTACGAAATGACAAACTCATTCATTAAAGTGATAGAATAAGAGGGAACACCTACTGATCGAGACAGAACATTGCCTCATGCTATTGTATGGGAGTTTGGCATCCATCATACAGTACAAAATTCTCGCATACTACCAACCTACCGATTCTTTGCAAGAAGTTGTCACCTGTGTCAGTGTCAATCAAAAAGTGATAACTTCAGAAAATATAAAATTGTGTTTCTACCAATCAAGAGGATCAGTCAGATTGTGTGAAGATTGAGTTAAGATTTAATTTGATTTTATGTTTTTATATAAATATTGTGCCTGAAATCTCTTTAATTGGTCTAGTTTTTATTTTATTTATTTTGTTCATGCTACATTGCTACTAGTCGGCGGGGTTAAAAAACATGATAAAAACCTCAGATAAACACCCAATAAGTGACAGTTAGTCGAAAAAAATCTAAAATAATCGTTTCCTATGGCGGTTACCCCTAGAAACATAAACAAAGGTAATTGTCGATGGTAAATACATCACATGTGACATTACGTGAAATTAATTATCAGTTCTAAGTAGTGTCAGATTGCTATACAATAGTACAGCTGTACAGCTTAGGTGGGTCCCAAATTAAAACTCGTGACTGTACAATTGTGAATATCGCTTGCCTCACATTGTGCCCAGTGCTCGGCAACGGGCTCGCCACCTGTTACATGGGGACCTAACATATCTGCCTCAATGTAGGTGTTTAACACCTCTGCCTACCCCTTCGGGGAAAGAGGCGTGATGATATGATAATATGTTGTGTTTCAGTCCATGCTGTCTTACGTTTAGCTAGCACACAGTTTGTGCGCGTGGCGATCTTCAGTACACAAATAATTCATCATCATCATGCATCATTTTTTTTATGAAATTTGGCAAAGGGAACTGAGTCCATAACAGCCAGCTATGAAATGAAATGCTAGTGTAATGCATTTAAATGCATCTTGGGAATTTCTTTTTATTTTCACAGCATTTTATGTGTGTAATAAAAAAAACAAATGCAAAATTATATTAGGTTACCGAGATAGATTAAATTATAGATGCTTGGACTCTAAGAGCATTACAATAAGGGTTTAAATACATTATTTTTAAAAGCCTTCAATTCTAACTCATGTCTAACCTCACCTTCTGAGCGTCTGTCATCTCCAAGAACTTGTTGGTTTTCAATTTCTCCGCCTGTTTCTCCTTCTCCCGCTGTCTTTTGGCTTTTTTCTGCTGAGCTTTCCTCTCTTTCTCTTGTTCTAGAAGCTCCGGTGTTATCGGACCAGGAATTTGGGACTGTTCACAAAAGAGTAAATTGAGTGACTGACAAGTGTTTCAATATGTTGTTTTCGTTCGTATTTATAGTCTTAGCAGAATTACACGATAAGAGAAACCATATAACCACTGATCCAACCCGTCTCATAGAAATTGCTGTAAGCTTTAGTTCTTTTAAGATCGAATTAAATTTTATGGATTAATTTCAATCTTAAGTTATGTCATATTAAGAAATGAAAATCAGTAACGGCTATTAGCAAGGACTATTTCGTCCTCAGCCTATATGGTTGCAATAGCGACAGGGACCAACAGCTTAACGTGCCTTCTTGCACTAAGGAGTTCGAGATTACAAAGTTTTGATCACCCATCCAAGGCCTGACCATGGCAAAGGTAGCTTTGTTTTCGATATAGAAAGCCAAAGAGTACTAGCCACTACGCCACTGAGCTCTTCCTCCTTAACAAGGTCTTTCTGTTCATACAAATTCGCTTAAGGTTATTTTTTATGACCTTTAAAAACAATATTTGTGTCATCAAAACATATATTTCACAATATGGCAGCACAGAAAACATTTAAGTTGCTGCACAGTAAGTTATATTGCTGACAAATTTAGAAATATTTGCTGCCCATAAGTTGGTGACTAATGGCCAATTGTATGTTTTGCTGACCTAAGTTCGAATATTTTGCTGATTAAATAACACCCAAATTTAATTTATAAAGGATTATAAAAATTACTTTATGCGCTTTGTATTCAACGCGGAATAAAAAATATATTCTTGAACCGTTTAATCTAAATTGATTAAACTGTAGTATAACCTTGGCATAGTTGTATCTATCAGGATGCTGTCCCTGGAACAGCCTGAACGCCACCCTGGTCTCCGCGTGAGGAGTGGAGGCGTACGGCGTCTGCAGCTGATGGTTCTTGATGCAGGGGTCACCGCCGGCTGTCAGGATTTGACTGGAAAAACAATGATGCCGTTAATACAATCAAGTGCAATTACAGACTGCAAAAATTACTTATATTTTGTGGTATTTTACATTTCTGTCCTGGCTGTTAAACTTTTGGTTGGAATAGGCTAGTTGACTCATATCAGAAATAATGAAAATAATGTGTCAGTCACATAGTATTTAGTACAAGGATCAGAAATATACCATGCTCGATAAATATAAATAAGGGATTGTTGTAGAAATTCAATTTAAATATGTTTTATTTTTACATTTTTTTCATCTGCCAAAAACGCTATCCACCATGTTCGTGAAATTAGTTGATGTTGATAGTTAAATGTTTCATGTAAACAATTACTACGCATGGGCAAAATCCGTAAATACGCCAGTCGCAACCAATCAAGTCTAACTGTCGGCTATGTCACGCATGCGTATTGAATTGTCTACAATATTCGTGACGCTACGGCACAGATAATTCATGTCCAAAGGCGTTTTTGACATTTAAACAAAATCGTAATTTATAATTTAAAATTTATTGTGTTATAGGCTTCAGAATTGTTTTCATTACTTTTTATGGTGATAGCTATCAGTATTTAGGGTCCCAATAAGAAAAGGTCAACTAGCCTATTACCGAGTGGTTATAAATTTCTTATAGTGCACGGTAACGGCAATAGGGCCCTATATAGGCCCTATAACGTAGGACCAGATTTTTTTCTTACCATATTGCTATTATTCAAAGAACAAAGCTATGCTTGTAACTTGTATTCGTTTTGTTTACGTTATTTAATGCCGTTCAACAATAATCAATAATTAGCCGTTCATTTATACTAATGCATTGTAACCCGAACCGGCGCGCCCCCATTACATAACAGAAGACCATAGGCGAGAATTTGTTTGACAAGATTGTCGAATGATGTCTTTATTTTGATCCTTGTTTAACCTATATTGATATAACTCAATCTCATTAGATGCTAATATGAAAACAGTGTGTGGTGCGTTTCTGAAAAATGATAATAAGCGAGGATACAAGATGCTGACGCAGCATCGGAGAGGCGGGAAAGTGGAATCTACAAAGATTGTATCTACAATTTGATCATCATTTGCCCACATTAGTCCAGTACTAGAAAATGTTTAACAGGTATTACAACTGTCTTCGGCTTGAAGCATTCGCCACTTGCCAGCACCGTTTCGTTTTTCGTTAATCATCTTTACTTTCCTTATTATTAGAAAAATAAACTTACGTCACCATATCCGGTTTTTCAGCGATAGCTGCTTTGTGGAGAGCAGTGTTGCCATCGTTGGGGTCTTGAGTGTTGCAAGCTGCCTCTAAGTCTGTGGACTCCCAGCCCTCGAAGATTGTTTCCAAGGACGAAGGTTCTTTATCTGATATTGCTTTCCACATCTACAAATAGTAAAAGTAGTAATCTGCATAGTGCTTGCCTATTCAGAAGATGTTGTATTATTATGATCCATTAAAAATCACTACCAACCTTTTTCACATTAGCCGAAATCTTCTGCCGCACTTTCTTCGGCTTCTCTTTACTCTCTTCTTTGGTTTCTTCTCTTTTCTTCTTTTTCTTACTCTGTTCCTTCTTCGGCTGCGCTTCGCTCTCGCTGTTACTACAGCTGCCTGATGAGATGTCGTTTAGGAGGTCTTTCCTTGAGTTGCTGATGATCTTGTTAGAGCTTTGCTCTGAGAGTATTTTGATCCAGCCCGCTGGTGTCTCGGAGTCTATGTAGCATGGGCCTTCGTCTTCGCTTGAAAGCATTTGGGTGGGAAGCTCGCGAGGAGCTCTTTCTCTGTAAAGTAGAAATAATAAATAAAATAAATAAATATCTTCAGACATTCACACCTGTCAATTGGCCCATACTAGACAACTAATGCCTGTGTTTATGGATACCAGATGACGGACAAATATATTTAATAGATAAATACATATAAATATTCAGAATATATTATACATATATAAACATCCAAGACTGGAGAACAAATGCCTGTTCACACATACATTTGCCTCCACCGGGGATCGAACCTAGAACCTCTCGAGATGGCGACGCCTTGAGACTGAGGAACAGACCACTCGACCACGGAGGTTGTCAATAAAAATGATCATAAACAGCGTGCAGTGCCCGATGTATAACTACAGGATCGCCTCCCGATGATGGGAAACCTTTCTGTTCAATTTACATACATACAATCACGCCTGCAATCCCCGTAGGGGTAGGCAGAGTCCAAGCAACACTGTGTTCCTCAAGACCACAATTAGCCATACAAAAATTGGGTTTGGTCAGATGAAAGTTCGTGAAAGAGTAGTTACAAGTGGCTAGCTTATCGCCTACACAATCATAGACGCAGTACCCAATCTGCCCTTAGTCGCCTTTTACGACATGCTAGGCAAGAAAGGCAGTTGGTACATTATTTTTGTGTGCCGGACCAACACGGGACAAATTGCTGCTCAATTGCTGTTCAATTTGCTGAATGAAATGTTGATTTATCACCTTTATTTATCCCTTGGGTTTAGGTAGGCGTGATGGTGAGAAGCTCTGTGTGTGTATCAAAGCTCTCGATATTGAAAATTAATTTCTCCATGTTCTGTGTTTGGATGAGTGAGCAAAACGATGTGATCTCGAGGTTGGTTCCTGTTGGTTCCGATCGCTATTGCAATCGTTTCTATCCAACAATCCGCACTGCCCCGCACGACGCAGCGTTGCGCGTGAATGCGCCATACAAAGCAAGTTTTTTATACAAGGGGAATATTCACGCGCGACTTGTGTGGCCCCATCGCCTTTCTCGTGGGTTTATCAATGTAAGGAAGTCCTGTGCCAGACTATAGACTGATGATGAGGGCAGACAGCGGTAGCCGAGTTGGACGGACGGAGCACTACTCTTTCGAGAGGCCGCGGGAAACGCGGATTCGATCCCACCGCCTGTACCACTGAGTTTGAATAAAACTTATGTCAGTTCATTGTGAATATCGATTGCCTCACATTGTACCCGGTGCATGGCACTGGCTCGGCACATGGGGACATAACATATCTGGCGAAATGTGGGTGTTTAACACCTTTGTCTACCCCTTCGGGGGAAGAGGCGTGATATGTTATGTTACGTTATAAGGGTACCTACGTATTGTTTCTTTCCTTATATAGGGTCCTTACCTATGAAATTGGTGTTTTTTCTCTCTCTTAGTATTTTGTCTGTAACTATTACGATTCCACAGTATTCCTAAAAAATAATGACCTCGTCTTAAAATAGACTATATTTTTGAGCTCTTTTGTTTGGTTTGATAATTTGTTGTAAGTTTAATTGTGTTAAAATTGGACACGGAGACAACTCTTTTTAAGTGCCTCCCGAATACATCATTTTATTTGCATTCACTTAAAAACGATAAATAATTTTTATGAAGTGTAATATTACACATATTACTAAAGCTTATTTAATGATAGATGCCAAATATTTATCTTTGGATTTGTCGTTGTGAAGAAAACTGAAAAAAATTTAGTATGGAAAATGCAGAATTCCCCAAAATCTCCATACAAAACACCAATTTCCTAGGTAAGGACCTAATATAACCTTACCTGGACTTGGCCCTGTCTAATTTGGAAGGGGTACTCTTCTGCGGCTTCTTGGCGCGGTCGGTCGCCGTGTCGGAGCCCGACTTAGACACTGGTTTACCACTCGACATAACCAACGCCTTCTGAAATAGCTCCATCGTATCTGTAAAAATATTACCTCATTTGAATCGTTATGTAAAATCCAGCAAGAACTATTGGGAATACGGTGCTAGAGGTTTGTCAGTTGAATCCGCGCCTGTACAGGCAACCCCAAAAATATGTAACCACTTTTGTGTTCGGTTAAACTAATGTCTCTAAGGCCCGATTATTCAATCCTCAGATAAAACTATCTGTCAGTCAAATGTTAGCTCTGTCCCTTTTCATTTTATGACTTTAGAAAGTGACAGTGATAGTTTTAAATGGCGGATAATTTTATCTGAGGATTGAAAAATCGGGCCTAAGTAGAAGGAAATAAAGAATGTTACCTCTAAAAAGTGTATATGCCGCAGTAAGAGAGGTATAACCGTAATATAGTTAAATAATTATATGCCAGAACATAGTTATAATTCATACTAATACTATATATATGAGAAAGTAACTCTATCTGTCGATTTCACGGGAAAACTACTGAACCAATTTAACCGAAATTTGGTACACAGATAGTCTTGAGTCTGAGAAAGGACATAGGCTACCTTTTATCCCGATATTTCAATGGGAACGGGTGCCATGCGGGTGAATGTCAAAAAATTAAATAACGCCGCCCAGAATAATTAAGGACAAAACGCCACTATGAACTTTGCTTCTAATAGGTAATAGAGTAGGACTGAATTTTCAATTCCACCAATTGAGGCTTCCGTTCCAATTTGAAAAAATCATTCAGTGTTGAATAGCCTATTAATTGAGGAAGGCTATAGGCTACATACCATCACAGTATCTCAAAGTAACTTTTCTACGCGGACGAAGTCACGGGCCAAAGCTAGTTTTAAATAAGTGTTATTCTGTGCCCACTACATGGTAATAATTTCAACCCCATCCCTGGAGTTGTTATTTAGGAACTTCGACAAATACAAATGTGGCATCACTGGCGACCGTGATAACGTTTCAGTAGATAACGTTATACATGCTGGTTTAATTTTTTTACTCAATAAAGAGCATACCCTAACCATTTTAGGACCATTGGACCTTTCTGTCCTGTACCTGTCTGCCTCAAGGCATCGCCATCTCGAGAGGTTCTGGGTTCGAACTCGGCGGGGGCAATGTTTTTGTGAAGAATACCTTTATTTGTTCTCCAGTTTTTAATGTATATATGTATTGATTATTCTGAATATTTACATGGTATTAATCCATTAAATAAATTTATCCGTCATCTAGTATCCGTAACACAAGTAGCATTAGTTGCTTAAAATGGGGCTTGTTGATAGGTGTGAATGTCAGAAGATATTTATTTATTCATATTCACTTGAAAAAACTATTCCGTGGTAGCTTCTTAATAATGCCTGTGTTAGTTTTCTAAGTACCTATTCAGGAGTTTCCAAAAGCCGTACCGTAAACCTCAACACTGGCGACGGTCTCGTGCACCCTCTGCACCTCCTTGTAGGAGGGCTTCTTGGTGGGGAAGGGCAGTATCCTGAGGCGCGGGTCGTCCCTGCTGAGCGGCGAGCCCTTGCCGAACAACGCCGCCTGGTTGGTGGCGCCCACCGCGCGGCACAGGATGAACGTGCACCCAGCGAGGTCCTCCGCCCACGCTCTTACTATTTCTTGGACATGCTGGAATGAGAGCGGAATAGTTCATGAAAACAGTTCTTCCGCCCTCTTCCGCCTATAGAACGTCTCAATCCAAGTTGCCAAAAAGGTAACCAAAAAAGCCGACTTACCGAATTTGTTACTCAATAATCACAATTTTTACGTGGACATTGGCACGTAAATATAATTAACGGTAACAATTGTTGTCCGTTTCAATTGATTTCAATTATCTACAGTCATCACAAAACATTTTAGAGATGAAACATTACTTTTGTTTACCTTTTTGGCAACTTTGATTGAGACGGACTATACTTCCCACTGCTCAGCACAGGCCTCAAGAAACAAACATGAGGAGTATGGGTCGTAACCACCACGCTGGCCCAATGAGGGTTGGTGGGTAGAAACGGTTGAAATAGCGACCGGGACCAAAGGCTTAACGTGCCTTCCGAAGTCCTGAGGAGTTCGAGATTGCAAAGTTTTGTTCTCGCATCCAAGGCCTGACCATGGCGAAGGTTTTTTTCGTCATGGTCAGGCCATGGTCACCTGGTGGTTAGTGACGAACACGAACCGGAACACAACAATGCTTATAACATTGTTATTATGGCGACAAATTTAGGTAAGACGGTGGTAGCTAGCCAGGCGAGCAAACCGAGCAGAAAAACCCCTGCCCCCGTGGGGAATCGAACCCCGGACCTCCCGATCTACAACCGGTGGTGTCAACCAGTAGACCAGAGAGGTAGCTTGGTCTTCAGTATCGAAGGCCAGAGGGTACTAACGACACCATCGAGCTCCTCAAAATTGTTCAAGACAAAATTTTTTGGGATACTTTAATCGGGTTGGGGACAAACAAGCAGACGGATCACCTGATGACATGCAATTATACCAGCAACACCAAAGGAGTAAAGAGTGCGTTGTCGGCCTTTTAAGTGGAAATAGGCCCTTTAAAGGTTTGTGTATTGTACAAGTGTATGTTATGCATGTGTTATACATATACCTACTCGTATTTATTTGGAAATCCTTCTTGAAACTTACAAGAAGTCGAGTCCCAGGTTTCAATACGGAGGCGGCACATATTTGTCTGATAAACACAAACATAATTGTGAGCGCCTTTGGACATTTCTGAACTATAATGACCAATATTTTTATCCTTCATCTGAGATCACAGATAACACGAGCGAGTAAGCTGCTTCAAGATTTAGGGCTTTTTTACTATTATATACACTTATCATATTTGATTGGTGTGAATTGAAATAACTATTCATTTTATGTTACAATAAAATTGTATCTAATATTGGGTCCTTACCTATGAAATTGGTGTTTTTATTCTGTCTTAGTATTTTGTCTGTAACTATTAAGATTCAGAGTATTCCTAAAAAATAATTACCTCCTCTAAAAATAGACTATATTTTTGAGCTCTTTTGATTTGTTTTGATAATGTGTTGTAAGTTTAATTGTGTTAAAATTGGACACGGAGACAACTCTTTTTAAGTGCCTCCCGAATACATAATTTTATTTGCATTCACTTAAAAACGATAAATAATTTTTATGAAGTGTGATATTACACATATTACTAAAGCTTGTCTAATGATACATGCCAAATATTATTATCTCTAGATTTGTCATTGTGTAGAAAACTGATAAAATGTTAGTATGAAAAATCCCCAAAATCTCCATACAAAACACCAATTTCATAGGTAAGGATCTAATATGTAATAGAATATTTATGCGACACAATTTGATATAATAGGGGTACATAGAATCAATTATTTATTATCAACAAAATAAAAAATGTATGTCAAGTCAAATCACAAACCTCCAAAAACTTCGCCTGATTATATCTCCGAAGACTAGCTCCGGCGGAGCGAGGCGCGCTCCCGTGTTGATCCCGTGACACTTGCGCTTGCCCCTGCCCTCTCCTCGTCACATACGACTTGTGCGTCTTGTGCACTACTGATATACCCCCAGAGAAGATGGCCCCGGCGAAATTACCCCCGGACACCATAAGAACTGCCCAGCGCTGGAAACCAGGGATGGAGAGCCGTTTACACCGCTCTACCCAAGCTTGGCCATCGCCATCTGTTGATAATTCTTCCTGGAAATTAATAATAAATAAAAAAATAATAATTAATTAAAATTATAAAACTGTGACAGTAGCAAAAAAAATTGTTTTTTAAATTGCATGCAACATATAGTATAAGAATTTAAAATATTAAATACATAAATAATTAAACAAAATACTGTAAATAAAATAGTGATTTGTGAATGTATATAAAAAACATCACTTGTATATACAATGAGACGTAACTCATCAATGGGCACAAAATGAGACATAATAGAAACACCCGCCAAAGAGCAATAGAAAACTGTTGTACCTATCAAAAAAAAAATTATTAACTTTGTATTTTAATAAATACAAAAAAGTTAAGGTTCATGTGCAAATTAAATTTCTTATTTATTCCAAATATTTATCAAATTACCTTTTTGTGATGTAGTATACATCTGTAGACACAGAACACCTGCCCAGCTTGGTTGGTAAAGAATGCCTTACAGTGCCTGGTGGCAGCAGCAAACAGATCGGAAGCCGGCTTTTCTGATGATACCTCACTCTCTGAGTCACTGCCAGAATCACTGAGGTCATCTTCTGCAATTTGAGTTTGTAGTATTCTATAATAGTTAGTATATAATTAAATTACAATTTCATAACTAACTTGCTATCAATTATGAACTACATGCTAGTTTAATTATAATATTTCAAAATATATAAGTAATTATTTAATTTTGCATATGATCAACCATATTATTATACAAACCTTGTATAAAAATTGTAAACAATAAATTATTAAACAATAAAGTTTTGATGAAACTAGATAAACTATACTAGCTAGAGCATCATAATCTAATAATCTCTGTAATTATTAAAATAAATTTCTCACATATTCTCTGACCTTCATCAACACTTTTAGCTAAAAGAGTAATAGTCAACATTATTATATTGTATTTCCTGATATTAAGGTTTATGTTATAATTAAAACTTCAAAGGGTGTAAGATGTAGAACATGCCATGAACAAAAAATAGTAAAAATATACATTTTTATATTATTTCTAGATTATATTTTTTTATTGTTGGTGCATAATTATGTAGACAGTTACATTATTAAGATATTCTCCAAGATTTTTCATTACTGTCTGAACAGGCATTGTCTCAAAGATTGTTCTGTTCAGCAGCATTTTAAGTTTATGCAAATTTACCTTGTCTAGAATTAAACTGTCCTATGGTAAGAGCTGTTTTCCCAAATAGTTTTCTCTTTAGATTATGTGTATGCCAGTGATTCTTGTAGTGTGCTGTTTGATGAGCCCGGGATTCGAAGGGGCCGACTCCACAGCAAGAACAGCAGTTGCCATCCGTCGCTCCATTTAGTGTCAGTGCACTTAATCGACGAATCACACTAGCTTCATCAACTAAAAAATATAGTATTAGAGTAATTTAATTTCTTTGTATAAACCTATTTAAATTATTGAGCAATAATTTTGAAAATTGGTGCACTTATACATAAGCAGACTTAATAATGCTACGATACTATAAAAATATTCATAATTATATCGAATACTTTCAAATTATTTATGAATGCATCAAACTCAACACACTTTTTGGTTAGATTCCAAGTGAACACTTATGAGCAATTTTCATCTTTATTGCTAAGTAACAAAGCATGTATTGCACCATCAAGAATTAACAAAAAAATTGAAATAGTTCCAAATTATACGCTCAAGCATTGTTTTAGTAATACCTTAATAAAACTAAGGTTATTGTGACGACATAAACATACCAACTTGATGTGACTCGGTGATCATACAAGCTGCAACTTTAATTCCTTTTAATAGTTTTTCGAAATTATCTAATTCATACACTTTGATATGTCTAGGTTTAACAACATCACTTTTCGAAGTCATTTTTATGTCCTTTCAATAATTTTATTATTTAAATGTCCATATTGCACAATTTGAATTTTCCCTATTTTTTCTGACACTGACTAATACAGATTTTTTTTTTATTTTTTTTTTTTTTTGTTGTAAAATTCTCCCATGTAGGGAAGGCAAAGGGAACGGAGCCCATACAGCCAAGTCTTCAGTGTATATTTCTTCAGTAGTTTGCATTGAAATGCTAGTGTAATGCATTTCAATGCATCTTGGGAGAGTTTGGCGTCAAACGATCGATGGCAGACACTGTGGTGCTACTTGGATGAGGTGGATTACCACGATAAAAAACTCATCACTTCACACCACTTGACGCTTATTTCGATAATCCTCCACATTGCACATCATCACAGACAGTTATTACACAAAACTACACTGATTTTACGTAACATTATCCACTCCGAAACAATATTACAATCATCGAAATAAAAATCACGTCCGCCATAGTTGAATGCCGCCAAAAACCCTTTTTTTTTTTTTTTTTGTAAAATTCTCCCGTAGGGAAGGCAAAGGGAACGAAGCCCATACAGCCATGTCTGCAATATATATATCTTCAATAGTTTGCATTGAAATGCTAGTGTAATGCATTTCAATGCATCTTGGGAGAGTTTGGCGTCAAACGATCGATGGCAGACACTGTGGTGCTACTTGGATGAGGTGGATTACCACGATAAAAAACTCATCGCTTTTCACACCACTTGACGTTTATTTCGATAATCCTCCATATTGCACATCATCACAGACACTTATTACACAAAACTACACTGATTGTACGTAACAATATCCACTCCGTACAATATTACAATCATCGAAATAAAAATCACGTCCGCCATAGTTGAATGCCGCCAAAAACCCTTTTTTTTTTTTTTTTTATGTTGTTGTAATATTCTCCCATGTAGGGAAGGCAAAGGGAACGGAGCCCATACAGCCAAGTCTTCAGTATATATATCTTCAGTAGTTTGCATTGAAATGCTAGTGTAATGCATTTCAATGCATCTTGGGCGAGTTTGGCGTCAAACGATCGATGGCAGACACTGTGGTGCTACTTGGATGAGGTGGATTACCACGATAAAAAACTCATCACTTTTCACACCACTTGACGTTTATTTCGATAATCCTCCATATTGCACATCATCACAGACACTTATTACACAAAACTACACTGATTTTACGTAACAATATCCACTCCGAAACAATATTACAATCATCGAAATAAAAATCACGTCCGCCATTAGTCAAATGCCGCCAAAACTCCTTTTTTTTTTATTTTTGGGATTAGGGATACCGCAAAAACATTCAATTTATCAAATTGAATGTTTCTTTAAATTGAATGTTTCTAATATAAATTCTTATTGAACGAAAGTGAAGTTTCAGTTCATCACTTATCACAGCTGTTTTTAAGAAAGAAAGAAATAAAGAACTTTTATTAAGTCCCATTGGTACTGTTAACATAAAGACTATAGATTAGTAAGTTCTTACTAAAATGGCCTCTACCGACCTTCTAACTGTTATACCTTCTAAAATATAAAATTAAGCTACAACATAATACAATTACCTACTAGTTAATAACACTATCAACTTTTGATAATAACATCTGTGCCAGTTGTTGTTGAAAATAAGTCATAACTACGAAACCGAATGAAACGATTCTCAATGGGTTAAGTTAACGCAATACAACAACGGATACCAACCAGTAGGTAAAAAAAATGCATAGTAAAATGTAAAGAAATCTTCGTTCCTATAGTAATAAAAAGTGTTTTGATTAGACAGTCTTAATAATATTAATGTTTGTCTATTTATTTCTCAATCTTATTATAAGTGGTAGTTTCTTATTCCCGCGTTGGTCCAGGGCACAAAAAGAATGTACCAACTGTTTTTCTTGCCTAGCATGAATTCGTTTTCGGTGTTAATGTGAGCAACTTATCATGAGGAGTACGGCAGGGAGGTGCTACCTTTTCTTCTTTTCGTTTTAATGATGTTAAGATTCATTGGAATTATACTAGTATCTGTTGCTATGTACAAATCCGTAGGTAAGTATAACTCATTAATTTGAAATAGTAATTTGAACCAGATATTCGAATACTATTCGAATTACAATATTACGGCATATCTTCCCGACATGCTATTTATATTGAGTCATTATTTTTACTCTTACTTGATAGTTAAATATTTTTTTCATTTTATTAACTGATGAGTCCGTTAATTGAAACATTTCACAAATTATATTTAAACCAAAGAAAAATTTACTCTCTGTGTACTAGTAGTCTCATCTACTAATAACATAATTTTATAGAGATTTACAATACTAATACAAAATTAAATACTCATAATCAATTCACTGCATTGATTTAAAATGTATATACATCACTAGAGTCCAACCATTTGACATTTCATTTATACGTTGAATAAAGCCAAGGGAATAAATCCATGCAACCCCAGGTTTTGGAAAAAATCAGGTTCTAAGGCAGCTAGAGGGCGCTAGGTGGCGTTGCTTTTTCGTTCTTTCTAGCTTGCGAAGCTCAGAGTTGCGAAGCGATGTGCCTTGGACATAATATTTACAGCTTCTTGTTATTTGAATAATATCGCTTGCTTCAGATGATACCCGGTGCATTACAGCAAGCTCGGGTGGGCACTTAATAGGCTAACTCATATCAAAAGTAATGAAAATAATGTTTAATTCACATACTATTTAGTACAAGGGTCCGAAATATGTAACAAGTTCAATAAATAAGTATAAATAAGGGATTGCTGTAGAAATTCAATTCATCATTGTTTTTTTTTTCATTTGTCGAAAACGCTACGATGAGCTAACAATAACTAATACATAAAACAGAAAATAATAACAATAGAAAAAATATACCTACTGGTTTATAAGGGTCCGAAAGTGTTTACATAAAAATCATCTTTAATAGAATATTAATCACACAAAAACAAGCACAAGCTAACAACAGGATATAACAGCAGGATTTTAACTTAGCAAATTCGTAGGGAACCCAAAATCGTGACCTTACGGCACAGATAATTCATATAAACTTTCATGGCCGAAGGCGTTTTAAGGCGAACAGGCAAAAACGTAATTTAAACTTTATGTGATAAAGGACTCAAAAAAATTCATATTATTTTTTATGGTGATGGCTAACTGGTAATTAATCATTTGGGGCCCAATAAAAAAAGGGTCAACTAGCCTACTATATTTAAAGAGATGCTAATACCCACAAACGCTACGTGCATTACGAAATACCTACGTAACGTAAGTACTTATGACATGATTCGTACGATTTAACAGTCAAACCGCTATCAAAGCATTAAAACTATTAATTGGTCAATTAAAACGACAGGGTTTAAGTACACCATTATGTGCAACTTGTACTTCGCGTTTCTTGTATATTTTCTTCCAGGCGTTGATCCAGAAGATGTCAGTAAAATAGATTTTTGCTCTGAGCTCCAATGCAAGGATAATCCGGACGTCAACGTCTGCGGTTTGAGGGAGGAGGGTATCGGGTACCGAATCAGGATGTTTGAGAATGAATGCGAATTATTGAAATATGGTTGCGAGGTTGAAGACGACAAAGGTAACGATTATTATCTAGTTCTTTGATTTTTTTATTAATACCTAGAGCACAGCGAGCAAAAGCTTCATACAACCGCGCTAGCGTAGGTACATTTTGTTATGATTTCTACCTTTCCTATCTTGTATCTAGTTTTTGATATATTAAAAAACTCACTAAGCTTTTGGTTAAACCATCTATGTGTGCATAATAATCTTTGGAGTACCAATAACTTAGTTTGTGTATTTCGAGTAACCTACATATGACCTTAAAAATGTTACATGTCAGGAGTTTTAATCTTCTAATGGGTTTCAGCTTACGGAATAGTGAACCTAAAGTACTGCACACGAACCTTCTCTAATGGTGAACTCAAAGCCGGGACTAAAATAGACACAATCGATGAGAGCGAACCTTGCATTGAATACGACTGTCCATACCCCAGTAACGCGAAGCCGGTATGCGGCGTTTCACAACTTGGGAACGGGTTTAAAGTAAGGATGTTCTTAGACGAATGCCAACTGTTAAAGTTTAACTGTCTATACATCACCAATTTTACTGTCACCGACTACCACATTTGTAATGGCGTTGAAATAACTAATGACGTGCAAACTCGTTCAATCAAAGCTAGAAGGAAACCCAATATTATAATTGTAGATGGCAACATGTTAAATATGGAGAATAACATAAATGAAACTATAGACAACTTTTTTGCTGCCACGCATATTTCTGATTTGCCATTGGTTGAGATGAACAGGCATGTGAATGAGTCCGCTAGAAGGATGTTAATCAATATTTTTGGGCCGCAAGTCATATTCAGGCCATCGGTTATTATACCGAAGAACATAAGCGAAGATTATTACCACTTGCCAACGTTAGAGTCTTGCTTCCACAGATGTCCCTCGGTATGTTTGTCCTATGATAACTTATGAAATAACAAGAACATAAATTATGCCTGCCCATTTCCCAGTTTCTCTCTGTCACACGCCATATCAACATTCACTCCCATATCCATCTTTGTTCCTCTGCCTGCATTTTCATCCACTCTCATTAGTGTAGGTAAGCATTAGTTCAGTGATGGGCAACGAAAGCGATGGATGAAAGAAAGCTTCACTCAGCAGAGATGCGAATGTTGCGATGGATGTGTGGAGTCACAAGAATGGACAAGATCAGGAATGAATATATTTGAGGAAGTTTGAAAGTAGCGCCAGTGACAGAAAAGATATGGAGCAATAGGTTAGCGTGGTATGGACATGTGATGAGGAGGGATGAATGTCACATTACAAGAAGGATGCTGAGCATGAATGTGGACGGACCTAGAGTGAGAGGAAGACCAAAGAAGCGATGGATTGAATGCGTGAAGAATGATATGAGAATAAAAGAAGTGGATGCTGAGCTGACGAGTGACAGAGGAGAATGGAAGAAGAAGACATGTTGTGCCGACCACACCTAGAGTGGAAAAAGGGCAAGAAGAAGAAGAATTAGTTCAGTGATGTAAACTCTTAAACCTTTATAATATAAAGAAACTCAAAAACTTAAAATGTTCGTGACTTCCATGGTCGAGTTGTCTGTACGCCGCCGGTCCGGCGTCGCGATCTCGAGAGGTTCTGTGTTCGATCCCCGCTGGGGGCAAATGTTTGTGTGATGAATTAAGATATTTGTTCTCCAGACGTGGATGTTTATATAAGTATTATATATATTCTGAATCTTGTTGATAGGTGTGTGAATGTCTGAAGATATATATTGATTTATTTGTTTGTTTGTTTATTTATTTATTTTTATTTTATGAACTGGAGCACAATTAATCATAAACAATGGTACCTACCTAAACATTAAGAGCTCACACAATTCCCCAGAATTTGCTTGTGCAGCATATAAGTTGAATGTACTTATCACCAAAATGTTTTCTCTATAATTGTATTCCTCTTACTTACATCTGCCCTCACCCGTACTCAAACGTCTCTTTGATGACACCTTGAACATGGCGTTCAAATATTAGGTCCTTACCTATGAAATTGGTGTTTAGTATGGAAATTTTGGGGATGTCTGCATTTTACATACTAACATTTTATCAGTTTTCTTCACAACGACAAATCCAGGGATAATAATATTTGGCATGTATCATTAGACAAGCTTTAGCAATATGTGTGTGAACACGCTTGATAAAAATTATTCATCGTTTTGATGTTCATGCAAATCAAATGATGTATTCGGGAGGCAGATAAAAATAATTGTTTTTGTGTCTAATTTTAACACAATTAAACTTACAAAAAATTATCAAATTAAATAATACGAGCTCAAATATATGGTCTATTTTTAGAAGAGGCAATTATTTCATAAGAATGTTCTGAAACTTAATAGTTACGGACAAATTGCTAAGACAGAATAAAAACACCAATTTCATAGGTAAGGACCCAATAAAAACCAAGACTAGTCTTTAATAAATGATTATTGTTCTTTTTAAACCTTGATTTGTTCAGGAATGCCCCGACACTTACGCGCCGGTGTGTGGTCAGCCCGGCATAGTTGCGCGCGAGCCGACCCTCATGTTCCAAAACCATTGCTACATGGACGCTGCGCAGTGCAAGATGAGATGGGAAGACAAGAGTCCTACCGCTATAAGTTCAGGTAATTATTTTGAGGAGACGTTGGCGTGGTGATTCGTAAGTCCTTTCCTTTTTTTTGTATCTGACCTAGGGTCTTCTAGGAAATGTAAAATGTTGACGATTTTAAGTGCCAAGCTTGGCCTATGAAAAAAAAAAAATACAGACTAGCTGTGTGTTGTACTTTATTAATTTTTTTTTAATTATGCTCATGTGAAGAGAAGGTAGAAAAGTTTCTAACCTCTCTTCACATGAGCATGAGCTTCTTGCCCGTTCTTTTTAGAACAAGGCCTCCTGGTAGTTTTTGTGAACGGACAGCGTTGTTTCTCTTTCATGAAATATTGTAAATGTTTATGACATTCATAAGCATGCGCTAAGACGCATTTAAACTGAATAAACGCTTTTCAATTTTGAATTCTTGAAATGAAATTTTATACTTACCTACCTATAATAAGGTATTATAATGATAATACTAACTGACAGAACCTATTTAACCACCCGTTATATTACACATAAAATGTAAGAGAAACTAAAAGCGGTGTACAGTTCCGTTCAACACGGGGTTAGCAGCGCCATTGAATTAATAAATCAATAAAGGACTCCTAATTGGAACTCCTGGCACCGACACCTTCAAATACAAATTGATTCTTGACTAATTATCGTTCACACGAATAACATTTTTAACTTCATGGCTTTATCCCCGAAGGAGTAGGCAGAGGTGTCAGTTTAACGGGGGGCAAGCCTGTTGCCATGCATCAGGCATATATACCAATAAGACTAGCATGACCACAGAACATCTTATCGAAAATATACATACAGACATACATACAATCACGTCTGTAATCCCCGAAGGAGTAGGCAGAGTCCAAGGAGCACTGTGTTCCTTAAGACCACTTTTAGCCATACAAAAATTGGGTTTGGTCAGATAAAAATCGTGAAAGAGTAGTAATAAAGTGGCTAGCTCATGGCCAACACAATCACAGAACCAGTACCCAATACGTCCTTAGTCGCCTTTTACGACATGCTAGGCAAGAAAAGCAGTTGTGGAACATTCGCGTCAAAATATGTAAAAAAAATTCAAGATATGAAATGAAAAAAATTAATATTTTATTTAACATATCGTATTTAGTTGGTCGTGGCAGGCGGGACTGAAGTGATTGGAAAAAAAAGAAATATTTTTATATATTTCTCAATGTATCGAATCACTTGTTCACTGTCTACCTATCTGTGTTCTGTAGTTAATTAGTATTATGCGCTTAGATTTATTTTGGCTTTATGTCTCAGGTGTATTGATTTGAGTGGGGTGGCGTGAGGGGGGCTGCATTGGACTGTATCGTATGTTTGCAGTTATCACCCACTCTGTGGTGTGGTGTAATGAATATTTTGTTAGACGAGTAACAAGGTCCTTTCTAGTAACCCAAATCTCGAATTCCTTCTTGGTTCAGAGAGTAAGTCAGTCACCGTTATAATTACATAGGTACTACACGTTTTCAACCATATTATTTATGGTTAGCTGCCAAAAAGGCAGCTGTAGACGGGGCACTATTCGTTTGAGAGGATGCGGGAATCGCAGATTCGATCCCACCGCCTGTACCACAAAGATTGAATAAAAACTTTTGTACAGTTAGTTCATTGTGAATATCGCTTGCCTCACATTGTGCCCGGTGCATGGCAATGGGCTCGCCACCCGTTACATGGGGACCTAACATAACTGGCGAAATGTGGGTGTTTAACACCTCTGCCACGCCTTCGGGGAAAGAGGCGTGATGATATGTAGGTGTATGTATTTATGGTTATGGTTGTTCAGGGCTATTTCGCGTCACTGCGACCCATCAAGGTCAAATGTGACCAGCCTTCAATGTTAGGAAGAATATTAAGGCTCCATTAAGTAGCTCGATCGACTGGGCTCTGTCTAAGAAAAAAAGATGTTCCCAGTTTGGATTATTTTTATATCACCTAGGTCGTGTCTTCCCAGGTGTTTTCTTCTGTTGTGAATCAGTGGTTCACAAGAGCACAAGAGGTGCATTGGTGTTCCACGCTCTTATTTGCAGAATCTACAAGCATTAGTGTCCTTTAGCCTCGTGTTGTTAAGGTGTCTGTTCAGCTTGCAGCCACCGGTCAAAGTCCTAATCATCACGCTCAGGTTTTAACAGCTCATCAGTGCATTCGCGAGAGTATGGTTCAATTAGTTTTTTTAGTGTGTTTAAGACCCGACTCTCCTTTTCTTCTTTTTTACCCAACAGTGGGCCGTTAATGATTATTATGTGACGTCATGAATATTAAAATGTTCTTCTTTGAATCGATTATGATTTATATGAAAAACATGCAATACTATTCAAATTTCAACATCATCTTTTGTGGTATTATTACAGACAAAAGCTTGCGTCGATGGAATACATGTTTATGAAATACGCCACTCCAAGCGAAAATCCGATTCCAGAATTTCCAAATTCATTTATTAGTGCCCGCGCTTTGTTAGACTTTGAATAAACTCGGAATCCGTAATTATTATACGCTTCCGAATATCATATTCCGGAGACCAGCAAATACAATTTGTGGTGTAGTTGCGTATTGAATGCAACTGGTGTGTGCGAGGTCAGACGAAGGGGGCCACCCACGGCTCCCTCTCCCGCTCTCTGTGAATTACGTTTGATACTAGCCGACATTGACAGGACTTTCATTTAGTTTCCATCAATCATCGAATATTCCGAGAATGCAAACCTGAAGCACAATGGAGGAGAATCTGGAGCTCAGTGGCGTAGTGGTTAGTGGGCATTCGATATCGACAACAAAGCTACCTTCACCATGGTCAGGCCTTGGATGGGTGACCAAATTTTTTTGATCTCGATCTCCGCTGTATTTTAGAAGGTACGTTAAGCCGTTGGTCCCGGTCGCTATTGCAACCGTTTCTACTCACCAAACCACATTGGTCCAGCGTGGTGGTGATATGCCATGCTCTTCATGCGTTCCTCCATGAGGAAGGAAGGCTGAGGATTGACGGACGGCAAACCGGTCTAATTTTAAGCTATTAAGTTATTACTAGGTACTAGTTCTGAGTACTCTCGTAGCTATGACCCCATGAACCGACTTAAATTTAATGTAATAGCATATTTGCGTAATATTACTGGCACCGTATTTTGCCGTCGGAAGACCTACACAATTTAATTTGATCCACGTCGCAGGTCTCTAATATTGCGAGGTAGGGCTTAGAATCACGCGTACAATATAACTACTTCAGATATCTGATTTTAATTAGAAATTTCAAAAGCAACGCTGGATATTATTGAAAAATCTTGCAAAGTACCTAAGATACATTTTGCTTATGCTATATTTCTATTACCTCCGTGTTAGAGTGGTCTGTATGCCGATCTCAAGGCGTCGCCATCTCGAGAGGTTTTGGGTTCGATCCCTGGTGGGAGCAAATGCTTGGGTGATGAATTCAGGCATTTGTTCTCCAGTCTTGGATATTTATATATATTCAGGATATTTATATTATTTATCTATTAAATTTATCCGTCATTTAGTGGTCGTACGTAACAAGCAGTATTAGTTGCTTAAAATGAGGCTAGTTGATATTTGTGAATGTTTGAAGATATTTATTTATTTTTTATTTTATTTATATGTATCCAGTAAAGCTTTATTAAGTACAGGGAGTGTGATTAAATGTTGGTGGAACCAGAAAGTATTTTTAAGAATAACGTATTTCCAATTTGCATGGTTCTCCTGCCCATGTCCAATGCAGTCCGAAACTTGTCCCTCTTGGATTGAGGACTTATTCAATTAATTAATGGATTCAGAAATCTAGTTGCATTGAGAAATCTCATTAGTCCATTTAGGCCGTCAGTTATAATTATAAAATGAGATGAACAGTTTCCCCTTCGTGCTTTGAGCACACTATACGATTTGCAACTTTGTCGACATTCATTTATTGAAATTACAGCGTGCCCTAGACTAGCGAATGCTTGGAAAGCTAGTGTTCACGAAATTCAAAGTGGTAGTTGGCGCATTGCTTTTCAAATAAAATAGAATTTTCCATGCTCATGGATTTTCGACCTTGTTCATTAAAATCCAACAATGAAAATTCGTCGAATTTAAACGTACTATTTCGATTTCCAGGAATGCTAATAAGCAGCATGTATTTTATTTTATACTGGCATTGCATTCAGCGCCAAGCTTCAATATTCACAAAGAGAAACTCAGAGGGAGTGTATTCTGATTTTCACGGCATTTCCTAGAACATATTGTAAATTTTAATCCTATCGAACCCCCTGTATCTCCCCCTGGGGTGGGCAAATTGAAGCGCAGTTATTAATATTTTTAGTACCGCTTGTATATACATATACAGCTTGATAAAATTAAAAGCTTTCAATGGCCAAAATATATTGTAGTCCATGTTGTTTTAAAATCGGTAGTTTCTCAAAAAAACATTGTAATGATTTGCTTTGCATCTTGTTTGCTCTTGTATAGTATTGCTCCGCGATATTTACATAAACATAGCAATCAATTATCGTATGAATAATAATCAAAACGAACATAAGGCGCACATGTCAAGAATTTGAAGCAACAAGATTCGAAAGCTTGCTTTACAAGTGTATCTCTGAAAAGGAAGGGACTGCATAAACTGAATTTAGCTCTATCTCTCATTCGTTAACGTAGGAAAATTCTTCAATGTAAAGAATAGGATATACTTCCACATGTGTGTGTTTTGAAGGTTCCTTGCATTTCGTTTACACAAATTTTTATGTCGCATTTATTTAACTTCACGGTTCAATCACTCCGGGAGAAGTCATTTTTTATTTTCATCGGTTGAATTTTTTAGTTCAGTTAATAGTTGTTTCAGTTTCAGCTTCACTCTTATTGCCTTAAAATAAAGTCGCGTTTAGCAATATCTGTATTAATTTTGTGTTTAATACCTTGCCTTATCTTATTATATATCTATGTATATCTTATGTATGTATGTATTAATTGTGAGCACTGAGCTCACGAAGTATAGAGCAGAAATGTAGAAGTTGGAAAAGAAATGGAGGTGAAGGGACAACCTCTTCTAAAAATATTTAGGTATTACCATCTCGGATTCGATTCTCAGTGGAGGCAGTTGTGTGCACGATAGCTGGGTACGAACAATATCAATTGCTTTTCTAGTTACGAACACATTCAGTGTTCAGTATCTTTGGTAGTTATTTTTAATATACATCACTTTATGGTATAAGCATTGATGAGTTCCGGCAATCAGATGTAGGATAGCCAGTTCCTCAGTTGTTGAAGATTACAGGTGAAGCCCGCTTCCACCTTCGGCCGTATCGTCACTTACCATCAGTTGAGATGAAGGCCAAGAGCTTATCTGTCATATAGGTATATAAAAAAGATCGTAAGTAACGTCTAAGCAACTCCTCCGGTAACTCCTCCGGTGTTGTAGATGTCTATGGGCGGCGGTAATCACTTACCATCAGTAGGCCAATTCACGTAAATACGATCGTTTTAAAACTCGCCGTAGTTTAGAAGTCGTCCTATTGTCGCCCTATTCAATTTAGGTATTCACGTATCTTTCAACCAAACTTCGATAGGGCGATATCTCAATAGGATCGGAACTAAACTATATTTGAACGACTTGTCACTTATTAGCCGAAAAGGATGCAAGTTAAAAACTAGTGTTTTCTACCAAACGCTATTAATATGTTTTTGACTCTAAATATAATGTTTTACGATTTTTTTTGAAATTCAATAAAACAAACTTGGTTTTAATCAACAGTTACTAGAAAGGAAATTAATAAAATAGAAAGGAAACAAATAGGTTTCCGTTAAAATTTAGTCTATGACAAAAAATGCTATTATCTATGGATATTAAAAAACTGTTTTGTCATGTTTGAAAGTTTTCAACGTTGATGTTTAGTTTTCAAGGTTAACAAAAGATTTGATTTTGCTCAAAATTATTAAAAAATCTGTCTGTAGAGCAAATTACTACAATACTAGAATTCATGGAGCGCCACAGGGACCTTGCTTTAGGTCGCGTACGCTCTAAAGAGGAGCGAGTGCTAGCTCAAATATTGTGGTTGGACCTCGCTCAACTTTTAAATGCCCAAACAATGGGGATTGTCTAATATTTTCGACATGCTGTTTTTATAGTTGAAATGTATAAAATAGATCAATTTGAGAAACTAATTTCAATATTTTCGTTATTTTTAAAGTAATAAATTTTATACGGAATTTTGAAAAAACTATCGTTTTATTACGAGGACGTCACTGTTGGCGTTTATTTTTTGAATTACTTGGTTGTGTTAAAAAATAAACATCTTTTAAAATATTTTCTATCTAGAAAGAGAAAAAAGAAAGTGTGTTAATAAAAACATTTTTACTCAATAACTTTTTATTATTTCTCCTAGTACATTGATTAATCCACTTACTATCATGACTATTTCGTCCAAATATGGTACAAACTGATAGTTCACTACAGAGCGAGGTTTAAATAAAGCATACTCTCTTACATGTCTAATAACTCTCTACATGAACATCCTAAATACATTTTTGGTTTCTTAAATACTGTGTCTAACATAATTTTTCTAAACGGGAAGATACTCTTATTTGATTCATGCACTGTAGATAGATTCCTCAGTCTCTGTTGTACATCCAAACAGAGGAGTGGTCACAGATGATGTGTCTTGTGAAGATATCACTTCCTCTGTAGCAATATTAGTTAGCGGTTTTCTACTTATATAGTTAGTGCTCTTATGCACCATTTCTATTTCATACTGTGTTGCAACATTCATCTGTAAAACAAACGTTAATGTTATTTATCAATAATATAGAGATATAAAAATATCTTCGCGACTATTAATTATACTGTTTCTTTAGCATTGTTTTTCTCAGTAAAATATACTTTACCTTTGTGGGCATGGTAGGACACGTAGAAGTACTGGGCTTTACTATTTCCTCACGTTTTCTTTTCAATGGTCTGCTACTGCTTGTAGGTTGTTCAAGTAACTTGTTCAATTCTGAACAGTCTTCGCTTGCATCTTGAGCAATTTTACGAAGTGAAGCCGACGCTATGAGTTTGAGTTCTTGGTTCATTAACTTACATTGGTAATAATTACCTTACTGGTAGGAACAAAGCACTTTCTATAGTCCATAATTATTAAACGTTTGTTCATTAAAACAATGAGAACAAATCGTATTTACCTTACTATGTAAGGTTATAATTTGTTGTTTGTGACTTATGACACTTATGTTTGTAAATGTCATTTCTGTCATTTCATTCAATAAATTATTTTCTTTCTTTCTTTTTAGTATACATTATTTCATTTTCTGCTTCATCTAGCATTATATATGCTAAGCCAAGGCTCATATTAATTAATATCTTAAAATTTTCTATTTTTTAAACACTAACAAACACTACTCACGCACCATAAAATGAACTTATCTTCAACGACATATAAATCGCAACATTTGACGTTTAATCGTTGGCATCCGATTGAAATAAATGTCATTTATTTAGCAGAATACCTTTATGTAAACGTTTTAGATGTAGTTTTACAACGATTGTTTAGCTGAATACGGTTCGACGACATTGCGATAGAGCGACTTCTAAATCGGTTTGGTTACGTACGTGAATACGAAAAAGGCTTCAATGACTAAGTCGCTGCGATATCGCTACGGTTTTCATTACGTGAATTGGCCTACAGGTGAGCAGTCTGCCCGTTTGCCCCCTCTTTACATAAAAAAATCAAGTTCAGTTATAGTTGATATGTGTGAATTATAATTCTTTTTAAAGTTTATTTTGTGGACGAGAAAAACGTCATATTTTTAAAGTATATTTTATTTTATTTTAAATACTTATACGATTTAAACGTATCAGGCGAAATGTAGGTGTGAACTCCTTTTCCTTCTCCTTCGGGCAATAGAGACGTGACGATAATATGTGTTTTTTCATTTATTCGTTCATCTTAACTAAGAGACGTCCACTTCTATAGGCCTCCCTCAAAGATCTCCACAGTGTCCTGTCTGCGCCGCCTACATCGAACGTCCAGCCTACGTCCTTTCTACGGCCAGCTTTTTTAAATAAAGTTGTACTCATAAAAGTTGAAAAAACCAAAACTAGAGAAAAAGTAGTAGTGCCCCCGGGAGTGGGTTCTGTCTGACTGCGCCCAATGCGACGCAGTTTGCCGAGCTCGCGTCTGCAAAACGTGTAAACTTTACAATAATGTGTAATGCGAAACTAACGACGTCAACTTGGCCCGTGATCGTCGCGCAATGCTCGAGCCTTTGATAGGGATTTTCAAGTTCTTATAAGAGACTCAAACTGCTCCCGTGGCGTGTTGCTTGTTGTGAGTTGTTACGTCAATTGTTAAGTTGGTTCTCATTGAATACGAGGGAATCAAATAGCGAATAGCTTTGCGAGTTCCGTTATGAAATTCAAACACTACGCTACCAAGGTTCGCGAGGTACGGAATCTATCTTAAACTTTTTAATTAATAATTTACTTGTCTGCTTAATCTTTATTATTAACTAGCTGTTGCCCGCGACTTCGTCCGCGGTTACTATGGTTTTTTTTACTATCCCACGGGAATCCTTTAATTTTCCGGAATAAAAAGTATCTAAGATGTTGGCTTATATCCAGCACATTGGTATAACGTTAAAAATAATAATTTTATTATTTCCTTTTTACAGCTTATGTAGAGACCCAGTTCGTGTTCTGTGTGGGCGAAGGATTGAACGCGCTGTATCGATTTCTGCCATTGATTCGCACCTTGCAGCACATGGGGAGAATTAAGAAGAAAGGCTACTTCAGATACCGCTTCACAAACTTTAAATTCCTCAACAACAGGCTTCTGAGGCAGCCAAATCTGATGGGCAAATAAGAGACATGTAAATAAATATAATAACAAACAACAATATTGAAAATATTAGGTCCTTATCTATGAAATTGGTGTTTTGTATGGAGATTTTGGAAAATTCTGCATTTTCCATACTAACATTTTATCAGTTTTCTTCACAACGACAAATCCAAAGATAATAATATTTGGCATCTCTCATTAGACAAGCTTTAGTAATATATGTAATATCACACTTCATAAAAATTATTTATCGTTTTTAAGTGAATGCAAATAAAATGATGTATTCGGGAGGCACTTAAAAAGAGTTGTCTCCGTGTCCAATTTTAACACAATTAAACCTACAACAAATTATCAAGACAAATCAAAAGAGCTCAAAAATATAGTCTATTTTTAGACGCGGTAATTATTTTTTAGGAATATTCTGAATCTTAATAGTTACAGACGAAATACTAAGAGAGAAAAAAAACACCAATTTCATAGGTAAGGACCCAATATTTGACTTAAGATTTATTTTGATTACCATTTATTTATCATCAACCATCTCAATTAGGTACATCAGATGTAAAAAAATGTCTATTTGTAAAGTGAGTCAAACCTATGATGCCGCAGATATTTCAAAGTAACACACCTTTTTGCACATTGAGTAAAAAGAGAACCGGACAAATGTTCAAATACTAGAAAATGTATCTAATGCTTGAAAATCCAGCGGCTCATATCCAGCACATTGTGTTTTGATTGGTAAAACGTTAAAAATAATTTTATTATTTCCTTTTGACAGCTTATGTAGAGACCCAGTTCGTGTTCAGTGGTCTATCTGTTCAACACCACCATGCTGGCTATGTAGTGGAAACGGTCACAAGAGCGACCGGGACCAACGGCTTAATATGCTTTTCGTACAGTTGCAACCTTCGCCATGGTCAGGCCGTGGGTAACCAAGACTTTGTGATCTCGAGCTCGGGCCAGCGTGGCGGTGTTACGACCCATACTCCTCATGTGTTTCTCCATGAGGAAGGCCTGTCCCAGCAGTGGGACGTATATAGGCTGATGACGACAGTTGCAACGCCCATCCAAGAAACCAGCTATATTTTCAGTATCGAAAGCCAAAACGTACGAACCACCACGCCAACGAGCTTCTGTTAACCAATCATTTTAAATACATATATAATATTTGAACACACACATTTTTTGGTTTATGCCAATATTGAAACCACAGATCACTGAGAGCCGCTTCGCTTCTTAAATTTATTCTATGATTGAAACAGACGTATGACATAGAAACGTAGCGGCAAATTTGAAAATGAATTAAACTTTCAACCGGCAATGTGTACGTACATTTTTTCGTTTTACTTTTGTTCCCGTTGTAATAAACTTTCCGATTTATAGACAACATGCATTTAAAATTCTAAGGATGCCCCTTTTACGCATGGAGGGCGATGGTGCACTGGCAGAGTGTTTAACTGCTTTGTCGTTTCGTTGGTATTTACATCCGAATTTTCGTTTTTTTTAATTTCTGAATGCGCTTTCCCTTTGAGTACTCGTAGAGTCCCTGTCTGCAAAGTTACGAGTTACGGATGTATTTTAGCTAGCTTTTACCTGCGACTTCGTCCGCTTAGAATAACTTTGAGATAGTGTGATGGTATGAAATTATAGCCTTTCTCAATAAATAAGCTATTCAACGCTGCATTTTTTTTTCAAATTGGAACATACACATACATACATACAATCACCTGCAATCCCCGAAGGGGCAGGCAGAGTCCAAGGAGCACTGTGTTCCTTAAGACCACATTTAGCCATACAAAAATTGGGTTTGGTCAGATGAAAAATCGTGAAAGAGTAGTAACTAGTGGCTAGCTCATGGCCTACACAATCACAGACCCAGAACCCAATACGCCCTTAGTCGCCTTTTACGACATGCTAGGCAAGAAAAGCAGTTGGTACATTCTTTTTGGAACAGTAGCCTCAATTTGTGGAATTGAAAATTTACTCCTACGCTAATATTAGAAGCAAAGTTCCTAGTGGCCTTTTTTCCTTAATTTTTATGGGAGGCGTTATTTAAAATTTTCAACATTCATCCGCATGGCACCCGTGCCCATGGGAATATCGGGATAAAATGTGGCCTATGTACTCTCTCAGACTCTAGTCTATCTATGTACTTTTAAACTTAGGTTAAATTGTTTCAGTAGTTTTGACGTGAAAAAAACAGACAGACAGAGTTACCTTCGCAATTTATTATATTAGTATGGATCTTACCAAAAAGTTTGACCTCTGATAACGGTGAATGTTAAAAATAAATAATAAATTATGAAGTCGGAAAATTCTGGTAATTATCTACTACCATGATTCAACGGATCAATAATTCTAGTAAGATTACAATTTAAATAAACATTCGAAATGTATATTTCTTTGCAGTGGAAATTGTAGGTCAATATAAAATATTATTTTCATTGATTTATCAAAATGTTTTTAAGGCTTAAATTTTTTTTTTATTTACACCCATTGCAAATTAAGTATCATGAAATGCACCTAAAATACCTATGTATTCGGTAAAAAAAAACTTTTTTTAGTTCTACTCATTCTATTACTGCGACACTGCAGAAATTATAACAATCTAATTTAATAGAATTGAACTAGTCAACGGGCATAAAAATACACACAATAGAAAAATCTATTGTTTGCAAACACCGGTGTTCGCAATGCCCGCCAAGAGCTTGAATGAAAATGTTGTTAATGGTTTTGGTATTGATTCATACATACAATAACGTCTGTAATCCCCGAAGGGGTAGGCAGAGTCCAAGGAGCACTGTGTTCCTTAAGACCACATTTAGCCATACAAACATTGGGTTTGGTTAGATGAAAAATTGTGAAAGAGTAGTAACAAGTGGCTAGCTCATCGACTACACAATCACAGACGCAGTACCCAATACGCCCTTAGTCGCCTTTTACGACACGCTAGGCAAGAAAAGTAGTTGGTACATTCCTTTTGGTATTGATATCAACGTAAATTTTATTCTTAATCCCCTAAAAATTTTGGAGTATAAAAATATTGAATTTGATGTATATGACCATACTAATGAATATGGGAATTTTACTATTTACTCTCTGATGTACTAAACTTCATATAAAACGCATAAAACAAAATGAGCAACTCAATTAATGCTTGCAATGTTAAAGTCAATCCAGCATACACAAGCACTGTTCACAAACACTCGCCGACCCCTGCGTATTGACGCGTAAGGAACCATTCACACAGACCAACAAGGAGAGCGTATTTTCATCACGTTTAAAACAGTGTTTTCAATCATTGCAATAAGGTTTATTACTACGTTTTACTTCCTTTGTTATTGGAAATGCTCCGAAGGACATCCGAACGCTCTTAGGGTCAGCTCACACCGAGACGCGACGCGGCGGCGGTGCGACGATGCTTGTATCGAGACGCATCGCACCGTCGTAAAATCGTTGCAGCACGACGCCTCGCTCCACAGCGAAATGCCGCGGCGCGCAGCGGGATGTGGCTACTCGCCGCGGGCGATATTTTTGTAATCATCTTCCTCTTCTGCAAGAAGTCCGATTATAACAAGATCCCAGGCTATCATTATATTTTCACTCGAGCACTCGACCAACTCGACCACTGAACCAATTCTAAACGAAGTCTGGCAAACTCAGGCAAACACAGCGGCCTCGGCCATATAATATATTTTTAGTTAGTTGTTTTATGAAAATGTTGGAACACCGCGTTTCCGTGTCGGCTGACCCTTAGTGTGAAATAATTGGAGTAGACGATCGGCTGCTCCTGTGACGTACTCTTACAGCCGCGAGCGTATTATCCGCGCCGCGCCGGTCTGCGTGAATAGACGTGCTCAAAAAATTTCACATTTGCCAGCAATAAGCATGCTTATTTTAAGCATAGCCAATAATAAACATACTCAAAGCAACCTTAAAACTTTTCTAGACGCGAACGGAGCACACCCCCTCTTACCGCCTCAGGTAGCATGCTTACACCAATGATGTGACACACGTGCTACAAATGAGCACTTGCTCAATAAATGCATGGTTTCGTGTTAGTCATGAGCACGTCTGACCGTACCTAAACACTCCAATTACACATGCTAGTAATAGCGTGCTCTCTCTCAGTTCAAACAACCATGGACAATCAAACAGCCATCCGTATGGAGCTGAACAGAATTATTCTTTTGGTGGGGTTGCAATGCATCCAAAAATTTCTCACAGCTAAAAAGAGAAAAAAAGGAATAGGAAGATTTGGGTCCGTGATTGGCTAAGTAGACGAGAAAAACTTGGAGCAAGTACTCAATTGTTAGTCGAAATGCGAGAAGAAGACATTAATAGTTACAAACAGCGAAATTGTGCACGCGCACCTACTGCGAAAGACTGATCGATACTAGCATGCTCAATAAGCAAACCTGTTCACACGCGCTCAAAGCACGACCACTTCCACCCGCGCTGCAGGTAGCATGCTCAAAAATCGCACGACCGTCGATTTTTGAGCAAACTCGAAATAAGCATGCTTATTTTTAGCAACGTTTCGACACACGTGCTACTAATAGCAGCATGCTTTCGTGCTAGTAATGGGTATGTGTAACAGTACCTTTAGTTCCGATATTCAGGGCTGGTATGAAAATTCTAGTCTAGTACTTGTTGTTTGCCCCAGGCTGGATGGGATGAGCGGCGTTGTCGGATGCAATCATTTCTGGATACGTCACTTTTGACAGCACCAATTCCACGTGTTCATGTGCACCATAGAGCGAATTGAATTATTTACCATATAAATATAACTTCGTGCATTTATATAAGGTAGCATACCTAATGTTCTTTCTTTCCATGACAGTGTCCAGTTGATGGAGCTACAGTTAGGACTTTAATAGAACTAACATTATTTTGGAGCCTGGCCACAATAGATCACAATAGGTCGCAGTAACGCAAAACAGTTCCGAATAACCTCAAATAATAAAACCGAATGTTACTCGTTGACTGGTGTAAAGTTTGGCTCAGTAACTCATAACTGAAGACAAAAATAATGAATTGGGAAAATTATATTTCTTTGATAATAAAGTATTGGCTGAGTGATATTTATTCAAGAATATTCTAGACAACTTCTTAATTATCAAGATAATAGTTTCAAGTTTGATTAAGATAAAATTTGGCATTAAAATGCCATGTAAGTTTCTCCCCTTTTTTATTTCCCCATCCTATTGGTATCATAAAGTTTGCACGTGTGTGTGATAACTCCCTCTCATCCAAATCCTATGAATGTGCTACATACACAGTAAAAACACATTAGCCCATTAACAATCCATTTGATGCAAATTTTAAGCCTTGATGCTTCTGGGTGCCGATTTAATACTCAGTAATGAAATTGCACTGCCATTACTCAGTTTACTTTTACATAGTTTATAGCTTTGGTACTCGTATCTAATTTTACATTTTGTGTTTCTCTCTACATCAGTAGAGAATTTTTAATATTTAATAATCATAACCATCATAATCATTTTATTTTTTGTAAAGCACGTGTACACATTCATACATCCAATCATGCTTGTAATCCCCGAAGGGGTAGGCAGAGTCCAAGGAGCACTCTGTTCCTTAAGACCACATTTAGCCATACAAAAATTGGGTCAGATGAAAAATCGTGAAAGAGTAGTTCGTCAGGGTAGAATAGTTACTTTTAGATAGTGTGATAGCATGTTGCCTATAGCCTTACTCAATAAATTAATAGTAGCCTCAATTGGTGGAATTGAAAATTTATTCCAGCTCTATTATTAGAAGCAAAGTTCATAGTGGCATTTTGTCCTTCATTTTTCTGGGAGTTGTTTCAAAATATTTACATTTTTCAGACTTTAGGGAATTTGATAGTTTGATTGAGTTGTAGGGATTTATGTCCTATTAAAAACTACAGACTCAGATTTCTAGTATATTCATGAAATACCTTTAAAAATGCTTTCAATTATACGGATTTTGTGGTGTGTCAAAACAAGTACCTAATACCTCCTATTGAACACGTAATAAACCCGTGCGCGATTGGTGGATGAGTGCCTTGAATTTAGCACGATTTTAGAAAGAGAGTTGCAGTACAAATGCGCGTTTCGAGGTAGTACTTCCTTCTATTGAAAACGGAAATACGCGTCCTGACGACCTGGCTCGCGGCAAGAACACAGTACTATCAGGGTAGTGTTGCAACTCAAACATATCATCACTCCTCTATCCTCGAAGGGGTAAGCAGTGGGGAGCCGTCTATGTGTCTAAGTCTCCAAAAAGTAATGTAGGTAGTAGCATTTAGCTGCTATGAGTATCTTCTGTAAAGTGGAGGCGCTACCCCAGTCGGGTGCTCAAGCTCCGTCGTCGGTCGCCCCGTGACAACAAAGCAACAAAAAATGTAAGGCGTAATAAAATGTTCGTGGAAGATCAGCGTCTGGCCACCTATCATAAGTGGTCCGACATTATGCTGAGCGGATGACTTTTTGGTGTTACTCATCAATTTGTATTGTGCTTTAAAAATGTAGGTTGTGTATTTATTGTAACGCCAAATATACAATATTCTTTCTTTCTTTAATATGTTAATGCGCGCGTATTGCGTGTATTTTTCGTAACGTGTAATGTGTAAAGAAAACGCGTTTAACCCAGTAAAATCCTACAAAAGTAGTTTTATTTCTGTATGAGAAGAGCACGTGGAATTTAAAGAAGATTATATCCGACTATGTCCGTCGAAATCCACTAAGATTATTTACTTCACACGTCTCTTTGATGTTGCCGGATAAAGAGACGTAAAGTAAAAATGTGTATGAATTGCTTAAGAACATAAGAACCCAGTTCAAATAAAAACGAAGTTACGGCAAAAGGCTCGCCGTCTGTTACATGGGAACTTGCGAAATGCGGGTGCTTAACACATCTGACTACTCCTTAGGGGAAAGAGGCGTGATAATAATGCTATATGCTTACGAAGTTAAGATTTATTTGAATTTCGTTTACCATTTTGGTTGGGCGGCTAATACGAGTACTGCTCGGAGAATCAATCTAATGGTTGTAGGACGTTCTTAAAGGTCGTAGCACACATATCTAATAGCTATCGATTTTTATTTTTCAAACAAGCGACGTTGCTACTTTTGTAGTTAAAGGTGTATTGTGGGTAAATTATAAAATCAATCAATGTTATCTTCTATATCCCTTTGTACATCATTACCACTCAGAAAGTATGCAGAATTTGTTGACCAAAATACATCGTTTTTTTGCATTATTTTGTTATTATGAAAAATGTGTCGTGCACGGGTACTGGGATTTTTCTTTTTGAAATAGATTTTTCAAGATTTTACAGAATTTTTAACTTAATATGGGAGATGTTTCATCAGTGATATCTAATATAAAGTGACAAGCAAGCCAAATTTTTGACGGATGAATTTTGCTAACGGTGATTTCCGTGAATTTGTTAGTTATTAGCACTCCATACCTTCATGTTGCACGTTGCTACCTTCATGTTAGGGACGTATTCGACAGACGTAAACAAGAAGTTCCAGTTTCCTGGCGGCGTTTGTTGCCATGACACTTTTCACCAAACCAATTATGTTTAGTTTCGTTTTTGAAACGGGAAAGTTCATTAGCCCAGGTTACACCCGAGATCGGAAAAAGTGAAATATGCGGGCGACAGTTAAACGAGTTAAAACCAAACCTAATTTTGTGCGCAGACTTCCAACAAAATACTGTTTCTATATCTAGCTTTCGACAACACTGTTTCGATATAAAACAATTACTCAGTTTTATGTTAAATCTCTGGAATGCAATATCCCTCGAGAGAGAATTATAGGTTTATTGCATTACTCATAAATTAGGCTTCTCGTCCCCTTTTCAATAACAAAAGGCCCAGTCTAATATCGCTCAATATCATTTTAAACAACTCACCGTAAATTTGAGGGATGTAGGGTGTCTATGTCGCTCGTTCTAGATTCGTTTTATTGGATTCTCAGCAGTTCGTCATTGACATAAAATTTGTTTTTCCTCATCGGATTCCCGTATTGTAATTACACACGCTGTAAAAGAGACCGTCTGAACTTTGGAACCACATATGCAACTAGAATCAATAGCTTCTGACTTATGTTTTATAGAGATATCGTGTGTGTGGCCTTCATAGAACATTGATTATGCTTTTTTGAATTACTTTCCTGAGGAGCTTGCTGGCGTAGTGGTCAGTACGCTTTGGTATTCGATAGCGAAAACAAAGCTACCTTCACCATGGTCAGGCCTTGGATGGGTGACCGAAACTTTGTAATCTCGAACTGCTCCATGCTTCGGAAGGCACGTTAAACCGTTGGTCTCAGTCGCTATTGCAACCGTTTCTACCCCCCAGGATGGTGGTGTTACCCATGCCCCTCATGTGTTTCTCCATGAGAAAGGCCTGTGCCGAGTGGGACGTATACAGGCTGAGGACGACGGAGGACGAATTATTTTCCTGAGAAACTTACCTTACGGCTCGGCCACGAGCACAAGCGGCGGGCGAATTCACATATCATTGCTCGCTCGAAAGACATTTGTCACCAATATCTGTCCATAGCGAGCGAGCAATCAAATACCTAGATATTCCCGCCTGACGCTCCCGCCGCCGCCGTTCCAACTCGTGGCAGAGCCGTTAAAAGTGCCTTAGGAGCTTACGCTTAGGCTGTGGAATGAACTCCCTGGTGAGGCTTTCCCAAGAGACTACAGCATGGAATCCTTCAAAAAGGGCGTGAAAAGGTTCTTTAAGGGTCGGCAACGCGCTGGTGATGCCCTCGGTGTTGCAGGCGTCCATAGGCTGTAACGAGGCGCCATAGCTTTATTAGCGCCTCTTTGCTGTCATTGCGCTCTTCTCTGGCCATTTTTCTCTTGGTTTCCGATTTTAAATTTGCTGTCTGTCTCTTTTTATTTGTTTTGTTCTCGAAGCCCATTCTTACGAGAGTCAGTGCGTAGAGCGGTTGACTCCCTTCTAACAATAATTGTTTATATATATAAAGTGAATCAATTTTTATAAGCTGTAACAAAGCTACAACAAACCACATTATCAGTTCCTAATTTACAACAAAGCTATATGTTTCTCAAAGGCACTATTGTAAGTAGCCCTACCCTTTCTATAATATATTTAAGTGTTAAATGTGAAATTGTTTTGTGTTCAGTGTAATCTACCTTTTTTGTATAATTGTTTTAGTTGTGCCTTAAATCTTCATTATAAATATACGATACCTAAGTGACGACCCAACTGCATTTTAATTATCCCCGGCTTCACCCCGTCACATTTTTTTTTCGTCACTAAAACTACGGTGACCACTGCCCAATTCTAAACGAAGTCTGGCAAACTCAGGCAAACACAGCGGCCTCGGCCATATAATATATTTTTAGTTAGTTGTTTTATGAAAATGTTGGAACACCGCGTTTCCGTGTCGGCTGACCCTTAGTGTGAAATAATTGGAGTAGACGATCGGCTGCTCCTGTGACGTACTCTTACAGCCGCGAGCGTATTATCCGCGCCGCGCCGGTCTGCGTGAATAGACGTGCTCAAAAAATTTCACATTTGCCAGCAATAAGCATGCTTATTTTAAGCATAGCCAATAATAAACATACTCAAAGCAACCTTAAAACTTTTCTAGACGCGAACGGAGCACACCCCCTCTTACCGCCTCAGGTAGCATGCTTACACCAATGATGTGACACACGTGCTACAAATGAGCACTTGCTCAATAAATGCATGGTTTCGTGTTAGTCATGAGCACGTCTGACCGTACCTAAACACTCCAATTACACATGCTAGTAATAGCGTGCTCTCTCTCAGTTCAAACAACCATGGACAATCAAACAGCCATCCGTATGGAGCTGAACAGAATTATTCTTTTGGTGGGGTTGCAATGCATCCAAAAATTTCTCACAGCTAAAAAGAGAAAAAAAGGAATAGGAAGATTTGGGTCCGTGATTGGCTAAGTAGACGAGAAAAACTTGGAGCAAGTACTCAATTGTTAGTCGAAATGCGAGAAGAAGACATTAATAGTTACAAACAGCGAAATTGTGCACGCGCACCTACTGCGAAAGACTGATCGATACTAGCATGCTCAATAAGCAAACCTGTTCACACGCGCTCAAAGCACGACCACTTCCACCCGCGCTGCAGGTAGCATGCTCAAAAATCGCACGACCGTCGATTTTTGAGCAAACTCGAAATAAGCATGCTTATTTTTAGCAACGTTTCGACACACGTGCTACTAATAGCAGCATGCTTTCGTGCTAGTAATGGGTATGTGTAACAGTACCTTTAGTTCCGATATTCAGGGCTGGTATGAAAATTCTAGTCTAGTACTTGTTGTTTGCCCCAGGCTGGATGGGATGAGCGGCGTTGTCGGATGCAATCATTTCTGGATACGTCACTTTTGACAGCACCAATTCCACGTGTTCATGTGCACCATAGAGCGAATTGAATTATTTACCATATAAATATAACTTCGTGCATTTATATAAGGTAGCATACCTAATGTTCTTTCTTTCCATGACAGTGTCCAGTTGATGGAGCTACAGTTAGGACTTTAATAGAACTAACATTATTTTGGAGCCTGGCCACAATAGATCACAATAGGTCGCAGTAACGCAAAACAGTTCCGAATAACCTCAAATAATAAAACCGAATGTTACTCGTTGACTGGTGTAAAGTTTGGCTCAGTAACTCATAACTGAAGACAAAAATAATGAATTGGGAAAATTATATTTCTTTGATAATAAAGTATTGGCTGAGTGATATTTATTCAAGAATATTCTAGACAACTTCTTAATTATCAAGATAATAGTTTCAAGTTTGATTAAGATAAAATTTGGCATTAAAATGCCATGTAAGTTTCTCCCCTTTTTTATTTCCCCATCCTATTGGTATCATAAAGTTTGCACGTGTGTGTGATAACTCCCTCTCATCCAAATCCTATGAATGTGCTACATACACAGTAAAAACACATTAGCCCATTAACAATCCATTTGATGCAAATTTTAAGCCTTGATGCTTCTGGGTGCCGATTTAATACTCAGTAATGAAATTGCACTGCCATTACTCAGTTTACTTTTACATAGTTTATAGCTTTGGTACTCGTATCTAATTTTACATTTTGTGTTTCTCTCTACATCAGTAGAGAATTTTTAATATTTAATAATCATAACCATCATAATCATTTTATTTTTTGTAAAGCACGTGTACACATTCATACATCCAATCATGCTTGTAATCCCCGAAGGGGTAGGCAGAGTCCAAGGAGCACTCTGTTCCTTAAGACCACATTTAGCCATACAAAAATTGGGTCAGATGAAAAATCGTGAAAGAGTAGTTCGTCAGGGTAGAATAGTTACTTTTAGATAGTGTGATAGCATGTTGCCTATAGCCTTACTCAATAAATTAATAGTAGCCTCAATTGGTGGAATTGAAAATTTATTCCAGCTCTATTATTAGAAGCAAAGTTCATAGTGGCATTTTGTCCTTCATTTTTCTGGGAGTTGTTTCAAAATATTTACATTTTTCAGACTTTAGGGAATTTGATAGTTTGATTGAGTTGTAGGGATTTATGTCCTATTAAAAACTACAGACTCAGATTTCTAGTATATTCATGAAATACCTTTAAAAATGCTTTCAATTATACGGATTTTGTGGTGTGTCAAAACAAGTACCTAATACCTCCTATTGAACACGTAATAAACCCGTGCGCGATTGGTGGATGAGTGCCTTGAATTTAGCACGATTTTAGAAAGAGAGTTGCAGTACAAATGCGCGTTTCGAGGTAGTACTTCCTTCTATTGAAAACGGAAATACGCGTCCTGACGACCTGGCTCGCGGCAAGAACACAGTACTATCAGGGTAGTGTTGCAACTCAAACATATCATCACTCCTCTATCCTCGAAGGGGTAAGCAGTGGGGAGCCGTCTATGTGTCTAAGTCTCCAAAAAGTAATGTAGGTAGTAGCATTTAGCTGCTATGAGTATCTTCTGTAAAGTGGAGGCGCTACCCCAGTCGGGTGCTCAAGCTCCGTCGTCGGTCGCCCCGTGACAACAAAGCAACAAAAAATGTAAGGCGTAATAAAATGTTCGTGGAAGATCAGCGTCTGGCCACCTATCATAAGTGGTCCGACATTATGCTGAGCGGATGACTTTTTGGTGTTACTCATCAATTTGTATTGTGCTTTAAAAATGTAGGTTGTGTATTTATTGTAACGCCAAATATACAATATTCTTTCTTTCTTTAATATGTTAATGCGCGCGTATTGCGTGTATTTTTCGTAACGTGTAATGTGTAAAGAAAACGCGTTTAACCCAGTAAAATCCTACAAAAGTAGTTTTATTTCTGTATGAGAAGAGCACGTGGAATTTAAAGAAGATTATATCCGACTATGTCCGTCGAAATCCACTAAGATTATTTACTTCACACGTCTCTTTGATGTTGCCGGATAAAGAGACGTAAAGTAAAAATGTGTATGAATTGCTTAAGAACATAAGAACCCAGTTCAAATAAAAACGAAGTTACGGCAAAAGGCTCGCCGTCTGTTACATGGGAACTTGCGAAATGCGGGTGCTTAACACATCTGACTACTCCTTAGGGGAAAGAGGCGTGATAATAATGCTATATGCTTACGAAGTTAAGATTTATTTGAATTTCGTTTACCATTTTGGTTGGGCGGCTAATACGAGTACTGCTCGGAGAATCAATCTAATGGTTGTAGGACGTTCTTAAAGGTCGTAGCACACATATCTAATAGCTATCGATTTTTATTTTTCAAACAAGCGACGTTGCTACTTTTGTAGTTAAAGGTGTATTGTGGGTAAATTATAAAATCAATCAATGTTATCTTCTATATCCCTTTGTACATCATTACCACTCAGAAAGTATGCAGAATTTGTTGACCAAAATACATCGTTTTTTTGCATTATTTTGTTATTATGAAAAATGTGTCGTGCACGGGTACTGGGATTTTTCTTTTTGAAATAGATTTTTCAAGATTTTACAGAATTTTTAACTTAATATGGGAGATGTTTCATCAGTGATATCTAATATAAAGTGACAAGCAAGCCAAATTTTTGACGGATGAATTTTGCTAACGGTGATTTCCGTGAATTTGTTAGTTATTAGCACTCCATACCTTCATGTTGCACGTTGCTACCTTCATGTTAGGGACGTATTCGACAGACGTAAACAAGAAGTTCCAGTTTCCTGGCGGCGTTTGTTGCCATGACACTTTTCACCAAACCAATTATGTTTAGTTTCGTTTTTGAAACGGGAAAGTTCATTAGCCCAGGTTACACCCGAGATCGGAAAAAGTGAAATATGCGGGCGACAGTTAAACGAGTTAAAACCAAACCTAATTTTGTGCGCAGACTTCCAACAAAATACTGTTTCTATATCTAGCTTTCGACAACACTGTTTCGATATAAAACAATTACTCAGTTTTATGTTAAATCTCTGGAATGCAATATCCCTCGAGAGAGAATTATAGGTTTATTGCATTACTCATAAATTAGGCTTCTCGTCCCCTTTTCAATAACAAAAGGCCCAGTCTAATATCGCTCAATATCATTTTAAACAACTCACCGTAAATTTGAGGGATGTAGGGTGTCTATGTCGCTCGTTCTAGATTCGTTTTATTGGATTCTCAGCAGTTCGTCATTGACATAAAATTTGTTTTTCCTCATCGGATTCCCGTATTGTAATTACACACGCTGTAAAAGAGACCGTCTGAACTTTGGAACCACATATGCAACTAGAATCAATAGCTTCTGACTTATGTTTTATAGAGATATCGTGTGTGTGGCCTTCATAGAACATTGATTATGCTTTTTTGAATTACTTTCCTGAGGAGCTTGCTGGCGTAGTGGTCAGTACGCTTTGGTATTCGATAGCGAAAACAAAGCTACCTTCACCATGGTCAGGCCTTGGATGGGTGACCGAAACTTTGTAATCTCGAACTGCTCCATGCTTCGGAAGGCACGTTAAACCGTTGGTCTCAGTCGCTATTGCAACCGTTTCTACCCCCCAGGATGGTGGTGTTACCCATGCCCCTCATGTGTTTCTCCATGAGAAAGGCCTGTGCCGAGTGGGACGTATACAGGCTGAGGACGACGGAGGACGAATTATTTTCCTGAGAAACTTACCTTACGGCTCGGCCACGAGCACAAGCGGCGGGCGAATTCACATATCATTGCTCGCTCGAAAGACATTTGTCACCAATATCTGTCCATAGCGAGCGAGCAATCAAATACCTAGATATTCCCGCCTGACGCTCCCGCCGCCGCCGTTCCAACTCGTGGCAGAGCCGTTAAAAGTGCCTTAGGAGCTTACGCTTAGGCTGTGGAATGAACTCCCTGGTGAGGCTTTCCCAAGAGACTACAGCATGGAATCCTTCAAAAAGGGCGTGAAAAGGTTCTTTAAGGGTCGGCAACGCGCTGGTGATGCCCTCGGTGTTGCAGGCGTCCATAGGCTGTAACGAGGCGCCATAGCTTTATTAGCGCCTCTTTGCTGTCATTGCGCTCTTCTCTGGCCATTTTTCTCTTGGTTTCCGATTTTAAATTTGCTGTCTGTCTCTTTTTATTTGTTTTGTTCTCGAAGCCCATTCTTACGAGAGTCAGTGCGTAGAGCGGTTGACTCCCTTCTAACAATAATTGTTTATATATATAAAGTGAATCAATTTTTATAAGCTGTAACAAAGCTACAACAAACCACATTATCAGTTCCTAATTTACAACAAAGCTATATGTTTCTCAAAGGCACTATTGTAAGTAGCCCTACCCTTTCTATAATATATTTAAGTGTTAAATGTGAAATTGTTTTGTGTTCAGTTTAATCTACCTTTTTTGTATAATTGTTTTAGTTGTGCCTTAAATCTTCATTATAAATATACGATACCTAAGTGACGACCCAACTGCATTTTAATTATCCCCGGCTTCACCCCGTCACATTTTTTTTTCGTCACTAAAACTACGGTGACCACTGCCCATCTGTGTGGGCCGTATGCTTGTTTGCCACCCTGGTGGTATAAAAAAAAATGTGATGAGAAGGGAAGAACAAGGAATGTTAAGCCGACGCCACCTCAACATCACTAGCACAAGAAGTATGTTAAGAAGATTACTAATGTTTACTTCTGCCTGCCCATACGTCAAGAATTTATATCTAAAGAAACATGCAAAATGTTTTTAATTGATTACTTTTTTATCTAATGCAATTTAAAGAATTTGAATATTGTTGGTAAAACCAGCATTAAACACGATCTTTTAACTAATTGCGACTTATAATATTTTCACTCGATTTCAGAGAACTGTTTTTTTCGTAGAGCTCAGACAGATTTGCGCCAATTAGTCGATAATAGCACCTACGTATTTTTATTTTTATACACATTAAAAAAGAATATTTTTTTACCATTTTCTGAAATTAACGACCTTAGCTAATTTGTAAATAAAATGGGTACCATGTCAGAATAAAGCAACATTTTTGTTTTTATTTATATTTAGTTATTGATTATGGGAGAAAGAATGTAGTATTATGATTTTTTTACGAGCGAGAAGAATAGTTATTTGTTATACAAGAGTGAAAAAGGGTTTTTTAACCGCGTGCTCAATTTTGATGACCGAGCCAACGAAGGATTCGAAATTAGAATCCTGAGCATCAGCGAGGGAATCAAAAGAGCACGAGGTTAAAAATCTTTGCACTTGAGTGCAACACCTGACCTTTCACCCCACCTCATCGAGGAAATAACGAAATTTAAAAACAATATAAATTCACAAGATATTTTTATTTTAGTCAAAGCACATTATGATAGGTAGATATTATTGAATAGGTAATCTTTAAATTAGTTTTCGCTCCTTTAGCTAGTTGCCACATGTTAAACATATCGTACTGTTTCAAATACTTCTAACATTGTTGAGGTAGAAAGCTCATTTGCGCATTAATAACTGTTTCAGTCAATTCAGTTGGCGACAAATTAACTTCATCTTCGCTAGAATCACTCATTAGAGTTTTTATTTTTTAGAGTTATATTTTTATTTTTATTGAATTTAGCTTATAAATATAAATTAACCTTTGGCAATAAAACGCGCGACGCGCGCAGTACAAAATACGAAAAGTAACCTAAAAGATTCCAAATTTGAATTTTGAAACAATTAAAAAATTCACAAACTTATTGTGTGCTCATTGTATACGATGTTCTAAATTCAAATTCACTTTGCCACTCAAGAGGATAATAAAGGCTTTACCACCCAGTAATCGAAGAGAAAAATACTCTTTCCGAGATGGTGGAATGTAATGTTAATTTCGCTAAATAGGCAAGCTGCTTGGTTAGAAGTTTGAAATGTGTGTGTGTGTGTGTCTGTCAGACTGTGGCTCTGTGACATCGTGGCTCCAAAACGGATGACCCGATATCAATTCTGTTATTTTTTTGTTCGATAGATGGGTTAGTCAAGAGTGTTCTTAATAATTCTTCCAGTTATAGTATTAAAAGATTCTTCATAGATTTTAAGATGGTGATAGAAATCATCAAAGGGATGTCTACATAGATATCCCAAGATATTGTTGATGTGTGTATATTCCAAATATAAAAAAACCAGTTTTATTTACAAAAATACAGCTTTGAGTTGCAGATTTAAACAAACAAGGAATTCCATTTGAAGTTCAGTTAGTTCATTTCTAAAATTGATATTTATCCAGCCAGAGCCTAGCCAGTTAAAACTATGTAAATATAATGTTGGCTGCGAGTACAAGAGCGTTTACATGCAACAGAGTATTTGAAAAGGAAAGCAATGCAAACATATATAAAAAAGAAATATTGGTCCGAGCGTACTAAGACTTTTTGCTCTCCGTTGTAAAACCTCGAATTTCATTTCTCTATCTATGCCGTTTGAACGTAATTTCTAAACCTACGCTTGATAAAAATACATTGTTATCACAAAAAATAGCAAGCAGCAACATAATTGCAAAAACCTGTTCGGTATTTCTGGATGAATTCTTTGTTCTGTAATATAGACTACTTTTTGTAAAACTTATTAAAATTAATAAATAAATAAAATACGTAATATTGGGTCCTTACCTTAGAAATTGGTGTTTTTTTTCGCTCTTAGTATTTTGTCTGTAACTATTAAGATTCAGGGTATTCCTAAAAAATAATTACCTCGTCTAAAAATAGACTATATTTTTGTGCTCTTTTGATTTGTTTTGATAATTTGTTGTAAGTTTAATTGTGTTAAAATTGGACACGGAGACAACTCTTTTTAAGTGCCTCCCGAATACATCATTTTATTTGCATTCACTTAAAAACGATAAATAATTTTTATGAAGTGTGATTATACACATATTACTAAAGCTTGTCTAATGATAGATGCCAAATATTATTATCTTTGGATTTGTCGTTGTGAAGAAAACTGAAAAAAAAAATTTGTATGGAAAATGCAGAATTCCCCAAAATCTCCATACAAAACACCAATTTCATAGGTAAGGACCTAATATATCTAACTGCTTAGGTATACAGGAGGATACAATAGCACCTACTTAAGTAATACCCATAACTCATCCATGTCAACCATTTGAGTATACCTATTATATTCAAGTTTAATGGGTCAAGATTATAAAAGTGGGGCCAAAATTTCTTCACAATATATTATTATTTAAATTTTAAATTACAATAAAGTACCATCAAACAAATTAAGATTTTTTTATATGAATAAAAAACCTGTACAAAAACACATTTAAAACTGCGTAGCAGTCTTAACTATAAATAAAAATAAGAAAATTTTATGTCGCTGCTGTTGAGTTTGGAGTGTGGTGGAGGATTTAAAGTTATGAATCTCTAATGAAATCTATGTTTGAAAGAAAGCTCTCGAAGGCTTACGTACAAGACGGCGACGTTCTATTCGTGGGAGGAACACCTTGCCGTTCACATCTTTGACAAAGAAAAACGAGACAGCGTGCTCTTTACTATTTTCAAGACATTGCCCATAACTTTCATTATAACATGCTACTTAATAACATTGTCACTAGGTGTCTCTTAGTATATTATTGAAATAAAATGACTTTTTCTTTGTTTGAGTTAGGATTCTTGTTTGACCAACAGAAGTCAAATTATAGATTTTAGATATTTGTGTGACATCACTCTAAACTACAGCATGAACTTGAATGAAACACTTAATGCGAAGGTAATGAAATTAAATTATATTAATGTGATGTGTGAAGGTTTGGCTAACAACATGGTTTGTTTCTTTTTTCTGTATAAATAATAATGTAATAATTAATTAGATTATATCGAATTTATTATTACGTTATTTCTGCACTTCAAAATTTTTGCTTTTAATTTCATACAATCATTCCAATTTTAAATATCAAGACCATTACCGACGACTAATTATATTACCGACCTGCGGGAGTCTAGGGCTGTTATCAATGACCTTGCATGGTACAGTCAAGAAGCACCTGTTAAAAATAACTGGAAAATGCCATTTCATTGTTACTATGCAAACTCATTAATTTCATTATCTTTCTAATGACAAAATCTATTCGCTATCTAATGAGTATACATTAGGCCTAGAGCGATCGCAAACGGAATTCGATTTCACGTTTCATACTAAATATTTGTTCTGCGTAAGGTTAAATTAAACCCATAATTGAACGAAAATACACAACGCATGCAACGAAAAGTTTTGCAGCTGACCCGAAGTTGGGAATAATTTAGCAAATATTCGAGTGGACTGGACCAGCCGTTCGCCGTATCAGTTGTCAAGGGGGACAAGCGTTGTTAATTAAAGAAATTAGTTGATGCTTAGAAATATTATGATGATTTTTGTGAAGATTCACTTTGATTTAGAACTGTACGCTTAAAGAATAATGGAAATAACATGGTGCAATTTTATTTTAAGGCAGAACATACCTATACAAAATAGGTCATATCCAATCTTCTTATTGAAATTGCAGCTTGTCTAATACAGTATCACATCTAACAAACTTAACACAAAAAATACTATGGTGAAAACCGCATTAAAATCGGTTCATCCGATTGCGAGATAATCGCTAACAAACATACATAAATAAATGCAACTCAAACTGAGAAGTGAGAACCTTCTTTTTGAAGTCGATTAAAAATAAACTAAAGTGGGTACTGGCTTTTTTAAATTCCGTAAAGTAAAAAAAGACAGTACCCTTTGACAAACAAAAAGTCTTTGACAAAATACTCGCCTCGATTCACACACAAAATTTTCATTAAATAGTCAACGTGATGCAATATCTTTGTAACCTAGGTAGTTTTATATAGGTGGCGAAGGGCGGGCGGCAAGGGGTGGCAAGGGGGCACAGCCCTAGGACTCAACTGCAAAATAGTAAACTGATTCCCGGAACTCGTGTTTAATAGAGAGATCCATACACAGCATACACATATAAAACGTAAATCTGATCCCGCGCCCGATGCTTTATTGAAATTAATTTCACTGAACCAATACACTTAGTGTTCGTCCATTTCAGATTTACAAAGCGAAATGTTTTGTTGGTTGTTTTAACACAAGTTTGCTGTCGGCGACCGACGCAGGTGGAATCAATACTGCAGGAAATATTTTCCCTATTTTTCTGCGCCTTTTTTGTACGAACAATGGATACCATTGAGTATTCATTTTTAAAATAAAATTAAATATTTTCATTCCAATTTTAAAGACAGGTTTATATAACTTACAGCAAAGCGGCATGTAATACTGTTCTATAAGCATGCGTGACCGACTCGATAGTGAGTCGTCTACTTTCATCTTACTTAGGAATGTTCCGATACCATCAATGTTTCGATACCTACTCATAGCAATAAGTTTATAAAAAAGTTTTATGTAAGATGATATAAATTATTATATTTTGTGAAGGCAAAAAAAAGTGAGTAATTTTATTTTTGTTAAAATAACAAAACATATGTCATATTGTGAAGTTGGTGTAAAAAATACTCTTTAACATCTAGGTGGCCCAAAATAGAAAATGCTCTAGGTATTTTGTTGACAATCTGTTCCTTGTTTGCGACATTGTTGCTAGTCTGATTCGATTCGGTACCAAATAAGTACTTTTGTTTCGATTTCGAGTAAGTATCGCGAGATTCGATGCTATTTTTACATGGTATCGAATAAAAAGTATCGAGTATATACTCGTATTTACTAGTATCGGATGATAGAATAAGAATAATTTATTTTCCATATAATATTTAACAAATGAACTTATTAACTAGCGAACTCTGCACGGGGGATCTGTAATCTTACTGCTTTTGCCGCAAAATAGCTCTGCAATTATTGAGTATTGTGACTGCATCTTGTTGCACGCCCCCGATCGGGTTAAATAAAAACATATTTACCACAACCTAATTACAGTCAAAAAAGTTATGGTCCATCCACACTCCATACTCTCGTACTCGTGTTCCCTCGTGTCGCCTCGTCGTACTCGTGTGGATGGCCCACGAAAATTTTCATCTGATTTCAAGATTCTTCAATGGCCATTTACGAAAACTGTACTCTTTGATCTCTCTTATCGTAATTATATTAATCATTAAAATACATTAACTTATTGTAGCTATCACTTAATACTCATATCTGTTTCTATCACAAGATATTTAGGTTCACTAATACTAATTAAGTCGCTTTTCCGTTGTCCAACTTATTATGTACTGACAAAATCAAGTTCAGATAAGATATAGATAGTGTCAAAGGTATAGTTTATTATAAAATTACTTTACCAAAATAGACAAATATTTCCATCGAAATTGAATTTCACTAAGACACATTATTAACGTTGTATGTGATATTGTCATGATTGGTGGAACGTAATTCAATCATTGCATAGATTAAAAGTGCAACATATTCTTGTTTCAAAGCAGTAAATAATAAATTCTATGATAAAAATGTAACTAGAAACTACGAGGTTTCTATGATAAAACTAAATCGATCTTATGCAAAAATATACTTTGTTTTGTTTGATAAGCCAACGACTCACTCACTCTAATGGTGGTAAAACAATTTGATGGTCGACTATACATACACGAGGATACTGTCATTAGGAAATCTAAATGAACATTATCACGATTGATTTTTAAAAAACCTAACCCTTCATTTATCCTGCGCTCAAAAACCATATATACTCATTGAGCAGAGATGAGTATATTGCAATCGTTCTTTATTTATTTAACCATTTATTGTACACAAAATACAGAACAGGAGAACATTAAAAGACAAAAGTACAAAAGGTAGGGCTTATTTCTAATAGAAATGTCTAACAACCCACCTGCTATAGGAGAAATGCTGGCAAAAAAATAGACCTGAGTTGTGTGTACAAAATAAATATATACGTAAATATAAAGTAATACATACTATTATGTAAATACACACAAATATATGCATAGACTACATAAACATACAATAAATTAACCAGATGTGGGATGATGATAAATCGGAAACAGAGAAGATAATAGAGAGAAAAATCATTAAATAAAATAGAAGCTACATTGAAGACAGATAGTCTCTTTTTGCAATACTCTTATACCACGAGGTTATCAACTATGCAGACAATTACCTGTCTATTGCAGAAAAATTAATTAATGTAACAAAGGATATCAACTTTAAAATAAGGTTCTTGAAAGCTTTCAATGTAAAATTGAATGTCTACTCAAGGCGTCTAGAATATTCCGGGACTATTCCGTGTCTGTGTTTTTGTTTAGGGAAAATTACAGGTTATTAAATTACATAAAAAAGGTAACCGCCTTCAAAATCTGAACTACGGAAAAGCACAAAACTAACTTAACTATATAACAGCATTTTAATAAGTTAGTTTTGTGCTTTTCAGGAGTTTAGTTTTTGAAGGCGGTAGGTACCCTTTTTTTTAATGTTAAATTTTTTAAATCATAATGTTTCTGTTTTTCTTTTAGTTTTTTTTCATACTTGTTAGTGGTGGAACCAAAGAATAGATGGATGGATTGTGTGAATGATAATATGATGAGGATGGGAGCGAGTGTTGACTAGACGAGTAATAGAAGAGAGTGGAAAAAGAAGACATGGTGCGCCGACCCCAAATAGAATTGGGAACAGGGCAGGAGAAATAGAGAGACTTGTTAGTGGTGGGTATATAAGTAACACTTAAGTACACTTAAGTAACAAATACTTTCCTGAAAACCGCATCAAGATCGGTTCAACCAATCGCGTGATACTCATTCATAATACACATAAATTTAAACAAGTGAAACTGAACACCTTCATTTTTTAAAGTCAATTACTAATTCGATACTAAAACCCTCTCCTAAGTGTATTAAATATTTTGGTGAAAACTTCATCAAAATCAGTACATCCATACAAACATACAGGTCAAGCTGAGAACCTCATTATTGAAATCGGTTAAAAAAAGAAGTAAAAAGAGTTTTTGGCGGCATTCAACTATGGCGGACGTGATTTTTATTTCAGTGATTGTAATATTGTTCGGAGTGTCGCTTGGGGCGCTTTTCACGTTTTTACAATGTTAACTTTTACTAAGGTTTCTGTTACATTGTAAACACAAAGCAGTTTATACTGTACACTACATTATCATTGTCTTTTTACATCTTGTTGCGTAAAATCAGTGTAATTTTGTGTAATAAGTGTCAATAATGATGAGCAATGTGAAGGATAATCGTCAAGTGGTGTGAAAAACGATTAAATTTTTATCGTGGTAATCCACCTCATCGAAGTAGCACCACAGTGTCTGCCATCGATCGTTTGACGCCAAACTCTACCAAGAATGCTGAAGAAATATATACCAAAGACTTGGCTGTATGGGCTTCGTTCCCTTTGCCTTCCCTACATGGGAGAATTTTACAACAACAAAGATGTAAAAAGACAGTATAAACTGCTTTGTGTTTACAATGTAACAGAAACCTTAGTAAAAGTTAACATTGTAAAAACGTGAAAAGCGCCCCTAGCGACAATCAGGAATCACGATTCCTATTTCCATAGAAATTGAGCTTCATAAATAACTAACCAATATAACGCAAGTAAAAAAATATTTTTTAAATGACAAATTACAATAGGGGTGCAGACTCCCTGTCCCACAAATCAGATATTCTGAAATGTCATAAAAATATGTGCATATTTTATTTGACTAAATTGTACAAGTGTTAGAAGTCAAAGAAAAATGATGATTGTCTTCCAGACGGACGGCAATCCCGCAACATCTTTTTCATAACCGTACAGTACCCCTTATGTAGTGAGGAGCTCGGTGGTGTAAGTGGTTAGTAAGCTTTGTCTTTCGATCGGAACAAACCTTCGCCACCTCCACTTTGAGTTTTTCTAATTCTAATTAACTTTTCTTTAGTCTTAATCTGATATCTTGTACCTTTAATTTATATCTAAAAAAAATAAACTAAGAACTAGGTATTTTTATGAAACTTTGAAGATACCGTTGCTGAGTTTAAAAACCGTGTAACTGCGTACTGCATTGGTGCTTAGAAAGGAAATGAGTACCTACTTCAGTAAAATCATATCAGGATTTACATGCCAAGCACCAGGTTTTTTGCTTATGATTCTTTAAGCCGTCAAAAATTGTCCAAAATAGAGGATTCCATTTTTACAGCGGTAAAATACCGCTGTAAAAATGTGCACTGTGCACTTAACTCGCAATCTATTATCATATTAATCAAATTGTTATGTCCAGTTCATAACGTGGCATTACAGTAATATCGGAATCGAGTAGCCAGTTTCTTATTGGCTATAAATATCCAACTAAGTAGCACAATATTTCTTTTGAAATAAAACTGTTTTAGTACATTGATTGTACCGAATTTATTGGACTATATTTTAGTTTTACATTTATCGGACTATTTTTAGTGGAAAATTTTATGTGGGCCTCTAGGACCAAATCATTAACCATCAGGAATATCGAAAAATGCTCTAAGGAGTCGCGAGCGCGATTTTGATGAAAACAAAAACTGCATCTTTGGATTTTTGAAAAATTTTATCATGCTAGCCAGGAATGATTTAAAAAAATACACCCGTATTATTCTAGACCATTTGATAGTTTTGATTATAAGGGTAAATTTCTGGTAAGTAATGATATAAGGGAAAGTTAAGGAAAGAGCGATTTTTACATAAAATGTTTTTTTTATTTGACCTACTTACTAAACCTTAGCTCAGTAAATGTTCGAAATGATAGCCATTATTTTCAATACACAGCCGGATTCGTCGTCTTATGGATTTTATTGTATTCAACACACATTATACTCGTACTACGAAAGTAAGAAAAGTAAAAAGTAGGTAGCCACGTGACAGGGGCAGTTATGAGTGTTGCTGTTTGTACGTCTCTAACTCTAACTCTAATCTGAATAAGTCGAATTGGTCTGAACGAACCTGAACGAACGAACATGCTATTCGTAAATTGTCTCGATTTTTTTGGGAATTCAAGTCGAGAGCTCGAGAACTCGCATCAAGTTTACATATTTCGCGTTGCAATAAAAACTACAGAGATTTAACGAAGGCAATTTTTTTTATTTGTTTTCCCAGTACCTACTGAATTTTCCAGTAAAGTTTTTATTTCCAATTTTAAATTCACCAGCACGATTTATCTTTTTGACTCAATATTGATAATTAATGGATGATGCTTGCATTCGATTTTCAACTTTATGGTTCGTTTCAAATTATTAAATTAGAATTCACGGTTGTGTGATCTTTGTGCTGCTCGGAAGATAATATTATATATATCTTAAGCCTTCCATTATGTCTCGTGTTGTTCCCGTGTTGGTCCGGGACACAAATAGAATGTACCAACTGCTTTTCTTGCCTAGCATGTCGTAAAAGGCGACTAAGAGCGTATTGAGTACTGGGTCTGTGATTGTGTAGGCGATGAGCTAGCCACTTGTTACTACTCTTTCACGATTTTTCATCTGACCAAACCCAATTTTTGTATGGCTAAATGTCGTCTTAAAGAACACAGTGCTCCTTAGACTCTGCCTACCCCTACGGGGATTACAGGCATGATTTTATGTATGTATGTTCCATTGTGTAAAATTTTTTAAATAATGTTTATTTAGTATTCTTTTCGATTAAATGAGGTAATAAAAAGTAGCTATATATATGTTTGTATATATAATGCAAGTAAGTTTTGTAATCATATTGCACTTTTCAATAGCCTGCTTATCATCAAGATACTTGCTACGCTGGAGACATTAAAGTTATCAATCTGATAATTATGATGATCAATAACAGGTAGATTAAATTATCTTGTGCTGTTATGTCCACGCGAAGATAATTTGAGGATTAAAATTTTACATTTATTATATCGTGAACTAAATTCTATAAAGCTTTTGATATTCGTCTTGTTGTTTTGGACATTGAATTTCAGATACAAGAGTTTGTTATCACGTAGAGTGACCAGTCACCGGATATGCGCATATTGGCACCGCATTATGACATTTAACGGGTTTTTATCACGTTCGATTGTCAAAGTACTATGGAATTTGACAATTGGCGTGATAAATATCATATCACGCTGCTCATGCTACTTAGGCTGCTATCGTTTACGAGTTGATGTCTCTATCAAACTTCCCGGAGATAATAACTCGATAAACCCAATACCGGGTTCGGTACGATAGTGAAATAAACGCTTGTAAAAGCAGTTAAACAAATATACAGCTTAAAAAAATTTACATGGTTAATTTGTCGTTAAGAGCATTGAACACCAACTTCAAATTTTAATTGCCATAATTCTCGCCTCGTGTATTGATACACGCACAAACACTCTTTGTGAAAACCCATATGATAACAATTTTGTATCAAAAATTTTTCGTCGATGGAAAATGATTATGAGCGGTGGTTATTTTGAATATTTGCTTATTACATACATCGTTTTCATTCGTTAATTTCTTGTTTATCAATAAAATAATAAAAATACGCTTCGAAGAAATTGTTTTCCAATTAAGTAGTGAAGTCATAGTTTTTATATGATGTTATTTGTTAAATGTTTTGACATTGGGAAAACTGTTGACTTAATCCGAAGTAAGATGCAATATTTATGCAAATGAAAAATCTAAAACCATTTATTAAATATGTAAAATTTTATCACATGTTGTGTACATACTTACTGTAACACATCATCACGCCTCTATCCCCGAAGGAGTGGACAGCGACACCCTCATTTCACCTGAATATGTTACCATGTAACAGGTGGCAAGCCTGTTGCCATGTATGGGGCAATTAATTTAAGTTTTATTCAATCTCAGTGGTATTATAGGCGGTTGGATTGAATCCGCAAATTTTTGAAGGCTTCATTTTTATTAAAAAAATTAAGGCCCTAATTTTTTTTCAACTTTCATATCTGACTGGAAATTGAACCTGACTAAAGTAGCCGTAAGCAATGTTGTAAAATTTTTCAAATAATAAAAAAAAAAGGTTTTTTTAATTAACATGGCTGGCAAGTCATGCTATTTTACATAATAAAAAATCAAGGCGTAATAATTTTATACGTGTATGAAAAATCGGGCGAAATGTGGGTGTTATAACAACACCTCTGCTTACCCCTTCGGGGAAAAGATGCTCATGATATATCATTATTGACGTAAATCGAAGCTATGGTTCTAAAATAGATTTAGATATTTCTCAAAGTTTTTGCCTTTTTCCCACTGACCCATTTTGATTGATGATCACGTACAGAGCTAGTTAGTTGCTACTGTGTTACTAACTTAGAAAACTGACCACCGTTGAATTGACAATAATATTTTTAATGGTTAATTAAAAACCTTATTAGGCCATAAGTACATTTTCCAAAGCCGAAAAATATATTTTATTTTATATTGAAATTAAGCAACTTTACAAAACAGACGTTAAAGAATGAAGAAACATGACGACTTTAGTTCGATCGCGTCTGCGGTACACAAAATGTCTGTACATACATACGTATTCACGACTATTATGCCCTACGGGTTAGTCAAAGACAAAATCACCGCGAAAGCAGTACAATGCCATAGTCCGCGCTTCACCAAGCAGTGACTGCTCAATTGCTCATGCTCTCAATGTGACAAGTGGCGAGCCCGTCGCGTCGCGCTAAGCTAAAATGTCTGCAATGCTATAAATGTATGTATAGCGCGCAAAAGTTCCTTCGAGGATTTTTTAACTGCATTTAGTTAAAGTAGTTAAAGGTTCTATTTTAACATACTAAAAACACTGACACGGATAGTCTGTCGTCTGCGCTGCACCTTACAGGTAACGACGAAATTCATGTCCTTTAACGTCTCTTTTGTAAAGTTGCTTAATTTCAAATGTCTTGCTGAGGTTCGTTCGAGATTATGTAGAATTGAAATATTAAATTAAATATATTTACGGCAATGTAAAATGTGCATGGACTGATATGGTTTACTCGTAAAATAACAATATTTATTTTTTATGGCTTTTGATCGTAAAATCTTTGCAGTACCTGTGGAAACAATATAGACGACAACCGTGGTCGAGTGGTCGCCGGTCTCAAAGCGTCGCCATCTTCAGAGGTCCTAGGTTCGATCCCCGGCGGGGCACTGCTGCAACCCCAGATATAAGTGGGACGAGTGATTTTAGCACTAAAAATAAGAATTCCAAGGTCAAGCTTAAACGTGTTTTCAATTGTAATCGGATTGTGATAACGGCCAAGATAATTAGTTCCTTTAAAAATTTATTGAGCTTATGTAACAAATGATAACATGAGTTATGCCCATACGGCCGTGTGGGTATTAATCTATACATAATAAGGTAAAAATAACTATATTGGTACATACATTCAATATACAGCTTGTCAATCCAAATGGTTAGTGGAGAGAAACCCGAAACTATGTGAGATAGCGAAATCCGTTCTTAGGGACCATGACATCGATTATGAATAAATTAATAATGGCATTCAATTTTTTTTCCAACTCTCATACCTAATTTGAGAAAAAAATTGATAAAAAAAAAAGAAATTGATCGAGAAATCGAAACTAGTCAAAAATAAAAAAAAATCGTTGTTTTTGTTGGTGATGTGAGTCATAAATAACAAAGAACACATTTTTAATGAAATCCTGTCGAAGTGATAAAAAAAACTCAAACATATTTAAGATATTTGTAACAAAATAAATTTTCAAAATGTAATCATTTTCTTTGGTGCATAGTGTACGGGAACTAGAATAGAAGAAATGATAAAATTGATTTGAGATTTGATAATTATATTAGATATAATTGATTATAATTAGGATGTGTTTGATGGTAATATGAGAACGCGCGACTTAATTGTTTGATGTATGCAGACGAACTGACTTAAACAATTAAAATCAATAAAAAAAATCCTAACGTAAGTCGATAAATGTGCTGATGCGATGATTGCTTTTTTGTCGTCGCACAGCTATTTAAATATACTGCTCGGCGAAGTGTGAAATAGAACAATGTCGAGTGATTACTCGGATTGAGCGCAAAACGTGTTAATATTCATGTCGTATCGCGTGCGTGCAACCGCACAAAACAACTGAATATCGGCTTATTAGGATCTGTCTACCATGCCGTTTACTTCATGAAATAGATCAATGTTCACCAAAAGCGACCGCATCTTTCGATACTTAGCCCCGTATTACGGAACTAAACTCAAGCGAAGATCTCAGCTTGAGCACTGTTAGAGAGGGATGGCGCTATAGATCCCACATAGCGCCATCCCTTTTTAAGCGCTCAAGCAGAGATCTACGCTTGAGTTTAGTTCTGTAATACAGGCCTATGACAGGTACTCGTATTTGAAATGAAACCAGAGAGAGTTTACGTGCACGCTGTAAATCTTAGGGTATAGTTTTGTGCTCCTAAGTGTAAACATGCATTATTAATAAATCAAGTTTAAGAAATAACAATTTAAATCTCACACGCATTATAATGTTTTATATATAAACTCATGTTATAATGTTCGAATTATGAACTCAGACTCGAACTCATAATGACATAGTTTTTAACACAGATAATAAAAACCATTATGCAACAGGTTGGACTCATAATGAAACACTTAATTTTCTTAAAAACGCACAAAAGTATGGCAAATGTTTTCCAGGCAGCCAATATTAAATAAAATTAATAATTTTTTGTAGATAAAGTAGTGTATGTAACTGCAATAACTCGGTAATAAAACACTCGCGTGATACTATTAAAAAACGAGAATTGGCGAACCTATATTATGTGACAGGTACATAACTACTATTTTTATTTTACTTACGCAAAAGTACAACCAAGCTTATATCAGCGGAGGGGTAGACAGAGGTGTATGTACCCCCACATTACCAGTAGTTTTGTTGGTCCCACATAATAGGGGGAAGTCTTTTTACTGTTACTGGTACTAAAGAAAAACAATAACCACTCTATAATTCAAACTGAGGCCTGCATTTGGACGACCTCCATGATCGAGTGGTCTGTATGCCGGTCTCAAGGTGTCACCATCTCGAGAGATTCTTGGTTCGATCCCCGGTGGGGGCAAATTTATTTATTTTATTTTATTTTTAGGTAGGCATTTGTTCTCCAGTCTTGGATATTTATTCAAGATATTTATGAAATATATTAATCCGTCATCTAGTGTCGGTAAAGGCGACTAATGGACTTACAACTGCACAACTATCCAATAGCATATACCGGCGATGGGCTCACCACCTATCACGCTGAGTGCAGTCACTGCTTGGTGAAGCGCGGACTATGGCAATGGACTGCTTTTGCAGTGCTTTTGCCTAATTTCTGACTAACCCTTAGGGAATAATAGTCGTGATTATATGTATGTATGTAGTATCCGTAACAAAAGCAGCATTAGTTGCTTAATATGGGTCTAGTTGATAGGTGTGAGTGTCTGAAGATATTTATTTATTATTTATTTATTCTAGAATCAATCTCTGCTTGATAACAGCTAGAAAGGGATGGCGTTATATAGGGATAAATAGCGCCATTCTTTTCTAGCGGTAATGCTGAAATATGGACCCTTAATGTAACATAAAAGACAAACACTCAAGCATACGACGCCGTAACAAAAAAATATTTTCCATTTTTCTTCTAATTATATAAATCATGAAGTCGCAAACAAAAGCTGCCAGTCTCGCTTAAAACTTAAATTGTTGTTCGTTATTTTCCATGCCCTTGGAAATGTTTCAGACGTAACACTCGACTCTTATTTGCTAAGTATTTGTGTTTATTAATAGCATTATTGGTAGAGTCAACACCCGTAGGCGGTATTTATCGAGAGCAATCGATAGTAGGGGAGGAAAGCTATAGGCGGAGCAAGCCGCACTAATTAGAAGCACTCTTTTGTTTTTAAATACGGATAATGAAAATGAATATACTCGTGGCTATCGAGTGGTCCAGGGAAAGGCCGAATGCATACTATTTCTAATTGCACTATATTTGATTCGGTCGGTTAGCCGTCAACATACCTTCTATAGTATCGAGTAATGGCTTGGATTTGATTTTCAAAATAAAACAACGCTAAACATGGCCCGTTCCGGGATGGCTGACCATTTTTTGTAAATGGTGCTGAGGTTCTCAGTATTTGCCGCAAGGCACTTAAGCCGTTGATTCCGATTGCTTTTCCAAACATTTCATTTCACCAACTTAAGTTGAGCCAGGGTGGCCTATTCATTTCATATGTATCTTCATGTGAGTAGGCCTTTTTTACTTTTTTTTGCATACATACATATAATCACGACTGTTATTCCCTAAGGGTGAGTCAGACACTAGGCAAAAGAACCGCAAAAGCAGCTCACTGCCATAGTCCGCGCTTCACCAAGCAGTGACTGCACTCAGCGTGACAGGTACTGAGCCCGTCGCCGCTTTAAGCTGTTGGATGTTGTGCAATTCTAAGTCCATTAGTCGCCTTTTACGACACCCATGGGAAGAGATGGATTGGTAATATTCTATTAATGAGCCGCTACCGCACGATTTTTTTTTTTTGACGAGGACAAAGTCATGTTTACGGACCTTACCTACCCTGGCTAGGCGGTAGGCGCGTGTAGAGAGAGGTCGAGAATATCCACGAAAACTCCCCAATATATCCCCTTATCCATCCGTGAGAGCGCCCCGGGGTCTGCCAAAGCAATACTCTGAGCCGGTCCCAGGGGTACCCGATCTAGTCAGACAATAGCCCCCTTATCCTCAAGTGTCGGTTCACGGATTCGATTCGAAAGTCTCCTTCCATCTCGCTCTTAATCACCGCAATAAAAAGCGACAGGTATACAGATTCCTAGACTCGTTTGTTTCTGACAGTTATGAATGTGGGGTAGGTCGGAGTTTATTTATTTAATTTTATTGATTTAAGGAAAACATACAGCATAATATAATTCTTGTTTATAAAAATATTTCTCATTACAAAAGCTAATTAAGTTTCCACAGCTATCATCGTCATCGTCATCGTCAGCCTATGGCAGTCCACTGCTGGACGTAGGCCTCCCCAAATTCACGCCACTTCAATCTATTCTCGGCTTCTCGCATCCAGCTCCTGCCAGCCACCTTGCGCAAATCGTCACTCCACCTGGCCTGAGGGCGCCCTACACTACGCTTGCCGAGGCGCGGTCTCCACTCCAGAACTCGTTTACCCCAACGGTTGATACAAAATAGCGGTCCACAGCTATACCTACAAACAAATTTAACTATGAGCATACACACTGCCCCCGATACGAAATGCAATAAAGACTACACAGAGCAGCAATAGAAAAACCAAAAATAATAGTGATGCTAATAACAGCTAAGAAATACAAATTTCAAAACATACAAAATTTACGACTGGGTTATAAATACACATTTACTAATATATTTATTTATTTTGTTTACGCCAAAGGGGATTCCCAAGTATAGGGACGAATAAGGAAGCAAGCCTGATGATGATAAACCGATAACTGACCAGTACATATAGTATAAAAGGGATTATTTTTCACATAATAATAAGACGGGCAATTTCTTCGCCTACTTAAACTTTTTTTTTCTAAAAAGCTCAGCAAATGACTCCACAGTACCTCATGATAAGCAGTAGAGTAGTCCATTTGTGAAGATAGCTAGTGTACCTGCTGATATACTGCACTAGCCACCATATTCTAGAATTGTACTTTTTAATTCCCCATTAAGGAGCAGGTAGCCCCGTTTAATGATATCTAAATTTATTGAACAAAAGATATCGGTAGCGAGCGCGGACGATCGAACGCAGACCTCATTTCCAACAATTTAATATTTCGATGGCTTTTCCAAAGCAAAGTCGTTTTTGCTTTGGAAAAGAAGTCTTGCCTCTAGGCGCTTTGATACAAATGGTATAACTCTATTTCATGAACCAATAGTTTAATAAAATAGTGGAACATTTTAATATTTTTCATGTCACACAAGAATACAAAGTTGTTAATACAACAAGTTTACAAGTGTATACAAGTTTATGCTCGTGCTCTACATATCGTTCAATACTTTAAAGCACATAAAAGTTATTCCGTATCTCTTTTTAAAAAGAAATACTTCAGTGTAACAGGTTGGCCACGAGCGGAGCGAGCAGAGCGGCAGCTAATTAGCGTTTTATTGCTCGCTCAAAAGACATTTTGTCACCAGGCCCGATTTCCATCCGTAGCGTGCCTGCCTCTCCGCCCGCCGCTCGTACTCGTGGCCGAGCCGTAACGGTTTGTCCTATTTGAAAGCTAGGTTGAATATGGGTGTAATTTAAACGGTTAGAAAAATATTCGAATTTTGGTCAGCAAAAAAACACAATTGATCAACTGTAATAATTTATTGGGCAGCAACTTATGGGCTGCAGATATTTATAATTTGTCTGCAAAATAACTAATAGGTCAGCCAATCAGGTGTTTTTTCTGCAGCCAATGGTTTAATATATATTTTGGTGACCCAAACATTGTTTTTAAGTGTCGTAAAAAAATACCTTAACCTAATATTTATCAAAATACATTTCCTTAGCAAGGAATTGATCCTTGATACTTCATTGATCCTTTTCCTAGATTTTATACAATTCTGGTTACATATATATTGATGCCCAATATAATTATCTTGCTGCCCAATGAATTATTCTGCTGACCATAAAATTATTCTGCTGCCCTAAAAAGTTCTCTTGCGCCCAAAAATGATTATATCGCTTACAAAATATTAGTTTGCTGCCCAAATGGTTTTTTGGCTGACATACTTCACGTAGAATTGTATGACAGTAAAACAAGAACAGCAAAAGATTATAAAAGGTTCGTTGAATCTGCCGTGCGAGCATCGAACGATCAAACGCCATTAAGTTGATTGAGAAACGCATCAGTAATTGTAGTTTTTGGTTTGGTATCGATGTTGAAAATAATAGAACTATGAGTCATTATAACTTGATTGTGGGATTGAAATTATTTGCCAGACAGAGACAAATAATCCATCCAGAAACTAGTCAGCTAAAAGCATGTCATAATACCAAAAAAGAACCAGCCAGCTTACGCCGTAAACTGAATTGCCTGGAATCAGGCTGTATTTTAAAAACTTCATAATACGAACCCTGGACACGTTATGCCGCTTGTCTCGGTCGTGTATTGCAATTGCAACCATATAATATGTTGATATAGATCCTATTCCTCATGTGATCCTGCATGTAGCAAAGTATGTACCAAGTGGTGACCGATTCCCAATTATATTATTTATTTTTATTGTGTAAGACATTATTTTGCCAGAGCTTCTATGAAGTGAATAAAAATGAAATGAATTGTGCTGAATTTTATGATGATTGGACCGGATTGGAGGATTGGACAACAAAATGTGACAGTTGACATTTCAAAATGAAATTGATGTTTAAAATTACTATTGTCATTAAAATAAATAAGTTCCATCATATTTACACATTATGGCGAGGTTTTTTATATTCCTGGTCGGGCTACAAAACTAAATCGTAATTAGATAATTTTTTTGAGCTAAAAGAGAAGAAGGTCACTAAATTCAACTTAAAACTAATACAAACAGATTTTAACAGCAGCAAACTGGGAAACTAATTATTTTTAAAGGAATAACAATAAAAAAGGACCATGTAATTTTCTGCCAACGTCAACAGCAACATTTTAATCATAAAACTAAAAATAAATACATTCCAGAGAAAAATAATTCCAAAGGAGTTTTATTGCTCTGTAACACAGACATTCTTCGACCACCAGACATTGCTTCGACAACTCATAGTGACTGGACTGGTAAATTACTTATGTTTTAGAACATAGTACGAAGTTTATGTAAAGGAGGATAAATCTTGCAGAGTTTCTTGTCCACCTTTCTCAGAACTCCTGAAAGCCAGTGATCGGGTGGCATAATTTGATATTCATAATAGTATTGATATAATTAGTTAAATAAAATGATTTGTCTTAAAATAAAATTAATCACTTATGTAGAAGAATTATTATTTAATTTTACAATTTAATAGTCGCTATTTGGATATTGTAAGAAATTATTACATTAATTTAATATACTGATTTGATAATAAAAAATGTTTTAATTATAATAGTAGATGCAAACAGGAAATTCTTAAAAATCAATTGTTTTTGTAATTTATTAATATTTTTATATCAAGATTATTTTCAAAAGGGATATTATAAATTATATACAATATTTTATTTTTCTATGTTATTAAGATTAATCAAATGATCGATCCTTAATATTGTAAGTTCCGTTATTAGTATAGTTCTGAAATGATCAATCTATAAAAATAGAAGTAAGAATTCAAAGAGGACAGTTAATATTGTGATTTCGGCAAGTAAAGTTTAAAAACAAAGGTAAAAACAAACACGAACAAAATACGCATACGCATGCAAATAAAATGATGTATTCGGGAGGCACTTAAAAAGAGTTGTCTCCGTGTCCAATTTTAACACAATTAAACTTACAACAAATTATCAAACCAATCAAAAGAGCTCAAAAATATAGTCTATTTTTAGACGAGGTAATTATTATTTAGGAATACTCTGAATCTTAATAGTTACAGACAAAATACTAAGTCAGAATAAAAGCACCAATTTCATAGGTAAGGACCCAATATATACTTTTTTTCTGATTCTTTATTGGCTGATTATTGTGTGTAGCATCCGTAACACAATCGCGTGAACCAACAATCTCAAGGTAAGCAACCTGAATCAAACCTACTTGCTCTTTGGTTTGTAGGAGATTTATGTCAATATCAAGCTAACACTGAAATGTTAAATCAAACTACCTATCAGAAGCAGACCTGTTTAATCCTGTTCCTCTGTACGTGGAAGGTACAATCAACACTCACATGTATATAATCATAATCTCATGCAAATATGACCCTTCAATGTATAGAACACCAAATACATTTTGGTGTTCTACAAATACATACACAAATACATACACCAAATGCAGGTGATACAATATATTGCCTATTTGTTGAGTTTTTTAATTGAACTTACGTCTTTCATGTTAGGTTCTGCAATGTAGATCCATTTCGATAATCATTAATAAGTACCTAATTAAATTTAAAAAAATATTAAATATAAAAATCCTCAGACATCACCTATCACCTAGCACTTAATGTTGCTTGTGTTACCGATACAAATACATATAAATATTCAGAAAGTATACTTTACTTATATAAACATCCAAGACTGGAGAACAAATGCCTGTATTCATCACACAAATATTTGCCCCCGCCGGGTTCGAACACAGAACCGCGACGCCTTGAGACCGGCGCGGCGCACAGAACACTCGACTACGGAGATCGTCAATGTAATTAAATTAGTAATCAGATGAAATAATATCAAATTTCAATAAGTAATTAAATGGGTTTAGACAATCGCGGATGGAAAGTTGGATCAAAAGCAGTTTTTACATAAACGATATGTTACGATTTCTTCCCCAATGGGATAGTCTTTTCCTCTTCTACCTTGTGCCATAATGGCTCTTATTTGCAACAGGCAGCTACAGGCAGTTACACGTTCATGCGAACAACATAAATCAGGTGATCAATCCAAATGACGACCGATGATTGACGACCTCCGTGGCCGAGTGGTCTATACGCTGGTCTCAAGGCGTCGCCATATCGAGAGGTTCTGGGTTCGATCGGCAAGTGTTTGGGTGATGAATTTTCAGACACTTGTTCTCCAGTCTTGGGTGTTCATTATATATGTATTATATTTTGTATATTCTAAATAATTATATGTATTTATCTATTTAATATATTTGTCCGTCATCTAGTATCCGTAACACAAGCAGCATTTAGTTGCTTAAAATGGGACTAGTTGATAGGTGTGAATGTCTGAGGATATTTATTTATTTTATTTTTATTTAAATGAGTTAGTGGGAAGAAAATGGCACGAATGGGCTGCTCGACCGGAGAGATACCACGGCCTCACAGAAGACCGGGGTAAAGCAACGATTGCGTTATGTTTCACTGAGTGAGTGAGGGTTGTGACGGGGGAAGCCAGGGATAAAATGAAAGACGCTGGGTCGTCACTTGGGTATTGTAGGTATATTGTATATTAAGGAATTAAGGCACAACCGAAACAATTATATAAAAAGGGTAAATTACACTGAACACAAAACAATTTCACATTTAACACTAAATATATTATAAAAAGGGTTACTTACAATAGTGACTTAAAGAGACTTATAGACTTTGTTATTTACCAGGAACTGATCTTGTGCGTTGTTGTAACTTTTAGTTTAAGCTTATTAAAATTGATCATCACTTTATAAATATATTAGAATTATAGTTAGCAGTGAGTCAACCGCTCTAAGCGCTGACTCTGGTAAGAATGAACTTCGAGAACAAAACAAATAAAAAGAGACAGACAGCAAATTTAAAAACGGAAACCAAGAGAAAAATGGCCAGAGAAGAGCGCAATGATAGCAACGAGTCGCTAATATAGCTATAGCGTCTCGTTACAGGGTAACGGATGCCCATCCCCTTAAAAGGCCAGCAACGCTCTTGTGACTCCTGTGGTGCTCCGAGTCCGAGTGCTCACCATCAGGTGACTCGTCTGCTCATTTGCCCCTCTATCCATAAAAAAAACTATGAGAGCTTAATCTGTTCTTAAGAATCATGACATCGATTTTGGTTAAATTAAAATGACTTTAAATTTTTGTTTCAACTCTCATACCTAATCAGGATTAGAACTTGTCAAAATTTCAGAAAAAAATATTTATTGTTTGTGTTGTTGTTATGTATCATAAATCACAAAGAAACAATAACTTTAATTGAAATCCTGTTGAAATAATTAAAGAAACTTTATATTTTTCATTAGCAGGCGATTCCTAGGATTATTGATTTTCCAAAAATACAATGATCCAGTTTTTTTTGTCATCGAAATCGGAATCGCGATCCCTTTGAGCATTTTTCAATGTTTCATATAGTTTAGAATTTGGTTCACTTAAAAAATTCAGTCTGTAGGTAGGTATATTTCACGAAAAATCGAAATTGTCACCTTGCCTGCAAAATCGATAATTCCACTATACATTTAACTGGATAAGACATGACTGTGCTGTGTTATCAGATATACTTGAAAACCAAAAAAATATATAATTAAATATTAAATATTACAGACAATTACACCTGTCAACTAGCCCCATTTTAATCAACTAATGCTGCTGGTATTACGGATACTACAAGATGGACAAATATATTTAACAGATTAATACATAAATGTAAATGAAGGAAGATAAGTTACATTGATGTGAGATAATTGAGTTAGTTGACAGTTTAAATTATTATAATAATACCGTGACCAATAACCAATTTAAGGATGACATTTGACGATAAATTCGTTGGTGACTAAGCAGTAATTGAATCGTGAGCTATTAGCCACACTATCGCAGTTTATAACCGAAACCAATTTAACGCCATATTATTATTATTTTGCTTATCTTTGGGTATCTATCTGATATTTGGAAGGATACCATTTTATGAAAAACGTAAAATAGTGTTGTGCTCTTAACCAATTGAAGTTCAATTGCTTGATCGATTGTTCACCCAAAAATCAAACGAAAATTCAATATATTAATGTAATCTTTATATTATTTTTTTAATGATTAATGATTCAAATGAAAATATTAAATTGTACCTTTGCTTCCAATATGTTTACATTACTTTACTAAAAATGGACGAATTGAATCGGATTCGACAAACAATTCAATCTATTCAGATTTAATTATTTGTTCTGTTTTGCACTTTGTTTTGTTTTGCAGAAGTAAATGAATGAGAACTAATTTAAAAATATCCTACTTATAATTGCTACATTATTTATAATGTAGTAAATAAAAAAATACTACATTATTTATGTGGAAATGTGAGCGAAGATGGCACCATAAGGCTATTAGCGAAAGAAAACAGCGAATAACTTATGACTGAGGGAGATCGAATGAGGAGTGAAAGAGAATAAATGGTGTTGTTTGAACGGCAATACGGTGCAAGACGTATGTGCGAAATAATAGTTTCAATAAAAATTGCTGGTCTTACCACATTTATTCCTGAATTAAAATCAAAATTCTTTATGTTCTTCAAACTAGCGAAAAAGGGAAACATATGAATGACGCCGAAAAAAAAACCTTAAAGCAAAACAAAAACCATGGTTATGAACCACAACTTATTTAATTAATCTATGCTTTTCATTGCGCTGAGAATGAATAAAAACCGATGATTATCATTGCGGACCTATCGTAATATTTTACAATCAAGGAATTATAAAATTATAACATTTTATTTGCAAAAATGTTCAAAACACGTCACAATTCAATTGAATCAGTTAATTTACTTGTACCCCAGAACTTCGCTCATCAGCTGGCAACATTTTAAAAAAAGCATTTGTAGCTGTCATAGATCCATCTTTTTTAAAATCAGAGTATACTTGTAATCAGTATTAATGCGATAAGGCGTCATGATTAGGCAATCTACTAATAAATTCTTAATTTCGTTGTCGTGTACAATAGAGTTTTTATCACAAAAAAATTGTATTTTTAATCAGAAATTTATAAGCATTCAAAAGCAATACTCTTAAATTAAAATTATGGTTATATAAAATACAATACCACAACATTAAAATAGCACACATTGAAACTACATTGTTCAGTTCAATGTTCATTTAACTAGTTCAAAATCTAGTAATAACAATATAAGCATGTGGGCTGGTCATATTAGCCGTCGAACTGACGGCCGTTGGGGTCGTAAAGTCGTAAAGTTCTCGAGTGGAGACCGCGTCTCGGAAAACGTAGTGTAGGACGCCCTGCGACCAGAAGACCAGAAGGGATGACGATATTCGTCGGTTGGCTGGAGTGAGCTGGATGAGAACGGCCGAAAATCGTGAGCGGTGGCGTGCATTATGGCAGTCCTATGTCCAGCAGTGGGCAGGAGTAGGCTGAAGATGATGATGATGATAAAGCATTTTTTTATCAAATCGTAAATCACGAAAAAAAAATATTGTTATAAAATTATTAATACAAAAACATTAAACTGCATTCGACGCACACCAAAATTTTATATATGGCTCGTGTTACGATACTATACCTGACTGCTCAACAACTTTTGTTGTAGAAAACAAACAAACTAAATAATTATTTTATCCGTGCGAAGCCAGGTCGCGTGGCTAGTGCTATAAGCAATAATTTAGCGATTACAATGATAGCGTGACGGATATTGAAGATAACGCAGATAAATTAGATAAAAGTACTACTTAAGTGAGCCCCAATCAGCAATAACTTCATCCACTAGACTAAGTGATGCTGGCTAACATGAAACTGTTAATAGTGTTACTTACTGTCTTCGCAGCAGCCCATGCTTGGGGTGAGTAATTTTATCTTTCATATTCTGATTATCCGAAAAATTATTATACCATTAACTTTTTGGAGTTCGGTGGCGTAGTGGTTAGTACTCTTTTGCTTTCCATCAAAAACGCCGCCTGGCTAGCTACCACCGTCTTACTTAAATCTGTCGCCATAAAAACAATGTTAAAAGCATTGTTGTGTTCCGGCAATCAGACGTAAGATAGCCAGTTCCTCAGTTGTTGAGGATTACAGGTGAAGCTCGCTTCCACCTTCGGCCTTATCGTCACTTACCATCAGGTGAAGGCCAAGAGCTTACCTGTCATATGTAAAAAAAAACTAAGCAACCTTCACCATGGTCAGGCTGTGGATGGGTGACCAAATATTTTCGATCTCGAGCTCCTCCGTGCTTCGGAAGGTACGTTAAGCCGTTGTTCCCGGTCGTTATTGCCATCGTTTTTACCGACCAACCCGCATTGGGCCAGCATGGTGGTGTTACGGCCCATACTCATGTGTTTGTTTCCATGAGGAAGGCCTGTGCCCAGCAGTGTATTTTGGTTGAGGACGATACGAACTTTTTGACCATTTTACTAAAACCGAAGCGAATTATCATTTCATTGATTGGTTACGCAATTAATTAATCAACAGAAGAATTATAATTCAAGTCACACTTATCAATGTGCTTTCCATTGCTTCTTTACTTGAAGTAACAAATATCTCAGTATATATTATAATATATACGGTGAATATACGGTTAGACATACCAGACACGTGTCAAATACTTGTAGAAGCATACTTTTGTGCCCTAGTGCTCTGTCGTCGTCGTTTATTATCAATCGAATGAAGACAGCGTACATTTTATTTGACGTACTCTGTGGCTTGTGGTTTTATAGTGTCGCCAACTTGAGAGGTTCTAGGTTCGATTCCTAGTGGGGCCAAAGATTTGTTTGATGAGACAGTGGTTCTCCAGTATTGGATGTTTATATGCATTAAATGTTTATTCCGAATGATTATTCGATATTATCTATAGCAATAACGGCATATTAGCAAATATATATATATATATAGCAAAGCCGCACATATTTATTTTTATGTTAAATGTTATTTATATAATAAATATTCCTCTCGAGATGGCGATACTATAAAACCACAAGCCAAAGATTAAACGTTAACGTTAACGTTAAATTCCGGTTGACTGGTAGAGAATCCCTCAAGGCATTAAGTCCGCCCTTGTACGTCGTACATAAAGAATAAATAAATAAAATGTTTGCAATCTTGATTCGATTTACATTATATGACGATGGTGTAATATTAACGATGTTAATGTCAAGTCCCGGTGGATCCAGCCGTAATGGTCCTAGTCCGGTTTACCCCCCCGCCGGGAAGCACCTACATAATTTTTTTTTCTGTCGGTGCATACCGGCCGGGGGAAAGCCGGACTGGGGCCATAATGGCCGGACCCTTCCCAGTAAGGGCAGACTTTTGTGTACAGACTTTGGACCTGAATCAGGAGGGTTTTAATTCCTTTCTAAGTATAACATTGTATACGATTACCTTAGATCACATAGCATAATCTCTAACCACGCTTACTAAGGAAAAGGCTATTTGATATGATCATTAGGTACAAAAAATATTTTTACTTTTTCATATTTAAAATTCTCCATTTATGTTTTAAAGAACTTCATCGTACCAATTTTCTGTTACAATTTTCCATATAACACAGTTATCTATTATTACATTTCCAGAGTTGTATTTTTTTGTTTTGACAATTGCAAATAATATAATTGATTGGGACGACTTAAAATGTTATATACGACATTTAATAGATACCAAGGGTGCGTGTGCCACAGTCTGCAAATTAGTGTAAGTTTTCATTGTCAAAAACTAAAGTTTGTCTTTGAGAAAGTAGTTGAAATCACGTTTCCTGTTGAAATTGACATTTTAACGCTACTAAAAAAGTTGAGATTCTTACAATAAAAGTTTTCACTAGGGGTACAGCTTGATATTCTTGTTGAAACACAATTAAGTCACTGTTTTTCAACTGTGTCTTACTCTAACAGAGATAAGTTAACATTAGTTTTATCTCCTCGTGTGCAAGAAAATAAAAGGTGAAAATTTTTATGAAATACATAACTACTCGTATAAAAATATGTGTTGAAATGAATAATATTTTTAATTGCTTTAAAATTTATTACAGTTTTTATTATTAAAATTAAAAAATAATATATGTTTATAGGTATTTAAATTCATTGTCACGATTTGTTATTTTTGAAGATATGTGGTAAACATATCAGAAAAATCTATAACTTTCAGAAGATACAATACTTACGAGACTAAACATAATTCTTACTTTTTGTTACAGGCCCATGGAAGGGTGGTTTATCCGGTAAGTTATAAATCACAAAAAATATACAATACAGTGTTATATAATTTGTCTGTAGTAAATTTTGGTAGTTTGGCCGCATGTTATTGCAGAAATAAAGTTTCTGCAATAACAATGATCGCTAAGATAAAATTTTGAAGTGAAACGGCAATCGGTACCTTGTCATAGTTCAATGTGATGTATTTTAATTTAAAAAAATGCAGTTAACACCTCTGTGCCTGTGAGTAAGGCACAAAATAACGTAATAAACCTTTTCAGTGAGATTCGGCACCAACCTGTTTGGAATCGGATCATCTAACTTCATCAAGGTCCCGCGCTCCATATCCGAAGCCAAGAATGCCCGTTGGGTGGAGACCCCCCGGCCGGCTGGCCCCATGTCCACCCTGCACTTGTTCTGCCCCTCACAGAACGACCGCACCCTCTGCGCTCTCTATGACGACACCAGCTACGTAGCTGGACTGCAAGTCGCTGTGAGTTACACTCTTTTTGTCTGCTAATATTAAGAGGCTTTTCTCACTAGTTTACTGAAGCAAGAATACGCAGGCAACGGAATATGTCCAAACAGGAGTGTGCCAAAAAAGGAATCAATCGATTTAATTACGGCATGTTGGCGCCAACGTAACCTGGGCAATGTGTATACACTACATATAATAATGCGCACTTAAGTGACGAAAAATTAATGATCAAAAATAAGATCGACAAAACATCGTGGCTTTGCTTGTAGTTACAGCCAAAATACTAAGGAATGCATCTACGAGCATATTTTATGTTTATTTGTATAAACTCATTTTTTATTATTAATCAGTTATTCTTCTTGTTTTGGGCTAGGATAAATGGAGTGAACGAAAAATACTTCTTCTTTTCAGTTCACTCCATTTATCAGTTTAGTTGATAGAATGTATTGAACGAAACCAGTGTCTTCACTATAACGCTAGCATTTTATTATCTCTTTTCACACAAAATTTCAGTTGCCTGTACAATCCTAAGAAGACGATTATTGATTCATCATAATTCTCTTCAATGTCTTCTAGTTGCCAATTGACTCCTTCGCTGATGCTATCCTGGACTGGGACATCCAAGGGTTCACCCGCTGGAACCCGCCTGCACAACCCAACGGTGTTATTAGGAGCTACTATACTATAACCGAATACTTCATCAACGAAGGTACATTCTTTATCCAGAAATTCTGCTTTATTTTGAAAGACTTGGATTTTCTCATCTTATGTTGATACATAGATACTTTGGTCAGATATGCATTCATTACAACGCCTAAATAACAAAACGAATCAATTAAGGCTACCACGTTACACTTAAAAATATATTTTTTAAGTATACTAATATATGAGCATGGGAACGAAATTTTTATTTGAAGCCGTTGCGTAGATAGCAAAGTTGACATTCTAAAATAACTCCCTGCGTTTTATAGCTACCTTATTGAAGCCCGTCGGCGATCGTATCAACAATCGCGACGTCGACAAGACCCTGCAGGAGGACTACGTATGGATCACCGGCTTCAACAAGGAACGCATACCGATCTCCGTCGTCGGCGACAATATCGCTCAGACAGCAACCACGCATTTCACCAGACAAGGCTGCATGCCTTTGATGGGTAAGCTTCACTTGTAAACATTTTACATACATACATATCATCACGCCTCTTTCCCCGAAGGGGTGGGCAGATGTGTTGACACCCACATTTCGTCAGATATGTTAGATCCCCATGTAACTGGGGGTGGTGTGTAACATTTTGATTGTCAATTTTTCCAATTACATCAAACGTTTAATATTTTATCTTGTCTTGTATCCAATTCAGGTCTTCACTACTACTACAACATGACAGAGCAAAGCGTCTGTACGTCCGATCAAATGTTGCCGTGGTTCCCTCTGGTGCACACCAACCAACTGGTCGGCATGGGCTTCGTCATCGTGGGAAAACTGGCAGAAACAGCCATCACCAAGGACTACTTCGAGCGACCTGACAGGCTAGCTGTCAAGGTATATTCATTATCACATTCAATTAAATGCATAAACCAGATGTAGTCTGGTCTAGTGGTTGACACCAATGGGTGTTGATCGGGCGGTCCGGGGTTCGATGCCCCACAGGGGCAAGAGTTTTTCTGCTCGGTTTAGTTGGTGGAAGGAGTTCTAAACCCGTCTGGCTACCACCGTCTTACCTAAATCTGCCGCTATAGTAACAAAGTTTTAAGCATTGTTGTGTTCCGGCAATCAGTGGTAAGATAGTAAGTTCTTCATTTGTTGAGGAATACAGGTGAAGCTCGCTTCCACCTTCGGCCTTATCGTCACTTACCATCAGGTTACCATCATATGTAAAAAAAAATATCAATCCATTAAGACTTTCTGTCCACCTGATGGTTATAATACGACGCCGAGAATACGAGTAAGTGTGAACTGTGATGACTAAGATTAAGAGTTTCATCTGCACTTTATGGCTTTTTGAGGAATCACAAGCTGTCATGATGTCTTTGCGCTAGATACACCAGATGTCATGTCACCTTTCTTAGTAATTTAAATATCAATCTTAGTTTTCAAGTCAGAATAGAACAGAAGTATGCTTTACAGCAGATATAAATTAAAATCACAATTTCCCTTTATGTAAAAATTACTCATGAAAGTAATATTTCACCATCAGTTAGTTACTTAGTAGGTTGGGCCTTGAGAAAAACGTACTAAAACATGGCAAGTTGGGCGGATGGTGAATATGACACAGAGTTTACAATGGAGTATTATAAATGGTTAGAAAAATATTCAAATTCTGGTCAGCAAAAAAATACAATTGGCCAGCTAAAATAACTAATTGGTTAGCAACTTATGGGCATCAAATATTTCTAATTGGTCAACAAAATAACTAATTATGCATCAAATGTTTTCTCTGCTGTCTAATTGTATAATATATGTTTTGATGACACAAATATTGATTTTAAGGGTCATATAAGAGAAATAACCGTAACTTAACATCTTACATTTCCTAGTAATTAATATTTGATCCTTCATTGACCCTTTTCCTAGATTTTATACATTTCCGGTAACATATTGCTGCCTCAATAATTATTTTGCAGCTCAACTCTGGATATAAGCACACGCCGGCGTTCGATAACAATTCGATAGATTTTTCTATTGTGTCTCGTTTGTAAACTATCAGGTAAAAGATTATTAAGCTAATGTTGCTTTACAGTTGATCGTGCCTCACGGCCCTGAGTGCTTGTACGACATCGCCGACAGCCCGAAGCTCCTCACCATGCACACGTACTTCATCGACGCGCCCTGGCTGCTCACTTGCCCCGCATAAATATTAAATTATTCTAATTGTTGTAAATAATAATAATTTATAATATCTATGCATTTTATTTATGGTTAACATAGTTTAAATTATGAATTTTTGGCTAGGATTGCGGATTTTGCGGAATGATGGCTATGTCTGCTAACACCTGTCCTGGCTAACAAATTAATGAGTGGTTATGGATTTTCTTTAGTGCCCGGTAACGGTAATAGGCTTTCACCCTATCACGTGGGACTATTATAATAACTCGGAAGAGCTCGGTGGCGTAGTGGTTAGCGCTTTGGCTTTAAATCTTCTTCTTTTTCCTGCCCTGTTCCCAATTCTATTTGTGGTCGGCGCAACATGTCTTCCTCTTCCACTCTCCTCTATTACTCGTCAAGTCAACACTCACTCCAATCCTAATCAAATCATCATTCACACAATCCATCCATCTTTTCTTTGGTCTTCCTCTCCCCAGACGCCCATCCACTTTCAAGTCCATAACTTTCCTGGTGACATGATCATTCTCCTTTCTCATTACATGTCCATACCAAGAAAGTCGTTTTTCTGTCAGTTTATCAGCAATCGGGGTAACTTTCAGACTTCCCCTAATATAACAATATCCCCCCCCCCCCCCCCCCCCCCTCCCTAATATTCATCACTCTATCCATTCTCGTCACACCACACATCCACCTCAACATTCGCATTTCAGCTACATGCAATCTTTGTTCATCCATCCGCTTTACAGGCCAACATTCCGATCCATACATGATGACAGGTCTTATTATAGATTTATAAATTTTCCCCTTCAGTCTTAGGGAAATACGGCGGTCACACGCAGTTCCCGTAACCTGCCGCCATTTCATCCATCCTGAGCTAATCCTTCGCTTGACGTCTCGTGCGCTTTAGCTTTAAATATCGAAAACAAAGCTACCTCCGCTATGGTCAGGCCTTGGATGGGTGATCAAAACTTTGTGATCTCGAGCTGTCCCATGCTTCAGAAGGCACGTTAAGCCGTTGGTGTCGGTCACTATTGCGACTGTTTCTACCCACCAACCCACATTGGGCCAGCGTGGAGGTTATGGCCATATGTGTAGGCTGAGGACGGATTATATAGATTTAGTAAGCCTAATAATACGTGACTATCGCTTCACTAAAACAAGCATAAACAATATTAAATTATTTGGGAACCACTTCCATAATATGTTAGTAACAATTAGTAGGTAATTACTTGACGGTATCATATTTTGTAATTTTAGACCTTTGATGAGAGTCCTGTGGTATATGTCAATATAATTAGCGGGACAAAGAAAATAAGAACAAACATTTTAGAATCAAACAACGGCTTTAAACTTGTACGTCTTGCTTTGTTAGAAAGTTTTGAACCTATGCAATCCTGTCTCGGAGTTCTGTTTCGCGGTTACGCTTGACTGCGACTTGCAACTCAGTAACTTCACTACTATTAGCACTGAACTAACAACTTAGATATTGACTCGAAGTTGTACTGCAGACATGGTTACATAAATAAATAAAAAACTAACAAAAAGACTTTTCCACCTGATGGTACACAGGAAACAATGAAATTGAAGCTGGTAACCCCTGTAAGTCGTAGAGACAGGCGCACACACACAAACAACATACAATGACATAGTCTTATTAGATGTTTAAAGGTAATTCTGGTTATTTTGATATTTATACTTTTAAGCCCAAATTCGGTTTGTTCAAAGCTTTTATAAATAATAATTTGTTAATTTGACCGAGAATGTAAATTTACCGTTTTTCCTGGTTGTTTTAGCAATGAATGTTTCTTAATCTTAGTTAAATCCATTTATATAATATTTTATTAATTGTTATTATTGTTGGTTGCATATAAGCCTTTACCTTTTTCTATAAGATTGAGTGTCTACATGTAGGAATTCAACCTAGTTCATATCTATATCTATAGTGTTCGTTGATATTAATATATTGGTTGGTATCTGTTTTATAGACCATATAAATAAATAGGGGTTATTGGCAACTGGAGCCTAAACACGCAGGACAAACTATTAAAGTAGAAAGCGCTATTTTTTACCAGGTTTTCATTAACTCACTTTCTTTTTTGTCTCTTTGTTTGTCCGGTTGGATTTTTGTAAATCAATTTTGGGGCACTTCCAAGCTAGCTATCGGGCCGAAACTTTCGGAATAGTTCAGAACCCGGTGGCAATGCAACTTGCATTTCATTCAACTATCTACGAACACTTTCAGGTCGAAATTTCATCTTTCAGGTTTTGTATGTAGATTGGTAACTACACACAGCACTATTTATTAATTGATGTTAAATAACACCTTTTAATTCATTAATCGCGTCGTGTGGTAGCGACTCATTAAAAGAATACTTCCAACCCATCTCTTCCCTTGGGTTGTCACGCTAAGTGCAGTCACTGCTTGGTGAAGCGCGGACTATGGTAGTGGACTGCTTTTGTGGTACTTTTGCGTAGTCTCTGACTAACCCTTATGGGATAACAGTCGCGACTATATGTATGTATGTAAAAAATATTACATTAGTTTCTTTAGAAAATCAATTTAAAAACATGCACACTTATCAATTCATCAAGACTGCATACTACATATCGTCTGATGTAAGTATAGGTCTCGTTGTAATAAGGGGCGATTCGAGCCGAGCGCAAGGGCACAGAGTAAACAAAGAACAGAGAGAAAGATACCTCAGAGTGTGCGAAATTCACACCTATTTTGATAGGGTTAGCACTTGTCAAGCGTGCAGTGCGAGCATGGAACTTCGATTACCGCCATATTTGATCGACAAAAGCATCCGTCCTTTTCACTCCTTTGGGTTATCTGTCAAATTTATCGAATATATCGACAATTGTCGATCTTAGGCGTTAAATTGCGCTTATCGAATGTTCTATGCTCGTAGAGGTGTGTCGAGATGTCGAAACAAAAATTAGGAGCATTTATTACTTCGCCATCTGGACACGCCAAGATTTTTCGCATGTCCACATAGAGAAACTCAAATTACATCACATAGGTTTTGCCATCTGGACACATTCAATTTAAATTAAAATAATCTGGTTCAAAATCGCTTCATTCGTTGAATTTGTAAGAAAGCAACATAACAATGATAATGATATGACAATGATATGTATTGTTGTATAATGATAGACTACATACACTTAATACAATAAAGTGGAAATCTAAATAGTTAGTTATACGTGATTATTTAAAAACATCACTTCAGCTATTGCAGAATAATCAAATCCTATCAAAAACATAGGTACATGTGAAAAATGTTAGCCAATATAATCATAATGACGATTAATTATTGACGACCTCCGTGGTCGAGTGGTCTGTAGGCCAGTCTCGAGATCTAAATGGGTCCCAAGTTCAATTGTCAGTTCTGACTTGGCTAGTGATATACACGTGATATACACGAGTTGTGCAAATTATTTACTTACTTACGAAGGTTAATATTTCTAAAGCTGTAAGTTATTTATATATTTTTGTAGTAACCTACGCCCAAGTGAGGTTGTACGAAGCTTATGCTGTGTTACTCTGTGACAAGGGGGCGAAACTGAAGTACAATTACGTCCAAAATATGCACATGGTACAGTCAAAACTTCCGGGCAATAAAACTTTTGATTAGCAAAATCATTGAAACGAAAAACCGCACTGATTGGACGAAGCTCTCCGCTAGAAAAATGGAATAACCATTAAAACAGTGATATTATTTTTGTTAAGTATTAATTAATGAAGAAAAAACGCTAACCAAGCAACCGAAGCGAGCGTAGCAGTAATCGCCGAGCTTAGGGAACTAAGTGATAAAATCCGCTCGTCGCCGTTCAATATACCGCCTGCCTTAAGTCTAAGAATAGTTTATTGTGAATAATTTATCGCTGCCTTACTTCGACATCAGTGCACAGCAAAAGCACAGAGCAGTTCCTTCTTTACTCTGCGGCAGAAAACTCGCCCCATACCGAAATCATGTGATTTTTTAAATCTTTGCAAAAATCAATCTAAGTGCTGACAAACCGGAACACAGCGCGGCGTTGCAAACTGCGATTTACACAAGAAAAAAATAATTTTACAAGTCTATGATGAGTCAACAAAAAAATATCTGTCGATGAGACGATGAATCCTGGGTTGAGGTTCGTACACAAGCCCCTAGGGCTGATATGATTGATACCGTTGATACTTGAATAGAAAAGCCATAACGAATTATACCTATAATTACTGCATGTTATACAATCACAGATCTGAAAATAAACAAAAGCGAAATACTGAGAGAGAAGAAAAATACGAATGGGTGAGATAAAGGCCTAAAGGTTGCCTGTCTTATGTAAATCTAACAATAATCTGCTCCTTTTGTATTAGCTATTCTGCCAGCTCAGTGATTTGACCACACGCAAAATTTATGACTTTTGTCACTTTTTATGAAATGACCATACATTTTAAATGTGCAAATATAAATCGCACACTACGAAATTTAATACGATTTCATAGTAAAGTACTCAAAAACTCAGAGCTCAAAAACGTATTTTCCAGGGAACCAGAATATTCGTACATAATACTGCGACGTTATTATAAATACCGCATTCCGAAAACATTACTTCATTTGAGTTAAGTACCTCAGTAAATTAATTTAAAAATTATATTATTCTCACAGGTCTATTAATGTTATCATCAAATGCTGGGAATAAAAAAACTTAAGTTTTTTTTACTTTGAATAATAAAATTTATACGTAGGATTTTGCGCATGTGCAACCCCAATAAAATGTTCCACTACAACTATATTACATTCGTCTGCCCCCTACTTCATTTTGTTCTCTTCACAGATATTATTTAATGACCAATTTGGCAGAGTGGCGGCCCTAAGTACTGGACATCGGGGTGTTTAGTCCACAAGTAGGTACTAAAAGCCTAATATTTTGTTCACCTCGCATTAATACGACGGAAGGGATACCAGGATTTTGCTTCGCAGGTGAAATAGGGTGTGCAATATTGTGCGTGATAGGTCAAGAGCCAGAGATCAATTTTCATAGAACACTAATTATTTCTCTCATTTTTCGTTTTTATACAAAATGTCCATTGAAATCGTGTGATAGCTTATTACTATATTAGGTAGGCTTATTAAAAGAATACTACCCACCCATCTTTCTCCTTGGGTGTCGTAAAAGGCGAATAGTGGACTTAGAACTGCACAACATTCAACAGCTTATAGCGGCGATGGGCTCACCACCTCCTGTCATGCTGAGCACATGTGCAGTCACTGCTTAGTGAAGTGCGGACTATGGCAGTGGACTAATTTTGGAGTCCTTTTGCCTAGTCTCTGACTAACCCTTAGGAGATAATACTCGTAGTCGCAATTATATGTATGTATGTCCATTGAAGGACCTCGGTGGAGCGGTAAGCCAGGTCACTAGATAACATTACGATAGCGTCATGTTGGAAACAATAGGGTTCCTAAGCACTAAAATTAATACTTCCTCCTGAATTTTAGAAGTCAGACAATGCAATTAGTGTCCAATATCTTATATGTGTCTCGCAGGATATGCTTGTTTTAAGCAACTCTCGGCCTGGCTACAGCTATTTTTAAAAATGCCCCTATCTAAAATGGCACGGTAAAAAAATATAATCCGACTGCGTAAAAAGTAAACCAAACTACGTACCTAATAAAAATAAAACTGAAAAGAAAAAAAAGTAATGTAATCTGTATTAAACCAAAAAATGTTTTAGAATAATTATTCTCTATAAAAAGTAAAATATATAACCTAATTCAAGCCTGCTAGAGTTAGTAATGAAATTCTTTTTTTATTCTGGCTAACAATTTTGACCAGAGTCTGTCACCACACTATCTCTGGGACTACTAAGCTCCACTGATATTGATTGATGTAATTCCTAAATTTAGGTACTGTAGAGTCTGCAAATTTAATAAATTCTTAAAATGTTTACAGCTTGCAACTACCGCAACTGTAGCAAAACGCTTTGTATTTTACTACAGAGAAAACTGACACCTTGATACAGATTGTATTTAAAATTGCATTATTTCTTAGGAAGTGAAACACGATGCACTGAGCTTATCTCGCTGAATAACGTCTGACGGCTACAAAGAAAACTTCAGATTTTAATTAAACAAATCCTTTACAAGGTATAATCTTACCTACTTTACAATACTCGTATCTTTGACTAACGTTCTTCTGAACTCGTTTCTAAAGACAAGTCTTATTATTGCTAATATAATGCCCTGAGAAGTAGGTATTTACTTTAATAGTCTTATTAATCAGAGAAAGAAAAAATAATTGATTGCATGTACGCAATATCGATGTCGCCATCTCGAAAGGTTCTGGGCTCGATCCCCGGTGGGGGCAAATATATTAGACCAGGCGGTTAAAGGCGTCCCAGACAGACTTATTATCACGACTATATCACCGAAGGACACCCAAAAAAAAATCCTGTAATTTTGTTGATCCCACAAAATAAATGAAAGTCTATTGCCTTTACCGGGCGCTTAAGAAAATCCATGATCACTCTGTTATAAAATCTATGTTATCTGAATTTAAGAATAATAAAAAACTAAACAAAAAAAACAGCTTATCTCCTCACGAAAACAAAAAAAAACTAAATCTAACAGTAAATTTAAATAAAGCAAAAAAAAGATATTATAAGAAAAAATCGTCTGAACGTATATCCATCGCTGGAAATGTACCAAAAAGGCTGGCTGAATTACCTCTCTGAATAGCAACGCTTATTCTATGAGCAAAATACAGACCAGCCTTCTTGTCACCAGATTTGTCGCAGAGCCGCTTCGAAATCTCTTTGTAGAGCTTATGAGCAGATGGTCCCCAGGGTCCCAGCGTTTCTACCCCAAAAGGCTCAAATATGTAGTCTTCACAGAGGCTACTATATTTGCGCCGTTTGAGGGATTCCGCAGAAGTGGCAGCCGAACCAGACCTCACCGAAAAATTCAAATTAAAATTCCAAAGAGCAAGAACAAGTGTTACGTGCCACTAAAAGAAACACGAAAAGTATGATACAAAAAGGGATATCCATACTTAAAATCGAGGCACTAACAATGAATACAAACGTGTAACAGAGCATCACAAGCAAAGACAAATCAATCACTACGATTCAAACTCAGTGTCTGTGTCGCAATACATTTATGAATGTCGTCCGTCACACAAACACTTGCATCTATCGATACACAGTCGCTTTGCTAGACGCGGTCATTACATACACATGAATAGCTATAAGTTTACATACGTCTATAATCATCTAAAAATATCCAATCCGTTCAATCTACAAAACGTGTCTGAATTGGAATCTATGGTCAAAAGCAACACATTTTATATCCCCTTTGTAAAGCATTTTTCGTTATAAACATAAACAACGTTACACATTTTTCAATAGTAGTTCAAAGCAAATAAAAGCGACGAGCGTTCTGAATACTCGCGCGAAAATCTCATTCATAGACTCAATAAACTTTGTCACACAAAGGATCAGACTTCGTGTATATAACCATTATGTCTAACTTCCCGGAATCAGCTTAATATCGGTCGCCCGGGCATAGCTGGGACGCAGGATGCAGGCGGTAGGCATGGCAACGGCCGGGCTGCACTCGACTACCTCACTCGACCTTTGTAAAAGCTCGACAAATCGACATGAATGATATGATAGCGCTTACTCCACAGCAGCACTCAGTCTGAGCGAGACAGCCACATCTACCAACAGACAAGTCTAGCGCCCTAGACTAGAAATAACCTCTCCCGCCTCACCTCACCCCTGGTGTAACGGTAAACGAAAAAGCAAGGACGTGAAGCCCAGGGCACTTTGTGTTTTAATTGAAAATAAAGTGCACGCGCTACTGAATTAGGAAAAAATAATATCCATATTCGCTATTTTATTGACTGAATTAATTCATAGAAAGTAAGCTAAATACAAAACATTATTTTTTCTGTGTCGGCGCCAGATCTACGTCAAACTCGGTACCAATTAGTACTAATTTAATAATATACACATACACATTACAATGAGAATTACACAAGTAAGGCGGATGCATTCAACATCACTATCAAAGAGTTTATATTAGTATATTAGTTGGTAAATTTTTTGGTAATATTTTGTGATATTTGATATTTTGTGATATATTGTTCCCAATACTTGTTGCGTATCAAATTTTATAAATTTTGCACATTTCCTGGTTTGCAATGGTAAATCTCACAATCCTTCACTCTCAATGAGCTTAGCGGTCCAAATATCCTTATAGGATTTTTCTTAAAGTGTATGTAATTCTTCTCAGTTACACAAAGGCTTTAAACAAACTGGCCAGTATTACTTGTGTTACTCTATATATCAAACGCTTTAGAAGCACGCATGTTTACCAGTTAATGAATCATTTAGGCCCCAATACAAATACGGTCAACCAGCATATTGGCAGGTCATTAGTCGTCAACATGACTAATCAGGTTGATTTTTCTGTTCCGTGTGTTAATTATTATTGTCTCTCATCTCAACTATCAGAAAGCAAACGAATCTCGGAATCTCTATCGGCTACTTTTTAATGCTACGATTCAGAGACGTGACTTCCCGAATCGAGTACGTGGTGGATGCCGATGTAAAATGAAAATAGCTTGACGATGTCATTGTATTATATTTCAGAACTTAAAGCGTTGTGCTTTAAATTCTGAAATATAATGCAATGATATAATTTATAAAAAGGTAAATATCACAAATCACTGAATATAAAACTTAAAGATTATTATAAAAGGTAGGGCTACTTACAATAGTGCCTTGGAAAAGTTATTTATTCAATAAAGTTATAGTTTTATTTGCTATAATTTATATTATTATTTTATTATCAACAATTAAATTTATTAATATAATTCATTTGCGTCGAGACAACTGCTCCAGACGATGACTCTGATAGGAATGAATTAGATACCAAAACAATGAAAAAAAGAGACAGATGGTTAGTTTAAAAACAGAAACAAAGAGAAAACGGTCAGAGAAGAGCGAGATAACAGCAAAGAGTCGCTGATACTGTTATAGCGGCTCGTTACACGTGTACCGACATTTGAGAATAAGAGCGGATTTGCACTACTTCCTATACGAACCCGTGCAAATATGGTCCGTAGCAGCAGTAGAACTATTTCAATGGTAATTTACGCACTAGATCCGATCTCCGTCATCAAAATTCTTTCAGTCATTCTAGAATCTCCATTCAATAGAAAATGATTTTTGACGCACTGAAGTAGCCAATCACATGTGGCTCTTGAATTGCTTGGATTGATCGGAGTAGTGCGTAAGCGATAACCGAATTCGGTCCGAGTTTTCTAGACCAATATCTTCACAAGTTCGGATCGGATTCGGATCGGACGTAGTGCGAAACCGCTCTTACGGCTCGGCCACGAGTACGAGCGGTGGGCGGAAAGGCAGACGAATTCGCATTTTATTGCTCGCTCGGTAGGGATGGGTATTGGTGACAAATGTCTTTTGAGCGAGCAATGCAATCTGAATTCGCTTGCCCGCCGCTTGTGCTCGTGGCCAAGTCGTAAGGGGTAATTTGTTGACGAATGCGGCGCGGTGCGCAGACACCATACAGACACAGACGTTTTGCTGATGTAAGTACTTGTGTACACAGTGGTCTAAAGCTCCGAGTTCACGGGTGCACACGCAGCTTACCAAATTTTTGCTTAGTTATTAATTAAACATTCTATTAGTAAGCAAATGGAAAATATTAATAAAAAATATTAATGTATTTCATTTTTTATGTCAATATAGAAAGCAATTCGGTCACGTGTAATAGCGTAATTAATAAACCAAAAAAAAATTAAAATAAATATACGTCTTTTTCCTTTTACCTTTAATTTAAAAATGACTACTTGTAGGTACTAAAAACCAATCAATCCAATTGCATCTCATAAACTCCGTCGATTTTAAATGAATAAATTAAAATATCGAAAATTTACTAACTCCTTAAGATATCGAAACTTTTATTCAACTAGTACAAATTATTTAAATTTAAAAATTAATTATGTTCTTTTTTAATATACATACCCGATTTTAATACCAATGATACAAAACATGTGTTTAGTCGGAATACTCGACTAAGGCCCACTTGCAGGAAATTTAAATCGAGGAACTAGAATTAGATTTAGTGATTTTTGACATTTCAGCCATAGTAGAATTGTCAAAAACTGATAAAAACAAGTCCGTGTGATATAATCAGAATCAATCATCACTTTACATACTAACATTACAAAATTTATCCATTTGACCTAAACGCCGTGAGCGGTGAGGTGGCGGCTCATTAAAAAAATACTACCAACCCTTCTTTTCCCTTGGGTGTCGTAAAAGGCGACTTATGGACTTAGAACTGCACAACCATCCAATAGCTTATAGCGGCGACGACGGGCTCACCACCTGTCACGCTGAGTGCAGTTATTGCTTGATGAATCGCGGACTATGGCAATGGACTGCTTTTGCGATGCTTTTGCCTAGTCTCTGACTAACCCTAAGGGGATAATAGTCGTGATTATATGTATGTATGAAATATTTTCAATAGATTGATTGAGCCGTGTGGTAGCGGCTCATCAAAAGAATACTTTCAACCCTTCTCTTAGGTTGGGCATCGTAAAAGGCGACTAATGCACTTAGAACTGCACAACCATCCAATAGTTTATTGCGGCGACGCGCTCACTACCTGTCACGCTGAGCACATGTGCAGTCACTGCTTCATGAAGCGCGGACTATGGCAGTGAATTGCTTTCGCGGTGCTTTTGCCTAGTCTCCGACTAACCCTTATGGGATAATAGTCGTGATTACATGTATGTATGTATGTAATATTTTCAATATAGTTACATAACAATAACAAATCAACACGCCTCCATCCCCGAAAGGTTAAGTATTATCGTAATATGCCTAAATGGATTGTTTACGTTTTGTAGGATTATATCAATTATTTTTCGCGAATTGCCGTAATTATGAGATTATTCCACAGCTTAAGCTCTGACGAGCACGATTCAAGAGCCCTTATGAATACTTCAGCTATTGGAGTTTAACAAAAACATTTGTTTTCGTAAACAAGTTTAACGGCTTTTATAATTATGTGATGTAGACATTTTCTTTAATGAAATACTGTTGAAATTATTAACTTGAGGGTCAGTGCGAACACTGGTGTTCGCAAACAATATATGTTTCAACTGTGTCCGGTTTTCTAAACATTTTAAGATTTTAAAAAATCTATTAGTGCCTGGTGGTTATTGGCTACTGTGGGCTAGTATCCACAATTCCACATGATACAAGAATTGCTTCAACTTGCAACGGCTTGTTATCACAATGTTGGTTACCAATTTATGCCTTAAAATGCAATGTCATAGTATCCATTATTGTCTAGAAATATATTTTCTTGGTTATCTGTAAGTCACCTGTGACGCGGAGCACGGTTCAGTCAATGCTTGGTGAAGTGCGACTATGGCAGTGGACTGCTTTTGCAGTGCTTTTGCCTAGTCACTGACTACCCTAAGTGATTATAAGTATGTATGTATGTTATCTGTGAGGAGTACGTGATATGAAAAGATACTACAGCAGTGTTACCATTAAATCTATACTAAAGTCAAAGTCAATTAATTTCATTCATGTAAATAAGTATATCACTATACATTTATACATATATACTATCACGACTATAATGCCCAAAGGGGTAGGCAGAGTCCAAGGAGCACTGTGTTCCTCAAGACCACATTTAGCCAAACAAAAATTGGGTTTGGTCAGATGACAAATCGTGAAAAAGTAGTAACAAGTGGCTAGCTCATCGCCTACACAATCACAGACCCAGTACCCAATACGCCCTTAGTCGCTTTTTACGACATGCTAGGCAAGAAAAGCAGTTGGTACATTCTTTTTGTGTTCCGGACCAACACGGGACCATATACATTTATGAAAGTCAAGATACTACGCCATCCATTCGTAAAATTACCAGGAGGTCTTGTGGACAAGAAACTTGGCAAGGTTTAATCAACCCTTCACATTAACATTGCCTTAAGATCTAGAATGTATATAATAGCAATTCACCAGTCCAATTAAAATGAAAAGTTAATAAAACAAGTGTTCAAATCACTTGTATCAAAGAAGTTAAGAAAGCATGAGCTGATCATACACCGAAAGTGGCACCACTAATCCACACTAATATTATAAATGCGAAAGTAACTCTGTCTATCTGTCGGTCTGACTTTCACGTCAAAACTACTGTACCGATTTGATTAAAATTTGGTACAGAGTTAATTAAGAGCCTGAGAAAGGACGTAGGCTCCTTTTTTTTGCAATATTCCCATGAGAACAGGTACCATGCGGGTGAAACCGCGGGAAGCCACTAGTGTTATATAGAGGTAAAGTTAGTGTAGTGTACCTACGTACTACTGAAGCCATTATGAAAATTCTTCGGCAATTAAAAATCCCTGAGTGTCTTCTTCGTACTGGAAGAATATTAATAAAAACAAAAACAATTATAGCCGATGTGGGCGGCTAGTATCCGATAAAAATTAAGAAGATATTTATACATTGTTATGGCAACAAAGAAGATTATTACTCTTGATAGGGACTCAACATATTTTCATAGAACCCACTCTGGAATATTAGAATGAAATCCCTCTTACAACAACGATCTTAAAGCGCTCTCTCGTTTTGATTTTGATATTCGCCTTATATATTTTCGAAAACGCTTTACTATTTTTATTTGTTACTGTATTACCGTAACATTATTACCGCGCCATTTTTATTGATATTAGGTCCTTGCCTATGAAATTGGTGTTTTGTATGGAGATTTTGGGGAATTCTGCATTTTCCATACTAACATTTTATCAGTTTTCTTCACAACGACAAATCCAGAGATAATAAAATTTGGCATGTATCATTAGACAAGCTTTAGTAATATGTGTAATATCACACTTCATAAAAATTATTTATCCTTTTTAAGTGAATGCAAATAAAATGATGTATTCGGGAGGCACTTAAAAAGAGTTGTCTCCGTGTCCAATTTTAACACAATTAAACTTACAATAAATTATCAAAACAAATCAAAAGAGCTCAAAAATATAGTATATTTTTATACGAGGTAATTATTTTTTAGGAATACTCTGAATCTTAATAGTTACAGACAGAATACTAAGACAGAATAAAAACACCAATTTCATAGGTAAGGACCCAATATTAAATTTACCGTTTAATGAACTATGTTTTGCATTATTTCTATAATTATACGGATAGATAAATACTTAATCCTCACCGGCGTAGAACTATACGTTCCACTCATGGGTATAGGTCTTCCGAATCAGAGACAGACACGAAGAGTATGGACCAAACACCTCCATGTAAATTTTTAAAAGCCACTATAAATCATTCAGTGTTGACGACAATGAATATCATCCCTAATTCGTTGCTTGATGGGCACGATGAAAAAGAGACAATTTCCTTTAATTTAGGTATGTACGGACTTGGCATATTATTGTACAAAATAACTATAATTATAATTCAGAGAGGTACTTCAGTCAGCCTTTTTGGTACATTTCCAGCGATGGATATACGTGCAGACGATTTTTTCTTATAATATCTTTTTTTTGCTATATTTAAATCTACTGTTAGATTTAGGTTTTTCTTTTTGTTTTCGCGAGGAGATAAGCTGTTTTTGTTGTTTAGTTTTCTATTATTTTCGTATTTAGCATAATCCATTTATTATATATAGTTACTATAATAATATTTCTTTTTATTCTTCATAAAAAAAATGAAAATGTCACTAGAATTTTGAAGTTTTAACCACTCATTGTAACTCATTGTTTTATTCCTAATACCAACTTTTACCAACTGACAGCTGAAGAATATTAACGTAATCAAAAAAAAAATTTTGTAAATCTTTATTTATTTTTAAATATTTAATGTTCATTTTCGGTTAATTTGGAGAAAGGACGAATGAGCACTGAAGGATCAAGCGACGAAATCCTGAGGTTCCGATCAACATCCGGTGCGGTCGGTGGTGCCAACCACTAGACCAGGTAGGCGGTCAACGGTACTCTTGAATGTTTATTTAAGTATTGTATGTATTCTGAATATTTTTGACGACCTCCGTGGTCGAGTGGTCTGTGCGCTAGTCTCAAGGCGTCGCCATCTCAAGAGGTTCTGGGTTCGATCCCGGGGGGGGCAAATGTTTGGGTGATGAATTTTCAGGCATTTGTTCTCCAGTCTTGGATGTTTATATATATATATTTATATACATTCAGGATATTTATATGTATTTATCTATTAAATATATTTATCCGTCATCTAGTGTCCGTAACACAAGCAGCATTAGTTGCTTAAAATGGGGCTAGTTGATAGGTGTGAATGTCTGAAGATATTTATTTATTATTTATTATTAGTTATTATATGTATTTAGCTATTAAATATATTAATCCGTCATCTAGTATCCATAACACAAGCAGCATTAGTGCTAATCAATATGTGTGAAGGTCTGAGGATATAAAAAAATGCATTAAATAAGTAGTTATAATATTTAGATCGAAGAGTCAAATCGTGTCGTAATTTCGATGTAATGTAAAATGTATGAGTAGAATGCCTGAATATTAAAATAGCATAACAAATGAAGCTGAAATGTTTCATTATAACTATGCCCAGTTCAGAAACCGACACAGTCCGTTACACACAGACCTTAAGGGGTAATCTGGCACTACACACAGTAAATATGTATGCCATGTCATGTGATTGATTGGAGGTTTCATATCTGATATCAAAGGACCCATACAAGTACAAAAGCGTAGGTGGATTGCATTCGCAACTATAATGCTAAGATGTTAATTAGCTCTCAGTTGCAGATCTTACGGACATATGATAAGTAGGTATCATTTAGCTTCAGGGATATTAGCGCCTCGTTGCTGTCATTGCGCTCTTCTCTGGCCATTTTTTCTCTTGGTTTCCGATTTTAAATTTGCTGTCTGTCTCTTTTGATTTGTTTTGTTCTCGAAGCTCATTCTTACGAGAGTCAGTGCGTAGAGCGGTTGACTCCCTTCTAACAATAATTGTAAAATATTTATAAAGTGAATCAATTTTTATAAGCTGAGACAAAGTTACAACAAACCACATTATCAGTTCCTAATTTATAACAAAGACTATATGTTTCTCTAAGTCACTATTGTAAGTAGCCCTACCCTTTTTATAATATATTTAGTTTTAAATGTGAAATTGTTTTGTGTTCAGTGTAATTTACCTTTTTTTTATATAATTGTTTCAGTTTGCCTTAAATCTTCATTATAATATACGATACTTAAGTGACGACCCAACTGAATTTTAATTATCCCCGGCTTCACCCCGTCACAAGTCTATTTATGTCTAATTATCGTCCTGAGCCTATAAACGTCCCACTGCTCACATGATTGAAATGTAAGCTTTTGCTTTACGTTTTTGATTTATGTAAAATATCAAACCGAATGTAAAGCAAAAGCTTACATTTCAATTTTCAATCATCAATGTTCATTCTGCTATGCATTCTTTCTTCAAACGCATTGGGCGCTGGACTAACGCCTCAACGTGCCTTCCGTAGCACGGAGGAGTTGAAATCACAAAGTTTTGTTTACTCATCCAAGGCCTTTATGACGAATAAATTTTTGTTTTCGATAACGAAAAGCAAAGCGTACTAACAACTACGCCACCGAGCTCCTGGGTCTAATCTATACTTACTCGTGTTATCATTACTAGCAAATTATTAACCTATTTAATACTGATAGTTTTCTAGAGTAGTATAATTTACTTTATACACTACCTGCACATAAAACACGCTTTATTTATCATGTATACGGGGTATGAAGCAATATTTTGGAAATGCCTTGGGAAACAAAGTAATTAAATATCCCTGGAAAATAATGTAATTTGGGTTTAAAATGTCAAACAATCAAGAAAAATAAACGTAAATTTAAATGAAACACGGCTTAAATAGGCTAGTTTAGTTGACCCTTTTTTTAGAATTCTTCGTTCCGCTCTGGATTTAATATGCCGGCCTCGACATAAAACACTGCTTCATCCTATTAATTTTAGTTGAAGTTGTCACAAGAAGGTGTTATCTGATAAAATGTTTACAGCTATCCCTCAAATCAAAAACTGTAGGTTTTTGATTGGAGATTCGGTAGTATGAGCTTCGCTCAATTATTAGGACTATTATGTTGGCTCACGCTGGCTTATGAACGCATCGTGTATGTAGACCTGTTGTGTCTGGAACTCTGGAAAGCTACTAGACCGGATAACGGCTATAAACGGTGGAGCTCAAGCAGAGTTGTGTAACGAGGCGCTATAGCAATATTAGCGACTCTTTGCTGATATTGCGCTCTTCTCTGGCCATTTCCCTTTTTTTCTTTTAAAAAAACGAAAAATCTGTCACCTCATTGTCTTGTCCTCATAATAATTGTTAATAAATTTATAAATTGAAATCGATCTACTAGATCGAATGAAGTCTTGTTTTTGTAACTGAAGTAATTGAATTCATCGTTTGTATTTTATTTGTATAGAGTCGTTTTCAAAGTAGGGCTACTTAATTTTTTTTAAGTAGCCCTACTTTTAGAATTATCTCTTAGTTTTTATGTTAAGTGTTTTTGTAATTTACCTTTTATAAAATTTGTTCCAGAGTGCCTTAGTTTTTATATACGACTTGGGACATTCATTTATTCCGGGTCCACCACGTCGCAGTTGTATGATTTTAAAACAGGATTCAGGATGTAGAGGAGCACGGCGTAGTAGTTGGCTCGGGCTTTCGATATCGAAAACAAAGCTACTTTCACCGTGGTCAGTCCGGGGATGGGTGACCAAAACTTTGTGATCTCGAGTTCCTCCATGCTTCGAATTGGTCCCAACTTCTACTTCTACCCACCAATCGCGGTGGCAAGTGTTAAGGCCCATACTACATGTAGGAAGGCCTGAGCCCAGCAGTAGGACGTAATTGACTGTTAACGATTAATATGCAAGATACCATAGTCTCTTGATACAGTCACATCTCGATACAGTCACATACTATTTTACGGGGACCTAAAATAGTATGTGACTGTATATTTGCAATGAGGTGCTGCAGCAAGCTATACCTTTATTAGTGACCGGTATTTTTTCTTTGGCTGCTATATATTTAAATGTTTCGTAATGCTTCCGAATTTATGGTGGTATTCTTTCTATTAGCACCCCAAATAAGCACCCTAATATCTTAACATTCAATGTAATCTTATGTAAAAAAATTAAAAATGCAGGAAATAAATCGCGCTTTAAAATTTTTTATCGAGATTTAGATCTCGATTTTGTATGTCATATGTCAACAATTTTCAAAATCGAAATTTTAACTAGGTTAGAAATTTCCTGCAAGTGACCCTAAAAAAATTATAATGTGTTTCTCATTAGAAAAATAGCAAGCGAAGAACTGAGTTACAGCTTAGAATCATTAAGGCATGCTTTTGGAGCGCCCAAATAGAATAATATTGTGAAATTATGAAACATGTTGAAAAATATTAGATATTCTGTAAAATTGACCCATTTTCTGTTGTTTATATAATAATAATTTAAAAAATAACAGCGGTGCGGGGCGATATGTAATATATATTAATAATATAAAATATATAATTAAAAGCATATAAATATAAAATGCGATACGGCTCGACAGGGACCAACAAATGCTGGATCTTTTTCCCCTTCGGTAGCGGAGTTTCAGTGGACTGTATTTTTCTGCGGTTTAAAAAAGCTACAGCAGGCGCTTGCAATAACGCGGCCTATGTGTAGGAGATTATAAGAGCTGCAAAGGGCAGAAAAGAAGAAGTCACAGCTCTCTAAGGATAGGAAGCAAAATGCACACTTACTTGCTTTTCTGGCGGCAGCTCCTGCGGACGCACTAGCGGCCCAGGCTCGCTTGGCTGATGATGAGGCGGTGTAAGAACGGCGGTAACTTAGAAACCACGGCGGTAACCGACGGGCAACGGGCAGCGGAACTAGCAATTAGCAGCGGGTAACGTCAGCGGTTGACGAACAGCGGAAGACGAACAGCGGAAGACTGGCGGGGCGCGCCTCTTGCGCGCGTTGTTAAACTCTTCAGTGTGCATTGCGGGTAGGGAAAGAAACATTGGGAAGGATGGCCTACGTTATTTTGCAAGTACCTGCCTTCAACTAATTAAATGGCAAATACAATCCACCATTAATTATCTTAGAGCGTGGTGAAGATAAGGGTAAATAAAATTGTTATCTCTTTGTCTATCTGACGGGGTGTTGTTTTTTTAATTACTACTTATTTATGTTTAATTTAAATTAGTGAATCGCGAGTATTTCGTTAAGCCTACAAGCTACAACAGGTAGCTATTTTGTAAGTAGAGTCGAGTTCAAAAATATGTATGCACATTTGACAGGTGACAGTATTTATTCCCTTTCAATAAGAGTCATTGATTGTCAAACATGCAAACAAATTTTTGAACTCGACTGTATTTTTTTTAAACGCTAATTGTAAGTTTTAAATAAGCTGAGGTAGCCGAGTTGGGCAAGAGAGCACTATTCTAGATCTTGCCGCTCGCCACCTGCTACATGGGGGCTTTGACATATAAAGCGAAATGTAAGTGTATAAAACCACTTCGAGGACAGAAGAGTGATGATATAGGCTTACGTAATTTTTTTCATTGAGAGACAATGTTAAATGAAAAAACAAGAAGGAGAGAAAACATTCGTACAAATGAAAACGAATAATAGTAATAAGTCTATTCTCCACTACAAAACATCGTATAACCGAAAACAAAGGGTTTACTTACACATTGCACCACGCTCGCAAGAACAAATACGGTATACGAGCTTGAAGTACGCTTGAATACCTAGAATCTGTCGGTGAGTCGTTGCTTCGTTGTTATAACGAAACAAAAGAAAATATTCTTCTACTCCTTAAACTTTAAATAAATATTCTCTTCAAGTCTCTTCTGTGATTTTTAAAAATTGTTACTACTGTGCAGAACGTTCGCAGTCTACCAATATAGTTTTTTCAGAATACGGTATTTAAAATGTCATTTGAAATTAAAATTAAATACCGATATCTGTAAACATTACCACACAATACACAGACCCACACATGTTTAATTTTGTTAAAAGCTGACTTGCTGTATCGAAAGGCTTTTTTAATTACATAAATACACCCAATGCAACTTTTTTCTTGTCAATATTTGTTTTTACGAGTATTTTTGGTTATGAAGTCTATGTTATCAGAAAGACTTCATGATTGACACTTCATGACGGACACTGACATATAAAGAGACCGAGGATTTTATAAAATAATATTGTTTAGTTAATTGCATTGATGTATAATACACTAGATCTGTAGTAACCGCGCTAAAGCGTAGCCACTGGGCATATGGCCACAGCCATATGCGAGGCTTATGTCAGTTAGTGCTCTGTCAGACGTCAACTAAGTAAAGCGGGACGAAAAAAAATTAAGTATGGGTAAATGTGCAATCAAAACGTGCGAATCCAGGTCTCAAAAACTTAATAAAGCAATGGGTGTTACTTTCCACACGTAAGTTTGTTTTTTTATATTCATAGTTACGTAAAAACCAATTAAAATGTTAAATGTTTTAAAATTGGTTCAGTGTTGCCATTAAAAACTTATTATTGGTTTCCCATATTTATGGGAGAATATTGTAATTTATGGAATCAGTGATTTTATGTATGTTTTTAAATAGTAATAATGTTGCAGTTTGCCTAGAAATGCAGCACGCCGGGATAGGTGGATTCAAAAAATTAGATTGCTGCGGAAGGAGACGGACTGGCTTCCAACTTTTTTTTTTTTTTTTTTTGTTGTTATCTTGTTTTTTCGAGTAGAAACCAAGGTTGTTATAATTTTGTTGTAACTTTCAATTAGACCAAATGAAGAATTATTAATTATTGTATACAAAATCGAATCAAGTCGCTCTGTCATAAACCTTTGTGGTTTTTATCTGCGACTTTTGTTCTACCTGTTACATTATGTTTTTGTATGATAAATAAATTAAAAAAAAAAAAAAAAAAAAAACAAAATCAACAATCCTTTGTTCGAAACACTTTCGCGATGAAGACAAAATATGCCGCAAAAGTGGTCGTGTGTATTTGTCTCATGAAGCAATTCCGAACGTTATTGTAAGTGATGATTTTATCTATACTTAACAAAGGTAAAGTTTGCGATCTTACGTGTTTGTGACGTTGCAGGGAATAATCTCTTGATCTACCGACTCGATTTTGAAAATTATTTTACAAAGTGAAAGCTAGGTTATCTGTTCATTTTTTTTTGTAAAATTCTCCCATGTTGGGAAGGCAAAGAGAACGAAGCCCATACAGCCAAGTCTTCAGTACTTTATTTCTTGAGTAGTTTGTAATGCATTTCAATGCATCTTGGTAAAGTTTAACGTCAAACGATTGATGGCAGACACTGTGGTGCTACTTGGATGAGGTGGAACACCACGATAAAAAACTCATCGCTTTTCACACCACTTGACGCTTATTTCGATAATCCTCCACATTGCACATCATCACAGACACTTATTAAACAAAACTACACTGATTTTACGTAACAATATCCACTCCGAAACAATATTACAATTATCGAAATAAAAATCACGTCCGCCATTAGTCAAATGCCGCCAAACTCTCCGTTATCTGTACATATTATCAGCAGTTTTGAATTCTTATTTTTACATTTTAAAGTACCTACATCGAGGTAAATAATGGGCATCGAAGCAATCGTTAATAATTTAAAAAACAAAACAAGTATATTTAGTATGTCATTATCATTTCTAACCAGATAATCGCTCATAATTTATGTGTTAATTTAAAATGTCACACTATATCTTTTCAAATATATTTGAATCCATACTAATATTATAAAGAGAACTCTGAGAGTAGCGCCAGTGGCGGAAAATATTAGGAACTATAGGTTAGCGTGGATTAATGTCACATTACAAGAAGGATGCTGAACATGGATGTGGACGGACCTAGAGTGAGAGGAAGACCAAAGAAGTGATTTGAATCAATCGCTTCTTTGGTCTTCCTCTCGTGAGTGAGAATTATATGACAATAAAAAAAGTGGATGCTAAGCTGAAGAGTGACAGTGGAAAGTCCCTGTGTGCTTGCCTCGCATTGTGCCCGGTGCATGGCAACAGACTCGCTAAATATAATATAATATAATAAATAATAATAATACGAAAATCTTTTTTATTTTATTACCAAACATTAGTAATATATTTGTTTAATGAATTACTTATAAAAATCGACCCGTCTTACACTCACGACACTTATTTTCCAATACTTATTTACTTCATTTTTAAATAGGTATTTGCATTGTTCTTCAGCCTATAATACTTTATTACCAAAACACGATACCTTTAAACTTCATTTAATACATGCAATAAGAAATAAAAAATATTAATATAATTATTTTAAAATAATATATATTATTAAAAAATAAAAATGGGGTAAAATTTCATGAGCAGGGAACACTTCCACCATTTTACTTTTGCATTGCGATATGTCAACTCCTGTCTAATCTGAGCGAGACGGTACAGTCGCTAAGCTGTAGCTTTTGCGACTAGCGTAAGTGAGATAGATATATGTTTATCTTTTCAATGAATAGTGGTTTCAAAGCTACGTCGTTGAATTTCAGAAACGGCTACGCTTTTTTTGACGCAATTTAATGCAGTTTGCAAATCTAGTGTTATATACATCAATGGTTAATTGTGTATAAATATATATATTTGTTTGTGTACTTACTTATGTATGTATGTATATGCCCGCCCACCCACTCACAAACACACACATCACTTACACACACAATAGTGATTATATAAGTAAAATAATAAGTTTAATAGGGACCATAGTATCTAAGTTAAGAAATTGCACTGTAACAGTAGGAGGAATCGTTGCCGACTAAAATACAGGACTTGTCCTAGTTTAGTAGCATAAGTTTTAATATTGTTACGTACACAATAAGTTGCAATAAAGAATTTATTATTTATTTATTTATTTATGATTGGGATCATTTCTTTTTTAAATAAAAAAATGTCATAATATGGCAGTTTTATTTATTCATAATTATGTCGACATCGAAGCTAAAACATTGATAATTTCCTTTCGATTTTTATCAAACAATGACGCCAATGACAACATCTGCAAAAAAATTACGTCGCGGCACACCTAAGCCCAGGCCCGAGACTTTAGAAGCACCCTCAGGACGTCAGCCGATGCCCGAATCCACCTTGAGCGTCCTGGAGACTCTCCCATGACTTCTATTACAAGGGAATAAAGACCATAATTGCTCATCCTCCGTGCTACTATTAGCCGTTGGTCTCGGTAGCTATTGCAACCAATCTTTGGAACTGTTTTTACATGTGATAGGGCCTGTTCCGTTAAGTGAAGCCAGGTGATTATTCCGTAAATATAATATAAATCAGAAAACTTCAATATGAATTAAATGTGATTCTACTCATTGAGTGACGCACTTTCGGTATCAGTATGAAGTTTCCTGATATCTGTTATATTTAGGAATAATCGTCTAGCCACACTTAACGTTTGCGTTACAGGCGTTTGAGTTTGGTATACAGGCTTTCTAAGCCGAAAGTCCAGCTACATCCTTCCGACTATTTATACCTACTCTGATTTTTAAAAAAATGGATATTATCTGACATTTTGAGGGATACCATTTAAGGGAATAGTGCTGTGCATTAACCAATTGAACTTCAACTGCTTGATCAATTTTTCACCCAGAAATCAAACGAACATTATCTATATTCTATTGTTAAATGATTAATGATTCCAATCAAATGAAAAAATTATACCTTTACTTCAAATAGTTAATTAACACGTTTGTTACAATATGATTACTTTTACTTTGAATCTTTTGATAGTTACTAATATAAGTTAATAATTTGTACCTACCTACTAACGAAAGATTTTAAATGTATTCAGTCCAGAATAAATATATAAAGGACGTTAAAATAGGCAAGAAATAATCGAATCGGATTGGACAAACAATAAAATCTATCAGATTTATAGAGACGAGAAAGGCGGTACAAGTGTTCCGATTTCAGCAAAACTCTATGTCATTTATGTCAGTATCCGCATAACTCGAATTTATCTATGGCCCTAGTGTCGCAGCTGAAGAGTAAGAAACATCAAAAACTCAATGTCGATCGATCGGGATTGCTTTCAAGAGTAGGCTAGCTGATGGAATGTGACATTTGCCACCTAAGGAACAAATGTGTTGCCTGCCTTTTATGAATAATTTCGCTCTTTTCAATGTAAGTTGATATTGGAATATCCATACTTATATTATAAATGAGTAAGTAACTTTGTCAGTCTCGATTTCACGTCAAAACTACTGAACCAATTTAACCGAGTTATTCTAGAGCCTGAGAAAGGATATAGGCTACCTTTTATCCTGATATTCCCATGGGAAAGGGTACCATGTGGGTGAATGTTAAAAAATTTAAATAACGCCTCTCAGAAAAATGAAGGACAAATTTACGCCACTATGAACTTTGCTTCTATTAATAGAGTAGAAGTAAATTTTCATTTCCACCAATTGAGGCTACTGTTCCAATTTTAAAAAATCTTTCAGTGTTGAATAGCTTCTCACAATCTCAAAGTAACAAAGTCGCGGGCAAAAGCTAGTAAGGGATAAATGAAACAAACAGTTACACAACATAGAGAAATATTTATTTAAAAACACCAAATAGAGAAGTTATGTTGAAAATGTTTATAGATCCAACCCTGAAATCCGGGCACAGCCCTCAAGAACAACGACGACATAATATTAAAAATTTAGGGCGTCTTGCAGCAAATTTAATTCGAGATCTAAAACTAGATGTAGTAAATTTTTTACATTTTTACTATGGATAAAATGTCGAAAAATTACTAAATTTAATTTTGAAGTAGATCTAAAATTTCCTGCAAGTGGGCCTAACACACCCTTGTTCATAAACGCTATATAAGTTTTACATAGCGTTTATGAATAAGGAGGTTCCTTAATACCTACTTCGGTCAAAAATACATTAGTTGAAAATACTCTCGTACTGTAATATGAATAAGAGATTATAAGAGGTATGCAACATTTATCACATATATTTTATAAACATATTCTACTAGAAACACCGGTTTCTAACAGTTATATGTGATATATGTTATTGTTAGTTTACATACAGTATATTTTATATAATATATAGAGACCACCCCGCAAGACTCCGACATTTATTCATTACTCCATATTTTCATTTAAGTAAAAAAGAAACTTATTTGAAATGAAAAAACTAGTTGATGCAACTCAGTTCGATAAACAAAAATATTAACGACGCCAATTAAATAGGAATCGAAGTGCAGAATGCCGTTGAAATGAAATAATTGTCAGAGTGTTTTGAGTTTAAATTTATTGGAATTCTCACGGCTTTAAGCCTCTGAAAGAAAACCCGCAAACCTTTTTAATTTGTCTTTTCAAACGGAGAAACTTCATTGATATTTCTCACTACACTAACTACAACGGCTTCTGCTGAATTTAGCACGACGAAACAAAGCTAAAGAACTTGAGTAAAGATTTTACAGCAATAAATATCAATTAGCATTTTTTTTCACCTCACGAAGAGTCATGCGTGATAGAACTCCGCCGTTCTAAAAATACATTTAATTTTATTTAAAATTGTATCTTGAAATATTAGTTTTAAACACAGTTGTAATGTTTCGTAAGCTATTTAGGCTATATTGAATAATTTAAAATAAACAATTTCATAACCAATTCACAGAGTAATAATAATTCAAACAATAATTCAGTTGAATTTAAACTATGGCTGGTTTCATAGGTACGCTAGCCGCCAGCGCTGCTACTCTACACACTTCAAATCGCAACGATTTCCAGCGACACGAAGCGATGTAGGACGCTATTTAGGGCGCACCCCTCCACTGCCCTGAAATTGCCCCGACATTGCCTCTGATATAAGAGACGTTAGAGACCCCTTCACAATCCCGAATCTCATCCAAATCTATCTTGTACGTCAAAATGTATGGAAGTCTCGCCGGTGCTGGCGGCCAGCGTACCTATGAAACGTCCCTGACTGCCAAGTAAAAAAAAAATGACATAAATATCTTCAGACATTTACAGCAGCATTAACTAGCCCATTTTAAGCAACTAATAATCCTGCTTGTGTTACGGAAACTAGATGACGGATAATTTAATAGATAATATTAGATTATTAACCAAGGGGATAAAGCAGTGTCTTCTGTCGCGGGTGACGATTTCAATCGCGAGCGTAACGAAGGACTCGAGGTTTACTCCCGAGCGTAGCGAGGGTGTTAAAAACTTAAATCACGAGCGAAGCGAGGGATTTGAGACGAGTCCTGAGTGTAGCGAGGGATTAAAGTTCTTCCAAGACTAAGACAACTTTATCACCGAGGAAAATAATACTCTACTTTTCGTACCATTTGCGAAAAAATTTACACAATAATAATATGAGATAGGTAAGCATTTATTAAAAATAATGACAAAAGTAATAGTTAACATTCGAAACATTGGTCCAATTATTGATAGAGAGAGTTACATTTTTGTTTGGTACATTTATTGTTGATGAGTTGATTTGAGTATTTCTCTGTTCTGGCGTCTGAGGAACTTGCGTTTCATTGTAGATAGTATACCGACAATTCACTGTCACTGTCGCTTTCATTTAACATCGTAACATATTTTTAGAACATTAACTTATATAAAAAAACAAATTAAAATAAACTTAACGTATGTATTTGAAGAAAACAAAAACGCGGCAAATTCCTAGACTAATATTTTTTTGTCGGAAAAGCATAGGCATCAAGCTCATACGGCCTCGTCGGTCGTAATTTTATTTAATAATCATAACTGCACAATAAATGCGTATTCCTTTTTCAAAAAGATGTATAATGCTTTATATACAAACTCAATGGTGTAAACACAGATGTAGTTCAGTATAAATTTCGGTAAGTATTCCAAATTTAAATCACATTCTCCCCCTAGAGAATGAATGAAATTCAGTACAATTTTCTTTCCCTGTTTTTAACAGATTAAAAATAACTATTGTTATCTTAGAATATTGTTATGTTCGCTTTTTGTGGCATAGAATGTCACTTTTTTGAGCAAGTGGTACGAAAATACATATAAAGTATGGGTGATCCTTGGCGTAATTTCATTACGCCAAAGAGTAATCCTTGCAAGTTATTAATAATATAATTAGATTTAATAAAATTTATTTCCATTTCTGTAAAAGAAATCAATGGAGGAACTACAAATACATGTTAGTAATTAGTAACTAATACTACTAATACTTATACTTACATTTCCTGGTAACTATAACCACCTCAAGCAGACTTTTTAGAAATTTTGCGCCTTTTGCGCCGAAACAATTAAAGTATTCTAATCGTAATACTGAAGAACTTAAAGTATAAAATATACTTTAAGTTTATTTTTAAAGAGCCCTTCGCCTACAAAATGCTTGCAGCATATTAATTTAAGTCTTTTTCCGTAAGTTTGCTCATAGCGTAATCTAATGGCAATATATCACTTTAGTATGCTTTTAGCACATTATCATATTTTTTTTTCTCAGTGAGCCAAGAACAAACAAGAGTGCTTGTAGCAAATGCTGTCCTTAGTCACCAGCCCACTAACACTCCACTGCCGGGCACGGGCATTCCTTTGTGGAGAAAAATCTTTTAAAGCAAACCTTTTTAGTCATCATAGTATCAGTTGTCCGTCCAGCAGCGGACGTCACATGCCGCGCCCAAAAATTTCCAAAGCAAGGCTTCTAATTTACTAGTTCGGCGGTCCATACATCTTACATGCATGATGTAAGATGCATAGTTTAAAAATGTTCGCCTTTTTTTATAAAAAAGCAACGCAAATAACTTCACCACCTGATGGTGTGCAGTTTAAGTGTTCAAGTGCGGAAATAACTAGGCCCACGGGGACTAAATGGACCTAGCCACCATTCTATGAAAACTTTGCATTGTCAAATTCGAATTGTTTCATCAAATGTCAGTTAAGATGGCTTTAGTTGACAGACCAGGTACAATATCTTATTCTAAACATTTAATAACATACAACACACAACACACAACATTTAAGAGATTATATTTTTAATCGTATATGCTACATAGTAAAACTTTGTAGCATAGTTTTGAGCTTTAAGGATTTCAGATCAAAGTTCAAAACGAATTCAAGCTGCAATCATATAAAATCGAAATAATTTTCGAAATCTTAAATTAATTTATTTTTTAAAAAAGTTAAACCATTCAAAAGTTCAGTAAAATATAAATTTTTAGCATAATTTTTTAAAACCAATGAAATCGTGTCTAGTTGGTTTTTCCTTGTTCATCAACCTATTTGTGATAACTAGCCCAAAGCATTTAGTTTAAAACTTAAAAAACGAAGTATTAACATTTCATCATTCCAGAACAAAAATTGCATAGAATAATTATGTTTTATTTCCGAAAATATTTAAAATTAATATTTTGACTATCCTTAAGACATAACATCTAAGACCTATATTACTTTATCTTTGCGTTCTAGAGAGTCATACTCTTTAATAACTATAGCTACTATTTACCCTGATTTCTATGCATGTCGAACTTTGAATAATCTTCAAAGATTTTTTATATACACGAAGGGGAAATGGACAGCCATACACCGGATGCAAGGTGATAACACTGTAGATATTTGCAACACCGATTAAAAAATCTATGCTGCCCATAATGTAAGAATAGGATTAATTTAATTACTTACATAATTCGTCAGTTAAATAATTTTAATAACTACTTTACCCAAATCTATGTTTAATGACTAACCCTCAATCTAATTGTTTCTCCTGTTTGACAGGGCCAAGTATTCATTATTTATCTATTTACTTTAATTCCTTAATTAATGTAATTCTTACATCGTAATACTAATACAGTCTGACTGTAAGTAATTATTAGCTAATTCTTTCTTTAAGTACGAGTATACGATACATAATGTTTTTAATCCCTTGGATTGCATTAACCTATTCTTAATGTTAAACTTACACTGACTGCAAGTTCATAACCTCTTAAACATTCTCATCGCAAATACAACCTGATTAAATGCTCGGAAATCTACGTCATAATAAATTACTCTCTCTATTAATCAAATTAATCCTATATGACGTCACAGTATTACTGCCATTATTTTAAGAGCAAATCCTATCTTTATAATACTCTACAGAAACGTTATTTAATCTACAATCTTAAATAACGTCATTGCGTCATTGATTGGGTCCCAATACCCAGCAGATAGCAGATGAGATTAGGAAACTAAATTACATTATTTCTACATTATAACACTCTACTAACCTTCTTTAATTTATTTGTAAATTATCAAAACATAAAGTAATGACGAAATACTTAAAATAGTAGGGGTTAAAGTAAATTGCCGTTTTTACGTGTGTAATTATTTATGTTTACAACTTTTTCCCTTTTTTTTATATTTAAATTGTGAAAGACAATCTCGAATCCAAATTCTGAATTTGTTAAGCACTTTATTGGTAAGTTACGTTTACACTAAGCGTTGCTTTTTTTCAAACAATTAATTTATATATTGTATGTTGGTGTCAATATCAAAGCATAATAAAGTTTGTTTTCTTGATTGTGAAATAAAGAATGAAAATGTTAGTACAGTCAGCTAGTATAGACACTGTTAACTATGAAAATATTAAAAATATCATGACTATACGAAACAAAACAAAATTTTTAATGGTTATGTTTCGTATACGAAAAAAAAACAAATTAAAAAAAAAATCATACTAAGCGGCAAGTTTATATTTTAACTAATATAATATTTGACGAGTTATTGTGCATTGAAACGAAATAACTCCCTCGTGTTTAAATAGAAATAATCAACATCCTTTTCCACCGTTTCTATTTTATGCTCAACTTTATTTTTTTCTATTACAACATAACTGATAGATTCGTAAAAAACTATCCCAACTTTATTAATATTAAATAAATGGTTAATTATTTTTCAACCTATTGAAAAACATATCAGTGCAAAGAAAAGTATTAAAAATAAATTAGGAACTTTCAAACCTACGATCCTACAACCTGTTATTTTCTAAGCTATTCTTAATTATATAATTATGTCTACCTAGTACATATGTCAGTATACCTTAGTATTGAGAAAAAGATTTGACTAATCATTAAGAGCACCTTCTCCTCAGCAAAATACACTAATTACTCTTAATTAAACTAGACCAATAGAAAAAGAATTTATACAATTATCTAACTCGTTTTCTATTCATTTTGTTTCTCTTTTGTGTCTGGAACTAAAAAAAACATGTGACTACGTATTAAGTTACAAACAATTGACATGGAAATCTATTCAATTATAAAAAAAATATAGTTACCTAATCAGGTAAATTGAAGTTAAATAGTAATATCACACCGAACAATAAAAATGTGAATTATCAATTAATCTGGGATTCAATATTTTTATCAATAATTGGCGGCCTTATTGCTTATTTGCTACTTCATTTCCGGCTTTACAATAGAGAAATGTGTATCAAAACTCCTCCGCACGTCTCAAACATTGCCAGAATATTCATTTCAAAGCCCTTCAGCATTTTATAAGACATTAGAATACTTGCTGTTAACATTATAACGAGTTCAAACCGAAAATCTCTTTTGATAAAATGCAGTCCAATTAAAACGCAGTATTGTCTATTGCAAGCAAAATTGATATGGACAAAATGTAATTTTGTAGTAATTAAGTGGTTTATTTTGAGTAATTATTAGGTTTTACGGAAAACAAATTTAGGTAAAAATTTCAAAAGTATAAAAATGGACATAGCTAAAAAAAGAAAGAGATTACAGAAAGGATTCTCAAAAACAAATGAGAATTAAAAATATTGAAACGGATTCCAAAAATTTGAAATCGGGGGGTTTTGGCGCCATTCAACTATGGCAGACGTGATTTTAATTTTAATAATTGTAATATTGTTTCGGAGTGGATCTTGTTGCGTAAAATCAGTGTAGTTTTATGTAATAAGTATCTGTGTTGACGAGCAATATGGAAGATTATTGAAAAAATCGTGAAGTGGAATGAAAAGCGATGGAATTTTTATCATGGTAATCCACCTCATCGAAGTAAGACCACAGTGTCTGCCATCGATTGTTTGACGCCAAACTCTCCCAAGACGCATTAAAATGCATTACACTAGCATTTCAATGTAATAATACTGAAATCATTATTACAAAAGACATGGCTGTTATGGGCTCAGTTCCCTTTGCCGTCTCTTTATATGGAAAATTTTATAAAAAAAATAGAAATCGTTAATCTAAGATATCCTTTTTTTTTCAAAGCGCAGATGTCCTAAAAATTAATCTATCATTTTTTTTCATTATTTGGGATACTTTTATGTACACTGCGAATTATATATAATTTAGAATTATCAACGCGACTTTCAGTCAAATATTTGACTTAAAATATCAAATAAAAAGCTACTAAATAAATTTACCAAAGAGAGAAAATGGTATCCGAAAATAAGTTCTTGTCCGAAAATAATTTTTAAGGGTACATTAAAACTGAGAACTTCCAATTCCGACGTATGGTATTTTCCTTTAATTAATTTTATTTCTTCAAAGAACTTACAGAAAAGTTGTATTAAAAATAATCACTAAAGTTTATTATTGTCCATTATGTTAACACTGTCAAACATTCAAAAAAACTATAAACAAGCAACACAAGCTTTTAATTAATCGAACAAAACATCAAGATTAATTATTATGATAAAGACAATGTTTTTGTTTTATGTTTTTTAATTTTATTTTTTTACGATAAAGGAGGAGGTAGGTTATTAGGTATATTATTATGATATGCTACACATAATTCTGTTTTTAATATTCCACGCTCTCTACGTTATTTCTCTCTTTTACCTAATTTATGAATATGGTAAGATTATGACATACAGATTATACGGTTAGCTTTAGAATCTTGAGCAAGAGGAATACACTGAACAGCAAAGAAAAAGGGTCACTTAGAAGATCTTCAATATTTTCAAAAGTACTGGACCTAGTTTTATGAATTAAATATTAAATTAAATAATATTTAATGGCGCATAATATATTAAATATAAAACATTTCCATACATTCTTGAAAATTCTATGAAAAGACTAAAAATGTAAAATAATGGTCGTTTTTAAATTTTTTATCACACATTTTAAATGAGTTATTTCCCGTTAGCTATAATTTTCAAATAATAAATGCTATCAATCTGGTATCTCTGGCTCACAAATGTAGAATGTACAGGAAAATACAGCGAAACCTCTAGGTGTCAAGAATTAAAACGTTTCCATGAACACCAACCCAATCTTGGAAGACCAGGAAACAAGCCGAACAAGGTGCATGGCGACGTGGGAGGAGCACTATATGGTTCAACAGTTTGGAGAAATCGCTTTCTTACGGTTGCTAATTAACGCCATTTACGAGTTAAAGGCCACAATCTTAGTACGGATACAGAAGCCCGGCGTCTAGTTGAAGCAAATTTAAAGACATTAGGAATTGCAAATGGCCCAACAATAGATATACACCACATAAACTTAATGTGATAAACGGCCACTATTTTACACCTTATACAATTTTCAAAAACAAATGGTTTTATCTATAATATTATACGGCGTGAAACATTATTTCATTTACTCTTTAAATCACTGAGCTAGGTCAAGCACTTTGGAAGATATTGAAAATTTTCTAACCGACCTGTTTATTTGTTGTTCAGTGTAGTTAACTACAATTTGACCTTGTATGAAGACCATTTAATACTTGTCAATTATTTAAAATACATTCCTATGGAACTACCAGGTATAAATACCTGTCTATATGTAATATTCATATTCTTGTGATGGAATTGAGACAATCGATTGATTTTCGATCGAGAGCGTCGATCGATGGTAGAATCGATTAATCGTATGGTAGAATTAATAGATCGACGTCGACTGATCCATTCAACCGTCAATCATTTCTCGATTGGCCTGGTAACGCCCTAACAGCACCCTAGGGGATCTTTTGTTTCTATACGTTGTACGTAAGTACTGAGAGTAGTAAACATACAAGACTTCAGACTATTGCACGTTTCTCCCAGCCATGTTTTGTTTTAATAAAATGTTTTGCTAATGTCGTGGTGCATTTACAGATGAATATAACTTCAACTTGAGTATCTTATACGAGAAACTACTTTATCTATTTGTACCGTTTTATGCAAGAAAGGTGCTCATTTTAATTTAAAAAAATGGTAATAAAACTATTTCGCAAAGGATATACTTAAATTATATTAAAATAAATAAAAATGAAATAAGTACCTAATAATTACAAAACAAAAAATAATTCAATTTGAACTAATCAGCTAGCCTACTCTTGAAGGCAATCCCGATCAATGCACATTGAGATTGTGATGTTTCTTACTCTTCAGTTGCGACACTAGGGCCATAAATGAATTCAAATTGTGCGGATATTGAGTGACATAAATGACTCTCGTACTGCCTCTCTCGTCTCTGTATTTTGAAATATTGGATTGTGTTATTATTTAGTTTTAATTAAGATTGGGTTCCAGAGTAGGCTGGTCAATAATGACTTTTCTGGTATATCTGGATAATGCAAGATACTTCATCCCATTCTTGTAACTTAAGTACACTTAACAGCAAAGAAAAAATTTTCTCGTTATATCTTCAAAGTTTTCGCTGTATTTTGCTTACTGCACATTCTACAGGGGTTGAGTCAATGAGACATTTACAGCCTTTTTAATGTAAAAATTAAAACTAACAGGAAATAAATTATTTCTTTTTGATACAAAATTGAAAAACGACCATTATTTAACATTTTCAGTTTTACACACAATTGTCAAAATGAACGTCTGTCTTATATAAAATTTTACGCGACATTACTAGGTCTAGTACTTTTAAAGGGCTCCGTAAATTTAAGCACAACGTTTATTATCATAATATGAAAATCCATAATTTTGAAAGGTATAATCATCAAAACGCATAAAATTGCGTCGCATAATTTTGAGATTTCTAATATCGTATAGGCTAAAATTGTTCATAGGTATTAAAAGGCATAAATTTGAAACGTACAACTTATGAAAAGCATAATGATCACAACGCATTTTCTCGCGTTTTTCTCTGCCTCAAATTGTTTACTAAATAAATTTCGATTGCACAAATATACTTTTTAGGGGTCATAAAAAAAATAACCTTAACCTAATCAGAACATATTTCCTTGGGATTGGTTCTTTCGAATCTGGGTGATTATTCGATTCATTTTAGGGCTACCTAATGTTGTGCTAAATGAAATTAGGAATTTCTATAGTTATTTTTTATAATAATATGCCTTTAGAGAGTTATGCCACTTAAATGTTATGAGTAAGAAGGAATATGCGACATGAGTGTTATGCTATTTGATGATTATGCCATTCGATGTATGACAAACGATGTTATGACAATCGACGTTATGCGAAAACATGCGCTCCCCTTTTAAAGATATTGAAGATTTTCTAAGTGACCCTTTTTCTTTGCTATTCAGTGAAAATTATAGTGAAAATTATTGTATTAGTGAAAATTATTTTTAATAATTATCTATCTATTAATAATAAGTAAATCAACGATTCTCCCCAAAATTTCAGCATTTACATTGATATATACAAAGTACCTAAGAATCTCATGTAATATTGTATACTCACAGCTCTGAGATATTAGTAATATCCATTATTTAACATGTATTATTTTTCAAAAAGTATAGAATATTGGGAACGAAAAATTATCCATAATTGAGTCTTTCTGATCTGAAAACCCAAACGACTAGATAAACATTTTTAAGCCTTAGTTAATAGTTATTAAAAGTACCCACTTATTACCTTTTTTTATCTACCTAAAACTAAATCGGAACTGTCCCTGCCCTATAAAGACTTACATGGTACAATTAACTCTGCTTACTAACTACGAATATATGACTTAATTATAATGTATTTATCACATACATAGCTTTATAGGCTCAAAATAAAAATAAATAGGTTTAGTACTAAGCAGTTCCCTCAGCCAATACACGTCCCACAGCTGGGCACAGGCCTTCCTCATGGAGAAACACATGAGGAATATGGGCAAACACCACCACGCTGGCCCAGTGCGGGCGGTCGTAATAGCGACCGGGACCAACGGCTTAACGTGCCTTCCGAAGCACGGTGGAGCTCAGGACAAAGTTTTGGTCACCCACCTATAGCGAAGGTAGCTTTGTTTTTTTTTAATGATAAATTTGAGTGCGTTTGACCACAATCACGGCTGATGGAAAGCGCCGAAGTGGTCTAAGGTGGAACACGCAAACTCAAAAAAACTTGAGTACCGTTATCCTGTGAGAGTTTTCGATCGAAATCCAAAGCATACTAACCACTACGCCACCGAGCATCTTATAATGCTTACACATAAAGTCAAATCAACTGTATTTAACATCCAGCCCTGCATAAGTAGCATGAACAGCGCGATGTGATATTTATCACGTTTTTATCAGGCTCAACTGTCTAAATCTATTGAACTTTGACAGTAGAACATGAAAAAACCTACATATATCTTAATATAATGCTCATATTAGGAGGGCTGTATATTGAGTCTAACGTTATTATTTTGAACTGATAATCAAACAAGATAATCGATGTGTTCAAGTTTCCTCTTCAATCTAGTCGAGAGCATTTTTTGAAACAAATTCATTTGGATGACATAATTCATGCTACTAATCTATTTATATATATTTAAAAAATCATCCTAGTTTAATCCGCTATAATATTTCTAATAAAGCGATGAAAAAAAACAAATAAACAAATTTTAGCTTAAACCCGACTATGTAAAGATTCATAGGACGTTGCTTACCGAAATAACCCGACATAGCTCACCGGATTAGCAAACTGAAGTGGCAGAAGCCTGGTCATACTAGCCGTAGAACTGATGGCGGTTGGGACCGAAAAGTTCTCGAGTGGAGACTGCGACTCCGTAACGAAATGTGGGATGCCCTGTGACGAAATGGGATGACAATATACGAAAAGTTGTCTAGGGTGGGCTGGATGAGAACGGTCAAAAATCGCGAGTGGTGGTGTACTTTAGGGCAGGCCTATGTCCAGCAGTGGGTAGGAGTGGGCTGATGGCCTGAAGATGATGATCTAAAGTCTACACATTCGAACACTTTCAGGTATTTCCTATATATTTTATATTTATTCTACAACTATCTTTAATGATTTTAAATGTATATAATATGACCTTATTCACTAACTAACTTGAACTAAGACTTCATAATTCATAATTTCATCATTTTGACTCTAGGTCTAGACGAAATTTACTTCTTAAAGCTTTGAACCAATTTACAATTAAAAAGTTTTCGTTAATTTCTAAAGAATTTAGAATTTTTACCATTAACAATAAGACTTATTTGAATTTTCATATATTTTCTTAAAAATTACATTAAGGGACGGAGCCTGACAAAGTATAATATATATTTTTATGTACACAAAAATTGACTTCGAGGAGTTCTATATGACTATCCCAATACAACATAGATGTATATTTTATTATATCTAGGTAATGTTAAACTTATATCTTATAATGTACAATGGCAGGCCGATTGTAAGGAAGGGATTCAAATTATTTACAATATCTATTTTTAAAGTCTTATAAATCTCTTGGGAACAATATAAGTACAATGTTTATCTGAGCATATTCTAATGATACGTTTCTTATTCATATTAACTCGCTTGAAATATCCGTAGTAACTAAATTATTTTTTATATACAGCATGTTACAAAATGCCCTGTACAATAATATAAAATTGTATCTATAGAATAGATTAAAATAGAATCGTGACAGAAAAAGTGAGGAGCAAGGTTAGTATGGAGCTTGATAATCAGGGATGAATGGCACATAACAAGAAGAATGTACAGTATGGATGAAGATGGATCTAGAATGAAAAGAAGGCCAAGAAAGCGATGGATTGACAGTGTAGGTGAGTTTTGATAAGAAAGGACTGTTGATGGATGTTGAGCTGACGAGCGGCAGAGGAGAATCGAAGAGGAAAACATGTTGTGCTGACCGTACTTAATTGTTTTCTGGAGCACAGGTTTATGTATCTCTTAAGTCTCATACATGACTCATACAAGTCTCCCCAATTTGACACGTTTAAGTGTAATTGTTTTTGAGTTATAAAGATTAAATGTGTCTTTATATGGTTAATATTACATGGAAACGGACAGATCTGTTACCATGAAATTGGCTTGACACGCTATCGCGTGCGGATTATGTTATGTTAAGATGTTATGTTTTTAAATATTGTAAATGAAATCTTTAAAACAATTTAATACATAACGGGCATATTTGTAACACCATGTATTTCAAGTGCATGTTTTTCAGATAATTTTTCTAGCTATAACTGACTTTTTTTTACATATGACAGATAAGCTCTTGGCCTTCATCTCACCTGATAGTAAGTGACGATAAGGCCGAAGGTGGGAGCGAGCTTCACCTGGAGAGGCGGTTGAAAATTGAAAATTGAACTTCAGTATACTAAGCATCCTACGGTTGATAATTAAACTTTAGTATACTAAGCTATCATCCTATGCAATGAATCCTACGCTAGGTTTTTTTTATTTTTGTGTATTTTTTTTTTGTTTTTTATATTATTATCATAAATGGGGGGAAAATTTTTACGCTAACCTAGCTTTTAGTAAGCACTATAAGGGTGTTAGAGTTACCAGACCACTACATCGATCGTCCATCGATGACATGGATCAATGGTAAAATAGATAAGTCGAATTCGATCGATAGATTCTACTTTACGATTAATCGATTCTACCATCAATTGATGCTCTCGATTGACGATCGATCGATTGCTATAGTAACACCCTAAGGATTGTGTTGTGTTGAGTAAGACGCAGCTATACACAGCGTATAGTGGCGTTTCATTTCCACTATAGTTTTTATAATATTTTAATGGGTCGTGATACCGAGCATATTACAAAGTATTAACTAGCCCACTATAAAGCCAATAGATGGAGCGTAAGAAATACCTATTTCTGGTGCGACCATATTTCTTTCTATTTCTTAAGTTGAAATGGTCAAGTGGAAACTAGTTACCTCTGCTCTGTCACAAAGAGGAATTTATCTCTTTTCATTTCTATTTTGTTCAATAAAATGTAACTGTCATAGCGTTTAAATCACCAGTCGTACAGCGGAAGCAATCAGAATGTGCACTGAGATCAAATAAACTTCTTCCGTCGCTTTCATCTCAGTAAAATATGAGTATATCTTATTTACTAATGACGACAGCAGTTGCATAATAATATCAAAGTTGAATTGCCTACCTTAGAAGATGCAACAAATCATAGGAGTTTATATTTTTATACAGACATATCATAGAGATTATTCGTTGTTATTATATTAAGTTTTTTTTAAAGTCAAATTATCATATTAGGTTGGGGAAAAAGTCTTTTCGCATTATAGTATGTATAAACTTGTAATAAAATCTCTTTGGCTATACTATTTGTATCTGGCTGGTTTTGGTATCATTGAAAGTTTAAATTTTAAAGAACATAATTCCAAATTCAAATTAGGAAAATGTGTGATTTTCATTTGTTTTTCGTACCGCCAAGATGAGTGAATCTAATGAAGAAATTCGATACATTTTAAAATTTTACTACAAAAAAGGTAAAAATGCAACGCAAGCCGCGAAAAAATTTTGCGATGTTAATGGACCTAGTGCAGTGTCTGTGAGAGTAGCACAAATTTGGTTTAAGCGTTTTCAATCCGGAAATTTTGATGTCAAAGATGCACGTCGCTCTGGTCGCCCTATTACAGATAAAATGGATGCCATTTTTGAAAAAGTGGAGCAAGATCGGCATGTCAGTAGTTACGACGTAGCTGAAGAACTGGGAATTGACCACAAAACAGTTTTGGCGCATTTGAAAAAACTGGGTACACAAAAAAGCTCGACATTTGGGTACCTCACGAGCTCACTGAAAGAAACCTAATGAACCGTGTACTCATATGTGATTCTTTATTACGACGTAATGAAACCAAACCACTTTTGAAGAAGCTGATAACTGGTGATGAAAAGTGGATCACGTACGACAAGAACGTGCGAAAAAGGTCGTGGTCAAAGGCCGGTCAGGCTTCACAGACTGTGGCAAAACCCGGGTTAACTCGCAACAAGGTGATGCTGTGTGTGTGGTGGGATTGGAAGGGCATTATTCATTATGAGCTGTTACCACCAGGCAGGACCATCGATTCTGAACTCTACTGCGAACAACTGATGAGATTAAAGAAAGAAGTTGAGAGAAAGCGGCCGGAATTAATCAACAGAAGGGGTGTGGTTTTTCATCATGATAACGCTAGACCTCACACATCTTTAGCCACTCAGCAAAAATTAAGAGAGTTTGGCTGGGAGGTGTTAATGCATCCGCCGTATAGTCCTGACCTTGCACCTTCAGATTTCCACCTGTTTCGGTCTCTTCAGAATTCTTTAGGCAGTGTCAGGTTAACATCACGAGAGGACTGCCAAAACCACTTGTCGCGGTATTTTGGCCAGAAGTCCCAAAATTTCTATAGCAATGTGATCATGTCCCTACCTACAAGATGGCAAAAAGTTATCGAACAAAATGGTACCTACATACTTTAGTTAAATGTAAATAAACTATATTAAAAAATGTTTTGAATTTTCTTAAAAAATGCGAAGAAACTTTTTCCCCAACCTATTACAATTAGATATTATATAGATATGCAATGTTTACTTACAGGATAAATTGTAATCTAGTTAAATTTAAAACAAATATAAATCTACATTTTTTTTGTATTTTTGTTTTATATTTTTTATACTTTTTTTTTTGATATAATTATAATTATTTTATAATTATATTATAATTATTTCAGGTACATGCGCACTTACGCTCCAGACACCTAACACCCATACATTGTAATTAAATCGCTTTAAAATAAAAAATTAAGCCTATAATCTAAAACTCGTATATCCTACGATTTGTAATACAATGTATTAATTAATAAGCTATTCTAATCTGCAATATCCATGTATGCAACCCATGAGTATACTCTTATACCTAATGTATTCTCCGCAATGCGTCCATCATATTTTAAAGTAACGTAGCTCTATCTATAGATCTTTATTATGACATAAAAAAAATTTTGGCAATTTTTTTTTTACCATTTTTATACCTATTTATATTATTTTTCCTTGTTTTAATAATGACTGTAGGATTATCTAGTAAAAATATTATTTTACTATTTAATGCCACTTTACCTTCCTACTTCACTTACAATTTATTATGATTACATAAAATTTATTTGATTTTTTTGTTGTTTTTTTTTTGTATTTATTTATAGACTAAATTATTAGATACCGATAGCAAGTTGTTTCTATATTGCAGAGCAAATAATGCGTCTACGCATAGTGTGAAAATAATCTTTTTTCTATTTACTACACCTAATAAAATAATTCATATGCATTATGTCTACATAATTATTGTCATTAAGACAAATTATATGTTATAGAAGCTACAAAGGAAAGCTACACATATTTAAACTATTTGATCATAACTTTCAATCGCGGATCTCTAAACTTAAGAAATACCTACTAGCTACCTTAAAATAAAATACAGTTTAATCAATACGCAACCCTATTAGGCCAATTGCTAAAATTTAAAAATATTATTATAGCACTTAGCTATCGTCGAGTTTTTTTTATCTATTGGGATATGATCAAAATTATTTCGAATCTAAACTAAGTGTCAATTGTTCATACTGATTAATTAGCGATTTGTGTCAATTGTTCATACTGATTAATTAACGGAGATTTTAATGGTGCATGAATTTAGTTTTATTTAGACAACTGTAAGAAACTATTTGTTTCCATAATCGTATAAGATGCTACTGCTCGATTATACTAGTTCAAGGGAAAAGCTAGTTTAAAATATTTTTATAGCTTAACAAATATTTTCAAGGCGAAAAGATTCACATAAGGTCTTTCTTCTCTCTCATAGGGGCAGAAATTACTTTTTTCCACTAGCTACAATGTATCTTATTAGTAAATTATTAATTAGTTTTTTATTATTCTAAGCAAAACCCTTTGTTGCATTTTTTTTCGTAATTTTTATGTTTAATTATTTAGCTAAACTACAGCTGTCTACACTAAAGCATTTAGATTATTTTACTTCTATTGTTAACGTTAGCACCCTGTGAAATATACTAACATCTAATTTTAATATAATACATGTAAAAAATACTTATTTTATACAATAATTATACAATGTTTTTGGAGAGGAGCAAACTCTTTCTTTTTATATTTTTTTATTTCTTATTATTATTATTTTTTCCTAATTTCGCATTTTTAATTCTAGAACTAAAAACTATAGTGCTGTCTACACTAAAATATATTTTTTATTTTCAATATATTTCTATTGTTGATGTTAGCACATTGTGTAATACAGTAACATTTAATTTAAAATATTAGGTACTATTAATTAAAAAGTAAACTTATTTTGTACAATAATGCTAAAATATTTTTGGCGAGTTGTAAACTCTTTCTTTTTATCGTTTTTTTTATATTTTTATCTTGTACCTACGTACTTACCTACTTTTTTTTATATTTACTTTCTAGAATCGCAATATTCTATAATCGCAACTGTTTATTTACCATTTAACCTTACTATATCGAACCAAAATTTACATAGCTGAACAAGATACAGTAACAGCTGTAATTAAATAAAAAAATAAGGATATTATTATTATTTGTCCAAAATAATAATTACTAAGAAATATTAAGTCCTACACTCTTATTTCGTACAATATATCCATTAAATCGAACATTTCATATGTACAGTGGGGGTAGAAAAAGGTTCGTCAGTTTTCAAATTGATTCCTTTATCAGTCATAGAAACTTACTTATAATTATTACCTTTTGAAACTAAATCGCTACCAACATAACTGCATACAAAATTATGCTTACTGGTAATGAAATCAAGGATCAAAACAACTTGAATCTAGACAATTACTTTTAATATTTATTTGAGACTAAAACCTTTTTGATAGTAAGTAATTTAAGTTTAAAAAATAAAGTTCTATTTAATTGTCAGTATTATTATGTCATTGGAATGTCGTAATATTTGTTGAATTTTTGCGAAAAATAATTGATCCGCATTGTATTTCATTTCATAATGCCAAGAAATTTGGATCTTAATGAAAGAGCTGCAATTATTGCAAACCATGAATCTGGCAGTAATATAAGCGAGATATCTGTATATTTAAATATCACTAGAAATACAGTAAGGTTCTGGATCCGAAGACATGCAGAAGAGGGCAATCTTATTGATCATCGCCACACGAATTCTGGACGACGCCCGACTTTTGCCGAAGAACAAAAAAAATTTATGAGGCGACAATATGAGGAGAATGGTTTTTCAAAAACTAGCTATTTCGCGGAAATGTTTGATGTATCTGTAAGAGTTATAAGAAATACATTGCATTTGATGGGACTTCATCACTGACTTCCTGCTAAAAATGTCGCTTTAACTAGCGCTCATAAAGTCGAGCGCTTAAATTTTGCCCGAATGTTCTTAAATTTCGATTGGAGCCACACTGTGTTTACTGAGGAAAAGTGCTTCCAGTCATCGCAACATGGGCGACTACAATTGTGGAGAAGAAACGGAACGAGGTATTTGGAGGACCACGTTGTGCCGAATCTTAGTGCTGGACGCATATCTGTTAACATGTGGGGCTGGATGTCGTCTAATGGAGTAGGCGAGCTTGTTGACCTTCCACCTAGGACAAATACAGAAATTTACCTAACAGTACTAGAAGATGTTATGCTTCCTAGTGTCCGTACGTGTTACCCAGCTTATGCATTAAGAGAGTTCAATTATGTCCACGACAACTCCCGCATTCACACAGCTCGTATCGTGAACGAGTGGTTCCGTAGACACCGTGAAGTAGTGGTGATTCCCTGGCCTGCCAAATCGGCTGACTTAAACCCCATAGAAAATCTTTGGGGTTCAATGGTGCAGCGATGGAGAAATGACAATGAGAGAAACAATGCTGCTATCGTGGAACATTGCCAAAATGTTTGGGGATACTTCAGAGGAACGGATATTTGCTCTCGTCTTGTTGGCTCCATGCAAGAGAGACTACAGTCTGTGATTGATGCGAATGGAGGATATACTCGTTTTTAATAAAGTCTTGCTTTAATAAATTTTAATATATTAACAACTATTTATTTAATTTTTGTTCATAAAACGATATAAAATTTATAAAACTCAAACGTAAAAGTCGTCAATAATTTAATACAACGATTATTGACTAAACGATATTTGATAGTCACGTTTAGGAAGTTTCTTGTTAGTTCACGATAGCAAAACATATCATTGACAATAAAATAAGTACTAAACTGTCTTTTAATTAGCCTGTTACAAACGTCAATGCGACATTTTTGAAATGTTGGTATGACTGACGTTACCTCGTGCAAACAAATATCGACTTTAAGGTGACGAACCCTTTTCTACCCCGACTGTACACAAAAGCTATAATTATTATTACCTGGAACTAATAACTTTCAATAAGCAAACTTGAATTAAAAATGGTCTTTTCTTATAAAACTAATATTCATAGACTAACTACAAAATAGTGCAGATTTATTTACAAAAGATCTACAAGAGCTTAGGCATAAGGTAGAACTCGGGCGTAGACAGGTGAGCAGGAGAAGACGGGCGCCATTTTTCTATCGGTCCTGCGAGCGACCACGTGCGTGGATCTGCGTGGATGGCTTTACATAGCATTCCACCAGCTGCTACAGATTTTCCAATGTGCCCGGAACATCCTCCATTTGCGCAAAATCCAACCGTGTCTAACTAGTAATTTTCAGCAATTATTAAATAAATAAGTGGAATAAAATAGCACTCATAGATATTTTTTTCATTTTGCTGGATCGTTTCCCGGATGGGTAAGCCTTTAAAAAAACTGTGAATGCAGTTCCGTTTCTTTTCGAAAATTAAGCTATATTAAATTATTAAGATCCAATAGAAATTCCACTACAATTACTTTTAAGAGATTTTAATTATTTTTTTTTACTATTTCTTTTTTTTAGTTGCAAAATTTTATAATTTACTTAATGATATGTCTACATAAAGTATCCAATTAAATCTCATTTAACTACTTACTATTATGTTTTGATTATCTTTAATCTTTATATTTTTTTAAATTTCAGAGAGTAGTAATTATAATATTTATTTGAAATTTTGTTCAATATTATACATCTATTTTAGGACCGTACATTACACTCAAAAATTCGAGTTATTCACAATCGCAACGATTATAATTATCTACTTAAGAACTATAAATTTTACTTTCTATATAATAATAAACTTGCAAATGGTACTTTTTTATATGGTTTGACACATTTTTTGTATATTTTTATTTATTCTTAAGTGTTAATCACAATAAAATATCTAAAGAAAATATTAAGTGGTATTTCGCTTTTATTATAATTTCAGGGTTTTGGTAGATCCTTCGCTGTGCTTAATAGTTCTATTATCACAGTTACATTTTGAAGTGAAATTAAAACAAAATATTTGTCAATAATTAAATCATAAGAGTAAGTCACTTAACCCGTGATATACTCGTATTAACATGAATTCTGTGTCTGTTCCATGTGTTAATGAAATTATTGTGTGGTTATTTTAAAATAGTTCATTATAATTCGTACTACAGTATTTAGGTGAAATATATATTTTTTTGGTATGATGGTAAGTAAGAATAATCCCACCATATTTCCTTTTTTATTACATTGTTTAAGTTATTTTCCCAAATTACTCTAAGTTTTAATTTAATAATTATATTCTATGCCTAAAATCGTTAAGCTCTATTTATAGTAGGTAATTATACGCAGAAAATTTTTGTATACAATTCATCTTATTTTATTACGTTTTATACAAAAAACCGATTCTCACTCCTCACTCGCTATCTATGGGCTACCTTTAAATCTAATTTCTTTGGTGACGCAGTGCGTTAACTTTCGTTCTAATATAACTTTTTTTGTTTTTTACCTCTAATTCTTTCTTTGATACTCAAACACTAACTCTTATTTTTTATATCAGTACTGAATACCAAAATACCTAATATGATACTTAACTTTGCGACTGGGATACAAATTCTATTTCACTTATTGAGCTACTCAATAAAATATATGAGAACTTTAACTACATAATGTATTATAAATTAATAAATACAAAATTATGAATAGATAACTCTAATCAAAACTTTAAATTAGTTAATATTGTGTATAATGTTCCTCCACTCCATTGTTGTTGTGCCCGACAGGGTTCGCAGTGATCATAAACCTATTGTAATATCTGTAACCACACTGTGAAAAGCAATAAAGTATTGAGTATTGAGTACTTGCCACTTTTCGTAATGTACTGTATAGAAATTCAATATTTTTTGGCATCTGGAATGATAGCACATAGATCATTATATGCTTGAATGATATTTGCAGGCGATACGTAGCCAACAGAAAAATACCCATTCGACGTTCGTATTGTATGAGGATATAATAGTAACCCCTGTTAGTTACTTATAAGTAAACAAATTACACATAGTTGTACCTGGTTGTACCAAGCAGCGAAGCGGCTGTCAGTGATCTGTGGTTGTACCCGAGTACAAACCAGGGTATATTTTTTTATAATTTCCACTGTAGTCAGGCTTAGACAGAAATTTACTGATATCTTTATTTAATATTTCAGCGATAATAATGAACATTACAAACCTCTATCAGAAATATTTTTTACGTGACAAATATGTCACGTAAAAAAAATATTTGGGTCGAAAGCATTTTTTATTTTAATATCAAACGGCATATAATTAATTTTCCAAGTCGAAGAATTAAAAAGACTCATGATCGTAAAGTTTGAATTCACGGTTACATTATGATAGTCATTTTACCATAATATTTAATGATTTACCTAATGATGTTATGCTATGCAAATATGACATTACTATTGTATGTGATTCGAACATTCCTATCCTTTTATTCTTTGATATTTTTTGTAGTTTTCTTATGTGTAGTAAATTCGATACGAACATATTAATGAAAAGACGGGCATTTATTTCTAGCCAACATTTCTTTTCATAATATATACATTTCGCATGATCTATAGATTAATAGACGACAACTTTCTCAGTATCAAATGCTATTAGGGACCTGCTCATTGCTGATTTTTATAATTTCGATATTACATTTAAACATAAACATATAACTAAGAGCCTATATACACACTACAGTTCTGTCCCCATCCCTTGCATCGACCCCCGCTTTTATATTTACATGCTTTTTCATATACTTAGCCTTAATTAAAACACACTTATATTGTGCATTGTTCTTTATCTATAAGCGTTTTACGCTGTCTGACCCAATTATTTCTACAAGATACACAAACAGATATTTACATAAAAAGACTACGGATTTATCACATCTGCTCGAGTAATTTTTCTATCCATATTTTATTCTTTATATTAATGTTATTCCTAAGCTTATATTACGTCAATAGTTTTTTTTTATACCTATAAACACTTTTGGTAATAACCCACCAGACTTATTAATTGTTTCCATAAAAAAAATTAAAAGGCGTAGCCTATCCTACTGGGGAGTAGGAATGAAAATAAATTATTTGTGTAGGATAAGCTGCTAAAACGAAAACTGCAGAGTTGTCTTTACTTATAGCTTAGTGGTTATAAGCGGGAAAAATGAAAACAGCTTAATTGTCTCGTAAGATTAACTATTTAGATAAAAAGTAAGTAAGGAGCACAGCCGTACTTGATGCGTAGATAATATCTGCATATACATATTTATGCTAAAGTTACAACTAATGTTATAGGACACAAAATAGATTCCGTAAGGTATACATTATAAATAAAGAAAGTAAATTATTTTTCGCTGCGAAGCACACAACTTATATAGCATATCCAAGAAAAGATATAAGAAAAATAAAAAAATTGTGTCCAGTAATTGAAAGCGAACTTTGTCACCTGGTCAGGACTCTTGGTTGCAGTCGACAGCGGACCATGATTTTTTCATAGAAACCAATCTGTGCTATACGTCGAGCACAGCATCAGTTGAGCCATCATTTCCATGAAAAATTCCGGCTCATCTTCGTATACAGCGTCAAGTTAAGAGAATTGCTTAGCAGCATACTAGATTTCAGAGCCAGCGTTTTTTAACTGGCACTTTTTTGTCATAAGCCAACAAAATAGTAAATTATAGAATAGATTATATAAATTAAAAATTGCCTTCATGATAAAAAAAATTTTGCAAAGGAAGAAGCCATAATTTTACTCTACTGCACTATCATAGGATTTCAATTCCTGCTTTATACCCGAAGATTTATTTTTTATTTTTCTTTTATTTTGTTTTATTTTTCAATTTTTTATTCTTACGTTATTGTAACTAGTTTAGTTTATTATTATTATTTGTTTTTTTTATTTCCATATACTTTTTTGCTTTTTTTGTAATTTTCTACTTTTTTGTAATAACTCTAATAATTAACACCATAAATAAGAAATACTACTTGTAATTGTAAGAAGTTTAAGTTCATTACATTTTACAATCTACTTGAAAAGCTCAACTTTCTGACTCTTTTTATATTTACAATTGTAACAAAAGAATCTATTAAATAATACTGTAAATAATATGTACTCGGGACGTGCAAATGTATTGATATGCTCATTATAACGTTCCTTACAATGTCACTTTTAGGTCTATCGGATTAACGGCTCACTCATGGAAACTGGAACTCCAAAGGATTTTCAGATGTTTATAAAAAAAATTCAAACCAAATGTCGGGGTAGTTACTTCATGTGCTCAAAAACATTTAAATATTATAACAATACGTTATCAGTTTTGAACTTTGATCTTACTAATAATCAGTGGCGTCTATTATCCTGAAAATCGTATTCTTTTCATTATTAATAAATGCACAAATTAATGTAGGTACATTCAAGAACAAAAATATATGTATCCATTTTAGTCACTATACTTTGGCATTCCAAGATTTTAGCAAAATATCACGTTAATATTGTACTAGACACATAAGATATGAAAACGACAAAGGACTAAAATGGTCATATTTTTTTGCTCTTTCGTATGGTATCTCTATCAGCGAAATATGCAATAGTCTTATTACGTAACTGTTGTCGATACAATATTTAACCATCACTATTAGTGATGGAGAAGAATAATAGAAGTTTCAAAGAGACAAATTTTGGTTACATTTTTCATAGAATAAAAGTGAAATTTCAACTATTCATCTGAATCAACAGTTTTGGAATATTAGAAACCGAATATAAGCTTTTAAGGCGTATTGAAAAAAATACACTCATTTCAAAGCCTTACGACTCGTCTCAGTTTGTCAAAGTTAATCTCACCTTTTCACCTTTAGGTCTTTAGTTACAGGGCTGAGGACCAACAATTACTATTTATTTTTTAACCGACTTCAAATAAGGAGGTTTCTTAATTTGACCGTATATATATATTTTTTTGGAATTATTATTTTTTTGTTAGAACGAAATTATTTTAAAGGTGGTCATGAAAAAGAAATCATAACATATTAAAGGTCTGCAGGAAAAACACGGTGAGCGTTTGTAAAATCAAAAAATACTCAAAAAAAATCCAGGACAAAAAAGCACTAAAAAGTAAAAAATAAATTCTGTCATCGTAAACACTTTTGCTGTTGGTACAAATTAATTATAGAAAATTGACAAAAATTAAATTTAAATTTAACGATTTATGGAGTCGGTGCCAAGCCAGCAGCGATGATCTGAATTTTTATTCAGGAAATTCGGGCAAGAGCGTGTCGGGCCACGCTCAGCGTAAGGTTCTGTAGTTTACCGTCCATCACATTAAGTGTCCCCACTGAAAGATTTCAAATAGCCCAAAGAACAGCGTCATCTCTCGAGGCTCGAGGCCTGAGTCCTTTTACAAAGAGGTCGAGTCTTGTAACCCTTTTTGTCTTTCGAAAAAACAAAGTCTTTTTAATCTCGAAACTCTAGTCTACTGCAAGTTGATGACTAATCTTTTTATAAATCTTGAATCCACCTAATCTTGTTTTCCGTTATGGCATCAATCGACACTGTATATAGTTATTAGAATTATAAAGAGCCTAAACTTTGATGAGCGCTGCGCTCGCACAGATGATTTATCGTGTAAATGTAGGTATATTCGTGTCGTCACCAGCCTGTTACGTCCAACTGTTGAACGCAGGCCTTGTGGAGAAACACGAGTCCAATCCGGATTGGTGAGTATAGTAGTGTTTTTAAATGCAAATGAAAAACTCTACACATTACGTTAAAAAGTCGCCAAGGCTGTAGGTTTTGTACACGCAACATACTGAATCAAATGATGCAACACTGTATTGCCGAAGATTTTAATTTAATTTAGACGTCTCTAGCGATATTAGGGGATGATTTGCCAATATATATTTTTTTACTTCGACCAAAAAGGCTAGTCATCATCATCATCCCAGCCCAGAGATGATGATGATCCACTGCTGGACATAGGTTCTTTACCATTACCAGTCCAGCGCCGTCCACATCGTGAGACAGTCGTGAGGCGTTGAAAATAAGGGGAATCTTAATAAACAGTCTTAAAATCTAACTAACTAATATTCATAAACGCTATTTAAGTTTTATGAAACAGTTTTACTATGGTTACACAATTGCTTAAAACTTAAATTGCGTTTATAAATAAGGGTGTAAGTAAATAAAAACCTCTACAGGCAGTACTGTGCCAAATGGTAGTTTGTTACACATCCGCTGGAGTGAACCTCAAAACTTTGTGATTATCATCACCCGGACACACATGCACGATGCACGCCACCGCTCTCGATCCTCGGTCGCTCTCCGCTCACTCCAGCCAACTTTCTGACCTTCTTTCTATGAAAATTGTTGTGCCATATGGTCGCAAGGCGACTTTATTTTTTGGTTTTTTATTTCAACTCGTATCAACGATATAATTTATTTTATGGGGATGGCAATATTTAGCGACAACAGTTACGTAATAAGATGGAGATTACGATAAAGATCAAATACTTAGGGCGAATCAGACTAAATTCCGTGCATGGAATAAATATTTCACTTGTGTTGTGACATGTTTATTGAAAATTTATTAATCATTGTATGTAATCTCATTTAATATTTGTATGCTGACATGTTAGCTAAATGTGTGTTTCTCAACCTCACCTATCATCTTGTAATGTACCACATTTAATACAAATAAATTATCTTTATCTTTACTACACGGGGGTTCGGACACCAATATATATTTAAAAGTGACAAAAAATTTTATGATCAGCTATTTAAAAAAGTAGCTCACGAGCTTCTTGCCGGGTTCTTCTCATGAAAAGCCTTACTCTCGGAATCCGGCCGCTTGTAACGATTACAACCACAGTCAAAGATGTACTTGTACTGTGCTGTGGATGTTCTTGCTAGAAGCGCTCGCGGTAATGAACTTTAATACAATGGTTAAATAAGCAAATTTTTAAATAATTTAAATAAGATATTTATTTTGTAATATGTAAAATGTTGACGATTTAAAGTGGCAAACTTGGCCTAAGAATTAAAATTGTTTTTGATTTGATTTGAATAAAATTGCTTAAATTCCATTGGTCGAATCCGCTGTAATGACGGAGTCCCACGTATACAGTCGTTTTTTGGCCATGCACGCATCTGACAGCTTAAGCATTATTGGTACTACTACACGACTGGCACTAATCAAAATTTGGTCGAATTCGCCCTTAATGGATCCATGTACAGACATCACTCCTTTATCACCAATGTTGGTAGGTTGGTTTTTTTTAATGTACACATAGCAAGCTTCAATTGAACTATAATGACAATCCTCTATTAGCGCTTAAATGTTGTTTCATTGTTGTTCAGTAGTTTTAAAAGGCTACAAATTTATACAAGAGCTTTTAATTATTAATTTATTTAAAATATGTAATAAAAATATCGTAGACTAACATATAATTTCCGTATGCGGGTATACCGCCTTTAGGTGAAAACTCTTAATTTTATTCGATTGTAAATTAAATCATACATATTGAAAAGTCCTTAAAAACAAACTAACTAACCATTTTCTGTTTGTACTGTATCGAGGTATTGCCATTGTTAATATTATTTATTATCGTAAAAAAAATCAATGAAGGTAGAAAAAATAATACAAGTCTCTTATATTAATTGTACTATTTTGTACATGAAACTAATACTGAGTCTTTTTGACGGTCGGTATGTTATATGAGTATAATTGAATTGATTAACGCATGAAAAATTTTGCGCTTTGAACATTTCAAATCATGCAGCGGCTGCTACGGTTGCTACATAGCTACGACCAACCGTAGCCGGTCAACCGTAGCAGCAATATATCCATTTTTGGAGATGTTAAAGTGATTTGACAGTTTGAAATGTATATCGTCAGTGATTTTGAATTACCTAAGGTGATTCGTCTATTATTGTTAAATCTAAAATCAAGTAAAATTTTTATCATTCAAAGAGAAATGTTCAGTTTCAAATAACATTTGGCCAAAGATATTTTTAATTATTTATCCCTAAAAGACAGTTCAAACTGTCAAATCACTAAAATAGACTACACAAACCTGGAGTCAGCATTTTTAGCCAATCCTAATTACAAATAAAACTAAAATTGGCGAAAAGGCTAACATATGTTAAAATAGTTATTTTTGCGAACTTGAGATCTAAAATTATGTTTCGCATTACTAACCTGTCCACGATCGATTTTATGTTGAGCTTTAAAACGGTGGTCGTCTTGATTCTGTCGGTGCCCACTGCTGGTGGCTGTAGCGCCCGTCATCGAACTCCAACGGGTCTAAGCTGGGCATGGAGCGAGGCTGACCTTGCACAGGGTTCGCCGCAGACGGCTGGTAATACCGGGAATCCTGAAGAACCGCCCGATTAACTATTTCAGCCGCCTTTTGTTTTTCCAATTCTTTAAGTTGAGCCATCGTCGGACCTCTTTTGTATTGTCTATTAGTTTTTGGTTTTGCATCGGACATGATTTGTTTATGAGATCCCTGCAATTGTAAAGAACATGTTAAAAAGCATATTTAAAAACAAAATATCACAATTTATTCCTGTGTGATTGATATTACCTGTGTCATTGTGTACGGAAAGTCCTTTTTTCGATGAAGTTCATTTAGCTCAAAGTTTTGTTTTGCAGCTTTCGCTTTATTGATAGCGTCTGTATTATATTGGTAAGTAGTTGGTTTTGATGCTAAACGAGTATTATAGTTACTGTCAGATGCCAATCTTTGCATATCTAAGTGCACAGGTGGCGAACGAAGAGCTGACCATCTGTTTACTGAAAGTGGCGTCGGTTCGGTACAGGGCGCTTGTGTGATATCTAATGAAGGCAATGAAGATTGCATTTGCGTTCCCAAATGTGTTGGCCCTGACCCCCGCGACTGAAACATCGCAGGCTCTTGCACCGGTCTATTTCCAGCATAATAATGTGCCATTGGTTGGTGAACCTGATTTGCAATACTCGAATTCTGTCCCATAAAGCTTGTTTGTGGTTGACTGTAAGTGGACGGCAAATTAATGTTTGCATGTTCTTGATAAGGTGTGATTGATGCTGATGAACAATATTGTGCCGGCACAGATTGCTGCGGTAATAGATTATAAGCAGGATTCTCAAATCGATTAGGTTGGTGTCTAAGGTATGAGTGCAGAGGGTCGTTATTTGATAAATTTGGCTGTGATTGAGATAATTGTTTCCTCCCGTTATTAAATGTAGGTCTTATTTGTAATAATGGTATTGTTCTTGCTAAGTTAGATAGATTATTATCGGTCGCAGTTATTAAGTTTGGTCCCACAGCATACTGCTCAGTGTGGATAGGTCGGGTTTGTAAATTGCTAGCTGGTAAATGACGCAATATGTGATCGTTTGAACTGGTTTGACCCTGTTCCTGTGTATTGTTAATTATTGGTTGAGCTTGTCTGGTTAATATGTTTTGTGTATTTCTTTCAACTGCTTGTCTTTCAATGCGAGATTGAGGAGCTATATTTACATCATTACTGAATATGTTTGATGGTGGCTGAGATTTATCTATATTATTAGAAACATTAATACTTGCTGATGGAAACGCTGATACTCGGCGTAAAATATTTTCACTCACATTAGGCAACCCTTGTCTTTCAGTGTGTAATGGCTGAGTCTCCCAATTTTTCTCTAGTTGAGACTGATGATTTTTGTTATCTACTGCAGGTCTTGATATAACACCTACTATTTTACAATTACTCGAATTGGATTTTTTAAACACCTCAGCGTTATTCAAAAAATTTTTTTCACTATCTTCAAAGGACAAACTTTGATTCCCTGTTTTTTCTGCTTCATTGCTTTTATTCGATAGAAAAGGCAACAACGGGTCATACATTAGTTTTAGTTCTCTTGGTCTCATATAAGGCTGATATTTTAAAAGGTGCATGCGACGTTTTTTATGCTTGAAAGAAATTTTGTTCTGATTAATGTTTAATTCAGTTTCTTGGCTTAGATCTATCACCTCTGAACTAAGATCAATAATGATATTATTTTCAGTAGCAGTATTATGCTTTTCCTCAATTTCCTCATCGCTAATATTGTCACACAATACTATATATGGTTTTTTATTGAATTGAGTATATGAATCATGAATAAACATTCTCAAATTATCAATATGAATATTATTTTTTCGAATGTAATCTACCATTTTATTTTCTGTTTCGGTTACCATAAATGTTTCAGAATCAGTTTGTCCTGCTTTAGTAGCGTTGGTACTGTTATTATAATAAAATTTGTTCATCTTAAAATTATTTTTTACTGTGACAACTATATCTTTAATCCTAAAACAAAAAAATAATTTAATTAAGTTAGTAGCATTAGTAACAAAAATATTTCTTACATTTAGTTTCTTACTGTTACTATTTCTAAAGTAAGAACACAAAAAAAAATCTTATGTTCAATATTTTAAGAAAAACACAGGGATAGCAACAGATAACTAAATTAAAATAAATCACTTATTAATTTAAATGTTGAAATTTGGTTTGTTTAATTGTTAAGTACACCACCACCACCTGCTCTTAAATCACGTATTATAACTAATGTAACCTGTATTTTGAGCTAGATTTAGAATAAAGTTGTTTTATTTCTCTAGGGAATAAAGTAATTTAAATTTAGATTTTCCACATGACTACAATATATCATCACACCCCTATTACTGAGGGGGTAGGCGGAAATTTACACTCATTTCGCCTGATATATCTACGTTCCTTTATAACGGGTGTCGAGCCTGTTGCCATGTATCGGGCACAAAGTAAGGCATTAAGGAAGTAATTCAGCAATCAACTATACTCATCTTTACTATCGTCTTATCCAAACTCAGTAAATATATAAAAATACAAACAACAACAAAAAGAAATTAAAAAAAAAAACAAAATACAGATGATGCAAATTTTTTAAAATATTTATTATTTCTGACTTTTGTTTATTGGATGCTGTATTAACTCGGCCATCTTCATATTTTAATTAAAAAAGAAGAGGGTTGATTTTTAACCGGGTTGTTCATATTAGAGTTCGGGTTAGCCATGTTTAGTTTTTTTGGGATAGTGAATTAAAAATGGTTGAAGCGGGACATAGCGGCGAGGTGCAGGCAGGTTGCGGGGTGCTAACAATTGAAACATTTAAGACAACAATCAGTGTGTGTTGTATTACGCTATTTAAACGTTCTATATGTGGATGTATTTTAAAAACAATGCGCTTATCTAGAAGAGACAAATTTTGATTTTGCGCTTTATTACTGATTTAGACATTTCATCCACATAACCAACGAAATTTCGGTGTTTACACACCCCTTCAGGGATAAAGGTGTGATAAATGTTATGTTATGTGTGAATGACATTGTGAACAAGTCCATTTCAATAGAAGATGCTTAAATTTTATTAAACAGACTCATAATGTGATGTAAGGGTGGGAGTAGTACAGGTGAATGATCAAATTGTAACGTATATTCTAATACGTAACAATTTGATTAAATTAATTCCTATTATTAAATTAATTCCTATTAAGAAAGAGACGGGTTGAGTTGCTATTAGTAGTCACTGTCGTAATTACAAATACAAGCATCAATAATTAAAGAGAAAAATAAATATTTGAGTTATTTACATGTTGTTTAATTCAACTGCCTCTCTGCTCCCAGCTGATTAGGCGCGAGATGCGGACGTGCCAGTGGGGGCAGGTCCACCAGACCTAAAGCTCGGGCCTGATTAATATAGCCAGCAGCATTAAGGTGGGGCATGTTTGTTAAATTCATGGATGATGCAGCCGTGGGCAGAGCAGCTCCCTCATTCAAATTCGCAAATAGCCTAGGATCATAGACAGACCCGTGGGCTGCGCCCGGAATAGAGGTGATTGGTCTGTTTGCGTAATATGATGTTCCGGGATTTATAGTCGGATATGTCGATGGTTCTGGGACCTGGAAAGCAATTAAATATGTACTGTATTATAATTTGTCTGTGTATTATATTTGCAATCTAGTTTTCCAAAAGCAATCACGATTTAAAATACCTGCAAAGGAATCGTAGGTATATTTTGGGGTATGTTGGCTTGCGTGTTATAGCTCAGAGGATTTATATTCGGATGGCGATATATGTTATTTCCATTTATTTGTACATTATTCGAGTTCAGATCTTGATACGGATAATGATGAGCATATTGTTCGGGTATGAAAAGTCGACCATGTTGCTGACCTGTTGGACGGTCAGAAACCGACTGCTGAGGAGAAATATAGTCTGAAAGCAATGTCTGTGAGTTACACTCCTGCATTGGATTAGGTGCTTTTTTTGGTGTTTCTTGTTCCTTTTGATCTATAGGATTTGAGCTTTGAATAGTAGATTTCTTTCCAGGTTTTACAATAGACAATTCTCCATCTTGTATTAATTTCAATAGACATTTCTTCACACAGCTACTGACAAACTCTTCATTGCTATTAGATATTGAAGGTATTTGATTTGGTTTGTTTTTGCATTCGGATTCATTATTTCCGGTGTTGTTACATACCTTAGCACTTGTCATGCTACTTTCTAAACCATTACTCAATGTGTTGCTTTGCACTGCCTCATTGGAGCCACCTGAAACGCTGCTTATAGGATTTTGGTCTCTTTCAGAAGAAGGACGATCACTTGTATTGTGATTAAGACTTACAGTAGCTGCTGAATTGTTATTGTAATCATTACTGCGCATCTTATTTGTGTTACTGTTTGCAGCGGTTGGCTTTTGAAGTGATTGACGTACTTTGTTGATAAACTTCTTATTTTCTTCACTGTGAACTATTAGTTCCTTGATTGTGATTTCGTCAAGTCTTATATTATATCCTTCAGCGACAATACAAACTTCATCTTCATCGCTGATCAACTCAATGGGGTTCTTGGCGTATTCTTGACTCAAGTCGTACACTGTATCGACTAGCTTGTGCAAGTGATCCATGTTAAGTTTATGACTCCTGATGAGAAGGATCATGTCCCGTTCATCTTCTGACATCAGTAGCTCGTTTTTAGTTTGTACCTGTTTGTTAATACCATACATGGTTCTAAATTTCTATTCGTCGTTACAAGTTTAAGTATTAAAATTGATGTGAAATAAATTTTGAGAACCTGTAACAATTATTTTTATACAGTTTATTCATTATTTTATATTACACTCTCACATTATATGTATATGTTTGTATATGTCACATCGCAAAAATGTGGGATGTTTGCGATGATTGTTGAAAAGAATACAAATAAATATAAATATCTTCACACATTCACACCTGTCAGCTCCATTTGAAGCAACTACGAGTAAAGCTGCTTGTATTACGGATACAAGATGACGGATATTCAGATTTTATTTAATTCATATAGGTATCACCTTGCTGGAGAACAAATGCCTGTATTCATTACTTCTGCCCCCACCGGGTATATTCTTATTAATTAAACTAAAAACCATCGTTTAGGGCAATTCATAATGAAAATAAAACTATTATTACGCTGTGCTATCCCTCTGTTACTACTGAAAACCTATGAGAATAAAACATTTTATATATCAGCTTAATAATAAGTAAAAAAAAATAATCACATTATTCCTGGACTTTATTTGACGAAGCAGCCGCTATGAATCTAACCGTGTTATTCATAAAAATATTAAAGGCTTAATAAACCTATTTTAGTTAAAAAGTGATTTGTCTCTTTCTTTCTAATTTAGATTTGTGTTTGAAAGTAGAAAACAAAACGCTCTGTAACTAAAATAGGTTTATTAAGACTTTATTATTTTTTATGAATAACACGGTATGTATTTAATAAATATTCTAATTCTAACATAAGGCTCTTTAAAGACTCAAGCTTTTTTAAGACAGACAAGACTCCGAGTTTAGTTGGTTTACTGGGTTTTGTAAAATTGAGCTGAGTCTATCGAATTAGGACTCAAAGTCTCGAGATTTTTACATCTCTACGGCGATCCCTGAACGATTACATTAGTGTCTGTGGCACATTTAGGTTGCAGTCAGCGTGTACAAATAAAGTGGTGTGCGACAACCCTAATATTCGGTCATGTTAAATAGTCGGCTACTGCCATAAATCCTCATGAACTTAATTTATATAAACCAAAATTCTTAACTATCTAAAGCCGTCAGAGCTCATTGGAGGACGTTATGCTAAGAATAGAGAGATAAACAACGGGTGGTAAATAAGCATAAGCCCAGCCTGATAGTCCCCGTTTTTTTTCTTATAGACCACTTTCAAAATTATAGGTATACTACTTGCAGCTTAATGTGTACCATATTCCCTTAAACTCCAAAAAATTTAAAGATTAAAACTATGGAATTTGCGTTGGAGCTAAGTTCCAACGACGAATGAAGTTTTCAAAAAAGGTGAGAATTGTTTAGTTACATGACTTTGCTTTGAAAGGTTTGACTCGATGTTTATAATGTTTTCATGTTAACAGTACAAGAAACCAATAAAGTCTCAGTATCAGGCATAGATAAATTAAGTAGTATAGATCGCTATTCCCATACATTGGTTTTTAGTTCGTCTAAAACTTATTATTGTTGCTTGTACCCCTTTTTTCAACTTATTACGTTAGGTGGCGCTACTATACTAGCGGAATCGAGATAAATTAAGTAATTATCTAACGTGATAAGTCAAACGAAGGGGTGGAAGCAACAATAATAAGTTTTAGACGAACTTTAAACCAATGTATGGGAAAAGGGATCTATACTACTTAATTTATCTATGGTACTCGTATCAGGCATATTTTTAACATCTGAAAAAGCTTTACGGCCGTTGCGACGGCGGCAGCAGCAGCGGCGCTTTGCAACACTCGACACGTTGTACTAACTACGGGATATGCTAGTATTTTGCAAGTTACAATACCTGAGCTCCTTAAATCTGTCTACATTCATGGGTGAAACATGCTAAAAATAGAACTTTATTTACTACAACAAAAGGTACACGTTCATTGCAAAATTCGCAATTGTGCCGTGGCGATGCACTGCGCCTCGACTTGCTAAGCCAATACCGTCGCGTCGCACGCTCGGTGTGAATAGACCCTAAAAATTAATAAATAATGCTATGTACGTACAATTGCGTCAACGCAGCTTTCTCTGGATTTCATGGTATACATCGATCTTCATATTCCATGGTCTAAAAAAGAAATACGATAAATAAATAAATGTGTTACTGAAATAAATATTGTTGCAACATAAATTATCTAAAGGTACGGAGTAAAATAACAAATATGAAAAAAAATGTTTATTTATTTATTAACCTATTAGCATTTATATACTCTTGTAAGTTCTGGTAATCCTTTACACACACACACAATCACGCCTGTAATCCCCAAAGGGGTCGGCAGAGTCCATGGAGCACTGTGTTCCTTAAGAGCACATTTAGCCATACAAAAATTGGGCTTGGTCAGATGGAAAATCGTGAAAGACTAGTAGCAAGTGGCTAGCTCGTCGCCTACACAATCATACACCCAATACCCAATACGCCCTTAGTCGCATTTTACGACATACTAGGCAAGAAGAGCAGTAGCACATTCTTTCTTCATTTTTTTTGTGTCCCGGACCAACACGGGACATCCTTTAATTGGTTAAAAAAGGAAGGTAGAAAAAAGAAATAATCACGTTTTTTGCTTTTGCTTTCTTTCTCTTGTTTTAGTACCCAAGCTAATTTAATTATGGTACAATTTACTTAAGTAGTTCTATTTTCTATATTTCGTTCATTATCAAAATCTGTAAGTAACTTGGCGAGTTTTTTTTCCTTTGCCAACGAGCAACAGCTAAACAGGGCAAGTCGCAGACACACGCCTTGCGGTCTACTGTGTCACGTCCATGGGCAATGTGGCCTGTCCCAATCCTGCCCATCGACATATCCCGCCTACCCAAACTCTAAAAAAGGTTTTCCCCTCTCAATAAAAAGACCGTGTCTAAGAAAAGGGAAATTTTTTAAGCTGTGGTCCAAACGGGGTCCGACAGAAACCAATTGCGTAATGTCGAAATTGGCAAGTGAAAATGCAATGAGAAAACAATATGACGTCATGAATATAGCCGACGAATTTAATGTAGAACGTGCGACAATGTTTTAGACCATTATTGGTTAATCTCACATATTTTAAAATATTTAAATAAAAAAATTAATTCATTTCTTTCACTTTTAATTTACATTTCAAGATGTCCGACAAGTTTTGAAAAAATCTCGGTTTTTGCTCTTAATACAAGCCACAGTAAAGTAAAACATTTTTCTCAAACTTTTATACCTAAAATTTATCAATTACTTTTTTCCGTATAAAAAAATAGCAAGGCAAGATATTTCTTGCTAATAAGTCTGTGAAATGCGAGACGGCAAATAAATCTCCATATGTGGAGATTAATTTTATGTATTACAAATAAATTTAGTAGAGAATCTCTGTGCCCTCCTACATTCCAAAAAATCAATCAGTGACGATTTAGAGTGTGACCTACGAAATTTGAAAAATATCCTTTGAACAGCCTATAACTATATCAGAATATATATTGTACACACAGTATACGTAGTAGGTATACTGTAATGTTATTCAACCGCCGACTGCCACTGACAGTGTTGTAAATGCAGTAATGAGGTTCGGCCATCAGTTTAATTACTCATCATGGTGAACAATAGCGGAGCTGATTTGATTCGTCACTATTATTATATCAGCATAATTTGACAATTTTGCTCTAAATAACATCGTCATGCGATTTTCAGTTTTTCTGATTAAAACGTCGAAGAACATTTGAGTTTTTCAAAGAAGAATTTTTTGAGTTTCCCTTTTATTCCGCGTTCTTTCATTCAAAAACGAGTCGATTTGGCTACAGGCCGTTTTATTTTGATTCTTGACATTTTTCACAGCAGAATAAATGTCAAATCTAATCTGGCTTACCCGAAATGAGTCTCTTTAACAATATTTAAACCCGATTATAATGCCGGCGTTCACGAAAAATGTATGTTTCTATCGTGTTTCTTTTTGTGGGCATTGTAAGGTAAATCATATTCTTATCAAAGGGGAATCTGAATGGTGAGCTGTGAGAGAGTTTGTCGCATAAGTATTTAGTAGCTAAGATTTTCTGTACAAAAATTTTTTTAGCAAACAAGTAGACGGTTCATATGATGGAATGCATTCACCAGCAATGTAACAGGCTAGTTGACTCTTTTTTTTAATGCGCCCGAAATGATTCATTACTGATCCATCCATCCAAAAAGCCATCCATAAAAAAATTTTAAACCCATATCACAATAAATTTTAAATTACGTTTTTATCACAAATGCCTTCGGCCATGATGGTCTATGAATTATCCGTGCCGTAAGGTCAACATTTTTGTAAACAAGAGAATAACCATGCGTGACACAGGCTGACACAGCCGACCGGCATGCTTGATTGGTTGCGGCATGCGTTTGACGATTTTGATCATGCGTAGCTTTACATGTCCTCGTTACTTCACTAATTTCACGAAGATGGTGGATAGCGTTTTTGGCAGATGGAGAAAAATGTAAAATTGTAACATGTTTAAAATGAATTTCTACAGCAATCCCTTATTTATATTTATTGAACTTGGTATATTTCGGACCCTTGTACTAAATTAAATTGTGAATTAAACATTATTTTTATTAGTTTTGATATGAGTCAGCTAGCCTATTGCATATCCGTTTCCAGCCTTTATGGGAGGAGCACGCTTCCTTTTTAAATGACGATCGTGTCGGTCGGAAAGTATTACTGGCAACTTCCGTAAAAAGTTGTGCTATTTGAAAAGTTTTTAAAGCGACAAGGATGCAACCTTTTCAAAATTATTTTTTATTGCTTTAATTTTAATTTTCTTTTTAAATTTTTGAGATGCTTTAGAAAAAAGGATTGCTTTAACACAAGACTGTAAAACAAAAAAAAAACAAATGAAATATTGTAATATTTTGTGGTAGTGGGTAGGTATTACATTATGTTTACGCCTTTGAAATTAAACTAAGAGAAATAGATTTTGAAATATAATAAATAAGACATCGGTACTCGTATTTAATTAGTAAATGAAAAATATTAGTATCAATCAAATCTAATCAAATAGTATAGCTTTTGCCCGCGACTTCGTCCGCGTTAAATAGTTACTGTGACGGTATGTAGCCTATAGCCTTCCTCAATAAATAGGCTATTCAACACTGAAAGATATTTTCAAATTGCAACAGTAGCCTCAATTGGTGGAATTGAAAATTTACTCCTACTCTATAATTAGAAGCAAAGTTCATAGTGGCGTAAATTTATTCTTTATTTTTCTCGGAGGCGTTATTAACATTTTTTAACATTCACCCGCATGACACCCGTTCCCATGGGAATATCGAGATAAAAGGTAGCCTACGTCCTTTCTCAGGCTCTAGACTATCTGTGTACCAAATTTCGGTTAAATTGGTTCAGTAGTTTTGACGTGAAAGCGAGACGAACAAACAGAGTTACTTTCGCATTAATAATATTAGTATGGATAGTAACAATATAGAAATGTTTTTTTCATCTTTAACAATAAAAAAATAAAAGAAAATATAGATAAGAAAATTAAAAAATATATATTATATAAGTAATAAAATACTTTAACTTCATGACAACAGAAATAAACATGTAAAATAAAAATATGAATTATAATAATTATATCTTCTTCTTTGTCCTACCCTGTTCCCAATTCTATTATTTGGGGTCGGTGCAACATGTCTCCTTCTTCCACTCTCTCGTATCACTCGCCAAGTCCATCCATCCATCCATCTTTTCTTCTGTCTTCCTCTCCCTACATACCCATTCACTCAACATCAACATTACATGGACATACCAGTAGTTTATCTCTCAGTTTTTCAGCAATCCGGGCAACTATCAGACTTCGCCTAATATCTTCATTCCTCGCTCTATCCATTCCTGTCACACCACACAACCACACAACATTCGTTTTTCAGCTACATGCAATCTTTGTTGATCCACTTATCCATCCGCTTTACATACCAACATTATAATTATTATATCTTGGGTAATAAAAACAAAAAAGTTTTAATAAATTGTTATTGAAAATAATACTTACAGTAAAGTTTCTTTGGGTTTCTGGCCATTTCTCTCTGTCGATAATATTTGATCAGTTCCAAGTACAATAAAATTTCAAATTAACTATTTCATTATTTTTCTCTGAGCCTATAAAATTTCTTTAAATTAATACTCATAAAACAAATCTATCAAACTTTTCATTTTACATTTGAACTCGGAAAAATAGATCGAATCCATGTTCTACGAGGCAAATTGAAAGTTTTACAATTAAAATATGGGAAATCTGCTTCTCTTCGCGCTTTCCGTGCAACGCTAAAACTTTTGGAGCTATTTTATTTAGCTTCTAGAGACGACTGCTCCCTTGGAGTGGGACTCGCGGACTGACTGATAAATCTCCTCAGAGCGGCATACCTACAACAGGATAAGCCTAGCCCAGAGGGATGGTCCTACCCCCATCTGCCCAATCACGGAAGCTTGCGCGCGCACTGCCTCCTATTTCTTCTTTTACAACAATATCTTTTTCCTGGAAATTTGTTTAAAAACAGCTTTCGATTGCACTGAAAATAATTGGAAGGAAAATTAAGCTAAAAGCTCCAGTTATTGAGCACTCACTATTTGAGGAGCAACTATAAATATTCATTTTGTTTGGAGTCTTTACGGCCTTTTAAGTTTGTTACTATGCCACAAATTATACGGTTTTAACTAACAATTACGTTGTATCCCATTATTTTATCACTTTGCTTCGTAGGAAATTACATTCTCCTTTCTACATATGAACTGCAACTACAATTTGTACGCTGCAATATGTATGTGTATTTAAAAAAAAAGTTAAATTCAATCAATGTCAAGCAAGATGCCAGTTATATAGTATTAGGTCCTTACCTATGAAATTGGTGTTTTGTATGGAGATTTTTGGGAATTCTGCATTTTACATACTAATATTTTTTCAGTTTTAGTAATATGAGTAATATCACACTTCATAAAAATTATATATCGTTTTTAACTGAATGCAAATAAAATGATGTATTCAGGAGGCACTTAAAAAGAGTTGTCTCCGTGTCCAATTTTAACACAATTAAACTTACAACAAATTATCAAAACAAATCAAAAGAGCTCAAAAATATAGTCTATTTTTAGACGAGGTAATTATTTTTTAGGAATACTCTGAATCTTAATAGTTACAGACAAAATACTAAGAGAGAGAAAAAACACCAATTTCATAGGTAAGGACCCAATATAACTAAATAAACGGGTCTTGCATTTGGCTCAAAAAACTTGTCCAAGAATAAACATTTATGGAATCCAGAACTCAATAATGATTATTTTAATTATTTCATTCCAGTGAAATTCTGCAAACTCAGAATGGTTTGCAAAAAATAACACGTTCATGGTTCCAGAATTTAACGTCACTGTATCGCTATTAACATTAGATAAAATCTAATTATCACTGGCCAGTATTTTAAAGAATAGTTTATTTTATTATTTAATTGCGCATGATAAATACAATCTAAGGATTATATAGTACTTTTGTGAGCCGCAAAATTTATTTTTAATTATTTATTTATCATGCCGCAAAATTTATGCCAATAAACAACTACGTAGTTGTCGTAGTTGTTAAAACTTCTTTTCAGACAGATTAACTAGCATCATAGTTGTTTATATAATGAACCCGTACACACAAACATACATTGCAAGTTAAATAAAAGCTTGTTATAAGATGATAATAATCTTAATTTCAAGTCCGACATCAGCGTACCACCAAAAAGCCTATAACTATTTTTTTAATGTTTTTAAATAGTGTGATGGTCAGACTAGACAGATGAATAGACATGGTCATGACTTGGATGGGTGATGTGATCACAAAATTGTGCAATTTTGTGATCTCGAACTCCCCTGCGCTACGAAAGGAACGTTAAGCCGTTGGTCCCGGTCGCAACCGTTTCTAGTCACCAAATAATTATGTAAAAATTAGTGTTACAAAGTTTTTAATAAAATATTATTATTAATTAAAAAACCCCGCATTGGGCCAGAATCAGATGTGGTGATATAGAGGCCCATACTCCTCATGGAGAAACACATACAAGGCCATATTGCGATTTCTATAAAAAGGAGTACCATGATTGGTAACCTACTTAATTAAGATAATAGTATGTACTTTAGTACCTTTGTAAGTCTAGATGTAAAATTAATACGGTCACGATTGTGTAAGACAGTAAAAATTGCCATGCGTTCACCGGGTCATCGATTCTTTACCCTTCTATAAATAAAATGCCCACGTGCATTAGCCTTTCTAGCAAACAAACATTGTCCACGCTTCTTGCATAAGAGTCAGTATAGCTATTGAATATTAAACCAGAAAAACCTTTTTTCCACGTTTAAAACGCCATACTACTAGGTACTTAACACACATTACAATCTGCACACATTAAGAAACATCACATCACCAACAAACACCTTTACCAACCCACTTTGAGCCAGCGTGGTGGTGTTACGGCCCATACTGTTACGGCTAATGTCTGCGACACAGTTATATACTAATGCGTCCATTAAAGAATGCTGTTTTATTTATACTACTTGTCTGTGTACCAATAAAGTTGTTATCATTATTATACTCCTCATGTGCTTCTCCATGAGGAAGGTCCATGCCCAGCCGTGGGACGTATATAGGCTGAGGATGCCATAAACACACCTCACAACATACTCGTATAAAGCTAAGTAATTATATTTACCACCGCTTTATGTTATTTTAACCGCTTCCCTGGTCTAGTGGTTGACGTCACTGTATGTTGATCGAGAGTTGCGGGGTTCGATTGGAGTTTTTCTGCTGGATTTGGTTGGTGGTACGGCTTCTAAGCTTGCCTAGGTAGCTGCTGCCGTCTTACCTAAATCCATCGCCATAATAATAATGTTATAAAGCATGGTTGTCTTCCGGCAAGTTAAGGTAAGATAGTCAATTGTGGAGGAATACAGGTGAATCTCGTTTCTACCTTTGGCCTTATCGCCACTTCGTCACTCACCATCAGGCCAAGAGCTTGCCTGCCATGCATATATAAATATATTGCATATATAAAAATAAGGAAACTGCCCACCTGCCTAGAATATAATAATAAGTGATATTTACAAGCATTACATCTCTTTGCAATCCCCACAGGAATCACACTGAAATCACATTATATGTGACATAAGATGTAAAGTGACAGTAGTTCATGTAATAATAACCCGACACAACGTCGGGGTTGGCGCTACTAGCCTGCACGCGTCCGAATGGCTTCAAAATCTAAAAAATGCCTCGCATCGGCGGCATCGGTATTTTTTAATCAGTTTGAAAATCCCTTCTCAAATTTACGGCTGTGATGTCACAGTAGACGTTAAAAAGTTGACACACTTGGTTTCAATACAAATCGTTATACTATTGGAATTGTAGAAAACGAGATAATCACGAAAAAACTGTTTTTTTTATTTTATTTCACACTGAACTCATTGCGCTTAGGCTAGTTGACTCATATCAAAAGTAATGAAAATGATGTGTCATTCACATAGTATTTAGTACAAGGGTTCGAAATATACCAAATTCGATAAATATAAATAAGGGATTGCTGTAGAAATTCAATTTAAATATGTTTTATTTTTACCTATGCTAAAAACGCTATCCACCATGTTCGTGAAATTAGTTGAGTAAAGCTTCATGTAAACAATTCCTACGCATGGTCAAAATCCGTCAAACGCCAGTCGCAACCAATCAAGCATAACTGTCGGCTATGTCACGCATGCGTATTGAATTGTTTACAATAATCGTGACGCTACAGCACAGATAATTCGTAGACCATCATGACCGAAGGCGTTTTTGACATTTAAACAAAAACATAATTTACAATTTAAAATTTATTCTGTTAAAGGCTTCAGACAAATATTGTATTATTTTTTATGGTGATGGATATCAGTAATGAATCATTTGGGGCCCAATAAAAAAATGGGTCAACTAGCCTATAAGACTTATGAGAAATGAAAGTGCACACGAGATTCCAGCTTATGTAAATAGAGTAAATAGAGTCAATCAGGGAATGAGAGATCATTCCCTGATTGACTCTAGTTTTTTGCTTATTTGAGTGGGCTAGTAATAGTTTTTCGCTACTACCCGTACTTCGAACGGAACTCTTCGTAATTAGACGGTACGGATGTAAACATAGCTTAACATATACCGCTATAATATCCGGCTTGCGCGCTCTGGAGACTCTACTTTGAAGTGGTACCTCCTACAGGGGATGGGTAGAGATACCAGAGAAAACCTCCAATGTTTACTCGCCACTTTAGGCTTGAAGTCCCACCACAGTTATCACACTCCCTGTAGAGGCAGTCTGAGGTAATCAGTACCCCCGTAGGCCAATTCCGATATTTTATTTTGATCTGAAACGCATGAGGAACGCTTATGTTCGAACTTAATTCTGCCAGCAGTGCGTTTCGGTTGCCTTCGGTTTCATTCGGTTCCATTCGGTTTGCTATTTAACATAAATCAAAAACGTAAAGCAAAAGCTTACATTTCAATCATCAATGTTTATTCTGCTAAGCATTCTTTCTTCAAACGCATTGGTTACGCAATTGTAACGATTCGGGAACGTCCGGTTAAATTTATAGTAGAATTGGGGTGCTGTTGTATGTTTCTATGGGAAACGTGATAAGAAGTTAAATTCACGTTTCCCATAGAAATTGACATTCTTAAAGCAACTAAAAAACTTGAGTCTTTCACTATGAAACCTTACACTAAGGGACAGTTAATAGTGTATACACAATGGTGAAACGTAATAAATAAGGAGCATTTACACTATAGGAGTGATACTTTGCATGATAAATTGCGACGACTTGTATGGCAAATTCTTACATTGCATCTTAGATTTCTCCAGTCTGCACACACCATAAGAACTTAGGGTCTAAATCTCAAACCTACACATTTAATTTTAAATAAGGTAAATTAAGGAGTAAATACAACAAATTTATTGGTATTTTTAAAGGATATTTTGTATTTTAAGATTAATTAGGCAAATAAACAGATGGAAAAGATAAAAATAATCATTATCCCTAAACATTTTCTTCGGAAAAACATTCGTTTTCGATATTATTTTGCGAATAATTGGTGTTGTTTACTGTCTCTAATTAATGGTTCTTGGAATAATGGGCTTGTAGGTAAGTGGCTCTCCCCTTATGTTATTTTTGTAGTTATTTCAACAATGAGATTAATTATTTCTTGTGATTTCCAAGATAACAAGATGTTACGATCACCACCCATCACACTTCCTCTAGCAGCCGGGCCTGTTTTTATTTTAAATAATTATGTTGTCTTATATACCGTAATTCCTTGATTAGTACTTATTTCAATTATTTTTTTATTTCTAGTTTATTTTTTAAAATACCTAAAGATTGCTCGGTGGCGTAGTGGAAAGCTACCTTCGCCATAGTCAGGCCTTGGATGGGTAACCAAAACATTGTGATCTCGAACACCTCCGCTACAAGCCTTTGGTCCCGGTCACAATTGCAACCGTTTCCACCCAAAGGAAGTGCAGTAAGGCCTGTGCCCAGCAGTGGGACGTATGATTTTATTATATCAGGTGCTGAGGCAATTGTAATAATCTCATTTTTGTTAGTTTGATAACATTGGAGAACGTTAAACTCATAAAATCATATTGTCTGAGACGCCAAAGTACGTCACGATATTCCTCGTGACATAATATGGCCCGTAGCGTAGCCGCGTAGCATTTGCTACGAAATTTAAGTTGTGTTCTAGTCTGTGCGGAAAGAAATGGAAAGATTATAGGGCGCTTTTGTGCTTATATTTGATAAGTTGACAATACTATTATTACGTTATAGGAAAAACAAAACATTCGCCTGTAATAATTTGAAATTTAAAAAGATATTTACATTATTATAATTTCAATTTATTTCAAGGCAGCAGCGGTAGCCGAGTTGGATCATGTTAGTTCTCATTCTGTTTCCACACAGACTACGCTGATTATTTTCATAAATACTAATTTCTTAACTTCTTGTTTATTATATATTATATTATATCATAGCATTTAAGCGAGATTCATTGCTTGCTTAAAACAACAGACACCTTCAAAAATGCCTAAACAGTTGCATATTAGTAACTAAACCGTAGTAACTCCACGGCGGAAACCCACTTACGTTAAGTATTATTATCTTCAAATATTGACTCGTACGCTCAACAGCAAATACCACAACCCTTTTATACGACTTTATAATAATTTGTGTAAGTCCTACTGCCCTTGACATAAAGTATAGTATCGCGCATCGCTAGCTTGCGTGATCGATCGTGTGTTACGGCCGCATTAGCCGCGAGCGGTTGTGACCAGCTGCGATGCACGGGACCATAACGGTGCCTTTACACCAGAGCTATGCTATGTGCCCATGTGAGCAAAATAGACCAATAGGATAACTTCGTTTCATGGTACTCGCAAAATGGTCCGAAAACGGCAATCTGTTGATACGAATTTTAAATGTAACATCCATTGTACACAGAATGACAATAAAATTTTTCTTTATCTTTATCTTCTATTGATCTATTTTTCCTCGCACACAGCATAGCCCTGGTGGAAAGACTCCCGAAAGCTGGTGACCTAAGCGGGTATAGAACGTACTAGCTGTTGCCCGAGACTTCTTCCGCGGTTACTATACAAAATTTCATTGAAATCGTACCAGCCATTTCGTAGATTATAGCCCGTACAAACAAAAAAAAACAAATGAATTTTTTTTTGTGTATTTTCCATTTTACATGTCCCTGACATGATTTTAAGCATTTTTTCTATGTACAGACATTCGACCTCTACAGTTTTATTATATAGATGACCGGGGCCCTGTGTCTATTTATCATCGCTCACCTTCCTTGCATAGCTCTGGTAGAAACGCTGCCTTATACGGCGATTTTAACGGCAGGAAAAATGTTTCGGGTATTTGTTTGGGAAATGTCTGGCTTGGTACAACATAAAGTAGAGGATGTTCGCAGGCAAATAGTAGACGTTTTATGAAATCGTTATTTTAAAACGGAAAGTTTACCTATAGCTTACATGATAAAACGTAGATTGATAAATAACACTTTTCTAGCTGTGTTGTGTATAACTGTACATCAAATAGGATTTCATAAAATAACTTTCTTAAAATTCTAGACGTAAAAATAGACCGCCTTCTCGCTAGACAGCCATCTCTTCCTTTTAATTACTTGAGACCTAGATTTAATTATGAATCGATTTGATTGATATTAAAAATATAGCTTCTGGTGAAATGTAAAGTGTAAAGAGATGTATAAAAACATATAGAAATGTTAAGTGATGTTCGAACATTATATTACTATGCCCTAAAGTCGCTTCTGGTTGGGTTTATGTCAACCTAAGCCCCTCGTCGCTTGGTTCCTTGGTAACCTAACTTTAATAAAACACAACCCAGCCATTTATATTACCTAATGTTTTCTCTGCGGCCCAATTTACAAGATTATACATCTTGCTGCCCAAATATTTATATTGCCGTCAAAATATTTGTTTCCTGCCCAAATGACTTTTAAGCTGACTTTGCTGACTAAATAATTAAATGGCTGACCAATCACATCATATTCCTAAGAGCTAACCCACACTAGCTTTAAAGGTTTGCGACTGGTTCCCCCTAGACTGAATCCTGAACCACGCGCGGAGGGATTAGTGCGTTAGTACATTTTGTATTTGGGGTTTTAAGGATACCAAAAAACAGCCATACAAAAATAATCTTTTATTTTCTCCACTACAAGATATAAAAATACCATTATAAAGTCCATTAATAACAATAAAAAATAAATCCGTAAAAAATATATATTAATCTCACCATTACCACATAAAAACTTAGATTTACAAGAAAAAACATTTTTACTAAGATACAATGTATATTTCTCACCTTTTTCCACTTATCACGATACTCCAAACGGGTTAGGGGCGTCTGGTCACGGTTTCGTTTCGTTATGAAAAACTGGTGGTGCTCCGTAATTGCTATTTCAAATTAATTATTTTTAGGGGCGTTTGATCACTGTATAATTTGTTAACTGTACAATATTTTAGGAGCAGATGTTTGAAAGACGACAACCAAATATTTTGAATTAAATCATTAACCTCTAGAGGGTCAAGCAAACGCCGCGCTCGCCGCCGCCGGCGTCCGCGAAGATTATAATATGTTCATATCTCGTTTTATGACCATTATGGTTAATGACGAAACAATACTACATCTATAAAAGTTAAAAACTATGACGAAATGAAACCATGACCAAACACTCCTACCTGCCCAACATATTATACTTTATGAACCAAATCAATCATCTACCTATATGTAAGTTTTAGTCGGCTTTGCGAGTACCTACGACAGACCACAGTCGCTCGCAAACATTCGGCCGGCTGTGTTCAAACCACCCTTTTCAAAAAACAGACTATCAAAGGCATTTCACCTCTTGCTAGCAAACATAGACATGTACACATGTAACGCCCATTTGAGCGGAAAAAATTGATTTTTTAAACAGATTTCTCTTTTATAGACCAAGAAAGTAAAAAGTAAGGCCCACAGTGTCTATCATAAATAATAGATATTAAAATTTTCGTAACTTTATCTTAATTGCTTTCTATAATATCTCTTGTAGACGACCGCGAACTACCAGCCTTTTTTAAATGAACTTTGTACACTCCACCAGTGAAAAAATATACAGTAAATGATTAGTGATAACTACTGATAACTTAACGTTACATAACTCTCGTAGTAAATATCCAGTGTAAAATGCTCACAAATAATAATATGTCTAATGTAACTACAACTTAGCGGCCTTCTTTTGCTTATCAATAACTTTATTAAGTATAACGTGTGCTTCGTCATAATAGGGGTTGAAATGTTCTCGTACCTTCTTGTACCAAGTCGCTATCGTCGGGTAGTGGTCCCTCGGGTCATAGCCAGCCATCCCTGGACCAAACAAAAGATTAAGATATACAGAACTCTATTGCAATAAAAATAAGATTTTATTAACGCGGAATTTAAATCTAACGGCATTTATAGAAGACAGCGTTTCTCTTCTTTAGGTTTTTCATTGAAATCCTAATAAAAAACGGATAAATAAATTGAATTGGGAATGTGATAAATGTATTAGAAAAAATGACAATTATAAAATAAATATTTCTACAACAAACTCGTTTGAATCTTTATCAGATGATGAATACATTGATATAATGTCCACTTCGCAAAATAGCCGTCTGAATAGTAGCTGCCCAGATTTAAGAAGAATTAATATTGACGAAAGATTAGAATACTTGTTAAAACAGAATAAGGATTTGAAGGAGAAACTACAAATAGCGGAAAATGAAATAGAAAAACTATTATCGGAAAACAATGACCTTAAAAAAAAGGTAGTAAATAAAGAAAACAAAACAAAATACTTGACTGAAATTTGTAACTCAAGTCAAAAGAAAAATGTAACAGTAAGAAGACGAAAAAATAATATAAACAAGATGGTTTTAGATTTTACATCTGACCAGGAAATTTGCGCAACGCCATCTATAAAACGCGACAGTAACCATCTCGTCAATCCGGTCGTCGATACTTCGCCAAATCAAGCGCATAAAGATAAACTGCTCAACCGACCGTCTCCGACCATCAGCCATTCATCTGTCACTTGTAATGCGAATGACAAGAGAAACCATATTTATGTATTCGGTGATCAACAAGTGCGAGGTCTTGCTGAAGAAATAATTAAATCACGATCCGGGAAGTGGAATGACAATTATAAAATAAGTAGTTTTGTTAAACCGTATGCATCCAGCGCCCAAGTGTTAGGTAGTTGTGAACACTTATACAATTGCTTTACTAAGGATGATATATTGATATTGGCGGTAGGGTCAAATGATAGAAATCCTTATACATTAATGTCGAATTTATGCAATATACTGTGCAATATAAAAATAGGAAAAATTCTAATATTAAGTGTCCAACATAATTGTTATTTAAATGTTTCCAAATTAAATTCACAAATTAACTTACTTATAAAAAATTATAAAAACTGCACCTATATTGACATTAAACAAATTATGACAAATTATCAAACTATGACATCTTTAAAAAAGAAAATAACTTTAAAATTAAATATTGAAATTGATTATTTGATTTATATGAATGATTATATTAGGAATGGTTTAAAATTAAGGAAAGTTTTATGCTCCGTTGAGTGTGCTAACAAAAAAAATAAATTGACATTGACAAACACTAGGAGAAATTCAACCCATCAGAAAAAAGGCACCATACCTTACTATTTCTCTAAGGTCACATCAGCAGATATGATTCCTACACCTACACCAGTTAAAAATGAAACTGACTTTTTTCGTCCCTAAACATGAAACTAGCTTTGTAATACTACACCAGAATATTCAAGGGTTGCTTTCTAAAAAAGAAATAATTGAGGTTACCCTAACAGATATGGTTTCTGATCTGTATCCTGATGTTCTGTGCTTCACAGAAACCTTTGTAAAGAATGGGGAAGAAAAAAATATTAGTTTACATAACTATGAGCTTGCTGCACATTATGGTAGAAAAAATAAAAGGGGTGGTAGCTGCATCTTGGTGAAAAAGGGTATAGCTTGCAGGAAATTAACTATCTTTGATGATATTTCTTCAAACTTTCACTTTGAGTGCTGCGCTATATTAATTCCTTTTTGTAATGTTATAATTGTAAATGTATACCGTAGCTCAACAGCTACTAACAAAAGACATTATGAAGTGTTTCTCGATAATTTGGAGAAATTATTAAATAAATATATACACAAGCACTATAAACAAAAAATAGTAATTGTAGGCGATATAAATATAAATACTTTGGTGGACAATAATATTACAAGATACCTTGCTGATATTCTAAAAAACTATAATCTAGTGCAGCATATTACCCAACCTACAAGGAAACTATCATGCATAGATCACATATTTAGCAATGAAAATGGTGCTAAGGGTATTATTCTACCACTAGCATTGTCAGACCATGAAACTGCACAGCTACTCAGCTTTAGAACCATACCAAAGCCGAGAATAATAAATCAATCTCATTTCTTTAAGAGATGTTACTCGGAGGAGAATATATTTATATTTAAAAAATACATAAATAGCCTATCTTTTATTGAGGTTTACGGTGAACCAAATACAAACCAAGCTTTTAATAAGTTTCATGACTGGTTTTGTTTATTGTATAGGTTATGTTTTCCTGTTTGTAGGGTGACATTAAATAATAAGCCAAATCAACATTGGGTTTCAAAGGGGATTAAAAAAAGCTGTGCTACAAATAGAACCAATCGGTTAAATTATTATAAAAAAAAAACTTACACTAGGAAAAAAAAAATACCACAATTATTCTAAAATATTAAAAAAATGTATAATGCATGCAAAAAAGTTATCAAATAATAAATATATATTAAATAATAAAAATGCATGTAAAGCAACATGGAATATTATTCGTGCGGAGACAAACACCAAATCCACAAACAGTTATATTGAAAGTATTGAATATAATAAAGAAATAATTGATAGCCCTAAAAAGATTGCTCAAATTTTTAATGACCATTTCATAAGCTTGACAAATAAATCTAATAATAATTTGACTTATGAAGCACCTAAAGACATTTTGACTAATTCTATTTATTTAACTCCCATAGATGAATATTATATTAAAACAATCATAAAATCTCTAAAAAACACAAATTCTGAGGGTTATGACCATGTATGCACTAAGGTTCTTAAGGCATGCAATAATGAAATCGCACCTATTCTAGTTTATTTGATAAACTTGTCATTGACCACTGGTGTTTTTCCTGACAGGTTAAAAGTCTCACTTATAAAACCATTATATAAGAAGGACAAAAAAACTAGTGTAGACAATTATAGGCCAATAACTTTGATCTCGATATTTTCCAAAATCTATGAAAAGGTCATGCTCAATAAACTTATAGACTTCTTCGAAAAATACAACATCTTGAAACAAGATCAATTTGGTTTTCAGAAAAAGAAATCTACAACTCATGCCATATTTAATTTAATAAAAGAGATTCTTAATGGCTTAAATGAAAATAAGTTTACTACGGCCCTTTTTATTGACATGTCGCGTGCCTTTGATTTTTGTTCCCATCCTCTTCTACTTAAAAAATTGGAACATTATGGTATAAGAGGTACAGCTTTAAGTTGGATCAAAACTTACTTGTCCAATAGGAGACAAGCTGTTGAAGTTGTTAAACTTGACTCTAGAAATGTTGCTCAAAAATATCAATCTGATTTTAATGAAAATAAATTTGGTGTTCCACAAGGAAGTGTGCTAGGCCCTTTGCTCTTCTTAACTTATATAAATAATATTCCTGACCTGACAAAGCATCGCTGCATCTTATTCGCAGATGACATTTCTATTATAGTGACAACTGATAAAAACATGACATTAAATAATCATATAAATGACATTAATAATACATTAAACATAATTATTTCGTGGTTGAAAAATAATAATATGTTAATAAATATTGGCAAAACTAATTTTATAAATTTTAATAATATAACACATCAAACATTAAATATAGATTATCAGGGACAAAGATTAAATGGTACCAATGTAACTAAATTTCTAGGTGTAAATCTTGATAACAATTTAGACTGGAAACAACACATTGGAAAAGTGTGCAACAAAATTAACAGCTTTGCTTATGCTTTGTATAAGCTAACTAAAGTAGCGTCAAAAAGCGCTGCCCTTAAAGCATACTTTGCTTACATAGAATCTACTCTAAGGTATGGTCTTGTCATTTGGGGAAATAGCACTGAAATAAATAAAACATTTATCGCACAAAAAAAATGTATCCGGGCAATATGTGGTACAGCACCAGATGAACCATGCGCGCCTTTGTTTCGTTCCTTAAACATTTTACCATTGCCATGTTTATATATATTCGAAATTGCAAAATTTGTCAAGCTAAACATCCATTATTTCAAAACGGCTAAAGATATGTATCCTAGAAACACTAGGAACGGAAATAGGTTGGTAACGTCCACTGTTCCAAAAAGTGCTCGTTATCAAAGAAACTGCTACTGGATGTGCTTTATTATTTACAACCGTGTGCCTGAGAGTATGAAGGAACACAATATTAAGATTTTTTCAAATACATTATACAAATGGCTTATCTCACACACTTTTTATACAGTCCAGAAATTTTTAGAGCACAAACACTGTAGTGCTTGTACTGTTTTGTGTTAAAATATAATTTGGCATAGTTTTTAATTTGACAATTTGTAATTAGACATTTTAAATACTTATAATTGATACAACGTACTTGTTAAATAGACTAAAGAAAATATTTGTAATTTGACATTTTAAAATTTTGATCTTTTTGTATACCTATTATTAATTGTATTTTTAATTTGCATGCCACCTTTGTCGGCTGAATGAGATGAGCTCTTTAACCATTATTATATAAGAACCTATAATGTATATGTACCTCAATCAAATGCAAATAAATAAATAAATAAATAAATAAATAAATAATCATTTAGGCCTAGAACACGCGACGGAAAGTGCGTCACCGGAATCTGACTTTTAAATAGATGTCTATAAAATATTGATTCCATTATTCTCAGGTTATATATAATAAATTACAATTATATAGCTATCTACTTAATACATATTATAAAACAAATTCGCTTCCCGCTGTCGGTCTGTCCCTACGCATGCATAGATTTTAAAAACTACGCAACGGGTTTTGTTTGATGCAGTTTTAAGCAATAGAAAGGTTTATATGTTTAATAATATAATACATGCATAACATAGTAATACATTGCACCCGTGCGAAGCCGGGCGGGTCGCTTAAGTACCTACACAAAAACACAAGTGACCCCACTCTTTCTAACACTCGTGTCTTCTTTTACTGGTCAAAAAAGTATATTATCCCCAAGGCGGGCACCGCGAACACCGGTCTTCGCAAACAATAGATGTTTGTGTTGTGTCTTGTTTTGCACCCGTTGACTAGTTACAGGTACATATTTTTGCACGTGACCGAATATTACACAAACTATTTTAAGCTATAGAAACAAAAAAGAATATTGAAATCTTAAACCAGTTTACTCGTAAATTTAAGCTTATAGGAGTCTAGGCATATATATTAGGTTGGGGAAAAAGTCTTTTCGCATTATAGTATGTATAAACTTGTAATAAAATCTCTTTGGCTATAATATTTGTATCTGGCTGGTTTTGGTATCATTGAAAGTTTAAATTTTAAAGAACATAATTCCAAATTCAAATTAGGAAAATGTGTGATTTTCATTTGTTTTTCGTACCGCCAAGATGAGTGAATCTAATGAAGAAATTCGGTACATTTTAAAATTTTACTACAAAAAAGGTAAAAATGCAACGCAAGCCGCGAAAAAAATTTGCGATGTTTATGCAGTGTCTGTGAGAGTAGCACAAATTTGGTTTAAGCGTTTTCAATCCGGAAATTTTGATGTCAAAGATGCACGTCGCTCTGGTCGCTCTATTACAGATTAAATGGATGCCATTTTTGAAAAAGTGGAGCAAGATCGGCATGTCATGTAGTTACGACGTAGCTGAAGAACTGGGAATTGACCACAAAACAGTTTTGGCGCATTTGAAAAAAACTGGGTACACAAAAAAGCTCGACATTTGGGTACCTCACGAGCTCACTGAAAGAATCCTAATGAACCGTGTACTCATTTGTGATTCTTTATTACGACGTAATGAAACCGAACCATTTTTGAAGAAGCTGATAACTGGTGATGAAAAGTGGATCACGTACGACAAGAACGTGCAAAAAAGGTCGTGGTCAATGGCCGGTCAGACTTCACAGACTGTGGCGAAACCCGGGTTAACTCGCAACAAGGTGATGCTGTGTGTGTGGTGGGATTGGAAGGGCATTATTCATTATGAGCTGTTACCACCAGGCAGGACCATCGATTCTGAACTCTACTGCGAACAACTGATGAGATTAAAGCAAGAAGTTGAGAGAAAGCGGCCGGAATTAATCAACAGAAGGGGTGTGATTTTTCATCATGATAACGCTAGACCTCACACATCTTTAGCCACTCAGGAAAAATTAAGAGAGTTTGGCTGGGAGGTGTTAATGCATCCGCCGTATAGTCCTGACCTTGCACCTTCAGATTTCCACCTGTTTCGGTCTCTTCAGAATTCTTTAGGCAGTGTCAGGTTAACATCACGAGAGGACTGCCAAAACCACTTGTCGCGGTATTTTGACCAGAAGTCCCAAAATTTCTATAGCAATGGGATCATGTCCCTACCTACAAAATGGCAAAAAGTTATCGAACAAAATGGTACCTACATACTTTAGTTAAATGTAAATAAACTATATTAAAAAATGTTTTGAATTTTCTTAAAAAATGTGAAGAAACTTTTTCCCCAACCTATTACTATGATTTCAATGTAAAAGGAAGAATTAATTGGATTCATTTGCGCTGCCGGATACACGGACAAAATAGAAACAAAAAGTTTTTGGCGGCATTCAACTATGGCGGACGTGATTTTTATTTCGATGATTGTAATATTGTACGGAGTGGATATTGTTACGTAAAATCAGTGTAGTTTTGTGTAATAAGTGTCTGTGATGATGTGCAATATGGAGAATTATCGAAATAAACGTCAAGTGGTGTGAAAAGTGATGGGTTTTTTATTGTGGTAATCCACCTCATCCAAGTAGCACCACAGTGTCTGCCATCGATCGTTTGACGCCAAACTCTCCCAAGATGCATTGAAATGCATTACACTAGCATTTCAATGCAAACTACTGAAGATATATATATGTATATATACTGCAGACATGGCTGTATGGGCTTCGTTCCCTTTGCCTTCCCTACGGGAGAATTTTACAAAAAAAAAAAATAGAAACAAAAACTGCACAGGGGTAAGGGATGCCCTTGTCCAGTTGCAATAGTAATTAATAGCTATTCCAACCCACTCCCGCGTTTAATAATGAAGCAATTATTAATTACTGGCCAGTATTATTCATAACGGGATTACGAGAGTGCAGGTACTTCGAAATTCTGTTTAAAATACATGTGTAAGTAAAATCACTGTTTAGATTTTACTCATGCCATATTATTAAGTACCTACACGAGAATATAAGATATATTAGGTCCTTACCTATGAAATTGGTGTTTTGTATGGAGATTTTGGGGATGTCTGCATTTTACATACTAACATTTTATCAGTTTTCTTCACAACGACAAATCGAGAGATAATAATATTTGGCATGTATCATTAGACAAGCTTTAGCAATATGTGTGTGAACACGCTTGATAAAAATTATTCATCGTTTTTATGTTAATGCAAATCAAATGATGTATTCGGGAGGCAGTTAAAAATAATTGTCTTCGTGTCTAATTTTAACACAATTAAACTTACAAAAAATTATCAAATTAAATCATACGAGCTCAAATATATGGTCTATTTTTAGAAGAGGCAATTATTTTATAAGAATGTTCTGAACGGACAAATTGCTAAGACAGAATAAAAACACCAATGTCATAAGTAAGGACCCAATATTATTTAACATAGATTAGCATTTATTTAGCTGCCTCTCTGGTCTAGTGGTTAACACCACCAGGTGTAGATTGGAAGGTCCGGGGTTCAATACCCCACGAGGGCAGGGGATTTTCTGCTCGGTTTGGTTGGTGGTAGGGCTTCTAAGCCCGCTTGGCTTGAATTTTTGAGGATTACAGGTGATGCTCGCTTTCACCTGCCATCAGGTGAGGTGAAGACCAAGAGCTTAACTGTCATATAAAAAAAGAAAGTGCTCATGCTGCTACTTCTCCACTTGTCTAGACCTGCACCATGTTATAAGTTGTCACTCACGCGGCTGCTCCGGCTCAGTGGCTGCGAACAGGTCGACCAAGGTGGTGGTGTCTTCCGTTATGATATCAGTGCTGCGCGTGTCAGGCCAGAAAGGGTATTCTAAACTGTCGGAAACTAAACGAATCACGCAATCTCCATTCCTGCCCCTTTTTATTGCGGCGAGTTAGAGCGAGACGGGACGAGACTTTCCGAACCGAATCCGTGAACCGACAGTTCAGATTATGGGGGCTGCACCATGCTGTGTTGTGTTGTTACTCACGCGGCTGCTCGAGCTCCGTAGCCGCGAACAGGTCAGCCACGGTGATGGCGTCTCCAGTGATGAAGTCAGTGCCGCGGCCGAGCCAGCTGCTGGTAAACGTGTCTAGAGCTTGCACCATACGACCCTCATACCCAGCTAGAGTCTTCTCGTCCGGCTTGCGGCCGAATAGAATTGGGTCCATGTACTGTGTGAAAAATATTTAATAGAAAGTTATAGATATATCAGGGATGAAGCGGTGTCATACGAACTGAATTCCAAACACTTATGAAGGCTCGGCTACGAGTACGAGCTGTAGGCGAATTCGCATTCTATTGCTAGCTACGAACGGGATTTATAAATCAAAACTTAATTACAACAAATAGTCATTGGAAATTCCACATGCAAGAAGTCACAGACAATAGCGTAATTATTAAATAAACTTTTCATCGTCAGCACGTAAGTACCTGAGGCCTTAGCACATGAAGTTTTTTACACGCTTATACTCGCCTTTGCTCTGAAGAACATAGCACAATGCAGCCTCAAGCCAATGTGATGCCACTCCAGAAACTCCTGCACCCTCGCCCTCTGCTTGGAGTCCGTAGGGTACAGGGACTCAGGAATTATGCCCTCTCGAGCCAAGTAATTCACTATAGCAACACTGAAACAAATTCATTATAATGTATTGAGGATTTCATGACGAGCCTGTATACACCACTGCCTGCTAGCTACAGGCCTTCTTACAAGAAAGAAACCCATAAGAAGTTAAGAATTATGGGTCGTAACACCACCATGCACATAGGAGTATAAAAATATATAAATACATATAATCACGACAATAATCCTCTAAGGGTTAGTCAGAGACTAGGCAAAAGCACCGCAAAAGCAGTCCATTGCCATAGTCCGCACTTCACCAAGCAGTGACTGCACTCAGCATGACAGGTGGTGAGCCCGTCGCTGCTAAAAGCTATTTGATGGTTGGGCAGTTCTAAGTCTATAAATCGCCTTTTACGGCACCCAAGGGAAGATATGGGTTGGTAGTATTCTTTTAATGAGCCGCTACCAATCAGTTCATAAAATATAGAAATTGTTGAAATATCCTACAAAACATAGTGTAACTAGTAGTACAGTCAGCTATTTATCAAACTCCCTCAAACTCTAAAATTACTGGGTTTTTTGTACTTTTGGTCTATTGTGTAAAGGTTAATTTTTTTTAGTTTTGTATAGCCTCGCCTGCTATTGACTGTGCCTAATATAGGCTCTGCAAAGACTACTTTAGTGCTCAATAAAATAGAAAAACAGTAATATAGAAGCAGACAGTAGTAGCTTTAGCAATGGTTTCTGCCTTACTATATTAGAGTTCTGTTCATACTCTTCGAGTGTTTCTCCATATAAGACCTTTATTTATCAGTGAGAATATATAGGTTGATTAATGATGATGGTAATAGAAATCTATTACATGGAATGTCCAATTAAATTAATGCTTAAGACTACAACCATAAATATATTAATAAATTTTTATAAGTATACATTACACAATACATTAGATATCATATCACTTAAACAATAAAACAATAATTAAAAAGGAATAAATTATATGTTATAATAATGCAATTAGGACCTTGAGCAACACAATAAAAAAGTCTATTTTTATAAATAATAATTACAGAAGCCAAATATATTTTATACCTTTTGATTGATTGTAACTCCGCTATAATAAAAAAAGACTTTATCGAACACTCATTCATTATTGCCATAAATAAAAAGAAAAAAAAATTTTCCTTGTTAACCCTATTTCAAAGTTTTAGCTTTATTTCAAATCTTAAAAACAGCATAAAATATGTAGGCACAGTTAACTTCAAAAATATGTAACCATTTTTGAAAGTAGGTAAATGACTCCTAATAAGCTTTACACTCATTCAACCTACCTTTCGCTTAAAATAAAACCATTATGATCGATAACAGGCACCCTTTGAATCCTGTTTATCTTAGTAAACTCTTCAGAAAAATGTTCTCCTAAAATAAAAAAAAGTTTTAAGACATGCACTAACAACAGCAGTAATAGCTTATTTACGAGTAGGTATGTACACAATATTGCAACTAAGAAGTTTATTTTCTTATATTCCTTACCTTTTCTTAAATCCAGCAACTTTGGTTCAAAATTATAATTAATCTTTTTCAATAAAATGTATAGGGATCTAGATGGTTGGGACTTAAGATCAAAATATAATTTTAAAGACATTTTCCCTGCTCTAAAAACCTTATTCAATACCTGTTTGGTATACTAAATAAATTTTGTGATAAAAATCAATCTTAATAAAAGTAACAACAACCGATCAAAGGTTATCTTCAATTTATATAAGTAGGCGACTTTGAACTTTATTACTTTAGAAACAAAAACAGTCTAAGCCGTAGAATTGAAAACGTAAACAAATGTACTCAGCTGACAGCTTAACATAAAGCACACTAGACATGAAACAGATCAGTAACTTGTTGCGTTGCCTGTCCTATGCTAAACAAAAACAGCATAAAATTAGAGCAGCAGCTGTGAAGCAGTTATTATACTAACTAAATTAAGTTATGGCTACAATTTTTATTTTCCATGCAATAATTTTTTATATCGTGGTGGATTGTAAGTACGAAAATATTGAAACCAATTTCTAAGCAGGTATTAGAGCCGATTCCGTAGGCATAAACTAAACTAAACTAGACTAAATTGTGTAATCCTTCACTAACTATTAATGAAGCAGAAAAGGACAGATACACAATTAAGTGTATCTTAATTAAGTAAGTCTAATTGAGTTTAGTTTCTCTCAGCGTAAGAGAGAGAGAGAGAAAGAGAAACGCTCGTGCTCGTGCTCGAGCTCGTGGGGGTTACGCTGAGAGATCGAAAGACCAATACATGGCTCAGAGAGCAAAGTAAAGTGTCCGATGCCGTAAAGCGAATAGCAGGCCTAAAGTGGCAGTGGGCGGGTCACGTAAACAAGGCTCGTGGGGCAGAGCAGTATTGGAGTGGAGGCCTTGGGGTGAGAAAAGACCTAGGGGAAGACCACAAATGCGATGGAGGGACGACGTCAAGAGACTTGCAGGGACGAAATGGATGGAGGTGGCACAAAATCGATACAGATGGCGCTGCCTGAAGGAGGCCTACACCAATATGGTTGAAAATGGCTAACGAGAGGGAACGAGAGTTTAGTTTGTCGCAACCTATTGATTATAAAATCGTACATTAAAATTTTATTGAAATTATTGTACTTGAATGCTCCGAGAATAAAAATCTGTATTTCTGTCTAAACTTTGTGGGAGATAATTTCTGTTTATTTGACTGATGTCGTTATGGTATCTTTTGTGGCATAGTTAATATGTTTGCAGTAAGCAAAAAAAGATCATGTTCATGATATTTGTAGAAAGCAACTGAATTCCACTGTCTGTTTTGGAGAGAGTTGTCCCTCAAAATCGTAGGAATTGAAGGTCTATACTACTATCTTTATCGTCCTTACCGGGAAAAAAACGTGATTGTAGGTTGTATGTGCCGTTTTACTCTTCAAGTCGGAACACACTTTAGGACGTTTCATAACTAGTATATAGGTTTTTTTCTGTTTCTGAACAGGCTATTTAAATGAGAGTTTATTCGATCTCCACTGATGATTCTATTGTTCTTATCTTCTTTGCCGTTTTAATACCCTATGTTTATGAGAAATACAAAAAAAGTTAATTCATAGACCGAAAGAAGGGCCTATAAATTATATATCTACCCCTCTCTAACTTTAAGGAGAAAAAAAGGATAGATATACATTTTAGTTTAGTTTAGTCTAGTTTGTGACAACGGAATCGGCCCTAGTAAAGCTTGTGTACATGTCTTGTGATACTAACTGGCTGTGCTTTTAACGTTATCAACATGCTAACATGTATAGCACATCACTAATTGAATTTTACTTGACGTATTTTTAAGCGTCGGTGACATTTTTAAATTACACAAGAAACATCCAGTTTTTCTGATCGGCTCATTCAAACACAGACTGAGCAATGGCATCATTAGATCTGCTAACACCACATTTGTCCAAAATTAAAATACCTAATGGACAACAGCTAATCTACAAGGATGAATGTGTTTATTCCTTCGACAACCCGGTGAGTTGCAACTTTTTTCCAACCTCTTGATAATTAATTAAAAATGATAATAATTTGTTAGTAAATCATTATTTTTCTTAGTTCCTTTCACTATGCTACATTTTAATTTGTAACTTTTCTTAGGAACAATACGACAAGGAAACATCAATTTAGTTGGATTGTTTTTTTATTGATATTACTAATTAAACGTTCAAATTTGTATACATCATAATTGCATTCTAAAAATTTAGACAGGAGATATAGTATTGTCCTTAAAATACTTCGTGTTCATAAAATTCTTAACAATTTGATAAACATTTGCTAGGATGTTAAGCACAGAAGTCTTCATTCCATTTGTGGAGTATGAACACAGTATCATAGATATAAATGTATCAAACATTACTGGTGTCCAAAATAGTATATTGTATAGCAATTCTCTGGTGACATAAGTCTTCACATTGGGATTTTTAATATCCATCATATGTATTTTGGTTAACATCATTGTGGAAAGAGTAATAGGTATAAAAAAACTTACTACTGCTAGTATAAACATGTACAATATTAAGTTTTTGTTCTCAATATAACACACTTTCACACACATTGTATGTGATTTTGGATGTCTAAATACTTTAATGTCATGTAAATCTACCAATGTATTGTTATGATGTTGACTTATAATTTTATATAGATTTCTTACTACAGAATCAATTTCTTCAGATTTTGTATAACTAATATTGTCATTCGCTTCCAAGTAACTTACTGAGGGCTTGTAATATTTTCCAACATCTTCAATTTCATTTGTCATATTATATTTTGGAATAATACACGTTTCATTACTCATTTTTAACATTGCCATACATTTGTCACTTGGTATATTATCAACTTGTAAACTTCTTTCATTTACATTCATTGGGTACATTAAAATGCTTATCAAAATAGGTATCAGCCATTGCAATCCTATTATAATATATTTAAAATGCTTTTGTAAAAATTTCACAAATTCTTTTGGTTCATTGCTTACCAAAGATCTTCCAGTCATATTTTGTACAATATTTTCATCATCCTTTTCTTTTTCACTTTTTAATATTGCATAATGTAAATAGTTATCAATTACCAGGCTCAGGAAACTGTTGACAAAGGAAATGATCAATGGACTATAACTCAATATAACAATCCAAGCTGTACATTGTGTAGGAACATTTTCATTGCTGACTGCTATTAAGCTTGACATTCTTCCTACCATATCACTTGTGTCCATATTCACTACATTTAAATTGTATACTGCACGTAAAGTGAAAGACAGACCAATACACATAAGAAAAATATTTTCAGATAACAACACAGATGAGAACTTGTTCTTATTAATTCTTCTTAAATTCAGCATACTCAATATAAAACCACATAGAATTAAAAATCCTCCAAGGTATAAGTCAGATGTGTTAAACATTTTGTTGTGCTTTCCTCACACAAGCTTGTGGCAAAATGATAATTGAGCCCCTATCCTTTTGCAGTTTTTCTTTAGGGTGACATGAACTGCTATCAGTAACCAAATTATGGGGGCTTTTAAAACAGGTATCATTTGCAAGTTACCGTTATGAATGATTATTTAAACCTCATGTAGATGGGGGAACTTGGGAGTTAGTATAGTAACTTTCAAATGAGATTAACATACATATGTACTTATGTCTTTATATAATCATCACAAATAGATCATAGGGAAATATTTATTACCGTTCTTTTTTAATCAATCATATTCGTTTGTGGATTCCAGTTTTAGGTATAGTGTTTTAACTTTAGTTGGCAGCAAATAAAAAAAATATTAAAAATATACTAAAACATTTCAGATCTGACTTTTATTCCATAGTAATTTGACTTAAACTATAATTTTTTTTATTTGCTTTAAAACTCTTCAATGTTATATATGTTTCTTTGTTACAGGAGTCAGAGACTGGTCTGTATGTGTCGTTAGTGTCCTTCCTCGGATTCGGGCGCAATTATGTAGAGCAATATTTTCAGAAGACAGGCAATGCAGTTTTCCTTCATTTGCGCAGAGAAAAAATTCCTGTAAGATATAGAAAGCTTCCTCATACTTGTAATAATCAGGACAGATAACCTAGGTTTTATTGTCAATTGATAATAATAAATAAACTTTAAATTTTAACTTAGCAATATCATTTATCAAAAGATAAAATTTTATATTTACCTATTTATTTATAATATTTGAGGTACAAAACTTTCTAGAATGTAGTTTTTAATAATTTTATTTTTTTATATTACGTTACTTTATCATTCAGAAAAGTATCATAATTTTTATATCTGGGATTGTGATATATTTTTTTTTTAAATCTATGATTTACGTTTATGATTCCCAGATAAAAGTCCTTCATACTTTTAATTTTATTTGATGCAATAAAAAGCTTGTTGCTTACCGTTTCATCTTTTACCGAAGTGTAAAATCTATCGTTAACACCTTTAAACAAGGTTGATATTCACAGTTGCCAGAACCAGAGAAGACAGGAGATGGTCCGGAGAAGAAGATCACTCGGCTGGCAATTGGCGTGGAGGGCGGTTTCGATCCCGACTGCGGGCGCGCTAAGTTCACGTATACGGATCACTACGCGGTCGTCGTGCTGCCCGGTTTCCACACCTACCAGTGGCCTAACCCTGCTTTGCCTGAAGTTGTAAGAAAAGTCATATCTAAGACGATTTTAACGCACCTTCGCGCTTACAGAGCCGGCTGTCTTTTCATACAAGCTGTTACAAGAATTCTCGCAAGACTTGATGTGGAGATAGATAAGTTAAGTTGTATAGATCGCTATGCCCATACTTGGGTTTTAAGACATTTTAGTTCGTCTAAAACATATCATTGTTGCTTGTACCCCTTCGTCCGACTTATATACTAGCGGAATTATAGATAAATTAAGTAATTCCGCTAGTATAGTAGCGCCACCTAACGTAATAAGTCGATCTATACTACTTAAGTTATCTATGGTGTGGAATACCTTGCGTCTATGCACACACGCGCGTGCGATGTTTCTGCGCATGTAGGCGCTTTTTTCGTTTTCAGTGTGCTGTTCTGTGCTTTTTTTCTATATTAAATGAGATACTTTCTTACAACGTTAGAACACGCACCCTCTGACGCTCCGTCGTGCAGTTTAGTGTGGGAGTCGCCTAAATCCTTACTCCTTTATTTATTAAACTGTCTATGGGGAGCTCGGTGGCGTGGTAGTTAATATGCTTTGGCTTTCGATTGAAAACAAAGCTACCTTCGCCATGGTCAGGTCGTGGATGGGTGACATAAACATTGTGATCTCGAGGTCCTCCGTGCTTCGGAAGGCACGTTAAACCGTTGGTCCCGGTCGCAATTGCTACTGTTTCTACCCACCAACCCGCATTGGGCCAGCGTGGTGGTGTTACGGCCCATACTCCTCATGTGTTTCTCCATGGGGAAGGCCTGTGCCCAGCTGCGGGACGTATATAGGCTGAGGACAAACTGTCTATAGATATTCAGAATCCTGAAAGATTCTTACTTTTGTAATTGTTTTTTATAATAATTGAGCACTTGTCATTGATTATTTAGATTTGTATTATATCTACATTTCATTTTTCTCATTTAGGTAAGGAAATCTGTGCAAGCAGTAATAGATGCAGAATCTCCATTTAAGATAGCTGAGATGGAAGCGTTGCAGGGCACCTGGGATGGGGAGACTAGGGAGGTTTCTGTGTAAGTATTGATGTTTAGTGGATGCAATCATGTATGCCAGAAAATGGCCTTACTCCAAGTTAAATTTACCCATAAATCTGGACTTCACGCGCGTTTCCAGTCGCATAATGGTAACGCACTTGACTGACAAAGTTCTGCTCCTGTCTCAGAAAAAAAGTTTAATCAATTCTGTTTTTACCTTCTCTGATGAATATATCAATGTCCATCGCCTTCATTCTTATTGCGTGTAGTGAAACTTGAAGCTTATCCAAAACATCACTTTTTAAACGAAAAACCATACACATCATGCCACAATCAGGTAGTTTTAATTTGAATCTTATAACAGCTAACTAAAACACATTTTCCAGTCATGCAGTGAACCTAAAGCAGCTGGACAACGGAGTGAAGATCCCCCCAACGGGGTGGAGGTGTTCTAAGTGCGATCTAACCGCCAACTTGTGGCTGAACCTCACCGACGGATCTATACTGTGTGGCCGGCGGTACTTCGACGGGACTGGGGGCAACGACCACGCTGTGAGGAACATTCTAAGTTGCCGTAAATATTAAATAACCAGAGAGACTTGGCACTAAATAGTAGTCGTTTTAATCAACTGACAGTCTTTTAAATCGTAACCTTGCACTACAGTTGCGGCACGCTATGATGGCCGTTTTGAAGTTTGCCCACTCATGAAGTTTAGTAATTATAATATTTACATTTGAAGGAGCGAATTGGTATTCTTTATTGTCAATAGTGAAATGCAGTTAGTCGTAAAATTTTTCGAATGTATGATTTTAGGACACAAATTTTATTTATAATATTGGTTCCTACAATATTTTTTCTATTATAATTATTGGTTATTTACCACACAACTTGGCATTTGTTTTTTCGAATATAATTTTTTTTATAACGAAATTTAATACTCGGCCGACTCGGTATGGAGGAAGAAAAAATGTAGAGGTATACAAGTTGAAGTGTATATTTTGTTTGTAAACTTTTATTGTTATGACGCGTCATAAGTGTAACTACTTGTTACCTAAATGATTAAATAAAGAATTTCATTTTAATATGATCGTCACATAGGATCGCTGGCCAGCACAACTAGTACTTTTTTCGAGAATAAATTGACATTTCACATCAGTATTGTAATATGTCAAAACGGCCATCATAGCGTGCCGCAACTATAATTGTTATTCCACTCAACTATCATTGTCTTAGGTGTCTTAAGATTGTTGAAAATGATCAATGGTAAATGTTTGCCACTAATGCAAGTAATTTTTAAGCAAAAGTTTTATTTTCCAAACTTTTAAAATAACTTTTTGATTAGACTTTTCAATTATAACCTTTATTACCATCGTATTAAGGTGGAGCACTACCGAGATACAGGGTACCCTTTGGCCGTGAAGTTAGGCACTATCACTGCGGACGGTAAAGGCGACGTCTACTCGTATGCCGAAGACGATATGGTGGAGGACCCTTTCTTGGCCGACCATCTCAAGCATTTCGGCATCAACGTCCAACAACTACAGAAGGTGAGTCTTTTGTACAAATATGACCTTTATTACCACCCGTTAAGGTAGAGGCGGCAAGGCGACGTGTACTTGTACTCGGAGGACGACATGTCGGACCCCTTTTTTGACGACCACCTCAAGCACTTCGGCATCAACGTCCAACAACTACAGAAGGTGTGGCGTTTATACAAATATAGCATTTATTACGAAGCATTAAGGTGGAGCCGGCAAAGTTGTCTCGGAGGACGATATTGTATAGAACATCCGGCAACTACAAAAGGTACTATATGTATTTGAAAAAATATTTATACCAGTACAGCAAAGTGGAGATCAATTTATTTGTATAGTTATAACAATTATTCAGTTTTGGGTTTTTCATACTACATACAATTTTTTTTTAAATTATCTGTCTGGTTATGCCAACCACTAGAGCATAGATGAATAGCTACTCCCATACATGGTTTTTAGTTCGTCTAAAACTTATTATTGTTGCTGGTACCCCTCGTTCAACTTATTACGTTAGGTGGCGCTACTATACTAGCGGAATTACTTAATTTATCTATGATTCCGCTAGCATAGTAGTGCAGCCTAACGTTATAAGTCTTACGAAGGGGTACAAGTTTTAGACGACCTAAAAACCCATGTATGGGAATAGCGATCTACTTCTTAATTTATCTATGCCACTCGGAAGCCTCGTCAAGAAATTATCAAAGTTTCTGTCGTAAAACTGAATGATTTGATTTCAGACTGACAAATCCATGATAGAACTGGAGCTGGAGCTGAACCAGCGGACGGGCGAGTGGAACACGCTGCAGGAGTCGGGCAGCGACCTGCGCCCGCTGCACGGCCCCGCGCTCACCGGCCTCTCCAACCTGGGCAACTCCTGCTACATCAACAGCGTCGTGCAGGTCTCACTACATTATTTATATACACTGCACGGCCCCGCGCTCACCGGCCTCTCCAACCTGGGCAACTCCTGCTACATCAACAGCGTCGTGCAGGTCTCACTACATTATTTATATACACTGCACGGCCCCGCGCTCACCGGCCTCTCCAACCTGGGCAACTCCTGCTACATCAACAGCGTCGTGCAGGTCTCACTACATTATTTATATACACTGCACGGCCCCGCGCTCACCGGCCTCTCCAACCTGGGCAACTCCTGCTACATCAACAGCGTCGTGCAGGTCTCACTACATTATTTATATACACTGCACGGCCCCGCGCTCACCGGCCTCTCCAACCTGGGCAACTCCTGCTACATCAACAGCGTCGTGCAGGTCTCACTACATTATTTATATACACTGCACGGCCCCGCGCTCACCGGCCTCTCCAACCTGGGCAACTCCTGCTACATCAACAGCGTCGTGCAGGTCTCACTACATTATTTATATACACTGCACGGCCCCGCGCTCACCGGCTTCTCCAACCTGGGCAACTCCTGCTACATCAACAGCGTCGTGCAGGTCTCACTACATTATTTATATACACTGCACGGCCCCGCGCTCACCGGCTTCTCCAACCTGGGCAACTCCTGCTACATCAACAGCGTCGTGCAGGTCTCACTACATTATTTATATACACTGCACGGCCCCGCGCTCACCGGCCTCTCCAACCTGGGCAACTCCTGCTACATCAACAGCGTCGTGCAGGTCTCACTACATTATTTATATACACTGCACGGCCCCGCGCTCACCGGCCTCTCCAACCTGGGCAACTCCTGCTACATCAACAGCGTCGTGCAGGTCTCACTACATTATTTATATACACTGCACGGCCCCGCGCTCACCGGCCTCTCCAACCTGGGCAACTCCTGCTACATCAACAGCGTCGTGCAGGTCTCACTACATTATTTATATACACTGCACGGCCCCGCGCTCACCGGCCTCTCCAACCTGGGCAACTCCTGCTACATCAACAGCGTCGTGCAGGTCTCACTACATTATTTATATACACTGCACGGCCCCGCGCTCACCGGCCTCTCCAACCTGGGCAACTCCTGCTACATCAACAGCGTCGTGCAGGTCTCACTACATTATTTATATACACTGCACGGCCCCGCGCTCACCGGCCTCTCCAACCTGGGCAACTCCTGCTACATCAACAGCGTCGTGCAGGTCTCACTACATTATTTATATACACTGCACGGCCCCGCGCTCACCGGCCTCTCCAACCTGGGCAACTCCTGCTACATCAACAGCGTCGTGCAGGTCTCACTACATTATTTATATACACTGCACGGCCCCGCGCTCACCGGCCTCTCCAACCTGGGCAACTCCTGCTACATCAACAGCGTCGTGCAGGTCTCACTACATTATTTATATACACTGCACGGCCCCGCGCTCACCGGCCTCTCCAACCTGGGCAACTCCTGCTACATCAACAGCGTCGTGCAGGTCTCACTACATTATTTATATACACTGCACGGCCCCGCGCTCACCGGCCTCTCCAACCTGGGCAACTCCTGCTACATCAACAGCGTCGTGCAGGTCTCACTACATTATTTATATACACTGCACGGCCCCGCGCTCACCGGCCTCTCCAACCTGGGCAACTCCTGCTACATCAACAGCGTCGTGCAGGTCTCACTACATTATTTATATACACTGCACGGCCCCGCGCTCACCGGCCTCTCCAACCTGGGCAACTCCTGCTACATCAACAGCGTCGTGCAGGTCTCACTACATTATTTATATACACTGCACGGCCCCGCGCTCACCGGCCTCTCCAACCTGGGCAACTCCTGCTACATCAACAGCGTCGTGCAGGTCTCACTACATTATTTATATACACTGCACGGCCCCGCGCTCACCGGCCTCTCCAACCTGGGCAACTCCTGCTACATCAACAGCGTCGTGCAGGTCTCACTACATTATTTATATACACTGCACGGCCCCGCGCTCACCGGCCTCTCCAACCTGGGCAACTCCTGCTACATCAACAGCGTCGTGCAGGTCTCACTACATTATTTATATACACTGCACGGCCCCGCGCTCACCGGCCTCTCCAACCTGGGCAACTCCTGCTACATCAACAGCGTCGTGCAGGTCTCACTACATTATTTATATACACTGCACGGCCCCGCGCTCACCGGCCTCTCCAACCTGGGCAACTCCTGCTACATCAACAGCGTCGTGCAGGTCTCACTACATTATTTATATACACTGCACGGCCCCGCGCTCACCGGCCTCTCCAACCTGGGCAACTCCTGCTACATCAACAGCGTCGTGCAGGTCTCACTACATTATTTATATACACTGCACGGCCCCGCGCTCACCGGCCTCTCCAACCTGGGCAACTCCTGCTACATCAACAGCGTCGTGCAGGTCTCACTACATTATTTATATACACTGCACGGCCCCGCGCTCACCGGCCTCTCCAACCTGGGCAACTCCTGCTACATCAACAGCGTCGTGCAGGTCTCACTACATTATTTATATACACTGCACGGCCCCGCGCTCACCGGCTTCTCCAACCTGGGCAACTCCTGCTACATCAACAGCGTCGTGCAGGTCTCACTACATTATTTATATACACTGCACGGCCCCGCGCTCACCGGCCTCTCCAACCTGGGCAACTCCTGCTACATCAACAGCGTCGTGCAGGTCTCACTACATTATTTTTTCGTTGTAAATTTCTCTCGTGTAGGGAAGGCAAAGGGAACGAAGCCAAATCTTCGGTATTTTAATGTCTTCAGTAGTTGCATTGAAATGCAAGTTTAATACATTTCAATGCGTATTGGGAGAGTTTGGCGTCAAACAATCGATAGCAGACGCTGTGGTGTTATTTCGATGAGGTGGATTACCACGATAAAAATCTCATCGTTTTCACACCACTTGACGCTTATTTCAATGCTCTTTCACATTGTTCATCGTTATTGACACTTATTACACAAAACTACACTGGTTTTACGTAACAAGATCCAATCTGAAACAATATAACAATCACAGAAATAAAAATCACGTCCGCCATAGTTAAATGGCGCCAAAAACTCCTTTTTTTTAACTTTAATGTCCATTACAAGATAATGTACAAATGGCTCTCTCCCAGTCAACTATCAGGCTAAACAGAAATCTAGTGGTGGCTTAATTGAAATTGATACATACATACATTTTGTATTGTAAAATATTACACTAATTATAATTAAAATTTATACATATATACACATACCTAACTAGATAAAATATCCATACTAATATTGTATGTTCGAAAGTCTCTCTCTCTTTCACGTCAAAACTACTGAACCAATTTAACCGATATTTGGTTCACAGATAGCGCCAGAGAAAGGACGTATGTTACGTTTTATCCCGATATTCCTAAGGGAACGGGTGCCATGCGGGTGAATAATATTTCAGTATGTTTACAAACAAAATGTTTCATGCATGTGGCATGTGGCCTAAATACCTATATGCATATTGTTCTAGAATCTAGTGTCTTGTCTTCAATTTATATTATCAAACAGGTAATATTCCGGATGCCGGACTTCGTGCGTCGCTTCGTAGAAGGCGCCCCCGAAATATTCTCCACGTTCCCAGAAGATCCGGTCAACGACTTCAATGTACAGACGTGAGTTAACTTTTTAAGTTAACACTCTGAATATGAAGTAATTTGACTTATGGACCACATTGGTAGCACCTGGTCTACTAAACTTGTAACACCTAATCGTTTTTGCTCAGTGGGTACATGTCAAACTACACGTGGTAGCCCGTATTTTCAACTTATACCAAATTATTCTACAGCAAGATGGTGCTCCAGCCAATAACAGCAGAATCACTACTGCCTACATTAAAAACCATTTTAATACGTGGATAGGTATAAGCGACACGATCAGAAGGCCTACGAGATCACCAGATCTCCTTAAGATTTTTTTCATGGGGATATGTAAAAGATCAAATTTACCTTAAATCTTATGTTGTGGTTCAGAATACGGTTTGTAATATTCACCACAATACGTTAAAGGTTACAAGAAATAAATGTGTTAGAAAAATAAATTTGTGTATTCAAGAGAATGAACCCATTTCGAGCAACTAATTAGTTAATTTACCATTTTTTGTAAATAAATAAAATAAACTCCATGAGGAAAGTCTGTGCCCAGCAGTGGGACATAGACTGAGGACGAAATAAAAAATTTAAAGGTTTCCTTTCATTTAATTTATCATGTTTGTTAGAAAGATCTAATTAGAATATTTAATTAAACAAATTCTAATTTAAATTTGAACTTTTTTAGTTACAAACTTGCCAGTACTGACCAATTTAAATGTGCCACTCCGTATATTTATCTATTTGTCTGCGCGAGTGACTGTACGCCTGTCTTCGATAGCGCTAAGCTGGGCGTAGGGCTCCTGTCCGGGCGCTACTCGTTCGCCGGCGAGGCCGGCAGCCAGCCGGGCGTCGCCCCGCACATGTACCGGCGGATCGTCGGCAAGGACCACCCCGAGTTCATGACCAAGCGGCAGCAAGATGCGCACGAGTTTTACCTGCATCTGCTCACGCTCATTGAGGTACGCACCCGTTAGGCTTGTTGACTCATATCAAAAGTAAAGATAATGTGTCATTCACATAGTATTTAGTACAAGGATCCGAAATATACCAAGTTCGATAAATATTAATAAGAAATTGCTGTAGAAATTCAATTTAAATATGTTTTATTTTTATCTTTTTTCTCATCTGCCAAAAACGCTATCCACCATGTTCGTGAAATAAGTTGAGTAACGCTTCATGTAAATAATTACTACGCATGGTGAAAATCCGTCAAACACCAGTCGCAACCAATCAAGCATAAATGTCGGCTATGTCACGCATGCGTATTGAATTGTTTACAATAATCGTGACGCTACGGCACAGATAATTCATAGACCATCAGAGCCGAAGGCGTTTTTGACATTTAAGCAAAAACGTTATTTATTTTTTAAAATTTATTGTGATAGAGGCTTCAGAAAAAAATTGTATTATTTTTTATGGTGATGCCAGGTGATCAATAATCAATCATTTGGGCCCAATAAAAAAAGGGTCAACTAGCCTATTCATGTTTAGTACCAAGTGTACCATTTAGTACCATAGTTACCAAGTTCAGTCCTGTAGACTGAACTTGGTAACTATGAGAAGTTGTTTTATCAAAAGTTTGTGTAACAAATTATGTTTCTTGTATTATCCACTAAGTTATGATAATTGTAAATGTTAAATTGTAAACGAGTCCCACGAGTCAGGCCTAGCCTTGTGTGGAACAGTTTACTTGTGTAATTTTGGCTGTTTTTGATAAATAAAGATTTTATTTATTTATTTTATAAAAGTTAATGTAGTCAAATGAGAATAGTGGAAAGAAAATCATAGAAGGGATTCATTTGGCAGTCAATATTAATAAATCCCTATTTCTAACTAATTGGCATTACTAAAACTCGGTCTATTATTGCAAAGCTCATCCCAGCTGTCATTCAGAATAATAACAAGAGCAATCCCATAACAAGTGAAATAAAAACACTAAAATTTAAAGAATTATCTATTATAATTCTTCTGGGATAAAGACGTGCTGTAATGTAATTGTACTGCTCTAACAGCGCCACAGCCGGCACAAAGCGAACCCATCGGACTGCCTCAAGTTCAGCGTAGAAGAGCGCGTGCAGTGCACCGAGTCTGGCGGCGTGCGCTACACGCAGCGGAGCGAGCATCACCTGCCGCTGCCGGTGGCCGTCGGCGCCGCCACCAACGAGAGCGCCGTCAGGGAGTACGAGCAGGCCAGGGCCAGGGCTGATGCTGCGGGCCAGAAGCTGTAAGTTAAATACAAACAAAAATAATAAAAATAATTACAAAAAAAAATTCACACCAAAAGATGTATCACTGACTATTCAATCACGTAATATTGGGTCCTTACCTATGAAATTGGTGTTTTTATTCTGTCCTAGCAATTTGTCCGTAACTATTAAGTTTCAGAACATTCTTATAAAATAATTGCCTCTTCTAAAAATAGACCATATATTTGAGCTCGTATTATTTAATTTGATAATTTTTTGTAAGTTTAATTGTGTTAAAATTAGACACAAATTTATTTTTAACTGCCTCCCGAATACATCATTTGATTTGCATTAACATAAAAACAATGAATAATTTTTATCAAACGTTCACACACATATTGCTAAAGCTTGTCTAATGATACATGCCAAATATTATTATCTCTGGATTTGTCGTTGTGAAGAAAACTGATAAAATGTTAGTCTGTAAAATGCAGACATCCCCAAAATCTCCATACAAAACACCAATTTCATAGGTAATAGCTAATATCAGATTGAAGTTACAAAATAAAAACTAGGAGTTTATTCTGACATAGCGATACACGCGCTCAAAGTCTACGATTACGTGTTTTTAAATAAGAATTATACCCTCCAATATAACTATTATCGCCAGGTCGGAACTAAGAACGTTGTTAATATACTTATGTTATACTGTGGATACTGTTCTGGCAGGGACCCTTCCCTGGTGGTGCGGCCACACATCCCTTTCCAGGCGTGCCTGGACAGCTTCATGAAAGAAGAAATCGTAGAACAGTTCTACAGCAGCGCTGTCGACAAGAAAGTCACCGCTAAAAAGTAAGCTTATTTTTCTATAATCATAATACAGTAAATAGCCGTTAATATTCTAATAGAAATAAGTGTTAATAGTGTTCATTAGTATAAATAACCCTTGTACAGGAAAAACATGACCTAAATTCAATAGATTTGTACTTAAAAGCGTTACAGATAAAGTACAAAATAACTCGAATTTTAAGTTAGTTAATTTTAACCTGACAACATGTTGTGTGTACTTCAAACACAAACGTAACGTTAAATGATCACATAATAATAAGTGTTTACCTATTAAAAAATATTGCTCCATATATAAACAAAACAAATAAACAAATGTTGCCTAATGAATACATGATATATATTTTTAAAATTTAATTTGATTAAATCTTTTTTTATCATAGTTTATTATTACATTGTGTTTAGAATAACCCGATTGGCGTCTTTCCCGGACTACCTATTGATACAGCTGAAGAAGTTCACCATCAAGGAAGACTGGACCCCCGCTAAACTAGACGTCGCAGTCGACATGCCCTGGGAGGTATGGAAGTGATGTCTACTTTGATTTATTTATTCATATTCTCGTTGTAATTATAACTATTTTAAAAAGGTCTATATGAATTTTCATGAAGAGGGAGTGTTTTAAAGTAGAAAATAATGCAATACTAAATTACCAAAATAGGCTATTGATCTCACCTTATTAATGTCTTAGAAACATGCTCCTTGGATATTGAAAACATCATAAACCAGTAATATCCTTACGCACATAGCCGGTATCTTGGTAAATTTTGTTTTCATGTTAACAAATCGTTCCATATTATCAATAATGCTTGGATGGCCATGTGACTCAAATTCTGAAGTATTTTATTGCTACAATTATAGACTCTATGGAATTAAAGATAAAGATGTTTATGTTTAGGTGGATTTGGCCTGCTTGCGCGGCCGCGGCCTGCAGCCTGACGAGACTCCTCTGCCCGAAACCAGCAGCACTCCCGCGCCGGTCTACAACGAGGCACTACTGTCAGACTTGGTCAGTATATTGTCTAGACAAAAACATGATCCATAACCAATAACTGAAGAAATGGGAATCCTTTGCTTACTGTGTGTTTTTTTAACTGGGACAGTATGGGGAAATCCAAAACCATAGAAGATACAGGCAAGCGGCCTTAGGAACCATTTATTCTTTTTTCATGAAATAAATTGGCATAGATATTATTTGGGCAAGCGTGAGTTGTACATAAAAATGACACATCAAAATTTCTTTATTCAAAATGATTTTTAAAAAATCGGATCGACTCAGTTTCATATAGGGAATATTTAACTATAGAGAAAGAAAAAATCTGAGCAGCAGAAGTTAGTCAAATTTAACAAAGTGTTTCTCATACAACAGGTTAGTTCAGTACCATCTACTGCGTTATAGTCGATACTTACAAAGTTACAAGTACAAAAAGCGTTCCATATTCAAAAATGAGATTTCATTTGCACTGTAGTATTGGAAATGGACCTCCATGGTCTTAAGACTTATTATTCAGATGATTCGAAAATTCAAATTACGAATTATAGAAATACTCCGACAAATTCGTTGCCATTGCTTGCTGAGCTTTAAACTGGTGAGTGTCCACGTCTCACCGTAGGTCATGACTGGGAGGACGCACAGCATCCCAATTATACTATAAATTTATGAATGCTTAGAAGAATAAACATTAATAATTGAAATGTATGTTTTTGATTTATGTAAAACAGCAAACCGAAGGCAACCGAAACGCACGGTTGCGTTTTGCTAGCAGAATACCAATAATGTTCAATTCCTCATGCGTTTCAGATCAAAATAAAATAGCAGAATTGGCCTAATTGTCGAAGACTTGACTTGACGGAAGGGTGATGAGAAGGTTACGAATTCTTCTAATGGTTTACCATCTAGAAGTTGTGTAATATTGCATTCATTTTGTATCGAGCACAATAATAGGTTCTTACCTATGAAATTGCCGTTTTGTATAGAGATTTTGGGATAATAATAAGAAGATAATAACCATAAATAAAAATAATTTATTAATATTGGGGTTAAAGTATGAAATTGCCGTTTTGTATGGAGATTTTGGGGAAGTCTGCATTTTCCATACTAAAATTTTTTTCAGATTACTCCACAACGAAAGAAATCCAGAGATAATAAGACAAGCTTTAGCAATATGTGTGATATCACTCTTCAAAAAAATTATTTATAATTTTTTAAGAGAATGCAAATCAAATGGTGTATTCGGGAGGCACTGAAAGAGAGTTGTCTTCGTTTCTAATTTTAACACAATTAAACTTACAACGAATTATCAAAACAAAGCAAAAAAGCTCAAAAATAATTTTCAAACTTAATAGTTACAGACAAAATACTAGAGAAAAAAACGGCAATTTCCTAAAATTTCCTTTATTTTTTTTTCGGTAAAGACCTATTATAATAGGTTGGGGAAAAGGTTTCTTCGCATTTTTTAAGAAAATTCAAAATTTTTTTTAATATAGTTTATTTACATTTAACTAAAGTATGTAGTTACCATTTTGTTCGATAACTTTTTGCCATCGTGTAGGTAGGGACATGATCCCATTGCTATAGAAATTTTGGGACTTCTGGTCAAAATACCGCGACAAGTGGTTTTGGCAGTCCTCTCGTGATGTTAACCTGACACTGCCTAAAGAATTCTGAAGAGACCGAAACAGGTGGAAATCTGAAGGTGCAAGGTCAGGACTATACGGCGGATGCATTAACACCTCTCAGCCAAACTCTCTTAATTTTTGCTGAGTGGCTAAAGATGTGTGAGGTCTAGCGTTATCATGATGAAAAACCACACCCCTTCTGTTGATTAATTCCGGCCGCTTTCTCTCAACTTCTTGCTTTAATCTCATCAAAGTCAAAGTCAAAGTTCTTTATTGCATTCATGAGTAAAAATAGGTGTTACAATGTAATAGAATCATCATGAAACCCATTTGGGTGTAGCAAATTGAAAATACAAAAAAATATCAAATTATTATTAGAATTGAAATAAAAATTATTATACATTTATTAAATGTCATTTTTAAATAGGATTGAACGAGTAAGATCTGTCAATAATATGTAATAGCTTACAATAATTCTAAGTATTATAGCTTCAAATATGTCAAATTAATCATTCATATATTCATTAAGATTATAGTAACAATTTTTAATTAGCATTTTTTTTATTTTATTTATATATGCATTTGTGTTCCGTTCCTTTCTTATATCATTTGGTAGTTTATTATACACTCTTATTGCACTTACATAAGGACTTTTTTTATACATACCTACTTTAATATTTGGCAACACAAGTTTATCCTGTTGGTTTGTTCTAGGCGCATATAGTCTATTTTGCTTTGCGTTTTCAAAAATAGATGGGTTTTTACGTACAAACTTACACAGCTCCAATATATACATACTAGTCAATGTCAAAATATTTAGTCTAATAAAGTGTGGCCTACATGTCTCAGGATGGGCAATATTAGCTATTATGCGAATAAGCTTCTTTTGGAGAATGAAAATCTGTTCAACGTTAGTGCTGTTTCCCCACAAAATCAATCCGTAACTTAGCCAAGAAGTTGTTCGCAGTAGAGTTCAGAATCGATGGTCCTGCCTGGTGGTAACAGCTCATAATGAATAATGCCCTTCCAATCCCACCACACACACAGCATCACCTTGTTGCGAGTTAACCCGGGTTTCGCCACAGTCTGTGAAGCCTGACCAGCCTTTGACCACGACCTTTTTCGCACGTTCTTGTCGTACGTGATCCACTTTTCATCACCAGTTATCAGCTTCTTCAAAAATGGTTCGGTTTCATTACGTCGTAATAAAGAATCACAAATGAGTACACGGTTCATTAGGTTTCTTTCAGTGAGCTCGTGAGGTACCCAAATGTCGAGCTTTTTTGTGTACCCAGTTTTTTTCAAATGCGCCAAAACTGTTTTGTGGTCAATTCCCAGTTCTTCAGCTACGTCGTAACTACTGACATGCCGATCTTGCTCCACTTTTTCAAAAATGGCATCCATTTTATCTGTAATAGGGCGACCAGAGCGACGTGCATCTTTGACATCAAAATTTCCGGATTGAAAACGCTTAAACCAAATTTGTGCTACTCTCACAGACACTGCACTAGGTCCATAAACATCGCAAATTTTTTTCGCGGCTTGCGTTGCATTTTTACCTGTTTGTAGTAAAATTTTAAAATGTATCGAATTTCTTCATTAGATTCACTCATCTTGGCGGTACGAAAAACAAATGAAAATCACACATTTTCCTAATTTGAATTTGGAATTATGTTCTTTAAAATTTAAACTTTCAATGATACCAAAACCAGCCAGATACAAATAGTATAGCCAAAGAGATTTTATTACAAGTTTATACATACTATAATGCGAAAAGACTTTTTCCCCAACCTAATTGTAGGCGACGCAAAATGTTAAAATAATATTTTATAATATTGTTATTTATTTATATGCAAAAATAGTAATAAGGTTTCATAGATCGCAACCTCCGCGGGCGCGCGCTGCACCCGCGGCCGCGTGCAAGGAGGTTACGATCAGCGCCGCGAAAAAGTTAGCGATCGGCGTTTGTTTTTTCCTCTTGTCATTTTGTCGTCCGAAAAATCCGCGCGCTATCTTTTATAATTTCTTTGTTTAGTTTATTTTACCTTAATGTATTGTAAATATATAAAGTAAACAACCTGTAAATAGTGTTTCGAGTTTTTATTTATTCGGTGGCACCGGCAACTCTTACAAAGTGGTCCTCGAGCCGGATTAAAACTTATGTTTTATACCCCGCCGAACAAAATGCCTACGACTCGCAGCGCAACCAAGGAAAAACAAAAGATGGAACAAAATGTTTCCGAAGCAACAAATGTCGACTCCAATGCAATCACAAAGGAAGTTACGGCGCCTGTGCAGGTACCCTTAAGTCATAAGTCAAGGTCCAGGAGATCTTCTACGTCGTCTGCACAGGCACGGAGGCTGCAGTTGGAGCTCAAGGCTGCTGAGGAAAAAGCGCGGATCGATAAGGAGCTTATTGATAAGAGGTTAGAGGCAGACTTAGCAGATATTGTTTCAAATAGTTACAGTCCACGATCGAGCTCACGGTGTACAATAAGCGAAGTTAACAAATGGATGGACCGCAGTGAATGTGAGTTGAACCCACAGGCTACTGACCTGTGCCCGCCGCGGGCGGCCGCATGCAGCGCCGCGCCCGGCACCGACGTGATTCAGCAGCTCACCACTGCCCTCAAGGACTTCGCTGCGTCGGCCACCGTGACCAATACAAATATGCTGAGTCGGCCGAGCACCCCGCAGGAACTACCATCTTTCAGCGGGGACCCGATGGAATGGCTTCAATTCAAGCAAGCTTTCGAAGAATCGACATCGATTTGTAAATTCAGCCCGCAGGAGAATTTATGGCGCCTCAGGAAGAGTCTACGTGGTCCAGCGAGAGATGCTGTCGCTGCCTTACTGGTGACATGTTCGTCGGCTGAAGAAGTAATGTCAACGCTCGAATTACAGTTCGGAAATCCTGACGTCATCGTATCACGTATTCTCCTTGATATAAAAAGGCTGAACCCGTTACCAAGTGAATATTATAATAATATTGTAGCATTTTCAGTAAAGGTGAAGAACTACATAGCAGCGGTAAACGCTCTAGGTCGCAGTGAGTATCTTTACGACATCACTATTATTAAAAATATTTTATCGAAAATGCCTACAATATTATTATCGAAATGGTCTGATTATTCGTTTGTAAATAGTAGTTTTAAGCCAAAGCTTGTATTATTGTCCGAATTTTTGAGTAATGAAGCCGCAAAGCTAGTTACTTCTAGCATTAATTTGTTGCATGTTCGCGACGATTCCTATAGGTGTAAGCTTAATGTAAATCATGTAAATTTTGTACAAAAAAGTGTACATAGAGATGAAATGTGTAAGTATTGTCGCCAGCAGGATAATCATACACTGCCAAACTGTAAGAAATTTAAGAAGTCGCTACGTAAAGATAGATGGTCATTTGTAAAACGTAATGGTTTATGTTTTAAGTGTCTTGTGGTATCTCACGATCGCAATACGTGCCCCGCACCTATGTGTGATAAAAATGATTGCGGGCAGGCACACCATCGCTTATTGCATTATGAGATCTCTAAGGCTAATAATGAATCTGTAAATATTAGTGACCACAAGACAGCCGAGACATCGGAGTCGGTAGCTCGTGAGGAGACAGTAACTCACTTAAATGTAAACAATTTTAAGGTTTTGTTAAAAGTTGTTCCCGTAACTGTATACGGACCAAATGGCGCGATCAACACGACCGCACTCCTTGACGACGGCTCGACTGTCTCGCTGATAAAAGCGTCTCTCGCAGACAGGCTGGGTGTGACCGGCGAGAAAGAGATGCTGCGTGTAAGTGGAGCTTGGAATAGTAGTACTATGATTTGTGAATCGCAGATTGTAAATATTAATATATCAAGCTATTCTAAAGGTGATGTAAATAATAGTTTGTATAATATTAGTGCTAGAAGTGTAAATGAGCTCTGCTTACCTTCTCAAGATGTTTCTTCTGTAAATTGTATTAATTATGTACATTTACAAAACATGAAAGATTTACTTACCTTTGAAAAATGTAAACCTGAAATATTGATTGGTCAGGATAATAACCATTTGCTTTTACCTTCGGATGTTATTGTGGGAAAACCGAATGAACCATGTGCCACTCGGATACCGTTAGGTTGGTGCGTGCATGGTAGAGTTCCGCAGTCTTCGTCGGGTCCTGCGCACCACTCCTCGTTGCTAATCAGCTGCGGAGGGGAGCATGAAGTAGAGCCGCAACGAATGCACGAAGTCGATGAAATTCGTAGTTTTAACTCTCTAGACGCGACGAGTGTCAATGGCGGGCCGAGAGAGAGCACTGACAGTGTCCGCGACGCCTCTCTGCCTCTCTGTGCGCTGAAGCGGACAGCCTCACTGATCGATGACCGCCCGCGCCGTTGTGAAGGTCTGCTTAGGAGCAGTTACGCGTCACGTTGTCTGATTTCTATTCCCACGCGGTGGTTAAGGTATGCAATGGCCAGCGAGAGAAAAATGAGAGTGGACTGTGGTTATGATCTCAGGTATAGGGAGCGTTTCAATAATTTTGTAGATAGTGATTTCTTCAGAGTTTTTCAGCATCAATGAGTCTCCATGGTATTGGTATAGACCTCACTGCGGGGCAGGCAGCCCGTTCAAAAGGAAGTCACGCTTGGCATTTGATGCTTCTGCCCGGTCTCAAGGCATGTATCCTTATGATTGTTTGATTAAAAGCCCTGATTTTCTTCGTGAGAGTTAACGCTTATAGCTTCAGTAGACTAGGAACTACCTGAGTCTGCACCTTGGTTTTCGATCTGCTGGTTGTGTTTTCTTAGGTCTACCTGTAATATGTTTGTAAATAAATGTATAAATGTAGCTGTAGTATGGAACACGTTGGATGCCAGTTGATAAGACAAGCGAACTTACCTTGTCTCCGTTTGTTGATGAGCATTGGTGGCTAAGATGTAGCTGACCCTAAACACGTGACAGTAGAACCTATGTAAGGAGTATGTAAGAACTAGCACCCAACTATTTTCTTCTCGGCACTTCCTTTTATTTATCGCCAATTTGTGTGTTTGTCGATAAACCTTTGTGTTTACTTAATGTCGCAGCGATCGGTATATACTTTGTGACATTAGGTAATAGAGTAAAATCAAGTGTCGGGACCTTTATGTTTTAGGGATTTTGTGTTGTTTGTTGTTCCCAGCTCGTTGGTCGGAATGTGTGGCTACAGGTTCAATCTATTTTCCTGGTAATGACGAATGAATTCAATGGTTGAAGTTTGGGTCAATTCTGTAACTAACTACTTAGGCTATTGGCTGCACGCGTAGCCCAGTTCCTTTGGATGGTAAGTGCTGGAAGGCCAGCACTGGGGTGGGGCGTGTAGGCGACGCAAAATGTTAAAATAATATTTTATAATATTGTTATTTATTTATATGCAAAAATAGTAATAAGGTTTCATAGATCGCAACCTCCGCGGGCGCGCGCTGCACCCGCGGCCGCGTGCAAGGAGGTTACGATCAGCGCCGCGAAAAAGTTAGCGATCGGCGTTTGTTTTTTCCTCTTGTCATTTTGTCGTCCGAAAAATCCGCGCGCTATCTTTTATAATTTCTTTGTTTAGTTTATTTTACCTTAATGTATTGTAAATATATAAAGTAAACAACCTGTAAATAGTGTTTCGAGTTTTTATTTATTCGGTGGCACCGGCAACTCTTACACTAATAATATTGTACGTATGTTCCAGTTGGAGATGGGCTTTCCAGTGGAAGCGTGTAAGAAGGCGCTGTACTACACGAACAACGCGGGCATGGAGGCGGCCTCCAACTGGCTCATGGAGCACATGAACGACTGGGACTTCGCCAACAAGTTCGACCCGCCAGGCGTGCAAACCAACGGTAAACACAATACTGTTTTAGTTATTATTTATTGCAAATATTAAATAAATTAATATCTTCAAACATTCACGCCTATCAACTAGCCCCGTTTTAAGCAACTAATGCTGCTTGTGTTACGGACACTAGATGACGGATAAATATATTTAATAGATATACATATAAATATCCTGAATATATATAAATATCCAAGACTGGAGAACAAATGCTTGAAAATTCATCACCCAAACATTTGCCCCCACCGGGGATCGAACCCGGAACCTCTCGAGATGGCGACGCCTTGAGACCGGCATTCAGACCACTCGACCACGGAGGTCGTCAAAAAATAACATGCGAGTGTTAAATTATACGTAAGCAAGAGGCGAACAATAAATGTAATTCGTGCTTTCGCCATGGTCAGGCTGTGGATGGATGACCAATTATTTGTGATCTCGAGCTCCTCCGTGCTTCGGAAGACACGTTAAGCCGTCGGTCACGGTCGCTATTGCGACAGTTTCTACCTACCAACCAGCATTGGGCTAGGTGGTGTTACGGCTCAAACTCCTCATGTTTCTTCATGAGGAAGGCCTTCGCCCAGCAGTGGGACGTATATAGACGAAAGACGAAATAATTTTGAATTAGAACACACCTGCAAGGTAGAGTGAATTATGTTTGTGTTGATTGCCTAAGGGCGTATTGGGTACTGGGTCTGTGATTGTGTAGGCGATGAGCTAGCCACTTGTTACTACTCTTTCACGATTTTTCATCCGACCAAACCCAATTTTTATATAGCTAAATGTGGTCTTAAGGAACACAGTGCTCCATGAACTCTGCCTATTACAGGCGTGATTGTATATATGTTGTGTTGATTACAGTGATTACAGCCTTCATAAAACAAGCGGCATGCTTAATTTGAGCTAGTTACTAATTAAGATAGTAATGCATCTCAATGATATTGGGACTCTGGTCTTCTGTAAATCTGTAAATTCTTCTCCATGTAGCAAGGCTTATGTGCCATGTCCCAGAACGCATATGGAGTGGCGATGTAATGACGTATTTGCCATGTCCCAGAACGCATATGGAGTGGCGATGTAATGACGTATGTGCCATGTCCCAGTACGTATATGGAGTGGCGATGTAATGACGTATGTGCCATGTCCCAGAACGCATATGGAGTGGCGATGTAATGACGTATGTGCCATGTCCCAGTACGTATATGGAGTGGCGATGTAATGACGTATGTGCCATGTCCCAGTACGTATATGGTGTGGCGATGTAATGACGTATGTGCCATGTCCCAGTACGTATATGGAGTGGCGATGATGTAATGAGGCATGTGTGATGTCCCAGAAGCGGCGGCGGCGGCGTGCGACGAGGCGAGCGTGCAGCAGATCACGAGCATGGGGTTCACGCGCGCGCAGGCGGCCGCCGCGCTCGGCGCCACCGGCGGCGACGTGCCGCGCGCGCTCGACTGGATCTTCAGCAGGGCCGCCGACCTCGACGCGCAGCACGCGCCCGCGCCGCCGCCCAGCGCCGGCTGCAGGGACGGGCCCGAGAGTGAGTCCAGGGACGGCTGCAGGGGCTTCAGCAGGGCCGCCGACCTCGACGCGCAGCACGCGCCCGCGCCGCCGCCCAGCGCCGGCTGCAGGGACGGGCCCGAGAGTGAGTCCAGGGACGGCTGCAGGGGCTTCAGCAGGGCCGCCGACCTCGACGCGCAGCACGCGCCCGCGCCGCCGCCCAGCGCCGGCTGCAGGGACGGGCCCGAGAGTGAGTCTAGGGACGGCTGCAGTGGCATCAGCAGGGCCACTACCGACGCGCAGCAGACCAGCGCCGGCTCCAGGATTAAACTTGAGAATTGGCCATTGAGCGTGAAGACACGGGCCGGGTGAGAATGAGTACACGCGGGGGCCGAGAGTGCAATACACAGGCGGAGCGGGCCCGGGAGCGTGTACGGGGTGGATCCTTGTCACAGTCAGAATTGTGTACATGTCGAGCTTCCTCTAAATTCCTCTTGATATTTCACATTAGTGACTCTTCCACTATCATCCTCAAGCCGCTAGTCGTGGCACGCTATGATGGCCGTTTTGACGTTTGCCCACACTCAATATTTACATTTGAAGGAGCGAATTGCTGTTCTTTATTGCCAACAGTGACGTGCAGTCAGTCATAAAATTTATCGAATTTATAATTTTAGGATACGATAATTACTTATTACATTGGAAATCTAAACTGTGTATTTTAGGGTCCCGCGAACATTTATTTTTTATTTTTATAATATTATAATTATTAGTGTTCTTTACCACACGACTCGGCATTTGTTTAACGAAAATCAAAATTTAATCTAAAACGGTCGTCACGTAAGATCGTACAACGACTACTTTTTTCGAGACACATCGGCCTGCAACGTGGGGACCCGGGAGTAGTAATAAAAGAAATGTTAATCACTTGATGTCTAGTTTATTACTGGTCACTAAGCACGCACGCAAACACACGTTATAATATGTATTAGATTACATGGGAGGTGCGCTCCACACTACAGGCCATCATAGCGTGCCGCAACTATAGTAAAGATTTCACCTTATTAGCAGACCAAAAGAAGCCATGCTACTTATAAACACCCTTTCACTCATGGGAGGGCTAGTGATTCCACAACAAATCTACCTAAAATCAAATTTTAATATTCTAATGATTTTTTTGTAAAAACATAAAAATTAAGAATTTAGTATTACATCCCATAAAGTCATTATTATTTAGTACGAATTTATAATGACTTCATGGGATGTAATACTAAATTCTTAATTTTTATTTGTTTTTACAAAAAATTACGCCCTAATAAGCCCTAACTTTTGTACTTTTGTCTTTTAATGTTCTCCTGTTCTGTATTTTGTGTACAATAAATTGTTAAATAAAATAAATAAATTACTTATCCTTTGCAGAATACAAACTAATCGCATTCATCTCCCACATGGGCACCTCGACAATGGTGGGGCACTATGTCTGCCATGTGCTGCATGAGGGGCGATGGGTCATATTCAATGACAATAAGGTAAAATCTTATTTTTTATAGTAAAGGTTAGATTATGAGAATCGAATCTTAGATATCAATAATAATTGAAATGTGATGTTTTTTTTCAGGTTGCTCTCTCAGAAAACCCCCCCAAAGATCTCGGATACTTATATTTATACGAAAGGCTGTGATGTTCGAGAGAAACGTGTTAACCAAATACTGGCATGTTTATAAGGAATAAGAATTTAATGTTTTAGACTGCATATTATACCTGTAAAATGTTTTTGAGGATACTTGAAATGACTACTTTTTAGGCGATATTTATTTTAGAAACAAATTTTTAGACATTTCAATTAGGTTAAAAAAAAATATCACATAGAAGTAGTTATTTTGCGTAAGAATGCATTTTCTTTTAGCAGTTATTTTTTATATTATTATTTCTTAACAATTTAATTAATGAAATTATTTATTTGTTGTTTTCCGTAATTATTGCTGAAATAATGACTAACGTCGTGTATTGAAAAAGTGAAATGAAGCTGAGAAAAAAAGATACATTTATAGCTCATTTTACAGATAGACCGGCTGTGGTATATAAGGTCTAAATGGTTCATAAAATTGCCGACTAGCCGCATCTCATTATTCAGGGATATTCAGTTATGTACTTTCGTCGCCACTAAACTTATAAATAAGTCAACGCTGTGCGACCACAATAAGAAATTGTACATTGTTTCATTAAAGTTACAAAGAACTGTTTGCATAATCTATTGATTATTAATAAATAATTAATAGTATTATAAAATGAAAATAAAATGTGTGGTTTAATTGATCCTATATACTATTGTGGCTGGAAGTCTGTTATCTGAATACTAAAAAACATTGAAAGTTACCAGCCTAAGTAGCATGAGCACCGCGATATGTTTATCACGACCAATTATCTAATTGGCTAGTTGACCCTTTTTTATTGGGCCCCAAATGATTATTTACTGATAGCTTTCACCATAAAAAATAATATTTTTTTTTTTTGAAGCCTATAACAATAAATTATGTTTTTGCTTAATGAAAGAAAAAGTAAAAATAAAACATTTAAATTAAATTTCTACTGCAATCCCTTATTTATATTTATCGAACTTGGTATATATCGGATCCTTATAATAATTACTATATGAATGACACATTATTTTCATTGATATGAGTCAACTAGCCTATTCCATACTCAAAGTCATTTAATCAAATTGGTATCATCAAATACACTTTTATATAGACTATATACTGGTGAACGTATAATGTTCATGCTAAGAGGACTGGGTTGGGATTGATTTGATTTTAGATTCAGATTACAAATCCTTATGCTGAATGCAGCTCTCTCGACTAGTCTGTCTGTCTCTGTCCATTTTGTTACTTGAAATTTTGAGCTAAAGAAAAGTTGCTAATTTGATGGTTAAATAAAATTTGTGTTTTGTTGCTTGTGGCAACGCTTTTTTAACCTCGCGTGTCAGAGGGTGCTTTTATCATGTTCTGTGCATGGATATCAAAGTAAAACAACGAAAAATTTTTTATTATAAACCTTTTTATTGTTTTATTTAATACATTGGTACTACTTTGAACTTTACTGGAACTTAACTAATATATTAGCAGGCCAGTAGTAACAATGGCCTGTACCCTCTCTTATACTGTAAATAATTTTCCTGCTACTGTAAATACAATCATTTCAAAATTATTGTCTTGTCTGCATAAATTATCGTCTTGTCTGCATAAATTTTAAATAGAGAATGTCATGTGTGTGTGTGGCAGAAATCTACCATGCACACAGACAGATTTTTTTCAGTTCTATTGAGAATAAAGCCATAAAGTTTATCTGATAACTCCAGAATAGTTTCTAAAAACATAAAATGATTTTAAAGTGCAGAAATAATATGCATGCCAATTAAGGTATTATAAGTGGCAAGCAGAAATATATGTATTTTTTTAGGATTTGTTTGAATTTTTAAGAAGACCTTGATCTTTCATGCAAACTAAGCATTTTAAACATTGACTACTATTTTAAAAATGTGATGTGGCACTTTCTTTCACAACACAGACGAGGGGTCAGGGGTGAGTCTGATACCAAATACCAACCATACTTGAAATGATTATTTTTGACAAACAACTATGTGATAAACAACTACTTCACATAATATGATTACATTATCTTTTAAATTTGTCTTTTTGGTCAGGTATCCTCTTCATAAATATTGTATTCTCATCAAAGTAGGTGTTAAACTTTTTGTAATCCTTCCTCTTTGTGGGATCTTTCTTGCACCATGCAGGGGTCAAGTTGATCATGAGACCTAAAGAAAATTATTTTAATATTGAATTATTATAATCATGAAGCATCACCAAATTTGTAATAGATTGTTAATCCATATTTAATTTCTTTTAGTGCTGCCAAAAGTAAAGCAGTGGTAGAATCACTATTGCAACTATCTACTAAGCACAGGTCGAATCCCCATTCGACAAAAAACCATCAATCGGATTTTATTTGCCTAAATTGCTTTAGAAAAATACTGTATACAAACCAGCTTTCTGAGCCATTGCAACCATTTTGCTTATTTTCTTCTGTTGACGCTTGCATAGCCCAGTGATCCTCCGTGGGAGCATACATCCATCGGATCTGACAAATTGGCTAAGGATAAGGACGTCAGTATGTTTTACATCAAGGCCCAGAGCGCACATATAACATGGTTTGTGTCCATCTTCTCCGTCAGCCCTTTGTGGCAATGGATTTATTTTTTCAGCCCGAACAAGTAACTCAGCTCGTGGGGAAGGCAACGACACACCCTCCAATATTAAATGTGTACCTTCTTTACGCTCTCGAACTGCAATTTATCACAACTATTAATATTTTGAGGTTATGAACCCTTAACTTACGTAAAATGTATATATATTGTCATACTTTCTTTAATATTCAATTGGTTGGTAGTCGTAATACATCGAATTGATGTTGATATAATTGAATTTCTAATGTAAGAAAACCCATTACGGGCTAACGCCGCCATGACCAATTTACAAAGATCTTTCTTGACTATAAAATCGGTTGACTTGACTGGTTGTCATTGTCAAGTCAATTTCATTGCGTTTCGTTTTTCGTTCCATTGCAACCTAAAACCTACTACAATTAGTAGAATCAAAAGCTTTGAAATGGCAACAAAGTAATCAACTTCCGGTATTAGGTTCAGATATTCCCGCGAAATTCAAATAATTTTGCGATTGCAAAATGAGTTTTGATTTTCAAAGAACAAACATGAACTATTAAACTTGTTTCTATTAAACTTTATTTAATTTAAAGAGGTGTTGAGGCTTACATCAAATTATATAATATGACAAAGTGAGTAAAAGATATTTATTTTACTCTATGTGGAATAATATCATAAAACCAATAATTACAGTGGGTAAAACTTAGAAGTTTTGATTTTCTTGTTAAGTAACTTTAAATAAGTATTCATTTAATAGGGATGCACAATTAAAAGTCTATAAAATGATAATAAATTTATTAAGCCATAATAACACAATACGTATTTTATATTTATTAATATGACATCAATAGTAAATCAGTAGTAATAAACACAGTAAATAATTTGCGACGAAATATCAAGTAGCTCTTTCCGCATTATTATAAACCACTTATATATTACAACAGTATCTAAATATACTATATAATTATAATTAATAACTTGTGTCCAGTACTATTTGCGCCATATACTATAACATTTGTAATAAAATATACTGCTATGCAGTTTGAACAGTATAAAAACTATATAACTATATATTTTAAATGTATTTATAACATTTTTCAGATAAATAACATTATTCAGACAATTTGCTGTATTGTAAAAACTTAAAAAATCGCATGGGCAGTACAAAATTTGTATCATATAACAATAAAGGCTTTACAATGGACGGTAAAGCGAAGCAAGTGTAAAAATGCATTTTGTGAAAATGCAATAGAAAAAAAAACTTAATAAAACTAACTTACACCGATATAATATGATACATTTAAAACAATGAGATTGCATTCTTTCATAATTTACATACCTATTGAAATATTTCACAATATTTAGGCAGTATAAATTTTTAAAAATGCCTTGAAGAATATTAATACACTTAACATAATGTCAACGAAAACTGGGATATTAACGCAACAATTGTAACTGATTAACATAAAACATAATTTTAATATTTATTTATACCAACATAACATAATTATATTGTGCGGGTAACTTAAACAAAGTATGTGGGAAATATTTTATTGTAGGATATTGGGAAACTAATGGATTGCATGTAAAAAGTTTCAGTTCAGTTGGAATCACAGTCATTTTGCTTCGATCTACGAGTATGTTGCTTTTATTAAATTTTATAGCATTTTCCTTATATTAATGTGACAATCTGCCAGTTTCCGAATAGACTTACAATAGTAATAAGAATATGAAAGGCATTTGTTATTCTCCCTTTTTACTTGGGGAAGGTGGCAAGCCCTTTGCTGAGGAGTCCCGCGGCGCCCTGGGAGCCGTCATGCACGGCCGATGATAGGTTGGACACCAGCTAAAAAAAGAAATAATATAAATGTAATTGTCGATTGTATTAGATAATTATCATACTTAGAAAAAACCCAGAGAAATTATGAGAATTATTAGGTATGGTGGTAAGGATCCTGGGGGCGGGCTGGCAGACCTCGTGGTACACCCTAGGAGGGGGGCAGGAGTAGCTACGGCAGCGGTTGCTCCTGCGCCTCTGCGAACTGTCAGCGGAGGGGGGGCGGAGCCTTCAGGTCGCACGGAGCCCAACCGGCAGTCTTCTCGAAACGGAGTCACGTCGGGGCGCTTGCCCGGCGACCTAGCATGGGCAATGATGGTAGTGCCTCTCGGGGCGTCACCGGAGCCCACGGAGACGCGGGTGACGGGACGGGGGTCCAAGAGGCAGCCGTCACCCCCATTGCACGGCTCGCTCGTTGGCGGTCGCTCCCGAGCTACTGGTCCCCCTCTAGGGATAGGCTTGTGGTTGGCCGAAAGGCCTTGCCACGGCGGTTGCTGGTGCATACACGAGAGCCCAGCGCAGCATGTCGCGCGAGGTATTGCCCCCGGGGGGTTTGGTGGGTCCAAGTCCCACATAACCAGTCCTTCCCCCGAACCTGGTATGGATCGGCCATTACCCCGGGATAAAAAAATGGTGGTAAGGATCCTGAGTTGATATCCAAAGAAAAACATTTAGGTAGGTATACAAATGTGATGACAATACGTATTGAAATCTATCTTGGCCACTCATACGTTTAAAGTTCCACAAGGTAGGAAAAGGCACAAGAGTTAGCAGCACGTGAGTTTCTCGTCAGTGTCAGTGCTGCAAGCGTCTAAGGGTCCGTTTAAACAGACCGGCTCGGAGAGACTATTTATTTATCACGTATAAAACACAGTATTAAATCATTGCAGTAAGGTTTATTATTACGTTTCACTTTTTTTGTTATTGGCATTTTGTAGAAAAAAGTGAAACCTTATTGCAATTATTCAAAGCTCTATTTTGAACGCAATAAAAATGCTCTCTTCTCTGAGCCGGTCTGTGTGAACGAACGCTAAAGGTTTATGTGCTTCAAAATTGTAATCTAAAGTCTAAACTCACAGTGTCTCTCTTCTCGCTCAAGTACTTGTCAGTATCCTTGATCTTGGCGTCGACGACATGTCCCACGTTCTTGATGCCTTCATCCGCGGCGGATTCCACGCGGTGGAGCGTGTCGTCCACGGTGCGGTTGACTGCGTTCGACGCGTCTTCTGCCGCCTTCTCAGCTGCCTTCTTTGACTCTTCTACTGCTGCGTCTGGGGATATTGTGTTTTTATTAGACACGTTGGAGTCCCCGTAACCATATGGCAAATGGGTGGAAAGTAGATAAAAATGGTGGCAAATATTAAACTCTTTATTGCACAAATACACAAAAATTTTAGTAGATACAAAAAGTAAGCAAAGGATGACTTATCTCTAATAGAGATCTCTGCCAGCCAACCTATCACAGGTGTGTGAGATTTAGTAAGGAGAGGGAAGAGACACCAGTGCAAAAGAGGAAAAAAAAATATAAAGATAATAAAAACTAAAATTCAAATACAATAATATAACAAAATAAAAAGAAATAGATAAAAAAATAATATATATTTATAGAATACATATGTCTAATATGTCTATATAAAACAACAGTTTAACAAAAAAATACACAATAAAAAAAATATATATATATAAAGTAAATGATACATACTATATACACTATGTCTGTATTGAAAAGAAGAGAAATGAGGAAATGTGTAGATACAAATTTAGGAAGAAAGATCTAGAAAATGCTTCTTGAGTTTGGTCTTAAAAGAAGAAACTGTTTGGCATTCTTGTAACTCTGATGGCAGACCATTCCACAACAACACAGAGCGAACCGAGAACGAGTGAAAAAAGAAATTCGTGTTACTCCTCGGAATCACCAGGCTTCTTGTAACGCAGGAACGCTTAGGACGAGCGGGAGGAGGTAAGAGATGGAATCGGGAACGAAGATAGGATGGGGAATTAGGGTCTTTAAGGATTTTGAATAGCGTAGTAAGGATGTGCACATTACGACGATCGCGCATTGGGAGCCAGTTTAGCTGAGCTCTAAATTTGGACACATGATCAAATTTACGTAGACCATAAATAAAACGGATTGCCAGATTCTGTAGGCGCTCCAGTTTGTTGAGAAGCTCTTCGGTGATGTCCAAATAACACACATCGGCGTAGTCAAGAATAGGGAGAAGGAGACTTTGCGCAAGCATAATTTTAGTTTTGAATGGAAGGAAAAACTGAAGCCGCTTGAGAGAATGGTAAGTGTGATGCATACGTCTACTAACCTCAGCAATATGGGGTGCCCAGGATAAGGTGCTGTCCATAATAAGACCTAAATTTTTTGCTTTATCCCTCAATTTTAAAATAACACCATCATATACAAGGTCTGGCACTGTGCTCCACACTAGCCTACTCCTCAGTCGAGCACCACCCAAAATCATCGCTTGAGACTTAGAAGGGTTAACAAGCAACCCAAAAGAATTAGCCCAAATCTTAACAGAAGCTAAATCCCTATTAAGCAGTGCAACCGCGTCAGAAACCTCAGATAGTTCAAAATGGCGATAAATATTGGGTCCTTACCTATGGAATTGTTGTTTTTTTTCTAATATTTTGTCTGTAACTATTAAGATTCAGAGTATTCCTACAAAATAATTACCTCGTCTAAAAATAGACTATATTATTGAGCTCTTTTGATTTGTCTTGATAATTTGTTGTAAGTTTAATTGTGTTAAAATTGGACACGGAGACAACTCTTTTTAAGTGCCTCCCGAATACATCATTTTATTTGCATTCACTTTAAAACGATAAATAATTTTTATGAAGTGTGATATTACACATATTACTAAAGCTTGTCTAATGATAGATGCCAAATATTATTATCTTTGAATTTGTCGTTATGAAGAAAACTTATAAAATTTTAGTATGGAAAATGCAGAATTCCCCAAAATCTCCATACAAAACACCAATTTCATAGGTAAGGACCTAATATTATGTATAGAGTATTTGGGATTTTCAAGACAAGAGTGAATAGGCACTATTTGAGTTTACGTGCTCCACCTTAGGCCGCTTTAGGAGAGATTGTGGTCAAGTCAAACCCACTTAGGTTACTCTTTAATAAAAACACGTAGATTTCTCACCGATGGCAAGTGTCTACAGTCGGATAGATTACACGTGATACTTTTACGATACGTGATCTGGCTGGTTATCATATTATTTACTAGAAAAACATGTACAAGTATGTAATCTTTATTTCCTTTTAATAAGAGTCATTTACTGCCAAAAGTGGTTACATATTTTTGGTGTTGACTGCACCTACCTACAAACTGTACAAACCATTAACATTCCTACCATCATTCATTTGAACTTTGTCGACTTCCGTGGCTGAGTGATTTTAACACTGGTTTTAAGGTGTTGACATTTCCGTGGTCCCGGATTCGTATCGAGGGGCAGATATTATAGAGTGATGAATATAAGCTTAACCTCTGCCTACCTCTTCGGGGATGGAGGGGTTATAATATATATGTAAGTCTAAGCATTTGTTCTGCTCATAAAAATTTTCATCTGTAATTTTGTATAGGTATACATTTTTAATGTTTTTATAATAATTACCTAGTTATAAATTAAAAGATGTAATATTTACAGGTAGGTGCCAATTTATTAATTCGTCACCTAGTTATCCATGACACACGCTAAGCTTACTTTGGGATTGGGAAGGAAGTTAATTATTTTTCCAAGAAGTGTCGTCATATCAAATGCTTGAGCATGTTTGTTTAGTCTTAAAAGCGAGTGCAAGCGAGGACTCTCTCATACATATCTATAGGGATCCAACATTCAATTAAACTTTTTTGGCATCGTCATCAACCTACGTCTCACTGATGAACACAGGCCTTCGTACATGGCTTCGCAATGAGTATGAGCGGTAACGGTCGCAAAAGCAACGGACCCAACGGCTTAACGTGCCTTTCGAAGCACGGAGGAAGATTAATCAAAGACTGACCATGGTAAAAGTAGAATTTTTTTCGAAAGCTATTGAGCTATTTTTTTATGTAGGAATTTAAGCTAATAATCTTACTGGCTGCCCTCTTTGCTTCCTCTTTGGCCGCCTCGGCCGCTTGCCGCGCCTTCTCCTTGGCGTCTTCAGCTGCCTTCTTGGTCGCGTCCACGGTCGAGTTGATAGTATCTGTGGAATATGCCTAAATTTAAAACAAGAGTTAAAAAACTGCATGTTTACAATTAGTTTGTTCAAACTGGAACACTCGCACGTTAAGTTTTATTCTTAAAGTTTCACACTACGCTAATAGCGGATAAAATGTTGTATCATCTGTCTATATTAGTTTGCGAATATCAGAAATGTATCAATGAATGCCATGTATATTTCTGTTGTTTTACTTAAATACAGTATTCCGAACATCATGCGTCATAGTATGGATCGATGTTGGCCTTTTATGTTCATATACAACATAAATGTATTGCAATCAAGCAAACTTTTGTATAGTTATGTTATGTTTGAGTCGTGTGGTAGCGGCTCATTAAAAGAAAACTACCAACCCATCTCTTGGGTGGCGTAAAAGGCGACTAATGAACATAGAATTGCACAACCATCAAATAGCTTATACGGCGACGGACTCACCACCTGTCACACTGAGTACAGTCACTGCTTGGTGAAGCGCGGGCTATGGACTGCTATCGCGGTGCTTTTGCCTAGTCTCTGACTATCCCTTACGGGGTTATAGTCGTGATTATATGTATGTTTGTTCGTTATTATAGGTATCTACTTAAAAGGCCAACTATATTTCTACTTATAGCCATTAAAACAAAGATTTTATTTCATTCACTGATACATTTTCTGTTTCTATCACACTCACTCTTGGGAACGCCACGATAGGTTATATTCTTGATATATTATCATGTTTCAAACTTGGTTCAAAGCTCACACGACTAAGAGTTTTCAGATCAACGTTTTACGTTTATTTTGGTAACTATACGCACATACTCGTAACAAGCTTAACATGGGTTTATCAGGTTAATATTGCCACTTTGAGAACACTGACTCAAGCACCAATACACACGAGTGTCATGTGCTGGATTACAGTTATTCGTACATTTGAGTTACAATTTTATCGTCTTTTTTTAAACACGTATAACGCTTATCTGAAACCGCTCAAGTTCCTATACCGGCACTTTCTTCAGCCTCGTTCTTTGAACCATTAACGGCGGACTTGGCCCACGTTTTCGTCGCGTCTAACTTGCTTCCGAATATATCTACAAATTGTACAAAATCTACAAATTCTGAACAAAGTAACATAATGAATGAACCCCAATCCAACGCAGCTTACAGTTAGCGCATTACAGTTGTCAAACCACACCATTTATAGTCTTATTTTTAATAGTGCAATTAAGCAAAAGAAAGAAAAAAGTGGAAGCTTTACCTTGACCATTTTCCATGCTCTCCTCTAGAGCCTTCTCACAAGATTCAGTATCTGTCGTGCTTAGAATTGTGCTTGTTACAGTATCTAAAGAGAAAGTTAGCAGGAAAATTAAAAATCAGCCAACTAAACCACATGCTACCAACAGAAACTAGATAGGTACACAGATTTATGTTTGTAGATAAAGATGATCAAGTTAGATTCAACCACACAGAGATTTTGCATTTGTAGAACGTTATGTACGTAGGTACCTATATTGTTTGTTTATATGAGTTTCAAAATATTATTGGCTAGTTTTGAAAATTCTAGATGCCTACTGTCGTTACAAGCAAAACATAAATAAATAGAGCATTATGAAATAAGAATTAATTTGAAATCTATTCCGTAGATGATACTGTAAATATGTTTTTGGCAGTCGTAATTTCACTATCAACAGCTACTGACGTTATATTGGAAGCGTTTACTGAACTTGGCGAACTTGCAGCCTTAAGAAATAAACCTATAAACTTACTAAGCGTAAGACACAAAGCAACCGAAAATTAAATTAAATTTAACGTCGACTACGCAATATCTACTTTTTAAAACCAATTACTCAAACGCAGATTATTTGTCGCACTTATTACCGTCTCGGTACAGAGAAATCATTGATTATTAATAAAAACAATTGATTTCTTTATTATGTTGACATGATTTACATTTTTTTTCTCATTGTTATTGTTTAAATTGGGTACTATGGATAATTTATTAAAATTGTTTTTTAAGGTCTAATTCACCTGAAATACATGGTTATTCTAGTTCAGGTATCAGTATTTTTTAGCTTTTAGTAAAAGATACATAGATTTATACTCGTAGTACGTCTCAATCTAAGTTGCCAAAAAGGTAAACAAAAAAGCCGGCTTACCGAATTTGTTTTTCAATAATCACACTTTTTACATGGACATTGGCACGTAAATATAATTAACGGTATCAATTGTTGTCCGTTTCAATTCATTTCAATTACCTACAGTCATCACAAAACATTTTAGAGATTAAACATTACCTTTGTTTTGTTTACCTTTTTGGCAACAATTATTTGTGAAATATGCTTGATATTTTTTTAAATTATTATTATTAATAATAATTCTCAAGTTAATTTTGCTCCAGCCCATTCTAATACCTTTAGCGGATCCTACAAAAGCTGTGCTCTTCTCGACAACTGATGCCGCAGCATTTTTCGTTGCATCTACTGTGTTTGAAACTTTATCTACAAGGAACGGACATACATAAAAACCTAAACTTTCTGCACGATTAGGAATAATATTCGAGCTCGCTCACGTATTTTACTGAAAGACCTACTAAGATCCAACAAATATCTTCTTTAGACGATACATTAAATTTTCATTTAAAATGAGAAAATGAATTAACCCTGACACGACATGAAATAAAAGCAATGGACATATTACAATAAGCAAAATAAAAGTAAATATTAGCACAAAAAGGCTGTTAGATACCTTTCGCAGAACCAACTAATGTTACACCTTTACCCACAGCAGCGGCAGTAACATTTTTAGTTGTGTCTATTGTGCTTGCGACAGAATCTAAAGAAAAGCATAATGCCATTGGAAAACTAAGAACATAAGTACTAACAGCATGATTGATTGTAATTTATATACCTTTAGCCGATCCTACGAAAGCTGTGCCCTTGTCTACAGCGGATGCTGCTACATTTTTTGTTGTATCAACTGTTGCTGATACTGTGTTTGCTACCGTATCTACAATATTATAAATAAATTAAAAATATATATCAAATAGAAAATTATTAATATAATACATATTTATATGAATATACCTTTAGCAGTTCCTACAAAAGCTGTGCCTTTTTCAACAGCGGTTGCAGCTACATTTTTAGTTGTGTCTACTGTGGCTGATACAGTATTTGCTACAGTATCTACAATGAAGTGAATTTATAGTAAACACAAAAAATATTTGATAAATTTAAAAAACTGCTTATGAATACTAGATACCTTTAGCAGTTCCTACAAAAGCTGTGCTTTTTTCAACAGCGGAGGCAGCTACATTTTTAGTTGCATCTACTGTATGGGCTACTGTGTCTATAAGGAATAGATTGAAAGTATTAAAAACCTACAATGTAATAATATTTTGGACATGAATGCACTACCATAACAATTGATATTACCTTTGGCGGTTCCTACAAAAGCTGAGCCTTTTTCAACAGCGGATGCAGCAACATTTTTAGTTGTGTCTACTGTGGCTGATACAGTGTTAGCGACAGTGTCTACAATGAAGTAAATTTATAATGCATATACATAAATAAAGATTCGGTAAATAAAAGTACTGCTCATGAATACTAGATACCTTTAGCAGTTCCTACAAAAGCTGTGCTTTTTTCAACAGCGGAGGCAGCTACATTTTTTGTTGCATCTACTGTATGTGCTACCGTGTCTATAATGAACATATACACATAATTAAAGACTCAAAATACTTAAATATGTTTAACATGAAGGCACTTATGCTTTATAATACCTTTGGCAGTTCCTACGAAAGCTGAGCCTTTTTCAACAGCGGATGCAGCTACATTTTTAGTTGAGTCTACTGTGGCTGATACAGTGTTTGCGACAGTATCTACAATGAAGTGAATTTTTGGTAATAAATAATTTGACAAAAACAAAATATACCGGTTATTTATAACGAATACCTTTAGCTGTTCCTACAAAAGCTGTGCTTTTCTCAACAGCGGAAGCAGCTGCATTCTTAGTTGCATCTACTGTGTGTGCTACAGTGTCTATAATAAACATATAAAAATTATAAAAAAAATAAGATATTATGTAATATAATAATTTTCATAATGAACGCACTAAATCTAATACTTGATAATACCTTTGGCAGTTCCTACGAAAGCTGTGCCCTTTTCTACTGCAGAAGCCGCAACATTCTTTGTGGTATCTACTGTGGCTGATACGGTATGAGCAACGGTGTCTAAATAAAAGGTAAATAAAAAATAATAGTGAGATATATTACAAAATGTCATATGAATTCTACCTATCGTTTTCATGTTTTTACCTTTAGCGGTTCCTACAATAGCTGTCCCTTTCTCAATAGCCGAAGCTGCAGCGTTCTTAGTGGTATCTACAGTGGCTGTTACGGTATGTGCTACTGTATCTACAATAAAATAATCTCCTGTAATAACTTCTAAATATGAAATAGAACAAATATTGTTATAGATGTCTGTGTGTACTTTTAGCAGTGCCTACAAGGGTAACGTCTTTGTCTACAGCAGATGCTGTGCAATGTTCTGAGTCGTGTCTACGGTAGCCGTGCCAGTGTTTTTTACGGTGTCTAAAATAAATCAATTAAGGAAAATAAAACAAAATATAAATAAACTACATATCAATACAGAAATTTATGGCCTACCTTTGGCCGATCCTACAAAAGCAGTTCCTTTCTCAACAGCGGAAGCAGCGACATTTTTAGTTGCATCTACCGTCGTTGATACAGTGTTTGATACGGTATCTACAATTTTAAATGAACTCAAATAAAATACATAATCATATGTATATTCTTTTTAACAAAATAAATCTATAATTGTCAACCTTTTGCAGTTCCTACAAATGTTGTGCCTTTCTCAACAGCAGAAGCAGCAACATTCTTAGTGGCATCTACTGTGTGTGCTACCGTATCTACAATACAAAAGTAAGAAGATCAAAACTCTTTATGAAAATGGAAGTTAAATACATATTTACATTGTGGTAGTATACCTTTAGCAGTGCCTACAAAAGCTGTGCCTTTCTCTAATGCAGATGCTGCGACATTTTTCGTAGTGTCTACTGTGGCGGTCACTGTGTGCGCAACGCTATCTGGAGGTATATTGATATTTTCATTTTAAAGTTATTTTTACTTTTAATATAAATAAGCAAATCAATATCTAGTGTTTACCTTTAGCATTGTTGACATAAGTTTTTCCTGTTTCTACAGTAGAATTCACTACATTTTTGGTTGTATCTACTGTGCTTTGGTAGGTGTTATGAACAGTATCTACAATGGAAAATATAAAAGAAATAAAAATTTATGATATCAAAAAAAGATGTTTTCATATGTTCTTAATAAGAATATGTAATAGGTCTTCCTACCTTTAGCGGAGTCGACATATGATTTGCCTACTTCGACTGAATGCTGTGCAGCTTTCTTTGTACTATCTACAGTGCTTGCAACTGTATCTACAAGTGACCAAATTATAAAAGAAATGAATCAAAATAAATAAAAAACAAAAAAAGCAATAAACTAGTCATTTATGTTTGATTGTTTATAAAATATAAAATAAAATTATAAAAAGAAACCGAGAGGCAAGAAAATTTTATTCTAAATCTATTTTATTATTTTATTAGTTTTTCACGATAATTTTAAGATTCTAAAACATCACAAAACATTTTTAGTTTTGTTAAAAAGCACACATCATTCGAAATCAAAATTTCAGTAGAGACGTATTTTATAATAAATATTTTACTATTTACAGCAATTACTTTGTTTTCAAGCAAAACGCTGACTACAAAACATAGCCTACCTTTGGCGGTATCAAAATAATATTTGCCTGCATCGAAAGCAGAATACGCCGCTGTCACGGAAGCGTCCAATGCCGATTGAATTGTGTTTTGTGCCGAATCTAAACATCAATATTAGTGAGCAGTAAACACTAAAACATACCATGTTATTCACTCAACAATACACAACGAACATCATTTTAATAGTCTTTTATATACCTTTAGTTCCGTCTACATACGATTTTGTTGTACCTGCAGCCGATTTAGATGCGTTTTGAGTAACATTTACGGTTTTACTGAGGGTATTAGCCACTGTATCTATAAGTGTATTAGTTTCATTATTGTAATTTTTATCTAATTTAATTTAGTTATCTGGCAGTTAATTTATATTACCTCTGGCAGAAGTTGCATAAGCTAAGCCAGTCTCGGCCGCAGCATGTGCCGCTTTCTGTGTAGTGTCTACAGTACTTTGTAATGTGTGAGATACCGAATCTAAAATAAAATAATTGTCGTATAATATTATTATTATTTTTTAAATCTCTTTCTATTTCTTGTGGTTTTAAAGGTATACCTTTAGCCCCAATAGCGTAAGACTTTCCTGTATCAAAGGCTGAATGCGCTGTCTTTTGTGTGGCATCTATTGTGCTTGCTACGGTATCTACAAAATAGCAAAATAATAATAAGAACTCAAAAATTAAAAATATAAACTAAAAGACAAGTGTTTACAAGCAAATATGGACACAACAAGGCTATTTGCAGTTGCTGTCTACGATTCTAAAAAGCAAAAAGAAAGCATCATAAATTAATTTATAATCATTGATATGGAACTTCTGCTGGTTATATTCGAAATCTTTATTAATCAGATCTATTAGTACCTACGCTACGAGCCTATAAATTTATATCACTCTCAACGTAAAAATACCTGAATATAACTACCTGTCTAGTCTACTACAAAACTATGGTTAAAAATCTACAATATTCTATAATAAAAAAAGATGTTAATAGTTAACACTCATGCGCAGTGCATTATAATGTAACAACAAACTCGTGCGCCTTACCTTTGGCACTGCTCACTGCTGACTCAGCTGCTTTCTTAGTGTTATCTACGGTGGTTGCGAGTGTATCTAATAATAATGAAACATGCAAAATTATTGCAAAAATAAAATTTACTGCAAAATAATAAAATAAAGACAACCTAGACCTACCTACGTATTTTACTGATATGAGATCTATCTGGAAACATTTTTTAATATTACAAATTCATGCCATACATTAAAATTAAAAATAAAATTAGTTAAATATATAAAAAAAAGAACTAAAATAAATAAATGTGCTTTTTCTCACTACAAAATCATTAAATATTGATTTGAAGTAGGTACTTGAATCTCCTTATTCACGTTCCTTTGAAGTTGGTGAGTAGATACTGCTTCTAAATCTCTCTTACCTTTAGTAGTGTCTACTGCTTTCTTTCCGTCGGCCACTGCCTTGTTGGCAGCGTCCTTTGCTTCTCCAGCCGCGACGGATACCTTAGACAACTCTTTGTCTAGAGCATCAATGGCAGACTGCTTTGCGCTGGATGCTGTAGAAAAAAGTAACAATATAAGCTTGTATTCATAAATAACATTAATATGTAGAGTAATATTCTGAATACGTATACGTTGGGCAAGCAAGCACTTTGTCCATCTTGTATTAAGTGACAAAAATCGTAAAGAACATGTCATTGTGGCTCCTCAAAGAGTTACTAGCATTTTAGGAGCTCAGTGGAGTTGGGGTTTGATATAAAAGACAGCAAGGGACCATTGTTAGACAGTATGAGTGGTGTGTTGATCCCGGAAATTAGGTATATCGTTCGATAATCACTTTAAGCTGTTGATACTATTTGTTGCTAAGATTTTTAGCCGCTGATCCGCATTTGACACCATTAATGGCATTATTGATCCTCATGTGTTTCTCCCATTCGAGCCATCGGTAAGATGTATAGAGGCGATAGAAGCTGTAGATGATCATAATAGTATCTTTTATAAGGTTAACAAAACGTGTCAATATTGTAAACCGTAATAAAAAAGATATTTTAAAAGGTGATTTGGATGAATCAGTGATCACGCATGCCGAGAATATTCTATAAATGGACAGCAATTAAATCTCCCGATAGCATCTTGTTTAATACATAATTAATGTTAGTGTGGAGGTTACAGCAATGATAATGGAGACAGGGATATAATGGATTCAGACTTCGTCGACGTGACAATTAACCTAGATAATAAAGAACTGCCATTAATTGGGTCCAATCGAGATAACTTCGTAAACATCGTACACGAGGACGGAACCATTCCAAAACAGGCTTCTCTAGATTTGATTGCGACTTCACTCCTAAGGGTCAGTTTTTTGATCCGTGGAGTAGGTTAATATGTAGACCAATGGCGAAAACGCATGATGTCGTGATATGACAGCTCGTCCAATAGTCGACTTTTAAAATATTACTATAGTTAAATAAGCATAGACAATTTAACCATATCACGTGGTTAGGATTAGTAAAACGGCGGCTGGCGGCACAGCTGATGTATATTGGTTTTGAATTTTCATCGCAAATTTAACAATTTGTCAAGCTGACGTCCCACATGCTGGTCTAGACTTTAACAATTGAGTTAATTATTACTACGGATAAAAAATAAAAAAAAACTAATTGTGGTGTATGACTTGGTTCTATTCCTGGTTACCTATGAGAGTTGGAAAAAAAATTCCAGTGCGATTATTAATTTCTCCAAAATCGATGTCGTGGTTCCTAAGAACGGATTTCTCTATCTCTCATAGTTTCGGATTTCTCCCCACTGATCCATTTGGATTGATCATCCTATACACTTTTAAGGTGTATTCCAGAATCTAGCTCTCCCGGAGAGTGTTCTTTTTGTATAGTTTTTAGCTATTGGTAAATCCGACTTCTCTTTCTCCTGCCTGTCCTCCTTGTGAAGCATCATGTTTTTATCCTACGATCCTCTCATTTCAATCATTAAATGTTCACATTATTCATGGAACCACAATAGACTTATATTCATTTAAGAAAAATTGCCCACCTGAGTTAGCAGCCTGATCAGCAGTCTTCTGCGCCCCCGTAACCAGCTCCCCGGTCTTCTTGACCTGGTCTTCCACCACGTGCGCGGCCTCCTGCGCCTTCTCCTGGGCCACCTGTTCCACATCCTTCTTCTTGCGCTCGAAGAGGGACGCGGTCTTCTCTCCGATGCTTCGGAACGCACCTGTAAAGGTATTGCTTTAGAAAACATTTCAAAAGTGAGTGTTTCTGGATTTGCAGTCTTTTAAAACAGATATTTGACCTTTTTCATCTGCAAACTTAAACTGTGAATGTCCCTAAGAAAAACTAAAAGAAAAGATCGGTTACATTATAATTATTCCCATAGAACCAAAGTAATAAAAGCAAAAAGAAATATGTAGAAGTTTATAGCTCCATAGTAATTACCGATATCTTAATTTGACTTCAATGACTAAATAGTTTAAATGTGCCTACAGGTACTGCCTAAGCTATTCTATCTTTCCGTTGCCGTTTTATTTGATTTAAAGTTACTATCAAAGAAGGGGTCACTTCGTATCGTGACCGGTCACAGACGTTTTTATAGAAATGCATAAACAAAAAATGATACAAAACAGGTATATAATCTATTAGTCAGTTTGTTTTTACACGTATCTCTCAAAAAACGTGTATGTGATAAGGTCTGACTTACAATATTTGAAGACTCCACTTGAGGTATTTCGGGAGATTTTATTTAGTACGAACTGTTGCCCGCGACTTCGTCCGCGGTTACTATGGTTTTTTTAACTATCCCACGGGAACCCTTTAAATTTCCGGAATAAAAAGTATAGACTTAGATGTTAACCAGGGATATAAGGTATCACCATGCAAAATTTCATTGAAATCGGTCCAGCCATTTCGGAGATTAGCCCGTACAAACAGATAAACCGACAAACAGACAGAGAAACAAAATATTAAAATATAAAATATATTTTTTTGTATTTTCCTTCTTTTTACATCCCCCTGACTTGGTTCTAAGCATTTTTTTCAAAGTATAGATTTTATAATGAACCTAAAATGACTTAGCTGTATATTGATCGCCGTAAATAGTGGCGCATAGCCAAGTCACCAAGCCTTGCCAAGAACATTGTAAATTGTGTTGTTACGATTACGAGCAGTAACATTTAACGATGCGTTTTAGCGTTTGGTTATAAAGAGTTTCTACGTTTTTGTTAAAATATTTGATGCAGATCAAAACCTAATCCAAATCAATACTTTATATTATTGTTAATTACATTTATGACAGCTCATAGCAAAAAAAATGTTGTATACCTATCATAAAGTTTAGTGCTTCATGCTAAGAGTTCTCCACTATGGTCTGGTCATATTAAAGTGCAGTCATGTGCAGTCACCGGCAAAAATATATGACGATTTCGTACCTTTTCATTCTAAAGTTTATATATAGTAAACTATTTATTTTGCAGACTAGATTCTATTGATATGTTATGAAACATGGTACTAAAATCGTCACATATTTTTGCCAATGACTGTACTTTCTAACTACCTACGAAAGTCAAGTATATCACTGGTGACAAAATTAAAATGGCATTGCACTTGACCTCGCGATAATCGCGCAAAATGGAAGAGCGCGGAAATGACAACGAAACCGAGCAGGCCTCCGGGCGTTCAGTATTAAATAGAAATATTGATTTCTATCTAGCGGTCAAGGTGCTTCGAACACGCCTACTGGCTCGATTGGATGACAAATGTATTCCGAGGGTCAGTTTTCTGGTAACACATTGCGTATCTACTTAGGTAGTATTCTTTCACTTAATAACTATATCTTCACTACTGTGCCGTCTTTATCCATATTTACGTCAGTTCTACTTAATATAGTTTCCGAAATAGCAGCTAAATGTTTGGAGATTTGGAATGAGTGGATGTGGCTGTCGAATAGGTAATTTAACTATCAAAGCTCGCACGGGCACAGGGTAATCGGCCCAAACGTCGTAAAGCTTATTAAGATTTTGGCCATTGTAGTAAAAAGAGAATCCATTCCTAAAGAAGAATTATGCCCAGCTGCGGTTAGACAAGATTAAGATTATAATTAAAAGTATTATGATCATATCCTATGTTACTTAATATACCTACACGGTGTTTCAAAACTCTGCCCTAAAAATCAATTTTAAATAATAGGGGAGTAGTAACAGAGTTGAAATTTTAATTGGTTATTTTTCCTGATTAACTAATCTTATGCTGTTTTTAATTTTTTGGGAAAATAAATAATTTTGTGGCGATTAAAAATATCAAGCTAAGGACCTCATTTTAGAGTCGTGTGGTAGGTAAAAGAATACTACAAACCCAAGTCTTCCCTTGGGTGTCGTAAAAGGCGACTAATGGACTTAGAACTACACAAACATCTAATAGCTTACAGTGGCGACGGGCTCACCACCTGTCACGCTGAGTGCAGTCACTGCTTGGTGAAGCGAGGACAATGGCAAAGGACTGCTTTTGTGGTGCTTTTGTCTTGTCTCTGACAAACCCTTAGGGGAGAATAGTCGTGATTTTATGTACGTATGTATGTATGCATTTAATGCTGCCTAGTTCTTCTTCGCTTCAGTCGGCTGAGGCAGTCTGGCAATGTGAGTTGCTCCGCTAGCTGGTTAGGGTGGTTTTCCAACCTAACTTTATATATTTTTGCACGGATCGCTTTTTCTTCTTTTACTGTTGGCATATTGAAGAGATTGTGGACCTCATATTTTGACAATAAACATTATTTATGGGACCTAAACCCCTTTTGAAACAGCTACAACAGTAAGATACGTAATCTTGAAATTAACTCGTACAATATGCTGCTAATTAATTTTTTTATATTTAACATAAAATGTTATAATATTAACCAAATTAATTAGAGAAAGAGAAAGAAATTTAAGAGATTTTATAGAGAAATAACTTTTTATATTATGATCGTTAAATTACAAGTTTTTTTCACATTCGATATTAAATAAAGGTGCTTGCAAACATTGACAAAGAGCGAAATAGCTTGAAAAATGTGGACTTTATCAACGTTATCATTTAAATCCTGATAAATCTCAGTAAAATTTCAACTTAGATACAAGATAAATTCCGAAAAACGTTGAGTTGTGATAGAAAAAGATAATTTAAAGTACAGTCGGAGTAAAGGAAGGTTCGTCACCTTTATGCTCACTTTTATTTGCACGAGGTAATCAGTAATGCCAAAATTTCACTTCAAATGAAACGACGTTGCATCGACGTTTGCAATAAGCTAGTTAAATGACAGGATAACTTCATAATTACCGATAATAGTCTAGACTAAAGTGGTTTTAATCATTGAATTTATAAAAATCCTTCCATATAAAACCTCCTCCCTCCTTCCTTATTTCATATAAATGAGAAAGTAGCGCTGTCTGTCTGTCAGTCTGGCTATCACGTTAAAACTACAGAACTCTCCTTAATATCCCTCCTTCTTACAGCATGGGTTCCTTGAAAAGAGGCGTCAAAAGGCATCTTGTGGGCCAGCAAGGTGTAGGTCGCTAGGCCTGCATCCTTTGGCGCTGCCCTAGCATCCTTCGCATATGGACTTATCTACTACTTGCCATTCGGTGGTGTTGAGTCATTTGATGGGCTGATTATAAAAAAGAACAATACAAATTTTACAGACAGGGCCTGAAAAAGGACATAGGCTACTTTTTATCCCGATATTCCTATCGGAACGGGTACCGCGCGGGTGAAACTGCGGGAAGCCACTAGTTAAGTATAATTTTGTATGCAGTCGTGCTCTTAGCGATTCTGTTTCAAAAGGGTATTAGGTTTCTATGACTAAAAAATGATTCAATTTGAAAACTGACGAAGGTTTTTCGACCCCCACTCATTTACGGATCCGTAACAAAAAAAAACAAAACCAGTTGGAGAACAGTTTATAGTAGAAAGCCTATCTCCTACCAACATTTCATCTTTTAGTGTTTTTTACGAAACACCAAATGTGTGACGTCAGCTTGACAAATGGTCAAATTTGCTATGAAATTTCGATGCAATCTGTAGGCCAATTCACGTAAATACGATCGTTTTAAAACTCGCCGTAGTTTAGAAGTCGTCCTATTGTCGCCCTATTCAATTTAGGTATTCACGTATCTTTCAACCAAACTTCGATAGGGCGATATCGCAATAGGATCGGAACTAAACTATATTTGAACGACTTGTCACTTATTAGCCGAAAAGGATGCAAGTTAAAAACTAGTGTTTTCTACCAAACGCTATTAATATGTTTTTGACTCTAAATATAATGTTTTACGATTTTTTTTGAAATTCAATAAAACAATCTTGGTTTTAATCAACAGTTACTAGAAAGGAAATTAATAAAATAGAAAGGAAACAAATAATTTCCGTTAAAATTTAGTCTATGACAAAAAATGCTATTATCTATGGATATTAAAAAACTGTTTTGTCATGTTTGAAAGTTTTCAACATTGATGTTTAGTTTTCAAGGTTAACAAAATATTTGATTTTGCTCAAAATTATTAAGAAATCCGTCTGTAGAGCAAATTACTACAATACTAGAATTCATAGAGCGCCACAGGGACCTTGCTTTAGGTCGCGTACGCTCTAAAGAGGAGAGAGTGCTAGATCAAATGTTATGGTTGGAGCTCGCTCAACTTTTAAATGCCCAAACAATGGGGATTGTCTAATATTTTCGACATGGTGTTTTTATAGTTGAAATGTATAAAATAGATCAATTTGAGAAACTAATTTCAATATTTTTGTTATTTTTAAAGTAATAAATTTTATACGGAATTTTGAAAAAACGTGATCTTTTTATTACGATGACGTCACTGTTGGCGTTTATTTTTTGAATTACTTGGTTGTGTTAAAAAATAAACATCTTTTAAAATATTTTCTATCTAGAAAGAGAAAAAAGAAAGTGTGTTAATAAAAACATTTTTACTCAATAACTTTTTATTATTTCTCCTTGTAAATTGATTAATCCACTTACTATCATGACTATTTCGTCCAAATATGGTACAAACTGATAGTTCACTACAGAGCGAGGTTTAAATAAAGCATACTCTCTTACATGTCTAATAACTCTCTACATGAACATCCTAAATACATTTTTGGTTTCTTAAATACTGTGTCTAACATAATTTTTCTAAACGGGAAGATACTCCCGATACATATTTGATTAATGCACTGTAGATAGAATCCTCAGTCTCTGTTGTACATCCAAACAAAGGAGTGGTCACAGATGATGTGTCTTGTGAAGATATCACTTCCTCTGTAGCAATATTAGTTAGCGGTTTTCTACTTATATAGTTAGTGCTCTTATGCACCATTTTTATTTCATACTGTGTTGCAACATTCATCTGTAAAACAAACGTTAATGTTATTTATCAATAATATAGAGATATAAAAATATCTTCGCGACTATTAATTATACTGTTTCTTTAGCATTGTTTTTCTCAGTAAAATATACTTTACCTTTGTGGGCATGGTAGGACACGTAGAAGTACTGGGCTTTACTATTTCCTCACGTTTTCTTTCAATGGTCTGCTACTGCTTGTAGGTTGTTCAAGTAACTTGTTCAATTCTAAACAGTCTTCGCAAGCGAAGACTGTTTAGAATCTTGATCTTGAGCAATTTTACGAAGTGAAGCCGACGCTATGAGTTTGAGTTCTTGGTTTATTAACTTACATTGCTAATAATTAGCTTACTGGTAGGAACAAAGCACTTTCTATATTCCATAATTATTAAACGTTTGTTCATTAAAACAATGAGAACAAATCGTATTTACCTTACAATGTAAGGTTATAATTTGTTGTTTGTGACTTATGACACTCGTGTTTGTAAATGTCATTTCTGTCATTTCATTCAATAAATTATTTTCTTTCTTTCTTTTTAGTATACTTTATTTCATTTTCTGCTTCATCTAGCATTATATATGCTAAGCCAAGGCTCATATTAATTAATATCTTAAAATTTTCTATTTTTTAAACACTAACAAACACTACTCACGCACCATAAAATGAACTTATCTTCAGCGACATATAAATCGCAACATTTGACGTTTAATCGTTGGCATCCGATTGAAATAAATGTCATTTATTTAGCAGAATACCTTTATGTAAACGTTTTAGATGTAGTTTTACAACGATTGTTTAGCTGAATACGGTTAGACGACATTGCGATAGAGCGACTTCTAAATCGGTTTGTGTTACGTACGTGAATACGAAAAAGGCTTCAATGACACACACCCAGTTGCAGAAACGAACTTTAAAATTTAATGTCGGCATTATCCCTAATGCTCCATTAAATTTATTGATTGAAGTGTCAAAAGACATTAGCTAGAACTATTTTGTGTTCCAATTTTAAATTTAATGAACTTTAAAGTTTTAATGTCTCATTACTAAATGTCGTCTTTAAAAAATCTTTGTGCAACTGAGCGTAAGTCGCTGCGATATCGCTACGGTTTTCATTACGTGAATTGGCCTACTGAAATATACATCAGCTGTGCCGTCATCCGCCATTTTACTAAACACATCATCGTGTTGTGAAATCTGAAAATTGAATCTGTAAAATCTGAAAATTGGACAATATTCTAACCACCACAGATCAAAAAACCGAACCTAAGTACGTTGCGGGCACGCAATTAGTAAATCAGGAATGTTACAACGGCTCTGTTTACTTCATAGATAGATTTAGAATATTATGTTTACAGCCAAAAGGCTTGAAATACTTTTAGCTATGACGTTTACCTTATTTATCCTACATGTATTATTTCTGGTGCGATTTCGCCAGTATTTTATTTAGTAGCAATACGCAGTACTTAGGTAAAATAAGAAAAAAACAAAAAACGAACTCACCAAGGTTCTTGTCTACCGGTTCGCATGGAATAACACATTAATATTTATTATTTACATCAGAAAATCAATTAATATTATGCATATTATTTGGTGAAGTAAGGTGAGATTAGACGGCATGCTCTTCGAGATGATTATATGCTTATGTTGTTATCTTTCTATGTGATGATATTTATTTCCATGTCATTCTATTGTGACTTTTATTTGTTTAAGAATGTGAAAATTATGGAAATAAATGATTTTGTATTTGTATTTGTGACTATTGCGAGCGATGTACGTGTACAAAATTCTACAGCATAACAATCTACACAGGTAAGTACTCATATGGTGTTTCGAAATGGTTTGTATTATTTTAGTTAATGCATTCTATTCATCATCAAAAATAATAGCAGAGTTACAAATCAATAGTGCCTTATTACTTGTCATAACCCTAATAAATCTCTAATAAAACTAGTTATGTGCGCGTGCGTACTACCTACATATTATGTTAGTACGTAGGTACATACATAATCACCGCATTTTTTTTCTTCTTCAAACATTCACACCTATCAACTTGCCCCATTTTAAGCAAATGCTGCTCGTGTTACGGACACAAGATTTCAAATAAATTTATTTAATATATAAATAAATAAAAATAGCCTGAATATATATAAACATCCAAGACTGGAGAACAAATCCCCCAAACATTTGGCTCCACGCGGGGATCGAACGCAGAACCTTTCGAGATGGCGACGCGTTGAGACCGGCATACAGACAGACCAGTCGACCACGGAGGTCGTCAATTTAATTTTATCGTGCACTTACTATAAGATACATCGTAGGCCGCATGCGCATAGGTATACCTTATATTTTACTCCAAATTCTGTAATGATTGTTATAAAAAAAATATCATTACAAAAAGTACTCATAACATTACTAAAATTAAGTCATTGTGTCGTAATAGTAACATCACTAACAAAAGTGTCACCAACGAGCAATGATCATTGTGGGCGAACCGAAATAGTGCGGAGAGTCGGTCAAGCGGGCGGAGGCCCGAGATTCTGATTGATTCGTGGCCCGAATACCTTCTGTAGGAAGTATTGATGATTCAGACACTAATACATCGCGATAACAACACCGAGTAGTGTGTTTAACTCTTACACAATTTACTGCATAAAAATAGCCGGTATACCTACCTAGCATTGGTACCTAAGTAAGAGTATTGCAGAGCACACAACGCGAGATAAATAATAAAAATAACCGTTTGTTTTTCTGATGGTGTAATGCTGTGCTAATATTTACGTGGATTTGTGGTGTGCATGTGGTACGAGTGATCCTGCTTCAAACCTTAACAATAGTACAACAGAATATCTGTAAATAATTGCTAGACCATTACGGTGTAATAACAAATTTCAACCTCAAATAAAAAAGAAATGGTCAATAAAGTGGACCATTCGCCATTCACACCGCAATCCTTAAGAAAACGTCATGTGTATATCTCGGAGTCTACAGCGTTTGCAATTATAATTTATATGTGGATACATTGTATATTATTGTTCGAAGCCACTAACAATTTCGCAATTCACCAGCAGGAGCCGTCCCAAAGTTGTTACGATTTATATGGAGGCTCTGAGACTCAGAGTCATACGTTAGAACTTTCTTGACGCTTCTAGATCCTTATATAATATAATATTTCATGCCCAGAATACGGGATAACTTTTTCTGCTAAAATTGGGTATGTTAGTCACATTCGAGCACACTGCCGTAGGGCAATATATCAACGCCCTTAAGTATGGTTAAAGACATGCCGACATGCAGACAGATATGCAGACAACGCCCTTAAGAGACATGATGATGGTGATTATGATAATAATAATATTATCATTTATCTTTATCATGAAAGCGATGGATGAAAGAAAGCTGCACTTAGCAGAGATGCGAATGTTGCGATGGATGTGTGGAGTCACAAGAATGGACAAGATCAGGAAAGATTAGGAGCAATAGCGTGGTATGGACATGTGATGAGGAGGGATGAATGTCACATTACAAGAAGGACGCTGAGCATGAATGTGGACGGACCTAGAGTGAGAGGAAGACCAAAGAAGCGATGGATTGAATGCGTGAAGAATGATATGAGAATAAAAGAAGTGGATGCTGAGCTGACGAGTGACAGGAGAATGGAACAAGAAGACATGTTGTGCCGACCCCACCTAGAGTGGAAAAAGGGCAAGAAAAAGAAAGAAGATCATTCACAGACACAGGCAGCGAGAAATATTTTCATGATCAAGTCATTTCATATGAATTTTTTTTGGTTGAACGTTTTGTTTTCTTGTAATCGTGTAGGTATCCTTTTGATATTTACCTTTCATATGAATCAGCTAAGCTAAAATTAACATCACTGCTACTGGTTTTGTTAATCTCCTAATTGTGATTACTTTGTGTCTACATTGACACTGTTCATTTTTAAATTGAGTGAAGATCAATAAGTAAAATCTCATGTTAAAAAAATCAAATATAAAAGCTTTAATAACCAATGTTGTCAGTGATAAACCTGTTCATAGTTATGTTGAATATGGATTATTACGTAATTTATTGCATTTATAATTAAATAGTCACGGCCTTTGAAACTTGTCTGAATACTTTTAAGCCCATCACAGACGAAGATGTGCAGAAATGTATTTTATCTACACATGTAATAAAACTGTAGAGGTCGAATGTCTGTACATAGAGAAAATGCTTAAAAGCAAGTCAGGGGGATGTAAAAAGACGGAAAACACAAAAAAAAATTTTTTTTTGTATTTTTTGTTTTCTGTCTGTTCGTCTGTTTGTCTTTTTTTCTGTTTGTACGGACTAATCTCCGAAATTTCTGGACCGATTTCAACGAAATTTTGCATGGCGATACCTTATACACCTGGTCAACGTCTTAGATACTTTTTATTCCGGAAAATTAAAGGGTTCCCGTGGGATAGTTAAAAAACCCGTAGCCGCGCGGACGAAGTCGCGGGAAACAGCAAACACTTAGTAAGTTAGTAGGTATTAGGGGTACTGATCGTCAATGAAACAATAAAAATAAAAAGTAATCTGTACAAAAATTATGCTCATAAATGTTGTAGAGTAAGGAGCAGGCAAAGTAACCAGACGAGAGTCAAAGAACAGAACCCCTACTGCAAGTTATCATTGTAACAAAACTTAACTTTTTTAGTTGCGTTTAGAAGCTCTATTTCTATGGGAAACGTGAAAAACGTGGGAAACGCGCCCCTACCGGCAATTAGCTGAAATCACGTTTCCCATAGAATTGACACTCTTAACCCAACTGAAAAAGTTATTTTTTTTACAATAACTTACACTAAAGGTACAGTACAGTCACGTACTGTCAACGTTCTAGCGTTAATTATACCGAGCCGCGAACTTTGCCAATGGAAACATATGTAGTGCTGTACCTGTATTATATGTTGCTTCAAATAAAAGAGTCTGTTGGGTACTTGTAGTTTTATTAATAATCAGCTTTTTATAGTTTTTTACAATATCGTGTTCGTCTTCTTCCCGAATTCAAGAGTAAGTGACAGAGTCCTTCTGCCTGGTTGCACAGTACACTTGTAATCGTCTGTAGTTAGCCATATGCAATCATTTCTCATACATTTATAGGTTATAGTAAACGTCAAACTACTAGTTTGTCAAAGACATTTATAGTCGTCTGTAGATACGTTTCGTTTTACGAATATTGCGTATGGCTAGCTATTACAGTACCTACTCGACTTCTATTATGAATAAATGTTCCTCGGAGCACGTACGTTCCAAAAATTATAAATAGGAACAGTTCCTTTACTATGATTACGAGAATATTCATTGGTCTACTCTACAATTCAAATTACACGATGAAGAAATGAGAAAAGGAAAGAACAAATACTAGAAAAAAATGTGTTTTGAGTAACTACTTAAGATAATAAATTAAATAAACACAAGAAAGGTGAATTTAGCACCAGTACAACAATTTATCCGCTCTTCTTCTTGCCTCTGTCTATCTCTAATGTCAGTAAAGCACTTACAGAAAAGGCTCTTGATATAAAGTCCTTACCTATGAAATTGGTGTTTTGTATGGAGATTTTGGGGAATTCTGCATTTTCCATACTAACATTTTATCAGTTTTCTTCACAACGACAAATCCAAAGATAATAATATTTGGCATCTATCATTAGACAAGCTTTAGTAATATGTGTAATATCACACTTCATAAAAAGTATTTCTCGTTTTTAAGTGAATTCAAATAAAATGATGTATTCGGGAGGCACTTAAAAAGAGTTGTCTCCGTGTCCAATTTTAACACAATTAAACTTACAACAAATTATCAAAACAAATCAAAAGAGCTCAAAAATATAGTCTATTTTTAGACGATTTTTTAGGAATACTCTGAATCTTAATAGTTACAGAGAAAATACTAAGAGAGAAGAAAAACACCAATTTCATAGGTGAGGACCCAATATTAGAAAAAAATGTGATTTCAGTAACTACTTAAGATAATAAATTAAATAAACACAAGAGAGGTGAACGAATTTAGCACCAGTACAACAATTTATCCACTCTTCTTCTTGCCTCTGTCTATTTCTCATGTCAGTAAAGCACTTACAGAAAAGGCTCTTGATATTAATGTAACCGGAAGTGAAGTACCTTCCTTAGTAATAAAGAAATCTTTATTGACTTCCTTTGTCAACCGGAGAATAAACTAGCTACATTGTAACCTATAGTCCTTTCCATAAATTATCTATTCCAGAAACTGAACTTTGGCGTAGATCGTAAACCAGCTATTGGTCGTTTTATTTCACGAGCCATAACGGAATATGAAGTGCCTTTCGAACCATTAAGCGCTGCTTCGGTGAATAAAATATAGTTGCATCAAGCGTGTTATGTTGCCTATATTTAGTTTCAAGATGGTCAAGATTGCTCAATCTTATGTATAGAGTTCAAGTGTTACAAGTTGTTACAACAAACACTAATAAAATGCGCCTACTTTCAGCAACTTCAAGCTTAGTGGAACAAACATTGCACAAATATGTTATTTGAAAAAAGGGCTAATTAAATTTTTACACGAGATAAAGGACAATGTGTCATATCATGAGAATTTAGAGGAAAAGACCTAAGTTCTGAGACGTATGAGAAATCTGTATACTATATAGCAATAAGTTAGACTTGCAGTTCTGCTATAAATTTATTAGTCATAAAAGTACTCCAGGTATAGGTACTCCAGGACGTTGTCTACAAAAAACATCCTTTTCACGACAAACCTTATAAAAATTTAGTTTATTGACTGGAACTAATAGGGAATTAATATTATTTTTTATCTATTTCTTTTTATTTTATTATATTATTGTATTTGAATTTTAGTTTTTATTATCTTTATTTTTTTTTTTCCTCTTTTGCACTGGTGTCTCTTCCCTCTCCTTACTAAATCTCACACACCTGTGATAGGTTGGCTGGCAGAGATCTCTATTAGAGATAAGTCCTCTTTTGCTTACTTTTTTTATTTACTATAATTTTGTTTATTGGTGCAATAAAGAGTTTAATTATAATAGAGGCTACAGTCACAATAGATCTTACAAAGGTCCGAGTGAAGAAAAGCTAACAGTATCTCATAGCCTGCTCAAGATTAATCTTAGCTGAAGTAAAATAATAACGTAATTGTACAAAAATGTTTCTTCCAATCTTTAAGACCCAGTAAGGATACTAATTTATACTGTTGATGATGATGCAACCTTAAGTCCATGATTCAATCTGTTTGTTTGCGCTTTGAACAAAAACGGATGCATGTAATTAGTACTAATAACGGAAGTTTCAACAGTTTTCTATGAAACTCATGAATCACACACTTTACATAAAATAACATAAAATAACATAAAATAATAATAAGTACAATAACATTGACTACAATTAACAATATCACGACGTGACAAGACTACGTGACCCAAATAAAAATCGAAACAAGATAGTCTCACGTCCCGAAGCAAATGTAGAAGTTAATAACACCAGCTCTATCCAGTGAATGGCTTTATAGGGTATAACGTTGCTTTTGAAATAATAATCTTGTCTTCGCGAGTGTATGATACCCGATCGTGATTCTATTGCATATTTGTGTGGTTTTGTGTAACAGGAGGATATTTTAATAGAGTTTCAAGGGAGATCCCTTCATTGTGGAAAGCACCACAAGCTTTCTTTAACTATTTGACACCAAACTCCCCAAAGCACCACAGGCTTTCTTTAACTATTTGACACCAAACTCGCCAAAGCACCACAGGCTTTCTATAACTATTTGACACCAAACTCGCCAAAGCACCACAGGCTTTCTTTAACTATTTGACACCAAACTCGCCAAAGCACCACAGGCTTTCTTTAACTATTTGACACCAAACTCACCAAAGCACCACAGGCTTTCTTTAACTATTTGACACCAAACTCGCCAAAGCACCACAGGCTTTCTTTAACTATTTGACACCAAACTCGCCAAAGCACCACAGGCTTTCTTTAACTATTTGACACCAAACTCGCCAAAAGCACCACAGGCTTTCTTTAACTATTTGACACCAAACTCGCCAAAGGAGTTCGGTGGAGTAGTGGTAAGTACGCTTTAGCTTTCGATTGAAAACAAAGCTACCTTCGCCATGGTCAGGCTGTGGATGGGTGACCAAAACTTTGTGATCTCGAGCTCCTCCGTGCTTCGGAAGGCACGTTAAGCCGTTGGTCCCGGTCGCTATTGCGACTGTTTCCATCCACCAACCCGCATTGGGCCAGCGTGGTGGTGTTACGGCCCATACTCCTCATGTGTTTCTCCATGAGGAAGGCCTGTGCCCAACATTGGGACGTATTTAGGCCTTCAAAACGAGGACCATCAAAGAGGGTTCAAAACTCTTCCAAGAAGTATTGAAAATAATAACACTTCAATGCGAATACCACAGAAATGTAAGCAAAATAATATAAGGGCTTCATTTCCTTTGTATTCTTCAGGAGGAACCTAAAAATGCCCCTGCACTTGCTAAGCATAACTGATTGACAGTATTCTACAGTAGGTACCAAAAATAGGTCAATTACTTTTGCCAGTACAACCCATGACATACTGGCATGTTTTTTTTCTACCACCACGCCCAAAGTTCTAGATCGGACATCGATCGCCCAGACTAGACTGTTTTATAACTGCGGCACCAACGCGACGGGTTTGGTATGTAGCTCGCCTGGGGATATGGATAACGGAATACCATACTCCATTATACATATACATACTGTTCGAGTGGGTTTAGTTAGGCTTTATACGGTTCCCTATCTGTTTGCATAAGATTTTTAAGCTATTGCATAGCGTCTATCGCGGGCCTTGAGCGCGGGGACCGAATCCAGAAATTCCGTAACGAAAAAACCTCACGCTCCCCGTTCCGATTCGCAAGGAGGTGAGAGAGAGAGAGAGAGAGAGACTGACGTACGTATATGTACATGTCAGAATTTTATAATTAGTTCAACTATTAATAGACAACATTTTCCTACATAAGAGGTACGAATGTTAAGTTAAGCATTTTGTAAAAAAACAATAAATAAAATTACAATTGCATAAGTTGATACAAAATGCAATAGCTTTACCGCGGCAGTCCCCGAGTGCCACACGTCTTTTTAACTATAATATGAATTGGCATAATGGAATCTACACTAAATATACTTACGCATAATTGATTTTGGCGTAAAATTTTATGCATAATTATTAACGCATAATTACAAATAGCATAACCATCTTAAGGCATAATTAATTATTCGAATAATGTTTTAGAAATAATTATCAATAAAAAATATATAATCTGGCGCTTCGCCGGCCGCTGCCGTGGCACAGCACAGTTCTCTTCGCTCGTCGTCGTACCGAATCAAATTTACATGATGCCGTAAACCATTATGCGAAATAATATGGATTACATTAGTTCAAATCATAATTAGGCGAAATAAATATTGTACCAAACGAAAATTATGCTTAAGTTAAATTATGCCAAATACGACATGAGTAAAAAGATTATGCCAAAAAAAGGATCCCGCTTTATACCTACTATGCGAACTAAACTACCTTGATATGTCCACTAACCACGAAGCACCCAAGAATGCCAACCAAGAATGGAGTTAACTATTTAGATTCATTAAATTGTAAAACAAAGAGTAGTTGCATTTTGCTTCAAGACAGAGAAAGCGAAACAATGTCTTACAATCGATAAACTATTATAGCGTATAATATAACTCGAAATAAGTATAATAAAACTAACTTGCATAACTATCACGTCTGTGTTAGTAATACACAAGGTACTCTACAGTAAATACCAACAACAATATTTATAATCAATAGCAATTTTTTCAAGCATAAAGTGGCGACAGATTCACCACCTGTCACGCTGTGTGCAGTCACTGTTTGGTGAAGCGCGGACTATGGCAATTGACTACTTTTACGGTGCTTTTGTCTAGTCTCTGACTAACCCTTAGGGGATAATAGCCGTGATTTTAAGTATGTATGTATTTTTTAACATAGCACTTAGGATAATGAGATCAAGTGCTAACTTTGCAAATAAGAACCTCGAGTTCATGTGTGCTTGTCATTCGATATGATAAAGTAATAAAAAAGGGGCATAATGCGAAAAAGACATTGTGAGTAGAGATGGTAACCACAATACTTTCTTTTTGATTGATAACTATCTAATTCTCCCATTCATCCCATTTATGACGATAAAAATACAGAAAGCAGATTACAAAAACGTTACAAATAGAACACAAGTTCTTAAGAAATACTAACCGTGGGTGTTTATTATCGTATTGTCATTATAACAGAACAAAGCATATTTTAAAAGAATCTTCAGATCTCGTAAACACGTTGACCTTGTGCTCCTATTCCTTACGTAATAAAAGCTATTTTCGTAGTTCAACTGAATATCTAGATACTGCTGGCTGTACTATTATATTAGAAAACTAGATTCCCCGATAGAAACGCCAGTGCGAAGCCAATTGTAGCGAATTTCCGGCTACGAGATTGTGACGAGAATGACATCACGGTGCACTCAGTAATTCATTACAGTGATGTCATCTATATCTATACATTAAAACATATAATAAAACTGTAGAGGTCGAATGTCTGTATTAAATGCTTAAAACCAAGTCTAACCTAAAGAGAGGAAAAATACTTTTTTTTTATTCTCTGTCTGTTTGCACGGTCTAATATCCGAAATGGCTGGACCGATTACAAGGAAAATTTGTATGGTCATACCTTATATCCCTGGCAACATCTTAGATACTTTTTATTCCAGAAAATATAAGGGTTCCCGTGGGATAGTTAAAAAACCATAGTAACCGCGGACAAAGTCGCGGGTACTTACTATACTTAAATAGTAGATGCATACATTTAATTTCATTACTTGTATTGTTTATGATTAAGATGTAACTATGACTGTCACTGACTGTACCTATTTATGATATTATGAACAATTCACATATTAATCATTGTTTTATTGCGTCTAAATTTTTTTACAATAAGCAGTATTTATTAGAACGTGATTTAAAGAGCAGCTATAGTTATTATCGCGATATAAACAGAAAAGAATCACAACCTCAGATAGATACCTAGCCACTTCCTACAAACACAAAAAATAAAAATAAACAAAGACATTTATATAAAGTAACACCCTGATGTAAAGCTATTTAGAAAATAGTAAGATTTAAAGTAAAGAACTTCATGACAAAAATAATTTGTAATGTGTTCTAAAACAAACCGCTCACAATAGCTCAATATACATTCCACTGGAATTCCTAGTGTAATAATAAAATCTTTGTTTATGACAAGACAAATAAAGAATAAAAGCAGTCTAATAAACATTTAGAAGCACACCAATCGCCGCAAATAAACATTGTAATCGTAAATAAAAGGGCTAAAGAACAATGTTTGGATTACGACGAGGCGAGCGTTCTTTTGGTATCAATGAATGAAGAATTACACACTGGCCCGATGCCCTTCAGTTTATTAATACGGCAGCATTCCTTAATGTTTTCGACGTTAGGGCTTACACACAGTGTGCGTTTTAAACGTGCAGCGGTCGCAAGACATCGACGCGACGACACTTCTTTCGCCCAAATCCCATCGGGAAAAAATTATTTATTTATTTATTGCATCATAATGGTCTAAACAGGTAAATTTAGACAACATTATGAACCCACAGTACTTACCACTGTGTTTGTATAAGTACTGAGAACTAAAGTAGATAATGTATAAATTTATCAAAATATTTAATTCAAACAGTGATTATAAAAAAAAAATTCCAATAACCAGTATCCGGAGAGGCAAATAGCTTTGGCAATAGACTCGCCCTCTGCAACTTAAACGTAAATAAATCGGGAGTATTGTGGGTGAAACTCCTCTATTAAGTTGTTTGTTAATTTCACAAGTTATTACTTATTCAGATAGCAATTTGCGGCGTTTACGGTGCTATAAACGCACAAAAACCGTATAAAATACGTCGTGTGAATACGCCTTAACAGCCGTAATTGCCCCAGACATCTGGACCCTGCGATGCCCGTTGTTGTCTTTTTCTTGCTAATGCACATTCCCAAGTGCTAAACAGAGAGGTGTAACTTTTCGATGTAGAGTTGACAAGACGACCTTGGTGATCTCATCGGGTGTTGGCCGTGTTTGAGTGCTTTTAATATGGCATGTTTATCAAACAATGTGGCTTATATTACGGAGTTTATTTTGATATACTATAATATGTACTTGATACGTAAACAATCTTATGATCTAGACCTCAAGGTGCATGACCCTTCTCTGAATATTTACAGCATGTTCACAATAGGTGGACATTGGACAAGGGCTTACGGTGTAAACGTTGCCAAAATGTACTATTTACTATATTAAATCACAAGTCTTGAAGAAAATCTTAACTAATTATTTTAAATGTGCGAGATTTAAGATAGGTAATAATTTTTTTTTTTTTTAATAAAAAAAATTTATGCTACAAAAGTTCTTTGGTCTAAGGTTTAAAACAATCATGCACATTTATAGTTCATATTTACTTAACAATCTATAATCGTGATTATTTTGTTCTGGTAACATTAATTGAGTTTTAAGTACACCCAAGCAGAAAATATAATTATATTTATTTATTTCGACTAGGAAATACTTATAGCATACGAAAACAAAGATCATGTAATTGATCTGTAGTCATTACCAGTACTTGATTATTTAAATTACGACTAAACAAAAGAGTAATCAACATTAAAATATAATATGGATTCATGATTCAACCATGCCTCGTACAGCTCAGACCTGCAAGGACCAATTTATTAGATTTTTGTCTATTGTCTAGTACCACTTCCGTATGGTCGAGACTATTGTTTTTTTTCCATGTGAACTTTGACAAGGTTTACCATTCGTCCGGATTAGTTCAGACGTGTACGGAGTTTTAGGGAACTATTTTGTACTTAAGAAATTAAAATTAGTCTATTGAATATAATACTATAATTATCTCAATATTTTACAATTCCCTAGATAAGTAACTATTTGCAGTGTATACGATATGTCTACGTTTATGACGATAAAAAAAATATTTTCTCTTTTCTCAAAAACAAAGTGTTCCCAGTGTTCCTATTGAGGTATTTAGTTTAAAAGTTCCGTAATAAATTGATATGAGGAGTTCTGTAGTGATTATTATTTGGAAGTTTTAATTTTTTTTATGTTTTCTATAATCTTGTTTTTTTTTTTACTGACAAGTCCGGTTTGCGGTTTGACAGGAAATTCTGTAAATATTTGTATAATATGGTAACCCTACTCTGACTTGAGCCCACTCTGACCTAACTAGTTGATAGCCTTGTAGCTCTCCTAATTTAGACTTATCTCATTTTAAACGTGGACTGACATAGTACACCTAGTCTACAGAGGTATTAGTGAGGCGTTGTAATCTTGTTGAGATCTGTGTACAATCGACAACAAACATAGTTCAAACCAAATCTTTCTCGATTTAATTTTGTATTTATCGTGCAACAGGATACAGTTTATTATCATTTATTAGTAACAATTCATTGTTGACTGTTTAGTGTCACTATTACGTTTAATGTGAAATAGAAGTAGATGGAGAGGTAAACTGATGGACAATAATATCTATTTATTGAGACAAAAAAGGGGGTTTGATGCTCTAAAGACAGTTTAAGTGAATAATGATAATGAGATATCCATGATAATGAGGAACAACGTAGCAACGACAGAGGTAAACGAATTTTTTTCTAAATAATTTCTCATTTTGGTGTTGTGCTTGTTCCTCATATTTTGTTGTAAGTATAAAGATGTAACGCTAAAAATAGTCACTTAGAAGCATAACGAATAACACTTCCAGTTTATTCTGAATATTGTTGTGGCCTTACACAGTGCCAGGTCAACGGTAACAAGTTCGCCCACTATTACATGTAGACCTAAATATATCGAGCGAGCTATGAGTGTTTGTTCCACCCGTATGGTCCTTTGGGACACAGACGACTATTATGATTTTGAGTACTTAGCAGCAATAGATACAAATGTCGATGACTGATAAATATGATTAATATCAGATTGGATTATCACAGATATTAAGTTAAACAGTTAATATTGATTTATGTAGGTATCCGTAATGTAAAGCTAAAATATCGATATAGTTACGTAATAGATAGATTACTTACTACGATAAAATGAGGTTATATTAATAAGGTTAATAATTATTAAAAATGTCATGTCAGTTACACATAACATTTGGGGAGCGGTTAGCCGGTTACTCTACAATACTCTACATCGCGTAATAGGATTTTTAGGCCTACTTTAAATTTAAAAACTATTTTTAGGAACGAAATTTTTTCTTTATAATGTAGACGCAAACTATTGCGTGATATTTTTTGCTGTGACATAACGTTTCAATAAATAAAGCGTTTGTTGCTACAACTGTCAAGAAGCCAATAGGTAGGAGGTGTATGCCCTGCACTGGGAGTCGTCCAAATATGCCGAGGGAGTGATGACCGAATTGACTGTACGAGGAGTGCCAGAATAAAAATAAGATGACACGTGACATTTCCTTTACCTACATTTCATAGAAACCGACAGCTGATAGAGAGGTGTTGAGTACATAGTCAAAAATGGACTCTGTGTTGGATCGCATTTATTTATCAGGGTATTGTACTAAACACGAACATTAACATTAATTAATTAAAATAGCATCACACCATCGACCATTTATCCCTCACCAACAATGCAACCAATGTATTTAGCTGTTCATAGGTATTTCTCACCAGTCATTGTCAGTTATAAGCCGGCATAATATACCATTACTGTGCAAAGTGAACTAGGTACACTAAATCTAATATAGTTTGAAGTACATGCTGCAAGCTACATCCTAAATCAAATTCCATTCAGATTTGATTACTTCGAGTATAGTTCAGTTTGTAATTACATAATTTATCTCTCACTGATTAACAAACCAACACATACCAATGGCAATAACCACTACGTGAGTCAGAATCAGCAGGCACAGTGTACGTACCGTGGGCCCTCATGACCTTCTCAGTACATATGCACCCAGCTGACCGAACGAGTAGTATAAAACATTTCTTTTGGACGCTTACGCCATAATCATAATATAATTGGAACTATTTGGAATGTTTTACGATCAAACGCGTGTAACGTTATCACAAGAGGAACATCTATTTAGAAATCTCACTGCGTAATAGCACGTAATAGAACGGTTTAGGAAGTTCTTGAAGATTTCTATAAAACACAAAATATTTTAAAAACATAATCTCTTATGACATTCATCTCGGCATCGTCATTATTTTACAAGAAATAACATAGTGTGAACTGCGTATGGTTGAATGTCGATTAAATCCAAGTCTTCCGCATGACGACGAGACGGGGTGTAAGATCATTTCCAATTCCAAGTCAATCTAATTTGGATGGTAATTAAATCATTACATCGAAAAATTCCAGTAAATTAAACGAATGGGCAACGGGCTCGCCACCTGTTACATAAGGACTTAATATCTGGCGAAATGTGTGTGTTAATACCTCTGCCTACCCCTTCGGGGAAAAAGGCGTGATGATATTATAATGATATGTTGTTACACGAATGGGAACATACTTGTCTCTATCTACGAAAATTTTACAATATTTATTGTATTAATTAGAAACCTTTTTAATTTTATAATTTACAACACTTTACGCATTTAATGTAAATTATTATTAATTTTTATAGGTACTCATGAACATTACAAGAGTATACGGCTGTCAATAAGATCATTACTTTGCTCACCCATCTGGTATACTGATGTACAACTAAGAAGAAAAGTGAATTAATGTTAGTACCTATTTTATTACTTCATTTTGAAACCACGGAAATAAAATAACTACAGCAACATATAAAATATCATAGTTAATGATGTCATACATCAGGAAGTTAATTAATTGCTATACATGACCTGATGAGGTATACCTACTTATCATGTGATTTTTATCTTTGGAAATTACAATTAAATACATTCAGAAGTTTAAGATGTTCTTCATATTTGTCTGTTTAAAAATAAAAAAGTAAAATATTAATGGTTATTTAATAATATTTACGAGGCCCGAATCTGTATTTTATAGATTAGTATTCAGTTTTATTACCTTTCAATTAAAATTAGAATCCGGAATTTACCTAAGCTTCGTTTTCCAGACACATTCCTAAACGAAGACGTGACTTGGCAAAGTATATAAGGCAATAAGTGGTACATAACATACATTATTTAACACCTTTAAAATGTTTATTTTATTAATGAGACGTCTATGTATAAGTATTGCGTGCCTACTTTGTCTTGTTCATAAGTTCCATAACACGCATTATGTAAAAGCTAAGGTCAAACTTATTTATTTTCGTGATAACAACAGTTTTTTACTCTCCTCTGGTATAATAATGACACAACAACACAATGTTAGGAATAATTATAATGTATTATATTTTTTTTTATGTAATATTATTTAAAATAATTTAATTATTTGGTCAGTAACAAAATGGTTAGCCGTAAAATCATTTCGGCAGCAAACAAATATTAGCCAGCAATATAATTGTTTGGGCGGCGAAATAATTATTTAAGAAGCAAAATAATTAGTTGAGGTGCATAATAATTATTTGGGTAATAGTATATGTTACGGAAATGTATAAAATATAAGAAAAGGATCAATGAAAGATCAAGGATGAATTCTTAGAAAATGTTTTCTGATAGATATAAGGTTAAGGTTATTTTTTATGACCCTTAAAAACAATATTTAGTATCATGAAAACATGTATAAAACAATTGGTTATTTTGCTGACAAATTTGAAATACTTCTGCCCAATTAGTTATTTTGCTGACCAATTAGTTATTTTGCTGACGAATTAGTTATTTTGCTGACCAATTAGTATTTTGCTGACCAATTTAGAAATAAATGCTGCCCATAAGTTGCTGATCAATAAGTTATTTTAGCTGACCAGTTGTATATTTTGGTGACTGTTTAAATAAACCCTTATTTAAATCGCGTTTACTTTAATGCAAAATATTGGGGAATTCCTTTTGTTTATGCTTTGAGGCTTTTATAATTATTTTATGTGATGAAACTAAATATATATTTTATACGAAATAGTGTCATTAAGATGCTTAGTTAAGATTCAGACAGAGTCTTATGGTATCAACTAAAAGCTTTTATATGTTCCCCAATATTTAAAAAAAAAACTCGTGTTTTCTTATACGTCACCTTACTTGACATTGACCTAATTTCTTCGAATTGGGGGTGATAGCTACCTAGTATTGTGATCTGGAAACTGCGTTTCATCCCACAGTGACGTAATTCTTATTAGTACATATTTCCAATAGCTCATCGGGGATATGTACTAATAAGATAATAAAAGTAAAATATTTACTAATAAAATTCAACAGTTAATAGATCAACATCAAAACTTTTGCACGTTAGGTCATAAAGTTTTTAAATCCGCGAACTTTTATAGCTTGGTATAATTTGACATGTGGTTTATTGTACCTGAGAATGTTGTGCTGAGAAAGAAAGAAGGACTGCTATTAGCAGTAGTGATGCCTGCATGTTTTGTGTTTATTTTGGTAGTACTTTGTAATATAAGCGATATATTTTATAGTTATCATATCGCGATCTACCTAAGAGACATGGACAGCTGTAGAAAAACAGGTCAGACAACCTTATGATTATGATATCATAAAATGGTTTATGATGTTAATTGAAAGGAAACATAAACGACGTTGTTTGATTTTTTCAACAATGAATCAGTGGATTATGCAAAACTCTGACTGTGCTGACTGTGGTGGTGGATTCAGGGATAAAACAATAAAAGAATAATTTTATTTATCATTTACTAGTCAATAGTCTGAATACGAGACATAATAGAAACATTTATTATTTACGAACACAGGTGTTCGCAGTAATCACCAATGGGTTAAGATTTTGAAATATAGTGAAATATTTACAAATAATAATAAATATATATACCTATATATATATATATATATATATATATATATATATATATATAAGAGTATCAGCGTTTTAAGCAGAGAATTCCATAGCAATTAATTCTCAAGATGTATCGTCTTACCGAGAGAAGAAGCAAGCATTCATCCAAAACCACCATTCTGTGTTTTAAATACTCAATTAATAATAAAGAAAAGAGTGAGAAAAAAAGAGAATAATTGTTGTCCTTATGTTAAGAACCGTATGACCTGTTTTTCACAATATGTCTATTGTGTGTTCACTAATTTTTTATTTCGTATAATATGTCGTGCAGATGTTAAAAGAGTAGGACGTATAAGTGACTACATGTGACCTTTTGAACTAAATATAAAATAACTTGTTCTACGACTATTACTTGCATTTAATCTAAATCTAACAACATCTCACTAATAAGTACAATGCACAGAAAACAAATATAATAATCTAGGAATTTATTGTAGGAATAATGCATGAACCATTTCCGTATTATGTATTTCATTATATACAAGTAGGTAAATCGTTTGAAAACTATATTATATGTAGAGTCAAATATTTTCGTCACAACTGTACAATTAGAAATTCAAAATTCTTCCCGGTCGAGAACGGATGTCTAACTTGACCCGTAAAGGTCAAATGGCGCACATAAAGTACCTACTTTATATAAATTTTGACATTGAAATACCTTTTTTAATTTATTTTTATAAAATATGGTGTAAAAAAACTAAAACTTTTAAACAAACACATTCTCACCTGCAATTCCACTGAACATTTTGCTGACTTTTTTTACACCAAAACACAGAAAACTTTTCTATTTACACAATTTTTCTCCGAAAGTACACCAAAGCAAAATTTTCACAGAACCGGGAATTAAGCGCAATACACCACTGCGTCGAAACACGGACCGATCGAAATACCTTCAAGGTTCCCCGACTAGAGATCCGGCGACAATCCTCGCAGTCAAAGAATATACACGCAACCCATACCGTGCATGTGGCTGATACATGAACCGACTGTATTTTTAACGATGACGTCATGGTCACAGCGTTTGGTTTTCGCTCCACTATTGGCCGTTCAATAATGGACTGAATTTTATTATTATAAGTGCCCCACACACGGTGCGATCCGTGTGCGATCCATCGTTACGCTCCGTCATCGGACGGATCACAAGGTATATCCAAATCGTAAACGATTTACTTAATTAAATAAGTACTTAGTATCTCTACTTAGTTTGTGACTTAAGCGAAGACGATAATATCGGAGATTGCATACGATCACGATGAATCGCCCGTGTGTGGTTCGTTGCGATTAATAATTCGATTTTTGTCTCAGTCTATAGTTGACCGTCGCCGCCTTCATTCTTTTAAAAAATGAACATGCGAATTGATTTCGCTTTATTAGTCATTTTTTAACCCACACTTTTCTTGGTTTTCTTTTTTTCTGCTGCCGAATCAAATGTAACGCCACATAGGTAAGAAAAAGAAGTTATTTTTCCATTTTAAAGCACAGGTATTCACGTCTAATTCCGCTTCTGACGAATGAATGATGATCGTAACGACCAATCGTACCATGTATGTGCAGATTGCATGCGATCGATCGTTACGATTTATCGTCACGATGGATCGCACCGTGTGTGGGGCACTTTGATCATGTTGTTTATTGTATCTTCTTTTTATTCATCATTCATTACAATCCAAATACAGTAATAAAAGCGTAATTATTTTTTGTCATCTTATTTTAAATATTCCTATCCTACCATTAGGGAGAAAATTTTTCTTTATGGCAACATTTTCCTTCAACGTTTCCGGTCATTATTGTTGTCAATCAAGCACGCATTTTTATATTTCACTCTATTTTTTTTCACTCAGAGATATTTCATAAAAAATCACGCCCGAAAACAATATGCCAAAATATAATTTTTTGTTTAATTAAACTTTCATTAACTTGTAGCTATTGACAGTCGACTGAATGAATTAACGATTCTTATTCTTTGCCTAGGTTTGGTTGAGTTGCCTAGCAACAACTGTAACTAAAGCCGACAACAAACAAACAAATTCTATGATGGAAATTCATTTTCCATTGTAAATAAGAGTAATTTAAATAGTTACGTGCAGCCTTTGGAATGAGTGTGAAATGTCGAAGGAAAATTCAAACTTACGGCTGCTTGGTTCTCCTGTAAATCTTAATTACAGAAGCAAGAAGAAGGACGACAAGAAAAATATTCGCAACAGACCTCGTTCGGCACTACAAAACTCTTGTTTTACTCCGGTAAAATAAAAAAAAACACTCATTATCTCATTATTAATAAAATTCAACTGACTTGTACCGAATAAATGCTCATTCAAAATTTAGGTTTAAAGATCTTTATTATCACTTAATAAGACAAAATCATTGATGTATAATACACATCAATGGACAAAATAGTCACTTACATGATAACAATATTTGGTAGAAATGTAATTGTGTCCATTTTCGACATTTTCTGATGGAATTATTTAATTTGGGCCCATTTTGACATTTCTTTTCATAGACTGACTGAAAGTAGAAAACTGTTCTTCATGTTTTAATATTTTTACTGGTTTTAAGTTGCGAAAGTGAAGTGTTGAAAAAGCCACGGGACTATACAGATAAGAACATTACAGTTTTAAAAGTTTAAGGTTATTCTTTGCACAACTATATTGTTTGGGGTTTATTTATTATTCTATTTACCAGAACTTGTGATATATTAAAGTTACTTTAAACTAAGAACATACATGCATCTATGATGTAAGTAGTTTTAGTTGATGTTAGTTATAGTTAGTATAAAATTTCGTGTAAATATTTATAATAATTTGTTAAGTATGTCAACATGGGAAAGATTTTTTCTCATTTCTGTGATAAGATATATTAACCCAAAATCTATTAATAAAATGAGTTATGATGAATTTAATTCACCCTTAGGACATTCAAGAAAAATACAAAAGACCGTTTTCTGCCGATGCCAAGGAGAGAGCTCCATCAACAAGAACATTTTTAAAAGCATTCAGTGCTGAGCTTCTGCAGTCTTATAATAGTTTGTATTTTATTACTTTTGAATATTTAAGTTTGATATAAATATGTTTAACTTGTATAATAATAAGGGTAAAAATGTATGGATGTATGAAAATTTGCTACCCATTATTGTTTTGTTAGTCACTCTGTGGGAATAGTACAACCTCAATACAACAATAATCTAATGGTAAAGAAATAAATAATAGACCATATTCTGCGCCATTGGATGGCAATTAGCAATGCTGTGTCAAAAATCTTATTATTCTAAATTTTAACTGTTAGTTATTAAGTAGATATTAGTCTCTGCTTTGCCTGGTGGTCAACTGGTAGAGAGCAATATTAGTCGTTGCCTGCCATTTGTACATTTTTGTTATGCACATTGAAGCTTAAAGAAATACATAAATATTACCTTAACACAAAATACAAAATTATTTAAGTCTTTGTTAATCAAAATATAATTTTTTTAGGTACCCCAGAGAATGTCAAGGTATTGCCTCCCACTACAGACATTTTAGGAGCGCCAAAATCTCCTAAAAATCAAATTGTAAGAAATGATAAAGATTTATGTAGCAATGCCTCTGACTATGGATCAGAGGATACTTTTGTTAGCTTAGGTACAAAGATTAAGGCTAAGGCTCAACTAGGCCCTAAAAATAAAAACGCAAACACTAAAAATACGCTAAAATACAGAAATATTGCAAGAAAGGGACGTAAACCGATGGACAATCCAATTGAAGATAAAACTAGTCTAGATTATGGACTCGAAGTAAAAATTATTGAAAGGCCATCAAGGGCAGTGTCACCCGGGAAGAATAAGCAAAATCACCTGTTTTATGAACGTTGCTCGTCGCCTACTCTTAAAAATCGGTCTTACGAATCATATTTTATACCTTTAGACACCGACAGTAGAATCATAGATATCCCGGATACACGTGCACCTGATGAGAAAAATATACAAGCTGACGTAGAACAGGCAATAGATACATACTCTAAAAGACTTACACTTACAAAACAGCAATTGTCACTTGTAGAGGAAGAATGTACACAAGATCTCGAAAGTGTTCCATCGCAAAACTTGTCTAGCCTCTCCCCTGAAAACTCACTTAATAGTAACAATAAAAAAAATAAGGACGATGATTTAACGGGCCGTAATACTTTCGAAGTTGACTTGAAAGGTGAAGATTATTCTAAAACACAAAACTTTTTGTGTGAAACGAGAACGTACAATAGCTTTTATGATGATTTTCGTACAAATAATTACGATTCATATAAAACTAAATTCTCTAGCACCATAGTACAGACAGATTCATCTTCCAAAGACTCAGGCTATCCTGATAGTGGTGCTAATGAAGATAAATTGTTTAGAAATACCTATTCCCTACCACCACCTTCAACTGCATTAAAACAATCCAGTTCCCATACTACTATTGATGATCAACCAAAAAGTCTCGATAGTGCTTCAACTGGAAGCAATGATAAATATTATTATAAAACTTTTCCTTTAGATAAGAAATGGACAGAACCATTAAACCATAGTCGTTTATTATACAAGGATTTTTTCATAAGAAAGGAAGGGCACGTAGCCTTACCACCCCAAAATTCTCCTCATAAAACTGCAAGTGACATTATACCTGGAACAAGTGAAGATACTGATGTTATGAATTTAAAACATGATATCCCTGAGTTGGATTACCCGCCTTATTTGATTAACAGTACCACCAAAGCGTATACCTCTAAAGTCATTGAAGATTATAAAAAAGAATTAGAGGCCATCAACAATTTACACGAGTTAACCATAAAAGATTTAAAAATGGATACAATATCACCAACTCCACTTAACATTGACAAAATGTTTGAGGAGAATTCAAGTCCCTTTACCGGGGATAAAAAGGATGAGAACGTAACTTTAAAACAGGACAACGGATTAAATGAAGACCTTAAAAATGTAAATGACTTTTCCGATAACAATGTAAAAGATATATCGAAAATATCTACTAAGGAACTAATACAGAACTATTTTAAAGTAAAAGAAGGGGATTACTCTAAGGACAGCGTGTCTAAAATTCTAAAAAAGATTGATAGAAAGCCAACTAACGCTTATGCAAATGTTAGTTCTAAATACAGCGACAGCACGGCAATAAAGCAAAACTGGAATAATAAGAGTTCTAAAATCAACAACAATAAAACCCCAACTCCAGTAGATATAAGGAATCAAACTAAAAAAAGTTTGTATACGACTAGAGCTCCGTTAAGTGCAAGAATCGAAGGTGTACAAAACGATAAAGATATAGATTCTTGGATGTCAATATCAGCTCCATCCCCACGAATGACCAGTATTGAGGAAACAAAACCTTCTGAAATATTAGCCAAGAGTGATAAGAACTCCAATGAAAGTGATATAATCCCTCCACTGGAATTGAATTCTGTGAACACAGAAGTTAAAGACTCATCAAAATCAAAAGAGTTAAATTCTAACTCGACTGTATTCGACATATATTCGATGCTGAAAGAAATTGAAAGCTATGGTGATAATCCAGTTACGACAGTTGCAAAGATCAGTGGTGACAACATTGCTGTAGAATCTAAAAAAGAAGAAAACACGGAGAACACTACACCAAAAGATAATTACACGTAAGCTGATTTTGTTTCTTTTCATCGGTATAATTCTGAATTATAAACGCTAATAATTTTTAATATTACAGGGAAATATTCGAATTTCTGGAAAAAGTTGAGCAAAGTGCTAACGATGCTCTGTCTGTAGTCACTAGTTCCACTCCACAGACTATACCAAAGTGAGTATTTAACAGAAATTTTGAAAATAAGATACTAAAAAAAGATAAGACATTGGTTAAGATCTTCTCGTTATCAAATCACGATACAAGGTTAATTTAGAGTAAAAAAGCACTTTCGCGTCCAAATCGCATGACCGCACTGGAAGAAACTAAAAAAACGAAATAAAAACAAAATAATTATAGTTCAATATTATAAAGACTGTTTTAACTAAAAATTTTATTCTAGAATTTGCAAACCACAATGAAAATTTATAAAAATAAATTTTCAGATTGGAATCGTTATTGAAGCTGCCTCAAACAGAGCTGGCTCAGCGGCTTGTGACGGCGTCTCTGCAACTTGAAGAGAGGTCCTGTTGCATCGCGTTGTTACAGGAGAGCCTCTCCAACCATAAGGAACAGGTAAGTTTATGCACAAAAACAGTTTATTTTATTTCTTGTATTGGCTCGTAATCTAGAGACAATGCTAGATTTAATTCTAGTTGTTGTTATTTGCCGTCTCGTTGTTCTTTGGGGTTTTTATTTCTTCCTGCACACGCCATCAGGGTTGCAAGCGCATTTGAATTATTGTATTAATTGAAACAATTTACCGTACCTATTAAAATAAGGAGAAATTCGGGGGCCAAGTTTTCTCGTTATAATGGTCTAAGTACCTACCAATAATGACCGGTCGTGTATAGTTTTGTCCTGTAGTCATTAATAGTTTTTGTTATCCCAGAATTCGAACGAGAAAATAGAAAATATTCTGAGAAATTGGATGACATACATTGATGATTTAATTCCAGATGATCTCAAAAGTGAGCAACCTTGAGAAGCAGTCAATTCGTAACGTGGCAAAAGTGAAACAAGAGTGCGAAGAAGCCATCAAGAGACACCAGAACTTTATTGATCAGGTTTGTTCAATACTTATTCCATTTTAATTAACTAATAATTGATTAACTACAAAAAAAATTGTTACAAAGAAAATTACTGGAATTGACAACTTGTTATTTATTTCTTCTGTATTGTATGCTAATGTGTGACGGAGAAATGGAAGAGGAGTCGACACAGTGCTGTATCGCTCTTAAACGCGATAGGTCAAGGCTAAATTATGCTAAAGCATTTGTATTTTTGAATAATATTCTCGAAACAGGCTAACACACAACACCAGGCAACGCACATGTCACTCCTTTGGTGTTTCGGGTGTCAATGGGCGGCGATAATTGCTTTAACGATTCAGCAAACTAATTTAATAATTCTCGACCTCCATTTACCACAAAAATGTCCAGAGTAAGATCAAAAAACTACAAACTGAATATTCCTTTCAGCTAATAAGCGATAAGAAGACACTGAACCACCGCATTGAGCAGTTAGTAGACGAGAGACGCGCGCTGGAAGAGCGCTGGAAGCGGTCGGCGCAGGCGCTGGAGGAGCGCTACAAGCTCGAGCTGCGCAACCAGCACGACAAGATGGCCGCCGCGCAGCAGGTACCTTTAGATTGTAACAAGATGTTAATTTAAATTTTTCTGATAATAATCTGATAAAAATATAGAATTATATTAGGTCCTTACCTATGAAATTGGTGTTTTGTATGGAGATTTTGGGGAAAATTGCATTTTCCATACTAAAATTTTATCAGTTTTCTTCACAACGACAAATCCAGAGATAATAATATTTGGCATGTATCATTAGACAAGCTTTAGTAATATGTGTAATATCACACTTCATAAAAATTATTTTTCGTTTTTAAGTGAATGCAAATAAAATGATGTATCCGGGAGGCACTTAAAAATAGTTGTCTCCGTGTCCAATTTTAACACAATTAAACTTACAACAAATTATCAAAACAAATCAAAAGAGCTCAAAAATATAGTCTATTTTTAGACCAGGTAATAATTTTTTAGGAATACTCTGAATCTTAATAGTTACAGACAAAATACTAAGAGTGAAAAAAAAAACTAATTCCATAGGTAAGGACCCAATAGATATCATCATTATCATTCAGAGTAAAGACACCCACTACTGGATATCACCCTCTACAAAGATAAAGGAGAAAAAAGAATATAAGAGTATTATATGGAAATTACGTTTTTTTGTGAAAACAATATCAACTTGCAGTGCTTGCTTGGACTTGCTTATAATGCTGTAATTTTTTGAGCGATTTCTAATCTTAACGTGTTATAAAAAGCAAATATCATAAAGGAAAATTGAATTTTTAGTAGAATGACTTTGAATACATTGAACAAAATTTAAGTCTAGATTTAATTTTACCCAACAATGTAAACATGTTAACCCCTTGGAGGGCACCGCGAACACCGGTATTCGCAAACAATAGATGTTTCTAATGTGCCTCGTTTTGTGCCCGTTGACTAGTTACAATAACTACCTACATATAATTTCAGGTGGCAAGACAACGTTGGGTGCGACAGAAAGCTGAAAAGATTAAGGTTAGTAAAAGTACAAATTTTCAAGACAGTCTTTCGATGTAGATTCAATCAATCAATTTTTATAAACAAAGCTACTTTCATCATGGTTGGACTTTGAGCATAGATAAATTAAATAGTATAGATCGCTATTCCCATACATGGGTTTTTAGTTCATCTAAAACTTTGTGATTTCGAGTTCCTCTGTACTTTGGAAAGCTCGTTTACCCGTTGGTCATTTGTTATTTCGACCGTCTGTAAATTTCAAATATTTTCTCGTATATGTATACAGGAACTTACAGTAAAAGGCCTAGAGGGAGAGTTACGAGAGATGGCAGACAGACAGCAGAAGGAGGTGTCAGACCTGAAGATGAGCCACGCGGAGCAGATGGGGCGCGCGCAGGCGCGAAGGACGGCGGAGCTCGAAGAATTGAGGAGAAGGATGGAGGAAGAGAAAGAAGCTGCGTTAGTGAAGGAGAGGCAGCTGGCCAGCTCCAGGTAATGTCGTAGAAGGATGCAGGCCACAAGGAGGCGGGCGTTAGTGAGAAACTAGTAGTCAGTAAGCCTAACACGGACCGAAGACATAAAGTCGCCGGAGACATAATTACAGTGCCCGGCAAACTTCTTGAACAATATATTCGTGGAGAGGGTAAGGCTGCGCACAGTATTCCGATCTACTTAAAACGGTTCTCGCGCAGTCAAGGTCATTGTTTCACAAGTTTACTGGGAATCCTACTCATTGCCATTCGCTTCGATGCAATCATAGAAGCTGAAGGTACTCAGGCAGTTTTGAAGGACAGCAGAAGGTTAGATGGGGTGAGGTGAGGTCAGCAGCTGGCGAGCTGAGAAGGAGGAGGGAAGATGGTCAACTCCAGGTATTATTATTAAATATTAAAAAAGGTAGCTCGTCAGCTCCAAGTACTCACTAAAGTTAGGCTGTTTCGGTCAAGGAAAGGAAACTAGTCCGCTTCTTCACTACGGGCAGTTTCTGCAACTCGACGACAATCATGCATTAGTTTTGGTCGAATAATAGCCAGCTTAGAAACTCGTAACATTTTTTAATCGGCCGGCGATTGCCAAATTCGTAGAAATGGATTCACTCTTTCACTGTCGCTTCGTCTACTTTGCGCACTAAGAGATTTCGTAACTCCTTTATCTGTAGCGTTGCTAGAGCATGGAATTCCTTACCGGCACACGTATTCCCTCCTTTCAATATGGGTTCCTTCAAAAGAGGCGTGAAAAAGCATTTTTTGGGCCGGCAAGGTGAGGGTGGCTAGGGCAGTATGTCAGTATGCTGCACTAGCTATCTTCACATATGGACTCCTCTACTGCTTATCATCAGGTAGTGTGGCTACCGTGGTGGTGTGTGGTGTGTTAGCTTTTTATGTAAAAAAATGGTTCAACTCGAGCAAAAAGTCGCCGGTACAACTGAGTTTGCATTGAACCACTTTTAGACAATGAATGTAGACCAAACCGTCAGTCCCGGTTGCTGTTGCAACTGTTATCAGTCTACCGGTGTGGTGCGTCACGGCCCATACTCATGTGTTTCCAGCATGTTCGGTCGGGGTCAGAAAATGTTTATCAGTTTTCAAATTATATTCTTTATCACTCTGTTTTCAATAAAGTCTATTGCATATCAAGTTACTTATTACCCTTTGAAAGTTAATAAACGATATGAAGTAGGAAAAGACAAATAAAGAAATGACAGTTCCCAAAAATGATTGTTTGAACGTCATTCGGACAAAAGGGAAATTATAATCAAAAATTTTAAAAATAAGATTATTTTATAAAATAAAGATTGTTTGAGTTTATATTATAAAATTATTTATAATTAAAAAAAACTGAAAACTATTAAATTAAAGTAAAGTCGTCGATGGATTCTAGTGTTGTTAAAAAATATAGGTATAATCTTTGGGTATAATCTATGATCAATCAAATTGATACGAAATTAATAGACATTTCTTGATTTCTACTTTTTTGACTTCAATGTATGCAAGCAATTGTGATACTAAGGCCCGATCTTTCAATCCTCAGATAAAATATCCGCCATTTAAAACTATCACTGTCACTTTCTAAAGTCATAAAAAGAAAAGGGACTGAGCTAAAATTTGACTGACAGATAGTTTTATCTGAGGATTGAAAAATCGGGCCTTAGGGTGGTAAACATTATCTGACCGCGACTGTACCTATTCCATTTTTGCTACCTGTCCCTTCAGGCTGGAGAAGCAGATCCTAGAGCTGGAAGTGACATACCAGGAGCAACGGACTCGGCTGGTGAGCGAGATGCGCGCCGACAACGAGCGCGCCGCCGCTGCGCTCGCGGCTGACGGGGAACGGCAGCGGGGGGAACTAGGTCTGGGCTCATTATAACTCATTATAAATATTAGGTCCTTACCTATGAAATTGGTGTTTTGTATGGAGATTTTGGGGAATTCTGCATTTTCCATACTAACATTTTATCAGTTTTCTTCACAACGACAAATCCAGAGATAATAATATTTGGCATGTATCATTACACAAGCTTTAGTAATATGTGTAATATCACACTTCATAAAAATTATTTATCGTTTTTAAGTGAATGCAAATAAAATGATGTATTCGGGAGGCACTTAAAAAGAGTTGTCTCCGTGTCCAATTTTAACACAATTAAACTTACAACAAATTATCAAAACAAATAAAAAGAGCTCAAAAATATAGTCTATTTTTAGACGAGGTCATTATTTTTTAGGAATACTCTGAATCTTAATAGTTACAGACAAAATACTAAGACAGAATAAAAACACCAATTCCATAGGTAAGGACCCAATAATAAATAAATATCTTCAAACATTCACACCTATCAACTATACTTCATCCAAATCAGATGACGAATAAATGTAAACAAACCATGTTTAGGGTCATCACAACTTAGTTTACGGAAAAATAGCTAAATCTTATATTTCCAACCCGATTACTGCACATAATTTCACAATTGTTTCTATTATAATTCTCTACTAATCACTAGAAATAGTCACAAAACCTCAATACTTTTGAAATAAAATAAGGAATGAAGATATAATCTAAATTATTTTTACCTCACAGCCCTATAAGAACACAACCTTGACAAAATTCAGATGTCGTAAACATTTTTGCACTTTTAAACTAATTTTCCAATTGCAATCGACACTAACTATCCCTCGTGTTACTATACCGTAAGTACTTTTAAAATCAGTTGCGTATTCATTATTTATTTTTACCCAACCACGAATGAAAGTACTACGTTCCGTTTTATGCTATAATGCGACACAATTATTTTTTTTAAACTTTTTCGTGTGATATTTTAGAAGCGATTATAATTAATGCTATTAAATTAATTTCATAAACAGTTACTTAATTCAAATTAAATTGCTTTATTTATATTTTCTTATAATACAGTAAGATAGTAAATATTTAATGTGCCTGATAGAAAAAGGTTATTAACGTATGCCTGTCAGTGGTTGCTAGGCAACACTTTGTTATTAAACATTCGTCATCGGATTTGGATGAAGTATAAGAAGAATTTTAAGCAGCTAATGCTGCTTGTGTTACGGACACTAGATGCCGGATAAATATATTGAATACATAAATACATATAAAATACCCTGAATATATATAAACAACCAAGACTGAAGAACAAATGCCTGAAAACTCATCATCCAAACATTTGCCCCCACCGGGGATAGACCCCAGAACCTCTCGAGATAGCGACGCCTTGAGACCGGCGTACGGACCACTCGACTACGGAGTTCGTCTAACTCATTCGTTTATTTATCATGTCCGGGTAAATTCCTGGTAAACACAGGGTTTTCTATAAGACATCAACAACTTGGCAAGACTACCTTTTACCAAGATCCCTGTATATGACAGATACTGGTATCTTGGTATCCATACGAATTCTGTTCCATTTATACGTGGGTACTGGCTATAGCCGCCCTTATTCTAAACTGTCGGTTCACGGATTCGATTCGGAAAGTCACACTCCGTCTCGCTCTAATTCGCTGCAATAAAAAGTGACAGGAATAGAGATTCCGTGATTCGTTTAGATTCCGGCAGTTTTGAATAAGGCTGGAGGTGGTGAAACCTGATCTTACTCTCATAGACAAGATATACCGATGATGTTGTGACTGTTGCAATTAGCCATAGATACGTCGTGGTCCGATCTTAGTCTTTGGGGAAAGCCTATATTCAGCAGTGGACGACTTCATGGGTTTATAATGTCCTGACTTATTAGGACGGGAAAAAATTAAATATTGTCTTTTTAGGCACCTCTATTTGTACAAGAAAGAACTAGACAAATAAAGAAGAGCATAATTATCCAAAACTACAAATTTATTTCCACAGAACAATGGAAAGAGCAGCAAGAGAAAGTCTTAGAGGAGAAGAGAATACAGATTGAAGAAGAAATCGCCAAAGAGAAACTTAAACATGAGGTATTGTGGTGATTTTATTTTTATAACATAACCAGCTGTTTCCCGCGACTTCGTTCGCGGTTATTATGGTTTTTTAACTAACTCACGGGAACCCTTTAATTTTACGGAATAAAAAGTATCTAAGATTTTGACTAGGGATATAAGGTATCAACATGCAAAATTTAATTGAAATCGGTCCTACCATTTCGGAGATTAGCCCGATAAATAGACAGAGAAACAGAAAATATATTTTTTTTGGTATTTTCCCACTCTTTACATCCCCCTAACTTGGTTTTGAGATTTTTTTTTATGTACAGACATTTGACCTCTACAGTTTTATTATATTCAATGGTAAAATACCTGGCTACTAACTTTAAAGAAGAAAATGTAACATAGTATCTGAAATTCTTCCATAATTTCAGGAAGAACTGAAGCAAAAAGAACACGACCTCCAAGAGCTCTTTGAGCAGCACAAGAAAGAGTTTGAAATGGAGCAGCAGATGCTTCTGAAGAAGAAAGTGACAGAGATATCTGCGCAGCACAAGCAAGAGAGAGACAGAGAGATCGAGCGCGCCATCGAGACCATGGAGGCGGAAGCGCAGGCGGGGAGGAAGGAACTGCAGGAAGCTTTGAGGTAATTACTAAAATAATAGTAGATTAGTAGCCAAGGTCTGTAAGGCATCAATTGCAGCCCGAGATATTTAGGCGCACGAGCGCAGCGAGGGCGCTTATAGTTCGAGGGTGCAATTGATGCTTACACCCGAGCTAACTACTCTGCTTTACATCTCGATTGTGAGGTAAGTGGAAAAAAAAGGCATTACAAGAATAAATAAATTTATTTTCAAGAACTAAATTTAGCTTCGCCGTTCGATATTCAAAATTGATGAAAATAGCGAAGCGACCTCTTTTGTCACAAGTCACAAGAATAAATAAATTTATTTTCAAGAACTAAATTTAGCTTCGCCATTCGATATTCAAAATTGATGAAAATAGCGAAGCGACCTCTTTTGTCATTGGGCTGAATGCATGATGTCTAGTGCCAGTAAGATGGTTAGACGTACGCGAACTTTTTGAAAGAGTTTTTTTTTTAATTACTTACCGCCCTAGGGCGTTTCTATCTACATTATTAACCTAGGGCGGTAATTGATCACTTACAACCCGCATCTGGGGGTATTAAGGACCTACTTACCGAACATGAGAGATGTAAAATCTATAGGTTTGTGTGGTCGCCAAATTTTCTTATCATTTTTGCACTCTATGTCTAGCCTATTAGGATTGAAAGTATGGTTGACTATTTTTTAAACCACTGACTTCCCTAGTTTTTTTTCTATACTGTAAAATAGGTTGCATTTTACAGTATAGAAAAAAAATCAGGGTAGTCAGTGGGTTTCCGTTTATTACTTTCACAGTGTTTTACTTCATAACTAGCTTGTAATGTTGCTGTAACATATTTACCCAGGAACTCATGTTTAATAATATGTTGGGTTGTGTCGTTCGTTTGAACGAAAAATCTCCGGTTCCTATCAGTTTGAAGTTTATTATAAATTTTCCTTGTATGGCAATCTCTCTCCTCTGTGTACCCCTCCGGTGGTACAGGCGCGATGTCTGAAGAAAGGAACAAATAGTAATGAGGTATATAATGTTGTGCGCAGACGCAACAAGGAGCAGTACGAGACGGAGCTGCGCGAGCTGGCGCAGACGGAGCAGGCGACGCTGCGCCGCTACCAGGACGCGCAGGCGCGGGTGCGCCGCACCGAGGACACCTGTCAGTGCTGCCCTCACACGATACATACACTTACATCGTCAACATAACAATACAACAACAAATGTTGTGAACTGTGCTATCGATACTGTATAGTAATAATTTTAGCTGCTGAAACAAATTATTTAAACATGTTTGTCAATAATGAAGCTTTGCAAGGGCGTCCTTGTGACGTCACATTGGCGCCCCACGTTGGGCGCCAATATGACGTGGAGGATTCCGGAGATAAATAAAAGCCGCAGATGTTGTCACTAACATTGTATATATTTGGAAACTTAAGGCACACTGAAACCATTTATAAAAAAAGGTAAATTCCACCAAATCACGTCATAAAAAACTTAAAGATTAATATTATTATCAATGGTAAGGCTACTTATAATAGTGCTTTTGGTAAACTTACGAAACTTGAACATCGATACTTGAATTATAACGTTACAGTTTATACTAGTTTTATAATTTTATTATTATCACATTTATAGTTATTACAACATTTATAATAATGATATTCGAGAACAAAACAAAAAGATATCGCTTTTCATTAACCCATGAATGATAGTTATATAGATAGTTTACTGTCACTATCATAATAAATAACTATTTGCTATAAAAATCGCTTACTTTACGGCTTTCAGTCCTGCCCGCCGCCGAAGTCTGAAAACTTATTGAACTGTGGTCTTATTTCTACCGCAAGTCTTCTCGTTGCTAATTGGCGATTATTAATTAATATTATTAATTTTAGGTGCAGGACTTGAAGTCACGATCAACCAGTTGGAGACGCGCAACAAGGTTTTGATGGAGGTTGGTTATACAATACACCTGCTTATGGTATTTCACAGCTCTATTGCCCGTGGTTCAATCCTTACCTGTTACATCTCTTCAAATACTTTTGATTGTGTAATAATCAAAAATGTATCAAAGGGGTTTTTTCAACATAATTACAAAGAAGTCCGCCTCATGGCTGCTAGTAAGGGGTTATGGTCGCTAGGAATACAGATATATCGCTCATCCAAAAGAATATTGACGTAATTACGTTTTTGCGGTTTTTCAGGAGAGCGTTTTAAAAGTTTGACATCGAATAAATTGTGTATTTCCAATCATTCTTTTGATATATTTTAATAGTTATGTTGTGTTACTTTACTACCAATAGTATAACATAAAAAGTTTGCGAGAAAACTTAAGATAACTATTTGAAAAAACGAAATATAACAAACCAGACGTACATTTATGACATATTATACATCAAATAATACAATTATGATATTAAACTAGGTTTGGATATGGGAATAAATCATGAATTTGAACAACATTATATTCAATTTTAGTTTTATTTTTATAAATCTGTCTACATTTTATAAACTTTGTCGATGTTTCCGCGTATCCTTTCGAGGTATAGGCCAACACCATGACGGCAGTGACTCTCTCTGTCGGTAACTAATGGAACTACAATTCTGTCGTTTTTACCGTAGATAAAACGTCCAAAACATGAAATTGCATCAAAAACTCATTTTCGACTTTTTGGTAATTATGTCATTATTCTTTTGGATGAGCGATATGTACAATCACCTACAACAAATAGTATTCACTTGTGTTCTTATTAGGATGGATTAAGGTTCATGTTTGAATGAAATTGTATACATATTAGTACTTGGAAAATTGCATCTGCTTGCAACTCTTACAAGGATCACCGTGCATGTTGCTGAACACAACGTAACATCGTCCTCAGTCTATATACGTCCCACTGCTGGGCACAGGCCTTCCTCATGGAGAAACACATGAGGAGTATGATCCGTAACACCACCACGCTGGCCCAATGCGGATTGGTGGATAGAAACGGTCGCAACAGCGACCGGGACCAACGGCTTAACGTGCCTTTCGAAGCATGTAGTAACTCGAAATCACAAAGTTTTGGTTACCCATCCACGGCCTGACCAACGCGAAGGTAGCTTTCACTCGAAAGCTATAGCGTACTAACCACAACGCCACCGAGCCAACGTAACATATCATCAGGTATATATTTTGGCCAACTGCACTCACTTGCCGTGTTGGTCCGGAACACAAAAAGAATGTACCAACTGCTTTTCTTGCCTAGCATGTCGTAAAAGGCGACTAAGGCCGTATTGGGTACTGGGTCTGTGATTGTGTAGGCGATGAACTAGCCACTTGTTAAAACTCTTTCATGATTTTTCATCTGACCAAACCCAATTTTTGTATGGCTATATGTGGTGTTCATTAACACAGTGCTCCTTAGACTCTGCCTACCCCTTCGGGGATTGCAGCCGTGATTGACTCACTTATAAGTATGTATGCACTCACTTATAAGTAACGTTAACGATGATAGTAAAATAATACTAAAAAACTTGTCTAGAAAAACAACCAACTAGAGACACACTTGGAGGAAGTCAGGGCGAGCTGCGAGGAGGCGTGGAGGAAGAAGGTGGACGAGCTCAGCAAGGAGGCGGACACCGCGAAGAAGACGCACGAGGAGCAGATGCACCAGCTCTACGCCAAGTTAGTTATTAATAATATACTCTTTATTGCACATAAACAAAAAGAAACAATGCAAAAAACAGAAGTATACAAGGGAGGACTTATCTCTAAAAGGGATATCTTCCAGTCAACCCGTTACAGGTGTGTGAGATCTCAGGATGTAAGAGAAGCGACACCAGTGCACAAGACAAAACAGAAATCTATGCAAACATATACATTACTAAACAAATAAAATGATATATATAATTAAACAATATATAAACTCAATAAAATATGAATAAATAAAAATAAATACATAATACTATGCCTAAACTGAGTAATTAATACAGATGAGAACAAAAAGTCGATTATGTTATTATAGTGTGTAGCTATAGTTAGTTCAACGCAGAGCAATTCGAAAAGTCGACAGCCAGGCCACTTCAAGTCAGCCTGACCCCTTGGCGTAGAGATGTGGCCTCATTATGCATCCTCTATCGCATTTATTATGCGGAGTGTTCCGAGGAATGGTTCGGTTTGATACCTGCCGCCACTTTCCGTCATCGTTCAGCGCGACACGACATCCACTCCCATCGTCTGGATGCTTGGTTGTATTCCACTTTGCGCTTCTCCAGGAACTTCCTACCCCACACAACTAAACTATGGAATGAATTGTCGCCCGCGGTATTACCGGACCAGTATGATATGAAAACCTTCAAGAAAAGAGCGTATTCCCACTTAAAAGCCCGGCAACGCACTTGTGACCCCAGTGGTGTTGCGAGTGTCCTTGGGCGGGCGGTAGTTGCTTAACATCAGGTGACCCGTCTGCTCGCTTGCCCCCTATCCCGTAAAAAATAACACTACTAATTACTACACATCTAATTAAAATAATACTACCAACCCGTCTCTTCCTTTGGGTGTCGTAAAAGGCGACAAATGGACTTAGAACTGCACAACATCCAATAGCTCATAGCGGCGACGGGCTCACCACCTGTCACACTGAGTGCAGACACTCCTTGATGAAGCGCGGACTATGGCAATGTCTCTGACTAACCCTTAGGGGATAATAATCGTGATTAAAGGTGCTTACTTTAAATGCGTTAGGTGACGGCAGGATAGAAACTGTACATCGGTTTGTCTATATTCGATAAGCGTAGCGTCAGCCTATATACGTACTACTGCTGGGCACAGGCTTTCCTCAGACCCAATGTGGGTTGGTGGGTGAAATAACCAACGGCTTCGCTGGAACTACGGCTTGACGTGCCTTTCGAAGCAAGGAGTTTGGATTCACGATGTTTTGGTTACCCATCCAAGGCCAAAGTATACTAGCGACGCCACTAAACTCCTCCGTTAAGTGCAGTCTGATGATTATTCCGTAAATATAACAGGCAGAAAACTGATATATAAAGTGCGTTAACAATTACACACTTAACGATTACACTCTGTATATGTTTCACATAAGTGAAACTGTAACAACCGTGTAAGCTAAAATTTTGACGACCTCCGTGGTCGAGTGGTCTGTATGCTGGTCTTAAGGCGTCGCCATCTCGAGAGGTTCTGGGTTCGATACCCGGTGGGGGAAAATGTTTGGGTGATGAATTTTCATGCATTTGTTCTCTAGTCTTGGATATTTATATATATTCATGATATATTGTATTTATCTATTAAATATACATATTTATCCGGCATACAGTGTGGACATGTGATGAGGAGGGATGAATGTCACATTACAAGAAGGATGCTGAGCATGGATGTGGACGGGCCTAGAGTGAGAGGAAGACCAAAGAAGCGATGGATTAAATGCGTGAAGATATGAGAATAAAAGAAGTGGTTGCTGAGCCGATGAGTGACAAAGGAGAATGGAAGAAGAAGACATGTTGTGCCGACCCCACCTAGAGTGGGAAAAGGGCAAGAAGAAGAAGAGATAGTGTCCGTAACACAAGCAGCATTAGTTGCTTAAAATGGGGCTAGTTGATAGGGGTGAATGTGTAAATGAGACTTTGTCGTTATCAGTCTGTATAAGTTCTTCTGCTGGGCACATAGAGATACAGAGTGAGTGGAAACGATCGCAATAGCGACCGGGAGGCACGGAAGAAAGGTTATTCCATCTCGCGGAATGTTGAGATGAATTTGTACGAAAATGTGAAATATCGATTACATACGTATGGAAACTTCCACCACGTTACGTTGCCCGGTGTTGGAGCGGTGCTGGTGAAATTTTCAGCTTCTACCTGCTTTTTTTTCAATTCTTTTATTAACATCGACCAACATGGATCATTAAAATAATGGGCACATCATAAATTTTAACACCTTTTAAGATTAAAACTAAAATTAAAAATCAATTGTGAAATATTCAATAATTTCATGAAATTCATCTGATTTCGCGGTGGCATTTTCGGTGGGTGGCGTGGTATGCTTTGGCTTTCGAGATTTAAAATAAAGCTGCCTTCGCCATGGTCCTTTGATGGGTGACCAAAACCTTCTAAAAGACACGTAAAGCCTTTTACAAAGGCATTGGGCCAGCGTGGTGGCGTTAAGGCCTATACTCTTCATATGTTCTCCATGAGGAAGGTTTGTCCTACAAATTATAAGAATGTGTTTCCTTAAATAATTTAAGTATAATCCTTATTGTCTTTTATCCCAGGGTGAAGGTGGCAGTGGCTCGTAAGGACTCAGCTATCCAGGCGCTGACGCGGGAGACCGCTAAATACCAGGAGAAGGTAACCTTGCTCGAACAAAAGCTACAGCAGCAGAGAAAGGACTTCCTCAAACACAAGTAATGTAACAAAAAAGTGGCACAAATAATGCAATTCACGAGTGTGCTTCATCCATTTGATTGTAGACTCTATTTCTGATCATTAAGAGCGTGGCCAACCGCAGTCATGAAATGTAACAATTTTGTGAATAGGATCTTTTAGCTTAGCGTGCTCCTAAGTGGGGGTGTAGACAAACGCTTGGGTATACATAATATAAAATGTGATATTGTGATACTATATTTCGATTATAAACTATTTATTTATTTATGGAATTGCTCTGGACCCAACCAGAGCCACAGCTCGTGTGAGGTCTACAATGGAGCGACCTTTCCCAGAAGGTGCATCATTAATAACTTTACTTTACTGTCTTTATAATTTGAATTAATTGGTTTACATTTCGTTTTTCCTTGCTTTTATCATAACTAACACGCAGACAATGGAAATTTTAACAAAATTTTCCAGATTAACAGGTGGAATTACTAATTAAAGTAGCCAATTTCGATCAGGGGAGTCGTCTGCTTTTATAGCAAATTGTATTAAAGAACAAAAAGGGAAAACTATTTAGACCCAAATTAAAAGGGGACAAAACTCGCAAACTGTTAATAAATCCTCAACCCTTTTTGCCCCTTATGCCTTACGTATTAAAGTTTAAATTGAAATGAGGAATTATTGACATCTTTGTGCAGTCTGACATAAATGGAAAAAAACTGGTGACTAATATTGGTAGTATTGGTGATAAGCAGTTACCATTCCTATAATATTATGTAGTTTATTGTTTATATAAATAATTTAGAAAATAACGTCATACATATCACGTCTACTGTACTAAAGGGGTAGACAAAGATCAAAGATACAGAAATAATTATGTTGTTTTGGGACCAAAAAAGTAAAGTGCCGGTAAAGGAAAAATAATGCAGAATTCTTTTAGGGATCTCATTTTATTTAAACTCTGTACCAAAGGTCCAAAATACCAGTAATTGTTAATAGCAACATATTGAAAGCACTCAAATTTTTTCAATTTATCATTATCGATCGGAATGTTTTTCTTAACGGAAATAAGTAAAAAAAACATGTACTTATCGAATCCTTTTTTTTTCAACAAACGTTAAAATTATTTTACTTTTAAAGTCAAATTTAATGATTTAATGTCAATGCTTGTGAGACAATAAATTTAGATGATTATGTTTTAATGTTCAATAAAATCATGTTGGTTCGCACAACACCTCATCAGTTTGTCATAAGCTGTCAAATATCTTCAACCGTTTTACACTTTATATTTAACGTGTTTAAGGTTCAAAATCTCTTGCAGAAGATTGACAGTTTTGCATAGACTGACGTGCTGTTGACTGTGCTTATAGTGTGCCTGGATTAGAAAGTCGAAATAATTTTTTCTTATTTGGCAAATAGCAACATCCTATTTAAGAGCAGTCGAATTGATGTTGCTACTGAAAACAATATTTTTCATGATTTAATAAAATTATTCTTTAATCTACATGTAATTTATGACTATTGTTAACTCTATGTTATTTTATCTAGTAGATTGTTTAATAAAAACATTATTTGCGACAGGCCACTTTTTTCATATTATGATTGTCCAATAGAATACTATTCAAAAAGGTTAGTTATTTAACAAAATTGTGTACGTTTTGTAAAAAATAGTTAGGTATTTAATGAAATTTTACGCCAAATTACTTTTAAAAATCAATTCTCGTAAACCAGTGTGATTACGAAACCAAAGAAGATATACATTTGTGTAGATGTTAAATATTTACTATAGGTTTGAATGCCTTTTTTATTTTAATTGATCTTATTTTAATTTATTTTGTACTAAGATAATTATAACTCAATGTAATTATAATCCGTCCACGAAAATTATGCTTTACTATGTGATGTGCTTTGCCAATAAATATATTACATTGTTGGGGTTCTATGCGTGTTATGGTTCTGGAGATGATCGGAGATAGTAACAATACTCAATGTTTTTCGGGGTGTTTATAGCAAAATGTAGAAATTTTTGGGTGTATTAAAAAATGAAATGTTTTCAATTCGCGATTTGGGTCACTTCAGGTGAATTATTTCCGGCTCGGTTGACAATCATCATCCTGGTCTTGCTGCGATTTATGTTAAGTCCAAACTCATTGCTCTTCCATGTGTTGCGAACTAGTTGCAAAGAAGGTGGTGTCATCCGCGTAACGCAAGCTTGCAATCCTGTATCCACCAATAGTCACACCATTCGTCCAGTTTTCCAAAGTGATGCGCAATCTTAACTCTGTGTATGCGTTGAATAATAGCGGTGATATGGTACATTTTCCTATATGCAGCTGAAACGTGGACGCTGCGAGATGTCGAAAAGCAGAGAATAGACGCTCTGGAAATGTGGTGCTGGAGAAGAATGCTTGGGGTTTCGTGGACCGAGTTCCGCACGAATGTCTCGATACTTCAAGAACTCGGTATCAAGCAGCGTTTGTTCTCGATAGTGCAGTCTCGCATCCTAACATTCTTCGGACATGTTTCTCGGCGTGGCGATCAGTCCATAGAAAGTCTTGTCGTTCGAGGGAAGGTAGAAGGCACCAGACCGCGCGGAAGGTCCCCTACACGTTGGACTGACCAGATCAAGGCTGCGGTGGGAGGTTCTTTAAACGAGTGCAGTAGGCTGACCTCGAGCAGGCAGCGGTGGCGAGACGTAGTGAGGCGCATCACGTCTGCCCCTTCCGACACTACTACTGCATAGAGATCACGACCGCTCTGACAAGAGCGTACCGGATAAGAAGATCCCAAAAACCCAAAAAAATTACACGCTCAGGAAAAGTGAAAATTAAGGAAAAAGCTTTATTTTTGAAAATATCCTTTTAATTCTATTTGAATAGTAGCTTTACCGCTTCTATGCTTCGTTCGATGAGTCAGAGAGCCGGAGGCCCATCCCCCCACCAATCCCCCATCACACCCTTTAAGGTGGCAACGCTCCAGTAGCAGAACTCCTCTGGTGTTGCAGAGTGCAGACGTCGCATAGGCTACGGTAACCCCTTTCCATCCGATGGGCCGTATACTTGTTGCCCTGCATAATTTTATCCTCTTAGGTTGTGAGGGTCCTGCAGGCCTAGCACGGCACGAAGACAAAATGTCTCCGGGGAGTGGAGAAAATTTTGTCCATCCCACCTTCTCTTTCCCTTTAGCTAGCACGGCGTCGGGGAGAGACAAGTTTGTCTTCGGAGACAACGTTTCTCCACTCAATGCTACCAATACACAAAAAAACCTTTGACCGATCCTAAATCTATGATTTCCGTAAATTACCGGTTTTTAAAATGTATTATACGACTAAATTGACGAAACTTAACAACGTGCGTAAAATTAAGCGCTATAGTGACTTTTTAAATTATTAGTACTTCGTTACAATGACATGTGACGCAGTCTGTCACTGTTTAATCTGTGCATCAATCGTACATATTTCCAAACTGCATAATATTAATAAAAGTAATGTACAAAAGAAATTAGATGAACTTGACAAACTTATCAAAAGTTCTGCCAGTAAACCATACTCATTGAAGATGTTGAATAGAATTCAAAAGGTTTTTTTGAAAGAAAGAAAATGAGTGAAATCCCTAAGAAAAAATTGTAAGTATACTGCAATTTAAATCCAATTTTTATTCCCTATAAACATCGTTAGTTACAAAAGATAAACAATTTTAAGGGTGAGGAGCTCAGCCGCTCAAATCAAGGTGTTAGTCGACTATAATATGTCGACAGTGCATGTGAATTTATCTACTAAAACTTATTACCTAGAGAGACTACATCTGCGTAGTCAAATTTGGAGTGTTTAATGCAGAGTCTGTCCTCCTCTAATCTAACACTAAAGTGAACCCCTATGTGCCATACATACATGTACATAATCATGCTTTTCTATCATTTGGGGTTAATAACTATGTAGTCTTTTAACTCTCACACTTTGTAATCAATTTAAAAATGTAATTGTATTGCAATACCTAATTTGTTGTTTTTGTTTCAGAAGGTTGTTGAACTAATGGAAGAAAAAAATAATTTGCTCAGAGAGCAAAATTATATTTTAAAGGAAGAAAGAGGATAATTAAAAGAAACTATTCTTTTATATGTTGAAAGAAGAATCAAATTAGCCTAGGGAAAAAATTGGTCCCTAAAAGACATATTGTAGGCGAAACTTCCACTCACATTAAAAAAGAAGGCTATGGAGTCTGTTATTCTGCCCACACCGTTGTACGGATGCCATACATGGCCTCGAACAAAGGAAATTATCAAATTTAAATGTTATTTTTATGATTTGGAAACAAAGAGGCTTATTATTGTTATTACTTTTATAGGTATTATCAAATAAAAATTTCAGATTATCTCATTTGTATATTTATTTTTCATTGCATATTGTTGTCATTCAACACCATTATCTAGGAGATATTAATTCCCAATTCTTGCATTATGTAGCCTGTTAAGTTCTGCCTCCACTGCAGAATTGTTAAAAAGGAATTGGTCGTAGACTCTGCCTGGATATCTGGCAATAATACTCAAAATCTTGCAATTCTCATCCACAACCTAAAACATTAAGATTTATGTCAAAATATATAGAATACTTGAAGCAATTTATAACTTAATAACTATATAAACAAAGGTCTGTAGATTAAGGCCCACAAGCAGGAAATTCAAACCGAGATTTAATACTTGATTGAGTTTTTGCCTTTTTGGACATTTTTACTACGACCAAAATGTTAAAATTTTATAAATGTAATTTTTAAATCTCAATTTAAATTTACTGCAAGTGGGCCTTAGGTACTTACCAATTGGGTGTTTATTGATGCGAAACCCTTGCGATTTCGATATTGTATTCTCTGGGGATGTGGTGGTGAGAATATTGTAACATGAGTATAGTTTTGCACGGAACTCATGTGCCACTTTGTGCCTCTGGCCTTCAGTCCCTGGAAATATTACCCATTGCGTAATAATCTGAAAGAAAAAATATTTGTGTACTTATATTGTGTACCTATGTACTTTATCAACTATCATATATAAACTAGGTACAATTTCTATTGCGGGTCGAGCGAAATACAAAAAGACTTCATGAAAACATTGCACTTACATTGAAATTACAGCATCTCAATTCTCAGCATACGCAGCTGAATCATTTTGCTGTGTTTCTAGTTCACTTAACACAACCATATTAAAGTATCCTCGAGACATTTTAACTATTATTTAGAGAAAACTACGATGGTATAATTAATTGTTTTTAGGTTAAGACTCTTGTCCCCACCTCAATAGTTCGAAGACTAATATCTCCCTATAATCTGTCAAAAAGAGACATAGTTTCTCCACTTAACGGTCGCCGTGCTAAGCAAGTGGAGAAATAGTCCCCTGTCTACGTCACAGCGAGAGATATAAATTATCTCCACTGGGGCCGTGCTAGCTATAGTGGAGAAACGCTTTTGTCTCCTGTCAAGTTGACATAAGCGGTGGAGAGAGATGTTTGTCCCCGTGCCGTGCTAGGCCTGCTGGCAACTGTTCATTTTCTGTGTCTTCACCTCGGCCTCCTTAGTTATATGTGGTTCTTGCTGAGAGTGCTCTGAATTATCTTCATATTTAGTGGAGCTAGACCCTCAGCAGGTTGCGTTGGATGTGTAGCGTAAATGAAAGAGTGAACTGTATGAAAACTGGTACTTATTCAGAGAGTAATGTACAAATTTAGCCCGAAGAACGAACGTGCGTTCTGTGTGATATATTTGTCGCAAGTGCGTCACGTGTCACGCGCGGCTGCGACCCGTTGCGATGCGCCATCCCCTCCCGCGCTCCTTCATGCCGCGAGCACCCGCGGCGCGGTGTTGTCACCACTAAAAAAAAAACCGTTACGGTTTCCCTAGTACTCCTCCGGTTGCAGAGCTGTAAGTCGCGGCCCGCTCGCTGGCGGCTCACCGGGCTTCCCCGAACCGGGTTCCACCTGGGGGGCTGACCGCGCCGAAGGCTGCCCATCTCGCACCGTCGAGTCGAGGAAAGGGAACCGGAAAAAAAAAATAAAGAATGGGATCCGGAGGGCGAAGAGAAGCCCACCGCTGCCGTGTGGCGGCGTGTGTCCCGATGACCGGGGGTCCAGGTGGCCCCCGAGAAGCTGCTCGGGCAAAGAGATTATTCTCGCAGGCCCGTACCTCAGTCCAGCCCAGCTGAGAAGACCGCGCTAGCGCTAGCTGTCACCGCTATATTCTCATTGTCTTCTTTGCTAGAAGACATGCCGTTGAAGCATGTTCCTTGGCAATGAACGCACCCGGCAGAATATTTTGGCATTGCTTTCCGGCATCCACATTTGCCGCTGCTACAATCGTTGGTGCATCGACAAAATATTGTTTTCAGTAAAACCTCAGTCGCTCGTAAATCATCTGTTGTTCTTGGCGACAAGATATAACCTTCATTTTTCCACCCCTACTCTTAAAAGGGCAGCTCATTCTCGAGCCACTGCTGCACTTGGTGGTAACTGCTCCAGGAATGATATTTAGCAGCGCTCTCAGTTGGCCGGAGAGAGCAGATATCAGGCTTAATATTTGCTACTGACCTCATGAATGATTGGAAGCGGTACTGATTAAGGAAGGTCACTTTTGCTGGTGCCCCATACCATTTGAGGAACCATATATTGCCAAGGAACATGCTTTAACGACGTATCTTCTAGCAAAGAAGACAATGAGAAAACGATAAGGATGATTTAGAGTCCTCTCAGCAAGAATTTTTAAACTTCAACTTATACCACGTGACTCACAGAGAGATCTGTTTAAAGAAATAAACATATTACTTGTTTCATCCCACTATAATTTGATAATATTTTATATGCTCAGAAACATTAAGACATTAAAAAAATGTGATTTTCATAATGTCAACACTAGGAATAAAAATAAACTAGCTGTTCCAAACTTTAGACTTCATAAGACACGTCGGTCATTTATAAGGAAATGTATACACACTTGTACTACCTATATATTTGTAATAAAATCCCACCAAATTCAACTGAACTGCCTTTACACAAATTCAAACTATGTGTCAAACAAAATTTAATGAAAAAAGCTGGTTACTATACAGTTCAGGAATATTTGGACAAAACTATGCGTGGACAGATTAACACGTCTTTATGTTACGTATTGTGTTGACTCGTAATGTAGGATGTTGGCAATAGCTTTTTAATTTATTAGTTTTAGAATTATTATTATTATGTCTTAATTGCCCTGTTTATCCAATATCGTTCATTGTTTCAAGTGTTTATTCATAATCCACCCACTTGTTTGTTGTCTACGACTACTATATTATTTGATTCCTTTATAAAAATCGAAAAATTGACAAAACATTTGAAAAAAAAGAGTAACCCTCGAGTTTCTTGTTCGCTCTTCTCGGGGATGTCTGCGTTCCGAGTGAGTGGTAGATTCACTAATTTCTACATTGACGTTTTTAAATGTTTGTATATCAAGCCTATAACATAAGATATTTTGATTTTGAGTATCTTAGTAGTCAATTACAAGAAATCATAAAACTAAAAACCAAAACAATTAAAAAAAGTTTTGGGTTACTACTATTACACGACTTCCCGTGAATTGTAATATTTTCGCTTATGAGATCAAAATAAATATTGTCTAAATTGTTATTGTTTTATTTATAACGTAATAAAATCAGCTAATATATTACTACATACCTAATACTAACATCAACTGAGTCGGTAAATACTGATTTCGGTTACTGTTTACCGATATGTCGTCGATTTGTTTCAGTGCATGTTACATCACTATTTCATTTGTAATGACGTCACATTGGGGGCGTGACCACGATGGTAAAATGGGCGTGACTTACGCAAAAATTGCCACGAGCATTTCCTTAGCTATGCATTTGCTTTCGCCGTTCTATCTTGATTTATTTCTTTGGTTTCACAGATGAATTGATGTGAGCTGTTTCTATGTTTTCGTATGATGATAAGAGGGGATCCGAGATATCACCGAAAACATATTTTTTTTACTCTTTTTAATTTTAACAACACCTTGATTGAAACATAATATTGGAGGAAAAATGATAATGACTTTCATCCTAAAAATAACTTTAATATACATAACATGTCAATAGTAATAGGTATACGTGATTTACCGAAAGGTAAAATTAAAGCTTTATTGTCACATCTTATTATAAAAACAAACTCAACAATATAAATACTGCCTATATTTAAGCAGAAACTAATAGACTATATTATATAGCTATACTTTCCGTATATTCTTTGAAATTTTTGTTCGTCGATGTACTTGGTCACTGAGAGACCGAGGAAAAGATTTGACTGTTACTGTAGGTACAAGTACCTACAGTAAAAGCGTTCAAATCAAAACTACCAAGGTCTCCACATTTCAGAGTTATTAGAAGCTCCTTGTTCGGGCGACCGTGAACTCGTGTCCCCTTCGGCACCCTCCTTCGCATTGGTGTTCCTCGACGACTGGGCCAAGGACTCGGCCGTATGACTTATCACAGTTCGCGGCATTGACAAAGGCACTTCTGGGTGAATGACTATTCTACTGTCTAAAGAAGGTCTCTCGATAGATGCCGGTATACTTTCGGGAAGCGTTAATCGTCTGTCTGCGTATACCGAAGACTTCTCTGGAACTCTCCTGAACGCTGATCTTTCTGGAGATGTTCTGACCAACGTGACATCATCCCTCTTTTCAGATATCGTTACTGTTCGCTCCGGCTCCAGCCGTGTGATCTTCGGCGCAGGGCCCATTGGTTCCACCACGGGTCGTTTCAATTTATTTCTCATAGAATAATCCACTGCCCTTTTTGGTGAAGCATCGATACCAATCTTGTAATTCTCAACATCTATTATTATTGACAATGGTTCCATGTACTTTCTTTTTCTCAGCGCCTCTTGTTTCAGTGTTTCTGGCGATATTGTTGTTGAGGAGACGGTCGGTTTTTGAGTTTCCGGGCTTGAGTCTTGGTCTGAGGCTGATCGGCTTGGGGGTGTGGGGAAGGGGAATGTTTGGACGGGTCTTGGCGGTGTTTCTAGTTCGGTGGAGGAGTCGCAGGCCGAGTCGCATGATAAAGGGCTAAGGGGTGGGCTGGTGGGTTTGGTGGATTTGACGAAGTGGAAGGCGCTGGGGCGTTCGTCTTCGATTCTTAGGGGGTCCGGAACTAAAGGGTAGTCTTGTGGGTGTAGTCGTTCTATTCCTGATATGCAGGTGTTAAGGTGGTTCCCCAGTCGGTGCCTGAGGCCGGTGGGTACGCTGGCGAGGCGAGAGAGGTAGCGGCGCACTTCCTGGGCGCAGTCGCCGAAGCCGCTGCGGAAGCGCAACAGCACTGCGGGGTCGGCCGCGATGGCCGCCGCCAGCTGCTGCCGCTGCAGCGTCTGCAGGTGCTTCACCGTCATCTCCAGAATGTCCGCTTTCTCTAACTTGGAGTGGCGAGCTGGCTGAAATAGAAACCTTTCTTTTATTTTTCTTATTACATTTTAATTATGATTTATGAATAGGTTTTATGACCATGAATGTGCTGGGTTTGTTTTAAACACGTGATATAAACTTTGTATAAGAATGTGACGGAATAGTGTAGTGGATGGCCTCATACATTTTGATGGGAAGAATATATTTTAGCTGAAACAGTCCTATAAGCAGCTTTAATGCTATACTCAATGTAGTGGGCAGAAACCTTTAGTAATTTGATTTAATAAAAATTATAAAGTTAATACTTTTCACGTTCAAAATTTACAGTGCTATAAAAACTTAGATACACCAATAGCCTTGACAAGAATCTAAACTCTAGATTTGTTTACGTCTACTCAAACATGCGCAGTACTCACGTCGGTATTGGCAGGGTCCACGAGAAGGTCCTTCAGCTCGTTGAGGCACTGGTTGATGCGCGCGCGCCGTTTCTTCTCCATTATCGGTTTGTTAGTCTGGAATTAAAAATAAATTTATGCAAAACTCATCCTTACTGGATTTGTATCATTCTCTATTTATTTGTATTAAATTCTATAAAATTCGTTTGAAATTAAAAACTATTTTTTTATTTAAATAATAAAGGAAATGTTGATGAATTTAGAACATATAGAGAAAAAAAGAAACAAAATCCATTCTAATATTATAAATGCGAAAGTAACTCTGTCTGTCTGTCTTGCATTCACGTCAAAACTACTGAACCGATTTAATCAAAATTTGGCACATAGATAGTCTACAGCCTGAGAATGGATATAGGCTACTTTTTATCCCGAAATTCGTATGGGATAGGGTACCGCGCGGGTGAAACAGCGGTTATCAATATCTGCTCGAACGAGTATTAAGTGACATATTCCGTCAAAATGTAATTTCATTTCGAATTATAAAATTTCTCGGCATTGTAAAATAATGACACGACAACAGAGATTTACCATGAGAACCATTAATCAGATGACACTGACAAATGTTATTTTCATAATTTTAATCTTTAGAGGTTTTAGTTCAACTATTAATAGTCAACATTTTACTAATTAAGAAGTAGGAATGATATGATAAGCATTTCGTAAAAAACAATGCTGTTTTAATTATACCAACAAAACCTTTTAGTGGCACTTTTTCCGGCGCTAAATCAAATCAATATCCACGCGAACGACGACGAGGGCACAGCTAGTATAAATATAAACTCTCAAGAATAATGTTGAATATTATAAATAAAAATACAAAATTTTTATAACTACGTATATTGTCAAATTTTTCTAGTCATACCTATTTGATATTCTTAGGCCCACTTGCGCGGTCAAGAGTTAGCACCCTGGAGCAAATATATGGGCAAACCCTGGGTTAGGCGCTAACTGTCAATCGTGCAATTGGGCCTTAGTATGTAATAAAATATTTTGGAAGTAGGTATATTATTAGATAGGTTCTAAAGGCAAAGCATTAAAATTAAAGGAGAATCGTAATAAATTTTAAATCCAACAACTCCTAATTCAATTATATTATATTCATATCCGTACCTAACAAACGCATCCGTTTTTAAAATATTACTTAGCAGCACTTAACCCACCTTTCGCAACTCCGCCTTAGATAGTCCCCTAGTTTCAGGCATAAAGCCGGTTTGGGAGTCGTCATCTTCACTGCACGGCATATCACTAAATATCACAATCACACACACGTCCGCTCTCCACAAGTGCTTAACACGTAATGTTTGGGTGACCTGCGTACGCGCACACCAAAATTCAAATTGCCTCCGTTCCTTATCCGTCCTGTTTATGAAACGAAGCTAAAAATTATAGTGCTCTCTTTCGCACCCACTCGGTGATGCGCTGGGAACTGTATCGGAATGTTTTGTTTTCGCTCCGTCTCGCTCTTTGGGGGAACCTGTCATGAATGAATATGATAGAGTAGTGGAAGTAGCGTAGGAGGGTTGCGGTTCGATTCTGGCTAATAGATCGCTATATAGTACCAATAATAATATTGTACTACCTATGCAGAATTAATAGTTTATGTTGTGATTTAAATATTAAATGATTTACAACAATTCTTTAAAAATGTTTTACATAACTTATATTTAAAAATGTAATTTTTATATTCATCAAAGACTTTCCTATTTTGCACATTTTTGGGTTTGCAAAAGATTTTATTGTTGAGTTTAGTATAGTACCGATTGTTTAAATTTTTTGTATAAAAATGTTGAGTTATTTTTAAGTCAATATCTGCCAAAACAAAAAATAAATCCTAACGAAAACATTAAAAACACAAGAAATCTGTAATTAATTACCGTGATAAACTGATCTGATAACCTACAAATCGCAAAAAAATAAAATAAAAAATGAGCCGAGTGAAGCTACCATCGTCGCTCCTATCCTGTATCGTATGGGAATTTAACCGCACAGTATGAAGTAGCGAGTTTCTCGTTTTTTCAGTGGTCGCCTCTGTGACGGGGCACAGGGGTGTCGCGGAGTTCTCACGGTGTGTGAGAATGAAACAAGGTGCAAAGGTAAGGTTATAAAGGGTGTTTATTGCTCGATTTTGGCGAAGTTTGGGCCCGTTATCGGTATGTTGGGATCCTTTTAAAGGGCTAGATTGGTCATTTGGTTTTTGGTATTACCTGTTTTGAGAGAAAAACATTTAACGGCTCTCGTAACACTTAAAAACGCGGTTATAGTTTCATATATTAGTTGCAGAGTTGCTCCACGTAATTATGTTTGAGATATAATACCATAGAGGTTTCACGGAGTTTTCTGCCTTGTTGATTTTATGATCAAAACTTTAAAAATAGGTTATTATACTAGTTACAGGCCGAGCAAAATATAAGTACCAATGAAGTACCTCAAAGTTAAAACTCGTTCAATTTTAAAAGTAGTAGGTACCCCGAACATAAGTTATTATTTTAAAAACCTCGTACAAATAATGTATGTGCCTAACTAAAATAATTATGTTGACTAGGAAGATTATTCCGTATTACATCATTAAGTCAATGTCCCGTTCGTACCCAGGTGTTCAGACGACCTTAGCCTCCCCACATACCTCCGCATGTTCGTCACTGAATAAATATTTAATTAGATCGCAACCATTTCTCCCACGGTCACTGTAAACTTATCAATTTATTACATCGATTACCCATATTGAATTCTCAACTCTATGGCTAAGAAAATAAGCGTTTAGTTTGAATATGATTATTTTTCAAATATTAGTAGGTCCGATTATAAAAATTTTACTTGTAATAAAGTGACCTCTAAGGTTATTGTAATAAGGAACAATTTCGGTGGGTCGTGTAACATTATTTACCGAAGTGTGACGGTATTGCATGATCGCGTGATGGACCGCAGAGCTAATGAAAGGTGAATGTCATATGTCGCGGCGCGCTAAATAGGGGTGAACGGTGAGAAAAAACAATTTGTGTAAATTAGATAAAGTTGATAAAAAATTCTTCTGTATCAACTAATGGGATATAGGTCCGAATTCAATTGGTAGCTAGTTCAGTCTACCCAAGTATTTTAAGAAAATGGTGCACATAAATATATCTCGCTTTAATTTCCTTGACTTGGTGGCGGCACTCCCGTGCCCCAGGGCCTTAAAAATAGTTAGTAACCGATGAGATTTTTTTTTTTACTTTATTTGGGATAATAAACAATTTAGTTAGGCAATGAAACAAAATTAACCGTAGTTGGTACATTTTTAGTACACTAATTACGACTAGTGGGGAGAAATCAAAAACTATGAGAGATAGCGATTACAGTTTTTAGGGACCATGACATTTTGGATAAATTAATACTGGCATTCAAGTTTTTATCCAACTCTCAAACCTAACCGGGAATTGAACCAAGTCAAAAATTGCAAAAAATATTTGTTTTCGATTTCGTGTTATAGTAATGTAGAATTGAAGACCTTCCATGCAGATTTGCAAACTCTTAATGCGGCGGGGACAGCGCCATCTAGTTCCATCAATTTTTTATTGAAACAAAGCGAGACTACGCCCTCAATAAAGACCCGACTTCATAATCGGTGTGGCACAGATACATACTTTAAATAAATCAATTTCACCCATATTTTTTGAGGTATAACCATAAGTACTTATTATTATTACTCTAGCACCCCAGTAAAATATATTTCATAAAAACATGAAAGTGAGTTAATAAAAACGTAAAAAATTACGCTTCCAATTCATGTAACTGCAGCTTTCATAAAAAACCTGAAACATAACCACCCTAACATCGCAAATCAGCTGTGAATCCTTAAAGTCCCTAAATTTAAAGAAGTGAGAGTTAAACAAAGAAAAGTATATCTACCTACATCAAAATTAAATATCAACCGTGTGACAATGTGTGCCGTGTGAACCTCAGTTTCGATGAGTTAACGGGGCAGCTTCCTTCCTTTCCCAGATTAAGGGATGTAATTTATTGTTACACAAAAACTCGAACAACTTACGCAACCTTTCCCATAGCGGGTCAGTTTGTATGGCTACCGTATTTCTTTGGGGTTTTGAACAACGTAGAGTGCAGGATAAATAAATATTTTCTACCATTTTTATGCGATCTGACTGTAACCTACTCGGCAGGTAACATTATACTATAAAAAATCCCATTATTTGTGGAACATAAGAAGGCGAGTAAAGATTAAAAATTAAGGTATAGCTATTTTGTAAAAACATAAAACTCAGCTTCCAGAGGCCAGTAGGTAGGTATCTAATTTTAACAATGAACGAATTAGAGTGTATAAAATGCGTTTTTCCCGTAACGTCTGACGGTCTATAGAAATTCATCCACTAATTACTTTTACTTTTGTTTATGAATGTTGAGATTTTGTTTATGAGAAGCCACATCGTCTCTCAGCAATAGGATGATAAATTTCGGTCTGAGGCTCAGACTCTGAGCCACTACGAATGTTAGGCACCATTAGGGTCACTTAGTTTCGTAGTCAGGTTGACCAGTAGGTTAAAATATGGACCAATGGCAAAACATATGAAGGCGTGAGATGACAGCTTGTTTAATAGTCGTATTTTCAAATATTACTACTTAAAGTTGAATAATAATTTTCATCGCAAACTTAACAATTTGTCAAGCTGACGTCACACATTTTGGCGTTTCCTTTGATGCTATTAGTCTAGATATGTTAGTGCTGATAGTCTAGTCTATTAGTCTATTGAGGTAATTATTACTACGGATCAAAAAACTCACCCTTAGTTTGATTCCCTTTCATTTGATGGTCAGTAATAGTCCGAAGCAATAATAAACTTGAACCTTAAAACAATAAACATAACAATAAACATAAAGTGTATAAACGTATAATAAAAGCTTGTGATTGAAGTCCGAGCCCCATTATAAGATTTTATAATCAAGAAGAAAACAGTTTTTACTTTCTTACCCGAAATAATAATTAATAATCCTTTTAAACTTTTCCGAGCCGAGCCGACCTTGCTGAGGTCCGAGGACTGATGACGCTCTCAATATCCGGCTCGAGCGCCTTGGAGATTCCCTGGTAGTGGGACTTCCTAGGGGGGATGCCTACCAGAGAGAAATCCTCTAGTAGTGGTTCGCCACCACGGGCAAGACCCACCAAAGTTCTCGCCTTCAACAAAAAAATCCAGAAACAGAAAAGGCCTTCTACGGCTGATGGTAAATAGGTTTTTCCCGTTTCTTCGGTTACAGCCAATTAAAAAAAACTAACTGTAATTATAGTACGTCTCAATCCAAGTTGCCAAAAAGGAAAACAAAAAAGCCGACTTACCGAATTTGTTATTCAATAATCACACTTTTTACATGGACATTGGCACGTAAATATAATTAACTGTAACAATTGTTGTCCGTTTCAATTGATTTCAATTACCTACAGTCATCACAAAACATTTTAGAGATGAAACATAACCTTTGTTTTGTTTAGCTTTTTGGCAACTTGGATTGAGACGGACTACTAATACTTACTTAAGTGTTTTATAAGTAATAAAAATCTTTATTTTGTATTAATGGTTCTAAATTATTACCTAACTATTTGGATTTATGATAGTTATTTCGTAGTTTAAAAAAAACATTGTTTCCCAAATCTGGACCACTTTTTTGGTAGAAAAAGATTCCCATGGAAACAGGTGTGTATAAAAACCGCGCCCTTTCCCTATCAACTCGTTTTTCTAAAGGCCTCAGAAAAAACTTAGTATCCGGTCTCCAGCTCATGTTTCCGGGTCGCGACGGACGAACGCACAAAAAATTATTTATGTGATTGATGGATAAATATTTGTGCGTTCGTTTTATAGCGTGAGAAGAATTGGAGAGATACTCTGACCTGTCTCCATTCATAAAATATGGGCATCCATCTGACCTCGAAATCTTTTGATGTCTAGGTATATTGAGATAGTTATTTAGAGATTTGTGTCTTCTTTGGGCGTAATATAGCTACTTAGTTAAAGCAATAACTAATCCCTGTTTGATTTTTTTTTGTGATAAATAGGTATAGGGAATTAATTGACTTAACTTTCTTTCTTTAATAAATCAAAATGGGGGAAGATAATATTTTATTTATTACTTAACTACTTTTTCTTATATCTACTGATATTCTAGATCTAATTCAAACGGTAAATGTAAATAACTGATGTTCAAAGATTGTCGATACGAAGTCACCCTAACCCAGTGGCTCACTATAGCTATGCAGACTTCCCAGGGCCGCCGTAATTCCCACGGTGCGGTGTGGCGACAGGTGGTCCCTGGTCCCTTGGTTCGCAGGCCATAGCCTTTCATAAACGTCACTCATATGAGAGGGGAATAAAGTTCAAATTCCGTTGGTTCCCAAATTAGCCTTTGTTTTGAGTTGTCCACACATTACGTATGAATTATAATAAAAAGCTGATTGATTGATACCCATTTTTAGGGAGGAACAAAGTAATTTCAAATTACTTAGTCATCTTCATAAATGTGGCAAATTAGTATCTAAAGCTATTGGGTAGGTGCCTAGTCAAATAATATGAATCTAATAATCTTTAATCTTCTCTTAAAATTAAATAATCTTCTCTTAAAATTAAATAATCTTCTCTTAAAATTAAAGAATCTTTAATTTTCAATTGGTAGATTACTATCATTACTTTTAAGTAAATCAATTTGCCTACATGAAGATAACTTACTTTGTTACAAAAAGTGAGATAAGAAAAACGTGGGAACCCAAATCGCCAACCATAAATCTTACAAAAATCACTCAGCCAATTAAAAACCGATAAACACATTTACAAGAGGCGCCTTCAAATGACCAATAATATTTTTTGCACGTTCGCAAACTATTGGACTTGTGGGAAGTATCGGCTCTCGCATTTCTCAGTTCCCGAACCCGATACCCTTTGTTGTGAAGCACCTTGACTGCCGATCCTTTGATGGGTCGTCAGAGGCAAGATTACGGGTTGCTTTGTAAAAGTAAACCATTCAATGAATGGTTTGTGGGAGTCACACTTTTTTAAGAACTTACCTAGGTACTTAGTATCATATCTTACAATTATTATATATTTGTAATGTAGTGTCGGTCTGTTTCTCCAATGAATATTTCCGAAACACTTACTTATATTATTATAATCGTATATAAAATAATCAACCTGTTCACCACTTTTATCTCGGGGTGTTTTGATTTTTTTACAACTTGGGCAGCAAACAAATATTTTGTCAGCAATTTAATTATTCGGGCGTCCAAATAATAATTTGGGCAACAAAATAATTATTTGGTCATCAAAATAATTATTTGGTCCGCAGCATAATGAATTGCGTAGCAAGATAATAATTTGGGTTGCAAAATAATTATTTGTGCACCAATATGTTGCCGGAAAAGCATAAAATCTAGGAAAAGGATCAATGAAGGACCAAGGATCAATTCCTATAAAATGTATTCTGATAGATATTTGGTTCAGGTAATTTTTTTTCTGACCCATAAAAACAAATTTTGAGATATCAAAACATTACATTAGACAATTTGGCAACAGAGAAAACATTTAACTTTCTGCCCAATTAGTTATTTTGCTGACAAATTTGAAATATCTGCTGCCCATAAGTTGCTGTTAACAGTTAGTTATTTTAGCTGATCAATTGTATTGTTTGCTAATCAAAATTCGAATATTTTGCTGACCGCTTAAAGAACACCCTTCTTTAAATAATCCTCCCACACACTGTTACCATTTGCTACTGGTTTGCACGAATTAATTGCTATAATAGTTTCGATTTAACCTTCTGCGGCCGAAGTAACCTTTGTTGCATTTGTGTTTGTCGCTTAGTACCTTCTATGATCCGGCTTTTGAACAGTTACTTGTAACCACACCTCGATGACACGGCGCGCACTGGTGGCTGTAGGTACGTGAAGTTGGTGTCTGTCAGACGTTAGTACAGCAATAAACGTTGATTCTGTTAAACGTCATATCACAAAAATATGTATATAGTATCTTTTATTATAGTAGTAACGTAACCCCTGTAATATATGTGTATTGACATTGTCTAGGTCATGTCATTGTATTGTCTAGGTGGCTGGCAGGAGCTGGATGCGAGAAGCCGAGAATAGATCGAAGTGGCGTGAATTTGGGGAGGCCTACGTCCAGCAGTGGACTGCCATAGGCTGACGATGACGATGACGATGACATTGTCTAACGGACTAATATTAAATGTCAACCTAGTTTATTATTTATTTATTTATTTAATCTTTATGTACGACGTACAAAGGCGGACTTAATGCCTTGAGGCATTCTCTACCAGTCAACCGGAAATTGGAGTGAGGGGAGACGGTACAATAAGAGTTGAAAAACCAACAAAAATAGAATACTTAGAAATATACACTAATAATTACATTAGTTTATGTTCTCGGGGTCAAGAGTTTAGTAGGCTAGTTGACCCTTTTTTTATTCGGCCCCAAATGATTAATTACTGATAGCCATCGCCATAAAAAATAATAAATTTTTTTTCTCATAACACAATAAAACTTAAATTACAAATTACGTTTTACAAAATGTCAAAAACGCCCTCGGTCCTAATGGTCTATAAATAATCTGTGCCGTAGCGTCACGATTATTGAAAACAATTCAATACGCATGCGTGACATAGCCGACAGTTATGCTTGATTGGTTGCGAGTGGCGTTTGACGGATTTTGACCATGCGTAGTAATTTTTTACATGAAACGTTACTCAACTAATTTCATGCACATGGTGGATAGCGTTTTTGGCAGATGACTTACTTAATATCTATGATTCCGCTAGTATAGTAGCGCCACCTAACGTAATAGGTCGAACGAAGGGGAACAAGCAACAATAATATGTTTTAGACGAACTAAAAACCCATGTATGGGAATAGTGATCTATACTACTTAATTTATCTATCCCTACGTCAAATGACAAAATGATTTCAGCAAAACCCGATCATTATTGTTTAATGACTTTAGGAACTAGCTTCTGTAACACAAGTTATTATTCCAGAAAGCAGGACTGTTTTGATTTGGTGATTGTTGCAATACATACATATGTATGTGGAATCACCACAAAACACTAAAAAAGGTTTTTTCAACACACTTCCTTATAAAGTGGCTCTAATCCCATGGCAATTAGGCACATAATGACACCTATAATCAAACTGTGACTTTTTCATTACTATTATTCACGAGTGAGTAATAGTTTTTTTTAATATTATTGGTTGAGTTACGGTTACATTTGCGCTAAAAAGCTATCCGCGAAAAGCCCAAAAAAAGAAACCTCATTTTTTAGTCTATGGCCGATGCGCGCGCATAGGAAAACAAATTAATTTTTCCCGCCATTACGAAATTTATTAGTCTATGGCCGATGCGCGCGCATAGGAAAACTGATTAATTTTTCCCGCCATTACGAAACATTTTTCACAACTCGTCTCGTTTTCTCTTTTGAAGTTATTTAGTTAGTTATTAATTAAGATGTCTGCAAATACAATTTATGAAGAAAATGATTTATGTTGTACACCGCCCGATATAAGATGTGAAGCCCAGAACGTTATGGAAAGTTTACTACCGGAAAACTCAAAGGAAAAATATCTATTATTCAGAAGTGTGTTGAAAAACGTTGTATGATACACGTGTGTATTGATGATTACCGTCCTCGGCTCTTTAAGACCCTCGCCTGACGGCTCGGGCCTCAATGCGCCACAGCGGTAATCACCAACATTACACACTTGTACCATAATGTACTATTTTATTGTTCTGTGGGAATCACCATAGCAGTAGTGCTAGTCCTTCGTGAGGAAATAATTTAAAATATTATTAGAACTGTAATAGTTTATAGGTTTATAAAAATAAACTCATACATACTCGTACATACATACAATCACGCCTGTTATCCCCGAAGGGATAGGCAGAGTCCAAGGAGCACTGTTTTTGCTTAAGACCAAAAAAATAAAATAAAGTAAAAGTAAGTATAAAAATAAATAAAGTAAATAATACCATGATCAACTAATCATGAACATTGCGGCATTGAAAATAGATAGGGTTCACGGGAGAGGAAGACCGAAGAATAATGATGCAGGAACGGAGTGAGTGACATCGCGAGTGATAGAGAGAGATAAATGTAGCCATTTCCCGGCCATCCCAAATAGAATTGGACCCCAAGGCAGAATTAAATTAAATACAGAATTACAATTCAAAAAAATTATTATTTTCATACATATAAAATTACAAAGTATAAAACAAAATTAAAGAATTCAATCTAATAAAGAATTTGTGCCGCCAATGAGAATGTTTTTTTATTACTAATAATTTCGAGCACTGATGAATTGTTTCAACCTTTTTAAGATTAAAAACCATAGACAAAACAGTCAAATAATAAGTAAGAGACGCACAGCGTGGAAGCGCGGAAGATTTTAAGAATGCTTCAGTCTGTCATCTGTTATAAACATGCGTTTTTGGATAAATCACGAATATTCTCTAAAATAATTAAATTTTAATTAACAGAAAATACACTTTTAGGTAGTTCACATTACAAGATGAAAAACTAAGTGAGTAAGGCAAACAAAATTTTGAGCTTATGAAATTATAGCAGTATATATTTATTTTGTTTTGTTTTTTATCACTTAGCCAATGCTTACTTGTAGTGTAAATCACACTTATTATCTAGACATAAAATTTATAACCTATCTAACGTGTAAATGCAATCATAAATGTCATGTTAGTCATAAAAACTAAGGGCATCTTAAATTCCTAAAGTTAGTATTAGTTTTATTCAAAATATTTGGTCGAAATTTTATATTAAAATCACAATTTTTGTAATGTCCTTTAGAATATCTGACGCGGATATTAATGATTAATTGCATATTATTAAAATCCTAAGGTCTAATTCACTGGCACTGGTTATCACAGACTTGTTTAACTCTTGTTGGGCATTATAGAATAGACATGTCAAATTATAAGATAAAAAAAAAACAAAAAAAGTATTATATTGAAAGAACGGTCAAATTTTTACAAGTTTTAATTTAAATCTATTGATAAAAAACATTGCCTTTACGTTAAAATGATAATATCTTTAAACAGGTTTTTATTGTGAAATAACTTCTAGTATAATGTAGCTAATAAAGGCAATATATGTTTATATTTTTTTTAATAAATTGTAAACGACCTTTTACGAATGACAACAGACAATGACAACATTATTTATTTATTTAATTGAAAAAACAAGAGCCAGCAAGTGAACATTAATGTAGATTCAAAAGTTTAAAAGTTACAACAGATATAGCAATCCACTTAAGATTCTATCTCAACGCATTAAGAGCGTTGGCAGTAGCCGTCATAAAATGTAACATCTGGTTATATATTTCTAAGAATAATATATTAAAACAACAAAAACCAAGAAAATAAATGCTAGAACAAGAAATAGGCCCGCATAATCTATATGTTCCACTAGTGGGTATAGTCGAGTTCAAAAATATGTATGCACGTTTGACGGTAAATGACTCTTATTGGAAGGGAATAAAGACAACCACCTGTCAACAGGATGCCAGAATAGAAACTTTAAAAATATTAACGGATTTTCAACTTTAACGCGATATACAGAGATCATAGATTCCGGCAGTTTGTGGTAGTTTGAAGAGCTGTTAACTGCACAATGAACAATCCTTCGCAAATGCGAGTTATAGTAACACATTGAGCTTAAAACGTAATTAAGGCTATTTGAAAACAAGAAAGCTATGTAGTATAAATTGCAGACTAATTAGCCAATCAGACGTGCGTATAAAAACACAACCCCCGCACCCCGCTAGAAATTTGGCGTTTCCAGTGAAGTTTAAAGTGGTAAATTTTTTTTTCGTTTCCATCAATTATATTTTATTATGTCAATTATAATGTAAAAAATCTAACCATTTATGTTGACTTTATTCATGCAAGTCATAACAGGAAATCTTGGTCATATGGAGAAATTAACTTTAAAAGGGTCTTTATTACAGTTATTAATTTTGAATTGTATATTTATTTATATTTGTTTTCTCACCAAAAACTTGTGGAATTATTACACAAAATCTTAGTTTCATATGAAGTGTCGTGTATGTTTGTGGAAGACTGGTGTTAAAAGTAGGCATTATGTTTCCGACATTCAGAGCTTCAGGCCCTCAACCCTCTTATCGTATAGGTATATACTATATATTTGTTTCTCTAATTAGGACTAAAAATAATTCTAAGTGATGACTTGTTGACAATGACAATTGAAAAGTCATGACTTCTCAAACAAAATGACTTGTATTTTTCGACTATTTCACACAAAAGTACTATGAAATTAATCACACATTTTCTCCTTCTAGTGTAATAAGTTTCATAGTGACATTCCTTATGTACTATTTTACCAAGCTCTGGCATCTCATAAATGGATCAATGCAAAATAGACTTTGAAATGAGACAGTAAGCCTTATAACTGGCTAACAAATTATTATGATCAGCATCAGAGAAACCAGAGGCAAATTTTTCACGAACCCAATGTTATCACGAATTTTGATAAAATCTTAATTAAAATTTTGGTACATAAGCACTAAGTAGTAATATTATTACTAACATCTACACAACCCCTTAAAATGAGTATTATTACAATATTAAATTTGATACCTATATCTTATATATTTTGAATTTAATATCGAACCAAAAGGCATATAAAAATCCAATAATATTTTTTTAATTCAATTAGCTGCCAATGCGCCGTAATATCAGAAACACTCTCCACCTTATTCCAAACGTTGGGAGAAGCATAGTCCATTTAGGAATAAGGTCTGCATTGTTTATGACCAGAACAGGACTTATCACAAGCGTGGACATTTGCTTGACTTCTATTAGAAAGAGATAGAGCTATTCGCCTCACTTAGCGCTTTCCCTTTCTGTGCTCACGCAGAGATTTAGGCTCGAGATGGGTTCAGCCTCAGTAGCATGAACACCGAACATTTGCTTATCACGTTTTATCACGCCCAACTGTCAAATTCTGTTGTACTTTGACAGTCAAACATGATAAAAACCCGATATGTATCTTTGAGGTGTTTATGCTAAGGGGGCTGGTTTAAAAGCTTTATCTAATATTTACAATCACATGCCAATGACAAAAGCTTACCAAATGCAATTATATCTGTAAAAATGCGAGCTTTACTCTCTTAGTCATCCAGGTTTGTTCACATAGGGACGTCGGCAACATACTCGATTCTCAGTAGTAAATCCATAAGGTCCTGCGCATCGAGCCACCGCCAAGGCACGGCGTCGCGGCACGTCGCCTGCCAGCGGCGCGACACGCCGTACAGCAGAGAGATGGCACACAGGAAACACACCACCGCGAATATCTGGAACAGGCACTTCAGCGGCTCCCTGCAATCACAAACTGCCGGATTGAGATCCTGTGGGACCTTGGAAGGGAAACGTACAGGATTTTATTCGTATTTTGTGTTAGGACTATTTAATGTATACATTTATAGTCTATCCATTTTGATCTGAGACAAAATGTAAACAAACGATAAAAAAGGGTTCTATGGTGTCATTATTCACTATCGACAGTTTTTAATATGTGATTATTACAAACTTTTTAAATTATGAAGTATTTACATGTTATCTTCAATAATTTTTGGTATTTTTATTTCAATTTTACTTCTCTAACGTGAGTAAAACATTACTTAATTTCCCATAAAAATAATATTTATATTCAATGACGATATTGAAGAAATAAGTACGGCTACTTTTCTATTTTATTGTAAAACATTAGAGCCCATATTTTTTGTTCCAGAATTGAATTAAAAGTTAGAGTAAAAACCACAAATTCTTTTTTTTACCTTTTGTCTCAGATGAAAATGGATAAAGTATAGAGCAGCTAGCCTATAGAACGTCTCAATCCAAGTTGCCATAAAAGGTAAACAAAAAAGCCGACTCACCGAATTTGTTATTCAATAATCACACTTTTTACATGGATATTGGTACGTAAATATAATTAACGGGAACAATTGTTGTCCGTTTCAATTTATTTCAATTACCTACAGTCATCACACAACATTTTAGAGATGAAACATTACCTTTGTTATGTTTACCTTCTTGGCAACTTGGATTGAGACGTACCATACTCTTGAACGCAATTCCGATCGATCGACATTGAGATTGTGATGTTTCTTACCCTTCAGTGGGACACTAGGGCCATAAATGGGTTCAAATTATGCGGATATTGAGTGACTTAAATGACATTGAGCTTAGCTGAAATTGGTACTCTCGTACCGCCTCTCTAGTGTCGGCATTTTGAGATATTGGAATGTTATTATTGAGTTTTAATTGAGATTGCGTTCGAGAGTAGGCTAGCTGAAATGACATTAATGTGAGTCTGGTCGAATTCTTAAATCCTTTTATTTGTATGCTTTTAAGCATTATAGCATAAGAAGCATGCCGAATTGGTGCCTACTGAAAATGAAGTGGTACTTTTATTTATCAACAAGTTAGAAACAAAGAAATAATTATGTAACTACAACATTGATGAATAAATGAGCCGTGACAGTTAGCATCGTCATCAGCCTATATATGTCCCACTGCTGAGACAGCCTTCCTCAGGGAGAAACACATGAGGAGTATGGGCCGTAACACCACCACGCTGGCCGCGGGTTGGTGGGTAGAAACGGTCATAAATGCGACCGGGACCAACGGCTTAACGTGCCTTCCGAAGCACGGAGGAGCTAGAGATCACAAAGTCTTGGTCACCCATCCACGGCCTGACCATGGCGAAGGTAGCTTTGTTTTCGATCGAAGCCAAAGCGCACTGACCACTATGCCACCGAGCTCCTACTGTTAGCACGCGCGGTATAAATATTGATGATGTCCTCAAACACTGCACATAAATGCCGAATTTTACCAATTTTTTTTATATCGCCTAGCTAATACTACGATTAATAACTTTGAAGAAAACGAGTATACTTTCTATATTGATCTAACATTGAAAATTTATTGACAGATATGCTGTATGAAGAGTAGTGTACGATAAACACTCACACTTGGATATTTTACATTGAATCATGCGCAGGCGATTTTCGCACGTTGATGGGATTGCACTTATGACTGTATATGAAATGGAGATGAGTTTACACACATGCATACATATCACCACGCCTCTTTCCCCGAAGGGATAGGCAGAGGTGTTAAACACTCACATTTCGCTAGATATGTTAGGTATATGTTAACAGGTGGCGAGCCTGTTGTCTGTTGTTGTTGTTAATGAGTTTTTGATATAAATATACACACCAAAAGTATCGCCGCAAGGTCTTCTGCGGAGCAACCGCGTCTCGCTTCTGACAGTCCCCGCAAGGGACTTCTACTTGAGTCGACACCGATGCGACATCTGAAATTATTGCACCTTATTTATATGAGCATAAAGAAGATTGTTTGACCAATTACTCTACCGTCACTAAATACTTATGGTTTTACATATTATACATTTCTAGTTATATGAAACATAATAAAGTCTAAAGTACTATATAGGTCTAATTTATGTTTTAACTGTGTAAACACCGGAATAAATTTGCAAATACATAATTTTATTAAGTAATAAAAAAAGGCACCAAAAATTAACATGACCATGATATTTTCGTAATATCTATAAGTACATATAATAAAATTGTAAAGGTCAAATGTACATAGAAAAAAAACTTAAAACCAAGGGATGTAAAAATAGGGAAAATACAAAAAAAAATATTTTTTTATTTTTTGTTCTCTGTCTGTTTGTCTATTTGTACGGGCTAATCTCCGAAATGGCTGGACCGGTTTCAATGAAATTTTGCATGGTGCTAGCTTTTATCCCTGATCAATCTTAGATACTTTTTGCTCTGGAAAATTAAAGGGTTCCCGTGGGATAGTTAAAAAACTATAGTAACCGCGGACGAAGTCGTGGGCAACAGCTAGTGTATTATTAATAAATCATTACGACAACTGAGAGAAAGTCTAATGAAAATAGGAATAAGTTGTATAAATAACGATATGAAAGTTGGTATGTAAAATGGAGTAACAATAAAAGATGTACTATATAAATATTACAAATATAGGTACTAGGCACCAGGACACCGAAACTCAGAGATACATTTTTTAAAGAATTAAGCTAAGCTCTTTATAAAGATACATGAATAAACTTGACTAAAAGTAGAACTTACGATACAATACCTTTATAATACACAAATAACATACAAGCCATAATACCACCCACCACCAAACCAGACGAACACAGTAAACAAAAGTTATATCACGAAACACACCTGTGAGTTGGACGACACAATGAAAACTAACCCAATTATCTATACTTGAGTATTTTGGTCTTTACAGTAAAGATATTAAAGTTGCTTTTCAATTACCCACATGTTACATGTAAACAAATACTACAGACCTACTAACTTCAATATCTAAATAGTATTTGAATTCTACATCAATAATTTATAAAGGACAATGACCATGTGTCTTGAACACCACAAAATATCTAAGTTAAACAATTTAAATAGTGGAAGACAATTAAGTCACTGCATAGAAAACAAATGATATTTTCTATTCTGTCTCGCTATTGCTATTAATTTAGCTGAAAACAGAAATGACAACCGTTATAGCAGGAACTACGCCAAGTGAATTTATAAATAGCAATGACATCCGAATCCGAGTCCTATACAAACTAGGGCATTGTCCTTTCTTTAAAAAAAATGTAAACCACGCAAATATACTGAGTATAGAGAACGAAAAAATTTTAAAGCAATTACCACACTCTGTTTGCGTATGAGCACATGAAACTTCACAATTCAATCCTTCAATAATATCTCTTTGGTTAGCACAAGCTTTCTCCAGCAACGCAAGTTTAGTCTGCAGGCTGTTCACAGCCGTTTGCAAAACAACATTCCTCTCATTCTCATCTGTGACGCTTCTATATAGATGATCCAAGTTATCTTGACAGCGTAAAAGGTCGCTTTCAACGTCCTTGGCAATCTTTTGAGACTGGCACAATTCTAATTTCAAGCTATCTATCACTTGCTTCATCACATCACAGTTTGAGCATTTCAAGCAATCTATACACTCTATGGAGTTATTATTTTGCACGTCAGTTTGAGTTTCTGAATGCTGTAAGTTTTTAATTGCTACAGCATTTTGCTCTTTAAAGTTATCGCATAAAAGCTGGCATTCGTCGGTCTGTGTGCTAGTATCGGCGGTAAACATGCTGGTATCTTTACATTTGTCGTTGTAGGAGAGGTTGTGTAGGTCTGTGAAGTGCCTAGAGGCGCTGTTGCCGAAACTAAGCCGAATCTCGTCGAAGAGGGATATGTTAGTGGCCCGTCCTTGGTCGTCTTTCAACGCGTTTTGAAAAGACTCTTCGTCTAATAGACGGTTGTCTAGAGCAGGGGAAGTAAAATATTAGGTGGACACAATCCTGAACACAATCCTGATACGAATGAAACGTTCATTATAATAAAAAATATTCGTCCCAAGTCTATATACGTCCCACTGCGGGGCACAGGCCTTCCTCATGGAGAATCACATGAGGAGTATGTGCCGTAACACCACCACGCTGGCCCAATGCGGGTTGGTGGGTAGAAACGGTCAATAGCGACCGGGACCAACGGCTTAACGTGCCTTCCGAAGCACGGAGGAGCTCGCCATCACAAAGTTTTGGTCACCCATCCACGGCCTTACCATGGCGAAGGTAGCTTTGTATTCAATCGAAAGCCAAAGCGTACTAACCACTACGCCACCGAGCTCCTCATAAAAAATATATTTTTGATCAATCACGTTTTTTAGTAGGGTAAAAATAATACAAATAAATATAAAGAAAAAATAAAAGCGACATAAATTATAGCAATACTTTGTGCGGTATAAACAATAAGGTATTAATGTAATTGTTTTACTGCCTCAAATATGCATAGAGGAGTATGAAAATCACCATAAAAAAGGCCAGCTTAAGCTTGATATAAATTGAATAGCACCATTCACCTAAGCGTTTGGAAAACTGAAAGAATAAATTAAAAGTTTTCATAATAAGCCAATATTAAAGCCCTGCTAGAATTGTGTGTAGTCTAGTCTTTAGTAGTATTAAGTCTTCATTTGCATTGAAATGAAAGTGTAATACATTTCAATGCATCCTGGGAGAGTTTGGCGCCAAATGGTCGATGGTAGACACTGTGGTGCTACTTTGACGAGGTAGATAAACACGATATAAAACTCATCACTTTTCACACCACTTGACGCTTATTTCAATGATCCTCCACATCACACATCACCACAGACACTTATTACACAAAAGTAAGCTGGTTTTACGTAACAATCTACTCTAAAACAATATTACAATCATCGAAATAAAAATCACGTCCGCCATAGTCAAACGCCGCCAAAAAGTCACGTTACCGTTTCGTTTTGAAAAATTTAAGTCCCTTGTATTTTGGTTATCTACTGTTCTTGTAATGATAAGAATAGAGAAGCATGTTTTCTAATCGAATTGATGACGCTTACCCTGCGAGAACCTGCTATCCGCGTTAAGACTGTCGAGTGCTGTTAACATCTGGTCCTCGGTGTAGCTGACGTCGACGGAGCGATCGAGCCGCAGGTGCGTCTGGTTCGACTTGTTCAACATGTCTTTAAGCTCCATTTCTAGTAGTACCTGATATAGAATATTACCTTTATTTAGGGCAAGAAAATTTGGAGTTGAAATGTTCCAGCTTGAACAAGTATTTATTAAAAGTAGCTGTTTAAGAGCAAAAGTGCATATTAAATGGTCTATAGTAAAGTTAGTTCCGAAAGTCGCCAAGAGATGGCGCTGCACGGTGTTGCATCGCGCTAACGTTTACGCGCGCAATGCGTAAGTAATAAGAGATCAAATTAATAAATTGTTACTGATTTAGAACAATTTCTTTCGTTTTATTTCGAACCTTGTGAAACTCCATTAGTACAGAGTAACCACCCAGTACAGACCATACATTGGTTCAAACATTAGTCCAAACAGAAGCGTTTGGTGATTCAGAAAAACGGCGCTATTCTATACCATTTTTTGCACGCGGTAAGATGCCGTGGCTTTTCTTAATTGCACCATTGGCGAAATCGTGGACGTCTTTGAGGGCTGAGTAAAAATTCCCAAAAATTGGACCATGTGTTGTTGTAATCTCGTCTACATCCCTAAATGTATAAAGCATAAAGTTGAAAATCGAACATTACGCTCTTACCTTCTCCTGAATTACAATTCATTCATTATGCTAAGTTTATACTTGACCCTGAATGACGTTGAAGCGTTAAGTGTGTTTAAATGTAAGCAGCCGGGCAGAGAGGTCCAAAATCCTTGACTCACCTTCTCCTTAACCATCTACTATAAAAACTCATCTTGATCCTGATCCTGAATATCGTTTAACTGATTGCAGCAAGTGCAGAGCTGTAGTCGCTCACACTGGTGTAATTTCTTAATGGAAGTAGCGTAAAATCCAAATTCGTTGCTCTACCTTTTCCTTAATGATCTGCTGCATGAACTCTTCTTGGTCCTGCGCGCGCGCCGACACTTCCGCGTGCGCCGTCCGTAAAGTTTCGTTCTCTTCGAGTAGAGCCGACTGCCGACTCGCGTACATCTCGTTGATTCGGTGGCATTCGTCTTTGGAGTTATTTAGCAGCTCTTGGAGGGTCAGGTTCTGGGGAATTAAGAGAGATGTGTGTGAGCTTTTATCTCTGGAGCTAAGGAGTAGATGAAAATAATATAAATTAAGGCAACGGTAGCAGAGTTGGGAAAGACGACACTACTCGTTCAAGAGGGCGTAGGGTATAAGTTTGAGAACAAGCTAGAAATATAGGTATCGTACTTGAAAAAAATATCAGCAAAAGGACGTGATAAGCAGAGATCAAAGTAAGACAGCTGGAAGAATATTGAATAAAGACGAGGATTGATCTAGGAGGAGAGAAAGACGAAGAAACGCGGATTGAGTGTGTGAGGTACTCCCAGGACCCCATCTAGAGCGAACAAAAGGCTGTAGGGTAAACAGGCATTACCGCGATAGTCAAAAATCTTCAGGTATTACCGAGGTATGAAATATTATTGCAGTTTTATGCATTTACAGCCATGTTTTACTTAAAAAGTAGTTTTTTGTATCGGTTATTAATCGATTTTTCATTTTTAAACAAAACATTCTAGTAATTGCATAAAACTGCCTCGGTTATACCTGCAAACTTGACTATCCGCGTCTTTCACTCGATAAAGAATAATGCACTGCGCTTAGTGTTTAACAAATTACCGCGGTACCTGCGTTTACCTTAAGTATGATACCTGCGCAGGCAGCGGTAGCCGAGTTGAGACGGACGGGGCACTATTCGGGAGGTTCGATCCCACCGCTTGTACCACTGAGTTCGAATAAAACTTATGTACAGTTCATTGTGAATATCGCTTGCCTCACATTGCCGAAGGGTAGGCAGAGGTGTGCGTTCAACACCTCTGCCTACCCTTCGGGGAAGAGGCGTGATGACGTGTCACGTGTATGGTACCTGCGCGGACAGGTCGGCCAGCTGCCGGGCGAGCAGCGTGGCGCGGCGCGCGTGCGCGTCGAGGTCGCGGCGCGCGGCGGCCAGCGCCTGCTCGCTGGCGCACAGCCGCTCGCACGCCTCGTCGTAGTCGTGCCGCACGTGCGTCAAGCTCGTGTTTTCATCGCGTAACCTACCACACAAAAAATATGTTTTGATGCTACTTATATATTGACGATCGAGAAAAGTTTTAAAAAAAATATATATAAATAACTATAACTGACTCACTATCTTCAAACACTCACACCTATTGACTAACCCCATTTTAAGCTACTAATGCTGCTTGTGCTACGGACAGGAGAAGACCGATAAATATATTTAATAGATAAATGGTAGCTAGCCAGACGGGCTCGGAAGCCCTACCACCAGCCAAACCGAGCAGAAAACTTCCGCCCCCATGGGCAATCGAACCCAGACCTCCCGATCAACACTCGGTGGTGTGAACCACTAAACCAGAGAGGCGGTCAATTCTTTGTTATTTGTTGTCAAAATCATCAAATTGCCAATCATCGTCTAATATTTTTTCTTGCACAGTAGAAAATCTTCCGAAATATAAAAAGGAGGAAACTACTCTAGTTTCTAGTCTGGTCTTCTCAGAATAAGGGACAGTTGACAAATGGTCAGCATAACTTGTCTTTTTTATGAGTATATAAATAGAATTATGGGTATGATTATGTATACATTTTGTTTTTATTTGCAGGCCTCAGAAAATCTCTTTTTATAAGAGTTTTAAGAGAGTTATAAGAGAGAGAGAGACGAACAAGAAAGTGAGTTAATAAACCGTGGTAAAAAGTATTTAAGCATAAAAGGTACGAAAAAGCAACTCACATATTAAGATGTGCCCGCAACGAGTCCCGCTCGGCTGTGAGCTTGGTGATGAGCTCCTCGTGCTGCCGGTCCGTGAAATCCAGCAGGCTCTGCAGCTGGTGTGCCAGGTGCGACTTCTCCCGGAGCTCACACTGCAGCTCTTCCAGCAGTTGGAACCCTACACAATACACGGGAATGTAAAATAAAGACTTTCTTTAACTCTTAGGAACTCTTTGATAAATCTAAGAGCTTATTATTTATATTGTTTTGTTTTGTAGCTTGCTAAGCAATTTAAAGTAAATAAAAGTATTTGCTCAAATTTTCAATAAAAATATAACTAAAATTAAAACAGCAGTACACACAATTAGGAACCAACACTGATAATAAAACACAATCTTCAACATCTTGATAAATAATTACTGATATAAAAATAGGCCATTCATGTTACATTATTGCAATGATAAAAAAACATATCTTTTTATTAACTAATATGACATAACTTTTTTTGTAAAAAAAGAAATAGAATCCTCACCAATCTTATTAACTTTAAAACAATTAATAAAAAAAAAAAAAAATAGAATCATGCTTTGTATTGCAAATAACAAATTGAACTAGCAAATTAATAAAATCTCTCACCATCTGATATTCCAGAATCTGAATCTTGTGGTGCAGGTCCACATCTTAGGTTAAAACTGAAAATATTAACATATAAAAATACAGTAGGTATTAAAAACTTAATATAAAAAGAATGAATATGCAATTAAACATTTTTATGGTAAGCCCAAAGAATTGTAATTGAATGTAAAGAAACCTAATAATTTCTTTTACAGCCTCTTTGGTCTAGTGGTTCACATGACCCGGTGTTAATTGGGAGGTCCGGGTTCGATTCCCTGTGGGGACAGAAATTTTCTGCTTAGTTTGGTTTGTGGTAGGGCTCCAAGCCCGCCGGCTAGCTACCACCTTCTTACCTAAATTTGTCATCATAATAACAATGTTATAAAGCATTGTTGTGTTCTGGCAATCAGAGGTGATATAGCCAGTTGCTCAGTTGTTGAGGATCATAGGTGAAGCTCGATTCCACCTTCAGTCTTATTGTCACTTACCATCAGGTGAGTTTAAGGCGAAGAGCTTACCTGTCATATATAAAAAAAAAATTAAATGCTATATCTAACCCCCTGAGGGTCAGCTCCAACACATGTTGGCAAACAATTGATGATTCTATTATAGCTGGTTTTCTGACCATTGAGAGGTTAAACATTACCCTGAACCAGACAAATAGCAAAAGCAGATAATATTTTTTGATATTTAATATTACAATATTTGCAAACAAACAAAATATAAAATAAATAATATAATGGAAAATAACTTAAAATAAAATAAAAAATGTGAACCTCTCATCAAGATCTACTTTAGACTTCTGATTCTCACTGTATTGGTTTAATGCCTTGGCCAATATGGCAACATTGATCTCAGGGTTCGCCTCCTCTGGGTCCAGGAGGGATTTAAGGTGACTGCATTCTGCCCTAGTGTAAAAGAAAAACAGAAAATATACAACACAACAAAGCAAAACAAACAAGGATGCAAAACAGAAAACCTCTCTCAAAAATACTGTAGAAAATACAATTTCTGAACACTTTATTATTTTTTTATAAAATCGTTTATCTTTTATGTATTATACTATAAAATTTTAAATACTTAAATGATCATAATAAGATTTCATTGATTTTTTATTAGCCCAGAAAGTTTTGATTGTCGAAGCTGAACAGTAAATATGTAGGTAACCATATTATCAACCTTTAAGTATTCTATACAAATATTTGTATTTAATTTGTACTCTCATGAAACCAAATCAGTGACACCTATTTTAAAATCATCTGACCTTGTATTGGAATGCAAGCTCTTTAGAGCTAATGTAGAGGCACTTAAAAAGAACATAAATAAAGAGTGGCATCAAGATGACATGATTAGAGGCCTGAAATAAAATGATTTCAGAGATTTTTTAAATAACTAATCGACTTACTTGTTAGTTTTGATAAAAGGAGCGAATTTATTCATCAGTGCGTCAACTCTTATAGTGCCACAGCTTTCAGTGCCGCAATAGTCAAAAATTTGTAAAGCGGTCACGTAATATTCTGTACAAGAACAAAAAACATAATCAGTAACCACACACTGTAATTTGTAATTTTAGAATAAGTCTGCACACCAACGGAGAGTAGTATTTATAAAATATTATGCTTACCGTCCGTGTTTGATGTATCCATGTCCGTGGTAATCATTGATGTACAATCATCAATGGTGGTAATATTATTTTTAAAATGGATAATAAACAAACTATAGTATCGTTGCACTTAAATCATATACATGGGATTAATACGAGCGTTAACGGCTCTACTAAACTAAACTCATAAACTGTTTATTTTTCATCTGTCTTTAGAATTCGTTACGCTATGAATACAAAAATAGTGACCAATAAAATCTGACGGTTTAACTTTTCTAGTGTTGTACCTATGTTGGTTTGATTTGATCGTATCGATGGGATTTTATTATCAATGGAACAAAAAAATACGGAATAACACCACATAAAAAATTAAGATTACCGCAGTGTTTGCAGGATCACATTTTGTTCCATAGTCAAGAGAAGGTTTTTGGTTGTGTTTGCTTTGCCATTTCAAACTATTGAAATTGGTTTAAAGCCAGACCGGAAAATAAAAACCTCGCCATATTGCGGATAATTGCTTGTGTCGTGAACTGATTTCTTGCAACAGTAATTTTTTATCCATCACGTCAATTTCATTGCGTTTTCATCTGTCAAGCAGTTTGTCTTCTACTGACGTTCTTGTATAATTCAATTCATTTTCGTTGTTTTTGTACATAAGAATGAATGATGTTGATAATAATTAACATGGAAAAATAAGATAAATAAATTACTATGAAAAAAAATATTACATAGATACAATCAGAACGTGTAGGCAGAGACCAAGGAGCACTGTGTTCTTTAATACCACATTTAGCCATACAAAAATTGGGTTTGGTTAGATGAAAAAGCGTGAAAGAGTAGTTACAAGTGGCTAGCTCATCACCTACTACACAATCACAGACCCAGTACCCAAAAAATTAACATCCAGATAATTACAATACACAAAAATAATATTAATCATACAACATTTTATAATGATTAAACTGGATTAGACAACAAATACGGATAAAATTACTTTTGCCAAAAACAAATTAGTTATATCAATTTTCTGCAACATGGCGAGGTTTTATATATTTTTTGTCCGGCTATATATGTGGTATCTTTTCATAAGTTGCTGCTTCCTTGAAGGAATTTCATCCGGAGAAGGAGATGAATCTATTGCACCGTGTTTGTCGTGACGAAAAAAATGAGAGAAATACCGCCTTTCTATATTTTTGTGTTAGCTTTGATAACATGGCGTAGCTGAACTGGTTTTTACCTTTGGGTTTGTGTTAGGACCTTTATGTCACCTGCCTATGATTAAAAGTTTTATAACCTACATTGTCTTGATGCACCTATCTGTTATATTTTTAATTAAAATTCAAATTAGTAACAAACTCCAACCATTCAAACTGTTTTCCAAAATCATGACCTGATGGCACAGAAATTAATAGACCATCATGGCCGACAGCGTTTTTGCCTGTCAAGCAAAAACGGTATTTAAAATTTATTGTGTTATGGGCCTCAAAAAATATTATTTTTATGGTGGTGGTTAAAAGTAATGAGTCATTTGGGGCCCAATAAAAAAGGTCAACTAGCCTATTATTTTTATCGACAATACGCTTACACGCCACAAACTGACAACACTATAGTCTAAACTGCTATGATCGGATACAAAGATTTTTTTTAAATTTTAAAAACCAATTCGGATACACTGACAAATTTAATGTTAGTTCGGTGCCGATTCAACAGGAATCTTTAGTTTGACTAAACTAAATTGTGTATCCTTCTCAAACTATACAGAGAAGAGCGGAGAAGATAATGATCTGAAAGCACTAAACCAAAACTTTGTTTAGTTTGTGCTTACGGAATCGGCCGCATCCTGATTTCAGCCTAATAAAGGCCTAGAGTGACCAAGAGTGACCACCGAAAATAATAGTATGAAATCTTAATGTTATGAGTTAAGACAGACAAAAATACAAAATCCTTGGATAGGATTTGAGAACTTTGAAACGATAACAAAAGACGAGACACTAGATCCCACACACCTGTGACGGATTGGCTGAAAGACATTTCTATTAGAGATAAGTCCTCCCTTCAGGGCTGTAGCTTGAGTCAAATTCGAAGTAGGGCAGCATTGGTTATAGGTAGGCCGTAAGTAAAAAAATCAGTGATGTTTATTTTAGTTAGAGAAGGGATTTCTCATACCATATATTGTAAAATAGCGCATTATAAGTAATACTTTATCTTAGATTTTGGTATTTTTAACACTACAGTACACGCGCCACATTTTTTTACGTGAGTTCACGCGTGGCCTACTATTTAAGGCCATTTTAAAATATCAGTATCTTAGCAAAATCCTAATTAACTGATTAAAACTACAAATGGAATAAAAAGTTTATTTATATTATTTAGTTTTACGACCTTAAGTTTTAGAAAAATTATTCAAAATACTGAAAAATCAACAATTTTGTAAACATCTCAGAAAAATTAACAAAAATTGCACTTCTGAGATTCATAAGTTTTTTTATAAGTTAAAAAAAAATTTTAGTCAGTATTTTTTTTGTTTTCTAAGAATTCGGAATACACTTCTGCTTGGCGATCAGGACAAATCCATTTATTGCAAGCCTTGCACACTTTTTTGTCGATCAATTTCGGGCTCTCGAGCAGAGTGCACATCGACCAACTCGTCCATCAGTTCTGCCTCGCGGAGTAGGGCCTGTAAGTCTGGCTTTGCATGAACTTCATCCTCTTCACTCTCAACTACTTCATCGTCAGTTTTTAGCTCTCGAAGCCACCTATCCACTTGCGCATCATCCATGACGTAGTAAATCTGTAAATAGTACTAAAATTTTAAAAATAATAATTATATGTATAAGTATACAAATATTATTACATTATTCGTGAAATAATTAATAATGATTTAGTTTACATACATATAAATATATTAATACTTACAAGAGAACAATGTAAAATCGTTTCAAATCGATAATGCATCAAAAGTTACATACCTGAACTTGGTACACCAATACACGCACGGACTACTCTTGTAGGCCCGAACTTTTGGCGCCAAATTTCTTAGCTGTGCGTGCGTGCGAGGGGCGCGCGGGGTACTGAGGTCGTGTCAAATATATCTGACAAAGATTACCTGGAATCACTAGTTTCTAGCGTGCGTATCTAAAAAGTTATGACAAAAAAAGTCGCCCGGTCTACTATAGTAAGCCGCGCGTGTACTGTAGTGTTAAGGTAGGGCATTGTGATTTCAAGGTAGTGCCCCCCCTTGCTACGGCCGTGCCTCCCTTGCATACTTTTTGTTGTTTATGTTCGTAATATTGTTTTTCTGTGCAATAAAAAGATATTAACTAAAAGATCAGTCGCTGGATAAATCATTTTGTTTTTTCGTAGGTTTCTACTTACCTATTTTATCAATGGGCGTGTGAAGCACTTTTATTATCGACTGTCAAAAAAAGGAATAATTGAATCATGGAATCTTTTTTTGCGGTGATTTTATACCAAAAAGAAGTTAATATTGGTACCTCCATAAACCTTCCCTTGCCTACGAGGATTTATCCTTGTGCTCGTAGACGATTGTAGAGACCCCAGAGCCTCTTGATGGACCTATCCATCAAGAGGTTGTCATAAATATTTGATAAGATCTATGTCATAATATATTTGATAAGATCAATAGAACTGACCAACACATAAAATAAAACAAAAAAATCAGTGCTTATTTATAAAACGTATATTTGTCTAAAAATAACTTAAATATATTTAAGTAGTTGTATTTTGGCAGAAATTTATCTTTCCCTTATAACGTCCAAGATTTCCACAAGGCCCTTGTGAACTTTCATTATCAGCAGTTTCGTTTCTACCATGGAGAAGTCGCTCAGTTCGATCTGAAAACATGAGAAAAATAAATGTGTAAAAAACGAAGTAAAATAGTCAAAACTAAAGGTCAGCTATTGTTAAAGCACGTGAAAACTGTATTTAGTTGCAAATGTATTTAAGTAGTTAAACTTAATTTATAAAAGTATAAAACACAGGCAGAGGTAGGTGCACGCTCGCTTATTGCAGAAACGGAAGAGAGCGTTACAATGTTGCCACAATTAAAAATAGATGTTGTGTTGCCAACAGTTGCTCAAATGTAATAGCACCCTAATCCCAAGGCCTAAAGTAGAGAATTCTATGAATTTCGACAAGAAAACCGTCTATGTGTTGAAACAACCCACTTTCGAGCATGCGTGAATATGCGTGTGACTGAGTATCCAGCAAGCGCAAGCCGATTGTGTTCATACAAAATTAAGCTTTAGGCTTTCGTAATAAGGTACAGTATTGACCGTATTACCGTATTGGATTAGGTAAGGTATTGACCCTCAATCTGTTTTTTTGGCGCATCAGCTACTCTTGCATGAACCTTTTGACAACCTCCATGTTTGAGTGGTTTATAAGTTTTTTTCTAGGCGTCAACATCTCGAGAGGTACTGGGTTCATTTTCCGGTGGAAGCAATTTGTTGGAGATGTAAGTCATAACTTACAAGAAACACATTTTTAATCCTGTTTATATAATAAAAAAATAGCATAACGTACCCCATCGGGAGGGTCCTTCTCCCGAGGTGGAAACCTCCCATACATCCTTTCGCAGATGGCACAGATGCCGCACCACGTACGGAATTTGACAGTATTCTTGTTTGACTGGAACAAGACATAAGCAATGTTTAATCAACTCTTTTTTCGTGTCATGTCAATTAACCTCTTTAGCACGATTTTTTCTATATGAACTGTCAGAAATACCGTGGATAAAGTCGTCTCGAATTTTTATTCCTTACCAACATAAGTTAATATTTTTAAAGTTACCAGGTACTGGATTCTTAATTCTACCAGTAAAGATGGTACATTTTATGACGGAGACTGTCAACGCTCTAAAAACTTTACATCCCTGGTGGTATCTCGGCATGTCACGCACAATAAATTAAGCTATTCTATCTGGAGTCTGGTATCTAAAGAGTTATTGCATTATTCAAGTCTCAAGTCGAACATTATAAGCTCCCCCATGAGTAGCAAGCAATAGAGTCGATTCCGTAATCACAAACTAAACCAAACTAAATTAAATTGTGTATCTATCCTTCTCTTCTCCATATAGTTAGAGAAGGATAGATACACAATTTAGTTTAACTAACCAAACTTGGTTTAGTTTGTGACCACGGAATCGGCCCCAACATCTGTACAAAGTCGAGGACGTAAATAATAACGTAACAATAATCTTACATCTCCATTATCACCATTCCCGTTAGCATACAGTCTCCTATATCCACTATCAATTAGTGTAAGCTTGATGTCATCAGGAATACTCTCTTCTTCTTCATACTGCTCCCAGGCCAGCAGGCTCTTGAAGTGCTCCGCCTGGTCTTCGGAGAGGATGCCGCCCATCATCAGGACCAGGCCTTCTTGTATGTCCTGTGGAAGTTCACAATAATATACCAGTCTATATAAGTGTTACTGCTGGGCACAGGCCCTCCTAGTTTCCTGGGGAAACGCATATGATGGCGGCACCCTTCTTGGCTTAACGTAGGTACTCGCGTAGCGTTTTCTTTGTGTTTGCCCGAATGCCCAAATAACAAAATCCTATCAAATAACCCATCCACACATTTTGTTTTTTTTATAAAAAGCTCAACAAATGACTCCACACTACCTGATGATAAGCAGTAGAGGGGTCCATATGTGAAGATAGCTAGAGCAGCATACTGACATACTGCCCTAGCCACCCGCACCTTGCCGGCCCAAAAAATGCTTTTTTACGCCTCTTTTGAAGGAACCCATATTGTAAGAAGGAGAGAATACGACTGGACTGTTATATGGCAAACAACTCAAACAATCCTTTGATGTGTGATCGAAAACCGACAAGTGGACGGAAACGCTTGTTCGCTATTAGCGATGTTTGCGTTCGTGCAAATACTCAAATATACCGTCCGCACTTGGCAGTTTTCGGACAAACATGGCAAATACGCGAACACGATCCGCCAAGTGAAGTGCCGGCATAATGTGTACGGGCCGTAACCCGTAGATATATCATAATAAATAATTATGGTGTTACTATTCGCCAAATACATTAAATTTTATGCCATACGAGCACTGTGTATGATAAACGATGTTCATGTTAATCTTTTTTAAACTTTAACTAGTCAACGGGCACAAAACGAGACACAATAGAAACATCTATTGTTTACGAGCACCAGTGAACGCGGTTCCCGCCAAGGGGTTAAAAGTAAAAAAATAACCAAATAGCTTTACTCAATTCACCAATCAGACACGGAGTTCGTCAAACTAAACCAACCGTACCCTCAAAGCTGAGGTACACAAGAAAAACTACATATAAAAACTGTCAAAATTATTCAATGCATTTTCGACCTTAGAGAATTAAATATAAAGTACATAAAAAACAAATTGGTTGACCTTAATGGGCATTCTGTATCCTCGTTCCCTGAACTTCCTAAGCACCGTGAGATACAGCAGTTGCTTCGACTTCTTCAGAGTTACGAACCTGGCTGCGTAGTTCATTGGTGTGAGAGCTGAAACCAATATAAACTAAATTTATACAAAACCTCTCACTGAAATTCTTATCTATCTTTTTTATTGTTACCTAGAATTATTAAAAGCTTACTTAGGTATATACAATTTCTCTATTTTGCTCATGTGACAACACCAAGCCAAAAAATATTGCCACACAGCGAGGGGAAGACAAAAAGATCGAGAGATAAAATGTGATAAAAATTCCCTGCAGGCAGGCCCTATAAAACCTAAATTAGCAGTACCGTTATAATTTTTATTGATTAGTACGCTTTGGATTTCAATATCGAAAACAATGCTTCATTCAACATGGTAAGGTCGTGGATGGGTGACAAAAACAATGTGATCTCGAACTCCTCCGTGCTTCGGAAGCCACGTTAGATGATGTGCTTTGAATAAAATCTCTGTGCGACTGATAGTTTTAGAATAAAAACGATTCCTGCTAGGGTAACGTTTTTCCAGCTGAAAAATTTTAAACTCATTAGTTTAAAATTTTTCTGTCCGATCATTATCGGACAGATTTTTTTTAAAGGGGCACGTAGGTTTTCCGTGTGCATGTTTGTACTCCAAAATCTGACTCAGTGCGACTTCGGGTTGTCTAGATATTACGTTTCCTGCAGAGTAATATTTGGCAAAGTCTTGTGCCGCAAATACCATTGTATTTGTGTTTGAGCAATATACATACACGGATAGATCTTGTTGTTGTGCTCAAGTGTGAAAAACTAGATAAAGGTAAATAATTAATAAATACCGGCAAGTGATACCGGTTTATTTATATTTGGAGAAAAATCCTAGCGCCTAAGTTTTAAAACCTACAAGTTCACTGAAAACTATAATCGATCCTTCTTGACACATTTAATAACCATAAAAAGTTTCAAACCAGCATAATTATAATGGCGTCAATAATTAATATGACTGAAACCCAAATGACAGTGAAATCCAGACTTTGTCGTGTTTGAAGAAACTGTGAGCCGGTTCATGATGACGGGGTGTTTATCAATATTAACACCCTGTCATCATGGACTGGCTCCTCAGAGTAAACAGAACTGGAGTTGCCTTTGTCTAACATTCCCCTCTGCCAAATGCACAAGCATCGGATGCTTGCACGTTTAATAAAACTAGTTGAGCCGCCATTTTGACAGCCATAACATTGTAAACGTTGCGGCGAACAGAAAAGTGCCTGCCTGTGCTGTTTATTGTTGTAAAAATAAATAGAAAACATCGAGTATGCTAAAAGATGGTGTCACCTTTTATTTGTAATTATAATTTTTATTTATATTTATATTTATATACACCCCACGAGACTATTTTAAGCGTGTGTGCGTGAAATTTAAATTTGTGTGTCGAATTATGCATGTGTGCATTTGTAAAAACGGTATAAGTTATTGTTTATGTGTGCTGGCTTTGAGTGTAGTGGTAACCTCACCCCCCGCAAGAAATGGCAGAAAAAAATGTTTGAGAAATTGACTAATGGCTACTCCAGTTCTATTTACTCTGAGACTGGCTCACAGCATATTATAGCATAGCATGTAATCTAGACCTGATTACATGCTATATTTACACTTTCTAGCTAGGGTAATACACTGGGCGCGTTAAGCCGTCGGTCCATGTCGCTATTGCAACAGTTTCTAAGTTTCTCCCACCCACCAACCCGCATTGGACCAGCGTGGTGGTGTTACCGCCCATACTCGTCATGTATTCGTTTCCACGAGGAAGGTTGTGGGACGTATATAGGCTGAGGAAGGGTGACCGCAATATATAATATAGTAATAGTTTCCCTCACTCTCCAGCTGCGCGGTGTCGATGGGCAGCGCGAAGTGCGCGCTCTGTCGCGAGAAGACGCGCGGCACGTGCAGCCAGTCGCCCAGGCTCACGGCCGGCACGCGCAGCTCGCGCAGCAGCGCCTGAAGCCCCGGGCCCGGCGCCCGCTCCGGCCGCGTGCGCAGGGCCTCTTCTAGCACGTAGCGTCTCTGCACATGAAGGCCAGCGGGCCCAGTAGTGGAGGGCTTCGTCGAATGCCGACATATGAGGTTATACCACAGTTTATACTTGTACTAAATATGTCGAAACTGTCGAATATTCGGTAGGTATAAAAAAAATCTTCTTGCATATTGAAACCGGAACCAATGTGACAGTGTTAGGAGGGGTTCTCACTTTTCTGATAGTTACCAGCTCCCTTGTGGTGTACGACAGGGGGGACTCACCTCTCCTGAGCAGAACCCCGGTAGGTCTCAGGTTGGACGACAGATTATTCAATAATCTTAGCTATGCAGATAATATGGTGTCGATCAGTCCCTCAGTTAAAGGGTTGCGGAGGCTTATCAAAATTTGCGAAGGGTTACGCTAATGAGTATGGTTTGACCTACAACGAGAAAATCTTTCTTCTTCTTTCTTTGCTTTGTTGTCAGTAGGCAGAGGTGTTAAACACCCACTTTTCGCTAGATATATTAGGTCCCCATGTAAGAGGTGGCGAGCCTGTTGCCATGCACCGGGCACAATGTGAGGCAAGCGATATTCACAATGAACTGTACGTACCAACTCGGCTACCGCTGCCCTTTTTTATAAAGTAAATTAATATTATAAAATACACACACAGCACACACAGTTTAAACAAAATCAACTAACCTTAGTATCAAACTCCGTTTCAATTGCGTCCTCATCCACTTCCCTGTGTAAATATTTCAATATTTCATCGTCGAGGAACGAATCAGTCTTCTTGGTCGTTACGGTTTTAATAGCGGGGAGTACGACGATGTCATCGTCGGGTGCCACTGATATGGAGCCGCGAGAGCTTGGGTTTTGGGAGTCTGTACCAATGCCGGCAATCTGGAAAATATAATACACATCTAATCACCTAAGGGTAAGTCAGACAAGGCAAAGGCACCGCAAAAAGTGGTCCACTGCCATAGTCCGCAATTCACCAAGCAAGCAGAAAATTTTTAATAAATATTACATTGTCTCCTGATAGCCACTATCAAATAGAAATCGTGTCTTTATTTATCTGTCAGTCGATTCCTCAGGAACTTATCCGGAGGTGGCGAATCCGGCCCTGATGTGAAGGATGCTCGAAGGACCAAAACACGAGAAGAAAGAAGGTACAAATGTATGAAAAACATCTCGCTTTCTCACTCGAACAAGCAGGCGGCGAGCGGTATGTTCGAAATTCAAATTATTTAATTTACAAATGTCAAACACTGGCTGAGTAGTTTTGTGCAATTTATCTTTGACTTATCGATACTATCAATAATAGGTATATTAACGGAATTTACTACAACTTTTTTTACTACCATAGGAGTTATATCCTGCCTAGAGGTTTCCAGTTCATCAGACAAACATTTGCCTCCAACGGGAAAAGAATACAGAGCCTCTAATGCTAGCGAGCGAAGTGTAATAATGTTCATTTATAATAATGCAATTAAGTGAGGCATCTACCTGACCAATATATTCTGCATTAACAAAATATTTTTTAAATTCGTTTAAATCATTTGTATTTAATATTTTTGTGACTGAATAACAATATCGTGAAAAAGAATACTACGAAGACGAACTCGAAGACAACATTACGCCGCTGCAATCGAAAAACCCGTGCCGCTGCCCGCAAAATCCAAGAATGCTTCCTAAGGCTCAGGATTTAAGGTGATACTCGTAAATAGCGTCATAAACTTCATGGCAACAAAGTAGAAATTTCCATAATATGGCATATATTAACGCAGTAACAAAAATATCGCTTCGGTATGGATTGCTGCATCGGCGGCCTTGAGGTTGCTTCGGGATACTTCGGCATCCTTCAGTACGAGTACGAGTGTTGCCTTGGCGCTGGCGGTAGTTTGGCAACACTCGGGGGTAGTTTGGACGGTACGGCATGCTTAAGGACGCTTCGTCATCCCTAAGGACGTTGCAGCATGCCAAGGCATAGTTGCCGACAGTGTGCGCTTGCATGTAGTTGTGTTGTTATTAGTCTTTCACGATTTTTCATCAGACCAAACCCAATTTTTGTATGGCTAAATGTGGTCTTAAGGAACACAGTGGTCCTTGGACTCTGCCTACCCCTTCGGGGATTGCAGGCGTCATTGTATGTACATATGTATGTACACTTCAGCTCAGCCTAGAGGACGAAGGAAGTCTTCCACTTCATAACCCTTGGAGTGCCTCGTTCATACTTTGTATTCTTTCATATCCTTATTCCTCTCCTTATATAAAATTCGACTTTTAACACTGAAAGATAAAATGACAACGCAAAGCCGAAAAGATGTCGTCTTATAGAGATTGAGAGATTATGAGATAATATTTAAGTATGCAAAGCTTATTATTGATCAGTAAGATTAACAATAATAAGCTTTGCATGTCATAAATTTATAGGAATAAAGACCCTGATAAATCATATTATAAACAACAACATGCATCATTTTCATTAGTGATAAGTAAAATTTGTAGAGACTATGGAGATTGAATATTGAATAGTTATTATCGAAATGCTAACAGATAACAAAAACATATACCTACCCAAATAAGTCATTCAACGCGTTTTTTGAAATAATGGTTGAATATAAAATAACCTGAGTTTCGGGGTCTTGTTGCGACTGCGCAGCTAGACCAGCAGACGTGAGCCGGTCGCTCTGGCGGCCCTTGCGGCGACGCTTGCCGCGTCTCCGGCCTTCACCACCTCCTGCGAATAGTGAACAAGTAGGAAGTCAGTTCAGGACCGATCGCTGAGGAGATCGTCAGGCCTATGTTGAGCAGTCCCTAGGCTGAAATGATATTGGTATAAACTATATTAGACTATAATATTAGTATTATACTAGGTATTTTGATTTCTATTAATATTAGTATTATAGTCATCATTTCAGCCTAGGGACGCACACTGACCTCTAGAATTAAAAAATTATCTTCTATGTTCAAAGTGGATAGAAACTTTCAGTGCTTCTTCATGTTTCAGATTCTACAAGGTACGTACAAAATTCTCTCTAAAGAGCTATTAATGACCCGTTCGTTACCTTTATTGAATTTGGTTTAAGTTTGTAATAGATATAAATATATTACCTACTACTTCTAAGTGCTAAACCTTTTTAGTTATGAACCTGCAGGAATATCTAAATAATGCCACTTACCTCCTTCATCAGCGTTGACCACGACTGACTCGCCTTCGTCGGCAGCCTCGTTCACAACTTTAGAGCGTTGAGATGCTGGCGTTTCTACTTTATTCTTGCTTTTGATTGCCTTTCCCAAGTTCAGCGCTTTCAGTTGATTCTGAAATTCAAATAAGCACCATTCATTTACCAACTAGTTTAATGGTCGCAATTAGTGACCTTCAAAACAGTCACCTCAAGTTTTTTGAAAAACGGCTCGCTATCGTAAAGAAGAGGTTTTTCCTTTTTCTTTACTGGATCTTTGAGGGGTAAAGGCAGCTTCATACGTTTCCTTTGCCAGCTCGTGCCTAGTGATGTCACCGAAAAGACTATATTGGAGCCTCTCTTTCGTGTCTTAGGGGCATAATTGATCACTATCCTTGTCAGATGCATCAGGCTACAATCGCAAGCAGCTATAGACATTACTGGCGGAATTTTTAATGGCTTACGTTTAATTCTTTTTGGCTTTGGCGTTCTTAAATTATCCCCAGTAACATAAAAACTTTTTTCTTTGCTCTTCTCTTTAGGCTTATCTTTTTTAATGGACAAAAGTTTTGTTTTTGAAACTAAGAAAGGCAACATCGTGAATGTTATTTTAACTTCAATCTCTAACGACTTTATGCCTCATAGTTAACAGACTACATTATCCGACCAACGCAAGTAGTTATTGATTTGCCGCGTTATCAGACAATTTTCAACGCTCTGATAAGTCCTGAAATAATATGTAATCCTTATGCGATAAATCATACCAACGGTAACTAAATGTTAAACGCATATAAAGACTGATAAATTACTGCAAATGATTTTCTACTGTAAAGTATTTGACGTAAACTTTAAATATTGTATGATATATTTTTTGAATGTTTCAAAACTGATTTTCAGTCCAAAGTAAATAGTGCACGTTAAGTTAGAGAAGGAAAAATTTTAGAATGACAATGCGGTATTGTCTATTACCTAACTTACGTAATAAAATTTGTTTTTGTATTTCCACTGTACCTGTACCTACTGTGCCTAGACAAAGATTAAATTTGCCGTATATTTTACTTTTTTAATGACTATCAAATAATGTTTTTGTGTGTATAGTCTAGTACGCTTTTGACTGGTCACTAGGCTTAGGTATAAATTAAACCTCGTGTTTCGATCATCAAAAAATCTTTATTTCGTAATCTAAATAGCAGCAATAATATTCACCAATAAATCACACTTTATACTATAGAGTTGTATTAACATCATAGATAGGTAGATATATATATTTCTGTAGATATATTTCTTCTGATAGATATATTTCTGTGTTTTCATTTGTTGCAATAAAGAATTTTAACTATCTTTATTAACATCATATACGTATTATCTACATTTAATAAAAACAAATAGCTAACGAAGGATTAGTAGGAAGGTAATAACCCCTAAGTACCTATCTCAATATAAACGGAGTGGGTGATGAGTTTTGAAATGCTCGCAAAAGTCGCGCGCCACGATCCGTCATTTTCGGATTATTGACAGAACACAAAGGGGTAGCACCAAGAATTTTGTACTATGAGATGGATGCCAAACTCCCATACAATAACATGAGGCAATGTTCTGTCTCGAGCAGGTGTTCCCTCTCATTCTATCACTATTTATGAATGAAGCCTATCCGTGGGACATCCTCTTCCTCTCTTTCTATCTATAGTTTCTGTCTCAACTGTCATATTTACGCCATTTTGACGCATAGACTGAAAATTGTTAAAAAAAATTAATTTAATATTTTAAATAAATATTATAAAACTGGTGATGACGTGCGTTGTTTTATGTCGTGTAAGTGAGTGGTATCCTGGATGTACCTTATCATTTTACAGGTGAGTCAATAATCACATATTAAAAGAGAGTAGTTGTTTGAGAAATTTGTGTGTATTTTTGTGGGACTTCATTAGTTGTAATAGAAAGCTTTACTACGAAATGTCAAACTCATTCATTAAAGTGATAGAATGAGAAGGAACACCTACTGATCGAGACAAAACATTGCCTCATGCTATTGTATGGGAGTTTGGCATCCATCATAAAGTACAAATTTCTTGGGTAGCATCGTCCACGCTTGTAACGAACATGCAATGAAAGGTAGACTCTTACAACACATGTTACGTTTCACCAGTCTGTACGATCATATAATTGTCAATATATTATCAAAACACTGGAGGCAGAGCGAACTGTCTAAAATCAGCCTTACTGCAACTAACGTTTTTATTAATTGAAAATGTTTTAGTTTCGTAGAGCAGGTTTCTTTTTATATTAAAACTAGTGACTTCCGGCGGCTTCACCCGCGCGGTACCCTATCCCATGGGAATATCGGGATAAAATGTAGCCTATGTCCTTTCTCAGGTTATAGGCTGTCTGTGTAGGTACTAAATTTCGATTAAACCGGTTCAGTAGTTTTGACCTGAAAGCGAAACCGACAGACAGACAGCATTTCGCATTTATAATATTAGTATGCCTATCTAGTTAATTCATATTGGGGTTCAATTCCGATTTCTTTATTTTATCAATTATCAATATCCAACATAAAGTCCTTCGAGCCGAAATATACCTTTTATAAAATATACCTACCTAATACTTTGTTTTAATATTAATAGCGTTAGTTGTAACGCTATTAATCGGATGAGTAGCTCGGTTGCGTAGTGGTTAGTACGATTTGGATTTCGATTGAAAACAAAGCTACTTTCGCCACGGTCTGGCCGGGGATGGGTGACCAAAACGTTGTGATCTCGAAATCCTCGGTGCTTCGGAGGGCACGTTAAACCGTTGGTCCCAGCCGCTATGGCCACTGTTTTTACCCCCCAACTGTGTACATACATACACCTCATGTGTTTCACCATGGGGAGTATGTGCCCAGCAGTGGGGCGTATATAGGCTGAGGACAACTAAATCATATTCTACCCAAGTCTATTACAATTTATCTAAAATGAAAGTTCGCAGTCGGTTCATGCCTTCGCATACGAGGCCTAGGGGAATCGTAAGCGTATCGTTGCGCAGGCGTATGAGGTACTATTTATTTATTTATTCTTCTTGCACAAAAGTACAAAGGCGGACATAATGAGATAATAGTAGTTTATGTGACTATCTAGTCTGTCTGTCTAATAGTAGTTTTTAATAGCATCACGCTCGTGTTTTAATTCCCAGTTATGTGCAGTTACATACACTACATGATCTACACTCATTATTCAAACAAATAAAAAAAAAAATTATTTTTGGCTGTCTGGAAAACATTTGCCATGGTTTAGTGCGTTTTTAAGAAAAATAAGTGTTGCATAATGAGTCCAACCTGTTGCATAATGGTCATTATGTTACAGTTACCATTTTTAAATTTTTCGTTTGTAACATCTGTATTAAAAAGTATGTCATTATGAGTTCGAGTCTGAGTTCATAATTCGAACATTATAACATGAGTGTAGATAAAGCATTTTATACCAGTCAACCGGAAAGCGAAGTGAGGAGAGCTGGGATGACGGTGGTGCAATAAAAGTATCGTGTGTATCGTTTTGGGTCGCAGTTAAATCACGGCGAGTGTCGGGATCGATTGATTGTCGATTGTTTTTCCTTGGACGCGGCGAACTTTTTCCTTTTTCACAGGTAAATGCAACCTACGTGGTTACAGGCTGATAAGAAGCCTAAACACTTTTACGCCTGTACGCAACGCCTTGGCTACGCCTATCTGTGGCCTATCGTAATGACATAATGCATCGGAGTATTTGGCGGCATTTGACTAATGGTGGACGTGATTGTAATTTGCACAAAATGTACTTGCACTTTCACAAAATGTAATGTTTGGAAAAATTTTGATACCTATTTCAATTTTTTTTTTATCTTATACTATGAACAAACAGTTTAATTATAAGTAATAATTTATCTTAGTTTTTGGTATTTTTGAGGTAGGGCATTTCCCCACAATGCCCCCCCCCCCTAGCTACGGCCGTGAGTAGATCAATTTGTACCTTTCTCGCAGTCCGCACACTAAGCGGCTCTTTAACCAGCAGTGTCCGTTGTGTCAAGACGAGTGGGGAAGCTAGAGGTGGCAGCTGGTCACATTGCCCCTTGACCAGGCGGTTGTGAGCTCCCTCCGACAGGTTGAGTGACGGCAGCGTAGACCGGTCGTTGGTTACCGTGGTCTGCCCTACCGTTAGGTCTGAGGTTGCGTGGTAGTATAATGTTTCCTGAAACCATAAGAATGGAATGATGATTTTATTTAATTATTATTTACGGTACAAAATTTCTCTTGAAAATCTTGGTTACCGAATAAGAGCATTATGCAGATAAAACTCAGAACCTGGCTGTGGCTCCTCCTCAAGTCCAGAACGATGGCAGTTCTCTGGTGCGGCTGGTCGGGCGTGAGGCAGCGCCGGGAGCCCCGCGACTTGCCGCTCGCCAGCGTCGGCGCCGGCGTGTGCGGTCTCGAGTCCGTCTCTGTGTACCTGAAAATTTAAATATCGTTGATATTATCCAACTAAATTACAGTAAAGCAAATGAGAAAATACTTAGTTCCTATTGCGCCAGCAAAAAGTAGGTATTGCATTATCGCCCACTTAATGTTTTAGAAGGTAAATTACCGATAAGCAAAGGGTAAAATCATAAGTACATACAGGTCACACCACGTCATGACCGTGGATCAAAATATGTACCTACCTCCTTTTTTTGAAGTCGGAATTATTTTCAAGGGTGCTCGTTTCCGTTTCCTACAAGGGTTGAATTTTTAAAAGGGTAACATTTACAAGTAGTGTTAACTAGAATAACAGTCAAATTTCTTCCGAAGGTCTGCTTACCTTCTAAACATATCTTCGGTAACAATGTCATGGGGAGACCTGTTTTTCTCGGGAGCATTGTGGTCATGAAACTTGGACAAATCTTCATGGAGATGATGCGCCTTACCTTCCAATAACTGTAAATAAAATTAAATGAATATTAATAATAAATTGTTAATGCCATCGATTGATTTGGGTTAAACAACGCCAGATTCCCTCTTTAGTACTATGTTATAAGTTATTTAGAAAACTTGACTAACAAGAAAAATATGGTCATAAAGTTTTATTTAACATAGTATGACAGGTAAGCTCTTAGCCTTCATCTCACTGATGGTAAGTGACAATAAGGCCGAAGGTGGAAACGAGCTTCACCTGTAAATCCTCTACAACTAAGGAACTGGGTATCTTACCTCTGAAATGCCGGAGCACAACAAATGCTTATAACATTGTTATTATGGCGACAAATTTAGGTAAGATGGTGGTGGCTATCCAGGCTGAGAATTAGAAGCCCTACCACGAACTAAACCGTGCAGAAAACTTCTGCCCCCATGAGGAAACGACCCAGACCTCCCGATCAACACCCGGTGGTTTGAACCACTCAGAGAGGCGGTGATGCATGATGATTGTGCAATTCTAAGTCTATTAGTCGCCTTTTACGACACCCAAGGGAAGAGGTGAGTTGGTAGTATTCTTTTAATGAGTCTCAAATAAGTTCGGAGTTATACAGCTTAGTCGTCAACCACGTGCACTTCATTCTAAAAGCAACTTTATGACCTTATTTAAAAGAGTCATTACCCAATTATCCTTAACTTTCTTCACGTACTCCTTAGCCTCCGGGTCAGTGGGGTGGTTGCATAGTACTGAGCACGAGTGCGCGAACGGGTTATAGAGGCCGGCGTACGGACGCAGGATGAACGGCGCGGGCGTCACTTCACACCGGAGCTCCACGGTACTCTGGAAACAAGCTGGATGTATTTGGTATTTAAGGACCGTATTACGATGGTTTAAAGTGGATTATGGTGTGAACATCGACACAGAGACAAAGAGCTGACTATGATGAATTTCATATAGGTAATTTACTACTAAAGTTGTGTTTTTACTGTTAGAATTGGGCCTTTGACAAGAGCCCCATTGAGGGCGAGTAGATACGTATAGGCGACTACATAGGCGAGATGTATCAAGGTGTCGAGTCAAGTAATGCGCGCGGTTTGCAGTTGCAAGATCCGCGCGCAACGCGTTTTACCTACGGCCACAATAACAGTTTTGGTATGACCATAAAGGTAGTACTTATAGCAGGTAAAATATTACAAATAGAAGTGATAAATAAAAAATAAACATGTACCTACCTAGGCAATTGTTAGGTTATGAGAAACTTACGAAAACTTAAGCTTTATAAAGAAAAACGAATAGTAGGTACCTACCTAATTAGGTATTAATTAAATAAATAGCAAGTCAGACCACTAGTTGCAAAGCTAAAGAGAAAAAAAGACAAATAAATATTTCACAAAACAAACGAAGTGACTCCCACACATAACTACTTGGCTGGCTATGGCGGCACTTGTCTTCAGAAACACACCAACCTTCTGTTTAGCAAGTGCATGTTTTTGCGGCACACTCGCCAGCAAACCGGTATTGCTTGTCAGTCCCATTACTCCATAATATTACTTGATTGATTTATTATCTGCCTTTCTCTGATATTACGCTGGACGTGCTCCGCGTGCTGTGTTATATCGATTAATCTGCTGCCTAGTTACGCTACCTACAATAATAAATTTCTAAGCAAAACCTCGTAAAATTTTTCAAACGTTACTCTGACAATGGCTGACAGGAAAATCTTGCATAAATATTTATACTATCTAGAAATGAATGTATTTTGTTTTTAAAACTAATGTAATATTTTAACAATCTCTTGAATTAGCATTACAATACAAATTAAAAAAAAGATCAACAATGTATTTTTTTGTATTAAAATCAATCAAATCAAAAACAATGAAATATTTCCTATCCGAGTTATATATTAGAAATTTAATTGAAAAATAATCTACCAGAACAGAAGACTTACATTAATGAACCCCCTATTTGAAGTATGGTAGAGCTATATATCAAATAAAGGAGATATTGTTTTGGAATGTTTTATACTGCTAGTATGGCTCGAAAATAGAAAGACAATATTGATTTTTTTTCACATATATTATTCAAAAAAATTTACACAAAAGCACTAAGACATCCATTTAATCTTATTGTCTAAATAAATGAAGTTAAAACCGACACGCAACCTCTTAATTAATTAAGATATAATTTGTCTCTAAAAATAATACTCATTTCCTCTTTTTAAATATCAGAAAGTAGCTATGGCATTACCAACATAACACCTACGAAGCAACGTCTTCTGAACTTGTTTAACATCTAAAATATTTTTAATTCAATTCTATAATAATTTCTATTTCTTACAAAGGGAATTTATATTACATTATAGTGCAATAGAATTACCGAATGTGTACATTGGGCGAAAATTGCAACTCTTAATTTACAAGATGACTTACCCTTAGCTCACGGTAAACAAAATTAAGTTGTCAGTTCAAAGAGAATTTAAATTGCTAACCATTCGGCCACTTCTAATGTTGCTTTTGATTCATTTTCATAAATACGAAAGTATTTATTATAGTAATTATATATAAAAAGTCTAGAATCTGTTAGTCATAAATCTTAATTGAATTGTAAAAATTACAATATTTGTTTCTGAAACAAATATGAAGGTCTTTCTGCAAATTTAAACACAAACTGCTAAAAATTGTTGGATTAAAATCTTTGTACTTGCTTTTAATTCGGGTATAAATTTGCAGAATATATTTTAATATTTGACCACAATAAATTATGTTTCGCAAAAAGACTGCTAATTTCACTAAATGTGTATGCAATTTAATCCAAAATGATGATTAATTTATTAAAATTAATCATGTGATTTGACATAAAAATACAAAATAAGCACCTCTTGTTTATATGAATATAAAAATATTAATAAATTGTATAAAGAATAATCATGTGATAAAGCTGCTCCACTTAAAAACTTTGTTTATCTAATATGGAAATGTTAACATTTTCCACTACACTCATTCAGAATCAGGATATGATTTATGTTATTATAAATAACATGTCATAGCCACAAGTAGTTTCGAGAAACTTTGTTACTTGAGGAATATTAAATATTGTACATCTATGTACCTGTCTACATTATCTAGAGTAAATGTACATACCTACATAATACATAAAGTCTATTTTTGAGAAGCTGAATAATGAAGTTATAGATGACAGAGACATGAATAAATAATTAAAAACATTCATTATTTACAGTTTCGACAGAATTTTAATAAATATTATAATCATGATAAAATTATATAATGTTCGCAATTTCATAGTAATATTGTTCAAGCATTTTCAAAAATAGACTATACATACTATAATCTACTAGTGTTAGAATCATAAAGATATAAATTCTATGAAAAAATCATAAATACACACAAAACAACCCCATGAACTAAATTAGCAGTCTGTTTAACACTTCCAACTCATTTACAATAGAAACAAATTGTAGTTATTTTCATGATGTTAATTTACAAACAATTTTTGTATGTAACACTTGTTTCTCAATAAACAAGTAATTATAAAAATTATTGCAATTGCCATTATCAACAATAGAAAGGCAACTTTAACTTACAACAACACTCACTGTGAAACCACAATTTGATATGTGAATGTAATTACCTTCATAAATAATTGGATAGGTATTATTTCGATGCTCAATAAAATACTTTACAATAGATTTGAGTTAGATTAAACTCTTAAGAGAATCAATAAATTATTATATTACACAAGTAAATAATTTAGAGGAAATTTAACATTTCCATAATCTTATATTATTATTACAGAGTAAGAAAGTTACTACAGGTCATAAAAGGCAAGTTGATTAGGAAGGCAAGTCACAGTCCCTACTCTGTTTTATAAATCTTTATAATTTATGATTAAGTTCATAGATTTCTGTTCCAATAATAAGTAGTTTATGTATTACATACAGAAGGTCTCAATTGCATCAACTTGGGAATTTACTTTAATGTAATCCGGCACCTTCATAGTAAAAATAATTTTAAAATATAATATAACATATAAACATGTGACACAAGGGCACCACATTCACATAATAGTTTTAATTATGACTAGTAGGTAAGAAATAAAATTGAGCATGGAAAATAAGCGTACTACATGACCATGCGGCTACAAAATCGTTAGGTATAAAAACTTAAGTTATATAAATATAAATTACACACGTCGTCGCACATACGTCGGTTCACAATTTCACTTCACATCGATAATATCGATGGGCACAATTCACAACACTAGCACACTGGCGGACGCGGACATTGTCAAAGTCGCGGAGGGCACTAGGGGCGGGAGGCGCGCGCTGCCTCTTCGAGCGCGCGCACCTTGAGTTCGCGCTCGCGCTGCTGCCGCAGGAAGTCCTCGTGGTGCGCGGGGTGCAGGAAACCGCGCTCGCGCTCCAGCAGCAGCTGCCGCTGCAGCTGCTCGTGCGCTGCCGCCTGTTGCGCCAGCTGCTCCGCGTACGGCCGCCCCACCGGGCCCAGAAGGTCCGGGTGCGGCAGCGGCCGGTACGGGCCCAAGCCCAGGGCTTCCTGCTGCGCGTGCGCTGCCGCCGCCTGCTGTCCCGGGTGCAGGTGCAGGTGCGTGTGGGAGTGCGCGTGCGTGTGTGCATGGGTGTGCGCGTGGTACTCGGGGCTGATGCCGGCCATCTGCAGCCGCACCATGGGGTCTGCGGCCAGCGCCAGCCGCTCCGCCGCCTCCAGCTGCGCCGCCGCTACACCCGCCGCGTGCGCGTGGTGTCCGGCCGCCGTCACTGGCACCGCGGCGCCCGCGCCCCCAGCCCCGCCCGCCGGAGGGATGCCTAGCCGCTCTAGCCGCTCACGTTCCAACTGGGAAAGCGCACCGGGCCCGTGCCCCGGCGGGTACAGCCCGAACTGGACTGGAATAGCTCCCTGGGGCGGGGGAGGCGGCATGCCATACCGCCGGTGCATTTCCAGCCAATGTGGATCGAGCCCGCGTGGTCCCACGTTGTTTTTGAGCAGTTCTTCCTTTAACCTATCGTTGAGCTCGCGCTCGCGCAGCTCCCGTATTTCTCGGTCTCGCTTCTCTCTCTCTAGGTGTTCAAGCTCCAGTCTCTCCCGGGCTCCTGCGGCGCCGTACATTGAGCTTAATTGGTACTGGAGCATAGGGTCCATACAATGCCGCGGCAGGTTCCCCGGAGAAAAGCCGGCATGGGGCCGTGCATACTCAGAGAGTTGACGAAGTGCCGGTGTTTCAGGGTATCCGGGTGGTCTGGGAAATCTGTCATATGGCGACGTTATGGTTTCTATTGCGCCTCTCGAAGGCGGTTTAGTCTCTGGCTTCTCCGGCGTAGCTATCTTTCTATGCGCTTGCTGCGCTATCTTTTCCCTTTCTTCCCTGTCCCTTTCAGCCTGTTTCCTTAGACGCTCCTCTCGTTTGCGTGCGAGTTTTGATTCCGGTACCGGTTTGAAAATAAGATCAGTTCGAGTACAAGAATTGTAGTCACCCCGATTCCAATGTCTAAGGAATATCGCCGATTGTGATCTATGACATTCAGTATCTTCAATTTTTGGTTCCGGACTGGGACCATGAGGGATGTGCGCAGGACTTGGAATTTCTTCTTCTTCAGGTTGAGATTGCGTTTCTAGTTTCAATTCAGAGTTTTCGTCTGGTAATGGTCGTGGTGGGCCACGTAAATGTGGATGCCCGTGAGGTATTTGATGAGGCGACCCAGGTCTAGCATGCGCCGCTTGCAAGCCAGCTGCTGCTTGGGCGTGTAGTCGAAGGCTCTCAATAGAACTTGGACCAGGCCCAGGAGGCAGTCCTAAAGCACCCATAGGATGACCCATTGATGGCGGTTGAATCATTAAGTGGTTTGGATTTCCAGGAATCATTTTGGGGTGATGACGTAGTAGCATCGAATCTGCAGGCGACAAACGTTCCGGATGGTGTGCCAAGTGGTGTGAATGATGATGGGTGTGATTATTCGTAACATTCACACTTGAAGAAGTGCTAGTTGTCTGTGAAACACTAGCTGATAAATGATGAGGAGAACTTGAATGTGAACTACTTTTTTGTTGCGTATTTATTTTATGTTGTATCGATTGCGAAGAACTGCTTGATGTCGAATGTGAAATTGATAACGTGTGATTCGTGCCACCACCAGCATGATTGGGCTGTTTCTCTGTACTTGTATGTACAGCACTGTGATGACTTGTTGAGTGATGGTGCGTCATGGTAGTTTCATGAAGTTGATGTCTCTCAGTGGTTGCGTTTGGATTTCTGGGATCTTCAGAGCTTTCAGATATTTCCCTCAATGATCTTGTAGTAACAGATGAACTTGTACTGTGGTGAGAGCTTAGCATGGTAGTTGATTCAATAGTCGACGGTTTAACAGGGTCATGTCGCCCTGGAGTACTCGCTGCCGGATGCATAGGTGGTATAGGATGTGGTTGCGGTAAAGGCCCATATGGATAAGGATAAGGCATTGAGTAACCTGGATGTGCATGGGGATAGTAAGGATGCATTGCATGCGCAGCTGCAGCTGCTGAAAGTTGGAATATGGAGGGATGTAATAGTGGATGATGAGGATGATGTAAGGGAGACGCAAATGGATGAGGGTGTGGTGGCCCAGGTTGTTGCCCTGAATGCATTACAGGACCAGGTATAGTAGATGGTATTGAGAGTGGTGAAGGATTCATAAGGTTAAGAGCAGAATGTGACACTGGAGTATTGGGCTGCACTGGAGATATTTGACGTGCTTGAGATGGACTTGTCAAATGCCGCGAGAATGGAGATGTAGTTGCAGATGGATGAGGATGACCTGGAGTTCCATTATGACTTGGTTGACTTTTAATAGGTGTTGGAGTATGAGGACTCTTAACTGGTGGTATAGCATTTACTGAATCTGAACCACTTCCTTGACTTGAAGGTGGAAGGTGAGGTTGATGCATAAAATCTGGTTCTTTCTTTATGCTATCTATTCTTGGTCCAAGGAATGCACTTGGCATACTTGTATTTTCATTTGTTGGTTGACTTGGTGGTCTGCTGTTATTTTCAACGCTTGATATGGATTCTCTGTCCCTTTCTGTACTTAAATGTTGTGCTATAGCACTTCCAATTGGATATCCAGGTACCTTAACTTCTTTCAAAGATTGCAAAGGATCCGAAACACTCTGTGTTGACAGATTGGCTGGCATATTATCTGGAACTTCTTGTTTAATTTTCAGATCTTGAGGCATGGATGGATCATTTTGATTTGAAGGTGGAATTCCTGGATGACTGTGTGATGGAGGCACTTGTTGTATTAATGGTGGTAATGAACCAGGTTTTTCCAGGCCTGGATGACTGGGGTGTCCATACAATGGTGCAGGCATAAAACTATAAGGACCAACAGCAGATCCACTGCCAACTGATATTAAGGGCCCTGGCGGCAATAAGCCAGTGATGGAAGGTTGACTGAGAGGAGGTGGAGGCATACCTTGTCCAGACACAGGATTGTTGGATGTTTCTGTTGACCTGACTCCCATGTTCTCTGGCCGCACAGGTGATGGAAATATTGGTGGTCTTAAACCCGTGTTATGATTATCAACTTTAGGCATTGGTTGCGTTTTAAGATCTGTTGGCTGTTTGTCATCAAGCTCAGTTTCTTTAGTTTCTTGTGAATTTGCAGGAGATATTGGTTCAGTGTTTGTTGTTGATGGATGTTCCATAGAAGGAGGAGAAGAACCTCTTGTATTAGTTGGAGATGGGCTGATTCTTTGCAATGAATCCAATCTAGGTGCATTAGGTGAATCCACTTTACCAGCTGTAGAAATGGTTGCTGTAAATATTTCCGGAGTATTTTGACTTTTTAATTCAGTAGTTTCATCTCGAGGTTCTAATTTTATAACAGTTTTCAAAGGATTTATGTGTGGATTATGTTTGCTAGGATCATTAGCATAATTTATATTAGGAGGATATGAAAATGGTGGCATACCACTTGAAAAATCTTTAGCACTTCTAATAATAGAACTTTCTTTTGTAATATTTACTGGATTGAAAATATTATTTGTTATACCACCTTCGATCTTGATACTGTGATTAAGTTTAGGATTGTAAATATGACTATCTTTTACAAAGAAGTTGGTATTTTCTAAATTAAGAGGTCTGTTTGGTTGGTTCAAAGGATGTCCAGGGAAATTGTGAGAAAGTGGATCCTTCTGAAATTCTTCTTTTTGTAGGATAAGTGTTTGTTCTTCTGTGTCAATTTCTTCTTTTATTTTAATTTTCTCTATAGGTTCAGTCATCATTGGAGTAACCTTCGGAATAATAAGTTCAGTTTTTGGAAATATAGGACATGCCATACCAAGTGGTCTTGGTTCAATATTTTCACTATTTTTGACTCCACTATTATCCGTTTTGAGATCTAATACATTGCTATCATCTTTCTCCGTAGATACTTTGAATCCTGGGGGTAAAGGATCTTTTTCAGTTTTAATTATGAGATCTGTGGTCGATTCAATTTTCACCAGAGGTTCAGGAGGCTTCAAGGGTTGTTCTGATTCTGGTTCCTTGTTTTGTTCAATATTTTCTTTTTCTGGTTTATTGAAACTAAAATCACATGCCTCTGGTTCAGGTTCAGTATTTTCTGTCTCATCCATAGCAGGAAAACTGTCATTTGTGAGGCTCTCAGAAGGACTTTCTGGAGGTTCTGCAGCCTTCTTCTTTTTCATCTGAACATCTCCATCCATAATACCTCCAGGTTTCAAATCATCTGGAAGTCGCTTCTTAACCTTAGAGACATCCACTTTACCATTTGTTGTTACCTTCTTCTTCACATCTTTACTGACAGGGGATGACAAAACCTTTTCTGTAACATTATTATTTGTACTCTGGGTAGTTGGTTTGATTGGTTTTGTTTTTGATTTTGAATCATTATCACTTTCATCTTGTCCCTTCTTTCCATTTGGTGTAGCTTGTTCTTTTGATTTATTTCTAGTTCTCATTCTACTTGGTGAATCATCAGGATTATCACCAGTTCTGCAACTATCTGTTTTATTCAAATCACCAGCATCCCTGGAGTCACTATCTTCCTCAGAATTCTCATCTTCTGTAACAGAACTCATTTCTCCAGCTTCTTTAGGAATTGGTGATGGCCTAGAACCGTTTGTATCTGGTACAGTTGGGATAGCTTCAGGAGTCTGTTCTTTAGGAGTCCCAACACGTGAATTTCTTGTATTACGAACTCGTCTAAGTGATGCTTGTCTTCGTCTCCTATGAGGTCTATTACTGCTAGCACCTGGTGTCTTTTTCCACAAATAATAAAACTCCACTAGTTCAGACGTGTCTTTATGAGGCAATAAGTCTTTTCTTATTTTAAAAAAGTTTTTACCAAACTGTCGAATACCTTTCACAAAACGTTTTGTTTCTTCTTCAGACCACTTTTTTTCAATTCCTTTAGGAACTGGACACTTCACAAGGGCTTGAAGAGCGCGACCTGGGTCGTAACCCGAGTCATGTAGCACATCAAGAGCGTTAATTGTAGTATCGTCGCGGCTTGCGGCGACACAACCGTCGTCTGGAGAACCACCGTCGCACATACCAGCGAAAGCTGCCATAGATCTAGCAGCTCTCAAGTACATTACCAAATCTCTGTCGGTGGCTTGTGCAGGAAGCCATCGTAATTCTTCACCTCCTGGACACGGCTCGTCAGAGCCAAGTGGACCATTACCCCGTATATCAGGCAGGCATGCATAAATATCTTTATCCTTCACAGGTTGGTTCGGTGTTCCCACTTGAACCTCCCCTTGGTTCTGGGCCATGATTTGCACGTAGTCTGTTTTATTTACACTAGGCACTATTCACATCTCACAAACAATTTACAGTCTACATATTGTATTCACATAACAATGATTAAATGCAATGAAACTTTTCAAACAAGTATTTGTGTCTTCTGAGAACAGTAAGTATGCCAATATACATAATTATTAGTCCTAATGGCCTCCATTACACGACGCATTGTGCTTCATTTTATAAACTTGTGTAATACGCACGACTTATAACTTATGATCGCACTCGTTTAAACCATAAAAATATCTTCATTGAGTCAATATTTACGCATATTTAACGATTAAATTAGTAAATGCTATCTACATGCTACCCTTTTGTTTAGCTTCGCCTTTCTTTGGACACCATAGACAAAATATTTCTATAAAATGGCTGCCACGAGCGATACTTTTTTGAAACACGTTCCGTTCTCAGAATTTCAAAATAACATTCACGAAAAATCGAAAATAAAAATTGTTGATTAATTTTTTACAATGTAATTAATGTAAAAAAGAAAAGACAAAAAAAGATATTAGCAATCTATGGCAATTTTTGATCGAGTGTTTTTTATGAAAATGTGTTACGCTGGAAATCTGTGTTAAAGTTTATAATATGTGAAATGGAACATTACTTTTGTTTATGGCTACTTTAAGCAGTAGGCTTTCTTTAGATTTTGACTCTGAGATATACTTTAGAAGAAGCATTGAAGCCTTGAAACCACTATAAGCAAACCACTGATTAGAGAGATATGTCTAGAGAGTTTTTGGCGCCTATCAATTACGGCGGACGTGATTTTTATTTCGATAATTGTAATATTGTTTCGGTGTGGATATTGTTACGTAAAATCAATGTAGTTTTGTGTAATAAGTGTCTGTGATGATGTGCAATGAGGAGGATATTATTATTGAACGAAGCAATATAAATTTTCAATTTTTTTTATAATGGTAACTATTTCGACTCATTTGTCTTTGTCAGATTGGACAGTTCAGATTTGACATTGACAATGTTTACAAATCGAAGTGGATTCGGAAGATTTCCGAAGTATTTAGACTTTGGACTAGGCTTTTATAGTGAGATTATTATTTAATATATTTATTGCGGCGGTCTGTAAGCTTGGAAATTTTGAAATACACCGCATTGTATAATGATTCAGATATAATATCGTTTTAAAATAAAATTAATATATCATAAATAGCAACATGTATAATCCAGCAGCGACTGTTAGACGAATAGATGTTTTGATTCGTATCCTAAGTGGTAGAAAATCTATCGTTAGTGCTAATTATGTGAGGGCCTTCTCTAGTGGCGATAATGTTACTATTGGCGACGTTGTAAAGGAGATTAAAGTCCCTAAGAAAATAGAATATGTGCCCAGAAAGTACTGTAAGTAATTAACAACATAGGTAACCTTAGCTGTCATGTTGTAATTTTAATTTTGCTTGAAATTCTGATACATTTTATACATAGAATTGAATTGATTGTGTCAGTAATATGGTCACAATTTTGGCTAATAAGTTATTTGTTATTGTAACTTAGTTCTTTTGGCAAATGAATATTAGGGACTATTTCTATAATCAAAAGTTTTTATTCCAGTGACTATTGAAAGTTCTGAAATTAAATTGCTCTCACAAAGTACATTAAGAAACTTAAGATGGATGATGCAGAAGGATTCCCTAGGGCAAGATATGTTTTTATTGGGCAGACCAGGCCCCAGCAGGTAATTAACAATATTGAGCAATAAAATAAATAATTCTATATGAAAAATAAATATCGATACCTTAATCCGCAAACCAGCCAACTCCATTTTTGGCAAATAAATTATTATGATGCAATTTTTTTTCTACTATAAATCCGCGTAATCTAGAAATTAAACGGCCTCATATTATTTCTTTTGACAAAGATTAAGGTATCGATATGATGTTTGTTTAGCCAAAAAAATATAATATATAATAGGTTGGGGAAAAAGTTGCTTCGCATTTTTTAAGAAAATTCAAAACATTTTTTAATATAGTTTATTTACATTTAACTAAAGTATGTAGGTACCATTATGTTCGATAACTTTTTGCCATCTTGTAGGTAGGGACATGATCCCATTGCTATAGAAATTTTGGGACTTCTGGTCAAAATACCGCGACAAGTGGTTTTGGCAGTCCTCTCGTGATGTTAACCTGACACTGCCTAAAGAATTCTGAAGAGACCGAAACAGGTGGAAATCTGAAGGTGCAAGGTCAGGACTATACGGCGGATGCATTAACACCTCCCAGCCAAACTCTCTTAATTTTTGCTGAGTGGCTAAAGATGTGTGAGGTCTAGCGTTATCATGATGAAAAACCACACCCCTTCTGTTGATTAAATCCGGCCGCTTTCTCTCAACTTCTTGCTTTAATCTCATCAGTTGTTCGCAGTAGAGTTCGGAATCGATGGTCCTGCCTGTTGGTAACAGCTCATAATGAATAATGCCCTTCCAATCCCACCACACACACACAGCATCACCTTGTTGCGAGTTAACCCGGGTTTCGCCACAGTCTGTGAAGCCTGACCGGCCTTTGACCACGACCTTTTTCGCACGTTCTTGTCGTACGTGATCCACTTTTCATCACCAGTTATCAGCTTCTTCAAAAATGGTTCGGTTTCATTACGTCGTAATAAAGAATCAAAAATGAGTACAGGGTTCATTAGGTTTCTTTCAGTGAGCTCGTGAGGTACCCAAATGTCGAGCTTTTTTGTGTACCCAGTTTTTTTCAAATGCGCCAAAACTGTTTTGTGGTCAATTCCCAGTTCTTCAGCTACGTCGTAACTACTGACATGCCGATCTTGCTCCACTTTTTCAAAAATGGCATCCATTTTATCTGTAATAGGGCGACCAGAGCGACGTGCATCTTTGACATCAAAATTCTCCGGATTGAAAACGCTTAAACCAAATTTGTGCTACTCTCACAGACACTGCACTAGGTCCATAAACATTGCAAATTTTTTTCGCGGCATGCGTTGCATTTTTACCTTTTTTGTAGTAAAATTTTAAAATGTATCGAATTTCTTCATTAGATTCACTCATCTTGGCGGTACGAAAAACAAATGAAAATCACACATTTTCCTAATTTGAATTTGGAATTATGTTCTTTAAAATTTAAACTTTCAATGATACCAAAATCAGCCAGATACAAATAGTATAGCCAAAGAGATTTTATTACAAGTTTATACATACTATAATGCGAAAAGACTTTTTCCCCAACCTAATATGTTATAAAAAAATAAGATATCTATATTAATCTTTATAACCTATTTGCGATAGATAAATAACTCATCATCTTTAAGTTATTTGCGAACATTAAATAGATGTTTCTATCTTATTGTGACTGGAAAAAGGTTAATTTTAATAATAAAAAAATGTTTTTTAAAGAAAAATCAGGTATTCATTTGAATAGATTCAAGGAATAAAACCGGTTGTTCTATATTTTTATACAGGAGGAAAATTGCATTGCAGTATTTAGAGTTAACTCAACGAGAATTGGAATATGTAGCTCTGTCCAGAGACACTACAGAAGCTGATTTGAAGCAAAGACGTGAAATTAAAAGTTCAACTGCCAAATACTTTGATCAGGTACTGTATTTTATTCTTACTTGCATGTGCACAAAATAACCACCCTAATATATTTTTTTAGTAATTTGTCTGGTACCATATTAAAAAATAAAATAAGAATTACATTATGATAGTTCCAACTCACCTGTACAATTTAAATAAATTACCCTGTATCCTGTATTATTGTAATAGGAAAATTATTTTTATCTCTAGTAAACTAACATGTTAGACAACTAGCACTGTTGACATAGATTATAAACATGAATTGATACCTTTTATTCAAATATCAACGGTAATCATCAAAATAAATGTTCTATGAACTGAATTCAGTTTTGCAATTTATAGGGTAAGCACAGAACGAGCTGTATAAGTAAGTGATTACTATTGATATTTCAATAAAAGTTATAAATTCATAGTATTTTTTAACAAACATAATATGTTTATGTGTTATAAGTAACCAATCTTTGGGATTTTTTTTCCTAAACCAGGTCCATTTGAGAGTTAAAAAGTATTTAGAGGGTATCTTGAGGTACAGTAGAGTAAATTACAACACATCACGTCTCTTTCTCCAAAGGGGTAGGCAGATGTGAGCCTGTTGCCATGCACCGGGCACAATGTGAGGCAAGTAATTAATACAACAAGTATATCCCGGTCCTGGCGGCGTCCAGGCGGAGGGATAGAACCCGCAACCTCTCGAACGAGTAGAGCCTCGTCGGTTCAAACTCTGCTACCGCTGCTTTATATTATTTATTTATCTTATTTACTATGAGTACTATGAATTGCACAACATATTGCTTATATTTATTTTTGTAGAGTGCCGTCCGCGCTGCCGTAGAAGGCCGAGTTCTCATCATTGAGGGTGTAGAAAAAGCTGAAAGAAATGTTTTGCCAGTATTGAATAATTTGTTGGAGAACAGGGAGATGCACCTAGAGGATGGCAGGTTCTTGGTGCCTGCTTCCAGATATGATAAATTACTGCAGGTCAGTTGAATGTACTTATAAATAGCTTGATGATAATGTTTTGATTGCTTTGAGTTTGACATTAAGAAAAACAATCACCATTAGTCCCTGTAACAGTTGGCCAAATTTTTAGATTCCAATTTCCATTTGGCTTCTGTTTAATGCCCATACATTACATACTCTCATAATGAATCAATCTCTATAAAAATCGAATACATAAAGAACTATATAATGACCAACCATATAACACCGTGTGGTGTTAGCGTGCCGAGCCGTGTGGTAGCGGCTCATTAAAAGAATACTACCAACCCATCTCTTGCCTTAGGTGTCGTAAATGGCAACCATCCAACAGCTTATAACGGCAACGGGCTCTCCACCTGTCGCGCTCAGTGCAGTCACTGCTTGGTGAAGCGCAGACCATGGCAATGGACTGCTTTTGCGGTGCTCTTGCCTAGTCTCTGACTAACCCTTAGGGGATAATAGTCGTGATTATATGTATGTATAAATATAACACGACTCGAACCCAATACTACCAAGGTGCACAATGAAACCGGGTGTGGGGAAAAATCTGCTCTGCTACGAATCAAGGACTTCATAACTTTGTCCTTGTCGCTATTATACGTATTTTCATCCGCCATTATCCTTGAAGTGATAGGCAGTTGGCATTTTCGCTTTATATGTTTAAATATGAGCCTGATGCTGAGAGAGAGAGCCGGATGCTTAGAGGCGAGCGATATTTACAATAAACTTTGTAACATATCATAATGCCTTTATCCCCGGAGGGGAAGTCAGAGGTGTTAACTGTCCTGTCCTCAGCCTATATACGCCTCACTGCTTGGCACAGGCCTTCTTCATAGAGAAACACATGAGGAGTATGGGTCGTAACACTACTACACTGGGTAGAAACATCGGCTTAACGTGCCTTCCGAAGCACGGAGAAGTTCGAGATCATAAAGTTTAGGTCACCCATCCACACCCTGACCATGGCGAAGGTAGCTTTGTTTTCAATCGAAAGTCAAAGCATACTAACCACTACGCCACCGAGCTCCCCATGTGGTGTTAACTTAAGTTTAAATTAAACACGACGGGGATCGATTCGGTGACCTCTTGCAAGCGTAGTTCCAGTCCATCCCGACTCTGCTAAGGGCGCCTTTCCACTAGAGCTATGTGTAGCAATTCTGTGTGCGGGGAAAAATAGACCAATAGTATGGAACGATCTTGCGGGTCACGTGAAACGATGCAATCCTATTTGGTCCATTTTGTCTCGCACACAGCATAGCTACCTCGCATAGCTCTGGTGGAAAATCACCCTTACTCTAACTTATTGTTCGGCTTTCGCGTTTCCTTGGATATCTTTAAAAATCTCTCACAGTTGCTACATGCTTACTACTATCTACATTGAATAAAAATGTTAATCTATACCGTGTTATTCATAAAAAATGTAAAAGGCTTACACCCAGTTGCAGAAACGAACTTTAAAATTTAATGTCGGCATTATCCCTAATGCTCCATTAAATTTATTTATTGAAGTGTCAAAAGAACACCTTAGCGTAGTTTTTACGTTGCACAAAACGACATTAGCACCCTATCAATGCTAAAGAGACATTAGCTAGAACTATTTTGTGTTCCAATTTTAAATTTAATGAACTTTAAAGTTTTAATGTCTCATTACTAAATGTCGTCTTTAAAAAATCTTTGTGCAACTGAGCGTATATAAACCTATTTTAGTTAAAAAGTGATTTGTCACTTTCTTTCTAATTTAGATTTGAGTTTGAAAAAAGAAAACAAAACACTGTTACTAAAATAGGTTTATTAAGGCCCGATTTTTCAATCCTCAGATAAAATTATCCGCCATTTAAAACATTTTAGAAAGTGACAGTGGTCACTTTCTAAAGTCATAATGAGAAAAGGGACAGAGCTAAAATTTGACTGACAGATAGTTTTATCTGAGGATTGAAAAATCGGGCCTAAGTGTATTACTTTTTATGAACAACACGGTTAGTCTTTACGTATTTTGTTATTGTGACAGATAAATAATTGTTTTTTCATTATTAGGAACATGGTGCGGAAGAAGTATCAAAATGGCGTTTAGTCCGTGTGGACGAAAACTTTCGAGTGATCGCCCTGGGTCTTCCAGTGCCTAGGTACGCCGGCCAGCCGCTCGACCCTCCGCTGAGGTCCAGGTTCCAAGCCAGAGATGTCGCCAATATAGGCTACGGGGTGAGTGAAACCTTTGCGAATTGCACCTGCGTGGTTAACACGCTATATAGACGTAGACACGACACAGCCGTAAAGCGACTACGTGCTTACCATAGCGAGATATTGGAACTTTTAAGGCATCGTGTTTATGTTGTATCGTCTATTATTTTATTACTATTATTCTTCTGTCAATTATTTATCTGTGGTGCTCAGTAAGTAATTAGAGTACTATTGTTTTTTATTTCAATTATTCTTAATTATGACGTCCTGAATTATATCAAATTATGCAGTGACTTGCTATTTGTCACACAAAAAGACAGAATAAAAAAAATGTGCATCGGAAATTCTTTATGGTAATGAAGAATGCATACGAGACAGAATGATCATGATCATATTCATTAAATAAAACACAGATACGAAATAAAACGTAATAAATTTTCTATATTTTTACAAAGCATTTAATTAGTAGATGAAGTTATTTATTCAAAGAATTCTGAGATAGAAGGCTTTCAGCCCTACTTGTTGTATTTGAATGATATTTTTTCGGCAATTCTGGCATGAATATATGCACTTGTTTCTTAGAGCCTTTATTTAAGTCTGGGATTAATTTCTTACTAACTAGTTCAGCGTATTGCTTTTCGACGGCGTTTCGTTCCGTGGCGACTTTTTGGCGCGTCTCCACCACGCTCAGCCGTGGTTCCTTGCTCCTCGTTTTGGGGGTATCCTTCGTTTTCCCGATTGTCTCGACTCGTAGCGTGTACTTCACGTTTCGTGACTGTCGCGCGTAGTTCTCAATCGTGTTCGCGGACGTCGGCACATAAAAATCATGCCGATCGATAGCCCCACTTTGTTGTGCTTTCGCACTGTCGCAACTTTTCCCCGTGTATGTTTTAGCGCTATCTTTAGCTCTTACATCTATAGCAGTTTTAGATTTTGCTAAATTTCTTCTTTGAATCTCCGGCCAACTATGCCTGGGCTGAGACATGCGTTCAGCATTTTCTGGTGCCAGCAAGTCCACTTTCCCAGCTAGGTCTAGCCATTGAAGTACTCTCTCTGATAGCTCGGTGTTGTCCTTAACTTCCACTCTAGCTGTCCTGTTGCTCTTGAAGTGTTTCATATTGTATCTGTTGTAGTTAGACCGTGAAGTGTCGAATTCGTTTAGCAGCTGTGGAGTTGCTTGCAGGAGGAATTCTTCGTCTTCAGACTCGATGTCCACATCTGTGAGATTTAGTTTCTCAATATGGAATACTCTTGAACTTTTGGGGCGTATTGTGTTCGAGAGGGCGATCCTTTCGTGATTGATAGCTAGGTTGAATTTTTTGAGGCAATCTTCTAGTCCGTCTACGTGTCTTATACGCGATTCAGTTTTTGGTAATATGTTGACGCTCGCGGACGAATGTGGTCGTCGTTTCGCGTGCAGTTTTAGATAGTGTGGATCATCTTGAGAGAGGATGGCGTGCCGGAATCCGTCCACCCAGACCGTCCTGACGTACATGGGCCGCTGGGAGGCCTGCCAGAGCGCGGGCATATTACGGCCACTATTCGTTAGCGGATCTAGTCACGCGAGCGTTAATGCGTGAGGAAGTTTGCTTTGTCTTCATAATTGATTCGTGCTTTACCTATGTTATGTGTTCTTCATTGATTGCGGCTTCTGGAAATGATAGAGTGATAATGTTTATTACACTTACACATGTTTGTTGAAAATTTAATTTTAAAAACTAACATTAAGTAGATCTGAAAATGTAAGGGTGGTTGAACTCCGTGACCGATGGCTTGTACTTTGTACAAGATCATCTCTGAGGTTCTCAGATCTCTGAGATTATTCATCACACAAATGTGATGAATAATTATTTGTTTTCCAAATTATGACGCTTATTATAATAGATTGGTTTATTAATTTTTTTTATAATTATCTAATACCTACAATTTTTAACACAAATTTCGAAGCAAAAAATTATAATTGCAAATAATTGTATAAACTTTTCGACATTGAGATTTACGAAATTTTGACCTATTTTTACTCGACGCATATCCCTTATGCTTAACCTGTCGTACACAAAAGAGTGGTCTCTATAGAAGTTGCCTGTTGCTTTCAATTGCGTCGTCAACGCCTAATTACGGTGATTAATTGAATGTCAGGCGTGACGCAACACTATTTAATATTTTATTATGTTGTGGGCGTGAACGTGACCCCTCAGTTAAGGGAAATTGTCACAGAATTACTCTTTGCTCATTATTTTAACGTCGATGCTTTATATGACTAAAATTTGTTAACTTTTGTCTGTGAACACTAATGGCTTATGTGCAGTATAAGTATGTCTATCTTGCCTTATTTACTAATGTTTGTTTTAAAATGAGAAATAAATATGTAATATCTATAAAATAAAGAAATAGTATTTATACTATTTATATGTTATACAACTTACTATACCGTAATAGTAATTACAAGATCAGTATCAAAAATCAAAATAAAAAATAATTTTATCTCATATCTTAAAATCAACATTATACTTAGTCACATTTGTTATAAAGTAAATTTTAATAATAAAAACGACAAAAAAAACTAATAAAATTCACAGCCGCGAGCTCTTGTAGCAAGTACATCCACATAGATGCATTATCCTGGTATTTTTATACAATATTGCAATTGACGAATTAATTTCATTTAGTGATAAATAATATAATACATAAACAATTAAAGCATCAATATACTTCGTGTGTGTCTATAAGAGTTTTCGGGCGTTGATAGATAATTGAATATGATTTGTCTTTAATTAATAATATTATTTTCTATGAAATAATAAGTTAAGTTCACAAAGAGTCCTCTATTCTTTCTCTTTATTTATAGAAAATTGTACTCCGCGTTCTGTTCAAACCGATAATTATGTCTAAAAGAAATTAAAACGTATCAATATTCAATAGGTTATGACGACGTTTCCACAAAAATTATAAAATATGTAGCTGAAAAGTTGAGTACCCATCTGACTTATTTATTTAATTTGTGCATTGAAGAAGGAATATTTCCGGAGGCATTAAAGGTTGTCATTGTCAAACCTCTACATAAAAAAAAGGAAACAGAAAAAATGGAAAACTATCGCCCAGTTGCCCTAATCCCAGTTTTTTCTAAAATCTTTGAAAAAATTATATATTTAAGGCTATCCGATTTCTTAGAGAGTTTTGGAATCCTTTGTAATGAACAAAAGGGCTTTAGGAAAAATAAGTCTCTGGGTATGGCCGTATATGAATTGATAGAAACGGTAACAACAGAAATGGATAAAACCAATTCTATATGTGCCATATATACTGATATGACCAAGGCATTTGATTACGTGGATCATCAAAATTTACTGAATAAACTGAACGCCTACGGAGTAAGAGGAAATATATATAATCTCATTAAATCGTACCTAACTAATCGCACACAAATAACAGAAATATGTGGCATCTGTCCCCATAAACGTATAGAAATCAAGTACAGGTCTAACCCGAGGTTAATCAAATACGGTGTGCCTCAAGGTAGCGTATTGGGCCCCCTTCTCTTTCTAACTTATATTAATGATCTACCATACAAAGTACGCAGTCCAATGATCCTTTTTGCTGATGATAGCACTGCTCTTATCAAATGTACGGACCCAAATAATTATACGAATGACATTATTAATACTCTAGCTGACATAATTGACTGGCTTAATCAAAACAATTTAAAAATTAATTTAAGTAAAACTAAAATCATGCATTTTGCACAAAGACAAAATAGACCTCATATACAAATTAGTTATCATAACCAACAAATTGAATCAATTGAAACAATAAAATTTCTGGGTATTCATATAGATCATCAACTCACGTGGAAACAGCAATCAGATGTAATATGTAAAAAATTAAATAAATCTGCGTATGCTCTATTTAACCTATCAAAAATTGTAAATAGAGATGCCACTTTATCCGCATATCACGGATTAGTAGGGTCAGTGTTAAGGTACGGAGTAATTTTCTGGGGAAATAGTGTAGATCGTGAACAAATCTTTAAGTCACAAAAACGATGTATTAGAGCTATGTGTGGATTAGGTACTAGAGACAGCTGCGTGCCCTACTTTAAATCATTAAAAATATTGACCTTTCCATGCATTTATATTTTGGAAATAGCTACATTTGTCAAACAGAATGAACATTTGTACGAAAAAATATCTATGAGAAGACATATAACACGTGCACAATATAGAAATAAGCTGAGACTACTGCCAAATAAAAACGGCTCTGTTTAGAAAAAGTGTACTTCACCTAGCACCTCGTATCTATAACACTATTCCAGATGGCTTAAAACAATGTAATAATGTAGACTTCAAAAAGAATTTGAAAAAAATTTTAATTGAAAAATGTTATTACTCAGTGCAGAATTTCCTAGACGACGAATAAAAATCTGTAAAATTTAAGTATAGTTATTAATCATTATAATCGACATACATCCAATTGACATTTAAAATTAATCATTATAATTGACATAAATCCAATTGACATTTAAATAAGCAATATATTTTTTTTTTTGTTATTATTTTCATTAATGTAAATAGCTATCAACTGTCAAACATTATTATTTTTGCACACCCAATGAAGGGTAAAATGTGTAAGGATCATATATTTAGATTAAGAGCATTTTTTGTACCACACATTATGCAAATAAATTATTTCTGATTTCTGATTTCTGAATATTCCAACGTTTTAATTTAAAATATTTTTTAAAATTAATGTACCACAAAAATAAGTGCTTCACCCATATTATTATAATATCGAGAGAAAATTAACTCACCCAAACATAGTATTGCTTTGCTACGAAAATGCTACACCGTAGACGTAGCGTCGGAGTTCGTTGACTACGTCGTAGCACAATACATGCAGTTTAGCTTTAGCTACGATTACTAAATAATAAAGGTTAGTGTTATCGGAATGTACGGTAGAGTAAACTTGCGCGGAGTCCACCCTGTTTGATTCCCAGCTTGTGACTGGTGTATGTCTCGACGTAGCTCGCGGTTTTGTCATGAATCGGGGAGAAGACTCGGTCACACTTGCACTAAAGAGTATTGGTTGAAATATTCAATTATATTTTTTATTAGAAATGATTAGTAGTTCTAATCAGTACTACAAATCATAAGCTATTACTATTTATGTTTTGTTCAAACTCTAAAGGGTAGAAGAATGAATCGGTGACCTCTTTAACAGGTAGTGTAGTTTTTTCTACAATACATAACTTGTCACTACTAACATTTAATTGAAAAAATAAAAGTCTACACACACATAATAATCATCATAGGGTAGGCAGAGATGTATGAGTCTACATAGGTGTAAACGGTGGAGATCAATTTAATAATGTGCATGTGGTACGAGTGAACCTGCTTCAAACCTTAACAATAGTACAACAGAATTTCTGTAAATAATTGCTAGAGCAATACGGTGTAATAATAAATTTTTTAAACCACAAATAAAAACGATATGTCCAATAAAGTGAACCATTCACACCGCAATCTTAAAGAAAACGTCATGTGTATATCTCCAATTATAACTGTTAGAAGCCACTAATAATCTTGCATTTCATTAGCACGAGCCGTTCCAAAGTTATTACGATTTATATGCATCACTCATTACGCATGCTTGTCAGATGAGAGATAATCAAAATCTTAACTTTAAACAGTATAAACACCAAATTCATTTTGGTTTGCAATAGGAATAAACATACGAGGGAATTTGCAAAAGAACGAGAGTGACAAAACTCTCAAACTGAAAAAAATATTAACCATTTTAATATGCCGACTGAGTGATCCATATTTCAACCTCTATGTACTTAAATACGCATCGTAGGGTATTCAAAACTGAATTTTGCATTGCTTTAAAAAATATCATGTTTCGTGAATTTACAATTAGTGGATTCTAACAATTATTTACAATTTATCCACATAGAAATTATAATTGTAAACGCTATAGATTTCGAGATATACACATGACGTTTTCTTAAAGCTTGCGGTGTGAATGGTCTACTTTATTGGCCTTAACTTTTTTATTTGAGGTTTTACAAATTTCTTACAAACCACTTGCTCATATTTAATAGAATAATTAATGTTTTACATCAAATATTAGATTTATATACTTTTATGGAAAGAAAGAAAACAATATTTACTAGTACACGTTATTTCAATCAATTGAATAATTTTGCTCCATAGTATGGATGGCGCCTAACTTTATAACAATGTGAAGGTTGAATAACTTAATGTTTTGGTATTTTTTCGTGTTTATATTTCTATTTTAAGCTCACTGCGTGGATTTGATTCGTAAGTCAAAAGTTCTTCACACTAAATAAATAACGCAGTGGTATGAGTTCATATACGATAACTATTGTCGTAAATGGACTAATGGTGTGACGGGGTGAAACCGGAGATAGATTAAAGCCTCAGGTCGCCATTTATTGGTATATTCAAATATTAGGTCCGTACCTATGAAATTGGTGTTTTGTATGGAGATTATGGGGATGTCTGCATTTTACATACTAACATTCTATCAGTTTTCTTCACAACGACAAATCCAGAGATAATAATATTTGACATGTATCATTAGACAAGCTAAGCTATAGCAATATGTGTGTGCTTGATAAAAATTCTTCATCGTTTTTATGTTAATGCAAATCAAATGATGTATTCGGGAGGCAGTTAAAAATAATTGTCTTTGTGTCTAATTTTAACACAATTAAACATACAAAAAATTATCAAATTAAAAAATACGAGCTCAAATATATGGTCTATTTTTAGAAGAGGCAATTATTTTATAAGAATGTTCTGAAACTTAATAGTTACGGACAAATTGCTAAGACAGAATAAAAACACCAATTTCATAGGTAAGGACCCAATATAAAACTAAGGCACGCTGGAATAAATTTCATAAAAGATAAATAACAAAAACACTGAACATAAAAATAACTGAACAGAAAAGTAGGGCTACTTACAAAAGTGCCTATGAAAACAATTCTATACAAATAAAATAAAAATTATGTATTTTCACAGCCAGACTTTCTTCCAAGTAATAAATCGGTTTCAATTTATAAATATACTTAACAATAATTATAAGGACAAAAAATGAGAAAAGACAGACAGTAAATTAAAAAAAAAACAGAAACGAAGAGAAAATGGCCAGAGAAGAGCACAATAACAGCAAAGAGTCGCTAATATTGCTATAGCGCCTCCTTACAATGGGAACCGAAAAAAGCAGATGAAGGCTAGCTATATTGCTAGTCACACTTGCTAGTGCCCTGGCAGACATTACGCATAATACCTACATCGTGTTTCGGTGAAATATGTGCTAAAATCACTGGTTTTCGGCGTCATGCTAGCTTACAGGCGATACAAATCGCAAATATCATTGGGGTTCTGATATTATACTGATAATTTGCCTAAAATTATCAGAAAATGTCCCGGTATTGTAAATATTGCCGTATAATTTGGTGAATCGAAAATTTTGGTAGCCAATCGGAAATGTTTGCGCGCACGAACATTCTTTATAGTTCGTAATAAGTAGGCGAAAGGTGAAGTTCGGTAGTTTCGAGTGATGTTATCTTTTAAATAAGGCTGTCTATAGGACTGCAGGCTTTATTTAAAGTTCATTATGAAGTTTTTCATTAGAGAATTGGGGTCATTGTAGGAGATTCGTGACCGTTCTCTTTTTTAATGTTTGTGTCATTTTAGGGTCTATCGGACAGTGTCTCATACATACATACAAACAATCATATAATCACGACTATTATCCCCTAAGGGTTAGTCAGAGATTAGGCAAAAGCACTGCAAAAGCAGTCCATTGCCATAGTCCACGATTCACCAGTTGTGACTGCACTCAGCGTGACAGGTGGCGAGCCCGTCGCCGCTATAAGCTATTGGATTATTGTGCAGTTCTAAGTCCAGTAGTCGCCTTTTACTACACCCAACGGAAGAGATAGGTTGGTAGTATTCTTTTAATGAGCCGCTGCCACACAGCTCCCAGTGTCCGATAACCATAGAAGAAAGAACGCTGGACTCTACAAAAGATTAAACAAAAATAATAAATCGAAAATACTCTTTCTTGAACAGTTAACTCCTTTGTCATCGTGAACACCGGTGTTCGCAAACAATAGATGTTTCTATTGTGTCTCGTTTTCTGACCATTGACTAGTTAAATATCTAAAATAGTTTTTATTTTTATGCACCGTCTGATGCATATTAAAATTTGTATGTATTTGTGTCAATTAATCTAATATCAAAACACAATTAAGAGTAGTTTTTATGTTAATACTTGTCAAAGATTTTGTGGTAAGTTAAAGTAAACTTACTAAAATGAAAGTATTGAAAATAAAAGCGTTTTGTACCTTATTTAGAACCATATTTAAACTTTTTGAACTAGTCTCCAGTTCAAAAAGTTTATGTGTAGAAATATGTGGCCCATATATCGCCTGAGCTCTACCGGTGCTTGGCACCTGCTGGGTTAACATAGGAAGCAGTTCTCGAGTTCTCGCATAGTTTCTTAACGGCTGAAGAAGGTACCTACAGACTTATTACTTTTGAAGTCTTAGACGTAATGCATGTCGGTGGCCGAAGGGGACTAAACTTTGCAAAATCTTTGGTTGAGTTCTTTATTTTTTTTTATCTACACTCATGTTATAATGTTAGAATTATGAACTCAGACTCGAACTCATAATGACATAATTTTAAACACAGATGGTAAAAACGAAACTTTTAAACCGGCCAAGAGCGTGTCGGGCCACGCTCAGTATAGGGTTCCGTAGTTTTCCATCCGTCACAATTTGTGACTCCACTGCTGCACTGAATTGAACAAAATGGGCTATTTTTGATTGTGTGAACCGATTTCAATAATTCTTTTTTATTTTAAAGACAATATGTTCTATTACATAAAATATGTAAAATGGGATAAAAAATATGCTTGCATATATGGTTAAGTCACAAATTTAGTTAAAAAATAATTTTCCTAGAAAATACTTATAAAGTTCTACTTTTGAGAATATTTTCATATTTTTTGAACTTATGGTTTAATAGTTAAAGAGAAAAAAAGCTGTAACTGTAAGGCTGTATTACAGTAGTTAGCTGTATTATAGTAGTTTATGTAACTGACACATAATATAGGTTATTAAAACACGAGCGTGGTTTTAAAAAACGAGCCTTGGCGAGTTTTTGAATAGTATCACGCGAGTGTTTTAATACCGAGTTACAGTTCCAGCTTTTTTTCTCCTCATAAGAGATGATCAGAAAGAGATTATAACTAAGAAAGTTGTGACCCGTGATAGAATTCAGATTCGATGATGTTTTACTTAGGTATACCTATACATGCATTCCCCGATAAGCAGAGATTACAGGTCCATTTGCTATGATCCTGGTATCTCACATCTTTTGCTTCCTCTGGGACCCTGTAAGTAGTTAGTGATGATGAGAGCATCATCACTAACTACTTACAAGGTCCTAAAATTAGTTTTTTTTAATTGGCTCAAACATCGATATCGCTCCTAAAAACTCGTACTAGCGCTTATGGATTACTAAGTTATCAGCTTAGTAAACCTATGAGATTATATTTACGCAGTACATAAAAAAATTGGTTATAGCACTAAAAACCTTTTGACCCCAAATGTTAATATGCTGTCGTTCTTATGTGACTTGCCTTACTAAAGTATGTCCCTGTCGTATAGGTGATCGTCGGCAGTAGGTAAAGGCACATTTTATAAGCCTTCTGTAATGAACTGTGTACATTTGGAAAAATAAATATTTTTGTACCTTCTGCTCAAAATATTTCTCTCTCTCCTTTTATTAAGATTCTGTGACATTCACTCCCCTTTAGAAGCGTTTGAGAAAAATATACCGGTCATTATTAGGTTTTTTTTTTTTTTATTAGTTTTATCATTTTTATTTTACCTTTCTTGTAGAAATGTCACAACTGGGAATGCGAAATAAAAATTACTCGATTCCTGTAATAAGGCCTTCTAAAAAACTTATAAAAAAAAGTTTTAATGCAAGCTGAATGCGGTTCTGTCTCTAACTAATTTAAGTTTCTTTTTAAACAAATGTGCAGTTCCCACCTACACGTTAGCAGTGTTTTGGAGTTGGGTTCTCTTCTTCGATCTTTTTTAGTTAAAAACTTTTCCGATAGTGTGCTGGCCTATGCTCTAAGCCTTCAACATTTTGATGAAATCTTAGTTCGGTTATTTAGCGCCTTATCAGTTGGAGTATTTTGATTTTATCGTTACATTGCCCCAGAAGATTTTTTTTGTTTTCTCTTAATTTATTGCAAAGTTTTTAATTATGCACAGAATTGTCTAAGTACTGGTTTCATTTGATTCAAAAATTGTACCTACCTTATGTCTATTTTTCTGAAAGATAAACATATGAATGGTTATCTAATGTGCTTTCGATTAGTTTTGTCTGAATGTTGATGTTAACTCCTACCTACTCCTCTGAGGATAATGGTTTGTATTATGAACATGTTCTTGTCCGTTTTTGACTAGCAACAGGCGAAACATATCTAGCGAAATATGGTCATTAACGTTGTCTACCTCTTTGCAGATATAGTCTTGAAAATATTTAATATTGGGTCCTTACCTATGAAATTGGTGTTTTTATTCTGTCTTAGTATTTTGTCTGTAACTATTAAGATTCAGAAGAAAAAAATTACCTCGTCTAAAAATAGACTATATTTTTGAGCTCTTTTGATTTGTTTTGATAATTTGTTGTAAGTTTAATTGTGTTAAAATTAGACACGGAGACAACTCTTTTTAAGTGCCTCCCGAATACATCATTTTATTTGCATTCACTTAAAAACGATAAATATTTTTTATTAAGTGTGATATTACACATATTACTAAAGCTTGTCTAATGATACATGCCAAATATTATTATCTCTGGATTTGTCGTTGTGAAGAAAACTAATATAATGTTAATATGGAAAATGCAGAATTCCCCAAAATCTCCATACGAAACACCAATTTCATAGGTAAGGACCTAATATATGTTATATGTTTTCTTAACAATTTGCACACAGTCTACGATACCAAACAAACAATTTGGTTCCTAATTGTTCAATTGTGTTACAAACCCCGTGTTCCTAACGCGCCTCCTACTGTGTATTTGCGGCTCCGTGGTATGTTCATAAGTCCATTATTCTGCTAATAAGTTGTCGGAATTAATAGCAGACAATTGTTTCCGTGCGGCTTAATAGTCGGCAAGCATGCCATAACCATAGCTCGCCAATTAGCAGCAAGAAGAGTACAGTCACGAAGAGTAATATGTACTACATCTGACACTTTGTGACACTTATTGCTCAGAATATTAATATTTATTGGATAGGTTTCTTTTGTATCTATCATTACATAACTTATTACTGCTTTTGTAATTTGTATGCATGCAAATATGCTTTCATCTTTTGCTGCATAGCAAGTTTCAAAACAAGAACCCATTTTAAATCAATTTGTACACTTATTTTTTTTCAGTATTTTTTTTTCAGGGAGATCTTAAAGAGAGAAAATTGCAATAATTTAAAAATGAAAAATTGGCAAACATTATCAATTCTGAATATTGACACATTTGTGCCAAAACAACATATTGTTAAAATCTAAAGATGCAATGTAATTTACTCTTAAAAAATTCAACGTCAAAAAATAATAGTCTATTTATTACTAAAACAATATTATATATAACGTATTTTAATTTAGTTTTGGTAAAATCTATCGCATTGAAACCAGTGATACATTTTAGCTACATAAGGAGAAAATTTCGCTATCGTTTTTAGAGTATCTACTTCAATAGTTTCGAGAGTGAAGTACTCTCTAATAAAAATATTGCGTAAAATTAAAGAGAGATAATTAAACATTTTAAACATAGGTGTAACTATTGGTTCCCAAATGATTCATGACTGTGACCCATCACCATAAAAAATAATAAAAAAAATTTGAGACCTTTACAAAAAAACAAACACAAAAACAAAAACAAAAAAAAAAATACGTTTTTGCTTGAAAGGCAAAAACGCTGTCGCCGTGATGGTCTATGATTTATCTGTCACGATTTTGGTAAACAATCAATACGAATAAGTGATACAGGCTGACACAGCCGACAGACATGCTTGATTGGTTTGACTGATTTTGACCATGCGTAGTAATTGTTTACATGAAGCGTTACTTCATCAATTTCACGAACATGGCGTATAGCGTTTTTGGCAGATGATAAAACAAGTGAAAATAAAACATGTTTAAATTGAATTTCTACAGCAATCCCTTATTATATTTATCGAGCTTGGTATATTTCGGGCTCTTGTACTAAATACTATGTGAATTGAACATTATTTTCATAACTTTTAATATGAGGCAACTAGCCTATTGGTATCGCATTTTCGACCTGTGATGTGATCTCTACGTCAGGATATCGGTATATATGTATAGTAAATCTATGGTTACAACAATGTGAGGAAATAAGCCTCTCGTTGTTTAAGCGAAGAACACTAATTATTCAAACCTGGTTAGCCTAAACGAAACTTTGGCAATCAAGACTGAAGTTAAATTATTTTGTTGTATTTAAAGCGAAAAGCTCGGGTAGCGTGTACACGATCACGGTATTTGTAAATTAGATGCGGCCTAAAATAATTAATCAAATATAAAAGGTTTTAGTTTGAAATTGACGCTTATGCGTATTTATTAATAAAGTTTTAACTCTAATGGCTTTGTGTTGAGATTGATATTAACTGACTTAATCAAAATAGTTCGCATTTTGGAAAAGCAAAATAATAAAATACCATTGCGGCTCGTTTCGGTTTCTAATTTTACAAGTAATTAACACGTACGAGGGCTTTTTGTTTTTTTTAAACATCGCTTGCCTTACTCTATGACTGGTGCAGGGCAACTTTGGGTCTTAAACATATCAGAGAAAACCTGTGTCTCTTGAGGTGCAAGCCGGCGCGTTCGCAAACAATAGATTTATATATTGTGTCTCTTTTGTAAACTTTGACAATTTATATCAACTTAAATTGATTTTGGCATAATTATGGACATAACATAGCATATCATCACGCCTCTTTTCCTGAAGGGGTAGGCAGAGGTGTTAAACACCAACATTTCTCCAGAGATGTTAGGTCCCCATGTAAACAGGTGGCGAGCCTGTTGCCATGCACCGGGCACAATGTGAGGCAAGCGATATTCACAATTAACTGTACATAAGTTTTATTCAAACTTAGTGGTACAGGCGGTGGGATCGAACCCGCGTTTCCCGCGGACTCGGCTACTGCTGCTTATGTCCATACCAGACAATATGATCACCAATACCAATAAGTAAAATCCATACTTATGTAGCCTTTTATCAATCAACAATTTTAAAATAATCTATTGCTTCAATTAAAGCTATGCAAACAATCAGATAGATTTATTAAGAAAGCGAACTTGTGACTAGAATCAGCAAATAGAATTTTCCAATTTAAAAACTCGCAGCAAAAGTTCTTTTATGGCGTCTTTTTGTCGCCGATTGCGTGTCGAACTTGGCATACGTAAATCTAGATGCTCTTTCTAGGTTTGCCGTAACGATGTTTGCTTTAGTCCGATAAATATTCTTTATAGATGTGCGGCCAAATATCGGTATCTAACTTTACGTATAAAATATCGAACGTAGGGCTTCTGCCAGTTTTATGATATAATATATTCGCTGTTACTGGTTTTGTTGTGTATGTTTTTATTTGTTTTATTTATAAACGGCAAATAATATTTGTATATTATTTCTTTTCTGTTTTGTTTTTCGTAAAAGTTCAAAGCACGCTTTTTGTGCTTTTGTAGATAGATCATTTAGCAGTATTAGTAGTATAGCAACGTTAGTTGCTTAAAATCGGGCTAGTTTATAGGTGTGAATATCTGAAGATATTTATTTTTTTGCAGCTACCTTGCGGCCACTTGAGACGTTTGTCATAATATTATAGTAATATACGGCAATATTCTCGAAGGTTTAAGATAAGATAAGATACGATATCATTTATATACTATTTTCAAATCTAAGATGCAAATCGCAAATCAAAATTTTCATTCCGTTCACCCATCATTCATATTCGTTCATTAGCATCATCATTCATTCATTAGATTTTTTAACGGTTTTATCACTTGTTATTGTTTCCCCTCATCCCGCCATCTTTTGTTTTTTTTTGGCTTCAAATTCTTTGGAATTTTTGTTTTATGAGTTGTAGGTGAGTACTTCTAAGTACCTGGAACTCAAAACATAAATTCATTCGTGATTATGAATGAAATTTAAAGCAAAATGAGTGCAATTTAAATTTTACAGCACAACGCTTCCCGTGGAAGTGTCGTGCTATGGTGTCACTGATCCGGTCGCGGGATAGCGTGACAATGCCAGTTCGCGAAGTTCCTGATTCTTTAGTCCTGCCTGTCCTGTTACTGAAATTAATTGGCTTCTGACAATTTTTCGAATGAAGAAAATAAGAAATAATTCCTGTTGGGTTTAGGTTTGTTACTTTATGTTTTAAGACAACATTTCTTGAAATATTGATGTATCTGCATATCTCAAAGATCATGTATTGAACATATGATTGACTAAAACTCGTAATTCCGATAAAACGCTGTATTTACTTAATAAAATACAAAGTTATTATTAATTATAGAGACAGATAAGTTAGTTAGCTAAAATTATGCCACTGGGTCCATAGTAGATCTCATATCAAAAACATAATTATTTATTTATTTATTTAAACTTTAATGTCCTAAACAAGGTACATATGGCGGACAATTATCACAATTATCTCTCTCCTTAATGGTGACTCCCTTTATTTATTTATGCACTTCTTGCACACCGTCCGGTTACCTGATCAGACCGTCGGGCGTCTTCCTCTGGGCCTATTACCCTCGACTTTTCTTGTCACCATCAGTTTGTCCAAGCTGCTGTGTTTTCTACACACAAACATATATTATATCGATGAAATAATAAATTACGTAAACACGACGATAAATAGATAGCTCTACTCATAGTAATGTAAGAAGATAAAAAAATTGCCGGATCAATATTCAAATTCTTCGTCTCTCTAATTTATAATGACGACCTCCGTGGTCGAGTGGTCTGTACGCCGGTCTCTAGGCGTCGCCATCTCGAGAGGTCCTGGGTTCGATGCCCAGTGGAGGCATGTGTTTGGGTGATGAATTTTCAGACATTTGTTCTCCAGTCTTGGATGTTCATTATATATGTATAGTATTATATATATTCTGAATAATTATGTGTATTTATCTATTAAGTAGGTATATTTGTCCGTCATCTAGTATCCGTAACACAAGCAGCATTTAGTTGCTTAAAATGGGACTAGTTGATAGGTGTGAATGTCTGAGGATATTTATTTATAATCTAAATTCGTCGCTTTAGAGCAAATCATAGATGACCTTTGTAATGGTTGTGATCTTGTACATTACCTATCTATCTCTCAGCCTATTGTCGTCCACATGGACATTACCTATTATAATGAATAATTGATTATTCTATTATATTCATTCACCGACTAATATCTGATAGAGTCTCAAGATAGGTTGAAATTCCCAAACCATTTTAGAGTTGACTGTGTTAGATTTATATCGCAAAACTATCAAACCATGTTGAGCGAAGGATCGAAACAGTTTGTATTTAAATGAGTTTCACCAGGATCGCTGATTTCGATTAGGCTAAGTTTGATAAGGTTTTGAATTTAAATGGCTGTTAAACTTTGCAGCTGCAATTACTTGCCAGTTTAAATGTTGAGGTAACGATGTTACTGGTTTTCGAATACGGAATATTATTTTGACATGTTGGTAAACAAGTGGACTGACCTGATAGTAAGTGTGTATAGTCGCCTAGAATTCTTGGAAATCCTACAGGGTTCGCAGTGTACAGGAACTAGCAAAAAGATGTTACTATTTTACTACTTTGCGTGTCTACTACCGTAAGAGCGAATATTATGCAAGTGACAGCCACTTATTCAGTTCCATTCAGCGTTTGTCCATAGAAAATGCCACTTTTGTATGGACCTCGTTCACTTTCCGCGTCTGGTTAGCCGCGTAATCATCTCATATAAAAAAGACGCTGAATAAGTGTGAGTGAACTACTTACACTTATTCAGCGTCTAAAACCTTAAAATGATAGAAAAAATTATAATGTTGATATGGTGTGATAGGGGAGAGTGCAGGAGAAAGACTCGTTGCGCCGACCCCAAATGTAATTGGGTAAAGGGCAGGCTAATTGGGTAAAGGGCAGGCTAATGCTGAATGGGTACATCTTTTTGCTCATGATGTAAAGTAAAATTGCTCAATAATTTCAGTCTGTTTTATCATCCTCCAAACTGAAACAGAGCTGTTGCTGCATTTCACAGAAAATAAGATAGATCATCCATACATTCTACCCATTACCCACGTTGACGCACTCCCGACTCTCTTCTCGGGTAAAAATGCGAAGTCTTCGATTTCTGAAAAAGAATTCTAGGCATTTTAAATTTTACATAATATTGCAAATATTTCTAAACTAAATACATACATTAGGTTGTTGATGATGATCGAGTTTATAAAACTAATGTAGTTCTTACTACGTAATTTCCCTCAGAATTCTAATCTACGCTATTTTGTCGTCAGGAACATTTGAACTTGCTGAAAGAGCTAGCACCAACGGCGGATCCTGTAAAACTGGAACAGCTGCTGTCAGCAGCGTACGCCCTCATCAGCCCTGAGCTGCAACAAGTCAGCTTGCCTGATTTTCCCATCGACAGCTTACAAGCAGCTGCCCTGATATTGGTAAGTTTATGAAGTAGCGACCAGCTCGGCTTTGCACGGGTGCAATGCTACTAAACATTTTTCTTTTTATATAAAATAATCGCATCTAAATCTGGCGTTGTTTTAAAGATCTAAGCATGCGTGCGTGGGGTCACACAGCGGGAACCGACTTCGTTTTCGATTATATAGTGATATGTCGTAGCTTTTGCAGATAAGAATTCATACTTTTACATAAACGATAAAAGATCCCTTTCTTTTCGCTGTTCCCTGAAATACCCATATAAATAAACCTCCATATATGATAGAAACATAGTATATGAATACTCTCGAGGAGGAGCTCGGTGGCATAGTGGTTAGTACGCTATGGTTTTCAATCGAAAACAAAGCTACCTTCGCTTTCGCCATGGTCAGGCCGTGGATGGGTGACCAACACTTTGTGATCACGAGCTCCTCCGTGCTTCGCAAGACACGTTAAGTTGGTGTAAACACGTTAAGAAACGCAAAACACGTTACACGCAAAACACTTCGCAAAACGCGCACCAATTAGGCCAGCGTGGTGGTGTTACGGCCCATACTCCTCCATGAGGAAGGCCTGTGCCCAGCAGTGGTATATAGGCTGAGGACGGATTGATGAATACAGAGTTGCGATGACAAATTATGATCCATAAACCAGAGGCTAAACGTGCCTTGGGAAGCGCGGAATAAAATAGGTTTAATAGTTTTAATTGAAAATATTTTAAAATATTGTTATAAATTGTAATAACAAGTTTAAAGATTAAACCAAACAACTATTCATTTAAATTAAGATTCCGGTATCTTCGCAGCAACGTTAAAGTCTTAATTTGTTAAAGGTTAATTTGCGTAATTTATTGTATAACAGCTTAGATAATTAATAAAACGAGAGCAGCGACAAGGGTAAAGCAATTTAATTTCGCAGTGGAGGGGCGCGTAGAATTATTCTGGGGGAATAAATTTTAAGACAAAGCCTATTCGAACGACGAAAACCGCAAGAATTATCATCAATTATGTCGCAGTTTCGTGTATGATAATAGACGATTTATCACAGTGACAAAAGCCCCAATAAATCCCTAGGTGCGATTTGGCTCCCACGACCTTCCTGCGTTATCTTTGCATATCTACGGTCACGCAACCTTATCATCAAGAGGTTCCAAGGTTATCGTTTAAACTATCAACGCGTAAAATTTCCATTACGACTTTGGTGGGTGTTCCAATTAGCAAATACGAGGGTCACACTGGTAGGCTTTAAAAATATACCAATAAATTACATATCAAATAAAATAATACATTTTTGAGATGTTGTACAAGCCACTTTTACTTGAAGAGAATTGGTATTGTGAATTGCATGCAAGATAAAAATTTAATCTGAAAAAGATAGCTCAACCTGGCAATTTATGACTAAGCTTAATTTTTGATACTATTTTAAGATGATTTAGGGATTTTAAATGTTTTCCAGTCGGTAGCGGCTCATTAAAAGAATACTACCAACCCATCTCTTCCCTTGGGTGTCGTAAAAGGCGACTACTGGACTTAGAACTGCACAATAATTCAATAGCTTATAGCGGCGACGGGCTCGCCACCTGTCACGCTGAGTGCAGTCACAACTGGTGGACTTACGGCCCGGCCACGACTACCGAGCGGCGAGCGGCGCTGCAAGCGTTTTTTCTGTTCATTGCTCGCTTGCGACGCGCGGCGCAAGTGACGCGTGTACTGAGCAAGAAATTAAAGGAAAAACGCCTGCCGCTGCCGCTCGCCGCTCGCAGTCGTGACCAAGCTGTTAGGACTGCACAACCTTCTAATAGCTTAAAGCGGCGACGGGCTCACCACCTGTCACGCTGAGCACATGTGCAGTCACTGCTTGGTCAAGCGCGGACTATGGCAGTGGACTGCTTTTGCGATGCTTTTGCCTAGTCTCTCACTAACCCTTAGGGGATAATAGTCGTGATTATATGTGAATACTTTCCATTATATTTTCTTGATAAAATTACCTACAAATAAGAAAAGGTTAAGTCTAATCTACCTCAAACTGAAGGGGGTATGTATGAAGGCACTAATCGAGTAGAAGAGAATGAACTGTGCTTGTAGCTAATGGAAAGCTGTAATCTCTATATAATTGTATGTATGTAAAGCTTCCAGTGTGACCCACGTATTTGGATATCGTGGGCTTAGCTAATTTAAATTTGACGCTAATAAATCCGTACAATGAAATGTTGAGACAAATATAGAGTTACTAGCTTTTGCCCGCGACTTCGTCCGCATAGAATAGTTACTCTGAGAAAGTGTGATGGTATGTAGCCTATAGCCTTTCTCATTAATAGTTTATTTAACACTGAAAGATTTTTTCAAATTGGAACAGTAGCCTTTATTGGTGGAATTGAAAATTTACTCCTACTGTATTATTAGAAGCAAAGTTCATAGTGGCGTCAATTTAATTATTTAAATTGTTTAACATTCGCCCGCAAGGCACCCGTTCCCATGGGAATATCGGGTTAAAAGGTAGCATATGTCGTTCTCAGCCTCTAGACTATCTGTGTACCAAATTTCGATTAAATTGGTTCAATAGTTTTGACGTGAAAGTGAGACAGACAGACAGACAGAGTTACTTTCGTATTAATAATGTTAGTATGGATTGCGTGATAAATTATATCGCGAAAATCATGCCTAAAGCTTTGAGTAATAAAACATTATGAACTTTACTGTATAATTTCATAAACGTTACAGTTATTTTAATGGCTTAAAACGCGTTTGATAGTTTACCTGGTTGTTATATTTGTTTTTTTTTTCAGGAAAAAAACCCAAACATTCCCGTTATTAAGTTACTCTACTTATTATACCCATACAACACCTTCTTAACCAAAGATCACGTTAAGAACGTTCACACAGTTTTGAAAAACTTGAAGTTGGATATTACTCATAAATGGAACACTTCGTTGAAAGGAGTGGAGTACAAAGGAAATGAAGCCTTAGTGACTTTGGAGGTAAACGACGTTACGTCTCAATTCCCCGTGGCTTGCGGAGGAAGGAGCAAAAAAGGTTTTGTAGAGAAAGGCATAGTAAAGACGTCGTACCAAAGCGAATTGTTAAATGACTTGCTTCTGAGTCATAGTGTAGGGGACTTCTGTATTGTTGGTAAGTATATGTTATTTATGTGTAAGTTATCTCTATCTATATGTATAATTTCTGTAAATGCTCTCATTTTATAATCCTACTTCGTCAGACCGCACCGATCATACAGAAAGTTCACGAGTTTTCTTTTCTCAATATGAAATACGGCATAACTTTTTTTTTGCTTTTGTTTTTCATCATTAATTTTCATTTTTTTTCAATTAACCATTTTTGTTTAACTGCTACAGGATTGTTTCAATATGATCTACTACATTTTACAGATATAATTTAAATTATTTCTCAGGTCCAAAAGGATGTGGAAAGAGTCTCCTCGTGACGCAACTAGCGTCCTTATTAGGGTACACAATAGAGCCGATAGTTCTATACCAAGATATGACTGCCAGGGACTTGATACAGCAGAGAACGACATTGGACAATGGAGATACGGTATGGAGGAACTCGCCTCTCGTGGACGCAGCGCTTAAGGGCCACATGGCTGTGTTGGACGGCCTTCATAGAATACATGCAAGCACGCTTGCTGTTCTACATAGGTAATTGTGACCTTGTGTTATACGTCATCAGAAAAATGTGGGCTGCTGTTCAAAATTGACACTATGCACCACAAAAACCCGCTTGATCTGGTAATAATAGTTAATTTGACGACCTCCCTGGTCGAGTGGTCTGTATGCCGGTCTCAAAGTGTCGCCTTCTCGAGAGGTTCTGGGTTCGATCCCCGGTGGGGGCAAATGTTTGGGTGATGATTTCAGGCATTTCTTCTCCAGTCTTGGATGTTTATAGATAATCAATACATTTATCCGTCATCTAGTGTCCGTACCACAAGCAGCATTATTTGCTTAAAATGGGGCTAGTTGATAGGTGTTCACACCTATCTGAAGATATTTATTTATTTTCCGTATGATTTCACAGTTCATTAAATGGTTAGAAACGCACCATGACATTAGTAGGAACATAATAAATTGAGAGATAATTATTATGTAACTAGCAAAGCTATGATGATAAAAGCGAAACGGAAGAAAACACGGATTGATTGTTTGAAGAATGGAAGGGTGGAAGATGAGTACTTATTGCATCAATCTCATAATGGGAGCAAAGCAAAACAATGAAATGATGCAAAATAATATGACGACATCATGTTTTCCTCCCAGACTAGTACACGACAGGGAGCTGCAACTCCATGACGGCACAAGGTTACTGCGGCACGATCGCTACGATGATCTCCTGGCCTCGGGACTCACTGAGCAGCAGCTAGAAGAGAGCGGCATTAAGAGGATACACCCAGCATTTAGGTGGGTTTGGACATTTTGCCAATTTCAGTTAAGATAAAACTATCTTGCAGCTGTCTCTCGTTATCTGTTTCAATAATAGTTTAATATACAACCCATAATGTTAGATTTGTTGGTATTTTTATTATTTTGTAAACTTATCAGTAATAGACAGTGAGGGAATGGTCAAAAAGCTTTTTAGAGCACTCAATGGTACTTACATCTGATAAAAGGTGATTTGCGACGCAATATTGTGACGTGATATCTAGATATAATCTATGTTAACACTGATTCTCCATCACATAAAAAAAAATGTTAATAAAAAGCAATAAAAAAAAAACCTGTTCAGAATTATATTGCTATGCGCTGCAGAAGTGTAAAGAGGTTACTCAGTGACTGGTTTTGTTACACAAATATTTGTTACAATCTAAGGGTTTCTTGAAGAAGAAAATACTATTTCCTTATTGCATATATTACAATTCTCGAGGGAGCTAAAATCACTCGACTCAAGACTCTTACCTCACGCATAAATCGCGTTGGCAATCATAAAATGTGACATCTGTAACTGTATATATCGTAAGAGGTTTATAAAGACAACTGCTTTTACAGGATAATAGCGCTATCAGAGCCGCCCGTGCTTGGTCGAAGCCAACAGTGGTTGTCCCCTGAATTGCTGAGCCTCTTCGTCTACCACGAGATGAGGAACCTTAGCAAACTGGAGGAGATCTTCGTTATAAATAGCTTGGTACATTTTACATATTTATTTTAACTTCACCCACTTTTTTGGTAGAAGTAATCCTAAAATTTGCTTTGATTTGTTTTCAGTACGGCGATATATCAAACCCACTTCACTCTATAATCAACTTGGCTGATGAACTTCGAAGATCAGAAGATAGCACTCTCAAAAACTTATCATCGTCGTTATCTACTCGACAACTCTTAAGGATAGCAAGCAGAATGGCCAAATATCCTACTGATTCTGCTTACGAGACTGTACAAAGGACGTTCTTAGCAAAATTCTTACCAAATTTAGCAAGACGGGCGCTTGATAGTGCTAGTGAAAGAGTTGGAGTGAAATCCCAAAGTCGCTTTGGTATTTTTGGCAATCCAGATAATAAATCTGCGAAAGTCAGCTGTTCTGTACACGACGGCGTACTAACAATAGGCGATACAAGCACCGAAGTATACAAAACAGACGCTCTAACTAAAGTTCCCGATATATTGTTCTACGATGTTCCTCAACACGTCCAGCTACTCGAATGGCTATTGCAGGACTTTTTATTGGGAAATCATCTGCTTCTTGTCGGTAACCAAGGGGTTGGTAAGAATAAAATAGCGGATAGGCTACTCCAGCTACTGAACAGACCTAGGGAGTATATTCAGCTACATAGAGATACAACAGTACAATCTTTGACGGTGCAACCGACTGTAATAGATGGTGTGGTTGTCTATGAAGATTCCCCATTAGTTAAGGCGGTTAAATTTGGACACGTTTTAGTGGTTGATGAAGCTGATAAAGCTCCCACTCACGTTACTTGTATACTGAAGACGTTGGTCGAAAATGGAGAAATGATTTTGAGTGATGGCAGAAGAATAGTGCCAAAGGATATGATAGAGAGTTCAGGGGGTAGTGTAGAGTCGTTTATACCTGTGCATGATGACTTCAGGATGATTGTATTGGCCAATAGACCTGGATTCCCGTTCTTGGGCAATGATTTCTTCGCTGCTTTAGGTAAGTTATTATTAAAGTACTCTAATTGTGACAATTTTTTATTAATATGACAGTCAACGACAGGTTAAAGCTGAGTTTTTCTTGAAAGTCAATACGGGTCGTTGATTTACTTAAGGTTGTTTTTATTAATATAATTATGTTATAGTCGTGTGGTAGCGGCTCATTAAAATCATACTACCAACCTATCTCTTCCCTTGGGTGTCGTAAAAGGCGGCTAATGGACTTAGAACTGCACAACCATCCAATAGCTTAAAGCGGTGACGGGCGCTCCACCTCTCACGCTGATCACATGTGCAGTCACTGGTTGGTGAAGCGCTGACTGTGGCAGTGGGCTTCTTTTGCGGTGCTTTTGCCTCTGGACTCTAACTAACTCTTAGGGGATAATAGTCGTGATTATATGTAAGTTATAGTGTAACAATAAAAATAAATTAACTTTTCCAGGTGATCTCTTCTCCTGTCACGCAGTAGACAACCCGTCAGTTGAGTCAGAGATGGAGTTACTCCGCTCGTACGGGCCAGACGTACCCCACCACACCATGAAGAAGCTGGTGGATGCGTTCGCGATTCTGAGAGAGAAGGCCGACCAGGGACAGCTGACGTACCCTTACAGTACTAGGGAGCTGGTTAATATTATCAAGCATTTGCAGGTTGGAGACCTTTGGCTGTTATGTTATTAGAGATAGAGTCCATTTTACATTTTCTCGGTTTGTTCCTGTCCTTAAACCACTTGAACCTATTGATGTGCAAGCGAATGACGGCGTTCGCGTTTATACAGGTTAGTATAGTGAGCTCTTCATTCGGTCGCATATTATACTCCACAGACTCGTCACTGTATCTAGCTAAGTGACATTCATTCTCTACTCTATACACGTCCATACAACAAAGTGCTTCTTATCTATTCTGCTTTGAACAATATTGTATACTTATCGATTAAATAGATTGTGCATGTTATATTAAATGTTTTACATAATAATTAATGGTATCTATTACTGATTGGAATCTTGAACGTTTTTTTAACTACTGTTCGATTATGTCTTTATAGTTCTATTTTACTTTTAATTGTAAAACGAGTATGATATTTGAGGTAGAATCTTCTAATAGCTCCTACACACATGAGAAGCCGCGAATGCTCGCGATATGACCTACCGCGGTAAAGCCGGCGGCAGTGCCGGCTTATTGAGTTATAGTACTCAAAATCGATTTGCAAAGTTAATCTGCATGTAAACTATTATTTCGACAGAAATATCCATCCGAAGATCTCGCGTCGGCTATCAGCAACGTGTTTGACTTCGACCGGTACAGCAAAGATATGGTGGACACCTTGCTCGAAGTGCTTCACTCGAGCGGGCTGCCGACAGAGGGCGTTTTGGAGGGACGCTCTAAGGAGGCCCTCAAAAAACTGCAGCTTACTATCGAGCGGAAGAGCGGGTAAGCTATGAGTCAAAATTATAGAGCATTTAGCCTCTTTTTTGTTTTGACAGGAGAGGCTCACCGCTATTATTTTTATGACAAAAATTCTGCTAATTCTAGAGGAGGAAGCACGCACGCAAATAAAAATAACACTAATGCCATTTGCTTTGATCAAGGCGTTTCCACTCGCCAAAATTTTATGATCAAAATTTGATTTGTGTACCGATATAAAGGCCAGCAACGCACTTTGACTTTGGTGTTACGAGTGTCAATTCATTACGACTATGGCAATAAAATGACAATAATATTTCAATGGTCAAATTTTTTACATTTCGTAGTCTAAATCTAAAGAAAATTGGTTTTAGACCACGAAATGTCACAAATAGTATGTACCATTGGGATTCTGTTGCCATCCTATTGTGCCATTTGTAAATTAGCAGACTCAGGGTCCAGGTGGATCGTATGGTTAATTGCCACCTTAGTGGTTTACAATCTTCTTAAGGGCTTTTTGGCATGCAAATTGTTTATTATTTTAGCTTACTTTAAATAGTCAATGGTCAGAAAACGACACATAATAAAAACATCTATTGTTTGCGCACACCGGTGTTCGCGGTGACCTCCAAGGGGTTAATATTCATTCGTACTTGATAATCTGTACAATTCTACGGAATAGCTACGATATATACATAAAGCAACTCTTTAAAAGAATACTACCAACCCATCTCTTCCATTGGGTGTCGTAAAAGGCGACTAACGGACTTAGAACTATACAACCATCCAATAGCTTATAGCGGCGACGGGCTCACCACCTGTCACACTGAGTGCAGTCACTACTGGTGAAGCGCGGACTAAGGCAGTGGACTGCTTTTGCAGTGCTTATGCCTAGACTTTGACTAACCCTTAGAGGATAATAGTCATGATTGCGTATGTGTGTATGTATGGTCTTAAGTCAGAAGTCAGACTGTAAGCTTGTGTATGCGTTTGTTGTGCAGTACTTGTTAGTCAAAAATATGTTTAACAATTGATTTAAAAACTAGACCTAAGTTATGATTTGTGACTCTCGCATAGTAAATAGTACTCTAATACAAAGGCGATTGAATGCATTTTTGATTCTCTTCTATACCTACATAAAAGTACCAACCTACAAAATGTCGTCCTCTTCCAGTAAAGACGTGTCTTCACCGAAGTACGGCAAAGACGACCCAGACAACAAGCCGCACGTGGGCGGGAACACGTGGGCCGGCGGGACTGGCGGTAGGGACACCGCGGGGCTGGGCGGCAAGGGTGGGCCCTACCGGCTGGATAAGGGGCATGACGTGCATCAGGTAATGGGATCATGTGGGCGGGCGGGACTGGCGGTAGGTACACCGCGGGGATGGGCGGCAAGAGCGGGCTCTACCGGCTAGATATAAATAAATAAATATCTTCAAATAACACCTATCAACTAGCCCCTTTAAGCTACTAATGCTGCTTGTGTTACGGACACTAGATAACGGATAAATATATTTAATAGATAAATATCCTGCATATATGTAAATATATATAAACATTCAAGACTGGAGAAGAAATGCCTGAAAATTCATCACCCAAACATTGCCGAACCCAGACGCTCTCGAGATGGCGACGCCTTGAGACCGGCATACAGACCACTCGACTACGGAGGTCGTCCTTTGTACTCTATTACACTCAAAAATATAGATTACAACATCCAACACATTTAAAAAGGCGAGTACTAGGGGCTTATTTTAAATAGGAATCATTATTTCTTGCTTTATCTTTGTTCAGTGATTGTTACCAGCCTATAGGTCCTGATGTTGGGCACAGGTCTTCCTATATGAAGATAATCAGTAGTATGGGCAATAACACAATCATGCAGGCCCAATTAGCCCCAATAGCAACCAGGAAAGGCGTAATGTGCCTTGCCATGTAAGTAGGCACTCAAAATCAAAACATCAAAAAGTTTTGTTAGAGAGAGAGAGAGAGAGATAGAGTAAATGATGCAGGCAAATCTCTTAACCAGTCAATAATTCTATTGACTAGCAAAATCAGTCAAAAGTACTTTTGTCAATAATACTTCTGACTAAAAGAACTTTTAAAAGTTTGGTTGGTTGGTTAGGTTAGGTTAGTACTTTGAACCGCAAATTTGTGGTCAAAAGTACTAATAACCATTAATTTCCAGTTTTGACCACTCTGTTCAGTCAAAAGTACTTTTGAGTAATTTTGCTAGTAAATAGTACTTTTCACTGGTTAAGAGTTTTGACTGCAACATATACACAGCCGCCATGTTGATTTTTCGTCAACCAACCTTTTTATTCTCATGTGCAGTTGTCGGATGCAGAGAAAGATGATATTCCGGAGCACGTGAAGCAGGCAGCGAGGGAGATGAACCGCAAAGCGTTCCAGGAGCGCCTGAACGAGATCAAGATGAGCGAGTTTGACGCCAAGCTCTACGAGCAGTTCTTCAGGGCTGTCCAGCCACAGGTACTCACAATTTTCTTTGATTTTTTAAACGCGCTGTCTGTATGGCTAAGGGCGAATTCGACCAAACTCCTTTTAACAGGGTCCCGTGTTGGTCCGGGACACAAAAATAATGTGCCAAATGCTTTTCATGCCTAGCATGTCGTAAAAGGCGACTAAGGGCGTATTGGGTACTGGGTCTGTGGTTGTGTAGGCGATGAGCTAGCCACTTGTTTCTACTTTGTCACGATTTTCCATCTGACCAAACCCAATTGTTGTATGGCTAAATGTGGTCTTAAGGAACACAGTGCTCCTTGGACTCTGCCGACCCCTACGGGGATTACAGGCGTGATTGTATGTATGTACTTTTAACAAGGCCCTTTTAACAAGATAGGTACCCTTTGATATTAAAAGTACTGACTCAAGCGAAATATTCAAAAAGCGCCTAGCCAAGCATGTTATTTTAAACTGTTAAAGTGGTGTGGGCGTTAACATCTTTACCCATACCTTCAGGGATGTATAGGCGTGATGTGTTATGTTATAGTGCAAGTGTAAATTGCTGGGAGAAAACAAAATTATGTGTATGACGACAAATGTATGTACTTTTATATTTATGTCCTTATGTAAGTGATGTAGCATATATGTCTTAATGAGTATAAATGTCTTTAAACATAATCCTCCGTGTTGCACACGGGGGTTAGGACACCAATAAATGCTTATATTTCATTAGTCAAATCCACAATTACTACACCGCCGGTATTACTAATCGACATATAATCACGACTCTTATCCCCTAAGTGTTAGTCAGAGACTCTGCCAAGGCACCGCTAAAGCACTCCATTGCCATAGTCCACGCTTCACCAACCAGTGCACTCAGCGTGACAGGTGGTGAGCCCGTCGCCGCTATAAGCTATTGGAAGGTTGTGCAGTTTTTAGTCCATTAGTCGCCTTTTACGTCACCCAAGGGAAGAGATGAGATTTCTAATCGATATTGATCGAATTCGCCCTAAACCCTTTTGTCGTTTTGTAATTGTAATCATGCTATTGTTGCATGTCAATCTATACAAATTTTATAAAGCTGACGGGTTTTTGGAAGCTCGTTCGAGAGGCCGCGGGAAACGCGGGTTCGATCCCACCGCCTGTACCGCTGAGTTTTAAGAAAACTTATGTGCAGTTCATTGTAAATATCGCTTGCCTCACAGTGTGCCCGGTGCATGGCAACAGGCTCGCCACCTGTTACATGGGGACCTAACATATCTGGCGAAAAGTGGGTGTTTAACACCTCTACCTACCCCTTCGGGGAAAGAGGCGTGATGATATGTTTGTTTGTTGTGAAGGGTTTGCTTGGTTGAACGCGCTTATCTGAGGAACTACTGGGTTAATTTGAACAATTAATATTACAGTACAGTATTAGATAGCCCTTTTAAAAAAACTATTCCACGCGGACGAAGTCGCAGACATAAGCTAGTGAGAAATAAGACAAAAAAGTCTACTTCAGCTTTCAACTCTTTGGTAATTTTTGTAACTGTAACTTTGGTAACTGATCGTGTGATCTGATTTCTTAAAGATTGGTGCTCTCCGCGGTGTGTTGGCAGAGCTTCAGGCGAAGAAGAAGGAGCGGCAGTGGAGCCGCCATCAGACCAGCGGTGAGCTGGACGACGGGAAAATTATAGAAGGTATTTTTTTAAATATCATCTTGTTTATATCCTGTTTATTAACATATAAGAGGTTATAATACCTTTTATTTGGTACGCCGGCCCAATGTGGATTTGTGGGTAGAAACAATTGCAATAAGACGGCCTAGCGTGTCCTTGTAAGCTCGAAGGATATTGTCTCAATGTTTTGGTCACCCTTCAAAGGGTTGACCATGTAACTTTCGTTTTCAATATAGAAAACCACGACGCCATCGTGCGCCCTATTATCTGATAAGATATGGTTTATATATTCGATTGAATGTTTTATACGTGATTCATTGGTGTAATTGTAATGGAGGTTGCTCCGCTGCTTTGTTGTGCATGAGTACATGGTCGGCTTATAGTTCGAACAAGTACAGTCAGCGTCAAATAGTAACATTGACTGCCTCTCTGGTCTGGTGGTTGACACCTTCGGTCTTATCGTCACTTACCATCAAGTGAAATGAAAGGCTTAGCGATTGCCAGTCATATGTAAAAAAAAAACATCTATTTATTTGAATACCCTGAGTGTTATTAACCATTTGACGCTGACGGTACCGACAACAATTATATAATTGTCGTAGTGACATATGTATATCAATTAGTTTTAACGACGACTCCGTGGTCGAATGGTCTGTATGCCGGCCTCAAGGCGTCGCCATCTTGAGGGGTTCTGGTTTCGATCCCTGGTGGGGGCAAATGTTTAGGTGATGAATTCAGGCATTTGTTCTGCAGTCTTGGATGTTTATATATATGTATATATTCAGGATATTTATATGTTTTTATCTATTAAATATATTTATCCGTCATCTGGTGTCCGTAACACAAACAGCATTAGTTGCTTAAAATGGGGCTAGTTGTTAGGTGGGAATGTCTGAAGAAAAAAAAAACAAACACAAGTAACTATCGTTAGTATATCGTCATTATCATCAAATAGGCTAGTTGACTCATATCATAAGTAATGAAAGTAATGTGTCATTCACATAGTATTTTGTACAAGTAAGAGTCCGAAATATACCAATTACGATAAATATAAATAACGGATTGGAAATTCAATTTAAATGTTTTTTTTTTTTTACTTTTTTTTTCTTCTGCTAAAAACGCTATCCGCCATGTGCGTAAAATTGGTTGAGTAACGCATCATGTAAACAATTACTACACATGGTCAAAATCCGTCGTTTGAAAGTAGCGCCAGTGACAGAAAAGATTAGGAGCAATAGGTTAGCGTGGTATGGACATGTGATGAGGAGGGATGAATGTCACATTACAAGAAGGATGCTGAACAAGGATGTGGACGGACCTAGAGTTAGAGGAAGACCAAAGAAGCGATGGATTGAATGCGTGAAGAATGATATGAGGATAAAAGAAGTGGATGCTGAGCTGACGAGTGACAGAGGAGAATGGAAGAAGAAGACATGTTGTGCCGACCCCACCTAGAGTGGGAAAAGGGCAAGAAGAAGAAGAAGAGGTCAAAATCCGTCAAACGCCAGTCGCAACCAATCAAGCATAACTATCGGCTATGTCACGCATGCGTATTGAATTCTTTACGATAATCGTGACGCCACGGCACAGATAATTCATAGACCATCAGGACCGAAGGCGTTTTTGACATTGAAGCAAAAATGTAATTTATAATTTCAAAATATTGCGTTATAGGCTTCAGAAAAAAATCGTATAATTTTTTTTTGGTGATGGCTGTCAGTAATTAATCATTTGGGGCCCAATAAAAAAAGGGTCAATTAGCTTATTCGTAATGTTCCAATGAAAACTTTCACACAACTGACAAATCCCAAATTGTCCCTTTCCCCTTCCCAGGTCTTACCGGAGAGAGGGCGATATACCGTCGTCGCGCAGAACAAGAAGCTCCTCCGGGCGCGCCGCCCGATAAACCCAAGCGACTGCGGCTAGTACTGGACGTCTCTGGCAGCATGTATAGGTTTGTTTAATATTATATTATATTTTATTCATTAAGACACACAACAGAGTTGTGTTCCATGGTTCAGACTGTACTCCAACAACATGTGTCCTAAAATTAACAATGGTTCTGTGAAACAAATGTTAGACTTATGTTAATAAATGACAAATTTAAAATATAGGTAATATACAAAAATATAGGTATACTATATAGTGACATAATCAATACATATTATTATGTTTAACCCTACGTACTAAACTAAACATTTGTGATTGTATAAGCATTAAATATAATTTTGTACTTAATATAAAAACAAAATACGTATTTTATGATATTAAAAAAAAAATTGCTAATACACTAAGATTTATTATAGATATTATATGCATAGATATTCTAGAGAAGGGCCAGGTCAAAAGTACCCGAAATCACCGAGCATATGAGTATGAGGACTGTAATGAGAGTTGATGAAGCGAAAGAAATTATGCAGGGATCGTATCAAGTGGAAGGATGTAATCTCTGCCTACCCCTGTGGGAAAAAGGCGTGACTTATGTATGTATTAATAAAACATTTAATGACTTAACCCGTATAATAAGCGAGTAAGGTTTAAATTAAGGTGATCAGATTGCAGCGTCGCGCAATGCGTATTATTGGCGATGCAGAGGTAACGAACACCCTAGAATCTCTGCAATTGCGTCGCGACATAGCGTCGCTTAGCGCCTTTTATCGTTTATACCATGGAGAGTGTTCTAAAGAACTCTTTGACCTTATCCCTCCTTCTCCTTTCCTACACAAGAGTACGCGTGTTGGTCTACGGAGTCACACTTTCACTGTTGCTACGTCTACTTTGCGCACTAAGAGATTTCGTGACTCCTTTCTCTGTCGCGCAGCTAGAGCGTGGAATTCCTTACCAGCACACGTATTCCCTCCTTCTTACAATATGGGTTCCTTCAAAAGAGGCGTGAAAAAGCATTTTTCTGGCCAGCTAGGTGAGGGTGGCTAGGGCAGTATGTCAGTATGCTGCTCTAGCTATCTTCACATATAACTCCTCTACTGCTTATCATCAGGTAGTGTGGAGTCATTTGTTGGGCTTTTTTAACAAAACGGCAATCTGATATTCTTCGATTCCATATAAAAGATGTTCTTTGATTATTTTTGCTTGATTATGTTTGGCTTGATTTGTATTATTAGTTAAGTAGATTTTGTATTTATTGAACAGGTTTAACTCGTACGACGGTCGTCTCGAGCGCTCAATGGAAGCCGTAGTGCTGCTGACGGAGGCGCTCAAGGGCTACGAGGCGCGCATCCGCTACGACATGTTCGGGCACTCGGGGGAGGAGCATGCGCTGGAGCTGGTGCGCGTGGACCGCCCGCCTGACAACGAGAAGGAGAGGCTTCAGGTCCGTTATACCATTAGTTCCCAAAGTGGTCCAGGTCCACCCCTAGGGGTCCACGGGAGACTCGACGGGGGTCTTGTTGTCTTCACATTGTGACGGGGAGGTAATAAATAAAAATGCCGAAATCACGTCACTTATTACTTTATTGGTATATTAAGGCACAAAACAGTGCCTTAAATACGCTTATACTAAATAAATAAATATCCTAAAACTTTCACACCTATCAACTAGTTCCATTTTAAGCAACTAAATGCTGCTTGTGTTACGGATACTAGATGACGGACAAATATATTTAATAGATAAATACATATAATTATTCAGAATATGCATAATATAATACATATAAAAGGTTGGGGAAAAAGTTTCTTCGCATTTTTTAAGAAAATTCAAAACATTTTTTAATATAGTTTATTTACGTTTAACTAAAGTATGTAGGTACCATTTTGTTCGATAACTTTTTGCCATCTTGTAGGTAGGGACATGATCCCATTGCTATAGAAATTTTGGGACTTCTGGTCAAAATACCGCAACAAGTGGTTTTGGCAGTCCTCTCGTGATGTTAACCTGACACTGCCTAAAGAATTCTGAAGAGACCGAAACAGGTGGAAATCTGAAGGTGCAAGGTCAGGACTATACGGCGGATGCATTAACACCTCCCAGCCAAACTCTTAATTTTTGCTGAGTGGCTAAAGATGTGTGAGGTCTAGCGTTATCATGATGAAAAACCACACCCCTTCTGTTGATTAATTCCGGCCGCTTTCTCTCAACTTCTTGCTTTAATCTCATCAGTTGTTCGCAGTAGAGTTCAGAATCGATGGTCCTGCCTGGTGGTAACAGCTCATAATGAATAATGCCCTTCCAATCCCACCACACACACGTCGTCGTAACTACTGACATGCCGATCTTGCTCCACTTTTTCAAAAATGGCATCCATTTTATCTGTAACAGGGCGACCAGAGCGACGTGCATCTTTGACATCAAAATTTCCGGATTGAAAACGCTTAAACCAAATTTGTGCTACTCTCACAGACACTGCACTAGGTCCATAAACATCGCAAATTTTTTCCGCGGCTTGCGTTGCATTATTACCTTTTTTGTAGTAAAATTTTAAAATGTATCGAATTTCTTCATTAGATTCACTCATCTTGGCGGTACGAAAAACAAATGAAAATCACACATTTTCCTAATTTGAATTTGGAATTATGTTCTTTAAAATTTAAACTTTCAATGATACCGAAACCAGCCAGATACAAATAGTATAGCCAAAGAGATTTTATTACAAGTTTATACATACTATAATGCGAAAAGACTTTTTCCCCAACCTAATATAATGAACATCCAAGACTGGAAAACAAATGTCTGAAAATTCATCACCCAAACACTTGTCTCCACTGGGGATCGAACCCAGGACCTCTCGAGATGGCGACGCCTTGAGACCGGCGTACAGACCTCTCGATCACTGAGGTCGTCAATATAAATACTGTATAAATAAACATGAACTGGTAACTTTAACTGCAGATATTCTGTTTTTCGGTAAGCTCAACTCAACTTTGTTAACACAATGTAAATACAATAGATTAATATTTAAAACTATTGACTGTGAGTCAACGAGTAAGAATTTCGAGAACAAAAACAACTAATAACAGACAGACAGTAAAGAGCGCAGTAATGACATGACATAAAAATGTGAAATTTTTGTCGAGTTTTGGGAATATGGTAGAAATGTAGCTGCAGGGGGTCCACCGGAACCAGATACATTTTGAAAGTCGTCTATGAGAAAAATAAGTCTGGGAACCTCTGGTTTATATCTACATACATACATCACGCTAATCCCTGAATAGGCAGAGACTAGATCTCCTTTTGCTATGTTCCTGACATACATCTCTCGTTTCCTTTAACGTACTTTTGTCCATTAACTCCTATGATGCGACGTGGTTCCACCCTCATGCGATTAATACCACCTTTATGTATCAAAGAGTCGTGTGGTAGCGGCTCATTATAAGAATACTACCAACCCATCTCTTTCCTGGGATGTCGTAAAAGGCGACTAATGGACTTAGAACTGCACAACATCCAATAGCTTATAGCGGCGACGGGCTCACCACCTGTCACACTGAGTGCAGTCACTGCTTGGTAAAGCGCGGACTATGGCAGTGGACTGCTTTTGCGGTGCTTTTGCCTAGTCTCTGACTAACCCTTTGGGGATAATAGTCGTAATTATATGTATGTATGTTATATATTATATCAAACGCTTCCCGAATCTCCATTCGTATGTGGTCGATATTTCACCTTTTTCAATCTATTCGTGGTAGTATTTACGGTCCATACTCCTCACGTGGTCCATATAGGAAGGTCTCCCAAAAGTGGGACGTATTTGCTAGTGACGACGCAATAAAATCTTTAAAGACTAATGGCAAACAGCCTGTATTAACGAGATCTGGTGTGTTTTATTTTTGTGTTCGATAAACAATTTACGAGCGGAGACCCCTGTGCTTCTAACCTTCACGTCTCGGTTACCCTCTTTGCAGAATATGAATAATTAATGGTTCCCTATCTGTTTGCATATAATTTTCAGGCATAATATGAATTGGCATTATGGAATTTACACTAAATATACTCACACACAATTGATTTTGGCATAAAGTGTTATAATTATTTACGTATAATTACAAATGGCATAACCATCTTAATGCATAATTAACATTCGCATAAAGTTTTAGAAATAATTATCAATAAAAAATATCGATTCTGGCGCTTCGCCGGCCGCTGCCGCGGCACGCTCCCTTTGCTCGCTCGGCTCGCGCGTTGAGGGCACAGTTCTACCTAACACTCCTCGCTTCGCTTGTCGTATCGCCTAACCGACTTTACTAATGCCGTAAACCATTATGCGGCATAATATTATGGATACATTAGTCTAAATTATAATTATGCGAAATAAATATTGTGCCAAAAGAAAATTATGCTTAAGTTATATTATGCCAAATAAAGGATCGCATAATAAATATAGTCGTAATATATAACCTTTTTCATTCTTATTTCTTAAAGAAAAACGGACGTTTTCAGATAATCCGTACAATGCACGCGCACGCGCAGTTCTGCTGGTCGGGCGACAACACGCTGCCGGCCGCCAAGCACGCCATCTCCACCATCGCGGACGAGGACGCCGACGAGGCCATCGTGCTCATCCTCTCCGATGCCAACCTGAGGAGGTAATGTAGATTAGTTGTAGATGTCAGCTTGGTCGATCTTTTATCATATTGTTATTATCATTCTACCTAGTAGGTACCTAGACTAGACATAGTACCTATAGTCCTTTTTTTAATTAGTCAAAGTGATTTGACAGTTTGAAATGTCATTTATCGATTAATAATTTGAAATATCTTTGGCTAAATAATATTTCCAACTAAACTTTTCACGTTAAGTCGATACCACAAGATATAGCACAAGATACCGCCCTTTGTACATTTTATGTTTTATTGTTTTATTTGTGATAATTTTCTTTTCTGGTGTACAATAAAGAATATTTCTATTCTATTCTATTCTATTCTACCACAAGATATACTGTCGGCTAAAAAGACCAATGAAAAACAAGCTACACAGATACAATAAATATAAAGAAATTTAATAACGCACCAACTGACTGCCTGATGATCAATAATAATAATAAATATTTTTTTAAATTTTAACAATAATAACATAATTATCCGTAGAAAATTCAAATCACTGACCCTAAATGACATTCCAAACTGTCAAATCACTTTGTCTAAAAAAATGGAGTATAAACTATTACAAAACATAATAGGTAGGGGAAAAAGTTTCTTCGCATTTTTTAAGAAAATTCAAAACATTTTTTAATATAGTTTATTTAGATTTAACTAAAGTATGTAGGTACCATTTTGTTCGATAACTTTTTGCCATCTTGTAGGTAGGGACATGATCCCATTGCTATAGAAATTTTAGGACTTCTGGTCAAAATACCGCGACAAGTGGTTTTGGCAGTCCTCTCGTGATGTTAACCTGACACTGCCTAAAGAATTCTGAAGAGACCGAAACAGGTGGAAATCTGAAGGTGCAAGGTCAGGACTATACGGCGGATGCATTAACACCTCCCAGCCAAACTCTCTTAATTTTTGCTGAGTGGCTAAAGATGTGTGAGGTCTAGCGTTATCATGATGAAAAACCACACCCCTTCTGTTGATTAATTCCGGCCGCTTCCTCTCAACTTCTTGCTTTAATCTCATCAGTTATTCGCAGTAGAGTTCAGAATCGTTGGTCCTGCCTGGTGGTAACAGCTCATAATGAATAATGCCCTTCCAATCCCACCACACACACAGCATCACCTTGTTGCGAGTTAACCCGGGTTTCGCCACAGTCTGTGAAGCCTGACCGGCCTTTGACCACGACCTTTTTCGCACGTTCTTGTCGTACGTGATCCACTTTTCATCACCAGTTATCAACTTCTTCATAAATGGTTCGGTTTCATTACGTCGTAATAAAGAATCACAAATGAGTACACGGTTCATTAGGTTTCTTTCAGTGAGCTCGTGAGGTACCCAAATGTCGAGCTTTTTTGTGTGCCCAGTTTTTTTCAAATGCGCCAAAACTGTTTTGTGGTCAATTCCCAGTTCTTCAGCTACGTCGTAACTACTGACATGCCGATCTAGCTCCACTTTTTCAAAAATGGCATCCATTTTATCTGTAATAGGGCGACCAGAGCGACGTACATCTTTGACATCAAAATTTCCGGATTGAAAACGCTAAAACCAAATTTGTGCTACTCTCACAGACACTGCACTAGGTCCATAAACATCGCAAATTTTTTTCGCGGCTTGCGTTGCATTTTTACCTTTTTTGTAGTAAAATTTTAAAATGTATCGAATTTCTTCATTAGATTTACTCATCTTGGCGGTACGAAAAACAAATGAAAATCACACCTTTTCCTAATTTGAATTTGGAATTATATTCTTTAAAATTTAAACTTTCAATGATACCAAAACCAGCCAGATACAAATAGTATAGCCAAAGAGATTTTATTACAAGTTTATACATACTATAATGCGAAAAGACTTTTTCCCCAACCTAATATATTATAGGGGGAGGCGGAGTAAACAAATTCGATCCAAGGAGGTTCATTAAAAACTTTAATCTTAATTTGGTACTTTTTTAGGTATGGCATACTTCCAGAGGATTTGGGCGCCATACTAACTTCGGATCACAGAGTGCAAGCTCACGTCATATTCATAGGAAGTCTCGGCAACGAAGCTACATCGTGAGTAACAATCTGTATAATTTAACTCACTTGCTACCAAATATTTAGTCACCCATCGTTTGAACTTTGGATGCGTTGATGAAGTACTTGTAAAAGAGTGCGAAAATGACAGGGCGACCAATACAAATTAGTCATTATGGAAAAATTTGTTCTTAAGAACTTCGATATTAGATTAAATTATAATGGCTTTAATTTTTTTTAACTCTCATTCTCATATTCTCATGCCCCCTCCTTCTAAATTGCCTGTTCACGGTTTCGTTAAAAGAAAAGTCACGCCCTGTCTCGCTCTAATTCAACACAATAAAAAGAGATGAATAGGGATTCCGTGATTCGTTTAGTTTCAGACAGTTTAGAATAAAGCTGGCCAAAAACTCTGGTTTCTCGTAGTTGCTGACTTCTCTATACTGCTAGACGCGGATGTCAGCACATCTACCTCATTGGGGATAAATACATGTCATGATACTATTATCGTATCATCACACAACATATAATAATGTTCTATTAGCATCCATAACCATCGAGCACGTTTTAGGTGTAATACGAGCTATTTTCCTTTCCTCAGCCTATATACTTCCCACTGCTGGGCACAGGCCTTCTTTATGGGGAAACACATGAGGAGTATGGGCCATAACACGAACACGCTGGCCCAATGCGGGTTGGTGGGTAGAAACCGGGACTAACGGCTTAACGTGCCGAAGCTCGGAGGAGCTCGAGGTCTCAAAGTTTTGGTCACCCATCCAAGAGACCTCGGCGAAAGTAGCTTTGATTTCTGTTTTCGATAGCGAAAGCTAAAGTGACTAACCACTACCACCACCGAGCTCAACAACGAGCTATTTAATTACAATTTAAATGGTGTTTTTCTCACTTAGGTTACTGCAGCGATTGCCGGTGGGTCATGCGCACGTTTGTATGGATGTGGCCAATCTGCCACACATAATGCATCAAATATTCGCCTCTTCGCTCTTACAGACTTCTGAAACCTAGAAATATTCGTCCTCAGGCCATATACGTCCCTCTGCTGGGCACAGGCCTTTCTCATGAAGAAACACATGAAATCTTTATTAAATTAGAATAACTTCATTACCCAAGTTCAATAGCAATTTTGGTCTTTTCTAAAAAAAACGTTTTTTCTATAGGAAGGCCAACGAGACGAGAATGTAAAGAATCGGACTGTTATTGAATTAATATCCTTATATCTTACACAATAAGGGCGTCATGTTCCAATAGAATTGTCAAAAATCCAATTGTAATTAATTTAAACCCGAAATACAATTAACACAATACAATCAATTTCAATAATGTGATTAAAATAATAAAATTAAATTAAAATGTCACATACAACAAAATATAATCAAAAGCCAGTGTTAAAATAAAACAAAATGTGTATGTGTAATTTTCATGTTTGTTGTGTTTTTTTAATCTTTTTGGTGAAAACAATTTTTTTTATTGAATATTCTATTATCATTTACGTGCAAGGCTGTATTATCATTTTTTTTATTAAATCTACATTATGAGCTTTGAATTCTATGATATTTTACTTAGGTTGATGTTGCAATATTTTTAATTAATATTGTTTTTGTTTTTTTTATATATTTTTAATGATTTACCAAAGGGAGTACAATTGTCTCAAAGATATTGCTTAGCATTTATATTTCAATATTATTAGACATTCCTAGAGGCTTTTTAATTTTTTTTTATTTGATAAGAAAACTGTGAAAACCCTAATCGCTTCATTAATAAACTAAGAATAACTTTATGCCTTGTTTAACAAAAAATACTTTAATAATTTAATAAAAAATACGGCTTAGCAATATAATGCCTTATGACGATGGGTGTTAGGTGTAATATTGTTAAGCAGTATTTTTAGTTAAAGTAGGCATAAAGTTATTTTTAGTTTATCAATAAAGCAGTACATGTATAGTGTAATAAATATTAAGTAATCAATTGTACATATAATAAGTTAGAAAAACGAACATTCTAGTAAATGTAATGTAAAATGTATATGATCATAGTATTTACTACCTCATTAAATGACTACATGTTTAGTGATTGTTAAAATGACATGAATATTTTTGTAATTTTTTATTTATTGTTGTTGTTTATTAAACATATTATTTAATTGGAATTTTATTTGGCTTTCCAGTTATCATTATAGTTCCTGCTAACAGTATAGTGCTATATCAATTCAATTAATATAACTACATACTGCAAACCCATCTACTGTCTCACTGTTTACGACTTGTAAAGAACATAAACATATCATCACCCCTTTTTCCCGAAGGGCTAACCTTTCGGGAAAAAGGCGTGATGATATGTTTGCCTAGTCTCTGACTAACCCTTAGGGGATAATAGTCGTGATTATATGTATGAATGTACAAATCTCTTAAAAGGCAGTGGTAGCCTAGTAAGGGCGGACGGTGCACTAACTTACGAGGCCAAGTGACTTGAAGGTTCGATCCCACCGCCTGTGCCACTGAGTTTGAATAAAACTTATGTACAGTTCCTCCAGTTTTAACCGCCTCTGGTCTAGTGGTTCACACCACCGGGTGTTGATCGGGAGGTCCGGGTTCGATTCCCCATGGGGGCAGAAGTTTTTCTGCTCGGTTTGGTGGGTGGTAGGGCTTCTAAGCCCGCCTGGCTAGCTACCACCGTCTTACCTAAATTTGTCGCCATAATAACAATGTTTTAAGCATTGTTGTTCCAGCAATCAGAGGTAAGATAGCCAGTTCCTCAGTTGTTGAGGATTACAGGTGAAGCTCGCTTCCACCTTCGGCCTTATCGTCACTTACCATCAGGTGAGATGAAGGTCAAGAGCTTACCTGTCGTATGTAAAAAAAAAGTTCATTGTGCATATCGCTTGCCTCATTTTGTGCTCGGTGCATGGCAACTGGCTCGCCACCTGTTACATGGGAACTCTGCCTACCCCTTCGTGGAAAAAGGCGTGATAATATGTTATAAGTTTTATTAAACTCGACCTATGCACAGGCGAGGAACGAGCCGATACGACCTTTTAAACCCGGTTATCACATCGCACATAAAACAAGTAGTACATAATTTATTTGGAGACCACTTTTCGGCCAACAGGGATCGTTTAGTTATTACGCGATAAACCGGCATCCCTTGATACCGCTCTGGGTAAAGTTTACAACTTCAAAATTAGGGTTCATTATAACGTTAATGTTCTTTGTTTGTTGCGAGCAGGTGGCCACTCTTCTCGCATGGTGTTAATTAGGCGTATCATATATTATTCTTTTATAGATGTTCTTCTTCTTCTTCTTGCCCTTTTCTCACTCTAGGTGGGGTCGGCACAACATGTCTTCTTCCATTCTCCTCTGTCACTCGTCAGCTCAGCATCCACTTCTTTTATCCTCATATCATTATTCACGCATTCAATCCATCGCTTCTTTGGTCTTCCTCTAACTCTAGGTCCGTCCACATCCATGCTCAGCATCCTTCTTGTAATGTGACATTCATCCCTCCTCATCACATGTCCATACCACGCTAACCTATTGCTCCTAATCTTTTCTGTCACTGGCGCTACTTTCAAACTTCCTCAAATATATTCATTCCTGATCTTGTCCATTCTTGTGACTCCACACATCCATCGCAACATTCGCATCTCTGCTGAGTGCAGCTTTCTTTCATCCATCGCTTTCGTTGCCCAACATTCAGATCCATACATTACAACTGGTCTAACGGACGGATTTATAGATGTTAAAGCCTATAAAATCAGCGTATTAATGAGGACTTCGGTTTTGTCTAGGTACGGATATCGTAGTTTATCGCTTTCACGAAATTTTGTAAAATGCTTTTGTCGTTCATAAGCATGTGCCAAGACGCATCTAAATTGAATAAACAATATTGAATTTTACAGCTGACTACAGCGCCGAAATAATAATATTTGAATTAACGCACATGAGATAGTTTTGACTACTTTGGAATTTCGATCAATTTGGTGCTGACTGTACGTCACGTGCTGAACTCGTGGTACGCTTTTTAGGGTTCCGTAGTAAACTAGGAACCCTTATAGCTTCGCCATGTCTGTCTGTCTGTCCGTCTGCAGATAATCTCAGTGACAGTTAGCACTAGAGAGTTGAAAATATTAAATTAGGGGGGGTGCCCATACACGTAATGTAGGGACTAATTTTTTTTCCTCTGGACCCTAACGTGTGATATATTCAAAAAGGAATAGGGTTTCCTAACATCATTTTATGATAAAATTTATATTTTCTGAAATAATCGCTCCGAATGTCAAAAAAAATGCCCCCCCCCCCTTTAACTTTTGAACCATAAGTTCAAAAAATAGGAAAAAAATTCTCAAAAGTAGAATTTTATAAGTAATTTCTAGGAAAATTATTTTGAACTTGATGGGTTAAACAGTTCTTGATAAATTTTACAAAATGGAAAACTACGGAACCCTATACTGAGCGTGGCCCGACACGTTCTTGGCCGGTTTTTAAAAGAGTAGAAGAACTCATGATTACAATGTTTTGTATACATACATACATATATACACTACTATAATCCCCTAAGGGTTAGAGACTAGGGAAAAGCAGTTCATTGCAGTGACTGCGCTCAGCGTGACAGGTGGTGAGCCTGTCGCCGCTATAACCTTTTGGATGGTTGTGCAGTTCTAAGTCCATTAGTCGCCTTTCACGACACCCATGGGAAGAGATGGGTTGGTAGTATTCTACCATACGGCATATACTTATTTAACTACATATACAATTACCCAGTACCGATAATAACGACTATTAAAGCATCCTAGCTGTCTACGGCCCCAGAGATCCGTAAGTATACTCCAACTTTTATTTATCTATTAAATCTCCATTGTTTAATGTTTCGTGCAAACATAAAAACGAGATGGCCTCCGTAATGCCTCCGCGGAGTAATGAAGATAAACCTCGGCAATTACATTAAGAAACCACCTCTAGGGTATTTTCTATTGACAAATGGTCCCTTTTATACTTAGCGGTAGCGGTGTCTATTGATTGAAACTCAACAAAGATTTATCTATTTAAGTGGATGGGAAATAATGGAAAAGGGAATTGGTTATATGGAACACGAAGTAGTCTCAAGAGCATTTTTTTACATTTTTTAAAAATTCAAAATAAATTATTAAATATTCTTTACATTCACACCAAAGTCTACCCAAAAATAATCATTGTAATGATTGTGTTAAGGGATCTAGGGTAAAGGATACATATGTGGCCCAGTGCGGTTGATGGGTAGAAACAGTCGCAATAGCGAACGGGACCAACGGCTTAACGTGCCTTCTGAAGCACGGAGGAGCTCGAGATCAAAAAGTTTTGGTCACGCATCCACTACCTGACCATGGCGAAGGTAATTTTTTTTTTCAATCGAAAGCTAAAGCGTATTAAGCTATCGAGCTTAATACGCTTTGGCTTTCGATTGAAAACATAAACGATTGAAAACGCTCCTCCCACATAATACTCGTATATACGCATATACACAGTTACATATACACGGACAATTTTTTTTTTGTTTTTATACATACCACCTGAACTATTAAGTTTTAAGCAACAGTTTTACTATTGTTAAGCAATTTCTTAAATCTTAAATAGTGTTTTTTTATGAATAAGGGTGTAGGTATATGTTTAATAATTGTGCTAAAATGTTAACTTAACTGTCACGATTCTGGTAGCTTGTATTCATCGCACAAGCATTATACCCTACCTTGACTCAAACTTGAACTGTTGTTTTGGCTTCCGAAGCTGTATTATTTTAGTTATATGATGAAGAAGAAACTTCTAAAAACAAATCAGGCGAAGTGACACGCACATAAATATTTGTAATAACTTTAAAAACCAATAAATATCATACCGTGATAATCAGGTGAGTTATTTATTTATTTATGTATGGATCTGAATGTTGGGCAACGAAAGCGATGATGAAAGAAAGCTGCACTCAGCAGAGATGCGAATGTTGCGATGGATGTGTGGAGTCACAAGAATGGACAAGATCAGGAATGAATATATTAGAGGAAGTTTGAAAGTAGCGCCAGAGATAGAAAAGATTAGGAGCAATAGGTTAGCGTGGTATGGACATGTGATGAGGAGGGATGAATGTCACATTACAAGAAGGATGCTGAGCAAGGATGTGGACGGACCTAGAGTTAGAGGAAGACCAAAGAAGCGATGAATTGAATGCGTGAAGAATGATATGAGGATAAAAGAAGTGGATGCTGAGCTGACGAGTGACAGAGGAGAATGGAAGAAGAAGACATGTTGTGCCGACCCCACCTAGAGTGCGAAAAGTGCAAGAAGAAGAAGAGATAATCAGGTGAGTTATTTTATTCCATTTTATACAGTCCACTCTCATTCAGTTACAGTAACCAATGAATGTATTGTCTTCCTACCACAGGAATAATAATTCAAACCCTGATCACTATTCTGTGAAGCAGATTCTCGGAACAGTGTGGAGCCCGGACGTAACTCAAAATTAGGGAAATTATGTCATAACTTTTAATGAATTAAGTTCTAATAAGACCAGTGGTTCGCGAAATGAGGCCAGTATCGAACCAGTATACTCGTATAAGCATTATCACCTATTTATATGTAGGTAGTCCGAAGCTAATTATTTTTCTCATTTGACCGTTTGTATTTTAGAATTAAAATATTCGTTCGTCCTCACCCTATATACGTACCTTATGGCACAGGCCTTATGATGAAACATATGAGGAGTATGGGCCGTAACACCACCACGCTGGCAAAATGCGGGCTGGTGGAATTAAAATAAGAAATATAAAAGATTTCACTTATCATCATCACCCCAGTTCAGAGTCGCTTGGCTAAGAGTCCTACACTAAAGTGAACATCCGTCTCACCACGGCGGAAGGTGGAGGCGATAATACCCACATTATTACCAGCTTAATTACATTATAATGATCGAATATAATCTTGCAGTCTACGAAAATCCATCCATACAAATACAATATTATAAATGCGAAAGAAACTCTTTCCCGTTAGGTTCCCCGACAAAACGCCGCAGCAAAAACGCCGCACACAAAAACACCGTAGACAAAATGCCGCATAACATAACGCCGCACTAAAATACACCGCAGCAAAAATAACGCATACAAAAACGCCGCAGACTTGCCATTTATCCATTAGGCTGAGCGCTATCTAGCCGCAGTGTTAGAAAGTCCACTCTGCTTGGTCATAAAAAAAAAATAACCTGAACCTACCAATAATCAAACAATAATCGAAATGCACACCCCCGGTCATCCCATTCGATTTGCCAAGACAGACAAACAAATTAAATTATTTAAATTGGTACAAAAAATTAACTTTTGAAAATCCACGTTTTTAACAATTGTAACGGAAATAAAAAATAGGGAACATTCATCAAATATGCGGCGTTTTTGTATGCGAAGTTTTTGTGCGCGTTTTTTTGTCTGCGGCCCTTTCGATTTGCGACCTTTTGTCTTGCGGCGTTTTGTCAACGCTGTTTTTTCGTGCGGCGTTTTTGTTGCGGCGTTTTGTCGGGGTACGGGCAGAGTGTACTCATCAGCTGAGTCACTCAATAAAAAAAAATGAAGGACGTCAGAAATTACGCCACTATGAACGATTGTTATCAACAACATAACCACACGATTTTACTTTTGTTGATTTATCCAAAGAGTTTTAACTGTAAAAAGAACCAAAGGCTTCCTTAAACTGGGTCACAAATATGTACTTATCTCACAGATTTGTCCACCTTTGCGCCACTTAAAAGAACAACAAGCGATTAGACACGGTTGGTGATTGTTCTGAAAACTCGGCGTATTCTTAGCGATGCTGAATCCTTAGTAAAATAAGATTTATTGGATAATACAAGGATATTCTTTTTTCGCTTAGTTAGTTACGTTTTCAAGTAACCTTGTTACATATTTGTATTCCGTATGGTAGCGGCTCATTAAAAGAATACCACCAACACTCAAAAGTCCCAACTTTCACCGAAATTGAAAATCGATCTATATTAATGTAACATTAGTTAGTCAGGGTTAGTCTGAGACTTGGCAAAAGCACTGCCATAGTTCGCAATTCACCCAGCAGTGACTGCGCAGTGTGCACATGTGCTCAGCGTGACAGGTGGTGAGCCCGTCGCCGCTATAAGCTATTTGTTGGCTGTGCAGTTCTAAGTCCATTAGCCGCCTTTTACGACACCCATGGGAAGAGATGGGTTGGTAGTATTCTTTTAATGAGCCGCTACCACACGGCTCTCTTACATGGAGACTTGAATCTGGCGAAATGTGTGTGGTAGCACTTCTGCCTACCCCTTCGGGGAAGGGCGTGATGGTATGATTTCATTATGTTAATGTTACATGTCCTGTTATACAGTAGGTAGTCGAAATATTTTGGTGAAGTCAACAGCTGTCGAAACCAATCAATGACCAACCAATATTAAATAATAAAGGCACAAAAATGTATTCCCACTATGAAATTTTGGCTGAAAGCTAAAAGTGGTTTTCGTAACATTAATTGGTTCTGTTCGACGTAACGCTTCCATAACTTTTTTCGTATCGGCCTGTCAGTCACCCGTCAGCGTTTCAGAGTGGATTTTATTAGTGAGCGTGGCGACAGTAATAAATGGATGCGAGGATCCGACAATGGATTCTCCTGGTAAAGCGTACGGACACAAAACCTCACTTTATTATCGCTTTTTTAAATTTGTTTCCTGAGCAAGATTAATAACTATAGTATGGTGTGTTATGTCTACCAGCTAAATCATGTGTATTTCTACTTGTCCTCAGCCTATACAGGTCCCACTGCTGGGCACAGGCCTTCCTTATGAAGAAACACATGAGGAGTATGGGCTATAACAACATGCTGGCTGGTTGGTAGAAATGGTATAAATACCGACCGGCACCATCGGCTTAACGAGCCTTCCGAAACACGGCGGAGTTCGAAATCACAAAGTTTTGGCTACCTATCCTAGGCCTGACCACGGCGAAGGTTTTTTATATCGAAAGCCAAAGTCTACTTACCACTACGCCACCGAGCTCCACATATTATGTCAACGTATTATAAAACTTTCACCTCATTTTAAAACTTGTTTATTTTTTTTGAAGTTATTCGAAGTCCAAGTAAGTAATATATTTTTTTATTTTTTTATTTATTCATTTATCCAAAATATACATCACATTACATAAAACTAAAGTCTCGCCAACCTAGACAACAGGTTGTTGGCGAGGAAGCGCTCATTAATTAATTCCGTATATTCTGGATATCCTAACCTTATACTGCTAATCTAATAATCTTAACATTATTTATATTTATAAACCTTAACATTCTGCCAAACATAAAAATGACTCCAATACATTTTTAAAATATAACAATTTTATGTTACCAATTTTTTTAAAAAGAAAACGATACTAAACGAAACGAATATTATTATGGAATACTAATAATTGTTTACAGGCAGCGATAGCCGAGTTGGGACGGACGGGACACTACTCGTACGAGAGGCCGCGGGAAACGCGGGTTCGATCCCACTACCTGTACCACTGAGATGAATAAAAGTGTACAGTTCATTGTGAATGTCGCTTGCCTCACATTGTGCCCGGTGCGTGGCATCAGGCTCGCCGCCTGTTACATGGGGACCTAACATATCTGGCGAAACGTGGGTGTTTGGCATGTTGATATGTTACGTTATGTTTAGAATCTGTCGTGTCATTTGGGTATTAGAATGTTAACGAGCGGAATTTCAAAGTCATGTAAATATTTTTATAGGTATGTAGAATGCTCACAAGAAAGGCGCTTTTTTCATTTTCTTGAGCCCTTCATGGCGACCTCGTCAAAACTTTATGATCTCCATCTTTTTATGCGACGATCCTTTGAGAAAACCTCTTTTTAGAAACTTATTTTACGATGAAAAAAGTATATGGAACTGTTGATAACAAAGTTTGTTTTAAAATCAAGTGGGATCTTTCTGTGGGACCGTCCCATTGGGCAGACGCCCTTTCATGCTTTTCTACTTCCCACACATGAGAAGTAGAAATACTTTACGCACTACGATATTCCAATGGGCATTAGTGGGAGGAACAGTTGCACTAGAATGAAAGAGAGAAAGAAAATAATTTATTGACTAAAGTGCTCATAAACAAAATCAAGTAGAAAACAGATACATGTGGTCAATTACGACCCGGCCTCAGCATGAGCTGCATCAGGCTAACGCTGGTACAGCGCTGGTATTCTGGCCGGACCTATTTAATTATCGGGACGGGAAGAAACTCAAAATTAAATATAGTTTTGGTCTTCCACTTTAGGTCTAACCATGGCGAAAATTCAATATCTAACAAAATGTGCTCTGTAGAACTCTTTGACCTTATCCCTTCTCCTTTCCTCCACAAGAGTACGCGTACTACGGAATCACTCTTTCACTGTCGCTACGTCTACTTTGCGTACTAAGAGATATCGTGACTCCTTTCTCTGTCGCGCAGCTAGAGCGGCACACGTATTCCCCCCTTCTTTCAATATGGGTTCCTTAAAAAAAGGCGTGAAATAGCATTTTTTGGGCCGGTAACGTGAGGGTGGCTAGGCCAGTATGTCAGCAGGTACACTTGCTATCTTCACATATGGACTCCTCTACTGCTTATCATCAGGTACTGTGGAGTCATTTGCTGAGCTTTTTATAAAAAAGATTTGCTTGAACCACTGTGTTGTATAACTCCTCCTGAGTAGGTAGGTATACCTATAGTTATGATAACGATAATACAAAAAAAGCATTTTGATAGTGTTTTATTGAGGAGCTGGATCGCGTAGATTAAGCTTTGGCTTTCGATATCGAAAACAAAGCTACCTTCGCCATGGTCAAGCCGTGGATGGGTGACTAAAATTTTTCTGATCTCGAACTCCTCCAAAGAACTCGAAGGCACGTTAAGCCGCTGGTCCCGGTTGCTATTGCAACCGTGCCCTTGTATTTCTCCATGAGGAAAGCCTGTGCCTAGTAGTGGGCCGTATAAGGCTGAGGATCAGTGTTGTATTCAAAATCGTTTAGTTTTCATTAAATCGTTAATGCTATCTAATATACCATGACAGCAGGCATTGTGTAGGCATCAGTTTTTGCCAGTTGGAGCCCGACACATTGTTCAAATATAAAACTACCGGCCTATGAATTAATGACGAAAGTGACGAAGCATATTTCTTGCGAAGCAGACGAAATAGGACGCTCTAATTACAAAACGCTAATAGCTTTTGTGAGGAAATAACGCAATCCATACTATATATTGGGTCTTTACCTATGAAATTGGTGTTTTTCTTCTCTCTTAGAATTTTGTTCGTAACTATTAAGTTTCAGAGTATTCTTAAAAAATACTTACCTCCTCTAAAAATAGACCATATTTTCGAACTCTTTTGATTTGTTTTGATAATTCGTTGTAAGTTTTATTGTGTTAAAATTGGACACGGAGACAACTCCTTTTCAGTGCCTTCCGAATACATAATTTGATTTGCATTCACATAAAAAAGGTAAATAATTTTTAAGAAGTGTGATATCACACATATAGCTAAAGCTTGTCTAATGATACATGCCAAATATCTTTGGATTTGTCGTTGTGAAGAAAACTGAAAAAATTTTAGTATGGAAAATGCAGAGTTCCCCAAAATTTCCATACAAAACGCCAATTTCATATGTAAGGTTCTAATAATATTATGTGACATATACCGTCATTTCGAATTTTAAAATTTTTCGGCATTGTAAAATAATGACACGACAATAGAGATTGATCACCATGACAACAATTAATCAGATGACACTGACAAGAAATGTTATTTTCATTATTTTAATAGTTGTAGGTTTTAGTACAACTATTATTAATGAACTTTTTGCTAATATTGCTATTGCAAACGATTCTATCCAAACCCGCATTGGGCCAGCGTGGTGTTAAGGCCCATACTTCGCATATGTTTCTCCATGACGACTCCGTGGTCGAGTGGTCTGTACGCCAGTCTCAAGCATTTGTTCTCCAGTCTTGAATGTTTATATATATTCAGGATATTTATATGTATTAATCTATTAAATATATTTATCCGTCATCTAGTGTCCGTAATACAAGCAGCATTAGTTGCTTAAGATGGGGCTAGTTGATAGGTGTGAATGTTTGAAGATATTTATTTATGCGGAAGGCCCGTGCCCAGCAGTGAGACGTATATATACTGCGGACGATTATTTCATTTCATAAGCATACTTGTTGCAATATCTGTTATAATGGGCCGCAACAAAGGACAGATTAAGCCAAGGTTAAGGATAGATCCGGGGTGATATTAAGTATGTGTGTCACGTGCGCACACTCCTCCTTGAATACTGATGTACTCGTGTTCTGTCCGAGGGATGCAACCTTGTCCTTACGGGGCAAATAGTAGGGCTTCTAAGGTTTTTAATTCTTTATTCAATAAAGACGACGATATAGCCTGATCCTCGAATGTGCCAATGTGGTAATAGTAGTTTAGGTAACTGTCACATAATATAGGTTACTAAAACACGAGCGTTGGCGAGTTCTTTCACAGTATCACGCGAGTGTTTTAATACCGAGCTATGTGCAGTTACGTACACTACATTATTTTCACTCATTCTTCAAAGAAATAAAACAAGAAATTCAATTAATTTATTATTTTTTTATTTTGGCTGTCTGGAAAACATTTGCCATAGTTTTGAGCGTTTTTAAGAAAAATAAGTGGAAGAAAATATAAACCGAAGACTTGGCTGTATGGGCTTCGTTCCCTTTGCCCTTGCCTTCCCAACATGGGAGAATTTTACAACAGAAAAATAAGTGTTGCATAATGAGTCCAACCTGTTGCATAGTGGTCATTATGTTACAGTTTCCATTTTAAAATTTTCGTTTTTATCAACTGTGTTAAAAAGTATGCCATTATGAGTTCGAGTCTGGGTTCATAATTCAAACATTATAGCATGAGTGTAGATAAAACATATCATTATATTTATTCTGGCTTTCTTTGTTCAGTAATGACCAGAACCAGTTTTTCCTTGTTACATAGGCAATCAGGCAATAACCCTTCCAAATATATTATTCTACCAAGTCGAGTGCATCTGAGGACTTGAGGAGCTCAGTGGCGTAGTGGTTAGTACGCTTTGGCTGTCGATATCGGAAACAAAGCTACCACCGCCATGGTCAGGCCGTGGATGGGTGACCAAGACTTTGTGGTCTAGAACTACTTCGTACTTCGTTGCTATTGCAACCGTTTCTACCCACCAGTGATCTAGAACTATTTCGTACAAACAGATAAACAGACAGAGAAACGAAAAGTTTTAAACAACAATGTTTTGGTATTTTCCCTCTTTTTACATCCCCCGGACTTGGTTTTAAGCATTTTTTTCTATGTACAGACATTCGACCTCTACAGTTTTATTATATGTATAGATATAGATTAGCAAATTAAAATGAAATTTTCTTACCTTATCAGGGCGAGACTTCAGGCATCCCTGCAAAACATTAATTTGAATAAGACTCTCGTTTTATCTTACAGAAATATTTCAATGTTATGACATTGAATTTTTAGCAGGGCCGTATTAAATAACGGCCGAGCTTACCTTGGACCGATCCTTGTTGATTCAGTTTGTGATGATAACTTAGCACGGTGTTCTTTTATGTATTTCAATGTACAATAGACAGCATGTGAAGCTAAACATCCTCGATATTCGCTCGACTTGCTTTTTAACCATTATATCCGACCCTTGGGAATTAATTTTTACTTGATTTTTTTGTATTCAACCTGTGGCAAGTAGCTCGGTGGTGTAGTGGTAAGTACGCTTTGGCTTTTAATATCGAAAACAAAGCTGCCCTTGCCATGGTCAGGTCTTGGATGGGTGACCAACAACTTTGTGCTCTCGAACTCCTCCGTGCTTCGGAAAACGCGTTAAACGGTTAGTTCCCCGGTCGCTCTGGCGGTGTGACAATCCATATTCCTCATGTGTTTTTCCATGAGAAAGGCCTGCCCAGCAGTGGGACGTATATAGGTTGATGGCAAACATGTGATGTTGAGAAGGGTTTGCAGAAAGTCCGGGCAAATACTCGGCTAAAGAGGAAGACCGCCTCCTTCTGCGAGGATGTGCTCTTGCAGAAGGAGACAGCGGAGAGGGAGCGGGAGGAGGATGCTCAAGCCGCTACCCTCCGGCGCAGACGGGTGGGCAGCTGCCCCGTCTGGGGATTTCTCGAATATTCCCGGGAATTCCTCTTGGGCGCAACCCTGACCTAGTGCCTGGCTAGGTCGGGTAGCCCTGGGACCGGCTCGGAGAATTGCTTCGGCAGACCCCGGGTCACTCCCACGGAAGGGCAAGGAGGTATATCGTGGAGATTTAGTGGGTATTCTTGGCCAACGCCGAGCGAGTCCCACACACGCCTACCGCCCAGCCAGTGGTAGGTATGGTCCGTAAACAGTATTTTTGTCCCCGTCAAAAAAAAAAGGCTAAAGAAGAAGAAAACGTGTTGGCGAAGTGCCTCCATGATAGTAATTGTACCTATTACTTGTATCACTTGTATGAGTTGCATTATGAGCTCATAAGAGATATTAAGACTTGATTAGGTCATTGATTGTAAGAATTGAGTTATTTAATATCATCCATACTAAAATTATAAACGTCTGTCTGTCTCGTTTTCACAAATCAAATCATATCTCTCTATTCTAGTGGTTCACACCACCGGGTGTTGATCGGGAGGTCCGAGTTCGATTCCCCATGGGGGCAGAAGTTTTTCTGCTTGGTTTGGCTAGTGGTAGGGCTTCTAAGCCCGCCTGGCTAGCTACCACCGTCTTACCTAAAATTGTCGCCATAATAACAATGTTTTAAGCATTTGTTGTGTTCCGACAATCAGAGGTAAGATAGCGATAAGTTAGTTGTTGAGGATTTACAGGTGATGCTCGCTTCCACCTTCGGCCTTATCGTCACTTACCATCAGGGGATATGAAGGCCAAGAGCTTATCTGTCATAACTCTGCAGGTGGCACTCTTAACAGCGCATTCGCGGCGTCTTGTGTTATGTTGTTAAATCACGTTTATTACTCAAAATATACAATTTTTCATTTATTAAGGCTACAATATTAATAACAAAATAAATATATTAAAAAATATGCAATTAAAAAAAAAACCGGCGTCCGATTTCACATGCGATTTTCCCGCCAACCCCGAGTGGGCTGGAAATTAAGAAGCGAAGCGGCTCTCAGTGATCTGTGGCTAGAAACCACCTGAATGTAAAAAAATATATTTTACAACATGTTTACAGTAGAAAAAAATGTGAAAACCTATGCATATAGCTCAACTTTTATAACAAGGTTATAACGGTGATATTTCCCTTGCGTTCATGAAATATTATGACACGCAAAGATCACGAAAGCCAGGTATTTCAGCGATATGAAACTTGAAAAATTAATTTTCATTCTTAGGTTTTTCAGTGTTTGTTGCTTGATAGCGACGGCAAAAGTTGGATCTAGAACAGAGGCGGGAAAGAAAATTGCTGTCAGCACTTAAAAATTCAAATGCAATTTCATGGTACATATACTTATAAGAGCATAGTTGTGTTTATAAATAAATAAAATATCTTCAAACATTCACACCTATCAACTAGCCCCATTTTAAGCAACTAATACTAAAGAATATTAAAGAAAGTATTTCTATTTATATATTGAACGATACAAATTAACTATTATTACATATATATCACTCACACACACACATGAACACATACACTCATTCATGGTCAAGCTTCACATAATATATACCTAACCTTTGTATTAATCTAAAATACTATTTAATGTTTTAATTTTTGTTTTGTTTACTACAGTTTTTGGATTAACAGGTTTAATAAAATGCTATGAAAGAGCGGAACTTCCTGGCACAAGCATAATTTATGTTTAAAAGGGAGTCTCCTTTAATTAATTAATACTGCTTGTGTTACGGACACTAACATAATCGTGTGCTACGGTCTTTCTAGTTATGGAAGGACATATAAGACTTATTTAGAATTATAATCTTCAAATACGAATATTAAAACAAATAGTCTCACCTAACCTTAAAGAGCAGTTAGCTTCTAATGAGATTCAAGTATTCAAACATTGCAATGTATTGCCCATATACGACCAGTTTTTATATCAATTCCTCAACAAAGAATTTTTCAACGATTCTTTAAAAAAAGCAATTGTTCATGAAAAACAGACGCGGGCAGTCACTGGCTGCAAGCTGGTTACGGTAGCTGCGCGAAACATTAACATTTATAAATAAATTAGATTCAAAATTTAGAGCTTCACTTAATAAAAAAAAATATTAAAATCAAACTAAAGGTATTGTTTCTGAGTGTGTTGGATGGCAACGATCGCATAGTTCGATGGTGAACTCTGGCGCATAAAATTAAATCCTTGTCATTTTTAATGCGCTTTATGTTAAGTTTTATTGTAATTTTTATTGATAAAAAAACATATCATCACGCCTCTTTGCCTGAAAGGGTAGACGGAGGTGTTAAAGAGCCACATTTCGCCAGATATGTTAGGTCCCCATGTAACAGGGGGCGAGCCATTTGCCATGCACCGGGCACAATGTGAGGCAACCGATATACACAATGAACTGTAAGTACATAAGTTTAATTCAACTCAGTGGTAGCAAAAAAAATTTTTTATGCCTATCGATCCTGTTTAATGCAGGGATCAAAAGACTCTATGGGGCCATTTAAGGTATGAGTACTAGAAATGACAGAAATCGCCAAAAACTTTTCTCATACATTTTGTTTGGAAAATCCTCGGATCCTACTTCTTACGGTGATCTTTCTATGAATCCTATTTTATGCTTTTAGGAACTGTAATTTTGATAAAAAAATGAATTAAATCCTTTTTACATTTAAACAAACGCAAACATATTATCTAATTATCTGAACTACACTGGTCAAACTTATTCTTGTGGCTAGGACTGGCTGAAAAAATGTTGAGTAAAATGAACTTATTACTTTTAAATTTCGAATTCAATTAAAATCTTTCACGTCATTCTTATGTTTGCACTAATAAAATTCAAAATTAATATTTACTTTTGTATGAAAGTAAATATTGTTATTTATGATGTTAGCAACCTAGAATTGCGAGAATGTAATTTTTTCATTCATTTTCATTTTAATTCTCTTCAAATAACCCTGTAAGCTAGGAGGTATGTTTTCTGCGTTAAAACCGTGTATGCGAAATGTTAATTTCAATACCTTTGCCCTCCGAGATATAGGCCTGATAATAGGTATTGTGTATGTATGTGAAGGTATTACCTTTTAATTTGTAATTACCAATAGCTAATAATTTTAGTGTATCTGTGTACTCAATGTAATTAATACGCTGTTATTAAGTGAGTGGAACGCACCCACAGACATGAGTCAGCCTCGTTTCAAGAACAACGAGTTGAAGTGCTAATATCCGATGTTAATAGCTTTGTTAAATGATTTTGTTATTTTCTAAGTTATTTATGAGTATATTTTAATATTCCGACATTATTCCAAGTAGAACCAATGAGGAGCCTTTTGGTAATATTGAAACCAAGCTGCTTTCGCCATGGCCAGTCCTTGGATGGGTGTCCAAAATTTGTGATCTCAAGTTCCTCCTCCTCAATCCGCATTGGGTCAGCAGCGTGTAGTGTTATAGTCCATACTCCTCGTGTCTTCATGTTGGAAGGTCTGTGTCCAGTGGCACAGATTACTAATGAGTTACGTGGTGAGACGTATATCGGCTGGTGACGATCTCAAGCAAAAAGCTTTGATATGGCCCTTGTAGAGTGTCGGCAGAACCCGATTCACTCCATCGAAGCGCTATAGTAGAACTAGTTGGCCGCGCCTTAGGTATGTGAGCGGTGGGTCGGAGAGGCGGGGGCGCTTGCTGTCATTACTCAGTTCGGCATCGTACTTCACGACGGCAACACGCATTGAAAGTGCCGGTTACTTTAAAAAAAACGCACATGAGATTGCAATAGCGAGATGAGTCGCCACCTACGGCGCAGCCTATTAGTTCCGCGCGCACTATAGTGGGTATTTCCGGGAGTTATAGTGGATATTCTCAGCTCCACGAAATACTGGAACGGTTCCACACTAACACTGCGGTAGTTAAATGTGTTTCACGTAGAGAACTTCGCCACCATCGGAGTCAAAGCTGAAGAGGACGGCTTTGAATTCGATGCGCTACACTTTAGTGGCGAATCGGAATGCCTTTACCGGAGCCCCACACACATGCGGTTGACACCGTTCCGCAGAGGCGATGCGTCAATTGCATTTTACCTCTGCGCTAAAGCATAAAAAAAGGTCTTTCAATTGATGACTGTTAGCCACGCTGGCCCATGGCTGTAACACAAGATAGTAGTTGCGCACACGCATTTATACGTCAAAATGTATAGAAATCTCACCAGCGCTGTTAGCCAGCGCCGGTCGCCGAAGGACAACAGACTATTCTAAGAATTCTACTGCAGTGCTGCTTTCCCGTAAAAAAAGATGTAAGCTAGCTTGCACACAACTCAGTCGTTGTGGCTTTTAATGAGATTCAACGTCCGAGCTGCGTAAGAAATCGGTCCATAAGGATTGCATAACAAATTGGATTTATAATTGAAGACTACAGGCTGTTCCCTAAACGATAAGTGCCATTTTAAAGTTAGGCGGAACTTTTATGCGTTGTGTAAGTACTTCAGCCTTGGAAGTTGGCTATAAACGTACAAGCCATCCATTACTCGGACACATAGCCATTAATCTGCGAAGTCAATTTTAATAATCACTTTCTAATAATCTTTTATTTTTGATATGACAGGTAAGCTCTTGGCCTTCATACATACATACATATAATCACGATTATTATCCCCTATAGGTTAGTCAGAGACTTGGCGAAAGCATCGTAAAAGTAGTTCCGTGCCATAGTCCGCATAGCTGCTGCCATAGCCATTTTTTTTGATATGACAGGTAAGCTCTTGGCCTTCATTTCACCTGATGGTAAGTGACGATAAGGCCAAGGTGGAAGCGAGATTCACCTGTAAATCCTCAACAACTAACTGGCTATCTTACCTCTGATTGTTGAAACACAACAAATGCTTATAACATTGTTATTATCGCGACCAATGTAGGTAAGACGATGGTAGCTAGCCTACCAAAAATCATCGAAATGAAATGGTTATGCATTATTTTAAAGAATGTCATTTAATATTTTTATTTATTTATAGAAGTAGACTTAATATCGTCTACTACCGTACTCAGAGTCGGTCATTATCTTTAATGGTTACTTATGTAAAAAAAATGACACTTATATTAACTCGCGTAAAGACGAATTTAAATTCGTTAATGGGACATTAGCTTAAATGACGTCTCTGAGTGCGGCCGTAGACAAATAGTCGTTCATTTTTGTGATAAAACGTATTCTCAAGTTTTCTCATGTCAAGTAAAAAGTCGTACTAACATACACGCATTATGTTCAGGCGTACGAATTTTGGATTAAGTAAACTGATTACACATCGAACATATTAAAATAAAAGGGTGTTATTTAAACGGTAAGCAAAATATTCGAATTTTGGTCAACAAAAAACTACAATTGATCAACTTAAATAACTAATTGCTCAACAAAATAACTAACTGGCCAGCAACTTATGGACAGCAGATATTTCTAATTGGTCTGCAAAAGAACTAATTGGGTAGCAACTTAAATACTGCCAAATTGTTTAATATATGGTTTGATGACACAAATAATAGGTAATAAAAAAATTTCCTTACCCTAATATCTATCAGAAAACATTTCCTAGGATACATTTCCGGAAACATAATAGGTTGGGGAAAAAGTTTCTTCGCATTTTTTAAGAAAATTCAAAACATTTTTTAATATAGTTTATTTACATTTAACTAAAGTATGTAGGTACCATTTTGTTCGATAACTTTTTGCCATCTTGTAGGTAGGGACATGATCCCATTGCTATAGAAATTTTGGGACTTCTGGTCAAAATACCGCGACAAGTGGTTTTGGCAGTCCTCTCGTGATGTTAACCTGACACTGCCTAAAGAATTCTGAAGAGACCGAAACAGGTGGAAATCTGAAGGTGCAAGGTCAGGACTATACGGCGGATGCATTGACACCTCCCAGCCAAACTCTCTTAATTTTTGCTGAGTGGCTAAAGATGTGTGAGGTCTAGCGTTATCATGATGAAAAACCACCCCCCTTCTGTTGATTAATTCCGGCCGCTTTCTCTCAACTTCTTGCTTTAATCTCATCAGTTGTTCGCAGTAGAGTTCAGAATCGATGGTCGGTTCGGTTCGGTTTCATTACGTCGTAATAAAGAATCACAAATGAGTACACGGTTCATTAGGTTTCTTTCAGTGAGCTCGTGAGGTACCCAAATGTCGAGCTTTTTTGTGTACCCAGTTTTTTTCAAATGCGCCAAAACGGTTTTGTGGTCAATTCCCAGTTCTTCAGCTACGTCGTAACTACTGACATGCCGATCTTGCTCCACTTTTTCAAAAATGGCATCCATTTTATCTGTAATAGCCCAGAGCGACGTGCATCTTTGACATCAAAATTTCCGGATTGAAAACGCTTAAACCATATTTGTGCTACTCTTACAGACACTGCACTAGGTCAATAAACATCGCAAATTTTTTTCGCGGCTTGCGTTGCATTTTTACCTTTTTTGTTGTAAAATTTTAAAATGTATCGAATTTCTTCATTAGATTCACTCATCTTGGCGGTACGAAAAACAAATGAAAATCACACATTTTCCTAATTTGAATTTGGAATTATGTTCTTTAAAATTTAAACTTTCAATGATACGAAAACCAGCCAGATACAAATAGTATAGCCAAAGAGATTTTATTACAAGTTTATACATACTATAATGCGAAAAGACTTTTTCCCCAACCTAATATATATTGCTGCCCAAATAATTATTTTGCCGCTCAAATAATTATGTTGCCGCCCTAATAATAAAATTGCTGACAAAATATTTGTTTGCTGCCCAAATAATTTTTCGGCTGACGTTTTCGACCTTTTTGTTGCTGACGAAATAATTAAATGGCTGCCCAATTAATTACTTCCCTAAATAAAATATCAAAGTGCAACTATGGTAAACACTGTCAAACTATTCTCTCTCGTTCTGTTTCATATTAATATCACTGATTCGATTTTTAACATGTCTAGCATCTGCTAGCTCCCACGTGGCTCGGCCTGAATATATGAGGGCGACCCTCGTCTCCATTTGACAGTTAGAGATACTTTTGCTTTTAAAAAATATTGCAACATGTTATAAGTTACCTGTCAAAGGAGAACACGCATAATATGTGGAATGTGGTTTAAAATATTAGTGATATTTAGTGGATTACTGTAGCGAACTCTTTGCTACTCGCGCGTTGTCTCGGGGTCGTTGAAAAAAAAGTAACAATTTGAATTTAAAATAAAATATTCGATTGTCAATGGAAGACAATAGAAGCATAGGAAAAAACAGTGTATGTTGGTCCGTGGTTCGTGAAAGTGCGCGTCATCGTCGTGCTCATGTTGCAACGAAGAGTCCTGAAATAAAGTGAACTTCAAGCAGTACATGTGTTTTCTTGCTTCGCCTGCTCGATCCCGACTATACAATAAATCCACAAAATATCACTAATATAGTGATATTTAAGTAAAATATTAGTGATATTTAGTGGATTGATTGAAGACCAAAGAAGAGATGGATAGATTGTGTGAATGAGGACATGGCTAGAATGGGAGTGAATGTTGATATGGCGTGTGATAGGGGAAAGTGGAGGAGAAAGACTCGTTGCGCCGACCCCAAATGAAATTGGGAAAAGGGCAGGATAATGATGATTTAGTGGATTGATTACCTACACAATTAATCCACTAAATATCACTAATATTCAAAACCACATCCCGCATCTGTTCACGGTTTTTTTTCAATATTTGCTGCACATTCTCTTTTATAGATAAGATCAAGGCCTTATTTATATGTCTACAGAGGAATATTGTACATTTTGCAAACTTGTAGATCTCGTACAAAAAAAGGCTCAGGGCAGGTTTTACGAACCTGTAGATCTATCTATCTATCAGCCTGTTGTCGTTCACTGCTGGACAAAGGCCTCCCCCAATGATCGCCACAACTCGCGGTCTTGAGCCGCAAGATCCAGCGACTTCCTGCGACCTTCACCAGATCGTCTGTCCTCCTAGTACGTGGTCGCCACTCGCCATGGTCAGGCCGTGAAGGGTGACCAAGACTTTGTGATCTCGAGCTCCACCCTGCTTCGGAAGGCACGTTAAGCCGTTGGTTCCGGTCGTAACCAACCCGCATTGGGCCAGCGTGGTGGTGTTACGGCCCATACTCCTCATGTGTTACTCCATGAGGAAGGCCTGTCCCAGCAGTGGGACGTATATAGGCTGACGACGACGACGATACAAATAATAAAAAGTAGAAGTCGAATGTAGAAAAAAAATGCTTAAATCCAAACCAGGGGGATGTAAAAAGAGGTAAAATACCAAAAAATAATATTTTAATTTTTTTTGTTTCTCTATCTGTTTGTACTTTGTACGGTCTAATCTCCGAAATGGCTGGACCGATTTTGCACGAACGAAACGAATCTATCCCTGGTCAACATCTTAGATACTTTTTATTCTGGGAAACTCCCGTGGGAATGTTAAAACACAAAGAAACCGCGGATAAAGTCGCGGGCAACAGGTAGTGTTGTATAAGATTTTATATTTTTTTGTAAACTCATCGTGACGCGTCCATCAGTTGCCATATTTCCTTCCTCTCTAGTGAAGGTGGTGTATTAGGATTGATTTTGTGAAATAAAATGTTTATCCACAAGATACATACCTAATTACGATCCTGTTACGCTTTAATATACTTTTGGCCCATTTACCACAGTCCGAAACTGGGACAGCCAGTAACTTCAATTGCTTGTAATTCAGCTCTTGAGCGCTTACTTTATTATAGGTAAAATCAAACTGACTCGTTCGTGTTGTTTTAATTGTTTTCGTATTCGCTTTGAGTTTGATTGGTTGTATTAAAATCATGGTCTTAGCCTTGGTGTGGTTTCATAGGCACGCTATATATATATATACGCGTATAACTTAATAACGCGTCTATATATAGAAGTTCTATATATATCTTCTATATATCTCTTCTCTTCTATATATATATATAGAAGTTATACGCTTTCTGGAGACCCTGGTACCATCTTCAAATAGCTATATGTGTTACATCGTTGAATATGTATGTTTAGAATGAATAAAAGTTACTATTTCATTAAGTTCCAAATCGGGAACCTAATGATATCCCAAGGGGTCCTAATAAAAAAATGGACAAAGAAATCTTCTGGCAACATTCAGAATCATAATATGCAAGCTTTTCTGAGCTAAAAACCATTTATAGAACGCGGTCCTCTTATTTCGCACACTCAACATCATTTAGCGCCTGTTCTAGAATAATACATAAATACATATAATCACGACTATTATCCCCTAAGGATTAGTCAGACTAGGCAAAAGCACTGCGAACGCAGTCCAATGCCATAGTCCACGCTTCACCATGCAGTGACTGCACTCAGCGTGACGGGTGGTGAGCCCATCGCCGCTATAAGCTGGTGGATAGTTGTGTAGTTCTAAGTCCATTAGTCACCTTTTACGACACCCAAGGGAAGAAGTGGGTTGGTAGTATGTAATGAGCCGCTACCACACGACTCTAGAAATAATGTTTAGAAATAATGAAGAAATAATCTAGAAATAATCCAAATAACTTTAATATATATAATCCAAAAAACACACCTTTATAAGTTAATCGGCACAAAATGGCGTAACGCCTTCAGCACCTTTCGTGACCTGTCCACGTTACGGCCGTTCTCATGCAAATTGTACTAAGAGAAAATTGCCCATAAAAGATGGGGAATTTCACACAATTTTCAAGGAAATTCTTATTTCGACTGGCGAAAAATGGTTGTGGAAACACTGGAAACGCCGTGGAAGGGTAATGTAGGTCATAAAGTTAAAATATTTGTAGATCAGAATAAAACAGAACGTGCTTAAAGGATGACGTTTTAATAACAACAAAAATTTTGACAGTTTTTTTAAACTTCAAAAATGTAATATAAAGTGTAGAAAAATATTATCTACAAAGGAGGTTGGTAAGTCTGTCGCCAACAGGTAAAGTAATTCATTTTGATAATTACATTTTCTTTCTCATATATTGTTGTTAATTGTTGTTTTTTTTCTATTATTTTTGGTAAATAGGTTGGGGTGATTGGGATTTGTAATGAACCTTTTTTGGTCTAATCCTAAAATTTATAGGACTTTTTTTTTAATTTTTTTTTCATAGCTTGTCTTGCGCAGACGCTGGTGCATGCCAACAGGCTCTCAATTAAAAAAAATATGCAATATAAAATATGGATCCTATCAAAATATGAAAATCCAACATTGACATTTAGCAATACACCGATGGAGCTCGGTGGCGTAGTGGTCTTTGGCTTCAGTCGAAAACAACGCTACCTTCGCCATGGTCAGGCCGTGGATGGGTGACCGAGACTTTGTGATATCGAGCTCCTCCGTGCTTCGGAAGGAACGTTAAGCCGTTGGTCCAGGCATTTGTGATCGTTTCTACCTATCAACCCGCATTGGGCCAGCGTGGTGGTGTTACGGCCCTCACTCCTCATGTGTTTCTCCATGAGGAAGGCCTTTCCCAGCAGTGAGACGTATATAGGCGGATGACGAATACACCGATGAAACCACAGAGACACAATTTACATAGATGATGCCAATGCATGTATAGCGTGTTCAAAAACTCCGACTGAACGTCGGGGTTGGCCGCTACTAACTAGTCTGCCCGCGTCCGAATAGTTGCAAAAACTATAAAGGTGCCTCGTTGTGTGATAATTGGTGAAGGGATATCGGCGGCAACGCTATCTTAATATCTAAATAAATAAATATCTATCTAAATAAATAAATAAATAAATCTTTCAATCAGCTTGGATATCCCGTCTCAAAATTACGGCTGTGACATTAAAAGTAAATACGCTTGGTTTCAATACAAATCATTTTCTATGTGAATGTATATCTGTGGATGAAACTTAAATATTAGGTCCTTACCTATGAAATTGGTGTTTTGTATGGAGATTTTGCGGATGTCTGCATTTTCCATACTAAAATTTTTTCAGTTTTCTTCACAACGACAAATCCAAAGATAATAATATTTGGCATCTATCATTAGACAAGCTTTAGTAATATGTGTAATATCACACTTCATAAAAATTATTTATCGTTTTTAAGTGAATGCAAAAAAAATGATGTATTCGGGAGGCACTTAAAAAGAGTTGTCTCCATGTCCAATTTTAACACAATTAAACTTACAAAAAATTATCAAAACAAATCAAAAGAGCTCAAAAATATAGTCTATTTTTTGACGAGGTAATTATTTTTTAGGAATATTTTGAATCTTAATAGTTACAGACACAATACTAAGAGAGAATAAAAACACCAATTTCATAGGTAAGGGACCCAATATAGCGTTGTAACTTAAAACTTTGAATATTGGCCATGTTTACAAACTTAAAGTAGATTATGAAGCTTTACTAATAGAATAGACTACGCAAGACCTCACGACAAATAAAGCCACATAGTTTAGATCTTTGGGAAGCCTTTGAAACATTCGTTGAAAACCACCGGCGAGGATTTGTGTATTACCAAAATAGTGTAACAGGAATGCTAGAAACTTAAACGGGAGACCACAAGTAGCTATTTGTTAGATAAACAATATTCAAAGTTTTGAACTACGAGTATACTACTGTGCCATATATTTTGCCTAATGGTTATTTGACACGTAAAGCTTTCACTGGATAAACACGGTATGACGGTATACTATGACCTGAATTATATTAGCGAATAAATGTAATGTTTTTATATATTTTAGTTTTATATTTTTAGAAATAATTTTGGAGCCGTGTGGTAGCGGCTCATTAAAAGAATACTACCAACCCGTCTCTTCCCTTGGGTGTCGTAAAAGGCGACTAATGGACTTAGAACTGCATAACCATCTAATAGCTTGTAGCAGCGACGGGCTCACCACCTGTGCAGTGACTGCTTGGTGAAGCGCGGACTATGGCAATGGACTGCTTTTGCGATACTTTTGCCTAGTCTCTGACTAACCCTTAGGGGATAATAGTCGTGATTATATGTATGTATGTATGTTATATAAGGTTGGGGAAAAAGTCTTTTCGCATTATAGTATGTATAAACTTGTAATAAAATCTCTTTGGCTATACTATTTGTATCTGGCTGGTTTTGGTATCATTGAAAGTTTAAATTTTAAAGAACATAATTCCAAATTCAAATTAGGAAAATGTGTGATTTTCATTTGTTTTTCGTACCACCAAGATGAGTGAATCTAATGAAGAAATTCGATACCTTTTAAAATTTTACTACAAAAAAGGTGAAAATGCAACGCAAGCCGCGAAAAAAATTTGCGATGTTTATGGACCTAGTGCAGTGTCTGTGAGAGTAGCACAAATTTGGTTTAAGCGTTTTCAATCCGGAAATTTTGATGTTAAAGATGCACGTCGCTCTGGTCGCACTATTACCGATAAAATGGATGCCATTTTTGAAAAAGTGGAGCAAGATCGGCATGTCAGTAGTTACGACGTAGCTGAAGAACTGGGAATTGACCACAAAACAGTTTTGGCGCATTTGAAAAAAACTGGGTACAAAAAAAAGCTCGACATTTGGGTACCTCACGAGCTCACTGAAAGAAACCTAATGAACCGTGTACTCATTTGTGATTCTTTATTACGACGTAATGAAACCGAACCATTTTTGAAGAAGCTGATAACTGGTGATGAAAAGTGGATCACGTACGACAAGAACGTGCGAAAAAGGTCGTGGTCAAAGGCCGGTCAGGCTTCACAGACTGTGGCGAAACCCGGGTCAACTCGCAACAAGGTGATGCTGTGTGTGTGGTGGGATTGGAAGGGTATTATTCATTATGAGCTGTTACCACCAGGCAGGACCATCGATTCTGAACTCTACTGCGAACAACTGATAAGATTAAAGCAAGAAGTTGAGAGAAAGCGCCCGGAATTAACAAACAGAAGGGGTGTGGTTTTTCATCATGATAACGCTAGGCAGTGTCAGGTTAACATCACGAGAGGACTGCTAAAACCACTTGTCGCGGTATTTTGACCAGAAGTCCCAAAATTTCTATAGCAATGGGATCATGTCCTCCTCATCCTACAAGATGACAAAAAGTTATCGAACAAAATGGTACCTACATACTTTAGTTAAATGTAAATAAACTATATTAAAAAATGTTTTGAATTTTCTTAAAAAATGCGAAGAAACTTTTTCCCCAACCTATTATGTTATATTTTTAGATATGATTTTGGATACTCATGTAATTTTAATAACTACTTGTTTGTGTTATTCTTTTATTTCATGCTAATTATGTATGCTATGTACACTATTTAAGGACTGCTGCCTAGTATTTATACCTTTATAATAATAATAATAATAATATTCTCAGACCAGACCAGACCAGACCAGACCACCAGACCAGACCAGACCAGATTCTCAGACCTTTATTCGTTGTGTATTTTAAACGCGACATGGTGGTATTCTTTCTGTGTACTTATAATAAATAAATAAGTCTTAAATGTCTGGCTTAGTTTTGATAGGTATAAAATAAGTAAATAATATGCGCATAACGGATACTACATTGATTATTTTAATTTATGTCGGGACTAAACATAACGGTTTTAATTTAATAATTCGAGTGCGCTTGATCACTATCTTGATGATGGATGCTTGTACAATGCTTGTTTGTGAAAAATATTGTATGTTTCATTTGTAAGAGTAGTAATTCTACTCCGACCCGACCGCTCTTATTTCAAAATTAACATTACAATAAATATGTCTGTACTAGCTGTAGCCCGCGACTTTTTTTTATTTTACAGAACAAAAAGTATCTAAGATGTTGACCAGGGATATAAGGTATCACCATGAAAAATTTCATTGAAATCAGTCCAGCCATTTCGGAGATTAGCCCGCCAAACAGACGACCAGACAGAGAAACAAAAAATAATTAAAAAATTATGGTATTTTCCCACTTTTTACATTCCCCGGACTTGATTTTAAGCATTATTTTTCTATGTACAGACATTCAACCCAAATTTATTATATGCATAGATTTCAAAAAAGGTGGAGGTTTCTCAATTCGACCGTATAAATGCTTTTTTTAATTAAATTGGTCGATGGTACAGGATTTAATTACAATCATAAAAATGTTTTAAGATGAAAATCTTATTACTTCATAGAGCAACTTAAAAATTACAAAGTTGTTTTGCGAAGACGTGTCTTAATATTTCTTTGAAAAATTATTAAGTTGTCTGACAAGAATAAAGAGCAATGAGATATTATTTTTGTTACCTTTTTTAATTATGAAGGCTTATCGTTGAGAATCTATACATATAATATAACTGTAGAGGTTACATATAATTCAATATATATTTCATTTATCTGCTTATATACGTTTAGAACCTCACTTCAAGAAGTTGATTAGTACACCAAAAAAGAAATAATTACATTATTTCATTTATACATTGACTCGCTTGGCTTAGCTCGATATGAAAAACTTTCGTGACTGCTGTGTTCCGCCTAACTTTTCGTGTTAATTTGTTTTAACCTCCCGAAAAGTTCACGTAATTGTACATTAAACAACCTAATTACCGAGTCATGACTACTTACCTTTATTAATGACTATTTAACTGGTAAATTTTACATGGGGACCGAGCATATCTGGCGACAAGTGGGTGTTTAACACCTCTGCCTACCCCTTCGGGGTAAGAGGCGTGATGATATGTTATGTGTGTTATGTAACTGGAAAATTTTGTGTTAATAATATTTTCATTTACCCCGTAGCGATTGAAATTTGTTCCAATAAATAACAATTCTGATATTTCCTTTCATTTTAGTTTATGCTTTTTTATATGTATATAAAACCGGTTAAAAATACCTTTTTTAATATACAAAAAATACTTAACATAACTTTTGTCATGAAATCTTATATATCTTATCTTATCTTATCTTATATTTGAAGAATATTTTTCTATCAAAACGTCACGTCTGTATTAGTACATGTCGTGAATTATAAAAAAAATATCACCTTTTTATTCCCGAAGAGGTAGGCAGTGGTGCTAACATCCACATTTCCCTTGATATATCTATTATGTAGATGTAATAAGAAAAATTTATAGCTTTGTGTCAAAAAATTTCCATTTCGTTACAAGGCTTTTTCGAGGTTCTTAACGCAAGTAAAAAAGTTTAGATTTTTAACTTACACTAGGGCAGTACTTTCTGCAGTACTTTTTTTTTCGAGCCTTAGAAGAAGGGTCCTTACCTCCCCATGTAGGGGGAGGAGGTGGTGAATCCCTCATTAGATACCCGTCGGCCGGCTAGCTGGTAATGTCGGACTTATACCGACTAAACACCTCTTAACTTGGTTTTACTCTGTACAACACAATTTTATTCCTTGTCTTTCTTGCATCAACCAACAGATGTACAAATCTGCGTCGCCGCTATTGATTAAGGTTTTTTCGTGTTTTTTTTCATAAGAAAAATATGGACTATGGTATCTTTATTTTTTTGAATGTCTCAGCCAACGGCAACAGATGAGTTGAGTCCAAAACGTAGAGCTAAGGACATCAGCAGTTTTATTTTATTTTAGTATGGTAACTTACGGTTAACATTAATATATAGCAAGCATAATATTAGTAAAAAACTAATGACAAGTCACCACAGATAGCCTTAAAAATAGAATACAAATTCATACTTATACCTACGAGTAAACAGAAAAAAACAATTTAATTTCCGGTTTATACTTAAACATAACTTACTATAGGTAGAAATTATGTTGACTAGAGTGCGAATAATCTGTATTTATGAATTTATTATTATTTTATGTATTATCAATACTTATATTATATATGCGAAAGTAACTCTGTCTGTTTGTCTTCCTGTCTCGCTTTCTCGTCAAAACTACTGAAACAATTTAACCGAAATTTGGTACACAGATAGTCTAGAGCCTGAGAAAGGACATAGGTCTTTATTCCGATATTCCCATGGGAAAGAGTGACATGCGGGTGAATGTAAAAAAAAAATTAAATAACGCCTCCCAGAAAAATGAAGGACAAATTTACACTACTATGAACTTTGCTTCTAATTATAGAGTAGGAGTAAATTTTCAATTCCACCGATTGAGGCTACTGTTCCAATTTGAAAACATCTTTCAGTGTTGAATAGCCTATTTATTGAGGAAGGCTTTAAGCTAAATACTATCACACTATCTCAAAGTAACTATTCTACGTGGACGAAGTCGCGGGCAAGAGCTAGTTTTGTATTAATGAAAAATGTGTCATGGACGGGGACTGGGATTTTTCTTGTTGAAATTGATTTTTCAAGATTTTACAGAATTTTTAACCTTAAATGGGAGATGTTTCATCGGTGATTCCTAAGTACCCTAAGTAAGAATAAAGTGACAAGATAGCCACATTTTTGACGGATGAATTTGGTCAACGATGCTCTCCGTGAATTTGTTAGTCATTAGCACTCCATAGGGGTAGCGTTGCTACCTTCATGAATTCAGTGGTATAGGGCTTGGAGCGGTGGCCTCCTCTTGTTCGATTGGATTTTTTTTTCTCACATTTCCGTCATAAAGTTCGGTAAAAGATGTACGCATACACTGTATTATTCTTTTGACATTAGCTGTATACACAGCTAACTAAAAACTATATCAAAAGGTAAGAACTAAAGACATGGTCCCATTATTGCAAGTCCAGAGTACACACTAATGCAACAGTCACCACTCTTTAATAACATCTACATCTTTCAGAAGTAATTCCTGCTAGTTTCTAGTCTTTTCCTGCCACGTCTGTTTAGAAATTTTCCAAGAAAAACAACTTGAGTTTCTAAAAGCAACCTCTTCTCGCTACGACTGTTTTATTCGAACCGTTTTTCAGCCATCCAATGCGTAGGCTTGTTAGGAAGCGAACTGTACAGCCTTCAGAAGCAGCATTGTATACCTTGCAGCAGGTGTTATATCGGATTCAGTTTCGGATGAAATGTTTATTAGTGAAGGTTCAAATTCAATTCATTCTGTATCTGTGTTCTGTCCAACCAGACGAAAGTGAGAGCGGGACAGTGATACAAATCCTTCAAAAGTTCCAAATAGGCTCCGAACAAGTTTGGTCTTTACCGTCAAGTTTTAAGGTGGGTTTTAGCTTGCAGAATTTCGCACATAAGTCGTTTATGTAGTAGCTGGTTTTATATATCCTTTTCACCCTGTTCCTACGCGAGGGTAAGCAATCAGTCGCGAATATACCGTCCTCGCCGCCACCCGCCCTGGGGAGACGCGGTACCATATTTACATATAAATTCACAATAACGTCGCTTAATAAATTATATTTTTATATATATAATATCTGAGTAAAATAGTATTTTTTAAAGATTTTTGTCTAAACAAATAAAGTGTGTAAAACATCAAGCGTGTGTGTTTATTATTGTCGTGTTTGTTTTAAAAAATAAACATGAAGACGTCTTCGTTCTCGCTTCGGGTTATGCGAAGGGTGAGTATTTAATACTAGCTAGATACTAAGTACGTGCTAAGTACTGTGGTATGGCGCCTCCGTGTAACAGGTTGGAGCGGCTGACTGGCTCCACAGGTTGGGCGGGCGGCATCACCTTATTGATGCCAATTCGACCACACCCTACATGTTTATGTTTATTTATATAAAAGCATTTTGTTTGTTTATTTTATATATAAGCTATGTTTTTGATCCACTGTTCTCGAGGCTAAATTAGTTTTGGATACAGAAAATTGAAACTCTATGATTATAATTTTTGTTAAACCGTTTAATATTATTTATATGGAAATGACGTATTCACTGAATAAGTCTGGTATGTGCTGTACTAGCAACCTTTCATCTTAAATCGCACATTGATTTGTTGTTAATATTTTTCAGATTTTTATTATTATACATTGTATGCTATTTATACGGTTTACTGTAAAGCGGTAATTGCAGCGAATTGTAGTTGCTTTAGAATAATAACACTGAGTATGTATTACTTACCAGTGAATAAATACTCATGCTCGTAATTTTACTGTGAATAGGATCCTCAGTCCTTGAAAATTGAGTCCTCACTTCAAGGCCGGGAATGCGTTTGCAAGGCCTTCGCAAGACTATGAGCAGCTGCGATTACTTTCTATCCGGCGAACTGACTGCCCGTTTACACCTTTCTCTAACATAGTATTACTTGTATATCTATTTATATTAGGTCCTTACCTATGAAATTGGTGTTTTGTGTGGAGATTTTGGGGATGTCTGCATTTTACATACTAACATTTTATCAGTTTTCTTCACAACGACAAATCCAGAGATAATAATATTTGGCATGTATCATTAGACAAGCTTAAGAAATATGTGTGTGAACACGCTTGATAAAAATTATTCATCGTTTTTATGTTAATGCAAATCAAATGATGTATTCGGGAGGCAGTTAAAAATAATTGTCTTTGTGTCTAATTTTAACACAATTAAACTTACAAAAAATTATCAAATTAAATAATACGAGCTCAAATATATGGTCTATTTTTAGAAGAGGCAATTATTTTATAAGAATGATCTGAAACTTAATAGTTACGGACAAATTGCTAAGACAGAATGAAAACACCAATTTCATAGGTAAGGACCCAATATTTCACTTTATTGTGAATACAACACATGAATTTTTCTAATTGCCTCACTGGTCTAGCGGTTCACACCACCGGGTGTTGATCGGGAGGTCGGGGTTCGATTCCCCACTGGAGCGGAAATTTTTCTGCTCGGTTTGGCTGGTGGTAGGGCTTCTAAGCCCGCCTGGCTAGCTACCACCAGCTTACCATAATTTGTCGCTATAATAACAATGGTTTAAGCATTGTTGTGTTCCGGCAATCAGAGGTAAGATAGCCAGTTCCTCTGTTGTTGAGGATAACAAGTGAAGCTCGCTTCCACCTTCGGCTTTATTGTCACTTACAGCAGGTGAGATGAAGGCCAAGAGATTACCTGTCATATATAAAAAAAAAGAATTTAACTTTTACTTTAACAAAATTTGATACTTATTATCATTACTTTATTTTATGTATATAAAAATAGTGTTGGATTTTCCTGTTTTAGTTACATTTATATTGTAATAAAAATTATTTTATATTTAACTTTGAATGTTTTCCGGGAAATTGTTACCAATATCTTATGATAAAACAAAATAATCCGGTAAAATCATCGTTATTTTATTGCTATCAAGATTTTAAATTAGCTTAGGATATCATTTTCTTTTTATTAAAAAAATATATAACATCTCGATGAAGGTATTCAATACCTCTACAAAAAAATAAAGATATAAGTCCATGCTTATTCTACTTCCACGATTAGATACACAACTGTCGTGTAATCGGATCATTTAAAATATTTTTTGACCAAGATTAGGGAATTTCCAACGAATCTATGTACCGACAACACAAGGGTAAATAAACGTTCCACAAGGCCCTAATTTCCAGAGCAAATAATTACCAATTATGTATAGAGCATGTTGGATTGGAAATTCAATTCTAATGATATGGTTTAAGGTGCTTTTCAGCTTGCAGTTACCTGCTGGAAATTTGCGGGGTTTTCCTCGGTTGGAGGTGTGTACTCAGTACGATATTTCAGGGATTATACATCGCCACCAGACGTACTGTATCAACAACTACGATAGCTTAATATGTCTACTAGTTCCTCACTCTACATACAGACATCATTAATATTTACAGTGGTTGATAGAAGACCGATAAACCCCCAATGGGTACATAACATAATATATCATCACGCCTCTTTCCCCGAAGGGGTAGGCAGAGAGTTAAACACCCCACATTTCGCCGGATATGTTATGTCCCCATGTAACAGGTGGCGAGCCTGCTGCCATGCACCGGGCACAATGTGAGGCAAGCGATATTCACAATGAACTGTACATAAGTTTTTATTCAAAACTCAGTGGTACAGGCGGTGGGATCGAACCTGCGTTTCCCGCGGCCTCTCGAACGAGTAGTGCCCCGTCCGTCCCAACTCGGCTACCGCTGCCTTGTCTTGTTTTTAAGGTAGGCAAGAATATTGGGTTCTTAGGGTAATTATGTAACTAATCAAACACGTAAATTAGATTACTTGTGGCTGCTCGCGGTTTCACCCGCGCGGTAGCCGTTCCCATTGGAATATCGGGATAAGAAGCCAATGTCCTATCTCAGGCTCTAGACTATCTGTGTACCAAATTTCGATTAAATCTGTTCAGTAGTTTAAGTGTGAAAGCGAGAACGACAGACAGATAGACAGACAGACTTTCGCATTTATAATATTAGTATGGATATATGGATAATAATATGTATGGATTAGATGAGAGTAAACTGATTGGATTGTTATGGAAGAACGGTGGAAGTCGAGATCACTCGTTTTGTTTATTATCAAAACAAATACAAAGGATATTGCCAGAAAACTACGTTTTGAGGTACTAGAAAAATGGTATATTTTCCTGAGGATCACTAGGCTTTAAACAAAGAAGACAATAATATAAAGCCTATTATATTACAAGCTGGCTATTGTGGCCTTATTGTGACTCCGTTCTTGTAGGTACTAGGTACGAGTGTTTCTGGTGTTAACGAGTGTTATCTACCTAAGCGCGAAAGCAGTGGCGCAAATAAAGAAATTGATTAAGGCCTTCATACACGGGTGGGTATGACGATACGATTAGCGCTCATGTCAGCGATTCGAGATCGGTATTCGATGCTCGGTTCAACGATTGTTCATTGATTGATCGTCGATTATGTTACGAGTAGAATGTAATAGATATTCTGTATTGTAGTTGGTAGTAAAATTTACTTTTCGCAGAAAATGGCGAACGTTTGGCGAATATCGCGAGATTGAAGATTGTAAAGGAGATCTTTCAAATCCCTTATTTTTAGAATCTTTGATTTCTATTCCTTGCTAAATATTGTGATGAAGACATATTTATAAGAATGATTGGAGCTTATCTTAAGGTCTTCTTCAAAACCTCACTGATAATTGGACGTGAGCGTCTTTACTCGTATTAATTTAAACATCAACATACTCAACATATCATCACTACTCTTTTCCCGAAGGGGTAGGCAGAGGTGTTAAACGCCCACATTTCGCCAGATATTAATTTAAATGTTGTCATAAATAAAAAAAATCGTAATATTGAGAACCTCCTCCTTTTTTTTAAGTCGGTTAAATTTTTTTTTTCATTTCCACAAACAAAAAGTACTTTCATCTTAATAACGTAATTTAACTGTCAAAATTACAAAAAAAAAAATTGACAGTTAAATAAATTTTGTATCATATCGTATTTAGTTTTCAGGTTAACTATGATAAACTTTTACATTTTACTTAAATATCACAGGTTAAATATAAGTTGGTCCATGATTGATTACTGCGAAATAGCGAGCGGGCGCCGACTCCGCCTAATCGCGTCAATTAACTAACTATCACAGATCACATCACATCAAAATTAATGCACGCCCTGTCTAACAGTTTCGTAGCTCTTAGTTAAAGTTTAGCGTGCGCTTAAATGATAGCCGTATGATACATACTCACATGAATGAATGACATCTAATGATAACTTGTATTTACTTATATTACAATGATGTCGCTCAGAGGTACCGAAGTTTCTCTACACGTTATCTTTTAGATCTGGGTATCTATTAAGAACATTTTCATTGTTTAAACGTACTCCCCTGGTAGGCATGTCACACCCCGGAAAATTCCATAAAGGATCATGGCCACGTATGGGCATGTATGGGATCTGGGCGTAAACCAACATAAATAAAATGTCTTGTAATTTAGTCTCCTGTATGTACTTCTAAATACCCTCAAAATGCATTTTGGGGCTAAAAAGGATTTAGGGAGAACAGTAGAGTAAATTACAACACATTCTTCTACGCCCATTTTCCCCATGATCATTTAAACATTAGACACGAAAGACATACCACGATAGACATACATAAGACATGCCAATATGTCTTAATAGATTTTGCCCGCGACTTTGTCTGCCTAGAATAGTTACTTTGAGATGTGTAGCCTATAGCATTCCTCAATAAGTAGGCAACACTGAAAGATTTTTCCAAATTGGAACAGTAATCACAATTGAAAATTTACTCATACTCTATTATTAGAAACGAAGTTCATAGTGGCGTAAATTTGTCCTTCATTTTCCAAGGAGGCGTTATTTAAAATTTTTAACATTCACCCGTTCCCATGGGATTATCGGGATTAAAGGTAGCCTTTGTCCTTTCTTAGGCTCTAGACTATCTGTATACCAAATTGCGGTTAAATTGGTTCGGTTGTTTTGACGTGAAAGCGAGACAGACAGTAAAACAGACAGACACCCAGTTGCAGAAACGAACTTTAAAATTTAAAGTCAGCATTATCTCTAATGCTCCATTAAATGTATATAATGAAGTGTCAAAAGGACACCTTAGCGTTGTTTTACGTTGCACAAAACGACATTAGCACCCCGTCAATGCTAAAGAGACATTAGCTAGAACTGTTTTGTGTAACAACTTTAACTTTCATGAACTTTAAAGTTTTAATGTCTCATTAACAAATGTCGTCCTTAAAAAATCTTTGTGCAACTGAGTGATAGTTACTTTCGCAGTTATAATATTAGTATGGATTAGCTTAGTGTCATTCAAAACATACACTTTCTTTTCCGTACACGTCTTTACATCATTTAGTTACCTACATTAGCCTTTAGTAGTTATGGAAGTAATATAGTTAGTCTGCTCGTCTGGGTAGTTAACACGTAGCGATACTAGTACAAGGGTAGGAAGGTTATTGACGCTGAATCTTACATTGATGTAAGTACACATGCACTTGATTTTTATGACCCGAGAACGTTTACAGTTCCGAGAACAACAACAACAACATTTGTTTTAACTACGATACTGCTTAAAACGAGAGATTGAGATAGTTTCTCAGGTCTGTTTTTTGATCCGTGGTCAGGTTGAGAAGTAGGTTAAATTAAGGACCAATGGCAATGGCGTGTGATGTCGTGATCTGACAGATTATTTAACTTTAATTATACTCGACAACACGATGTTGGGATTAGTAAAATGGCGGCTGGCGGCACAGCTGATGTATATTGTTTCGAATTTTCATCGCAAATTTAACAATTTGTCAATATTTTGGCGATTCCATTGACGCTATTGGTCTAGATTTTTACTAGTGAGGTAACTATTATTACGAATCAAAAAACTTAGTATACTCATTGTCTCATACGTAGCATTTTTTGAAGCGGAATGTCTATCGTTTCTTTGGTCTTCCATGAGGGTGAATGTGACGGTTTATTATTGTTTTTCACACTCAATACGAGTATACTATGATAAGTGAGAAAATACATTCAAAATAAAAAAAAACTTTATTTCATAGCAAACTTGGCACTTAAAATCGCCACATTTTACATTTTAAATAATTATTTTACAATATAACAATAATCATTAGGAGTATAATATTAATGTTCATTGCCGCGAGCGCTTGTAGCAAGTACAACCACAGCGCTTTGACTGTGATTGTAATCGATACATAATCTGAAAATAGGCTAGTTGACTCATATCAAAAGTAATGAAAACTATGTGTCATTTAAATAGTATTTAGTACAAGGGCAGAATATACCATGTTCGATAAGTATAAAAAAGAATTGTTGTAGAAATTCAATTTAAATATGTTGTATTTTTTCAGCTGCCAAAAACGCTATCCACCATGTTCGTGAAATTTGTTGAGTAACGTTTCATGTAAACAATTACAACGCATGGTAAAAATCCGTCAAACGCCTTTCGCAACCAATCAAGCATAACTGTCTGGTATGTCACGCATGCGTATTTAATTGTTTACAATAATCGTGACGCTACGGCACAGATAATCACGGCACGGATAATCACGCTACGGCATCAGGACCAAAGGCGTTTTTGACATTTAAGCAAAAACGTAATTTGTAATTTTAAAATTTATTGTATTATAGGCTTCAGAAAAAAATTATATTATTTTTTATGGTGATGGCTATCAGTAATTGTTAATTTGGGGCCGAATAAAAAAAGGGTCAACTAGCCTATACCGGACGTTGTTCAGCAAAAACTATTCCTTACATCGCGATAGCAAGCCTGTGATATATCGTAACATAAAAAATGTATGTATTCTTATTCTGTTCAAGTTCCACGTTTATTTTGCAACTAAGCCATTGTGGGGAAGCACAATAATAGTGGCTGAGATTTTTATGTCCATTTAGGATGAAAAATGTTTTGTAAAGAAGGTAATGGGGCATTCCGTAGAAACGAGAACGACCTATAATTTTCAAATAATTCACTGTACTTCCTTTTGCCGTACTTTTGAACAAAATAAATAGACTATTCCCATTATATATTTCTATTACTTGCTATAAAAGTTTTTTCTATTTTATTAATAGTAGTTTGCGCTTTGGCTTTCGATATCGAAAGCAAAGTTACCTTCGCCATGGTTAGCCGTGGAGCTCGTGGTGACCGAAACTTGGTGATCTCGAACTCCTCCGTGCTTCGGAAGGCACGTTAAGCCGTTGACCCCGGTTTCTATTGCAACTGTTTCTACCCACCAACCCGCATTGGGCCAGGGTGGTGGTGTTACGGCCCATACTGTGCTCAGCAGTGGGATGTATATAGCCTGAAGACAATAGACACAAATATAGAATCATATCATTCCGTTATATCCCTAAGGGGAAGTCAGAGGTGTAAATATACATTATGTTGTCATGCACCGGGCACAGTGTGAGGCAAGTGATACTAATTAAAAACATTACATATAAGGTTTATTAAAACTCGTGGTACAAACAGGTATTGAACTTGCGAACTCTTGCACGAGAAGTGCAATATTTTGAACTCGGCTAACGTTCTCAGTCTATATACGACCCACTGCTGATCACAGGTCTTCCTCATGAAGAAATACATAAGGAGTATGGGCCGTAACACCACCACGCTGGCCCAATGCGGTTGGTGGGTAAATGGTTGCAATAGCGACCGGGACCAACGGCTTTACCTGCCGAAGCACGGAGGAGTTCGAGATCACAATGTTTTGGTCACCCATTACGGCATGACCACTGCGAGGGCAGCTTCGTTTTCGATCGAAAGCCAAAGTGTATGTACTAACCACTACGCCAGTGAGCATATAATAATAACTTAAGGTTTATTCAAGATTTTAATTTTATGAACTCGGCTATAGCTACCTCTAAAAGAGCAATGAAATCACGTGGAAAGCTTTTTTCCTTTAGCTAAATGGTCCCTAAGGACACCAAGGAAGTATGTCAGTACTGGCACGTTCAATACTGATCGTGACAAAATTCGAACTATTAGTGACCTTTGAATTTGTGCAGTAATGTCCTTAGGCCTTAAGAAAAGAGCAAGAAATATGCGTATTAGTTCTTTTTAAGAATGGTGACCCAAACTGAGCCCCAGGAGTCCAAGGCAACTTGCAAAGGGTCTATGTAAGCGGAAAATTTCGAATAAATCCCTTTTAAGCCAGTTCGGACCCAAATATTCGGTTCTGATGAATATAAGGAGCTCGGTGACGTATTCAGGACGCTCTGGCTCTCGTTGTCGAAAATAGCTACCTTTGGTCCTTGGATTGGTGATCAAATATTTGTGGCCTCGAGAATAAAAACTACTACGCCAGCGAGACTCCCATGACATTGCCAATGCTTTAATTACACGCATTACTGTATCGCACAAGAAGGGCGTCACTTATCGCAACTGCTGTAAGTAAAAATGTACTTTCAATAAAAAATAATTGATTTTTCACGTCGACTGAAGGCCAAAAAGCCAGGGCCGGGTAAATAAATTAAAAATAAATCCCTTACAACGTTCTTTGAGGGTGTAGGTAAGTCGTCATACTAAATGTATGGGAGCTTTCAACTGAATATTTATAATATTGCTACATGTATTTAAAAAAAGTTATGATGTGATTTTACTCATTAGGTGACGCACTTTCGATGTCAGTTTGAAGTTTTCGGATATCTGTTATATTTACGGAATGCTCGCCTAGCCACACTTTTACATACTGTATATTAAGAGAATATTTTAATCACAAAGGGTTAGATGCTCGTAAGACTTGGTAAGTAGATTCTTTTCTGTCACTCTTTGTGAATAAAATAAAATAAATTAAAAAAAATCTTCAAACATTCACACCTATCAACTAGCCCCATTTAAAGAAACCGATAAATAAGTGTAATAGATAAATACATATAAATATCCTGAATATAGATAAATATATATAAACATCCAAGACCGGAGAACAAATGCCTGAAAATTCATCACTCAAACATTTGCCCCCACCGGGGATCGAACCCAGAACCTCTCGAGATGGCGACGTCTTGAGACCGGCGTACAGACCACTCGACCACGGAGGTCGTCAAAAAAAGAATAAACTGAGGAAGGTTCGCAAATGTTGCAATCAAAAGCTATTGTAAGACGTAAAATAAATCACAAAAATGGTTGTACTGTCTATCACTTCTGCCCCTAGATACTACTATAAAAGCAGGTAGTACAGTAAAAAACTCAAAATTCACATATTCAACCTTAACACGTGGATATTAAAGTGCAATGATAGAGATTCAACAATTTGTGGTATTCTAACGAGCTGTTGACTGTACTGGAGGTGAATCTGTATTTACAAGTATGATGAGGACTGAGTAAAAATGGCTACCAGCTTTAAGTAAGTAATTTGGACAAGGTTGTGACGCCTCGAATGATCTTATTAGCAATACAAATTCGCAATATGGTGTAAATATCAATTTGAGGTTATTACTGTGTATCAAGGGTAAGGTATACAACAAAACTTTATCTACACTCAAGTTTAAATGTTCGAATTATGAATTCAGACTCGAACTTATAATGATATACTTTTTAACACTGATGATAAAAACGAAAATTTATAAATGGAAACGGTAACATAATGACCATTATGCAACAGGTTGGACTCATTAAGCAACACTTATTTTTCATAAAAACGCACAAAAATATGGCAAATGTTTTCCAGAAAGCCAACAATAAATAAAATTAATTATCTGTTTTGTTTTATTCCTTTGAATAATGAGTGTAGATAAAGTAGTGTATGTTACTGCACATAACTCGGTATTAAAACACTCGCGTGATATTATTAAAAAACTCGCCAATTAATAACGTATATTATGTGACAGTTACATAAACTACTATTATTTGTTGGTTCGAAAAAGCGAACTCGCTTCGGGAATCGCGGGTTCGATCCCACCGCCTGTGTGGGCCTTTATTGTGACTATCGCTTGCCAAACATTGTGCCCGGTGCATGGCAACAGGTTCGCCACCGGCTCGCCATATGGGGAATTAAAATATCTGGCAAAATGTGGGCGTTTACACCTCTGCTTACCTCTTCAGGGCAAAAGGCGTGATGATTTGTTTGTTTTTGAAAAAGCGAAGGAATGTGAAAGGGTGTTATTTATATGCTCAGCAAAATATTCGTATGTTGGTCTGAAATGTTTTAAAATTGTATTATGCTGCCAAACTGAATAATATTTTTTTTTATGACACTTAAAAATAATTTTAAAAACGTCTACTCAATTTAGACAAAGCGATTATTGACACAAATATTGATTTGTAGGGTCACAAAAAAAAACACTAACCTAATATCTATCAGATTCAGAATACATTTCCTAGGAATTGATCCTTGATCCTTTTCCTAGATTTTATACATTTCTGGTTACATATATATTGCTGCCAAAATAATTATTTTGCAGCTCAACTAATTATTTTACAGCTCAACTAATTATTTTGCTGCCCAACTAATTACTCTTACGGCTAAATAATTACATTGCTGAAAAAAAATTGTTTGCTGCCCAAATGATTTTTCGGCTGACCATTTTGATAATGACCAAGTAATTAAATGGCTGCCCAATTAATTACTTCCCAATGTGAAATAATGCTAGTAGAAGAAGGCAGGGGGATGATTGCCAGGAGCGTAGCAAGTAAAAATCGGAAATCCCTGCCTGTCCTATAATCACGGTTCCCGTGGGGTTCCAGCGGGAAAAGGGCTTGGAAAAGAAATGATCTGCACGTCTTGTATAAAAAAATCTTGTGAGGAGTATGATTTTTACACCACTATGCTGACCCAATAGTTCTAAACTTCTAAGGCCTACCGTGCCTCCCGAAGCTCGTTATGCCGCTTGAATTCTTAGAAGATTTTTATTAATAAAATTATACCATTTCCCCTCACACACCCTCTGTCTTGTAGAAAAAATCATTCACCATCGTGATACTTTAACGTATTGGTAATATTATTAGATATTTTATTATTATACGAGTGGTATGCCTCTCTGATATACACCGGTTTCCGTGTGAACGGGAATAAAGGGAAATGTAATAAATTGGGAACATTATGTTTATAGTCCTAAACTTTATAAAATAAATAAAATCTCAAGGTATAAACCCTCAAGGAACAAAATATTGGTGAACTAAAATTAAATATAGCCGTAAATTAATTCCAATGGAATTAAATAAGAAAGTTTAAGATTAATTTCGTTATTCAATTAAAATGTACTAGTCAAACGAAGTTATAAATTTGAGAGTAACTTAATTAATAGTTTTAATAGACCACATAGTAAGTTAATTTCGGAAACTTTGATATTTTGTATAAGAACTAGTTAGAAATTAATTCATATTCATTGTTATTAATTTATTGTTTTTTTTACCTCCATCTCCATTGTTAACCGACTCCAAAATACCTCTTCTATATTTCTAATTCATATAATATATTATAATGTCATTGTAATGACATTAATGTGTAATGTCATTGTAATGATATTATATATGTATATGAACTTAGAAAAAGAAGTAACTTTTTTTAATGTATAATTTTTTCTTCAAAAAAAAGGCTTTGTCAGCAAGTCTTGTGAGAAAACGCTACGTTCGACCTACTCAGACCGGGCCGGTCATAACCTCCTCACGGGGAAGGTGGTCGTGAATTCTGCGTTGGAAACCTTACCCCGGCCGTTAGGTTATGGCGGAGCCCTATCGACTAAACACCACTTTTGTGTTTCATCCATACATCCATCCATACTATCTTAGTATAGACCTCTCCCCCAGGAAAGGGAGAGGTGGGAGGCACGTCATAGCAAATTCAATTTTTTACCAATCGATATTCAACATACAAACATATCCAAATAAAAATACGACATACACTCTCGCAACCACATTTTAAGACATAGGTCTTATTTCTATTTGCATAGGTCTTAATGTCGATTGGTAGACATTTTAATCATTTATCATGTCGTCCCGGTCTTTGTAGGCCTTAGCCAAACTAATACTAACCCTTAGGGGGCACTGCTAACACAAACAACTTTACACTCTGGTTTTGAGGACATCACTCGTAGTTTCTGGCGCTACAAGGAAGAAACTTACTTCACACATTGGAGTACAGTTCGGACCTTACATTGTATACATATTTATATGCATTGTATCTTTCTATCTACATTCTGTTGTCCTATTTGGTAAAAAACCCTGGCACTTCTTTTTATTGAAATATTGGGTCCTTACCTATGAAATTGGTGTTTCTTTCTCTCTTCGTATTTTGTCTGTAACTATTAAGATTCAGAGTATTCCTAAAAAATAATTACCTCGTCTAAAAATAGACTATATTTTTGAGCTCTTTTGATTTGTTTTGATAATTTGTTGTATGTATAATTGTGTTAAAATTGGACACGGTGACAACTCTTTTTAAGTGCCTCCCGAATACATCATTTTATTTGCATTCACTTAAAAACGATAAAAAATTTTTATGAAGTGTGATATTACACATATTGCTAAAGCTTGTCTAATGATACATGCCAAATATTATTATCTTTGGATTTGTTGTTGTGAAGAAAACTGAAAAAATGTTAGTATGGAAAATGCAGAATTCCCCAAAATCTCCATACAAAACACCAATTTCATAGGTAAGGACCTAATAGAAGTCTTTTTTTTATGTAAAGAGGGGGCAAATGGGCAGACGGCTTACCTGATGGTAAGTGATTACCGCCGCCCATAGACATTTACAACACCGGAGGAGTTGCAGATGCGTTGCCGACCTGCCGACCTCTAAGGAGGGAATACACATAAAAATAAGTGATACTTAGATTTGAAATATTCAGGCTGTAATTTTTGTAATTATTACAGGCTAGCTGTGCCACGTCGTTCGCGAGGCTATTGACTTAACGCCGATAAAAGTTTACAAAAAGTTTTTGTGTGTTTGCTAACATTGTTTATTCCAAAGTGCTCAATAAGAGATAGGAATGCATGCATGCATGCTCTTATTAGCAAAATGTTGATTGTTAATAGTTGAACTAAAACCTCGTTATTAAAAAAATTAAAATAACATTTCTTGACAGTGACCTCTGATTAGTTGTTGGTCATGGTGATAAATCTCTGTTGTTGTGTCCACAGGTTGTGTCATCATTCTACAATGGCGAGATTTTTAAATTCGAATTGAAATTACATTTTGACGGAATATGTCACACAATACTCGGTCCAGCAGATTTTGATAACCACGATTTCACCCGTGGCTACACGTTCCCATGGGAATATCGGGATAAAAAGTAGCCTAAATCCTTTCTCAAGCTCTAGACTATCTGTGTACCAAATTTAAATTGAATCGGTTCAGTAGTTTTAACGTGAAAGCGAGGCAGACAGACAGTGCTACTTTGGCATTTATAATAATTAGTATGGATTATTAATTTTGTTATTACATTACTTTTTTAAATGGCTAATTTCGTTAATGATTCCTTATCAACTTGGACAAGTTAGGATGAAAATTTCATCCTAAATTGTCCTAATCCTAATTTCATGATGAAATGTGTCCAATAAATAAAATATGAAAGTCTAACTTCCTTAAGCAAATATGTGTACCATCACACGTTAATGATTAATGATTGATCTTAGTAACAGAATTTTTTGATTGCGGGCATTTGTCAGTCTGCATTTGGCAAATATTTTTTTGAGACGCTAGAAGAAGAAACAAACACTAAAAGAAAATTAACAACAAAGTTTGTTAGGTATAGCTGCGAATTCCATAGGTAGTAAGGTAATAGTATGTTAATTACAAGTGTCATACTATGTTGAAGTGTCGTGCCACTGGGTGTGTGCTGGCATTTGCCGTGAGCGGCGGGTTAATGGCACGAATACCCCACGTAATTGAATACCTAGGTATCTTCTAGCACGTTATGAGAGGAATTTTTTTTGTTAGCACTTTGTAATTCTACGCACGGATATATAGAACTATGTAGTGAATACCTACATTGTTTAAATGTAAATAATGTTTGTACATAATTATAATAAAGCTGTAGAGGTCTAATGTCTGTATATAGAAAAAAAATGCTTAAAATCAATTAAGGAGGCTGTAAAAAAAGAGAAAATACAAAGAAAAAAATTATTTTTAATTCATTGTTTCTCTGTCTGTTCGTCTGTTTGTAAGGGCTAATCTCCGAAATGGCTCGACCGATTTCAATGAAATTTTGCATGGTGATACCTTATATCCATGGTTAACATCTTATATACTTTTTATTCCGGAAAATTAAAGGGTTCCCATGGGATTGTTAAATAACCAGTTATAGCGGACGAAGTCGCGGGCAACAGCTAGTATGAAATAAAAATATTTTTGATTATCTAAATAGTCGGTACAGTGTAGCCTGTGTTTGGAGATTTCACTTTACCTTAAAATACTAGTTTAGGCAACTAGTATTTTAAGGTAAAGTGTTAAATGGCATTCTCTAAAATTTCACATTTTTAAAATCTAATCGCTATCTATATTCTTATGTGTGCTATTCTAGAATATGTGTATATATAAAAATGGTATACAAAAAAACAATACAATGTAAAAATAATTTACACAATATTCATTGCTTTTCATTTATCTATATTTGGTAATATTAGGTCCTTACCTATGAAATTGGTGTTTTGTATGGAGATTTTGGGGATGTCTGCATTTTTCTTCACAACGACAAATTCAGAGATAATAATATTTGGCATCTATCATTAGACAAGCTTTAGCAATATGTGTGTGAATACGCTTGATCAAAATTATTCATCGTTTTTATGTTAATGCAAATCAAATGATGTATTCGGGAGGCAGTTAAAAATAATTGTCTTTGTGTCTAATTTTAATACAATTAAACTTACAAAAAATTATCAAATTAAATAATACGAGAAATATATGGTCTATTTTTAGAAGAGGCAATTATTTTATAAGAATGTTCTGAAACTTAATAGTAACGGACAAATTGCTAAGACAGAATAAAAACACCAATTTCATAGGTAAGGACCCAATATAACCTATAAGTAATTGATTTTGGTAAATATAATTATATACCTACGATTATTAGTGTCGTAGAAAAACTGCTTGATCGTGTAACTGGGTACGTCTAGGAAGAGAGTGAGTGTTGATTTTGTGTGTGATAGAGAAGAGTGGACGTGTAACACGAGGAGCTCGGCGTAGTGGTTAGTACGCTTTGGCTCTCGATTGAAAACAAAGCTACATTATCTATAGTCAGGCCGTGGATGGGTGACCAAAACTTTGTGATCTCGAGCTCCTTCGTTCTTTGGAAGGCATGTTTCATGCCCGTTCTTCTCAGAATAAGGCCTCCTGGTCGTTTTTGTGAACGGATGGCGAAGTTTTTCTCTTTCACGAAATATTGTAAAATGTTTATGACATTCATAAGCATGCGCTAAGACGTATCTAAACTAGAATAAATGCTTTTAATTATTTATGAGTTTGATTTTGAATTAGAATCATGAACTGTTAAAAGTATATCATAGTTTTAAACGTGATCGTACTCACTTTTGCATGATCTATGTAAATGTATATCTGTGTTTAACACAAATTATTATTGGGAAAAACTAGTAAGATAATTTGAAACTTATCGCCTTTTAATGGAATTGGCAATTCATCAATACGAAGCTGAAATCGGTTCTTCAAAGCTGAAATTGTAAACGAGTTTGCTGTTGGCTCAAATGATGAATTTGCATGTAATTATTCTAGCAACAGAACTGGTAATTGTCAATACTAATTAGTTAAATGAAGCTGCTATCGTGACAACTGCGCCGACGGCTTATTGATCGATTTATATGCGTATAATATTAGGCTAAGGGCGAATTCGACCAAATTGAGATTAGTAACACGGGAATAGTAATACCAAACTGAGCTGAAAAGATTGGTCGAATCTGCCCTAAGGGCGGAGCCGATTAGCTATCCTAGTTTTTTCATGTTTGTCTACACGCGAGTAATATTATTTTAACGGAGTACGCAGTTTGTCAATGTCTCGTTTGACACAGGGCAGATCCGACCAATTGTTGCAGCTCAGTTTGGTATTACTATTCCCGAGTTACTGATCTCAATTTGGTCAAATTCGCCCTTAGTTGACTAGAATAGAACATAAACTCACGCCTCTTTCCCCGAAGGGGTAGGCTGACTTTTCGCCAGACATGTCAAGTCCCCATGTAACAGGGGGCGAGCCTGTTGCCATGCACCGGGCACAATGTGAGGCAAGCGATATTCACAATCAATTGTACATAATCTTTATTCAAAGTCAAAATTTTACGTGTAACGAGAGTGGTCAGCTTAGGCCGTCGGCGTTGCCCTGAAATGTCCGTACTATCACGGAATTTCTCTAATTAAGGCATCTTATGAGCCAGCAAGGTGGAGATCGGTAGGCCTGCAGCCTTTGGTGCTGCCCTAGCATCCTTAGCAAATTTACTTATCTACTACTTACCATCAGGTGTTGTTGATGATGCTGAGCTGATTATAAACATAAAAAAAATGATACTTTTTATCGAGGCAAAATAAAGCGAGACGGAACCATCCACCAACAGTTGGCAATACGAGTAAGTATTGAGCTTCTTCAAACCTCTACCTAATATACAAAGCGTACTCGTAGCTATACAAGAATCTGTTTACTGCAGAAATGTCAGATAAATCTGCAATAAAAATTAAGACGCTTCGGTACCGAGTCTATGTCTAATTTAAACGAATAAACCTCAACATCTTATACCTATTTATATAAGAAGCAAGGCAAATACTGAAATGAATTTCAACTGTGAATTGTTGTCAATATTTGTTTACGGCCCACGATCGCTGCTCTGTGCGACGCAAGGAGGCGGGCTATGATTTCAATTTTTTATCGCCTTTTATATTTTAAATTATTCATGAATGTTATTCAGAGTCTTTACTCTGCCATTATGAGTAGTCATACTATGGTTTGAGCTATAGCATAAATACATATAATCACGATTATTATACCCTTTATGTTAGCCAGAGACTTGGCAAAAGCATCGTAAAAGTAGTTCCGTGCCATAGTCCGCATAGCTGCTGCCATAGCCATTTTTTTTTGATATGACAGGTAAGCTTTTGGCCTTCATCTCACCTGATGGTAAGTGACGTTAAGGCCGAAGGTGGAAGCGAGCTTCACCTGTAATCCTCAACAACTGAGGAACTGGCTATCTTACCTCTGATTGCCGGAAAACAACAATGCTTATAACATTGTTATTATGGCGACAAATGTAAGTAAGACGGTAGCTAGCCAGGCGGGCTTAGAAGCCCTACCACCAACCAAACCGAACAGAAAAGCCCCTGCCCCCGTGGGGAATCGAACCCCGGACCTCCCGATCTACACCAGGTTGTGTCAACCACTAGACCAGAGAGGCGGTTAAATTAAAAAGCCATAAAAGGCAGTGGTTATAAAATAGTGGAAATGGCACTAGACACTGAGGAGGTCACTGGATCAATTCTCGCCGTACGAATTAAATAAAAAATCCCAAACTTAAGAGGTAGACATGGCGTTGCCAGTAAGTCAAGTGGAACTTGCCTTTAATACAGGCAAAGGGCAACAACGGACGCAGGGTCAAATGTGTCGTAAATTGAGATGGGGCTACACAAACATATTGGGTTTGTGTAGAGTGTCAATGAACCTCAGCTTACCATATTTTCTTAGAGGAACTAACCTTTATGCTGCTCAAAATTTTTGATATTATTTTATTTAATATTAGGTCCTTATGTATGAAATTGGTGTTTTGTATGGAGATTTTGGGGAATTCTGCATTTTCCATACTAAAATTTTTTCAGTTTTCTTCACAACGACAAATCCAAAGATAGTAATATGTAATATAGTAATATAGTAAGATAGTAATATAGTAATATGTGTAATATCACACTTCATAAAAATTATTTATCGTTTTTAAGTGAATGCAAATAAAATGATGTATTCGGGAGGCACTTAAAAAGAGTTGTCTCCGTGTCCAATTTTAACACAATTAAACTTACAACAAATTATCAAAACAAATCAAAAGAGCTCAAAAATATAGTGTATTTTTAGACGAGGTAATTATTTTTTAGGAATACTCTGAATCTTAATAGTTACATACAAAATACTAAGAGAGAAAAAAAACACCAATTTCATAGGTAAGGACCCAATATTAAAATATTTTATTTGTAGATGTAATGAGGAGACAGAATGATCATGTCACCAGGAAAGTTAAGGATTTGAAAGTGGATGGGCGTGTGGGGAGAGGAACACCAAAGAAAAGATGGATGGTCAGTGTGATAATATTATGAGGATGGAAGTGAATGTTGACTTGACGAGTAATAGAAGAGAGTGGAACAAGAAGACATGGTGCGCCGACCACAAATAGAATTGGGAACAGGGCAGGCAGGCAATGTTCATGCTCAAAAAAGAAAATATATTTACTAATAAAAATATTGAAGCTTTTATCGCTTTTATTTCCACACGGCTGGCGTATATAAGAGAAAATATAAAAATAGTGAAAATTCAACTTAGCTTTCTCGAAAAAACAGTAATTTATTATTGGCAGAGAAACAGACTTTATCAAAGAGAAAACTGCTCTATTTTTCTACAGCAAAGAGCAGACAATAAACAGGATAAAAACGTTTTCGACTGGCGTTTTACCCTTTTGACCAGGCGGGGTATAATATGTTAAAAGAAGTTTTTCGCATTTGAATGAGCTCAACTCATTGTAAAGAAATAATATTTATATATATTATTTTATTTATTGTTAAGTACACGCGACTCAGTTTATTCCTCAGCATTTTTCCTTCGCAGGTGGGTTGGAAGACATTTCTATTAGGAATAAGCCCTACCTTTTGTACTCAGTTACCTGTCTTCTTTTGTATTGCTTAATGTATTTTTTTTGTGTGTGTACTACAATACATTGTTAAATAAATAAATAATACACGTGTACAACAATAAAATAATAAATAATATAATTTAAAAGATTTCGTAGTGTACACAATAAGGAAATCATTCAGATGGTTCTATTCATTTCAGACAAAGAACAAAGTAATTTTATTTATTGACCTTCCGTCCTCAGCCTATATACTGTTGGGCACAAGCACAAGCAGAAACATGTGAGGACTATGGGGCGTAACACCACCACGCTGGCCCAATGCGAGAAGAAATGGTCGCAATAGCAACCGGTGGAGCTCAAGATCACAAATTTTTGGTCACCCATCCACAGTTTGATCATGGCAAAGGTAGCTTTGTTTTCGATCGAAAGCCTACTAATCTTACTAACCACTACGCCAACGAGTTCTTCGTCATCCTCATCATCATCATCTAGCGAGATCATTACTTCATCTTATAAGTATTATGATACTAGCTTTTGTCAGCGACTTCGTCCGCGTAGAATAGCTACTTTGAGGTAGTGTGATGGTATGTAGCCTATAGCCTTCCTCAATAAATAGGCTATTCAAAACTGAAAGATTTTTTCAAATTGGAACAGTAGCCTCAATTAGTGGAATTAAAAATTTACTCCTACTCTATTATTAGAAGCAAAGTTCATACTGGCGTACGTTTGTGCTTCATTTTTCTGGGAGATGTTATTGAAAAAAATTTACATTCACCCGCAATGCACCCGTTCCTATGGGAATATCGGGTTAAAAGGTGGTTATGTTCTTTCTCAGGCTCTAGATTATCTGTGTACCAAATTGCGGTTAAATTGGTTCAGTAGTTTTGATGTGAAAGCGAGACAGACAGACAGATAGAGTTACTTTCGCTTTTATAATATTGGGTCCTTACCTATGAAATTGGTGTTTTTTTCTTTCTTAGTATTTTGTCTGTAACTATTAAGATTCAGAGTATTCCTAAAAAATAATTACCTCGTCTAAAAGTAGACTATATTTTTGAGCTCTTGATTTGTTTTGATAATTTGTTGTAAGTTTAACTGTGTTAAACTTGGACACGGAGACAACTCTTTTTAAGTGCCTCCCGAATACATCATTTTATTTGCATTCACTTAAAAACGATAAATAATTTTTATGAAGTGTGATATTACACATATTACTAAAGCTTGTCTAATGATAGATGCCAAATATTTTTATCATTGGATTTGTCGTTGTGAAGAAAACTGAAAAAATTTTGGTATGGAAAATGCAGAACCCCCAAAATCTCATTTCTTTCATAGGTAAGGACCTAATATTAGTATGGATGCATTTTTGAATCCGCTTTTTAACCATCATAGTTACTGAATTAGGTCGTTATGTAAATATACTATGAGTACAGGTACAAATTATTCTCTCGGTTGCACAAATACGGGAAGGTGTTATGCAACACCAGCGAATCTGAAGGTTGATACTGGAATAACAAAGGGAGATTCCATTTGAAAGTATAATCGCATCGAGTGTGTCATCGAATGAAATTTTAACTAATTCAGAATAGGGTCAATAACCGTTGTATCTATCGTGTTTTGTTATCACGAGTGTTGTGACGTAATCTTGATTCCTCTTTGTTCGACTTTAATTTATTGACTTGTTTGTCTAGTCAAGGACTCGTGAGAGTTAGTCCTTCTGAAAGGACTCAGTTTTATTTTAGACTAGATTGAAAATAATACGAGCATCACTGGAATTGAGTGTTCAAAAGAAGTGAGTTTAAGAGAGTATATAATATAAAAATTGAACTTACATAATAATATACCTAATTACATTTTTTTTACATATAACAGGTAAGCTCTTTGCCTACTTTGTAAATTTTATAACTACTTTGTAAATTGTAGATGAAAAGGCGGTGGTGTAAAGCTTCGTACGTTTTCACCATCATTACAGAACCAAACTCAAGCGTAGATCTCTGCTTGAGCACTGTTAGAGAGGGATGGCGCTATTGATCCCACACAGCGCCATCCCTTTTTACGGGCCTAAGTCTCCAACGTTCGATCCAAATTACGATAAATATTGTTTATTATGAATTATGATGATTAAGATATGATATGATTATGAATTATTTTGAAGATTATAAATTATAATGGTTTTATGCCCAGATAATTATGAAGGCACTATTGTAAGTAGCCCTATTTTTATACTTATCTGTTAATTATTTGTGTTCCGCGTTTTTGTATTTACCTTTTAAAATTACCTTGTTCCAGAGTGCCTTAGTTTTCTGTATAAAATATAATATACATACACACTTTGCACATTTACTATTGTCATCCTCAGCAAATATACCTCCCACCGCTGGGCACAGGCCTTCCTCTAGAATAAAACACTTAAGGAGTATAGGCCATAACGGCACCACGCTGGCCCAATGCGGGTTGGTGGGTAGAAACGTTTGCAATAGCGACCGGGACCAACGGCTTAGCGTGCCTTCCGAAGCACGCAGGAGTTAGAGATCACAATGTTTTGGTCACCCATCCAAGACCTGACCATAGCGAAGGTAGCTTTGTTTTCGATATCGATAGCCAAAGCATAACCACTACCAGTATATTAAAATAAAAACAAAATATTTTTATGTTTACTTTAAATATTTTTTTATATTTTGTTATTTTGCGTTTTAGCGACAGACAACGACGTCGCTATTGTTTGCAATTCGTACTTACATATTTTACGACAAGAGTATTTCGAAAAGATTTATAGTTGTACCGAGATGTTATGGGGACCTTGTATGAATTATGTTTGTTTACGTTCACGAACGAGAGAGAACAACTTTGTTTATCAGGACACATGTAGGGTTGTCTTAAGTACTAAATAAATATTGAGTCCTTTCCTATGAAATTGGTGTTTTTATTCTGTCTTAGCAATTTGTCCGTAACTATTAAGTTTCAGAACATTCTAATAAACATACCTACATTGTTTTATATACCAAATCTACATTACATTTACAGTACATTCGACTACCTCCGTAGTCGAGTTGTCGGTGCGCCGCCAGTCTCAAGGCGTCGCCATCTCGAGAGGTTCTGGGTTTGATCTTCGGTGAGAGCAGATGTGTGTGTGAAGAATACAGGCATTTGTTCTCCAGTCTTGGATGTTTTTACATATGTTGTATATTTTCAAAATATTTTTATGTATTATTTTTATTTTTTATATCTATTAAGTATATTTATCCGTCATCTAGTATCCGTAACACAAGCAGCATTAGTTGCTAAAAATGGGGCTAGTTGATAGGTGTGAATGCCTAAAGATATTTATATTATATTTATATAGTAGGTGTTTTGTATGGAGATTTTATTAGTTTTCTTCAAAACGACAAATCCAGAGATAATAATATTTGGCATGTATCATTAGACAAGCTTTAGCAATATGTGTGTGAACACGCTTGATAAAAATTATTCATCGTTTTTATGTTAATGCAAATCAAATGATGTATTCGGGAGGCAGTTAAAAATAATTGTCTTTGTTTCTAATTTTAACACAATTAAACTAACAAAAAATTATCAAATTAAATAATACGAGCTCAAATATATGGTCTATTTTTAGAAGAGGCAATTATTTTATAAGAATGTTCTGAAACTTAATAGTTACGGACAAATTGCTAAGACAGAATAAAAACACCAATTACATAGGTAAGGACCCAATAAATAATTTTTTACTCAAAATCCGACTTCTCATCATCCCATCACAAATATTAACTGTTGAGCTCATCAACACTTTCTGCTAAGTGAGGTCAAAATGTAGGTAAGTGTAAAAGCAAGTTTATTGCGGCTTTAAATTACGAGGATAGGAGCGAGTGGTGATAATAATATGGCGAGTGATATGATAGAGTGGTTGTTCCGCCAACCTCAAATGGAATTAGAAACAGTCTAGGAGGAAAAGTAACACTTAAGTACTTTTTATTGGTATATTTCGTCTCAGAAAAAATTTTCAGAAGAGTTTACAGATTCTTTTTATATTTTTATTTGAAGTAAAAACTAAAAAATGTTTAAGCACATGGTTTGGAATTAAGTTGTAACTATTTGGAAGCAGTAGTATTATCTTTATTTATTCTTGTCTGGAGGTGGGCGTTAGCACCTGCGACACAGTTTGTATCTTATGCAGCTTCTTCCGTACACACATTTTCATGTACTGTGCTTTTGAAAATAAAGAAATTATTATTATTATTATATTATATACTGACCCTGTCGTGGCCACACACGTTGGATTCTGTAAATAACCCAGCCGCCCGTTAAAAACAGCTTCATTGGGATATCTGATTGCCCGTTGTCCATTTAGGGTATATTCAATTTGTTACCTATTTTTCTATTGTTTTAACGTATAGTATATATGAAATAAATATATTAGTTTCATTTTGAGAGCCTTCCTGTATCATTTAACTAGTCAACGGGCACAAAACGAGACCCAACAGAAACATCTATTGTTTGCGAATACCGGTGTCCGCGGTGCCAGCCAAGAGGTTAACCTTATTTATTTGAGGTGGAAAGGCAATTTTCTCGGGCCCTGAAATATGTAGAAAAAAGTCAATAACCCACCTTATGTAATCAGTAAATGTACCTTACGCTGGTTATAATATAAATAAACTTTTTACGCAGAACCTTATTTACTCCTCAAATTCTTGAGAGTTCGTTACAACCGAACCCTCATAACATATATGGAAATATGTCTGATGGCTCAACGTAGAATTACGATGCAAATTCTGTTTTTTTATTTATATTGGCTTAGAGCCTCAATGTGTATGGATGTTAGCGATGCGCGAAATTGTCAGAAATGGGATTTGACATTCACATCAGTTTTTTGTTTTCCTGTTTTATTTAGTTTGGTAGGAATTTGGCTTTGAAGTCGGCCAGAAGGAATTTTATGAGATATTGTTTTTGATTGTTTCTTCGGAGGCGTAGAAGTTAGAAGAAAGTAGTTAAAAGCTTGTATTATACTCGTATTATAGATAGATTTGTACTATATAACTAAATGGGTTCTAAGTTAGATTTCTACATACATACATAAAATCACGCCTGTAATCCCCGAAGGGGTAGGCCAAGTCCAAGGAACACTGTGTTTCTTAAAACCACATTGGGCCATACAATAATTGGGTTTGGTCAGATGAAAAATCGTGAATGAGTAGTAACAAGTGGCTAGCTCATCGCCTACACAATCACAGACCCAGTACCCAATACGCCCTTAGTCGCCTTTTACGACACGCTAGGCAAGAAAAGCAGTTGGTGATAGATTTCTAGTTTAAAACTAAATAGGATCAAGCATAATTTGTGTTTGCGTGGTCCACCTTAGATCATATCGTCGCTTTCCATCAGGAGATTGCGGTCAAACTCATTCTTGTTACATTAAAAAAGTATTTAAGCAGTGTGCGAAGAAAAATATCTATTTAATTGGATCTATTGGATTGTTTCGTTTCAAATGAATCGTAAAAAGGTGCAATGATTGGTCTATTTCCCTACCATACCTGGCCTGCTGGGAAAGCCGCACGCAATTTACACGTAGGTATAAATTTCCCGACAGTAAGCAACTTGAGCATGTCGGTGGCTTTCGAAATCAAAAACAACCCTACCTTCGCAATGGTCAGGCCTTGGATGGGTGACCAAAACTTTGATCGCGAACTCTTCCGTGCTTCGGAAGGCACGTTAAGCCGTTTCGGTCGCTATTGCAGTCGTTTCTACCCACCAACCCGCATTGGGACAGCGGGGTCGTGTTACGGCCCATACTCCTCATGTGTTTCTTCATCAAAGCCTGTGCCCAGCAGTTAGACGTATATAGGCTAAGAAAGAAGCATCGATCTTAATATGAGCATCTTCACTATCTTTTAATGTTAATCTTAAAACATTATATTTTATACATGCAAAAAATATATAAGTGTAATCAAGTGGTACGGCAATATGAATGCTTTTCGCTTGTAATAAAGTTGAAACTGTACATCTAAATCATATCGGGTATTTGAATGAACCAGGATCATTAATTCTTCATTTATGTACAGTCATGAGCGGAGCTTTCTGGTATTGGACCGCATAAAATATATTACGATGGTCCTAAATGTAATAATTGAATATTGATTCAGCTGGCAGATTATATTATACAAATCTCATAGACTTTTAAATTAGCATAGGTATATTTAACACCAGAATAAAAAGAGATAAACATCAGTAAACAGGAGCTCGGTGGCGTATGATATAAAAAAGCGAATAAAACTACTTTCCTTATGGTCAGTCTTTTGATGGGTGACCAAACTATCTCAGCTCAGACAAAGTTATAACAAACTACATTATCAGTTCCTAATTTATAACAAAGACTATATGTTTCTCTAAGGCACTATAGTAAGTAGCCCTATCCCTTTTATAATATATTTAGTGTTAAATGTGAAATTGTTTTGTGTTCAGTGTAATTTACCTTTTTTTATATAATTGTTTCAGTTGTGCCTTAATTCTTCATTATAAATATTCAAAACATAAGTGAGGACCCAACTGCATTTTCTTTATCCCCGGCTTCACCCCGTCATAACTTTGTGAACTCCCAACTGCCTGATCCGACAACCCAAGACAAAATGTCCTGGCGCAGAAGGATAAGGAGAGCCGACCCACCTAATGCGGGAAGAGGTAAAGAAGAAGAAGAGCACTGAATAAGAGTAGGCAGCGCAGGGCATGCGTGTCAGCAAACCAAAAAAAAAGTTTTAATAAATGTCCAATAAACATATCTATAGGTACCTATAATAATAATAATATAATAATAAAGCTTTATTTCATTCCAAATTAGTAAAAATAGATAAAATTTACAAATTTCGTTTACTAAATTTAAGATGTAAAATCATTCAATAAAATAATTAAGTTAAATACATATAAAATATTCTTGCAAATTGGTTTCATAATAATTAGATTAGATTTTTTAAAATAGATTATTTGAAAACATTTACGATCTGGACCCCCTTAGGGTAAAAGCCTCCTCCAAAGAGTTCCCATTTATTTGTGTCCTTGGCAGTGAGCAACCAGTCTCTTCCTGCAGTGTCAGCAATCTCATCTTGCCATCGAGCGCACGGTCGTCCTGTACCTCTCTTGCCATGTGGTCCTTTCCAGTTTATGACAGTTATTGTCCAGCGATTTAGGTAGTAGTTAGGTACCTATAGATACGTTTTATTCAATTACGTTTTGTACCCTCTCTTGCTTCGTTAGGAAATTTTTACAATACACAACACAATATCAGTAATGGATACAAACAAACTCAGAAATCTACTGAGAGCTAATTGGATCAGTAACACGAGAGAATTCGTACCAAGTTTGATAGGGAACGTTAGTGAAAGGAGATTTTATTGCACTCCCTTAATAGTAGGACAAGGTGTCCCAATTGATAATAATCGTAATTGACTTGGTTATGACGCGTGTAATATGAGCAACTGAAAAACGTTTGTTTAAAAGCATTAAAATTCAAAGTTTTGGTAAGTGTTATATATGTAGGGAAATAAACAGCAGTGCGTTGACAATCGTCTAGAGTTTTACTCGTCTCCATCTCCAAAAATATAAATTAAAAGAAACATTATAAGCAAGGTATAACTTTTCAGTGCCAAAGTAAGCGTTCTTGTCTTTTACTCCTATGTGGATACAGGTTTGATGTTCTGAACTCCTGGTGTAAGTTATCATTGTAAAAAACTTAACTTTTTTGTTGCGTTAACAATGTCAATTTCTATGGAAAACGTGACTTCAGCTGCTTTCCGCTAGGGGCGCATTTCACGTTTCCCATTGATATTGACATTCTTAACTAGTCAAAGGACACAAACGAGACACAATAGTAAGGTAAGTTAAGGCTTACCCCTAGGGTAAGCCCTAGGGGTACTGTTGTCATTTTTCGTGATTTAGTTGATTTATGTACTGTGTATTGTGAGTAGGGGAAACGAAAGGTGTGTGCCAGGACTCCCAGGATCGTAGCAAGTGGAGATCTGTTATCTCTGCCAACCACACTGGGAAAGAGGCGTGATTGTATGTATGTATGTCCGTACTGTGTTTTATAAATGTCAGGATAAATGGCGCGGTAAAAATGTTAGACCAAACTACTATTATTACAAGTGTCTATTCTATTTTTTAGATAACCAAGTGTCTAGAGCATTAAACCCGATTATTTGGAGCCAACAGCACAAACATTAACATTTAATTTAAATGTATTAAATTGGAAGAATAATTGTTACTTTTTGCCTTTGAATACAAAATAACATTGGTTGCTTTTAGTAAAAGGTTCTAAAACTATGGAATGTAAACTACAAATACAAAATAAACACTGTCTTCTTTCGATGATCAATTTACAAAATAGTTAAAACAATATTAAAAAAATATATATTTTATCACGCTATTCTATCACGCAAAAGCAGACACGAACTTCATAGAACAGACCGCTGTTAATGCAAAAAGCGAACTTTAAGTCTATATTTCACGGTTCATTGAAAGTTTTAAAATAAATGTTGCGTATAAATGTTGGGTAATGCGAATTCAATTCTAAGTTCGCACCACATCGAAGTGTGGTTTGGGAAGATGGTTTTGTATCATGAGGTATAGTTCAGAAATCACGGCTCCAACCTCCGACCAATGGGAATTGTGATTACGGCTGTACTTTTCTGTTAAATGTTAATTGCACTTTCTTTAAATGTTAATTCTAACCGCCTCTCTGGTCTAGTGGTTCACACCACCGGGTGTAGATCGGGAGGTCCGGGTTCGATTCCCCATGGCGGCAGAAGTTTTTCTGCTCGGTTTGGTTGGTGGTACGGCTTCCAAGTCCGCTTGGCTAGCTACCGCAGTCTTACCTAAATTTGTCGCCATAATAACAATGTTATAAGCATTGTTGTGTTCCGGTAATCAGAGGTAAGATAGCCAGTTCCTCAGTTGTTGAGGATTACAGGTAAAGCTCGCTTCCACCTGCAGCCTTATCGTCACTAACCATTAGGTGAGATGAAGGCCAAGAGCTTACCTGCCATATGTAAGAAAAAAAAATGCTTAAATTTTGTATTGCAGGTAATAGAAACTTTATGGTTCTTTAATCATTAAAGGTTCAAATGCAGATGTTTAATAATGTTTCCTTATTTTAATTTGCTGGCATTCCGCGGTGTAATACTATGAAAAAACCATCACATGGAAAAGCCACAGTGACACAGCTAAAGCTTACGACTCAGGTGCCTACACATCTATCTAGAGGAGATTTATTGCGTGACCTTTAAGTTTATAAATGAGGTAGTAACTACACACCAGGTTTCTTCAAAAGATACGTAAAACGGCGTTTACGTTTCTTACAGGCCAGCAAGGAGGTTCTTACGAAAAAGTTCAGTGTATTATGAATTTTTATGATATAACTAGCTTTGGTCTCCGAATTCGGTATGTAGCCTAGAGCCTTCCTTAATAAATAGGCTATTAAACACTGAAAGATTTTTTTCAAATTGGAACAGTAGCCTCAATTGGTGGAATTGAAAATTTCACCGTACTCTATTATTAGAAGCAAAGTTCATAGTGGTGTAAATTAGTCCTTCATTTTTCTGGGAGGCGTTATTTAAATTTTTTTACATTCAACCGCATGGCACCCGTTCCCATGGGAATGTCGGGATAAAAGAAGCATATATCCTTTCTCAGGCTCTACACTATCTATATAATTTCGGTTAAATTGGTTCAGTAGTTTTGACGTGAAAGCAAGACTTACTTTCGCATTTATAATATTAGTATAAATTTGTAATGTTTTGACATGTCATAAGTGTATTTGATGACATCAAAATGATGAAATGACTTTTGAATTGAATTGAAGTTCATGAGTTTTATTACAAGGGAATAAAGAGTTGCAAATGACATAAGAGTTACAAATTTTTGCTCGTGGTTACTTCTGTACTACTAGTTACTGTTCGGCGGTGATGAGTTATTTCCTCACATAAAAAATGTATACATTAACCATTTCACGCCTTCCACACGCCTCATAGAGTAGTCTAGCCCTAGTCATATTTTTTCTTTTTTCATTTACCTATAAACGAACGTAGCCAGCCTATGCCTGTCAATACACATAAAAGCATCTAAATTATTTAATCTTTAGAAATTATCGTTGTAATTTGACTCTTATGACAAATAAGTAATTATTACATACATACAATCACGCCTGTAATCCCTGAAGGGGTAAGCAGTGTCCAAGGAGCACTGTGTTCCTTAAGACCACATTTAGCCATACATAAATTGGGTTTGGTTGGATGAAAAATCGTGAATGAGTAGTAACAAGTGGCTAGCTCATCGCCTACACAATCACAGACCCAGTACCCAATACGCCCTTAGTCGCCTTTACGACATGCTAGGCAAGAAAAGCAGTCGGAACATTCTTTTTGTGTCCTGGACCAACACGGGACTGTCCTGGACCAACACGGGACCGGAAGGTAATTTTTTGACATTCGTAATTTTTGTCATTCAAATTCTTTTTGTTCATTTTTGTAACTCAAAGAAATATATGAATATATACATACATACTAGCTGTGCACGTGACGTCAACCGCGTGGCAATTGATTTAACGCCGTTAAAAAAAATTGCACTGAAATGAAATGAAATGAAATGAAATCATTTATTCTGCAATTAGATTTACATGAAATACTTTTGCACGTCAATATTTTTTTTTCCTACTAGCACTTCGACGTGAATGGCCTGTTGAGAAGAAGTGCCGCAAGAAACTCAACAGTTAGCCTTTTTTAAACAGCCATAATAACAAAAGGAATATGGAACATTTTAAATATTGTAAAAGAAGTATGTGCAGAGGAGCAAATTATAGTAGCCACGAATTTTTATCTGTAAAATAATCTTCTATCTTATAATACCCCTTTTTCATTAAACAGCTTTTAACAGTTGATTTAAATTTATGCAGGGGCAAGTCAATAAAACTTTGTGGCAGCCTATTATACATTCTTATGCTGATTTCTATAAAACATTTAACAGTCTTGTGAAGTCTGAGGCTTGGAACGGCGAGCTTATGCTTATTTCTGGTGATGAGGCTATGGCAGTCAGAATTTTTAAGGAAAGTATCATAGTGTTTACGTACATACATAATACAATCAAAGATGTATTGCGACGCCACAGTTAATATATCTATTTCCTTAAATTATTCCTTGAGCGAGTCACGTGGTCTAAGGTTGTATATGGCACGAATGGCTCTCTTTTGAAGTACAAAGATAGTCTGAATGTCAGCAGCGGAGCCCCACAACAGTAGACCATACGACATTACGCTGTGAAAATAGCTAAAATAAACTAATCTCGCCGTTTCAACATCAGTGAGCTGCCTTATTTTTCTAACTGCATGCGCAGCTGAACTTAGTCTTCCTGCTAGAGCCGTAATATGTGGACCCCATTGCAGTTTAGAGTCCACAGTAATTCCAAGAAAAGTGGTAGACTTAATTATTTCTATCCGTTCCTCCTTTATACAAATTTGAGTATCGATCTGCTTTACGTTAGGCATACAAAATTTAATACATTTTGTTTTCTTAGAATTAAGTGCAAGGTTATTTATATTGAACCAATGCAAGACTTGCGAGAGAGCATTGTTTACTTCGTCAGATACGTTATTGCGTCTGTCAGTTTTGAAAATCAAAGAAGTGTCATCAGCAAACAAAACTATCTCACAAAGGTCTTTAGCAAAGTAAGGCAAGTCATTAATATATATTAAGAATAATAAGGGGCCCAATATAGAGCCCTGGGGCACTCCCATATGCAGAGGCGCGCCGGAAGAATTAGTACCATTTATGTTAACTTTTTGTATTCGATCCGTAAGATATGATTGTAAAAGGCGTATAGCAGTTTCCGAAGCTCCATAATGTTTCAACTTTACTAACAAAATTTGGTGATCCACACAATCAAACGCTTTTGAAAGATCGCAGAAAATACCTATTGCATCTTGCTTGTTCTCCCATGCGTCAAATATATGTTTGATGAGTGCGACGCCCGCATCCGTAGTACATCTATTTTTAGTGAAACCAAATTGCTTTTCATGTAATAATTTGCTTACGTTAAAATGTAATAGCAACTGATTAAATATAATTTTTTCAAAGATTTTACTAAGTGCAGGTAGAATAGAAATTGGTCGGAAGTTTGATGGATCACTCTTATCGCCTGCTTTAAATAGTGGAATGATTTTACTATGTTTCATCAAATCAGGGAACTGTCCTTCATCAATACATTTATTGAATATATATGCTAAATGAGGTGATATTTCATTTATTATTATTTTTAAAAGGTCTGTTGATATATCCCATAGATCTTTTGTTTTTTTAATATTAAGTTCTTTAAAGGTTTTGCAAATATCAAGTGGAGTTACGTAATTAAAGTTAAAAGTATTTTCACATATTTTAATACTTGACTCAAGTAATGATTTAGCATGATCAGTACTAGAATTTAAGAGTTTTGTGGTTGTGACTGCTATATTAGAAAAGAAAGATTCAAACACGTCGGCTACATCTTTATTTGTGGTAGCAATACAATCATTGAATCTTAAACAGAACTTTTTATCTTCTGATTTATGTTTACAGGTCGTTACAGGTTGTTTATTTACAAAGTGTTCAACATTAAATTCGTACCTCTTATTAACAAAATGTTGATTGTAAATAGTTGAACCAAAACCTCAAATTATTAAAATAATGAAAATAATATTTCTTGTCAGTGTCATCTGATTAATTGGTGATAATCTCAGTCGTGTTATTATTTTATAATGCCGATAAATTTTTAAATTCGTAATGCAATTACATTTTGACGGATTATGTCACATAATACTCGGTCGAGCACATATTGATAACCCACGCGGTACCGGTCCCCACGTGAATATCGGGATAAAAATTAGCCTATGTCCTTTCTCAGACTATCTGTGTACCAAATTGCAATGGAATCAGTTCAGTAGTTTTGACGTGAAAACAAGACAGACAGACAGAGTTACTTTCGCATTTATAATATTAATTCTTATATTTTGCTTCGTAAAATATCACGCCGCAAAACCGTGAATTGGATTTACCGTCTTTTTCTTGTCAAATACACAATCGGCGAACCCTTGTCACGAACTGTGCGGGAAAGAGGAGAGGGAGAAATTGGAAATCAGATGAAATACATAATAATAATATATGCGACACGATGATTGTAATGAATTGTTTCTGTTCAACTTACGTTAATTACGCGACTTATTCTATTTACGAGGAAAGTTATGTCTTGGACAACAAACAATCATGAAAGTAATTGAAGAGACATGTCATTGTGTATACAATTCATATGATTTATGGCAAATAATAATAAATAAATATAAATATATATAAATATCTTCAGACATTCACACTTATCAACTAGTCCCATTTTAAGCAACTAAATGCTGCTTGTGTTACGGATACTAGATGACGTACAAATATATTTATTAGATAAATACACATAATTATTCAGAATATACATAATATGTATAATACATAATATGTCTTGGATGTTCTTTATATATATATATATTATATAAAGAACATTCAAGACTGAAATTCATCACCCGAACACTTTTCCTCCACTGGGGATCGAACCCAGGACATTTCAAGATGGCGACACCTTGAGACCGGCGAACAGACCACTTGACTACGGAGGTCGTTAGTGCCTTTATACGGCGACTTTCAAGTCTATGGATTGTTAAGCCACAAATGATAACAGTGTTGCCAGACGACTTATAGTCTTGGAGTGTTCAAATAGAAATAACTTTTAGGCAAAAATGTGCTCCATCCTAAATCTTATCTTAGCTTACCACCAAGCGAGAGAAGGCTCAACCGTTTGCCTTATTTTATTGAATAAAAAATTATTTATTAAAATTAATTACCTTAAGTAAAGGTAATAATGTAGGTTAGTTAAAGGGTTAGAAATAAGAAATATGTATAAAACATATTAAAGAATAAGTAAATGGTAAATCTATACATATTATAAAACTTTAGAGGTCGAACATCTGTACATAGATAAAAAATACTTAAAACTAAGTCAGGGGGATGTAAATAGAGGGAGAATTCCAAATTTTTATATTTTTGTGTTACTCTGTTTGGTTGTCTCTATGTTTGTACGGGCTAATCTCCGAAATGGCTAGACCGATTTCAATGAAAGTTTTCATAGTGACACCTTACATCCCTGGTCAACATCCTTTACTTTAAAATTAAAGGGTTCCCATGGGATAGTTAAAAAAACCATAGTAACCGCGGACGAAGTTGCGGGCTACAGCTAGTTAGTAATAAAAATGCGAAAAACAACAAATTACGTTACGATTATTATGCGCAGAAAACCTTCGAACTAGCGCTTACCGCACTAGGCTTACCGAGCGGCAGGTGGTGTTGTTACAACAATGTTACAACAATGTTAGTTACCTTGTAACTTTGGCGCTTTGTCGCTTTTTGAAAGCTCTTCGTCAGAACATCCTTTGATGATATAAGCGAAATGCAGTGTGTAGTTCGGTAGCCTTGCGGTTCGTAAATCGGCTTCCGGTTTTGAAAATAAGGTTACTTTTGTCTTTGGATGGGTGACCAAAACATTAAAAAAAAATGTTTTAACATATAAAGGGCTCAGTGACAGTTGGGACTCCGACGCGATCCGCTGAATAATAAGACGAGTATGCGATTAGTCTTTTTATTTAATGTGATATTTCGATACTCAATAAAAACTTTTTATCGAGTATCGAAATATCACTAAATACATTTGTGAGCCAGACCCAGAATGTCTCAAGAGTGTGGGAGCAAATTAGTTTCCGACTGACTCCTTAAAGGTTGGACCAAAGAAGAAACAATAGCTTACTTTCTTTCTTCTTCTTCTATGTGTGTAACCTGTCATGTCAGAAAACAATTTTTTCAATATCGGTCTCATTACATATGTAAATCTGCGGTGGTAATCGTTAGCGCGCTGCAGCGTACTGGTGGCGCCATCTCTTGGCGGCGTTCGGAAGTTCTGCAGGAGCGAACGTATAAGGTTGTAATAGTTACCGTGTTACAAACATTTTCTCAATTATATTTTAATTTATTGTACCAACAGCAAAGTTACTTACGTATTTACGTATTTATTTAGAATTTTTTTTGGAGTCAGTTTTATTTTTTAATAAAAGATGTACACTCTTGGTGTTGGATGTAAAATGTTTTGATGGTTATGATGATGTATGTATAATTGATATAAACGCTTGTTCTTAATTTCTTATTAACTTGTAGATGTTGTGTGTTTACATTGTTGATTTGCTTAAATAAATAAATAAAAACTAGTAAATATGAGTAATATTAGTTTTTATTTATTTATTGCGAGAAATTGGAGACTGGCAAATATTATATATTTTAAATGTGAGTCGTATTTCCTCTTGTGGAAAATATATTTTTTTCTAATTTTAACTGATAAATCACACAAAAGCTCTCGAGAACTTCGAAACAAATACAATTTTCCCCTGAAATAGGCGAAATGAAAGCGAATTTTCTCGTATCTTAAAGGATAGCGTCATACGTATCACGAAAATAAATCCCGAATGCGATGAAAATATATTGGAAGGGAAAACGACAATGCTTTTAGTAGCTTCTTTCCTTAACAGCTTCAGAATATTTAGAAAGTAAAAAACAAACGAGGAACCGAGGAGCTCAGTGGCGTAGTGGTTAGTTCTGTCTTGATCAGTAGGTGTTCCCTCTCATTCTATCACTATTTATGAATGAAGGCTATCCGTGGGATATCCTCTTCCTCTCTTTCTATCCATAGTTTCTGTCTCACCTGTCATATTTACGCCATTTTGACACCTAGACTGAAAATTGTTACAAATTTTTGTAATTCAATATTTTAAATAAAAAATTATATAACTGGTGATGACGTGCGTTGTTTTATGTTGTGTGAGTGAGTGATATCCTGGATGTACCTTATCATTTCACAGGTGAATCAAAAATCACATATTAAATGAGAGTATGTGTTTGAGAAATTTGTGTGTATTTTTGTGTGACGTCATTAGTAGTAATAGAAAGCTTTTCTACGACATGACAAACTCATTAATTAAAGTGATAGAATGAGAGGGAACACCTACTGATCGAGACAGAACATTGCCTCATGCTATTGTATGGGAGTTTAGCATCCATCATACAGTACATATCGAAAGCCAAACTTTCGATATCGAAAACAAAGCTACCTTCGCCATGGTCAGGCTTTGGATGGGTGACTAAAACTTTGTGATTTCGAACTCCTCCGTGCTTCGGATGGCACATTAAATTTTGGTCCCGGTGGCTATTGTAGCCGTTGGCTCGCAAATTAGTGCTACATAGAATAGCTCTGGTGGAAAGGCGCTCTTACACTCTGGTCATAAAAAGGCTTACCTGATTTTACTGTAGCCGGTAAAGGCTCGTAGCAACGTATGAAATGTATACATATTTAAAAATAAAAAGTTTCAAGTATTATTTCCAAACTACGAGAACTATACAAAAATATTTTATTTTAAAATATATATTACAAAAAAAAAATTGTGAATGCAAGGCTAAGCCACAATAGGCCTTCAATTTTCAGAGGGGCGCTGGTCTCGGCACAATGGTTACAACCCTATTCATTATCATTGTACACATCCCTCAAAAGTAGATGACCATTTAAATACCTTGTCGAATTAAATGTTCGAATCAAATGACATGATGTGACTACGCAACTGTTGTACATGGAAAATGTGACACGGTATTAAAGTGAGGAGCGATTTCTGATGCTGTGTGTACATCTAACTCCGTGCAGAGCTACTGTATTATTAACCCGCTGGAATATTCATTTGGACATTCAATGCAGATTCTATTGTGCAGGGTTGGTAGGTGCTATATCTATCTAGGTAGGTATATGTTAACGAAAATTATTGCGAGTGCAAGAATATACATATTTTGGGCTAATTTTAGAGTTTAGATGATTTTTTTGATGTTTTGGGGGTCACCCGGGTCACATTGACTTTTCTTTAATTTTGCACAGACTATGTCAGTATATTCTATAATAATATATGACACAGGTAATATTTTTCGAAGTTTATTATAGGCATATATACATAAATATATAAATACCGATATATATATAAATGAACTGACTGGCCCAAATAGTGTCGTTTTCCAACTACTTAGCTAGCAATATTTCGAATGTTGTTGTCTATAAAATATTCGCCTAACGATAGTAACAATAAATATCAACAATAGAAACCCTTCAAAAGATTTAATTTTTTTTTTCATGTTTTAAAAATATCATCAATAAAAGAGTTTAGAGAAACATCAAATAATTAAAAATGAGCATTTCTTAAAAGCCCTGAGCTGTTTGCTCTGACAACCTGAAATGGCAACACAATCTTGTGACTACATAAAGTCACTTTGACTACTGACCGTAGCGAGTGCTACACGCTACACCCTTCTACGCCGTAGCAGGTAGCTATGAATGTCACTTAATTATACCGCACCGCCGCCGCCGTTCTATATTTCTCATACGAATGGCATTGATAAAAGTTACCAAAATTACCATAATATACAGATGAAACAAAGAAATTCGTTATAATTTGTGATTTATGTGAATTTTTTTTTATGGTTTATATCACCTATGGATATAGGAGCTAAGTGGCGTAGTGATTAGTACGCTTTGGCTTTCGTTCGAATACAAAGCTACCTTCGGCATGGTCAGGCCGTGGATGGGTGACCAAAACTTTGTCATTTCGAGCTCCTCCATGCTTCGGAAGTCCCGGTCGCTATTGCGACAGTTTTTACCCACCAACCCGAATTGGACCAGAGCGTGGTGGTGTCACGGCCCATACTCCTCATGTTTCTCCATGAGGAAGGCCTGTCCCAGCAGTGGGACGTATATAGGCTGAGGATGATTTCACCTATAAGTTTTGTTTTTCTCGTAATTTCTCGTATATATTTTAAAAAATCGGCATACACATATAAAAACTACTCTATAAACAAATAACTATATCAGTAACGAGCCAATAAGAATTAATTCTTTTACCATGCAAATGCAAAACATGAAAGTTGAAACGGACTACATCGATCAAAACTCTTAGTTTTTTTATCAAAGGAGTTTTTATCAAATGTCAATGTACGCGTTACAATATGCTCTATATTTCGTAACATAATATTCCTACAATATTATAGTATATTCTCGACTTAATATAGGCGAGATGATGATGATGCTGAGTTTTTCGTTATAAGCGATTTTATGGGGTCTCTAAAGCGAAATATCGAACGAGGAGTTGGTGGTGGTTTATACGCTTGGCTATCGATATTTAAAACAAAGCAACACATGTACTGTCCCCATCCTTGGATGGGTGACCAAAACTTTGTGATCTTGAGTTGATCGTTTTTCACAAGACGCACAGACGCAAGATGCATTGCAACCGTTTCTACCCACCAATCCTTATCTAAACCTACCACTTTAGGGATGCGATGCATTAGGTGCGATGGTTCTTAGATTGTGGTATTGTTTCACGTATGATTTTTTTTCCTGCGTGGTCCCGAATCGTGTGGTAGCGGCTCATTAAAAGAATACAACCAATTCATCTCTTCTCTTGAGAATCGTAAAAGGCGACTATCGGACAAATAACTGCTTAACATCTAATAGCTTTTAGCGGCGACGGGCTCACCACCTGTCACGCTGTCACTGACTTTCCCCTTAGGGGATAATAGTGGTTATTATATGTTTGTATGTTTTTTTAAGGATTAGGGGTAAGTGAGCAAGCAGATCACCTGATGTTAAGCAATTGCCGCTGCCCATGGACACTCAACACCATAGGAGTCACAAGTGCGTTGCCGGTCTTTTAAGTGGGAATACGCTCTTTTCTCGAAGGTTTCGTAGGCGGCATTTCATTTTACATAGAATACGAAATGTTTGAATTTTTTTTTTATATCTAAAAAGAATTTAGAGGCTTTTGTCCCAGTTTGACATGTCAGCCCCATCGAAAACTGACCACTCTTCATATATGCGCGCCAGCGTGGGACGACGCGAAGTTAACAATGCAAAAAAACCTCTACTAAACATTTTGTAGCTTGCAGGTTCTGCCAAAATTGTAATAATGTTGTTGTTGTTGTTGTTGTAATTGTATTGTTGTTGTGTTGTATTGTTGTTGTTGTTATGTGCCCAATTTTTGTATGGCTAAATTTGGTCTTAAGAAACGCAGTGCTCCTTGAACTCTGTCCACCCCTTCCGGGATTACAGGCGTGATTGTATGTATGTATGTTTGCCAAAATACAGAGGAAAGTGATCCGTCCGTCCATCCGTTTGATTAAGTTATATTTTTGTAACATTAACTCCCTGCCAGTTTTATATTTAATACACTCCAATTATTTTGTGGTGGACGACGTTATTTTTTTTTTATTTTTTTTTAAATATTATTATTATTTTTTATTATTATTATTTTTTTTATTTTTTTTTTTTAAATATTATTATTATTTTTTTATTATTATTATTATTAATTTTTGTTTAATGTTTTTTTTTTTAAATTATATTATATTTTATTTATAATTTATTTTATTTTATTTTATTTTATTTTATTTTATTTTATTTTATTTTATTTTATTTTATTTTATTTTATTTTATTTTATTTTATTTTATTTTATTTTATTTTATTTTATTTTATTTTATTTTATTTTATTTTATTTTATTTTATTTTATTTTATTTTATTTTATTTTATTTTATTTTATTTTATTTTATTTTATTTTATTTTATTTTATTTTATTTTATTTTATTTTATTTTATTTTATTTTATTTTATTTTATTAGGTTGGGGAAAAGTCTTTTCGCATGTGTGTGTAAACTTGTAATAAAATCTCTTTGGCGATACTATTTGTATCTGGCTGGTTTTGGTATCATTGAAAGTTTAAATTTTAAAGAACATAATTCCAAAATCAAATTTTCAATCCGGAATTTTGATGTCAAAGATGCACGTCGCTCTGGTCGCCCTATTACAGATAAAATGGATGCCATTTTTGAAAAAGTGGAGCAAGATCGGCATGTCAGTAGTTACGACGTAGCTGAAGAACTGGGAATTGACCACAAAACAGTTTTGGCGCATTTGAAAAAAACTGGGTCGACAAGCTCGACATTTGGGTACCTCACGAGCTCACTGAAAGAAACCTAATGAACCGTGTACTCATTTGTGATTCTTTATTACTTAATTAAATAAAAAAAATTAATTAATGCTACTGCAAAATAGATCAATGCTGTTAACACAACTAGGCCTACAAACTTCATTAAACATATTACAGACACGAATCAAGTAGGAATTTCTGTGATACACTGTACGCGAAAATGGAACGTGAAGTAGACACCTAGGACGGCAGTGACGCAGTGGGACATTTATATACAGGTTAGACAAAAGTTCAGGACAGTCAACCTATATTTATATTTATATTTGAATGATTCCTTTACCCGATCGTAAGACGGATCGTAGTGGTCAAGACGGAAGAAAATAAATCTATGGTTGTAATAGTTATTTACCAAAAGGCCGAAAGGATACCGTACTGTAACACTTCGTTATCACTACAACAGAACAAATGGATGTAATAAAATTCTACTTACAAAAGCTTTCAGAATTTATTGCAGCATTATAATTATCCGAATCCTTAACTTGATTACATAAAATAACATAAACTTCTTTAATGTTGTTATCTTGAAAACAATGGGTACTAATTGTTTTTAATGGCAATGAGGGTAGAACTGTTTAAGTGTTTATCTGTGGAGCCTGTGATCACGTCTTTATCTTGTTACGGACCACTTTGGTATCGGGCACGTAATTCGCAGCTTACCTCTCAATTTATTTGGAAATAACGAAATTTTTTTCAATTTTCCCTCGCAGCTAAAAGCTCTTTGTCTGTGTAATTCTGAAATATTATGGTTAACATGATGATTAAATTATTACAGTTGAATATTTTTTATGACTAATATAGAGCCGAAAAAAAGCAGATAAGAGGACTCTGGTGGCGTAGTGGTTAGTAAAAAAGTTACCTTCGCCATTTTCAGGCCGTGGATGGGTGACCAAAACTTTGTGATCTCGAACTCCTCCGTGCTTCGGAAGGCACGTTAAGCCGTTGGTCCCAGTCGCTATTGCAACCGTTTCTACCCACCAACCACCACGTGGTGGTGTTACGACCCATACTCCTAATGTGTTGATCTATGACGAAGGCCTGTGCCCAGCAGTGGGACGTAATTAGGCTGAGGAGATAAATATAGAGCCACAAAACAAGAAACAATAGAAACATGAACGCCAGTGTTCACGCTTGGCCCTTAAGTTAAAATTAATTGTATTTCAATTAACCTAATATGTAGCTTCTATTTGATCTTTTGATGATACATGAATAGATCAATAGCAAATATGCGAAAATTTCGTTAACAAACAACGAACGAATACAGAGACAATAAACATTTTACAACATTTTTAACAACAAAAAACTTTTTAGTTGTGTGGTAGCGGTTCATTAAAAGAATATTACCAACCCATCTCTTCCCTTGGGTGTCGTAAAAGGCGACTAATAGACTTAGAACTGCTCAACGCGGCGACGGGCACACCACCTGCCACGCTGCAGCTGCAAGCAGTCACTGCACTCCTTGGTGAAGCGCGGACTGTGTTGATGGACTGCTTTTGCGGTGCTTTTGCCTAGTCTCTAACTAACCCTTAAGGGATAATAGTCATGATTATATGTAAATACTTTCCATTATATTTTCTTAATAAAATTACCTACAAATAAGAAAAGGTTAAGTCTAATCCACCTCAAACTGAAGGGGGTATGTATGAAAGCACTAATCGAGTAGAAGAGAGAACTGTGCTTGTAGCTAACGGAAAGCTGTAATCTCTACCCCATCGGGAATAGACTTTTTACATTTCGAGCACAAACTAAATGATAACAAAAATTTATTATTTACTTTTTAATATTGCTTGTTTTCAAATTTGTTGTGATTGAATGAGGAATGAAGAATATTTACACAGTAAAAAACTCACACTACGCTCCAGTTCAACATGGAGGAAATATATGCTGAGCCCAATGTGGTTGCGAGTACAACTGCAATTGCAACTGCGACGAAGCTGCGGCTCAATGCCTTCCTAAGCATGTAGGAAATGGAAACAAAAAATTTTGGTCACCACTCCAGAGCAATTAAAATACTGCATTAAATGTATATTATCCTTTACGCTTGAAATCAAAACCATAACGTTAGACCAAAATGTCAACATAACATAAAATTTGGCTAGTATTAATCCATTTTATACTTACGTGTCATTTTGATAAAGGTGTATTTTGAGTGGCCGAGGAAGGTCAATCTTAATGATATATTTGGGACGGTCAATATAATGTTACGGCATTAGGTGAGTACCTAATTTGACCAAAACATAATATTCGTTAAGGGTAGATCAAATGACGTTAATGGGTAAGCTATGGCATAGATAAATTAAGTAGATAAAGATTCCCATATGGATTTTTAGTTCGTCTAAAACTTATTATTGTTGCTTGTACCCCTTCGTTCGACTTATTACACTATACTAGCGGAGTCATAGATAAATTAAGTGATTCAGTATCGTATCTTTTATATGTCATTTACATTTATACTGCAGTTCTATAAAGATAGTTGCCCAAGCAAGTTCTTTTTTCATTGAGCTCGTCAATACTACCTTTTCGAGAATAGACGAATGATGATAATTATGTTGTTACAATTTTGTATACTATAAGTAGGATACTACAACTAAATACGGTACTCAAAGAAACAAAAGAGGGAAATAAAGCACTTTTAACTGAACCTGGTTAGACAGTGCTCAGTAAAGTAATGTTTTAAACAAACACCGTTCCTTTACACATAAATTGCGACTGCAACTCGATATCACCCCTGTGTCTCGGGCGGGACGATTTGTATGCATTAAACTGGGTTCGGACATAGTATTGAAAAAGTATTTCAATGGGAAAATCCATTTCACACTTATATTTAAACTTTTGAGAAAATTCAATTTAATCTCCACAATTGTGCTTGGTTGCTGTAAGCGAGTACAGAAGAAAATTTGTGTGAAGTTTTTTGATATTAAATTATGATTGGAAAATATGGATAAAAATAGAAATAACTCACAATGAGAAAGATAAAGTAGGCGTGGGCAGAAAGCTGTATTAGGTACCTACTGTTGTTTCTTTTTTGTATAATGCTTTGTATACATTGTATTTGCGGGATATACATATATATATATTGAGATAATTATGAACGATTACATGTTATAATTATGTATACTTATTCGTCATGTAATATCCATAACATAAGCTGCTTAATTTGAGCTTAAGTAGATTGAATTTATAAATTATCACAATAAAATTCAAAAAACATAAGTAATATCTGTCATTTGCAAAGTTATTAAATACATTAGAACGTTGATGTCAAATGGAATTAATCAATTTGTATCGCTTCGATATAATAATCGGATTTACAAAGTGGCAACATAGGAGGGTTTACGAGATATCATAGCGTTTTATAGAAGGTTTATAGCTTGGACGACCGTTGCGTCGGACATAAAAATATAAGGAATTTATACCATAAAACGAAACTGTCCGATTGATCACAATATAAATGTAAAAGTGTATATACCTTTTAGTATAAAGTTTCACTATCTATATAATACCAATCTCTAAAAGACGAAACATTGGATTGTATGTTATATCGAAGAAGCTCTGAAACTATAGGATCGATTTGAAAAATTCTTTCACTGTTGGATAGCTACACTATCCTCGAGTAGGTAGGCTATATTTGATCCCAATATTCCCACGGGAACGGGTACCACACAGGTGTACCGTGAAGAGCCAATAGTAACAAATAAAATCTAGTCAACTCCGGATCAAAACATATATAGATGTTATTCTTTATTGAGTCCACCATATTATTTTAATGGATATTAAAGTCTAAAGAAAAAGATAAAACATACAGAAACTTTTTATTTCACTTATTTGATGACGATAGCTTAGTTTTTATAAAATGTTACCGTGTTATTCATAAAAAATAATAAAGTCTTAATAAACCTATTTTAGTTACAGAGTGTTTTGTTTTCTTCTTTTAAACACAAATCTAAATTAGAAAGAAAGTGACAAATCACTTTTTAACTTAAATATGTTTGCCAAGCAACAGTACGAAAGTTATCGAACGTTATTCGCAAACCCTAGGCTTACCATGTAGCGATAAATCAAACTATAGTATAACTATAGTTCTTCAAGGGTTAGTCAAATACTAGGCAAAAGCACCGCAAAAGTAGTCCGCTGTCATAGACCGCGCTTCAACAAGCTTGACGGCATGTGCTTAGCGTGACTGGTGGTGAGCCCGTCGCCGCTATAAGATAACGAAGATATTGTACTCGTATACATAAAGATATTAAGAAAATTTAAAGCTTCTACAACTTTGAAGCTAACCTCTTTATACCGACCAACTATGCTATTTAATTGAATCGCACCTTTCTAACGGGATAAGCCAACAGGACACAGATATGGCACCTAGCATGCTATTGGAAATGGTAACTTGTCACTTAGAACTAAAGATTACTTTTGACTGTCACCAACACAAAGCCGAAAGCAATCGGCTACTATTGTTGGAACGGAATGTACCAATATACCGTGAATGGACAGGCCAGGCCCTTTCACAAATAGAAGTAAGATCTATAGTAAGTTGGGTATAGTGTTCGTTAAGATTTTTTGGAACTTTGCGTCAAATTGGGCTAGTTTCTATTAGGTATGGCCTACCGGTATAGGAGGGCTGACCGACCGCGCGCGGTTACAATTAAAAGAAAAACCGCCTATAAACATATTTAACTAGTGTTGACACCACCGGGTGTAGATTGCAAGGCCCGGGGTTCAATTCCCCACTGGGGCAGGGGTTTTTCTGCTCGTTTTGGTTGGTAGTAGGCCTTCAAAGCCCGCCTGGCTAGCCATCACCGTCTTACCAAAATTTTTCACCATAGTAACAATGTTATAAGAATTGTTGTGTTCCGGTAATTAGAGGTAACATAGCCAGTTCCTCAGTTGTTGAGGATTACAGGTGAAGATCGCTTGCACCTTTGGCCTTAGCGTCACTTACCATCAAACTCAAACTCAAACTCAAAGTCATTTAATCAAATTGGTATCATCAAATACACTTTTGACAAGTCAAAACAAACAAAATAAATTATAAGTATCCTTAAATTGACAATTTCACTACTTTTTTTCGGCCTGTTCACTACCGGGAGGCCTTGTCTAGAGAAGATACAGGCAAGAAACTCTGCAAGGGTCATCAGGTGAGATGCAGGCCCAGAGCTTACCTGTCATATTAAAAAAAAAAGATACCTAACATCGTTTCACAGTCACACGCGCGCGCTTCACGTCAAACTGTATGGCCATCGCTGGTGGCCTATGAAACTACCCTTAACATTAAGGCAAGATGTGGGTTTTATATTTTTTTACGCCTACCTACTTTCGGAGTGAGGGCGAGGTGATAAGCTATTAGAGTTATGTCATGTATCATTATGTTTATTTTAGGTTTATCTCAACATGAAATTTTATGTCATGTTCTGATAATAAAAATGTGATGTAAGTGAGAGTACGATTTGGGATATTTTTAGTTCCACGGGTATAAAGTTTTGACTGAAGATTTTTATTTTTTATATCTAATTAACTAGCTGTTGCCCGTGACCCGCGGACGAAGTCACGGGACAGAACTATCCTATATACGGGAAGCCTTTAATTTTTCGGAATACAAAGTATCTATGTTGACCAGGGATATAAGGTATAAAATTTCATTGAAATCGGCCCAGCCATTTCGGATATTAGCCCGTACAAGCAGACAAACAGACAGAGAAACAAAACAATCTCAAAAAATCATTTTTGGTATTTTCCCTCTTTTTACATACCCCCCCCTGATTTGGTTTTCATCATTTTTTTTCTGTGTACAGAATTTCGGCTTCTACGGTTTTATTTTAAGTATTAGAATAAAGATAATAATAATTATTATTATTAACATCAATCATCCTCTAAATAGTAATAAGGTACAATTAAAAATAAAAGCATCAATAGATAACAGAATAACGAAATGAATTTGAATTTAAAATCAAAGAGTAATAGTGTTGCGCAGAAGTGAACGCGCTCCGTAATAACATTGAAATCCAATTTATTCCGCTGGGAGTTGCTTTGATGAAAAAAATGACGGCACACTATTTTTTTATCTATACGTTATCTTATTGGTGCTTGAAAGATTGCAGCATTTTAGAATGAGAATCAAGGTTAGATAGACAATATTCTTATAGGTCCTTACGTCTCTTAGGTCCTTACCTATGAAATTGGTGTTTTGTATGGAGATTTTGGGGATGTCTGCGTTACATACTAACATTTTATCAATTTTCTTCACAACGACAAATACAGAGATAATAATATTTGGCATGTATTATTAGACAAGCTTTAGCAATATGTGTGTGAACACGTTTGATAAAAATTATTCATCGTTTTTATGTTAATGCAAATCAAATGATGTATTCGGGAGGCAGTTAAAAATAATTGTCTTTGTGTCTAATTTTAACACAATTAAACTTACAAAAAATTTTCAAATTAAATAATACGAGCTCAAATATATGGTGTATTTTTAGAAGAGGCAATGATTTTATAAGAATGTTCTGAAACTTAATAGTTACGGACAAATTTCTAAGACAGAATAAAAACACCAATTTCATAGGTAAGGACCCAATATTTAACATTTTTTTATTCAGAACATGCTTTAGTATAATAATGGAAAATCTTGGAGTAAAAGATGGCACGTTGATCCCGTTCGCTTTTGCACCCATGTCTACCCATCAATCCGGAATGGTCCATGGTGGTGTTATGGCCCAAACTTCTCTTCTATTTTTCCATATAGGAAGAAAAGCAATCTTTGAAAAGCTGCGTTAGTTTCTAAGAGCATTTTAAAAGTTATGCTTCACGTTTTGTCATATTATGGATATGGAGGGATGAATGTCACATTACACGAAGGATGCTGAGCATGGATGTGGACGGGCCTAGAGTGAGAAGAAGACCAAAGAAGCGATGGATTGAATGCGTGAGAATGATATGAGAATAAAAGAAGTGGATGCTGAGCTGACGAGTGACAGAGGAGAATGGAAGAAGAAGACATGTGCCGACCCCACCTAGAGTGGGTAAATAGCAAGAAGAAGAAGAGATGGATATAGTTCGCGCATGAAATAAAGTTGCGTTAGATCTTGTTTTATGTCTATTTAAATGTTTCTTACCAATATAATGTTACATTGATCTTGTTAGCCCACAGTTCATCCGAAAACTCCTTAATAGGATATTGGGTGTCTTCAAATACGTCTTAGAAGCCGTACGCTTCTAAATATAAGTGGGAGGTTGTTTTATGTGGTTTAAGTTAAGTGACTTTTTTTTACATATGACAGGTAAGCTCTAGGCTTTCATTTCACCTGATGGTAAGTGACGATAAGGCCGAAGGTGGAAGCGAGCTTCACGTGTAATCCTCAACAACTGAGGAACTGGCTATCTTACCTCTGATAGCCGGAACACAAAAATGCTTAAAACATTGTTATTATGGCGACAAATTAGGTAAGACGGTGGTAGCTAGCCAGGTGGGCTTAGAAGCTTTACTACCAACCAAATCGAGCAGAAAAACTTCTGCCCCCATGGGGAATCGAAACCGGACCATCCGATCAACACTAGACAGAGAGGCGGTTAAGAACAAACGAGCAAGATTTTACCTCTATTCGTACTTTAGTTTACATCGCGATTTACAGAGTTAAGCATGACAGCGATGTCATCACAGTGGTTTATCAGTATTAATATATCGTGAAAAGTTTATACATTTCTTTCAAACGCGGTCCACAATTTAAAATATGTATTAATTTTATAAATAGTTATGATTCTCCTTACTATATTTAAATCAAAATCAATGCTCTCTATTATCTTTTAAAGACAAAAAATATTTTAATTACATTTTTTTCAACACCAAGTCTATACGCGTGTAGTCAAGAGAATGCCACTCTAAGATAGCTCACTTCCAGCTTCGGCCTTATCGTCACTTACCATCAGGTGAGATGAATACCGAGAGCTTTCCCGTCATAATATATAATAATATATATAATTAAATATGTGTAGTGTAACACGCACTTTTAACGGCTCGTTTGGAAGTAATTTCAAGATGTTTAATATTATTCAATATTCAAAATAACGAGGAGAAATTCGGTCTTGTAATTGGAGCATTACGAGCCGTCACCATAGTAACTCACCTGTAAGTTAGACATAGCAAAGACATCACAAGTCGTACTTTTGAAAATCGCTCGGAGTAAAGTTTCGCAAAGTCCCTTTCGAACTTAAGGGCAGGTTTTCCATCAAAAGTTGCTTGCTTGATGTAATATTTTATTTTCAAATTAAAGTCGTCCTTTCAATTTTTTTTCTCAATGTCTTGTCGTCACTGTCGACGTCTGTGCTTGTCCTATCTGAAGACAGGACGCCGCGACAGTATTATACATACATTTTAAGAAGCTAGTTTGATTTTTTTTTTATCTAGAGAGAACTTCAGTAAATCGTGTTACTGATGCACCAGTTATCTTCAAATGTAGCATATATTTTTTACACAATTTTATCTTCTTCTTCTTGCCCTTTTCCCACTCTAGGTGGGGTCGGCACAACATGTCTTCTTCTTCCATTCTCCTCTGTCACTCGTCAGCTCAGCATCCACTTCTTTTATCCTCATATCATTCTTCACGCATTCAATCCATCGCTTCTTTGGTCTTCCTCTAACTCTAGGTCCGTCCACATCCATGCTCAGCATCCTTACACAATTTTATATCTATTTAAAATGTGGGAATACCTGCCCTTATATTGGCTTATCGCGAACCCATATAACTTCATATTCACATGATGTTTTACTCTGGAGCAGCTCTGGAGTGTAAAGGCCATATTTAGTTTATCAGCATCTGCCTACTTTGCGTGCGACACGCTTAAATAAAATTGTCTATAGCTTTGATAAAATGTTTTATGATGATTTGATGCTGCGGTCTTGATCTTAGCTCTCAGTAGAGTTTTATCACACTTTATGTTTTGTAAGAAAAAACATGTTAATCTGTTTAAGATTGTTGTGAAAGGCAGCTCCTTTGTCACGTCGTCCTCAGCCTATATACGTCCTACTGACTGGCACAGGCCTTCCTCATGAGGAAACACATGAGGAGTATGGGCCGTAACACCACTACGCTGGCCTAATGCGGGTTGGTGGGTAGAAACGGTCGCAATAGCGATCGGGACCAACGGCTTCACCTGCCTTCCGAAGCACGGAGGAGCTCGAGATCAAAAATATTAGGTCACCCATCCACGGCCTGACCATGGCGAAAGCATGCCAAGTCTAAGGTTCCTTACTGCGATTTTTTTATTATTATAGTTAATGTTGTGTGACTTGGCCGCTGAACAATCTTTATACGTTAGTGGCTTTGTCAAGCCTTCAATTGACTGGTTATTGAATCAACGTTTTCCAAGTGGCAATTTTCCATCTTCAATGGTTTTGTACCCTTGTGTACCCTTCAACGGCCAAGTCACACAACTAACGTTAACTATAATAATAAAGAAATCGCAGTAAGGAACCTTAGACTTGGCACGACTTTGTCTAGATTTCATTACCTTTTTTTAGAGATTTCTTTTTGTAGAAACGTGGGCATATTTATTTATTTATTTTATTTTTTTTATTTATTTTTTTATGTACCAATAATACATACATACATATAATCATGCCTGCTTTTCCCCAAGGGCTAGACAGAGTCCAAGAAGCACTGTGTTCCTTAAGACCACATTTAGCCATACAAACACAAAAATTAAGCTTGGTCAAATGAAAAATCGTGAAAAAGTAGTAACAAGTGGCTAGCTCATCGCCTACACAATCACAGACCCAGTATCCAATATGCCCTTAGTCGCCTTTTACGACATGCTAGGCAAGAAAAACAGTTGGTATATTTTTTTTGTGTCCTGGACCAACAAGGGACCAATAGTAGAAGAGGGTATTACCATATCTCTAATACAGCTGAGGGTTCTTCATCAGATACTTCAGACCTTCGATTTTTTATATCAGATGAAGCGGCCCACCAAGTTGAATATTTTTTGTAAAGGCGGTATGTCGATCTCAAATAGTTTGGTTGGGCTCTTGTGTTTTCTAATCAGGGTCACCAGGTACTCCAGATCTTCGATTATCCTAGTTTTTATAGTTTTCCCTTTATGTGGCCATTAAACCTTAACTCTGTACCAAATTTCAGCTCTCTGAGTTTATGGCAAGTACTAGTTCTATTTTAATGATCATGAGTGAGCAAGTGAGTGAGTGTCATAAATGCGAAATTTTGCTTTCGCTTAGCTTCGGAACTAAAAGACCTATAGACTTCAAATTTTGGATTTTAGGTATGTGATTATAGCTTACTGGATGACGAAAACTTCTGCGTTCTGGTCTTATCCAGAGGTTCTCAAATAGGGGCCTAAAAATGTGGCGATATGGTTCCAGTAAAGGATGGTACGGCAGTGTTTGCTTTGCGCTCAACCTGGCGGGGGCACTCATATGCCCCTCGATTTTACAAGTACCGATGTTGTCATTAGTTTTATCTTGGTATTGTTTTTATTGTAGTTGTCATCTGTTTTACTCGGATTATATAACAACAAATAGCATCTTGCGACTTAATTATCTTGATAATTGTACTACTACTATAGCCTTTGTTTGCGATGAGTAATTGTATCGTAATTGTAACTCCTATTCATAATGTTATTGTGTTGGTGTAGAACAACAAAAGTAACATCTCACTGTGCACTAGAGAGGAGATTGAAACGCTTCCATACAAACATGGGCCCAGTATGCAAAGAAATGAAAATGGTGCGAATAAAAAGATTCATACTTGAAAATCTGAAAACTGAGATAATTAGGTACTTCAGTTTTTCTAAATGTGTGATTATGTTGCATTATTCAAATATCAGATGAGTTGTTAAAAAAAGAAGTTGTCTAAACACTAATCTTTTGTTTTGTGTTGTATAACGCGAGTAGACTTAAACCTCAACATTCTTATCATAAAATTATTTTCAACGTCGATGTTAGTAAATGCCGGTATTGGTTCTTTATGATATAAAGCGCAAAAAACATTAGGAACGCACACAAGACAAATAAATATTAATTAAATCAATAAACTATTCTTTCTATTTAGTGACTTCACTTCACTTCACTTTTTTACATTATGGCAACCGGTCGTTCGTCCAGGGAACAAAAATTTCCGCCAAACTCAAGTTAGGAGAAACACTTTGTAAATTAGGCTGTGGCAATAGTCTAATGGTAATTTAGCTTGCTTTGGGCTACCTGGAAGAGGGACAAAACAAACATTGACACAAGACAGACAAATACAGTATACACAGACAATAATGGGAACAGGCTTAGGAAACATATAAATAAATTAATGTTATTTTGACGGATTTATAGGCACTAAGAAATAATGTAAAAATATATTTAAAAAGACAAAAATATTATTGGTACTACACTATTTAAAAAAGTGGCTCATGAGTTTCTTGCCGGGTTCTTCTCATGAAAATCCTTACTCTCGGAATCCGGCCGCTTGTATCGATTACAACCACAGTTAAAGATGTACTTGTACTGTGCTGTGGATGTACTTGCTACAAGCGCTCGCGATAATGAACTTTAATACAATAGTCTCTAATCATTACATATTGATTTATTTTGTAAAATGCATATGATGTAAAATGTCGATTTTAAGTGCCAAGCTTGGCTTATGAAATATAATTATTTTTGATTTGATTTGATTAACTTTCTTTGTTATTGTCACTTATTATTTAATATTAATTATAATCATTAGCGTCGAGCCAACCGCTCCTGATGCTGACTCTAGGAATAAAATCGGAGACCAAAACACTAAATTAAAGAGATAGAAGGTTAGTTTAAAAACAGAAACAAAGAGAAAATGGCCAGAGAAGATAAAAGCGAAGAGTTGCTAATACTGATGTAGCGCCTCGTTACAACATCAACATCTGACCTGCAGTTTTGACAAAAATTAAGTTAACAGTGAAGGTCAAACTGCATACAGCAGTGTCGACACTTTGCTTGTTATCAAATATTGTTTTGATCAATATTAGGTCCTTACCTATGAAATTGGTGTTTTGTATGGAAATTTTGGGGAATTCTGCATTTTCCATACTAACTTTTTTTCAGTTTTCTTCACAACGACAAATCCAAAGATAATAATATTTGGCATCTATCATTAGACAAGCTTTAGTAATATGTGTAATATCACACTTCATAAAAATTATTTATCGTTTTTAAGTGAATGCAAATAAAATGATGTATTCGGGAGGCACTTAAAAAGAGTTGTCTCCGTGTCCAATTTTAACACAATTAAACTTACAACAAATTATCAAAAAAAATCAAAAGAGCTCAAAAATATAGTCTATTTTTAGACGAGGTAATTATTTTTTAGGAATACTCTGAATCTTAGTAGTTACAGACAAAATACTAAGAGAAAAAAATACACAAATTTCATAGGTAAGGACCCAATATTAATAAAGGCTAATGGGTCGATGGATGAATGATTAATATTGGCAAAAATTGTCACTCGTCTGAAGGGTATTGACCTTGAAAGCTAAGCTGTGCAAACAAAACTATTAAGGCGTTCCATCCCCCTCCATTTCGATTACATCCGAAAAACAAACTTTTAGCTCTAGTCTTGTTCTCTGGTTCATAAGAATAATAATACTTAATATATCCACACCAATTAGCCATGCCAGAAGAATATAAAATTATTAAGATACTAAAGATGTAAATGTATGTATTATGTATAGATGGATTTGGATTAAAATATGTAAGTAATATAATAAAGGAAACAGGGCCTCGAACCTAAATCTTCAGGGGCGGTGGCAAATGGAAAAAGAAAAAAAAATTTTTTTTCATTCGTTATTCTTTTTTATTTCTCTGTAATATCTGCCTACCCTACCGGGACAAAGGCATGATTTCATGTATTTATTTCTAATTTTATAAATATTCGCACGTGAAGAATATTTAAGCAGAGATTATGATATATATGATTTTCCATTGCGTCGGCACTGCATAGATTTTTTTTTATAAAAGCAACGTTAGCTGATCACTGCTCTTCGTTATAACGATTGTGATTTTGTTCACACAGAGACAGAAAATTGACAAAGATGACAATAGAGACAATAAGAAAAATTAGTTCTATTCGATTTTATTTTAGACTGGTCACTTCATTTCGAATAAACGAATGATCATTCGTAGTAGATAAATTATGATATGAATAATGATTCGTTCCGATATAAAACAGAATTGTATTCTCATCGCGAATATAAACATTTATTGAATCTCATCATGACCGAAGATAAAATACAACTTTATCCTTTATGACGGCGTAAATACGTTGCAGAGTTATTAATGATATCATATCTATACATGAAATGAAATTATAACAGTCAATGTCTGACATGTCTGTCTTTGTGTATTGGAAAAATCTGCGGGGGAAGTTTTAGTAAAGCTGAGAGCAGAAAATTTAATAGTTTATGAAATGTTTGCTTAACTTTTGATTGCGTTTTACGCAGAAACAAAAATATTGACAATATTTGTGAAGGTGTAACTTTAAAAAAAAGTCTTGAACATTTCAGGCAATACGGAGCTACATCTTCTGTGTGTTAAATTACCAAAATAACGTAAATAAATAATAAATCTATCTATACATGTATTGTATAATTACTGAATGGGTATTTATATGTATTTATCTAACAAAAATATGTTTATTCGTCATCTAGTGTCCGTAACACGAGCAGCATTAGTTGCTTAAAATGGGGCTAGTTGATAGGTGTGAATGTCTGAAGAGAGAGAGAGATATATATATATATTATATAATATAATATATAACCTTTTTTATGTATGTGTTTTTAAATTGCAATAAAGAGTATTAAAAACACATACATAAAAAAGGTTGTTAACATATGTTTACAAGGGCGGACATATTCCTAACAGAGATCTCTGCCAGTCAACCCATGAAAGTAAGTTGAGAAAATAGATTAGATAGATATATATATATATATTTATATATATATATATATATATATATATATATCTCTCTTCAGACATTCACACCTATCAACTAGCCCCATTTTAAGCAACTAATGCTGCTCGTGTTACGGACACTAGATGACGAATAAACATATTTTTGTTAGATAAATACATATAAATACCCATTCAGTAATTATACAATACATGTATAAACATCCAAGACTGGAGAACAAATGCCTGTATTTATCACACAAACAGTTGCCCCCACTCGAACCCACAACCTCCCGAGATGGCGACGACGCCTTGAGACCGGCGTACAGACCACTCGACTACGAAGGTCGACAAAATATTTTATTAATTAAAATAAGACATAATATTTTGTAACGAGTGTTACTGTAGTACATACTACCATCAAAAATAGTCTGCTATGCGAAAAAGAACCATATATTTTTTTCTATAATAAAAATGCCTTGAGTATCTTCTTCTTCTTGCCCTTTTCCCACTCTAGGTGGGGTCGGCACAACATGTCTTCTTCTTCCATTCTCCTCTGTCACTCGTCAGCTCAGCATCCACTACTTTTATCCTCATATCATTCTTCACGCATTCAATCCATCGCTTCTTTGGTCTTCCTCTAACTCTAGGTCCGTCCACATCCATGCTCAGCATCCTTCTTGTAATGTGACATTCATCCCTCCTCATCACATGTCCATACCACGCTAACCTATTGCTCCTAATCTTTTCTTTTTAAAAATATGTTATACGGAAATTCCAGTATATCCTATATACGTCGCGATATCCGTTACGATTCGCTCTGAGCGCAAATGAGCGTGAGATGGAGAAGGGGTGCGTGCTCTGATAACGAGCGGTGCGAGCATCGCGAACGCTCATTTCGCGGCTCGAGTGCCGTATAAGTAGACACCTTTATTTCCAAAGTTAAAATGGGGACACGCTGAAATTGCCTAGTAATAATACGGGTACGTTTTGGGAACATTAAGTGTTTGGTGTCAGGACGAGCGAGTTATAGAGTTATGTGTGTGTAGCCAGAGTTACTGCTCAGTTTTTCTTGAACGGGTGATATTGCAGAGTGTGGTGCACGAGCAAAAGGTTGCCGGTTTTTTTTTAACAAAATCTTTCGTAGTTATAGTTAATTTGGAATTAAAATGTTACTGCATTACAAAATTACTTACGAAATAAACACTTGGTAATGGTCCCTGGCCAGCACGTGATTATAATAATTGTATTCTTTATTGCAAATGTGCACAACCGAATCTCACCTTTTGATACTTAATGTTTTATACGTTTTTTATTTTCTGTTTGTTATTTTTTTTATAACTTTATAACTCTCAAATTAGATGTTGATGTTGTTGTTGTTGCCCTTAGATGTTGTTTGAGCCTCAATAGATAGAAAAGAAAATCTTTTTCGGTGTGTTCTTTAATGTATTTATAGTGTACACGCGACAATTATGTTTCATGCCATACTGTCTCCTATCGCAGGTGGGCTGGTAGAGATTTCTTTAGGAATACGCCACACCCTTTGCACTTTCTATTTTATTGATGTGTTGTTTCTGTTTAATTGTTGTGTACAATAAACTATTAAATAAATAAATAAACTCAGTTGTCACCGTATCTATCCTTCGGGAGCAGTCTATATCTCTAATATCCTACATACCTTACATTTACTCACTCATTTAATTTGACTTCTTGGATAACAAGTGTATCAGTATATTTTAAATCTATAGTCACACGAATGTAAAAAAAATCTCGGACAAAAATGCCTATGCCTAGAAGTTATACTAAGCTTTATGATGTTAGAGAAATGTTACAAAAGTCACCAGGAACCAAATGTAAAACAAGCTAAAAACTAAGCTAGTGCCTTAAACTTACGTTTGCTTTTTCAAAATCCTTGCATTCAAAGCCTCAGCCGTCAATACAATTACTTCCAGAGTATTTACTCGCGGCCCGGATCGTGCTGTGATCTCTTAAATAAATAAATGTGTTGCTCCTAAGTTTGCTCTGACAAGTGCTATTGTCTTACCCAGAAGGTTCAATTTCCATTAATTCCGGTATAAGGAATTTTTGTTTGAAGAGTTTTTTCTAATTTAAGGCATTATGTTGGTGTAGTACAAAAGATGACAATTATGATTTTTAAGTGTTGCCGAGGTATGCGTCTTAGAATTTGTATTAATTACTGTCTATTCCATTCATTCCAGACCGTTCATTCCAAAGTTAAGTTGTGCGAGGCGGAATATGCTATATTTCCTATCTTATTTTGTGAGAAAATAAGATGTTCAAGCGTTTTCTTGACTAACAGATAAAGTTCCAATGAGATATTGATGACAAGCACCCAAAAATTGCTGATTCAGCGAATGCTTTGAAAAGCATTTGCTGTATTGGCTTTGTATTTTTGAGCTATGTGTATATTTTTTATGAAATCCTTTTAGGTTAACAAAAAGATACATTCGCAGAAGCAATTTTTCAGCTAATTTACTCCATATCCCAAGGGGGTCGGTTAAAAAAATATACCTATCTCCTGGCAACATTCGGAATAATAATCTGCAAGCGTTTCTGAGTTCAATACTAATACGGTCCTCATATTTTACATGCTTAACTTCCTTCGTCCCGTGTTGGTGTAACACAAAAAGAATGTACCAACTGCTTTTCTTGCCTAGCATGTCGTAAAAGGCGACTAAGGGCGTATTGGGGTCTGTGATTGTGTAGGCGATGAGCTAGCCACTTGTTACTACTCTTTCACGATTTTTCATCTGACCAAACCCAATTATTGTATGGCTAAATGTGGTCTTAAGGAACACAGTGCTCTTTGGACTCTGCATACCCCTTCGGGGATTACAGGCGTGATTGTATGTATGTATGTGACTTCCTTTGGCGTTTGTGCTAGTTTACGTTTTAGAAGACGTCTTAGTATTCCAGAATCAACCCAAGCGTAGTTCTCTGTTTGAGTACAGTTTAAAAAAAATAAAAAATATATTTTGTTTGAATTAAAAAAAAAAATTGTAATAAAAATATTTTTTTTAAATAAAATTTTAAGTTTTATAATAATTTTATATTTTAGTGTAAGATGCACAATAATCCTCTCATTCCTATACAAAATCCATTATGATCCTAATGCTCGTTCCTACTTTCGTTCCCGTTTCCAGTTATGTCCTCCCGTCCTAGGCGTCCTTGTGTACCCAAAATGCAGGACCTGCCTAGATGTAATTAAAATTTTCTCCTAAACTCGTTCTCGTTCCGTGCTGCTCAAATGTGGAACTGTCTTCCAGCATCTATCCAGGAAAGTCCATCCATATCTTCTTTTAAAACTAGAATAAAGCTCTATTATACATCACACATTACTATTTAATCAGGAAAATACATTACTCCATCATGTTTATTGTGTATTTAAATATGTATGCATATATGTATTTATTTTAGTATATGTATAATGATGTAGTTTATGTAGTTTTATTTTATTTTATTTCTTTTTTGTTGTTATTTTTATATTTGATGTGTATCAGTTATCGTCTTTTTTGCATCTGCGTCCCAATACAATACTTTGATGATCATTCATGGGTTGACTGGAAGACATCTCTTTTAGGGATAAGTCCGCCATTGTAAACAATATTACAAATTATATGTTTTGTATATTTTTTCAAATGCAATAAAGAGTATATATATATAAAATGAAATGGCGCTATTCCCCACATCATCCCCACATAACGCTTTCCCTTTCTGGAGATCTACTTCTTCTTTTTCTTCCTGCGGGCGGTTTCTGCAACTTGACGACTTAGCGTCTATTTTGCGTCTTTTTTTTTATTTATTGGCAATTGGATACAAGTTTTTATGGCTAACTTATTTACATTACAGTGTTCTATAATTTATAAACTACAACTTTCCTACGCTAGAGTTATAAAATAAAATATAATAATATGTCTAAAATATAAACTGTTAGATAAAAGTTTTCCTAACTGTGTTGGCACTTCACAATTACCTATTTTGCGTCTGAGGGTGAAGGCTGGCTACTCCAGCCAGCCCAGCTCCGTCAGGAAGTCGCCCAGCGCCTTCAAGTTGAGGACAGCCTCGCGGAGGTTACCCGGGTTTCCCAGGTACTTTGCCCGGTTGCTCGCTACCCAGTGCATTCCAACAGCACGTGGGCGGCTGTTTCTTCTGCATGGGGCCAGAATGCTCTAAACATGTATAGGGTGCTGTCGGTGATACCTAAATTGAAAAGGTGCCTGTTAAAATAGCTATGTCCTGTTATGGCTCCCGTTACTAGACGTAAGCGAGCCTTACTTAGCTGTCAGAGTTTCTTGGAGAAGCAGGGGTCTACTCGTGGTAGCGCGAGTCTAGCCTGTAGACCTACGCTTGCGCTTGATTCTGGAATAAGGGCCCAAGACTAAGTAGGTATGATTAAATAAATTGAGCAATAATTTAATAAGCCCTGATAGAAAGTTAGGGGTTTAATTAAGCAGCCAAATATTTATTTATTACCGATCCTAACCTTCTTAAGTAATTAGAGGAATCCCTTATAAAGCAACAAGGCTTTGGATTATGTATGGTCCAAGTTAAAAACTTAGTTGTATTAATAATGTTATTATCTTATTTTTGTCACATAAATTAACTTTTACGCGACTTAGCTTTTTTTTGTCAGCATTTCTCCTATAGCAGGTGGGTTGTTAGACATTTCTATTAGAAATAAGCCCTACCTTTTGTACTTTTGTCTTTAAATGTTCTCCTGTTCTGTATTGTGTGTACAATAAATTGTTAAATAAATTAATTAATTAAGATAATCAGAACGATGATCATTATTTATTTCAATACACACTCGCGCCGTAGGGCATATCTTCACTGCATTATGTTCGGATTTAAATCTTCTATTAAAGTATTGTCTCTTTGCTGTTATGGGATATTATATTATTAAGTCATGGGCAATAGTAAAAAAAATAAACATTTCAAATACAGTGAATTCGCGCCAGTAATTTAACTCTTGTAAGACAGCCTTATGGTACGTTTAAGCCTTGTTCGGACTACGCTAGTATTTTTTTAGGCCCGTATTACAGAACTAAACTCAAGCGTAGATCTCTGCTTGAGCGCAGTTAAAAAGGGATGGCGCTGTGTGGGATCAATAGCGCTATCCCTCTCTAACAGTGGTCAAGCAGAGATCTACGCTTGAGTTTGGTTCTGTAATACGGATCTTAGTCGAGTGGCGAGTAATTTAGTAGGTACTGCCCAAAAATCATTTGTACTAAACTCCTTTACTAAACTACTCGACTACATTTTTGGTGTTCAGACACGTTTAGCTACTAAATTCCTCGCCATTCGACTAAAATACTAGCATAGTGTAAACAAGGCTTTACTGAGATAAGGTCTAGTGAGTAGGTTAAATAAAAAAAAAATTGTAAAAATACCGCTCTTTTCTTAAGTTTACCGAATATCATTACTTCACAGAAATCGATCTTTATTAACAACATTATCGAATGATGTAATAATACAGAATGTGTATTTTTCTGGCTTGGATTACTGATTTTTCAAAAATGTAATGTTGCAGTTTTTGTTTTCATCAAAATCAGGTTCGCGACTCCATTGAGCATTTTTCGATATTCCTTATAGTTTAGGATTTAGCCCTGAACTGATTTAGCATGACAGACAAAGATTCTGGTATTTTAATACCAAGATTTTTTGACCTATACAAAATTAGTCTATTCTCAACAGTGCTGGCCAAATTTTACTGAAAGGTCAACATCCAATAATGTTTATAAGTATAAAAAGTGTGTGATCGCTTGTCGGAAAGAGTATAATAAATACGTTTGCTCAGCCAAATCCCGTGGTCAAGCAAAAAGTGGACAGTTTCCCGGAATTATTTTCCCGAGGCAGGGGTTTATAAAAATCAAATGGCCGAGAAGGCGCGGGTCGGGTTGACAAATGAACATCGACCCTTATTAAATAAAGTATCACATTCTAAAGGAAATGTGTAACTACAATAATTTTTTTAAATGTTGACGTCCTTTATGAAAAACTTCCCTTCGAAAAAGCGACTTCGTCCGCGGTTTTTTTAACTATCCCACGAGAACCCTTTAATTTTTCAGAATAAAATGTATCTAAGATGTTGACCAGGGATATAAGGTATCACCATGCAAATTCATTTCGATTGGTCCAGCCATTTCGAGGATTAGACAGACAAACAGATAGAGAAATTAAAATAAAACATATATTTTTTGGTATTTTCTCTGTTTACATCCCCCTGACTTGGTTTTTTAACATTTTTTTCTATGTACAGACATTCGACTTGTTCAGTTTTATTATATATTAGTTACATCAGCTGTCCTTCTCTCTAAACAAATATTTCTGTCCTTTTGAATACCTTTTTTAATTATTTTTTTTACATTTTATCAAATTTTGTCAATCGATATTGATTGATGACAAAGATTTTGTAACTAGATTTCGACTTAAAAAATCCACAGTTTGATATTTACATCTATCTACTAGCTTCAAGTAAGAAACTTCCGTTGTGTTACATAACAAATAAGTATGTACCAATGCTCTTAAACATAGTACAGAGGTCGGTCAATACAAAGGTTAAATTATTTTTAACTTTTACCACGATATTAGATTACGTAATTCCAGACGTCTAGGGAAAACTCACAAAATATTAGTGGAAATTAGCACTCGTTTATTTTAGTTGTACTCCAACTTTTGGAATTGATAATGAAATGTTAACAACTTCAATTAAAAAAATCTCTTTAAAAGTGACGCTTTTGATTTCATCAATGAGTTTTGGGTGACCACTTAACAAAAAAGGAAAGCAATTACACTTTTTGTACACGATATTGGATTATTCAGGTTTGAAAGCCTTCAATTTGTTGTTTGAGCCTCAATAGATAGAAAAGAAAATCTTTTTCGGTGTGAGTCATTCTAATTGAAAAAAAAGTCTTTCATCCATAATATTTTCATCTTCAATTTGTTCTCAGAGGTTTTTTTATAAGTAAGTAGCAATAATGGGTGAGAGTGTCGATGTGGCGAGTGATAGGAGAGATTCAAGAGGAGAACATGTTGCGCCGACCCCAAATAGAATTGGTACCGGGGCAATTCTTTCGGCAAGTAATGAGAGTAGCAAAAGGCGTGATTTTATAAAAAAAATATATAAAAAAATTGCTTCAATTGAGCACTCCGGCGCATGAACAATAGACCGCGAATACAAATGAATGTTTACAACGGTCAAGCGTGAGCGAATTTTCTGTACTAGCGCGCGGCCCGTTCTCACTCGTGCCAATTATTTATTATTTTATATGCTAATTTCTAAACAAAATAATGAAAGAATTTTAAACATGTAATGATAATATTAAATAGTAAATAAAAGTAAATTGATTGTTACTTATAAAGCAATTACACTAGCCACTACACAATTATGTATATGTAGTGATTATTTTTAACCTATCTCATGTTCTCGTATTAGTAACGGTCTTAACTGAAGCTTTTTTTTATGCGATAGGGGACAAGCGAGCAGACGGGTCACCTGATGTTAAGCAACTACCGCCGCCCATGGATACTCGCAACACCAACGGGGTCACAAGTGCGTTGCCGGCCTTTTAAGTGGGAATGCGCTCTTTTCTTGAAGGTTTTCATGTCATACTGGTCCGGAAATACCGCGGGCGACAATTCATTCCACAGTTTAGTTGTGCGGGGTAGGAAGTTCCTGGAGAAGCACACAGTGGAATACAACCAAGTATCCATGGCGATGGGAGTGGATGTCGTGTCGCGCTGAACGATGACGGAAAGTGGCGGCAGGTATCAAACCGAACAATTCCTCGGAACATTCCCCATAATAAATGCGATAGAGGATGCATAATGAGGCCACATCTCTAGCAACCAATACATATAACATAGACATAAATTAACTTAAACTGTATATTTATCTAACATATCATGTTGACATGCGAAACCTTCACCAAACCGTTTTGGGTTTACCCCGGGGAAATAGAATTAAACCATAATTATTTCGTAATTTTCCTATGAATGTTTTGACCTAATTATTTACCGGCGCATAGATCATCGTTCATTATAGATCTACCTTAATTGAACGTTGTTGCGAAGTTCCATCAACTTACCAGAACATTAGTAAAGTAACTATTACAGTTTTTTGTAAGATAAGAATACCGATAAAAACATCAAATGCTTGGTATGAAAAGTAGGTATGACTTATCGTTGTCTAGTGAAATTGTGATCATTGTAATCCTTAGCCTAAATACGTCCCACTGCTGGGTACAGGCCTTCCTACTTTAGGAGTATGGGCCGTAACACCACCACGCTGGCCCTAAGCGGGTTGGTGGGTAGAAACGGTTACATTAGCGACCAGGACCAATACTTAACGTGACTTCCGAAGCACGGAGGAATTCGAGATCATAAAGTTTTGGTCACCCATTCTAGGCCTGACCACGGCGAAGGTAGCTTGCCCCCACCGCCACCAAGCTCCTGATACGCTAATGTATTAAGTTTTCACCTTGAATGTTTAAGTCCTGAAGTAAGAGGGGTGATCTTGTTGCCTTTTACCTGGCACCTGTTATAACATTGAACCCCCATTATATCCTTATAGGGGCAATTTGGAAAAATCTTAGCGGATGTCAAAGTCATAATAAATACCTGCTTGCAATACTAGCGAGGAACCAAAGCGGTATTGAGGGAAGAATACATACATACATATAAACACGACTATTATCCCCTAAGGGTTAGTCAGACTAGGCAAAAGCACCGCAGAAGCAGTCTATTGCCATAATCCGCGCTTCACCAAGCAGTGACTGCACATGTGCCCAGCGTGACAGGTGGTGAGCCCGTCGCCGCTATAAGCTATTGGATAGCAGTCCTAAGTCCATTAGTCACCTTTTACGACACCCAAGGGAAGAGATGGGTTGGTATTGGTAGTATTCTTTTAATGAGCCGTTACCGCACGATTCGAAACCACACACGAAAAAAAATCATACGTGAAACAATACCACAATCTAAGATAACATTGCACCTATATCCCTAAAGTGGTAGGTAGACATAATAAAACTCGAATCGAATGTAGGAGTCGAATGTCTGTACATAGAAAAAAAATGTTTTAAACCAAGTTAGAGGCATTTAAAAAAAAAAGGAAAATACAAAAAAATGTTTTTAATATCTTTTTTGATTTTCTGTTTGTACGGGGTAATCTCCAAAATGGCTAAACCGATTGCAATGATATTTTGCATGGTGATTGATTATATCCCTGGTTAACATCTTAGATACTTTTTATTCCGGAAAATTAAAGAGTTCCCGTGGGATAATTAAAAAACCATAGTAACCGCGGAAGTCGCGGGCAACAGCTAGTATAACATAAATTACATACATACATACATAAAATCGCTCCTGTAATCTCCGAAGAGGTAGGCAGAGTCCAAGGAGCACTGCGTTCCTTAAGACCACATTTAGCCATACAAAAATTCGGTTTGGTCAGATGAAAAATCGTGAAAGAGTAGTAACAAGTGGCTAGCTCATCGCCTACACAAACACAGACCCAGTACCCAATACGCCCTTAGTCGCCTTTTACGACATGCAAGGCAAGAAAAGCAGTTGGTACATTATTTTTGTGTCGCGGACCAACACGGAACATAACATAAAGTACTACGGAAAATATTGGGTCCTTACCTATGAAATTGGTCTTAGTATTTTGTCTGTAACTATTAAGATTCAGAGTATTCCTAAAAAATAATCACCTCGTCTAAAAATAGACTATATTTTTAAACTCTTTTGATTTGTTTTGATAATTTGTTGTAAGTTTAATTGTGTTAAAATTGGACACGGAGATAACTCTTTTTAAGTGCCTTCCGAATACATCATTTTATATGCATTCACTTAAAAACGATAAATAATTTTTATGAAGTGTGATATTACACATATTACTAAATCTCTGGATTTGTTGTTGTGAAGAAAACTGATAAAATGTTAGTATGGAAAATGCAGAATTCCCCAAAATCTCCATACAAAACTCCAATTTCATAGGTAAGGACCTAATAGATTAAGGATCACTACGCACGAACATGCAATATACCGGTATTTCTATTTGATTCCACTAAAGATTTTCTATCCAGGAAAAAATAACAATGTAACGCAATTTCTAGAAACGAGGGATATTTGAGGAGGCATTTTGGCGAAAATTTAATTTCTGACCTCTGGCAAAACAAATTACAAGAAGAAGCAAATAAAGGTTATCTTTTGGTCTCAACCGGTCTCTCTTGATGGGGCTGTCTGTTTAATTAAACAAATTTACATAGGAAAATTTAATAAGTATGTTCTTCGTTTAATTAGGGCGCCTTATTGGTCGAAGGCTGAACCTCTAGAAGCTTGGGATTTTGGCTTTGAATAAAATTAATGAATAGAATTGAATAAATTTACTTTGCATGGTTTTTAAATTAAGATTATGATTATAGAATACATTGTCCTCACTCTATATATAATATGTCCCACTGCTACTCTTCATGCTTTTATGAGGCCTGTGCCCGGCCTCATGGAGAAACACGCCTAAATACGTCCCACTGCTGGGACAGGCCTTCCTCATGGAGAAACATATGAAGAGTATGGGCCATAACACCACCACGCTGCCCCAATGCGGGTTGGTGAGAGAAACGGTCACAAATACGACCGGGACCATTAAGGTTCATTACCGCGAGCGCTTGTAGCAAGTACAACCACCGCAACTTTCTTTAATAGCCAATCAAAAAATTTTTTAAAGTATTAAATATGTTTTAACATTATTTTATACGGCATTGCCAGTCAATGAGTCGTTGCGGCTTCTTCCTCACCTGTATGTACAGTCACCGGCAAAAATATATGACGATTTTAGTACCTTGTCATTTTAAGGTTTAAATTAAATTATTGGTTTTGCGGACTAGATTCTGGTGATATGATAATGTGACATAGTACTAAAATCGTCATATATTTTTGCCGGTGACTGTACAACATTAAAAGTAGATGACCATTTTAGTCCCTAGTCGAATTAAATGACGAAGTAAATGACATGATGTGTCCAGGGGAATGGCGAAATGTAACATAGTTATAAAGTGTACCTTTTAACTTATTTATTTAATAACTAGTATATTCTAAATATCGCTTTCCTTACTATAAGGGTTAACTTATGCTAAGTGCTACTTATGCTACTTGGGCAACGTGGCAGACATATTTCATGAATGCCTTAAGTTTTTTTTCACAGAAAGAGGTATTAATTAACGGACATGATAAAGGTACAAACGCTCGTTCGCTATAACCTAACAGATGCGATAACCTAGCAGCCCTAGCCAAGTTCCGAAGCGAATCATTGAGAAATGTTTGGTTCTGGCGCTCCGCCCCGGCTGCTGCGGCACGCTCGCTTCGCTCGTTCGGCTCGCGCGTTAAAGCCATAGTTCTACCTAGCATCTCTCCTCGCTTCGCTCTACGAAGTTCGCTTGTAGTAAGTTACTTAATTACATTTCTTCTAAACAAGAACGTGTTTATAGAATTTACCGACAACTAGTTTTAACTGGTATACAAGTTTGAGCTTTCGTTGATTTTAGTTTTAACAAAGGCACTTAGTAAAATTTCTTTCAGCTTATGAAAACGCGTTTTATCTAAAAAGTAGTTTTAACTGTAACATACTCTATACATTTAAAAATTTATCAAAATCAATGAACAGGAGTCACTTCTATCATAATCACAAATAATTGTTTCCAACAAACTTAAAGACTGGTTTTGAAGTTCGACATCTCCACAAGAACTGCATAATAACTTTCATTAAGAAACGGCAAGTTTCTACTTAAAATTTGCAGAACAACGATAAGTTAATCATAACTTAGACTTTTGTCGTCTAACGTAGCCTCAGGCGCGACTCATTCTTCACTATTACTGTTAATAAGGGACTTTCTATTCTAAGCGTATATTTACAAAGGTAAGGTATTTATTATGTGCAATTTTATTTATGTATATATGCACAAAATTATGTGCATATACTATACATAAATAAATAATGTACTTTATACCAAAATAAATGTGCCACGTACAGTCGAGCTCAAAAATATGTTTGCACATTTGACTGCTGGCGTTTTTACAATAAGAGTCATTTACTGACAATATATTTTTGATCTCGACTGTACATAATTCTGACATGGACTATGAAACTTTATAAGGGGCGCAACATTAGCGACGTGTCACTTCTGTTATTGTTAGCAATAATAATTAAACTTAGTTAAATGATTTAGGAGGTGGTAAGGCCACAGTCATCAAAGATGATTTTCGTCTACAAAACTACTTACTGGCACAGTATCTACCACGATACATTAATTAACCTTTAAAATGTTTATGTTCTAAGGCTTATGGTCAGCACTTGCTTGTTTGGTAAAGAATAATTACAAAAATTTTCACAAAAAAAGCCCCGACAGCAACAGAATCTAAAGAACGGAACATAAAAATTATTTTTCAATTTTCTTCAATAAAACTGGCGACATCGTATTAGGTCCTTACCTATGAAATTGGTGTTTTGTATGGAGATTTTGGGGAATTCTGCATTTTCCATACTAACATTTTATCAGTTTTCTTCACAACGACAAATCCAGAGATAATAATATTTTTCATGTATCATTAGACAAGCTTTAGTAATATGTGTAATATCACACTTCATAAAAATTATTTATCGTTTTTAAGTGAATTCAAATAAAATGATGTATTCGGGAGGCACTTAAAAAGAGTTGTCTCCGTGTCCAATTTTAACACAATTAAACTTACAACAAATTAACAAAACAAATCAAAAGAGCTCAAAAATATAGTCTATTTTTAGACGAGGTAATTATTTTTTAGAAATACTCTGAATCTTAATAGTTACAGACAAAATACTAAGACAGAATAAAAACACCAATTTCATAGGTAAGGACCCAATATTTCTTTAAGGGGAAGATTAAAACGATCGAATAAAAAAATAGCGACTGATGATGACATGATGACATACTGTAATATAACTACTTGAGCGGAATGTATTTCAGTAAGCGAACTAACTATAGTCGAATATTGATTAATAATTGAATCCAGAACGAGCTTACAAAACGTGGGTTGTGATTAATTCATTTTAGATATTAAAATTCTATCCCTGCGAATATATTACTAAGCGAGCGACTAGATATACAGAGAGAGCTACTTAAATAAATTTGTATACAATATTTAGGAAATGTATAACCATAGGTATTAGGTTAAGGTTATTTTTTTATTATCCTTTAAAGCAATATTTGTGTGTAGACATTATTATTTCTGTATTTTAAACACTTCACTTAAGATAAAATTCTGCACAGTATAAAAAAAACATTTGCCTAATATTGAAAAACATCAGGAGTTAACGTTGACTCAAAAAAATATTAGACTCGAAAATATTATGAAGCTTCTCATTTTGTTCTGTTGATTTCTCGTCTTTCACAGTCAGTCGCTTACAGTAATAATATAACCTAAATTAAATATTTTTGACACTTATACATACATAATTTATCGTTTAAATACTACCCTTTCTTTAAACTTCAAACGGAATCCTCTGAAAAACAAATTGTGAAATAAAGTTTTTATTAGCGAGAGTCATTTAAATAAAAAAAAGTAAGCGTTTCGTACGAAGGCTTAATACAAATTTTATGAAACCATGATAAAAGTCGGTGTCGCTTAATTAATCTACACAGTTCAATAAACAAACAGTTGTCTCACTAACATGGTACAGACAAGTTCAAAATGATTTATGCACATTTAACACCTTCCAGTAAGTCATTAAAATCGTCTACATGTTTTAGTGTATACATATTTTGAACTTGGCTGTACTCGTACTAGAAAGTTTTTGAGTTTACTGGTATTTTTACTTTAATAACAAGTGGGATTAAGCATATTTAAACATGCGTGGCATATTTAAGTGGGCTTCCCATACAAAAAAGCTCCTTTTTTAACGATTTTTGCTCGGTATCATTTGTGTACTATTGTTTACCTAGTCAATGGTACGGAACTCTTCGTGCGGGAGTCCGACTTGTACTTGGCCGGTTTTAATTTTATTTTAAGACGGAAACGTGCCGCTTTCTCACAGAACCTTTAAGAGTGTATTCTAGTAGCGGAAGAGACTTTTTACACTTAGCACGGACCGCAGAATAAAAGGCTCCGGGGACAAAATTACTCATTGCCTCTCGCTTCCGCGCGAAAGAAAAAGCGAGAGGCAATAAGTACTTTTGTATCCGGGGACTTTTTCTCTCCGGCCGCGGCCTGTGCTAGGCCTTCTGGGAGAGATTTGGAAGTACAATGTGCTATGATTAGGAGAAAGTTTAAGTCGTAGAAACATGAGCGCGAACAATATAATTTCGATAATCATATAAATTTATACGACTAATAATGTAAGGATGGGGCTTTGTGATATTCAATTTCACCATAACTGATCGTTTCGCGGCAAAAGCAAGTTTGGTACATAAAACTCCATAAGAAAAGTTCGATATTCTCTACTGCTTCATTGTGTACACTGTGGTCAATTCAGGATTAGATACGAGGATTCATTTCCAATTTTATTTGTGTCCTTGTGGGCACGAGCTGATTAGAATTAAATTGATTTTTCTAATCTGCATTAGAAAACAAATTGGGTTAGGTTTTTTCATGACAGTGTCGTTTGTAAATAGATCATTATTTATTTGACGGTCTCCGTGGTCGAGTGGTTTGTATGCCGGTCTCAAGGCGTCGCAATCTCCAGAGGTTTTGGGTTCGATCCCCGGTGGGGGCAATTGTTTGGGATATGTATTCAGGCATTTGTTCTCCAGACTTGGATGCTTATATATATTTACATAGATTCAGGATATTCATATGTATTTATCTATTAAATATGTTTATCCGTCATCTAGTATCCGTAACACAAGCAGCATTAGTTGCTTAAATGGGGCTTGTTGATAGGTGTGAGTGTATGAAGATATTTATTTATTTTATTATTATTTATTTATTCACTTTGGTCCTTGTGAAGTTGAGGAGGAGTAGAAATTATTACGGGTATGCCATATATTGCTTGCCTCTCATTGTGCCCGGCGCTGTTACATGGGGACCTAACATATCCGGCGAAATGTGGATATTAGCCCCTCTGCCTACTCCTTCGGGGATAGGCGTGATGATATTAGGTCCTTACCTATGAAATTGGTGTTTTGTATGGAGATTTTGGGAATGTCTGCATTTTACATACTAACATTTTATCAGTTTTCTTCACAACGACAAATCCAGAGACAATAATATTTGGCATGTATCATAAGACAAGCTTTAGCAATATGTGTGTGAACACGCTTGATAAAAATTATTCATCGTTTTTATGTTAATGCAAATCAAATGATGTATTCGGGAGGCAGTTAAAAATAATTGTCTTTGTGTCTAATTTTAACACAATTAAACTTACAAAAAATTATCAAATTAAATAATACGGGCTCAAATATATGGTCTATTTTTAGAAGAGGCAATTATTTTATAAGAATGTTCTGAAACTTAATAGTTACGGACAAATTGCTAAGACAGAATAAAAACACCAATTTCATAGGTAAGGACCCAATATACGGTGGCGTATATTTTGTAAATGTAGCCATATACTATCAGTGGGAAGCCTACCTATACGCTCATCGTGTGAATAAGTACTTCTATGTTAAGTACTTCATACTTTCTTAAAGGCACGTAGGCTGTAGACTTCTTTCCCCTTGCTACGATCCTTACCTTTTTCTGAAATGAAGTACCTACTGTAGATTAATAATTTTTGCCTTTCATACTTTTCAGTTTCAGGGAAAAAAATTGGGAGTTTTTAAAATTTGTTTAAGGCTGTCATTGACAGAAACCTTCCATTTGACTTCTTTGCCCGCAATAATTTTTCACGGACAAATATCACAGGAACGGAAAAATTACTTTAGAGCTATTTAAATAAAATTTTCACAAGATGAATCCAAAACATTTTTGATATTGATTTCATTTTAAGTTTATTTTAGTTCTTTAAGTAACTATTTCGAGCATATGATAAATATTATATAAAATCTATACATATAATAAAACTGTAGAGGTCGTACATAGAAAACAAATGCTTTAAATCAAGTCAGGGGATGTAAAAAGAGGGAAAATTGTATTTTTAGTTTCTCTGTCTGTTTGTACGGGCTAATATCCAAAATGGCTGGACCGATTTCAAATAAATTTCGCATGGTGAGACCTTATATCCCTGGTCAACATCTTAGATACTTTTTATTGCGGAAAATTTAAGAGTTCCAGCGGGATAGTTAAACCAGTAACGGCGGACGAATTGCAATTACTTAAACACGTGGAATTAGGTTCGTGCCCTGTATAACATAGGGACCTAAGCGAAACATGGGTGTTTTCACCTCTTCCTACACCTAGAGGGTCTCTGGCTTGATGGAATTTTCGTAATAAATGTCAAGGTTATTTGTACAAATATTGATATTGCAAAAGGTAATTCTGATTTAAGTTGTGCGTTAATAATCACTTTTACCCATATAGGTTTTTACCTTTCTCATAGTTCATACAACTTCCAAGGAAATTCGTTTCAGTGCAAATGTAGATTTTATTGCTTACGTGCTATGGTCCAAATCCGCCGACAGCAGAGTTTTAATAAGGGGTACCTTTGTCAAAGTAAAGTACGGGTGCAGATAAAAGTTTCTATAAAGTTCGCAGTAGAATGGAGGAAGGGTCTATGTGCGCAATAAACGTGTAGCTAGCGTACATACAAGTGTTCTGTCTAGAGTGGACGACACTTTACGACTACTGTTGTTTGTCATAATATACCGGAACATGGCTAAAAAGATACTAGCTGTTACACTCGACTTTGTCCGCGGTTACTATGGTATTTCAACAATCCCACAGGCACTCTTCAGGCAGGAATCCTTTAATATCCGGAATAAGAAGTATCTAAGATGTTGACCAGGGATATAAGGTATCACCACGCAAAATTTCATTGAAATCGGTTCAGCCATTTTGGATATTAGCCCGTACAAACAGACAAACTAAAAACATACATCCCCCTGACGTGGCTTTAAGTATTTTTTTCTATGTACAGACATTCTCTACAGTTTTATTACATTCTCTACAGTATATGTTGTAAGTAAATTGTTTAAATAGCCATTCAATTAAACAGCTAGCCATTTAACTGAACGGCACCATTCCATAGATTAGTACACATCTAGATGAGGAGCTCGGTAGCGTAGTGGTTAGTACGGTTTGGCATTCGACATCGGAAACAAAGCTGCTTCACCATCAGTCCTTGGATGGGTAACAAAAGTGATCGGAAACTCCTCCGTACGACGTAGGGAGGCCCCCAACAAGGTGGACCCACGATCTGACGAAGGTCGCAGGAAGTCGCTGGATGCAGGCGGCGCAGGACCGCGAGGTGTGGCGATCATTGTGGGAGGCCTATGTCCAGCAGTGGACGACAATTGGCTGATAGATAGATAGATAGAAACTCCTCCGTGCTTCGAAAGGCACGTTAAGCCGTTAGTCCCAGCCGCTACTGCAGTCGCTTCTACCCACCAACCCGCATTGGGCCAGCGGCTCATACTCCTTGGTAGCGAGCGGGAGAGCGTAATGGTGGACTGTATGGATGTGGATGGAAGCAGAAGCCGATTGAAGGTAACAGGAGTTTATTAAGGAAAATGTATTAGGTCCTTACCTATGAAATTGGTGTTTTATATGGAGATTTTGGGGATGAATGCATTTTACATACTAACATTTTATCAGTTTTCTTCACAACGACAAATCCAAAGAAAATAATATTTGGCATCTATCATTAGACAAGCTTTAGTAATATGTGTAATATTACACTTCATAAAAATTATTTATCGTTTTTAAGTGAATGCAAATAAAATGATGTATTCGGGAGGCACTTAAAAAGAGTTGTCTCCGTGTCCAATTTTAACACAATTAAACATACAACAAATTATCAAAACAAATCAAAAGAGCTCAAAAATATAGTCTATTTTTAGACGAGGTAATTATTATTTTAGGAATACTCTAAATCTTAATAGTTACAGACAAAATACTAAGAGAGAAAAAAAACACAAATTTCATAGGTAAACACCCAATACAAGAACGACAGAATAAAGCAGTGATGAAAAGAAGAGTGACAGAAAGAATGATCAGTACAAATATGACAGTATCAAAACATAGATATATTGCTATAAAAATGTAGAGCCTTGCGGCCAGTCGCCAACACTCCTCATGTGTTTTTCCATGAAGAGGGCTTGTGGACGTATATAGGCTGAGAATGCCGCATCCAAATAACACAGCCTTCCTCTCTTTATGCCGATGTTGGCTTATTGTTTGATTTCTGGTTATTTAGGTTCTGGTTCTGGTTATTTATCTGAGGTCCACATAAGCACTCTATTTGATTATTTTTAAAATACTCTTTAATGCCAAAAAAATGTCACACAAAAAAACAACACAATGTTTGTAATAGTCGACCTCCGTGGTCGAGTGGTCTGTACGCCGGTCTCAAGGCGTCGCCATCTCGAGAGGTTCTGGGTTCGATCCCCAGTGGGGGCAAATGTTTGGGTGATGAATTTTCAGACATTTGTCCAGTCTTGGATGTTTATATATATTCGGGATAATTACTCGTATATGTATTTATCTATTAAATATATTGTGTTACGGGCACTAGATCCGTCATCTAGTGCCCGTAACACAAGCAGCATTAGTTCTTAAAATGGGGCTAGTTGATAGGTGTGGATGTTTGAAGGTTTTTATTGCCAAAAAAAAATGTTACTCAAAAAAACAACAAAATTGCAATGGGCGGTCTTATCTCTAATAGAGATGTTGTATTGGCACGTACACTGCTTATATAGGGCAATTTAACATAACTATATAAAATAAACGTGCCTGGTGCCTTAAACCGGGTTCAATATTAAAAAAAGAATTATAAAGTAATCAATACGCAAATCTATTCAAAGTGCTTCGTTCAACAGCTTCTTAAATTGAATATAAGGCGACCGGTTCAAAGGACCACACCCTAAAGCTGTAAACGCGAAGAACAAAGGAAGTGAAAGTCGAAAAAGTAATATTATTGTTATTATCATCATAAAATGCCTTTTTCTTGTCGTGCCCATTAACCACGTATCATTTCACACAAAATATAGGGCGAGGCTTCATGCGTTCCCTCAGATACGAAATATATATCATGTTGCCATTTTTGTACCTAAATTGGACTATAAACAGATTATATCTTCAAGAAGTACCGACATGAGAACACGCTTTCGCGAATGAATAATTTATTTAGCGCTCGTGAAAACGATATTAGATCGCCAAAGATTATAATATCATCAACTGCTCAAATACAGGCTCAGTCGACACTCTATATTGCACCAGAGAAAGCCTAAATACATGTTTATAAGGTTTTATGTAGAATGTTTATTTAATATTGAATTGATGCATGTATTAATTTTATGAAGCCGTCACCAGATCTCGGCTTTGGCTGATGGTTGACGGTTAGAGAGCGATATAAGTCGTTAAGTACGCCATGTGTACATTTTTTGTAATGGACATTAAAGCTTAAATAAATAAATAAAAACAGCATGTAAGGGAGGACTTATCTATCTCAGCTTACACGTTACAGGTGTGTGAGATTTAGTTGTGATAGGGAACAGACCAGCGCGAATGAAAAAAAGTAAAGATATTAAATCGAAGTAAAGATTATCGCGCTTGACCTGGCGGGGGCACTCCTGTGCCCCCGATAAAGACTAAAACAAATTAAAAAAAATATGTATGCTTATATAAGCATATGTTTCGATAAATTATATAAATACGGAATATATAATGGGAATGCAGGATAAGGAAATATGATAAATACTTTATTAAAACTAATATACACTTTCCGTGTTATTCTAAAAAATATTGAAGTTAAAAAGTGGTTTGTCACTTTCATTCTAATTAAGATTTGTGTTTGAAAGAAGAAAACAAAACTCTGTAATTAAATTGGTTTATTAAGCCATTTATTGATTTTATGAATTTTATGAATATCACGGTTTGCCTATACTGAAGAATAATTGAAAACACTGAAAATATGATAATCGACAAAAAAGGGGAAAAAGAAGTAAATACTAATTATGGAACGATGCGCTAGAAAATGATTCTTGAGTCTGATCTTGAAAAAACACGACGTACACAGAATCTACTCGTATACAGAATTGTAAAAAGAATCTTAATTTTTATATACAAATTATTTTGTTATTATAAGAGTTTCGATTTTATGATTTCTTCCACTTCTTCAAATTTATGGTTCTCGTTTTCACGGATTCTGGCAAAGAACTTTTACGTCTTTCATAAAATGATATCAGACATATAAGATATCTACTCTTGCATTTCTAAGGATTTCATATCAATATCTTCTATACCAATATGTACTAAATGAAACGATCCTTGTACAGTCGAGTTCAAAAATATGTATGCACATATAATCACGACTAACATCCCCTAAGGGTTAGTTAGAGACAAGGCAAAAGCACCGCAAAAGCAGACCATTGGCATAGTCCGCGCTTCACCAAGCAGTGACTGCACTCAGCGTGACAGGTGGTGTGCTCGTCGCCGCTATAAGCTATTGGATGGTTGTGCAGTTCTAAGTTCATTAGTCGTCTTTTACGACACCCAAGGGAAGAGATGGGTTGGTAGTAATGAGTATTTTAATGAGCCGCTACCACACGGCTTTGAGCCGCTACCACAGTCTTTATTCCCTTGCAATAAGAGTCATTTACTGTCAAACGTGGTAACATAATATTAAATTAATAATGAATCTTTATTATTAAGCATGGTTCACAAAATTATCCAATTCGACTGCTTGGTTTTGCTAAGGACATATACAAGGCTCGACAATATGACAAAGATAGTGGTGCTGTATGACGCGATGGCTAGAAGTCATCTCGAAACCAACGCAGTAGTTTGGTCCACACACGATATAAAGTTTAAGCTTATGCTAGAACGAATCTAGAATAAGTTTGCACGCTACTTATACACAAGACTGTAATGGTGTTTACCCTTTAACCCTCTCAAATATCGTACTTTATTTATATTAGGATACAACTTATAACTAAGTTAACTTGTCGTCAGGAGGAAACTTGCGCTGTCTTTTTAAAAATTGTCTTAAGATTACATTTTTCTCAATATACAACATTCATGTTCCATGGTACTTCATAAGTGCCACCTGTTAGTGTCCTATTTATATCTTGCTAAAAAAGGGTGAGCCGTATAAAGTGAAACTATTATTAAATGTGACGTACTATGGTTTATTTTTGGTTACTGATAATCTTTAATTAATATTAGTCCATAATATTCTGCATACCCGATACATGGGTAAGGGGGGATATACATATATTTGATAAGTGGTGGTGATGGTTGTTCGAAGAGAAAAGAGTGTTTCAATGAAGACCTTTCCTATACTGACTCGTAAGGCTCCTTTTAATTTCCAAACATCAGAAATAGAATTGTAATCAATCCCAAATGAATTTGTTTCTAACACAGAAAGCCCAGGCTAATTACTACGCCGCGGTATGAAAGGGTAGCTTTGGTATTACCCCGAACACTTTTCACTGAACTTTTCCATTTAAAAGTACCCCTCTCTCGGGTTTCGGAATTGGCTTCAAGAAGTTGTAAATTCAAATTTGTTTCAATCTAACAGACATTTTGATCCCTTTTACAGGATTGATGTGGTGATGGTAGGTTGAGAAGCTTGTAAGGAGGTAAATTATCTGTTTATGAGATACCTAGTACAGTCAGCGGCAAATACTTAGTGACACACAGTGTTCAAATATATAAAAAAGTCAATAATATTCGTACAGAGAAATTTTCCATATTGTTGCCAACATTATGGACACTGTATTTGTACGAATATTATAGACTTTTGAACAGCCTGAGTGTCACGAACTATTTGACAGCATCAAATATTTCGTGAAAAGGAAGAATGTGTAATCATTCTACACTCGTGTGTGTCTCTACTGTGAAATTTGATAATTTCTAGTGAGTATTAAAGGATTAGGAAGCCCAGAAAGCACTGGACTAAATGCGTGAAGCATGTTAAGAGAAATATAGAAGTTAATGTTGAACTGACGAGTGACAGAGAAGAATTAAAGACGAAGACATGAAAGTGGGAAAAGGACAGGTAGAAGAAAAGAGTAGTTTAGGTATAATAAACAAATATACTTCCTACCTAGTAGGTAGATTAAGGTATGTCTTTTCGATTTGGAGGTAGTAAGTGTTTTAAGGCCCACTTGCGCGGTCGAGAGTTAGTATCCCCGGGGCAAATGTAGGGAGGAGCAAACCCTGGGTCAGGCGCTAACTCGACCGTGCAAGTGAGCCTTAGTAAGTTGTTTTTGTGAAAAGTGTCTATTGGAAACTTTTGATTAAATATATTTCAAAAGGTGACTAAATTAAGTACCTTTTGTCGTCGTCCCAAAGTCTATAATCCTACCAGTTCAGAATTATTCAACGGAGGCGCTATGATAATCCGGCCCAATCGAAGTATGCTCCCTCGTGATCAGAATAACGAATGAAACGGGAATTAATAGTTTTGTTTATTGGAAATCTTGCGCCTAGAAACAGATTCTGGGTTTTATTCAATTATGTTAAGTAAAAAATTTTCCGACTTGCAGAATAACACTTTTAAATAACCTGCCGAAAGTGGCCATTTGAATTAAAACATGAGTTAAAGTTAGTCTGAGATATGAATGTACGGCATCTACGGCATAAATATAATACCAATTTATTTTTATTGATGAAAATTTAAGCTGTCAAAAGTGACTCGGTCATAATAATAAAAATTCAAGGTGAGTAATTTTAAGTAACTATTGTGGTTATACATATAAAAACAAAAATAAGAAAAAAAATCCTTATAATATTTTATGCCAATACTAGCTGATGCCCGCGACTTCGTCCGCGGTTATGGTTTTTTAACTATCCCACGGACACCTTTTAATTTCCGGAATAAAAAGTATCCAACATGTTGACCAGAGATATAAGGTATCACCATGGAAAATTTCATTGAAATCGGTCCAGCCATTTCTGAGATTATCCCGTACAAACAGACAAACAGACAGAGAAACAAAAAATAAGAATAAGACATTTTTTAGTATTTTCCCTCTTTTTACATCCCCCTGACTTGGTTTTAAGAATTTTTTTCTACGTACAGACCTTCGACCTCTACAGTTTTATATTCGGTAGGTATAGATTTCTCTTGCAATGCCTTTGTTTTTAATAACTGCATTATGCAAGTTTCTCCGCCCTGATTTTCTTAAGACAAATGAAACTTCCAAATTAGGGATTTTACGTTAAGTTTTACCTTTTTTAATGAGGAGCAAGATTTTTTTATAGATAGTATTTTTTACTCACATCTGTTAACCTAATTCCTTCAATAAAATTTCTGAACAGTTCAGTGAATATGACTTTCCTTACATTGTACCGAGTGAATAGCAACAGGCTCGCCTCCAGTTACATTGGGACCTAATTTGGCCAAATGTGATCGTTCACACCTCTGGTTAAATCATCATCATCATCTTTGACCACAGCCTCTCTTAAACTGGCTTCCCACTGTCTGTAGTATTGCACACATTCATTAATGAGACAAAGATTCCTGAATTCATTAATGAATCTGCGTCTGTGTGCAATATCACAGAGTGTTCGAGCCACAAGCCGAACATTGGACTCCGGCAACATCGCAGTCAGCAGCAGACCAACCTACATTGCACATTAACAGCAGCAACGTGCACCGTCAGCACTTGACACCGACCAGACACTTACAAAACTTATCATTGTGTACCATCTAATCAACATAGATAAACAGTACACTTAGCAACAATAAACTAGATTTCAACCGTACGTGTTGGGTCTCAGTTTCACGTCTGCCCAGGGCTACTCTCTGGGGTAGCCTCCACAAACATCAACTTATCATGCACGTTCAGGTCGCGGCGCCTTACAACCGCTCGCGGTCTGCCCGCACACAGCGTGGGAAGTCAGCTTTACTGTCCTACTGATGATATTTGCGGTACTGGTGGGTTTTAAACTCAAACTCAAACTCAATGTCATTTAATCAAATTGGTATCATCAAATACACTTTTGACAAGTCAAAATAAAATAAAATATAAAAAAGTATCCTAAAATTGACAATACCACTACTTTTTTTTCGGCCTTTTCACTACCGGGAGGCCTTGTCTAGATAAGATACAGGCAAGAAACTCTGCAAGGGTTCCATCCTCCCTTTACATCAATATGTTCTACAACCTAATAAAATTTACGTGTATTATATAATACTCTTAGTCACAAATGTCAAAATTGAATTGGAAGGAAAATGCTCCAATAGCGACGTATCAATATATACAAGTGATTGTAATAGTTATACTGAAGTAGTTAATTAATTGTCATGTCTATTCGGAACACTCTCCTGGCCAAAACAAAAAAAAATTGTACTACATATTAGGTCCTTACCTATGAAATTGGTGTTTTGTATGGAGATTTTGGGGATGTCTGCATTTTACATTATTATTATTATTTATTTATTTATCCAAAATGTACATCACATTACATAAAATACTAACATTTTATCAGTTTTCTTCACAACGACAAATCCAGAGATAATAATATTTGGCATGTATCATTAGACAAGCTTTAGCAATATGTGTGTGAACACGCTTGATAAAAATTATTCATCGTTTTTATGTTAATGCAAATCAAATGATGTATTCGGGAGGCAGTTAAAAATAATTGTCTTTGTGTCTAATTTTAACACAACTAAACTTACAAAAAATTGTCAAATGAAATAATACGAGCTCAAATATATGGTCTATTTTTAAAAGAGGCAATTATTTTATAAGAATGTTCTGAAACTTAATAGTTACGGACAAATTGCTAAGACAGAATAAAAACACCAATTTCATAGGTGAGGACCCAATATTTTATTATATAGAGCGCCACAAACTAAATTGCCTTTAATGGCGAGATGATATTAACTACGGGCAAAAAACGAGATACAATAGAAACATCTATTGTTTGCGAACACCGGTGCTCGCGGTGACCACCAAGGGGTAAAAAAATATTTTTTTTTTAAATAAAGTATTTTTGTGTAAAATACCTTATTTTTCTCTTTCGGAGCAAATATTAGCATTTGGAAATATATTTCCATCTAGTGTTTACAAAGCTGGTTCACATCGCAAACAAGCGGTTGAAATTTTCACCATTAATATAAACGATAGCATTGTCTGCTATCTTTCTTTTATATTATTGCCGTTGGTACAAAGAACTTAACAAACTTTTCTCGCCAAACAAAAGAATATCGTTGTGTTTGGTCCTGTTTTCTTTATGCACGTCGTCCACGACAGATTAAAATATCATAGAGCGAGAGATGAAGGGTAACGACGACGTATACACATTAGCGAGCTGCACTCGCTGTGATGAAGATACTTGTTTGATGTAATCTAGATAGACACGAATTTTTAAAATAAAATTGACCAGTATTTGTACATATGTTTGTGAATATCGCTTGCTTTATATTGTGCCCGGTACATGGCAACAGGCTCGCCACCTGGGGACCTAAGATCTGGCGAAATGTGGGTGTTTAACACCTCTGCCTACCCCTTCGGGGAAAAGGCGTATGATATGTATATATGTAAGACTTCTCATTTTAAATTGTGTTAAGAAATGTCAAGTATGATTTGTATGGGAAACGTGAAAAGCGCTCCTAGCGGAAACTAGTTAAAATCACATTTCTCATAATAATTTACATTTTTGACATTTATAAAAGCAACCCAAAGTTAAAAGTAGTCTTAAAATAAAAACCATACACTAGGGGTATTATATTCTCTCAGTGCAAGTGGACGACGAGCTTTAATTCTCACAGAGTTTCGATATCTGTCTAGTCTAGACAACTATTGTCTTATTACGCGGGTTCTGAGATTAAACTAAAACTATATTAGCTAACTAAGCAATGTGTTAATTAACTAAAGCCTTTATATTGTATTTGTATTTCTTTTAGCATATTATTCAATTAGCTAAAACTAACATACTTAACTTTTTGAAGTTAGGGTTATTTCATTCTATCTTCGTTCCCGTTTTCAGATCCTACCTCCTTCCACTCGTCCTAAGCGCTCCTCTGATATCAGATCCCTGATGCTTCCAAAAAGTGACACCAATTTCTTTTTAAACTCATTCTCAGTTCGCGCCGTGTTGCTGTGGAATGAATTGCCATCAGGGATACAAAACTGCCCTTCTATTAACTCCTTCAAATTTAATGTTAAAAAACATTTTCTTGCGATTGGTGCCAACAGGAACCATTAGCACGTAGCATGTAAGTGTATTTTTTATAATTTTACATTATCGACTTTTTTTTCTCATCTGTATTAATTTCTCAGTTTAGGCATAGTATTATGTATTTATTTTTATTTATTTATATTATTTGTATTTATATTTTATTGAGTTTATATATTGTTTAATTATATATATATATATATATCATTTTATTTGTTTAGTAATGTATATGTTTGCATAGATTTCTGTTTTGTCTTGTGCACTGGTGTCGCTTCTCTTACATCCTAAGATCTCACACACCTGTAACGGGTTGACTGGAAGATATCCCTATTAGAGATAAGTCCTCCCTTGTATACTTTTGCTTTTTCATTGTTTCTTTTTGTTTATGTGCAATAAAGAGTTTAATATATTATTTAAAGACACCGACGTGCAAAGAACGGTGATCTCAAAAATAACCAATTTTTGGGTATATTACTAGAGCGAAAGTCAAAACAATAATTATTTTTATATTTTATCTGTTTGGGTTCGCAATATTAAATTGATTTTTTGACGATGGCTACCAAAAATAAATCAAGATAACGCGATTTGCAAAGGTTTTGCATTTGAAAATAGAACATTAATTTGGCGATCATATTCATTGGTTTTTTCTTTTTATGGCTAGCATATTCATAGGTTATTATGGGTTATTCATATAAAATCATATTCGAACTTTATGGTCGCAATAAAAATTTAACATGTATTTTTTTATGTTCCAAATTCAAATACGTGTAGTAATGGACTTAAAAATAAAATTTGCCACAGCGTGGAGTGTTCATACTTCGATTGTGTTGAATTGAAATCCCATTCTCAAATCAATGTCACGTCCTCCATAACAAGGTTGCCATATCCTGGAACGAATTTTCCACTATCATTGTATACAGAAAATAGGTCAATCACAAATGTGTTGCTATATTTCTGTGCCACCCTTAATAAAAGGGAAACGCCTTTTATTTCGCGTCGTTAATTTGGCGGCAAGTTAGTTCCAAGGAATTGGATTAAAGGCTCCACTGGTACGCATGACCTCGAGAAATGGTGTTTTGTACAGTAAACAGCACCTCAGAATATCCAAAACCACCCGAAATCTCCAATAGATTTTCTTCCTTACCGCCTTAGAGTTATGGTGGAAGGTTGTTTGAAGTTTACATTTTGGGTGTTTGTTGTAGTTGGTGTTGTACCTGTATCGATAACACTTTGTATAATATATTTGTTTGTGCTGATTTTTATTAGCGCCGATATTCACTGGCTACTGTCTTACAAATTGGAACAAAGTTATTCAGGTGATATATAAAGACGGTATCAAAATAACGCGGAAAATTTGACCGTCTCAATCCAAGTTGCCAAAAAGGTAAACAAAAAAGCCGACTTACCAAATTTGTTATTCAATAATCACAATTATATTTAATCAGTGGCTATCACATTTGACGTAAGCAAACTATTACATGAAAAGCAATTTGGTTTCATTAAAAATAGATGTTGTACTACGGATGCGGGCGTCGCACTCATCAAACATATAATTACAGACAAAATACTAAGAGAGAAAAAAAACACCAATTTCATAGGTAATGACCCAATATAACACAATTTTACTGTTTTTGGCTATGTTTGAACGTCAAAACATACGAATATCATTGACAAAAGGTACTAGATTTCTAGTTTTAATAACCGAATTAAATTTTATCCCACCTATATGAGAGGATATTGTAGTTCGTCAGGGAAACAAAGGAGTTAATCCTATTATTCCCATGCGTCTGCTGGCTGGACAGTTCACTGCCCTTTGGGCTTAGAATGAACCTTCAATCTCCATTCGTAATTGGCTTAGAGGTTTGTCTCGGCTTGAAAGATTTGGCGAACTTGTTTGAGGTTTGGCGAATCTACATAATAAACATATAATAAAACTGTCGAAGTCAAAAGTCTGTATATACAAAAAAAAATGCTTAAAATCAAGTCAGGGGGATGTAAAAAGAGGGAAAATACAAAAAAAATATTTTTCGTTTCTCTGTCTGCTTGTATGGGCCAATCTCCGAAATAGCCGCACCGATTTTAAAGAAATTTTGCATGGTGATACCTCATATCTCTGGTCAATATCTCCGATACTTTTTATACCGGAAAATTAAAGGACGAAGTCGCGGGCAACAGCTTGTATACAGTAAGATTTCTTGGCTTTAGGTAGATAGATAGATAACTCTTTATTGTGTACACCACATAAAAGTTTAATTGCTTCTTCTCACGATGCTCGGTTTTCGCCTGATTTGTAGTAAGTGGATGTGAAAAAAAGCCTATATTTTCGATTGATTTGCATAGGGATGGTCGGCTTTATAACAAATAATATCAGTTTAGCCTGAGGACTTACATTATTTTTATTTACATTATTAATATTTACTCTATTTATTAAGTCGTGTGGTAGCGGCTCGTTTAAAGAATATTACCAACCTATTCCACCCCTTGGGTGTCGTAAAAGGCGACTATTGGACTTAGAACTGCACAACATCAAATAGCTTATAGTGACGACGTGCTCACCACCTGTCACACAGAGCACATGTGCAGTCATTGCTTGGTGAAGTGCGGACTATGGCAGTGGACGTCTCTTGCGGTGCTTTTGCCTAGTCTTTGACTAACCCTTAGGGGATATCAGTCGTGATTATAAGTATGTATGTATATTTACGATTGACAACATGCTAGGGCAGAGGAGCTTATCCCAGAAATACCAATTTTCACCAAATAATAGGAATACGGAACCCTGCTCATATCAGCGTCGAGACTAATATTTTATCGTACTCCTGGACTAAAAGTATTGCAATTCCAACCAACTTTGGAAGTCACGTAAATAGAAAACTGCTTTTATCTTGGACATTTGTTTCATGTTTCTAATCGTCAATAGTCTGGATCAATTCTATTATTAGACATGAGATATAAAGCTTACGCCTGTGTTCAACAATAACACAATAATTACTACAGATACCAATTTACAGGGCAATCGTAGACCATCCAATTGGGTGTTACTCAATTTGGTTTTTATAGGCCCAATGACCACTCGAACGTCCTAAGATGCTTTCCGATGCATGAAATAATAAATTCATTTCAAATTAAATTAATATATATTTAAAATGACAATTTTATCATGAATGTCTCTTAGTAATTACCAATATTTGTTAAAAATTGTATATGATATAATTGACATCGCATGCCTACAAATTGAGGTTTTTTTGTTTTTCTTTATACCACCAGGGTGGCAAACAGGCATATGGCCCACACAGATGGGCAGTGGTCACCGTAGCCTATGGACGCCTGCAACACCAAAGGCATCACCAGCGCGTTGCCGACCCTTAAAAATCCTTTTCACGCCCTTTTTGAAGGACTCCATGGTGTAGTCTCTTGGGAAAGCCTCACCAGGGAGTTCATTCCACAGACTAAGGATATTCTTCCTAAAACGCACGGTACGCGACCATTTTGGTTCTAACGTGTGTGGATGAATTCCCTGGCGATGGCGAGCGGTGCGGTGATAAAATGTAGCTATTGGCATTATGTCAAACAGATCCTCAGAGCAGACCCCATTGTACAAGCGGTAGAACACACACAAAGAAGCAAAATCTCTCCTCAAGCTAAAGGGCTTAATACCATTATTGTAACTATATAATCATTGTCGCCCTACGCAATGAGATACATAATGTTTTGTGAATAAATAGTTGATTGATTGACATAACTTTAGTTCACAAAATTTGCTTGATTTCAATGTTGAAACGGATGTTAAAAGGGAGGAATGACTGCGCCATAGAGATTCCAGTAATTTTTCTAATTTTCATATTTTGTGATATTATTTTGTGTTTCTCTTTAATCTTTCATTTCACCAAAAGCCTACTTCTTTTTTAAATACAACTTACAACAATGGAATTACCGTTTTTGGAAAAAAATTACATTTGGACTTGTTTGACAATTCCCTTGATAACTGCTTCGGTGAAAGGTAAATATCAATCATCCCGTCATTCTCCATTACCTGCTAATCCGTTTATCTTCCCCGGGGACACTAAGGCATTCAGTCGATGAGAGCATTGATTTCACTACTGAGCATTTGTAAGACTACCTACTTTGTGTAAGAAAGCTTAGAAATTCTCTAGGGAAATAATTAGGTCCGTAAGCGCAAGGAAATGGTAGATATTACTATGCTGACGCTGACAAATAGTTTAATGGGAATTATATGTTCGGTGGTGTAGTACTTAGCACGCTTTGGCTTTCGATTGAAGACAAAACTACCTACACCATGGTTGCGCCTTGGATGGGTGACCAAAGTTTTGAGATCTCGAACTCCTCCGTGCTTCGGAAGGCACGTTCAGCCGTAGTCCCGGTCGCTAGGTGCAACCATTTTTAATCATCAACCCGCATTGGTTCAGCGTGGTGGTGTTACGGCCCATACTCCTCATGTGTTTCTCCATGTAGGAAGGCCTGTGCCCAGCAGTGGGACTTTCACAGGCTGAGAACATGAAAAAATTAACATAGGTACCCTTTTAATTGGCTTTTCTTTGTCTTCTTATTTAGCATCACATTTTTTTCATCAAGAACTAGGAACCTTAAAGAATTTTAGTCAGGGCCATTGAACATACCAAGCCTACTTTAACAGTCCATTTGTTGAAGGGATAAGCTAAACTAGAACTAAAAGGGTCCACTAAGGGGTTTGTGTCCTAAGTAATTAGGGTCGCATAGCCATAATATATCGTTCGGCTTAGACATTATTCCGAAAGGAATTTATACAAACAAATCTCTTTTCGATTGTTATCTATATCATACCTTGAACGCATTTTTGACTTGTAAACCAAATGGGTCGTCTTCAACCTATATACGTCCCACTGCTGGGCACAGGCCTCCCTCATGGAGAAACACATGAGGAGTATGGGCCGTAACACTACTACGCTGGCCCAATGCAGGTTGATAGGTAGAAACTATTGCAACAGCGACCGGGACTAACGGCTTAACATGCCGTCCGTGGAGGAGTTCAAGATCGAAAAGTTTTGCTCACCCATCCAAGGCCTGACCATGGCGAAGGTAGCTTTGTTTTCGATATCGAAAGCCAAAGCGTACCACTAAGCCACCGAGCTCCTCTGAATGGAATAGCTAAATTAAAGCGTAGAACTAAAGGCCCTTGGAGGCGTAAAGTTCTTGAGTGGAGACCGCGACTCGGTAAACGGTTTGCTGGAGTTGGCTGGATGAGAACGGCCGAAAATCGAGCGGTAGCGTGTATTAGGAGAGGCCTTTGTCCAGCAGTCGACACACTTCGGCTAATGAAGATGATGAAAATATATTTTACGGCTGGTTCCACCTCCCCTAGCACGACCAACCAACATCTTGAATTTTTTACCAACTTTGACAGCTAGTATCTACAATTTTTTATATCATTTTGTGTTATGGTGGTCATGCTAGTCCTACTGATTGACATTACATGACAGATAATACAAAATCGGTTCCATTTATCTGTCAGATAGTGGGTATCCGGTGAAACCAGCCCTACATATTATGCATGTCCTAACTATTAAAAGCTCTTTTAACTTTAACTATAACTTTCTGCAGTATTCAATATGTATACCTATACCTTGGTAATTAGGGTCAGATTCCCCTATATCGTTTGGCATACATCTAAAGCCCCCAAGGAAGTCGTACAAACAAATCTCCTCTCTCTTATATATCATGACCGGAACGGAAGCCCAGCATGGGTTCTTCAGAACCAAATGACTGGAACAGCTAATACGTTATTTCCGTCCGCGAATTGGAATATCATATAATATCCGACTTTATGAGCGGAGTGGCGACAAACATCATATATTTTCTACGGATACACACGGGCAGGTAGTTTGGGCAACATAATTATTAAAAGTTTATTTTAGTTTATTTTTATTTATTTTAGTTTATTTTTACAGGTATTCTGAGTGCACACTTAATGGTTATAAATGCAAATGCAATGAAATTGACTGTGGTAGTTATTCCGTTAAAATGGAGTGGTGATCTATTTATTTTTGAACTAGCTGTGCCCGCGATGTCGTTCGCGGGGCTGTTGATTTAACACCGGAAAAAAGTTGACAAATTGTTTTTGTTGGTATAATTAACGTAACATTCCTGCCTTTTATTTAGTAAAAAGTGATAAAAAAAACTTTTCTTGTCAGTGTCATCTGATTAATGGTTGTCGTGGTAAATCTCTGTAGTCGTGTCATTATTTACAATGTCGAGAAATTTTAAAATTCGAAATGAAATTATTTTTTTGACGGAATATGTCACTTAATACTCGGTGGAGCAAATATTGATATGATGACGGTTTCACCCGGGCCCATGGGAATTTCGGGATAAGAAGTAGCCTATGTCCATTCTCAGGCTGTAGACTATCTACGTACCAAATTTTGATTGAATCGGGTCAGTAGTTTTGACGTGAAAGCAAGACAGAGAGGCAGATATACTTTCCCATTTATAATATTAGGTCCTTACTACCTATGAAATTGGTGTTTTGTATGGAGATTTTGGGGAATTCTGCATTTTCCATACAAATTTTTTTTCAGTTTTCTTCACAACGACAAATCCAAAGATAATAATATTTGGCATCTATCATTAGACAAGCTTTAGTAATATGTGTAATATCACACTTCATAAAAATTATTTATCGTTTTTAAGTGAATGCAAATAAAATGATGTATTCGGGAGGCACTTAAAAGGAGTTGTCTCCGTGTCCAATTTTAACACATTAAAACTTACAACAAATTATCAAAACAAATCAAAAGAGCTCAAAAATATAGTCTATTTTTAGACGAGGTAATTATTTTTTAGGAATACTCTGAATCTTAATAGTTACAGATAAAGTACTAAGAGAGAAAGGAACACCAATTTCATAGGTAAGGACCCAATATTAGTATGGATGTTTGGCCACGTTCAAGTTGTATTATAATATTATTTTCCTCAAAGTAATTTTTATTGGTGTTGATGACATTAACGGACTTGCTTTAATTGAGATAAACAGGAACATGTTGTTAACAAAAACGGTGCTAACTAACTAGGGATTACTCAATAGGCATCACTAATGGAGTAACAGTAACTAATAGAAGCTTTTAACGTGATTGTTACCTTTATCTTCTCGATTGGCACATTTACGCTCGCGATTAGAATCGATATGTAAATAGGTAAAGTAAAAGTGACACGTAACAAGCAAATGAAATGATGCAACCGAAGTAAAAGAAATACTCAAAATGTTTTGATAGACGTTGTAAATTACGAAGGGCGAATATGACCAAATTGAGATTAGTAACACGGGAATAGTAATATCAAACTGAGCTGCAACGATTGGTCGAATCTGTCCTTTGTCAAACGAGACATTGACACATTCGTGCGCGAAAAACTGCGTACTCCGTTAAAATAATATTACTCGTGTAGCCAAACATGAAAAAACTAGGATAGCTAATCGGCTCCGCCCTTTGGGCTGATTCGACCAATCGTTTCCGCTCATTTTGGTATTACTATTCCCGTGTTACTAATCTTAATTTGGTCGAATTCGTCCTTAGTAAGACAGATAATTATGATAAACTTAAATACGCAAATTAATACATCTGCTAAATAAGCAGTGAGTTTTGATACCACGAGGCGTATAATATGATAGAAGTAGAAGACATGCAGCGCCGATCCTAAATAGGCAATAGAGCAGAAAAATAATGATTCTAGTTTTAAGTAAAATACGCATTGTAGCCTATTTACGGTTCCGTACCCGAAGGGTAAAATGGTGCCTATTACTAAGAATTTGCTATCTGTCAGTCCGTCTGTCTGTCACCCAGCTAGATAGTTGAAATTTTCAGAAATTATGTATTTCTGTTGCCGCTATAACAACAAATACTAAAAACAAAATAAAATTAATATCCCATAGAACAAACGCAATTTTTTGCCTTTTCAATTAAATTCCTGTTTACTGTTGTTTCCTTACCATTCGTGCGCGAGTCCGACTCGCACTTGGCCGGTTTGAATGATGATTGTTCTATGAACGTAAAGGCAATGTGTCTCTTGACCTTTGGTTTTTTGGCTCCCGCCCAAGCCTCGCAAGGCAGCCCTTCATAAACTGCCTAACATCTAAATTGTGCTTACTTTCGACTTCTTCAAACTAAGCTCAATGTCCAAGAAGAAATAGACTAAAGTGTAAATGGCTTATAACAATAATACTAGCGCAAATGTTTGTTAAAATTTTTTTCGGCGGTATTGTTTAGTATACTTATTTTTTGTTGAAACATAATATGCTTAATAAGCTTATTGTTGTAAAATAAGAGTACCGTCTTATTTTTGATATTTTTATTTGATAATAAGCCCTGCATATGCGTGTTATGTAAAATCAAATAATTAAGTATTATTAAAATATACAAACATACACATATATATAATACATATAATCACGACTATTATCCGCTAAGGGTTAGTCAGAGTCTAGGCAAAAGCACCGCAAAGGCAGTCCATTGCCATAGTCCGCGCTTCACCAAGCAGCGACTGCACTCAGCGAGACAGGCGTTGAGCCCGTTGCCGCTATAAGGTATTGTATGGTTGTGCAGTTCTAAGTCCATAAGTCGCCCTTTACGATTAAAATAAACAATGTATTTATTTCATATTGCTCCTATTTTTTTTGCAGATACAGAAACACAGACTTGCCTACCTAAATATCAACTTTTTTATAGCGTGGCAGATATTAGACGAAATTTAAACAGATTATGCAAATTATATTTCAAAACCTTCATTCCTTTTTAAAGTACTGTTATTTCGTATTCAACGGGAATATTGAGCAAGTTAAAATTTATGCACATAGTAGCGACGAAATTAGTTTGAAGGATTCTGTGGCGCCAGTTTCGTAGCGCTCAGTCGTAGCACGTAGACGAAACAGAATTGTAGCTTTTATCTTAATGCTAATGTCGTAGCATTAGTGCACGCCGTAGTCGTAGCACACAGGACGCGTCGCCATTGTGTAAGTCATTTCAATATTGTATAGTTTCTTCAAGGTAATAATTAAATAATAAGTAAACAAGTCACTCATCCAAAAGAATAACGACATAATTACCAAAAAGTCGAAAATGAGTTTTTGATGCCATAACTTCATGTTTTGCACATTTTATCTATGGTAAAAGCTACAGAATTGTTCCAGTTTCCAACAGAGAGAGTCACTGCCGTCATGGTGTTGGCCTATACTTCGAAAGGATACGCGGAAAAATCGACAAAGTTTATAAAATGTAGACAGATTTATAAAAATAAAACTAATATTAAATATAATGTTGTTTAAATTCATGATTTATTCCCATATCCAAACCTAGTTTAATGTCATAATTGTATTATTTGATGTATAAAATGTCATAAATGTACGTCTGGTTTGTTTTATATCGTTTTTTCAAATAGTTATCTTAAGTTTTCTCGCCAACTTTTTATGTTATATTATTGGTAGTAAAGTAACACAACATAACTTTTAAAATATATCAATAGAATGATTGGAAATACACAATATTTTCGATGTCAAACTTTTTAAAACGCTCTCCTCAAAAATCGCAAAAACGTAATTACGTCAATATTCTTTTGAAAGAGTGAAGTGTCTTTTCACTATTTAAATCCTTGGCGGACACCGCGAACACTGGTGGTCGCAAACAATAGATGTTTCTATTTTATCCCGTTTTGTGTCCCTTGAGTGGTTAATAGTAAACAGCAGATGAGTCCTTGTGGAAAGGAATCTAGGACAACAGAAAATAACCCTCCCTGTAAGGTAACTGCCCCATAAAATGCCTGAACACGCTTCTTTTGAATGGGCCTATGAAGTATTAGATCGGAGGGAATACATGTTTTGGTATCAAATTGTACCTTATTTCGTATGACGTTACATTTTAAAATTCAAGCTGTCTATAGAGTACCTATTTTTTATTGTTTGATTATTATAATAAGACTTATTTATTAATATTTACTTCGTGGTAGTTGATGACGTATCGCCAGTACTTCAAGTTTACATACGAATCGACACGTTCCTTTTGACAGCGGTGTAATATAACTTCAAGGGAGAAATTCTCCGAAAATCCTTTGTACGCTGTAATAAATAGGATTATACTTCGATCGCACAGAAATTAATGATGTTCGAGTAACATTTGAAACAATTCCAATATTCCTAATATAGTCTACCCACGTGTGTCGCTGGAACAAACGGACTTAATTGGATACCCCTTAATTACAGACAAAGAACTTCATACATTCTGCCCAAGTTGGTAATTCTAGAACTTAATATTAACTTAGTTGGCAGTCGGCACTATACTGTGGGTTACAACAGTTATTAATGGTCGTATTACTTTATTCTTCTTTAATAGTCAGACGTAATGTTAGGCAGCATTAGTTAAGTTGGGACAACAACGTTACGCGCACAACATGTTGCTGGTTCAATTCCCGCCTTAACTTGTGGGATTGTCATTACCTATGAAATTGCCGTTTTTTCGCTCTTAGTATTTTGTCTGTAACAATTAAGTTTCAGAGTATTCTTAAAAAATAATTAACTCCTCTAAAAATAGACTATATTTTTGAGCTGTTTTGATAATTTAATGTTAGTTAAATTGTGTTAAAAGATGACACGGAGACAACTCTTTTTAAGTGCCTCCCGAACATATCATTTGAATTGCGTTCACATAAAAAACGATAAAATAACTTTATGAAGTGTGATATCACACATATTGCTAAAGTTTGTCTAATGATACATGCCAAATGTCTTTGAATGTGTCGTTGTGAAGAAAACTGAAAAAATGTTAGTATGGAAAATGCAGTTTTCCAAAATGTCCATACAAAGTAAAGACCTATTATTATAAAGAGGAAAGCTTTAATTTTGTGGATTCCGTAGGCTTTAACCCATATGTAGATAGTTGATAGGAAGAAATGAAGGCAGAAACTCGAAGGCAGAAATGAAGTATACTAATTATGATTATTTATTTAGAGTATATAGTTCATTGTTTGAATTGAATAGGCTCCGTAACTACTGAACCGATTTGAAAAATTCTTTCACTGTTGAAATGCTACACTGTCCCCGAGTGATATATATATATTTATATTTGATCCGAATATTTCCACGGGAACAGGTACCACGCGGGTGAAACCGTGGAGAGCCACTAGTCACGAAATATGGGTGTTAAAACTATAGATTTAAGCGTGACCTTTAAAAAAATCACAATAGATATATAGATAACTTCATTATTTTCTAACTTAGAAGAGGCTAAAAATATACACATACATACATAAATCACGCCTATATCCCCGAAGGGGTAGGCAGAGGTGAACTAGCACCCACGTTTCGCCAATTATGTTAGGTCCCATGTATGTATGTCCCAATACGTGGCGAGCCTATTGCCATTTATCGGGCTCAAAAGTCGCAGTACATTGCTATTGCAAGGAGGTATAAGAGGAAAGCTGCTGCTTATTCCTCATAATTGATTTATTCTGAGTCGCCTTGTACGATACCCGCGGGAGAGATTTGGGGTGGTGACAATTGTATTACTCTAAAATATTGCTGTAATTTATCTTTATCAACTCACATTTGTATATTATGTAAATCTTGTGTAAAACGTCATTATCATAATCACCATCGAAGCCCACTCCAGCCTGCCTATGAATCGTCATCAGCCTATATACGTCCCACTGCTGGGACAGGCCTTCCTCATGGAGAAACACATGAGGAGTAAGGGCCGTAACACCACCACGCTGGCCCAATGCGGGTTGGTGGGTAGAAACGCGTGCAATAGCAACCGGGACCAACCGCTTAACGTGCCTTCCGAAGCACGGGGAGCTCGAGATCACAAAGTCTTAGTCACCCATCCACGGCCTGACCATGGCGAAGGTCGCTTTGTTTTTGACCGAAGCCAAAGCGCACTGACCACTATGCCACCGAGCTCCTCTCTTATGAATGTCGTCATTGAATCTCGTCACAGGGTAAAACACTCCTTTACCAAATCCCGCGATTTGGTAAAAGAGTGTGTCTACTCAAGAAAAACAAGAGCTATAAGAACTAAATGCAAATATCACCTAATACTGGCTAAATGTCTGACAGAAAATAGGCTTAAATATATCTAGCAGCGTATCAAAAGAAAATCGCTCGTTGACTATTTGTAAAGTGCAAGATCGACGCTGTCGCTGAGATAAGCCGACAGAGACCGACAGACTGACACGAGGGTAAAACCGACATATTGACATCTGCAAATTGACGAGGGCATCAGAGAGAGGGACTAATCTTAAATGTTTTTTATTTTTCACAGACAGAGCATTCACAATGTCAGCGAGTATTTGTCAACAAAAATCTTGGCAGATTTCGGCGATGTTCGACTTTTTAAAAGTTAAATATGAATATTTCTATATTATTATTATTTTATATAAAAATAATATAGAAATATTCATATTTAACTTTTTATTTAAATACCGGTGTATAATATTTTAACACACGCTCGTAATATGAGCTTTATTCCTGGGTTATTAGGCACATATTGCTTTAATTAAACACACGTGCAAAAACTTTTAAGCACATGATTTTGCGTGCCGTAATATTTTGTAACCCAGTGAAATTAAATACGTACATCATTTCTCAATTATAATGTTACAAGAAAAGCATACTTAATTTATCCGCATTAGTATTTTTTTTCGTACCACTTGCTAAAAAAGCGACAGTACACAAGGGTACAAAACCATGTGATCCATGACACCATTGCACCAATCTGTCGCCAGAACCGCTACCCATTGACGATGGAAAATTGCCACTTGGAAAACGTTGATTCAATAAAAGCCACTAACGTATAAAGAATGTTCAACGGCCAAGTCACACAACATTTACTATAATAATAAAGAAATCGCAGTAAGGAACCTTAGACTTGGCACGACTTTGTCTAGATTTCATTATTTTTTAGAGATAAACAAGCAGCTCCATCGAGACATAGCTAGTTTTTTACAGAATGTTTTTGGTGGGATACATCTTTTTGAAAAAGAATTACGCATTTATTTCTTTCGCTTCATCCACTGAATAAATTAAAATGAATGCATTTAAAATTAAAATTAATTTAATTAATACTTTTTAAGTACTCCAATCCACGTTATGGAGTGCGAGTTAGGCATTACATCACTTTATGTTACAAATCACTACTTCGCCGCAGAATATTAGCTTAAATCTTTGGGGTATAACGAAATAACATCATTGACGTGTGGCAGCGCCTCATTTAAAGAATACTACCAACCCATCTCATCCCTTGAGTGTCGTATAAGGACTAATGGACTTAGAACTGCACAAATACCAATAGCATAGAGGGGCGACGGGCTCACCACTTGTCACGCTGAGTGCAGTCACTGCTTGGTGAAGCGCGGACGCCATAGTCCGCGCTGCTGGACTGCTTTTGCGATGCTTTTGCCTAGTATCTGACTAACCCTTAGGAAATAATAGTCGTGATTATATGTATGTATGTATCATTGACTTCGGAACATAAAGTACTATGCAACTACTACTGATTGGGACTATTGGTCACGAAAAAAGTCCTTGTCCATAAATACTTTCATAAATTCGAAATACACAGACGTTTACTGTTTACAGTTGGAAATATTTTCTTTTGATATCAGAATGGGCTGTGGCCTTTACTGAACATATTAGTACTAAGGTAGATAATTTAGATAAAAGTAAGAGTAAATTTAATGTTTGGAATTTAAAACAGATTTGTAATTATTACATACGGCATAAATATTGTAAATTTTATATAATATATACGGACGAGTCAAAGGATTCACATTGACGACCTCCGTGGTCGAGTGGTCTGTATGCGGTCTCAAGGCGTCGCCATCTCGAGAGGTTCTGGGTTCGATCCCCGGTGGGTGCAAATGTTTGGGTGATGAATTTTCAGGCATTTGTTCTCCAGTCTTGGATGTTTATATATATTCAGGATATTTGTATGTATTTATCTATTAAATATATTTATCCGTCATCTAGTGTCCGTAACACAAGCAGCATTAGTTGCTTAAAATGGGGCTAGTTGATAGGTGTGAATGTTTGAAGATTTATTATTATTATTATTAGTGGGTAGGGTCGGCGTTCTATGATGTCCAGAAAGGCAATCATCTTAAATTAAACTTATACGCTGAGATGTCGACTATGCATGCTGAATTAATAGGCAACATCTTATATCACTTCAATGTACTGCAAATGTTTTGTTATTTTGTCTGATTCAAACAGCTACCTTCAACATGCAGCTCGGTGTTCCACAAGTTTTCGAGGAACGCCGATAGCATGAAATCATTAAAAGTCTACGTAGTCTAATGAATTCCGAAAAACAAATTCTCTTGCGGAGGATTTCTGCTCATATTGGACTTCCTGGCAATGAAGAACGAGCAAGAACAAGCGTGTAACGAAGATGTCTTGGACAAACCATACTTCACTGATCTGTTAAAGATGTGGCGGGAATATTTTAAAGAACGCTATGTACTATTGGCATTTGGTACAAAACCAAACTCAACTTCAACTTTATGTATTATTTTGTAAACTATAATAAATGGAAAAAAAAAATAGAACTACCAAATTATTGTTGGATGGAAATTCTAGTATGAGTAGGGGTAACTCTGTTATAGCATTACAACTTCATTCTGGACGCATACCACTAAATAAATTCGCGTATTTAATGGATAAAATAGTTTCCCCCATTGTTCGGAGTGTGACACAATCGAAGATACCTTGTATATTATCGCGGAGTGCATCCAAAACGAGTTCGAGAGACAAGAATTCAACCAAAAATTCGACCAAATCTTTTGAACACAGCTGTATATAACAGTATTCTGGCTACCTCTTGCAATAAAGTTTAAGAATCTAAGAATTCATTACTTGTATTTTGTTTATTTTGCGTCATAAGTGTGACATTTTCTGTTTAGAAAAGATCCTTTTCCAAAAATGAAAGAAAAAAAAAGATACTTTTTCTGAATAAACTATTATTATCAGCCAATAACAAAAACAGCCTTAAATACCAACAAAAACTAACATCCCCATAAAACTCACCGTTTAATGGATTTTTAATTGTCATGATGGCGGTCTCATTAATTTCAAAAGTGCCTGCCTCTAATTTCCCCGAGGCCCGGCGCCCTTGACCGAAGCGGTCTCCAGCCGGATATTGCGCTGATGTATTATAATAACTTCCTCTAAAGTAATTGCGTGTCGTCCGAAGACTTAACGAATTTAATAAGATTGAGTGAAAAGAAAAAAGAAAAAAGAGTATTTACTGAATATATTTTTGAGGTAAGTCAAAGATGTTTATTTCGCATAAAATATGGCACAAGAGATCTTGAAGTTCACATAATAATCACATATTTTACCGGAAACTGGCATGCAAAACATTGAATAAAAAATATATATTAATGAAGTAGGTTATTACATAAAAAGTATCAAACTATACTGAAATATTCGTCTAAGGAATAAATACATTTTCCAATAAGCCACTTTTTAAGATTACTATTAGACTATATTTAAACAAGTTCAGTGGTTGTGGTGGTGGTTGTCTTTAATCGCTTGTCGTACTGTATCAGGCGCCTGACTTTGGGATATAAACATATGAGCGATATGTAGATGCTAATTCGATAATACGATAGTAACTATATGTTTCTTTTGTCATAAGTTTTTATTTCATTGTGATCTGTCACAAGTGTATAATTGTCTATGTTATAAGTATAAACAATTAATTGAATTTGAGTTTGAAGCACGTATTGTATTTATATTATTACAAATGCAACGGTTATTATTCACACAAACTAAGAAAACTTTTTCAAATGTTTCACAAAAAGCCTAAATTAAAAGAAAAATACCTAAGTGATAATATTTTCACATGGTAGTCCTTAAAAGAAGCTTAAGCGACTTTTTTATATCGACAACCTTCACAATTTTTGACCCTTTTCTTTTTATATTGCTTTTTGTCATACTTACAATTTTAGGTTTTAAACATACACATAAAATTAACAATATAATTACTCGTCTTATCTTTTGCGTTATATTTTACTCCATTTTATTGCTTGACTTGAAAATTCACGTTGGAATAACAAGACGGCCTTATAACTCATTAGACAAATTGAATGACATCAACCATATTTCTATGGAACGCTAGCCTCGCATTGAACTTTTTGTGCATGTATTTTTCTAATAAATACAATGGTTTTTTAAAACTTTAAAAATATAAAAAACTCAATAAACTTCAGTGTTTTGGTGTGAATCTTAAATAAGTACAAAATGCTATGTCATCAATGTCTCTAAAAAGAAAACTGTAATCAGTTCTCTTTACCTTCCTAATATAGGAAAACTGAATTAAAAAGCATTATCTGAATAAAAAAGAAATAAAATTATTATCTGACAAATCAAAAGCACATATTTTATCATAATTATTTTTATTGAATTATTTATTGCGTTTAAGTCTTAGTAATTTATTTAAGTATAATTATTTATTATTGTTATGTATTTTTTATCTCCGTAGTATATGTATATTAATGTTGTATATAACATACATCGTGTGTAGGTATATTATATTCTATATTCATAAATATTATGGTTATTTATATCTTTTAGTGTAATTATTAGTGTATATTTCTTAGTATTCTATTTTTGTTGGTTTTTCAACTTTTATTGTACCGTCGTTTTAGCTCTCCTCACTCCGCTTTCCGGTTGACTGGTAGAGAATGCCTCAAGGCATTAAGTCCGCCTTTGTACGTCGTACATAAAGATGAAATAAATAAATAAATAAAATTCAACCAACAGTTTTTAATAGCTACCTTTTATCTCGATATTCCCATGGGAACGGGTGCCATGCGGGTGAATGTTTAAAAAATTAAATAACGCCTCCCAGAAAAATGATGGACAAATTTACGCCACTATAAGCTTTGCTTCTAATAATAGAGGAGGAACAGATTTTCTATTCTACCAATTAAGGCTACTGTTCCAATTTGTTAAAATCTTTCAGTGTTGAATAGCCTATTTATTGAGGAAGGCTATAGGCTACATACCACCACACTATCTCAACGTAACTATGCTACTATAATATATCAATTAATAATATAATTACAATTCTCTCTTCTTCTTCATTATGCTTTTCTTTTCACATACTTATGAATTATTTTTAGCATTATTACACGTTTAGTTTAGTTTCATTCTCAAAAACATGATATTATATAAAACATTAAACAATTTTAGTAACGTAGTTATTCGTTAGCATCACCAAGAACATCAGAAAAGTCTGTAATAAGCTTACGTAAAGCCTGTAATCTGGTTAACCCCGACCCTATTTATAGAACCAATAACTTAAAAGGGTTCCCTCCCCCCAGTTTGGTATCATGTCGAAGCCGACTCATCCTGAACAAACAGGATCCTCAGAGTGCAAACACTCAGAACAGTCCATAAACGAACCTACCCTCGCTGTGATACTACCAATGTAATGAAATTGTTCATTGGTGTATACTTTCCACATTACGCCAATGTTCAGCTCGGCGGCGTAGTGGTTAGTACGCTTTGGCTTTCGATCGAAAACAAAGCTGCCTTCGCCATGGTCAGCCGAGGCTGGGTGACCCAAACTTTGTGATCCCGGTCGCTATTGCGACCGTTTCTACCCACCTACTTTGATCCCAACTTTGACACCAACTTTGAACAATTGGGCTCCTCTTGATAATTTATTTCTTTTTGTGGAGAAGACCTGTGTAGGGCCTGTAATAAACAATGATTTTAAAAACACTGCACTAATAAAACAAAGAAATAAAGTGTTATATTAAATTTTGAATTCTCAAAGGGTGGCGAAATTGTTTGATGTTTTATTTTTCCAACTAGAAAGAAACCAGACAGACTTTTATTCTCTTCAATACAAAATAATTTTTCGTTTTATATTTTTTGGCATATTCCATTATCGAAGTATGTACGTAATATGAAAAAAAATCATTATATTATTTATCGTTGGAAAAGCTTTCTCTAATCCAAATAATGTTTTACTAATATGTTTTCGACATCTAATAAACAATAAATGTTATTTTGTGCAATGATGGACATATTATATAGGTAGAATTTCATTTTAATAGAACACTTTTAACACTAGCAAACACATTATAAACGTAAGTTTGTAAACATTTCATCGATATGTTTTTGGTTTCTTCATTATATATGATAAACATAATATAAAGCGTTTGTGACTACGGCCACTGACCTTTATTCATAAACGCTGGACTGGCTATTCCATAGAAAATGACAGCTAATTTTTGTGCCGATTTGAAGCGCCAGAGTGTACTGAGAACTAATTATTTTGCAAATGCCTCATATCTCTCTCTAATCTGTGGTCCTATACTAGAATTAGTTTCAAGTACACTCACTACTGCTGTCAGCGCCAATATGGCGATTTTCAATTAGGCACAATAAATTGGTACTGATCACCAGTCCAGCGATTATTATTACAGGTCAGTGGCCTACGGTAGACAGAGATGTTAGGCCTTTACCAGACAAGCGGCTTTAGCTCGCTGCCAGGGTAGCGGCTTGCTGTCTAGTATGATCTTGGATTTATTTAAGTGAAACACCCGCGACCCTCGCCGCAAGCTTAGTCCGTGCTCGTTTGGGAAAACCTTACCATGTACCTATGTGATATTCTTATTTGTATTATTCAAATTCAGGGCTTCAGGCGGTATCTGAACCAGCGATACACGAGTGCCATTTTACCAACTCAACTTTGATATCGGGTTTATTACCATATTACCATTTTCACACAACAACAAAATATGGAATTCTTTACTTAAAGATTTTTATGGTTTTCATTGCGTAGCATATTTTTAATCTGTACAAAGCATTCCCGACGGAAATGTTTATTAATGTTCTAGTTTAGTGGATGCTCAAAACAATTTGAATTACTAGTTAGTTTAACTTTGTTTCTAAAACGTGGGACTAAAAATGTTAGAATACGTGGTGGCAACCTTCTCTTGTACACTTTGGACAGCAAATGGCTTCTATTGCAAGGGAATAAAGTCTTTTATTGTTCGAAAATGTATACATATGCATGTAAGTGTAAGGCACGTGACAGACCCATGTTGTGTCACGCACCTCAATAATGAACGTGACACGTGTTACTCCGTGATATACACGAGGCTTCGGAGCATATAAAATAAGTCAGGGCATCTTGGGAGTATTCTGAAGTTATCTTTTCTCCACTGTAATGATTTATTTCTGTCGAATTTGTTCAGTATCTCAGATGATTTTGGTTTGAACCGAGCGTGTTATAGATATAACTTTATGTCATATTTTAGATATATGTGTCTTATCGCGAGATGAATATTAAGACATTAAAAAACACATACATACATATAATCACGACTGAATGTATTATCCCCTTAGGGTTAGTCTGAGACTAGGCAAAAGCATCGCACAAGCAGTCCATTGGCATAGTCCGCGCTTCACCAAACAGTGACTGCACTCAGCGTGACAGGTGGTGAGCCCGTCGACGCTATAAGCTATTGGATGGTTATGCAGTTCTAAGTCCATTAGTCGCCTTTTACGACACCCGAGGGAAGAAATGGATTGGTAATATTCTTTTAATGAACCGCTATCACACACTCAACTCGGCTACCGCTGCATTGCCTGCTATAAGACAAGCCATATACATAGTCACTGAAATAGCGATTTAAAAACTTCAAAAGAGGCATTTTAAGTAGTAAGATATGCATAATTTATATCTTTTAGCATACTTACATGTTCTAAAAAGACCGATTTGCCCAACTCTTCTTTTATATGAGTCACAATATGAGTATATGAGTATAAATATATGAGTAACACGTCTCAATGATGACAATATACAAAATATCCACACGCAATAATTATATAAAATTTTAGCTTAGTTATATGTGAATACGTATAACATGGGCAACGTGATATGGTTCTAATATAAATGGTTCGAAAGCTTAAAATCATTTTTCATCATATTTTTAGCTTTACTGCTGATATATTCACGTCTGCGTTTTTGCTGTAAGCCTGTATCTTACCCATATCAATCATTGAAGGTCTCTGTTTCATAAGCTAACTATTTTTAGAACCAATATGATATTGCTGCATATTTTACAGCATTTCATTTATCAAATTCAGATGTATTGAAAAAAGGTTATAGCACTACACTATTTAACCTTAGTACAGTGCCACAAACTTATCTGACCCGGTGGCCAAAATCGGAACTAAGTGTCGCCATTATGATTGTATTGTCAGTGTCAAGTTATGTTATTGTTTGAGAGTTGTTTTTCGCGACTAATTTCGACAACAGGGACCTCCGAGTTAGTTTGTGCCACTGTATCACATTGCAAGTATCGTAATCGTCAACACTGTCGTACCATTTTTACAAAATTCTTGTATTTTTTCAGCTGAACTTGCAAAGCTGTGAACTTTTGATTTCATGTCTTGTGCTGCCATCTAGTGTGTCAAGTTAGAAGCGGCAAGTTGCAGTCCACCCACCCCGCTATTTCCGGGTAGCTTGTTGCTTTGGGTTCTAATTTGCTATGAACCCCCTAGAGGGCGTTTGTAGTTTCCCTATAGCTTCACAACGAAGAAAATAAGTGTCTGATTTGGGCGATTATTTTATGTATTCTCATTTCATATTAGAACATTATTAGTTGATGATTTGCATTGAACAGTTACAATACAACCGTTTAAGTAATTTATGTGACGATCAACCTTTTTCAAAACGATGAAGATTCAATTTCGCGGTCGTATATTATTTTTATTGCTCGAATTAAATTTAAATTTGGAAGAGAAGACGGACGTCAAAGTTTTTATTAAAGTTTTCGTTCAAATTGTTTTTTTTTTTATATATTTTAATCAATTAGGTCCTTACCTATGAAATTGGTGTTTTTCTTCTCTCTTAGTATTTTGTTCGTAACTATTCAATTTCAGAGTATTCTTAGAAAATAATTAAGTACCTCCTCTAAAAATAGACCATATTTTCGAACTCTTTTGATTTGTTTTGATAATTCGTTGTAAGTTTTATTGTGTTAAAATTGGACACGGAACAACTCCTTTTTAGTGCCTTCCGAATACATACTTTGATTTGCATTCACATAAAAAAGATAAATAATTTTTAAGAAGTGTGATATCACACATATAGCTAAAGCGTGTTTAATGATACATGCCAAATATTATTATCTTTGGATTTGTCGTTGTGAAGAAAACTGAAAAAATGTTAGTATGGAAAATGCAGAGGTCCCCAAAATCTCCATACAAAACGCCAATTTCGTATGTGAGGTACGACTGTGATATTATAGAATGAAATTTTTTTTATACGGGTTTCATCTAATAGTCGGTAGTGTTTGCTTATCTTGCTGCAGTGAGGATGTTTGCGCGTTGCCGACCTTTTAGAATGCAACGAACATCTAAGAAGTACTTTGACGCCATTCAAATAGTTATCGTTGTTAAAACAAAATTCTACAAAGAAAACCAGCCATTCAATTAAGATTATTATTATAAGAGTCTTAGCTTAGAGATATAAAAACAATAGAAATGAGCGTGTGGATGGTGAATACCAGTTTTACATAGATTTTACCAAATATTCAACATGTTAACATCATGCGTCTATCTACAAAGCTTTAGGTAGAGGTGTACACACCCACATTCCGTCCGATATGCTTAAGTCTCCAAGTAACAGGGGCGAACCTGTTGCCATGCACCGGGCATAATGTGAGGCAAGCGATATTCACAAACACCTACGTCCAGTTGCAAGATAATAAAAGACCTCGTCATTTTGTTATTTTTTTCTCGTAATTTATAAATTATTTGCGCTTTTCTCCGTTCTTTCTGAGAAGTCCTTTTCTTTTTGATATTCTTAGAGATATTTTGTCAAAGGTTTGCAAGAATTCTTTATGGATTTCAGTTAACTAGCAAGGAGGTTGATTTAATACTCCATAATATACCTATATCTTTTCTTGTACAATTTTATGAAAAATAAAGCAAAACGTATTTTATCATTATAGTCATATATATATAGCGTTTATTCCTGAATGAGGAGGATATGAACACGGGAACCCTTTAATTTTCCGGAATAAAAAGTATCTTAGATGTTGACCAGGGATTTAAGGTATCACCATGCAAAATTTCATCGAAATCGGTAAAGCCATTTCGGAGATTAGCCCGTACAAACAAACAGACAGAGAACCAAAAAAGTAATTGGTATTTTCGCTCTTTTTTTTTGGTATCCCCCTTACCTGATTTTAAGCATTTTTTTATGTACAGACATTAGACCTCTACAGTTTTATTATATGTATAGATAAAGTGGCGTAGTGGTTCATACGCTTTAGTTTCTGATATCGAAACACAGCTACTTCCACCATGGGCAGTTCTTAGATGGGTGACCAAAATTTTGTGACCTCCAGTTGCTCTGTGCCGTTGCCGTTGGTCCCGATCGCAATTGCAACCATTAATTAATCTATATTGAGCCTTTCCTCTGTTTCTCCACGTAGGGAGGCTGTTCCCAGCAGTGGGACTTATATAGGCCGGTGACGTATTGTATGATTTTGGAGTTCGTGACTTTCTACGATAGTAGACTTAACGTTTAATTTACTATCATTGTTATTCATATAGCGTTTGAAAGAGATGAAATTTGTAGCAGTCCGGAAAGATACGGGTATTTTATGAATAGGCTCCGGAAAAAGTTCGGGTTGGCGCAGCTTTCTGTAGTATTTTTGTAACTTTACAAGAAGAGATTTTACTTAGAATTTTGATGTGAAATGCAGTTTCAAAGTACTATTTAATTTTGTGATGCGTTCGCTAACTGTATTACTCAATTGAATATTTTAAGGTTTTAAGATTTTTTGAGGAATATAATAACGAATTACAGATCTTATTTTTAATATACAAATTTAAATTTTTTTATTATTAAATGTTTTTAAAATTGATACACATCTCAAAGCTTATCAGATCTGTTGTTATATTTAATTTACGTCTCAGTGCGGTGTAGCATTCAAATCCATCTCAGCCTATATACGGCCCACTGCTGGGCACAGGCCTTCCTCATGGAAACAAACATATGAGAAGTATGGGCCGTAACACTACCACGCTGGCCCAATGCGGGTATAAACGGTGGCAATAGCAACCGGGACTAACCACTTAACGTGCCTTCCGAAGCAGGGAAGAGTTCTAGATCACAAAGTTTTGGTCACCCATCCACGGCCTGACCATGGCGAGGGTACCTTCGTTTTCGATATCGAAAGCTAAAGTGTACTAGCCAGTACACTCACTACCAAGCTCCTTTAAATGTTTAACATTTTATAAAAAAAATGCGTATTCTCTACATGCCTTCTTTTTATTTTTCAGGTACGTATCAGAACGTCAGATTCAAATGATACTTTTCATGGGGGCATCAATCATTATAGACTGCAGAGTTTCCAAACACCACTCGCTCGGTAAGTGAGCATCGAATCATTCACTGTCGCAAAATGCTATAATGATGTTTGTCATTATGGTGTTTTTTATTCATTAATTATAATTCCTCACGATGGGCCTCTTTATTGGAGGTTGTATTAACACTTCTGTTTAATGTAAGCTTAAGTATTATTTGTAATGTGAAAAAATTCTCTCCGTTTTATTTTATCGCGTAAGTATTAATCCTAGTATATTGAGTTGAGACCTATTTTTATCCCGAAGGGTTGAACCGCATGATTATTTGATTTCGATTACCAATCTCAAAAAAAAAACAAATCATGCAACCTAAACCATATACGAGTATAATTTCTTATCCATGAAGATAGCTAAAGATATAGATTTGAGAGGATGTTATTCGTTTCATTTCTATGATTTTCTAATTAAATGATTACATTGATGTTTCCTTGTTAAAGAAATTATTCCCTTTTTTGAATTAATAAAATAAATATCGTTTTTATCATGTGGTGGCAACCAGTAATTGGTTTTTATATTTAACCATGAAGATATTTTTAGAATGTTATATTCAAATTAAGTAACATTATGAAAACTGTTGGTTGACCATTCTTACTAAATAAATTAACAAACGTTACTTATATTGTAATTATGGGTACCAGACCATATTACAAAATGAGTTTAGGGCGGAAAACTTAATATTAATATTCTACAGTTTTATTCGATTGTCTATAGGCAATTCAGTGGCCCAATCGCTTTCTCGATTAATATAGAATATTTCCCGATTAATATAGGAGAACACCGCAAACCCTTGGGCGCCAAGCTTGGGAATTTATGATGATAATAAAACTTATTGGTGGTTTCATAACACTTAGGTATTCTAGAGGTAGGTTATTTAGATAGCCAGTAAATTTGTCTGGATTCTTAGAACCTTTTAAATATGTTAGCTTTATTCTTATTGCTTGTGTTAAAGAGATGAATAGTTTAAAGGAGCAAAGCAAAATCCGGACTAACACGTAACAAGGTTTGTGTAGTGTGAATAGTGGGACTGGAAGCATCGTTCATTATTAGCTTTTCCGGAATTGATCAATAGAAAGCATGTGGTCGTTCATAACGATAACACCAGACTACAAACGTATTCAACCTCCCAGCAAATTGAGAGAAATTGGATGGGGATGGTATTTTTTAGGTAGTGTAAGATTAATATCAAGAGATGATTGTCAGGACTACTTGTCGCACCTTTTTGATCAAAAACCCCAAAGTTTCTACAGAACCGGGATTATGTCACCATCTACAAGAAGGCAACAAGTCATCAAACAAAATTGCACATACATATTATTATTATAATACAATGTAAATAAACTTTAAAAAAATTAAATACGAATACACTTTTTCCCCGACCTAATACAATACCGATTCAAGTTTAAAGCAGAATGAGGAACCAGATTGCAGAAGTAAGGCATTAGAACGGCATTTGAACAATTCGATAACGGTGTTTTGTAATAAACCTACCGTGTATCTTATCAAAAGTTGCGAACAAAATTCAAAAGAAATATTGACGAAGACCGCAGATGGCTCTCAAAGAAGCGGCCTCTTTTGGAGTAATCTATCACACTCCGGATTTGTTTGACCCACATTGTTACAGTAGGCTGTGGGACATTCTATAGAAAAGTTCCGATCAAAGGTTATCGAGGATTACTTCAGACTTAAGATAAATGGGACATCTTGAGATACGTCGTTGGCTGCCTGGATTCTGAATATTCATTGGGAACTATTTTAGGATTTCAGCCCCTCCCCCCCTAGCAGGGCTAATGGGAAGCGAAATCCTAAAACGTTAAACTCGTTTTCAATATGAATTGTAAAAAAATCCTTGAATATTTTAATTTTGGTGGTCAATAGGTTTCGAGTGACCAAATTTTTTTTCGTCAAATTTACATATCATAAAACGCATAATATTTAGAAAATTAATAGCTTTTGCCTGCGCCTTCGTCCGCGTAGAATAGTTACTTTGAGGTAGTGTGATGGTATGTAGCCTTACTCAATAAATAATCAATACAATTAAATACTGAAATTTTTTTGATTTTTTTCATATTTGAACAGTTGCTAGTTGGTGGAATTGAAAATTTACTCCTACTCTATTATTAGAAGCAAAGTTCATAGTGGCATATAATATATTCGTCCTTAACTTTTCTGGGAAGCGTTATTTATTTTTTTTAACATTCACTCGCATGGCACCCGTTCCCTTGGGAATATCAGAATAAAAGATAGCCTATGTCCTTTCTCAGGCTCTAGACTATCTGTGTACCAAATTTCGGTTAAATTAGTTCAATAGTTTTGCCGAGAAAGCGAGACAGACAGACAGTTACTTTCGCATTTATAATATCAGTGTGGATTAAAAGTTGAGGTTTATATATACCAAACTAATTATTATATTGTGTTACTTTTGCCTTTCCTTTCGAGCATCAATGGGACCCTTTTCTAAAATTCTAAATTAATTAGATAAAGTGGATTTGTATACAAAATGAGACGCATTCATTTAGCAATATAACAAAAAACATTCTATTCATTGTTCGACTTCGTTTTCTGTAATCATAAAATAGATTCGAGTATGTATTATTTTTCTAAATTGCACTTTATATTCACACCAATAATTAGGTATGTCATCCCTTGCCATAATGGTAAATGACATTCAAAATAGCAAAACAAAACGATTCATCAAATCCTAAATAATCATAAAACTCCGAAATAAGTGAAACGTAATATATTGTTTTCTCTGTCAGTAATAGTCGAACATATTTTTTCCATTACGTTCCTCCATTACGCGGGTTTCAATTTTCCCTTTGTCTAGAATTTCGTCCGATTGTACCGGTTAATTAATCGAACTGACACCGTTAAGCATAAGCGGCACTTCAACTCACACCTACATAATAAAATAAATCTCGTGAGTCTTATTAGCAAACCGCTAGAGATCATAATTGAGAGAAACGGGTAAATCTTATAAAATGTAAGAGTATTTTAGAACGGTATTAGAATTCGTTTAATGGGATAGGTTCGTTTGTCAAACGAAACTATCCTAATGGTAGGCTATTACCGCCGCCAATGAACACTCAGTACACCAGAGGAAACACGTCAAGCTTTATGCCGGCCTTTAAAGGAATAGGTTTTTCTCTTGTAGGTACAGACAGAATATAATACCGGTCCAGAAATACCGCTGTCAACAGTTTATTCCACAGTTTAAAAACTGAAAGATTTATACGCTTCTGAATGACATTTGTAATAAGCTTCTCCGTTTTGTAAAACTTCAAACATTTCTCTTTTTATATTAATGTCAAAAAAATATCATTTTACACGTCTCTCATTAAGAGATAGTAATGTGATATTGTAATAAACATCTAAAATATAAAAATGATCCCACTCATCATGGTTTCAAGTAAACAGTGGGTTTCAATCATGGAGTGATAAACTTAACTCGCATCTTGTCTTGTATTGTCTAAACGGGTAGAGCAACACCTCTGCGTTGCTCACATTTCGCATTAAATTTTATATGCTTCTGAGCCTGTTGCCATGTGCCAATCTTAATGAAAGAAAAACTACATACATACATATAATCACGACTTTTATCCTCTAAGGGTTAGTTAGAGACTAGGCAAAAGCACCGCAATAGCAGTCCATTGCCATACTCAGCGTGACAGGTGGTGAGCCCGTCGCCGCTATAACATATTAGATGGTTGTGCAGTTCTAATTCCATTAGTCGCCTTTTACGACACCCAAGGAAAGAGATGGGTTTTAGTATTCTTTTTATGAGTCGCTACCACACGTCTGAATGTGTCTTTTATATAATAATAGGTCATTGTAGCACTTTGTTACATATTTATATAAGAAAACATCTAAATAATAAATATTTTCCCAAGATTAGAAAAGGGCATTTGCCTTCTTATACGTGAAGAATTACGTGTTTAAAATTTTGTTTCATTAAATTGTGACAGAAAAGTATTGCTTAGAAACGTAATAAACGCGACTTATGACGTCGTTTAATAAAACGCGATGCATAAACCAACCATTAAACTAATTCGCTGTTAAATTAAAGCAATTTTATAAAAGCAACATTATTTCCTCAGTCGCTGGACTCGAGCCAACTGTTACGTAAACTAAGTTTTACTTAATATGATTACAAACATGAGTCATGCGAGGATTTTAAAAGGATAGATAACTAGACGTAAATGGGTTGACAGCTTAAGTTACAGTTCTAGTGGTTGAAGGCTTACACCTCAAAATTTGGTCTAGGAGTATTGCGCGCGCATTCTCAAGCGTGGGCCTTATTCCGCCGGCAGTACCCAGCCGGGCCGCACGCTTCCCCCCACGTCAAACACTACCCATAAACAAAACACGAACGCCCTGGCTGGCTGCAAAGATTATCTGTAAAAACCTGCTTTTAATCCTCTCCGAACTGTCGAAAGTGAACACTGGCCACAAACAAAAAGGAATTGAGAACGCCAAGCAATAAAAGTGTTATTTAGTTTTAAATTTTAAATTTAGAAGTGTAATTGTAAAGCTGGTTTCACTGTTGGTTAATCCCGTTGTGTGAGTATGTAGAAAAAGCCGCTTACGTAAGATTTTCAGGGAATATTTTACTTGCCGGTGTTCGACAGGCCCAGGCAGTATCAAATGGTATCTACTGTTATTTATGTGTGTTCGTGCCTCGGCGATTATTTTTATTTTCGTAGCATTGTATTGGTACGCGACAAATCGTGTTTACAAACGATTAGCCCCAAGGGCTTGAGTCATCAGCATTATCATTAATATAGCGTGAAAATCTGAAAAGGAAAATTTTCTTATTGTATTCTAAATGACTCAAAACGCTATTAAAAATAATTATAGCTCGTTATATTTTTAACGTTATTTTAGCATTATTAAAATAGCAAGTTTGTGCTTAAAATATGGGTCATCAGGTCCACCTCTATTCAGCTGATAAATGACTTGGCCCTGACAGTTGACAGTTGATCGATTTAACATAAACACTGTTCGGACTTCACCCAGTTATGAATATAAATCAAAAGTGATGGTAAATGAACTTGTACTGTAAACATAAGTCAGTTCGTAGCCACAAAAGCAAACCCAGCTTGAAATTTCCATATTATTATAATCAAACATATAATTTCATTTACTCATTATTCAACAGGGCGTAAATTAACACAATTAATTAGTCAGTTGCTTTAAAATCAGTGCTAGAATCACACAGGGACTGTCTCTGTCTATTTAATTGGCCAGAAAAAGGACAGGAATAAAATTTAGGTGTTTGGGAGACATGGGTTTCGCATTATCACCTTTTTTTATTCAGTGCGAATTTTTCCCCCACTGTGATATCGGAAAACCGCTATTTTTTATTTCACTAGTTTAGTTATATTCATAGAAATACATGTAAAAGAAATACAATCGTCACCATTCTATAGATATTGCGACGAAAGGCGACGAAATCATTCGATTTTAGTCTCTATCTTCAGGGGTTAAGAGCGAAGCTTCTCCATCATAAAATGCAACAACTATACCATGATAACTAACAACGTTCTGGAACGGAATGGCTTCATTTTGAACCTGTCATTTCAGTAATAAGTGTTTTGTTTTTTTAAAAGGTACACTGACTAAATTAAATAGCCTTTAGATACGTAAATCAAATACTTTTTTTTGTAAAAATCAATTTATTATAACTACGTACTTATTCCGTCCGATGCCAACATTAGTTAATTCATAAAAGGTGTGAAAAACAGTTCCTTAGGGCTTAGCTAAGTACAGGTAATTAGTCCAGTATTTTACACACATTACCCTTTGCAAAATGTACTCATTTACCGATTGCCTGCTAGATGGGTCATTTGCAGTGCAAATATGACAGCAGAGTTAAAAAAAAATATTATTGTTCTCGGTAGCATCTTTCTTACAAGTGATTTTTTTTGTAAATTAATAGCTTTGCGAGGGTTGCTTACTTTTGTTTTACATAATAAAAAGCTATTAAGCTGAGAGGTAATATCATCATTATCCTGCCCTTTTCCCAATTTCATTTGGGGTCGGCGCAACGAGTCTTTCTCCTCCACTCTCCCCTATCACACGCCATATCAACATTCACTCCCATTCTAGCCATGTCCTCATTCACACAATCTATCCATCTCTGCTTTGGTCTTCCTCTCCCTGCATTACCATCCACTCTCATATTCATAACTCTTCTCGTTACATGCTCATTTTCTCTTCTCAAAACATGTCCACACCACGACAGCCGCTTTTCTCTCAACTTCTCTATCACTGGAGCAACTTTCAGGCATCCCCTGATATACTCATTCTTCACTCTATCAATCTTCGTCACTCCACACATCCATCTTAACATACGCATTTCGGCCACATGCAATCTCCATATTTTCATCCATTTTTTCATAGCCCAACATTCCGATCCATACATAACAACAGGTCTTATTATTGTTTTATATATTTTCCCTTTCAATCTAGGGGAAATGCGTGGGTCGCATGTAGTTCCTGTGACCTGTCGCTATTTCATCCATCCATATTAATTTTCTTATAAGATATTCTTGATATTCTCTTCTTATAAATATTTGTAACTTGAGTGTCATTCAAAGACATAATAAACCAAATTTTAAAAACTTCCCCAAATCAAATAATTGAAGACAAAACGAAAACGGTTTAGTGAGCGTCATTCATTAAAAGATATAATATTGTAAGCGATAATGAGTTGCGAGTTGTCTTAAGCAACCCTAAAATGTGAACCGAACAAGCCCCTGTCTTCTTGAAGAACATAAATAATATTTATTACGACGAATAAATATTTCAGTGTGTTAATAACAATGCATTTGAAATCATACGAGTGTAATTTACTCTAATATAGCTTTACATCAAGTCGTCAGTCATTAGCTGATCTACAGCTGATTTACGGTTGGAGTTTACGTAACAAATCTGTATGTTATATATATTTTCTATAGCAGGGTGTGTCTTATTATATGAGATGTCTTTGCTCAGGCAAACTCGGCTTTTCTCTGTGATTACTTTCATACTTATACCCAGAGCTACGTCACAAGCCGTGAGCTTATAACCGCACATAACTTCTGGTGGCGTTGCGTGGAGTTGAAGAATTTGTGTCGTATATCTTGTCAAAGAAGATACCTCAATTTAAAGTGAAAATTTCACTTTTAATGATATAGGCTGTAAGTTTACCAATCAATTGGGTTAATACGCGTTAAAAGTATTTAAATCAGAATATTTTTAGGTATATTGACTCAGTAAAACTTTTGCAATAAGAGCAAGATTTCTAATGGGATTCTATTATAAGATAAGACATTATTACCTCTATGTAATATTAATATGAAATAAGTGTTAACTTATTTTAATTAATTCATTGTAATGATTTTATGATTGAAATCGATTGGTAGACTTTTCAAAATAAACGAACATTTTGATTTCTATATCGCTTGCAATGGAAAACACTCTTTATTACAACGTTCGCTTGTACAGAATTATTAAAATACTCCCGCGAAGCCACGAGCGGATTATAAAAAAATGCCTCGCTTGTATTTTTAATGAAATCGTCAAAATGATTATAAGTGGATTTAAAATGGCAGCATAAATACATTTTCGGATTTGTAATACTTTATTTGACAGTTTAGGAATTTCGCTTTCGCTTTGCTTATTCGTTTTTTTTTACAATTTTGTAGGCAATCCGTTTTATAAGATCTAAACTTTGGTCTCGCGGGTAATAACACCGCCTTTAATTTTACCTATACCTACTATATAGCTTCGATATATAGTATATAACTTCTTCATCAGTATTTGGACTTGTTTAGCTTAGGAAGTTAGTTGTGTGGATTTTATCAATACTACCAAAGTGATTCAATAGCTAGAAATTGATCGATTTGTAGAAAAGCACGTGAAGCCAAAAGATGGATCCTGTCTCCGTATTTAGCATTCTTGTTGTTTCGTATGACATTTATTATTCTACTATGATAATCGATGCTAACCATTCTAACTGATCGCATTAGGCGGTTTTACATTTGCTTAATAAAACAACAAAAACGTTAAAACCTGTACAACCTGTTTTATGTATGTGTTTTTAAATTGCAATAAAGAGTATATAAAAAGCCATAAAAATTTCTGGTATTGTATGCATTGTTTTACTTTTAAAAAATATAGCTCCAGCAACATAATTTTCGGGAACACAATAAATAATTCTCGCTACAACAATTCCCCGAGTACAATTGAATAGTAATTTATTATCATACTGAATTGATGATTTTACATAACATTTTCCGTTTCCAACAATATATTGTAAATTTTTTCTGCAAATTGTTTTTTCGATTAATGGACTCCTTCCCGTTTAAAAAGGGTTAATTCGATAACGAAGTAACTTTTGCCATGGTTAGATATTGGATGGGTGACGAAAGCTTCATGGTTTTAATTTTGTCCGTGCTTCGAAAGGTACGTTAAGCTGTTTAGGTAGCTATTGCAAACGATTCTTAATATGATGTTTCGGTCCATACTTTATGTGTATTTCTTTGTATAGGAAGACTTGATGTAGAGACTTGGTGTAGAGTAATGTAAATTTTATGTTGCCTTAGTTAGGTAACTACACAGTAAATAAAAAGAATAGTTTAAAAAACTAAAAAACACGCTTTTAGCACGCACTAAAAATACAAAAAGAATCTTAATCTTACTTTTTTGGACAAAACGCTCCTGTCACAGGTCGGGAATATACTTACAAGACTTTTGTACTATAAGATGGATACCACACTCCCATACAATAACATGAGGCAATGTTCTGTCCCTTTCACTCTATCACTATTTATGAATGAAGGCTATCCGTGGGATATCCTCTTCCTCTCTTTCTATCCATAGTTTCTGTCTCACCTGTCATATTTACGCCATTTTGACGCCTAGACTGAATATTGTTAAATTTTTTTGTAATTTAATAATATTAATATTATGAACCCATGGTCTCTCGAGATGGCGGCGCCTTGAGACCGGCGTACAGACCACTCGACTACGGAGGTCGTCAGACCGAATAATAAAAAAGACAGAATAAAAGAAGTGAATGCTGAGCTGATGAGTGACAGAGAAGTTTGGAAGATAGAAGTGGTGCCGACTCTATTTAAAGTGGAAAAAGGGCAGTAAGAAGAAAACGAAGCTTCATTAAGAAGGAGTTGCTCCAGGCTTAAATACCACGACCTCTTAAAAAGTTTTATAACTGCTCCTTAAAAATAAGACCTCCATAAAGATTTCTACAAGCAGTTAGCAGAATTCCCCCATTATTTATCATCGAGCCGCCTCCCAACTGTCGGTGGAGCTCGTTTGTCATAACCGCCCGAATTTCGCTTCCCGGCCACTTCCACCAATCGTAAGGCCAGTAGAAAAATTGCGTGAATTTTCCGATAAAATTTCCTATACGCTGTCGTAAAATATTGTCAATGTTATAAATTGCTAGGAGGGCAACTTCAGTCTTCTTAAGGATGTTGTCAAATGGGTTTTCTGACAATTTAATTGATGAAATGGGGTGTATGTGAGAGGAATATCGTCAGGTTTTGGATTAATTAATATAACTAGAGAGATGATTATGGCAGTGAGTTGATTTTATGGGTACTACTAAAGTAAACAGTAGGGCTTTTTTGATGCAAATGAGCGCGCAGTACTTGCGTCACTGTGGTCTGGTAAAAAAGTTCAAATCGTTGTGTGAAATAATTGGGTACTCTGTCATGACATATAGTTCCCCGTAAGAGTTGGAGATGCTATTATTTCACGAATTCTTTGTGAATGTAGCCATTTGCCATTTGGCAGTGCTGTCATGGCAATTAAAGTAATTTACACTTAGAGTCAGTTATTTGATCCACCACCAACCTATGGTCTTACCTGCCTTACGGCATACAGACCGAATTACGGGAGAGCGCGGGGTACTTGCAAATGCTCTTTCCCACACCGCGCTTGTTCTATGCTCCCTACAAATTCTATTTCCATCCCTATTGTTGCCACCTCTCCCCCTTCTGTCGGACCCACAGGACTTCGCGTCGGGCTACTCTTCTGCTGATACCCGATCAATCGAAAGTGTGCCTAATGGTGTGCCAGGAGTGCGCAAACTCGCGCAACGTGTTTCAATTGTTGCGGCTGCAAATGAGGTCCTGGTGATATATGGGGCCAGACTCCACTGTTTGCACAAGATCCAACATTTTTGTTCTTGCGTCCGCATACAGCGAACACTCCCAGAGTGCATGGTCTCGGCTCTCGTCAACGTCCTCTCCACAGGGACACAGTGCTGATTCGCACAGCGTAAGCTTGTGTAGGTGCTGTCTGAAGCAACCATGTCCTGTGAGTTACTGGGAAATGACGTAATCTGGTTCCACCCAGTCGTAAGATCCGTGCAATATCGGGGAAAAAGCTGTATAAATCGCGACCGTCTTCAGTTTTTTGATCCGTAGGAATACTAAGCCAATGGTTAAAATCTAGACCAATGACGGCAATGTAACACCAAAATTTGTGACGTCCGATTGACCACCGGCTAGATTTGCGATGCACTTCCGAAGCAATATACATCCTGTTGAGCCGCCAGCCGCCATTTTACTAATTCCAGCGCCGTGTTCTGGTTAAATTGTCTATGATTATTTAACTATATGTAATATTTTAACCAATATTTTAACTAACTGGCCGACTACAGATCAAAAAACCTACGACCCTAAGGCACACTTGCAGGAAATTTTAAACCTAGTTTATATCTTCACAATGGCTGAAATGTCAAAAAATCACTAAGTCTAGATTTAAGTCTCGATTTAAATTTCCTGCAAGTGGGCCAGTTTAAATAAAAAATGGTAATGCTCAAACAGTACTTTAATAAAGGTGTTCTTTACGTTTTCTTCGTTCACATTATAAATAATTCATTTGGCTGCCGACGGTACTCCTCTAAATGCATCGCCTACGCACAGTTTTTGGTCAATGCGCGGAACTCTCGCCCGCCTTGCATGCTGACGTTACAGCTAGGGTGGCTAATATCGACGATTTGTTTTGCTGACTTTTTATTTTGCGCAGCCGGTATACGGGTTAAATGATTTTGATTTTAAGAAATTTGAATTTCGAGAGAAAATAGATCTTTTCTAAGATAAACAAGAATGAAAAACCACACTGGCCATGTGGGAAAAATTATGACATTTATGAAAATATGTTGTAATAACTATAATACAAGTTTTATGACATTTTGCTCACCAATTGGCATAATCATAATTGTTCTGAACAGTAACAGGACAGGATTATGTGAATCATCATATCCTTATCATCATTAACAGCCCGAATACGTCCACTGCTGTACAAATCAGGCCTTCCCAAAGACTTCCACAGTGATCGGTCATTCGCAAACGTTATTCATGTTTGTTGAAATTCATGTTTCTTTTATCATTCATGATATACAGAGACCTTTCGTCATATTCATTGTGTGTAGTCTAGTCTTTAGTAGTAAGTCTTCTTTTGCATTGAAACGCAAGTGTAATACATTTAAACGTATCCTGAAAGCGTTTGGTGCCAAATGGTCGACTTTAATGCTACTTTGATGAGATGGATTACCACGATAAAAATCTTATCACTTTTCACCTCACTCGACGCTTATTTCAATGATTCTCCACAATGCACAGCATCACAGACACTTATTACACAAAATTACGCAGATTTTACGTAACAATATCCACTCCGAAACAATATGACAATCGAAATATAAATCACGTCCGCCATAGTCAAGTGCCGACAAAAACTCCCAAATTAAAGTTGGAATGATAGCATTCTTGTCACAATTTTATTTTTTAAACTACAAGTTTGTTCATGAGATATATCGTTTAAATATCTATATAAACCAATGCCATTATTTAATAACACTATGATGTTCAAATATACTTCATTTAATGACATCACTACAGTATCGCACCGCAGTAGTCTTTTGTTTGAGGAGTGTTAAAGTTATGCAGAATAAACAATCATTTGGAGAGATAGGATGTGTCTACACTGGTTTCAATCTGTCAGAATTGGAGCACTGGATGCAGTCCGCAATGCGATCTCAAAACAAATATAGTTTGCTTTTCACAGCGGAGACAGTTTTGCTTCGATTTTTGAATATACTTGCCAAAAGCAATGCAATAATCGTCGATTTACAACTTCTTCTAGCTGTTACAATTCTAACTATGTATCATGTTGTGATGTGGTGTAGTATGTATGAATCCTTATTAATATTTTATGTTCGAAAGTAACTCTGTCTGTCTGTCTCGCTTTCACGTCAAAACTACTGAATCAATTTAACCGAACCTTAATACACAGATAGTCTAGAGCCTGAGAAAGGACATAGGCTAACTTTTATCGCGATATTCCCATTGGAATGGGGTGAATGTTAAAAAAGAAATAACGCCTCCCAGAATAATGAAGGACAAATTTATGCCATAATGGAAATATTGGGATAAAAGGTAGCCCTTGTCCTTTCTCATGCTCTAGACTATCTGTGTACCAAATTTCGATTAATTGGTTCAGTAGTTTTGACGTGAAAGCGAGACAGGCAGAGTTTCTTGCGCATTTATAATATTATGTATGGATTATATTTACTCTTGGTGTACAATTAAGGTGTTCAAATAAATATGCACCAAATAGTCATATTCTCCACATTAGGATTCCATATTGTTGACAGCAATATGGAAACTTTATTGGTTTAAATATTATTGACATAAAAAATACTCTTCTATTCTATTATTATCACACCATTACCACAACTATATCCTAGAAAACGCAGGTCAAACAGGCACACTAAAAAAAGTAAAAAGTATCCTGCAATCGCCAAACTCTTGGTTACCTTACCCTACACACATCTCGCCGCATTTTCATTCTGCAGGTATAGGTGTTAGGAAGGAAATTGGGATTTCGGGTTGCGAGCTTTACAGCTCTCCTGGATATATTAAAATCTACATATCAAACTGCTTTTTAATATCTTTGGCTTAACCGTTGCCGTTGGTTCGATGTAATCACGAAGGGCTTTGGAACAGATTTCTTGATTCATTTCAATGCTTGTCTCCTTACCTATTGAATGCAAAATTCGTCCTTGTTCCTTCACGATTTGCCTTTATATTACACGTTTCAAAATTATTATTAGTATTTTAATTACTGCTAAAAATATTCTAAATTGTTCTTGATTATTTTTCAAAGCAATTAATTAATTAATTACAATTTGTCATCAGCCTATATACGTCCCACTGCTGGGACAGGCCTTCATCATGGATGAACTTCATGATGATTCATCATGGATCATGGAGAAACACATGAGGAGTATGGGCTGTAACACCACCACGCTGGCCCAATGTGGGTTGGTGGGTAGAAGCAGTCACAAATGCGACCAGGACCAACATCTTAACGTGCCTTCCGAAGCACAGAGGAGCTCGAGATCACAAAGTCTTGGTCACCCATCCACGGCCTGACCATGGCGAAGGTAGCTTTGTTTTTGATCGAAGCCAAAGCGCACTGACCACTACGCCACCGAGCTCCTCCTCCAATTACAATTACTTATTCCATATTAAGAAGTCCTAATGTCGCTGCGCTTGCAAAACCGCGTAAAAGCACTTGGTTGATACCGCGTATCTGCGTTTTTTAAATTTCAGTTGTGTGCGGTCTTGCGTGTAGGCGCGCTATTTAGAATTTGTTTTTTTTTCTGTACTTACGCGGTATTAACAAATTGCTCATACGCGGTCTCGCACGCGCAGCGATGCTTTGTTTTCCTTGCGTCTATCTAGTGTCTGAAAACTGAAATATGATCTTTTTTTTACATTTATTATATATTATAACAACCTTTATACATAATTAAAACATGAGATTATATTAGGTCCTTACCTATGAAATTGGTGTTTTATATGGAGATTTTGGGGATGTCTGCATTTTCCATACTAAAATTTTTTCAGTTTTCTTCACTACGACAAATCCAAAGATAATAATATTTAGCGTGTATCATAAGACAACCTTAAGCGATATGTGTGATATCAAACTTAATAAAAATTATTTATCGTTTTCAAGTGAATGCAAATCAAATGATGTATTCGGGAGGCACTTAAAAGGAGTTGTCTCCGTGTCCAATTTTAACACAATTAAACTTACAACAATTTATCAAAATAAATCAAAAGAGCTCAAAAATATGGTCTATTTTAAGAGGAAGTAATTATTTTATAAGAATACTCTGAAACTTGATAGTTACAGACAAAATTCTAAGAGAGAAAAAAAACACCAATTTCATAGGTAAGGACCCAATAGAACTTCTAAACGTCTGTCCTAATGCTACGAGGCGTGGGCAGCATACTCGTACCTATAACAATGTCCCGCCACATATTCGCTCGGTTAACAAAGTTTTTTTAATTTTAACTCCATATTGGGTACGGCAAATATTGTTATCAATTTTCCTAGATTTAACACTATTTTAACGTAACTTGCTAAATTTTATAATGCAATATCTAATGTATTGTGTTAATGCTACTATGAAAATAATTAAATGTTAGCAGCAACTACCTTATAAACCGTAGTACACAAAATATTGTGGTTTCATTATCTAATTATTTATTTATTTATCCAGCAAGTTAACCTAGTCAGCGTATTAGATATTAAAATGCATCGTTTACTGTAAAAAACATCATTTTAATTGAAATCATTGTTATTTGAAAATAGATATACGATTTAATTACTATAATTAGCTTAATAGCTAAATAACTTCATCTGCATTTCACATAGTAATTGTTTTACTTTGCCTCCTAAGTATGAAATTCTATAAGAATGTTAATTATTTCGCTATGCTGCCACATCGATGATTGCTAAGCGTTCTAGCTATTACTCGCCTTGTATTGCCGTCGCAATATTTGCATCGTGGTTACATCAAGTCGCAATCATTACGTCACAGTCAGTAGCGGAAAACTAGCTGTTACTGAAGTTCCCAATATTGGTGGCATTTCAGGGTTCCTTCTACACCGAGTAGCTGACTACACACGCGGGGAATGAAAATTTTCACAATTTTGTCAATTTTTACAATTTCGCCTACACACCCCGCCGACCGACTGTGTACAGCCTTGGACTCAGCTATAAATTATAATTATGAAGCTTTTCGTCAGCAAGGGAGCGGTAAAATGATCGAAGAAACAAAATTTTGATGGAAGCAAACTCACGGCCTGGCAACCTACTACTCACCTATAAGTGATTTTAAAATTAAGTAACTCTGGTCAGTTATTATATATTATAATTCTAGAAATTTTTACTTTATGCTAAAATTCTTCCTACCTGGGCCCTAAAGGTTACAAGAAGAACAACTAAAACTAATAAATATGTACGATTTTCTGTATCTACTCCGTAAACTTAAATTAAATAATAAGACTAATCCAAAGACAGAAAAACATGAGAGATTCCACGTAAAAACTATATGAAAGTCTTTTTCGATTTTAAATGACAATTTTCATAAATTCGGAACGAGCGTGACGCAAGGTGTGGGTAAGAATCAGATCAGTATTCCTCTATCTACTCATAGTCGTTAGCTAGGGGAGTCGCCTCATCAGGTTTTCATCTAAGTATTAACAAAACAACAAACAAACATAACTGTATTTCATAGGCCAAAGCTAGCACTTAAAAATTTAAAAACTTATATAATTAAATAAAAAGTATATTATACATTAAGGTTTATACCGCGAGCGCTTGTAGCAAGTACATCCACAGCGCTTTGACTGTGATTGTAATCGATACAAGCTTCCGGATTCCGAGAGTAAGGCTTTTCATGAGAAGAACCCGGCATGAAAGTCATGAGCCATTTTTTTAAATAGCCAATCATATAATTATTGTCAGTATTGAATGTTTTACATCATGTCCATTAATCCATTAATATAACAAAATAACAATCCATTAAAATAACTATTTCCACATTTTTAGGGTTCCGTAGAGAATTAGGAACCCTTATAGTTTCGCCATGTTTGTCTGTCTGTCAGTCTGTCCGTCCGCGGATAATCTCAGTGACCGTTAGCACTAGAGAGCTGAAATTTTGAATAAACATGTATATTAATAACGCCGAGAAAGTGCAGAAATCAAAAGTGAATTAAAATATTAAATTGGGGGGTGCCCATACACGTCATGTAGGGACTGATTTTTTTCTTCCTCTGGACCCTAATGTGTGATATATCGTTGGATAGTTATTTAAAAATGAATAGGGGTTTTGTAACATAATTTAATGATAAACTTTATATTTTCTGAAATAATTGCTCCGAAAGTTTAAAAAAATGTGTCCTCCCTTTAACTTTTGAACCATAAGTTCATAAAATATGAACAAATTCTCAAAAGTAGAACTTTATAAGTACTTTCTAGGAAAATTATTTTGAACTTGATGGGTTGAACAGTTTTTGAAAAATTTTACAAAATGGTAAACTACAGAACCCTATACTGAGCGTGGCCCGACACGCTCTTGGTCGGTTTTTTTAATAACTGTGTTATTGTCACGGGAGATTGCACAGCTACAAAAGTAATGTTTATTATAATCTAAAATGAAATTTTATTAAGTGTTGATAGTGTATTTTTAATTTTTGGCAACTAGTCTAGAATAACAGGTAGTCCACTCTACTAGTAGATACGAGTAGCACCTGCAGCAATAAAAAAGTTATTTAAAAGTAAAGCACTCATTCACTCCTGGAAAATTAAATTCCTTATTCATAAACACTTGATAAAAGCTAAGCTTTCCAGTGCAATTTAAAAGAAAATTAAAACTGTGGTTTTGTTCCCCGTTTGCCTATTACTGAATGAATGTGTGTAATTTAAAAATTAATCCTTTAGCGCTTTGAGCGCTTAATAAAGCGATTTGGAAGCGCGCCAACGATTGCGAGCGTGAGTTCTGTTGCGATTCTATGTTCCTGGTACCTTAATGAACATATAACTGTATGTTATAGTTATTGTAGAGGAATTAAGCAGGATTTGTTTACTGGCGTGTAGTTCTTAGTACTATTGCTTTGTATTTGTGAAATGTGAAAGAGATTGGAGTTTAAAATAATGTTTTGTACGGAAAATAAGAGGAGCTCAGTACCGTAGTGGTAAGGATGCTTTGGCTTTTAATATCGAAAACAAAGCTATCTTCGCCAGGGTTAGGCCTTGGATGGGTGACCAAAACTTTGTGATCTCGAATTCCTCCATGCTTTGGAAGGCACGTTAAGCCGTTAAGTTATTGCAACCTGTTCTACCCACCAACCCGCATTGGGCCATTAGAGATGCAAGAATAACCTCGCCATCTTTGTTGGCTTCTAAAGTTTACCTCTTTATTATGGCTGGAAATCAAGAAGATTACAACAACATACATCATCACGACTTTTTTCCCGAGGGGGTAGGCAGAGGTGTTAAACATCCACATTCTGCCAGATATGTATGTGTGTGTATTTTTTTTTTGTGTGTACAATAAATTGTTAAATAAATAATAATAAATAAATATGTTAGGTCCCCGTGTAACAGGTGGCGAGCCTGTTGCCATGCACCGGGCACTATGTAACTTCTTCTGTACTTATGTTGGACAAATAAATTATTATTATTATTATTATGTGAGGCTAGCGATATTCACAATTGTCCACCATGAACTATACATAAGATTTATTCACTTTCAGTGGAGATCAGGAGATTATGTATTGAAAAATTAGTAGCAGATTTTTCGTCCGTATTTCTAACGAAAACATGCATTGATTGCTGTCTTCCCATTTGAAGAGTAAGACAGAGACTGAAAATTATTTTATATATTCACTTATGTCTTATGTAAAGAGGAATAAATTTCTTAAGCTGTTAAAAATAGTTCACTTAGGGCGAATTCGACCATATTGAGATTAGTAACACGGGAATAGTAATACCAAACTGAGCTGCTACGATTGGTCGAATCTGCCCTATGTCAAACGAGACATTGACACATTCGTGCGCGAAAAACTGCGTACTCCGTTAAAATAATATTACTCGCGTGTAGCCAAACATGAAAAAACTAGGATAGCTAATCGGCTCCGCCCTTAGGGCAGATTCGACCAATCGTTTCAGCTCAGATTGGCATTAATATTCCCGTATTACTAATCTCAATTTGGTCGAATTCGCCCTTAAAAATGTAATATAATAATACAAAAACTTTCCATAATCTTGTTACTTTTGTTTAAAGTTTAAAATTTTTCTCGTTTCAAATTATATCGCTGCTCCAAGGCTGCTTCAGATATAAAGATCTGTTCGTTCCATTTGTTTCATGTCACTAACATATCTTGTTTAGAAATAACAAAGTTTGCGCGATTTCTTTTAGAACTGAGAAAGTTTTGAACGGATGCGCCTTGTTAAAAATATTGAAGAGATACTGTCTTCAAGTAGGTACTGTAAAGAATATTGTGGATAAGAATGCTTGTAAAAAGATTGAAGAGATTACTGTCTTCAAATAGGTATTGTAAAGATATTGTGGATACGCTTGTTCTCTTGGACTTGGATTACATTATAATGATGTGGGATAACAGCTACGACAAAGGAATTATGTTTTTATGTTTTATATAAAAATACATTTTATTGGATGCTGTTCATGGAACAGCATCCTATAAAACGTATTTTGAGCATGGCTCTTGTCCACAATCCTTTCCACAGCTAGTTTGCGTAGTCTTCTAGCGATTTTATAAAAGGAAAAGAAAATATTATGCCAAAGCGGCACGAGATTGCCTTTGTAAGCAGTTACTGCACCCTTGTCCATAATCATTACCAAAAATTATCAGTCTGTATTAGTTCACTACTTGTTAAAGGCCTCCTTTATTGCGACAAGATATCATAAACAATCAACATGGTTGGAAGATGTGTCTATTAGAAATAAGCCCTACCTTTTGTGCTCGTCTTTTTATTTTATGTGTTGTATATTCTCATTTTTCTTTGTGTACAATAAATAGTTAAATAAATAAATAAATTACTACACTAATCGAAATTTCGTCGATTTCGCCCCAAATTTAAAAAACATCCGTCAACTTGAACCTAAGTTCGTAACTGTCAACTGACGTAAAGCACCAAACTAAATCACAATACAAATTCCAATTATGTATTCAAGAACGAAAAGCTTTCTTGTAAACATAAAACCTCAGAACTTCCTCCATGAATTCAAGTGACTGGAGTTAGAGACATCTAAGTTTTTGCATAAAGGGGAATGGTATTGGCAACTTTGTCTTTTATAGACGTGACATAGTGTGAGAGATCGGAAGGAAAACATATGGAAATAAGGCCGAAGCGGCGCTACGATGATCCTTATAAACTATAACGGTAAGAGATGACGAAAATGAAAACAATAGTGGGATTTACACGAAAAGGTTACTTGCTAACTTGTTTGTTTGTCTAGACTTGTGATTTTGCAAGTTTCATAACGACGCGTTGTGTTGCTAAAATATCTTGTTTTGCAAATACATTTTTCATTTTTGGATATAGAAATGTTTATACAATTCGTTGATAGCGCTAAATGTTATATGAATGACATAATCAAAATGAAAAGCATTTATTCAGTTTAGATTCGTCTTGGTTATGTGAAGCATAATATTACTTCTATGCTTAGCGCATGCAATCTAATTGTTGAATCTCATTTACAATGTTTCGTGAAAGAGAAAATCTACCAGGAGGTCTTGTTCTGAGAAGAACCCTTATAGTTTCGGCATGTCGGCATGCATTCCCTTTCCATTAGCATCATTTAAAAAATGCCATAAACAACGTCATTGAAGTTTAAAAATAAAACAAAAGATAGCTAATTTGAGTAATATTCTGCAGTTTACCACATTTTCATTACAAACAGGTACTGATAGTCTTAAGTATAACGAAAAAAATAGTATCTACAATTACAATAAATAAATATCTACACCACCTGCTGTGTCATACAGTCCCGAAGCAAAATTCATTCATTAGGCTATTTCTACAACAAATCATCAATGCGTTGACCAAACACCGACCGTTCACAGGCATGACACATGAATCAGCCATCGCTTCGCTCATCCATGTCTTAGGGAACGTAACTACCCGAAATATTTTGTAAGGTTCAAATAAATATTAAAATGTAGAAGGTTTTCCAACTGTAAGCCCATTCTTCAAATGTAGCATAATATATACAACAACAATACAAGTACACAAATACCTACATAATATGAATCCATCAGCAGGATTATTCCATAACCAGATAATACAATCTGTCCAGAGAAACAATCGCCGTGACGGTCTCAGTAAACGTCCCTTATATTTATTACAGATCTAAGCGCTGGCTACATTACTAGCGAGCGGGCGGGCGAGACACACGAGCATCGTTTCAAATGCATGTACTGCACGAGTTCGAAAAACCCGACTAAACGTCGGGGTTGGCCGCTGCTAACTAGTCTGCGCGCGACTGCAGAAACAAAAAAATGCCTCGTTGTGTAGTAGGTAATTGGCGGAGGGACATCGGCTGCATCGGTATCTTTCAATCAGCTTGGATCTACCGTCTCAAACGGCTGTGACGTCACAGTAGAAGTTAAAAAGATGACGCGCTTGGTTTAAATATAAATCGTTATATTTGCTATGTAAATGTATATCGGTTGTTTCACCCCTTTTCGTACTTTGGTGGGGGTTTTTGGGGCATTACACTGTGGTGGACGTCATTTTTATTTCGATGATTGATGATTTATTTCGAATATCGTTTCGGAGTGGATATTGTTACGTAAAATCAGTGTAGTTTTGTGTAATAAGTGTCTGTGTTGATATGCAATGTGGTGGATCATTGAAATAAGCGTCAAATGGTGTGAAAACTGATGAGTATTAATCGCGGTAATCCACCTCATCAAAGTAGCACCACAGTGTCTACCATCGACCATTTGGCGCTAAACTCTCCCAGGATGCACTGAAATGCATTTCAATGCAAATGAAGACTTAATACTACTAAAGATTATACTACACACAATGTATACGACTGAAGGACTTGTATCCATAGTCATGAACTATAAACAAAAAAATCGTACTTGGTTCGCACCGCAAACTAGAACTGAACTACGTCAGCGACGTCAGCGAAACGAATGAAACATCAGACGATTCCTACGAAGCCATTTTTGCATCCTATACGCTTCGCTTACTTTGTCATAGTTTCCCTTAGTAGTAGTAGTATGATTTGCCGACCCGCTGGCAATATGGCCTCCACTCTATTCTATATACAAGAACCGCTCGACCGTCTTATGCACTTGGAACCTTTCCAAAGACAACCAGCATGAAAGACCTCCGACGAGTCCCTCAAGTCAAAGATAATGGACTAAAAACAGAGCTTTCCGGGTGTCTGACTTAATTGGACGGTTTAAGTATATCGTATGTTGGGACAAAGCAGGTTTTTATCACTGCCTTTGAATGTGAGGAGAAAATATGTCAGTGAGTCGCTGAAGGATTTGTTCTTTATGTTGTGTACAAAGAAACTGAGGACGTTTTGATATCTTATGTTTAAGTTGGGAATAGTTTTGTGGTTTGTTTTGGTAAAACCTTATTGGGTTAATCTTACTTGGTTACTGGTTAACATACCTTAACGCGCCTTATAAATGGTTAGGCACTTATTATTTATTTATTACTTACAGAACTAAGGGCGAATTCATCCAAATTTCGATTAGCAACACTTAGCGACACAATATCAAAAATTCTTTAGCTGTCAGATGCGAACACGACAAAAATCGGCCGTATACGCAGGACTCGAACAGCGGATTCGAACATTTATTACAGTTCGGTTCACGAAGGATGACAACAAATGGCAGCCGTCTGCGCTTTGGTATTCCCGAAGAAAAGGCCTGAGACAAAAGACGATTTTAATTTGTGAAACATACTATGGCGACGCATATATTTTGACGCATTCCGCCCGCGCCTCATCCCACACCTCCAAAGGGACCTAAAAAGACGGCCGCCATTTGTGGTCATCTTTCGTGAATCGCACTATAATTTCCAAACTCTCGTGCAGTTACACGGAATTTGGTCGAATTTGACCTCATACATATAACTCATATGCAGCATTGAACGTCTCCTAAGATTATAACTTGGATGGTTAGGATAACCCCTTGGCTGATGATTTACAAATCCTCCTGGTAGCTAGTGAATATTTGCCAAATTTTGTCATTCGTATGTATGTATTGTCACCAGCAATAAAATTAAATATAAAAGTGTTCAAGTTATGCAATAAGTTTGGACATTTGGATGAGATTGAATATTTAAAATTCCAAGTCACTACGCCAAGCCAAAAAGTTCTGCAAAATGTAAAAAAAAAAATAGTTACAATTAGTTCATGGACAAACAGCATAGTCTTATCGACACCGGTCATCGTATCGAAGTAATGTCTTTGACCTTAACATGCTTTCTGACAATAAACAAAATAATGGCTTGTTTACTCGGAGGCAAAGTTCAAAGTTTTCGTGTTGTGTTGTTCAATTAAATTTAAGAATGACGTCATTGGTTTGCTGAAGATTAAGTACCTAATTTATTAGGTACTAGCTGTGCCTACGACGGCATCCGTGTGTGATAACGGTTACAATAACAATAGTACATTGTTCTACAAGGTTTGAAAGTAACATATAGTCCCGAGAAGGGGTTTGGTTATAGTTTGCGTCACATAAAAAGAACGCTGATTAATAGTGAAAAGATTGCGTCTTTATCTTCGATATGGCTGACATACCTACTTCACGAATGACAACTAGCGGTCAGTTGTCTTTCGTAACCTTTACTTTTCGTCCCTAAAGACGAAGAGTACTACTTTCACATCCCGGCTTTCAGGGATTACCAAACTACTTTCCGAGCATGATTTATGGAAATAATTAAAAAACCATATTTTTGTACATTATACCAATATTTGTGATTAATACTTGGCTTCTTTTCACACACTACCAACCCATTACTAAACATCGTAATACATTTGTGTGTAGTATATTTTCGAATTTGGCGTGAGAGCAAAGAGTTACGATTTAAGACCACTACGAATTATGACTTAGAAATTATCTTATTGATGAACCATAATTCTTGAGTTTACTTTACGGTAGGGTTGATGCTAAAATGTATTCACCAGTTCAAAAATAGTGTTTATAAAAACCTCTCAATGTCTTGTAGGAGGTCAAGTGTAAATATAGACATGCTTAGTTAAAAACCTTCCCCCTATCTATTTTAAATCCGCTTCAGTGCCCGTTGTGTAAGTTATCTTTGTAAAAAACTTTTAGTTGCGTTAAGAAGCTCAATTTTTATGGGAAAGGTGAAAAGCGCCCCTAGCGGAAAGTAGCTGAAATCACGTTTCTCAAAGGAGTTGAGCATCTTAACGCAAATAAAAATGTTTTTTTTTTTTACAATTATGATTTACTTTTAATTTACTTGCAGAGCAACTGCCAGCACCCATAATGTGCTGGCAGTTGCACTGCAAGTAAATTAAAAAATGGACTGAAAATTGTATGGACACATTTATCAGTTCAGAACTCAACGAGTCTTTGTGCTCTTGTCTGGAAGCATGAATATGTCCATTACGCTTCTTCGCTTTGCCTATAATAGGGGAGATCATAGTCTAAAGCGTGTCAGTGCATGCCACATTAACCGTTACGAAATTGCTACGGTTCATCGTAGCAAAGCTACGGTCGTTACGAGATTTATCTACAACGTTGCGTGAAAGTTGAACACTTTCGAAAGTTGAATTGACTGTTTATTTTTAATTCTTGTGTTTTGATAAACAAATAAATAAGGTTTTATTTTCTGGAGTCAGCATTTAAAAAGAAAGACGTTCTATTTTCAAAACTCAAAAGCGTCATCTTCGAACGTTTCTGTCTTCGGATTTAAAATTTTAAATCGAATGGATTAAAAATTTCAAATCCTAAGACAGAAACGTTTTTTGCGCTTGCACTCGAACCAAGAATTTTGTACTCTATGTGGATGCCAAACTCCCAAACAATATCATGAGGCAATGTTCTGTCTCGATCAGTAGGTGTTCCCTCTCATTCTATCACTATTTATGAATGAAGGCTATCCGTGGGATATCCTCTTCCTCTCTTTCTATTCGTAGTTTCTGTCTCACCTGTCATATTTACGCCATTTCGACACTTAGACTGAAAATTGTTAAATATTTTTGTTATTCAATATTAAAAAAAAAATTTTATAAAACTGGTGATGACGTGCGTTGTTTTATGTTGTTGAAGTGAGTGATATCATTTTGCAGGTGAGTTGAAGAAAAAAGCATCCGTCCCTTTCACTCCTCAGGGCTATCTAAGTTTGACAACTTATCGACTTTTTCGATAATTGTTATCTTATCGTCAAATTCGGCTTATCGATAGTTCTATGCTCGTAACGCAGAGCCGAGAAAATTCCTATTACCAAAGATCCACTGTATGAAAGAAAAGTTCTCTTTTATAATACTAACACTTTTAGCATCTTGAACTCTTTTTCTATTAAAATCATGGTTTTTATTATCAAAAATATTTCTATTGGTATACAAAAGCATTATAAAAATACGCATTACTGCCATTACAATAAGTGTTATAAAACTCAAAAATATTCACGTGTTGGTGTTAACTATTAAGTAGGGAAATTTTATTAATAAACACGCAAACCAATGGCGCTTGCGTGTTAGATTAGTTTGGAAAATATTTTATTGGTCACGTTATATCGCGCTTCTAGCATCTGCTTATTGAATGGGGTCGTGTTTCAGTTTTATATTTTTTTAAAGAAAAAAAAAATTACATCTTAGCGCGGAAGGAGGTTTTATATCTTCTTATTAAAGAGGGCCTCTGTGGCGTACTTTGGCTTTCGATATTGAAAACTAAGCTACTTGCGTTTGACGACCTCCGTGGTCGAGTGGTCTATATGCCGGTCCCAAGGCGTCACCATCTCGAGAGGTTCTGCGTTAGATCCCCGCTGAGGGCAAATGTTTATGTGATGAATTCAGGCATCTGTTCTCCTTGGATGTTTATATATATTAAATTCTGAATATTCATATGTATTTATCTATTAAATATATGTATCTGTCTTCTAACCCAATTTTGTATGGCTAAAATCTTAAGGGGCTCCTTGGACTCTGCCTACCCCTTCGGGGATTACAGGCGCGATTTATGTATGTTATGTATGTGTATCTGTCTTCTAGTGTCCGTAACACAAGCAGCATTAGTTGCTTAAAATGGGTCTAGTTGATAGGTGTGATGTCTGAAGATATTTATTATTTATTCATTCTTGGATGGGCAACCAAAACTGTATCTCGTGTTCCTCCATGCTTCGGTACCTGGTAGTTGATTCAAGCCCCTATTGCAACCGTTTCTATTCACTAAGGCCCAATTGCACGATCGAGAGTTAGCGCCGAACCCAGGGTTTGCCCATATATTTGTCCCAGGGTTAGGTGCTAACTCTCGACCGCGCAATTGGGCCTAAGCTGCCAATCATATTTTATTTTTGTTGATCTGTAGGAGTGTGTCATCGGATTCATAGACTATAAGGTCTGCATAACGATTCCTGTAAAAGGTGTCAAATTCATAGAAATTTCAAGCAGGTCTCTTTCTAACTTGCGTGAGACGTATATTTCTGTCCTGCTCAATATTCAAAATTCAATCTCCTTTCTTCAATTTAGATGCGTCTTAGCACATGCTTATGAACGTCAAAAGCATTTTACGAATTTTCGTTAAAGCGATAAACTACGCCATCCGTTCACAAAACTACCAGGATGCCTTGTTCTGAGAAGAACGGGCAAGAAACTCAGCAAGTTTCTATCATCCCTTTCAATTGTATTTTTTTTAATGTCATGCTACCAGCGAGCTAATCTTATGTCAAATAGAATTTAGGACGAATTTATAATAATGCCTGTAATAATACCCCTAATCAACCCACAATCAAGTTGTCATCGACGAAAATTTCGTAGAAACAAATAAATAAAAATTCCCAATCGCGTGCCTGTACAATATTAATATTCACGTGAACACATTTACCTACAATTAGTCGGGTTCATGTTCCTGACCGCATGCAACTTTGATACGGAGTATCACGTCCGAAAATAATAATGACTCAGCAAAATAAAGTAATATTTAAATAATGATGTGGCTGAGCTATATTATATTAATGAATTTGCAGCTTATTTTATAGGATGACTGTTTTTTTTTAAAGCACGGCAAAGAACTTAAGCAGCAGTAGGAGAGTCCAATTTTGCGGACATAGCGGGCCACAGAGTACAGCAGCACAAGCCATCTCCACCTTTAAAAAAAATGGAAAAATTGATTATTGCAAAAATGTTGTGCAATTTTGCATTTCAAGACGTATGTCATTTTTAAATTCTCGAGTTCTACTACTCCTTTAGTTATTGTAATTTTACATACAAGCATGAACTCTTATTTGTATAAAATTATAAAGAAAGCATAACAATATCTCCAAGTTATTTGAATTTATTATATTTCGTTAGATGGGTCGACGTGATTCGAATAGTTGCGGACAACACCTGTCAGCCAATCCGCTTTTTAATTTTGATCTGAACTCATGAGAAACACTTATGTTCGAACGTTATTAATATTCTGCTAGCAAAACGCAACCGTGCGTTTTTGTAGCCTTCGGTTTCATTAGGTCCCATTCAGTTTCCTATTTTACATAAATAAAAAACGTTAAGCAAAAGCTTACATTTCAATCATCAATGTTTATTCTGCTAAGCATTCTTTCTGCAAACGCATTGGTTACGCAATTGTAACGATTCGGGATCGTCCGCTTTAATTTATAGTGGAATTGGGATGCTGGATTCGTTTGGCTCACGATTGGGATGACTCGCCTACTAGGAGAGAGACTATGCGCAGCAATGGGTGGTTGATGATGATGATAGTCCTTAACATATATCAGATAATATCTTTTAAAAAAATAATTTTGTATACCACTTTAATCTACGCAATTAAACAAGGATACATTAAACAATTACGAATATAATACAAATACGAAATATCCCCAAGGCCGTAGCTGGAAGTGTTAAAAATTTGTTTACAACTGTTGCTCAAAAGTTTATTGAAATCCCAACATCAAATACTAAAAGGAAAACACACTAATCGAGATAACAATATGGCTCCACGAGTAAATTGAGGGGTTACGTTCAATAGCTCGAAAACACAAGAAACCTTGAAAGGATATAATCGTAATTCGGGTCGATGGTGCGTGAATGGAGCTGTGATGTCATCGCAAAGAATTTGTAACTATAGAGACTTTGCATTATACAAATAACTCAACAGGCTAACTTTTTAAGACTTTAAAGTTGATAATATCAATGCGTAATTGTGATTTTATCATTTTAACAATAATAAATTTAAACTCTATGGGAATAATTATCGACATGGTTATTTGATTAACCTTACGATGGCGAAAATAAATTCCGAATTCTCTAAACATGAATCTCGTTACTATGAAAGAGAATAATATAGAAATTCTGCTTACCCTTGGCAAATCAACAAAAAGATGCAAAGAATGCAGTTGAAGTGCTTATCCGGGATAATAGCTTTTATTCTATTGCTCACAGAGTTCCATATATTATAGTAAATTATGAACGAAGACATTCAAAGTAATTGTATATCCATTATGGTAAAATATACGGCCTTAATGCCGCGGAACATGAGCTGTCGACGATAATATGTATCTTAATTGCGAAGCTTATGTAATAGTGAGAGATTATATGAAGGTATTTGACTATTTATTAACATTTTTTGAATTATATTAGCCTTATATATTATTTTTTACATTGTTGGTGGTCACTACAATATTTGGTGACCATGAATGTTAAATCAAAAACCTCGTATTTGAGTATCGATGTGTATAAGGGGGTTTCGTGAGAAATACAATTTTAATTGTGCTCCTGTCTTATATTAGTTCACAATATTTTTTCACCATTTCAGCCTAGAGATATTCACTGCTGACTGTAGGTCTCCAGTACGGATCTCAACAACTGTTGCTAGGTTGATTATTTTTAGCATAATTCGCCATCACCCATAACGAAAGATGTTTACTTTCCCTAGTAATCAGCTTAATAATAAATTACTTTTCTCCTATTTACTTTTGTAAGAGTATATATTTTTTATATGGTTTATATACCATATACGGCCAAGTTATTATTTGCAGCCATACATTGGGTTGTAAGAAAAAAAATCACACTGGCAGCAAAATCCTTAGTAGTTGGTGGGATAAAGAAATAATTTGCTTAACCCGGCGAGGATGTGGAAGGGTCAATATGACCCCCCTCATTTTGTTTTGAGTGTAACTTTTTTTCACAGACGCACATTATTAAATTTCTCAATAGCTGTAGCTAAAGAACGCGTCATTTAAGTCGGGCACCGCTTGCACAAGGAGGTATAAGTAGGTACACAAACGCAATTTAGGGTAGGGCTACGCCTTTTTTGTGCTAGTATTTTTATGTAATGTTGTATAGAAAATTTGGTATTTTTAATTGTTTCTGGCCAAAATGTACAAAGGAAGTTTGAGGAGTTCGTATGCTCCACCTTTCGATATTGAAAACGAAGACCGCCTCTCTTTTGACCGCTTCTCTGGTCAAGTGGTTGACACCACCGGGTGTAGATCGGGAGGACTGGGTTTCGGTTTAGTTGGTGGTAGGGCTTCTAAGCTCGCCTGGCTAGTTACCACCATCTTACCTAAATTTGTCGCCATAATAACAATGTTATAAGCATTGTTGTGCTCCGGCAATCAGAGGTAACATAGCCAGTGCCTCAGTCAGGTCAGATGAAGGCCAAGAGCTTACCTATCATATTAAAGAAAAAATATATTTTCGCTATGGTCAGTCCTTGGATGGGTGACCAAAAACTTTGTGCTTTTGAGTTTCTCCGTGCTTTGGAAGGCTCGTAAAGCCATTGGTGCCGAATTCCCGATGTCTACTATAATTGTTTCTACCCAACCCATCTGCATTTGACCAGCACGGTGGTGTTATGGCCTATACTCTTCTGGTGTGTGTTAAGACTTAGTTTATTTCTAATAAATATTTCGTGGACAAATTATTGATCTCGTAAAAATTACCAAAAGAACTTAAACTACTCATAACATTGAATGTTATTTTTGTTTTTATTCAAGAGTTTAAGCCACAGTCCTGCTAAAGTTGATTTATTTTTAGGACTTGGTTAAATCAAACTTTATTAAAAATTTGTACCTGTTGTGCAGTTTTTATTCTTAAAATCTTTAAATTAATGACTAATTGTTTGTAAACACTTCAAAACTAAACATGAAATACATGGTCATCCTGACAGGATACATCGGGAATGTGGTGTCTCGATGCATCCTTTTTGTACAACATCTTCGCTGGTTTAATTGCACTAAAATTAATTTCGTCAAATATTCATTACGCTATCAGAAAAATATTAGTAGAACACGCCTCTGACTCAGGCATAATTTAAACAAAGTAATATGTCATCGAGTTCACCAGTTCACCTGATTTACCGCCTGTAATATGCCAGTAACGTTTACAACGCGGTGTGAAATTATAAAAGTATTCGCTTTAATTTATTATACTCATGCGCTGCCTGACAACAACGATTTATGGTGACGCGTGATTTGTGCCAGTTTGATTGGAAACGCCCCGAAATTTTCCTTACGAGGTACCTAAAGCTGGAAAATAATTCTTAGAGAAAATGAAACATGGAAAGAAAATAATTTTACATTTGTCACTTCACATCGTGTTATTTGAATGGTGTAACTTGATTTATATTTTTAGATTGATGCTAGCTGTTGTCCGCGACTTCGTCCCTTAACTATCCCACAGGAACCCGGAAATATTCCGGAATAAAAAGAATCTAAGATGTTGACCGGGGATATAAGATATCACCACGAAAGATTTCACTGAAATCGGTCCAGCCATTTCGGAGATTAGCCCGTACGAACAGATAGAAACAAAAAAAATATTTTTTTTTTTTGCATTTTGGAGAACATTTTTTGGTATTTTGAATTGATTTGAATTGAGATCCTCTTCCCTATTAAATATCGCGTGATTATCAGCAATTATACCGGCCAGGTTGTTGGTTTTGAGCATTTTGCTGCATTCAGAGACCGAACCTTGACATGCCTCGTTAGTGTTCCAACATCCACTGCAGAACTCTGAAGTGATTCCTATTACCCCACTTTTAAGGTTCATTGTGGTTTGCCTATTAATAATTCATAGCATCGACGGTTCACGCAGCTTGTTGACTGTTTTTCTAGAGTAAAGACTTGCTGTTATGTGTTTATATTATATATCTCAGCTGTAATGCAAAATGATGATAATATTGTTGTATTGTATTTATCCGAATTGGTAGTGCGACAAATGAAAAAAGTTAAGAAAAATATTTTCCTCTGTAGGTAGTTATATAAAAACGATAAAGGGGACTTCAATATTAATCAAAAGTTGGATTTCTTTTATATTCTCTTGTCAGTAAATTTTCACAATGTTTCAAGGAATATTTTAAATTCTACTCAAAGAACGCCTACATTTCAATTTTTTTCTGAATACGTAGATAGGGTAAAAAAACTTATTAACAAACGTATGAGTTTTCCATGTAAGAGCATTGAACCAACGCTTTTCTCTGTATTTCTTTAAACAATAATATAAAGAAACTGTGAATTGAAGGTTAAATTACTTTCATAAAACGTAACATAAAGTATAACGTGCGTATTCTGCATACGTTGTGATTCAGTTGTCAATCTGAAGCCACAAAAGCAAATTAGGTCGGATCATGTCACTGATCAAATTATAAAATTTTTTTATAGCTGTGAGTACCTATAGCGTAATGCACCTCTGCCCGTATCCCCGAAGGTGCATTTCGTACCCTCACTTTGCCAGTAACATCATTGGTCCCACATATTGAAATAAGTCTATTGTCGTTACCGAACACTATAGACAATCCTTCGTCGTCAGCAGCCTATATACGTCCCACTACTGGGACAGGCCTTCCTCATGGAGAAACACATGAGGAGTGATAATAATCAAATTATAAAACTAGTATAAACTGTAACGTTATAATTCAAGTATTGGTGTTCAAGTTCTATAAGTTTACCAAAGGCATTATTGTAAGTAGCCCTACTTTTGATAATATCTTTAAGTTTTATATGCAGTGATTTGTGAGATTTACCTTTATGTAAATAAAAAATGTAAGACACATTTAACGCAAACAAAACGTGCGCAAAAACGGAGGAAAAACTTCCTAGGTACTAAGTAATACTATTTACTTAATAATTTTTTTTTTCTGTTGTGATAATTATTTGAAAAAAGAAAGAATATGAAATGAAATGAAACATGTAATGAAATTAAATAACTTTATTAAAAATAGATTTCTTAGAAATACTTTCGCACGTCAATTTATAACTCTACCAGCACTTCGATGTGAAACAATGTATCACTGAGTAGAAGTGCCGCAAGAAACTTGGCGATTGTTTTTTTTTTTCATTTAAATACATCCAATCTTTATAAATATTTACAATAAGAGATACAATTTCCTAATGACGATTAGTTTTTGTCCATACATTTAAAACAACTAAGTAGCAGTCTGAAGCCAGGCACGCCATAATTTTTTTTTAGTTTGGTAAATTACTTATTTAACGCTACAACGAGCGATGTAAAACTCAAACGGTTATTCCATTGCGGCGCCTGTAGGCTTATGAAACTGCGTCAGACGCTTAGACCACTTAATGTAGGATAAAAGACTATAACTTAATCGGAGAGACTTTCGAGGAAATCCTATTTGCGATAAAAAGCAACATCCCACCCTCCATTCAATTTATAACCGTCCTGGGGCGAAGTAAATTTATGGGGACGCGATTAGCCCACATAGATTTAAGCAAGGTCGAATATCGGAGCCATAGACGACAGTTCTGTAATTTGGAGATGGTGCTTTGTTTAGCCAGAAAAACATTTATTAACCAACAAACATATTACACGCAATGCTGTAGTACTGTAATACACTTTAAGTTGGATTAGCTATTGCCGTCGACTTCGTCAGCGGTTACTATGCTTTTTAAATATCCCACAGGATCCCTTTAATTCTCAGGAATAAAAAGCATCTAAGATTTTGAACACGGATATAAGTTATCACCATGCAAAATTTCATTGAAATCGGTCCAGCCATTACAAACAGACAAACAGACAAAGAAACAAAAAAAAACATTCTTTGGTATTGTCCATACCCCAGAAAAAAAGGCTTAATACCAAGATTAAGCATTTTTTTTCTATGTACAGACATTCGATATCTACAGTTTTTTTTATTTGTAAAGGTTGTATTTGTAACTTGACGACCTCCGTGGTCGAGTGGTCTGTGCGCCGGTCTCAAAGCGTCGCCATCTCGAGAGGTCCTGGGTTCGATCCCCGGTGGAGGCAAGTGTTTGGGTGATGAATTTTCAGACATTTGTTCTCCAGTGTTGGATGTTCATTATATATGTATATATAATGAATATTTTGAATAATTATATGTATTTATCTATTAAATATATTTGTCTCTCATCTAGTATCTGTAACACTAGTTAGTAGACTAGTTGATAGGTGTGAATGTAAAAAAAAGTCATACAAAAAGCGCTTGATAATAAGTCGAGTTACATAATTATGCACTACAATAAAACATATAAATAAGACACTATTAGTTACTATTTGATTTTTTTCTGTACCATTTGGTCGGAGGACAGTTTAATCGGATTTAAATAAAAAGCATTTCTTACTTACACATACGTTTTACCAAATCATTAATTACCATCTCTATGGCATTACTTAATAATCCATCCATACTAATATTATAAATGCGAAAGTAACTCTGTCTGTCTGTCTCGCTTTCACTTTAAGCCAACTGAACGAATATAACCGAAATTTGGTACACAGATAGTCTAGAGCGTGAGAAAGAACATAGGCTACCTTTTATCCCGATATTCCCATTGGAACGGGTACCATGCGGGAGAATGTTACAAAATTTAAATAACGCCTCCCAGAAAAATGAAGGAAAAATTTACGCCACTATGAACTTTGCTTCTAATAATAGAGTAGTAGTAAGTTTCAATTCCACCAATTGAGGTTAGTGTTCCGATTGGAAAAAATCTTTCCATGTTGAATAGTCCATTTATTGAGGAAGGCTATAGGCTACATTCCATCACACTATCTCAAACTAACTGTTCTACGCGGACGAAGTCGCGGGCAAAAGCTAGTATAATAATATGTCGCATTTCGATTTTCACAAGTAGAAGTTCAGATTTCAACAATGTCACAAACTATTCCAATAGTTTCACGAGCAAAAGTTTGGAATACCAGAAAATTTTTCATGCAACTGCCAAACTGGGATACAAGGATGAACTAGTATAGTCCGGGCAAAAATTAGGTCAGAACGGTCTTGACAGGAATGCGAAACGCGACCCGTATGAAAACGGCAAGCTTAAGGCGAAGGGATAGGCAAATGTTCATAATGAGGTGTTTTTGGTACAGTAGTCTGGCAAAAATACAGCACAAGGGATGATCAGATTATTTGATGTTTTTACATATATCATAAACTTGTTCGTGACGGTCCAAAATACTAGTAATTATTTATAGCAACATATGGAGAGCATTCAATTTATCATAATTTATTGAAATTTCTTTTACACTTTTTTCTTTTAACGACTTTTCTGTTTATTATCAAACTCAGTTTACATATCCGTTACATTAATACCTAGTCTCCGACGGTGAGTTTTTTTAGAAATGACCACAAATTTATTAATTGCAATGATTTTCCTACTAGCGCCTACTAAAATATTATAGTTGCATAATTGTACATTTGCTGGCAAAATTTCGTAGGCGCTTTTGCAAAGAAATGACATCGTTGCTAAGCAACGGTTAATTATTAAACATTCTACATAATTATTATTTGTCTAGAGCAAAATATTGATAATACACTATAGTAAGTACCACCCTCTTTAATTACCTTGCCTATCCTCGTCATAATGTAGATAATTGTACCTTCAGATCTGTGTGCAAGAACAATCGAGCTGCCAAAAATTACTTCTCACTACTAAAATGCACAGAGTAGTGGCCGATACAGAGTCTACGCAGGAAAGATTGTATTATTAATAGAAATGGGTTTCTCTAATGTTTTCTTTAGACGTATGCTCTCTAATCACTGGCTGATAGTGAAATTGTCACATTATTTAGTGTTTATAACAAACGAAGAATAATGATACACTTTTACTACGTTTTTCTTAGCTTGCTTTCTTGTCTGTGGAGATCATATCTGGCGATCGATTTTTCGACCACTTCCCGACATCCGATTGAGTTGAATTTTAACATACAGGCTTGCTCCCAGTGACAATAAAATATTAAATAAAAATATATAAAAATAAAATAAAAAAGGGTTACATAAATACTGTATAAAACGTTTTACTAATGGCCTAAAAAGGGGAAAATAAATATTTTGGTTATAAGAATTTTCGAAAATTTTACTTAATATGATAAATAATTATATCACTAGGCAAATCACTGAAAATTCGCATTACGTTTAAATTTTCTAACAACATTTTACGATAAAAATTTTATTTTATAAAATAATCGCTCCGAAAGTTAAAAAAAAGTACCCTTTAACTTTTGAACCATAAGTTCAAAAAATAAAAAAAATCTAAAAAGTAGAACTTTATAAGTACTTTCTATGAAAATTATTTTGAACTTGATAGGTTGAACAGTTTTTGATAAATTTTACAAAATAATTTTTGAACTACATTTGTGACTTAACGATATATGCAAGCATTTTTTTATCTCATTTTACATATTTTACGATAAAGAACATATCGTCTTTCAAATAAAAAAAGAATTATTAAAATTGGTTCACGCAATCAAAATTGTGACGGATGGAAAACTACGGAACCCTATATTGAGCGTGGCCCAACAGGTTGGGTGGGATTTTATTATAAAATTGTTAACATTCTCCCATAAATGCACAGCAAGTTAATTTTTGCTTCTAGTATTTTAATTATGGCATTCATTGTTTATCTTAAATGTGTGGTTATGTTTATAAACATATAAAATATTTTCACAGATGTATTCGGCTACAGTTAATATATCAATTTCCCTGAATAACTCTCTGAGTGAGTCTCGTGGTTTAAGCTTGTAAATGGCTCATACAGCTTGTTTTTGTAAAATAAAAATATTCCCATTATCAGCTGCTGACTCCCATAGCAACAAGCCATACGACATCACACTATGAAAATAACTAAAGTAGACAAGTCTTGCCATTTCAACGTCAGATAATAGTCTGATTTTCTTTACTGCAAAGGCAGCAGAGCTATGTATTTTTTTTTTGCAATTAGATTTACATGAAATACTTTTGCACGTCTCCTACTAGCACTTAGACGTGAATGGCCTGTTGAGAAGAAGTGCCACAAGAAACTCAACAGTTAGTCTTTTTTATACAGCCATAATAACAAAAGGAATTTAGAACATTTCAAATATTGAGACGCCACAGTTAATATATCAATTTCCTTAAATAATTCCTTGAGCGAGTCACGTGGTCTAAGGTTGTAAATGGCACGAATGGCTCTCGTTTGAAGTACAAAGATAGTCTGAATGTCAGCAGCGGAGCCCCACAACAGTAGACTATACGACATTATGCTGTGAAAATTGCTAAAATAAACTAATTTCGCCGTTTCAACATCAGTGAGTCGCCATATTAGATCGATAAAGTCATCCGTTCTTTTCACTCTTAATAGTTATCTGTCAAATTTACCGAATTTTTCGACAATATTGTCAATCTTAGTCGTCAAATTTGGCTTATCGAAAGTTTTATGCTCGTAGCGAAGGTCACTATGTGTGGATTCCACTGTAGGCGTGAATATATCGTAATGCCTAGAAATAATAATCATTTACGTTAATTAATATAGTTTAGCCACAGTGACTGTTATTCAATTTAATTAAAATTTCGTTACAAAATGCTCTTTATTTCCTTATTGGTATTAATCCTTATCAAAATAAATAACTTTATGTTCAAGACTGGTTCGATACCTTTATATTACTTTTGAATCATTCAATGACAGTTCGTTCGATAGTTCTCGCTATTTTAAAAATGTATACCTACGTCCCAACCGGCCTGCGTGTATATGATGACGACATACGATGTTTCATGCCTGGAAGCGGAACTTAGACTTTTAGATAAGTCTAAAATCAAAAATACTGATTCGTTTTGAATGAAACAAAAACTAGTGTAGGCTTGTATTCATACAACCTATACTGTAAAAAAAATTGAATCGTAACATTTTCCATTATTAAATGTATTTACTTGAGACGTCATATTATTTTACGATTTTTATCAGTAAATATTATTATTAAACTCTTTATTGCACCAACAAAAAGAAACAAAACAGTGAAAAATACAAGTTTGCAAGGGAGAACTTATCCCTATTATCCAGAGAAAATATGAGAATATTATGTTTCTATTGACAAAAAATAAAAAAATTCGGCCAAAACTATATAATGTCATTTTTTCAGTTCTGATCCTAGTTGCACAAACAATAACAGTAATGATGATACAAAAAAAAGAGACACTAAAATTCTTTAAAAAGAAAACACATTTCAGAGACAGATCAGCAAGGTACAGTATCTAAAAGACAAAAAAGAATTGTACATGTTCTTTTGGTTCTGGCTGTATAATCAAATTTTTGTGCGGATAAGAGCTCATCAGACTACCACAAAATAATTTATCGATAGATAATGAACTCAATTCTTACACAAAACATTGAGGTGGAAATCAATTGAGAAAACTTGATTTGATTTTGGATCGTCTGACATGCTGGAAACTGGATACATGAACTGAGGCGATCCCATTACTATCAGGTTATTTTATTTACGAACTATCAATTGTACATTTTAATTTTTTTAGAAACCCTTAGTTTTCTCTGTCGATGAAATTACTCTGTGATAAACACTAGCCGTCATAGCTATCAAAACATGGCGCTACGGTGCAATGTGCTTTGTGACGCACCTCAAGTTTTCAATAGATGTCGCTGTCGCTCAATTTCGATTACGCCAAACGCTGAAAGTCATTTGCCTTACCTTTCGCCTTAACTGAAAAATTACTTCTAAATTATCCTGACCGAGGTTAAGAAGTGATACTACTCGTGAATATAAACTTTATATTTCATAATCTATTGGGTTCTATTTACAATGGAATATGAGGGTATTTCAAGATCCTGTTTTTAAAAGCATTTCGTAGTATATATGTACTTAGTTCTTTAATTTCGTTTGTTCAGGAATCTCAAATGCGACTTTGATTTGTCATATAGTTTGAAATATTAGTGTTTACGTTTTTAATCAAATATCTTTCATTAAAAAAAATATATCGTCTCTACCAGTCTCATTATTAGTTGTCAAAATAACATAGCTTAAACCGGAAGGCCTATTCTGCTATTTTATTTTGATCTGAAACGCATGAGAAACTATTCTGCTAGCAAAATGCTAGCGTGCGTTTCGATTGCCTTCGGTTTCATTCGGTTTGCTATTTCACAACGTAAAACAAAAGCTTACATTTCAATCATCAATGTTTATTCTGCTAAGCATTCTGTCTTCAAACGCATTGGTTTCGCAATTGTAACTAATCGGGAACGTTCGGTTAAATTAATAGTAGAATTGCGGTGCTGGCATGTAACATGTTTTCATTCACAGCAATTTAAACAATAAATTTATCGCTTTGATTTATTCTTTAATACTCCAAGCCTTACAGAGTATTATACAAATATAACTCAGTTTTTTTATTGCGGAAAACATTATACGCACATAAGAGATATACGCCTATAATTAAAATAATGATCAACCATTCTGCGTGTTTAAAATGATGGCGTAGATTAAGCTTACCATTTGTGTTACGCCTTTTTGTTGTTGTATCTTGTTTATCTCTTTTTATTTAAAAACGTAATTTTATTTAAAAAAATAATATCGGATTGTATAATCAGATTGTTTAACACCTCTGCTTGATGGTACAAGCAGAGGTGTTAACAATCTGATTGACATTATTCCCCATGTACGGGGGCGAGCGTGCACCGTTACCAATTGCTATGCACCCACCAAAATGTGCGTCAAGCGATATTCACTATCAACAGAAAAGGGAATTCCGAATGCAACAAGGTTATTTAAAAAACTATTATCTCGCACACTTTGCAGAATATAGAATATAATTATATATAATATAATGAATTGACATTGCAAAAAGAAGGTTACACACAATGTAGGCCAATAACATTTTATAACTAATAGAGCTGATTTCATTTACGATACAAATTATATTGTAGTTGTACTTCGTACTAGTTATTCAGATTTGTTTGATTCCTGTAAAAATATTGATCCTTTCGTACCTTGTAGGTACGGACTTTGCATCGGAATGGTTGCAAAGTGTTGCCACCTAGCTTTGATACTTGCTGCGAGCAGATGTTTGTGTCAATAAAATCATGCATGCACAAAAAATATGCTTTCAAGTTAACACGAGCGGTGTAGGTGTCTACGAGAATAACTTGAAAACTTTTAGAGTTCGAAGTAGTTCCGACAGGTCCATATATTTCACTATTCGATGTCATATGTTTATGCTTTGATATCAAAATATGTTTTGATGGTTCGATGAAACCTGACAATACATTACCTTAATCTATCTATCTATCTATCAGCCAATTGTCGTCCACTGCTGGACATAGGCCTCCCTCAATGATCGCCACACCTCGCGGTCCTGCGCCGCCTGCATCCAGCGACTTCCTGCGACCTTCGTCAGATCGTGGGTCCACCTTGTTGGGACTCCCTACGTTGCGCCTCCCAGTACGTGGTCGCCACTCGAGAACCATTCCGCCCCAACGGCCGTCAGTTCTACGAACAATGTGCTCTGCCCACCGCCACTTAAGGTCCGCAATTCTGTGGGCTATGTCGGTGACCTTGGCTCTCCTACGAATCTCCTCATGTTTACCTCATGTTTTGTTTTCATTTCCTTAATGTTTCCGCGAAATAACAGAGTTGATATATGTATACAATTTTGTTTTATTGTAAAATAATCATCCTCGTCCTCAGCCTATGTACGTCCCACTGCTGGGCACAGGCGAAACACATGAAGAGTATGGACCGTAACACCACCACGCTGGCCCAATGCGGGTTGGTGGGTAGAAACGGTTACATTAGCGACCACGAAGCACGGAAAAGTTCAATATCACAAAATTTTGGTCACCCATCCACGTCCTGACAATAGCGAAGGTAGCTTTGTTTTCGATCGAAAGCCAAAGTACTAACCACTACGTCACCGAGGTCTTCACTATTGTAAAGTAATATTATAAACGGAATATTGATCCATTATTTTTCTTTGTGTTTTGTGTGTGTGTTAGTTGCGACTTTGCACCAGAAATTTCACCTTAGAAAACAAGATAACCTACTACGTTATTTACTGCAACGTAATCTCAACAAATTTAGTTTATCTTACCCCAGTTAAAATGCGAGATTCGTCTACTACATGTTTAAAATGCAGCTAGATTCCTAGCCGAGTCTAGTCTAAGCGTAACAGCCATAAATAAAAGCTGCCGTCCAAATTATCTGATGCAGACATTTCCCGCTGCCGTAGCTCAGGCATGCAAGCTTATCTCACCTTTACAAACTTGGGATGCTTGAGATTATTAAGTTTAGGCATAAGTTCATATAAATAAGCGTAGTTCTTAGCTTATTTTGTTCGATATCGAAAACAAAGCTACCTTCACTATGGTCAGGCCGTGGATGGGTGACCAAATCTTTGTGATCTACCAGAAGAAAACCAGATTACCAGCGCCATAGTGACGTTGGTAGTATTTATTTGTTGACCAATAAACGCATTCTTTTTTTTATCTGAAACTCCTCCGTGCTTCGAAAGGCACAATTAGCTGTTGGTCCCAGTCGTTGTTATTGCAACCGTTTCTCACCAACCCGCATTGGGCCAGCGTGGTGGTGTTACGGCCCTTACTCCTTATATGTATGGAAAGGCCTGTGCCCAGCGGTGGGAAGTATATAGACTGAGGAAGAATGGAGCTCAGATACCTGGAGAGGCTAATTTAGAGCCGCATATGCTTAACATTCTTACAAAGACCCAGTTATCTGTTGTTAACTTGACACTCTTTTGCCAGATAATATTTATTATCAAGTAACATATTTTTTTGTCGGCCTTTAAAATGATCACATTAAGGGACAAAGAAGACGATTTACATGGGTTGTGTACAGTGTGCCGAAATAAGTTTAGATACCTATTTTATATAAATTAGGCATATTTCAAATTGTTATATTGAGGTATTCGAGCCTCGATTTGTACGTAACGTTACTAGAATTTGATATTGTATTTTAGAATAATAATGTGTATAGAACGGTGTTTGTAATAGTCAATATTATAAATCAATGTAATGTTTCAAATCGAATAAGGTTTTAAAATCTATTCAGAATATTCGTCTCGCCATCTGATACATGGGGACTTAATATATCTGGTGAAATGTGGATGGTGTCCTCTGCCTACCCCTTCGGGGAAAAGGCGTGATGATATGTGTTTGTGCTGTTCAAAATATTTAATCATACATACATAAAATCACGACTATTATCCCCTAAGGGTTAGTCAGAGACCAGGCAAAAGCACCGCAAAAGCAGTCTCTTGTCACAGTCCATAATATATACATATAATCACTATTGTCCCACTAAGGCCCAATTGCGCGGTCGAGAGTTAGCATCTAACCCTGGGGCAAATATATGGACAAACCCTGGGTTAGGCGCAAACTCTCGAACGTGCAATTGGGCCTAAGAGTTATTCAGACACTAGGCAAAAGGACCGAAAAAGCACTCCATCGCCATAGTCCACGCTTCACCAAGCAGCGACTACACTCAGCGTGACAGGTGGTGAGCCCGTCGCCACTGTAAGCTATTAGATGTTTGTGTAGTTCTAAGTCCATTAGTCGCCTTTTACGACACCCAAGGGAAGAGATGGGTTAGTAGTATTCTTTTAATATTTAATCAATAAACAAAATTTGATTTACATTGTTGAGAGAGATCGATGGCAAGTGTTTGAGTACATGTTTGAAATATTGCAGTATTTGAATCCGAAATCGTCTGTTGTAGATAAAAAACCGGCCAAGAGCGTGTCGGACCACGCTCACACTCAGTGTAGGGTTCCGTAGTTTCCCGGTGTGCCATCTCTCGATACAAACTAGACCTTTAATTTCGGATTGAGTGAATCGATTTCAATAATTATTTTTTTATTTGTAAAATATGTAAACTTAGAAAAAAAAATTGCATATGCAGTCAAATTGCAAAACCTGTTCAACCCATCAATCAAGTTGAAAATATTTTTCCTAGAAAGTCTTTATAAGGTTATACTTTTGAGATTCTTTTAAATTTTTTTAAGCTTATGTATCAAAAATTAGACAGGAGGGTTACTTTTTCTTACTTGATTTAAAATATTAACTTGATCAAAAATTTTTTTAAGTAAATCCCTATTTATTTTTAAAATCTATTCTAAAATATATCTCACGTTAGGGTCGAAATAAAAAAAAACACTCTCCACTTTACGTGTAGGGGAGGTACCCTAATAAAACATTTTTTTCCACTTTTAATTTTAGTTCGTCAGCGTTATTGATGTAGGTATAATTGGCACCACCATAATTTTAGATTTCTAGTTACTGAGATTGACAGATAAACTTGCAAAACTATAAGAGTTCCTCGTTGACTACGGAATCCTAAAAATGACACTGATAAAAACATTGGAATAAGTTTCGAATACACATTTAAAACCACACGCTGTTTACTTGAATTGATCGTCGAAATAAAACCTAGAGTTGTTTACGTGGTTGTGCTCGTATATCACGTTTTAAATGATAGGTTTGAAAACACGATGGTGGCTAAATTTATGGGTTTCATGGAAATTATACTGTCAACACCACTTTTGATATTGTTTTTTGACTTTTAAGATCTAATAACGCTTAGGTACAAGTCTGTTACATTATTTTGGACATTGATTTTTGTTTTTTTAATTTAAGCAAGAAATTTTACTTTTCTACTACCAAAGACCAAACCGAAGAGAAAAATTCCTCTCCCCATGGGGAATCGAACGCCGGACCTCCCGATCAACAAAGAGATCAATCCGAGAGATGGTTAAATTAAATATTAAGGAGCATAGCAATTTCCTCATTACCACCTCCTTAGCTACCCTTATCGTTAAGGACTATATGGGGGAGGTTTAAAAGAATTATGGCTCCTGAATTATTTCTAACATTTTATTTTAACAAGTTCTATTGATGATATTCCAAAATTTCTTCTCAACAGTAAACTTTTCACCTACCAAAAATATTTCCGATCCAAGGTCCAAGAAAATGGAGCACTTATTTCCAAAACGTAACGTCGACTTAAGTTTAACGTAAGTTAAAAGTAATGAAACGAATAATTGATGTTGAAAGAACAAAGAAGCGAGTGAAATAGACGAATAGTTACTATGTTCACGATAAAATATTAGATGCGATCAGGTAAGAGGTAACGAAGATTTGTATGGCCGAGTGGGATGGATGGCCTACCCGTTCAAGTGATTGCTAGTTCAATAGTATCCAAGGAGCATTAAGCCTCTTTTTTGTTGTGACTGGAGAGGCCACACACTATTAATCTATATCAAAAATTCTGCCAATTCTAGGAGGGAGGGGGGAAACACACACACAAACAAAATTGACACTAATGCCATTTACAATCACGTTGATACGCATGCACACGATAAACTTTATGCACACAGGTACACAGGTACACAAACACATTTATGTCGGCACACATCAAGTTGACGTTCGATGGTCATATAATTTTGGCGAAAGGGGAAACGCCTTGATGGCATCTCCTGTGGTTAGATACTCAAAGATAGTATCGTATTGGTGACAGATGACAGTCATAGCGTCGTAATATAATCATCTTTTTATGACCACTTGAGAGAATAAATTCGGCACCTAATTCTTTTTTAACAGAAAAAGCGGTTTAGTGATTTCAGTGTTCCTTTCTCACGCTTTCAAAAGTACAATAGTGTCCGTATTTCAATTACTCAGTGTGACTGCGAAACCTTTTATAAAGTTTTCAATCTGAAACACTCAGCGGGTGTAGAAAGAGCCTTTTTGTTCTCGAAATTTCCTATGAATCGGAATTCTGGGCATTTCTCGCACACTTGACATCAATTGTAACTAAATTCCAATACTTACTTAAAATTATTTCAGTGCGTACAAATCGAAGAAACAGCACATTTCTTGGTTATCATTTTCTTGAATAGAAGTATTAACACCGATTCGCATAATTTTTTGATCGAAGCAAATATCAACATTAATAAATAAAATAACAAAACGTAATAAATTATCCCATAAGCAGCTAGATACAATAAAGATAAAATATTTTTTTAATGTTAGATATTATAAATTACCGATGTTCTTCAAATAATTGTCAAAGTGCAGCGCTAATCCACACAAGTAGAGTGCGGACCGACGATCTGGCCGATGGCGCCGCAGGATCGATTAGTGTAGGGATCTTTAGGGGAAACCTTGTGACGTGGTGGACCCGGATAAAAAAAAAGTCCTTCTTGACGTCTTTTATTGGTATATCTATATGTATATAAAAATCAAAGGTGACATAGTGGTCTATCAACGCACAGCCCAAACCACTAGACGGATCGGGCTGAAATTTGGCATGCAGGTAGATGTTATGACGTAGGCATCCGCTAAGAAAGGATTTTGATAAATTAAGGGATAAAATAAGGGATGAAAGTTTGTATGAAACTTTGTCAATTTTAAACCGATCGGGCTGAGACTTTGCATGAATAAAGCTACTATGACGTAGCATTTTTTTAAGAAAGAATTTTGATAAATTTCACCACTAAGGGAATAAAATAGGGGATGAAAGTTTTTATGAATCTTTGTCAATTTTAAACCGATCAAGCTGAGACTTTGCATGCATAAAGTTACTATCCCCTACAAAAGGATTTTGATAAATTCCAACTCTAAGGGGATAAAATAGGGGATGAAATTTTTTATAAATCTTCTTACATTTTTGACTGATTGAACTGAAATTAAACATTGGAGCTACTATGATAAAGAGGTTCGCTTAAATAGTATTAATCAAAGTAACTATTCTACGCGGACGAAGTCGCGAGCAAAAGCTAGTTTAATTAATAAAGAAGTAAGGCACAAACAGTGCCGTTGGTAAAGTCATAAAACTTTAACAACAATACTTGAAATAAAGTTACTAGTTTTTATGATTTTAATATTATCACCTTTATAATTATTTTAATATTAGGTCCTTACCCATGAAATTGGTGTTTTGTATGGAGATTTTGGGGATGTCTGCATTTTACATACTAACATTTTATCAGTTTTCTTCACAACGACAAATCCAGAAATAATAATGTTTGGCATGTATCATTAGACAAGCTTTAGCAATATGTGTGTGAACACGCTTGATAAAAATTATTCATCGTTTTTATGTTAATGCAAATCAAATTATGTATTCGGGAGTCAGATAAAAATAATTGTCTTTGTGTCTAATTTTAACACAGTTAAACTAACAAAAAATTATCAAATTAAATAATACGAGCTCAAATATATGGTCTATTTTTAGTAGAGGCAATTATTTTATAAAAATGTTCTGAACTTAATAGTTACGGACAAATTGCTAAGACAGAATAAAAACACCAATTTCATAGGTAAGGACCCAATATTTATAATAATTTACGTCGAGCCAACCGCTCCAGACGCTTACTCTGATAGGAATGATATTCGAGAAAAAAACAATGAAAAAAGGAAACAGACGGTAAATTTTAAAATACATACTATCACGCCTGTATTCCCCGAAGGGGTCGGCAGAGCCCATAGAGCACTGTGTTCCTGAAGACCACATTTATTGGTTTGGTCAGATGGAAAATCGCGAAAAAGTAGTTACAAGTGGCTAGCTCATCGCCTACACAATCACAGACCCAGTACCCAATACGCCCTTAGTCGCCTTTTACGACATGCTAGGCAAGAAAAACTGTTGGTACATTCTTTTTGTGTCCCGGACCAACACAGGACAAATTTAAAAATGGAAAGAGAAAATGGCAAGAGAAGAGCGCAATAACAACAAAGAGTTGCTAATACTTATATAGCGCCTCGTTACAACATATGTCCAACAATGGTTCCACCTCTCTGATAATGATATAAATATTTAGCTACGGAAAAGCACATGCAAGAAATGTTGCCTTTTATAAGTTTCTGCGTTCTCGTTATGGATAACTGCCAGGAAAATATCTCCGCTTTTCCATCTTAAAGGAAGGCCGCTTTCGTGGAATCTCACATGAATAATGGGAGTGAGTTTGTACATTTGCATGTGGCAAGGCGAGACATGATGTTATGTCTTTATTCTGGAGTCTTTGTAATTTTCACATTCATTTTTGATAGAAACGAATACAAACGTTAGACGTAAAACAGACATTTAGACAGACATCCATACACATTCAGAATACATGTATATTTATAACTTTGCTTCTAATATTCGTATTTGATTCAAAGTATATTTTATTATAAATTAGTTAGATTGATCTTTATGGTATTAATGTCCATATTTCACCTGGCATGTGAAGTCCTAAAACCTGTCTTAAAACTGTGATTTTCAGTGAATTTTAAATCAACCGGAACTAAATCTCTTTTTTGCCTGAGTGTTAACTTCTAGAGAACAATAACATTTTTGATGTATGTAGAATAAATAATAAATAAATAATAACTTTAAATTACTGTTTAGTCATTAAATACTATATATTAGTTATCAGACTGTGTATTGAAACGTAATATTTTAGAGCCTTTGTAAAGGTCTTTATTAATTTAATTTAATTTACCTTTTCTATCTTTTGAATAGATATCTCTTTATGATAAAGCCAGCTATTTACGCGGTGTATTTTTATTTAAAAAATTCTTAGACGTTTAATATAACCTTATTTTTGCATAAATTATTCGTTCATAAATATAAAATGATTGTTTTTCAAATAAAACAACCTTTACGATTCAAGAAACCTTCAAGTCACACGTATACCTAATATTAAATGAGAAACATTGTAAAAAACACAAAATAAAATAGTTAAAAATAGTTTTATTTTAATCGAATGAAATGTTGTTGTAAATAGAAGACATTATTCTATTCCCATTTTATTTAATTTAACAAAATTTCAACTTCGCAGAAAGATGAGTCTGCAATAGATCTCAATTTGAAAAGCACACAATAAGTTAATGTTGAATGAATAACTCTTTGAAAATGAGCTTTATCTTTAACTAAGAGTATATTATTTGTAATCTGTGTCCATTAACTGAAGAGCAAAAGCACTTTAATTAAAATTCGCACTTGTTGAAGAGTACGGTTCAACCTTGCACATTATTCAATTTAAAAATAACTGTTTCAAAAGCTGCAAGGGCTTGGTATATCAAAATACATTCACCGTGTTATTAAAAAAAATAGCACCATTAGGGTAAACGCAGTTATTGCCGCTGTAGTAAAAAATCAGGTATTACAGAGGTAAGCAATATTATTGCACTTTTATGCAATTACAGTAATGTTTTACATAAGAAAGTTAACATTTATGAAACGGTTATAAATCAATCTTTCATATTAGTTTAACTTTCTAAGTTCAACATGCCGATAATTGCACAAAACTGCAAAATATTACTATCTTCGATAAAAATACATACAAAGATATAATCAACATTATTCCATTTACAGTTAGTCAGACACTAGGCAAAAGGACTAAGCAGTGACTGCACTCAGTGACTCGTGACAGGTGGTGAGCCCGTCGCCGCTATAAGCTATTGGTCGCCTTTTACGACACCCAAGGGAAGAGATGGGTTAGTAGTTCCTTTAATGAACCGCTACCACACGGCTACCACGGTATTAATTCGGTAATACCTGCAGATTTTTGACTATCGCGGTAGTACCTGCGTATACCCTTAAACATTTTTAAAATAAGAATTTCACCAGCATCTTAATCTAAATTTACTTAATTTAAATAAAACCGAAGCAACATGTTCAACCAAAAACGACATTTCAAGGTCATTCAATCCACCAATATCCGTTAGTTATTCTGTTTATTTTTCTTCTTCTTCTTCTTCTTTCCATAAACTCCCCACTAATCTGCATTGAATTTTTAGGATTTTCTACAATAAGAATAATTGGTTGATAACGAAAAAGCAACCTTTTTTGACACATCTATTCTCAAGTAATATTAATACGATTCATTTTAGCTTCATGAACCCCCAAAGCGTTATTGAGAGGAAAATATTGGAATTTCAAATAGACTTTCATTATAATGGCAATCCTACTGAAATATTCACAAAGAAGGAAATCACGTCTCTCGGTGTTGCCACTCTTGCAAAAGATTCCAATATCATAGTTCATTGATCTCGGGGAGAAAATCCATCAATTTAGGTTGCTCCCCAAAAATATTGGAAGAATTGACGAGTCTATCCTGGTATTAGCATGATCAGTACTATCGGCATATTCATTTAATTGACCAATAATATTATTCTTGTAGAGTTTATTATTATTGTATAAAAATTTTTTTGCTACTTTATTTTTCTTAACATTAGTTACATAGCAACATACAATTATGGACAGTACAGTCACGAGCATGCGTAAGTTAACATTTTAGTAGTTGCCATTTTTACATTACTAATGTCATGCCATAACAGAAAATAGTTTACTAAAACCTTAGAATGAAAAGATACTAAAATATACATATTTATGCTTGTGACAGTTCAAGTTGAAATAAAAGTTAGGTAGGTTTTTATCATGAACATCGCTTGCTGTATCAAGGTTGCCGTGTATGGAATCGGGCTCGCCTTCTGTAAAATAGGATCTTGAAATGAGGGTGATATCCTACCCCCTCGGGGATTCAACAAGATGATAAGATGTAATTTATTATGTAATATATTATAATAATGTAACGTCATACAATGATTCACAAACATTAATGTTTATTGCCATCAAATAATTATGGTAACTGCGACTATAAAGTCAATCTCTAGAGGAAAAATGGTGTGAAAATATTTAGTTAACAAATTGATGTAAAGCATTAAATACTGACAATAATTATATGATTGGCTATTGAGTTTCTTGCCGGGTTCTTCTAATGAAAAGCCTTACTCTCGGAATCCGGCCGCTTGTGTCGATTACAATCACAATCAAAGCGCTGTGGCTGTACATGATACAAGCGCTCGCGGTAATGAACATTAATATTATGATTAATGATTATTATTTATATTGTAAAATGATGACGATTTTAAGTGCCAGGTTTGGTCTATGAACTAAAGTTATTTTTGATTTTTTTGACTTCCTTGGCACGATACTCACTCAGCACGATATTCAATCGAGTTCCAGTAGTAGAACTAGGAAAACCAAGAAAAGTAATATTTTTAGGAATGTATAGATCACGCTTGGTCCTTGAGAGCACTACCAATCACCAAGATATAATATCGATATAAATAAAGTTTCTATAATATATAAGCACAAACTTACATTATATTAAATCAAATATATAGAATTATCACAAAACATCGTAACATGAACTAGCTGTTTAATAATAAATAACAAATACATACCCGTTCTTATATGTACAATATAATTCTTTTATATTCTATGTCTTTCATATTTATATTATAGGTCATTTAACATTGTTTTTCAATATAAAAAATAATAAATATCACGTGTTTTACTTAAACACATTTTCCAAATTTTCATGTAAAAATTGCATGACCAACTCGATGTTCTTCTCTCATCTCGTAGGCCGCGCCTGCCTGGCCGATCGCCTACTGTTTATCTTTTTTACATGTATAGGCAATGTGTATAGGGCTTCGAGATGAGAGAATTGAGCCAATTAAAAGAGCTTGAAAATAATTAATGTTTTTTCAATTTAAATAATAAAAAATGCAATGTTACAGTTGGCAACAGTATGGAATTCTTATTTATACCTACCAATGTTTTTGATTTTTTGGTAGTATCTATTTATTTGAACAGCGTCACTTAATATTTGACGGTAACGGTACCAACTCCGTGATGATTTACAATTAAACTATAAATATATACCATGTTTTTGTATCATCTTCGTATAGAATTACTTTTATATTTCAATAATTTGAGTTATCAAAGCAATAGGGCTTTGGTAACTCTGATATTGTATAGAAACTATAATAATATTATCAATGTTAATCCATACTAATATTATATGCGAACGTAACTCTGTCTGGCTCGCTTTCACGTCAAAACTACTGAACTAATTGAACCGAATTTTGGTACACAGATAGTCTAGAGCCTGAGAAAGGCCATTGGCTACCTTTTATCCCGATATTCGCATGGAAACGGGTGCCATGCGGGTAATGTTAAAATATTTAAATAACATCTCCCGGAAAAATTAAGGACAAACTTTCGCCAAAATTCCACCAAATGTGGCTTCTGTTCCAATTTGAGAAAATCTTTTAGTGTTGAATAGCCTATTTATTGAGGAAGGCAATAGGCTACATACTATCTCAAACTAACTATTCTACGCGGACGAACTCGCGGGCAAAAGCTAGTATTAGATATACAGACATCTCGCTTACTGTATCATGAACCTACAGGTAAATTCTTCATGTAAATAATAGTACCACATTACAAAAACCTTAAAATGACAAGGCACTAAAATGGAAACATATTTATGCTCGTTACTGTACAAGAGTTCAAATTGAAGTGATTACATGTTAATTTGCTAATGCACTCCGAGTGTTATTAGCTAACGCGGGATATCTCTGCCGTGAGTTGGCGCGTTATGGATGATTGATTACCTACGAGTACATGGAGCTAGTGGTATGAGATGCCTTGAGTTTTACAGGCCACAGTGTCTGGAATATCGTAGCTACAGTTTCGACAAGACGGTTACATGCTAGCTTAAATGAAAATTAATGGAAGTTGAATCAAAATTTCAGACAAGCGACAGTGATCATCATCTACAGTTAATTGTTATACGTCCTACTTCTGTGTACGCTGTTCTATATGGGCCGTAGCACGCTGGCGATTTTTTGCGTAGAAACGATTTCAATAGCTATATGGTGTTTCACCCATCTTGTACAGAATAAATAATAAATATCTTCAGACATTCACACTTATCAACTAGCCCCATTTTAAGCAACTAATGCTGCTTGTGTTACGGATACTAGATGACGGATAAAAATACTTAATAGATATATACATATAATATTTAGAAAATATACAATACATATATAAACATCTAATACTGGAGAACAAATGCCTGAATTCATGACATAAACATTTGCCCCTAACGGGGATCCAACCTAGAACCTCTAGAGATGAAGACGCCTTGAGACCGGCGTGCAGACCACTTGACCACGGAGGTCGTCTCTCATTTATTGATGCATGAGAAAAGAGGCAGTGGTAGCCGAGTTGGGGCGGATGGGGCACTACTCGTTCATGAGGTGGTCCTCGCGGGTTCGATCTCACCGCCTGTACTGTACTACTGAGTTTGAATAAAATTTAAATATGTAAGGCCACGGAGGTCGTCATCAATATACTTTAGGAACATATCCAAAGTACAATTACGGCATTACGATAAAGGTTACTTTCTTTCAATGTAGCAACCGAAGCATAAACTATTAGGTCCTTACCTATGAAATTGGTGTTTTGTATGGAGATTTTGGGGATGTCTGCATTTTACATACTAACATTTTATAAGTTTTCATCACAACGTCAAATCCAGAGATAATAATATTTGGCATGTATCATAAGAAAAGCTTTAGCAATATGTGTGTGAACACGCTTGATAAAAATTATTCATCGTTTTTATGTTAATGCAAATCAAATTATGTTTTCGGGAGGCAGTTAAAAATAATTGTCTTTGTGTATAATTTTAACACAGTTAAACTTACAAAAAATTATCTAATTAAATAATACGAGCTCAAATATATGGTCTATTTTTAGAAGAGGCAATTATTTTATAAGAATGTTCTGAAACTTAATAGTTACGGACAAATTGCTAAGACAGAAATACCAATTTCATAGGTAAGGACCCAATATTTGTATTGAAACCAAGCGTGTCAACTTTTTACGTCTACTGTGTCGTCACAGCCGTAATTATGGGACGGGAGACCCAAACTGATTGAAAGCTAGCGAAGCAGCTTATGCCAATTCAACGAGGCATTTTTTTTTAGTTTTTGCAGCCATTTAGGAGCGGCCAACCCCGACGTTTGGTCGGGGTTTTCAGACACGCGAAGTAGCCACATGCATTTGCGTCATCTACGCAAAAGTATATCTACGAGGTACCTATTATAACTATTGTTGTGTTCCTAGTTGTGTTCGAGACCGAATAACCAATGCAGAAGTTTTGCAAAGAATGAAGAAAAATTTAGAACTTTTGAAAATAGTAAAGAAAAGGAAAATTTCATATTTTGGACACATTTACCGTAACAATAAATATCAAATTTTAAGAAGAATACTAGAAGGGATTTTCCCTTCTAGTATTCTTCTTAAAATTTGAGGAGGGCCAAAGGGGTAGGGGGAGAAGGAGGATGGCCTGGATGGACAATATTAAAAGCTGGACAAACATTAATGACGCTGCCAACCTGAGCAGGATGGCACAGGATAGGGATAAGTTCCGAGAGATGGTCGCTGACGTCCGATGAGGACATGGCACACAAAGAAGAGAGTGTTCCTAGTCAACGCAAAATTTACGAAAACATGTAGAGGTAACATTTACGTCTTTCTCATTACTCTGACCTAGTTTCTTCATTAGCTAAGGAGCGATGGAGATCACAAATCACTATACACAATCAAATAAGGCTTAGCTGGCGGTAAATGATAGACGTTCTGTCGTGTTCCCATCTGAGATCTAGTTTGTAGATGATTTGTGTGATGAATTATTATCTGTGAATCTTATAAATGTTTTTGCTTATTTCCTTGTTCATAATTATGTTGGTGCTTTATATTGGCTTCAAGTTTGTGGTTCGTAACTCTGTCTTCTTTATAATATTAGGTCCTTACCTATGAAATTTGTGTTTTGTATAGAGATTTTGGGGAATTCTGCATTTTCCATACAATTTTTTTTTCAGTTTTCTTCACAACGACAAATCCAAAGATAATAATATTTGGCATCTATCATTAGAAAAGCCTAAGTAATATGTGTAATATCACACTTCATAAAAATTATTTATCGTTTTTAAGTGAATGCAAATAAAATGATGTATTCGGGAGGCACTTAAAAAGAGTTGTCTCCGTGTCCAATTTTAACACAATTAAACTTACAACAAATTAACAAAACAAATCAAAAGAGCTCAAAAATATAGTCTATTTTTAGACGAGGTAATTATTTTTTAAGAATACTCTGAATCTTAATAGTTACAGACAAAATACTAAGAGAAAAAAAACACCAATTTCATAGGTATGGACCCAATATTTTTAATAATCCTACTTATCCTAGTTACCTTAAAAAACATTTAAGCTTCCTCCACTGGCCTACTCCCTGCAGTTATCAGAGAATTTGACTCTGACAACACCTGATCACAATTCCTCTACAGCTCCTCTTTAATATCCTGGCTGTTTGCCTTTGGAACTCCCTTTCTGTTCCTATTAGACTTGCTCAGAGTGTCACCTCATTAAAGAGACAGGTAAGGAACTTTACCTGATGAACTGTTGATTGCTGCTACTCAATCTCTAATACTTTTTGTGTTTAATGTACCATAAGTTTTTGTATGATTATGTTTTTTTTTGTTTGATTTTGTGCTTCTCTATTTATTATTTATTTTTCCATAGACAGGTTGTTCTTGAAAAGACCGCTGCCTAGCGATAAGACGATAAGACAATTGTGGCATGTAGTTTAAAAATTTTTACTGTAAAACCTTCAATTTGGTGTACACAATAAATAGTTATCTATCTATCTATACATTGTAACTTCGTTATAAATTCAGATCAGCATCTCGATGCGGACGTGCCTTCACCTAGCTGATTATAGATATTTGCGCATCCGCAAGCTGCATTATCTGCATCGCCAATCACTTCAAGTAATAGGCAATTATTGAACAAACCGACGATGAAACGACAAAATTGAACCATAATGCTTATCTAGATGTATCTGATTAGTGGTTAGTGCTAGCAGTGGGAATGGTTAGGGGCTGTTTTGATAAAGCTAAAACTATGTTTTATGAAACATAAAATTATATTATTCTAATTAAAAAATACATTTAATCAGTCTTGGTATTTTACAATACACTTGTGATCGCCAAAATACCAACTCAGCAAGTTTAATACTAATTTTACATCCCCAATACGCCGTTAGAGGCAAAGGTGATAAAGAGATTTTTTAACGTCAACAAATCTATTTATAAGCAGTATAACTCAACCTGCACGTACTTTTCAATTTTATTTATCTCCATTTACTTATTTATTTATACTTACTTTAATGTCCTAAACAAAGTACATATGGCGGACTTAACGACAAATATCGTTCTCTACTAGTCAACCATAGGTTAAGCAGAAATTTGGTGGCGGTATTGAAAGTTTCGAGAGCTTATAACGCCGTAAAATTGCTATGAATGTGACAAACCGGTGCGCGACAAATATCGAAGCGTGTCGGACACGAGCCAAATAAAATACGTGTTTGTACCGAAATTAAAATGTCGAATCATGTTTTCAGTTGCCATATTTCACGGTGGAACCTTTTTCACAAATGAAAAATGCAGTTGGACCGGAAAAGCCAGTAAAAACCGGTAAAAATCGGCTATCGGCCGGCGCAGCCCCAGCGGGCGCTTTACAACCCAACAAAATGTGATTTGCTTCCGACATTTCTCATTTTAACCTCCGACAGAAACGATTTAAAAACTGCGCAGTAGAACGACGGGGCTGATTCTACAATCTCGTGTTTTGATACCAATTTTTCCTTGATTACTTTGATGACTGAAGCTTTGATAAAATATGGCTGGATAGAAACATGGTTTATTACTAATTATTATTTATGGTTGTTCGGGGCTGTTTAGCGTCACTACGCCCTGCTGATATCTATTATAACCAACCTTATATGTAAGTTATATTTATTTGTAATTTTCTGTTATATTCACATTTCGACGTCCTCCGTGGTCGGGTGGTCCGTAAGCCGGTCTCAAGGCGTCGCCATCACGAGAGGTTTTGACTTCGATCCCCGGTGGGGCAAATGTTTGGGTGATGAATCTTCAGGCATTTGTTCTTCAATCTATATATTCAAGATATTTATGTTCGGCTATCACTGCTAGCTCTGTATTCTACTGGACATCCGCATGCATACTTTTTATGTTGTATTAGTGAAAAAGGAACTTTAGTTAATTCTTTTTTATGTAAAATGCACTACTAATCTATGTTCTATCTTTTAGAGCGGAATTTTAAAGTCTAATTGGCATCCTGTGTTGCACATGGCTGTGAGTTATCCAGTAGATAAAAGTTGCACAGAAAAACAAATACAGCAGTTACGTGACTGCATTTTTTACGAGTTTTGTATAGTGACTTAAGTGTTTTATAAATAATAATAAAATTAGCTTAGGTAAAGCTAAGCGTTGTACATTAGGAGATCAAAAGCGTTACCCTAATGACTTAAAGAATTGATTCGACAGATTCCATGTCGCTCCTATCAAGGCCTATATACGTCCCACTACCACAGGCACAGGCCTTCCTCATGAAAACTATACATGACCAGTATGGGCCGTAACACCACCACGCTGGCCCAATGTGGTTGGTGGGAAAATCCGTTGAAATATCAACCGGGACCAACGGCTTAACTTGCCTTCCAAAGCACGGAGGAGTTCGAGATCACAAAGTTCTGGTCACCCATCCAAGGCCTGATAATGGCTAAGGTAGCCTTGTTTTCGACATCGAAAGCCAGCGTACTAACCACTACACCACCGAGCTCCACCGAACTGAGTAATGGATATATCGGCAGTTTTAGTGGGTATTCTCAGCGAGCGTGGGAGTCCCACAAACGTCTACTGAGCCAGAGCGGTAGGAAGGGTCCCCAAACAGGATTCCTCTTCACAATAAAGTGCCCAGATACCAAATACATCCATCCAAGTTCCAATCATAGCGAATATGCTTCGTTTGTAAAGCTTATAAACGCCACACGTTAACTGCTTCATTTGAAGGCTTTCGCGTGCTCAACATCGCAAAAGCAATAAAAGTATAATAAAAGCAGATTGGTTTGTAAATATTTAAGGAATAGTTGGAAAATGGAAGCGATCTGAGCTTCAAAGGAGTCGATTGATGTTCTAATTAAACCTTAACTACATACTTACAGTTAGTAGGAAATTTGCGTTTTTATAGAATTTGATTTTTTTTTACATATGACAGGTAAGCTAAGCCTTCATCTCCTTGATGGTAAGTGACAATAAGACCGAAGGTGGAAGCGCGCTTCACACTGAGGAACTGGCTATTTTACCTCTGATTGCCGGAACACAACAATGCTTAAAACATTGTTGTTATGGCTACAATTTTAGCGAACACGGTGGTAGCTAGCCAAGCGGGCTTAGAAGCCTTACCAACAACCAAACCGACAGAAAAGCTTCTGCTCCCCTGGGGAATCGACCCCGAACCTTATTTTCACTGTGATTATACGAGACATAGGTATTGTTACCAAACAACCCATAAAAATTTTTGAATTACCAAATACTATTTGAAATGGCGGTAAGTCATAAATCATTTCTAAATACCTTTATTAATATTGCAAGTAGATTCTACATTGGACTATTGAACCTTTATTATGCTGATACTGTAAAACCTTCTTTCGTTCGAGATATATCGGTGTTCCAGTTGTTAAAATATTTCATTAAATCCTTAATCTAGGCTTTGAGGGTTAACAAAAACGGAAAGGTCTTTATGATAAGGCGACACAAGTCCAGAACTGAGTCTTTATGAATTATAATTATAACTCTTTCTTTTCTCTTTTGTGACGCTGAATATAATACTGATCTTGACAAGGCGAGTGATTTAGGGACGGCATATCACTTGAAGGCATTATCTTTGTTGAGAGAGAATAATTTAGGTTCAGGCTTCGTCCTCGGCATATATACGTCCCACTGCGGGCCATCCTCATTGGGCCGTAATACCACCACGCTAGCCGCATGCGGGTTAGTGGGCGGGTTTTATATTAAAAAGAGAACTATAAAACGTAAAAATCGTACAAAAATCTGCCCCATCCGAAATTGAACCCGTACTCAATGTAATAGTCCCCCACTTGAGTGGACCAAACACATAATTATGTCGATGTAGAGATACAATGAGAAAATATTTCACTTTCTTTAAACATTCTTGTTTCGCATTGCATAGTTTGCAACAAATAAGAAACTCGCATACTTTTGAACAAAATGGTCGCGTACTTGTACGGTTTGAGAAACTTCATCCCGCGAACGTTTTTAGTTCTGGAATCAACACTCGCTGAAGTTTTAAAGATGATTGTAATTGTAAAGTGTGGAAAGGTTCATATGGGTGGCAATAAATGCAGCCTTACATTTTATAATAATAAATAAATATCCTAGTTCGGTGGCGTAGTAGTTTAGCTCTTTGGCTTTCGATATCGAAAACAAAGCAACCTTCGCCATGGTCAGGTATGGGTTGGGTGACCAAAACTTTGTGTTCTCGAGCTCCTCCGTGCTTCGCTATTGCGACCGTTTCTACCCAATCACCCGCATTGGGCCAGCGTGGTGGTGTTACGGCCCATACTCCTCGTGTGTTTTTCCACGAGGAAGGCCTGTGCCCAGCAGTGGGACTTGTATAGCCTGAGGACGAATATCCTCAGACATTCAAACCTCATTTTAAGCAACTAATGCTGCTTGTGTTACGGATACTAGATGACTGTTAAATATATTTCATAGAAAAATACATATGTTCAGAAAATATACAATACATATTAGGTTGGGGAAAAAGTCTTTTCGCATTATAGTATGTATAAACTTGTAATAAAATCTCTTTGGCTATACTATTTGTATCTGGCTGGTTTTGGTATTATTGAAAGTTTAAATTTTAAAGAACATAATTCCAAATTCAAATTAGGAAAATGTGTGATTTTCATTTGTTTTTCGTACCGCCAAGATGAGTGAATCTAATGAAGAAATTCGATACATTTTAAAATTTTACTACAAAAAAGGTAAAAATGCAACGCAAGCCGCGAAAAAAATTTGCGATGTTTATGGACCTAGTGCAGTGTCTGTGAGAGTATCACAAATTTGGTTTAAGCGTTTTCAATCCGAAAATTTTGATGTCAAAGATGCACGTCGCTCTGGTCGCCCTATTACAGATAAAATGGATGCCATTTTTGAAAAAGTGGAGCAAGATCGGCATGTCAGTAGTTACGACGTAGCTGAAGAACTGGGAATTGACCACAAAACAGTTTTGGCGCATTTGAAAAAAACTGGGTACACAAAAAAGCTCGACATTTGGGTACCTCACGAGCTCACTGAAAGAAACCTAATGAACCGTGTACTCATTTGTGATTCTTTATTACGACGTAATAAAACCGAACCATTTTTGAAGAAGCTGATAACTGGTGATGAAAAGTGGATCACGTACGACAAGAACGTGTGAAAAAGGTCGTGGTCAAAGGCCGGTCAGGCTTCACAGACTGTGGCGAAACCCGGGTTAACTCGCAACAAGGTGATGCTGTGTGTGTGGTGGGATTGGAAGGGCATTATTCATTATGAGCTGTTACCACCAGGCAGTACCATCGATTCTGAACTCAACTGCGAACAACTGATGAGATTAGATGAGATTAGCAAGAAGTTGAGAGAAAGCGGCCGGAATTAATCAACAGAAGGGGTGTGGTTTTTCATCATGATAACGCTAGACCTCACACATCTTTAGCCACTCAGCAAAAATTAAGAGAGTTTGGCTGGGAGGTGTTAATGCATCCGCCGTATAGTCCTGACCTTGCACCTTCAGATTTCCACCTGTTTCGGTCTCTTCAGAATTCTTTAGGCAGTGTCAGGTTAACATCACGAGAGGACTGCCAAAACCGCTTGTCGCGGTATTTTGACCAGAAGTCCCAAAATTTGTATAGCAATGGGATCATGTCCCTACCTACAAGATGGCAAAAAGTTATCGAACAAAATGGTACCTACATACTTTAGTTAAATGTAAATAAACTATATTAAAAAATGTTTTGAATTTTCTTAAAAAATGCGAAGAAACTTTTTCCCAAACCTATTATGAACATCCAAGACGGAGAACAAATGCCTGTATTCATCACACAAACTTACACCCCCACCGGGCGTCAAACGCGGCGCCTTGAGACCGGCGTCTGAATAATTTAATAGATGCATTTTGACAGATGAGCTTTATGGGCCATTTTTATTGGTATGAAAGTCGATTAATATTACTACAAACAACTGTCAAAATGCACTACAAATAACTGTCAAAATGCACCTATTAAATTATTCAGACAGTAGTGTGAGCGTAAGATAATATATGTTTATTTTATCAATTTTTATAATATACTATACACTTACGACAAACTTCAATTCACAAAAATTACAACGTAAAATGGCTGCAACATTGTTTTTATGAAACATTATTTACGTTTTTTATGATTCAGTTTTGCATACACGTAGAAAGTTTTCTTCACGAGTATTTTGTTGGCAGTCTTACTTACGAAGCACTGCAATATTGTTTGACAAAAGGAGGTCACAGTTTTACATTGCTAAACTGGAAGACTTTAAACTAAAACAAAACAAGAAGACGACAAAATAGCAAGAAAGAATATTAGACTGTTCTTTTTTAGCGGCTTTTATTATTTAACAAAAATATTAAATATTCTATTTCTCTATACGAGGAGTTCAGAGGTTCGTCCGTTTTGGCTTTCGATATTGAAAACAAAGCAATTTCGCGATGGTCTGTCCTTGGATGGGTGACCAAAATTTTGTGATCTCGAGTTGCTCTGTGCTTCGGAAGCACGTTAAGTCGTTCCAAGTCGCTATTGCAACAGTTACTGACCACCAATTTGCACTCGGCTGCAGCCGCATGTATTTCTCCTATTATTATGCTAGTTGCGAAATATTATTTATCTACGTAGGAATTTTCAAATATCTTCTTGACTCTAGGAGGGGGGCATCCATATATTACGTCACACATTAAGGAGGATGGAGGGGTCGACTAAACGTGACGTGACAAGGGAACCCTCCCCTCTCTTAGGTGTTTTGTTTCGTGACGTCACATTTCAAATTTTGGAACTACCGTCTCAATTAGATAATTTATAGAGGTAAATTGGCAAAATATGTGACGTGACGAGACAGGGGAGTCTCATAAATGTGACCAGCTGTGACAAGGATCGGGGAGGGGTCCAAAAATCATGAAATTCGTGGGACATAATATATGGATGATCCCTAGGTTAGAGGGCCACGCTCTCAAACATGAGGATAATCCGAATCATAGAGAATCTGCCGGTTTTGACACCCAGCAAGTTTAAATTCCAAGCACATCTGTGGTATCAAATATATCTCGGATAAATTCAGCATTTGGCGTTTCAAATGCAATGTTGCTAACATTGTTGAATGCAAAGTACAGGAAACAACACGGCAGGGTATAAAAAGTAAAAATTCTTCATTATAGTCAACACGTCAGGCAGATTTAAAAATTGGTGAGTCGTGAGAACAAATAAGTTTAATGCTTATTATTAAGCAGTGAACTTTTAGGGCGAATTCGACCAAACGTTTTGTTACTACACGGAGGTTTGGACACTGATAAAAGCTTAAATTTCATTGGTCGAATCCGTTCTAATGAATGAGTCCTGCGTACACGGCCTGTTTTTGGCGAGTAAGCATCTGTCTGCTAAAGCATTTTCGTTATTTTACTACACCAGAGTAACTAATTAAAATTTGGACGAATTTGCCCTATTTCGACTATTTTAATTTTTCTCAAAGCAATCCGTATGTATTTTTAACGAAATATTTTAGTTGGAATATTGTTGGTATATTTTCGACTAAGTGTAAAGAAAAGTAGAACAGTACAAGAAATATGTTTTGAGAATAAAAGAGGTAATATTTCTCATTTTCTAAACACGAGGTGAGCGTGCTACCTCAACGGAGTTACTGAATTTCCCTCATCTTCAGTCGTGCATACATTAAAACTTATAGGTTAGATATTAATCTGTAATTTCCTTACGACATCCCTGGGAAGAGTTTGAGCTATTATAATATATTTTATGAGATATATCTCTCTCGGGAATTACGACTTAAACCTCCGTTGTTTTAGGCTTGAAGAACAATTTCCTTATATAAACGATTATGAATAACCCCTATCTTTAAGTTATATCTTAATTCTACGGAGATTTTGCAATAATTATAGAAAACTTGTGATGGAGACGAGACTGCTCACAGCACTTGAACTTATATAGTAGCTTCACCTTCCCTGTTCACCCTCTCTGACGTCACCGAAAAAGAAAATATAACTTTTTCAAAATAAGTTAAATTTATCGCAGATCATAGTTTACCAAAATAACTTTCGGCAACAACAAAAACAAAATACGTACGTAAAATGTTCTATTTTTTCTCATTTCTACTTCGTTGTATGAAGTAAATCGCGGGCACAGCTAGTTATATTATAAATGCGAAAGTAGCTCTGTCTGTCGCTTTCACGTCAAAACTACAGAACCTATTTAACCAAAATTTGGGACGCAGTCCCTCAGATAGTCTGGAGTCTCAGAAAGGACATAGGCTACCTATTATTACGATCTACCCATGGGAACGGATGCATTCGGGTGAATGTTAAAAAATTAAAATAACGTTTCCCAAAAAAAAAGGAAAAATTTACGCCACTATGAACTTTGTTTCTAATAATAGAGTAGGAGTAAATTTTCTATTGCTTCAATGTTCCAACTGTTCCAATTTGAGAAAATCTTTCAGAGTTGAATAGCCTATTTATTGAGGAAGGCTATATATAGGCAACATTCCATCAAACTATCTCAAAGTAACTATTTAACGCGGACGAAGTCGTGGGATAAAGATAGTTTTGTATATATGTTTTTACAGCAAGGGGTTTTACTGTCTGCTTATGTTAGGGCAATAAGAAGGAGTTTTGTTTATGCCATTAAAGAGGAGGAGGTCAGTCCTTGCTCTTTTTTGGTAAACATTCGTTTACGAGGAAGGGCCATGTCTAGGGCAGATCTCCTTATATTTATCTACTATTTGTCTATGTACTTTTTACCTATCACTTTACGTCTGTCATTCTTCTGCTTTCTATTTTGTTACTTCAGTTCATTGTATTTTCTATTATTTTATTTTAATACAAGTTTTTCTCCGCAATTCGCCCTTTCCTTCGGCTGTCCATATGACATACCGTTCTAATTATGAAATGAATAAACAATTTATTTCGTATGATAAAACATTGATACTATCTTCATTGTATTTCGTATTTTAATGAGCAAGCATTATACAAAAATTCCTTATATTTTACATTCTTTTTTCTTATCAGCTTAGAAAATTGTGATTCGAATTAAAGTTCTTTGATATCTTTCATTATAATGCCATATTCTTCCGTATTCCCCCTATGGGCAATTAATAAAAAATGTAACCTAATATCATCCACCCTTTCCTGTCCGCACCGACGGCTACCATAAAATCAGTCCCCAGCCCAGGGTTGGCAGCTGTCGACAAATGTAACAGAATAATATAGTCATATTTTACGATCGCATTTCGTGAAATTGTGCCGTAAAACCACAAACATTTTTCTATGGTAGATTATTTTACCCAAATTATATAACAGCTACAGGAATTCTGACAGAAATCCGAAGCATATTTGGTGAAACATTGCATGTGTTATTAAAAATGTTTTTCAAAACAAGAAGGTAGAACATGAGGCACGAAATATTTAACTCAGGATGGATGAAATAGAAACAGGTTACGTTTACTGCTTCCTCAAATACGAGACACTACCGTATTTGTCTTTAAGATCAGGATCTTCGAGTGAGAAAAGTATCAATCAACTATCGCATTTTGAGCCTGTGAATAATCAAGAACAGTTCATGAACAGTACATGTATATTTTCTGAATCAAAAAACCATTACTTGATGCCTTACAACTCGACCAAATCAGGTCGATTTGGAAGATTTGGCCCTTACTGATGAAGAATTAAGTATTTCCGTCGTATCATTTCGTAGTATTATTAAGACCTGTCTTACTGTATATACAATATATACATTTTATCATCATTTAAAGAAAAGGTTGCAAGTAGGAGTAGCACTTATTGCTAATGAGATTGCGTGAACAATGATAGTATAGTTTATTTATTTATTTATTTCAATTTTACAATATTTCTTCGATAAATTAATCATTATTTAATATCTACTGCCAAAAATGTATTTTTGAATCTATTAGGTATTTAGTACTATTACTATTTTAGTAGCTTGTCGTTTCATATCACCAGAATCAAGTTCCCGCAAAAATAAATCACTAAAACCTTAGAACGACAAATTACTAAAATAGTCATATCTTTTTCCTGGTGGCAGTACAGCACTACATAATGCTAAGTATTTTACTGGATGCCGATTTTCATGGTTCATTTTTAAAAGATGGCTGCTATGAGGATTTATGATCTATTTAGTTTAAACAGTGTGATAAATCTGGGCGTTTCGTGGTTTTGAATAAGTGCTAACATGTCCTGGGAAAATTGGAATGTTATTCTTAAAAAATGCTTATCCTCTTGAAATGTTCTGGTCAAAACGTACGACAGTATTTTATTTATATTTAGGTTTTATTTTTATATTGAAATATTTTTCATGTTTTTTTTTTAATTACGAGTATAATCAATTAAAGGTCTGTGTGAATACCAGAATTATTTTAGAACTAGATTTATCATAATTATTGCATTACGGTTATGTTTATTTCATGACAAATAATACATTTCTGTGGCTTACAAACAAAAATTTGGATGTTCGCCGTCCTTGACTCACTTTTTTAAAATTGTTTTATGTATTTTTGCAATCAAGAGTACGATAATATACTGATTGGTGCTGGCCAACAGCGCCCGGGCGAGATTAACATACATTTAGCGCACGTGTGCGCATTTGCCATGCGCGCGCTAGACGTCAAATTGTATCGTCGTCAAACGTATGGCCGTACATCAAATCGGAAGCGAAAACCGAGAAGTTCAGTTTGAATTATTATGATAAAGAATACTTAATGTTAGAACAAAAATATTTATTATTTTTATTAGCGTAATTTGTCGCTTGGCACCCCTAAACCCGTCAGTGCTCCGTTTCCTGCGTGGGCGATAATTTGAGTTCCGTGAGTTAAGGCAGTTTATATGATAGATGGATGTTCAATCTAAATCTTGCTTTACGATGGATTGCCACTTTAAACTCAAATGAGCTTCCACTTTAATATCACACTTCAATACATTTATGTAAATTTTTCATTTGATACCGTTTATTAAGAATAGCCTTGCTTTACACTGTGCGGTGCATGGTGAGGGGCTTGCTCTTTGTTACTTATGGACTTTAAGCTTATCAGGGCGCATACAACCCTGCCTACCCCTTCGGAGAAACTAAACAATTGGTCTTTACCTATGAAATTGGTGTTTTGTATGGAGATTTTGGGGAAGTCTGCATTTTCCATACTAACATTTTTTCAGTTCTCTTCACACCGACAAATCCAGAGAAAATATTTTTTGGCATGTATCATTAGACAAGCTTTAGCAATATGTGTGATATCACTCTTCATAATAATTATTATCGTTTTTAAGTGAATGCAAATCAAATGATGTATTCAGGAGGCACTAAAAAAGTTGTCTTCGTTTCCAATTTTAACACAATTAAACTTACAGCAAATGATCAAAACAAACAATTACTTACTAATAAACAATTATTTTTCAAGAATATTCTGAAACTTTATAGTAACGGACAAAATACTAAGAGAGAGAAAAACGGTAATTTCATAGGTCATTCATATTATCACCGTTAAAATATGTAGTTAACATTTAAAACAAGAGACTTACACAGCTATTGCCACCGTTTCTACCCACCAACCCGCATTGGGCCAGTGTGGTGGTGTTACGGTCCATACTCCTCATGTGCTTGTTTCCATGAGGATAAACCATGGAACGTATATAGACCGAGGACGAGGACGCCCACAGCTGAATACACTCTGTCCCAAAAGATCTCCAAACTGATCGGTCTTACGCTTCCAATCCAGTGTCCGGTGATTTCCCACTGCCTTTACAGATTCTGTTTGTGTAAGAAGAAAAAATTGATATCATTTTCCACTAGTCAGCTTCGTCAGATAAAGCAGATAATAAAATATAATAATAAAATCCCAACAAGATGTCCCGCTGTCGCCGCGTCCGGTTATGACGTGACCTCCTTTGCGTGAGTGACATAAAATCAGCTTTATCTTCGTTATAATAACGTATAGTTTAGAATACGTCTTTGTTACAAAGTTACTTTTATTGTTTGGATAGTAATTTGTGAGTAAAGCTTTTGCTTTTAGTTTCTGGAACACACGTCCTCTCTGTCTTAATCTTCACACATTCACACCTATCAACTAGCTCCATTTTAAGCAACTTATGCTGTTTGTGTTACGGATGCTAGACGACGGATAAATAATTTTAATAGATAAATACATATAAATGTTAGGAAAATATATAATACATATATAAACATCCAAGACTGGAAAACAAACGCCTGTATTCCTCACACAAACATTTGCCCCACCGGGGAGCGAACCCAGAACCTTTTGAGATGGCGACGCCTTGAGACCGGCGTACAGACCACTCGACCACAGGGGTCGTCTGATTCGTAATCTATTAATTTCTTCTGGAGGAGTTTAGTTGCGCAGTGTTCGCTTTTATTATCGATTTGTAAAGCGAGTCGTGTGGTAGCGGCTCATTAAAAGAATACTACCAACCCATCTCTTCCCTTGGGTGTTGTGAAAGGCGACTAATGGACTTAGAACTGCACAACCCTCCAATAGCGTTGTAACGAGGAGCCATAGCTATATTAGCGCCTCGTTGCTGTCATTGCTCTTCTCTGGCCATTTTTCTTTTGGTTTCCGATTTTAAATTTGCTGTCTGTCTCTTTTTATTTGTTTTGTTCTCGAAGCTCATACTTACGAGAGTCAGTGCGTAGAGTGGTTGACTCCCTTCTAACAATAATTGTATATATTTATAAAGTGTATCAATTTGTAAGTAGCCCTACCCTTTTTATAATATATTTAGTGTTAAATGTGAAATTGTTTTGTGTTCCTTTACCTTTTTTTTGTATAATTGTTTCAGTTGTGCCTTAAATCTTCATTATAATATACGATCCCTAAGTGACGACCCAACTGCATTTTAATTATCCCCGGCTTCACCCCGTCACAGCGTATAGCGGCGACGGGCTCACCACCTGTCAAGAGTGCAATCACTGCTGGTGAAGCGCGGAATGGCAGTGGACTGCCTTTGCGGTGCTTTTCCCAAGTCTCTGACTAACCCTTAATAGTCGTGATTATATGTATGTTGAAAAGCTAAGCTACTTTCGCCATATGTTCTTAGATAAGTATCAAAACTTTTGATCTCGAGCTTATTCGGGATTCGGTAGGCACGTCGGTCGCAATTGCAACCGTTACTACTCACTAATCCGTATAAGCTAGCTTAGTTGTATTACGGCTGGTACTTGTGAAACGACATAGTATTCCCATTTTGAAGCCACTGCTAACCACGCTTGCTGCTATTATAATTTATGGCACTTAAAAAGGCACTTAAAAAGAGTTGTCTCCGTATCCAATTTTAACACAATTAAACTTACAACAAATTATCAAAACAAATCAAAAGAGCTCAAAAATGTAGTCTATTTTTAGACGAGGTAATTATTTTTTAGGAATACTCTGAATCTTAATAGTTACAGACAAAATACTATGAGAGAAAAAAACATTAATTTCATAGGTAAGGACCCAATATATGAACAAAACCCATGAGAACAATAACACCGCCACGCCCATACAGATTCATGTGTAGAAAAGGCATTGAAATCTTTGTCTTTTTGTTTATAATTAATGAATATAATTGCGCACAAGCATGTGGCTTAGTCGCCTAGAATACAACTCACCCACTACGTAAGCAACTCTCCCTTTCCGAGTCTCTCTCTGGTAAACAACTTTCACCTCCTCTCAATTTTTTAAAACTCAGTGGTGTAGTGGTGGCAGTGGTGTAGTGGTGTAGTGGTAGTGGTGGTGTGGTGGACCTGGAACTACTTCGAAAGGCACGTTAAATCGTTGTTCCCGGTCTCTATTACAACCATTTCTACCCCCAAACCGCAGTGGGCCAGCGTGGTGGTGTTACGACCCATACTCCTCATGTATTTCTCCATGAGGAAGGGTTGTGACCAGCAGTGGGATGTATATAGGGTGTGGACGACTTTGGTAATAACTAATTCGAGATCTCAAATTTTTGTTCACCCATCCTAAGTCCCAACATGGCAAAGGAACCCCTCCATTAAACCAAACACTATGAACCCCCCCCCCCCCCCCCTAAACCAAGCTGCACAATATAAAATCAAGTGATACGTCTGTAGCTTACATTCTAGGTCAAGGTCTTCCCCAAGTAAGGTTCAAATGATGCTATTATGTGATACACCGGATCTGTCACATCCGTCTGTCAGAAGACGAGATAGGGCTGTATTTTGTAGCTGCAATCGATATCGCTATCCTTTTCTGTCACACAAAGATCTGACTCTAGAATAAAGTTAAGGTTTGTTGTTCAATGTCTCCATAAAGGTAGAGATTTTGTGGAGCATAATAGCATTATCTTACAGGTATTGCATTGCTTACCATTATAATCATGTTTGCCATTTGAAGAAAGCGAAATTTCATTTATGTAGTTTTCTTTTTAGTGGTTTATTTTTAAGCTGATATCATAAAGAAATCAATTTGAACGCTTACGATCTTTTTTCTACCCCGATGTGTGTCAGATTACTATTTTATTATACAAGGTGTTTCAAAAACAAAAAGAGCTGAAAGGGGGTTGCTCAACAACCTTTATACATCCTTCCTTTATACATTAGATAGAAGATTATTTATAAGATAAAAATTCGTGGCTACTATAATTTGCTCCTCTGCACATACTTATTTTACAATATTTAAAATGTTCTAAATTCTTTTTGTTATTATGGATGTTTAAAAAAGGCTAACTGTTGAGTTTCTTGCGGCACTTCTTCTCAACAGGCCATTCACGTCGAAGTGCTAGTAGGAAAAAAAATATTGACGTGCAAAAGTATTTCATGTAAATCTAATTGCAGAATAAATGATTTCATTTCATTTCATTCCAAGAAATGAGGACCGTAGCTGGATATTTTTAATAATTTTTTTATTTTAGGGAAAAATTTAAAAATATCAACATTAAAGCGCAACTCTATAGATTTTGTTAAGTTTATCAGTAGTAATTACTTCCTAAATTTTCAACTCGGTACTTAACATTGATTTTTAGGGGTGAGTTTTGAAACACCATGTATAAATAAAATTTAATTCGAAAAGGTGAAAGAGAATTCACTGCCATTGCCGTATTACCATTCAGTCAAAAACATACAAAAATTTCAAAAAATTATATCAAATATAAAATAATTATATTATGACACTAGCTGTTGCCCGCGACTTCGTCCGCGGTTACTATGGTTTTATAACTATCCCACGGGAACCCTTTATTTTTCCGGAATAAAAAGTATCTAAGATGTTGACAGGAATATAAGGAATATAAGGTATTACCATGCAAAATTTCATCAAAATCGGCCAGCCATGGCGGAGATTAGCCCGTACAAACAGACACACAGACGAACAGACAAACAAAAAAAAATAAAAAAATAAAAAAATATTGGTATTTTCCATCTTTTTACATCCCCCTGACTTGGTTTTAAGCATTTTTTTTTCTTTGTACAGACACTCGACCTCTATAGTTTTATTATATGTATATGTTACAGACATGACAATAAATATAATTCCTTAAGTATAATGCCACTGCTCCTAATGAAATTCGTAACCTGATAGCGTTAAACATGTAAAATCTATTAAGCCCAATTTGCACAACACGCCAAAATTACAAAGATTGGCAAGTGCCTCATCAATCAATTACGCGTCTGTACTCAATAACATGCTGCATAATAGAAAGGAGCTAACGTTCATATGCGGGAAGTGACAGGATTTTTTGATAATTATTTTATAGCGTTTGTTATGAATAACTCTTATCTCACACTATGCCCGGTGCATGGCAACTGGCTCGCACAATGTTACATTGGGACTTAGGGCATGTCAGCCGAAATGTGACTGGTAAAACTAGAAATATGAAAATTATCTTTATTGTACTCCAATTTAGTTACATGTGTGCGTGGACTTGATGTTTACTGCGTGCATGTTATGTTTGTATTTTATATATTTTTTTACCACTATTATTCACAAGTTCAATTCCCTATCCTATATGTAAATAAATGGTAACGTATCTTAGTTTCGAAACTTTTTTGTTCGAATTTTAAATGTTTGGTAACGGAATAACGAAGTTTTGAATCACAGATGTGTTTTTTGACATCATATTGTATGTCATTAATTCATTTTAGAGTGTAATTTAAGTCCGCGTGGGCGTGGAGGGACGAGGTGGGACCGCCAGAGCCTCGCAGCGCTGATGCCGTGACAGAAACCATGCATGTTGCATGACTGTTTGCATGCTTCATGCATTTTATCATGATTCATGCCTGCTTGAATGCTGCATATTTGCTTGCTTGCTTTCGTTAGCGTGTTTGTAAACTAGATGGATTGTAAGTATTGAATTTTTAATTTATATTTTTTTGTCTTTTTGTAATGTAGAAAACGATTTTCTGCAAACTAAATTGTCTAGAATATGAAAGATGGAGTAACATTTAAAAATGTATAGAAAAAAAAAATTACATTTGAAAATCGGATTATCAGCTATTTATTTATGTCAATCGATTTTTTGGTAAAATTTAAATACAGAAAACAAAGATGTGGCAAAACGATTGGGGGTAATGAAATTCGTATTAATAACATTCGGATTTAAAATAGGAAACCAAATAAAACTTAATTCCATAGTTTTTAATACGCTCTGTAACTTACATATAAGCGTGTATAATCACGAGCAGGAGCTGGAAATAAAAAAAAAAATAGGAATTATTAGTCGAATTTACATAAAAACATACATTTAATCACGACTTTTATCCTCTAAGGGTAAGGGTAAGTTAGAGTCTAGGAAAAAGCACCGCAAAAGCGCTCAGCGTGATAGGTGGTGAGCCCGTCGCCGCTATAAGCTATTGGATGTTGTGTAGTTCTAAGTCCATTAGTCGCCTCTTACGACACCCAAGGGAAGAGATGGGTTGGTAGTATTCATTTAATGGGCCGCTATCACACGGCTCTTCGTCGTCGAATTTACAATGAAAATAATATCTGTCTACACGTTACTCTGTTGTCGTAATGCTAATGAACTAACTTCCTAATCGTGAAGTTGGGTTAAGCACCAAATTCTTGGTTCAAACTTAACCGCTCGTCAAAGTTCCAAGTTTCGTATAAAATTAACTTGGCAGTCGTTTACTAAAGTTAACTATGAAGTTTAACAGCCGTGTCTAACCTGGTTTTGGTGATGTTTAACATAATAATATAACTGGAGATGTATTATAATATGATGGAATTTGAGAGGATAACTTGCCTCTTAGTTTTTGACTGGCAAGGTGAAAAAAAAAACCATAAAGCCGAACGGATGTTGAATGGTTATAGTCTTCTGACGCTATTTGAATGTGTCTTATAGTATGACATCGGCTACCGCTGCCTATTTAGGGCGAATTCGACCAAATTGGGATTAGTAACACGGGAATAGTAATACCAAACTGAGCTGAAACGATTGGTCGGATCTGCCCTATGTCAAACGAGACATTGACACATTCATGCGCGAAAAACTGCGTACTCCGTTAAAATAATATAACTCGCGTGTAGCCAAACTTGAATGAACTAGGATAGCTAATCGGCTCCGCCCTTAGGGCAGATTCGACCAATCGTGTGAACTCAGTTTGGTATTACTATTCCCGTGTTACAGATCTCAATTTGGTCGAATTCGCCCTTAAACAAATAAGGTTAAATGTGAGAGATAAAATTAATTTTCCCCATCCATAATACAAGCGTACTTTCAAAATCGTTGTTTATTTTTGTTCAAACTCTAATGCATATAAAGCCTCTTTTTCCAAGGTTTGACGACCTCCGTGGTCAAGTCTGTACCGGTCAAGTGCCACTTGTTACTACTCTTTCACGATTTTTCATCCGACCAAACCCAATTTTTGTATGGCTAAATGTGGTCTTAAGGAACACAGTGCTCCTTGGACTCTGCCTACACATTTAGGGATTGCAGGCGTGATTGTATGTATGTATGTATCTATTAAAGTTTATCCGCCATCTAGTGTCCGTAACACAAGCAGCATTAGTTGCTTAAAATGGGGCTTGTTGATAGGTGTGAATGTTAAAGATATTTATTTATTTTTTGTTTCCGTTTCCCATCACTAACATTGCAAGTACCGCTGCAACCAGGACGACAATACAATTAAGTAGTTAGAACTTAGAAATAAACTTAGCTCGGCTATCTCTGCTGTCCTCCCGAAGATAGTTAGGGACGACTAACACAAGAATTTCATCCGGCTTAAAACCCATTTAATGTTATGACTGCTTTTCAACTCCTCGAGAGTCACGTGAACGCCGGTGATCGCGAACAATATATGTTTCTATTGTGTCTCGTTTGTGGCCGAAGAGGTTAATAAGTCGCCACTAAAAAGCAGTGTTAAAATAGTAACAAATATGAAAGAGATTAACCTTATATTAAACTCTTTATTGCACATAAACAAAAAAAATACAGTATAAAAAGCAGAAGTATACAAGGGAGGACCTATCTTTAATAGGGATATCTTCCAGTCAACCCGTCACAGGTGTGTGAGATCTCAAGATGTAAGAGAAGCGACACCAGTGCACAAGACAAAACAGAAATGTATGTAAACATATACATTACTAAACAAATGAAATGATATATATAATTAAACAATATATAAACACAATAAAACATAAATACAAATAATATAAATAAATAAAAATATATACATAATGCTATGCCTCAACTGAGAAATTATTACTGATGAGAACAAAAAGTCTTACATAATAAATTACTCGCCCCATAATTATTCTCTATACAATAATCTCTTCTAAGAAGAACCTTTTGTGAACCCAATTGGTAGACCCTGCCATAATAAGACGGTTAAGGAAATATTTTTGTCATGTATGGGTCAGCAAAGTTCGTGTAATAACCGGTAATAACCGGTCGAATAGTCTTGTGTTTCTTGGAGCAGCTGCGGACGAGTATAAGTTATTAATGAAAGAATGAAAAAGTATGAGATATAATGATATGTAAGTACCTATATCAGATACTTATATTGTCTTGCCTGTAATCCATACAAATAGTATAAATGCGAAAGTAACTCTGTCTGTCTTGCTTTCACGTCAAAACCACTGAAACAATTTAACCGAAATTCGGTACGCAGAGTCTAGCTCTCGAGAGAACAAAGGATACCTTTTATCCTGATATTCCCATGAGAACGGGTGCCATGCGAGTGCAAGTTATAAAATATGAGTAACGCCTCCCAGAAAAATGAATGACAAATTCACGCCATTATCAACTTTGCTTCTAATAATAAAGTAGAAGTAAATTTTCAATTCCACCAACCCAACACCAATTGAGGCTATGGTTCCAATTTGAAAAAATCTTTCAGTATTGAATAGCCTATTTATTCAGGAAGGCTATAGGCTACATACCATCACACTATCTCAAAGTAACTATACTAAGCGGACGAAGTCGCAGGCAAAAGCAAGTTATCTATATTTAGAATGAAAGACAATTTTATGTAAAGTATGTAGACTTTTTTGCCTGTATCTTCCCTTAACAAGGCCGTGAACAAGGCCGGTAGTGAACAGGAAGAAAAATATAGAGGAGAACAAGTGGAATTTTTATGTTTGTCTATTTTATAATGTTTTGACGCGTAATAAGTGTTACCAAAATACCTTGTTACCAAAGATTAAAGAAAGAATTTTGAATTATTTAATTTTATCGTAAACGTAACACAAACACCTCTTGGTATCTATTATTTACCATATATAACAGTAGCTACCTAACTAACAGCTACAAAGAACACATTAAGACATACTATAATATTAGGTCCTTACCTATGAAATTGGTGTTTTGTATGGAGATTTTGGGGAATTCTGCATTTTCCATACTAAAATTTTTTCAGTTTTCTTCACAACGACACATCCAAAGGTAATAATATTTGGCATCTATCATTAGACAAGCTTTAGTAATATGTGTAATATCACACTTCATAAAAATTATTTATCGTTTTTAAGTGAATGCAAATAAAATGATGTATTCGGGAGGCACTTAAAAAGAGTTGTCTCCGTGTCCAATTTTAACACAATTACACTTACAACAAATTATCAAAACAAATCAAAAGAGCTTAAAAATATAGTCTATTTTTAGACGAGGTAATTATTTTTTTGGAATACTCTGAATCTTATTAGTTACAGACAAAATACTAAGAGTGAAAAAAAAAACACCAATTTCATAGGTAAGGACCCAATATTAAGTTGGATGGTAGTTTATAGTGAAAAACGAACTTACAGATAATTAGCTTTCAAATCTTACAAAACAATCACAAGGAAGTTAATTGGCAGCAAGTAATATTAAACACTTTATTGTACCAATGAACACACATGCAGGTCATTATATAATAATAGTATGCAAAGGAGGACTTATCTCTAATAGAAATCTCTGCCAGCCAACCTATTGAAAGGGAAGAGACACCAAAAAGCAAAAGAGAAAAATTAAAGATATAAAAAACTAAAATTCATGTACATTATAATAAAAATTTGTTAAAATATGTAAATAAAGCACAGAAGAAAATATATAATAATTACTATGTGTAATAATGTTCTTTTGCTGCCAAATTTTTAATTTCATACCAATGACGTTGCTTAGTTTTCTCCCTATAGATGAAAATTTCTTATCGCACTGTGTAAGAAAATTTCTTATCTCTCTAGGGAAGAAAGTTTTTCACCCAAAGGGAAGAACGTTTCTTACCTGCCAAAGGAGTTTTTTATTACCTCCCTGGGGAAGGTTCTTTTGTTCTTTGCTTTTATCGGCTTTGCCTTAAAGTAACGAGAGAGAGTAAGATTTGATGGATTATCTTTTATACACGATGGATATTCTTTTATTTTTTATATCTTTTTTACACGACAGCAATATTTCAAAAATCCATTTTAATTTTGAGCCTTTTCAACGTTTTTTAAATAAAGGATCATCATTACTTTCCTTTGTACAATCGTTTCAATACCATCGCAAAATGGCCGAGGACACTGTATCTTGGACACAATGGAATTTTTTCTTTGAAAACATAATAGGCTGGATGCTTTAAATTGCGGGGAAAATGGAATACTTTCGGATATATGCACAAGATATTTTAGAAACTGTACTGGATTACGGTGAAAAAGGTTTTATGGGACGCTTCGAGGATATTAAGAATACTTTTACTGTCATATTAGTGGCTTCCCACGGTTCCACCCGCGGCGTGGTACCCATGGGAATATTGCAAAAAAAGTAGCATGTGTCCTTTCTCAGGCTCTAGACTAGACTGTCTGTGTATCAAATTTTTATGAAATCGGTTCAGTAGTTTTGACGTGAAAGCGAGACCGACAAACAGACACAGAGTTTCTTTCGCATATATAATATTAATATGGAATTTTCTATGGAAGTCTTTCTCCCACTTACATATAATACATTGTAACCACCTTCCTGGTCTAGTGTTGATCGGTAAGCGGTTGGATTCCCCATGGGGGCAGACATTTTTCTTCTCGGTTTGGTTGCTTACTTTCTAAGCCTACCTAGCTACCACCGTCTTACCTAAATCTGTCGCCATAATAACAACGTAAAGAAGCATTGTTGTTATCCAGAAATTAGAAGCAAGCTAGCCAGTTCCTCTGTTATTGAGGAATACAGGTGAATCTCGCTTCCACCTTCGGCCTTATCGTCACTTACCATCAGGTGAGTGAGTTGAAAGCAAAGGGCAAAAATATCGTTAGCCCTACATCTAGCAAAGAAAAAATGGTTTTAATTAAGTCATAAGTACACTGGTCATGGTTTTTTTCTGTCGTCCATTTATGGCGGTATCATCATTCAAACAATTGCACTGTTCACATGTCTTTTCTTCGGTTTTTCCTTTCATATGTTTTGAATGGAGCTGAATATATTATTTTTCCTTTTTTGAAGCTTTTCATGTAGCGAAATAATAGGATGTGGGTGTATGTTATTGTCGCATGTCGCATGGCGATTCGTAATCTCTGTGGTTTGATGTCACACATACATTAAAATAATATAAATATTTTTAAATAATATACAAATATATTGGAAACATTATATTGAATAATAGAAAAGAAAAAGAAAGAAAAATATATTTATTTCCATCAAATTGTGAAACTAAGGTTGAAACAAAAGAACTTAAGCTTAGTAATCCTTAAAAAAACTGCATGGAATGGGATACCCAATTCAGCATTACGCGAGAAAAAATGTTCTGACGCTGATTTTCAATAGGCACCCGTTTGGTCTGACAGAAGGTGCCAACAACTATATAGTACATACGATAGAAATATGTGGCGGGGTGAAGCCAGGGATAAATGAAAGTACACTTGGGTCGTCACTTATTGGGGTATATTTTATAGCAAAATAAGGCACTCTGGAACAAGGTAATTTTACAAGGTAAATACAAAAACACGGAACACAAATAATAAACAGATAAGTATAAAAATAGGGCTACTTACAATACCTAGTGCCTTTACAACAAATATATAGTAATAATAAAGCTGCCCAGGTACTTCAGCTGCTCAAATACTTAAATTTCAATAATATAACATTTGGTTGCAAGCTGGAGAACAAAAAAAATGAAAACACAGACAGACAGTGAATAAAAAGGCAGAACCAAAGAGAAAACGGTCAGAGAGGTGCGCAGTAACAGCAAAGAGTCGCTAACAGTGGTGTAGCGCCTCGTTACAAATATATATACAAATACATAGAATAGATTTTAATTAAAAGAACGGTTGCCTAGCAACCTCATGGTATATGACACGCCTCGTCGGTCATTCCTGGCTACCGCACCAGGGGAGCAGGGAGTAACTGGTCCAAGTGGCCTCTCCAAAGCTCTCCGCCATCCATTGCAACTTCTTAGTGTATGCGACCTAGGCGTCGAGTCACTGTTCCAAACATCCATTTCGGATGTGGTGACGCACTGCTGTAATTTCGGGCCTGAACGCGATCGCCCTCTTTAAATTTTCTCCTTGGCTGTACTTGACAAGCTGTATTTCGGGCGTTACATTCAGTTGGAGGTTGCTTTGACATTGAATGTAATTTAGTTCTTACCTCCCGTCAAAACATGAGTTCGTAAGCAGACAAACCATTAGAATTTGGTGTACGCCTTAAGCGAGCTTTAAGGGTGAAAGGGGCAGTTTATTGAGTGTATCGCCACTCTTTTATGTAAAAGTACTTTTATCCACGCAACATAAATCACCACAATTGTATTTCAACTTCCAAGAGATAGGAGATTTCAACTGAAAGCAACTGATGCTTCGTATGTAAGCTCTTATATCGTTTACAAGCGGTATTAAAAAGAATTTCAAAAAACTCAAGTACGGACATAGATTTGATTCTACCAATTATTTTGAAATCTGTTCCCACAATATTTAAGTTTTAATCACAACCGACCAAAAGATCAACTACAAATAGATAAATCCTAGATTGATTAGCTTTGTTTGGAATAGGCCTGTAGAGGTCGGAGGTCGAACGATTGTAGTCCCCGGAGCTTTAGACCAGTTGTCACTCCGTGATGTATAGCTTGGCGTGAGCGAAGAACAATTTGTTTCCGTCTAACAATAAACTGGTATTGCATTGTTCGAAAACAATCAGTGCCTAGATATAAAAAAATGTTTATATTTCAGTAACACATATATAAAGTTTTATATTTTAATTAAACTGCAAAATCCTAATGATGATTAACTAAATAAATGTTTGAGTTATTGCTTTGGATAGAATTACAAATAGTCAGTATTTTGCGACAGATCAGTCTGCTTTTAATAAAATGTAGTTGTCACTCGTAATTGGTGACTGCTACGGAACATACATCGCCTACGGTTGTAGCCATTTGAAGCTACGACAGTGGATGCACTACGACAAAAATTGGACCATCTCAAGTAGGACTGAATCAAATCGAATAGACTCAATTCAAAATCGAAAACGCATTTGAATGAAATAATCATTATGTTAGATCTTAATGACAATTTGCGATTTCGAATATCTATAACATGAATATAATAAACGCCAAAGTACCGTAAATAGTCTACAATTTCCACAATATTCATATAGGACTTAACCATCAAAAATTTTACTAAGCGGAATCGTGCTTTTGTACCTCTGACACGGCATGAACACCTGATTCAACAAACGATAACGGTGTGCGGACACCGAATAACCTAAAAAGGTTTTTTTTCACTTTGCATAAAACTGACCACACACTGTCGGGATATACGGAATTTATGCTGCAAATATTATGATAAGATTCGTGGAGTCGTTGCTATATTTGTTTTAATAGTTTAGATTTTTCGAACAGGATCTAATTTTATGGTATATTCACCTTTTTAAGTCTTTTTTCCCTTCGCTGGTCACTCTCTTATTGTCATTATAAACCAAATTACAATTAAATTGTAATTTGGTTGTTGTCAAAGTGTTTGCGCCCCGTTTACCGTCCCAAATTCAATCCCAAATTACTTAAATTCCACTATCTTACACAGATATCGATAACATTTTGAATCCGGCTTGAAGGACCAAAAATAGGTTAGCATGGTTCGGGCATGTAATGAGGAGTGATGAAAGCTACATAACAAGAAGAATGTAAGATATGATTATAGATACCAAGCACGAGAGCAAGGTCAAGAAAGCGGTGAAGTGAAAGAATGAAAAAAAATAAAGAATATACCTTTGGTTCCCAAAAACAATTGTGAAACATAGACTGTAACATGCATAGGTAATAATAAGAATAATTTTAAAGCCCCTCAACTGTTTTGGAATGCGAGGCCAGTTCAGCATTATGACAGATTCGAAGTGAAATGATGAATGATTGATTGTGTAAGTTCGGATGTGAGAAGATGTTGAGATAACGAGCGACAGAGGAGAATGGAAGATCATCTTTCATCACACTGGCGCTACTATCATAATCATCATCCTCAGCCTATATACGTACCGCAGCTGTGCAGAGGCCTTTCTCATGGAGAAACACATAAAGAATATGGGCCGTAACACCACTACGCCTGGCCTAATGCGGATTGGTGGGTAGAAACGGTTGAAATAGCGGGACCAACGAGTTGACGTGCCTCCCCAGACACGCAGGGGTTCGAAATGACTAAGTTTTGATCACCTATCCAAGGCCTCACCATGGTGAAGAAAGCTTTGATTTCGATATCGAAAGCCACTACATCACCGAGCTCAGTCTATTTCAATAAGCTCCTTGTCTTTCGCATAGCATGTAAGAGCTGTAATTAAAGGAGATAGCGAATGAAATTTTTAGGTACCGTAGCAAGTGGAAAGAAGTTGAAATTTTTTGAAGAGGAAAACCTATTTATTATGATGTATTACGAGTATTATTATTATACTCTCTCTCTCTCTTTTTGTATATTAAACTTGATATATTATTATACAATGAGATATTTTGAAAATTATTTAAAAAGTAAATGTTCGCTATGATATACACTTAAATATCTTTTAAAAATAATTATTTACGGGGTTACGGTGGTAATGATAGTAATATGTTATTTTCTTAATTTATGCTATTCAGTTTAGAGAAGCGTGTAGCTGTTAACCCTTTGGCGGGGACCACGAACACCGGTATTCGCAAACAATAAATGTTGCTATTGTCGTTTTGTGCCCGTTGACTACTTAATAAGTTACCTGCTTATCAGCATTTCAACCTTTCAGACTCCTTCTCAGACTTGAAAACAAAAAATTAAGTGGTTTCTTTACGCAGTGTATCTAGATAAGATAGCCTTCACTCCAAGGTCCAGCAAGGTCCGGCCCGGATTATCGCACGACCCGGATCAAGCGGGAACCTTTTAAATGCATTCCCATTCGGTTTATTTCCATATAAAAATATCCAGAGTTAGAGTTCGAATTCGAGATTTTGCCAAATATTAAAAGGCAAAGGTTACACGGTTTTGCTTCTAAATTTTTAAGCATAATATGATGTTTTCTAAAATAATATAGTATCACGCCTCTTTCCCCGAAGGGGTGGGCAAAGGGTGTTACTACCCACGTTTCGCCAGATATGTTAAGTTCCCTGGGAACATCCCCATGTCCTATTTAAATTGATGTTTTCGATCTATCTAAATATATATAACTCAAAGGTGACTGACTGACTGACATAGTGATCTATCAACGCACTGCCCAAACCACTGGACGGATCAGGCTGCAATTTGGCATACTTGCATGTTATGACGTAGGCATCCTCTATGTAAGGATTTTGATTAATTCTACCCCCAAGAGGATAAAATAGGGGATGGAAGTTTGTAGGAAACTTTGTCTATTTTAAACCGACTGATACTTTGCATGCATAAAGCTTCTATGACGTAGGCATTCCCTAAAAAAGGATTTTGATAAATTCCACCCCTAAGGGGATAAAATAGAGATTGAAAGTTTGTATAAATCTTCTTAGATTTTCGACTGATTGAACTGAAATTAAAGATTGGAGCTAAATAGGATATATCAAAGTAACTATTCTACGCGGACGAAGTCGTAAGCAAAAGCTAGTAAATTATAAAATGGCTACTCATTGAATTTCGTAAGTGAAAGATATTGCAAAAAAATCTGAATGCAAAACAATAGTTTCTATATGTCTACTTTCTATATGTTTATAGCTTGTATCCAGCAGTGTATGTCTTTTACAAGCTGCTTCTTAGTGAGATGCTTTTGTTTCTGGTTTGAGAGAATCGCCAACTCAAGAGGTTCGCCTAAATTGCTTATGAAGCAAATGTTTGGAAATTGAACTCCAATCTAAGGGTGAGTTAATAGCGTCAATTGAAACTCCAAAATGTGTGACGTCAGCTTGACAAATTGTTAAATTTGCGATGTAAATTCGAAGCAATATACATCAGCTGTGCCGCCAGCCGCCATCTTTCTAATCCCAGCATCGTGTTCTGGTTAAATTGTCTATGATTATTTAACTATAGTAATATTTGAAAATTCGACTATTGGACGAGCTGTCATATCACAACATCATACGTTTTCGCCATTGGTCAATATTTTAACCAACTAGTCAAACTGACCACGGATCATAAACCGACCTAACGATGTTGAATAAATTGAGTGTATTATGAAAATTATATCATTTATGTACATAAAATAAGTGGCTTATGCTGCTAAGGGTATTTGATAGGTGTGAGTGATATACATACATATGTACATAAAGTCATGTCTTTTCCCACAGGAGTACCTAGGCAGAGATTAGATCTTTCCACTTGCTACGATCCTTGCATATTTCTTTGGCTTTTCATATATTCTGCTTTCATTATATTCGTCATACGGCGTCATCGGCGATTTCGGGTATTTTTGACCTGACCCTACCCTGACCCTGCCCTGGCCTGTTAGAAGATACTCTATGTATGTAACCATCTAATATACACCGCATGTAACCATCTAATATATCTGGATGCACTACATAATCGAGTATAACTGGCAGTCCTCCAAGAAGGTTGGAACCGCAGGTCACTGCGAATCTTTATATCTGTCTAGCGGTAGACACTAAGGCGTCGGTACAAAACTCACCTTTAATAAAAAGGCAATTTGCTTGAAAATTTTCAGATTTGATCTTATTTTCTATCCGATTAATTTAAAATGTACTCACTGTAATTGTCTTAGGATATAAAGTTGAATAATCATCATAACGCTGCCTGTTTTTAAAGTTTGTTACATCATTCAGATCATCAGACGAGTTGTTGGATTTGGAGGCCATAGCTTATATTCTTTATATATTGTCAAATTATTACAGTGCTAAAATCTTAAGATATCATTCCTAATATTCAGTAGTATTAGCCTTATTAATAAATAAAGTTTATCATAGTTCCACCAACGATCTGGTTAAAGTTGCAGAAAGTGACTGGGTGCGGGCTGCGTAGGATCGGACATTATGGAGATGAGAGAGAGAATCAATCAAATCAAATCAAAAATATCTTTATTTTATAGGCTTGATATACAAACACTTAAAAACGGTCAATTTATAAATATGTGAATCTACCACTCGCTCGGAACGCAGACATTCCCGAGAAGAGCGAGCCAGAAACTCGAGGGTTGCTCTTTTTTTTCACATTGTTTATAATTCTTATATTTTCTAGAAATGTTAGACTAGTACAATCAAGTGGTTGGATTATAAAATTAGATTTTTGAATTTTTAGAATGTCAATGATAAACATAGATATAACTACTTCGATATTATTTAAGCGGAACAAGTGGAACACTCAGTTCAATATGTAGAGGTGGCAGACGTAAGAATATGGTGTGAAAAAACTAGTAAATATTCATGTAAAATTTGAAACCTAGGAAAGTCTTCTTGAAAAATTTTAACGAAAAGCATACATAATTAAATTGTACAATGTTTCTTCCTCGTATCTGTTGTGTACTTGAATATAAGAAGCAATATTACAACAAGGGGACTATCTTTGGGCTGCATTCCAATCATTATGTGATTGCCAGTTTCCAAAAATTGTTTCGTAATGTTGCATTGTTCTCTTCGTGCGAAACATAAAAATTCTTAGAAAGATATTGGCTATTTAATTAATGAAAAAAACGAAAATTAAAAACATATTGAACTTTCATTGTTCGTATAATTTAAGGTAATATAGTTGGCCTTTTATAAATTCCTGAACATCTTTTATCACTGAGCCGAATTCAAATATTGCACACATACCCAATAGTACCAAGCAAAGTCGGATTCATATGTATTGAATACTAGTGGATTATTTCATTGTATCACAGTGTCCTGTCGGAAGCAATAAAGCTCCAGTCCCGACCGCGACTGTACCTCTTGCGACACAAAACAGGAAAGTACAGAAGGTCAACTCTATATAAAACTAAAGAAAATGCTCACATATGAATTATACACAGAACGAGCTACATAACCGATGAATGTTGGGTGTTGAAGCCTCTGCCTGCTTCTTAAAGAATGTATATGATAGATGATACGTTCAACTTAACTAGCAAACTGTTCAGCTTTGTAATATTGATATAGAATTTACACACATTATTATCAAAGAGTTGTCAAATATGCAGACTACCCAACTGGAGTAGATTAAATAGCCTAGATCAGAGGAGACCCAGACTTATTTTTCTCATAGACCATTTTCAAAATTTATCAGCTACATTTCTACCATAATCCCAAATTGACAAAAATGTGAAGAAGTGAAAATGTGAAGAAGAAGAAGAGAAGAAGACAACAAGGCCTTCGTCGAGGCTTAGATTAAAATGTGATCATTGTACGAATTGCATCTGCTACAGTGAGGGTGTCCGAGGATTCCTCTTCCGCTTCCTGATCGGAATTAAAGAGGAATTCACTGTGCATGTGCGATTCCATGAAAACGCACGCGCACCGCAGCACGATGCACCTGAGCCGAACGGTCAGGGAGCGAGCCATCCCCTCCTCTTTCTTGCTTGTTTTAACTTGACAATGTATTTTTCTCATGTGAGAGTGTCTGTCACTAAACTGCTCCTAAAAGGCTGAACCGATTTTGATGAAATATTGGGTGTTGAACACACACAAAAATTGTTGAGGATTACATCGATGATGATGTAATTACATCGATGATGATGTAATTACATCGATGATGATGTAATCCTCATCCGCATCTTCCCTAAAAAAATTCTCATATTCGTGCTTAACATTCCTCCTCCTCATAGTCACATCTTCAACAACCCAACAGTGAGATCGATGTAGATGAATGATTATATGCTTAGGTACAAAAAAGTCCTTTTCACGTTTCCATCCTGTGCAAGATGTAAAAACATCGTCTTCAGCCTATATACGTCCAACTGCTGGGCACAGGCCTTCCTCATGGAGAATCACATGAAGAGTATGGGCCGTAACCAACCACGCTGACCCCACGGTTGGTGGGTAGAAACGGTTGCAAATAGCGACCAGGACCGATGCCTTAGCGTGCCTTCTGAAGAACGGAGCAGTTCCAGATCGCATGTTTAGGTCACCCGTCTAAGGCCTGACCAATGTAGCTTGGTTTACGATATCGAAAGCTAAGCCGTACTAACCTTTTCTCCACCGAGCTGCTCGTGTAAAAACATAGTACCTAGTAATTTCACTGCCTGATTTAATCAACCACAAATTATATTTCCTATCGTCACTTTATCCCGTTTCTGTATACACAGATATTGGGTCCTTACCTATGAAATTGGTGTTTTTTTTTCTCTCTTAGTATTTTGTCTGTAACTATTAAGATTCAGAGTATTCCTATAAAATAATTACCTCGTCTAAAAATAGACTATATTTTTTAGCTCTTTTGATTTGTTTTGATAATTTTTTGTAAGTTTAATTGTGTTAAAATTGGACACGGAGACAACTCTTTTTAAGTGCCTCCCGAATACATCATTTTACATGCATTCACTTAAAAACGATGAATAATTTTTATGAAGTGTGATATTACACATATTACTTAAGCTTGTCTAATGATAGATGTCAAATATTGTCATCTTTGGATTTGTCGTTGTGAAGAAAACTGAAAAAAAATTAGTATGGAAAATGCAGAATTCCCCAAAATCTCCATACAAAACACCAATTTCACAGGTAAGGACCTAATATGTATCTGATATCTATCTTTGCTAGACCTTCTGTACCAATCTGTTTCGTAGCTTCACCCTGCAGACAGCACCATTTGCGTAACGAACAGGAAACAACAAGAACACTGGCTATGCAAATGGAAGTGAGCGTACAATTTATGCTGAATCGATAGCAAATGAACCGTATTCAACCTTTTGGTCTTGATTTGAATCGTAAATAATATCATAGTTTATCTTAATGCAGTAGATTCACATGTTAGCATGTACAGAGTACAAAAATATGACATTTTAAAGGTGATCTTTATTGTGGTTACATATTTTTGGAGTTGACTGTACCTTCATTCAAGGCTTAAAAGCTGAAATGATTCTTTGACGGTCGGGTGATATGGGTACCAGACGATAACTTCTAACCCAGGAGCATAATCCCAAACACCCAGAATTGAGACAATCTATTTTATTTTTAATTATACTTTTTTCATACTGCGCCTAAGGAAAAAACAAAGCAACATATTTATATGTTAGCCACTGATATTGAATATAAAAAATATTTAAATAACATATTACAAAGGTCCCTTAGGTCTTTTTCGTGTCGGGCCTGGGTCAGAAAAGACCAATTATAAATTTAATTAACCATTTTTTGTAACAGTCTCCAGACGCGACGGGGCGGCAGTAAGCTAAAAATCTTAAAAAGTACTTTTAATTAAGTTAAGAGGCCAACACAGAAATATTTTTTTTTTGAGTTTTATATCATTGACTATACTTTGCCAACCTTGAAGTGAAGCGTAGCTTGGATTTCATTTTTCTGTGAGTTTGTATGGAAGAACTTACAAGTGAAACCAACCAGCATTGGGGCAGCGTGGTGGTGTTATGGCCCATACTCCTTTTGTTTGTTTTTATAAGGAAGGCCTGTGCCCAGCAGTGGGACGTATATAGGCTGTGGACAGGACTCATTATCAATTAAACGGAGAAGTCGCTATGTGCCACGTAGAGTCAGTTCCACGCTCCTGTTTTAAATCGCTTATAAGGTCCTGGCACCAGACAATAAGTGATGATCCATTTGGTTTGCTTAAGAAAGCAATAACAATAATAACACAGGATGTTCAAGAAATAGTATGGGGTTCAATACAGGCATTATTCCAACTTCTGGTTTAATATTCAGTTTAACGATATTTCTGGTGGCTGGCCAGAAATTGAACTAGTGGAAATATTGGAAACTATTAACTATTGTCGGCTCGCGTTCCCTGCAACGCCGGTATCATTTCGCTAGGTTTAGTTATAAAGCTTTAATAAAGCAATTAAGGCCTTGAAGGAAATTATGCAAACGTTTTCTGTCAAGGCTGCTAATGGAAAAGTAATTGTTAGACTAACATTTACACTATATTGACAACACTATGTACTTTTATCCACTGGAGTTTAGATCATATTGTTTTAATTTTTTTTACTGTCATTTTATTAAATGTAGGCTTTTTAAGCACTTATTGATTTTAACGATCAGCCGACGATTGTTATCTTCGGTAAAGGTCTTGACCCTATGGTATGCTATATGTATTAGCTTATTTTTAAAATTGTGTTTAAATTTTTCATCCGTCAAAGTTAAGAGTTCGTCAGGTATACTATTGTAGAATCTTGTGCTATTTACTACAAATGAATTATAACTTTTAGCAAGTTGGAGTGTTGGAACCTCCGTCGGTCACGGTTGTTAAGGAGTTGACCGATCGGTCGCCATGTTTGTTTAATATTCGTTGTGAAACCTGTTTGCACGAGCATCTTGATCCAAGCTTTTATTAACCAGAAGTTGGAATAATGTCTGTATTGAACCCCATACTATTTCTTGAACATCCCGTGTTATTTATGTTTATTGCTTTCTTAGGCAAACCAAATGGATCATCACTTATTGTCTGGTGCCAGGACCTCTTAAGCAATTTAAAACAGGAGTGTGGAACTGACTTTACGTGGCACATAGCGACTTCTCCGTTTAATTGAGAATGAGTCCTGTTCTCAGCCTATATACGTCCCACTGCTGGGCCCAGACCTTCCTTATAAAAACAAACACAAGAGGAGTATGGGCCGTAACATTCTCCTACGTTTCTGTACGATGCCTATTTAGAGTTGACTACGGATTACGCATAAATGAGTGTCCAAGTGCTAATTTAATAAAAGCTTGGATCAGGAAGCTCGTGCAAACAGGTTTCACAACGAATATTAAACAAACATGGCGACCGATCGGTCAACTCCTTAGCAACCGTGACCGCTGATATTCCTATCTAGTATTTGTTAGTATTTCGCTTTATCACAATAAAGCGAAATACTAACTAATACTAAATGGAATTCGTGGTGCTAACACGAATAAGTTTATTTTCATTCTATTCTATTTAGTAAATATCGCTTGCCTCACACTGTGCCCGGGGCATGACAAAAGCCTCGCCCTTGCTACGTGCGGGTACATATCGACAAAAAGTGAGTGTTAAAACCTCTGCCTACCCCTTCGGGGATAGAAGCGTGATTATTATGTATGGTATTCTCTTTACTCAATGATCTCAGCGTCATTTAAAAAACTAAAAATCAAAGTAATATAGTTTTATGTACAGTTTTAGTTTAGTACTTTGTCATTGTAAGGACTTAGTAAAATGTTTGCTGTTGTGGCACTAGACACTAATAGTGATGTCAAAATGACAAAGTACTATTATACTCGTCATTGTTCATAATTCAAGCAATTCCTCCGTGTAGTGCCATCGTGAGCAAACCCCCCACATTTGTGAGAGTAACAAACTCTCCTCGAGGACCCTTCGTCACGTCGAAGTACTAGGCGAGTGCCGTTGAAATTTAGGCTTTAAGAGCCTTTAAGAGGTGTAACGAAAATAAAACAACGCTAGGTTTAATTGTTTTTGAGTGTTACGCTTGTTGGAGGATTGCGAACGTCGAAAAATTTAAGTCTTAGAAGATTACTGTTGCAAATAAAATCATTCTTCTTCTGCAAATAAAATAATTGAAATAAAAAATTCAGTTAGTGACCTAAACGATAATTAAAAAAAACATCCTTCTGACATTCAGATTTATCAACTAGCCCTAATAAAATAATCCGCTTGTGCTATGGATACAGAAGAGGATTGGCTGGTGTTCTTGGTAAACTGAATTTTTCATGAGGTACCCCCCACTTACACATAAAATTCCATGGGCGCCAGGGTCAGACCGTGGCCAGCTACGTCACACCTAGCTGGTCATGGTATGGGTAATAAAATAAACGTCATTTTAAAACTATTTAAATTATTTGTTTGTTTATTATTTATTTTTCTAACCAAAGTAGAATTATGGTTCTCCATTGCTTGGCGCCTTTCATCACAGTTTTTTTTAAAGAATTCTAGTGATAATCTAGTTTGTTATTTCTTATTAGAAAGCTGATGAAACGTAGAAATATGTAGGCACTTCTACAGCCTGACTGTTAAAGACAATATTTTCAATATTCTGGTAAGAAAAAAATTTTTTGCCATTATTTTAGTTTCAAGGATCTAGGTCGACAACCAGTAACCCCGTATACAATTAGCATAGAATCGATATTACTATGAATGCACTAAATCGATACTCCACGTTATGGGTGGTTGGAACAATCAAAGGCGATCGAGTGCAGTGCGGTCGGCATCGCTCGTTAGTGAACAATCGATATTAATTTCGAATTGTATTCCAATCGGCAGTCGATTGTTTTGATGTGAAGGGTAATAGCTGTAATTAGTATTAATTGGATATTGAGAATTCTCATCAATTAAATAACATTCAGTTAGTGTTAAACAAACATACAAATAGATTAGAATAAAATTGGTTTTGTCTTTTTTGGCTGTAGGTTTAGACATCAGGTTTTTGAGCAATTGGCAAAACGAAGCAATAGCTTATTTAATTGTAATTATTGAGATGTCTTAGAATAATATTAATCATAAATTAAGTATGGATTAAGACATTGCCTTTCAGTTCAGTTTGTGTCACAGACTTTGAACAAAACCTTACTACAATTCGTTGCGAATGCTGCAAAAATAAAATAAAAAAATTTAAAATATAATTTACTATACACCTATTTAGTTTACATGTTAAATTTTACAACAACACATACGTCCCACTGCTGGGCCCAGACCTTCCTTATAAAAACAAACACAAGAGGAGTATGGGCCGTAACATTCTCCTACGTTTCTGTACGATGCCTATTTAGAGTTGACTACGGATTACGCATAAATGAGTGTCCAAGTGCTAATTTAATAAAAGCTTGGATCAGGAAGCTCGTGCAAACAGGTTTCACAACGAATATTAAACAAACATGGCGACCGATCGGTCAACTCCTTAGCAACCGTGACCGCTGATATTCCTATCTAGTATTTGTTAGTATTTCGCTTTATCACAATAAAGCGAAATACTAACTAATACTAAATGGAATTCGTGGTGCTAACACGAATAAGTTTATTTTCATTCTATTCTATTTAGTAAATATCGCTTGCCTCACACTGTGCCCGGGGCATGACAAAAGCCTCGCCCTTGCTACGTGCGGGTACATATCGACAAAAAGTGAGTGTTAAAACCTCTGCCTACCCCTTCGGGGATAGAAGCGTGATTATTATGTATGGTATTCTCTTTACTCAATGATCTCAGCGTCATTTAAAAAACTAAAAATCAAAGTAATATAGTTTTATGTACAGTTTTAGTTTAGTACTTTGTCATTGTAAGGACTTAGTAAAATGTTTGCTGTTGTGGCACTAGACACTAATAGTGATGTCAAAATGACAAAGTACTATTATACTCGTCATTGTTCATAATTCAAGCAATTCCTCCGTGTAGTGCCATCGTGAGCAAACCCCCCACATTTGTGAGAGTAACAAACTCTCCTCGAGGACCCTTCGTCACGTCGAAGTACTAGGCGAGTGCCGTTGAAATTTAGGCTTTAAGAGCCTTTAAGAGGTGTAACGAAAATAAAACAACGCTAGGTTTAATTGTTTTTGAGTGTTACGCTTGTTGGAGGATTGCGAACGTCGAAAAATTTAAGTCTTAGAAGATTACTGTTGCAAATAAAATCATTCTTCTTCTGCAAATAAAATAATTGAAATAAAAAATTCAGTTAGTGACCTAAACGATAATTAAAAAAAACATCCTTCTGACATTCAGATTTATCAACTAGCCCTAATAAAATAATCCGCTTGTGCTATGGATACAGAAGAGGATTGGCTGGTGTTCTTGGTAAACTGAATTTTTCATGAGGTACCCCCCACTTACACATAAAATTCCATGGGCGCCAGGGTCAGACCGTGGCCAGCTACGTCACACCTAGCTGGTCATGGTATGGGTAATAAAATAAACGTCATTTTAAAACTATTTAAATTATTTGTTTGTTTATTATTTATTTTTCTAACCAAAGTAGAATTATGGTTCTCCATTGCTTGGCGCCTTTCATCACAGTTTTTTTTAAAGAATTCTAGTGATAATCTAGTTTGTTATTTCTTATTAGAAAGCTGATGAAACGTAGAAATATGTAGGCACTTCTACAGCCTGACTGTTAAAGACAATATTTTCAATATTCTGGTAAGAAAAAAATTTTTTGCCATTATTTTAGTTTCAAGGATCTAGGTCGACAACCAGTAACCCCGTATACAATTAGCATAGAATCGATATTACTATGAATGCACTAAATCGATACTCCACGTTATGGGTGGTTGGAACAATCAAAGGCGATCGAGTGCAGTGCGGTCGGCATCGCTCGTTAGTGAACAATCGATATTAATTTCGAATTGTATTCCAATCGGCAGTCGATTGTTTTGATGTGAAGGGTAATAGCTGTAATTAGTATTAATTGGATATTGAGAATTCTCATCAATTAAATAACATTCAGTTAGTGTTAAACAAACATACAAATAGATTAGAATAAAATTGGTTTTGTCTTTTTTGGCTGTAGGTTTAGACATCAGGTTTTTGAGCAATTGGCAAAACGAAGCAATAGCTTATTTAATTGTAATTATTGAGATGTCTTAGAATAATATTAATCATAAATTAAGTATGGATTAAGACATTGCCTTTCAGTTCAGTTTGTGTCACAGACTTTGAACAAAACCTTACTACAATTCGTTGCGAATGCTGCAAAAATAAAATAAAAAAATTTAAAATATAATTTACTATACACCTATTTAGTTTACATGTTAAATTTTACAACAACACATGCACATTCATCATAATGGTAGATAGATAAACGAAACACAATATTCTGAATATACCGAAACCATCTGTATATCTAGTACTATATCATCAAAACTAAAATTATACCCAAAAGTTGGGCCATTACCGCTAAAATCCGGTAAGGTGACCTGGTCTCCCTGTCCGGTAACCGGGTGAATTATTACAGCCCAAATTGAGCCGTAGCGAAATGAGATTTTCGTATATCGACCTGTTTGAGTTATTGGAGATTATGCAAAAACTTTGATAGATTTTTTGTTACAACGGTTCGATACACGTAGAAAGGCTCGTCTGTTATGTATATTAGAATGGCCGGTTAGATTGTTCAATTGTTTGGTGTATAAATATAGGCCGCTGGAGAGATTTGGTTCTTTTACTCGGTCTGTAGACATCTTCTTCTTCTTCTTGCCCTTTTCCGACTCTAGATAGGGTCGGGTCAACATGTCTTCTTCTTCCATTTTCCTCTGTCACTCATCAGCTCAGCATCTACTTCATTTATTCTCATATCATTTCTTAACTTATTCAATCCATCGCTTCTCTGGTCTTCCTCTCACTCTAGATCCGTCAACATCCATGATCAGCATCTTTCTTGTAATGTGACATGCATCCCTCCTCATCACATGTCTATACTACGCTAACCTATTGCTGCTAATCTTTTCTGCCTCTGGCGCTACTTTCAAACTGCCTCTAATATATTCCTGATCTTGTCCATTCTTGTGCCATCCACACATCCATCGTAACATTTGCATCTCTGCTGAATGCAGTTTTCTTTCATCCATCGCTTTCAATGTCTGTAGACATGTCTGAAGAAAATTTAAATTGTTAAAAATACATAAATTTTCGAATTAAATTTCATACTTTTATAACTGTGAGCAAATAGTTATACTATTAAATGAAATTAGTGCGTGGTGATGAAGAACTTCTTGTTGTTGGAACGGAGCTTGAAAATGGTTGTCACTCATAAGCGGGAGGGAGAGTTGCTGTCACTCTTATTTCCATTTAATTTTAACGATACTCAAGTTGACTAATAATTGTTACTTTCGGGCTAAATCCTGACATATGACTGATAAAATTTTCGTACAGTTACAGTCTTTTAATGTATTTAAAGAAGCTTACATTAACTTTCATACTATCAGCTTCATCTTACCCAAATTTATTGCAGCTAAAAATATAAATTACGAAGCTTAATATGGGTTTTGTTTAGAAGCTATGCGGCTACTTTATATGTCGTCCATTTATTTGCAATTTTTTTCATATAGGAAAACCTGTACCCAGCATTAGGGAGTATCTAGGACAGAAATAAAAAATTAAATCTTTTTTGTTTCTGAAATTCGTGAATGAAATAAATGTTTCTGTTTTCCGACTTTGTAGCCATTTTCGACAAGAGCCTCAATATATTTAGAGACTCCTTTAAATGTTCCTTTGTCAAACTACAATTAACTTTTACACAAAGGCCAAAAGGCACGTGCACACATGGAACCAGATTTAATGAAACACTTCAAATAGCATGCATGAAACGCTTCATTCCCGAAACGTTTCAAAATTCTACCTTTCTTTGAATTCTAATTAGCGAACATCTAGGTGGGCCAATTCCAAAGAGAGCTCTTTGTCCCTGCCTTTCATGCTCTTATTGCCATGCCTCTCTTTCTCTCCATGTAATTTGCATATTTGTCATTTCGTAGCGAATTGTGTTGATAGAGTCAATTAAAAAAGCCAACAGGAAACCAAGTTTATCCTATTAATTTTTTTCAGAATTTCAGATCAATTAGTAGCTGTTCAATTAATTGAAGTGATAATTTGTTATGAATTAATAATAAAATTTATTATTAAACAACGAAAAAGCAATAACTTGTTAATTAAGATTAAGTGTTAACGAAGAATAGTGATAAATTTTAACATTAGAAACTAAATTTAGTCAATTCCAATTTAAATCTGTGATTTCGTTCCAAAGTGAAGTGATAGTCGCACTCAATTGTTTTAAAGTGTCTTAGTGATCAAGTGTTAGTTTTGGTGTAAGTTAGTTTTAGTGAAGCGATTGTGTTTTCAAGAGTGGCAAACGAGACGAAGAGGATCCTTCACCGAATAAAGATGGCGTTCGCTGCAGCACGAATGATCCTGAAGGACAAACGGCGGAAGGCATCGAAGGAGGACTTCAGAGACCCAAGAAACAGAAGCAAGGTATTTATAATAGACTAAAACTTACGATTTATCATAGAGCCCTCTTCAATGACCTCCAACACGATATTTTAATCTATATTCATTATGTACTGTCAAATTTCCGTTGTTAAAGAAAAGCAAAGACAAGCCGCCATTTAAAATTTCTTTACGTACTTTAACAGTTACGTTACGATAAATTGCTTTATGTCGTGTTTTGGCGGCCATGTTACCTATCAGTGTTAAAAAATTATGTCAATTTAGGTATTTTTTAATTTTCTATTATTTCTTCAGTTCTATTCAACATAATATATTAAGGCCTTCATCTATTCCACAGAGTCTATATAAAGTTACTAGCCTTATTGTCTTTTAAGTTGTTGTTGAAACTGCAACTGTAAAATTTTAAGATAAAGGTTATTCTACAACATTTAAAAATAGACTATGTGTACTTAAACGCGAGGGCCTTAACTTAATCATTCCTTTGGGACAAGCTCAAAGGAGTACTGCTTATAAAACTCGTTTAAAGAATTAAGACTTTTACACACTAGGACACAAGATTCATTATCCCTTGACAGCAATATAAACATTATTTACTGTATACAATAATTTGTTTATTTATGTCTATATGAGTGTGAAGTTCGATATTTAGAAATTGAATTTTTTGCGGGTTTGTAAATGTAGCCTAGTGCAGAAAAGTCTTACTGATATTCAAAGTTACACACGTTTTGAATATACTGACGTGTGTGGGAATATTAGGGTCAGCCAAAGCCAAAGCCGCCAGCACCAGCTACGAGCGCGCGCTGACAATCACCCTTAAATCGGCCCTAAAATCAACTGTAACTCTACACTGAAAATCGTAACGATTTGCCTACACACGAGGCGATCTAGGAGATTTAGGGCGCTCCCCTTCACATCCGTAAGAATATATATCTTAATTAATAACTAAATGATGAAAGAGAAATGTAGATAGATTTGAGACTTACATAAAATGAAATAGAATAGGATATAATAGGTTTTTACCTATGAAATTGCCGTTTTGTATGGAGATTTTGAGGAACTCTGCATTTTCCATACTAACATTTTTTCAGATTTCTTCACAACGACAAATCTAGAGATAATAATTTTTGGCAAATATCATTAGACAAGCTTTAGCTATATGTGTGATATCACTCTCCATAAAAAAATATTTATTCTTTTTAAGTGAATGTAAATCAAATGATGTGTTCGGGAGGCACTTAAAAAGAGTTGTCTTCGCTTCTAATTTTAACGAAATTAAACTTACAACAAATTATCAAAACAAATCAAAAGACCTCAAAAATATTGTTTTTTAGAGGACGTAATTATTTTATAAGAATATTCTGAAAATTTATAGTTACAGACAAAATACCAAGAGAGAAAAAACGGCCATTTCATAGGTAAAGACCTATTACTTTTAGAGATAGAAGTAGAACTACTCACCCGCTTATGAACCTTTCAGTAATATTGAACCAGTCAGCCACAAATAATATTTATTTGAATATATTTAACAAAAATTAAAATCTGACTAAATACCAATTCTTTTCGTATTTTCATATATACAGATTCTAGATACTGCGTACCACTAAAGTGAAATATTAGCACATAAACTGTTTTTCCATAACAACGATAGGTCCATTGTATGTAATACACAAATAACATTTTAAATCTAAAATCTACCTCTTCATTAAACAACAAATATATACAAAATAATATAATAAGACTGTAGGGGTTGAACGTCTGTACATATAAAGAAAATGCCTAAAACTAAATCAGGGGCATGTAAAAAGAAGGATAATACCAAAAAAACAACAGCAGCTACGCGGGCAACCGCTAGTCTTTAATAAAGTAGCAAAGTATTGAACGCAATAATAGTTGAAAAGAAATAATGTAATGTAAAATATGGCTTGTTTTATAAATATTTAAAATATTCATGAAATCCCATTTTTGATACAATTATATGAAGCCCTCAAAAAGTAGAATAGACCATTAGATCACAGGGAAATTGCTCATTAGTGGAGCTTCGTTGGCGATGGATAAACTTTTTATACTTTCGCATTTTTTTGCATATTTTAGTTTGTACACTGAAATAGTTTTCAATTTGAATTCATGAGTTTAAATTATGTGAAGTAATGAATGTTATGTGTGTGTTATGTGTGTAGTGTTTATTTGTGTATTATGTGTTGTACGCCTTCATGGCAAAACATGTAGAACTGGATGAATTATTATATTACAATACCTATGTAATTTCACTCATGTTTCACAAATAAATCTTATCTTATCTCATCTTAAGTTAGGCAAAGTAATTCTTATAATAAATAATATTTATGCCAAACGCTGGATGTGATAGAAGTTTTTCATAAGTGGACTTTAAACTGATGATGACATACAACATTTTAGAACTGAACATGCACCTGTAACGGACCTCCTCCGATCTCCGTGTCCGTGTCTATTATTTCTACTTGTTGACAGACGTCGATTTGAAATAAAAGAGATATTTAATTGACGTGAACGATTGTGTTTGTATTTCAATATAAAAAGGTACTAGAAGCCCTATACACCTAACATTTACCTTAAGACATATTTTCTAGCAGGCTACACGTACGCTTGTTCAGTAAACTATCACAAATTGCCACCAGCAGTTGTACTTTTCTTAAACCCTGTTTGCAGTAGACACTTTGTTTACCCAGTGACTAATTACGGTACTGATTTATACTGTAGGTAATAGCGGTATTCTGTACCAAAATATCATTTTTACAGCGGTTGAGTGTGTATGGTGGTTAAAAGAATACTACCAACCCATCTATTCCCTTGGGTGTCGTAAAAGGGGACTAATGGACTTAGAACTGCACAACATCCAATAGCTTATAGCGGCAACGGGCTCACCACCTGTCACTCTGACTGCAGTCGCTGCTTGGTGAAGCGCGGACTATGGCAATGGTCTGCTTTTGCGGTGCTTTTGCCTAGTCTCTGTCTTACCCTTACATACATTATGTTAACGTGTATGAGTATATTTGTATCAAGAGTCACGATATTTAGATGGCAGCACTATTCCCAATTATTATTTTTTTAATGCGGTACGCAAAAAGTACCAGGAGTGCAAAACTTACGAGGAGCTAGTACTTATTCGCTTTTAAAGATTTTCATTGAAAATGGGGCTGCCATCTAGGATTGAGTAGCTAAAAATAGCAATGATTTCTTAACACCCGATGATGTGTCTTACTTTAATTGTTAAAGAGATGATAGAATGCGATGTTTACTTCTTTGTACTAGAAATAACTGATGATTGATGATGATGAGTCACATTCCGAGTTTCAGGATTTCAATATATTGGGTCCTCACCTATGAAATTGGTGTTTTTTTTCTCTCTTAGTATTTTGTCTGTAACTATTAAGATTCAGAGTATTCCTAAAAAATAATTACCTCGTCTAAAAATAGACTATATTTTTGAGCTCTTTTGATTTGTTTTGATAATTTGTTGTAAGTTTAATTGTTTTAAAATTGGACACGGAGACAACTCTTTTTAAGTGCCTCCCGAATACATCATTTTATTTGCATTCACTTAAAACTATAAATAATTTTTATGAAGTGTGATATTACACATATTACTAAAGTTTGTCTAATGATATATGCCAAATATTATTATCTTTGGATTTGTCGTTGTGAAGAAAACTGATAAAATGTTAGTATGGAAAATGCAGAATTTCCCAAAATCTCTATACAAAACACCAATTTCATATGTAAAGACCTAATATAAGGTATAAACATTTGCTCACCTTTTCATAACCCATGGCGAGATCATAATGTTTGATAAGTTGAATTTATACATCGATTGTATCTCTATCCATATTATGCAGATAAACGTTTTGGACCCATGCCGATGTCCTCTCTAAATGACTCATTATTACAGAAACATCACATAATGACTTCTCTAATTAGTTCTCAAAGTGACAGACAGTTTGCTTTAGAAACTTTAACGAGGTAAATTTTGTGGGTCCTCTTGCTATCTGACCTTTATTACAAAATGGCGACTCCCAGATAAATATGAGTAATGGTCACCGGAGACTTGTGGGATATTTCTGTGCATATTATCAAATATGTTATTGACCTAATTGCCCTAGATCTTGCGTACATTTTTAACAATTGCATTGATTGATGATTGAATGATTGATTGACAGTTTTCTGGATTTGATGAAATATAGTAAAATAATTCCTTTATTTAAATCCGGATGCTAAAATGATCATACAAATTGTGGACCTATCTCAATTTTGCCAACACTGAGTAAAGTCTAAGAAAAAATTATACTTGAACAACTAATTGCATTCTTTTATGCGTGGGAGACAACTCAAAATAATTTGGAAGCTTTCTGTGACTTATCTAAGGCCTTTGATTGTATGGATCACGAGACTCTAATTTGCAAATTGGCCCACTGTGATATAAAAAACAGAGCTCTTAATATGCTCTTATCTTAGTTGTAGAACTCATAAAGTTGATATAAAAACCGAGTTCCTCAGTTCTGTGGTATATGCTATTAAAAAAAATAGGCCAACTTCCAGTTTACTGTAGTTATTTTCACAGCGTTATGTCGTATGTAATTATTTTATGGGGTACAACCAAGAATTTTGTACTTTATGATGGATGCCAAACTCCCATACAATAGCATCAGGCAATGTTTTGTCTTGATCAGTAGGTGTTCCTTCTCATTCTATCACTTTAATGAATGAGTTTGACATTTCGTAGTAAAGCTTTCTATTACAACAGAACTAATGACGTCCCACAAAAATACACACAAATTTCTCAAACAAATACTCTCATTTAATATGTGATTATTGACACACCTGTGAAATGTTAAGGTACATCCAGGACACCACTTACTTACACAACATAAAACAACGCATGTCATCACCAGTTTTATAATTTTTTATTTAAAATATTTAATTACAATTTTTTTTAACAATTTTTAGTCTAGGCGTCAAAATGGCGTAAATATGACAGGTGAGACAGAAACTATGGATAGAAAGAGGACATCCCACGGATAGCCTTCATTCATAAATAGTGAAGTGTTAAACTGCAGAATATTATTTAATGGCGTTGTAGTTTATGACATTTTTTTAATGATGCTAATGTAAAGGTAGGGTAGAAGGTTGCTGAGTGCCCGTTCTTCTCAAAACAAGGCCTCCTGGTAGTTTTTGTGAACGGATGGCGTAGTTTCTCTCTTTCACGATATATTGTAAAATGTTTATGACATTCATAAGCATGCACTAAGACGTGTCTAAACTAGAATAAATGCTTTTGATTTAATTTTATTTGACTTATCACGTAATAGTGTTGTCACGGTACTGTTACCAGACCTTTTTGTCTATTAATGTTGTACTAACATGAATCTTAAGCCTCTACAATTGCGCCGTGAAATTATGGCTCTAGGCGCATTCTACCATTTATACCATGGAGAGTGATCTGCAGAGCTTTTTCCGCTTACCCGATCTTCCCCCTTCCATCACAGAACCACTCGTGATAGCCTTTGTTGTCACCGTTTAACTGTGGCCGCAATTCCTACGCGTACCAAGAAATTTCGCCAATAATTTATACTTTTTCTAACTGCATGTCTTTGTCTTTTCAATAAACAAATTCAATTTAACAACCCACCTAAAATCGTAAAGCCATGGTCACACTAAAAGCAATTACGTAGGGCTGTGTGCCTTCTCGTATCGAGTGGTCTGCATGCACACTTGCGGATCAGTGCGCATCGCGGAGAGGTCGGCCATTGAATCGGCATTTACGGCAACGGTGGCTGAATCGATAGACGGGACTGCTAGGGAGGAAGTTGGCTAAACGATACTATGATTATTACTTTGAAAGAGGATATTGTAGGATGAATGAAGAAAATGAATGGGAAAGCTTAAGGTAGGAAACATGAAGATGAAAAATTGGACATTATTTTTATCAGATTTTTGTTACGGTTAAAGGAATGAAAAACAGCATTTTTCTCCAATATACTCAAGGTACCAATTTATATTAACTAACAAGACTTCCTTTTATTAATCCTACAAAACAGGAAAAATTATTATTAAAAACTGGAAGCTCCAATCCATTTTTACAACTATTCTATTCTATTCTACACTAACAGACATTCAAGCCATGTTTTTTTATGGGATAGGGGGGCAAACTAGCATGGTGACCCTTGGAACATTAAAGGAGACAAGTGCGATGCCGGCCTTTTAAGGGGATGGGCATCCGGTACTCACTCAGTGAAACATAACGCAATCGTTGCTTTACACCGGTCTTCTGTGAGGCCGTGGTATCTCTCTGGTCGAGCCAGCCCATTCGTGTCGAAGCATGGCTCCCCACAGAAAGTCAATTACTGTCCATTCGTTCATAGCTCCATGTCGCCGCCAATATCCGGCGGTGGTGCCGCTTCCGGCCGCCATGTCGCGTTACACCGCATTACGTGTGTTTGAACACTTCTGCTTTGAGAATGTAAACAGAGGAACGATATAGAAGAATACATTTACAAGAATCCAGATTTTCATGACCCGTGGACAAGTAGAAGCATACCTATTTTGTTAGGCATTCATATTTAAGCATAAAATTTAAAAGAGTGAGGTAGATACAGACGAAAATACAGATTGAATGAATCAGAATATGGCTAAGAAGGAAGTGACTGCAATATGGCGAGTGTTGGAAAATAATGGAAGAGAAATACTCACGTGTTGGCCCGACTACAGATGAAAACTGGTAGGGAAACGATAATAATGAGTGTAGTAGAAGCGCACAGGAACATAGTTAAACTATGTTCTAATCTTAAGGAGGTAGCTAAATTAGTCTTATTTCTAACTAGCTGGTGCCCGCGTCTTCGTCCGCGGTTACTATGGTTTTTTAACTATCTTACGCGAACCCGGAATTTTCTGTCATAAAAATTATATAAGATGTTGACCATGCAAAATTTCATTGACATCGGACATGGGAGCCATTTCAGATATGAGCCCGTACAAACAGAGAAACTATATATTTTTTTTGTACTTTCCCTCTTTTAACATCCCCCTGACTTGATTTTAAGCATTTTTTTTCTATGTACAGACATTCGACCTCTACAGTTTTTTATTTATAGCTCCTGCCCTAATTTTTTGACTTCACAAATGCTCCATAACGCTCTAATTTCCACAGCATTTATTCTACTGTCATCCATCTTCTGGATTCATGTGCGTTCAAAATAAGGAGATAGAAAATTCTAAAGTATGTTTTAATATCCATTCTTCTAATAAATTCCCCCTTGTAATTTTTATACTCGTGGGTTTTTTACAACTTTTTTTATAGAGGTAGTGAAAGACAGTTTCAGTTTGTATTAAATATTAATAGGAAACCCGGAAAAGTATATCCCGCAATATTTCCAAAGTAAAGAGCTAGGAAGTAGTTCAATTTCTATATTTACAAACCATTGGTTCCCAGTAGTTCATGCTCCACATGTGCTTTTAATGTGGAATATCTGGCTAATGTACCATGTTCGATTTATTTCGCCTTTGCACTTGCATTATATATCGTTTTGGTAAACGACTGGAAGCGTTTTAGCAAAACATACTTTTATATATTTTTATGTTTGAATTTTATTACCTAATAATAATATCCGCAGACATTCACACCCCCCAGCCCCATTTTAAGCAACTAATGCTGCTTGTGTTACGGACACTAGATGACGGATAAATATATTTAATAGATAAATACATATAAATAACCTGAATGTATAGAAATATATATAAACATCCAAGACTGGAGAACAAATGCCTGAAAATTCATCACCCAAACATTTGCCCCCACTGGGGATCGAACCCAGAACCTCTCGAGATGGCGACGCCTTGAGACCGGCATACAGACCACTCGACCACGGAGGCCGTCAACTAATAAATTACAGACGATATTTTCAATTCTTAAAAAACTTAAAAATAATATTTTATAAAAAAAATATAAGCTGATAAAACATTTGTCGTCGTCGTCAGTCATGTGGTAGTGGCTCATTAAAAGAATACTACCAACCCATCTCTTCTCTCGGGTGTCGTAAAAGACGACTAATGGACTTAAAACTGCACAACCATCAAATAGCGACGACGGGCTTACCACCTGTCACGCTGAGCACGTGCAGTCACTGCTCGGTGAAGCGTGGACTATGGCAGTGGACTGCTAATGTGGTGCTTTTGCCTAGTCTTTGACTAACCTTTAGGGGATAAAAGTCATGTTTATATGTATTTATTTTAACTTTAATGTTCATTACAATAAAAATGTACATATGGCGGACTGTATCGGACCTGTGGCGGAATGTATGAATATTATAAAACATTATCGAAATGAAAATAACAACAAGAAAATAAATTAGATATAAATTGCACTATCTAATGCAGGTGCTCCTAATACCTTCATATTCATACTATAGTTGGTATAATAAGGCCCAATTGCATGATCAAGAGTTAGTGCCTAACTCAGGTTTTGTCCATATATTTGCCCCATGGTTAGGTGCTAACTCTACACTGTGCAAGTGGGCCTAAGAATTGTACGAGTATATTGAAAATTATAATAAATTTATATATGGGTTTTGGCTAACTTTTGTTAATAATATTTATTATCAGATGTAATAAGCGGATGAGTAGTAAATTTAGTAATAATTGCGTCCATTAATATAAAATGATAATTATCTACGAAAATGTTTATCATATTTTTGCACTTTATACTTTTTTTTAATTACCAGGTACACCATCAAATAAATCAATAGATAAATTTCACAAACACACTTATTCTATATAAATACATAAAATCCAACCTATCTTTATCTTAATGGATGTAATCGTTATAGACATAAATATGATTTAGAAGTGACAAATCACTTTATTCTAAAGAGTCTCTTAGAAAAATTTACTCGAAGTTGATATGAAAAAATAACAAAATTATACCAGGGACGGATACCGTGGAAGGGCTCGGAATATATAAAAGAATTTCTTCAAAAGATTGGGGATTCAAACCGGTTTCGACCGGATAAATCGGATATAGTTCTCGAGGTTCAATATTAGACTTCGATATGATGTATTGTCTCCTTCCTAACTTTCCATTCTAGTCACCCTTGGAATATTATTTTTAGATTATTATTAGTATGACCAGATTTTTCCTTTTTCCAAGGATAATTTTCTTGTAGCATGCGGTAAGTCAATTTTAACAAAATCTTTACTCTTATAAGTACAAAATAAACTTACAGTATTACTTCATAGATGTATGACTATAATATAATACTTTAATTAAGTACACCCATTATGTTCTTTAAGATTGACATTAAATACTTCATATCCGACCATAATCATTTTTATTCTTTCAGGTATTTCCCCACGATGTCAAATGTTTGCCTAAACTGAAATTAGATAGTTCATTTTCGTTTTCATTTTCGATTCATCATCGATGAAGTGCCGAACATTTAATATCTAAATTGACATTCATTGGAGTGATGAACGATGAACGTCAATTAAGGAGAAATCGTTCATCATTCACAATTCGTTGCAAAAATGAATCAATTCTGATGAACCGTCTAATTTCAGCATTATCAATTTGACAACGTCCCTCGTAAATATACCAAAATATATAGTTTTTATTGCGTGTTCAAATGTCATTTTACAGGTACCAAGGATCTCTATACAATTTGACAAAGACCAAACTACAAACCTTTAACGCAACATTTGCACACTGACATCAGCTAATGTGTATCTTAATGTATTGTTGTAAATAACTCGGTGTCGCTGATTGTCTTGGCAAATGCTTTAAATGTTGGAAAAGGACTCTTTACAGTGTAATCTTATCTTAAATATTCTACTTAATTCCTTCACACTTCATTCAGCTTGCAGTTGCACTAAAGCTACATGCTTAAACTTTAATGAAAAAGAAACTAAGTAAAGAGTCTTTTATGTTGGTTTGCAAACTCTATTTGGCTTCACTGGCGTCTACGAGAGCTGAGCTCACTGTATTTTTATTCTCGACACAACGAGAATTGCTTGCATTATTAAATTACTTGTTCTGTGTATTTGGAGCTATGATCGAAAAGTTTATGCTTGAAGGTTGCTAGCCCACTTAAAGTATCAATTATTGTAGTCGGTGTGGCGATCTCTTGATGATCGAGAAATATTATTTTGCCATCACTGGCTAGCACAACTCGATAAGAGCTGTATTTATTATTACAAGATCCATATTTGTACATTATAGAATAACAACCTAATTTAGATAATAATATCTTCATTTAAAATTTATTTGCTACTAACAACAGTTATGAAAACTGGCTGTCTAGTCGCATGATTGAAATTTTTAATGTATAATATGGGATGTAAAATTCTTGACCCTTTTTAAGGTCAAAGGGTGATTCATTAAAACTTTTCTCATCAACAATAACTTGCCAAAATTTATCAAGGCATGTTTTTGGGACCTTTTTAAATGAATTTATAGAGCACTGATTTTTTAAAATAATTTACATATATTCTGAGATATCGGTTAGGCAAGTATGTAGGTTCATTTAATTAAAATTAAAATATGATACAAATGAAGTCCACAATAAAATGGATCTTAGGGGTATGATATAGGATAGATGTTGGTTTGATCAGAGCTCCAAATGTCTGTGCATAAAACTGACCTTTCTGTGTGCCGACCAAAAAGATTACTGCACGTACTTTCCCTTCCTCTAAATTGCTCTGGCACGAAATTGCACTGTAAATCTATTTATATGGTAGAACGGTCACTCTAGAACTTTTAACGACTTCTGTGGTTTGCGGCTTAAAAACTAGCTCGCGCGAACATTCTAAAAGATGTTTCAGTCGCAGTGCTGTATACAGAGTACAAGCATAATTGTCTAAGTTTGTCTAGTATGTCCTTTTCAGCTGCAAACCAGTAATTCTTGATACTTTTTCTATTAGAAACTTCAGTTTTTGTCATTACCTTTTATGTCTTTGTATTTTCAAACCCTGTATAGTTTCACAACCAAGTTCTTACTTAAAGTAAATCGTATTGAAAATTATTGAACCGAGAACAGCTAGAAATGAAGTCAATGAACTATTGAATTTTTTATTAATCTATTCATAATATATGTTAGATTTTATAAGCACCGTTATATCGTTAAATAGTTTTTGCAATACGCATGCGAATCTTCTTGGTCGCTGTATCAATAAGAATAATAAACGTGATGAAGCAGAAGTTATACAAAATATTATATTAAAATTAGTTACAGTATAATTTTTGCTTCGCGCCTTAGTATTCGATTAAAAGATGACAACTGAAGGCCTTCATAAAATTAAACAGGGCGTGGCCAATAATAAGAGCAATCAATTTACTCGATGATTCCACTGAGTATACGGTGTTACCTTACTTATTTTAGTGCTCCAAATTGCTTCAATTCCGAGGTAATTCAAAGTTGCAATTCATAAAAAATGAATTCCAGCATCACAAAATTATCGCTTAGGCGTCGATAGATATCTTGGTACAGGCCATTTATTGGTACTGGGGCGATCGTTTCATAGTACAATAAGTAGGTAGAACCTACGAAATGTCTGCAGTATATCGCGTGCTCGATTTATTTTGTTACAAAAATTTTTTAAATAAATTCTTCTTTAAAAAACCGTTTGGCATTAATTTCTGATGGTATAAGGAGTCTCAGTTTTTGTTTATTGATCTTATTACAGGCCACTCTCTGTGTATGGTTTTGTGACAATATCCAAGCCATTGGGAATTGAAAGATGTACCAATTTAATTATTTATATTTTTATATTCATCAAAGGCACATGTATAATATTTTGTCCAAAGATAATATTTATACGTGATTTTATCGTCATACGTCATAACATAATAATATTTCCAATTAATTTCTTTCTTTAATATCCACTACTTAAATACTTAATACGACTCTATAACATAATTCTACTGCAAATTGCAGTACGATAAATAGTACTTATGAAGTCGCATAAAGGCACTAAAATCAAGTTGTCATATTTAATCGGATACAGTTTTATTATTCTTACGTTGTCAACGCTGTGTGTGCTAATGTATAGGAACGACTATTTCTTCTTGCAGGCACGGAGCGCTAGCACCAGTAGCTTTAGGAGTGTAAGTCAGGTAATGGAAGAAAGCTGCTTTATCACGCCTTTCCATCACATTGACGATTTGATTTGGTTGGTTGTTTTGGTCGGCAATGATTTTTGTACTACACTGCAAAATTCGAAAGACTGAGCTGTTCATCTGGCTTGTCCTTTTTAGTAATAAATCTTGGCATGACTTTTTGAATAAATTACGTTTAAGTTTTAAAATAAGATTTGAACAAAAATTATGATCTACAATAATATATCGTTGTTACAGGCTAAAACCTTTACAATTATTTAAATTTATGCACTGTTATTTTATTAAAAAGACACGCTACGATTGTTAACTTAATAGGACAAATTAGGATGAACGGACTACAGGTCATTATTCTTTATTAGTTCCCGTCTTAACTCAGAGTAACTCTTAATACTAATCGATGATAGAGAATCAATCAACGTCATACGAAGACAATTCAGGGACAAACACGGATACCACGCGGATAATGGTGGATACAACATAATAGCTTATTATGAATCTGACATAAGCTGTCAAGTTAAACAATCGCCAACTCTTTCTGCTTTGTTTAAAAAAATTTTTATTTCTCTTTTGAATTTAAAAGAGATAGAAATTTAAAAGAGATATTTAAAAGAGAAATATAAGTGTCCCCAGTAAATATTAATATTTAATTGCATTCTATGAATGTAGATAAGCATTTCAGGAAACGTTTAATGTTCGTTTTATACACTAGTTCAATAAAATCTTAAATAAACAAAAAGGCGATTTCAAGTTCGATTCATTGAGTTTGTTAAAGAAGTTACTTTTTATCAAGTCTCGAGTTGATTTTAGAAGAAAAATGGTTAGTCAAAAAATCATTGCCAAATAGATTTTTTGTCATGAGTCATGGATCACGCGATCTATTGTAGTTTGTTTTAGATGTAGCAGTAGAATCATCATCAACCAATGACGGTAAGTTAAAACACAAAAAAACATTTCATGTAGAAATCGACATTACTAGAGATTAGGACATACAGATACATAAACATTAATACTTTTACAGAAACTATTGAAACTATAATATTATTATTATTAGCTTTGGTTTTGATTTTGAAAACAAAGCATTTTCCATGCCCGTGGATGGGTAATCAAGAACATTTTGTGAGGGCGAATTCCTCCATGCTTCGATTGCATCAGGAGGCATGTTAGCCATTGGTCACGGTTACTGTCACAGCCGTTTCTACCTAATCCGAATTGAGCCAACGTGGAAGTGTTACAATCCACACATGTTTCTTCATGTAGGAACGGCTGTCTATCATCGGGACGTTTAGAAGTTGTTAATGAAGCACTTAAATCTCGCGCCGTAGTTGTACTTTAATAATCTTTATAAAAGAAGATTAGTATCAAATATTTCTAATAAATAAATTACAAACAATGTCGTTTAGTAACTGAAAATCTAATCTTGTTGTCTTTAGAAAGAAAATTACCTAAGGAACGTTTCACAAAGAATAAGTAAAAAGTTAGTCGAAGAAAGAACACGACATTGAGCAATATTTTATACGTTAGGCAGCCTGTTAGAAAAACCTTGGAAATTGTTACCAATCTTTAACTAAAATACAAGCAATATCTTAGCATATTTATCGATGGCAACCCAAGATGGATAACTAAGTTATCAAAGAGAGAAATCTTACTCTATATTTGAAAGATAATTCATCTTAAAATGTATGCAACAATTTGAATAAAAAAGAAGCTTAGGCACTATTACGCAGTCACATTAGAGTGTAGGTATGTCTAGAGTATGGGATATCTTATTCCCTCTATCGTACAATATAGGTTCCGTCAAAAAAACATGAAAAAGTCTTTAGTTTCAATAACAATTTTTTGGTTTAGAGAACCAATGTTCCATCGTGGTCCGACCCAGAATATAAATTAGAAGAAAAAAGAAGATCCTTCTAGATATATCACTGTAAAATTTCTCTTACGTATTATTCATAAAAGTTCTAACTTGATATATATTTTTTTTCATATGACAGGTAAGCTCTTGGCTTTCATCTCACCTGATGGTAAGTGACGATAAGGTCGAAGGTAGAAGCGAGCTTCACGTGTAATCCTCAACAACTGAGGAACTGGCTATCTTACCTCTGATTTCCGAAATACAACAACGCTTAAAATATTGTTATTATGGCGACAAATTTAAGTAAGACGGTGGTAGCTAGCCAGGCCCAGCCCTACCGCCAACCAAACCGAGCAGAAAAACTTCTGCCCCCATGGGGAATCAAACCCGGACCTCCCGATCAACACCCGGTGGTGTGAACCACTCGACCAGAGAGGCGGTTAAAATGATCCACATATATGTTCCACACATTCAATAATAAAATCTGTTTCAAGAAAATCCTGCGAGCTCGGAACGCGTTCCTAAGAAATTTACATTTCCACGTGTAAATGTCGCGGCAAAACTTCTTAAGCAAGAAATTCTCTAATTTTATACGCATAAATCAAAAGAAAATATGAACCGAAATATATCAGTAGTAGAACTTTTTTCTTTTTCTTTCCCCTCTTTTGCAGGCAACGTTAGTCGTGTGGGGAAACGGTATTTTTCATTCTAGAGGTCATCTGTTTATTTCGTCTGTGCCATTGAGATTGAATTATATTTCATCTCGTCTTCTTGCCCTTATCCCACGCTAGGTGGGGTCGGCACAACTGGTCTTCCTCTTCCAATCTCCCCTGTGACTCGTCAGCTTAGCATCAATTTCTTTTATTCTAATATCATTCTTTACGTATTCCATCCATCGCTTTTTTGGTCTTCCTCTCATTCTAGCCCCATTCCATGCTCAGCATTCTTCTTGTTATGATTGAATAATACTTCACTATATTCTATTGAGAATATCATTTGCCACTGCTCGTCCCTTGTTGTACTTAACACCTCTACTTGCCCCTCCATAGCATCTTCATCAGGTGTCCTTCATCAGATCCACGATAATATAAACTTTTCAGACTTTTAAAAGCCCAAAAAAATATTTAAATATTGGGTCCTTACCTATGAAATTGGTGTTTTTATTCTGTCTTAGCAATTTGTCCGTAACTATTAAGTTTCAGATAATTATTATAAAATAATTGCCTCTTCTAAAAATAGACCATATATATAGTTTAATTGTGTTAAAATTAGACACAAAGACAATTATTTTTAACTGCCTCCCGAATACATCATTTGATTTGCATTTACATAAAAACGATGAATAATTTTTATCAAGCGTGTTCCCACACATATTGCTAAAGCTTGTCTAATGATGCATGCCAAATATTATTATCTCTGGATTTGTCGTTGTGAAGAAAACTGATAAAATGTTAGTATGTAAAATCTGCATCCCCAAAATCTCCATACAAAACACCAATTTCATAAGTAAGGACCTAATATATACCCTCATAGAAGAGATGCATAAAAGATGCTATTAGATGCAGTAAAAAAGAATTGCCTCAACAAGCTTCAACAACATCAAGTTTCCACAATCTTTTAAGTTATGCTGCACTTATTCAAAGCGGTTTTCATTTTCTACTTTAAAACGTATTTAATGCTTTGGTAGCTTTTTCTGAATACATAATTTAGTAGTTTCTCGGGAGAGAAGGTTCGGAGAAAATAACGGGCGGGGCAGAGGTCCCGCTACCATTTTGATTGCGCGCCATTTTGGTTATGTGACGTTTATCTCAGTTTCACTTTAAGCATTGTGTAGTGTAGACACGCCAATTTTGTAATGGATAAAAATACTCCACACGAACGAGCAGAAATAGTGACAATATTTGAATTACTGAATGAAATTTTTCCACGAGGACTTATTTCGCGAAATGGCGATTTAGCATTGGCAGCCGGACTTAACAGCACCAGACTTTTCCTTATGAGGTTTTCTAAAAACTTAAGTTTACTTGAATGGGCCCCAAACGAATTCAACATCTTAAAGACAATATTCGTCACGAATTGAAGAAATTCAGCCTGAAATGTTACAGAATGTCATGCAAAATGCCTTAAAAAGAGCTGAGAGTTGCTTAGCAAACCGCGGTCACCATTTAGTCAATATAATTTTCCAATCATAACGAAAAAAATATAAAGACCAAGTAAACCTTTAATGAAAATTAAATCTACTTATCTGTTCTTTGAACAAATTTATAGGCAATCAAAATGGTAGCGGAACTTTTGAACCACCCTTTATTTTAACCATTTCCAAAAGAACAATGTTACATAACCTACCGTATTAAGGCTAGAAGCACCTACCTGAAGAGCCTCTATGAAGGAGTATGCAGAGGTGTGATGAAGGGTGTTAACATACAATGCAGCTTATATATGATATCAGATAATATGAATAACACGGTAACTGTGTTATTCATATTACTGTGTTATTCATAAAAAAATATAAAGTCTTAACAAACCTATTTTAGTTACAGAGTGTTTTGTTTTCTTCTTTCAAACACAAATCTAAATTAGAAAGAAAGTGACGAATCACTTTTTAACTAAAAAAAGGTTTATTAAGCCTTTCATGTTTTTCATGAATAACACGGTTAGTATACAACTACTCTCTCTTTTACCTAATCTCTATTCAATAGTTGTCTCGAGAAAATTGATCTTAGCGATAAGGCTGTCTGTATTGCAATTATAATTAAAGGCCTTAACATATAAGTTATTCTAAACATATAAGTAGGCACATAGATATTTTCAATAAAAGTATATATTAACAGCCATGAGTCAGACACTCAGACACGGTCGTATTTATTATAATATATAAATATCTGCCTCTTTAGTCCATCCATTTTGATCTGAGACAAAAGTTTAACAAACCATAAAAAGGCTTCTTTATGATGGCATTACTTCATTGCCGAAAGGTTTTGCCAAAAATATACGCCTATTCAATATTTTATCAATACAGACTTTAAATTAAGATAATTAAGCAATCACCTTCTATCATTTTCGTCATTTTTCATTAATGTTATATTTTATAAATGTAAGTTTAGATTACTAAGTTAATATTTGCTATTAAAAAAGACCTATAACGAATGGTGCTCTCAAACTTTTATGCATTTAAAATACTTCCAAATTAAGATGAAAAATGCTGACATTTTCATGACACCTGAAACTAACATTATCATAATATAATACATTACCTCATTGTTTTATTTTCATTCTTATTTAGTATCATTTGGATGATACCAATATAGCTTGTGTTTAAATACACTTTATACATAATAATTATACTTATACAAAAATAAATAATGTTTATAATATATTCAATGACGATATTCGTATAATGATAATAAGTATGGCTACACCTTTTCCTATTTCATTAGAAATTATTAGAGTCCATATTTTTTTTGTCCCAGAATTGGATAAAAGGTTTGAGAACCACAAATTCTTTGTTTACATTTTGTCTCAGATCAAAATGGACAGACTATTGAGGGACTCATACAGAGCCACACCAACAAAAATTGCGACACGTTGAAACTTACAATCCTTTAGAATACGGATAACGTCTGAGGGTAATGTCCTCAGCCTATATACGTCCCACTGCTGGGCAAAGTCCTTCCTCATGGAGAAACACATGAGGAGTATGGGGCGTAACACCACCACTAGCCCAATGCGGGTTGGTGGGTTGAAACAGTCGCCATAGCGACCGGGACCAACGGCTTAACGTGCCTTCTAAAGCGCGGAGGAGCTCGAGATCACAAAGTTTTGGTCACCCATCCACAGCCTGTCTATGAAGGTAGAAGGTAGCTTTGTTTTCAATCGAAAGCCAAAGCATACTAACCACTACGCCACCGAGCTCTCTGAGGGATCTATGCAATCGATGTATGTAAGTATCCCAGTACCGAAAGCGCTCGTAGTCGTAGTAAATCACTTTGGAAAACTAATTTTAGTGCAACTGAACAGTCCGGGCAAAATTATTCTAATTCGAAAGATTCTCATGAAGTTGAAGAAGTAGACTACTAATGACTTCAATATGTTTGTTGATGATAAGTAAACTAAAACAATTATAAAACCTAGTATTTGTTTAGGCCTCTCTGTGACAAAGTGCCAAAGAGCGAGCCGGATTTCATACACCGGCCAGGGAAGCGATAAGAATAAATTAGACCTAATTCATAGATTTCATGCCTAATAATATTTAAATCAATCATTTTGAAATCGACGTTAATTTCCCAGCTAAAAAAACGGTTGAAAATAAACTAAAAACAAGTTTTACTTAAACCAAACCATCGTTACATGTGACTTTAATTATACTACAATTACATAGAAGCAAGCGGCGTCTATCGAATATATATAAACACAAAATGACTAATAAAAATGCAAAATACACTACGTGAAATAAAATTTTATATTCCTCTGCATAACTGCAGTTATGTTGGCCGAGTTATTAAAACTTTAACTGAACGAAGTTACTATCGGAAAATACTGAAGATTCTTATAACTTGCTCTTCGAAGCAACGTTAAGCTTGGAATTCATCCATACTAATGTTATAAATTTGAAAGTAACTCTGTCAGTCTTGCTTTCACGTCAAAACCACTGAACCGATTCGATTAAAATTTGGTATACACATAGTCTACAGCTTGAGAAAGGATATAGGCTACTTTTTATCCCGATATTCCAGTGGGAACGGGTACCGCGCGGGTGTTACCGTGGTTATCAATATCTGCTTGAACGAGTATTAAGTGACATATTCCGTCAAAATGAAATTTCATTTCGAATATTAAAATTTCTCGGCATTGTTCAATAATGACACGATAACAGAGATGACAACAATTAATCAGATGACACTGACAAGAAATGTTATTTTCATTATTTTAATAATTAAAGGTTTTAGTAATTCAACTAGTAACAATCAACATTTTGATAATAAGTGGTAGGAACGTAATGTTGAGCATTTTGTAAAAAAACAATGCAGTGTTGACAAACGCACCAAAACTTTTTGTAAACTTTTATCACCGTTAAATTAATAGCCACGCGAATGACGTCGCGGGCACAGCTAGTATTTTTAATAAAAGAGGTGTGAATATTCCTTTAACATTTAAGTTTTGATACTCGCATAAAATTGGAATCGGTGTTCTCAATTTCATTTCAATTGCTTGGGAAACGAAAATTCTTATTGGATATTTTTGAATCTTTGCTTATTCTAAAAAAATTATATACAATTTCTACGTTTTTGTATGACTTTGTTAAAACATAATTTTAACTCGTTGTTTTATAAGCTCCTAAATTGCAGCCTATGTTCTGTTCGTATGATAAAAAATCGTCAAAGTGAAAAAAAAACTAAGTCAAATAATTATAAAATAACTTTATAAATCACTTGTAAAACTTAAACGAAGGTCCAATAGACCAATATTTTAAATAAGCATTCCCACACACGCACACAAAAAAAAAAAAAAAAAAATCTGCATTTTCTATACTAACATTTTATCAGTTTTCTTCACAACGACAAATCCAGAGATAATAATATTTGGCATGTATCAATAGACAAGCTTTAGTAATGTGGGAATGATTGTTTTTGAACGTAAGTGTGAGATGTGTGTGAGCGGTTATTGAACGAAGGCGTGAGTGAGAGAGCGAGAGGTGCGCAAGGGAGAGGGGGAAGGACGACGAACGCGTGGAAAAGACGATCGCACGCTATTGGGTGGATGGGGTTTTTTATATTGTTTTAAACGGTTCGTGCCGAAATAAACGGGTTTAAATTCAGTGGCTGGTTTTTATTTTTGACTCCCGGTATTCTACAAATTTTGGGGGCTCGTCCGGGATCAAAAATAAAAAAAAAATTTTATTCAACGACGCACGGGCGGAAAAGAATGGCGGACAGGGCGGTGTAACGTGTAACCGACACGGCAGCGCTTGAGAAAAAATCTCTAGCAGGCACTATCTTGCGAGCTGAAAACGACGACGACGAAGACGAAGTTTACGAAGACGCCAGCGAGCACGATTTTGCGATGGCGAAACGACGAGTGAGTAGGCATCACAGTATGGACGATGACCACAGTCCGACCCCAGCTCCGCGTGCCTCGACGCTGTACATGTCCGACGACATGATTCAAAAGTTTAGTGGGCAACGAGGTACGTGTGCAGTAACAAAATGGATTCTTGACGTTGAAGACAATGCTGAAATATTCGGTTGGTCACCGAATCAACAGCTGCTGATGGCACGCAGATCTCTGGTGGGCACGGCAGCGCTGTGGCTTCGTTCGGAGAAAACATTTAAATCATGGGAGGAGCTCAAGAATGCTATTGCTAAGGAATTCCCAGACGCCATAGACGCGAAAACGATACACAAAATGATGAGCGCACGCAAAAAACTAGCTAGTGAATCATGTCTTGACTATACGTTAACAATGAAGGAGCTAGGACGCCGTGGGAAAATGCCCGACTATGTAGCGGTAAAATACGTGATAGATGGTATAGAAGACGCTGAAATCAACAAGGTCATGCTGTACGGTGCCAGTTCTTATAGCGAGTTGAAAGACAAACTTAAAATCTACGAAGAAGTCAAAGCTAAAATGAAGGCAGAAACAAGACGTAAGCCGATGATTATGCAATATCCAAAGCCAGGGGTAAGCGCGGGGAGCAGTTTTGATGTCAGATGCTATAGCTGCGGAGAAAAGAAGCATATTTCCGAAGATTGTCCTTACAAAAAACGGGGCATAAAATGCTTCAATTGTAATGAATTCGGCGGCCATATTGCGTCAGCGTGTCCTTCAAGACGTACTGCGACAACAAGGACCATGATGGCGGCGCCACCGAGACCGACATCCGCCGCTGCAACGAAAACTCCATCTTCGGGCGCTCCCGATTGGTCAAAAGCCACTACTTCGGGTATCTCCGGCAGAGATTGGCATGAACGCAGTCACAAGGTTGGCCACTCTGCGAGTTCAACGAAGCAAACTTTCATCACTACGGCTGAAGAGGGCAGCACCGTACGAGTAGGCGACCAATCGCGACCAACGGCTATGATTGGCTGTGGCAGCAAGATGGCGTACGACTCTGACCAACATGACGTTTATACGACGAATGTCAACAACGAAAGTGTAAACAAAAAAATCTCGGTGCAACGAAAACCCGTAAAATTGGTCAAAATACGCGAGAAAAATACAAGTGCCTTGATCGATTCCGGGAGTGACGTGAATCTTATGTCATGCACTGTGTATGAAGAGCTAGGTTACCCGGTTTGTGACAAAAACAATAACATTACGTTGTCCGGGTTAGGTTTCTCGCGAGTGAAAACTATGGGGCTTATTACTTCCGATATAGTGGTTGACGGAAACAATTATAAAGACATCCCTTTCTACATAATATCTAGAGACTGTATGCCATTTCAATTAGTTTTAGGTAACGATTTTCTCAATGGTGTTGTAATGGTTATGGACGGTGGATCGGTGTGGATGAAGCCAAAGAACGAAGTATGGTTGTCTAAATTGAATTGTTTTCCATGTTGTGTTGATGTTGTAGGTCAGGTTGGTGATAAAGTTAGACAGGAAGTGTTGCAGATGGTTGAGGGTTATCGCCCTAAACAAGTTAAGGAAGCTCCTATTATGTTGAAAATTTTCCTAAAAGATGATGTACCTGTGAATCACCGTCCAAGACGACTGTCGCTGAAGGAGCAAGGAATTGTGGAAAAGCAAGTAGCAGAATGGCTAAATGATGGAATTGTAAGGCAAAAGATGAGAGAGAAGCAGTAGAACGTTTGAGGCTTGTGCTCAATGTAGCTTCAGAGTATGGTCTACAGATTAACTGGAAAAAGGCAAATTTAATAAAGAGAAACATTACATACCTTGGACATGAAATTGAAGATGGAAAAGTGAGACCTTCCCAAGAGAAAACAGACGCAGTAAAGAAGTTTCCGGAACCCAAAACAGTTAAGCAATTACACAGTTTTGTTGGTTTAGCCTCTTATTTTAGAAAGTACTCGTACATTCAAAATTTTGCACTCATTGCAAGTCCATTGACAGATTTATTAAGAAAAAATGAAAACTTTGTGTTTGGTGATGCTGAGAGAAAAGCTTTTAACATGCTGAAAGAAAAACTGTCACAAGAACCAGTTTTAAAAATATTTAACCAAAATTTGTACACTGAGTTACACACAGACGCATCAAGGTTGGCATATTCGGCGATTCTTATGCAAAGGTGTGCTGAAGATGATCAACTGCACCCTGTTTACTACATGAGTCGCAAAACCAATGATGCAGAAAAGAAATACACGAGTTATGAACTGGAGGCACTTGCCATCATAGAAGGGGTAAAGAAATTCAGACATTACCTGTATGGTAACCATTTTAAGATCATCACTGATTGTCAAGCATTTCAACTTACCTTGCAGAAGAAAGATTTATGCACCAGAGTTGCACGATGGTCTCTTTTGTTACAGGAATTTGATTATGTTGTACAGCACCGGTCTGGCAAGAGAATGGCTCATACGGATGCCTTGAGCAGGAATCCCTATGTCGCAGTGGTCACAAGTATTCATGAGAACATTCAGAAAGCACAACAGGCTGATGAAGGTATGAGGGCTATTATGAAGATTCTTGAAGACGGATCACAATATGACAATTATTTTCTTCATAATGGTCTACTGTATAAAGGTCCAGAGAGACTGCTTGTAATTCCAAGAAGTATGGAGAATGAAATAATTCAAAAAGCCCATTCTAATGGACATTTTTCAAAGAAGAAGACTACTGAATTAATAAGTAAAGATTATTTTATCAAAAATATTAACAAAAAGGTTGAAGATTTTATATTATCATGCATACCATGCCTCTTAGCTTGCAGGAAAGGAGGTAAACAAGAAGGATTCTTACATGCAATAGACAAAGGTGAGGTACCTTTGCATACCATTCACTTGGACCACATTGGCCCTATGATGGAAACAAAGAAGCAGTACAACTATATTCTCACAATGGTGGATGCATTTACCAAATTTGTGTGGATATTCCCTACAAAAAGCACAACTAGCAAAGAGGTAATAGATAAATTACAGATTCAACAGCAACACTTTGGAAACCCAAACCGCATTATTACAGACAGAGGTACAGCTTTCACGAGTATAGATTTCGAGCAGTATTGTCAAAATGAAGGAATTCAACACATCACTATCACCACTGGAGTTCCAAGGGGTAACGGTCAAGTGGAAAGAATTCACAGAACCATCATCTCAGTGTTAACAAAACTCTGTATTGAAAGTCCTTCCTTGTGGTATAGACATGTGAGCAGACTACAACGGTCCTTGAATAGTACTTATCAGAGGAGTACAAGCACTACACCATTTGAACTCATGGTAGGTGTGAAAATGAAATGTAAGGAGGACATAGAAATCTACAATTTATTATTACAGGAAGAGAGAGATCAATTTATGGAAGGGAGAGACCAACTGAGACAGAAGGCCAAAGAATGCATTTTCCATGTGCAAGAAGAAAACACAAGAAATTATAATAAGAAAAGAAAGGAGGCTATGAAGTACAAGGAGGGTGACATAGTAGCTATCAAGCGGACTCAGTTTGGGGCAGGGTTAAAGCTGAAACCAATGTTCTTGGGGCCTTATAGAGTAGTAAAAGTCAAGAGGAACCACCGGTATGATGTGGAAAAAGTAGACTCATCTACTGAAGGCTCTAATAAGACCTCTACCTCTGCAGACTTCATGAAACCTTGGCCTGACAACTGGCATGATGAATGATTTATTCGGTAAGTACGTTTGAGATGTAATGAAGTGAATGTGTGATGAATAAATGTCAATTTAGTAGGTTTGTTTTTCCTAAAGTAACATTTTATTGTTTAAGTATGTTGTAGGTACAACAGTTGTTTGTGTTTACCAATGTTTACTTATAAGGTTTAAATATTATAACCTCTGTTTGTTTCTATTACAGTTGTTTGGTTTGATTATATAAGAGTAAAATTGAAATGTTTAATGTGTTTGCTATGTCATTATTATACATATAGCTTGTATGGTGAACCTATGTTGTCATTTATGTAACGTTGTTCTTAATCTAAGATCTTAAGTTTATTATGCTGTAATTTTAATGATGTCTGAGGGCAGACATACTGTCAGGATGGCCGAATGTGGGAATGATTGTTTCTGAACGTAAGTGTGAGATGTGTGTGAGCGGTTATTGAACGAAGGCGTGAGTGAGAGAGCGAGAGGTGCGCAAGGGAGAGGGGGAAGGACGACGAACGCGTGGAAAAGACGATCGCACGCTATTGGGTGGATGGGGTTTTTTATATTGTTTTAAACGGTTCGTGCCGAAATAAACGGGTTTAAATTCAGTGGCTGGTTTTTATTTTTGACTCCCGGTATTCTACAGTAATATGTATAATATCACACTTCATTAAAAATTATTGAATGCAAATAAAATGATGTATTCGGGAGGCACTTAAAAAGAGTTGTCTCCGTGTCCAATTTTAACACAATTAAACTTACAACAAATTATCAAAACAAATCAAAAGAGCTCAAAAATATAGTCTATTTTTAGACGAGGTAATTATTTTTTAGGAATACTCTGAATCTTAATAGTTACAGACAAAATACTAAGACAGAATAAAAACACCAATTTCATAGGTAACGACCCAATATTTGTATGTCTGCAGAGGCGAACCGTCTGTCCTAACCCCATATACGTCCCACACGTGCACAGGGCTTACTCGTGGAGAAAAATGAGGAGTATGCAGTATGGGCTGTAGCACCACCACGCTGGCCCAGTGCGAGTTGGTGGGCCTTTTCTTTTGTGTCACAACGGTCTCAAACGCAATGATTTCATTTTTCAAGCAACCTGTGACGTCTTAACATATTCCAACACGCCCCCGTTTCTTTGTGGCTCTGCCTCGGGGTGTCTGCCTGCCCACTCACTCCCACAAAGTAAGCCGCTGGAACTTGCACACACCTTTTGTGCTTTGATGGGCCTTTGCGCCTGTAATTATTTACAAAGCACGCGAGGAACGCAGTGGCGTTGTACGCTTTATTTTTGATTGAAACAAAGCAACTTTGCCACGGCAAGATTATGGATGGGTGACCAAAAATCTTGCTTATAAATTTTGCTTATAGGTGGGGTGAAAAGAATAATAAGAATGGCATAAAGATGCATGTCAAATCACAAAAAATTTACACTTCGCAATTATATGAAGCAAAATAAAATATGTCAAGTATGGGATGAAAATAGTAAAATAAAAATATTAGTTATATCACCCGATTCACGATTGACATGGACTTGCTTGTTTACTTTCCCGGTGTTGTAGTATTCAAGAATATGGGATGTCAGTAACCATTAAAACGAAGTAAGTATTAAAACTCAAACTGTGTAAACCAAACAAGTTAAAATGAAAAATTTATTTTTTTGTAAAATTCTCCCATTTAGGGAAGGCAAAGGGAACGAAGCCCATACAGCCAAGTCTTTAGTGTTCTATTTCTTCAGTAGTTTGCATTGAAATGCTAGTGTAATGCATTTCAATGCATCTTGGGAGAGTTTGGCGTCAAACGATCGATGGTAGACCCTGTGGTGTTACTTCGATGAGGTGGACTACCACGATAAAAATCTCATCATTTTTCACACCATTTGACGATTATTTCAATGATCCTCCACATTGATCATCATTATTGACACTTATTACACAACACCACACTGATTTCACGTAACAAGATCCACTCCGAAACAATATTACAATCACAGAAATAAAAATCACGTCCGCCATAGTTGAATGCCGCCAAAAACTCCATTCAAGAATATGGGATGTCAGTGTTACCATTTAAACGATGTAGTAAAACTCAAACAGTGTAAACCAAACAAGTTAAAAAGAAATTGCGCAAACCACCGTCAAATAGAAGAGTTTTTTTTTTACATATGACAGGTAAGCTCTTGGCCTTTATCTCACCTTATGGTAAGCTTCGCCTGTAATCCACAACAACTGGCTATAAGTTTGCTAAGTTTAATGTAAAAAATAAAATAATATTACTGGTGCTAATTAGTACTATACAAATCCGCAAGAACCCCTTAGGGTTTATGTTACTGAATACGATTTTTTTTTCAACTATATTATGTTACTTACATCAAAATCAAGCAATTTACAATAGCAAATTGTGACTAAAAACTTTAAAATCCTGTGGTTTTTATTTAAATTTGTCTCGCGTCAGTTAGTCGATGCAGCGTACTATCGATATAGTGAACTGTCGATATAACGAATTATCAATATAGTTTAGTCGATGCAGCGTACTATCAATTTGGTGTACAGTCGATGTAGCGTACCATCGATTTGGTGTACTGCCGATATTAACCAGTCGATGGAATTCGATACAGCGACCGTCGATGTAGTGACTGTCGATATTATGAACTAGACCCGCCGTCTTCTCGGTCTTGGATCTCCAACTATCTCTAATATTTAGAGAAGCATGGAATACCCGATGTTGCAGCTCTTTTCTGGAACACTGGACACGGGAACCACTATACTCACGACACTAAACATATTTCTAAGACGTAGGTATGTCAGCTTCGAATTATTAGCTGATCTCACTCGCGAAGCCAGACCCATCCCGTCAGGTCCGTACATATAATAAAACTGTAGAGGTCAAATTAAAACCGAGTCAGGGGGTTGTAAAAAGAGGGAAAATACCAAAAAAAAAATATATGTTTTATTTTTTGTTTCTCTGTCTGTTTTTACGAGCTAATCTCTGAAATCGCTGGACCGATTTAAATGAAATTTTGCATGGTGATACCCTATATCTCTGCTTAACATCTTAGATACTTTTTTTTCCGGAAAATTAAAGGGATCCCGTGGGATAGTTCTTCTTCTTCTTCTTTATCATAGGGCGGTTTCCGCAACTCGACGTCCAGTTTGCGCCTGTTTTGCGTCGGAGGGTGAATTCTGGATTACTCCAGCCATCCAAGCTCGACCAGGAAGTCACCCAGCGCCTTCACGTCGCTGATGGCCTCCCGAAGGGTACCCGGTGATTCTAGGTACTTAGCCCGGCATTCTGCTACCCCGTCACACTCCACCATGACGTGGGAAGCTGTTTCTTATGTCGCCATGCACGCCCTGCATAGCGGACAGTCTGTGACATTTATGTTGAAAAGATGTTTGTTTGAAAGACTGTGTCCTGTGATTGCACCTGTTACAAAGCGCAGCCTACATTTATCCAGCCGCAATTATTCCCGGGATAGGCGTGGCTCAACTCGTGGTAGTGCAAGTCTGGCCTGCCTGCAGTCATCCAGGTTGCTCCAGTATTCATTATGTAAGAATGTCGTGTGTTGTTGGATTCTACCTTTGTATGGGTATGATCGGTTCCGGACCCATGGGTGTCATCGCCGAGCCCCTTCGTGCTAGCTCGTCTGCCGCATCATTAGCTCTATCTTGGGATAGTTAAAAACCACAGTAACCGCGGACGAAGTCTCGAGCAACAGGTAGTACTCAAATATGATTGGAATAACCGCTTTGCAAAGATGCATGCGTCTGACCCCTGAGTCACTCACATCAACACGAACCCTTAAATTATCAATCAAGCACGTTAAGATTTAGTGCGAAGATTATTAAATTACACTTATGATGTTCAACATTTAAATCAGTGGAGCAGTAATCAGTGAATCAGTCCCCTCCGCGTGTTTAACATTACATAACATAATAATCATAACATTCATATATATTCTTATATATATATTCATAATCATAACATTTAAATCAGTAGAGCAGAAATCAGTGAATCAGTTCCCTCCGCGTGTCGATAAAACTGTGGCCCGTTTATATTTTTTTATTTTGCTGTTCAGAAATATTTCTGTGTACCTACATAATAATGTATTAACACATGGAAATTATGTTTCTGTGCAAAAGCAAAGAGTTAATTTTTTTCACAAATAATTATAATATTATTGTTTCCCAAACAATATGCCATAGAAAATTCAATACATCGTGTTTCCATACCATTTATTTGTAGATGAAAAATTTTTTTTAATTCTTTTTTGCTCTGCTTACCCCTGCAGGGATAGGGTGTTGATGATATATGTATGTTATTCGAATATATGAACGGTATACAATTAAAATACAGTACCTAAACTATGTAATCAGCATGTCGCGTCATACCTATATCTATCGCATAATTAACTATTTCTCACATTGACAGACAAGGAGACGGAAATTAAAGTCTCTTGTCTGATTGTACCTCCGTCTTACCAGCGGACAGTTCTATTTGAATACAGTCATCATACAGTAAGACTACATATTTCTCAAAACCAAAGTACGTATTTTTACTAAATATTATTTCACCCGCGTGGTCCACGTTCCCATGGGAATATCTGCATAAAAAGTAGCGTATGTCCTTTCTCAGGCTGTAGACTATTTGTATACTAGTTTTCGGAAATCGTTTTAACGTGAAAGCAAGACCTACAGACAGAGAGACCGTGTAACTTTCGCATTTATAATATTATTATATTTTATTATTTTTGTATAATAGTATGGATGTATGAATAAGTAAATTGTATTACTACGGCCAAAAACACACCCACGCTTAAATTCCTAAAGGCGTTCACAGAGGTGAAATAGGTTTTAAATTTTTACTACGATTCGCAGTTTAGTACAACGAGAACAGATTTAGAATGTAAATAAATAGATTTTTTATTGTTCCTCCTAAAGCAATAAAAATATTGTGCGAAGCTAACTTTATTCGAAGCGAAACGTTAGGAAAGACGAAGTGAAATAAAACACGGTGCTAAACAAAAATAACTTTTAATTGCAGTGACTAGAGTAATAATTTATCCCTCCCGTTCCGTTTTAGTCGCCAGTCATCATCGCCATGAACTCTGCAATCAGAAGAAAATAAAAATTTTAAGTTATTGAACTGAAATTTTTACTATTCAAGATTGGACGAATTCGAGGCTCATAAAATTTTTACTTATCATCCATCCAACAACCCAGTGACGTCTACTGCTGGACTTAGGCCTCCCCCAATGATTGCCACAATGACCGGTCCTGCACCACTGTCGGTCCAATTCGTTTGGGGCCTTCACGCGTTGGGGGTATTTTTACTTATACCCAAAATTTATTGACTCCAATGTCAAAATTTTCTTCATTGGGAATCATCATCTTCAGCCTACTCCTGTCCACTGCTGGTCATAGCCCTCTCCTAATGCACGCCACCGCTCGCGATTCTCGGCCGTTCTCATCCAGCCCACTCCAGCCAACCGACGAATATCGTCATCACGTCTGGTCGCAGGGCGTCCTACACTACGTTTACCGAGACGCGGTCTCCACTCGAGAACTTTACGGCCCCAACAACCGTCATTAAAATCAATCGATTTTTCAAGTCCCAGTTCTGTTCCAATATAGAATAACAATGATTGAAAAAATTCCAATTGCAATGTTTTTTTTTTTTACATACAAAACTATGTATTACGCTATGACGGTGAAATGTCACACGTCAACTTCTACACCAATTTTGCAGATGCACTATCAGTATAAAAAAGGCAAGCACACATTTCTGATATCTGGAAACCCCAATACCAGAACTAATGGGAAAATGAAAAATAGATACCGGATCAAACGCGAATATTTCTGGTATCTCGAACTGTTTGCGATTGTATGTTAATTTTATTTGTTTGTAGTTCTAATGGGATCTTTGACTAATATTTAGAGTTCCCATTAGCTTCTAAATACGATTTTAAAAGTTGCATGTTGCTATACGAGTTCGGGTCTAATATATTTCTTCTCACCCATGTTTGATAAATGGTTTAAAATTCTTTTCGTAAAAAAATTAAGAGATCTTTTTCTTGGGCAGTTATTTGATAAAAATTCACTACTGTAGTTGTTATTTCAGAATTTGTCAGTTACATAACTAATTTACATTATGATGTGAAACGTAATTAAAAAATGCTGTTATATCAAATACTTTTTATGCATACCTGTTCAAAAACTTCAAACAATGTTTAATGTTTTTAATAACATACACATAGAATAATTACAACCGAGCCGAGAATCGAGAGGGTTTCGTGCACTAGCGGAGGCCTATGTCCAGCTGTGGACAAACATCAGCATATTCCTCACGAAAAAATAAAAAAAGGTAGTTCTGTTTTTCTTGCATATTACTTACAATAATGGAGCTCGGTGGCGTAGTGGTCAGTGCGCTTTTACTTCGATCGAAAACAAAGCTACCTTCACCATGGTCAGGCTGTGGATGGGTGACCAAGATTTTGTGATCTCGAGCTCCTCCGTGCTTCCCGAAGGCACGTTAAGCCGTTGGTCCCGGTCGCATTTGTTACCGTTTCTACCCACCAACCCGCAATGGGTCAGCGTGGTGGTGTTACGGCCCATACTCCTCATGTGTTTCTCCATGAGGAAGGCCTGTCCCAGCAGTGGGACGTATTTAGGCTGATGACACTTACAATAAAATATAATGGTTCAATTTCACCAACAACTAAATTAAAAAGGTGAAAAAATTTGATGCTTTTTTCGTTTCCAAATCGTACCATCAAAGTCCACGGTGCCAGATTCATCGGTGTCGATCTCAGCGATCATCTCGTTCAGCTGGTCCGGGGTGAGCTGGTCGTCTAAGGCAGCGAGGATCTCGCGGAGACTTGACGTAGGGATATAGCCGTTACCTGGAACAGCAGACAGGAGTGTTAGTCTGTTCATGTTATCTTTTAGCAATCTAGAACTGCTATGCCGCTGTTCCTGGTGTGTCAGGAAGCGGTAGATACGGGCAGATAACGGTTTCCTCCTCGTCATAAAAAAAAGTTGAGACATGAAGACCTCGGCGCCGTAGTGGTATTTACGCTTTAGTCTATATTGAAAAATAATGCTCAGAACGGGTGGTTGAATTTGTGGATCACAAGTCCTTTTGTAATTTGGTGTAATCTCAGTTGCCATTCACTTTTATCGCATATTACGAAAATATTACGGAAACGTCCCGTGTTGGTCCGGGACACAAAAAGAATGTATCAACTGCTTTTCTTGCCTAGCATGTCGTAAAAGGCAAAGGGCGTATTGGGTACTGGGTCTGTAATTGTGTAGTCGATGAGCTAGCCACTTGTTACTACTCTTTCACGATTTTTCATCTGACCAAACCCAATTTTTGTGGCTAAATGTGATCTTAAGGAACACAGTGCTCCTTGGACTCTGCTTACCCCGTCAGGGATTGCAGGCGTGATTGTATGTATGTACGAAAAACAGGATTGTTTTTTAATTCTGCGAAAAATTTATATAAGCAAATAAACATTTTGTATTTAATTCCAGGTCTTTAAAATTATTTAACTCTTTTTTAATTTGGTGTACCTAAATTTTACATCCAAACGTATGATTGTCAACACGAGACAACAGACTAGCATGTGATAGTTACAATTTTTTAAGCCAACTTCAGTCAAAAACTAAGACCAAATAAAATCAATCCTGATTGCGATATTCAAGCCCATCATCCGCCGAAGCCCGTCGCGTCCCAGGTGACAGTTTTCAGCAATCAGCAAGGTGTTAGCACACCTCTGAGTACTCGACGTAAGCGAATTAAGTGAGGTGTCAGCTTCTAATCCGACACTAAATTGACACTGGACGCCACCAAATATTTTCGGAGTTGCCTGCAATGCATCTAGTGCCCGAAGCTTTGAGCTCCTACTACGTGATTTGGGTTTGTGAGAAAATTTGGTGAGAATCGATAAAGTGAGTCAACAACTCGCCTTCGGTAATGGTTTGGGAGAACTTTAGGACTAGGAAAATAAAGATCCTTTTGCTGAACTAAAATTGAGACCTTTACACTTGTTAAAATTTTTCTCAACATGATCTCAGCTCAGCTTAATGAATAGAAGAATGGTTAACTTTCATTTCTTTTTATCAATTTACTAAGAAGATTAATTCAAATTGAAGATGCATCATTCCCACTCTAATTTTAATAGCCCTTGTTTGATTTTATTCCGCTTAAAATGTTTGGCTATTCGGTTCCGCTTTGTCTTTATTTAGCATTTCGCTGTAATTAGCACTACTTATTGTTACTTAAAAATACGATCTTTCTAGGATATCTCGTGACCATCCCATTACGTCCCACAGCTGGGCACACGCCTTCCTACATGGAGAAACACATGATGAGTATAGGCCATGACACCACCACGCTGGCCCAATGCGGATTAGTGGGTTGAAACGATTGCAATAGCTAGGATATCTAGGTATGATTTCATAAGATTAACTGGACACAGTTGTATCTAGTATAATTTTAGATATTGCTTTTCAATAAAGATACGCCACTTTATGTCACGGTTCTGTATAAATCTAAGTCTATCTCTATCACTTGCGGTCTTAGCTCTAAGGAACGTACACAATCCAACTTTAACTTTTCTCGTTAAGCCAGCAAACGTTCCGTATGTTGTGTAAGCAAACCGACAGAATCGTAAGCTCAACTTGGGGAACTTCTTGTATATTACTAAAAGCACTTATAGCGACAGCACTTCTTTTTAGAGCGTTTATTGTACCGACAAGATAAGATATAATACAGTTTAATTAAAACCCTTTTATAGTCTTTTCAAATTTGAGTCAGTTGAACTTTTCATTAAATGATACTTGAATTGTAGGGTTGAAATACCATAGTGAGACTTTAGTTTAAATAAATGTATCATTAAAGAGGTCTTTAAATCATAATCGTGCTTTCATAAACTGACCTTTAATAATAATAAACACTCTTCAGAGTCTGATTTTCAGCTTTTTTTTAATTACCTGTTTTAAATGTGTTAGACAAACCACGTTTTGATTTATTTTGAACTACGTTATGGACGGCAACGCATTTGTGCAAATGTTCATGGGTGACATAACCAGTTCCCATTAGGTAAACCGTCAGCTCGATTGCCCACTATTAATATAATAAAAAACTGTCGAAGTTAAAATGAGGTTGGACTCTAACAAATCGAAATCGAATAAATCGAAGTGGCAAGACATTCTAATGATAGCCGGATCTGTATACCGAGCGTCCAGCTGTCTAAATATCATTCAACATCGCTACAGAGTTTTATTTCAAATGCGCTAGTTATTTTGTTATGTCAATTACAACGGCCATGTTTATTTTTGACTCCTGAACAAGTATTTGTCGACTAAAGTGAAGTGGCAAGACGAGCATCACTCACCTGCCGCCATTGATCCGCAGGCAAACACTAACTGGTGTCGACGGTAAACACATGACCTTCTGTCGAGCCCTGTGCCGTGTTTATTTTGTAAATCTGTTTTCTTAGTTGTTATTGAACAAACAGTGTTCGCTTTTGTTACTATGACATGTGTCACGGGGTATTGTGGTTAAGTAATATGATTTATAGTAAGGTTGAGCACATAAAAGGTTACTCATATCTGAAATTGAAATGAAAAAAATTACAACAACAGTATTTTGTAAGATTTTTCTCAGATTTTTTCTACTATTTCTAGTTCTATAGGTGAAACAAATTGTACAAGTACAAGTACTAACCTACTAGTCTCTACTAGTCTAGTGAATGCAATGCTTAAAATAAAAACAAATCCATCAACTTTTATCTGTGAAATTATTTTTCAATGCAAGAATTGAAGTTAATGATGCATAAATATTTTTCACGGCAAATAACAAAGACTCAAATTACAATTTCATCAATCATCGAAATATTTATCTTCAGCAACTCTATAGCTCTGTGATAATATTTGTTTGATATACCTAATTTACACGACCTTGACATAGATTAATATTTGATCTTTTATTATTAATCGTTTTGAGAGCCAATAGTAGTGGTATCTTTGGCAGCAATCCAACGAACTGACTGCGTTCAATCCAAACAATTAACTGAGGAAATTCTTTGTTATTATTCTATAAACTGAAAATCAAAATGTCCTCTCTTTGGATTCATGACTCACTTTTTTATTCGGTCTTGTAGCATGGTATGGATATTGAGAATGTACGTATATAATATAATTAAAAGCAGATTTGTGCACGTGCTACAGAATCAAACTTAAACGTAAATATCTGTTTGAGTACCGTTAGATAGAGATGGCGCTATTCATCCTCACATAATGCTTTCCCTTTCTAGCTATGCTCAAGTATGCTTAAGAATGAGATAGGAATGCTGAACCATCGAATGAAAGAGAGAGTAGGACAGTGAGACATATTGTACTGACTTTACCTAAAGAAGCAAAAGCTATAATCGACCATAAAATTGCTTACCGACTTTAGAGTGAATGTCGTTGGCATGTCACACAACAAGGTCTATTTTGGCATAATAAGATTTTAATTCGTTTTGGTTTAGTTAAACTTCGTAGTTTCTAGTGACATTTGTATTATCTGAGTAGAAATTATTATTAATTGCTTTGAAAATAGAGTTTGAGGTATGTTGCACTTTTAACCTGTGCGCTGATTAAATTACGGTCTTCCAATTATGTCAATATCGCATACAAACATTAATAAGGTGTCTTAGCGAATTATTAGGATGGAAGTTTTTGTCACAAGTGGTAAAGCAATTTTATGGCTGACTATACTGAAATCCATATGCCTCTACTATCAGATCTACGTTTGACTTTGAGATGTTTATGTGTGGTAAGCTTTCTAAATGTCGGAAAGCGTTAGAATCATCGTGAGGATGGAATAATATCCTTATTTCCTAAAATATCTCGGCATAGGTCCACTTGCGTGCTCACCTATCGGCGAAGTTAGTGCCGATCAAACAATCTGTCAAACTCACTGACTGCAATGGAAGCTCCCGCAGTTGTGTAAAGACAAACAATTATAAACTTAACTAGCACTGAATATTATATGTGTTATTGAATTATCAACGTTCGCTGCTTTTTAAAGTACCTCTTATATCCTCTAAAATGTATATTATAATTATGTTGGCAGATGTTTCGAATTCAATTGTTATCTGTAAATAATTCTTTACTTACTAATGGGAGGGCAAGGAAGTTTGGCCGTTGAAGGGTACACAAGGATACAGAACCAGGTGCTCCATGACACCATTGCACCAATCTGTCGCCAGAACCGCTACCCATTGACGATGGAAAATTGCCACTTGGAAAACGTTGATTCAATAACCAGTCAATTGTAGGCTTGACAAAGCCACTAACGTATAAAGAATGTTCAGCCAAGTCACACAACATTAACTATAATAATAAAGAAATCGCAGTAAGGAACTTTAGACTTAGCACGACTGTCTAGATTTCATTACTTTTTAGAGATAAACAAGCAGCTCCATCGAGACATGGCTAGTTTTTTACAGAATGTTTTTGGTGGGATTCATTTGACCTTAGCAAAAACCTATGAGTCTATGAGGAATGCACACAGATACGTGTAAACAAATAAAATGACTTTGGAACATCGCCACCACAATAAACCACAGTATTATTACAGTGCAGTGATAAGAATAAAAAAAAAAACAAAAAAAAAATTTAATCGTTTAAGTAACAAGTTGTTACGCGCACTTAAGACGCGTCAAAACATTATAAAATTAAGGCCCGATTTTTCAATCCACAGATAAAATTAACCGCCATTTAAAACTATCACTGTCACTTTCAAAAGTCATATAAAGAAAAGGGACAGAGCTAACATTTGACTGACAAATAGTTTTATCTGATGATTGAAAAATCGGGCCTTACAAACAAAAATGTATTATACAATTCTACTTGTTCACCTGTAAATTTTCTGTTCCTATTCACTACTGGGAGGCCTTGTCAAAAGAAGATGCAGGCAGAAACTACGCTAGGGTTCCATCCTTCCTTTACATAATATTGTCCTAGTTCTATGCATAATTATAGGCAAGTCAAACTCTTGTAACAGTTTTCATATATCAAGAGTTCTAGTTCTACCTACAGAAAAATGCAAAATATTAGGTTGGGGAAAAAGTCTTTTCGCGTTATAGTATGTATAAACTTGTAATAAAATCTTTTTGGCTATACTATTTGTATCTGGCTGGTTTTGGTATCATTGAAAGTTTAAATTTTAAAGAACATAATTCCAAATTCAAATTAGGAAAATGTTTGATTTTCATTTGTTTTTCGTACCGCCAAGATGAGTGAATCTAATGAAGAAATTCGATACATTTTAAAATTTTACTACAAAAAAGGTAAAAATGCAACGCAAGCCGCGAAAAAAATTTGCGATGTTTATGGACCTAGTGCAGTGTCTGTGAGAGTAGCACAAATTTGGTTTAAGCGTTTTCAATCCGGAAATTTTGATGTCAAAGATGCACGTCGCTCTGGTCGCCCTATTACAGATAAAATGGATGCCATTTTTGAAAAAGTGGAGCAAGATCGGCATGTCAGTAGTTACGACGTAGCTGAAGAACTGAGAATTGACCACAAAATAGTTTTGGCGCATTTGAAAAAAACTGGGTACACAAAAAAGCTCGACATTTGGGTACCTCTCGAGCTCAATGAAAGAAACCTAATGAACCGTGTACTCATTTGTGATTCTTTATTACGACGTAATGAAACCGAACCATTTTTGAAGAAGCTGATAACTGGTGATGAAAAGTGGATTACGTATGACAAGAACGTGCGAAAAAGGTCGTGGGCAAAGGCCGGTCAGGCTTCACATACTGTGGCGAAACCCGGGTTAACTCGCAACAAGGTGATGCTGTGTGTGTGGTGGGATTGGAAGGGCATTATTCATTATGAGCTGTTACCACCAGGCAGGACCATCGATTCTGAACTCTAATGCGAACAACTGATGAGATTAAAGCAAGAAGTTGAGAGAAAGCGGCCGGAATTAATCAACAGAAGGGGTGTGGTTTTTCATCATGATAACGCTAGACCTCACACATCTTTAGCCACTCAGCAAAAATTAAGAGAGTTTGGCTGGGAGGTGTTAATGCATCCGCCGTATAGTCCTGACCTTGCACCTTCAGATTTCCACCTGTTTCGGTCTCTTCAGAATTCTTTAGGCAGTGTCAGGTTAACATCACGAGAGGACTGCCAAAATCACTTGTCGCGATATTTTGACCAGAAGTCCCAAAATTTCTATAGCAATGGGATCATGTCCCTACCTACAAGATGGCAAAAAGTTATCGAACAAAATGGTACCTACATACTTTAGTTAAATGTAAATAAACTATATTAAAAAATGTTTTGAATTTTCTTAAAAAATGCGAAGAAACTTTTTCCCCAACCTATTATTCAAAGATAGAAATTAATGTTTTTTATCCAAAATTTGTAAGCTTTAAAATAATCGTCTCACATTTTCCTTCATAATTTACAAAGAAGAAATGACAATGTCTCCGCGTCCTCGTGACCCAAAAACCAACATTAAGCTTACTCTTAATTTATGACCAGAATTAGGAGTTTTTGGCGCGTGACATCCCTATGAAAATAAACAGAACACTTGTTATTCTCCCATAAATACATTAAATAGGTAGTTTTTTATATAACGACGCAATAGAATTCAAATTTATGAGCCTAGGCGACAGATATAAGTAATCATTTCATGAAAAGAATTTGTTACCATGTAACCGCATTTTGGAAGGTTAGGATGTTCACAACATATATTTTATCGACTAATGGAGCTTTTTAAAATATTGTTGATTGTCTCTTTTACCTCGATGGTATGTAGCAAATTTAAATGTTTTATAAATAGGTGGTATAGTGGTCATAGATAATAGCAAAAAAATTGCTGTGAACTGTTTTAATTACGATTTGACGACCTCCGTGGTCGAGTGGTCTGTATGCCGGTCTCAAGGCGTCGCCAATTCGAGAGGTCCTGGGTTCGATCCCCAGTGGAGGCAAGTTTTTGAGTGATGAATTTTCAGACATTTGTTCTCCAGTCTTGGATGTTTATATGTATATATATTCAGGATATATATATTATCTATTAAATATATTTGTCCGTCATCTAGTATCCGTAACACAAGCAGCATTTAGTTGCTTAAAATGGGACTAGTTGATAGGTGTGAATGTCTGAGGATATTTATTATTATTATAATTACCCTTCCAATAAAGGGGAAAATAAAGATTTTTTACTTTTTTGGGAATAGGTTCCATGGAAGATACAGTCTGTACTTTACACAAAGGCGCTGCTACGCCTCTTCATCAAAGCACATTCTTGGTACCGATTAAAGAGTCAGCAAACTACTATTCGTCAACCAATCCACGCTAAAGGCTGTCAGTTCTACAACTAATGATGAGCCCATCAGAACAGAGCCAGCCAATTAGCGACCAAGCCACATCTTAATTAGACCAATAGCAGCGATGCATAAAATAGGTTTAAACGCTCTCATTGCTGTGCTAATCAGATTGTGCTCGTTGTGACCCGAGTAGATCGGTCTTATGTAATAATTTATTAAAATTTTAGTCTCAATTATCTCCTTCAGTCCATTTGTTATCGGTTCTAGAATTTAAATTGAAGTCCAGCGAAACAGACTTATTTTTCTTTTTAGATCCTTGACAAAGGTAATGGATTACGGTCTGCAATTAACTTGAAATTTTACAATTAATTAGAAAATATATCCAGTTTCAAAAGTGTTTCAAATCTGTAACACAGGATGAACGGTATATTTTTAGTAACGACTACACAAAAGCTTTATAATAATAATAATAATTCTTTATTTGTTAAAACATGAGTACATATTACAGTTGTTACAGTTTCATTGGTCCTGACATGTTTTTGCCATAAAGCATACAAATTCTTACATAAAAATCATGCTTAACGAAAATCATAATAAAAAAATATATACCAAATTGGAAAGGATTCGGAAAAATTAAGTGTCAATAATTATTTAATTAGAAGTTTTTTATATTGGGTCCTTACCTATGAAATTGGTGTTTTTTTTCTCTCCTAGTATTTTGTCTGTAACTATTAAGATTCAGAGCATTCCTAAAAAATAATTACCTCGTCTAATAATAGACTATATTTTTGAGCTCTTTTGATTTGTTTTGATAATTTGTTGTAAGTTTAATTGTGGTAAAATTGGATACGGAGCCAACTCTTTTTAAGTGCCTCCCGAATACATCATTTTATTTGCATTCACTTAAAAACGATAAATAATTTTTATGAAGTGTGATATTCCACATATTACTAAAGCTTGTCTAATGATAGATGCCAAATATTATTATCTTTGGATTTGTCGTTGTGAAGAAAACTGAAAAAATTTTAGTATGGAAAATGCAGAATTCCCCAAAATCTCCATACAAAACACCAATTTCCTAGGGTAGGACCTAATATAATTAATGTAAATATTGTCAAATGAAATTTCGATTCGAGATTCGGTAAATACAAATGTCAACACCTTTTTTTTATAAAATTCATGTATATAATGACAAATTAAATCATTAAAAATATTTAGAATTAATCGAGGCAGTTTTTTTATGGTATTAATGGATCTATTGAATAATCAAGCTCCGAATTTAATTTGTTTTCTTTAAATTAAGGCTGAATTGAGAAATAGAGGCAGAATGGTTTCACCAGCCTCCGATTCAGCAGAGGAGTTAACCCATCTATTCCATTGGGTGTCGTAAAAGGCGACTAATGGACTAAGAACTCCACAACCATCCAATAGCTTATAGCGGCGACGGGCTCACCACCTGTCACGCTGAGTGCACTGGTTGGTGAAACGCGGACTATGGCAGTGGACTGCTTTTGTGTTGCTTTTGCCTAGTCTCTGACAAACCCTTAGGGGATAATAGTCGTGATTTTATGTATGTATGTTAACTCCGACATTTCGCCTGCTATGATTGTGTAATAGAGGACGGCCATGTAATTTAAAAGAGAGTGCATTTTGACCGGGCTAGCAACGTCGAATTTTTAGTGTATTTTATAGTTTTTTCATGTGCCCTATTAAATGTTTTTAATGCTTTTAAAAAGATATTATTTAAAAAAGTTATTACAGACATTTTCAATGCGAACAGTTTTAGGCAATTCTGTGCAATTTAAATATCGAGAAAAAAACACTTTTACTTGAAATCAACAGAATAAAGCAAAGATAAACTCTAAAATGCGACTATGACATGACAAAATATTTATTGCATAAAAACCAATACTTAACCAATATTTAACAATTTTCGAATTATTATCATCCTGACAAGTAAATGGAATACCCGGATTTCATTGACAATACAATGGGAATAACAACATCGTCAAAATTAATAGTGCTGTAATTAACTTGTAAGCCAAATATGTACAATGATAATATCAACCAAATTTAGTAACAATGTTTACAGACAATTGGCAATCTGTGGCTCTGATTAGTTGTAATGCGAGATTTAATGAATATACGAAGACATGGCATTGATGTAACATTTAGGACGTTTTATTTAATTTTTCAAATATACGACTTCTATGTGTCCACTTGTAAACTATGCAATAGAATGTAAAAGTGAGTAGCAAGAATAGAATAAACCTCAAGACAAACTACTTAATGCCTCTCGTTTCAACACGAACGAAGAAGCGAGAAGCAGATACCACTGATATACCTTTATATACATAACGCAAGTATAACGAATTGTATTGATATCAAGCGTGACATCTTTTTAACGTCTACAGTAGCCTACCGTCTCAAAACGGCTGTGACGTCACAGTAACTGTGACGTAACTGTGTCTGTTGTAACTGGAAGATCCAAACTGATTAAAAAATACCGATGCCGCCGACGCCCCTCCCCCCCCTTTAACACACGAGGCAATTTAAGTTTTTGCAGCCAAGTCTCTGTGTAAATGTATATCTGTGGCAGTGGTTAATTTCGTCTCCGGGACCTTTTTCTCTTCGACCTTCATCCAGGCTACGAGTTGAGACTAAAGGGAGAATCTTAAGTATTCTAATTAGAGTATCAACAATTTATTTAATTACGCTTACCTTCTTTGTCGTATAATCTGAAGGCCTCCTTGAGTTCCTTCTGCAGAGCTTCGTCGTCCTCGTCTAGGAAGTGTGTAGCAACTCGCACAAACGAATCGAAGTTCAACTTTCCGTTGTCTAAAACAAAATGAATACAATGTTACTAAGAATTAATATTGGGTCCTTACTTATGAAATTGGTGATTTTATTCTGCCTTAGCAATTTGTCCGTAACTATTAAGTTTCAGAACATTCTTATAAAATAATTGCCTCTTCTAAAAATAGACCATATATTTGAGCTCGTATTATTTAATTTGATAATTTTTTGTAAGTTTAATTGTGTTAAAATTAGACACAAAGACAATTATTTTTAACTGCCTCCCGAATACATCATTTGATTTGCATTAACATAAAAACGATTATTAATTTTTATCAAGCGTGTTCAACACATATTGCTAAAGCTTGTCTAATGATACATGCCAAATATTATTATCTCTGGATTTGTCGTTGTGAAGAAAACTGATAAAATGTTAGTATGTAAAATGCAGACATCCCCAAAATATCCATACAAAACACCAATTTCATAGGTAAGGACCTAATATTAGTTACTTAATAGTAATGTTTCTTGTATAGATAACCAAAATATTGTGATGCTGAGTTCCTCCGTGTTTAGGAAATAATGTGTTCCGGTTCGGTATAGGTTTGGTTTCCACCCACCGATCCGCATTGGTCTAGCAGGTAGGAAAGTCAGTGTCCAGCAGTGGGAAGCATTTAGGCAATGATGATGAAATATAAATCAAAATTCTTTTCGCCTCTGAAGCTCCCTATATTTTTTTGCAACTTAAATTTCCGTCAGTTATTTTACATAACATACATATTACATTTTTCCCGAAGGATTAGGCAGGGGTGCTAACACCCACATTTCTCACACCCACCCACCTCCATGGTCGAGTGGTCTGTACGCCAGTCTCAAAGCGTCACCATCTCGAGAGGTTCTGGGCTCGATCCCGGCGGGGGCAGACATTTGTGTGATGAATACAGGCACTTGTAGAAGAAGAAATATCTATCTATCAGGCTATTCTCGTCCACTGCTGGACAAAGGCCTCCCCCAACCCACAACTCGCGGTCCTGAGCCGCAAGATACAGCGACTTCCTGTAACCTTCACCAGATCGTGGGTTCACCTCGTTGGGGGCGTCCCTACGTTGCGCCTCCCAGTTACGTGGTCGCCTCTCAAAAACCATTCCGCCCCAACGGCCGTCGGTTCTACGAGCAATGTGCCCTGCCCACCGCCACTTAAGGTCCGCAATTCTGTCGGCTATGTCGGAAGAAGAAATATGTCTAGAATAATGTTAGAAGAAAATATGTTTATATATTCTAGTGTGAAAGGACACTAGAGAACCCGTTTACTATAAGCCTAGCAGAATAATGTAATTGTATCTTATTCACCAAGAACACGTCCAGTGAACCCCACTCTTCAGTCAGCATACACACTAATTCAGCTTACGAGGCACCGAAATAATTACATAATATATTTACAACCGAACCGTAGTTTAGCGGCGCAAACTACTTGAGATAAACACCTCTTTGTTATCTGCAAAGGTTGCATTAAATAAAATTTATTAATCTTCATTTACGATAAGGGTTGATTTGTTTCTTTGCCAATCGATATTGAAAACAAAGCTGTAGGCCATGGTGAGTCATTGGGTGGGTGATCAAAACTTTGTGACCTTGAGATCTTCTGCCAGCGTTGTGGCAGAATACGGATTGGTGGGTGGTTGTGGTTACGTAACGTACGACCTTATGTGTTTCTCCATGTGGGTAGGGCTGTTCCCAGCAGTGGGGATGTATAGAATGGGCTGTGTGTTTGCGTTATGTTGTTTGGCGAATATTTGTCACTGTGCTAAAACGCAATAATTTAAAATACTACTCTTTCTGTGCGTTTCAAAGATATAGGTACTCTTGTAGTAAATAGATGTGGCGAAATAGACCGTTCGTGGCAATAATCTAGGAGGCATGCATAATTAGTTTGTTTGCAAATGTTGAGATCTTATACATACATATAATCACGACTATTATCTCCTAACGGTTAGTTAGAGACTAGGCAAAAACAACCGCAAAAGCAGTCCATTGCCATAGTCCGCGCTTCACCAAGCAGTGTGCACTCAGCGTGACAGGTGGTGAGCCCGTCGCCGCTAAAAGCTATTGGATGTTATGCAGTTCTAAATCCATTAGTCGCCTTTTACGACACCCAGGGGAAGAGATGGGTTGGTAGTATACTTTTAATGAGCCGCTACCACATGGCTCGGCGGCGAGTTATTATATGCATTTAAAAATGAGATTTCCAAGAGTAAATAATTATTACCCTTTTTAGACTATTAGGTCTGTAACTTTTAAGCCATAAGGTACACTTTTGCTTAGTCAAAATATTTTAATCTTATGATCTGGCGGTTCAATGATATCTTTAGCCAGCCTAAACTAAAATGAGACGCCATTTCAACTTCATATTTTAAAAAAATGATTGATTAATCACTAGTTAATTGTATCTCAAAAGTAATTTATCAAACTTTTCAAACACAGTCGTTGAGTCATTATTCTATAATTTTTCTTAGACAACGTCAAGATTCTAACTGTACCTAGCTAATAACTACTTATTGTAAGTTCTGCGTTTTAATTAAGACAATTCTTTATCGTCAGGATGAATATAAAAAACATATCATCACGCTTTTTTGCCTGACAGAGGTGTTATACCCACATTTGATGACCTCCGTGCCGAGTGGTCTGTACGCCGGTCTCAAGGCATCGACATCTCAAGAGGTTCTGGGTTCGATCCCCAGTGGGGGCAAAAGTTTGTGTGATGAATACAGGCATTTTTTCTCCAGGCTAGGATGTATATAGTAGCTAGTTGATAGGCGTGATAGTCAGAACATATACTACGTACGGTCGCGGTCAGAAAATGTTTATCAGTTTTCAAATTAGATTTTTTATCACTCTGTATTCAATAAAGTCTACGACATATCAAGCTACTTATTACCTATACCTTTGAAAATGAATAAACAATATGAAGTATGGAAAAGTCAAATAAAGAAATGACAGTTATCAAAAATGATTGTTTGAACGTCATTCGGATTTATCAGATTGAAATTATCAGAAATTTTAAAAAGAAGATGACAAAATTATATTTATTAAAATAAAGATTGTTTGAGTGTCTATTTTAAAATTATTTATAATTAAAAAAAAAACTGAAATATTAAAGAAAAGTTTTCATTAAAAAGATATCGATACACGTCTAAATGTCGTCGATGGATTTACTTGTTATTAAAAAATATAGGTATAATCTTTGGGTATAATCTATAATCAATCAAATTGATACGAAATTAATAAACATTTCGTGATTTCGACTTTTTTGACTTCAATGTATGCAAGCAATTGTGATACTTAGGGTGGTAAACATTATCTGGCCGCGACTGTACATGTTGCTGAATAAACTGCCGACGTAATGCACAGTGACTGAATGTCGGCAGATAAGGCAGTGCTGCTAATTGATACAGCAGTTAACATGAAATCGTGCTTTGGGTCGTGTCGACAACCTCTCTTAGCTTAATCGCTTAGCTCACTCATACATTAAGGGTGTAAAGTGCCTACATCATTTAAGAACAAATAGGCTTGTATTTAAGCATTATATTAGGTCCTTACCTATGAAATTGGTGTTTTGTATGGAGATTTTGGGGATGTCTGCATTTAACATACTAACATTTTATCAGTTTTCTTCACAACAACAAATCCAGAGATAATAATATTTGGCATGTATCATTAGACAAGCTTTAGCAATATGTGTATGAACATGCTTGATAAAAATTATTTATCGTTTTTATGATAATGCAATCAAATGATGTATTCGGGAGGCAGTTAAAAATAATTGTTTGTGTCTAATTTTAACACAATTAAACTTACAAAAAATTATGAAATTAAATATTACGAGCTAAAATATATGGTCTATTTTTAGAAGAGGCAATTATTTTATAAGAATGTTCTGAAACTTAATACTTACGGCCAAATTGCTAAGACAGAATAAAAACACCAATTTCATAGGTAAGGACCCAATACTAACATGAGATAACGTGACATGTCATTACATTTTATCTTGGTAGAGGGAGGAAGGAATCCTTGCCGTTTCTTGCGAGATTCTTCTCAAAACAAGGCCTTCTGGTGCGAATTAACATAAATCTACAACTCATAACATTACCATACAACTCATATTTAAATTTAAGCGATTTTTTTTCATGTATTATGAATTGTGTTTATATAGTTTTTTTATTTGGTGTATGTGAGTAACCTTGTAACTTTTTTAGGAGCTTAAATTTTGTATTATTGTTAAGTTCTAGTTTATTACTATTAATGTGGACCTTTATTTGGTTTTATTGTTTTTTATTCCCAACTTTGTATTAGTGTTTTTTGTAACTGTTGGTTTACCATGAAAATAAAATAAATAAATAAATAATGTAACATATCGCTACGGAAGACCAGCGCTGTGACCATTCAGGTTGTAGCAAATGCTGAGTGGTGACCATTTGGTTATAATACTTGTTAAAATATTTTGTCATTCAATTATTCTGTACCTTTATCATTCTATAACCAATAAATTTCATTTCATTTCATTTCATATCATCACGATCATCACGCCTCTTTCCCCGAAGGGTGAGGGAGAGGTGTTAAACACCCACATTTCGCCAGATGTGTTAGGACCCATGTAACAGGTGGAGAGACGGTTGCCATGCACCGAGCACAATGTGAGGCAAGCGATATTTACAAGCGATATTTACAAGCGATATTTACAAGCGATATTTCTCGGTTTTAGATATTACTTAAATTGAATGGATCGCAGAAATCTGCATTTATAAGCCAATGCCAATAAGATCCCTGAAACTACCTATTCAGAAACTCATGAAGCTTTATAACAGTCGTAAAATCAAAAGTGCCATTCTATTTCACTTACATACCCTCTACAAGTATACCCCCATAAGCAATTAAATGAGCTAGGTGAGGGTGAGCTTCCTTAAATGTAGTGATTACACAAGTTATTAGCATAATATGGCACCTGGGACAGTTCATCATCGCAATAGCTGGCCTCTTTGACTGTTAAGTTCCTTTCGTAAAAGTTTTTGGTGTAATTTTACGACAAATAAATTTTCATACAGGCACTTTTTAGCTTGTCTTGGCATTGACTATAAATTCGAAAGATAATAAAGAGATAAATCAAAAATTTTTATAATAAAGAATTATTATTATTATTTAAAATAAAGATTTGAATACACAATAATTAGGACAAATGATACTGCGAAAAACTTTTTCAAGTTTAGGTACATATAACTATACCTTATTATCACTAAATTGTCTACTCAACTGAATCACCTCTAAATTAGGACACAACTTCCACTGTCATTAACAAATGGGATACTCAGGTTGATCAGATCGCGCCAGTATCTCACGAAACAGCCATTTACATAGGCGTAATGCGCGCGCCTGATGTATTACAGGCATTAGCTCGGGGAATTACTTATTTGGCTTTGACTGAAGATTCGCTATCATGATTGAAATCATCCTGGATACAGTTGGAGATGCAATTTTTTTTTTAAAGCACAGCAAATGACTCAACACCAACTGATGGCGAATATACCTGGGAATCCCCCTTTGGCGCACCCCCGTCCTAGTTCCTTACTAGGTCGTGAGGCCCTGGAATCGACTCGGAGAGTCGGTTCAGCAGAACCCAAGTTGTTCTCGTGATATATGCACGAATGGGTTTATCGGGGAGTTTTAGTGGGTATTCTCAGCGGTGAGTTGAGCGAGTCCTACACACGCCTACCGTATAGCCAGCGGTAGGCACAGTCTGTAAGTAGGATTTTGTCCCTGTAAACAAAGAAGTCACCCGGAGTCACCGACATAGCCTATCGTATTAGCAAACTGAAGTGGCAGTGGGCTGGTCGTCTGGTCGATATTCGTAGGTTGGCTGGAGTGGGCTGGATGAGAACGGCCGAAGATCGGTGGCGTGCATTAGGGGAGACCTATGTCCAGCATTGGACGAGCAGAGGTTGTTGATGATGATGAAACAAAGAAAAAGTCTCTACTCTCCAATCATATGACGACCTCCGTGGTCGAGTGGTCTGTATGCCGGCCGGTCTCAAGGCGTCGCCATCTCGAGAGGTTCTGGGTTCGATCCCCGGTGAGGGCAAATGTTTGGGTGATGAATTTTCAGGCATTTGTTCTCCAGTCTTGGATGTTTATATATATTCAGAATATTTATATGTGTTTATCTATTAAATATATTTATCCGTCATCAAGTGTACGTAACACAAGCAGCATTAGTTGCTTAAAATGGGGCTAGTTGATAGGTGTGAATGTTTGAAGATATTTATTATTTATTTATTTATATTTCAATGGATTGGAACTGAATTTGACACTTAATATTGGATTGCGTGGCTATTGTCTGTCATCGATTATAGAGTAGCAAATTTTAGCAATCCCCATTTTTTTACCAAAAAATACCACCACCTGCCGTTCTACCCACCAACCCGCATTGGGCCAGCGTGGTGGTGTTGCGGCCCTACTCCTCATGTGTTTCTCCACGAGGAAAGCCTGTGCCCAGCAGTGAAACGAAGTTACTTCACATAATAACCGCTTAATATTGAATCAATATGGCGCTTTTGTTAATTTCAATTGTATTCAATGACAGAAATCCCATTCCAATCCATTTAAATACGGTTAAACAGCTGATATGTTTTGAGAATGTAATTAAAAGGCGTCTTAAAAGGGATATTAATATAACAGTAAACATTTTTTAACCTTAATTCCAGAACATTACGAGCATGCTTATTTATGGCCACTCAAACAGTGAGTTAACTAAAACTCACCTTAACTAACTAAGCTAACGTTATTTCGTAACATCGTTGGTAACCATTGACAAAACAATAAAACGCCAGCTTAGAATGAAATCAGAGTTAAGGGGCAATTAATTCGTCCCAACCTTTGGCATTTATCTTAGACATTAGGATCAAGTGAGTTACGGGTTGCACATATCTTAGGCGAGATTTGGTATGCGTAACGGATAGTTACGTCTTAAACGCAAGGCATATTGCTAGCTTTAGTTATGTTTGAAGGTAAAGTACATATAAGAAATTTGAGACCATAAACATAAAATGTCCACATTGATTTCGATTAATTAGTAACATGCAATTTTTACTTGTGTTTTGTTTTTTGTGACTTTTTATATATTATTATTAATGATTTCCTACTTTAAATAACACAATGATTGATATAACGAAGGTAATGATAGCCGCGAGATGAAAAAAAATGTAGTAAAGTGCCGATGTTATGATAAGCTTAAATACGTTATTTGTATCGCATAACGCAAGTTCAGTAGAATAAAAATTAAATAAAGAGACAAAACTATTAGATTATTAGATAATCTAGAGAATTTGAGCTAGAGAATGGTGTTACGCTCGTATTATAGTCCACTTGGTAGTAAGTTATTTATTACAAATAATCGTTTCCACATTAGTGACTCCTAATACTTTTTATGTCCTTATTTTCGAACTCCACGCTATAAATTTCAAAGGAAAACTACCAGAGAGTGTTTTGAGGATTTATTAAAGTCTTTTACATCTCTCATGTTCGGTAAGTAGGTCCTTAATACCCCCAGATGCGAGCTGTAAGTGATCAATAACCGCCCTAGGTTAATAATGTAGCTAGAAACGCCCTAGGGCGGTAAGTAATAAAAAAAAAAACTCTTTCAAAAAGTTCGCGTACATCTAACCATCTTACTGGCACTAGACATCATGCATTCAGCCCAATGACAAAAGTGGTCGCTTCGCTATTTTCATCAATTTTGAATATCGAACGGCGAAGCTAAATTTAGTTCTTGAAAATAAATTTATTTATTCTTGTAATGCTTTTTTTTCCACTTACCTCACAATCGAGATGTAAGGCAGAGTAGTTAGCTCGGATGTAAGCATGTAAGCTTTACAGCCCTTGGCTACTAATCTACTATTTGTCTCCATCCATACTAATATTTTAATTGCGAAAGTTACTTTGTATGTCTGTCTGTCTCGCTTTCACGTCAAAACTACTGAACCTATTTAACCGATATTTGGCAAACAGATAGTCTTTAGCCTGAAAAAGAACATAGGCTACCTTTTATCCTCATATTCCCCATGGGAACGGGTGCCATGCGGGTGTATATTAAAAATATTTAATAACGCCTCCCAGAAAAATGAAGGACAAATTTACACCCCTATGAAATTTGCTTCTAATAATAGAGTAGGAGTAATTTTTCAATTCCACCAATTGAGGTTGCTGTTCCAGTTTAAAAAATCTTTCAGTGTTGAATAGCCTATTTATTGAAGAAGGCTATAGGCCTTACATACCATCACACTATCTCAAAGTCACTATTCTACGCGGACGAAGTCGCGGACAAGTTATGAATAACTGGATTATGCTGGATTATTTTACTAGAAGGAGATTTGGTATCGAATCGTCTTGATATAGATGTCTCGTCTATATCTTTCACTTTTATCGATCACAAAACAACGAACTGTAAGAGTTGCAGGCAGTTGCAATACTTATATACATCACAGCTGCCCTACCTTGTAACTCAATGTTGATTTAATGCAACATCAAATTGAACCCTTTGGTAGTCTAAAATAATAATAAAAAAGTCTTGGAAATAACAGAAATCCAATTCACATCCATTGAAATTTGGTTAGCAGCAGGCTTACTGGTGCCCATTACCACTTACCTAGTAGGTCAACTTTGTTATATAATATTGGGTCCTTACCTATGAAATTGGTGTTTTTCTTCTCTCTTATTTATTTATTTATTTAACAATTTATTGTACACAGAAAAACATAACAACGAAACGACAAATCGACGACGTCTTAGTATTTTGTTCGTACCTATTAAGTTTCAGAGTATTCTTAAAAAATAATTACCTCCTCTAAAAATAGACCATATTTTCGAACTCTTTTGATTTGATTTGATAATTCGTTGTAAGTTTTACTGTGTTAAAATTGGACACGGAGACAACTCCTTTTCAGTGCCTTCCGAATACATAATTTGATTTGCATTCACATAAAATAGATAAATAACTTTTAAGAAGTGTTATATTACACATATAGCTAAAGCTTGTTTAATGATACATGCCAAATATTATTATCTTTGGATTTGTCGTTGTGAAGAATACTGAAAAAATGTTAGTATGGAAAATGCAGAGTTCCCCAAAATCTCCATACAAAACGCCAATTTCATATGTAAGGACCTAATATATAAATATACGTACCTAATGGCAACCACCTTTTATCTCTACCGACCCATAACAACTAGGAACTTCTTAATTGCTTTCTTAATTGTCCTCCGCTCCGTGATGGCGTTGTTATATCTATTTTATTACTCTCTTGTTACTGTCTAACGAGCTGACAAATTGCTGACGATATCAAAATTGTATTGTTGGTAGTAAAAAGCCTGATGATGCTTCATATGTCAGTTAAGTAATTAGAGCAAGCTTTCAAATTAAGGGAATCCAGATCCAATATACCGAATCGCAATACGATAATAAATCAAGGTTCTTTATAAATGGAAAGAAATTACGTACTTACGAATTGCGCATCTTTACACCACTGTGCGATTGTAATCTCAGGGTATTAAGATAGCTTGTTCTATTGTAAGAATGTAGGTATAAGTGGGTTGCCTTTTCATTAGAGCTATGCTGTGTGCGAGGAAAAATAGACCATTAGGATTACCACGTTTCACGTGACTCGTGACTCCTTTCTCTGTCGCGCAGCTAGAGCGTGGAATTCCTTACCGGCACACGTATTCCCTCCCTCTTCAATATGGGTTCCTTCAAAAGAGGCGTGAAAAAGCATTTTTTGGGCCGGCTAGGTGAGATGAAGAATGTCAGTATGCTGCTCTAACTATCTTCACATATGGAACCCTCTACTGCTTATCATCAGGTAGTGTGGAGTCATTTGCTAAGCTTTTTATAAAAAAAATGGTGCCATCCTATTGGTCTATTTTTCCTCGCACATAGCATAGCTCTCGTGGAAATGCACTCTAAGGACATTATGTCGTTTACGCCTTATCTTTTGTGCCTACAAAGACTCTTATCGTGTCGTCTCAATATTTTGTCTTTACATGAAAAACGTATAATATACATTTTATCACCGACAGTCACTGAAGCGGAGATTACCAACGTTTGAATAAAACCACGCAAAAATTGTGTTGAATAAATGTGCTTACATAATTTACAATGCAACGTTAAGAAGAGACAGCGAGAAGATAGCAGATTTCAAAAGTAAAAAAAGTATAAAGAAAAATAGACAAAATATGTTAAGAAAGAAGGTTGCTCGGCAACAATAATTATTTTTTAATTATTTAATTTTATTAATAATTTTTGACGACCTCCGTGGTCGAGTGGTCTGTATGCTGGTCTTAAGGCGTCGCCATCTCGAGAGGTTCTGGGTTCGATCCCCGGTGGGGGCAAATGTTTGAGTGATGAATTTTCAAGCATTTGTTTCTCCAGTTTTGGATGTTTATATAATTTATATATATTCTGGATATTTAAGTATATTAAATATATTTATCCGTCATCTAGTGTCCGTAACACAAGCAGCATAAGTTGCTTAAAATGGGGCTAGTTGATAGGTGTGAATGTTTGAAAATATTATATTTATTTATTATTAAATATTTTATTTTATTTTTTATTCTTTAGAAACATAGAATGGAGGAGTGTAGTTTCAGCCGAACACTTTATGTATTACATCTATTTTTTGTCAACTTGAACATGTTGTAATTCTGTTTTGTGTACCAAATAAATAAATAAATGATTTATTCACTTATCACTTTTGCCGCGTAAAAAATGCATGTTCATTAAAACAATTAATATCAATTATTATGAGTATGCCCAGAAACAAAATTACGATAAAAAAGTTAAAATTATGAATGAAACACGCTTATACTAATTAACAAGATCAAAAGCCTTTACATAAATTACTTTGCTTCGTTAACTTAACATTATTAAACAGCCTCATAACCACCCGAGAATTTTCTCTAGAAATTCGACAATGAACTGTACTGTACAGAAAACAGTTACACCGCCAAAAATAAAGCTGTAACACTACACGGCATGATGTCGATGTGAACATAGCGTGAACTGCGACACGCTAATTTGAGGAGATGCCAAAGAACATCCCTTAATTAACCGTAAGTGGACGCCAATCACATGCTTGGAAGAACCCGAGGTTCCGACGTCAGTCGACAGCTTGGTGCTAAACTAACATGAAATATCGAATCGCCGGCTTGTTCGGAAATTTGATCAAAACTGTGGTATGAACGTAGAACTCTCGATAAGCAACATTGGACGTCTTAGATCGACAAACTCGATACAAGCCGTGAAAATTTTACAGTTTTTTTTTTACTATACAGAGTGAAAATAATCAATGCTTTGGGTCGATTAAGTATGGTGACTGTCGATTCTATACTCCTCGCGTACTTGCGTACTAGAAAGTTAATAGATACATATAATCACGACTATTATCCCCGAAGTGTCAGTCAGAGACTAGTCGCTTTTGACCCCAAAAGCAGTCCATTGCCATAGTCCGCGCCTCACCAAACAGTGACTGCACTCAGCGTGACAGGTGGTGAGCCCGTTACCAGCTATTGATGCAGTGTATTTTTAAGCCCATTAGTATCCTTTTAAAGAGATGGGTTGTAAGTATTATTTTAATTAACCGCTACCACACGACACGAGAAAGATTGTTGTTGAAATTTTTGTTCAATCTTAAGTTGTTCTTAACCTAGGAACTAATGGAACGACTAGCCAATATGTGAATAGGAATTTGATATATTCTCAACATTATCTATTTATTTATTATTCTAAAGGTACAACTCTTTCCAGTAGGCCGTGGCACAAATAAAAAAAAGGGTAATATTTTCATCACCACCGTCTTGGCGGTAGCCCCTGTTGCTCCTAAAGCCCTCGTTTCGTAGCCCAGGATCCACCTTTCTGCAGGTTCTCCTCCACCGCGATCGGTCTTCAGCATTCCCGGTGGTGAGATTGTTGGCCCAGTGATAAGTATCAAGTTGCTTTGATAACTTTCCCAAGAACAGCCAAAAGTATTTAATTCTTTTGAGTCATATCTAATCAACTGTGCCGTAACTCTGCTCGTCTGCCAGAACTTACGGCAAGTCCAATACGCTGTCAATCTCAATATAGCTAAGTAGAAACGTTATCTGAAGATACTTTGAAAGGAGCCGCGGATATCTTGAATCGAACTGAAATTGAATTTTTCGCAAAAAGTTTGTAGCTTCAAGGAATTTCCGTTATGAAATTTACCGCCTCGTAGCGAAAGGAGGACGGCGTATTTTAATTAGTTGCCAGAATAGAAATGGCTATTTCTCCTTTTAATTTCTTGCCTATCTGATTCAAAGGAGATTATTTTCCTTTCTTTGAATATTGGAAAAAATATTTGAATAAGAAAAGGCAAACTGAACAGATAGAGAAATGTAGATTTGATTACGTCTTTGATATATCAATTAATTCTTTGGTTACATAATATTATTAGAGATATTATTTTTTTTTGCAAAAGTTGTCTGTTTGTATTATAATATCTTCTTTGTATTTAACTTAATAAACTTGTGAAAATCTCTCTTTTTTTTCTATTTATTTGAGTCAATAAAAAATGTTCACAATCTTACATTATTTAACAATTATAAAGATACATAATACAAGATATTATTGCGACATCAACAACATTAACCACATATTAAAAACAGAATTTTGAGAGACAAGTTACTGTTACCTAATTTTGTTTTAATTACATTGTGAGAAAAAAAGGAAATAAAAAAAGAGTCATTCAGGTCAGTGCTTGCGCTAGCTGTTTCTTAAGTATACCCTACACTTGTTGATATTATGTCAATATCATTAAAATGTTTGTTGTATATGTTGATTATTCTATTCAATGGAGAACGTTTTCCAGCATTAGTACGGCAGAAGGCCGCAGAAAATAAAGGAACAATTTTCCTAATAGGTATTCTATGGGATACTTTATAACGTATTTTATTATTATGTACAAAACAATCGTATCTGTTGTGACACAAATCATACAAAAACATTGTCTCAAGTTGATATCGTCTAAATTTCAGCGTTAATAAATTATATTTGGTTAAAAGCAAGTTATATGGTAATTTTCTACGTAACTAGTAACTCCCAAAACAAGTCATTCACAATCTGTTTATTAACTATTTCTGCCCTTTATTCTATTCTTGAGCCGTCATTAAATCCGAGTCGAATTCCTTAAAACGCTAGCAGACTTAGAGCTCTAAACGCTTGTGATAAAGCATACTTTAGAATGGGATGATCCGACGTACTATTCACTATTGTAGTAAACGAGATGACATCTCGACTCTCGAGTCGTAAACTGCAAGACACTCCACAGAGTTGGATTAAGGCAAGTTTATTTTTGTAAATTCGTTCAGTGTAACATGTTTTATTGGTCGCTCCACGGAGATTTGTTTAAGTGCCGCGGGCCGCTGAAATTCTTTGAAGATGATAGTGACAAGTAATTGCTTCACACTACTCTGTGGCAGCAACCTCTGCGACATGGATATTAAACTGTTTATTTATGTCCCATAGTAAACGTTCTATGTAGTAGATTATGTTTACGGAAATGTTTGACTACCACAATATAAATATTTACTAGCTAGCTATTTCCCGCGACTTCGTCAGCGCTTGCTTAGTTGTTTTTTTGACTATCTCTTAAATTTTCCGGAATAAAAAGTATCTAAGATGTTGACCAGGGATATAAGTTATCACCATGCAAAATTTCTTTGAAATCGGTCCTGCCATTTCGGAGATTAGCTCGTATAAACTGACAAACAGATGAACAGACAGAGAGATATTTTTTTTGGTATTTTCCCTCTTTTTACCCTGACTTGATTGACTTTCTATGTACAGACATTCGAACTCTACAGTATATATATATATACCCCAACCTAATATATATATATAGGTTAGGTTGGGGAAAAAGTCTTTTCGCATTATAGTATGTATAAACTTGTAATAAAATCTCTTTGGCTATACTATTTGTATCTGGCTGGTTTTGGTATCATTGAAAGTTAAAATTTTAAAGAACATAATTCCAAATTCAAATTAGGAAAATGTGCGATTTTCATTTGTTTTTCGTACCGCCAAGATAAGTGAATCTAATGAAGAAATTGGATACATTTTAAAATTTTACTACAAAAAAGGTAAAAATGCAACGCAAGCCGCGAAAAAAATTTGCGATGTTTATGGACCTAGTGCAGTGTCTGTGAGAGTAGCACAAATTTTGGTTTAAGCGTTTTCAATCCGGAAATTTTGATGTCAAAGATGCACGTCGCTCTGGTCGCCCTATTACAGATAAAATGGATGCCATTTTTGAAAAGTGGAGCAAGATCGGCATGTCAGTAGTTACGACGTAGCTGAAGAACTGGGAATTGACCACAAAACAGTTTTGGCGCATTTGAAAAAAACTGGGTACACAAAAAAGCTCGACATTTGGTTATCCACGAGCTTACTGAAAGAAACCTAATGAACCGTGTACTCATTTGTGATTCTTTATTACGACGTAATGAAACCGAACCATTTTTGAAGAAGCTGATAACTGGTGATGAAAAGTGGATCACGTACGACAAGAACGTGCGAAAAAGGTCGTGGTCAAAGGCCGGTCAGGCTTCACAGACTGTGGCGAAACCCGGGTTAACTCGCAACAAGGTGATGCTGTGTGTGTGGTGGGATTGGAAGGGCATTATTCATTATGAGCTGTTACCACCAGGCAGGACCATCGATTCTGAACTCTACTGCGAACAACTGATGAGATTAAAGCAAGAAGTTCAGAGAAAGCGGCCGGAATTAATCAACAGAAAGGGTGTGGTTTTCCATCATGATAACGCTAGACCTCACACATCTTTAGCCACTCAACAAAAATTAAGAGAGTTTGGCTGGGAGGTGTTAATGCATCCGCCGTATAGTCCTGACCTTGCACCTTCAGATTTCAACCTGTTTCGGTATCTTCCGAATTCTTTAGGCAGTGTCAGGTTAACATCACGAGAGGACTGCCAAAACCACTTGTCGCGGTATTTTGACCAGAAGTCCCAAAATTTCTATAGCAATGGGATCATGTCCCTACCTACAAGATGGCAAAAAGTTATCAAACAAAATGGTACCTACATACTTTAGTTAAATGTAAATAAACTATATTAAAAACTGTTATGAATTTTCTTAAAAAATGCGAAGAAACTTTTTCCCCAACCTATTATATATATATAGATTGAAGTTAAATGAAAGTAGAGGAAGCAAAAGAAATTTTCCACGATCATTTGGATTTGAGACATTAGATACATTAGATACATTAGATTGAAGAGCTCGGTGGCGTAGTGGTCAGTGCACTTTGGCTTCGGTTGAATACAAAGCTACCTTCGCCATGGTCAGGCCGTGGATGGGTGACCAAGACTTTGTGATCTCGAGCTCCTCCGTGCTTCGAAAGGCACGTTAAGCCGTTGGTCCCGGTCGCATTTGTGACAGTTTCTACCCACCAACCCGCATTGGGCCAGCGTGGTGGTGTTACGGCCCTTACTCCTCATGTGTTTCTCCATGAGGAAGGCCTGTCCCAGCAGTGGGACGTATATAGGCTGATAACGACATTAGATTCATTATTCATTAGATTTGCCTTAGCTTATGTATCAGAATTATTGGGCAACGAATGATGAATGAAAAGTAAAATCATCTGTCACTCGTCAGCTCAGCATGCATTTCAGAGACCAGCTGGTTTTATTATATAAGAATTGTATGTTTGTTTCTTCCTATCGTTCTTTAAGTACTTACCATCTGCATCCTCGCCGTCCAGCATCTGGTCCAGCTCGTTGTCGTCGAAGCTGTGGACCATGGTGTTGAGGATGGTGCGCACCTTCTCCTTCTCGATCCGACCCTGCTTGCTTGAGTCGAACATGCTGAATGCTCGTCGGAGCACTGGAAAAGAATATTTATTTTAATAAATTTAAAGATCATAATTTCTTAATTAAAAACAACTTTAAAAATTTTAATAGGTTACCAATTAATGATAAATTGAAATTAACTAACATAGTTAATCTGATAGAGAAGCATTCTCAACGTTAAACAATTATAGATTAATTCCACTAACATTATGTTACCGATATAAGTATGTTTTTATCGGTTGTTATAAGAACTAACATATTTATATAAGAGGTAGCGGTAAACACTCAAATTTCGCCAGATATGTTAGGTCTCCATATAACGGGTGGCGAGCCTGTTGCCATGCACCGGGCACAATGTGAGGCGAGCGATATTCACAACTGTACATAAGTTTTATTCAAACTCAGTGGTACAGGCGGTGGGACCCGTGAAACCCTATTTGAAACGTGAAACCAGTGAAAAACTATTTTGCTCTTTGCACTAAAGCAAAAACGTGACTCTGCTAACGTCTTAATGAAATGAAATGGTGAACATAGCATTTAAAATACATGTCGCATTTATATTTCACTCTGTTATAAAGTGATTTGTATTTCAAGACTAAATGTTTGTGTAGTTTTGGCATTATGCTTTTGCACTATTTATCCGTAGTGTTCTAACAATTAAAGTAATGATTGTATTTATAACATTTTTCGAAAGATTTTTCTCTTTTTTATACCCTATTCTTGAGTATTATTTACGATTATTATTTGACAGTATTAGAAATCGACTATGAAATAATGCTTCAAGTCATTATGATTATTATACACAATACTTCCTGTATTGTATAATGGGAGTAAAACACAAAACCAGAAATTATGAATCATGAATAAGGCCTCCTTATTGTGAAAATTACGGCAAGATACTCAAGAAGGTAATTTCATCCTTTACAGAATACTTATTTATAAAATAGTTGAAATGCACACTGTGATAACCATTTATTCTCAATCATCTAAACATTTATTAAAACTGTACAGGTCGAATGTCTGTACATAGAAAAAAAAACTTAAAACCAGGACAGGGGATGTAAAAAGAGGGAAAATACCAAAAAATGTTTATTTTTCTTAATTATTTTGTTTTTCTGTCTGTTTGTACGGGCTAATCTCCGCAATGGCTGGACCGACAGCATTGAAATTTTGCATGGTGATAGCTTAGATCCCTGGTCAACATATTGAATACTTTTTATTCCAGAAAATTAAAGGGTTCCCGTGGGATAGTTAAAAAAACCATAGTAACCGCGTACGAACTTGCGGGCAACAGCTAGTTATTAAGAAACTTAAAGATGTAGTATGTAGGTAGTCAAAGACAGAAGACAATGGCGAGACTGTGCCAAATAATACAACAGTATATGTACAATTGAAAATAGTAGTAGAAAATGACAATCTCAAGGACATAATGCAGATAAAGTATATTTATTTTGAATTAAAAAGAAACCAGGTCAAGTTAGTGATAATAACAGAAGGCAGGCAATAAACAGCAAATAGAAAAACGTATATCTTAACTTGGGCCGTCAATTTCGGGTGAAAACAATTTTCCACGGAAGAAACAGCCCTATTGATTTATAGGCTATATACTTTTCCTCATGGCTTTCCTCAATCGCTCTTAGCATTGATTTGTTGCGAGCTCTTCATAATCTAGTGGTCATTTTATCTTCTTTGTAGAAGAAACACGCGATAGTACAGATACATCACATAACTACTCAAGAAGAATACTTGTTTGTAGTATGCTTACCATAAAAATAGGTGATTGAAAAAGATGACCCGAAATAGATGCGATGGATTGGACGTATTCAATCATTACTTCAATCATTAGTATGAGATGAAAAAATTGAAGATGAGTGACGAAGCAGAATGAAAGAACAGACATGTTGCACCGACTTTTATCCCCTAAGGGTTAGGCAGAGACTAGGCAAAAACACCGCAAAAGTAGTCCATTTAGTCCACGCTTCACCAAGCAGTGACTGCATATGTGCTCAGCGTGACAGATGGTGAGCCCGTCGCCACTCGCCACACATAAGCAAGGCAAATGTTAAGTAGAAAGAAAAAAGTATTTTCCTAGGCTAAAGTAGTTAGGAGGAGCTCGGTGGCGTAGTGGTCAGTACGCTTTGGCTTTCGATTGAAAACAAAGCTACCTTCGCCATGGTCAGGCCGTGGATGGGTGACCAAAACATTGTGATATCGAGCTCCTCCGTGCTTCGGAAGGCACTATTGCGACTGTTTTTACCCACCAACACGCATTAGGCCAGCGTGGTGGTGTTACGGCCCATACTGCTCGTGTGTTTCTTTACGAGGAAGGCCCATGCCCAGTAGTGGGTCATTTTTGGTACATTTATAAAAAAAGAGTTTGTAATATCCATTTTTATTCTTTGAAATTCTTTGTCACTGTATAAAAAGCGAGAAGCATCCAAACAAAAAGTTGATTACCATAAAACTTTCGCAATATCAACCCGTACATGAACGCGTAAAATTTTCCAAAAGTTTCGGTAAGCGCCGTCTTTAACTTAAACTTATGTGTGTTTTACAGATTGTTTTTTTGATAAAACTAAACCGTATTGCTATTTTGGTCTTTGTTATTTGTCTCGAAAATAAACAAAGATCAACTCTTGTTGAACAATTGAATGGTTAGGCAAAGGTTTTATTAATCCTTGAGGGTCAGCGCGAACATGGGTGAAGCTTGTAACGAGCCGCTATAACAATATTAGCGACTCTTTGCTGTTATTGCGCTCATCTCTGGCCATTTTCTCTTCTTTTAAGTGCTTAACAGAAGCACTTGAAAGAAACAGTCCAAAGTGTGACTGCTTAGCACTTAAAATCGACAACAATTATAATTTCTTAAGGCAGTAACAAAATAAATAAAAATAAATCTATTAGCAAATAAAGCAGCATTGGTTGCTCTTAAAAACGGGCTAGTTTATAGGTGTGAATGTCTGAACATATTTATTATTATTTATTAAAATTCAATATTCAGTACATCTATAGCGCTGAGACTATGGATGAAATAAAGCGACTGGATTTCGAGTAAGACTTTACAAGACAAGAATCTGGCAAGAAACTCACGACCGACTTTTTTAAATAGCCATTAAAATAACAATGTTTAAATACTAATATCAGATTCAGTTGTAACAGTAAACTGAACATTATTATATATCCATATAGCGTAGCGAGATTGTTTATGTAAACACTCTTAGGAAGGAAGTGCCCATATATTGTTAGTTGAGCGAGGAAACGGAAGGTAGTATGAAAAAGCCCCTGTCAACCGTTCGTGGTAGTCATCTATCACAAATAAGGATCACATTCTTATGGCAGTATATTAAATTAATTGTTTGTTTCATTGCCTTGTTAATAAAGTAACAAAAAGTACGTGGTTAAGATATTTATATCTTCTATCAATAAATATAATAAAACAGTTGAGGTCGAATGTCTGTACATAGAAAAAAAATGTTTAATATCAAGTCAGGGGGATGTAAAAAGAGGGAAATTACAAAAATTAATCTTTTTTAAATTTTCTTTTCTCTGTCTGTTCGTCTGTTTGTACGGGCTTATCTCCGAAATGGCTAGACCGATCTCAATGAACACCTTAGTCAACACCTTAGATACTTTTTATTCCGGAAAGTTTACGGGTTCCAATGAGATAGTTAAAAAACCATAGTAACTGCGGACGAAGTCGCGTGCAATTGCTAGTAACAAATATTAACGTAAGTGTAAAAAATTACATAATAATAATATATTATCTTTTAGTAGTTACGAATTCTTTAAAGACACCTCATCGTGATTTTTAAATAACACACTATTTTAATATAATAAAAAATATTAACTCCCCTTACATACCCCATTAATGTGAATTGACAGGCTGCCTGTGAAGGCCAGACCATCCACTAAACTGTATTTTTTTTTATTTATTCACCACACGTAGGTTTGAGGGCAGGAAGATAAGGAAACACTTCTTCTTTTTGCGGAACTATTCCACTATTCGAATTCAAAGCAATTGCAACTACCAATACATTTACCTATAGAACGACTACGACCGGTGCTAGTGCTACGACTACGTAGGAAAACAGTGCTACGAGTATTTTGGTCGTAATATCGAACTTGCTGCTACTACGATAAAGTGTTTCTTTAGTTTGGCTATGAATTAGGATTTAATTCAATCCATGGTATTGTAAACAGTTTACGCTCTTGAGACATGATGTATATTTGGTATATCCATGGCCTAATGTGGCCGATATCAATGTTTCGTTATCTCTGTTGTACAGAATCACGGTTTGGGCAGAAGTAGTTATACCTACATTAAATTATCATCCATAACGAAGAAACTAGGACTACAACATCTTGAATAACTTAAACGAACACGAGAACACATCGATGCTAGCAAATGTAATTTATACCTTAGAGCCTAAGCGAGCTGAAACGCCTATCTCATGTCAATCCCTCTGTCCCGAACTTTTACGCCTTTACCGTGAAATAAATAAATCAGCGAAATTGCTTCTGTTTACGATTGGTGAACGGGAATATAGTGGAAGCACGCCGTGAAATTTATTTGGCTGATGCGATTCTTATTCAAAACACGTGATTTGCCTTAAAACTTTTGAGTGGTGGTTGGGCTTAAGCCCGCCTGGCTATCTAAATTTGTCGCCATAATAACAATGTTTTAAGACTGTTGTGTTCCAGCAATCAGAGGTAAGATAACCAGCTTCACAGTTGTTGAGAAATACAGGTGAAGCTCGCCTCCACCTTCGGCCTTATCGTCACTTACCATCAGGTGAGATGAAGGCCAAGCTTACATGTCATATATAAAAAACTGACACTTTCTATGTCTCTGTTTAACTGCATGAATGCGATTAAATATTCCAGGTTTTGGAAATTAACGGTTATAAGTGCCAAAAGGAATTGACCATAAAAAAATGTTATGTGTGTGCAGTAATCATAATTATTTGTTTATTTCCAAATATACACTAAGACTGAAATCTTTCAGTAAATTTCACATAATGTTTAGTAAATTTATGGTCCAAAACTAAAATGTTGTTTCATAGTTTAGAATATAATTATTTTGTGCTGGTTATATTATGTTACACTTTTTATACATATAACAAACATATAAATTTAAAGTTCACGTCAGATTAGCACTTTGCCTTAAGTATTATTTAAATGCATTGTTTAACGCGCTCTCATAAAGCTTTTATTAAAGATTCAGCTAGATTTTGTGGTTTCAACGCTGTTTGTTTGTTTTATTTCCATTCTAATTCGGTTAGTCAAAACGGAATGTTGATTATGTCTAGACTTCACTCTCTGATGTTGTTGGATCTCTAGCTCTCATATCAATATAGAATACAGAGAATAGTTTGATGAGTCGGATATTTGATTTTATACAAAGAAAACATACAAATAAATCATGGGCAATAAAATGCCCAGGAGCTTAATTCCTTGCCCAAAACATAATAGAGAAATAAGGGGTCATTTACAAAATCCTCCATATCTCAAAAATATGAAAATTTTAAATATACTATTTATAGTTTGACTCAAACTTATACAGTATATTATGAGTATCGTATGCCATACACTGTGTCCTGTGCACGGAAGCAGTCTCTCCAATTGTTATTTAACTCATCACTTGTGTTTCGTCCATAACAGGATTAGTGTCAGTCCAGGGGTTATGGATCTAAACATTATGTTGGCGAAATGTGGATGTTCTCTGTCTACGTACAGGCACGTTGATTAATGTTAAGTGATGCAAGCAGGTAGACTGGAATTTTGTAATTTAAAACGCACACAAAAGCGAATAAGTTATTTGTGTTCATAATAATTACTCCTTATAATTTCATTGTTCATACTTTTTTATTCATATTTTTTATTATTAACATTGGAGCTCATAACAGTTAGTGATCGTAATATTTTAATTAATACTGTTGTTACTAAGAACATACTTCAACTCATAACGTCGTTGTTTATAATATATTTCTTCTTAACATACAACTATCATAATTTTTGTATATTGGGCTTCACGTATCTTGCCAGCATTCAGACATGCAGCATACATGGCTTCTGTCGCGGCTCCGGCGCTGCGAGGCTCTGGCGGTCCCACGCGAGCTTATCGTCGCAGATGGTTTTCGCTCACTACGGGTTTGAATTGCACTCTAGGGGCCATTAGGGGTAGGACAGACAAGACTACGTGTAGTCGGTTTTGCAGCGATTCGTTTCTATCACATCAGTTTTATAACACAAACTATTCTAAGTAAACCTTTGGTTATATGAAGTGAAGATTATAAATCTAATAATCAGTATCCCTAAGACCTATCCCGTATCATTTGCACTTATGATTAAAAACTATAAGAAAATACATATATTGGGTCCATACCTATGAAATTGGTGTTTTTATTCTGTCTAAGCAATTTGTCCGTAACTATTAAGCTTCAGAACATTCTTATAAAATTATTGCCTCTTCTAAAAAAATACCATATATTTGAGCTCGTATTATTTAGATTGATAATTTTTTGTGAGTTTAATTGTGTTAAAATTAGACACAAAGACAATTATTTTTAACTGCCTCCCGAATACATAATTTGATTTGCATTAACATAAAAACGATGAATAATTTTTATCAAGCGTGTTCACACACATATTGGTAAAGCTTGTCTTATGATACATGCCAAATATTATTATCTCTGGATTTGTCGTTGTGAAGAAAACTGATAAAATGTTAGTATGTAAAATGCAGACATCGCCAAAATCTCCATACAAAACACCAATTTCATAGGTAAGGACCTAATATTAATATATAACTAATGTATGAATATAGTCATTATGATTTTAAATAATATGGATAAAAACACTTATGATTAAGAAATTTATGGAAACAAATTTCAGGAAAAGTGCGCATTTATGAATAATAAAGTATAAACAAATATATAAAAAAAAATATTAGTCTAAACAAAGTGTATGATTAGTGATATTATGAATTTTAATTATTATAGTTTGTAATACTTAATTTATGAATTTTTATGAAGAATGAATTCTGTTTTTAAATGTTATGAGAAATATTTTCGGACTTTGTGAGTATTTATGATATAATATTTATGAGTTGAAAAGTTATATAAGACAATGGCCACCCCGAAAATTCACAAACAACCCGCGGAAGTCTTTTACTCAAAATTAAAAATTTAACAAGAACACTTTACTCTGAATGCCTCAACAGCTTAACGGTTTCGGTTAACGGGAGAGCTCGCTTAATTCATATTAACGATCAGGGAGCAGTGCGAAGGCAGTTGACAGTAAATGAGTCGACGTAAATAATTACTGTCAACCTGTTTCCGTAAAAGTCTGATATTTTAAAACTAGTTATAGGGACAGGGATTTGATTTTACATTTTTTTTAAATTCAAAACACACAAAGATCTAGGGATATTTATTTAGACATCCTTTTGATAATATCTATCATCATATTTGATTTAAAAAATTAAATAATTTGTACGCTATTAAATGGCCAAACATAGTGAGACAAATTAAAAATATTTGGCATCTGTATTTGGCATCTATTTTAAATAAGTATTGACATAATTTTGTTTTAGTTTTAGACATTTTATGTGACATTAATAGCATTTGATTTATTGCATTATATTTTATTGACATTACCTACTTATTAATTCTTATTTTGACATTTGTTTTTATTTTTTATTAATAGATAATTGTATTATTGCATATCAGCCATAATTTTATATTTGTACATCGACTATGATCGATTGAATATGAATGGAATTAAATTATAACATAACACCTCATTATTGTAACCATATTCAGACAAATAAACGATTCTTATTCTTATTCTTATTCAAATATCTTAAAATCTATGAAGAATCTTCTAAAACTAAAAATGGAAGAATGATGGCTAATTTTAAGGTCTTTAATAATTACAAAAAACCTAATTCCGTCTTATAAAGCCTTAAAATATAAATTGCCTTTCAAATAATAAAGATCCGATTAAATATGATGCAGATATTTCATGTAATATTAATATCCCTAGATTTAGTTGATGTGTGCATAAGCATAAGTTTATACAACATGTAAATTACATGTTGAATAAGCTTATGCCATATGTACACTTTGTAGATACTAGCGTTAGTATACATCAGTTGACTAACGAAATATTAAATAAAAAGCGATTTTTAATTTTCCATCAAGTAGTTTTTCTGTTGCACGAGTATCAGAAGACGACGCTATTCTAAAAATTAAAAGAAAACAATTTTTAGAGAAATGTAACTACAAAATTTTACATTTATTTCAATCCTACCTATCAAAGCTTGTAAATGGCTTTTTCTTACAAACAAAAAAATATTTATCACTACGATAAAATATATTTTAACTTTGAAACTACATTCTATAACACAATTTATAACAACACGCGTTTTGTTTTGACTTGTTTTCGCCGTGAAGTGAACGCAATTTTGTCAATATTAGAAAAAGTATGTTGGAAAACAAAGATATTGCGGTCGTTAATAAATAACGACAAACGGAAATCACTAAACCACTTTCTGAAGATAATAAAATAAATTTTTGTCTAGCAAAAGAATGTAGCAGTAGGAAAATGAATACATATTCATGTTTTTGTTAATTTTGTGTGTCATACTCTTAAGTCATTTATATTTACACATTAATGTATATTACATCAATAGTCCAGTCAAAATAATTTAAAAGTCACATTAAATCCTACACACAAAATTTCTTTTTCTGAGCATTATTTGCGGAATTTGGAAGTCCACCTTGCAGTTTTCCCCCCTCCTCCTGTTGAGCGTTGTAAGGAAACGGGCCCAAAACCCTCATTCCCTATAACTCCTGCTGATAAAATTCTACAGTGGAGATTTAAGTAGGATTTAATTTGTTTAACTATCCTAAGCTTTAGACTCAAAAATCACCATAAAATTTTTGGAGCTTTCCGAGAAAAACAATTTTGAACGTTTTTTTTTCTTTAAGCTCCTAAAATGCAAGTTAAAAAATCGTACTTTTGGTGAAAATTTCAGTATATATTCCTAATGTATATCCGAATGCCTTAGTAAGTTTTCACCCCGGTGACTAAAGAAAAACTAATTAATTTTATGTTTTTTCTCTTTTTTTATGCTCTACATAATTGGTACATTAATTCTACACAATTTTTTTTTGGGTTTCTACAATTATCACCCTAATTAGCATGCACCACAAAAAAGTCACCATTTTTTATGAAGAGCTTTCCATGAAATTTTACATTATGCAAATTTCATAGTTGTTACTCGTTCCCCGTCGCCCGCATCTCACTGAGTTTCAATTTGTTATAAATATCGCTTGCCTCTCAATGCGCTCTTTGCATGCTAAAGTCTCGCCCTTGTTAATATTTGTGAGTGTTAACACCTCTGCCTATCCCCTCGGGGATAGAGGCCTGATGGTATGTTGGTATATGTGAATTGCTTAGAATTATTTAAAAATACTTCGATTACGCGAACTCAGAGTAAATCAATTAAAATCGACTATCCAGACAATATTTTCAATTTTTTTTTTAAATATTTTTCTTATTTTCACACTTCTTATGTAAAAAATGGGTATAAAGACAAAAATCTGATCGTTACCGGTTACTGGTGTTGACAGAAAATGCCTGAATAATATTTGCCTGTGCATAATTTTAAATAAAATTTTAATTTAGTTTATGAAATTTTTCGATAAATAAAACTTCAAAAATTAAATTTGAAGATATTGCAATTTACAAGTAAGCTACAATCATTTGAATTAATATTCTATCTTAGGGCAATAAGAGCGAAGCCAACCGCAGTGACATAAAAGTTTATGCACAAGATTTCAGTGAGTCGCCTACAAGCAAATTTTTTTATTATATTGAATTTAATGTATTGGTCATTAGTTTCTTTATCGCAATTACGTATACAAGGCCGTGTCAATAAACACGTTTATTGTAAAAAAAACAATAAAACTAACAACAAATTATATAACGATAGAACTATACATACATACATACAATCACGCCTGTAATCCCCCCGCCTGTAACTGTACTACGGCTTTATCCATCATACTGCGACATATATACTGCAACGATATTTATGTCTTAATAATGACTCCTGCCCGTTTTGTAAAAATTGTATTTAAACAATTGCAAACAAATTCGGAAATCTTAAAGCTCTTTGATTCTGCTAAACCCGTTTGTTTTAATTTGGAGAATCTACTTTTAAATATAGGTGTTTCGTTTTTTCATTATACACATTAAAGTATCTTATATCGTCAAAAATTGAGAAGATATAGAAAAACAAAAAAAATTTCATGATCCATCAAAATTCTAATTCGTAATAAATATAAACGCTTGGATAAACGAACGATTGGTAGAAATTTAAATTTAAACCCTGCGAAATCGCGTCCTCACTTCAGTTAACATAAAAAACAGAGCATAATGAAGTGCGTGGAGTAAACGTGAGTGCACGAATAATAAGAAGAAGGTTAAGGGAAGTGGATATCATCCCTTTTAGACCAGCAAATGGTCCAAAGTTGTCTGTAGTTCACAGACAAACTCGCTTAAGATTTGCGCGTGATCACCTGAATTGGACAGAAGAGCAATGGGCCTCCGTATTGTTCACGGACGAGTGTAGAACATGTTTATATGGTGCAGATGGTCGCAGAAGAGTCTATCGTCGAGGTGGGGAGCGATATGCTCAAAGTTAAATTGAGGAGCGTGTTCCTTTTGGAGGCGGTTCCTGTATGGTCGGGGTGGCATATCGATGAACGGGCGAACAGAACTTGTGTTCATAGACATGGTCCGTCAAAACAGTAATAGAGGGTTTGACTGCATATCGCTACATAACAGAGATCTTAGAAGATCACGTGGTACCTTACATGGGATTCAAATGCGAAAATTTTGCTTTAATGCAGGATAATGCCCGGCCGCACGGTGCTGCACAAGTTCGACAATATTGCGAAGAGGTTGGGATACGTACAATGATTTGGCCAGCACGCAGTCCGGATCTTAATCCTATTGAGCACGTGTGGGACAATTTAAAAAGAGCTATATATGCGAGAAACCCTTTGCCCACGACAGACAACACTTTCAGAAGAATGGGACAATATTCCACAAGATCTTTAAATATCTGTATTTTCTTCAAAAAAGTCTTAAGGTCCTTTCCAGTACACAAACTTAAACTTAAGGATATGATCCTACGCTGTTTTAAAGTTCACGAACCAATCTAGAGATTTCAATTTAAATCTGTATAGAAAGTTTTCAAACTTTTGAAAAAATATTAGGTTGGGGAAAAAGTCTTTTCGCATTATAGTATGTATAAACTTGTAATAAAATCTCTTTGGCTATACTATTTGTATCTGGCTGGTTTTGGTATCATTGAAAGTTTAAATTTTAAAGAACATAATTCCAAATTCAAATTAGGAAAATGTGTGATTTTCATTTGTTTTTCGTACCGCCAAGATGAGTGAATCTAATGAAGAAATTCGATACGTTTTAAAATTTTACTACAAAAAAGGTAAAAATGCAACGCAAGCCGCGAAAAAAAAATTGCGATGTTTATGGACCTAGTGCAGTGTCTGTGAGAGTAGCACAAATTTGGTTTAAGCGTTTTCAATCCGGAAATTTTGATGTCAAAGACGCACGTCGCTCTGGTCGCCCTATTAGTGATAAACCTAGACTAAAAATCTGGTCGCCCTATTACAGATAAAATGGATGCCATTTTTGAAAAAGTGGAGCAAGATCGGCATGTCAGTAGTTACGACGTAGCTGAAGAACTGGGAATTGACCACAAAACAGTTTTGGCGCATTTGAAAAAAACTGGGTAGACAAAAAAGCTCGACATTTGGGTACCTCACGAGCTCACTGAAAGAAACCTAATGAACCGTGTACTCATTTGTGATTCCTTATTACGACGTAATGAAACCGAACCATTTTTGAAGAAGCTGATAACTGGTGATGAAAAGTGGATCACGTACGACAAGAACGTGCGAAAAAGGGCGTTGGCAAAGGCCGGTCCGGCTTCACAGACTGTGGAGAAACCCGGGTTAACTCGCAACAAGGTGATGCTGTGTGTGTGGTGGGATTGGAAGGGCATTATTCATTATGAGCTGTTACCACCAGGCAGGACCATTGATTCTGAACTCTACTGCGAACAACTGATGAGATTAAAGCAAGAAGTTGAGAGAAAGCGGCCAGAATTAATCAACAGAAGGGGTGTGGTTTTTCATCATGATAACGCTAGACCTCACACATCTTTAGCCACTCAGCAAAAATTAAGAGAGTTTGGCTGGGAGGTGTTAATGCATCCGCCGTATAGTCCTGACCTTGCACCTTCAGATTTCCACCTGTTTCGGTCTCTTCAGAATTCTTTAGGCAGTGTCAGGTTAACATCACGAGAGGACTGCCAAAACCACTTGTCGCGGTATTTTGACCTGAAGTCCCAAAATTTCTATAGCAATGGGATCATGTCCCTACCTACAAGATGGCAAAAAGTTATCGAACAAAATGGTACCTACATACTTTAGTTAAATGTAAATAAACTATATTAAAAAATGTTTTGAATTTTCTTAAAAAATGCGAAGAAACTTTTTCCCCAACCTATTAGTTATTTCAAAGTCGTCTATTACTTTGATGCAGTTTATGTGTCCATCAGTTTATATTGAAAACTTTCAAAGTTGCTGGTAATTTTGGAAGTTATTATGAAAACTTCCGATAGTTTTCCAGAAATATTAAAAAAAATAGGAAACATTCCGAACTTTTCACATCTAATTATAATCGTCATTATAAGAATATTGTTTTCATAATAATAATAAAATCTTTAAACTGCTCCATTCATCCTGTGTGATTTTCATGATGTTAAATGAAAAGTATGAGCGCAAAATACTAAATGTGTAGAAATATATTAAAATTGTCACAAAACTTTTTTGAAGTATTCGGTGTAGTAGGCGGGGGGCCATCTAAAGAGATTTTTTTGTCAGCCGGCTCTTAAGAAATCGGTTCAACCCTAGATGTGTGTATCAGCTTTTGATGTTTTTGTATTAAACTTGTAATTTCTCGGTAAAATTATTAATTAATTCCTGTTTCTAAAATCCTTCCTTACTTAAACTGAAAAAATATTTTATATTTATCCACGAAGCTAAATATCTAACTCATTTTGAGAAAATTTAAATTGAAATTTATTTGTACATACAAAATTCTTTATTTCGTATTTTTTTATTTGAAATAATGCACACATAAACCTGGTTATTGGATCCGCAACAATATTTACATTTTATCATATGTCTAATTGTTAGTCGCGCCATTCCCCGCTCACCCATTGAATTTTGCATATAAAAAAAAATGCTCCAATAATTACTTGGGGATTTTTAAAAATTTAATATCTAATAAATTAAGACAATACATGCCGAAAAACTCTTTAGTGTAGAATTAATGCGCGGGGTCCAAAAACACAAAAATGTTCATAAAAAAAAAACTATTGAAGTCACCATGGTGAATATTTCTATTAATACTTGTAGACATATAAGTCATATTTTAATGTAAAATCACCCTTTGTTTATTTTTTGTTTCGTTGTTATTCTTGTTTTTTCTTTAAATATTTTTTTTTCCAAACCCTTTGCCACCACGGGGGTGACTTTTTAAATATCCTGTTTATTGAATAAAAGGAACACTAACATAAAAAATCACCCATGTAGAATTTATTGTTTTTAAGATAGACGTGCTATAAGTTTAAAACCTTTTTTTTTAAATAAGCTCCAATAAAATTTTGGGGAAAAATAAAAATTTATTATTGCATTCTTATTTCTAATCAATAATTAAAATAAATTTCATTGTAGGAATTAATGTGATTTTTTCGAACAAACAAATTTTCCTTGCCTAGACTACAAGGGATGTATACCTCCGTGGTCGAGTGGTCTGTATGCCGGTCTCAAGGCGTCGCCATCTCGAGAGGTTCTGGGTTCGATCCTCAGTGGGGGCAAATGTTTGGGTGATAAATTTTCAGGCATTTGTTCTCCAGTCTTGGATGTTTATATATATTTCTATATATTCAGGTTATTTATATGTATTTATCTATTAAATATATTTATCCATCATCTAGTGTCCGTAACACATTAGTTGCTTAAAATGGGGCTAGGTGATAGATGTGAATGTCTAAGGATATTATTATATTATTATTATTATTAAGATATTTTAATGTATCACACACACACATTCCTTCATTTGATTGGCCGGATGAACGCAATTTTAATCCGCTAAGATGTTATATAGAGAGTTTTTATTTTATATCTAAATATTTTTTCATAATATTATAGATCAGTTAAGTTACCTACTATTAGATTTAGATAGTTCATCAGCATATGATTCGGATCGTGAATTTGTCAAATGTGTCAAAAAGAGAACGAATTGGATTGAAGAAAACAATATAGAGTACATAAAAATCCGGAGAGTTAAATTATATTGTATGCTGAATCATCAGACGGAAAGATCTTCATAATCAAATTAAAAACGATATCATGAAAAATAATACAAATAAGCGAAAAAGTATACTATGATCTAGCTAAGAAACAAAATTTTCCTGTAGGAATGAAATGCTAATAACAACACATAATGCACATATCATCATCCCCGAAGGGGTAGGCAGAGGTGTTACACACACACTTTTTGCCAGATATGTTAGGTCCCCATGTAACTGGTGCAAGCCTGTTGCCATGCACCGGGCACAACGTGAGGCAAGCGATACTCACAATGAACTTAAGTTTTATTCAAACTTTGTGGAACATTTTTGAGTTTTTGGTTTATCTTATATTAGTGCTAAAATATATTATTAATATGTATATATTTATGTATATATTTGTGTAATTATTTAAGTATTTGTTTTTATATGTGTATTTAAGTAGGATTATTATTATGTAGGTATGTTTAATATTAAAGTTTTTCAATATTGTCTTCTTTATGCATTTGTATCTCCGATAATCTATTTTCTTAACTTATTTTCATGGGTTGACAGGCAGAGATCTCTGTTAGGGATATGTCCGCCCTTGCAAACATATGTTAACAACCTGTTTTATGTATTTGTTTTTAATTGCAATAAAGAGTATAGTATAGTAAAACATGCAGAGAAGGTACATAATGAACCGCGGCTTTCTGACCGTTCTGAACCTATGACATCCCCAAAATGTTATAATAATAAGTATCAAATTTCAAAAGGTAAAAAAAATACTTTTAAAATGAGTGAACATTCATAATTGATTGCTACCTGTACTAGAATCAAAACAACACTTCTCCCACACGCAAACGCGAGTATAAATAAATTCTCGATATTATTTAATCGGTGTCTGTCGCCGTTGCCGTTGCCATCATTGGCAGGCCGTCTTCTGCATCCGTTGGTATGCTGCCAGCTCGTATAGCTCGTTCAATTCAATGTACAATATCCAACTCATCGAAAACACTAGATGGGATGAAATATGCTGTTTATGCTTCGGTCTGAGCTACGTGAAAAGCTTCATTTGATATTGACAATTATTATTGATACAAGATCTTTAAACATGGTCAAAATTGAACTGTCCTCTGTATAGTACCATACGTAATTTTTTTACATTTCGTTATTTTGCTAATAAACAGTACGAAGACATGAATATTAACCTTAACGAACAAATCCATTACTGGCGTCATTTTTGTTGTCTACTAGCTACACGCTTTGAAATTGCACGAGGTGCAATGCTTTTGTAAATAGTTTTATAATATATATGTTCATCTTGATTCACTCTGCCATGTTCATTGATTTTACTGTGTTCAAAAACGACACTCGTGTCTTTAAAATACAAGACTATTATTCCTTTATCGCTATTAAAAACTTAAAACGATTTATTCAACAAATAATAAATTTTCTCATATCTTCAATATTAGTTCGTTTTAACGACTATTATAAATTATTATAATGACGTCTCCGGCCAGACTTTGAACATTTAGAGTGTATCATTATGAAATACAGTATTAATACGTTTTGAATTGAAATTGTTCAATGTGACTTCAGAAAACAAACTAAAAGTTTTTTATAGCCTCTCGTCGTCAAGAGACCCAGAAAATTTTACTGGAAACGTAATTTTAAAAACCATTTAAATAATACGTTTCAAGTATTTTTTTAGAGTTTTCTTTAATAGTAACTATTTGTCTTGAGATTAATTTTAAGTTAGCTTTTGTGTTTTAGAATACAAATCACATTACAATGCCAAAAGCTCTAAGGTCTTTTATTCAACAAGATTGTAGAAATTTATAAGAAAAAAGAAAATAAAGCGAAACTACAGAAATTTTATTTCATTTAAATATAATATAAAATTTCACTAAAATCATAGAATTGCATAATTTTATGTAACATTAACGACCCGAACACCGAACCAAACACCTAATCTGTACACGTAGATGTGCACGCACCGTAAAGTTTAATTTTTTTATAATGAATAGGTGAATTATAATCTGGTTATATGTGAAGTGTACGCAATTTTGTCAATATTGACATAATTATGCATTGATATGCATCCAATAACCATATACTAATATGCCACCGAAGCTTCGTGTTTATATATACTCTTTATTGCAATTGAAAAATTTTACAACTTCATGGTAAAAACAATGTTTGCAAGGGAGGACTTATTCACTAATAGGAGTGTCTTCCAGTCAACCCATTAACGTCAGTAATAGCAGTTATAAGTAGGCGACGAAAATACAACAAGAATACGTGCAAATGTTAAATGAACTACATATACTAAATATAATACATCAAAATATTTAAATAATTACTTATATACATACATATTGATATATTAATAGATGAATACAAAATGGAGAAAGAAAAAGCAATGTATAGATTAATCAGTTATTTGTGATAAATAATAGTGCTTAAGTTTAAGCCAGTAAGAAACCAATAAATAATTTGTATAGCAGGAGTAGTTAATACCTCAGTTACTATGTATTCTACATGTGTATATGTAGACTACAAACTACTGTCTTAGTAACTGTAGGTACCCTTGCAACCTATAAATCTTAATAAACTTGTAAACCTTCAATTAATAAGGTAGGTATCAAAGTATCAAATTATGTCGAATTCAGTTTGTAGTAACGTAATTTGAAGTTCGGTCGGGTACTGTATAAAATAGGTAAAGAAAGTTCCTACAAAAGATACGATTTCGATATCTAGCGCAGAAAATATACTTTTTTCTCATAATCTCCGATTTCTATTATTTCTTTCCGACCACAGACATAACGAAACCTACTGTAATGTTATTTATGGCTATAATTAGTTCTCCAGGCTGCAGAAAATTACAAACGATAAATAAAAGTGAATAATAATGTTTCCCTGGTATACTTTGTGATTTATTGCTATTGATCATGACAGCAATAAACTGATAGAACGTGTCGTAATTTAAACAGTCATGGTTCGAATGCAATTTAAAGAAGTCATGGATTTAAAAAGAAATTTTGACACTGGGGACGTTGCTACCTTCATTCTCGGAGTATATTCAGGGCAGATTAAGAGAGATTCAGAGCTGCTAGAAATAATTCCTTTTGACATTCGCTATCATTATCTTCAAACTAAAGAATGGGAGTTGACTTAAGCGTTTGATAACATATCGAATGTCAAATCGTATACGTTTTCTATTTCGTGGGGTGCAAAGTAAATGAAGACATCTGCAAAATAGTAACTTTACAGGAAAATTCAAAAAAATCTTTTTTATTTTACTGTTCTCAATTACCTACCCTACTCATATTTATCAATAAAATATCTACAACAGAACGTAATAATTGCATACAACTTTTTATGCTTCGTATTTTCATAACAATTATTTTTTTATAATTGTTATTTATGGTCAATGAAGTCAACAAAAATAGTTTCTTTGAAATTTATACAAATTGTGGACGTTAAATAGGATAAAACAATTATAGAAAATGGAAACTAATTGTGAAAGGGTAATAAAAAGATGTGAATCATGATTGTGGAAAGAGGGTCCCTGATCATTTCAGAAATAATATAAAAATGGTTCTGAAAATCCATAAAAATAGTTAAGAGACAAAAAGGGCACTCGGTGTTTACCAGAATCAGGGACCAGAATGGAACCATTGTGAAAAAGAATGTGTGGTAGCTAGGAAAGAATATTTTGAAAGTCTGTTTGACATAGAAGGGAGTTAGGTAAAACACCAACCGCAGGTATGAATGTGGGCGATGAAAATGAATTAAGTTTAGACGAAATTATGAGCCGTGTGGCAGAGGCTCATTAAAAGAAAACTACCACCCTTGGGTGTCGTTAAAAGGCGACTAATGGACATAGAACTGCACAACCATCCAATAGCTTATAGCAATAGCTGTCAGTGTAAATCAAGACTGCAAGAACTACCGTGGAATAGCCTACTTAGTTTTCTTGGAAAACTGTATGTGAAAGTAAAGCAAGAGACGGATGGAAATTGCTTTCGTAGATTTGGTTAAGATCGAGTAGTAAGGGATGTTCTGTGGTCAGCATTTTTCATGTACGGTGTGAGCTGTAATTCAATAAATACAACACTGAAAGCACTTAGAGATTCCAGTGCAAGGAAAACGAATATTATTTTTTAAAGGAGTGAGTCTATGTCTTAATGCAATATAATGATAGGGGGACAGAAAGTAGAACAAGTGGAGAAGTTTGTATATTTACGATGCTTGTGCACAAAATATGGGGAATGTGGGATCACCCACACATTTCGAATGGAGAGTGAATGTTTGAATGGACCACCACCATCCTCATCAGTCTATGTTTGTCCACTGCTGGACATAGGCCTCCCCTTTATTTATCAACTTTAATGTATCGTAGTGAAAGCTGGTTTGGTAGAGGTAGAATGGGAGTAGAATTTAAGCATTACGAGCATAATAATATATGGGGCCTCTTTGAAAGACAAAATTAGTGTTATAAGAGACAGGTGTCGCGTGAAAGAAGATGTGTTGACTAAAATTGTGAAAGGGACGCTTGGATAGTTTAGGCACGTTGAGAGGATGAGGGAAAGACATGCGAGGCAAGTATTTTAGGCTGTTACAATGGAAAACTTGGAGGTGTACCATAACCAAATTATAAAAGTCCTAGGTCAATAGCACCATCAACAAACGAACATAATTATATGAAAACATTAAAGAAAGTCGATAAAGCGAAAGGTGCCAGGGTCGTAGCAAGAGGAAGACTGTAATCTCCTACCCGACCGGGATAAGGGCGTAAATTTGTAGGCTTACATTAAGTGAATAATAAAATTACAAAGGTGAGTCCAAATTAAGTAACCATGTCATATTAACTTTGTGATATGACGCATCCAGATTGATTAACATGTTTTGTAACGTTGCAAGAAATAAATATAATAACAAAGTTGTCGCCTATAATAACTGGAATCACCTTTAATAACATGTTATAGAATCATGTTGTTTCACATGTATTGTTAAGTCTGGACGCACCTTCTGAACATGGATTGATTTATGCGGATAATATAAGCAAAATAACATCTGCGTTCGTACAACATAACGTTACAAATATTGTATATTCGCATTAGTAGCCCAAAATCATCAGTATAAGCGACCAACGTTACTTGGTCGCATTGACTTCGTATGAATCGTAAGAACATGCGTAGATGGCGTTTTATACATACGAAAACTGATTGAAATATAGTGAAATCTGTTAAACAAAATATTATATGTTATGTTGTGGAGTCTTGTTTGATTAGTATTAAAATCAAGGTAAGGTAATCAAAGTTCATTCAAAGTGTCCACGGAAGACCAGTGTCGTGGTGTTTCACGCCCGACATATGCTGAGTGCGACTCCTATTCAGTGCCTTAACCGGTATTGTTTGTTGTGTCATTTTGCATAGTCTTTAATGTTTGATTCTATTTTTTTTTTTTGAAAATTTTTACTATGTTATAAAATTTTATTCTATTCTATTAATATGCAATAAAACGAAAAACGCGAATTTGTAGTTAACTTAATTTACTTTGCACTCGTGGTTGTAGCGATAAAAGAAAGCGAATATGAAAAGGCATTTTGTCTAGGGGCTATGAATAGAGAGAGTTTTTTAAAGGAAACGATATAAGAAACCAGTTTTTTACAGCAAATAATAAAACTGATTTTACATATGTAGTAGTAGTAAATAATAAACAAGCATCACAACAAATATTCGAGGAAATTCTGCAGAAAAAATTAACCAAGAGCTTCTAAAATATATTATAATTTTGTCAATGATATTGTGTTACGATATACACAAAAAATTCTATAGATAGGACAGTAATTTGAACAAGAAATTGTATATGCCTGCCAACCCACAACAACCGCAAAACAGAATGTTTTAATCTGAAATAATCTGGGAAATGTACCAATAAAATTATTTCAGTATAATGAAATAAAAGTGATATGAAAACGTCGTTGACGGCGAATTGAAATTTTAATCAGAACAGTGGTATAAATCTAAAGCCTGGACAGAGTGGCGCCTGCTGCTGCTCTTTCATTACCATGATAATAGTTATAATTTTAGCCTAATGAGGTTTTAATACAATTCTACAGCAAATAAAATGAAAACAATGGTTATTATTAGTCTTTCATAATAGAATAAAATAAGTATTAATCTAGGAAGGAACTAACTGAATTTCTTGCGCGATCTTGTCAGAGCAAGGCCTGAAAGCTCAACAAAGTAATTTGCAATTGGCTTGATTTGAAGAAAACAATATTTTCGGATCTTTTTATAAATTTGAGTAAAAGTATTCAAGAAATTAATAATATTTAGAAAAAAAAATAAGCATTTTTCTCCCTCTTCTCCTTTTTAGTCCATTAGTAAAACGTGGTTTTTAAAAATGTTTTTTATAACGATTTTTTTATGTTCTTTTAACACATAACATTATGCTTGAACAACATAACAAACGTTACGTTCTGGCATTTTACTAAAACCTGAGAATGACAAAGTATCTACTAAAATGGGTACACCTTTTTGCTTACCACAAAGGTACTAGATACATGTCGTTTATGATATAGATATTGAGATTTTCGAGTCTCCAGTGTTTTTATTAGAATTACAGATAAACTGATCTACGACTAGGCTGAAGTTTAAGACTATTAAATTCGAAGCTGCTCGGTCCGTTTTAATGGGTTCGCTCAGTCAAAAGATGAACCAATTTAAACTTTTATTTCTCTTGGGGTTTTCACTCAGGAGTTGCTGAGTTAAAAATATAAAACCATTTGCAAAATACTTTAAAAGTAATTAGATCTCAGGCTATTTTCTTTCGTTATTAATTTGATTTCAAAACGTCTCTTACACGCGAGATATTTAAAGAAATTAAATCCTTACTGTCAGAAAGTTGATAAGTATGCCTAAAAAATATGCCAGGTACTACTTTATACACATTCATTGACATGGGTTGACAAATGTAATTTCTTTAACGCAAATTATTTCGGTGTCTTTTTTACCAACCTGACATAAAAAAAATGGAATAAAAACGTATTTCGTATTATCCATAAATATTAAAATACTCACTTGCAATTTGTTCATCGTCGATTTGAGTATTCTGTAATACAAAAAACACAGTTTTACCAAAAGTAACAATAAAATTTTAATCTGTAAAATTCAGCCGCAAGGAATTAAACGCACCATTTTGAAAAAAATTGTGAGAGGTTTCAAAAGCGCGGGCTGTCAAACCTTGCGCGCGCACCGAGCCCGTATTAGAACTGGCCACTTTCGTACGAATTTTGAACTGGAAACTGGAATCCTTTATATTACGTCATAGACAATGCAACGACACGCGACTCGAATACTTAGACTTTTTGGTGGATGTAAGCTTGAAAAGGGAAGTTTAAATATTTGGAATATTTTTACGTGAAATTGTTGTAATAATTGACGATTTCGATAGCGTTTGCTCCCAATCCTTTTATTACGATTAATATTATATTCATGTTTGTTATGGAATTATTTTCTGAGTTATAAATAAATACGATTTTGAGCGTTGATTAATCATTAATAGTGAATAACATACATGTACCTATCTGATGTGTAGGAAACTGGCTATTTCCAGTTTGTATCTGGATTATGTTTAGAAGATCAAACTGTCAATGCTCAGCAATGGGATCACTGTGAGTTATAGTTATATGTGTTTTTACTTCATCAACAACAAGATTTGAAAGAACAAACACAACTATGATACTTTATACGTGTTCTTAAACTTTTATATGCAATATGCATTGAGATTTCATCGCCGTTGTTTTAATTTTATTATCTGTGCTGTATGTAAAATGCGTTCACCTCTTTCAACCGTTGCGCATTGTATTAAAAGATTTCAACATTAAAAGCATTGAAACTAAAAGAGTTAAGTTGTTATTAATATCAATTCATTTTTTTATTGTCAGTTTTTCTTTTGGTATTTGTTCTATATCGTTAAATTTTATGTGTATTTAATTAGGCCCGCACATTAGTTCATCCTGATGCGGCTAATGCTGAGACAGAGTCCTAATTGACTTTGTCCTAGAACCATTATACGAAAAACTACTAGCATTTTGAATACTGTAATGCAAGAGATTCAAATAATACATAAATACATACATATAATCACGACTATTATCCCCTAAATGTTAATCAGAGATTAGGCAAAAGCACCGTAAAAGCAGTCCATTGCCATAGTCCGCGGTTCACCAAGCCGTGACTGCACTCAGCGTGATAGGTGGTGAGCCCGTCGCCGCTATAAGCTATTGGATGTTGTGCAGTTCTAAGTCCATTAGTAGCCTTATACGACACCCAAGGGAAGAGATGGGTTGGTAGTATTCTTGTAATTAGCCGCTACCACACGGCTCTATTTAAATAATTATCATAATAAAATACAACAAAAGCTATCGAGAGCGTCCACATGCGCTCACCTGATGAATTTATTCAATGCATCTCCTACTTTTATGCCATTACACACACCTGCTCCCGATTTCATCGCTAGGGTTCTATAGACAAATTTTCTATAGAAACATATTCGCCTTTATACCACAGCAGATAGGGTCTTATTTGCAACGTATGTACAAAGTGACGGCGACTGGCCAGCTACCTTACCCTGACTCGCAGATTAGAAATATGTCAGTATCGTGTTTTAACTGAAAACAGCCCAGTTAAGTCTACATGAAGAAACACATGAGGAGTGTGGGCCTAAACAACACACTGGTCCAATGCGGATTGGTGAGTCGAAACATTCGATTACCGAGCACGGAACAACTTGAAATTTTGTCACCCGTACAGGTATAACATTAGTGCGGTAGGGTTCAAATGGGTATATAGGGGAGTTATGTGGGTAGTGCTGGCGTAACGAGGCGCCATAGCTATATTAGCGCCTCGTTGCTGTCATTGCGCTCTTCTCTGGCCATTTTTCTCTTGGTTTCCGATTTTAAATTTGCTGTCTGTCTCTTTTTATTTGTTTTGTTCTCGAAGCTCATTCTTACGAGAGTCAGTGCGTAGAGCGGTTGACTCCCTTCTAACAATAATAGTAAAATATTTATATAGTGGATAAATTTTTATAAGCTGAGACAAAGTTACAACAAACCAAATTATCAGTTCCTAATTTATAACAAAGACTATATGTTTCTCTAAGGCACTATTGTAAGTAGCCCTACCCTTTTTATAATATATTTAGTGTTAAATGTGAAATTATTTTGTGTTCAGTGTAATTTACCTTTTTTATATAATTGTTTCAGTTGTGCCTTAATTTTTCATTATAAATATACAAAACATAAGTGACGACCCAACTGCATTTTCTTTATCCCCGACTTCACCCCGTCACAAGTTTTAAGGGCCTCTTGCAGGAAAATTAAATCGAGATTTAAAACTCGGTTCAGTAATTTTTTGACATTTCAGCCATAGTGAAATTGTCAAAAACAGACAAAATCGAGATTTAAACTAGGTTTAAACTTGCAGGACGCAAGTGGCCCTAAATCTCTATTTCAATTTCCTGCAAGTGGTTCTCAAACATTCGTTAAGTAGCAAATGGATTTAAAGCATTAAAATAAGGACCTTTATGCACAGACAAATTGAAATAAAACTTTAAACACTGTATAGAAAACTAGGCTGAAATTCAAAGATTTGATACTTATATTATCTCGTTGTCAGTCCCTGCCTACCACCCCTCATCCTGAGATGAAAGGGCTTATAGTGTCAGAGAAAACAATGGAAAATCCCTCGTTTTATTACGCTAACCCAATTACGACGAGAAGCTGATCCATTTCAACTCACTGTCTTAATATTACAATAATAATCACTTTTGTTACCTCCGTCTCTAGGTTCTTATCTTTATTAGTCTTTGAGAGGTTCGCGAGACAAAAAACGAAGTAAATGTAGGTATTGCTTCCGAAGCAATTGTGAGAATGAATTGTTTTTGTAGGGGGCGAGAAACGGGTTCGCAGTTAATTCTCGCTAGGATAAAGTGATTACAAGCAGTTTTCTTGGAAAAGCGATTTTCTATTAGCAGAGGTGGAGCTTAATTTATAATTACACAATATAAAAAAAGATGTAACATAATGTTAAGGTATATAATCTCATGGTTCAGTAAAAGGCAAGTGAATATCGGCAACGTTTTTTTTTTTCAAGCAATTTTTTTTTAAAACAACTTAATTGGGAAAGGAATCGAGTATTCCATTTTAGTATCGACGGATACTAAAATGCATATTAACCTGCATTATTGAGACTAAATAAAACTAAACTACAATTTATTAAATATCACTTGTCTGACATTGTGGCTGAACCATGACAATAAGCTCGTCTGTTTTCTATGTTGACTGTTGGTCCGGGACGCAAAGAATGCACCAACTGCTTTTCTTGCCCAGTATATCGATCATAAGCGATAAGCTACTACTTTTTCACGATTTTCCATCTGACGAAACCAAATTTTTGTATGGCTAAATGTGGTCTTAAGAAACACAGTGCTCCTTGCACTCTGCCGACCCCTTCGGGGATTACAGACGTGATTATATGTATGTTTTCGAGAACTGTTCATCCCCAAGACCTTCTGCCCACTACCACTTCTCTGGAAACCCTTGTAAGAAAAAAACCACTCACATCGATTTTTAGTTTTGCGAGAAATGAAAATATATCTTAAGGACTATATAATATGACAACCACCGTGATCGTGTGGTCTGTACGCCGCTCTCAAGGCCATCTGGAAAGGATCTGGGTTCAATCTGGGCAAATGTTTGTAAGATGAATACAGTAATTTTTTGTATAAAATATATTGTTTATATTCCTATTATTTATATTTGTCTATGAAATACATTTATCCGTCATCTAGCATCCGTAACACAAGCAGCATTAGTTGCTTAAAATGGGGCTAGTTGATAGGTGTGACTGTTAGAAGATATTTGTTATATAATTATAGAATATCATAAATAGAACCATCGAAAATGGCCCCACACGAGGTGGACCGACGATCTGAGAAAAGTCACTGGATGCGGTCTGCGCAGTGCCTATAGGGCGTTTCTGGGACAAACGATGAGGATTACAGAAGAACATCGAAAGCAATCACAATAATAGGCTAGTTAATTCATATCAAAAGTAATGACAATAATGTGTCATTCACATAGTATTTAGTACAAGGGTCCGAAATATATCAAGTTCGATAAACATACATAAGGGATTGCTGTAGAAATTCAATTTAAACATGTTTTATTTTTACTTCTTTTTTCATCTGCCAAAAACGCTATCCACCATATTCGTGAAATTTGTTGAGTATTGCTTCATGTAAACAATTACTACGCATGGTCAAAAGCTATCAAACGTCAGTCGCAACAAATAAAGCATATCTGTAGGCTATATCACGCATGCGTATTGAATTGTTTACAATAATCGTGACGCTACGACACTGATAATTCATAGACCATCAGGACCGAAGGCGATTTTGACGTTTAAGCAAGAACGTAATTTATAATTGAAAATTTGTTGTGTTATAGGCTTCAGAAAAAAATGTATTATTTTTTATGGTGATGGCTATCAGTAATTAATCATTTGGGGCCCAATAAAAAAAGTGTCAACTAGCCCATTCTCTAAACGTAACTGATATCACAATCAGTTACCATCCAATAGTAAGTCCCGGAATCCTACGGCAAACCATCCCATACGACATATAGCATCCATTCCACAACAGAAGAAACTTCAGCAGAATGACGACCCTGAAAGTTCTAGAAGCAAATTCAAGTTAGGTACTTAATTAATGCAGAGATTCGAAGCGCGCGTGACATCGACACCGCTCCGAATTATTGTTTAACTTCGATTTACTTTGGGAATGTGTTTCAGAAACAATAAATAAAACTTGGTTTTGTTCATCAATAGAAACAGTCGAGAATTACCAATGAAGAGTTTTTCACGTCCAATGTAGTTTTGTTAATATTTTTAATATGACACAAAAGCTTTGCGGAAGATAACAATCCTCGGCAATTAAGGGTTTTTGTTTACATTAATAATTGACGTCAATAAGTGCTTATAAAAACCACATTGAATATAATGAATTAAAAAAAATATCAAAAAAATGTCATAGGGGTATTTATAGTTATTATCTATATGGTAATTCAGCTCATCGATCACGAATAGTATCATTATGGTCAACTGAACCAAGGTCACAGACGAAAATTATTACTCACTGTTTTTAAATTAATGATTAAACATGTATTTTTACAACTTAAAATGCAGTGAAATTTAACCCATTTAGCTCTCATAAAGGCTTTCACTTAAGTACAGTAATAAAATATCTACGGTATTAGTAATTGAAGCAATATATTTTCCCTAGAACATTATTTTTTGCGTCTATCCCAAAAAACATAAAGGTTCAAATTCTATTCGATAGCTTTACAATTAGAATTCAATAAATGTCTGCCTCTACAAATCGTTGAAAAGCTCTTTTAATGTCTTCAACAATACGCGATGTAAATACAGAATTTACCAGTCGCTGTAACAAGGTCACACCGTTCAGTTTTATAATCTTTCCCACGTTTACACCATACAGCTGGTTTCTACCGAGTAGCCGCGGAGTATAAATATAAGAGACAACATGAATAGCTCTGGTGCTTATGGGCTTTCTTTGCCAAAATGAAAAATTTTTCAGTTCTCAAATTTTAAAAAACCTCCCAGAACAAATTTCTTTACTTTCATTGTCTATCATGCAACCTATAATATCGACTCCATTATCAAAGGATCTGGTCTCTAGACCAGCTTTCTTTGTTGCCCTTTCTATCTATACATATAATAAAACTATAGAAGTCGAATGTCTGTACCTAGAACAAAAATGCTGAAAATCATGTCAGGGGATGTAAAAAGAGAGAAACTACAAAAAAACATTTTTTTTTTCTCTGTCTGTTTGTACGGGCTAATCTCCGAAATGGCTGGACCGATTTCAATGAAATTTTGCATGGTGATACAAGTGATTCCTGGTCAACATCTTAGATACTTATTATTCCGGAAAATTAAAGGGTTACCGAGGGATAGTCAAAAAGTCGCGGGCAACAGCTAGTCTTAGCATAAATACTCATCATTCGCTTACTACTATTATAATGATGTATTTGTTGCAGTTAAAAAACCATAGTTTAATCCAAGTCTGATATTTCTTCACGTTCTGGACAAGTCTTGTAAGGCACAAAAGTTTTACACTTTCTTAATAGTCAGAGGTCTTCGAAAAAATCTTCGCTTACATTCTTAATAGCAGTTACCCTCATATATATCGGCTTGTTGATTGTTATCGAATGGCATAACATAATTTGATACACTGCAAGACGCGGGCGGTCGACGATTTGTGACGTAACGATGACGTAACACTTCCACCCTACAAGCGCAACACACGAATCTGAAGCGCTACTATAAGTACAATGTTTTATATTCCTTCCTACAGAAATGGTGTTTTGTATGGATATTTTGGGGAAGTCTGCATTTTCCATACTAACATTTTTTTCAGTTTTCTTCACAACGACAAATCCAGAGATAATAATAGTATCTTTAGCGGCGACGGGCTCATCACCTGTCACGCTGAGTGCAGTTACTGCTTGGTGAAGCGCGGACTATGGCAATCGACTGCTTTTGCCTAGTCTCTGACTAACCTTTAGAGGATAATAGTCGTGTTTATATGTATGTATGTATCATCAGACAAGCTTTAGCAATATGCGTCATGTCAAACCTTCATGATTTTTTTTAAATTATAATGCAAATCAAACGATGTATTCGGGAGGAAAGGAATTGAACTTACAAAAAATTATCAAAACAAAACATAGGAGCAAATATCCAAAATATGGTCTATTTTTAGAGGAGGTAATTATTTTACTAATTATTACGGACAAAATACTAAGAGATAAAAATACACCATTTTCATTGGTAAGGACCCAATATTAACTTTAAGAAGAAAGAACGAAATCTACAAAGTGGCAGCCCAATAGAGCGGTTACCGTAGTCTCTAAAAGTGTACACGCATTTTGCACACACCACATGAGTTATCTACCCTATCTAATATATAAGGTGCCAATAGAAAACCAGCGTCAGGACTCAAAAACCTGACATCATGCTGAATTGGTTACCTGTTTTTGCACAGCCGTGAGACAGTTTCAAATAGATATATACTATGTATTCCTGTATTTTTCTTGTGTGTTATATAGCTATGAATATATTTTATATGTCCGTATAATGTCTCGTATCTGTGTCGGAATAAATGTTTTTCTTTCTCTCTTAACAGAAGAAAACCTGTTAAAAAGCAACTCAGTGTAATAAAAGCGACATTTAATAGCGAATGAAGGTGTGTATTATGTATACATGCATACCCGCGTACATACAACATTCTTCCATTCTCTATCTAACAAAACCTACATACATTCATACACAACATTCATATAAACATCATTATAATCGGAATCAATGAGCAACTTTGTTTAAATAATGGTCAATACGATTATTAATAAGTAGGTCCGTAGTATCTCCATGCCTCCACGACATTGAATGTAACCACACACATTTTCATTGCAGAATGAAATAAAATTAAATGGAATGAGATGGGATGGGATGGAATGGGATGGAATGGGTTGGAATGGGTTGGAATGGGATGGAATGGGATGGAATGGGATGGAATGGAATAGAATGGAATGGAATGGAATATTTTAAGGAACACTACGTTCAACCGGTTTCACATACATACAATTATTTAATTATTATTAAATTAGTAGTGGTAGTGATGCCTCATTGTAAACCTATCCTTTGTTGTCTAGTTTTATGACCTCATTTACGATAATATACACCTCTATGTATACCTACCTTATGTATCTAGAAGTATATTTATTTGTACTAACGTGTGAATAATTTTGTCACCAGGCGCGGAACAAGCCAGCGGATGGTGGTGGACATGTCAACCAGAAGAACGCAGCCGGAAAAGCTACTACTCCTTGTCAAAAAGGTATTCATATATTTTTAGTAGCTAATAAGCAGTGATCGCAAAATTTTGCGTCATTATTAGTCATAATGTGGATATGACCCCGTATTATGACATTTAATTGGGAATTTTAATCAATAAATTCACAGGTTCGCGTCGTAAGACTTGATCATGTAATGTTTAATCACCACTAAAATCAATTTTAAGGTTGAAAAACAGAGTTGAAAATTTAGGAAGTAATTTCTACTGATAAACTTAACTAAACCTTTAATAGAGTTGCGCTTTCATGTCAAGGTATTTAAAATTTTTGGGAAAAATAATAAATTTTTCTGCTATTAAAAATATCAAGCTGCGGTCCTCATATTTTGGCAATGAGTTATGTATAAGGGACCCTACAACCCCCTTTCGGATTTTTGTTTGTTTTTGAAACACCACGTATATTTTTCTAAAAAAATAAATTATGTTAGAAAATTGTTTAGACCAAATGGTCGGTTCGTTCAGCTCTCCCATTATACAGTGCTTTTTCTTAAATTACTACCCAGATTAATACATGTTGAATTTAAGATCGCCGCTATTCCCTATGTTATAAGAGTTCTTTCGTAGCCTAACTGTATACCTTGACGTGCTACTGACTGTACATCGGTATGCCTCAAGCGTCCAGTAAATATCCAGAAATCTCTTGGGTATTGTATTGGTTGCTAGTTCTTAACTATTAAAACTTCTAATAAAATGCTGGAACTCTCCGAAAACTGTTATTTGACACCGTAAATAACAGTCTTATATTGTTTAAAGGAGAATAGTCACGGCATACAAAATGGAACTAGTTGATAGGTGTGAATGTCTGAGAAAGAAAAATGTACCCAAGCCCGACAAGAATGAGACGTACCTCATACCAGTAACATAAATATGGAATTTTCATATTGAATATTAGTGGCTAACATTTAAATAGATTAGATTAGATTTATTTATTTATTTATTTCATTTTCACACAATTACATGATAAGTAATTAAAATGCAATTAGAAAAAATGATCGTCAAATGTACAATGAATAATGATATTTAAGTAATTAATTTAAACAATGTATATATTAAAATAAAATTGATAATAATTTAAATAATGTCAAATATAGATGGTATAATAGATTTCATCGAATTGTCAAAATAGAATTAAAATTTAAAAGGTCCCGATAATAATAAAAAATGATTACATATTGTGAAGTCAAAAAACACAATATATAATTAATAATAAATGTCAAGAAAATTAAAATGAATAATAATGTCAATTTGAAATAATTAAAAAATAAACTATTGAGAAACAATAGATGCCATTGGAAGATATCATCTAGTACTCAAACTACAGCCTAACCAACAAAAATTATCAACACCTTTTTTATACTGCGCCTGAGGAAAAAATGTGGCCCTGTTTTTTCCTCAGGTGCAATATGAAAAAGATGCTCAAAACGATTTTTTTGTTGTTTTGGCTGTAATATGATAACTTCTATCCAGGGGCATCATCCTAAAACATCCAGATCTGAGACAATCTAGAAAAAATCTTCATACTACTTCTGAGGAAAATACAAAGCAACAAATACCAAAGCAAGCGCCAAAGACTCCATAGAACCCTTATATTAACGTCGCGTTTTAGGAAGGCAAAGGGAACAAAGCCCAATCAGCCACCTATTTTAAATTATAAGTTATTTATCAAGATCTATGTTGTATTGTGTGTATTTTTGTTTTGTCTTAACCCTTATAGGCCCGACCAGAATACCAGCGCTGCAACAGTGTAATCTGTTGTAGCACATGCTGAGGTCGGGTCCTAATTGGCCATTATTAATAATAAGTTTTAAGAAAATGTAGCTCTTATTAGTATGTAGGTCAATAAATCTTTTTCTTTCTTTCTTTCAACATATTTATATGTTAGCCACTAATATTGAATATAAATATTACATATTTATGTTTTATTTTATTTTAATTTTGAATATAAAAATTACATGTTAGACTGATCATAACAAAAATTCTTGTCGAGCCCGGGTCATAAACCATTCCCCTTTCAAGATACTATCACTAGCCAACTTAAAAATTTTTGTTAAGTACAAAACATTTAAAATTGTTCAATAGATTTTCCACTTCAAATGTATAAGCGATAAAGGAGATTTCACTTTTTGTGTTTGTCTGACGTGTTTTATGAATTCTGAACTCCCGACACAGGAGCAGCGAGCAAAGGAGGTCCAAAGACACCAGTGAAGCCATCAGCTCAGAAAGGAGCAGTGAAGACCGCGCCGCCGAAGCAGGCGGCGGCGGCGGCGGCGGCGGTCAAGACCCCGCAGGGCAAGAAGAAGAAAGGTCACAAGCACCAACAGTATGAGCTTATCGTCACTATCAACTTGGTAAGCAAATATAGACCATAAGTTCAGGGAAGTAGAAGCTTCGGGTAGTTTCGAAAGTCTTTTATATTTAAAAATATCACCACGGCTAAGTCCTCGAAGCAGCGACACATTGACACCTACATGCAGCCTGATACGGGTCTCTATGTAACAAGGAACGAGCATGTTAATGTCAATCAAAATCAAAAGCATTTATTCAGTTTAGATGCGTCTTGGCGCATGCTTATGAATGTCATAAACATTTTACGATATTTCGTGAAAGAGAAAAACTACGCCATCCGTTCAAAAAAATACCAGGAGGCCTTGTTCTGAGAAGAACGGGCAAGAAACTGACCAAGTTTCTACCCTCCCTTTACAGAGGGATTGAAATTTGAAATTGAAATTTAAAAATAAAAAAATGGATATCTAATTTGAGCCATAAACTGTAGTTTACCACATTTTTCATTACAAACCTGTACAGATAGTCTAAAGTATAATCTAAAAAAAATAGTATCTACATTACAATAAATAAATATGTTCACTACTTGTCGTGCCATACAATCCCGAAGCAAATTTTATTGATTAGGCAATTTCTACTACAAATAAGCATGAGTTCACCAGACACCGTCAGTGGCACGTGTTAAGGCAAGACGCATGGATCAGCCATCGCTTCGCTCTACCATATTTTAGGGAACGTAACGACCCGACGCATACGACATCACAGTAGAGTCATTTTAATGAGCATCACCCATGTTTTCCGATTATTGTAAAAAAAGTATACTTATGTAATTTAATGATAATCTAGTTAACGCCGGGCACATTGTAATTCTGACGATTTTCAAACTTAAGCATAGGTACATAATTAGGGCCACTTGCAGGACATTTTAAACCTAGTTTAAATCTCGATTTTGTCAAATTTTGACATAAGAGCTATAGTAGAATTGTCAAAAAATGACTAAATCGAGTTTTAAGTCTCTGTTTAAATTTCCTGCAACACGCCCTTGTTTAAATCCTTTCTATATTTAAACCACAGCATAATATATCTTTGGAATGATCAATTTCATCGTAATAAAGTTAACAAAAGTTAAACGAGTCTTCTGGCTTTACGACAGCAAGCCGACACTATGTAGGTAGGTGAATTTATAATAATAAAATAAATATCTAACACGCCCACACCAAATTTAATTTACGCTATTGTCTGGAAAAACTGGATAATTAATTATATACGATTTGTTTTTCTCAAAGAACTAATTAAAATTAAATTATCTCGGTACAAAGACTTCAATGAACTCTATCCGATGAGCTGCATTGAAGTACATAATAATATTATAATCCTAATCTTTTAATCAATTGAATGTGAAAATTGAGTTCATTACATTACAAGTATTAAAAAAGGTACAAGACTGTAAACTGCAGGACAAAGAATTCTAACTGCAGCGAAATTAGGCATAAAATAAATTGCGCAAATCTCAGTGTAGCAGCTGCAGCAGGTGTTTGTAGTTCCAAATATTTTAAATGTTTATGTAAATTAGAAGTAGAGTGAGGAATGGAAACACTTGCAAATGTGAGAGACTTTCCAACAGTTTTATGTAGATTAATACTTAATTTCGTCTTATCGTGGAAGACACTTGCAAATAAACATATTATCATTGCGACAAGTGGAGGTAGTTCAAAAGACTTCTTGGAAAATGATACCATACAGATCTTAAAAAGGTACATTTATGAATGTTTTATAAAGAAATGGCACGGCAAATCAGAAAATAAAACATCGTTTTCACTTTTCTTTTTAAATTACTAAATTATAAAAATGAACTCTGAAGAAGTACTCACTGACATGTAATTTAGTAGTATACCCATATACCATATATAGTATATATCATATATAGTAACGATTTGTATAGCCATATGCTCAAGTAACCCCTTTGGGTGGTTCAAGCAACCCCGCCTGTGGGGTCTATTGAGCCTTATGCCTTTTTTTATTATAAATAATTTTTAGTATAGTTCACTGCGGATTTGCCAAAGTTTTTAGTTCCTATTTTATGCTTACATAAATAAATGTCTGATTTAAGAATAAATCTTTTTTCATTTTCTTTTTGAATGGACCCTACTCTGATTTAAACAAAATCATGGTCAATTGACCCCGCTCTGCCCTACGAATAAAGATCTCAACACTGTACAATAGCGGGAGAATTAATAACAACTTAGAAAACGCAGGGTTTAAGTCAATGGCCTTGTAAGGGCATCAGATCGAGGCAAATTGCTCTGTAAAACAAACAGGAAAAAAGGCTTTTGTAAAGCGAACTTAGCAAATTGGGCTCAGGTAATTGCCCCTTCAGAATCTAGATTCTAATAAACTTTAATAGAAAGCTAAACTCTTTTAGGTAATTAGATTAGGTTCAATCAACAGCCACACTCCGTCCATTAGATTAGGTTATCGATTTGGAATACATCACAAAATAATGGTCACTTTAAACTGCCTATCCTTAGATAGTCGATCCACTATATCGACTAATAATCTAATCATTATTAACGAGGCACAGAAAAATAAATTGTTAGACCTGAAGGCGACTAATGGACTTAGAACTGCACAAGCATCCAATAGCTTATAGCGGCGACGGGCCCACCACCTGTCACGCTGAGTACAGTCACTGCTTGGTGAAGCGCGGGTATGGCAATGGACTGATTTCGCGGTGATTTTGCCTAGTCTCTGACTAATCCTTAGGAAATAATAGTCGTAAATATATGTATGTATGTATATCTCTCTAGAAGTCTAAAAGTAGCCCCGATGACTGATAAATTAAGCGAAAAGCTTCTTTTCTGGTAGGCACACTTCAGTCAAGAGAGAGAATGAAACCCGGAAGGTCGAAGAAAAGATGAATCATTGTAAAAACACGTCATCACTCCCCTAAGTCAGTCGATTTTGTGAAGGCAGAAATAAGTCACTCACTCATGTTTTTTGGTAAAGGAAGACTTAATAATATTAGGTAAAGGAAGACCTAATAATACGACATGCTAGGCAAGAAAAGCAGTTGGTACATTTGGGTAATTGGACAATGGTTGGACAATTATGTAACAATAAAATTGGGCCTGTAGATTTCACAACACAAGTTTCCATCGAATCTGTTTTTCACGAGGTCTTATCAAACTATAGCTGTCCTTGTTCATCATACTCTCTACAATGCCCTACCCCTTTCAGACAGCCAAAGAATTCTCCAAGACGAAATCCCAACATTGATTGGATTAACATTCCGAAGGTTTATTTTACCTACCTTTACCGGAAAGTCTTGAATTCTGAATTGACTCTTGTTTTAAGAAGATGATATCGCAAATGGACTTTCGATGTATCTAGTAATAGGGTTGATTTTGGTTTACGAAGAATCTTGGAAGCAAAGTTCCAGTATCAGCTGGTACAGGAACCTCAAGTAAACAAAATATAGATGGACTTCTCTCCTTTTGTCTCTGTACTCTAGCGAAAATATTTTATTATGTAGACTATATTTTGATCCCAAACACGAAAGGAAAACGAAAGGTGCGCAAATATTAGGTCCTTACCTGTGGAATTGGTGTTTTGTATGGAGATTTTGGGGAATTCTGCATTTTCCATACTAACATTTTATCAGTTTTCTTCACAACGACAAACCCAAATATAATAATATTTAGCATCTATCATTAGACAAGCTTTAGTAATATGTGTAATATCACACATCATAAAAATTATTTATCCTTTTTAAGTGAATGCAAATAAAATGATGTATTCGGGAGGCACTTAAAAAGAGTTGTCTCCGTGTCCAATTTTAAAAACACAATTAAACATTCTGTAAAGGTTCGATAAAGCCCGAATTTGTGTACACCTTAGATCTTCAAATAAATAAAACTTAAGAAGATAAACACAAAAATATATTCCTAAGAAAATTATATACAATGACAACTAAAACCAAAAAATCAATAATGACGTCTTCTTAAATTAAAAATCTATATTACTAAATATGGCAGCCAGCCTGCCAGCTATCCTCAATCCACAACACATTCAACAAATTATCAAAACAAATCAAAAGAGCTCAAAAATATAGTCTATTTTTAGACGAGGTAATTATTTTTTAGGAATACTCTGAATCTTAATTATTACAGACAAAATACTAAGACAGAATAAAAACACAAATTTCATGGGTAAGGACCCAATATTACGAAGCTTAGAATAAAATAAACAATATTTCACATAAAAAACAAACAATAAAAAATATTTTGATTTGTAAGGATCCTAGCTAATGGAAATAAATATCTCTACCCACCCCTACGGAGAATAAACGTGACCTTTATGTTCATACAATATTATATATTTCATCCAGCTTTATAATAAGCTAAGTGCTAAAATGGTATGTTGATGTTGTTGATAAACGAGGTCATATAATTTCAACTCTGCAAAAATATATTGTCTATTTACAATTAATATAAAGAATTGGTACAATAAGCTGTGAATCACAAAAACATAAAAACAATTCAGAAGACACAATCAATGAGTCATGCAGTTATTTCAAATAACAAACATAGTCTAGAACATAAATATTTTCACAGATGCAAATGTGTTTTTCATTTTTGTTTTTAATCTAACGAAACTAAATAAACTCTTTGACAGTAGAATTAAAGTATAGTTCGTTAGAAATTTATTTATAAGAAGAAACAGTTATACAGTCTAGAAAGTTGTGCATTATTATTTGTAAACATATTTATAAGTTGTTTGAAAAACTGAAATTAATTACTAAGAATTTTCACTTGCCCAACCGTGTGCAAACGTATACCTAATTAGTTATTTTCCTGTCTCTCTCTCCATGGTTATAACTCTCATTCAGCGATAAACTATAAAAAAAAAATTTTGTACATACAGTAAATGAGACAGATACGAACGATCTAAATGCCTAATGACATTTTTATCGCAACATTTACGAAATAACCATAAAATTCATCGTTATTGTTACGTCTGAAGTAGAAATATTGGGTCCTTACCTATGAAATTGGTGTTTTTCTTCCCTCTTAGTATTTTGTTCGTAACTATTAAGTTTCAGAGTATTCTTAAAAAATAATTACATCCTCTAAAAATAAACCATATTTTCGAACTTTTTTGATTTGTTTTGATAATTCGTTGTAAGTTTTATTGTGTTAAAATTGGACACGGAGACAACTCCTTTTCAGTGCCTTCCGAATACATAATTTGATTTGCATTCACATAAAAAAGATAAATAATTTTTAAGAAGTGTGATATCACACATATAGCTAAAGCTTGTCTAATGATACATGCCAAATATCTTTGGATTTGTCGTTGTGAAGAAAACTGAAAAAATGTTAGTATGGAAAATGCAGAGTTCCCCAAAATCTCCATACAAACGCCAATTTCATATGTAAGGACCTAATATTAACTTTGTAGTTACGATATTGGCATCGTTGAGTGTTTGCTGCTGAACAGACTAATAAAAACATGGCAAAGTTATACTTAGATCATTATGCATGTGCTAAAAACGTATCATGAGACAATAAACGAGATGTTGGACTTAAACGGTTTTCTCAAACATTTATGGGTTTTATTTGAATTATTTTTATAGTATTTTTTATGAGATGCAGCAAACGAGCAAACAGATCTCCTGATGGTAAGCAACGATCGCCATTGACACTCGCAACATCAAAGGAGTATTATCTTCTTTTTTAAACTGAAGATTTTCGGAACTCGGTGGTTAAGGTTTTTTAGTTTACATATTATTAGAGGCTATTTTTCACTTTTTTTAAAAGGCAGCAGTAGCCAAGTTGGGACGGACGAGGCACTACTCGTTTGAGAGGCCGCAGGAAACGCGGGATCGATTGCACCGCCTATGCATACCACTGAGTTTAAATAAAACTTATGTACAGTTCATTGCCAATATCGCTTGCCTCATATTGTGCCCGATGCATGGCAACAGGCTCGCCACCTGTTACATGGGACCTAACATATCTGGCAAAATGTAGGTGTTTAACACCTCGGACTACCCCTTTGGGAAAAATAGGCGTGATGTTATGTTATTTTTCACTATTTGACATGCGAATCCCACTATAACATAACAAAGCTTTTGTTCGTAAATGGATGCATAATCAAACATTGGCATCAAATTATTCCTCAAATTGCTATTAGATCACTTCTATGGTAAGAGGCCACTAATTAGTGGAATTTTATGTAGACTGAAGATGATGAGGAAATTCTAGACGCTGGCTAGACCCCTCAATAAGGTATGGAAGGAGGCTAGGGTTGGAACCGCGTGTGTCACACCGGTTTTGCAATCGTATATAGTACCGTAGCCTTTTATTACCGTATGAAAGGTAAGCTTTGCCCGTACCATAGCCTTTTATTACCGTATGCAAGGTAAGCTTTGCCCGTACCATAGCCTTTATTACCGTATGAAAGGTAATCTTTGCCCGTACCATAGCCTTTTTTACAGTATGGAAGATAAGCTTTGCCTGTACCATAGCCTTTTATTACCGTATGTAAGGTAAGCTTTGCCCGTACCATAGCCTTTTATTACCGTATGAAAGGTAAACTTTGCCCGTACCATAGCCTTTTATTACCGCATGAAAGGTAAGCTTTGCCCGTACCATAGCCTTTTATTACCGTATGGAAAACAAGCTTTGCCCGTACCATAGCCTTTTATTACCGTATGAAAGGTAAGCTTTGCCCGTACCATAGCTTTTTATTACCGTGTAAAAGGTAATCTTTTGGCCTTTATCTCTCCTGATGGTAAGTGACGATAAGGCGGACAAGGTGGAAGCGAGCTTCACCAGTATTCCTCAACAACTGAGGATCTGGTTATCTAACCCCTAATTTTAGGAACACAATGCTTATAACATTGTTATTATGGCGACAAATTTAGGACAAACCACCAGTCAATATGGATTAAATTAACGGAAGTAAGCGATGTATTATACCTGTAATCATCTCTATTTTTAGTGAGTAAATAAATTTTCATTTTTCATTTTCATTTTTTTAAGTCGTATTCTTGTCTGCGGTACAAATAACATTGTTTATCAAACTAACAATACAAGCAAAAAAGAGAACTATATTCTTTAAACCAGCCAATTACAGCATAAAGCTATAGATTTTTGCTTAAATAGTTGAAGGTGTTCATGAAATTATGTAATTACACTTGAACACGGAATTCATTACATTATATAACTATTTGCAAAGTATTTACCTGCTTTATTGTCAAAGAACACGCAACAGTAGTTACAACGCGTTCACGCAACAATTGTATTAGAAAATATTTTAATTTCATTTGTTTTTGTGTGTGCGTGCGTGCGTGTGATTATATATAATATATATTTATGTATGTAAAACAATTTTAATAATTACGTATGAGTAGATATGACGACACTTCTTCTTTTTGGACCGTACCCCCGTACCCCCTGTACTCCCGGAAACTACCTGAAAATCTTTAAAATTGCTTAATTTACATACATTATACAAAAAACAAAAATAATAATAGCAAGACGGAAAAAAGCAAACAATTATTTACACCTGTCCAATATTATGGCTAAATAAAAGATCCTTTACACTGTGGGTGTTTAACACCTCTGCCTACCCCTTCGGGGAAAAGAGGCGTGAAGATAAGTGGTATGTTGTTGTTATATTGTTTCACCAAAATATTCATTTCCTTTCCATAACACCTACCTCATGAAACATCTATTTCCCAAAACACCTGTTTCACAATGTATTCCTATTTTCTAACACTCCGAATTTAAATGGAATTAGGATTGTGATAAATGGACCAGGGAGGAAATTGAACAATAATACTTACACATAGATACAGTATGCTTTGTGAGTGCACCAGAACATGAATCATTTGCGAAATCTTCAATCAAAGTGGACATCCTCATCATGCTCTAGGAGTTATCTCAGCTTTATGGACACCGTTATAAAAAAGATTTTAAAATTTCTTTTAAAACTCTTTTTAAAAAATGATGTAGCCTACCGAATACATCATTTTATTTACATTCACTTAAAAACGATAAATAATTTTTATGAAGTGTGATATTACACATATTACTAAAGCTTGTCTAATGATAGATGCCAAATATTATTATATTTGGATTTGTCGTTGTGAAGAACACTGAAAAAATTTTAGTATGCCAAATGCAGAATTCCCCAAAATTTCCATACAAAACACCAATTTCATAGGTAAGGACCTAATATTAGATTTTTTCGGTATTTATATGCTTTGTTCGTTTTTAAGTAATACGCGCTCTCCACTCGCGGCGTGAAAGACCGCGAAATCCGCGAAACGCGTGTGTGGATTGTGTGTGTTTCGCGTGTTCACGGTCACGCTTCGCGTCGTTCCCCGTTCGTTGTCGGTTTTTTGTCCTGCGACAAAGGGTTCACGCTTCGTTCACGCCGCGCGAACGTAAACCGCCGCGAACGCATCCACACTCGCAGTTTGTCGCAGTAGCTGAGTCGACACCCTCGCAAGTGGTTGTGCATTATTATGAGTATAAATATGAGTTCTACGTGGGATAACGAAATATTTTGGTAGTTCAAACACAAAGACCATAAAAATAAAAAAAGATCCACGATGCATGGACACGGATAAGATATAGCACAAAGCATCACCGCAGCAGCGACAGCCACGTCGTATCGCGGGCGAGTGTAGAGCGCACTTTACTAGCTTTACCGCGTAGAATAATTACTTTGAGATAGTGTGATGGTATGTAAGGCCTATAGCCTTCCTCAATAAATTGGAACAGTAGCCTCAATTGGTGAAATTGAAAATTTACTCCTACTTACTCGTATTATATTATTAGTAGCAAAGTTCATAGTGGCGTAAATTTACCTTCATTTTTCTGGGAGACGTTATTTCTTTAACATTCACCAGCATGGTACCTGTTCCCATGGGAATATCGGGATAAACCGGCCTTTGTCCTTTCTCAGGCTCTAGACTATCTGTGTACCTTTCGGTTAAGTTGGTTCAGTAGTTTCGACGTGAAAGCGAGACAGAAAGACAGACAGACTTACTTTTGCATTTATAATATTAGTATGGATTATTTGCATACATACATAATTACATAAAATCATAAAATGACGCCTTTTTCCCGATAGGGTCAGCAGAGATTATAAATCTCCACTTGCTACGATCCTGACACACAACTTTCGCTTCCAGGAATATTGGTCTTATACTCTCAACATGACTAGCCCTTCAGATTGAGGTGGATTTGACCTGGCCCTTTTTCAGGACGACGTCAAGGTACGTTCGCCTAGGCCATCGACCTCTAGCTTTCCCATTTTCTGCCTTATAAACCCACCTTGTAAGGTCGATAATTGAAAGCAGACTGCACTTTCTTTCATTCAATTATCCTCCCATCATGTCCAAACCACCAAAAGAACGCCAAAAGAATGTACCAACTGAATTTCTTGCCTAGCATGTCGTAAAAGGCGACTAAGGGCGTATTGGGTATTGGATCTGTGAATGTGCGATGAGCTAGCCACTTGTTACTACTCTTTCACGATTTTTTCATCTGACATACCCTATTTTTGTAAGGCTAAATGTGGTCTTAAAGAACACTGTGCTCCTTGGACTCTGCTTACCCCTTCGGGGATTGCAGGTATGATTGTAGTATGTATTTATTTCTTTAAACTTTAATTTCCATTACAAAAAGACCAGTGAACTATTAGGCTAAACAGAAGCTTCTGTATGTCCAAACCAACTTAGCATCCCTTGGTCTATTTTATCACTACGTCCTCTTTCACACCACGATGGATTGAATGCTTGTAGAATGATATAAGCATAAAAGAAGTGGATGCTGAGTTGATGAGTGACAGAGGAGAATAGAAGAAGAAGACATGTTGTGCCGACCCCACCAAGAGTGGGAAAAGGGCAAGCAGAAGTCCTCTTTGACACCAAACTATTCTTTTAGCTCACTAATTCCTAATCCTATCTTTCAAGACCAAATAAACTATTTATTTACTACGAGGAATATTAAATGTACCAAGCGTTTAGTATTTACCTTTACAAGGTAATATAATGTACCTCTTAATTAAGTGAAAGTACAATATCAATTTTACTCTTAATAATGAATGTATTGATCCTCCTAACGCAAACCGTGGACTAACGACTCGAGTAATTAAGTTGCTGGTGTTTTATGGGCTTCGAATTTTCTTAATGACTGAAGCGGCCGATACTGTGGAAGAATAATTATTAAGCGTTGTTCGACTAATTGCTTGTAGATTTCTAGTGTTTATGAAGAAAAATGTATATAAAAAATAAAAGTTAATGAGCAGGTAACCATTACACAATATGATAAAACGATTTATCAGCTAAACTTTGGAAAAAGTGGAAAAAGTTAAAATAATTTTTCTTTAAAAAAAAATTGGAATTAATTCTATTTTGTGTCGGCACTAGATGTTTTTTTTTAAGCTATTGCATAGCTTCTATCGCGGGCCTTGAGCGCGGGGACTGAATCCAGAAATTCCGTAACGAAAAAACCTCACGCTCCCCACTCCGATGCGCAAGGAGGTGTGGCTTTTAGGCCGTGCATGTTAAAACCCAAGGTGGTTACCAATATGAAACACCGTGTCCAAGGCGAATACAAATTTTAATTAACATCCGTTTGACCATATAAATCTATGAGAGTAAACAATAGTGCCTTTTAAAGGATAGGTGGCGCCATCTAGTGATACAACAAAGAACTAATTTTAACAAAGACGCCATTTTGGTTTTATTTATAAGCTAACTATTACACATTGTTTATTATGAGTTTTGTTTTTATATTAATTAGTTTATTAACATTTATTTTAGATAAATATTTTATGATTTAATTTACTTATAAGTGATCCGAACGAAATAATGTATATGCAAACTACCAACAGTTTATATAATTTGTTTTCTTATCGGTCACCACGCTCAAAAAGTGTAACTTGAATTAATATCAAAGAAAAAGAAATACTGCATGAATAAAATAAATAAATAAAATTATAATTGCATAAGTTGATACAAAATGCAATGCAATAGCTTTACCGCGGCAGTCCCCGATTGCCACACGTCTTTTTTTTTATAAAATTATCCTTATAAAGGGACGGCAAAGGGAACTGAGCCCATAACAGCCATGTCTTCATAATTATGTCTTCAGTAATTTACATTGAAATGCCAGTGTAATGCATTTCAATGGGAGAGTTTGGGCATCCACCGATCGATGGCAGACACTGTGATGTTATTTCGATGTGGCGGATTACCACAATAAAAATCTCATCGTTTTTCACACCACTTGACGCTTATTTCAATGATCCTCCACATTGCTCATCATTATTGGCACTTATAACACATAAGGCCTCGGCCAGACAGACGCGGTGGCGGTGGCGGTCTACTGCACGCAGGCCGCCACCGCCACCGCCACACGGTGGTCCCCGTGAGAAGTCCCCGGAGACAAAATTACGATTTTTGTCTCTGGGGACTTTTTCTCTCCGGCCCGTGCTAGGCCTTCTGGTCAGACAGGCGCGGCCAGGGTTGCCAAATCTGGTAAAATTACGAGATTGTCAGTTACTGTACGAGATAGATTGGCATTTTTTTTTATTTTTTATAATATCACAACGACTCAAATATAGAGGTACACTGCATGTTTAAAAGTATTGTAATAATATTGAAATATTTAATTAATTATCTATTCATGTGTTCAATGTATGCTCTTGCTGTTTTTTTCTAAAGAATAGTTTTTATGACGAATGGTGAAAATTGATAACCCTAGCACGATCGCCGAGCTTAGAAACGAAAAGTAGTAAGTACAGTTCTTTGTCATAGATGGATGTCAAAGTGACAAGCGGCCGCGGCCGACCGCCACATGGCCGCGACGCAGGCTGCGCCTTAGTGAATCGATGTTCAGACATCCATACTACGCAACTGACCGCCACCGCCACCGCCACCGCCACCGCGTCTGTCTGGCCGAGGCTTAACTATTCTGATTTTTTATAATTTTAATAATTTGTCGTATGGAAAAATTGTCTTATCATCTGATTCGTTTATAGACACAATAGGAAATCCACTGTGCCTCGTCCTTAACAGGATTAGTGTAAGTCCACCAGGGAATAAGTAAGCTTACCAGACAAGAATAATATTAAAAAAATAGGTTCTTCTACTCCTCTTTAGGTTTAAATCTAGACCAATAGCGTCAATGGAAACGCCGAAACATGTGACGTCAGCTTGACAAATTGTTTGAAATTGATTCCGCCATGTAATCCCAGCATCGTGTTGTGGTATAATTCTCTATGATGATTTAACTTTAGTTATATTTGAAAATTTGACCATTGGACAGTAAATTAAAAAAACTAAGAATTATATCCATGTTTTCCTTTGAAATTGTTGCATTAGAATTGTATATCACCACGGTCTCTAAATAGATGCACGTAACGACGTTACACCTACGTTACAGATTCGTTGCTCACAATAAAATTCTTCACAAGCAGTTGTAAACGTCAAAATAAACTCTGAAACGATTCTGTTAAGTTTTGTAAGCTGACGCTTGAGTGATTGTTAGAGGAATTTATTTTTCTTTTTGTTGAATATAGTTTTGACGTTAATAAAAAGTATATTCATATAGCTTTCCAACTGTTATTGTCTGGGTGTTATGCATAAAGTGGTCAAATTTAACGTTATTATTTATTAAATTAAACGTTATTACTACTAATTGTGATTTCCAATCGAATTTTCATTACATATTTATAGATATGAATATTAAATACGTGATTGTTATAGCTCCCCTGTCCCCCTTTATGAATATTTATTTTGTCTAATTCGTTAATTATTTCAGTAATTTAAATTTAAAAGTTAATAAACTTTAGGTCTCTTTTGCCTAACAATGTTAGTATGTAAGCTTAGTTATAATATCAGTATTATAACTTTATTTTAAACATCCGTCAAAAAACGTATAACTGGCAAAAATCTTATTTATTAGACTCTGAAAACGATGAATTTATACGCAACAAAATGTTTGTATGCAATAAAGAAGAAATATTTTATTAACACCTGTGATTCACGTTGGTACAATCGTCTTCAAACGATGATAAAACTGCCGCTTCTTGTCAAATAACATTATTTTATTTATTCACATTTATGTTGACTGTATGTTTTCACTGATTATAAACAAGGCAAATGTCATTGGTAAACTCATAAAAGCCAGTATCACTTCAAAAATAGTTTTATGATCTGTGGAGAATAAAGAAAAACGTGGGAACAAGTTGGGTTTTTGTAAATATTTTTATCAGTATATTTATGAACGAACGAGTATATCAGATGATGCCTGAAAGTTGCTCCAGTGATAGAGGAGTTGAGAGAAAAGCGCTATAATGGTATGGACATAATTATTTTGAGAAGAGAAAATGAGCATGTAACGAGAAGAGATGCTGAATATGAGAGTGGATGGTAATGCAGGAAAAAGAAAAGATGGATAGATTGTGTGATCGAGGACATGGCTAGAATGGGAGTGAATGTTGATATGGCGTCTGATAGGGGAGAGTGGAGGAGGAAGACTCGTTGCGCCCCAATGAAATTGGGAAAAGGGCAGGCTAATGATGATCTATGAACGAACGTCGAATGTTCGGTGGTGGGTTTAACACTGTTTCTCCTAGAGTTCAACACCTCTGCGTACCCCTTCGGGGATAGAGGCGTGATGATTTATGTTCTATATTATTATTATCTAAAATAGTAAATTGTTGACTTGATAGCTGACAAGTTTTTTATTCCATAGTTTTCTTACATTGTTTCTTATGCGTTTTTTTCTTATGCGTTGCAACGAACAAGTTTCTGGACCATATCAGGTAAAATGTGGGTGACAGCTGTGAACATCTCTGTCTGCTTCTTCGGGGAAATAGGTGTCGCCACGGTGTGACTAAGGATATTGTAAACATTTTGATTTATCGTTTCAAAATAACAATCAATTACGTAAGTCAGGCATCAGAAGAAGCTCATCATTTTAGTACTGTGTCACATTTCACATGCACGACATTTTCTTCGACATTTTATTCGACAATATACTTTTTTATGTATCTTCTCGAAGTAAATCAACTTTTGATGCTGTCTGTATAATGATATTACTTGAAGAATAATATACCGACTCTCTTAGCATGAACACCGCATTTTGATATCTATAGCGTTTTTATCGTGTTCAACTGTAAAATTACTATGTAATTATACAATTAGACGTTATGAAAACGTGATAAATATCAACGCATTCCTCATGCTCGTAGTCAGGATCGTAGCAAGTAATCACTGCAAGCTTCATCAGGATAAAAGCGTAAATATATTTTTAAAATGCATCTAAAAATAAAATTAAGAGCAAAAATTAAATAGAGAACATTTCAACAAACCAATATGAAAACAGCATTTAATTCGTTCATGATGTAAACTGATGAAAACTACATAATTATTAGCGTCCTCTAGTTTAAAACACATCAAACACTATTTCGAAGTAACTCCTCATCGCAGCGACAGATGGCAGTGTCATTAATATTTTCAACAGATGTAGGTATTTTTCCCACGTGGGTTCGAAATATTTGTACTATGCGCAGTTCCAGATGATTATAATAACATGAGATCTATATTAGCCTGATCGCCACAGTAATTTCATCGCCAAAACTAACATTAATTAGATTTATGTTTGTGCCAAGACCAGGGAAACCATTAAATCTGTTCTATAATAGCCTCTTCCGCGATCTAGTTACCTATCTTTTTCATAATATTTTTGTTGGCGCAAAATATATTTGAAAATAGATCGTAGAAGATTTTTTTTTTTGTATTTGATATTAATTTATTAGTTTATTGTCTTTTTGAAACTTGATAATAATGTTTACTTTTTAATACTTATCAATTTATGTAAATATAAGGTAGGTATTTACAAAAAGTTTCGTTAATTTAATTTTAATTTTTTTTTACATTGGCAATGAGATGGCAAGCAATCAAAATAAATTGCAAAAGAAAATGCACTTAAATATTTAATATTCATTTTTTGTTAAGTATTATTGTTAATTATAACAATTATTATTGTAAACATTCATTCAATCTGTGCAAAACTTTGTAACCATTATGGAACGGCCCAGTTGGTTATAGCGCGCAAAAATATAATTTAATTATAGAATCTATCCCAGCTGACAAAGTCGCGCGCGCTTGTCAAAGCGGCTTGTATTGATAAAAAAAACACTAAACTTTTTAAAACAATGCCAGTATAAAAAGTGTATTGTTAACGATATGTTTTTAAAGTTTAAAAACTTTTTCGTTACTACTTTTAATTTTTAATTTCGCCCTCTTTTTCGAGCAAGAAGGACTTGCACTACAGGCAAATTCTTGTTTGATGAAGAAGAAAGTAATTGAAGTGGTTTAATTTGTGTACCCGGAAATTAAAATGGCTAAAACAGCGAAAACAGATGATATTTACAATAAAGAATATCGGCGTTTGAGAAGACTTACGAGTGATTTAGCAATAAGACAAGTGTCTGTAGGTTTAACAGTATAGAGATTAATTTCATATGTTTGAATATTGGGTAAAGTGCGTTTTTTTTTTATTTCAGTCGGAATATGGCCTCACAGAAGAACAAGTTGCGGGTAAGTTTTTGACTCCAACACCTTATCACAAAACTTGGTATAAAACTGTTGTTGTCCTTTTCCCTCTTTCAACAAATGAAAGTGAAACTCTCAGTTTTAAATCAAGTATAGAAACATTAGCTTTATGCAGGACATTTAAATTTTTATTATCACAATTTAAAACTTTATGTTAATAAAACTAAATGTGCCAAGTAATATTTAACACAAGTACTTCTGTATTCTGGAAATAGTTCTGGATACTCTACCAATAATATTTTAAAAAAGATATCCATTATTGTTGTTGCACTTTATGATGGCGAGTGGGTACGCTCTTAACGCCTTAAAATAGAGTCTAGAATCGAATGATTTAACCGTCTTATAACAGTTCCTAGTATGTAACCTATGATAAGGTGCGTAAGCCGGCAGACTATGACTGTATCATGCGACATTAAGTCTAAGCATTTGGATAAACATCTGCGTACCTAACTGTAGAGGCGCGGTCAATACCTTTCTCATTTTCCTTAATGTCTACTTTTACCAAAAAATAAATCTACAGCGCGAGCAAATCTATAAGATATAGATATAATAAAAAAGTAGAGGTCACATACAAAGCGTAAAATCAAGTTAGGAGGATGTAAAACGAGGTAAATCCCAAAAAAAAAATCTCATTTATTGTTTCTCTGTCTGTTTGTACAGGCTAATCTCTTTGGCTAGACCGATTCAATAAAATTTTGCATGGTGATTTGTTATTTTTCCTCTACTTACATCCCCCTGACTTGATTTTAAGCATATTTTTCTATGTACCTACAGACATTCGACCTCTACACTTTTATAATATGTATAAATATCAGTTGTCACGTCGTTCTTGCAGAGATATACTATAGTACGTCTCAATCCAAGTTGCCAAAAAGGTAAACAAAACAAAGGTAATGTTTCATCTCTAAAATGTTTTGTGATGACTGTAGGTAATTGAAATCAATTGAAACGGACAACAATTGTTACCGTTAATTATATTTACGTGTCAATGTCCATGAAAAAAGTGTGTTTATTGAATAACAAATTCGGTAAGTCGGCTTTTTTGTTTACCTTTTTGGCAACTTGGATTGAGACGTACTATACACAATACAATTAAATGTATAGGCCTAAGATTGAATATAATTTATTATTCATAATGTGCGTTAAACCTTACACATCCTTTTATTTCTTTAGTGCAAGACAATAAAACACAAATATGGGTAATACTAGGTGTAGGCTGCAAATTATGAAGGCTAATTAACGTTTTTTTTCCTCAGAGTTCAAGGAAGCGTTTATGCTGTTCGACAAAGACGAGGATGGGACGATCACGATGGCTGAGCTGGGCGTCGTCATGAGATCGCTGGGACAGAGACCTTCAGGTAACTAGCAACCACTTTTTTAATTTGAGAGCGTTTTTGAGAACAATCTCGCGTGATAGAAGCGACGATGTGGTCTAAACTCAAACACGCAAACTCAAATAGTGCCTGTTCACTGTGTTCACGCTTTCTGTGGAAATCTCAGAATATATATATATATCGGAAACACGGACAAAGGAAGGCATATTCCCTTCCTTTGCGGTTCGGGAAGAAAGTTGAAGCGAATCATATGATTGGCTATTTAAAAAAAAGTGGCTCAAGAGTTTCTTGCCGGGTTCTTTTCAGGAAAAGCCTTCGGAATACGGCCGCTTGTATCGATTACAATCACAGTCAAAGCGCTGTGGTTGTACTTGCTACAAACGCTCAAGGCAATAGACATCAAGTAAACTCCGAGTGATTATTATTAGGTCCTTACCTATGAAATTGGTGTTTTGTATGGAGATTTTGGGGATGTCTGCATTTTACATACTAACATTTTATCAGTTTTCTTCACAACGACAAATCCAAAGATAATAATATTTGGCATGTATCATTAGACAAGCTTTAGCAATATGTGTGTGAACACGCTTGATAAAAATTATTCATCGTTTTTATTTTAATGCAAATCAAATGATGTATTCGGGAGGCAGTTAAAAATAATGGTCTTTGTGTCCAATTTTAACACAATTAAACTTACAAAAAATTATCAAATTAAATAATACTAGCTCAAATATATGGTCTATTTTTAGAAGAGGCAATTATTTTATAAGAATGTTCTGAAACTTAATAGTTACGGACAAATTGCTAAGACAGAATAAAAACACCAATTTCATAGGTAAGGACCCAATATTTATATTGTAATAAAATATGTAAAATAATGACGAATTGAAGTGCCAGGTTTGGCCTACGAGTATGAAATAAAGTTAATTATTATTTTGAATCGTTTGATACGAAAAGGTTGGGTATCAACCGCTTAAGGAAGAATACCCTTACCACGTCGCGTTTTACCCACCGACCCGCATTGGGTAAGCATGGTAGCACCCATACTCCTCATGTGCTTCTCCACGAGGAAGGCCTGTGCCCAGCAGTGGGATGCGTATGACGCTGAAGACGAGAACGTTCTATTATACATTACCATTGTAACGAGGCGCCATAGCTATATAAGCGACTCGTTGCTGTCATTGCGCTCTTCTCTGGCCATTTTTCTCTTGGTTTCCGTTTTTAAATTTGCTGTCTGTCTCTTTTTATTTGTTTTGTTCTCGAAGCTCATTCTTACCAGAGTCTGTGCGTAGAGCCGTTGACTCCCTTCTAACAATAATTGTAATATATTTATAAAGTGATGATCAATTTTTATAAGCTTAAACTAAAAGTTACAACAAACCACATGACCAGTTCCTAATAAATAACAAAGACTATAAGTTTCTTTAAGGCACTATTTTGTGCCTTAATTCTTCATTATCAATATATACAACACCTAAGTGACGACCCAGCGTCTTTCATTTTATTCCCGGCTTCACCCCGTCACACCATGCTGGATAGTATTGGTGGGTATAAACTATAAAACTAATAATAATTACTAATAATTTTTATTTTAAAATAAATAATTTTTAATTGTAACGCATTGGATCACCATTAAGTAAATGTATGGCAACAAATGCATCCACTTCTGTTCTCTTCTCTCCTGTAGGTAGTAAATTGCGTGGGGGTCCATAATAATCTTGTATTTCTTCTTCTTTTTATTTTTTGGCTCTCGCTTTCACGAATTCTGCCAATGTCAATTCAGTCATGGGAGTGAGACTAGGAGGGATATTCTATTTAATCCTGACCATCTTATGTGCATTACGTTTTGCTATAAACTTATTGATTGATTGAACTTATGCCAATATTTCTGAACCAATCTAAAGTGTAGAGCTTGAGGAAAGTTTGAAAAGGATGGCGTTATGTGGCAATATTAGCGCTATCCCTTTCGAACTGGAACTCAAGCAGAGGTATACGCTTGACTTTGCTTCTGTAATATCGGTTCTAATGTGTAGTATGGAAGAGTGTTAGCCACCCATCTAAGAAATAACTAAAATATGTAGTAAGTATCTTACTTTTTATATATTTATTTAAAACTAGCTGTTGCCTGCGAGTTCGTCCGCGGATACTGTGGTTTCTTAACTATCCCACGGGAACCCTTTTATTTTCCGAAATAAAAAGTATGTAAGATGTTGACCAGGGATATAAGGTATCACCATGCATAATTTCATTGAAATCGGTCCAGCCATTTCGGAGATTTTTTTAATATTTTCCCTTTTATACATCCCTCTGACTTGGTTTTAACCATTTTTTTCTATGCACAGATATTCAACCTCTACAGTTTTATTGTATGTATAGATTAAATAGACAAAAGCATGCCGTATGTTAGTTTTTTGTTAGACATTCACCTTATTCATGGGAACATAACATTCTAGACAATGTTGAACTCTTTTATCACTTTACTCTTACAATGTTAAACTGAGATGAAACACGTCAGTCCTCTATCTGTAACTCCGTATAAACAAACACAATAAAAACGTCTCATAAACACAAGATATTTTCTGCCATGTTGCCTTGTTTTAAGGTACAGTCAATATTGTCATATCACCGACACGTTTCGTCGTTTATGATATACCTTATGTTTTTTTTTTTAATTTATTTATTAAACAAACATTGGTTTACAAAATAAATACAGAAGTCCCACCTGTCCCGTAAAACTATGACAAACATGATTTAACAATGATTCAAAATGAAGATACCTATCACAACCACAAGTCTATATACATTACTAGCTGTTGCCTACGACTTCGTCCGCGGTTACTATGGTTTTTTAACTATCCCAGTTTAATTTTCCGGAATAAAAAGTATCTAAGATGTTGACCAGGGGTATAAGGAATCACCATGCAAAATGTTTTCATTGAAATCGGTCCAGCCATTTCGGAGATAAACCTGCACAAACAGACAAACAGAAAAACAAATAAACAGACAGACAGAGATTTTTTTTTGTATTTTCTCTCTTTTAACTTCCCCTAACATGGTTTTAAGCATTTTTTTTCTATGTACAGACATTCGATCTCTACAATTTTATTATATGTATAGATTCTCAATTGTAAATTATACAGTGTATTGCGGTTTCTGTTGAACTTGACATAGGATATAAAGTAGCAATGTCTGTCACACTGTCACATAATAATAGAGATAATTATAATATTAAAACGACAGTTAATTACATTTTTAATAGTGTACAGTCACGTGTAATAATATGTATACGCATTTGAGAGGTGATAGTCTTTATTTGCTACTAATAAGAGTCATGAACTGTCAAAAGTAAAACATATTTTTGCACGTGACTGTACCAATGAAAAACCAAAGTGCAGTTTCATACACTAATCCATACCAATATTATAAATGTGAAAGTAACTCTGTCTGTCTGTCTCGCTTTTACGTCAAAACTACTGAACCAATTTAACCGAAATTTGGTACACAGAGCCTGAGAAAGAGTGACAAGCGGGTGAATTGAAAAAAAGAAAATAACGCCTCCCAGAAAAATGAAGGACAAATTTACGCCACTGTGAACTTTGCTTCTTATAATAGAGTAGGAGTAAATTTTCAATTCCACCAATTGAGGCTACTGTTCCAATTTGAAGTAGCCTATTTATGAGGAAGGCTATAGGCTACATTGTCACACCATCACACTATCTCAAAGTAACTATTCGCGGACGAAGTCGTAGGCAACAGCTAGTTTATAATATATACATTATACTTGCAGTTTTATACCTTTTGTTTTCGTTTAGACGTTTTTGAACAATGAAAACAAGATCAAGCATGAATTATGGCGGCTATTTGCAATTCTGGGTTGTGTGTCGATTAGGTTTATATGGGCGTCTTGCAGGAAATTTGAATCGAAATTTAAAACAAGATTTAGTGGTTTTTTGACATTGCAGCCATAGTGGAATTGTCAAAAACTGAAAAAATCGAGTTTTAAACTAGGTTAAAATTTTCTTGCAAGTGGCCCTTAGTAATTTTTTGACGATTCTAATATGGCTGAAATGTCAAAAAATGATAAAATCGAGTTTTAAATCTCAATTTAAATTTCCTACAAGGCATGGCAAAGTTTAGCTATTTTTCGCACTTTAATGGCGTCTTGCAGGAATTTTGAATCGAGATTTAAAACCAGATTAAGGGCCACTTGCAGGAAATTTTAAACCTAGTTCTAATCTCGATTTTGTCAAGTTTTGACATAAGATTCAAAGTAGAATTGTCAAAAAATGACAAAATCGAGTTTTAGGTCTCGGTTTAAATTTCCTGCAAGCAGGCCTTAGTAATGATTTGACAATTCTTATATGGCTGACATGTCAAAAAATGACTAAAACGAAATTTAAAAATAGATTTTGTCATTTTTGACAGTTCTTATATGGCTGAAATGTCAAAAAATGACTAAATCGAGTTTAAACTAGGTTTAAATTTTCCTGCAAGTGGGCCTAAGGGCTTAATGCAAAAAATAGCTGAACTTTGTCATGTTAATTATTGAGAAAAACTATTGTTCATCGTGTAACGAACATTGTATAACGAACCCCAATGTAAAATGGCGTAACATTGTAAAAGCACCATATTTTTAAGTGTTTTAACCCGTATTTAACTAGTCGACTGTATGTCGCCTAGTTAAATACGGCTGACTACAACTGAGACGCCGCAAATTAGCCAGACATGTTGTTGTAAGAAATGTTGCCAAATACCGATCTCCAAAGAATAATCTCGTATTTACATTGTGTTCCCGAAATATCCGAGATAATGAGTGTTGTTTTTTTTAAATGAGCTTTGAGCCGAAATTCGTTAGAAAAAAATGTTTGAACGTTCTTTTGATATTGGGTCCTTACCTATGAAATTGGTGTTTTTTCTCTCTCTTAGTATTTTGTCTGTAACTATTAACATTCAGAGTATTCCTAAAAAATAATTACCTCGTCTAATAATAGACTATATTTTTGAGCTCTTTTGATTTGTTTTGATAGTTTGTTGTAAGTTTAATTGTGTTAAAATTGGACACGGAGACAACTCTTTTCAAGTGCCTCCCGAATACATCATTTTAATTGCATTCACTTAAAAACGATAAATAATTTTTATGAAGTGTGATATTACACATATTACTTAAGCTTGTCTAATGATAGATGCCAAATATATTATCTTTGGATTTGTCGTTGTGAAGAAAACTGAAATAATTTTAGTATGGAAAATGCAGAATTCCCCAAAATCATTTTTTTTCAACCTTTTAAAAAAATAAGATTTTTTTTTTGACCTGGTCGCATCCACTATTGAAATGGGGATTTTTTTTAAGGTTGAGGATTAACATTTCATGGAATGTTTTATTTTGATTAAAAATCCATGGAGGAAAAAAGTTTGGAGTTTCAACACATAGGTATTTTTCTTATAGAAACTCGTATTTTGTGAATATCATGTTATTTTGCAAAAATAATACCCAAGTTTTTGAGGAATGCTACTTAACGCTACGTTAGTACGAGTATGCTTTGGCTTTCGATCGAAAACAAAGCTACTTTCGCCATGGTTAGACCGTGGACGGGAAACGATCAATATTGCAACCGTTTCTACCTACCAACCCGCATTGGGCCAGCGTGGTGGTGTTACGTCCCAATCGTCCCATACCTATTCCATATGCGTTTCTTCCCGAGGGACACCCAGCAGTGGTTCATATTTAAGCTGAGGACGATGTGTGCATTTTTATAAGCATTTTATACATTTTATATACGAAAATTCGTATCTATGTTGCAAAAATAAAATTTTCCATGAATTAGAGGAATACGACTGATCTCTTTGGGTTGTATGAACGCTAGTGGATAGGTCCGAACAAAATGCTTCGTTACCTTTAATCATCAGAAATCAGATTGCTGTAAAATATTATTTACCTGGCACTAAGAAAATAATTCATTTTTTCAGTAATGTAAATTTTGAAATTTAAAAAAATGATCAAATAAAAAAGTCTCCACTCAGGCCCCGGCGAGATTCGAACTCGCGATCTCCTGTTTACTAGACAGGCGCTTTAACCAACTAAGCCACGGCGCCGATGACGCGTGTGACGAAATTATCATACATATGAGATGTAAGTAAATGTAGAGATGCTCGAACCAATGAATTTAGAAATTGACTTAATTTTATAGTTATTTTTATTTTTTATACATGCACAAACAAGAAAAGAAGAAAAGCAGTTGGTACATTATTTCTGAATCCCGGACCAACACATAGGGATATATATTTAAATTAATATTTAATGTTTTTCAATAATACATAGTATTTTATATTCCTACAGTCAAGTTCAAAAATATATATACACGTTTGACAGCAAATGACTCTTATTGGAAGGGAATAAGTATTTATGAAATAGAATAAATTTCTGAGTATGAAAAAAACTTATCTAGGCTTAACGGCTCTATTCGATATCATTATCTGTCCAATAGCAGGCACGTACAGACCGTTATTCAACGTTATTATATTATTATAAGTACCGAACCAATTTTAGGGACAACGTCTAACGTTGCCACTCTTCTCACACTTTATAATTATAGTTTAAAATATAAATACTTCGCCTAAATTCTTGGCGAGTTCCCGGTAGCGTTTTGGCAAATACTTAGCGTAATCAACAATAATTATTAGAGGCAAGCTTCCACCCGTGAAATTCAAAATCCAGTAATAAAAAGAACTAAAATAAAAACGTAAAAATAGATTAGTGTAAACTGTACCTATTCTTCGTAAAAAATCTATATGAAATGTGGAAAGAAATAAGTCATAAAAAGAGAGAAAGATTGATAGAGAGAGACACAAATGACGTATTAGTCACCCTGTCTTTTCTTTTTTTGAATATGCGCATGGGCTGGTTTCAATAGCATGACGAAGAAACGATAAGTAAAATTTATTTCGACTAAGTACGAAGATCAAAATTTATTTATTTATTTCATTCAACTTAAAACAATTTTTACAGGAACTAAGCCTGATACAAAAGTTTAAGTGATCACTATTCTTTAGAACACAACCAAGAACACAACAATGAACCTCTATTAAGGTAGAAGACTGTATAAAATATTGTCTCCAATAAACACACTTAGGGCGAATTCGACCAAATTGAGATTAGTAACACGGGAATAGTAATACCAAACTGAGCTGCAACGATTGGTCGAATCTGCCCTGTGTCAAACGAGACATTGACACATTCGTGCGCGAAAAACTGCGTACTCCATTAAAATAATATTACTCGCGTGTAGCCAAACATGAAAAAACTAGGATAGCTAATCGGCTCCGCCCTTAGGTCAGATTCGACCAATCGTTTCAGCTCAGTTTGGTATTACTATTCCCGTGTTACTAATCTCAATTTGGTCGAATTCGCCCTTAGACCATAACCTAGACCACAGATATACATTTACATAGATGACGCAAATCTCAGAGTAAACAGAACTGGAGTAGCCTTTGTCTAACATTCCCCTCTGCCAAATGCACAAGCATCGGATGCTTGCACGTTTAATAAAAATAGTTGAGCCGTCATTTTGACAGCCATAACATTGTAAACGTTGCGGCGAACAGAGCTCCCGCAAAAATGCCTGCCTGTGCTGTTTCTTGTTGTAAAAATAAATAGAAAACATCGAGTATGCTAAAAGATGGTGCCACCTTTTATTTGTAATTATAATTTTTAAGATTTCATGATTATTTACTTCATTATTTAATGTTTTAGAATTCTACGATTTCAAATTTCGAACGCTAGTCTCGTGGGGAGTGCGGCTGTGACGTTGTCAAAACGCACACCCCACGTGACTATTTTAAGCGTGTGTGTGCGTGAAATTTAAATTTGTGTCTCGAATTATGCATGTGTGCATTTGTAAAAACGGCTGGCTTTGAGTGTAGTGGTAACCTCACCCCCCGCAAGAGATGGCAGAAAAAATTGTTTGAGAAATTGACTAATGGCTACTCCAGTTCTGTTTACTCTGAGACGCAATTGCATGTACTGCGCGTGTCTGAAAATCCCGACAAAATTCACTTAAAGGGCACCAGAAAAGATCCAACTTGTCACCCAAGTCGTTTATTGTGTGAATAGCTCTGGCGAGTGGCGCCTTCCGCAAAATAAATGGTTCAAAGTAAGATAATAACCTAATCAATACACGTGCTCATAAACTGGCTCTAATTTCACCGCAATCAGGCACATAATGATACTCGTCTTTTTCATTACTGATAATTGCAAGTTAGATATAGATTTTTTCTATATTGATTGAGTTGCTTTATCATAAAAAAGTTTCCATACAAAAAAGATCGTAATCAATAGCACTAGGAAATAATTAATTTTACTAATAAATAAGTAATTTCATAGTTGAAAATCGTTGTACGATACAAATACAAATCAATTGCAGACCGTGTGTAGATACAGATATACATGGTGATTTTTAATAAATCTATGAATGCAGTTCCACTTATTATAAAAAATAAAATGATGTGTTCCTTCAGTAAAACATCCTACCTTCAATAGGTATTTAATATACATTCCCTCCATGTGGCGTGGCATAGCCTATATATAGCAGATCGCTCCCGATTTAATTTTGTTAAAACCAAAACAACAATAAAAAATCTAATTATTAATTTATCTAGAATTAATATTAAAATCTAAATCTTAAATCTAGTATAGATTTAGATTTGACACACTCAAAATGATACACGTGTGCATTGATGTAATCACTTTTTTATGTACCATAATGTTCTATTATTGCACAGCAACAGTTAGGTACATGTGAGTGGGGTGTGTGTGTAGGTGTGTATAATGACTATTGCACTCTGCCTACCCCTTTAGGGCATAGGCGTAAATGTATGTAACGGTTTAACGTATTATAATCGGGTATAATTACCGATTTGACACTTTTTTTTTGTTGTACATATAACCTTGTTAAGAGAAACACATTTAGAAAATCATTTAGAACAACTTTTACCATAGAATTTTCTGTCAAAATATCAAAGTTACGTAATTGTCTAATTATTTGTCTTTTAGTAAGTAGTACTTAAAATAATTTATGAATAAAAAGAAAACTAATAATTTCCCCTCTGCATAGCGCTTTTACAAAGTTACTTCGTTCGTCATGTTTTCATAGTAATGGCAATACTCACCGCGTACTTTTGTATTCCGAAATGTATTAGAATGATAGAAATATTACTTATGGCACTTGGACGTTTCTATTCTTCTATTGAACAAGCTGATTTGTGACCCACTTTGACAATAGTTCAATGAAATAATAATCAATTAGTGTTGCCTTAGTTAGAGAAGCGGGGATAAGGGGTAAAATTATTTCATCACTTCGAACATTGTTTAAGTAAAAATATCAATTGGTAAAAAATATCAAGTTAGATTATCTTTTTCGTATATTTTAAGCTCTAAAGATTGTTCAAAGCCATTTACATAAAAAAAAATTGTTGTAACTTCAGAGACTGAGCTACGAGACATGGTGAAGGAGGTGGACCAGGACGGCAATGGCACCATTGAGTTTAACGAGTTCCTCCAAATGATGTCCAAGAAGATGCGCGGAGCTGATGGAGAAGACGAACTGAGAGAGGCGTTCAGGTCAGTGGCTTATCGAGATTTGCTATTTAGAAAATCTAAACGAGTTTCTCGTTAAAAATCTTATATTGAATTTAGCCTGGGGAGATAGTTATCGAGAATATCAATAATGAATTTCAACCAGAGAGAATCGTCTGCATTGCACCCCATAAACATCAAGCAAAAAAAACATATCATCATACTTTTTCGCGAGTCTCTGTGTGAGCTGACCCTAAGTCCCCATGTAGCCTGTTGCCATGCACCGGGCACAATGTGAGGCAAGCGATATTAACAATAAACTATACATTGCTGTGGATTGTACCAACCTCTATTCTACCCTTTTTCTGTTACAAACCTGTAGTTCTAGCATTATTGTGTTCCAGTTTAAAGTATAGAACAGGCAGTAAAAATATTGGACTGTAGTATTGGATTGTATCGAAATTTGTATTGGATATCCGATCGGTAGGACAAAAGCGGCAGGTAGGTAGAGAAACCTACCTACTACCTGACCGGAGGGGGGCAGTCTGTTTACTAGCCAACACGTTCGATAAAAAATGCCACAGGATTTAAAACTTACCTTAATACTGTTCCAGGGTATTTGACAAGAACAACGACGGACTGATATCTTCGGTGGAGCTCCGCCACGTGATGACCAACTTGGGGGAGCGGCTCAGCGAGGAGGAGGTCGACGACATGATCCGCGAGGCGGACCTTGACGGCGACGGCATGGTCAACTACGATGGTGTGGACTTTCTTCAAAAGTTAGGCTACGTTGCCCCCATATTCTAAACAATCGGAAACTAAACGAATCACGGAATCTCTGTATTTGTCTCTTTTTACCGCGGCAAAATAGAGCGAGACGGGACGTGACTTTCCGAATCGAATCCGTGATCCGACAGTTTAGAATAAGGGGGACTGCAACGGGCAGCGCGAGCGGATTTGTATGAATCCGCTTGCGCTTGAGTTGTCGGCACCGCCCGCGCCTATGCCCCTGTTGCCATCCAAAATAAGGCCTCGTTTAAAAATAATCAAATAATTTATTCAGATTCGGTATTTACGTACTTACTCTTATGAATGTCAAATTATGCCAACCGTTCACTAGCTACCAGGAGGCCTTGTTCTGAGAAGCACGGGCAAGAAACTCAGCAAGTTGATTCCTCCCTTTACAATATATAAAAGCAAATAGATCGCTTGTGCCAATAATAAACACAGACTTTTACAGACTGTTATAATAAAATCTTATTGCGTTTATATCATTATAATAATAGTTTTTTTGCCCTGCACATAAACCTAACATTTATATTTTTAATGCTTTCAGAGTTCGTGTCAATATTGACGTCGAAAAACTAGTATGCAGAGCAAAAACCCAAGAGAGATCCTCCCCCACCACGCCAGTGTCCTTGCGAGGAATTGTACAAGTTAGGAGGGAAAGAAACTCTTATCTAGTTCCAATAAGTGTTAAACGCTAACGTGATAACGCTATCTCAGTAACGGTAACGTTATAACCGTTATTTATAGCGCGCTTGGTGGCAGTGTATACGTACCTTAATGTTAGATGTGGATTTGAAATTGTTTTTGTTGCCTTTGAAGGTTCCACCAAAAAGGTTTGGTGCCTAATTTGGATATTTTTGGTGGAAACTTCGATATTTTTGTAGTTGCATTGCACGTGATCCTTATTTCCCACATAACAGTTAAATAAGGAGTTGTTAGTGTTAGTCACGTTTTGGTGTCGAGGAGCTCAGTGGAGTAGTGATTAGTACGCTTTGGCTTTCGATTGAAAACAAAGCTACCTACGCCACGCTCAGGTCGTGGATGGGTGACCATGATTTTGTGATCTCGAGCTCCTCCGTGCTTCGGAAGGCACGTTAAGCCGTTGGTCCCGGTCGCTATTGCGACTGTTTCTACTCACCAACCCGCATTGGGCCAGCGTGGTGGTGTTACAGCCAATACTCCTCATGTGTTTCTACATGAGGAAGCCCTGTGCCCAGCAGTGGGATGTATATAGGATGAGGACACGTTTTGGTGTTACAGATGACAAATGTTATAACACTTGTATATTGAAACAGGCTTGTTACCTATATGATAAGAAAATGACTTTAATGAAAAGTTTAAAGATTTTTTTTGACAGTTAAACAGATATTGGAAATTGCCTCTTTATTGCGCCTTTTAGACCCTTTTTACCGCTGTACGGCTAACACTGTGTGTATAAAAACGAATGTTAGTTTTCGTTGTAGAGTCTGATATAAATGTAGAAATTAATATGCTTGATATGACCATTGATAACTTTAGTAGAAGCCACATGTGTCTGATATTCAATGAGAGAAAATAATTACGCAAACCCTAGTTTTTTGCGTTTAAGACTAGCTACTTCACTAGGCTAGACCAGCACCCTTATTCTTCACTGTCGTAAAAGGAATCGTTATACCTGTTACCTTTTATTGCGCCCAACCAGAGCAAGACAGCACTAGATTTCCGAATTGAATCCATGAACCGACATTTTAGAATAAGGGGGTAGTTCTTCCTATTTTAAACTGTCGGATAGTCGATCTCGAAAGTAACATCCCGTATCGTTTTGATTGCTAGAAATAACAAATTGATTTGGGTAGGGGGCAGGTGAAAGGGGGAGATTCCGCTAACTGATCAGTGTTGAATGAAGGAGCTGTAAATACAGACCAGGGAGATAAGGCCCCAAGAAAAAGCTGTTAATTATCTCTTTAGGGACCATAAGGTTTAAAAAGACCCTAGAGAGATATTGATTTTTTTTAAGAGATAACTCTTTGGTCTGTTCTATACCTACTGGAATTTCGTGGACAATACAGTCCCCGTTCAAAGTCAGCTGAATGTATTTTCTTAGAAATAAAAATAACAAAATATTTATTACGTAAAATGTGTATACAAGTGTTTATTAGCAGTTTGTATACATATAAAATGTTATAGGTATGTAGAAGTTGTTATATGACTGTATGTATTGCGAATAAGGATTTAAACTCAAGGCCATAACAAACGCCCAGAATACCAGTTTCTGATAATAATTCAACTATGTAACCACCACGATACATTATATACTGATGAGAATCATGTGGTTATTAGAAAACATATATCTACCTAATTTACCTCTTAACATAAAAAAGTTTCATATAGTTATCACCTATGGAATTTCCTTTAATTGTATAAATGGAAGAAAATTATTATTCCTTGGTAGTGTATACTTAATATTTTTTTTACCACGGAAAACAGGGTTGACCGTGATTCCTTGACTCGAGTACAACACGGAACATTATGTCCATTCTTCCCTATGAAACAAAATAAACCAGTAAGTAAACCTAATGACTACTTGACACCAGAAGTAAAAAAATATGTTACAGGTACAGTCAGCGTCAAATAGTTAGTGACACTCAGGATGTTCAATAAAATAGACACTACAAAAACGTCAATAATATCGGTACAAATAGTTTCCATATTGCTGATAACACCAAAAAGTTTCGTTATATATTATATGGAAGCTCTTTTGTGTGTTTAAGATTATGGAATCTTTATTTGTACCGATATTATTGACCTTTTGGTAGTGTCTATCTAATTGAACACCCTGAGTGTCACTAACTATTTGACGCTGACTGTACTGTGTAGGTAAATTTATGTAAAATTTTGTATACATACGAGTTATAGGACGAAGATATGTAGAGTACATTTTTTTTATATATGAGAGGGGTGTTCGGGGACAGTGAGGCCCTGACACGTCACTGCGACCTGAGTAGATCTATGGTGACCGCCCTACCTACTTACAGCACTTCCCCAATTCCTACGCTGATCATATAGTCAACGATGGCCCTGGGGAAGGTTTTAATCTCAAGAGACTAGATGGCCTCCGAAGTGCCGGCTTCTGAAGTGATACAGAAGCTCACAAAGGATGTGTATGGGTGTTTCTTCCATTGCGTGACAAAATCTGCAAGTGGTAGTATCGCTTAGTCGAGGATGTGTAGGTGTTTGTTGAGTGCAGTGCCCGGTTAATGGTTCTAGTCAGTACTTTTAGCTGAGTAGTGTACATATATTTTTATCAAAGTATGCAGTTGTGTCTCTATGTTGTATTCGAGTATATATATTTATTTGCGTCAGTTGAACTAATACCTAAATTTAAAGTTATTTTTTGGGTGAGTGTACCTTGGGCAGATGCATACCATGTCCAAGAGTAAGACTAAAAAATCTTATACTTACCTATTATCTAGTAGCATAAATACTAATTATTAATTAAAGACCACTAAATTGTCGAGATTAAATTAAGAAATCGGGGTTGATTAGTGAATATATGGATAAAACTGATTTTAAGATTACGAAATATTTACCTATACTTTTAGAAACACTATGAAATAGATTGAAATACCTAGCAAATTCAAAAATAGTTATAAACAAAATTGGGTTGTGTCATTTGTAAAAATATAATATAAGTTACATAACCACTTTTTCCGTAATTCAATGTTAATGTAAGTTTGAACTTTAAAAAGGTAAATTGCAGCAAAAACATTAAGTTAAAATGAAAGTTTCATATCGGCATTCGTTTATCATGGCGGATTCTACAAGATGTTGATTAACAGGTGGTTGATATAAACTTTGGACGACTTGCTCCTGATTCGTCGTATTCCTACCTTATTGTTGGTCATATTCGTATACCTTATTGGACACCTTCCTAACTGGTCATATTCCTGACGAACGATCATTCCTGATTCGTCATTTTCTTAACTGTCGGAAATCAGACAAATTCTTCTCAGCTGTCGGATTTTCGATTCCAATAGTCACGTACTATCTCGCTCTGATTTACTGCTCTGATGCGCTTGTTTTCTGACAGTTGAGAATAGTAGTGGAAGTGAGACGCAGCTATATGCTATTTATATTCTGTCTCGCTTCTACTACGTTTAAGGAATGTATGAGACTTGCCAATAGAAAGAAAGTATCGAAACTGTAGTTTCAAAATCCATCTTGAAAGAAAATGTCAATAATGAACGAAGTCGCTCGCAATATTTAGATGCATTTCACCTTCGCTCACTAAACTGATTCAACGCCACATCACTGAACATGGAAATAAGAGCCTTATTTTGTTTTCGATAAGTCGAACTTTCCAATATGTTAATTCAAAGGGTTGACCACACGTCATCCACAAAAACATTTTCATTCGATTATTAGAAGGGCGTTGAATTGGTATTACAAGCGAAGGCTTTAATAGTAGCAGTACGTATACACGTTGTATGATTATGTAGTTATAGCGGTGTGCATATTCGGAAAATTGAAAGTTACGATGGTTTTTGTTAGTCTTCCATTTTGTGAAGGTTGACTGAAAAATGTTGAGCCAAAGTTAACAGTTCATTAATGTTACGAGGAAACGAAAATAGTTATATACTTAATTGTATGAAAACCTAGTCGTGGGATAATGATAAGATTTTATTTCGTCGCAATCATGTATTATGTTCGGTAGGGCTAGCACTTACAAATTGAGAGTTCTAAGCGAAAGGATTTCGCAGAGAACTAGAAATATCTATAAGGTGTAGATAAAAAACATTTTAAATTGGATTTGTGTTTAACAAATATTCATATTTTATTTACTATAGTTGTATACTTTATCTGCATCGTTATAAATATTATGTTGTATGGTTACGTGCTAGCCAAGCTGATATGATAGAGATTTAAAATTTATATAGGCACATGAGAAGGGTACTTTTTATTAAATTTGATCTAATAGAAAAATTTCTACATTTGCTAAGCTAATGAAGACTTAAAAAGTTTTAAAGGTCACCCTAAGATAAAATACTTATTAGCGTTTTTATTCATCACCCAATTTTCCCATTAAATAATTATTAATTGCGAATTATGTGGGCAATTTACGTGAAAGGTTTGTCTAAGTCAGTGTAAGGATGCTTTTTAGATAGATTTGAAATTGTTTACTTTAATAGGTAATTGGTTACCTACATTTAAAATACTTATAAGTACCTATCTATTTACTTCAAGAATGTAAGGCAAGAAAAGAATAGTGATCTTTATAATCGTTGTAACCACTATTGTTGTATAATTATATTAGTTGTCAGTCTCATTAATTTTAAAATTATTTATAATATTTTTTAAGAATTTAGCTTAATTTTTAAATGCTGTAAAATATCTACAACCATTCAATATTATAATTAATAATAGATTTTGGTTTCATGTTTCGGGCTTCCTTACGACAAATATCATGGATATTGATTAAGTTAATTACCTTTTAATGGATTTTAATTATTGTAAACTGTCAAATACAAAATAGATGGACAATAACAGAGTGTATATTAGATTTTAATATATTTTAAAAAGAAATTAAAATTGATGAATATTAATTAAATATTATATTACAATTTATCACATATCACAAGCAATAAATATAAATTATTTACTTATTAACCAGATTATATTTACTTGTATTGTAACTATTACTAATAAATTATTTTCGAGAGTAAAATAGTTATTTTAATAAAATGTATGACATTATTGTTAAAATACGCAAACAATGGTACCTATCTGTGGTCAACACTGTATGTATATTTTTTTGTCTAGAAGGAAGAGGCTAAAAGAATAATATAATTTTATGATCTGTGGTTAATGTGACCCTTAGTTGGTATACACAATGTATACGACTGAAGGACTCTGTATCCATGGTCATGAACAATAAACAAAAAAAAAATTGTTGGTACCTATCCTCCTGAACGTGATTGTATTCATTAATATCTAATTGTCATATCTTTTTGTTTGATTTAAGTAAAATAATAAATAGTTTTAGTATTTTTTTTTGTTTTAGAACAAGTTTTGGTTTATGGTTTATCTTTGGATTTAAAATTGGTCTAATAACTGCTCATACAAATTAACATACTTAGATATCTGAGAATAATTACGCTATTCAAATGTATAATATTATTTAACCTTCTTTATGGGTCCGGCCTTCTAGATAAATAAATATTATTTTAAAAATACCTTAGACTAAAGATACAGAAACAAATCATAAAATGTAATTTGTAATGTTATTAAAAACTTATTTTACTGGACATTTGAAACGAGTATCAAGACATATATTTTTAAATGTATAGGTACATATAATATGTAAATTATGTGAAGCCATGATCACTAAATGTAAGGTACGTCCAAACCATTATTAGATTCCTATCTAATAACATTTTTAAATGGAGAATTATAAAAGGAGCGAATAAAAAAAAACTTTGCGACTGATGATGACATACTGTTTCAATAACTTGAGCGGTATGAATTTGAGTACGCAAAAATTAACTTAATTTACGACGAATATTCATAAATAATTTCATCCATGACGAGCTAAAAAAATGAGGTAGTGATTAATCCATTTAAAATTCTATCCATGCGACTACATTACTAAGTGAGCGACTAGACACACAGAGAGGGCAACTTCAATATTTTTTTTGTATACAATTCCTCGAAAATGTATAATCATAGATCACTTAGTAATACTTTATAATAAATTAAATATTTTTGACACTTGCAACATTTTAAAAACTTTAATTTACAGTTACGCGTTTAAATACTACCCTCTTTATACTTCCTAAGTTATACCAATCAAATATAAATTCCTCGTTTCTTTAATGAAAGTGATCATGGTTGTATGGCTTAAAATACAAATTGTGGTATTTCTTTGCGTGGATTCGTGGAATTTAAAAAATATATGATTATGATTCCGTTGCTGCTTGCAATTTGAACAGTCTCCATCGACCATTGAGCCATCGACAAGAGAGGTGGCATGTGATACATAGTGTTGCAAGAGTAAAAATTAGCGCAAAAAAAAAACTCCGGTGAGTAACGATTCTTTCTCACTTTTTTAGGAAGTGCTGATATTAGAATCCTTGTATGCATTTCGTTTGGTTTTATTTTACCATCGAGTTTGTCCTGCTTCGAAATATCACTTTTGCGTAATGTTCGACATTTCAAAGTGTTTACATTTTACTTATCAGATTTGGTAATTTATAAGGAGGTTAAGGAGACTGTTATATTTATTGTAACTAATAGCGGGTTAGCCGAGATAGTTGCCTGTAGGATGTGAGCATTTATCTAAGAAAAACAAGAACCTACCCATAACTATTTATGTAAAGCGACACATAATGATAAGAGAAAGAATTCCAACTCAACTCAGTATATTGAGATAATAAAACGCGTTCCGATCAGTGTTTACGATTTTCTCAATACAGGGTCATCCCCGCTTTCAACGGGAATTCCCACATTTTCCTATGTTAAATCCTACCAGCCCTCTTAGCCTGAACACTGCATTTTGATTTATATCGGATTTTTATCACGTTCAACTGTAAATTATTATGGAATTTGACATTTGGGCGTGATAAATATCTTATCGCGCTGCTCATGCTACTTAGGCAGATGTAACTAGTAGTAATGCATTAAGCCTAATGTGTTATGTGTATTGTTAGTATTTATAAAAAAAAACAAGTTAACAATTAAAAAATAAGAACTTTTTTTGTTTATATAAGTGTTGCCATGTTAACACTAGATAATTTGTGTTTTATGAGATAATACTGAGGATGGGTTCTAACATTTGTGTTTTTAAATATTTGTTCATTGTGTTAAATCTCAGAGTAAACAGAACTGGAGTAGCCTTTGTATAGCATTCCCCTCTGCCAAATGCACAAGCATCGGATGCTTGCACGTTTAATAAAACTAGTTGAGCCGCCATTTTGACAGCCATAACATTGTAAACGTTGCGGTGAACAGAGCTCCCGCAAAAATGCCTGCCTGTGCTGTTTTTTGTTGTAAAAATAAATAGAAAACATCGAGTATGCTAAAAGATGGTGTCACCTTTTATTTGTAATTATAATTTTTAAGATTTCATGATTATTTACTTCATTATTTCATGTTTTAGAATTCTACGATTTCAAATTTCGAGCGCTAGTCTCGTGGGGAGTGCGGCTGTGACGTTGTCAAAACGCACACCCCACGTGACTATTTTAAGCGTGTGTGTGCGTGAAATTTAAATTTGTGTGTCGAATTATGCATGTGTGCATTTGTAAAAACGGCTGGCTTTGAGTGTAGTGGTAACCTCACCCCCCGCAAGAAATGGCAGAAAAAAATGTTTGAGAAATTGACTAATGGCTACTCCAGTTCTGTTTACTCTGAGTGTTAAATAGATCTTATTTTGATAAACAGAAAAAAAATATCGAATTCCAATTGCTTGATTTTATTTTAACTGTGAGTGAAATGCACTGTAGTGCTCAATTCAATTTATTCCTAAAATTACAGAATTTAGGTGTAAAAATTTTTACCAGAAATATTTGATTTTTAATCACAGATAAAAAATGTAATTTCCTACTATACTATAATCAAATGTAATCTGCATATTATTATGTAAACAATTCATACGGTGTATGGAACAGGCCAATCTATTATCAATACTAGTTCCATTACTAAAATTGTTTTTGTGCTATAATAATATTAGAAGAAAACATTGTGAATTTTAAACTTTTAACAAATCGGTGCAATTAAAAAAGTATAAATCACAAAGAGAAATCATACATTGATATTATTTTAAATAAAAAATATATTTTAATTTATATTTAATTCTAAGTAAAAAATTATATTGGCATGATCATGACCTTTCGAAGGAGAGCCAGTAATGTTCGTGTATAAAATGTTATATAATTTAAATGGAGATAATGTATGTATATGCAAGTTAGATATTCGATGTAACTAGATCAATATACAAGCTTGGTATGAAACGAGATTTTAATAAAATTGATATGTGAACTTACGTCTTTTACTTTTTTTTTAATATACGGCTCATTTGGTGGTAAGTGGTCATCGTTGCTTATGGATGCTTTCAACTACAGGGCAGATAAATAATCAAGCAGACTTCATTGATGGCGACTGTACCTGTAATATTACTAAAACAGAAACGACACAAATTAAATATACACATTTATTAAAAAAAACAAATAACAGACAGTTAGGATACAACCTACATGAACTTATCTGTCTTATCAAACAAACAAAAAAGACTACAATTCGGCTTAATACAATAAGAGTGTCGCCAGTTGCAGTCATAAAATGTAATAATTTTGCGATATATTTGTAAATGCTTATTGAACAAAACAGCAAAAAATTATACTTTCAATCAAAATTAATCTCTACGTGCAATACACAAAGTTGAAAATTATTTGTTCGACGATGGTTAACGAGTTTTACAAATAAATTTTTTTAGCTGTATCCGTATCCAAAATCGTATCCGCTGATACGTAATCTGAACAACATTCAGAATATTAAATGTATCAATAAAGACATAAATGCATAACCAGTGCTAAACCGTATTTATATGGAATATTAAAGAAATGTAAAGTGGAGAAGCTAACCGTGTTATTCATAAAAATATTAAAGGCTGAATAAACCTATTTTAGTTAAAAAGTGATTTGTCACTTTCTTTCTAATTTAGATTTGTTTGAAAGAAGAAAACAAAACACTCTGTACCTAAAATAGGTTTATTAAGCCTTTAATATTAGGTCCTTACCTATGAAATTGGTGTTTTGTATGGAGATTTTGGGGAATTCTGCATTTTCCATACTAAAATTTTTTCAGTTTTCTTCACAACGACAAATCCAAAGATAATAATATTTGGCATCTATCATTAGACAAGCTTTAGTAATATGTGTAATATCACACTTCATAAAAATTATTTATCGTTTTTAAGTGAATGCAAATAAAATGATGTATTCGGGAGGCACTTAAAAAGAGTTGTCTCCGTGTCCAATTTTAACACAATTAAACTTACAACAAATTATCAAAACAAATCAAAAGAGTTCAAAAATATAGTCTATTTTTAGACGAGGTAATTATTTTTTAGGAAAACTCTGAATCTTAATAGTTACAGACAAAATACTAAGAGAGAAAAAAACACCAATTTCATAGGTCAATATTTTTTAATTAATAACTATACAGACGACTGATTAGCTCTCGCAGAACTATGATTTTTAAATAGACATTAACTTGCGAGTCTTGTGACACTCGCATGATAGTATCAAATACTCGAAAAATGACTCGTTTTTTGAAAAACCGTGTAAAAATGAGTGTATTCATACGACAGTTCTCCTTTTCATTCCTATGGCAACTAATAATTTAAAAAAGAGTAATCCCTTTTTAACCTACGTAAAATGAATTATGTATTCTTCTGTTGCCATACTCATCTAAGGTAAAATAGAGTATAATACGACATAATTTGAAATTTTATATTTTCTACAAGAATTTATAGCTTTATATTTAGGCTATAGTGAATTTATTAGTGAAGCTACTTTATAAACTAGAAATACAATTTATAGTAACAATCTATTCATTTATATCAAAAAAGTGCAGCTTATAAATCCAATGAAGTCCTTTTAAACAGACTGTATAAAGAAGATAACTTTTGTTAGTTCATCATTACATACTAATTTACTCACTTACCTATACAACATTTAAATACTACACCTATAATAATAATAATAATATATTTTGTTTGTAACATTCCTAAAATGTTCTTATGTCAATCAGTGGAAATAAAGTTTAGACTTACGAAAACGTTATAATAATATATTTTACGCGGTATACGAGAATTTTTATGTAAATATAAACCGTTTGCCTTAGTGTAAAAGGCCGTTATTTTGTATTCTTGAAAAAAAAAGATAGTCTTTCAACCGTTCCTCGTGAAGAAACACGAGGAATATGGGCCGTAACACCACCACGCTGGCCCAATGCAGATTGGTGGGTAGAAACGGTCTTGCGACTGGGAACAACCGCTTGACGTGTCTTCCGAAGCACGGAGGAGCTCGAGATCACAAATATTTGGTCACCCATCCGCGGACTGAACCTAGCTTTGTTTTCGATCGAAGGCCAAACTGTACGAACCACTCAGACAAAAGATAATCCCTAGTATATTGGAAAATCGTGCAAACACTTAATATCTAGATATAATAATCTAGATATAATTTAATCAGATCAGGTAATCAATATATATAAATAAAAAATAAATATAAATATCCTCAGACATTCACACCTATCAACTAGTCCCATTTTAGGCAACTAAAAGCTGCTTGTGTTACGGATACTAGATGACGGACAAATATATTTAATAGGTAAATACATATAAATATCCTGAATATATATAAACATCCAAGACTGGAAAACAAATGTCTGAAAATTCATCACCCAAACACTTGCCTCCACCGGGGATCGAACCCAGGACGTCTCGAGATGGCGACGTCTTGAGACCGGTGTACAGACCACTCGACCACGGAGGTATACTGAAATATGAGTCTTACCTTTACAGAAATAAGATCCATTTCTGTTAGTTAAATTGTGATGATTCTATACCCTAAGTAATTACATATAATTTGTCCATCACAATGTTTATTTGTACCTACGCATTACTTTGTTATTACATACTTAAGTCTATAAACTAATTCTAACTTAATTATATCGACAGTGTAAGTGGAATTTTTTATTTAATTGCTTGTTATAAGCTACATATAAATCTAGTAAAAACAACATAAAATATAAAAGCAATCTGTATAACAAAATCTGAACATATTACAGTTTACTTCATATAAAAAAAAACTATTTATATACTAGCTTATATATAGTTGCCCGCGACTTCGCCCGCGGTAACTATGGTTTTTTATCCTTTAAATTTCCGGAATAAAATGTATCTAAGATGTTGACCAGAGATATAAGGTATCACCATGCGATATTTCATCGAAATCGGTCTAGTCATTTCGGAGATTCGCCCGTACAAACAGACAGACACAAAAAAAAATTGTATTTTCCCTCTTTAGACATCCCCCAATTTAGTATTTAGCGTTTTTTTCTATGTACAGACAATCGACCTCTATCGTTTTATTACATGTATAGATTGGTTAGAAAATCTTGGAATTACTGTTAAAGAGGAATTCTATAATTAGTTAGTAATTTTTACAAAAGTTTGACGTGTTTTTACTCATAATCCTCATCCATAGGATCTAACTGCTCGATCTTTACGCTGACAAAGTCAGTTGGTTCCAATTCTATCTGAATATGATCAGGCAATACACTATCTGTCATATCCTCTTCTTCCTTGTCATTCTCATTCTCATCCTCACTCCCTTCATCTCCTGTTTCTCTCTCCTCTGCGTTATTCCTGTAGTTCTCTGCTAATTTCTTCATAGTGACATAGTCGCCTATAACTACTTCTGCCTTCTTCTTAGGGGGGCCAAATATTTTGTTCATGGTCTCTTCGTCTAGGTTGAGATTGCATTCCCTTGGGTCGGACGTGTGGTAGAACTCCTTCATGACTGCGTTGGCTCCTTTCAAGAAATGGCGTCTGCGCAAATGTCTTATGAGTGTGCGTCTGACAGCGTACGCTTTTGGGCATAGTTTACACTGGAACAAACAAATAGAAATATACAAAATGTAAATTTTCGTGAATTTAATGCGTGCAATAATGTGATTGTTTAATGTCATTGAATTATTATCGATTTGTTAAATTGTCTTCTTGTACATACAAAGAGTAGCTCAAGAGTTCTGGTACAATCAGCAGCGTCACCAAGTACGTAGCAGTTCGTAATCAAGGAAAATTATATACATATCATCACGCCTCTTTCTCCGAAGGGGTAGGCAGAGGTGTTAAACACCCACTTTTCGGCAGATTTGTTAAGCCCCCATGTAACAGGTGTCGAGCCTGCCATGCACCGGGCACAATGTGAGGCAAGCGATATTCACAATGAACTATACATAAGTTTTATTCAAACTCAGTGGTGCAGGCGGTGGGATCGAAACCACGCACCCGCGGCTTCTCGAACGAGTAGTGCCCCGTCCGTCCCAACTCGGCTACCGCTGCCAATGACACGGACCCCCATGATCACCGAGCAAGCCTCATGTATAATTATTATTTGTGATAGTCGGGGCTGTTTCGCATCACTGCGACCTAATCTATTGTCCAACCTCCTATGTAAGTTCTATTTAGGCCCAACAGCAGCTCCATCTACTGGGCTTCTAAGAAGGATAAGATGTTCCCAGATTGTTTTTATTTCATCCTGGTCTAGGGTGTGTTTCCCCAGGTGTCTGCTTCTTTTGTGAATCAGCGGTTCACAGTAACACAAGAGGTGCATTGGTGTTTCACGCTCTTGTTCGCAGAATCTGCAAGTGTCAGAGTCCTTTAGCTTCATGTTGTAAAGGTGTCTGTTTAACTTGCAGTGACCAGTCTCATGTATTTGTCGCGTCAGATAGAGAGGCTTGAACTAGGTATTAATTTCTCAGTTTAGGCATAGTATTATGTATTTATATTTTATTGAGTTTATATATTGTTTAATTATATATCGTCGGCCTAATTCGTTAACCTGTTTAGTCCATTTTTGGGCGAAATTCATATTTTATACAAGCTAAAAAGTTCAATCTAATATCTAATTGAAACTTCACACGGCTAAACTGCAAAATATTTGTTTTCTTAGATTTCATAAAACATTAAAGTTATGCTGCTAAACATATTGTTAAAATATCAAGAAATATTATAGAAACCAACGGGATTTTCAGAATTTTGTTTTCTAAATTAATAGCTATGTCAAAATGGACTTAGCAGGTTAACGAATTAGGCCGACGATATATAATTTTATTTGTTTAGTAATGTATATGTTGGCATAGATTTCTGTTTTGTCTTGTGCACTGGTGTCGCTTCTCTTACATCCTGAGATCTCACACACCTGTAACGGGTTGACTGGAAGATATCCCTATTAGAGATAAGTCCTCCCTTGTATACTTCTGCTTTTACATTGTTTCTTTTTGTTTATGTACAATAAAGAGTTATATTATAAATATAACTCTTCTCTCCATACCCGATACATGCTGATGTCGCTGTGCGTGACGACGTGCTGCCGCAGCCCGGACACGGAAGTCAGCGACTTGCTGCACAGCGGGCAGTCGTACTTCACCGTCGCGTGAATCGTGCGCAGGTGACGCATCATGTACTTCTCGTCTTGATACTTGCGACCTGGAACACCAATTTAGATATGAAATTTAAAAAAAATGAAATGTCATTTATTCACATAAAAATAGAGTAAAATGAAGATGTTTCAGTCAACAAGTTCATATATTGGGTCCTTACCTATGAAATTGGTGTTTTTATTCTGTCTTAGTATTTTGTCTGTAACTATTAAGATTCAGAGTATTCCTAAAAAATAATTACCTCATCTAAAAATAGACTATATTTTTGAGCTCTTTTGATTTGTTTTGACAATTTGTTGTAAGTTTAACTGTGTTAAAATTGGACATGGAGACAACTCTTTTTAAGTGCCTCCCGAATACATCATTTTATTTGCATTCACTTAAAAACGATAAATAATTTTTATGAAGTGTGATATTACACATATTACTAAAGCTTGTCTAATGATACATGCCAAATATTATTAACTCTGGATTTGTCGTTGTGAAGAAAACTGATAAAATGTTAGTATGGAAAATGCCCCATTCCCCAAATTCCCCAAAATCTCCATACAAAACACCAATTTCATAGGTAAGTACCTAATATTTAACCAGCACAGGGTATGTGGAAATTTTATAATGTCAGCAATAATTAATTTATAATGAATTTTACAATTTCAATAAGTTGATAACATTAAATTTATTTGTTTTTCAAGATTACGAATTATAACGACAAGAAATTTCATATAGTAAATGTCACTTAAAGTCAGTTCAACAAACTAAGTATTTCTTTACAGAATAAAAGCACTTCTTTCAAAGCCACTTGAGGAGCTTTTTTCTGAAAAAATGCACATTTAGTTCCATAGCTGAGTGTGGTAACTTATTATAGATTCTTATGCAACTAGGGCAATAATTCCTTTTAAATAAGTGGGTCCACATCCTAGGCAATGATAGCTGTCCAGTATGGTACTTTTTTGAGAATGTACGATTCTACGATTAAACAAATTCAAGTGGGTTCTTACAAAGATACAACATAGCTATAATAAAACATTATTATTTTACTATAAAAATTTATTACGTAAACTTAGCCTAGTTACCTAATCAATTTCATTTGTTACTATATACTCTATACTATATACTTTATACTCGATACTCGATACCTGTCACTAGATATTTTTTTTCGATATCTGTTACTCGATACTTTGATACCTGTTTTTTGATTCACAATAGTTCATAGGTACTCGAAACCTGTCACTCGATACTCCATGTTTGACCAAAAATCAGAGCACAAACTGATGTTTATCATATACACATAATATGCATGGACCTCAAGAACTGACCTTAGAACATGCGTAAAAACCACTATGCTGATGCCTTAACAATAAAAACAAATAACATACCACATAACGGACATGCCACTGCGTCCTTTTTGTCTTTATGCGTCTTCATGTGCTCCCGAAGAGAGCAAGCACTCGTAAATAGTTTGGAACAGATTGAACAAGTCTCCAAATCTAAGCAAAAACACAAAATCGCTATAAGTAATGCCTAAGATAACGCAGTTATTACCGGGGTATATTATATTATTGTAGTTTAAGCAATTGCACCACTTGTGTTGATGAGCCATGGATTCATTCAAACGGTTATATCAAGATCTCCCATAAATGTTTGACTTTTTAAGTAAAATATGCTTTTAATTGCTTAAAATTACAATATTACATACCTCCGTAACACCTCCACATTTTTTACTACCGCGGTAATACCAGCGTTTACCTTATTCGCGTCACTAAACTTTTTTCGTCAAAGTCTAATCGCATTATGTTAACTTCAGTCATTGATGCAGGACTTTTTTAAATACTTAAATATATATAATACTTAAATACATAAATATATACTCCTAGGTGCTCGGTGGCGAAGTGGTACGCTTTGGCTTTCTATCGCAAGCAAAGCTACCTTCGCCATGGTCGTGGATGGGTGACCAAAGCTTTGTGATCTCGAGCTCCTCCATGCTTCGGAAGGCACGTTAAGCCGTTGGTCCCGGTCGCTATTGCGACCGTTTCTACCCACCAACCGCAGCGTGGTGGTGTTTCGGCCCATACTCCTCATGTGTTTATCCACGAGGAAGGCCTGTGCCCAGCAGTGGGAAGTGTACATAGGCTGAGGACGATACTCCAAGGCAACTAAAAGTACAGACATGTAATTAAATATGGGAGATTGTTTGTGTAAAAATTTATATCTTATCTTACTTTCACCGGTGTGTTTCCTAATATGATATGTCAGTTTGGACTTCTGCACGAACGTCTGTCCACAGTACAGGCAGGCATACGCCCTATCCTTGGAATGAGTCCTGAAATCAATATTTTTTTTTAATAATTAACACAGTAAGGAGGTCGGTATCGAAGTATAGTCCATTATTTTATTAGTCAAGTGATTTGACAGTTTGAAATGTGTTTTCGCGATAAATAATTTGAAATATATAAAAGTTATAACAAGTAGACTACACGCGACGTACATTACCGCCTCTCTGGTCTAGTGGTTGACACCACCGGGTGTAGATCAGAAGGTCCGGGGTTCGATTCTCCACGGGGGCAGGAGTTTTTCTGTTCGGTTTGGTTGGTGGTAGGGCTTCTAATAAAATAATAATAACAATGCTATAATCATTGTTGTGATCCGGCAATCAGAGGTAAGATAGCCAGTTCCTCAGTTGGTGAGGATTACAGGTGAAGCTCGGTTCCACCTTCAGCCTTATCGTCACTTACGTTATTATGTAGTATTTAGATACTACTTACTGCTCGACGTTTCGGCTGGGTTACACCAACCGTGGTCACGAGCTGACTTATAAATACTGAATAATGTACATAATGTTGAGTCATAAATACTACATCATGTACGTCGCGTGTAGTCCCCTTGTTATAACTTTTATATACAATGCAACGCGAAAGTAAAAAAAAACAAAATATCTTAGGTTAAATGATATTTTAAACTGAACATTTCACTTTGAATAATTTAAAAACATGGTTTGATTTAGATTGTAATTTTATTAACAGAATTAACCAGTCCATTTTTAATTTTAATTTAGTGGCAGTGATTTTGAATTATTTCAGGTTATTTAGGTTATTATTGTCAAAATCTAAAATCAAATACATTTTTTAATTATACACTGTGAAATGGTCACTTTGAAATATCCAAAGATATTTATTTATTTAGCCAAAGATATTTTTGAATTATTTATCGTTAGATAACATTTCGACTATCAATTTGACTAATTAAAAAATGGAAAGATCGTACAATTTGATTTTCGATAACAAGCCCTTTCGAAAAAATACAATTGCTATTTTCACCACAAGCAATCCTTGTATGGGTGATCGAAATTTCTGTTCTCGAGTTCTTCCAAGCTGCGGAAGGCACGTGAACCTGTTGGTGTCGGTCATTATTGCTACTGTTTCTTCCCACCGATCCGCATTGGGCCAACGTAGTGGTGTTATGTTTCTCCATATAGGAAGGCCTGTGCCCGACAGTGGGAAAGGTGCTGGTGACGAAGACAGTAAAGTACATCATAAATATTCAAGCCGTCATTTTTTGAGCGTAAAACTAGGAATTAAGCTTGCTAGTTCCATACATACATACAATCACGCCTGTAATCGACAGAGGGTCGACAGAGTCCAAGGAGCAGTGTTCCTTAAGACCACATTTAGCCATACAAAAATTGGGTTTGGTCAGATGGAAAATCGAGAAGGATTAGTAACAAGTGGCCAGCTCATCCCCTGCACAATCACAGACCCGGTACCTAATACGCCCTTAGTCGCCTTTTACGACATGCTAGGCAAGAAAAGCAGTTGGCAATTATTTTTGCGTCCCGGACCAACACGAGACGACGAACGACCAACACGAGTTCCATACGCTGTCGTTTATCTTGGTTCTCTGTTTTTGTTGTACTTTCTAGAGCATTCCTAGAGTGGACACTGACCTGGCGTGTGAGGTGTCGCCCCCTTGTCGGAGAAGGTCCGCTCGCAGTGGTCGCAGCTGTACGGCCGCTGTGTCGTGACACTGACCTGGCGTGTGAGGTGGCGACCCCCTTGTCGGAGAAGGTCCGCTCGCAGTGGTCGCAGCTGTACGGCCGCTGTGTCGTGACACTGACCTGGCGTGTGAGGTGGCGGCCCCCTTGTCGGAGAAGGTCCGCTCGCAGTGGTCGCAGCTGTACGGCCGCTGTGTCGTGACACTGACCTGGCGTGTGAGGTGGCGGCCCCCTTGTCGGAGAAGGTCCGCTCGCAGTGGTCGCAGCTGTACGGCCGCTGTGTCGTGACACTGACCTGGCGTGTGAGGTGTCGCCCCCTTGTCCGAGAAGGACCGCTCGCAGTGGTCGCAGCTGTACGGCCGCTGTGTCGTGACACTGACCTGGCGTGTGAGGTGGCGGCCCCCTTGTCGGAGAAGGTCCGCTCGCAGTGGTCGCAGCTGTACGGCCGCTGTGTCGTGACACTGACCTGGCGTGTGAGGTGGCGGCCCCCTTGTCGGAGAAGGTCCGCTCGCAGTGGTCGCAGCTGTACGGCCGCTGTGTCGTGACACTGACCTGGCGTGTGAGGTGGCGGCCCCCTTGTCGGAGAAGGTCCGCTCGCAGTGGTCGCAGCTGTACGGCCGCTGTGTCGTGACACTGACCTGGCGTGTGAGGTGGCGGCCCCCTTGTCGGAGAAGGTCCGCTCGCAGTGGTCGCAGCTGTACGGCCGCTCGCCGGTGTGTCTCCGCTCGTGCCGCAGCATGTTGGAGCGCTGCACGAAGCGCTTGGGGCAGTACGAGCACGCGTGACGCGGACCTTCGTGGATCTGCACGTGTTCTCTGTAGGAGTCCTTTTTCTAGAAGAGTCGCAATTTGTGAATGATATCATCCGAGCCCAAAAAGGTGGATGGACGTAGAATGTAAGGAAGACAAAAGAAACGATAGGTAAATTCAAATATGCGAAGAAAATAAGTAAATGACTACCGTCAGCTAGTGACAGAGAGGGATGGAAGAGGAAGGCATGCTTTTGACTGCCTTTTCTCCAACTTAGTGGAGCCAAGGGAAACTTTATTTTATACAATATTGTGAGATGTTTGCAAACAATCAGACAGCTATTTGGCTACAGTGGCATAGAAAATACGTGATACTTGTATGGTTCAGCTTTTAACTCATACAATGCGAATGTGAACTTCAACGATTAGAGGTAGAAGGACTTGTATAGTGAATTATGTGATTAGACATACCTTAAATGACTTCCCACAGTAGGTGCAGGTATAAACTTGTTTGTTGGGCCTGTGTTCTTGCTTGTGCATGTAGAGGGACGACTTGTATTGGAACGATTTCCCGCATTCGTTGCATTGGAATGGATGCTTGCCTGGGTGACGGATCAGGTAGTGAAGTTTCCTGGGAACAACGTTTTCTTTAATAACATAACATATAATCATCACACCTCTATTCCCAAAGGGGTAAGCAGATGTGCAGAGTTTGAGAACATCTGCTCTTAATAAAGCAAACAAGCCACTGTTCACGAAAGTAGTTAAATATTCACAATGTACTTAATTCTTTTATGTTCGGTCCATACATACATATAATCACGACTACTATCCCCTAAGGGTTAGTCAGAGACTAGGCATAAGCACCGCAAATGCAGTCCATTGTCATATTCCGCACTTCACCAAGCAGTGACTGCACTCAGTGTGACAGGCGGTGAGCCCGTTGCCGCTATTGGATGTTGTGCAGTTCTAAGTCCATTAGTCGCCTTTTACTACACCCGAGGTTAGAGATGGGTTGGTAGTATTCTTTTAATGAGCTGCTACCACATGACTCACATAGCGGTTTGGTCACATAACTAACAATAAATAGGTACTAGGTTATAATGCTCAGACTGAAAATATTCTAATACGGAACTTTGGGTAGGATTACAGAGTTGTATTGGATTTTCTAGTATTCAGTTACCGCAATGGGCTTATCCCCTATTATGCGGGGCCAACAAATTACTGGCAGTGTAGGTGGGTAATACACCTCTGCCTGCCGCTAAGGGGACAAAGGCGTGATAATATGTGAATATACAGTCACCTGTAATAAAATGTTTATGTTGCAGTCAAAACTATCAGTAAAAAGTACTAAGTATTGACTAGCAAAATCAGTAAAAAGTACTTTTGACCGTATGCTTTAGTCAATAATACTTCTGACTAAAATAACTGTTAAAAGTATGGTAGGTTAGTTTAGAACATTTAACCGCAAATTTTGTAGAAAAAAGTACAAATAACCATTAATTTTCAGTCAAAACCACTTTTTGACCAATCTGTTCAGTCAAAAGTACTTTTGACTAATTTTGCTAGTCAATAGTACTTTTGACTGCAACATATAGATATAGACTTGTGTTCTTATTAGTATGCAATAAGGTTCATATTTGAATGATTGTATACATATTAGTGCTCGTGACTGTATAGGTTAAAATGGTAATTACCTCTCATCCCCCGTAGACATGACCTCGCTACACAGCTTGCATTTGAACTTGCCCGGGCCATGCACTTGCGACATGTGCGTGGAGCATGCGCGAGAACTCGAGAAGTCGCGCCCGCAGATCACACAGCTGCAACGGTCCCGACGCTTCACTGTATTGTGGACCAACTGGACAAGGAAATAGGGTTCACATTTCAAACAATAAAACAAGAGGTATTTGCATTTTGACAAGATCAATTATCTAGGTTTTTGCTATATGGACAACAAGATCATTTACTCTAGTACTGCATAGAATACGAGAATCTCGGGATAAATTATCTTGAATATTTTGTAGAATTGAAACAATAATATTTTATCATATAACATAGCAATTAGCAATTCAAATTGGTTTTCATTTGGCGAATTGTGGGTGTAACACCTTTGCCTAGCCCTTTGGGGAAAGAAGAGTGATGATATGTTATGTAATAAAGTATTAGCAACTATATGTTATTTTTATTCTACAATATATTCTAGTTTTTTGTCCTGAGATTCTATGCAGTCCTAGAGTAATTGATCTTGTCCATTGAAACTTGAAGATAAAAGGGCTGGTTTTATTATTCTCAAACCTAATCATCAGCTCATAATCAAGGTAAAAAATCACCTGTTCCAAAGAAAATTCCTTTTGGAGTGTGCAGATATGTTTTATTTAAAGAATTTTTTGTACCTCAGTTTATGTCCAATTTTATGTACCAACATTTTACAAAAAAATGCGTTAACCAAGAGAAGAGAGTAGTTAGTCATACAAATAGTTTTGAAACAGCATAAAGAGAAAAGCAAAATAAAAATGAAACCTCACCCTAACATGAATTTTAAGAGATTTTCTGTGACTCAGAGGCCTATAAAGACATGAGCCCAGAGAGCAGTAGCGTTTTCTGGCATCCGGATGTTCTGCACCAAAGTGATTCCTCATATCTTCAATGGTGGGCATCACTATAGAGCACACACAGCATTTAAACAGATACAGAGATGCATCCTCTTCAGATTTATGTTTCTCTAAGTAATGGTAGATGAACCACACCTGCAAATTATTCAAAACAGAATCATTACCCCTATTATGATACAAAATTATAATAACATTTTAAGCTATAATACATAACATAGTCTGTGAGTTATGTTGTTACTAAAACTATCATTAATTTATTTATTTTATTATTAGATAGTTTGTAATTTGTATAGTAAAGTAAATGTGTTCAACTAACACTAGATTAAGTAACAATTGTTACTAACACAATATGAGGTAAGCCTATTACAGTAAGCCTTGAAATAAAGGATTTTTATTTTTATTTTATAATTGTGACAATTAAAGCCAGTAAACCTTATAGTGTTCTGTATGTTCCTTAAAACACAAACAAAATGTACATTATAATTATTAACTTGACTTAAATTTATACTGTTATATAATTTATTTTGTTAATGTAATTATTTTATGCATTTATAAACTTAGTAATAAAAGAGTATACGAACAATATGTGTGTGTAAAATAAATACATTACAGTATTAATAATTCAATATGAATTAATTTATTAATAATGAATATAATACCTTATCACTAAACACCTCTAAGCAACTTTCACATTTGTAATAATCTTCTTTATGCTTACTAAAATGTACTCTGATTTGATGCGTCTTTCTGTCAGTCTCATTCCAGAACAGAGTTGGACAATATCTACACTTAAACCCTAAATGCGGACTAAAACAGTTGTCATATTCTAAAACATCCCAATGCTCATTCAAATGGCGCCGTGTTGCCTCTCTATTATCAAATTCTTTCTCACAAAACTGACAAATCCATAAATCGTCAAAATCCTTCATCTCTTCAAGGACATGACTCTCTAACTCTTGCAAACTATCAAACGTAGTTGCACAAACTCTACATGAAAATATGGGCATAGATTTTACAAAGTGCATCTTTGACATATGCGTAGAAAATCCATGTAAAGAAGATAGCTTTGTTGGACATAATGAACAGTTAATTTCAATAGTAGAATCATTCTTTATGCCATCATAGTTAATGGATGATACTTCGGGTAAAATTCTTGATTTAATTTGGTTGATTGTATGGTCAATGTAATCATAGTAGCATTTTTGGAGTACAACCAATTCCATGAGAGTAATATCAAAATCTTCATCCCCTTCGTAAGAGCTATTTGCATTATACCTTACAGTTTTTGCAGGTTGACCTTTCACTTCTTTACATTTCTCTTCTGTATTTGGTTCCTTTGTTTCTTCAGAGTCACTTGTAACTTCCTGTTTAATCTCTGGTATAAGAATATTTATTGCATTTGCACTGTCACCATGGTCAGGCAGTATCGAATCAATGGCTTTGGTTTCCATATTTTTTTCAAAGTCTACGTAACCAATTTTCATTTGGTTCTTTAGCTCCACATCGACAAACTGAGAGCTCACATCGGCCCCGTCAACACTAAATGGTATATGATCTTTTCCTGATAGAAGACTTGAAAAACATTTCAGTGTGAAGTGATGATATCCCATATAATGATTGAAAAAATTCATGGACAGATTATTAGTTTTTGAACATAGAATACAAGTATACTTGGGGCTGCCTTCATACTCATGTGTCCACAATACTTCTTCATTTTTACAAGCAACATTTACAATACTGTGTTTTTGGGCAAGATGTTCATCGTACTGATCATCATCAGAGAGCCTGAAGTGGCAAAGGCGACAATGTACCAAATTATGAACAACACTCAAATGTTGCCTCATATCAGCCTCTGTAGGAAAGGTTTCACTACACTGAGAGCAAGACCATGGTGAATGAAATAATAAATGTTTGTGCCATGCTTCTCTATCAGTGACAAAATATCTGTAACATAAAAAGGAGTATCAGATAAAACCTTACATGTTTCCTATGAAAAAATAGTCTAAGAAGCTGTAATTTGTTTAATAAGATTCTGTTTCAAATAGCAAGAAACGACGTACCTGCAAATTCCACAATAATCTTTCGTATGGTTCAGAATGTAGTGAATCATCATTTTAGTTCTGTTTATAAACCATTCAGGACACAATAAGCAACTATAAGGCCCTGCATGATTCATATCCTTAAAATAAAGCCATACATCTGCAGGACGCTCCTTTGGTTCAGGCTCAGACTGTCGTATTTTAATCGTCAAAGGTAAATTTTTCGCCTCAAAAACCTTCTGTCTTAGCGATTCAATTTCACTGTTCGAAACTTTTTTGATTTCTATCTTTTTTGAACTTAGTCTTTTTGTTGCCGCTATAATAGATAGCGGTTCGTCGTCAGAGTCATCAGAAGACATGGTGGCAGTTTATTTATATTAGTTTTTGTAAAATGAAGAACAAATCAATTCCCTTTTACACCGACTCCCAAGAGAAGTGTCATTTTTGTTTGCACTGCCTGCAGTTTGCAACATTTGCAATGACAGTTGACAGCTAACAGTCAATTTATGTCTTAAACATTTTATGCAAAGGAAAATACACATACACCTGTGTTTTCTCAGCATTGAACTCAACAAGACTCTTCATCCTAATAATCTGCAAAAATATTGTTTTAGGTGTTTAGGTGCTATAAAATCTTAAAAAAATAATTTTAAATACGTTTATACGATAGATTACTTAATGTATTTGAAGAGTAATAACTATTTACAATTACTTGCGCAATGTGTAAAATATAATAATTACAACAGTTACTTAATTCGACAGGTCATTCAAATGATCAAATTTTGCAATAATTCTTTTATATATAATTTAATTGTTCAATATTATACGTAATCACCACACTTTCACGTGAGAATGTATTAACTAATGTCAATACTTTTTTCATCTACCTTCAAAAATTAAGCGTTCCCAAATCGGCACGGCGGTCAAAAATGGGTTAAGGAACACAGTGCTCCTTGGGCTCTGCCTACCCCTTTGGGGATTACAGGCTTGATTGTATGTATGTATGTACACAGACCGAAAGGAGAGTGCGGGGTACTTGCGTATGCTCATTTCTACTCCCTACAAACGGATAAAGAATCCGTGTCTTTTGTTGCCAACTCTCACAGTCACAGAACGAAAATATTGGACTTTTTACCACCAGCTGAATCTGGCCCCATGTATCACCAGGACCTCATCAACGGCCGCAACAAATGGAACGATTTCGCGCACTCCTGGCACACAATTAGACACGCTTTAGATCGATTCAAATATCACCAGAGGGGCATCCCAACGCGAAATCCCGGGTACAGTGTTCATATAAAATAAATAGGATGTAATTAAACATGTGGGTATATCATGAGAACCCCGCGTAAGAGTTTAGGTGGGAGGCGGGTATTTGTAACCGTTTACCTTTGCCGTCCACTGCACACTCATAAATAGATAAATAAGAGGGTATCATTAATTATTAGTCAATATTAAGTCGTTCAGCTATTTGTTGCTCTACGGGTACACCATGAAAACCCCATGCATTTGGGGAACATTGCTATGGTAAAACAATTTCATTTTGCCAAGGTCTATCAGTTGAGATAGGTTTCATTTCTATTTTCAGGCCACTGCCTGCCCGCGTATGAGCGTGGGCGGGGAGCGGAGGGAGGGGGTTAATGTAACCAGTTACCTTTATATGCATCCACTGTTCACTCATAAATCGTTCGTCAATATTATGTCGTCTAAGGGCCACTTGTACGATCGAGAGTTAGCGCCTAACCCAGGGTTTGCCCATATATTTGCCCCAGGGTGAGGTGCTAACTCTTGAACGCGCAATTGGGCCTAAATATTTGCTGAACTATCGAGTATACCATTTTTTCGTCTTGTGCACTGGTGTCGTTTCTCTCGCAACACGAGATCTCACACACCTATGACAATTACTTGTATACTTCTTTTTTATGTACTGTTTTTATTGGTTTATGTGTAATAAAAAGTTTTATATACCATGAGAACCCTATGCATTTGGGGATTGTCGCCCTAGTAAAAAAAACATTTTGCCCAGGTCTATCAGTTGAGATACGTTTCATTTCTGTAGGTGTTGGGGACGCTTTTACTACTTTTTACCAATTGTCCTTTGATAAATAAAAAGTAAATAAAAAAATAATGTCTATTATTATGTCAAAGCTTTCGTTATATATTATTATGTCAGTATGACTCATAATTATTTAATAATCAATAATGATATAGGTACATACAGCAAAGTCAATTTATTTTAATATCATTGGATGCCTGTTATTTTATTAAAGATTGTCTACAAATTATAAATTAAAATTATAATTAAATTTTTCCAGTATTATTTCCTTAAGTTTGTTGATTACTTTTGATATGAGTCAACTTGCCTATTGAATAATTTTTTAATATTTATTACTTGCCTAAGATAATAGCTTTGAACCCGTTTTTTTGTCAAAACTCGACCGAAACCGAAACCGAATATTTGTTTGGTCGTAATTTTTTTATGATCGACAAAAGTATCGCCTACACAATCAAAGACCCAGTACCCAACACGCCCTTAGTCGCCTTTTACGACATGTTAGGCAAGAAAAGCAGTTGGTACATTCTTTTTGTGTCCCGGACCAACACGGGAGCTAGCCACTTGTTAAGCTCTCTCACGATATTTCATCTGACCAAACCCAATTTTTGAATGGCTAAATGTGGTCATAAGGAACACAATGCTCCTTGGAATCTGTCTACCCCTTGGGGGATTTCAGGCGTGATTGTATGTATGTATGTACAAAAGTATCAACTATCGTATTTTGAGCCGGAGATTAATCAAGAACAGTTCATGAATAACAATATAAATATATTTTTTCTGAATAAAAAATCATTATTTGAAGCCTTAAAACTCAACCAGAAACAGGTCGATTCGGAAGATTCAGGCCTTATTGGATTGACCAAGATACTAGGTAATCAAACTAACTGGCGTGAGATGCGGTATCGATCTGCAAGTATAGGTACCTACAAAGTAAAGTATAAAGGTATACTCATTTAAGAAATCATCACATCGATTTTTTACATTAATATAATCAAGCAGACAGTTCACCTGATGGGAAGCGATTACCGCCGCCCATGAACATTTTCACCAGAGGGGTCACAAATGCGTAGCCGTCCCTATTGGCAGTTGTACGCTCTTTTCTTGAAGATTTGAATGTCGTTACGTTCCTGAAATACCGCTGGCGACAACTGGTTCCACAGTTTAATGGTGTGCGGCAGAAAATGACGCGAAAATCTCAACGTCCTGCACAGCCAACCATCAAAACCATGAGGGTGAATAAGACGTCGCGATGTGCGATTGCGAAATACAGCGCCAGGGATTATTCCGAACAATTCTTCTGAACTCTCCCCATGGTAGTAACGGTAACGGCATCCCTACGCAAGGCCAAAGTAAGTACCGCATCTCATGCCATTGTGTTTGATTAAAATTAAAGTGTTCATTGTTTATCTGTTTAATGTGCAGATCACTTGTCATTGTACCTCAAGGACTGAACTTGAAGCGCTTAACTTGCAACTTCGTCTACTTCCACCTTATAGCATTAATTATGATGATGTCATAGTGTACCTACGTTACGACCTTACGGCAACCAATGGCAGGACCCATACAGACCACACGGCGGGACCACGCGTCATGCGGCTGGTTTATGGCCCACAAACTCCACTACGACTACTACAAACGTACTTAGTATGGAGACGGACTTATATTATATTTCAATACTTACTTAGATAGAACAAGGTAATGCTGTCTCTCTTAATTATTTAAAAAAACTATGTTTCTTTGACAAAATTAGCACCATTGACTATGATTGCTTAATACATTGTAGTGTACCTACAATTAGTATCTACCTAGTCTACCTACTTAAGCTAAAATTGTAACGACATTTCATCTCTTTCCAGCAGGTTACTTGGATTTCTACGCTAGACTGGGCCTGCCCTGTAGAAAAATCAACCTGTGTTTGTTTACGGCTGGACTATGGTCACCGCTAATACATGCCACCGATCAAATTTTTTGGCCGTTCTCATACTCCAGCCATACAGCCAACAAATGACGTAATCTCATCTTGTCACAAAGTCCTAGGACCGTCTTCCAGAATCAATATCAAGCGTAGATCTGTGCTTGTTGAGCATAGCTAGAAAGGGATGGCGTTATGTGGGGATGAATAGCGCCATTTCTTTCTAACGGTAGGTACTCGAGCATTGACAGACCTAATGCTTGAAATTGTTTCTGTAATTCGGGCCTTAGTTAGACTACGTTCACCCAATCGCGGTCTCCACTCTGGAACTCTACAACTCCAGGCGGCTGTTAGTTTTATTCTGTTAGTTCAATATACGAACATCACTGTTTTTTTTTTCAACTATCAACTAGCCCCAAGCAACTAAGATAAGATAAGATAAGATAAGATAAGATATCATTTATTGTTCTTCTGTGTACAAAAGGTCTTACAAAAAATTTACAGATCAAAGCAGATTACCATTTTCAGGCGTACAATAATTAAAAAAAATTATGAGCACATTCACATTCTTAACATTATATCGAGTCCAATTTAAATAGTACAAAAGTGATTCATTAAATAATAGTAAAATAGTAGAAACAATCGTCAGAGGTCAAAAAATTTACTTTTACACATTCATATATTACTAATGCTGCCTGTGTTACGGATACTAGATGACGGATAAATATATTTAATAGATAAACACATATTAATATACATACAAGACTGGAGAACAAATGCATGAAAATTAATCACCCAAACATTTGCCCCCGCCGGGGATCGAACCCAGAACCTCTCGAGATGGCGACGCGACGGAGGTCGTCAAAGGTTTGCTAATTCGATGGGTTATGTTTGTTGTTGTCTCATCTAAGTAGACGTGCTGCACCTTATCTTCTTCGCTCATCAGCATTCATAATACCTAGGTAAAATATATGAAATATATTATAAAACAGAAGCCTACTCTACAAAATGGTAGCTTACGATATTATTATCACAAAGAAGGCACGTCTCCGGCCTAAAACGATAAACAAGATACAGTGAAAATTAGTAGCGTTATCTGACAATACCGTTTTAAGTGTTTTTATTGCTAAGTTAAACCGTTTAGCTCGTTATCTTTTAGGAGTATTTGTCGGTGGATTGCTTAAAATAAAAGATAAGTATTGCCTTAGCTCGACGTTAACAATGTTTAGTTTAATTTAAACCAATCAAGCCAGTAAGCGCCAAATTTTACCAAATTTGTAATTTTTAATTGGGTGTTTTTTTATTTAAGGTAACGATACATTGACGTCCTGCTGCACAGCTGTGTTGAAAGTAAGGCAGTAGTTGTTTACAGAATACAAATTATAAATTCAGTCTAATAGCCTATAATGTTAAATAGTCAAGCAATAAATTGCGAATTTATTTGGCACAGTTGTTCCAAGTAGGTACACGATCCCGGGTGCTTTAGTTTTAGGGAAACAAAAATAAAACTCTGTATGAAGAGTATGTTTTAAATTAGGTAAAATATTCAGATTAAAGGGGACGAAGCTGCTCACTAAAGCTAAACAATCTTTAGTCTCTGCAAGATTGTGGTTATTGCATTCCATATACGTGATCCGCACAGCACCCATGCATGACTGCCAGACCAAATAGACAATAGTGATCCATGCGTAATAAAAGAATAATTACAATTATGATATTTGCACTTGTTGTTGCAGACCATTGTCTGGGAGAGGCCATAAAATCACAGATATAGATTTACATAGATAATGCAAGTATATCGATTTGTATTGAAATGAGATTGATATCAAGTTTGTCAACTTTTTAACGTCTATTGTGACGTAACAGCCGTAATTTTGAGACGGTACATGCAAACTGATTGAAAAATACCGAAACCGCCGATGCCTCTCCGCCAATATTTTTTTTTTTTTAGTTTTTGCAGCCATTTGGACGCACGCAGACTTGTTAGCAGCGGCCAACCCCGACGTTTGGTCGGAGTTTTCGAACACGCGCAGTACTTGCATTTGCGTCATTATGTAAATGTAGATCTATGTACGTATATATTCTTTATATCCCTATAACGTCTCGTGTCTGTGTCGGAATAAATGTTTTTCTTTCTTTCATATCTCTGTGTACACCTAATCGGACTAGCAAGTGTCAATAGAAATAAGGATTAGTCGTTTTGAAAGAAGGGATTCATCAAGTTAAGGAAGATATTTGCAGAATGCATCGAAACTCCGTAATGGGCCATTTTTATTCTTATATGATATGGGAATAAAAAAGTGGATGCTGAGCTGAAAAGTGCCAGAGGATAGTGGAAGAAAAAGACATGATGTGCCGCACCAAGAGTGGGAAAAGGGCAAGAAGAAGATTTATTGTTTTTTATATTGCCCAACTGATCACTGATTGCGGTGCGGAAATTTTCGACATAGATATTGTAGAGATATTGTGGCGCAATACCTAGGTAACACTGAAAATGTTTAATACTGGCCAGTTAGAAATATTGCAAATGAAAACTTTTTTGTATTTCAATTAAAGAACTCTTTGGTAACTTAATTGTAGAATATTGCAATCATTTGTCATTTGTTTTTGTGAATTGGCGGCAAATCTAAAACTCTTGTTACACGTGAAAATGAACGTAACGCGAGAAAATTTTCGATGAATGATTTATTATGACTTTCGTTGTGGGCTAACTCAACAACAAAGCTATGATAGGCTGCGATTAGCATTTCTCAATGAAGCCGCATCTCGTGCCACTACTTACAATTGGTTTAAGATATTATTTAACCGTGGATGTAGCAATCTCAGTGATGATCCGCGTGATGGACGTCCTTTAACAGCGGCTATTGAAGATAACATCAGTGCTGTGCGACGCATGATAGAGGAAGATAAGAGAGTGACCTATCAGCAGATACGGGCAAGTCTAGCCATTAGTATGAGTCAAGTTCAAAAAATATTACACGAACTTTTAGGCGTCAGGAAGCTTTGTACCAGAAGATTCCCCAAACTTAAACCAACGACCAGAAACGCCTTCGTCTGGACTGGTGTCGCGAAATACGAAAAAAAAAAAAATAAAAGTATCGGCAAATTTCTACATTTATTTACATTTTCAGTATTACCCACGTAGTAGCCCCCGACCTGGAAATCGTTGGATGATTTCGATGGGACTCTTCGGTGCGTAGAAAGTAAGCCGGGTCTACCTAATTACTTAGTGAACATCGTGTTGAGTTAGAGTTTTGCTTCGCCCGAATCCACGTCGCTCTCACGGAAGGTCAGAATATGGGGAACTTCCTTGATGTTTTTTTTATAATCAGCCCAGCAAATGACTTAACACCACCTGATGGTAAGCAGTAGATAAGTCCATTTGCGAAGAATGCTAGGACAGCACCAAAGGATGCAGGCCTAGCGACCTCCACCTTGCTGGCTCACAAGATGCCTTTTCACGCCTCCTTTGAAGTACCCCATGCTGAAGGAAGGAGGGAACACGTGTGCCGGTAGAGAATTCCATGCTCTGGATGTACGAGCAAAGTATGATTCCCTAAACCTTTTAGTACGCGCGGGTAAAGAGGTCACCGTATATGCGTGGCTCCGCAATCCAGCACGCGTGCTCCTTAGCAGGAAAGGGAGGGTGGGATAAGGTTAAAAAGCTCTTCTGAACATTCCCCGTGATCAGGCGCTTCGCGAGATCCACTCATGCACCGCCCCGCCAGAGGTACTTAAGCACTGTGAACATTTTTCATCGTAAAAATAGAAATAACAAGATATCGTAGAGGTATTTGCCCATGCTACCCATTATGTGATAATTAGGTACCTTTATCTACTCTGTGATTTAGTTTTACGGTTTTATTAAGGATCAATCAATATAACATCCGATATCTTAAATCTTCATGTAGGCATTAACAGATAAAGCAGATAATATCGTTATATCCCTGTAAATTCTAAGTAGCGTATAATAAATCTGAGATATCGTTACGGGCAACAATGTATAATCTATACCCAAACTTTCCGTAGTCATAACATGAAGTGATACCTGCCTGCAAGTTCTCTTTCCTGAGGGAGAGGACGCAGTCACGTTATGGCTTACCAAGGCCGTATGACTTTGAACACAAGGTGGTGTTTAGTCGGTAAGACTCCGACATACCCCCGTCCAGCCGAAAGGTATCTAATGCAGGATTCCTACAAAAAGTTTTTATACGAGTAGTAAATACTAGTTATAAAAAAATTTAATTTTCTTTTGTAAATCCGCATATAATTTGCTGAAAGTTTTGGTACAAATAGCCCCACCACGTTCCTTCTTTGACTGTACAAAACGCGATTGAAGCAATGACCAGGTGATCGAGATAATTGAAGTTTTTTTTACCGTATTCAAATAAAGAGAAGGTTCTTATTTCAATACGATATTGCAGTAGCTCTAGCATGTTCGCGCTCGCAGGGGTCGACAGTTTCCCGGTTTACTGCGTAAAAAAGTCGGTTCTTCTACGGCGTGTGCGCGACAGCCTCAATAATGTTTTAAAGGTACTAGCCGACAGTGGGTACTACTAGTCGAGCACTTATGCAAGATCCTAGATCTCTTTTAGTTTTTAACTAATACCTGTTTTTAAGTTTTTCTGTTTATAACACATAAGGATCTTTGTCGTTCGATGAATAAACATGTTTTTTTTCTCATGTGAATCTTTTTTTTTGATGATTAAAAATCGCTAAGCTAATTATAAATCTTTAAAATTATAAATCGTTTTCAGGGTTTCAGCCTCGAGTGCAGGTTTCTTGTCAGGGTCCATTAACATCAGCTTCATGACAGTCTATGTACTTGATCGTTAATTCCTCATTATCGCATAGTGAAGTGTACGATATATTAATAACAGTAACTAGGCCAAAGTCAGCATTTGTAGCCAATGCCATGCAAAATTAATCTAAATATTTTATTCGTTATACTTTTGACTTACTAATGTCACGGCCAAGGAGACACGCGACAACATTTAAAGATTTTAAACTTGTTTATATGTTCACCATTAGTTGCCATCGCCTTATTGTGGCATCCGACAAAACAAAGTAGCTTTCCGCTGTCTGTGTATCCATATACTTATATGTTTAGAAAAGTACGTTACGGATTCTGAAGCTGTTTTTTTAGATGGTTCGATGAGGGCGATTCAAGATGAAAGTTTTTAACTATTTATTTTTTTTATGTAAAGAAGGGGCAAACGGGCATACGGCTCACCTGATGGTAAGTGATTACCGCCGCCCATAGACATCTACAACACCAGTGGAGTTGCAGATGCGTTGCCGACCCTTAAGGAAGGAATACTCTCTTTTTTAAAATAATGTCCTCTATGTTTATTAACCTTAACTACAATTACAATAGCATTACCGGAACTCATACTTAAGACTTATATTTCATACCTAATATGAATTATTGCTCTCATGCCAAGATAGCAAGACAAAATAACATTTACTACACTCAAATGTATTAGCATAATATCTATTTTTTATTATATTGCTAGGGTCCTCCGCTTCGCAGCAAACCACATATCCGATAGCCATTAAAACTGATTTAGAATTATAACAAAACACGGGTTCAATGAATATTCTAAGGAACTCTATAGAGTTCCCTATCATCGTTTTGTTGACTCCAGTACCTATTTTAATTATCAAAATACAAAATACTTAAAGAAAAAATATAAAAAATGGAAATAAGATTCAATTTAAGAAATACTTAAACAAACACATATTCTAGAGGTCGATTACACGGCCTAAAAAATATTAAATACTTTTTTAACATTATAAATACTAAGAGCAACCCGTTTGGCTAATTTATAATCATTGATTATTTAAAAGTAATTATATTTTTTTACGAAATAAGCGGATCATAATATTTTTGCAATATTATATTGAGTCCTTACCTATGAAATTGTTGTTTTTATTCTGTCTTAGCAATTTGTCCGTAACTACTCGTATTAAGTTTCAGAACATTCTTATGAAATAATTGCCTCTTCTAAAAATAGACCATATATTTGAGCTCCTATTATTTAATTTGATAATTTTTTATAAGTTTAATTGTGTTAAAATTAGACACAAAGACTTATTTTTAACTGCCTCCCGAATACATCATTTGATTTGCATTAACATAAAAACGATGAATAAGCTTGTGTAATGATACATGCCAAAGATTATTATCTCTGGATTTGTCGTTGTGAAGAAAACTGATAAAATGTTAGTATGTAAAATGCAGACATCCCCAAAATCTCCATACAAAACAATTTCATAGGTAAGGACCTAATATTAAATGGATTAATAACTATTGGGAAGATAAGTGAAGAAGAAAAATGAACCAATGCATAGATTTAGTAGGTACTTATATACATACAATAAGAACACCAAACGGCATAATAAATATGGAAAGGTACATGAAAAGTAGGTAACAAATATAAGTAAAACAGAAAGCTCTAGTGGACTTCTCAAAAACAAGATTGTTATCTGTGGCTCTTCAATAGATTATTCTAAAAGGGTTGAAAGTAACTTATTTAGTCCCGAGATGCTTATAAAGGTAATGGTAAAGCTAAATAAGTCTTTCACCCGAGGCAAGCACTGTGCTTTTCATTAAGAATCCGAGGTAAAAATTTAATCATAATTCATAGTTAAAGAAAAATAATATTAATAGGCTAGTTGACTCATATCAAAAGTAATGAAAATAATTTTTAATCAATTTAGTATTTACTTAGTACAAGGATCCGAAATATACCAAGTTCAATCAATATAAATAAGGGATTGCTGTAGAAATTCAAAATAAAGATGGTTTCCATTTACTTTTTTTTTTCATCTGCCAAAAATGCATTCCACCATGTTTGTGAAATAAGTGAAGTAACGCATCATGTAAACAATTACTTTGAATGGTCTAAATCCGTAAAACGCCAGTCGCAACCAATGAAGCATGGCTGTCTGTTGTGTCACGCATGCGTATTGAATTGTTTACCAAAATCGTGACCTTACTGCACAGATAATCCATAGACCGCCATGGCCGAAGGCGTTTTTGACAGTTAAGCAAAAACGTAATTTTAACCTTGAAATTAATTGTGATAAAGGCCTAAAAAAATACTAAATCAAGGGGATGTAAAATACCAAAAAATGTTTTATTAATTATTTTTTGTTTCTCTGTTTGTCTGTTTGTACTGGCTAATCTCCGAAATGGCTGGACCGATTTCAATGAAATTTTGCATGGTGATACCTTTATCCCTGGTCAACATCTTAGATACTTTTAGTTCCATAAAATTAAAAGGGTTTCCGCGGGATAGTTAAAAAACCATAGTAGCCGCGGACGAAGTCGCGGGTAACAGCTAGTATAATTATAAAAAGTTAAAAGAGATAAAAAAAAAATTATGCGTGAGATAACGGCGTGCGTCAGTTCCCTCCATAGATTTAAGTCCCACGGGGAGCAGGCGTGGAGCGTTTATACAGGGTGAAGCGCAGCGTTATTGATAAGGGGATTGATTTAAAAAAAGCTTAATTGAATCCTACAGGGGAAGAGGCTTGAAGGGCATTTCCTTCCACGACCACTGGTCTGAAACTAGCAGAAACCTGTCCTTTCTTCAGGGCTTTATTTATTTACTAGCTGACTCCGTCTCCACTTCGTTGGACGGTATATGAAGGTTTTACAAAAGGTATTCAATTTTTTCAATATATTCTAAAGCATTTTTTAACATTTTTTGTAAATTATGATAAACTCTACAAAATCATTTTACATCATTTTATTTCATCATCAATAGTGTTTGCAGCGCACGAGATGAAAAGAATATTTTTGGTAATTTTTTGACGTCCTGGGGTACATTATTGTAGTGTTAGTAAGAATCCCTAATTGTTTCAAAAATAAAATACAGCCTATGTCGCTCCAGGATGGTGTAGCTTCCCAACAGTGAAAGAATTTTTCAAATCGCTTCAGTAAATCCAGAGATTATCCCCTACAACGGCACAAACTTTACCTCTTTTAAATACAAGTATTGACTAGCTGTTTCCCGCGACTTCATCCGTGGTTACTATGGTTTTTTAACTATCCCACGGGTACGCTTTAATTTTCCGGAATGAAAAGTATCTAAGATGTATCACCAAGCTAAATTTTATTTAAATCGGTCATTTCGGAGATAAGCCCGTATAAATTTGGTATTTTCCTCTTTTTATATCCCCCTGACTTGGTTTTAAGCATTTTTTCTATGTACATACATTCGACCTCTACAGTTTATTATATGTATAATAAAAACATTTGTATGTGTGTGTGCGTGATTGATTTAATAATTTATTGTACAACAAAAATATAGAATTAAGCTTCATTCATTTACTTATGTAAAGGGACTACAACAATCTTATTTGTGTCCGAGTTTAAAAATAAAAAATATAAATATCCTCAGACATTCACACCTATCAACTAGTCCCATTTTAAGCAACTAAATGCTGCTTGTGTTACGTGACGTACAAATATATTTAATGGATAAATACATATAATTATTCAGAATATACATAATATAATACATACATAATGAACATCCAAGACTGGAGAACAAAATTAAATGTCTGAAAATTCAAAACTCAAACACTTGCCTCCACTGGGGATCGAACCCAGGACCTTTCGAGATGGCGACGCCTTGAGACCAGCGCGCGGCGTACAGACCACTCGACCACGGAGGTCGTCCAAAAAAAGACAATTAGATGATTAAGTAGGTATTCGAGTACAAAGCCTTTTTTGTCGGTCAAATATCAGTCGAGGTGGTCGAGGTAGGCTGTAAATGTCTCTAATCTTGGAGTTACTAAATTTCAATGGTGCTTGTCGTATGGGTGAAAGTATGGTCGCTGCTTTGTCGAAATCTCACGCCAGATATTAGATGCTCTTCGTGGTTGAAAGTCCATGTGTCTATAGGTGCTTAACGTAGGTAACATTGATTGCAAGTTGGGACATTTGTTTCTTGTAGTTTCCGCTGCTATTTACCTTAGATAGACTGGAAAACAAATGCGTGTATTCATCACATATGCATTTGCCCCCGCCGAGGATCGAACCCAGAACCTCTCGAGATGGCGACGCCTTGAGACCGGCCTACAAACCACTCGACCACGGAGATCGTCAAGTAAATAATAATTTATTCATTTTTTTTTTGATTCATTTTCCTTACACATCGATTCGATCAGGGGTAAAAAATAAAACTAATTAACCCAGTTAAAAAGTAGTACCTACCTATTGAACTTATCACAAAAACAGTTGATAACGGACGATCAAAATTCAGCACCATGTATAGTGTCTTAAATAACTATATAGCGTCTTGGACGCGGTAATCTAATCAGTCGAGTCAGCTCATCCGCGCCTGCGTCCGTACGCAAGCGCAACTCGCGCCTGCGTGTGTGCAGCACGTGCTTAACGAGTATCCAAAAAAAAAATCGCGCACGTGCCAGGTCAAGCCTCTTTTTTATTGGTTTATCAGATAATTTGGCTCGAGTTTCCTCTGTCGTTAAAATGCTGCCGTTTTTCCTATGTCTCTTTTGCGTTCTTTTTGCGACAGCCAACGGTATTGATGGTAAGTGAATTAATGGTAAGTTAATGTCCTTTAAAAAAGGCGTATCAATATTCGCCTTTTTTAAAGATCATTAAATACTTTGACAGTCTTTGGGTTTATCGAAAGACCTTTTTACTTTATTTATTTTCATATACAGTCATACTCAGTGATATTATATACATTGCTTCGAAATAAAAAGTACCCGATGTCCTTTCTCAGGGTCTAAACTATCTGTGTACAAAATTTCGATTAAATAACTTCAATAGTTTTGTCGTCAAAGCGAACACAGGCAGACAGAGCTACTTTCGTATTTATAATATTAGTATATCGTTCAATATGCGGGCACCTGGCAGCAGGGCTCATACTATGTTCATATTAATTAGTTTTTTTTACTTATAACACTCAATAAGTAGTGTAGTAAATGCATTGCAATTACCCCAGTTAAAAGTATTTGAGATAAGTAATTACGGCGCTTTTTTTTGAGTTGCCCTAATTTGATGCCTCTAAATGCTTCTCGCTATCACCGGATTGTTTTAAAGAAGGCGAGAACTTTGGTAGGTCCTCAAGCCTGTAGTTGCGAACCACCACTGGAGGGTTTCTCTCTGGAAGGCATCCCCTTAGGGGGGTCCCGCCTCCAGGGAGAGCCTCCAGGGCACTCGAGCCAGATTCGGACATAAAACAAATTCAAATTACTCAGTGGATACTATGCAAAATATATGCTGAAGAACCCTTACCCTCAGGGGATTATTAGACTAATGAAGAAGCAATAATTATCATCAATTTTATTCTTATTTGGAAACGCCAAATAACGTTTTGGAAAAGCTTTTTCTTGCTAAAGCTTTCATCGCTTTCCTTCAATTATTTAAGTAAAAGGAGTTGAAATTACTAAGTGAAAATAAAATTATTAAATTTTATACAGTAGTATAGATATTGCGATTTACGAAGGCGACTAAATCATTCGACTTTAGAATTTCTGAAGGGGTTAAGAGAGAAGCTATTTGCCATCATAAAATGAAACAACTATATGAGGGTAGGTACTGGAGGTTTAGATTTAGATTTTAAAAGTAGCTTAACACAAACACACTCATAAACATATCACGCCTTTCCCCGGAAGGGGTGAGCTGATGCGTTTAATCCAAAAATCAAAAATCAAATCAATCTTTATATTTTAATATGGTAGTTTTGGTGGTTTGTTATAAATATTTTGTTCTCAAATTTTTTAGTAGGATTCGACATATAAAATTTCATTTGTATTTTACATATTTAGTGATAATAATTCCTTTAATATTAAATAATAAATTATAAACATAGATGTATTTCAATTGAATAAATACTAAATTCTATCTCAATTAAAAACTAATCCACATTCGTAATTATCTGATCCCAGATTTATTTCGAAAAATCCCGTTTATTTTTGCTTTGGCGCTAAATAAAAGTGACAGTGAATAGTTTAGGTCTCGAGTGATTTTTAGGGTAAAATCCTGCGTGACTTTTGATTTTACTGATGATAAAGACAAACAAAAACAGAAGCTGCTTTTCTTTCGTAGCATATCGTAAAAGGCGACTAAGGGCGTATTGGGTACTGGGTCTGTGATTGTGTAGGCGATGAGCTAGCCACTTAAATTGTTACTATGAGTACTCTTTCACGAATTTTCATCTGACCAAACCCAATATTTGTGTGGCTAAATGTGGTCTTACGGAACACAGTGCTCCTTGGACTCTGCCCATTACAGGCGTGATTCTATGTATGTATGTGTGTAGAAACAGAAGATTGGATACTTTCTTGGCCAAAAATAACAATTCCTCGTCCTTGCCCATCTGAATGCAATGTGAGGCCAAAACGTGACTCGCTTTGATGTATAAGTGGAATACAATACACCAATCTGTCGCAAGGCCGTACAGAGCTATCAATACAATATTTCTCCTTAGCACTGAATTAATTTATTAAATTATATGACGACCTCCGTGGTCGAGTCACCTGTATGCGAGTCTCAAGGCGTCGCCATCTCGAGAGGTTCTGGATTCGATCCCCGGTGGGGGCAAATGTTTGGGTGATGAATTCAGGCATTTGTTCTCCAGTATTTAATGTTTATACATATTTATATATATTACGGACATTTATAATGTATTTATCTATTCAATATATTTATCCGTCATCTAGTGTCCGTAACACAAGCAGCATTAGTTGCTTAAAATGGGGCTAGTTGATAGGTGTGAATGTTTGAAGATATTTAAATTATCTTTAAATAAAACACTCGCTGTAGCTGGGTGGCGTTTAGTACGCTTTGGCTTCCAATCGAAACTAAATCTACCTTTGCCATGGTCAGGCTGTGGCTGGGTGACCAAAACTTTGTGATCTCGAGCTCCTCCGTGCTTCGGAAGGCACTTCAGCCATTGGTGCCGGTCACTATTGCGACCGATTCTACCCACCAACCCGCATTGGGCCAGCGTGGTGGTGTTACGGCCCATACTCCTCATGTGTTTCTCCATGAGGAAGGCCTGTTCCCAGCAGTGGAACGTTTATATAGGCTGAGGACTTAAAAAACGCAAGTAATGTAGGCTTATTTCAAAAAAAAATATCCACCATTTTGGTTATCAATTCAATTTGGCATAGAGTTCGAATCACTATGCCACCAAGCTTCACATACGTTAAGATAGTTAGCTCTGTTCATCTGTAAACTTTTAATTTTCCTGTTGCCGGAAAAAATTGGCCCAGACACTCAAGATCGTCTGCCTATATACGTCCCACTGCTGGGCACAGGCCTTCCTCACGGAGAAATACATGAGGAGTTTGGGACGTAACACCGCCACGCTGGCCTAATGCGGGTTGGTGGGTAGAATCGGTCCCAACAGCGTTGACCAACGGCTTAACGTGCCTTCCGAAGTACGGAGGAGCTTGAGATCACAATTTTTTTTTGTCACCCATCCATGGCCTGACTATGGCGAAGGTAGCTTTGTTTTCGATCGAAAGCCAAAGCGTACTAACTGCGCTCCTCATTCAAGATACCTACATGTATGTACTTATACGGATTCTGGACGCATTCCTACTCAAAGTGAAAAACATTGTGTTCGCTGATAGGAATTTTATTTTGTATCAAAGGAATTTCATGCCATGAAAAAGTATTTTGGTTTTCTACTCATATTTTAATCGATTTACTACGTCGAGTTTTTATGGAACAGACAAGAAAAGCGACTATTCATAGATGTTTAGCAATAGGCTAGTTGACTCCCTTAATGAAAATAAAGTTTAATTCACATAGTATTTATTACAAGGGTCCGAAATATACCAAATTCAATAAATATAAATAAGGGATTGCTGTATATTCAATTTAAACGTGTTTTATTTTTACTTTTTTTCATCTGCCAAAAACACTATCCGCCATGTTTGAGAAAATGGTGAAGTAACGGATAATGTAAACAATTACTACGCATGGTCAAAATCCGTTAAATAATTCATAGACCATCAAGGCCGAACGCGTTTTTGACAGTTAAGGTTATAGGCCTCAAAAAAATTTTATATTATTTTTATGGTGATAGCTAACAGACATGAATCATTTGGGGCCCAATAAAAAAAGGGTCAACTAACCTATTGACTATGTTTTGTAATGGAACTATGGAAAATTACAAAATGAAGCATAACTACTTTTTTAGTTCTTAAAGTACTAGTGGTAGTCGAATCAAGAGCATCATACATACATATAATCACTACTATTATCCCCTAAGGGTTAGTCAAAGTCTAGGCAAGAGGGCCACAAAAGCACTCCATTGCCATAGTCCGCGCTTCACAAAGCAGCGACTGCACATGCACTCAGCGTGACAGGTGAGCCCGTCGCCGCTATAAGCTATTGGATGGTTGTGCACTTCTGTCCGTTAGTCGCCTTTTACGACATTCAAGGGAAGAGATGGGTTGGTAGTATTCTTTAATGAGCCGCTACCACACGGCTCAAGAGCATCATAATATTAGGTCCTTACCTATGAAATTGGTGTTTTGTATAGAGATTTTGGGGAATTCTGCATTTTCCATACTAACATTTTTTCAGTTTTCTTCACAACGACAAATCCAAAGATATCCAAAAATAATATTTGGCATCTATCATTAGACAAGCTTTAGTAATATGTGTAATATCACACTTCATAAAAATTATTTATCGTTTTTAAGTGAATGCAAATAAAATGATGTATTCGGGAGGCACTTAAAAAGAGTTGTCTCCGTGTCCAATTTTAACACAATTAAACATACAACAAATTATCAAAACAAATCAAAAAATAGTTACAGACAAAATACTAAGAGAAAAAAAAACACCAATTTCATAGGTGAGGACCCAATATGAAAAAATAACTATATTATCTTGATTATGTCATCGTAGGAGTAGAAAAATCGTATCGTAGTAGACAAAAAAAATCTATGGTCCTCTTATGTTACTAAATGAAGCTCTTATACATATTCACGTATGTACAGAATGAACTGTTGTTTACTACTCGTATTTCCTAACAACTACTAGTGAGTGAAGAAAATACTCTTTATCATATTAGACTATGAACTAATCAAGTGTCTCAATATTACGATACAGTGATCTTTAACCGAAAGATAAAAGGAAACCACTCCCGCGCATGTCAAAGATCAAACGAGCGTTTATCGGTGTCTTATCTTTGTTTCGATTATTTACATCGTTAAAAAGATTATTTACTTAGTAATTTGCTTGGGATTTACTTCGGAATCACTTTCCTTTGTTGCCAATAAAATGGAAAATGACATAATAAATGTAATTTAATTATTATATACTCGCGCCACTGTACGAAAAAAAAAATGCGCTTTTTTGCTTGCATTGTGATTGGCTCTGAGCGTATTTTGTGCTTGCAGGGCCCGGACATGGGAACCCCGAGTCCTGCATTGCACAGGTCTCTAACAGTCGCCGATGACCCCGACGTCCAGGGGCGACGCCGGCCTCCCCCTTTTAGGGAGGTGAGAAGGGCTGGCCTTGGGCGAGCGGGAGCGGGTTGTGGGGTTTCCGAAAGGGTTCCCACAACCTCGTCTGGCAGTGACGCGCGTACGCTCGTCGCGTCATCCTCGTCCGTTGAGGGTGACGATGGCGTGGCGGTCGCGCACGTTTTAGCGCCAAGGTGACGCAGGTGACGTCGATGGTTTTTAGTGGGTAGGCCCTGCACTCCCCAGACGTAGGGTATGCGTAACGCATTTTCCATCGTTAAAAAAAGGTAGTTGTTTTGTGATAGGTCCAAATGGTTTAAAGGCACGAGAGGAAAAAGAACACAGTACCTTTCTGTCACCAGCTTTTCACCACGCAGGCCATGGTAATTGAGTAACTTAGCATGTGTATTTTTTTCAAATGCAATTTTTATATCACTCTATCATGCTCGTCGAGTTTCAATATGTCTATGCGGTTGACATGGAATTCCTCTTGCTCTATATTTGAAGTCCAGTGGTTTAGGTAATGCATTTTGTGTATAAACAACTAGCTGTTTCCGCGACTTCGTCCGCCGTTGTTATGTTTTTATAACTCTCCAACGGGAGCCCTTTAATTTTCTAGAATAAAAAGTATCTTAAATGTTGACTAGGGATATAAGACAGAGAAACAAAAAATAAAAATAAAATTTTTTTGGTTTTTTCCCTCTTTTTACATCCCCCTGACTTGGTTTTAAGCATTTTTTTCTATGTACAGACATTCTATCTCTACAGTTTTATTTATTATATGTATAATGTGTATCATATGTAATCATATGTAATAAGAAATGTGGTTTTTATTTTATTCGATTCTGAGCACGACAGTCAACACGAACACGTAATTTAAACTAGTATTTGTAGCCTCGCGTCTAGAGGAAAAATATATTTTGTGCAAAATTAACAGGAAGATTAGCTGATTATAGAGCTATGTGTATAACTTATAGATACGAATGTAAAAACAGAAGTTAAAGCTTTTTTTTTTCAGCCGGTTAAAGTCCACTGCTGGATATTTTTACTATCCCTGGACTGACTAATCCTGTTAAGGACGAGACACACGTTTGACTAGTTTATTTTTCTATTATTTACACAAACTGTGCACATAGTCTATCTAAAATTTTTACAACCTGTTTCATAGGCGCAAATAACTAAGTATTACTCATTATTTTCATTAAAACTATTTTTCTTTATCATAAACAAGCAAAGGTAAGCATGAAGGTGATAAGAAAATTCCGGTTTGTGATAATCTCGAACAAATACTTTTACTTCGTGTTTCAGATTTTTATTTGCATATTAATCTCTCGCTTAGGGCTTTGTCCTTAAAGTCTCATTATAAATCGTGACCAACTTCCTCAACACATTTTTCCATATTTTGTTACGCGGGTTTTTTTTGTCCATAGGTCGGTTTTTTATCCGTGGTCAGGTTGTACACGTGGTTAAAATATTGAGCAATGGCGTAAGCGTGTGATGACGTGATATGGCAGCTTGACCAATATTCAAAGTTTTAGATATAACAATCTATATCTATACATAATATAATACTGTAACTGTAGAGGTCAAATGTCTGTACATAGAAAAAAAAATGCTTAAAACCAAGTCAGGGCGATGTAAAAACAGGGAAAATACCAAAAATTTTTTTTTTAATTTTTTTTTTTGATGTCTGTTTTTTTGTTTGTACGGGCTCATCTCCGAAATGGACCGATTTTGAAATTTTTCATGGTGATTCCTTAAATCCCTAGTCAACATCTTAAGTACTTAAATACTTTTTATTCTGGAATTAAAGGGTTCCCGTGGGATAGTTAAAAAACCATACTAACCGCGGATGAAGTCGCGGGCAACAGCTAGTAATTAAATAATCATAGACAATTTAATCACAACACCATGCTGCGATTGGTAAAATGGAATGGCACAGCTTATGTACATTGTCACGAATTTTTCATCGCGAATTTAACCATTGGTCAAGACGAAATGACAGATCATGGTGTTTCCATTGACGTCATTGGTTTAGAATTTAACCACTGGTTTAACTATTACAATGAATACATTTTGATGGGTTGCATTCAAATATAATAGCGGCGTCTGTCATCAGGCTATATACGTCCCACTGCTGGGCACAGGCCTTCCTCACGGAGAAACACATGAGGAGTATAGGCCGTAAAACCAACACACTGGCCCAATGGTTGATGGGTAGAAACAATTGCAATAGCAACCGAAACCAACGACTTAAAGTGCCTTCCGAAGAACGGAGGAACTGAAAATAACAAACTTTGGTCACCCATCCTTGGGCTTACCATGGCGAAGGTAGCTTTGTTTTCGGTATTCGGTAAGCATGATGAACACTACGCCACTGAGCTTCTGGAATTCACTTCCAATTAACTTCTAACTTGCTTATCAATACCGACATGCAATCTTAAAGGTACTACTATAAACATTGTAATAAAACGGTTTCCACGTTTCAGGAACATGCTCCGACATTCATCATTCAACTACCGTCTATACAATACAATAGATAACTAAATATACATAATTATTATGTTTGCGAGTAGTTATTCTATAGAAATGTAATGTAAAAGCATTTACAAAAGGCTTCATGTTATATAAACCATGTTACCTTGTCACCGCCTTTATTCCCTACACAATTAAAGTTGTTTTCGTAGATCAACTGTCTACTCTTATATACTGCTGTCTGTACCTTGGCGTTGAATCGAACAATCGATTATGGCTTATTCGTTTTCAGCTCGATATGTTTTAGACTTCATTTATTTATTATTACAAAAGGATACGCGAACGTGAGTGTAACTGAAATGATTGACGAATATAAGAAAAACAATAATAAGGAATGTGTCGTTAATCATCATTTAATTTCGTTCCGTGTCGTTTTGTATTAAGCCGTGTGATAGCGACTCATTAAAAGAATACTACCAACCCATCTCTCCTCTTGGATGTCGTAAAAGGCGTCTAATGGACTTAGAACTGCACAACCATCCAATAGCTTATAGCGGCGACCTGCTCACCACCTGTCACGCTGAGTGCAGTCACTGCTTGGTGAAGCGCGGCCTATGGCAATGGAGTGCTTTCGCGGTCCTTTTGCCTAGTCTCTGGCTAACACTTAGGGGATAATATTCGTGATTATATGTATGTAATTTTGTTCCCCCTTTACCCAATTTTATTTGGAGTCGGTCATATGAATATTCTAAAGGTTCGCCAATGCGTGAATTTAATTCCCAGTGTGGCAAGGGTCCCATAGACCATCCTAGTCAATTGCCATAGGTTAGGTCGAATACTTGAATGGATCAATAAACTGACCCTAAAAGTCTTACATGACGTAATTTATCAGCATACTTCATAACAACTTAATTTTTTTAGTAGTTACTTCCCGCGGTTGCACACGTGCGGTACCGGTTCCCTAGGGATATTGACTAGGGAACGGGATAAAAAGTAGCCTATATTCTTTCTCAGGCTTTAGACTATCTGCGTACTAACTTTCGACTAAATCGGTTCAATAGTTTTGACGTGAAAGCGAGACAGACAGAGAGAGTTATTTCCGAATATGTAATATGAGTATGGATTTAATATTCACAAAATAAGACGAAATTCTTTATTATATTAATCAAGAATCCCCGATCTCACAAAACTCTGTGTTCTAGCTTTTACCTTATCACTTAATCGCAGTAATAAAGTTCAATATGTCTTAGGCCTCTATAGTTAAAGGTTTATGTAATTTTTTCCTCTCAAAGTAACCTAATCAAGTTTCCAACACACCAAGAAGCTCAATTTAGACATTAAAAGTAAATAAAAACTTTGTGCGTTAGCAATAGGGTTCACATTTCATTGAAAGGTTTGTTTGTTATGTTTATTGACAAAATTCTTAAGTTACGTGGGGAATAACATAATATATCAAGAAGATACAAAACGAGGATAAATAAACAAATAAAGTTAAGAAAACAGGCGCATGCGCGTTTCGGGTTTCGTAATTTTTAAGAACAGCCTTTGTTTTTAAATTTAAATTTTTTACCGACTTAAAAGAAGGAGGAGGATCTAATTAAGTCTGAATATTTTTTTTCTGTATGTTCCTCGATTACTAACTCGAACATGCCTGAACTGATCCGGAAAATTATTATTTTGTTTGCAAGGGCTACTTCACAGATCAGACATGGTTCTGATAATGAAATCCTGGAGAAATCGAGGAACTCTTCAAATTTTATAGGCACAATTAAAGTCATTTGGATATTTAGTTTATAGTGACTCGTACATACGAGTACATTTGCTTTTCGAAAGCATAAATAGGTTATTTTATTTATACAACTAAAAAAGCGTTAGGTTAATTATTTTTGAAATAATTAATAAATTGATAAACATAGAGGGAGCGAAGTTGTTGAAACAAGACTAGGTGTTTAACAATAAAAGAAACAAAATTAAAATGTATTGCCTTTTAAAGGAATGGGTTATATTTTTATAGTATGAAATATATAATATTTATAAATTATGTATTTTGTTTTAGGCTCTTTGTCTGCGAGCTTGAATGTCGTTACTCGCACTCTTAGCATATACCCAGCAGTTATAGAAATAATCGATAATATAGTTGAATATCTACTATATTGCAGCCTGAAGCAAGTTTTTTGGGATAAAACGAAAACAAATGTTTATTTAAAAAATTGCATGTCATTTTATAATATAAAAGCTCTTTTCAAATGCTCGATATTTTTGCCAATGTACAACATGCATACACATCTTTTCGTAGACTGGCTGGTAAAGAATATTTTTTATCCCGAATGCGATAAGCCCCCACCGCACGCATTGAATCGACCGAGTTATCGATCAATGTAAATGAGCAGCGCTGGACATTGGAATTCTAAACTTTTGGGACACAGGCGAATCACGGAATCTCCACACCTGTCACTTTCTATAGCGGCGAATTACAGCGTGACGGGACGGGAGTTTCTGAATCGAATTGGTGAACAATAGTTGAGAATAGGGACTGTGTAGGGTTCTGGAAGAGGCTTAAGTTTAGCAGCTGGGCATCTGCTGGCTGTGATGAATATTATATACGATTTATATCATCATCTCGATCTCGATATTCGAAATATATCCGTTTCTTTATTTGAAAAGATACATGTAAAAAATCAGGAACTTGGTGGCGGGTAGTAGTTAGTACGCTTTACCTTTCGATATCGAAAACAAAGCTACCTTCGCAACGACCACGCCGTGGATGGGTGACTAAAACTTTGTGATCTCGAACTCCGTGTTTATTTATTTATTTATTTTATTTTTATTTATAATAATACAAAAATCTTATACTAATCTTATAAATCAATTCAGTGCAACAAAAACCAATTTAGGTTTGACTGAGCACCGAGTCATTCAACCCTTGATACGTGGTTAAAACATTAATACACAATACAAACTCGACAAACATAATGTACATAAACATAATTTTAGTTTTTAAGCTACGATCACATTGCTGTAAAACCTGGTGTATATTTTTGTCAACTACCTACATTATATTAGTCTCAGTACCTGAGAAACGAGCCACACATAAACTTCGGAAAGCATAGCCGTGGTCCCGGTAAATATTGTAACCGTTTCTACCCACAAACCCGCACTGGACAGCGTGGTGGTGCTACGGCTCATACTCCTCATGTGTTTCTCCATGTGGAAGGCCTGTGCCTAGCAATAGGATGCTGTGCCTACGCCTATATGCTGTGGACGATGTAAAGAAAATATTTTACATTCAATTACTGTTACATTAATACTATGTATATAATATTCAATTGTAAATAACGGAAATAACACATTCTAAGAAGAGATTATGTAGGACATGATAATAAGTTTCATAAATATTATAATTTTACAATCGATTTCGAAAAAAAACACTTGTGACATAATTGTACTGAATTTATTTCATTGTCACGTATAGAAACAGCATACGTGTCTGAGTTATTACGATCTATATTATACTATCTATAAAAAATATCAGGTGTTTTATGAGCTTTTTTTTACTTAATTCTCCACTTTACTTCTCCTTGGGCTACACGGTATTTTCATCATGCAGGATTGTGGCCATGATGCCATCATAACATCCCCTCAATAACCTCGAAGGAGAAGGTGTACAGTTACATGTTTTATCAGAATGCTTAAGTCCCAAGGGGGTGAGTATGTTACCACGCATCAGGCACAATGTAAGACAAACGATATTCAATATAACCTCCCAACATCAAAGTTGAAAAAATAACCAAACGGAGATCGAACCCGCAGCCTATAGAGGAGTAGTGCCTGCAGTTTTTCTAAATCAACTACTACTCCGGTCAAACCTCTCAAAATATAAGAAGCGGGTTACCATTTTAGAACCGTTGGTATATAACAAGAAACGTCGGGACGTGAGGCTTTGAGAACATCTATAAAAAGGGAAATACAAGAAGGAAGCATGGTATTTCGCAAAAACTGCCGAATTAGTGTAGTTTATTCTACTACGGTATTATTGTACAAGTAAAGGCCGCCGCCGCCGGAGCCGTGAGTTAGCGGCTCATTTAAAGAATACTACCAAGCCATCTCTTCCCTTGGGTGTCGTAAAAGGCGATTAATACACTTGCAACTGTACAACCTCCAATAGCTTATAGCGGCGACGGGCTCACCACCTGTCACGCTGAGTGCAGTCACTACTGGTGAAGCGCGGGCTATGGCAGTGGACTGCTTTTGCAGTGCTTATGCCTTATGACTAACCCTTAGGGGATAATAGTCGTGATTATATGTATGTATGTATGTAAAGGACTAGGGCAGTAATAGCCGACGTGGGGATCTACACAACTCGAAGCGCTGAGTTTGTATGTAACACACATGGTTAAGTACAGCACCCTTTGTAAGTTATCATTGTAAAAAGCTTCAATTTTTCAGTTGCGTTAAGAATGCCAATTTCTATGGGACACTTGAAAAGAGCCTCTAGGGGAAAGTAGCTAATATCACGTTTTTCATAGAAATTTACTGACAAGATTGACAACAAAGTGAAGTTTTTTACAATGACAACTGGGCTCTGGATGCGCATCATGAAGGTTTTAAAATCCAGCCTGATTCCAGGGATCCAATTCAGTTTACTGTGTAAACTGGCTGGCAAATTCCAGGCAGAAGTCGGCCAGGGGTCTTTCGACCGCTGACTCTCTGGCGGTGGTCATAATTCAAAAATCCAGGCAGTTCACTTCACGGCGTTTACTGCCTGGAATTAAGAGCTCATAATACGGACCCAGTTCGTTTAATGCATGGTGCGTGCCAACGGGTTCGTGTCTTATTAGGCCGTATACAGAAAGAACGTACTAATATCCACACCGAAACGATATTACAATCATTGAAATAAAAATTATGTCCGCCATAGTTGAATGCCGCAAAAAAACCCGCAAATAATATCTTCAACTTGTTAAAAAATAAATAGGAGGCAATTTAGGGCGCTCACTTCACTGCTCCGAAGTTGCCCCGACATTGCCTACACACAAGGTGATCTAGGAGGCAATTTAGGGCGCTCCCATCCACTGTCCTGATGTTGCCTACACACGAAGTGATCTAGGAGGCAATTTAGGGCGTTCACTCCACTGTCCCGATGTTGGTCGACATTGCCTACACACGAGGTGATCTAGGAGGCATTAGGGCACTCACTTCACTGCTCCAAAGTTGCCCCGACATTGCCTACACACATAGTGATCTAGGAGGCTCACTTTATTGCTCCGATGTTGGCTCTGAATTGGCTCTGAAAGGGACGTGAGTATATAGACCTCTTAGTTTGGTTTTGTTTTTGTTCACCGGATAAGTTGGGCTAGTGATCGAGCCATTTTGCATATAAAAAAAGAAAATTACTTTCACTGCTTGTTTATTTTCACTTGTACCTAATTAAGAAATTACATATTGTTTTGTATTTCTGATGAATTTAATGATCGTTTATGTTACAAAAAATTACCTACTATTATGTAATTCGAAATAAGGAATACCGCATAAGGAGAACATTAAGCATAATAGTTGAATATCGCGACAAAGTGAAGTGTTTAAATTACTCTAGAACAAGTTACGGCGACTGTGAAAGTTGTTTTAGGCTGTTATGTGGATCACATATGCAATAATAATGACATATGGAGCATTTTAATTAGAGACCAATAAACTATATTAGAATTGTTCTTCTTCGTGGACCTTAAAACCTTACCTTCACATTTTAAAAAAAAATTACAAAAAAAGAAACAATTAAAAATTTTGATCCGCTGACGCTGGTCAACTAAGCATTTTTTTTTTCAAATCATATTATTTTATTTCAGTTGATGTTTGATAGTTTTTTTATGGTTCTTTTAGGTTATCAGTAACAAAAAGTCGTAATATAAACATATTTTAAAGGCTTCCTCCCTTAGTAAAGACCTCTGATGAAAGGAAGAAAGAAAAAGCATTTATTCTGCCTGATAACTAATAATAAAACAATGTCATATTTTTGCGTACCCAAAATTTTTGTGTCTTTAAGAGTACATATAAGTTGGCGAGTGTGGTTTGCATTATTATAGATTTATCTCTCCTTCTCAACATCAGGCGAGTTACAATTTTTAACTCCTGAGGGTCGAGGGTTCGCAAACAATATAGAGGTGTTTCTATTATGTCTGGTTTTCTAACCATTGAGAGATGAAACAACATATTGGGTCCTTACCTATGAAATTAGTGTTTTTTTTCTCTCTTAGTATTTTGTCTGTAACTATTAAGATTCAGAGTATTCCTAAAAAATAATTACCTCGTCTAAAAATAGACTATATTTTTGAGCTCTTTTGATTTGTTTAAAAGGTATATAAGGTAAGGTAAGGTATTAAAACCTTATTATTAGGCACCTCGTTTAGCTATGTAATAAGCTTGTTGACCCTTTTTTTATTGGGCCCCAAATGATTCATTGCTGTTAGCTATTACCATAAAAAATAATACAATAGGTATAACCTATGAAATTGCCGTTTTTCTTCTCTCTTAGAATTTTATCTGTTACTATGTTTCTGAATATTCTTATTAAATAATTACCTCCTCTAAAAATAGACCATATTTTTGAGTTCTTTTGATTTGTTTTCATAATTTGTTGTAAGTTTAATTTAGTTTAAAATTAGAAACGAAGACAACTCTTTTTAAGTGCCTACATCATTTGATTTGCATTGACTTAAAAACGATAAATAATTTTTATGAAGTGTGATATTACACATATTACTAAAGCTTGTCTAATGATAGATGCCAAATAGTATTATCTTTGGATTTGTTGTTGTGAAGAAAACTGAACAAATTTTAGTATTGTAAATGCAGAATTCCCCAAAATCTCCATACAAAACACCAATTTCATAGATAAGGATTAGGTCCTTATCTATGAAATTGGTGTTTTGTATGGAGATGTTAGATGTTATTAAAATGTTTTTTAATATATTTTTTACTTATGTTATAATTGTCCTTTCCTTTTTTCTTACTTCCCTTCATATCCCATTTATAGCCTATTACGCTATCAAAGACCTAATCAAATAACTTTAAAAATAAAGTCTGTGAAAACAAATTGCAAAACGCAGACGTCATGACATGGCGACTCAAAGAAAATGTAAAACGTCCCCCAATTATCCTTAAGATTATCCTTATCACACCTTATGCCGCAAGTCGCAAGTTAATTGATAAAGCGCGGTGCGCGCGCGCCGGCGACAGTCATGGCTTGCGTTCGAACTGTGCTGTTACTTATCGCGGCTTACGCATGCGCGGGAGGTGCGTACCTTTACTTACAGCGAAAGTTTTAAAATTTGGTGAATTTTGGTGGTTTTTAAGTTTTTTTTATTTAAATTTCTCTAATTTTTTTAAAGATTTTTTGAGAATTTGATGATTGTAAGTTCCCGGGTTCATTCCAAATTTGATATTTTGCTTAAATTGTTAAATATGTGAAGTTTGATGTGCTTGATAATATGAGTGTCCATAAGATTACTTCGGTTTGGTTTGTTTTTTTTGAGATTTTTTTCCACTGCATTATTGAGAAACGCAACAACCACGTTTCTCTTGCAATAAAGTTTTCAAGTTAAATATGAAAATAAATAAAAAATATCCATTAACTTATCAACTTACTTTGTATTAATTGTAGAGTACCTTATCTTAACAAGGTTCTATACAGTTTTACATTTTCATATTGAAACTAAAAGTAATGATGTTGTCTTCACAAAGCAAAGACTTTACCATAATACGGCGTTTATTTTGTCAGTAGATATCTTTATAATTTTATTTGTCATTAGAGTTATTTATTAAAAATATAACGCAAGAAAACTTACGTAAAATAAAGTGTAATATTAATGTACACTATAAAAATTTTTTTGGCCACGCGTTTTACATAAAAATCTGCAATGTTCATACTTTTAAGTTTAAATGCAGCTAAAAAAGGTACTTTGTCTATTCCTTGACAAAAATAAATCGAATGCTAAGTTAACGAATTGACTTGATATAATTACTTAATATTTTTCGCTTGGTACTGTTTTTTTTGGTTTGCTTTTATAAAACACTCATTTTCGGGATAAGTTTACTGTTGAAATCAATTATCATATTATTCGTGGTTATCATTTCCATATATTTGTGACTCAAACAAATAACGGAGTTAGCCCGAGTCAACCGAGAAATGTACTTGAAATATTTGTTTTTTTGTAATAAAGAAGAAAAACATAACATCACATATGATCCCGCCTTTTCCCCCCAAGGGTTAGGCAGAGGTGTAACAGGTGGCGAGCTTGTTGCCATGCACCGGGCACAATCTGAGACAAACGATATTCACAATGAATTGTATATAAGTTTTATTCACACTCAGTGGTACAGGCGGTGGGATCTAACCCGCGATTCCCGCGGCCTTTCGAACGAATAGTGTCTCGTCCGTCCCAACTCGGCTACCGCTGCCCTTAGATCGAAGACTCGGGCTAACCATGAGTTAAATATTTATTTTTCAATTTTATCAAACGTTATGATGATGGACTTTTATATTGAAAACTGAAACATAGTAAGCCATACCGACACAAAGTTTAAAAATACGAATTGTATTATTATGAAGCTTTACGAAACAATAAAAAATGCGCAAATATAAAAAAAACAAGTTCTAAATAAATGAGAATCAGCCCATCACTACCTACTTTTCTAAAATATTTTGATATGTGTAAAAACTCCAAATATTTTACGGTTGAGTGAATGAGTGATTAGCATCAAATGAACTGAATGCCAATTTTACGCTCAGCAGATAAACAGTAGACTGTGAACATACCAAAGTCGAAACACATTCTGATGCTAATTCCTACCTTTTTCTAAGCATGCAAATTCAAAATTGACAAGTCAAAACATCTAGGAACTAATTAAAATATAATTAGCCAGTTGCTTTTGTTAAGTTACAGAAGACAAACGTGGCTAATGAGAAAGATGACTTGTACAAAATTAGTTACGATTAACCGTGAACGATATGCGAAATGGGCTTGTTAAGGTTAGTTTATGTGTAGTAACAATAACAAGCACGCATTATCAGTAGTTTTTTGACTAAGTATTCGTAGCTTATTTTAAAATCTTGACATTTACTTACATTTTAAGCTTACAAAAAACATGTTCGTATCAAAATGTGTAAATTGTGAATAAAAACTTTACAAAATTTCGTCGATAAGCTTTGCAATACATTTTCTTGTATTGTTTACACCTTTTTGTCCAAAAATAACTATTGTATCTCGTTGTAAAAATGTTTTTGTAAAACCGAGATATTGCATTGGCTGTGGAAAAAACTGAGACAAAAATGCTTCTTCTATTATAGCATCAGAAGCACGCAGATATTACAATATAAATTGCCATGCACATTTGTAGTCGTATTCAGGGCTATTCTTGCAGATTATTATTCTATTGTAGTCGATTTGTGCCGCCGTATGAATTACTGTAGCGTGTATTCACTTAGATACGTCACTTCATTCATTGTGTTTAATATAGCACATACCTGTTACATGTGTTGGTTATAATAAAACGAGAAAAAAAATAGCTCTAAATTTAATAGCTATAGCTTTAATAAGGGCCACGTACAATTTAATACTTCATTTAAGTCCATATGCAAAAAAGTCCGCTGCTGGAAGTAGTGTCCAACGTCTTCACCAACACACAATAGATAATACTAATATAGGTCATTTTACTAGAGCAATAGAAGCCAAAATGAGATGTCTCTTTTACATAATTGTATGGGATGGAATTGAGTATATTTTCCCTAATTTACATGCTCTTGAGACATGACAGCTCTTGGCCTTCATTAAACTTACTTTCCTACCAGTTAGGAATCAAATTGCAACCTATTCATACTAAATTGTGCGCGGATCACGAGTCTATACTAGAATTGAAGAGAGAAAAGATTTCATTGTTTGTTTGCATCTTTAAGCTACGAATACGCTCTCCACTTTACTTTATAAATAAATGCAATTGATCTGTAAATAATATCATTAAAGCGCTCGCTATATAGAACTCCAAATGTCCAGTAAGTTTTGCTAACAATCTAGGGTTATACATTGGCGAAGGTACTAGCTTTGTTTATGGTAATTAGTTGCAATGTACCTATCTCCCAACGAAAGACACCAACAAACTGTATATTAAGCCTACTTTGAAACAAAACCCAAAAATTTTGCATTTTTCCATATTATTAATTTAAATCCATCTTTTTACAATTATGCCTATATTATACGAAAATTTGTCATTTCATATATTCGTCAACAAATCAATTATGTCCGTTTTATTGAGTAAAACCGATTATTTAGCATTTTTTATTAGAAAATAACAAAGTATTTATTTCCTCATACAAAACCCGTGCGTGGTAAACAAAACCAGTTTTTTTTTGGAAGTTGATTATCAATTTGGAGTTTTATTATCTGTCATTGCAATAATACATATAAATTTTACGTTAATAGGACGTGATTTACATAGGTTTCGTTCGCACGTGATAATCTTACATGTAATTGTTTTGAAACATTGAAACATGTTGCGCTCATTGACGGGATCGCAATCAAGTGTCTACTTAATGGTCAGTGAAATACTTTGTAAAAACAATAGGAAATGTAAACATCTGCACCCGTAGTGTATGTTTTCATTGTAAAAAAACTTCCCACATTTAGTTGCGTTAAGAAATGTCAAGAATGTCAATTTCTATGGGAAACGTGACTAGTTGAAATCACATTTATCATAGAAATTGACATTTCTTAACGCAACTAAAAGTGAGAAGTTTTTTAACAATGAAAACTTACACTATGGGGCACTGTGCAGGTTCTTTGAATGAATCGAATGCGACTTATTATTATTTGGTTAAATAGTCTCGTTTATGTAAAAATGAAGTCAATATTTAAATAAAAATGAACTTGTCCACTAATGCATAAAAACGAGGTAAATGAATTTAATAAACTGAAATAAAAGAAGATAACGTCAAAATACGTGACAAATGACATTTCATAATGATATTGACACATGAAATTGCTGTTGCCATCAATTGAAATTGTTCCTTCAATTTTCCGCAATATGGCGAGGTTTTTATTTTCCTGGTCAGGCTATTATAGTTAGTCTAATAGTCTTAGGCCCAATTGCACAATCGAGAGTTAGCGTCTAACCCAGGGTTTTCCCATATATTTGCCCCAGGGTTCGGTGCTAACCCTCGACCACGCAAGTGGGCCTTATAGTCTTAGTTGGTATATTGTACTCATTCTCATTATTTTACATTTTTGCTGGATATCAGCCTTCCAAACCAAAAAGTCCTGCGTTGGCTGCATCTCTTTCATTCAATCATTACTTTCTTAATATCTACAGTACCTGCAATCTTGCGGATCAGATTGTAAATCTTCTTCTTTTTCCTGCCCTGTTCCCAATTTTATTTGAGGTCGGCGCAACATGTCTTCTTGTTCCACTCATTTCTATTACTCGCCAAGTCATTTAGTTAAAATTATTAAACTTAATCCGGTACTTATTCGTTTTGACACTTATTCAAAATGAATCGTTTCAAGAACATTGCTTTCCAAAAGACTGTGACATCTTGAAGACAGCTTAGGTATCGTTACAAAAACTAGTAGATTTTAAGAGAAGTAAAAAATTTCGGTAAAATTCCGGTTTAAGGTCGCTGCACTCTCTAATTATTTAAGGTTGAATGCAGACTGGCGTATGCGCATTCGCGATGGGCAATTTTTGGCGATTTTGTGTTATTTACGACCAATTTTAAGGTCTACAAATTAATGAAAAATATAGGTAAATACATATTATTATTTAGGTGAAGATGATTCTTAAAGAGTTATGTAATGTTGGCCTTGACTTGTGCATAGAAACAGAACGTAATTTAAATAAACCTTGATCAGTAATCTTCGACAATTTATTACTTATTATTTCGTTATTATTCTTTCGAAGTCAATATTCTCTCGTTTAGTCAGAATTATCACATATAGTGCGTTTGGGTAAATTAATACATGGAGACAATCACGAAAACTCTTAAGATTACAAAAAAATATGATTTTTACATTTTAATTTAGATTTGCCTTAGAAGGGTGGATTTAAATCTATGTAGCACTTTTTGCTAGATGCGAGTTCTAAAATACAGACAGACAATTAAACAAAATTCAGCAAAACTGCTACTTGACTTCAAAGCTCTTACAGTTTTTAATATCGGCTAAAAGTGTATGCTTGCATATCTACTTAATTTTGCTGCGTTTTCTGTATTTGTAAGACAAAATTCGGATCTTATTAAATAATCTTATTAAAAAGATCTTATTAAAAAATTCGGCACTTTGTAAATTTTTCGACGTTATCCACAAAAAAACTATCGAATAAAAGATAAAAATTCCAGTTAAGCGGTAGCGTCGCGAATTTATTTTCTTCTTTGGGAATCCCAGAAAAAGAAGGAAAACACATTATGCCGTTAGTCCCGGTGCTATTGCAATCGTCTCTACACTCCAATCCTGCGCTCACGCGTGGTGGTTCTATGTACTTCTTATATGTTTGGCTATGTTAGGAGGGCTGTGCCCAACTGCCCAGCAGTGGTTGGTGAAAAAATGTCAAAATGTTAAATGTAAATAGAGAATGGAGATAATAGAGAGAAACTGATATTCAATCATTTACAGGTAATGTTTTAATACAAATTAAAGCTCAATGGCAGTTAAAGCTTTATATATGTACATATAAGTACATACAAGTGGCATAGTACGGTTTCATTTCATTTCGAAAAGTAATGAAGAAAAGTTTATATCGTAAAAATATATGCGACACATTGAAATTAAACCACAAGGGCATGGGTGTAGACGAACGTAATTATAGTCATTGTATGTCAATTTTAAATGAGAAATTAATTACATAATGTGTTAAGCTAGTTTTGTTGATCACTGTACATGGGAACATAACAATGAACGAAAAATATTCACTCACAGAAAAATATTTGTAACAGATATTTTTCGCAAATTACACTCCATTCGTTCTAGAAAATTAATGCTTTGCCTGGGTCTCTCATAATCGTTTTTTCAAATCAGACTTAATTTTTAAATTGTTATTTTCTGCGGGAGATATAAATTGCAGTCCAATTTACGATCCAATGGTTTTTTAAATTAAACCACACGTGCACCGTATTTCCACAATATCCCATATATTTGTTAAATCTCTTTTTGCTGATTCAAGGTTTCATTACTAATTCAATATAATAATAATATTTATGGCTCGAATCAAAATTTACTCAAATATAATGGGCTCATTCATTGATAGGTATTAGTTATTATTATTCGTGGTTATTATTATTATGACCTATTGTGACCAGCCTCCTATCTAAGTTCTATTAAGGTTCTTTAAAGTTATGATGTTCCCAGTTTGGATTGATAATTGATCGTAACTATTTTACTTATTGAATTCGAGCTACAACAATCTTGGTTCATAAGCTCTTATTGATCATAATTATTGGCTGTTGTTATTACAGTCCAACTTAAAAAAAATGTTTGGTTTTGTTTCGCGTTGGTATTAAAAAGTTTATACACATATAAGTGGTGATAATTTTTATTTCCTTTTAATAAGAGTCATCTACTGTCCCTTACTGTCAGTGATTACATATTTTTTATGTTGATTGTACCATAAATGTTTTCTCTTTCTTCATTGTAAGTAAGTTCAGAAAATTTTAATATTGTTAATAAAAATATTACATCAAAGAGGGCTCTTTGCATCACAGAGAATTTGAAATTGACATGTTTATATTCAGAATAATAAACGTTGTTCTGACGAAAATATATTAAAATTATACAACTGAAACATGAATGTACCTGCTAAAATAAAAAACAAATTAAATATTAGAAAAAAAATTCTCTTAGTTTTTTCGTTGCGTATAATATAGCTATGTATATTATATTATTTTATGTTTGTGCCTGTGTCGGAATAAATATATTTTTTCTCTGCGCTATTCTTTTAAAGGTTGACGTGATATGAAACAAACTAGCTGTTGCCCGCGACTTCGTTACTATGTACTATCGACCGCGATTACTACGGTATTTCAACTATCCCACGGGAACCTTACCTTTTAATTTTCCTGAATAAAAAGTATCTAAGATTTTGACCAGGGATATAAGGTATCACTGTGCAAAATTTCATTGACATCGGTCCAGCCATTTCGGAGATTAGCCGTACAAACAGACAAACAGACAGAAACAAACAATTCAACAAAATATTTTCCTCTTTTTGCACCCCTGGTTTGATTTTAAGCATTTTTTTTTATGTACAGACATTTGGCCTCAACAGTTTTAATTTATGTATAGATATAGATACAGAAGCTATATCGTCAACACTCTGCGACCGGGACCAACGGCTTAACGTGCCCTCAAAGTTTTAGACACCCATCCAAGGACTGACCATTGCAAATGTTGCTTATCATTTCGCCATCGAACTCCTCCAAATCAGACTTGGTCATAAATTACATTATTGCATTAAACTTTACGTTAAAGCTGGTATGTCATGGCTCCTATTTGACTCTGAACCTTGTTGGCCTTAATGCATTTATATGGGACCAACGTCTTATGACATAATTATACGTACTGCAATTTTTCCGTTCTCGCGAGGTATAATAAACAAACAGTTTTATGAAGTCTATGAAGCTGTTAGATCTTTAACAACCGTGTAAACAAAATTTTCTTTGTTGCAAACCTGTTGCAAACAAGGCATAATCTTAAAATAGTAATAAAATAGGCCATAAATAAGTCCACTTACGAAATTAAGTCCACGAGGACAATATATTTGGTGTTTACTTTTAAACAGTTAAAGCGTAATAAAAGTACATAAATTGATTTTAAAATAACGTGATAATCTTCGATTTAACGAATGTCAAAGCAACTATTATTCTACGAAGGAAATTAACTTTGATTTAAGGTTATTAGATTACTTAGGTTTTCGTCAACGACATTGTCTTTTAACCTAGTCGGTCTGCAGATCTAGAATAAATTAACTATAATAAACTCGTTGAGGGCCATGAGAACGCCGGCGATCGCGAACAATGTATATTTCTATATTTTTATTGTGTCTTGTTTTGTGGCCTTAGAGAGGTTCAGTGATACACTCATCATTTTTAATAGTGATGCAAAAGGGAAACCGGAGTGTACCTATATGAAATATAAATGTAAAATATTATATTGCGATAAATATTCTAGGTACCTAATAAAAAAAATTACTTAAGATTTATTCACTCTTAGTGGATTGAATCTGTAACCTCCTCAAGTACAAGTAGAGCTGTTTCCCTCCTTTCGATTTTCTTCATTAAAGTATCAAATTCATAATGAATCATAATAATACTCGTCCTTTACTGAACATAGATTTCAAAATTATAATCTTTATTGCTTCGCATTAAGAACCCTGTAAGGGTGTCGCTCGTATCTTTATAGCACACACAGAAAAAACGTCCATTCGTCGCCAACCTACATAGGTCCCACTCAACAAATTTGGGATGATAGGTGTCTCTTAGTTAAGTTTAGGTTTAAGGTGAAATTGTAAAATTTAATATTGCTTATCCGTTACGGACATACTGTTGTTTCCTTTTATTTTAATATCAACTGCAAACTGTGCACAGTATTGGCATTAAAAAATTTTAATCTCTATAAGATAATCTCTCATTTCTGAGGTAAAATGTGTTCGCACGTGGGCTTGCAACGAAGCGTGCGGGACGTCTGCGTGTTTGAAGACGATCGTTTGTTGTTTATTTAATGTGATTTTAAGGTTGTGGTAATATTTGATGTAGTTAAAAATTTGCGTGTGGTTCTGCATGTGTTTAAAATTGCTATTTTTTGTAGTAAATTAATTATATGAGTAGAAATGTCTACGCTTTCAAGACTTTCTTTCCTTTCTTATTATTATTATGAAACACATGCAGCGCACGAGGTCGAAACACTACCACACTTGCCCAAAGTGGATTTAAGTGGATGCTTAAAATTATGAAATAAAAAAAATCATATAAATCAGTCAAGCCTACAGATTCTTGTAGAGAAGTCCTACAATCACGGTCAACCAAGTCATTGAACTTGAAACCAGGCGTTCAATTACATTGAGACTGTTAAGTTTTAACCGTAAATAGTTAACGGGTAGATTTTCTTACGTTGGTCTTTCTAAACAAGTATAGAAAAGGAATTACGAAATAAGAAATAACATAATAACAATGTTATAAGCATTGTTTTCCGGCAATTAGAGGTAAGATAGCTAGTTCCTCAGTTGTTGAGGATTACAGGGAAAAGCTTGCTTCCACTTTCGGCCTTATCGTCACTTACCATCACGTGACATGAAGACTAAGACTTACCTTACCTCACCTGTCATATGTAACAAAAAATAAGAGATGCCGAATTATCGAGATAATATTGATAAAGTATAATAAAAATTGGATTGAAACTATTTTGATTTTTGATGATTTACATTAAAGAAGTAATCAATCTAAATGGGTCAGTGGGGAGAAATCCGAAAGTATGATCCGATCCTGGGTAAATTAATAATGGCATTCCATTTTTTTTATACCTAACCGAAAATCGAGCCTGGTCAAAATTTCAGTAAAAAATTCTTCGTTGTTGTGGTTGTTGATTGAATCATAAATTACAATAAACATCGTCAATGAACTCCTGTTGGAATAATAAAAAAAACTCTGTGATTTAATTCAAGTAAATGTTCAAAATTGTAGCCATTTTCCTTGATTTATAGGTTAATTGTCTTGGAGTAACGCGTGTAGTATTGCGTTTTTTTATTTATTCGATGTGCATCTGTGTTAAGATACTCTTCAAGGCTGTTGTCAAAACATAAACAATGTCGTAATTTGATGTCTATCTTAATAAGGTTGAAAATCTGCAAGGGTTTTAGACAGCTTCTGTGCAGTAGCCTATACAGGCTCATATGTTTTCAACGGTACAGTCGAGTAGAAAAATATGTATCCATATTCTAGAGGTGACAATCTTTATTTCCTTCTATGAGTCGTTTAGGGTGTTCCATCGAGAGCATCGATCGATGGTAGAAGCGATTAAACGTATGGTAGAATCTATAGATCGACGTCGACTAATCCATTTTACCATCGATCCATGTCATCGATCGACTGGCTTGGTAACACCCTTGCTGTCAAAAGTGGTTACAAATTTCGGGTGTTGTCAGTACCCGTGTTCGATTCAAAAAGTCACTTCCCGTTGAGTCGCAATAAAATGTGACATGTTTAATTCCGACATTATTTTGTTATTTTGAGAATAGGGGACCCAAAAGGTACTATAATAAAAATAACACCTCAAACTTTACATTAGTCTAATATTTTACTCTCGTTATATTCGGAACACAATGTGTTTGCTAAGAGGAAAATCAACGAAAGCCAATGTACTTGTGTTAATGAAGACAAGGACAGTAATTGCAACCTTTAACTAAATTCCATACGACCAGTCGAAGAATTGATACATACGTACTTTTTATTGGCTTTTAAGTATGTGTTTATGCAAATAGGTTACTCGAGGAAAATGTTATATAAAAATGGGAAAATTATTTCAAATGATGTTTATTCAGTACCTTTGAGATATTTGAAATCGTTTCGTTTATTTTCTGTCTGTATACAGTGAACAGCATATCAAATGGAACTGATCGAGCCACTATAAAACTTACCTTAAGGTAAATTTCTTTGAGTGAGACATTGCCCGGTGTATGACTAGTTTAGAAAAGAATTAAAAAGTCAAATAAAAAAAAAACTAGCAACAGAATAATTTAGACAATGTAATTTAAGACTTTTCTACATCATATTTTTTTTATTTATAGTATTAATAATCTTTACATTAACATGAAAAATAGTCATTATCGTACCTAACTTAGCATTTTTTAATGATTGAGAAAAGTATCAAATATCGTTTTTCGAGCCTGAGAATAATCAAGAACAGTAATATACATAATTTTTCTGAATTAAAAAATAATATGTAATTCCTTATAACTCTACCAATAGATTGATTTGGAAGAAAGAGCCTGGCCTCAAAAAGACCATAAAATCCAAGACTACCCAAATACTTTATATTTGTCTCTTTGTTTACAGACAATGTCGTGTCCACGCCAAAGCCTGTTAAGGTTCTGGACACTTCAATGGACTCCTCAAGGATACCCGCGGAAGAGAAACATGGCTCGTATTGGAGGAAATCAGCAGCGTCTACTCTTAAATCTAAGTTAGCTGAGACGAGGAACTTCAACAAGGCGAACAATGGTATCTTGTTTATTGGGGACGGCATGTCCGTGGCGACCATGATGGCAGCAAGAACGTTTTCGGGTCAGATGGAACGGGCGCCGGGGGAAGAATCGGTTTTGGAGTTCGAGAAGTTTCCATTTGCTGGCTTTGCTCGGGTGAGTTTGACTTTTATCCACTCTTAAGAGTAGCCGAGGATCTAGAGGGAAGATATGCTGGGCCAGATCCATATCCAGCAGTGGACGGATATGGGTTGAAGATGATGACATAGTCGGTTTATACAGTAGTAGGTTTTTAAAGGTTAAAACCAAGTCGTCCTCACCCTATATACGTTCCACTGCTGGGCACAGGCCTTCCACATGGAAACAAACACATGGGGAGTATGGGCCCCAACACCACTACGCTGATCCAATGCAGGTTCGTGGGTTGAAACGGTTGCAATATCCACCGTGACCAACGGCTTAACGTTCCTTCCAAAGCAGGGAGGAGTTCGAGTACGCTTTGTTTTCGATACTGCAAAGTCAAAGCGTACTAACCACTACGCCACGGAGCTCCTCATTAAAAAAATATCGTCTAGACATGTAAAGTAACTAAACTTTGAGATAGTGTGATGGTATGTAGCCTTCCTCAATAAATAGGCTAATCAACACTGAAATATTTTCTCAAACTGGAAAGTTGCCTCAATTGGTGGAATTGAAAATTAATGGTGGCGTAAATTTCTCCTTAATTTTTCTGGGAGGCGTTCTAAATTCCGTTCCCACGGGAATATCGAGATAAAAGGTAGCCTATGGCCTTTCATAGGCTCTAGACTATCTGAGTACCAAATTTCTTGGAGCCGATCGCCTGCCCAACGTCCGATGTGTATGTCATAAGGGCAGCCGATCGGCTACTATACATACGTCTTTCACACTAAGTGCCTTCGGATATCCTCTCCAGCATTCCATAACAAAAAATAAACCTTATTGCAACGGCTCAAAGCTCTGTTTAAACGTGATAAAGAATGCTCTCCTCCCGAACCAGTCTGTGTGAACGGACATGTCAAAAGTTAGCAACGAACACTGCGATCAATGTAGGAGTTGCACTTGCAATTCGTACAGATATCACAATGTAATTTAGGCGCATCTTCTTCTTCTTCTTCTTCGTGCGGGCGGTTTCCGCAAATTGACGACTTAGCGCTTGTTTTGCGTTTGAGGGTGAAGGCTGGCTACTCCAGCCAGCCCAGCTCCGCCAGGAAGTCGCCCAGCGCCTTCACGTTGAGAACAGCCTCGCGGAGGTTACCCGGGTTTCCCAGGTACTTTGCCCGGTAGCTACCCCAGTGCATTCCAATTTAGACGCATTAGCCAACAAATAAAAAACACCTCCTGAGAAAAATAAATTTTCTGGCCTTGGAACTGTTATGGCAACTACCCGTGCGTGGCAACCGTGTTTACAATTTTCTGCCAGATTTTATGAGTAGCGTGAATAATGTGATATTTAAAATTGTTAGAATACGCGTGAATTGTAACAAACATAACAATTATGAGCTCGGTACGCAGTACCTATTATCTAGTCTGTCACTCAAGTGGATACTCAAACGCTTTTGTATTGGAAACATTGAACTGCTATGATACATCATCTTAAAGCATATACCAGTCAAGATCATGTAACTCTTATGAATGAGCCTATAACACAGCCGAGCCGCTATGTAATATTGACGCCGACTGTATCTTTTATGATTGACTAAAATTTGTGGTTTCTAGTTTCTTTGTCGCTCCCGCCATAGATAAATTAAGTAGTATAGATCGCTATTCCCATACATGTGTTTTTAGTTAATCTAAAACTTATTATTGTTGCTTGTAACTCTTCGTTCGACTTATTATTATTCGACATATATAGAGAGGTAGGTTTTTAGGCATTGCATAGCCTGGTTCTTTGAGATACCACAGAAAGGCTCTGGGCCGAACTGTTTTCCTTGAGCCCCTAGCCAGTTCATCGGCCTTTTCGTTGCCGGCTATTCCAGAAAACCTGGCACTCATTTGAGAGTGATTATAAAGTAGCTTATATTGGTAAAAAATTATTAATGTCAAAAGATAAATAAAACACAAACAAGACATTTGACAATAAAACACAAACAAACCATGAAGCGAGCAGATTAATTTCTTATAATTTCACTTTTATTTACAATTCTCGGTTCATCCTAATATTCATTTTTCTGAAATCAGCGCCAAAGGAAGTTGAATGTGCAAAATACGAGTATGAAGACCGCATTCTGTATGTTTTGAACTGAGAAAAGCTCGCAGATTATGATTCTGAATGCTGCAAAGAAATTTCTTTATCCGATCCCCTTGGGATACCCAGTAAATTTGAACCTAAGTCGATTTGGAAAACACACATAGTTGAAATTGGGACCAGATTCCAAAGAAACATTGACATTATCATTTGCATAGTCGTTATATTTTTTTTCAACAACTCTTGTTTACCCTTTTGTTTCTTTGATCATAAAAATCAATTAAAATTATTGTTATCAAGCATTCTTTCAGTCCATTCACCTACTCGGCGTCCCAAGGGGGTCGTATAAAAAATGGAACAAGAAATCTCCTGGCAACGTATTTTGTTTTGTTCCAATGAAAAGTTATTTACAAAAAAGTTTTGGGTTCTGCATAAATAGTACCTATTCGTAATCTCTCCATTATTGAATGTAAAATGAAACCTCTGTCGATAATACTATAGAAATAAAAGCTACAATTTTGCTCCGCAAGCGAACGAACCTTTTTTATTAAAACGCGGTACAATGAGATCGACTGTACTTCCTGCCTTCTTTTGTAGTAACGTTTAAGTGATTCGTGACTTTATATACCGGAAAATGGTTTATCAACAACCATTTAAAAAAATATGTTGTACTTATGTTAGAAAATCTTGATCAATTTCTTATATTACGTCTATATCCCATAAGACGCAGATTATTTAAAAAAAAATAAAACTTAAACAATTTTTGAAGAAAACAGTTCAGCAGTATTAAAAGTGAAACAAACACAATATGAGTAAATCTAGAAGAAAATGTTGTGAAAACCATCCCACGATAATTATGGAAAAATATTTATAAATAAATTTATTTTCTTGTAGTGTTGAACCTGTTACTTTAATTATATTGGTAATTTTTTTTTTGGTTCACACACTAAGCTCTATAAATTTCTACGACACCGACATTTCTACGAATAAAGACTTTTTAATTTGTTACCTCTCATGAAGCAGCAAAGTGAGATAAGTGAGGTTTAAAAATTCTAAGATGTGTTTAAATACACTGAACAGCGAAGAAAATGGGTCACTTAGAGCTTTATGAATTAAAGACTAAATTAAAGAATATTTAATGCCACAAAAAATGATGCATAAAAAAAATCCACTCAATCTTAAAAATTTTGTGAAAAACTAAAAATGTTAAATAATTTTTTAAATTTTGTATCAATTTAAAATCATTTATTTCCTGTAAGTTTAAATTTTTACATGAAAAATGCTATAAACGTGGTGTCTCTGGCTTGCAGATTTTATTCATCTTTAGTCATCATTGACTTAAACCCTGTAGAATGTACAGGATCCTGACAATGCTTGCAGATAGACAGATATATAGTTGGTGAAGAATAACATCTATTCTGTTTTCTTCTTAAAGTTAGTTTATCATTAATCAATCAACTGCATCGATTGAGACTGTATCGAAAGTACTTGTTAAATAAAAGCATTTCTTTTTTCAAACCTTGACAAAGTATGTCAAGTCACTACCTGGGTAAAAAACATCTTTCACAATACCTTTACAACTGTCTATCATCGCAACCTTGGCAGTGATACATGCAGCCTAACAATTACTTGGTTAATTTCCTATTTCCTTCCTAGTATTGTAGTATTGTTGACGAATAACCATATTTACATTGTACATTGCGTTAACTGCAGATTACCAGTCGTTTGTGGTGTGAAATTATCACAGCGTAGCTACAATCTTATTTTATATGGCCGTATAACGGATACAAAGATATATGGAGATCAAACTCAAAATAGAGATAAACTTCAACATTTAAAAACTAATTTACAGCTCCTATACATTATAACTCGGCGGAGCTCGGTGGCGAAGTTGTTAGTATGCTTTTGCTTTCGATCGAAAACAAAGCTACCTTCGTCATGGCCAGACTTTGGATAGGCGACGGAAACTTTGTGATCTCGATCTTCTTAGGAAGGCACGATGCTACCCATAAACCCGCATTGGGCTGGCATAGTGGTGTTACGGCCCATACTCCTCATGTGTTTTTCCATGAGGTAGGTCTGTGCCCAGACAAATACCATTGTACAGCTTTAGTAAACAGCTAAAACAACCACTTAAATTAAATAATGAAAAAATGACATCCGAAAGAAATTACATAAAAAATATCTATTAGATCAAACATCTCTGGTAGGTCTAATATGGATATTATGGCCCGTTGAATTTCTACTTAGCAATTAGGCTATGCAAATTCTGCAATATATAGACCGGTTTTTGCTCAAGTCCATCTATAGAATATAAAATCCTTATTTTATTATTTACATAAAAATTGCTCCGAAATACAAATACCATTCTTCATATCCAGTCTCCAGTCTTGGGAGTTTATATTCTGAATATTTACATGTGTTTATTTATTAAATGTATTTATCCGTCATCTAGTATCCGTAATACAAGCAGCATTAGTTGCTTAAAATGGGGCTAGAACATGTCTGAAGACATTTATTTATTTATAATTTCAGACGTACTGCATAGATGCTCAAGTGCCGGACTCCGCTTGCACGGCTACCTCCTACCTTAGCGGAGTGAAGACCAAGTACGGGGTCATTGGCCTCGACGGCAACGTCACCAGGGCCTCTTGCTACTCCCAGCTGCATAAAAAGAACTGGGCATCATCCATCGGGCAATGGGCCTTGGACGAAGGACTTGATGTTGGTGAGTTTCTGATCTCACTGTACTTAGTTTAGCATTAGATAGAACAGAATTTTTTTTTTAATACCCGAAAACAACTACCAAATCTTTGGACCTGTACGGTTTGGCTTAGTACGGTTTATGGGGAACTTTACAATCAATCGACTGTAAAGGGAGGAAAAATATTTATTTCCAATACATTGATTTGTGCAACTTCGTATTTGTTACGCAATAATCTAAGAAAAACGAACTCTCTTGCGTTTTTTTCCTTAAGGCGATTAATGTTTAATTCCTCAATTAACGTACAATTAGACTCTTCAACAAAATTATTATTTTTATCGCAGAAAAAAATTGAATTTGATCTTAGTTATGTATTATCACGAGGAGTCAGTAATAATATTCTTAGAAATTCTTCGGCAGAACCCCGTGTCACTCCCACGGAAGGTTAGGAATAGGTATATTGGGGAGTCATGGTTATTCTCAGTGAGCACTTGAGCGAGATGCACACAGCCTACCCAAATTGAGTTGTTTACCTATTATTAACGTCACGAGTCCTTACACAGTCCACAGCAAAAACAAAGTGATCGTTCATTATATTCTATCACCCATTGTGTTCTTTGTGACTTCATAACTAATATCTCAAATCACTTTATTGTTGATGAGTTGTATGTAACGTGCTCAACTTAAAATAAATACCTAACGTTACCTACTTATTTCTTGAAATACGCTTGTTGACTCATATCAAAAGTAATGATAATAATGCTTAAAATTTACAGTCCGAAATATGCCAAGTTCAATTAATATCAATAAGGGATTGCTGTAGAAATTCAATTTAAACATATTTTATTTCAACTTTTTTTTTCAACTGCCAAAAACGCTATGCACCTAGTTCGTGAAATTAGTGACGTAACGCATCATGTAAACAATTACTACGCATGATCAATAACGATCAAACGCCAGTTGCAACCAATCAAGCATATCTGTCGGCTGTGTCAGCGTGTGTCGCGAATGCGTATTGAATTGTTTACCAAAATCGTGACTTTACGGCACAGATAATTCATAGACCATCATGACCAAAGGCGTTGACAGTTAAGCAAAAACGTAATTTTAAACGATAAAGGCTTCAACAAAATACATAATAGGTCTTTACCTATGAAATTGCCGTTTTGTATGGAGATTTTGGGAAAGTCTACATTTTCCATACTACATTTTTTTTCACATTTCTTCACAACGACAAATCCAAAGATAATAATTGTTGGCATGTATCATTAGACAAGCTTTGCTAATATGTGTGATATCACTCTTCATAAAAATTATTTATCGTTTTTAAGTCAATGCAAATCAAATGATGTAGGCACTTAAAAAGAGTTGTCTTCGTTTCTAATTTTAAACTAAATTAAACTTACAACAAATTATGAAAACAAATCAAAAGAGCTCAAAAATATGGTCTATTTTTAGAGGAGGTAATTATTTAATAAGAATATTCAGAAACATAGTAACAGACAAAATTCTAAGAGAGAAAAAAAACGGCAATTTCATAGGTTATACCTATTATATTATTTTTTATGGTAATAGCTAACAGCAATGAATCATTTGGGGCCCAATAATAAAAGGGTCAACAAGCTTATTACATAGCTAAACGAGGTGCCTAATAATTAGGTTTTAATATCTTATAAGTTTGTTAGTTTTCAATGAATATTGTCAAAGTCGGTTATGAATCAGGTGTTACGATAGTATTTAAGCCATATAACCAGTAGCGTTACGCATATAGTGTAATGAAAATCTGACGGCTGTTCCCAGGTTTCGTAACCACCACTCGTGTGACGCACGCGTCGCCTGCGGGAATGTACGCGCACACCTCTGAGCGGAATTGGGAGAGCGATGCGGACGTCCCGAAGGAATGCCTCGCATTGGGCTGCCAGGACATAGCCTACCAACTCATCATGAACAACCCTGGTCGGGACTTTAAGGTGAGTTTTTACGACTGAACTGTAAAATGTATTATTCATGAAATTTCACAAACTAGATATAACACCGATAAAGTAGAAATTTGTCAGGCATGTTCTACATAGGGTGTAGAAATCAGTTAAGAACGGATTTTATGAAACTCCATTAAGGGGTTAAAACGAGGGTAAGCCGAGCGAAGCCGTCACGGCAGATCACTAGTTTTATATACGACTAGCTGTTGCCCGAGAATTCGTCCGCCGTCCGAACCCTTTAATTTTCCGGACTGAAAAGTATCTACGATGTTGACCAGGGATATAATCACCATGAAATATTTCATTGAAAACGGTCCAGCCATTTCGTAGATAAGCCCGTACAAACAGTTAAACAGACAAACAGACAGAGAAACAAAAGAAAAAAAATTTTTTTTTGGTATTTTTCCTCTTTTTTCATCCTCCTGATTTGGTTGTAAGCATTTTTTTTCTATGAACAGACAATCGACGTCTACATTTTTTTAATAAGGTATTGATAAACATAAAGCGATTACACTAACAATTTCAAAAATGGTTTACGGAACACACGCCACATGGTTAAACTGTGAAATTGTAGTATTCATTAAAATAATGCGCATAATTTTTATAACTACTACGTGTGTGATAAAAATGCTGGATATTTGATAAATTTAGGCTCAGGTACTTAATATGACACTGCTTATGTAATTCAAACCTCTCCTATGAACGTGTTTAGGTTTATATCTGAAGAGGGCGAGCTGGATACCATGTGCACCAGGCACCATGACTGGCAAAGTGATTCTGAATAACTATTGACACTAGAGATACAACAGCGATTTATTGAAAATGTGTAGATTTTTCATTCGGCTGTTTCTGTCTATATTTTAGTTCAGGTACTATTTTAAGTGAAGATGAAACCAAAGCCGAGTTCGCAAAGTAACTTTTACGAGTAGTAGAAGTTTCTCGACAGCAAAAAACAAGTTGCTTAACTAAAGCAAGTAAAGCAAATGTTCCTTAGAGCTGTTCTTAGAAGTATAAATCTAAAAAAGCTTTGATGTGAACTACCTAGAATGACTGATACATAAGTTGTGTCAGCGAAGCTGTAATAAAGTTTGCCTATACTGAGTTCCACCTCTGGTTGCAGTAAATGTTATTATAAGCTTATTTTTTTTAATTTATTTATTTATTAGATCTACCAACGATTATACACACTGTTGCTTAGTTACAAACATAACTTAACTTAAAATTTAAGTGTGATAACCAATTAAAGGTAAACACTAAATGCAAGAAATTTATATAAAACTGATCAAATTATAAAATCTAAAGCAGTAATTGAAATTAAATAAGGAAATGATACAAAAAACTCACAGAAAAAAAACAGACGAGAAAGAATCTAGTGCAGTCCCTGTGACACTATCTTTTTAACTTAGGCTTAGATTAAGGACAATAGATCTCTATTCCCATACATGGTTTTTAGTTCGTCTAAAACTTATTATTGTTGCTTGTACCCCTTCGTTCGACTTATTACGTTAGGTGGCGCTACTATACTAGCGGAATTATAGATGAACTAGCTTTTGCTCGCGACTTCTTCCGCGTAGAATAGTTACTTTGATAAATCCTATTTAAAATAAAACGTCTTCATCATGGTAGCTCTAATCTTTAATTTCAGTTCAATTTATACAAAGTTTCATCCCCTATTTTATCCCCTTAGGGGTGGATTTTATCAAAATCCTTTCTTAGGGAATGCCTACGTCATAGCTTTATGCATGCAAAGTCTCAGCCCGATCGGTTTAAAATTGACAAAGTCTCATACAAACTTTCATCCCCTATTTTATCCCCTTGGGGGTAGAATTTATCAAAATCCTTTCTTAGCGGATGCCTGCGTCATAACATCTTCCTGCGTGCCAAATTGCAGCTTGATCCGTCCACATTTTCAAAAATTACTAATGTTAAATTAACCGCAACACGATGTTGGGATTAGTAAAATGGCGGCTGGCGGCACAGCTGAGGTAAATTGCTTCGGAAGTGCATCGCAAATTTAACCATTGGGCAAGCTGACGTCACGTTGGTATTTCTATGCTGCCATTGGTCTAGATTTTAATTATTAATTTGACTATAACGGATCAAAAAACTCACATTTTACAGTTCATATTAACTCATAGCATAGATAAATTATTACGTTAGGTGGCGGTACTATACTAGCGGAATATAAAACTCAAAGGTGACTGACTGAGATAGTGATGTAACAACGCACAGCCCAAATCACGGTTGGTCAATATTTTAACCAAATGGTCAACCTGACCGTGATCGATTTTTTGAGCAAGCAAATCAAAAATTGTTTAATTAACTTTATACAGTCGTCCGTTCTGCTGGGCACAGGCCTTCTTCGTGGAAACAAATACATGAGGAGTATGGATCGTAACACCACCACGCTGACCCAATCCGAGTTGGCAGTTAGAAACTATTGCAATAGCAACCTTAAAGTGCCTTCCAAAGCACGCAGGAGTTCGGGATCACAAAGTTTTGGTCACCCATCCACGGTCTGACCATGGCGAAGGTAGCTTTGTTTTCAATATAGAAAGCCAAAGCGAACTAACCACTACGCCACCGAGCTCCTCACGTCACGGTACCGCCTCCGTATCCGTACAGTCACACCAACAAACTAATCGTATCAAGTTCATGAAAAGTGTCATTAATATATTAAAAGACACTAAGACCAAGACAATTATTAGACCTGTGCCCAGCTGTGGGACGAAACGGTTTTTTTTTTATTCGTCTGAAATGTCCAGTCTAGGACATTTCAGACGAATAAAAAAAAAACCGAGCAAAGCAGTTTAAATTCGAACGGTATGGCTGCAATAATAAAATTAATATTAGGTCCTTACCTATGAAATTGGTGTTTTGTATGGAGATTTTGGGGAATTCTGCATTTTCCATACAAAATTTTTTTCAGTTTTCTTCATAACGACAAATCTAAAGATATTTGGCATCTATCATTAGACAAGCTTTAGTAATATGTGTAATATCACACTTCTTAAAAATTATTTATCGTTTTTAAGTGAACGCAAATAAAATGATGTATTCGGGAGGCACTTAAAAAGAGTTGTCTCCGTGTCCAATTTTAACACAATTAAACTTACAACAAATTATCAAAACAAATCAAAAGAGCTCAAAAATATAGTCCATTTTTAGACAAGGTAATAATTTTTTAGGAATACTCTGAATCTTAATAGTTACAGACAAAATACTAAGAAAAAAAAAACACCAATTTCATAGGTAAGGACCCAATATTTCGCGCATTGATGAACTACATGATTGAATTCATGTTTCAGTTCTGTTAAATCGCTCAAACATTTAATTGGTTGATTAGTGGTTAAATTATGGTGTTTAGGGTTTGACGCTACAGTTCTAGGTAAAACCAATTGTCTCTATTAGTGATTTTAACCTTGCATTAAGTACTAATTAACTTAGATTTACTTGCGGTTAGTTTTGATGTTCAGTAATTCACAATAAAAATAATAGGTTTTTACTTATGAAATTGGTGTTTTGTATGAAGATTGGGGAAGTCTGCATTTTCCATACTAACATTTTTTCAGATTTCTTCACAACGACAAATCCATAGATAATAATTTTTTGCCTGTATCGTTAGACAAGCTTTAGCAATATGTGTGATATCAGTTTTCATAAAAATTATTTACCGTTTTTAAGTGAATGCAAATCAAATAATGTATTCGGGAGGCACTTAAAAAGAGTTGTATTCGTTTCTAATTTTAAACTTTATTAAGCTTACAACAAATCATCAAAACAAATCAATGGAGCTCAAAAAACTGGTCTATTTTTAGAAGAGGTAATTATTATTTTAGAATATTCTGAAAATTGTTACCGACAAAATACTAAGATAATGTGATGTGTGTGTGTGTGTGTGTGTCATGTAACATAAATGTTAATGTATTAACAAGTGCAATAAAGAGTATATAGAAAAAAACGGCAATTTCATACGAGTTAAGACTTATTATTAAAATCTTACAATAAAATTATTTTGGCGATGTCTGTACATTATTTAAGCTGTAAAACTAATGACAATTGTCGAGACATATTAAGTATGTTATTATAATTGTTAGTGTGAACGAAGCCAAAAACTACAGTTTAAGAGTTCATTTGTATGATTGTACACGTATCACTCAATCAACTATTTACTATAATAATATATTAAAATATTCATATAAAAATATTAGGTCCTTACCTTTGAATTTCCATACAAAATTTTTTTCAGTTTTCTTCACAACGACAAATCCAAAGATAATAATATTTGGCATCTATCATTAGACAAGCTTTAGTAATATGTGTAAAATCACACTTTATAAAATTTATTTATCGTTTTTAAGTGAATGCAAATAAAATGATGTATTCGGGAGGCACTTAAAAAGAGTTGTCTCCGTGTCCAATTTTAACACAATTAAACTTACAACAAATTATCAAAACAAATCAAAAGAGCTCAAAAATATAGTCTATTTTTAGACGAGGTAATTTTTTTTTAGGAATACTGTGAGTCTTAATAGTTACAGACAAAATGCTAAGAAAGGAAAAAACCACCAATTTCATAAGTAAGGACCCAATAATAAACATTTCAGGCTAGATTTGAGAGTTATCACTTTTCTCTCCGTTGCTACAACATATTATATTAAAGTATAGACTAACTAATTAATTCTTTATAATCCTTGAAAGGTTAGTGATGAACTCTACTAAATCAGGTGGGCCATCTGCCCGTTACAAAAATTCCGGTAATGAACGTGATAGGACGTTAAAATAAAATATCAAAAAGACCCAAAAAGAAAAGAATAATAACGACTTTCTTAACTTATAGCACCATTTCTTTTAGCATAATAATAAAAATCCTATACATATAAATATTACAAAGCTAAGGTAAATCTTTTTAACAACAGTTAGGCTTTTTATGAAAAAGTATATCCAGAATTTCCTTCTGAAACTGAATTATAACTTTAATATAGCTGTTTTATTTTACTCATAAATACCTTTTCTTTAAGGATGTTTTGTTATTAATCATAAAAATATAATGCGCAGACTTTCGCTTCTGAAAGTCTTATAATAAAAATAGATAATCTTATAATAAAATAAGATATTTTAATATGATTTTCATTCTAAAAAATGAAAATTATATTGAAATATTTTATTTAGTTATTTTATTGTAGCTTCTGGAGCTCTAATAAAGAGTAATCAAGAGGAAAATTAGTTTTTCCTCCTTCTTGTTGGCATGTTCTATTTTATAGCACGTATACAATGTAAATCATCTTGATTCTGGGTCGGGTGGATGGTTCTGGGTTCGATCCCCAGCGGGGGCAAATGTTTGGGTGATGAATTTTCAGGCATTTGTTCTCCAGTCTTGGATGTTTATATATATTTCTATATATTCAGGTTATTTTTATGTATTTATCTATTAAATATATTTATCCGTCATCTAGTGTCCGTAACACAAGCAGCATTAGTTGCTTAAAATGGGGCGAGTTGATAGGTGTGAATGTTTGAGGATATTATTATTATTATTATGTATTGTACTGACGGCCGTTGACTGACGGCCTTTGGAGCGGAAAATTTCTTGAGTTGTTGCCACGAAATGGTAGGCGCAGAGTTGGAAGGCCCTCACGAGGTGGACCTTTGGGGGAGGCTGGGAGGCCTATGTCCAGCAGTGGACGTCATACAGCTGATGATTACTTTATTACCTGGTTGTATTGTTATTTCCAATTAAAAACATGTCAGATTTTGAAGTATAAATCGTCCTACTAACTATTCTTATTTTTCCTGCCCTGTTCCCAATTCTATTTGGGTTCGGCGCAACATGCCTTCTTCCACTCTCTTCTATTACTCGCCAAGTCAACATTCACTCCCATCCTCATCATATCATCATTTCCCATCCATCCACTTTCAAATAGCTTTCCTGGTGACATGATCATTCTCCTTTCTTATTATAAATGTCCGTACCAAGAAAGTCGTTTTTCTCTCAGTTTATCAGCAATCGGGGCAATATAGGTACTGCTTATCAGCAATATAGGTACTAACATAACATAATAATCATCACAATTCTTTCCCCGGAGGGGTAGGCAGAGGTGCGAACACCCAAATTTCGCCAGATATGTGAAGTCCCCATGTAACAGGTGGCGAGCCTGTTGTCATGCACCGGGCACAATGTGAGGCAACCGATGTTCTCTATCAACTGTAGATAAGTTTATATACGAACTAGTTATTTGTGATTATTGATACTGATTGTGACATACGAAACAAACCTCTCCACAATTCGGAAAACCTTGTTTCGGGGTGTTATCTTACATAATTATTTCTTGTAGCCTATGAACCCTAAAACCAAGTTTATCTGAATTGTGGAGAGTGTGGTTTCGTATATCACAATTATATTGTTCATTGCAATTTACAGCTTCAAGGGTAAGACAGTAAAATTAATAGGTTTAGTAAGTAAACTCTGGTATAATATGCATGTGAAATCATTCGACCTTAGACTCTATCTTAAGGTGTTAAAAGCGTAGTCACTCGCCGTCATAAAATGCAACAGCAACTACAACTATTACTGAGAGATTTTTTTTATGAAACTGTGTTTATACAACATTATTCTTGCACATAATATACGAATACAAAATGAATATTCAAATGACATTCATTTGCTTGTTTTTTTTTAAGAATAAAATAAAAATAAATACACAGATAACTTTGTTTTGTCAGATGTTTCTAAGTACCTGTTTTTATTTACACTTTCATTAATTGCAGCTGTTTCAATAAAACCTTTAAACAATCGTTCTTTCGTCATAACCCCTTGGAGGGCACCGCGATCACCGATGTTCGCAAACAATAGATGTTTCTATATTGTGTCGTTTTCTGCTCGTTGACTAGTTAATATTGTTATGTTCAATATTTATGTTTATAAGACAAATACATAGTTCTTAAAGGTATGACCTGAACACTCATGATGAGGACTGTGAAGTCAGCGGATAAAGCGAAAGAAATATGCAAGGATCGTAGTTGATGGAAGAAGTACATGCATACATAATAATAGATAGCTTATAACCCTAGTGTCAGTTTTCATTGTAAAAAAATCGACGTTTTTGAATGTCAATTTGTATGGAAAATGTGAAAAGCGTCCCTAGCGGAAAGTGGTTGAAATCACGTTTCCATAGAAATTGACATTCTTAACCCGACAAAAAATTGAGCTTTTTACAATGATAACATTCACTAGTGGTATGTACGGAACAATATGGGATCTTATTATCATAGAATAATATTTTGAAGGAAGGAGAGCGAAGCCAAGCAGGCAATTACCTAGTATCATATTTAGGTCAACGACTTGCCAGTATATGCAGTTGAGAAGTTCTCGAGGTAGATAATTTCGTCTAACGTTTCACAAGCTTTAGACTTTTCCCATTCAACCCGCTGAATATTTGGTTCAGTGAGGACAGGAATAAAAAAATATTTCTCATTTTCTGGACATCCTTTCTTTGACTGTCATGTTTTTTCTGCGCAAACACGAGCGAGTAAATTTTTTCAGTGAATCCGAGTTTCGCTTTGTTTGCTCGATTATTTTGAAGCGATACATATTTTTTATTGAACATAGTAAACAAGTAGAGCAGGCTGGCTAAAACTAAACAATAATGTGGCCTAAAATAATATAACCTACTTACCCGAAGGGGTAGAGGTAAGATTATTTTAGTTTAAATTTGAATTCATAGTAGTTAGTAGTATAGTCCTCCGCCTATATACGTCCCACTGCTGGGCACAGGCCTTCCTCATGGAAAAACACATAAGGAGATGGGCCATAACACCACCGCTCTGGCCCAATGCGTTTTAGTGGGTAAAAACGGTTGCAATAGCGTCCAAGGCCAACGGCTTAACGTGCCATCCGAAGCACGAAGGAGTTCGAGATCACAATGTTTTTTGGTCACTCATCCAAGGCCTGTCCATGGCGAAGATAGCTTTGTTTTCTATATCGAAAGACAAAGCGTACCAACCAATATGTCACCGAAAAGGAAAAAGTGTATGAGTTAGGGTGTTATTTAAACGGTCAGCAAAATATTCGAATTTTGGTTAGCAAAAAATACAATAATTGGTCAGCTAAAATAACTAAGTAATTTTTCAGCAACTTATGGGCTGCAAAATATATAATTGGGCAACAACTTATGGGCAGCAGTTATTTGTAATTAGTCAGCAAAATAACTAATTGGGCAGCAACTCTATTGTTTTCAGTGCTGCCAATTTTTTATGTTTGTTTTGATGACACAAATATTGTTTGAAAGGGTCATAAAAAACCTTAACCTAATATCAATCTGTTTACATTTTCTACGAATTGATCATTGATCTTACATTGATCCTTTTCCTAGATTTAATACTTCCGGTAACATACATATTGCTGACCAAATAATTATGTGGCTGCCCAATTTATGACTTCCCTTAAAGTTATCTTGACTGTCTCACTCTTTAAGTTTGAATATAGCAATACTGTTTGCTTCTGTTTTTGCGGTTGAAATTCGTAAGATAAGTGTTATCTAAGAAGATAACTTACCGAGTCTCCTACAAACAGTAGGGCCGATTCCGTAGGCACCAAACTCAACCAAATTGTGTACCTATCCTTTTCTAACTTAACGGAGAAGAGAGGGATAGATACATAATTTAGATTTTCCACACTTTTGATTTTACTAACAGTCTCGCACGTGCCACCTCTGTAATTAAAATTTAAAGCGTGTATGTGGCTGTTATATTTAATTTATTCGTGTAAATATAATTGTTTTGTAACTTAAATTGCTTGTTGTTTTCGTCATCAGCCTATATACGTCCCACCTGCTGGGAGAGGCCTTCCTCATGAAGAAACACATGAGGAGTATCGGCCGTAAAACCACCACGCTGGCCCAATGCGGGTTGGTGGGTTGAAGCGGTCATAAATGCGACCGGGACCAACGGCTTAACGTGCCTTCCGAAGCACGGAGGAGCTCGGGATCATAAAGTCTTGGTCACCCATCCACGGCCTGACCATGGCGAAGGTAGCTTTGTTTTCGATCGAAGCCAAAGCGCACTGACCACTACGCCACCGAGCTCCTCCCTGTTGTTTTAATGGGTCGCAATAAAGAGTGACCCGTTTAGGATTTGGTTTAGATAATAATATAATATTACCTTCGCTATCGCCGTAAATAAACTTACTAGGCGGTGTAATAGGTGTATGAGGTGAGGTGGTGTATAGGTGCATTACTAGGTATATGAGTAAACAGCCGAGATTTATATCTATATAAAATTATATAAAAAAATGTTTTTTTCGGAATTATAGGTATTCAATCCAATAATTGCTTGAGACTAGTGATGGATGTTTTAGTTTTTTGACAAAAACCGATTTTCATATCGATATCGATAACTGTTTTCAGATATCGATATCAGTAGTATGGTTATGTTGAAACTGAAACAATACAGAAGAAACGGAAATAACAAAATATTTTTGTTTATATTATGGTATTTAAAAGTAAAGGTATAAAGTAGTTTTATGTTATAAGATTTTTTTTTTCATGATTTATGTTATTATTTTAGGCTACAAGTGCAGTTGTTATTTTAGCCTTCAATTAGTAAAAAGGATCGCGGGTGTGATTCATGAGCTAAAACCATTCAGTTAACACCTAATTTTGATTTTTTTTTACATAAGCCAGGTAAGCTTTCATCTCACCTGATAGTAGGTGACGATTAGGCCGAAGGTGGAAGCGAGCTTCACCTGTATTCCTCAGAAACTGAAGAACTGGCTATCTGAATATTTATATTTTTTCGCTTTTCATTTACACTCATTATTCAGTGTTAAGTGTATCTAAAACGAGTCAAAAATTCCCTAATATATTCCCAGGTCTCGGTTCCGTGACCGCACTTTTCCCGTTTGCTTTTCAGTCCTAAATTGTTAACATTTCTTGTAATTTTTGTTCCTGTTCCTCGCTCCGTTCCTGGAATACCAATTGGTCCGTGCTTTGTTTCACTTGCCTGGTTCTCTCGACAATTGCCATGTTGATGTTTTTGTCTCTGAATCTTTTATTTTCATTTTCCGGCTTTCAATATTCGAACCATGTTCATTGTTTCGAGTTTATGTAAATTTGTTGAATACATATTTGGTATTAAAATCAGTTCTTCTGATAGTCGTGCGATGTTCAAAATTTCGTTTAGTTAGTTGTTTTTTTTCTACATTTTATTTCATTTGAACTTAATATATTAGATGAAATGTGAGAAGAAATAGATGACTATCTTTTTTGCTGGTGACTGTACATGTACTGTACAAGTATCACATTGGTAAAAATTCATCTGCTTGTAAGTTTTACAGAGATAATGTATACAATTTCTGCTCTAGAGCAGTCTTACAAACTAACTTGCAAATACTAATAATCACTTACAGAATCATTAGAAAAAATTTATAGACTGCTTTCTCATCTGAAATCGTCCTCAGCCTATATACGTCCCACTGCTGGGCAGAGGTCTTCCTCATGGAGTAACACATAAGGAGTATGGGTCATAACACCACCACGTATGGCCAATGCTGGTCGATTCATAGTCTCATCTGAGTTGCGGAAATAACTAGGCGCTTTGAATATTTAAAATATTTTATTTTCAAAAGGCGTTGCACATAGGTGCAACTCAGAAGACAGAAAGGCAGAATGTTGCCATAGGGCAAAAATATATTAAAATACATTGGTGTTGCAATAATAAAATAATCAATTTGCACAACACAATTAAAGTAATTAACATATAAAATAAGTTTATAAGTTATAATTTTGTAATAAATAAATATTTGTGTTCAGTACTAATTTTAACAATCTGAAATCTAAATACCTCAAAGGTGACTGACTGACTGACATAATGATCTATCAATACACAGCCCAAACCACTGGACGGATCGGGCTGAAATTTGGCATGCATGTAGATGCTATGACGTAGGCATCCGCTAAGAAAGGATTTTGATTAATTCTACTCCTAAGAGGATAAAATAAGGGATGAAAGTTGGTATGAAACTTTGACAATTTTAAACCGATCGGGCTGAGACTTTGAGAGAAAATTAAAAGGTTCCGTGGGATACTTAAAAAACCATAGTAACCGCGGACAAAGTCGTGGGCAACAGCTAGTATTAGATAAAATTTCTTATTACTCTTATCTTGACAGTTCAACTCGATTAGGCAGGTTAAATTTTATGTTCTAATCGCCTCCTCAAGTTTCACAATACCCGGATAAGACCCCTGACATTATATTTAACTGAACAAGAATTCTACTGTACGAATTCGTTGACTAACACCGAAAATTCAGAAGAATACAGAACAAGTAACATGATAATTTATTACGATCTCCGAATGTCCAATAATTTTTGAGTTCATTCGTTACAAAGCTTTCCTCTTAATATTTTGAATTGATTTGAACTTTTCGAATCGGTTCATTAGTTTCGGAGCCTATTCGATTCAAACAAACAAACAATAAAATCTTTCCTCTTTATATTATTAGTATAGATATATATTTTTTATATTATCTGTTTAGTGCTCTGTATTTTTTAGACTCACTAGACTCACTTTTTTAGCTTCAAATTCTCAAGTCGTCAGAATAACATTATGCCGCATGTTTCACGTAAGACAAAATTTTAATACCGACGAAGGTATTAAATGAACGTTATAATTATCTATCTTATTTTTTTTTAAATTTCGTTTGCTTTACTGGCTCTCATCAACAATAAGTATCAAATTCCTTCTTCAGGTAATCATGGGTGGTGGCAGACGAGAGATGCTGCCGAACGTGTCAGACCCGCTGTCGACGAGCTCCGGGAAGAGGCTGGATAATCTGGACCTGACGGAGATGTGGCACGAGGACAAGATCAACAGGAACTCCACGCACCAGTACGTTACTGACAGGGATGAGCTTATGAAGGTAAGGGAACAAGACAAATATATATAGTTTAATATATATAGTTGAGTGCTAAAAATCAAATATTCAGTGCTATAACTTTTGATGAGGAGCTCGGTGGCGTAGTGATTAGCTACCTTACTTACAAAGCTACCTTCGCCATTGGATGATTTCGGATGGTTCGTCTAGCCGTTGGTCCTGGTCGCTATTGCCACCATTTCTACCCACCAACCCGCATTGGGACAGTGTGGTGGTGTTGCAGCCCGTATACTTCTTCTCCTTGAGGAAGGCCTGTGCCCAGAACGTATATACGTGGAACGTTTAAAGGATGAGGACGCTTAGTTTTGTTTATCAACTACCAATTAGCCTTGTTTTCCTCGGATCCCTCGTATCCGAAAATTCAGAAATAGGGAGAATTTAGGTGCAGCGGAGATTAAAAAAGGGTTTTAAACATGCTAGTTTCTAGCAATTGGTCATTGGTTAAATAATTTAGCAAGTAAACATGCTTCGTTTTTTTTTAAAATAAAACATAATGGGCCAACTAAAAGTACTGGGTAATTGAAAAGAAAACCTATGCTATGCTAAGAAAATAAGAAATATTTTGTTTTTCGGACTTCAGGCATGGAAACGGAAATCGTCCTATATCTTTTTTTTATTTCGTATCACATACATTCGCTTGTACAAATTTGACCAGGATTTAGATCCATTATTTATTCAAAACATGAACAGAAAGCCAATTTACGAGTTTATTTACTTATGAATTTATTCGTACTTCAACTCATATAACGTAAACATTGCGAACAACAGTATAAACGAAGCTAAAGCTTCGAAGTACTTTCCTGTTCATTCTGGTTAATTTAAAAAATATTAGTTTTTAAAGCTTTGTCGTTTGTTACACTCAAGCCCATATCTATTGGATAGTCAGAGATTAATGTCCAAAGCACTATCCGATATATTTTCAAGGACCCTGGCTAGAACATTTCGCTGTTCATTCACGTCTTCATACTAGCCTGCAGGTGAATCTACTTCTCCCCGTTAAGAACGTTTACTTTATTTTCCTAGGTCTTGCAGCTTTAAATTTCTTATTTATGTATATCTGACTTATTTGGCCTGGAAGTTCTGACATTTCATAGCCAATTTATTCCACCATCTATTTCTCGATTTTTGCCACCCTTTCTCCTTTTTGTTTGTTGTAGTAATCAGATTTTTATTTTATCAATTTTCTCGTAATACTTATATCACTTACTAATCTTCTTCCTAGGTTTTTAACTCTGGAGATCTTCCCGAGTACCTTTTGGGCCTGTTCCATCACGACCACATGGATTACCACATGAAAGCTAAGAACCAACCGACCCTCGAAGAGATGGTGGAGGTGGCTATCAGAATGTTGAGCAGGAGCGAGAAAGGATATTTCTTGTTCGTTGAAGGTAAGAGGATTCTTGTAGATTTAGATATTATCATTGATATACTTACACATATTATTATCACGCGTATATGCACGAAGAATTTAGTAGGCAGAGGTGCATCAGATAACCACACTATATCAGTTATTTCCTCGGTCTTACGTAGGGGCATGCCCATTGTCGTTATCGAGTACTATAGAAAATCTAAGTAATTCAAACAAAATTCCAACACGTGGATGCTACTAGTAGAAGTATACTCGTATACTGAAACCCTGCATTGTGTTGTATTGGCAGAATTGTAAATAAATCTACTACTAACTACTAAAAGAACAGAATTCACACGAAAATTATGATACTTACTGTTTCCTTTACAGGTGGGAGAATAGATCACGCGCATCATGACAGCCTCGCCCGATTAGCCCTAGACGAAACAGTAGAGTACTCCAAAGCTGTGAAAAAGGCAAAAGATTTGACACATGAAACTGATACTTTAATAGTTGTCAGTGCTGACCACGCTCATACAATGACAGTATCCGGGTATCCCTCTAGAGGGAATGATATCTTAGGAACAGTTGACATAGCTCACGGGGATGATGGCAAACCGTACACAACTATAAGTTATGCTAACGGGAAGGCTCACTCGATTGGAGAAGACGGAACGAGAATCGACGTCACATTAAGTCAACAATTTATGAACAGTAAGTACTGGATTTAAATTAAAGTATTTTAATCACAAATGCTAGTTACCAATTCGTATTTGGCCAGTGCATTGATGTTACAGATCATGCTCCATATAAAGCCCACTTAATAATAAGACGCATAGACTGAGACGAATCACAAATGTTAACAGTGGGCATATTTATGTTCAATTCCAATGTATCATTAAAGTTGTTAAAAGTTTGATATCACCAACAGAAAATAACAATTCTTTTGTTTCTTTTGCAGAGGATTTAGGCTATTCATATCCAAGCCTGGTGCCGTTGGACTCTGAGACTCACGGTGGGGAAGACGTAGCAGTCTTCGCATCCGGACCTTGGGAGCACCTCTTCACATCCAGTTACGAACAACACGCCATCCCACACTTTATGGCCTACGCCATGTGCCTCACGGAACACAAGCACCAAAGGTGTTATAAGAACCCATTGAGTTCAAATTTTAGAGTCTCTGGCGGCGTCGTCGCCCGGCCTGCTGTTGTTCCTTACATTTTAAGTATATTGACTGTGATAGTTAGCTTATGTTTATAGACAGTATTATGTATTATTTGTTGGAATTGTTTTTGTATTGTGGAGTTAAATTTAAGGACGTTTTTGACTTTGTTATGTTAAAGTTCATCATGTCTGACGCTGTGTCATCCATGATTTGGATTTTAAGGTGTACCCAATATTAAGCGCGTTCGGAAGGAAAATAGCGAAACTTAGATCCTAACCCATGGGTCTAATGTGACCATAGGAACACGATATGATAAAATTTTGTCATTATAAGTAATCAAAATGCTGTAAAATATATTCCAGGTATTTCTGATAAAAAAAGACATTTTTACAATGTAAATTTTTTTATCATGCAGAGTGTGTGAGGTGCGATTATTGTTGCTACTAGATGCGCCAACACTATAAAATATTAAATATAAAACATTATTTTTTATAAGAGTTTCTAGTGTGTCATGTCAAAGATATACGTGTGGATATACGTAGAGAACAAAGCCTATTCTGCTGCAATAATATATTTATTTATTACTGTACTTATTCATTACTTTTTCCTGCTTACTACAGCAACTAAAACGAGCATTGGCATAAAAGAATTTGTTGAATAATAATTATGAGGGATATTATTGCAATCCATAAAAGAATTTGGTAATAATATTTGCTCCTTCTATAAACAAGTAATGTAAAATTAAGTGTCATTTATTAATATTGCGCTACATGGGCTTTTAGCTTTTGATTTTTATTGCATTCCTTCCTAAAAGTTAAATTATCGTTATATACCGGAGAGTAACTTTAAAAGGAAAACCAGTTGTATTTCGGCTCCCATTTGTACTTATTACTCTAACTTTAGTTTGATTCCGTGTTTAACTTCCTATTACTTTAGATTATCAGTATCTTATAGTTTCTTATCGTTAATTAAGTTATTGTGAATATAAGCAAAAGTGACAGTTAAGATTTCCAAATATAAATCATTAGGATTTCTGTATTTTCCATTGTTTCTCTTAAATTATACAATTTCTAAGCTCGATTTCTTAGGAAGCAGAGATTTCGCAATCAAGACTTGTAGTATCTGCCAAAATTAAATACGAGTAGAACCAATGATTACGTTGGAACAGACAGTGGATCAACCACGAAAATAGCACCCAAGTTAAAGGTATAGAGTACTTTGTCGTTTGGAGAATAAATTGAAGGGATTTACTTGGTTGACAGAAGGTTTAGAGACGGCTTTGTGTAATCAAAATATTTGAGATGCTTTGATTAAAATGGGTAGGTAGGTATGATATTTTCTCCCCACAATGGCCATGGTTCTAAATTAAGACTTTGGTTCTAAATATTTCTGAATACTAACATACTAGTAAAAATATTATGATGTAGAATGGAGTAAAATGTATGTCAAAATAAAGAAAAAATTAATATTAAAAAAGAATATTACATTTTATATGACAAGCTACGTGCTCTGTGGTCTCTGAAGGAGTTGCAAGCAGATTAAATATGTATTCCTAGCTTTTGCCCGCGACTTAGTCCGCGTGGAATAGTTACGTCGGGATGGTGTGATGATACATAGCCTATAGCTTTCCTCAATAAATGGGCTATCCAACACTGAAAGAATTTTTCAAATTGGACCTGTAGTTGCTGAGATAAGCGCGTTCAACCAAACAAACAAACTCTTCAGCTTTATAATATTAGTATAGATTATCTTTATTTTCTTCTTGGACGATATAAACTTAAAATGCAAAAAAATCAATTATAGTTACATGTACTTAAGCGAATATTTATTTTTAATTAGTTAGCGGCTATTTTCTTCTAGGCAACCTATCGCTAATCCATTGCATACATTCTTAATATTCAATTAAAATTTGATTCATCAAAATACAGATACCTACCTGCACAATCGAGGAAACAAAATAACAAGAAGGAATTCCGTGCAGGCTAGTTTTGAAAGATATACCAAGTGACATTTTTAAAAAGAAATTAATTATGTATTTGATTGTCAAATAGTTTTTATAATATTATGGTATTCTTTAATAAAAAACCTTGAATTGTAAGAAGAGTTTCAACGTATGTGACGCTTGTAGACGTTCGCTAGGATGCCTTTTGTACTTTAATATTTTGCACGCTATTATAATTAGTTTGACATGTGGTGCATTTAACCTCTTTATACCATGTTCAAAGCAAATAAATGATTTAAACTCGTCTTAATAAGGTCTTCACTAATTAATCAATATAAACACATATCACTAAAAACTTAAAATATTATACTGTAAGATAAGATTCGTAATAATTTAGAGCATATCCCAATATTTATAATAAAAACAACGATAGCAAGTTCTTGTGGCGCTAGCGCCATCTAGTTTGTAAATATCAAAACTTTACAAACCGTACGAGTAAGTATCACTTCAAAATTAAAATAAAATAATACTCTAAAATTCGGAATTTTTTATATCATTTCCCTATACCTAGTTTAAAAAAGCATTAATAACTTATACAATTTCTTTATGGCAACTAAAAACCTCCGAGGTTTAAACCTGTGCTATTGCTATTATTATTATAAAGAATGTAGTTATAAAAACCATGAGCTGAACAGTTTGTTGGTTTGCAGAACATTTTGAGTAATAATAATAAAAAAAAACAAAAACATTTCAAACATTGGTATAAATTATCCTTTATCCGTCTCATTGTTATAAATAGGAGAAACGAAATATGTATTTGTATATAGAAACGGTGTATCAATATGTTAACAATTATGCTATTTCGGATACAATAACAGATTCTGTTTTTTTTTTATTTGATACTAGCTGTTGCCCGCGACTTCGTCCGCGGTTACTATGGATTTTAACTATCCCAAGTAAACCCTTTAATTTTCCGGAACAACAAGTTATCACAATGCAAAATTTCATTGAAAACATTTTTGTGTATTTTCCCTCTCTTTAAATCCCCCTGACTTGGTTTTAACCACTTTTTTTATGTACAGACATTATACCTCTACAGTTTTATTATATGTATAGATAAGTTATAATCCTAGATTGATAACAATATGTTTGTAATGATATTTTCTTATATCTACGTGCTAATAAGCTGGTTTGTACAAAATGCATTTCAGATACAATTTATGTGATAAAATAAATATATTTTTTTTAATACAGAAAATTGAATTTTGATTACCGCTGTTGTTTTAATATTTTGTATTTTGTTTTGTTCCCGAAAATATATGACTGTGTCTGGATTTTATTCATAGGGAGTTATTGTTCGTGATTTTCTACCTCCAATTCCATAAGATCATTGGTCTGGAAAGTGGAAAAAAATCTGCCAAAAAGTTATTATAATCGTCAAGAATGAATGATACTAGAATGGGCATGCCTGATAAACTGCCGTGTGGTATCAAATATTTTATTACTAAACTTAATAGTTCAGATTGCGCGGTATGGAGAAAATTCTATTTTTTTTATTTGGCTTTTAGAGCGGTTTCGCACTACGTCCGATCCGAATCTGATCCAAACCTGAAATATTGGTCTCGAAAACTCTGGCTAAATACAAATCTAAGCAATTCAGGAGCCATCTTTTGGAATACGTGATTGGCTACTTCGCTCCGTCAAAAATCTTCTACGGAATGGAGATTCTAGATTGATGGAAAGAATTGAAATAATTACCATAGAAATAATTGTACGGCTAACGAAATATATTTTCACGGGTTCAGATCATATTCGGATCGGAGTGCATAACCTTAGGCCTTCGAGTTAAGAAATCAAATGGATTCGCAAAGTATTACAAGTAAGGGTCATACATTTCACGTTTTGTTCTAGTGGGGTATGTATGCGGGCGCACCTTTCGCTTCCTCAACAGCGAATATGCTTTACATTTTAGGTCTTAAGGCCGCACTCAGAGACGTCATTTAAGCTAATGTTCCATTAATGAATTTAAATTCGTCCTTATGCGTATTAAAATAAGCGTCAATTTTTTTATATAAGTAACCATTAAAGTTAATGAACGACTCCGAGTACGGCAGTTAGTCTTATTGAACAATAAATAATAGTCAATAATAGTTCCTACCAGAATTTGAATACCAACATGGCAGATCGTTATCTCGCTGTTACAAAAATGTCGAGATAGTGAGTACATGACGTGGTTCTTTTTTAGCTTTATGAGGCCAATAAATATTTTCCTTTTTCTTTTTAAAAATACGCACATACTACCACGCGTATATCCCCGAAGGAGAAGGCAGAGGAACCTTATACTTAACACATACACTTTGCTAGTAATTTCGCTAGTCCCACGTAATAGGTCTCTAGCCTGGTAACGGAAAAACTCTTGGCGTTACCAGACTCTCAGAATCCATAACCACTCTGGAACTCAACTGTAACTCTGAATCATTAGTTCCCAAAGTGGTCCAGGTGGACCCCTAGAGGTCCACGGGAGACTCACGGGGGCCACGGGGGCCTTGTTGTCTTCACATCTTCACCTTTTTTTCGTGTTTTGGGAATATGGTAGAAATGTAGCTGCAGAGGGTCCACGGGAACCAGATAAATTTTGAAAGTGGTCTATGAGAAAAATAAGTCTGGGAACCTCTGGAAATATAGACAATTTGCTTATTATAAAATTCTGATATAATGTTTCCTGGTAAAAATAAAGTTGTAATTTATACTCAAGTTGCTAGTGTTCAATATTTTTTAGAAGTTTAGGCTGATTTTTCGCGAATGCTAGAAAGGGATGGCGTTATGTGGGGATGAATAGCGGTATTCTTTTCTAACGGTACCCAAGCAGAGATCTACGCTTAAATGAAATTTTGGAATACGGGCTTCAAAGGATATTAAACATCATATAACTTTTTTTCCTTTGATAATTCATATTGTAATGACAGCACACAAAAATATAAAATTTATGTGTAAAATATATTCCAGTAAAGAATGGTATGGCAGTGTTTGCTTCGCGCTCGACTTGGCGGGGTTACTGCCGTGCCCCCCGATTACTTAATAATATTTCGTATTTTTTCTTCGTGAAGCAACAGCCGTTAATATTTTTAAGGGAATTTTTAACCAAAAACATACTTATCACCCATCTATCCGAACGCATCTATCCGTGTTAGCTCCTACATTTTGTCGGATTTTTACTAAATTGTCTCGTCGAAAATTGAATAAAAGATCAGTTTTGTAATTTAATTGCAACAAAAGATCCGGCAAATGATAATTCTGTCCTAATAATGTATTTAATCGATTGCTTGTCGACGATGGTTATTAAATCACAATGCAGTCACTTCATTGTATGCCGGAGCCTGGGAATTGAATTTATAATGTAATAAAGAAAATTTAAATCCGAACAGAAGTGCTGTGGAGTATAGTTTTTAGCCAATTTCATTTAACAATTACCATCTCGAAGATCTGTGCGTCATATTTTTTTAATTATTAATTATGTTAGTACGCACGCCGAGAATAATATAATTGATAACATTTAATTTTTTAATAAAATAAAAAAACCATTTCTACATTTTGCTCAGAGTAAACAGAACTGGAGTAGCCATTAGTCAATTTCTCAAACATTTTTTTCTGCCATTTCTTGCGGGGGGTGAGGTTACCACTACACTCAAAGCCAGCCGTTTTTACAAATGCACACATGCATAATTCGACAAACAAATTTAAATTTCACGCACACACACGCTTAAAGTAGTCACGTGGGGTGTGCGTTTTGACAACGTCACAGCCGCACTCCCCACGAGACTAGCGTTCGAAATTTGAAATCGTAGAATTCTAAAACATGAAATAATGAAGTAAATAATCATGAAATCTTAAAAATTATAATTACAAATAAAAGGTGACACCATCTTTTAGCATACTCGATGTTTTCTTTTTATTTTTACAACAAAAACAGCACAGGCAGGCATTTTTGCGGGAGCTCTGTTCGCCGCAACGTTTACAATGTTATGGCTGTCAAAATGGCGGCTCAACTAGTTTTATTAAACGTGCAAGCATCCGATGCTTGTGCATTTGGCAGAATGGGAATGTTAGACAAAGGCTACTCCAGTTCTGTTTACTCTGAGACATTTTGCCATATAAACCCCGAAAAACATTGAAATACATACGTAGGAATAATGATTCCCCTTTGCCAAATTCGAAACAGGAAAAAAAGTTAATGTCATGGCCTTGTTATTTCTTTATAATCTGTGGCCATGTCAACAAATTTGATTAAAATTAGCGGATTGAAATCCTACGCTGAATTTCATGGTGTAACAAAAATATCAAAGTAAAATAAACAAAAATTCTCGAGCAAATTGATAAGTTTCAAACAAAGTTCTAATCAATTTTGACGATTTTGACGGTTAAAAGTCAAACGTCAACGTCAGTAACTATCTTTTAAACATAGGCAAAAGCAAAACGCTATTCCTCCGTATGAATGACGTCATTTGGCGCTTACGACATTTTATATTGAGCTGATCTTTACACTTAAAAAGATGGATGAAAAAGTTGATATTTTGAAAAATTAAAAAATACGTGTCTCTTAATTTTTTATCTAGTTTTGTTTACAATAATAAAATAAACACCTTCAAATTTTTAAATGGCGTCAAATAATATTACAATGTGTTTATTTTTGATACTAATATAAATAAAATTCTAAACGTAGATATGGTATCTAAATGTATAGCAACGCAAATGCTAAGGGATTATGTTAATTCATTAAATGTTGAGTAAGTAATTAAAAGTAAAATGTTTCTAAACCAACATAAAGTAACTATCCCATTGAATTAAAGTATACTTCAAAAGAATAATTACTTAGATTAAGCATTTATATCTACAAATAAATTGAAATATCAGATATTTCAGGTATATTAATTTTACGTAATGTTTTGAGAAAATCTAATAACTTGTTTAAATTTTATAACAGATTCTTATCTTTAAAATTTTCTGTAAGCATTTTCCCTTTTTTAGATATTTCGTACTGAAAAGATTTAAGCATATTGACATAAATCCGTAAGAACTTCACGTACATTAATAAAAAGTGCAATAATAGGTAAGCATTGCACCCACAATGCAAACATGGCGTAACCGCAACACCAAGGTTCAGTTCAAGGGAAAATCAAATTGATAACATTATTATATAAAATTATTTAGTAAAATCGACTCCATTGCATCGTCGTGCCCAATCCACACTTTTAAGTGACACCAAATAAGCAACACTGTGTAGTACCATTGAAACCACAGCGTGATCATGAAGTGTAATATTATCTTAATTGAAACAAAAAACTTTACATGTTAAGTACCAAAAAGTTTTTAGCATCCAGACACAGAAACTAAAAAGTTTTTAATAGTTTTAAAAAAGTTTTAAAAAAACAGTACAGTTTTTCGTTAGTGTAGTGAAATTTGATTTTGAATCTGGCGGCAATATGGCGACAGATATCTTTAGCGTTGCCTTCTTTATTTTATTGTTAATTATTAATGTTAGTGCCCGAAGCCTTATTGAGAGCGGGGGTAAGTCCACATTTGAATTTTCACGTTTTACATATTTTTTTAAAATTATGCTTGTTATAATAAAATGACAATTTATTTAATTATGATAATGATACAATGTTTATTTTAATTCGATCACTATTTTTCCTAATATTGGCTAAGGATTCAATGTTACTAACACAATATGGGTCACAATCGAAATAAATGAGATTTAATTTAATTTAGTTTTAAAAAAATATGGATAAAAGTAGATAAGAAAAAAATATGTGAATGATCATAATAATGACGAAGGGACAGAGAAAACCGAGGAAGATAATTATGATATTATGATATATTAGGTTGGGGAAAAAGTCTTTTCGCATTATAGTATGTATAAACATGTAATAAAATCTCTTTGGCTATACTATTTGTATCCGGCTGGTTTTGGTATCATTGAAAGTTTAAATTTTAAAGAACATAATTCCAAATTCAAATTAGGAAAATGTGTGATTTTCATTTGTTTTTCGTACATTTTAAAACTTTACTACAAAAAAGGTAAAAATGCAACGCAAGCCGCGAAAAAAATTTGCGATGTTCATGGACCTAGTGCAGTTTCTGTGAGAGTAGCGCAAATTTGGTTTAAGCGTTTTCAATCCGGAAATTTTGATGTCAAAGATGCACGTCGCTCTGGTCGCCCTATTACAGATAAAATGGATGCCATTTTTGAAAAAGTGGAGCAAGATCGGCATATCAGTAGTTACGACGTAGCTGAAGAACTGGGAATTGACCACAAAACAGTTTTGGCGCATTTGAAAAAAACTGGGTACACAAAAAAGCTCGACATTTGGGTACCTCACGAGCTCACTGAAAGAAACCTAATGAACCGTGTACTCATTTGTGATTCTTTATTACGACGTAATGAAACCGAACCATTTGTGAAGAAGCTGATAACTGGTGATGAAAAGTGGATCACGTACGACAAGAACGTGCCAAAAAGGTCGTGGTCTAAGGCCGGTCAGGCTTCACAGACTATGGCGAAACCCGGGTTAACTCGCAACAAGGTGATGCTGTGTGTGTGGTGGGATTGGAAGGGCATTATTCAATTATGAAATCAAATTATGAGCTGTTACCACCAGGCAGGACCATCGATTCTGAACTCTACTGCGAACAACTGATGAGATTAAAGCAAGAAGTTGAGAGAAAGCGGCCAGAATTAATCAACAGAAGGGGTGTGGTTTTTCATCATGATAACGCTAGACCTCACACATCTTTAGCCACTCAGCAAAAATTAAGAGAGTTTGGCTGGGAGGTGTTAATGCATCCGCCGTATAGTCCTGATCTTGCACCTTCAGATTTCCACCTGTTTCGGTCTCTTCAGAATTCTTTAGGCAGTGTCAGGTTAACATCACGAGAGGACTGCCAAAATCACTTGTCGCGGTATTTTGACTAGAAGTCCCAAAATTTCTATAGCAATGGGATCATGTCCCTACCTACAAGATGGCAAAACGTTATCGAACAAAATGGTACCTACGTACTTTAGTTAAATGTAAATAAACTATATTAAAAAATGTTTTGAATTTTCTTAAAACATGCGAAGAAACTTTTTCCCCAACCTATTATTTTGTAGTAGAAATACTCTGCTTGTTAATGTTTTTGTACCGAATTTTTTAAGCTGATATGTCAGTTTATGTATCTTATCGAAATGTATTGGAAAAGATTTTTAACCTCTTAACCATCATGATACCTCCCCACATGTTATAGGATGTGCATAAAAACACTCTAGCAATTGCTGACAGTGTAATTTTTGAATAAGCTGTCAGTCTCAAAATTTCTTGAACAATTATGTATGGCCCCCCGAAGGGGTTCTCAGTAATGTAGTGTGAGCACACACAGGTCGCCTAATATTAAGTCCCATGTATCAGAGACGAGTTATCTATACCTAGCATAGATATACATATACTGACGTATAGATCACCTGACAGCTCAAAAATGCATTACCGATCTTGAGTTGTGAATGTGTGCGTCTACTAGACACGAGACGATACTTCTTACAAAAAATATCGATAGTTGGAGTTACACATAATTATAAAATAGTGTTTTTAATTATCTCTTTTTAATTTTCAGTAACATTTTTTACTGATCTTTCAAAACTATAATATCTTTTTTGACTGTCTACTTATATACGTCTATGCTTTCAATTAAACATACATTGTAGTTTCACTTTAATTCGAAACAATTTGTAAGTAATTTCACTATTTATTTTTTGACCCTAAATTAAATTATTATTTCATAAAAGATTGCATAGATAGCGATATCATATTGACAAAATAAGAAAAATATACAAAGTGACAAAAATCTATTCAAAGCCAAGGCCTTCCGGTAGTAAACTGACTGAAAGAAAGAAGTGGTATTTGTATTAAATCATTTGTATATAATTTTTAATTTTATGTATATATATTTTTTGCACTTATTTTGACCTGTCTTAAGTGTATTTGTTTCTTTACCCATATGAATTTAATACATTGAGTTTATTAAAGTAAAATAGGATAAATATTATCAAAGGAAAATAAATTTACGTTTATAAAATTATTGCTTTATTTACACTATATAAATTCATATTTTGGAGGTAAATTACATTTTCTCTGTAAGTAGGTACTAAATAAAAGAACTTATTAACAAACAATGCAAGTCTTCACAATATTTGGTACGAAATCAATTTAAATTTTTTATACGTTCTTTTTGTTTAAAGTTCCTTGCTTTTAAATGGTAAATATATAAAAATTTGTTCTACTTAAAATATCAATAAACTTATTTTTTAATCAAAAATAAACATCGATAATAATGTCAATAAATTTTAGTTAAGCGCTTTACGTATATGTAAATTGTAAATTAATCCTCAAAATCTTGTAAACTAGAAATAAAATAACTTTTATATACACAAAATATTAAATTATAATAAATGATTGACGTAATTTTACAGTAACATCATAGGAATGTCCAATTGCAAACAAAAATAGACGTTTTCTTGCTGTTACAATTTTGTACGTAATTACCTGTGAAAACTGCAGTTTTCTGGATTATTCCTTTGGTTGATACCACAATCAATTACAGCACATATAACCATATTTCGTAAAAAAATATATTAACTAGAAATAATTTTAAGATCTTATAGGTTTTATACAATTTCCGAAGAGATAATTGTACGTGTTCCGAGTTGTGTAAAGCTGTTAATCGAATATGGTTATAAACTGTGGTTATAAATCAATCGCTTTCTCGTTCATGCTTGTTAAATCTACATAGGCGATTTTTTTGTCTCTATCTTCTTTGGTTGTCTACTTAAATACGTCTATGATACCTAGTACATTTTTTTATTATTCAAAGTGATTTGACAGCTTTGAAATGTCATTCAGCGATACGAATAATTAAAAAAATTTATTTAATACTAGATAAACATAACATAACATACATACTTAACATACTTTAGAGCATAATTAATCATAAATAATTCGTAATGACATTGCAAACCGTCAGATCACTTTGACTAATAAAAAATAGACTATACTTAGGGACTTGATTGCAATACTCGTTAATGTCGCCTTTAGGAGGTCATTATTTAATGGAGGCTTTAAGGGAGCTTGAATCGTACCAACTGCTTTTTTTGTCTGGAATGTCGTAAAAGGCGACTAAGGGCGTATTGGGTACTGGTTCTGTGATAGTGTAGGCGATGAGCTAGCCACTTGTCACTACCCTTTCACGATTTTTCATCTGACCAAACCCAATTTTTGTATGGCTAAATGTGGTCTTAAGGATCACAAAGTGTCAACATCTAAAGGTGCTCCTTGGACTCTGCCTACCCCTTCAGGGAGTACAGGCGTGATTTATGTATGTATGTATGGCTCTATACTCTATACCATGCTGTTAAAACAAGATTGAATGCGTCAATTATTCATCACTCGCAATGAGTAAACTTTTTATACAGTCATGACATAAAAGATACTCGTATTATTCTCCATAGGTATACTAAGATCTAAAGATGAGGAGCTCCATGACGTAATAATTCAAACACTTTGGTTGATTGCATTGAAAACAAAAGAACATTAGACGTTTTTTTTTGTTACAAGGAAAAATAATTATGTATTGTACCCACGCTAGTAATACGCAGCAAAACACCCCAATACATAGGTATGTTAAAAATAATATTAAAACTTAGTCCATAGCTGTAGGCAATGATAAACCCAATGCAAAGACTAATTATTAATATACTATTACTATATTAGGTCCTTACCTATGAAATTGGTGTTTTGTATGGAGATTTTGGGAAATTCTGCATTTTCCATACTAAATTTTTTTCAGTTTTCTTCACAACGACAAATCCAAAGATAATAATATTTGGCATCTATCATTAGACAAGCTTTAGTAATATGTGTAATATCACACTTCATAAAAATTATTTATCGTTTTTAAGTGAATGCAAATAAAATGATGTATTCGGGAGGCACTTAAAAATAGTTGTCTCCGTGTCTAATTTTAACACAATTAAACTTACAACAAATTATGAAAACAAATTAAAAGAGCTCAAAAATATAGTATATTTTTAGACGAGATAATTATTTTTTGGGAATACTCTGAATCTTAATAGTTACAGACAAAATACTAAGACAGAATAAAAATACCAATTTCATAGGTAAGGACCCAATATTAACATACTCACTTAATTATTTTGGATTCAATTCTCATCAACATTGCAATAAAAATATATTTACTCGTCTTTTTTTCTTGGAATTGTGAAAAACTTAAACTTTCGCGCTTGATAATGAACTTCAGTTTGTTTATAATTAAATTTAATATCCTATTTCAATTTCACCTAAGAAAGTTCACCCTTGGTCGTCCAGAAAACTTATTTAGACGCCTGTTCAAAAAAGTGAGAATGTAAAGTCATCAGTACCCCTTTTTTCACGAGGAGGAATCCGTTTACGGGATTCGTGTGTGGGACCCACCTGAAATATTAGTGGATGGAGGAGTTTAATGCGGCAGCACCAAGAGATGTAGCCGTCGCCGAGAACTAGCGTCATGACATTTGAGCCATTGACACGAAGAAGAAGACTACCCATTACGACTTCCCGTTCGTGCCGTTCCGTCGGAGCAACCAGGGGTCTGCCTAAGCAATTCTCCGAGCCGTTCCCAGGGCCTCTCGACTTCTCGACCTCCGAATTTTCCGGGCATATTCGGAAAATTCCCAGACGTGGCAGTCGGTGAAATCCGTGCGTAGAAGCCATCCAACGCACGCGGCTGCTCCCGGGGCAAGTACGCCGGAGTACGCCCGTCTACGCCGGAGATGAGAGGCTAGAGGATCCTCTCCTCTCCGCGGCCTCCTTCTGCAAGAGTACGTTCTCGCAGGAGGCGACAGCCTCTCACACTCTTGCTACCAACCATTGCCCTTATCATGGTTGGTAGCGAGAGATAACCTCTGACAATTGACTAGTTAAAAAGTGACTCCTTTCGAATCTTCAAAAAGAAAGAACGAATTAACCGTGTGAGTTTAAAATTGTACCCGGTTTCATTCAATAATAAGTCGATTGCGTGAATGAAAGGTGCATGGTAGGTCCTTGACGGCCTTGTGTCAACACCGAAGACATGTCTAATGTATGTCACAAGTCTTGTATTACATATTTAATGAACATTTCGTATAAATTAGACAGTAAAACTAGATACTTGACACATAAAATAACACTGGTTTGGCGCAAGGGAATATAATATATCTAATGTTTGTAATTGTAATGTCCGTAATTTAAATTGGTTTTCGAACTCAATTCCGATAAAATTTATTTGAATTAGGATACAATAATTAAAACTATTTTAACTACTCAATAGTCAGAAAACGATACACAATAGAAACATTTATTGTTTGCGAACACTAGGGTTCGTGGTGACCGCCAAGGGGTTAAAAAAAAGAAATGGATTAAGGCCCAATAAAAAATTCCGAATTCGTTGATTCTGTAAAGTATTTTATAAATATTTTTGAAATTCAGTTTTTTAAGCAGAATTTTGAAGTTGATGCTTACACTTTTACTTTTATTTTTAGTCTCGAGCTAAGTTTAAAGTAAAAAGTTTATTCATAGGGCCATATGACTGTGTCTGAAATTTTAAATATAACATTATAGTGTAAAGTCCGTATTTTTGTGACAAAAAAAATAAAAATTTTCGAAGTATATGACTAGATATACAAATATTTTGGCAATTTTAATGTTCATTCTCATTTAATTTTATAATTTGGTACAAACTTTAATAAATTAAATGCCAATGAAAAAGATTTCTCAAGATTCCTTGACAAGGAGGACTCCTTGTCAAGGAATATTTTTCATTATTAACTTTTAGTTGAATTAATAGTCTTTTAGGCCCAATTGCACGATCGAGAGTTAACGCCTAACCCAGGGTTTGTCCATATATTTGCCCCAGGGTTAGGTGCTAACTCTCGACCGCGCAAGTGGGCCTTAGGTAAAATAAAATTTAAAAAACAATGTTTAGCTTCTATGCGTCCCTCATTCATAAAATGTCAGAAAAAGTAACGTTTAGACAAGTTTGAGTAAACGGTCAATTTGACTATTTCTCAGGTTCCGGATTGGAGCCCTGATAGAGGCGGGATGTTTGTCGCCGCCAAGTTTCGACCACATTGATTAGGGTAGCAACGCAACTGCAATTATTCCGGTGTTGTAAATGCCTATGGGCGGCGGTGATCACTTTTCATCAGGTGAGCCGTCTACCCGTTAGCCCCCTCTAACATTAAAAACAAAAAATTCGTCAGCCTGACTACGGCCTTGAATATAAGATCAGTGAAGAATCTACCAACTCCTTTTCTTGCCTCGCATGTCGAAAAAGGCGACTAAGGGCGTATTGGGTACTGGGTCTGCGATTGTGTCGGCGATGTGCTAGCCACTTGTTACTAATCTGACCAAACCCAATTTTTGTATGGCTCTTTGGACTCTGCCTACCCCTTCGGGGATTGCAGGCGTGATTGTATGTATGTATGAGTACACAACTACTCTTTCTCTTTATGTCGGTTGTCAGACACCGAGACAAAAAAAAAATTAAATAATGTTTTCTTAGATTGTCTACTCGTTATCGTAAACCGCGAAGCACAAGCTTTACACGGTGTGAGTGTAAAAAGCCATTTTGACATTTTAGCATTAAGTTTTTTTGTCTAAATTAATTGTCTCCGTTGTGTCTTTTCCCTAATTGATTTAAATTTCTGTATTGGCCTGCTTTGCGCTGGGCGAAGAAAATTTAAAATTTTTTTTGGACCACATTCCCATTGTCGAAGTCTTTTTTGTTTCTATTGATTATAAAAATAAGAGATGTATTGTCTGCAAATCCAGTTTAATCCAGTTTTATACAAATAAGTGGTTTACAATTACAATAAGAAAAAGAAGAGGTCCTATATCGAAACTTGAGGTACGCCCATTAAAATTTGAGCACATAAAGGCTCAGTTTTATTCATAATCACCTTTTGTAATCGATCACTCGAATAAGAGTTTAATTAACTTATATACATCGGGTTTGCTGAGACGCCATAGTGCTGTATAATGCTTTACACAGTCGAAGGCCTTGGACAGATCACAGAAGTCAGAGCATCCTGCTTTTCCCAGGCATCAAATATTTGCTTCATGAGCTCGACACCCGCATCTGAAGTATTTCTACCAAGTGAAACCGAAACGTCTATCATGAAATCATTTAATTTGATCTACAATAAGAAAAAGAAGAGGTCCTATATCGAACCTTGAGGTACGCCCATTAAAATTTGAGCACATGAAGGCTCAGTTTTATTCATAATCACCTTTTGTAATCGATCACTCGAATAAGAGTTTAATTAACTTATATACATCGGGTTTGCTGAGACACCATAGTGCTGTATAATGCTTTACACAGTCGAAGGCCTTGGACAGATCACAGAAGTCAGAGCATCCTGCTTTTCCCAGGCATCAAATATTTGCTTCATGAGCTCGACACCCGCATCTGAAGTATTCCTACCAAGTGAAACCGAACCATCTATCATGAAATCATTTAATTTGATCTTAAATGAGAAATTAGCTTAAAGGACTTTTTCAAATATTTTATTTTGAGTCAGTAATATTACGGCGGTTTGTGGGATCCGATATAACTCCAGATTTAAATAAAGCAATAATTTTATAATAAAATATTTCATGAGATTGAGAAACACCCCATAGTCTAAAAAATCTCTAGATGAGGAGAAATATTTCTAACTATTGCTGTTATAACTGCCACTTATAAACCCCATAAGTCCTCAGTGCTTTCTTATACAAGGACTTAAAAGACTTTAAAATACAATCAGTAGTAATCTTATGAAAATCCAAAAGACTATTGGATTTATTGACACTACACTATAGAAGTGGTTATTTATTATTTCTGAAAAAAAATCTCAGCAATTCCGCGAAAATAAGTAAAATATAAAGTAAGCAACAGCTCAATACATACACATCAAACACTGACGAACAAATGCCTATACATATACATGACACAGCCCCCACTGGGAATCAAACCCAAAACCCATTGACATTGAATCCAGTGTACAGAACACATCACCGCAACGTTAAAATGTAATTCAGAATACATAGCAACCGTTGTATAATTCGGAGATCCCAGTTTATTATTATTGCTCAAGGAGGTAATAACAATGGTCCCTTTTGTAAGTAGTATTATATTATTATCGGGGTAAGCATTTTATTAATACTAAACCCGTCCTTATTACGGCCATAGTGCAGTATGTATATGAATATGTCATACAAGGAACTGTAGAGAATTTTATATTATGAATACTGTATGTAATATAATTTAACACAACTTGAAATAAGTATTAAAAAACATAGCGTGGCTATTTTTCTTTAAAAGTAATAACTATAGCTATATTTCCAAATAGCGTAGAATCTATTATTGGGTCCTTACCTATGAAATTGGTGTTTTTTTTTCTCTCTTAGTATTTTGTCTATAACTATTAAGATTCAGAGTATCCCAAAAAAATTACCTCGTCTAAAATAGACTATATTTTTGAGCTCTTTTGATTTGTTTTGATAATTTGTTGTAAGTTTAATTGTGTTAAAATTGGACACGGAGACAACTCTTTTTAAGTGCCTCCCGAATACATCATTTTATTTTCATTCACTTAAAAACGATAAATATTTTTTATGAAGTGTGATATTACACATATTACTAAAGCTTGTCTAATGATAGATGCCAAATATTATCTTTGGATTTGTCGTTGTGAAGAAAACTAAAAAAAATTTAGTATGGAAAATGCAGAATTTCCCAAAATCTCCATACAAAACATCACTTTCATAGGTAAGGACCTAATATTTATTAGCTTTGTTTTAATTGAATAAATTTATGAGTGCACAAGTAGCGCATTCAAATTGGTATACAATCACACTCGCGTGATACTATTCAAATCGAGTTCAAATAAACTTTATTCACACTCTTGAGATTATATATTATTCACACACTCAGAGAAGTAAATAAACATAACAATCTTTTCATTGTATGCTCTCTAGAAAATATTAGTTTTTAAGAAAATAAACATTTTATAATAGTTATTAGGTTCTTTATAATTCCTTTCTAATTACCATCTGTTAAAAAAATTCATTAAGTGTTCAACATTAAAATCTTAATTAATCTTAATTAATAATACTAGTGTGGATTAAATTCCTGAGAGAAAAGTATTTTTCATGAATTTTTAATACTCTGATCTAAAACTTCGAAAGATGTGTAATATCGTCCTTTTTAAATTAGAAAAATAAATTTGTGATGAAATTCCTTTATATTATCTTCAGCGATATCTCTTAAATCCATAGAGTTATCTTTCAGTTGGCAGACTTTTGTCGATTTATCAAAGAGGACATTTAGTCAACTAGCCTATTAATTAGCACATCAAAAGTTATGAAGATAATGTTTAATTCACATAGTATTTATTTACTGAAATAAATATAACTAAAGATGTTGTAGAATATAAATGTAAACATGTTTTAATTTTACTTCTTTTTTTTAATCTGCCAAAAACGCTATCCACTATGTTCGTGAAATTGGTGAAGTAAAGCTTCATGTAAACAATTACAACAAATGGTCGAAATCCGTCAAACGCCATCGTAACCAATCAAGCATGTCTGTCGGCTGTGTCAGCCTGTGTCAGCCTGTGTCACGCATGGGTATCGAAAATCGTCACAGATAATTCATAGACCATCACAGCTGACAGTGTCTTTGTCTGTCAAGCAAAAACGTTATTTAAATTTTATTGTGAGGATGGTTATAGGCCGCAAATTTTTTTTAAATTATTTTAATGGTGGTGGTTAACAGAAATGAATCATTTGGGGCCCAATAAAAAAAGGGTCTACTAGCCTATTCATCTTGAATAGCAGTAATGCCACCCGCAAGGAGCTTCACAATGCCTGAAGATAGCATTTACTCGTAATTCAAATTGCTATATTACTTAAGGGGTACGTCATTATTTGAGATTCAACTCATCAACTCAAATGTGTATAGAATTGAGTATAGGAGTACGAGTTATTTGAAAAATTATTAGTGATTTACTTGAGTTTTTTGATCCGTGGTCAGGTTAACCGTTAGGTTAAAATATGGACCAATCGCGAAAACGTATGATGTCGTGATATAATAGTCGAATCTTCAAATATGACATGTTAAATACTGCTTCGAATTTTCATCGCAAACTTTTCAATTTGCTCCTGACGTCACACGTTTCCGTTGACGCTATTGGTCTAGAATTTAACAATTGTGGTTACTATGACGACGGATAAAAAATTGACGCGCTGCTTGACGCGCCGCTTGACGCGGCGCGTCAAGCAGCGAATCTCCTTAAACGAGCCCTTAGTGTAATTTAGTTTTAGTATTTGTTTTTAACTGGTGCATTGAAATACTCGCTCAGGCTTATTTCTTAATGGTGTTACTGACAGCCATGTCAATGAATTTAATTGATATCATGTCGGGATAATTCATAGTTGAAAGCTCCTTATTTTTATTCACTTTTTAATTGCCCGTAAAAAGTATATTACTCTTTCATGAGTATACACAAAAGTATCTGTGCACTTGGCCCTATCACAGATTACTAAATATTGGGTCCTTACCTATGAAATTGGTGTTTTGTATTGTTGAATCCTTGCCTTGGTTGATGGTAGAATTTGCCATTTAATTTTTTCCACACATCTAAGCGTTCGTTTGTACGCTGGCAACACTAGGAGGACACTGTTGTTTCTTCACTCGCCGCGCGCGTATTGTGTAAAACGTTTTTACATGTCGCCTATTAATATCTGTTCCTGGACGTTCTGGGAGATAGATTGAGTGATAACATTCAGTGCCGTGCACTATTGTGAAATCCTGAAACACGAAGCAAAGAAACCTATCCCTGATCAAGACACACGCGCCTACAACCACGTGCTGAACAAGCCTTCGTAAGGGTGTTGGTTAAGGTTGGTGGCTTTTTTATTGTTAGCCTTGGTCAGGATTCACTTCATTTTCATACAGTCCACAAGTAAAATTGTTTAAATCGAACAATTTTTATGGTCCATCGACCACGGATCGCTTAAATTAGCGACCTTTCTATGTTTGGCTAGGTTATATAAATATATACATATATATAATTCATTCATTATACATAAAATATTATAGACGTTCTATAATTTATTATTTCATTGGTAAAAACTACTTTCATTATATTATAATTTAATATTTCTATTAAAGGTAGATTCACATTTTTTTACGCATCTCACAATGTCCAAATCTAAGAAAACTGATCATTCTGATAATACGACAGAATATCTGTCTACTACGGGTACAAAATTACATGTTTTGATTTCTCGCAAAGAAAGAATTTTTGAACAAATGCAAGAAATATTCGATCAAACTTCCATTCCATTGATAAGTGACTCGAAAGATATGTTTTTGTTGCGTGCAGCTGAAATTGAATCATTACGTTTAACATACAGTAACCTTATTTATGATATTTATGAATGCGAATACAAAATTAATCCCAATGCAAAACTTAATTCGCATGAGTTAAAAAATTTTGATGATTTGTACTTTCGGATCAAGTTGCATATGAACAAACTTAGCCCTTCTGTCGAGAGTGTTAAGGGTGAGAATAGCGAATCAAAATCTGTGACCGAGTCCAGGCCACGTTTACCGAAATTGGAATTGTTTTCTTTTGATGGTTCTATAGAAAACTTTAATACATTTTATGAAACTTTCTACTCGTTGGTACATAGCAAAACAAATATTTCAAAAATTGATAAATTTCATTATTTATTATCATGCACTAAGGGATGTGCTCTGAATATTGTTAAAAGTGTGCCTATTACCTCTGCTAATTATGATTTAGTTTGGCAAAGCCTACTTGATAAATATCAAGATAATCGAATGCTTGTAGGCATGTATCTTGACAAAATGTTAAATTTTTCTTCGTTAAATAAGGAGTCTGCAGATCACTTAAATACTTTTGTAGAAACATTTGAGCACTCTTATAAAGCTATAGAATCACTCAAAATCGATGATTTGTGTAGCTATGTATTTTGTCATATTGCTTTGCGTGGCTTAGATCCACAAAGTCGTAGGTTATTTGAACAAAATTTAAATCAGAACTCAATTCCAACATTTTCACAATTAATGACATTTGTTCACAATCAGATTAAAGTGCTCAACCATTCAAATTGTTTTTCGACAGTTTCCAGCTTCCAGAATAAAAGGCATTTTGAAAAGCAAAATTCTAAAAGTAACTATAAAAGTAGTGCATTTAAAAGTTACTCGCACATTTCGGCTTCGACACATCTTAAAACAACATGTTTACACTGCGGTGAAAATCATTTAATTTACCGTTGTGATCAGTTTCGTAAATTAACAATTACGCAACGAATCAACCGTGTTGATACACTCAAGTTATGTCATAATTGTCTTAAACCGAATCATGTTGCAAACTCATGTAAAAGCAAATTCAAATGTTTTATCTGCCAAAATTCACATCATATGTTGTTGCACGTAGACGTGAGTGTGGCTCCGCTGCCGTCAGCTGTCACTGACAGTGCCTCCTCAAACACGCATAACCTTTGTGCGCAGTCAATGATGAATACCAGTAACCCATCTTCTAACTCTTACACGTCAATTGGTCGTAGTAGCAGCGCAGTTATATTGGGTACTGCTATTGTGCATGTATTGGATTCTCTTAATTGTTATCAGCCGTGTCGCGTTCTTATTGACTCGGGCGCACAGTCGAACTTTATTTCAATGAATTGCTTGCAGCGTTTGGGTCTTGCACCACGTAAATGTTCCTTCAATATTCACGGACTTGGTGGTGAAACTCTAAAAAATCATGGCTTATCGTCTTGCATTATCAAATCTCGATTTGACACAAAGTCAACCTTCAATATTGATGCTGTTATTTTAACCAAAATAACAGTAGATTTGCCTACTGTTGATATTCCTGAGAATATTATACAGGAATATAGTTGTTTAAATTTAGCAGATCCTCAGTTTTATAAAAAATCACAAATCGATTTTATATTGTCTGCTGATATTTTTCCATATATTTATAATGGGGAAAAAATTATTATAAATTCTAATATGCCTGCTGCATTGGGTAGCATCTTTGGGTATGTAATTACGGGGAGATTAGCCGTGCAATCTCAAGCCGAGAAAAACATTTTGACAGGGACCTATTCTATGGTGTCGTACACCACTGAGAATGATGATTTAAATATTACTCTCAGACGTTTCTGGGAAACAGAAGCTGTGCCGTGCACAAGTTCACATTTAAGTCCCGATGAGGCCCTTGCAGAATCTATTTTCGTAGATAAACATTATCGTAATGAAAATGGCCAATTCGTTTGTCCGTTATTGCTAAAACCTGATCACGTGTCACTAGGTGATTCGTATGATATTGCTCTTCGACGCCTAACTCAGGTTGAAAGACGCCTATCTCGTTCACCTGAACTACAAAAGGCTTACAATGACTTTATGGCTGAATACGTTACGTTAGGACACATGGAGCCATATAAGGGCTCCAAACCTTCTAAATATCTAATTCCACACCACTGTGTGTTACGCCCTTCAAGTACAACTACTCCCCTGCGAGTCGTGTTTGATGGGTCCTCAAAAACTACAAATGGTTACTCCTTAAATGACGTACTTTTGACTGGCAGAAAACTGCATCATGATATTCGTAGTATTTTAACAAACTTCAGATTGTATGACGTCTGTTTTACTGCTGACGTGTCCAAAATGTACAGAGCCGTGCTCATAGATCCGCCTGATAGAGTATACCAACATATTCTCTGGCGAAATTCACCTTCTGAACCGTTAGTTACTTATGAACTAAAAACAAATACGTATGGATTACGCAGTGCTCCATATATAGCTATTCGCTCGTTGCATCAACTCGCATATGACACTTTGTCTCAAATAGATTGCGACAATAAAGATAATTTTTATATTGTTAAAGCGGCAAATATTTTATTAAATAGTTTTTTCGTTGATGATCTCTTGTGGTCCTGTCAGACTGTCACTGAAGCTTGTAGACTACAGGACGCTCTTATAAATTTGTTGAGTAGTGCTGGTTTTTATTTGCGCAAGTGGGCAAGTAATACAGATAATCTTTTAAATAGAATAAATGAAGATCAAATCTCCACTATTAATTTCCAAGACGATACTTTATCGTCGTCCCTAAAAGTCTTAGGTCTAATGTGGTTACCAGCGTCAGATTGCTTTTCATTTAATTATAATACATCCGATTCAAAAAATACCAAACGTTCCGTTCTCAAATTATTAGCTAGTATTTTTGACCCTGTAGGTTTTATCACGCCTTGTACATTTGCTGCAAAATGCATCATGCAAGACTTGTGGAAGCTGGGGATCGATTGGGATGAGTCGCTGCCTCAAGATTTATGTAACAAATGGAACAATTTCATTTCAGAGTTACCGTGTTTAGCTTCTATGCGCATTGAGCGTCACTTGCTCGTTCCTTCGTTTGCATCCGTGCGACTAATCGGGTTCTGCGATGCGTCATCGCGCGGTTACGCCGCATGTGTGTATCTTCAGAGCGTAAATGATATCGGTCAAGTCAGGGTTCGATTATTGAGTAGCAAAAGCAAAGTAGCGCCCACAAAACCGTTGACGATTCCAAGGCTGGAATTAGAAGCTGCGGTACTTCTATCTAAATTAATAAATTTTTTTACACAAACAATTAATGATTTTAGTTTTGATATTTATGCATTGAGTGACTCAAGCGTCGTTTTGTCGTGGCTTCAAACGCCACCGTACAAATTAAAGACTTACATAGCTAGCCGTGTTAGCTATATTACTAATGTTGTAGCGCCTAACCGCTGGTTTCACGTGAGCAGCGAGCACAATGCAGCTGATATTTGTTCTCGAGGCGCGTTGCCTTCTCAACTGGTTGCACATGCAACGGAATGGATCAACGGACCATTATGGCTACAAAATAACCTTTGTGACTGGCCTGTAAATAATTACATTTTACAAATTAATGATAATATTCCTGAATTGAGAAATAATGTTGACAGTTTTAATTTTATTTTGCTCAACAACGAAGATATTTTAGATAACGACTTAGAATATATTTTTAATAAATTTTCATCTTTTAAAACACTTCATAAAGTGATAGGATGGTGTTGTCGTTTTATTAATAATTTAAAATTAAAAAACAAAAATCTAATAAATAAAATGAAATCATTAAATACCTGCGAGCTAAAACAAGCACATAATTTAATAATTTACGTAGTCCAGTCTAATCATTTCAAATCTGAAATATCTACTTTATGTAATTTGGGTTATGTTGCTTCCCTCCGTAAATTATCTCCGTTTATTGATGACGTAGGTCTTCTCAGAGTGGGGGGTAGAATTTCTCAATCTCAGTTGACTTATAATTCAAAACACCCACTATTACTTCCTAAAAAATGTCACTTCACTAAATTAATAATTACATACTATCATGAACTTTATATGCATGTTGGGCCACGTGCGTTGCAAGGCATTCTATCAAGAAAATATTGGATTGTAAACGCTCGTAGCATTATTCGGTCCATACTATCAAAGTGTATTAATTGTTTCAAATGTACACCTACTGTGAGGCAACCTAGCATGGGCCCGTTGCCCAATACTCGTTTAATGCCTAATAAAGTGTTTGATCATGTCGGGTGCGATCTCGCCGGTCCATTTTTTGTAAAAGAAAGCATCAGGCGAAATGCTCGATTGTATAAGGCCTACTTATGCCTTTTTATATGTTTTTCAACAAAAGCAGTACACCTTGAAGTGCTTACTGACTTAACATGTGAATGTTTTTTGGCAACCTTTGATCGCTTTGTCGCGCGTCGTGGACTTTGCTCATGTTTATACTCTGACTGTGGCACTAACTTTATAGCGGCTGCAAAGCATTTAAAAGAAGTTACTAAATTCATAAACAACCAACAAAATCAGAACGATATCACAAACGGTCTAGCTATTCGACAAGTGGAATGGCGAACTAATCCGCCAAATGCCGCATCAATGGGTGGTTTATGGGAGGCCGGTATCAAATCGGCTAAACACCACTTGTACCGTGTTGTAGGAGATAGATCATTCACATTTGAAGAGTTGAGCACTTTGTTCTGTAGAATTGAGGCAGTCATGAATTCCCGTCCACTCTGCGCGCTATCCGACAATCCTAATGAATTAGAAGTACTGACTGCAGGACACTTCTTAGTAGGCCAAAGTCTATTATCTGTACCCGAGTACAATTTTGAAGAAATTCCTCTGAACAGATTGTCACGTTGGCAATCCGTTCAGAAGGTATCACAATCATTTTGGAGACGGTGGTCTGACGAGTACCTACACACCCTTCAACAGAGGGCTAAGTGGTTTTCATCACCACCAAATTTAACAGTAGGTGACTTAGTATTGTTAAAATCAAATTTAACTCGTCCACTTCAGTGGCCTTTAGGTCGAATTGAATTAGTTCATCCGGGAGTAGACAACGTTGTCCGCGTTGTCACTGTACGCACCAAAAATGGAGTCTTTAAGAGACCGGTAAATAAGGTATGTCCCTTACCTTTTAAAAATTAAATATATATTAATTATATTATTATTACCCTATTATTATATTATATTTAGTGTATGGTCTTATTGTTAATAATACCTTTTTAGAAAATATTTATGAATATGATTATTATGTTATACTTTCATTCTTTTTATATACTACCTATAATATAGTTTAGGGAAATCATTACGATGATTTCAGTGGGGGGTATGTTGAATCCTTGCCTTGGTTGATGGTAGAATTTGCCATTTAATTTTTTCCACACATCTAAGCGTTCGTTTGTACGCTGGCAACACTAGGAGGACACTGTTGTTTCTTCACTCGCCGCGCGCGTATTGTGTAAAACGTTTTTACATGTCGCCTATTAATATCTGTTCCTGGACGTTCTGGGAGATAGATTGAGTGATAACATTCAGTGCCGTGCACTATTGTGAAATCCTGAAACACGAAGCAAAGAAACCTATCCCTGATCAAGACACACGCGCCTACAACCACGTGCTGAACAAGCCTTCGTAAGGGTGTTGGTTAAGGTTGGTGGCTTTTTTATTGTTAGCCTTGGTCAGGATTCACTTCATTTTCATACAGTCCACAAGTAAAATTGTTTAAATCGAACATGTATGGAGATTTTGGGGATGTCTGCATTTTACATACTAACATTTTATCAGTTTTCTTCACAAAGACAAATCCAGAGATAATAATATCTGGCATGTATCATTAGACAAGCTTTAGCAATATGTGTGTGAACACGCTTGATAAAAATTATTCATCGTTTTTATGTTAATGCAAATCAAATGATGTATTCGGGAGGCAGTTAAAAATAATGTCTTTGTGTCTAATTTTAACACAATTAAACTTACAAAAAATTATCAAATTAAATAATACGAGCTCAAATATATGGTCTATTTTTAGAAGAGGCAATTATTTTATAAGAATGTTTTGAAACTTAATAGTTACGGACAAATTGCTAAGACCGAATAAAAACACCAATTTCATAGGTAAGGACCCAATAGTTACTACCTCCTATATGCTTGTTTGTCACCTGAGTGGCTTAAAAAAACGTACCAACACACCGAGCGAATTACCCGAATAAAGTTTTTATTACTTTTTATTATGCATAACATGTTATATTCATTCACGTTACATTATTGAATTTATGAATTACCTAATGTATAAATAAAAGGGTATATCGATTTTTTTTTGTTATTCCTAAAATTGTATAAATCATACGGAGAGTACAAATTTATGATTAAGCTACGCGCGTATGCTCGATTTTAGAAATGCGTGTATACATGCGTGAGCACAATAAATGTGGTTGGTTTTTTATACGAACTTTGACGCGCATACGTACTCGCCTAAGCGCAAACAAGAGCACTTTCCATACCATTTTTTAAGTGAACACGAGCGCACTCGTCTTCGGGTAAAAAAAATTGTCGCACCTCACCAGTTCGATATTTTGTATTTTATTAAATCCTTTCTTTATAACCTTTGATCTTTTTGACAGTCTGTGTTTCCTTTCCATTACGGCTAGATTTTATTTTGGGAAAGCGTTCGTTTCAGAAATTACATTGTTAGAGTTGTTTTATAGTGGATGGATGTGTGGAAGAAGACCGAAGACAAGATGGATGGATTGTGTGAATGATATAATGAGGAAGGAAGTGAGTGTTGATTGAAACAAAGCTAGTGATTAGAGTGGCGGAAGAGGACACGTTTCTCTGACCCCGTGGGAACAGAGCAGGAGATAAAAGATGTATTTATTTATATACAAAATTACAAGTGCCAGACATGACTTGCGAAAAACTTCTATCACGTTTTACTTTTAAGATAGTGAATTATAAGACGAATTAAATATTGTGTAACAAAATCGCCTGCACCTGCAGCACAGGGTGGGGTGCGGGAAGGCATTCCACACCCTCAAAGATCTTCCACCGAGCCAGGTGTACGCTCGGGGAACGCGGTCCGACTGTTATTCGTCGGAACTTGTATATATATAAATTTGTTTTAGAAACTCTGCCATCGTGATTCAGGCTTGCTAATCTTCTATATTCGTTATTGGCGTAGTCAGATAGTCACGTATCAATTTGACTCCAATGTTATTTATTCACTATAGTACATTTCGCTGATCAACCATTTCTCGGTTAGCTGATATAGTAGCGCGCTATTACGTAGCTGTAACCGCTACATTATGATTATTGAACACATACCGCTTTTGAATTCACACATTTTCTTACACGAGAAAATGTAATACTACTGAGTATTTATATTTATTTAAGCTTTCATGTACACATAATATATTAGGTCCTTACCTATGAAATTGGTGTTTTGTATGGAGATTTTAGGGAATTCTGCATTTTCCATACTAAATTTTTTCAGTTTTCTACACAACGACAAATCTAAAGATAATAATATTTGGCATCTATCATTAGAAAAGCCTTAGTAATATGTGTAATATCACACTTCATAAAAATTATTTATCGTTTTTAAGTGAATGCAAATAAAATGATGTATTCGGGAGGCACTTAAAAAGAGTTGTCTCCGTGTCCAATTTTAACACAATTAAACTTACAACAAATTATCAAAACAAATCAAAAGTGCTCAAAAATAGTCTTTTTAAGGCGAGGTAATTATTTTTTAGGAATACTCTGAATCTTAATAGTTACAGACAAAATACTAAGAGAGAAAAAAAACACCACTTTCATAGGTAAGGCCCAATATATACGGCGTTATAGCCAGAGAGTTAAGGTAAGGCGGTAAGTCAGGTATTTTGTGCAATTTTATTAAGTGACTATTGACAATTTGCATCGTAATAAAAAAGAATTGACCTCTAAAGGTACTTTAGTTGCATTATCATAGCTTCACGTAATCGAACAATAGATGTAGGCTGTTTTTCGTGGGATTACAGCGAGAATACTTAGCCTTGCCCTAAAAGATTGCTCCGCGATTGACGAAACAGCCAAGTTCAATCACTAGTTTCTCTTTGTGATTATATGACTAATAGCGGTTCTTCGTCCGCGGTTACTGGTTATAAATTTTAGTAAAGTAGTAACTATCTAATATGTTGACCAAGGATATAAGGTATAACCAAGCAAAATTTCATTGAAATCGGACGAGCCATTTCGGAGATTAGCCCGTACAAACAGACAATCAGAGTAACAAAATTTTATCGCCTCTCTTTACATCCCCCTGCCTTGATTTTAAGGAATTTTTTTCTATGTACAGACATTCGACCTCTATTTTATTATACGATCATATTATAGATGTTACGATTCTTGATGAAGGTGTCGTAGAATCAGTCACCAGCCTAAATGCGTCCCACTATTGGGCACAGGACTACCTTCATGGCGAAACACATGTGGAGTATAAACTGCGACACCATCACGCTGGCCCAATGCAGATGAGTGAAGGATGAGAAACGTTTGTAATAGTGGCCGGGACCGAGCCTTTCGAAGCGCGGACATACTCGAGATCACAATATTTTGGTCACCCATCCACGAACGAACCGTGCAGAAGTAGCTTTGATTTCAATATTGTCCATCAAAACTTACGAACCACTAGAATACTTCTTTGAAAAGTGTAGTAACAAATCCATACTAATATTATAAATGCGAAAATATCTCGGTCTGTCTGTCTCGCTTTCACGTCAAAACTACTGAACCGATTCAATCGAAATTTGGTACACAGTCCAGATCCTGAGAAAGAAGAGAGAATTTTTCATCCTTATATTTTCATGGAAACGGGAACCGCGCGGGTAAAGCGGGAAGCCACTTGTATAAAATAAATAAACAACGTCACGCCTGTTTCACCGAAAGGATAGGAAAACGTAGTTAATACCCAGATTATGCCGGATATGTTAGATCCATACATAACAAGGGGCGAGCCACGCACAATCCATTTTTGAGCCACAGATAATAAAACTGTAGAGGTCGAATATCTGAACATAGAAAAAAAATGCGTAAAATTAAGTCAGATGGATATAAAAAGAGGGAAAATACCAAAAAAAAAAAAACAAATTATTTTTTATTTCTCTGACTGTTTGTACTAGCCCATACAAACAGACAGAGAACCGAAATGGCTGGACCGATATCAATGAAATTTTGCGTGGTGATACCTTTAATCCCTGGTCAACATCTTAGAAACTTTTTATTCCGCAAAATCAAAGGGTTCCCGTGAGATAGTTAAAAAACTATAGTAACCGCGGACGAAATCGCGGGAAACAGCTAGTCGGAAATAATTATCTTATGTTGTTACAGAGAAGATATCGGAAGCGGTATTTGACGAGACAAATAAAAACAATTGGAATATCCAGGCACAGTGGATTTTAAAGAACAAGGTAAGTATTTTTTAATAATATTATTCATATACTTTTTTTCCAAAAAAAATCCATAGATGTGTTTTAGTTAAATGTTAGTAACAAGTAATATTAATACACAATAGTATTACACCTACAATTATTAGGTGTATGTGCACTTATCTAATTATAGCAATTAACCCTTTATCCCCGAAAGCGTAGGCAGAGGTGTAAAATTCCAAAATTTCGCATGTTATGTTAATTACATTACAGTAATTATTATCATAGCCTTATATTATTCTAGTAAATAAGTCCATAATGTTGCAGTTTAAAAAATAAGTCTCAGAATTTTTTTTTTGTAAAGAAGGAAAGCCATCCCGAACCATAGAAAAGGAGGTTCAGTAGGTAATTACTACGAGTTGGTAGTACTTTTCTGACCTTTATAAATATAAAGCGATGTACCTAAACGAATACATTTTTTGTTCCTACCTAGCCTATATACACGTCCCACTGCTGGGACAGGTCTTCCTCATAGAGAAACACATGGGGAGTATGGGCCGTAACACCACCACGCTGGCCCAATACGGGTTGGTGGGTAGGAACGGTCACAAATGCGACCGGGACCAAAGGCTTAACCTTCCGAAGCACGAAGGCGCTCGAGATCAAAAATCTTGGTCACCCATTCACAGCTTTGTTTTCGACCGAAGCCAAAGCGCACTGACCACTACGCCACCGAGCTCCAGATTTTTAATGTTAGGTTGAAAAGGCATCTTCAGGAAAAGCTTCTTCTTAGATCTCATCTCGACCGTGGCTTATATTGTGGTCAAGAGCAATCCCATTAAAACGTAAAATAAAATATTGAATCAAAGAAGCACTTCATTTGTTCTATGTATTTTTTCAGGTTCAAGCCCCCCTAAACACCAAACACGCTAAGAACGTAATCTTATTCCTGGGAGATGGTATGAGCATCCCAACCCTGGCGGCTACCAGGGTGTACCTCGGCACGAAGTTCGGTCTCACTGGAGAGGAACTGAAGCTTAGCTTCGAGGCCTTCCCCTACACTGGGCTAGCAAAGGTATAATTGTTTACGGCTGCGTCTATCAACAATCTTAATGCTTTAACATAGAGTTTATATTCGAAGATAGACGCATATTCTTTAATTTGTTATAGATATTATCAAAGGTAGGGCTACTTACAATAGTGCCTTTAGTAAACTAATAAACTTGATAATATTGTACAGTTTTTAATAAAGATTTATAATTTTGCTAACAACACTTTATAGTTATAGTATTATAATATTTATCATAATTGTCAATGAGCCAACCGCTTTAGAAGCTGACTCTTTTAAGAATGAATTTCGAGAACAAAACATTGAAAAATAAAAAGAAACAGCAGTAAATTTAAAAACAGAAACAAAGAGAAAATGGTCAGAGAAGAGCGCAATAACAGTAAAGAGTCGCTAATATTGTTATAGCGCCTCGTTACAATATCTGTAAGTTGTGTATATACTACTTCGCCAGTGCGCTTCTCTTTTTAGTTTTTCTTCGTCTTCAGCCTATATACGTGCGTCTGCTCGGCACATGCCTTCCTCATGGAGAATTACATGAGGAGTGCGGATTGGTGGGTAAAAACGTTTGCAAATGCTTAAGGCTTAACGTGCCTTTCGAATCACGGAGGAGTTCGAGATCACAAAGTTTTAGTCACTAATCTAAGGTCTGACCATGACGAATGTAGCTTTGTTTTCGATATCGAAAGCGTGTACTAGTGTAAAATATTTTTGATTACATGCTACAGTAAAGTTCTGTGTCAAACCTTAAAGTATTTTAAAAGTTACTTGTTACATTTAAAACGTGGAACGAATAGATTAAAAAATAAATAATTAACATTTCAGACATACTGCGTGGACAGCAACGTAGCCGACTCAGCTTGCAGTGGCACAGCCTACCTTAGCGGAGTGAAGGCCAACACTGGTACCATAGGCCTGAGCGGGGCGGTGAAGCGAGGGGACTGCGCGAAGCAGCGGGAAGGAGCTCATTCTGTGACGGGCCTGATGGACTGGGCTCAGAAGGCTGGGAAGGCTACTGGTAAGCATCTGCGTACCTCAGCGAAATGACGTTAACATTGGCAGTATAGGTTTAAGCGGAGCCGTGAAGCGACGTGACTGCGCGATGTAAAGGGACGGAACCCACTGTGTGACGGATCTGTGAGGGCTCAGAAGGCTGAGAAGGTAACAGACTGGTAAGCATCTGCGTGCCTCAGCAAAATGAAGGCATCACTGGAACTAAAGTTCTGAGAGTAGCGATAAAGTGAGGCGACTGCATGGCGCAGACGGATGGACGCACTCTGTTACCAGTCTGATGGACTGGGCGCAGAAACCTGGCATGTCTACTGGCAAACATCATAGGCATCTGCGTACCAGCGGAGTGAAGCTAACACTGCCACTGATACTATAGGTCTAAGTCGAGCGATGAATTTAGGCGAATGTAACAGGTATAGACTGGGCATAAATGGCTAACAAGTTTACTGGTAAGCGTCATCAGCATCTGCATACCTCAGCGGAGTGAAGCTAAAAATATATAGGTCTGAGTGGGGTGGTGAAGCGAGGCTGCGTGAGGCAGCGGGACGGGTTTGGTGGACTGGGCACAGAATGCTAGCAATTCTATTGGTATACGTCATAATTATGCATCTGCGTTTCAACGAGTGAAGCCAACACTGTTGCTATAGGCAAGTACGAAGCAAATCAAAATTTCCAGAGGAAAACACGGTACAGAATCATATCCGTGAATGTGAATTGATACTGTGTCAACATCCTTAGAGGTTGGCAATCACGTACACTGTGTTCCATGTTGAGACTATAGGCAGATGCAATCCTTACAGATAACATGTAATCTAGGTGAATGTGGCTTACCATCAGATGGATAGTTTGTTAGATTGCCATTAAAACCACTATCGTTTCCAGGTTTGGTGACCACAACCCGAGTGACCCACGCGTCTCCAGCATCCTCCTACGCACATTCCGCTGACAGAACGTGGGAAGCAGACAGCGACTTGCCCAAGTTTGGCCTCCAGTGTGAAGATATAGCTAAACAACTCGTTTATGGGAGGGTTGGCAGTCGAATCAATGTGAGACCAAGTTTTATATAGTATATAAAATAAATAAATATCCTCAGACATTCACACCTGTAGCGGCTACGTCATAGCGCGCTACGATATCAAATAACCAAGAAATCAGCGAAAAGTACAATAGTGAATAAATAATATTGGAGTCAAGATAATACTAGACCCACTGTGTACAGCAATAAGGCGCATACAAGCCCAGCGGCATACTCGTTCATCACGTCGGGGTCACCAGTGGGTTGCGGGAAGGGTATGCCGCACCCTCAGCGAAAAGGGAAGATCTTCTGCCGAGCCAGGTGTACGCTCGGGGAGCGCGGTCCAACTGTTATTCGTCGGAACTTGTATATATACTAATCTGTCTTAGAAACTCTACCATCGTGATTTAGACATTCAGACTCTGCCAATCTTGTATGCGCCTTATTGCTGTACTCAGTGGGTGTACTGGCAGACCGCGAGCGGTTGTAAGGCGCCGCGACCTGCACGTGCATGATAAGTTGATGTTAGTGGAGGCTACCCCAGAGAGTAGCCCTGGGCGGCAGCATGACGGTGTTAGAGGAGCTACCCCAGAGAGTAGCCCTGGGCGGCAGCGGGACGCGGAAGTGAGACCCAACACGGACGGTTGAAATCTAGTTTATTGTTGCTACAGTTTAGTTTATATATTAAGTTGAGTTAGAGTACACATTGATAAGTTATGTATGTGACTCGTCGGTGTAAAGTGCCGACGAGGCACGATGCTGCTGTTATGATATTTAGATTGGCCCGCTGCTGACCGCGCTGTTGCCGGAGTCCAATGTTCGGCTTGTGGCTCGAACAGTGGGTCTAGTATTATCTTGATTCCAATATTATTTATTCACTATTGTACTTTTATCAACCATTTCTAGGTTACTTGATATCGGAGCGCGCTATGACGTAGCCACTACACACCTATCAACTAGTCCCATTTTAAGCTACTAAATGCTGCTTGTGTTGCGGATACTAGATGACGGACAAATCAATCAATATCTATATCGGTTTATATCTTGATTGCAAACCATACCATTCATACAATCTTGCTCAACAACAAGCTCGCCACTTTTTAGATATCAAGCCAAATGTCGGTGTTTAACACTTCTGTCCACCCCTTCGGGGTTTGAGGCGTGAAGATATGATATGTGTAAAGTGTTTTTACTTATTTGAAACTGTTTTATAAAACGATTATTAAAAGAGAATTTATTAATGTTTATTATTCAAATACGATTAGTTTTTTTTTGTAAAATTTTTAGTTTTTTTTGTGCTTTCTTTTTAAGTTGGTTCAATATCTCTTATATTATCATATAGCCCACATTTCCAGCTATCAAATAATATCTCAAATATTTTCGTAGGACCTCTACATGACTTCGTATTACGCATTTCCCGCTAAAGCCCGCACCCTGTTTACAAGAAATGTAAATAGGTGCTATTTTTAGAGTTTTAAATCTCACTTTAAATGCGTGATTTGTCGATAAAATTTATCAAACTTTGACATTCAAAGCTGTATAACGGAACTTCCAGCTTGTGTGCTCGGTTTATAGACATCACTCAACAAAAAATTTATGAAATTGTCTACTGTAAACTGTATCGATTACTTACGCCCCAATACTTACATTAAGTAGAGAGTTAAACGGTTAGCAAAAAATTCCAATTTTGCTCAGCAACTTATGGGCAGCAAATATTTCTTAATTGGTCAGCAAAATAACGGTAGCAACTTATGTCCAGCAGATATTTCTAATATGTCAGCAAAATAAATAATTGGGCAGAAACTCTATTGCAAATTGTTTAATATAAGTAACACGTTTTGATGACAGAAATATTGTTTTTAAGGGTCTTAAAAAATTACCTTAACCTTTTGTCTATCACAAAACATTTCCATGGATCCTTGATCCTTTTCCTAGATTTTATAAATTTCTGGTATAATACCTATATACGTATGAATGTTAAAGTATGTTAAATAGGTATTGCTGTCCAAATAAGTACCTTGAAGGTCAACAAATTATTTTGCTGAACAAATAATTATTTTGCCGTTTGCCGATATTATATTGCTGCAAAAATATTTATTTGCTGTCCAAATGATTTTTCGGCTGACCATTTTGTTGTTGACCAAATAATTAAATGGCTGCCCAATTAATTACTTCCCCTTTAAGTTATCTATGTTTAATTACTGTATGTAAAGCAATCATCTGGTGAATTGCAATTTGTAAACTAACTAAACAATTAGCGATTAGAATACTATTCGATTGTAACGTGCAAATACGTTACTTACAACTAAATATGTTTAATTTAGAGGATATGTACGCAATTACATAAACATAACAACATTATTTGCCAGACGGCCCCAGAGACAGGCAGATGTCTATCTTTCTGTTTGACAACTTTTTAAAGTCCCTAATTCCCTGTGTAATTAAATTATTTAGATAAATTATTGCGTGATGGGATAACAATGTTAATGTATAATATACGAATGTATACAATATTAGTAAGTTAAAGATTTTGTTTGTTTGGTTGAACACGCTAATCTTAGCTGGTCCGCCGATTTGAAAAATTCTTTCAGATGGCCCATTTACTGTGGAAGGCTATATTAGGTCCTTACCTATGAAATTGGTGTTTTGTATGGAGATTTTGGGGAATTCTGCATTTTCCATACAAAATTTTTTTCAGTTTTCTTCACGACAAATCCAAAGATAATAATATTTGGCATCTATCATTAGACAAGCTTTAGTAATATGTGTAATATCACCCTTCATAAAAATTATTTATCGTTTTTAAGTGAATGCAAATAAAATGATGTATTCGGAAGGCACTTGAAAAGAGTTGTCTCCGTGTCCAATTTTAACACAATTAAACTTACAACAAATTATCAAAACAAATCAAAAGAGCTCAAAAATATAGTCTATTTTTAGACGAGGTAATTATTTTTTAGGAATACTCTGAATCTTAATAGTTACAGACAAAATACTGAGAGAGAAAAAAACACCAATTTCATAGGTAAGGACCCAATATAATAATAACATCACGCTATCCACGCGGATGAAGTGGCGGCGAAAGCTAATATTATCCATTATTCTAGCGACTCGCCTTGCCTTTGCACGGGCTACTCTTTTACCATCTTAGGGGTGACGTGATATTAAATTGCCTTTTTCAATAAATGGACTATCTAACCCTCAAATGATTATTTTAATCGTACCAGTACTTCCTGAGATTAGCGCGTTCAAACAAACAAACTGTTCTATCTATCTATCCATCGGCCTATGGACGTCCACTGCTGGACAAAGGTCTCCCACAGCGATCGCCACAACGAGCGGTCCTGCGCCGCCCGCATTTAACGCCTTTCTGCGGCCTTCGCAAGATCGAAAACAAACTCTTCAGAAATCGAAAACCATAAGATAAAATATCACAAGAACATATATATCTTAAATTACAATAAAATATTCCTCTAATTATTAAATTTATAAATCAAAATATCATAAAAAATATTATTATTAGAACCATTCAAAATATATTTTTTTTAAAAGATAAAGGAATTATAAAAATTATCATAAATAAATTTTTTTCCATAATTTATTACTTATAACAAATTAAAACTTTGAAAATAATCATTACCATGAGTACGAATTATTGAAACTAAAATAGATAATAATAATAATAATAATAATTCTTTATTTACTCTTCACAATAAGTAAAGGAGAAAGTAATATAAAGGAGTTCTTAATTACTAAGTAGCATTTTATAAATGTTATTTGGCTATCCTTTGGACCCATACTTGTAGACTTTGTGAAGAGTCTAGTCCCTGAAAAGGTCTCCTCAGAGGCCTGTACTACAGGTAACTAGGCCCCTCCCATGGAGTACATGTTATAGTCATTGTGTACAATATTTATGCGATTATTGCAATGTTACAATAAAGATATCTTGGTTTTGATTTTATGACTATTTAAGGTTGTAAGTGCCCAATATCTAACATTATCATTAACTTTAACTTATAACATTCACCGTAGCTTACTGACTAAGTTTATAACCAAATTTAAAACTATTTTTCTTATATTATGTTATATTGTGTTGGCTGTTACATCATAACTAGAGAGTAAGTGTAGTTATTGTATCTGTGTGTGTTATGTTTTGTTTGGTAATTGAGTTGTGGTGTGTGCGTGTATGTGAGGGTTGTAAGTATGTGTGAGTGGTAAATAGATTGCATGGTGTTTGGGGTCAAATGTTAGGTTGAAGTAGATTTTCAGTGGTTGTATAGTCTAAAGTTTTTAAGTAATGCGTGATTGTTTTTTTGCAACTGTGTTTGTGGAGGGGGTATATATTTAGGAGTCTGTTCAATTTGTTATATAGGCACGGTCCAAGGTAAGAAAAGAACGAAGCAGCAGTAGCTGTGTTTGTTTGGGGGATTACGCAAACTGTTCTGTTCCGTCGCCTGTCCGTTAGTTTGTTTGGATCATACGGAGTGAGGGAGTGTTGCAAGAGAGTAGTATAAAGTATGTAGGATTGTCTGATGGTGAGTACACTCCAGCGCTTGTATAGCTCATCTGTTGGGTAACGAAAGGGGAGGCCTGCAGCTACCTTTAAGATGCATCTTTGGGCTCTTTCTACTTCGAGTAGATTTGTTTTGGCTACTCCGCCCCAAGAGGTGATACAGTAATTGACAAGCGACTGACACAGAGCGTTATACACCATCAGTATAATGTTGCGGTTGCAAATGTGCCTAAGGGTTTTGAAAATATAAATAAGTTTGCGTAGCCTTGATGTTAACGATTCAATATGATGTTTAAAGGTAAGGGTTTGGTCTATAATTACTCCTAGGTATTTGAGATAAGCCACTCTTTCTAGTTTGGAGCAATTACAAGTTTGGGTGGGATTTTTACAGATGTGGACAGTTATATTGTATGTGGGTGGTGGTTGGCGGTTTGTTTTGAGAGAGAATGTAATGTATTTGGTTTTACTAGTATTTAGCGTAAGTCGGTTCCTGGTGAGCCAGTCGTTCGTCAATTGTAAGCCTTTTTGGGCCCTAAGGAAAGTTTCTTCCCAATTATTACCTGTGAAGAAGAGTGCAGTATCGTCTGCGAAGGCAACAATTTTACCTCCCTCTGGCTGGACTCGACATAAGCTATTGACATAAATTAAAAAGAGAGTGGGCGAGATACAGCTGCCTTGTGGCAGACCGCATGTGATATCTACTTCGTCACTAGTCCATTTCCCTATTTTAGTTCTTTGTTTCCTATGGCTAAGGAAGTCTCTGAATAGAGAATGGGCTACTCCCCGGACTCCCATACTCTCTAGCTTGTCCAGTAAGCGAGGGATGGATACCGTATCGAATGCTTTCTTTAGGTCAAGGAATAATACCAAGCATTTTTTCTTTGTATCTAAAGAGGATATGATGTTGGTGATTATTTCCTGTACTGCATCTCTGGTTGACTTACCGGCTCGGAATCCATACTGACTTGGTGCTAATAGTTTGTTGGACTCTAGAAACTGAATAAGACGTTTGTTCATTATTTTTTCCAAGATCTTAGATAATACTGGTAGGATGGAGATGGGACGGTAGTTATCTACTGTGCTCTTTTCTCCACTTTTGTGGATAGGTTTTATAATAGCCGTTTTGAGTGCTGAAGGAAAAACGCCATGCATAATTGATAGATTGCAAATATGAGTGATTGGTTTCAACAATATGTTAGCGTATCTCTTTATAATCCAGCTAGGAATTTGGTCAGATCCCATTGCACTTTTGTCTTTAAGGCCAATTATCAACTGATGGATTTCGTCCTCCTGAACGGGAGCCATCATTAGACTATGTCCTGGCGACAGTCTAGAGTGACTGTTTATGCAGGGCACGTTTTGTACTGGACTTGGAGGGGGGATTTGGTCTGAGAGCAGCTTTCCGATTGAAGCAAAATAAGTGTTGATGTCGTTGATACTGTCCATGGCGTGTTTTTCCTCCAATAAATTTTGTGAATGGTCTTGTGGTCGTTTAATGCCGTTAATATCTTTGATTGTTTGCCAGAGCTGTTTTGGGTTTTCTTTTGCCCTATCAATTTGTGATTTTTCATACATTCTCCTAACTTTTTTTAATATGAACGTGCAGTAGTTTCTGTAGCGTTTGTAGGTTAAAGCAATAACTTCGTTTCCGGGGTCCTTTTTATGTTTTTTATATAAGTTATCTCTGTTTTTAATGCAGCGCAATAGACCTTTGGTTATCCAAGGTTTATGGATTAGTTTTCTTTTTGGGGTTTTAATTTCTTTAGTACAGTCCTTAATGGCAGTCGAGATATTTTTAATAAAGATATCGGTAGCTATGTTAGGGTCGGTAGAGGTCAGTGCAGGTTCAAAGTCAAGTTGTTGTATTGTAGTGTCAAGGTCATTAGTGTCGATTTTGTGTTTTGTTTTGTTGTCAAAGGGGAGAATTTGGTTCAGGTTTAGGCTAAGTGCAACAGTAAAGTGGTCAGTTATAGTGGTTTCCAGCACTAGACATGTAGCGTCCCGCTTTGATTTAAGTATTACGTGATCATAGCATGTGCGGCCATGAGTAGGTAAGAAGTGACATGAAAGCATACCATGTGAGGACAGCATGTTTAGGTATTCGTGTTGCCGCTTGGTAGGATTGTTTGGGACTAGATCTATATTAATGTCCCCACAAAGGATAATATTCTGAAAGCCTTTGAGTTGTGAGATGGTCTGATCCAATGTGTTTAAGAAATTGGTGATATCCCTTTGGGCTGGAGGTCTGTATATTCCCATTATACATGTTGTATTGTTTATCTTGAGTAAAAGGCAGTTAGCATCCAATATATCTGGTTCCTCTATAGTGACTTTTAGGTTTTTGTTATAATATATTACTACACCCTCATTTTGTGTATTATTTCGTGTAGTGGAAGCGTATAGGTAGTGATCAAGGTGTAAGATTTTTTTATTGGAAGGTAGCCAACATTCTGATAAAACTATAATATCCCATGGGATCTTTGTTTGTTGTAACAGAGAGGTAAACCCGGCCATGTTGCAGTTGATACTGCGTATGTTCTGAGAAATAACGTTTAGCGTTTGGTTGTTGTATGATATGTGGTTTGTGATACTATGTGAGTTGCATTCTACCACTTTCGCAATCTGTAGGGAGTCCAAATCCAGAGCTACCGCTTCAATATTATCCATTAGTAACTTAATACTAGTAAGAAAGTATTAATATAATAGTTGAAGCTGTCATGAAAACCATATGACAGCATAATAAAAAGTGAATTGGTGTTTGAATGGAGACCTGAATTTGAGCTACCCTTGTTTTACTTGTTTTGAGATATGTGTATTGATGTGTGTTCAGTATGTTATGTATTAGTATAGTGAAGCTTAAGAGTGAATAGTGTGTGTTATGGTGAGTATAAGTATGATTAGTGAGTTGAATATAACCTGTTATTGTAGTTTTAGTTGTTGGATACAATATAAAGTAGACAAAAATGGACCCTGAGTAACATTCATCATGCATTGTAATGTATAAAAAGACTTGTAAATATAATAATAGTAGGACAATTATTTGGCGCAGGGATAGATAAACCTAAAGCACCTTCACAAACTAAAAAAACTAAAAAAACCATTAATATATATATATATATATATATATCATAATCAATATTACAAAATAAAATAATTAAAAAAAATCTTAAAACAATAAACTCTAATCTTAATAAAACAATTAATAAATGCTTATATTTTGAAACAAAAATACATTTTCCAAATATAAATATTAATAAAAAAGTTAACCATATATTTCATATTATCATTAGTAATAAAAAAAAATTATAGTTTATAATAAAACATTGGTCTTGTAAACCAAAAATAAGATTTTTCTTTAAAAACTTCAAAGAAAAAGAATATTCTTTATCAATAATCTCCAAAATTATTATTTTAATTAAACTATTCTTTGAAATTTTAAAAATATTATTATCATTAATAATTATTTTAATATCTATCTTAATATTCACTTTTAATCACCCTCTTTCTATAGGATTAATAATTCTAACTCAAACATTATTAATATGCTTAATTTCAAGAATAATAATTTCAACATATTGATTTTCTTATATTTATTCTTAACTTTTTTAGGAGGATTATTAGTTCTATTTATTTATGTATCAAGATTAGCATCAAATGAAATATTTAAAATCTCCTTTAAATTAAAATCATTATTTATAGTTATAGTAATAATAATTATAATTATCAGATTTTTAAATAAATTTAATTTAAATTGATTAAATTTTAGAAATAATAATGAAATTATTATTTTTCATGATAGTTTGGTAGAATGGTTTATTAAATTTTTATGCCCTTCACGCGCCAACTTGCAATCGGTATTAAAAAAGTTCATAAAGTTTTGCATAGGTCTCCAGTATCTAAAAGCATTGCTATGTTTTTTGTACCTCTTAGTCGACTCGGACCTCAGCAAAATTGTAGCTATAATTAATAAGAAAACTTGTACAATCTTCATTACCAAATTAATCCGTCTACACAAAGAACCAAACTTCCATTTATTTCAGTAAAGCTTTGCAATTTAAATTACTTTCAAATTTGTTTTTAATGGAATCTTGTAAATACTAATTACTTAAAAGCGGTTAATTGAATCTAATTGCTAATTTATACGGTTTCTAGATGATTTTGGTGGACCGGTGTCTTTCAGGTAACTACCACAATATAATTGTATTTTATTTTATTATACGCAACCCGTCAATTAATGCTGAGCGAAATTTTATTTAAGTAATAATGAGAAATGTCTGTGAAGAAAATGGGTTCTTATTTTTACACCTATTCTTAAAATTTCACTGTAAGCCGTAATTATTATAATTAAATTGTAAGCAGATGTCTATAATGACAGATGTTGATAAAAAACGAATAGAAACCAAGTTCGTTATTTTGAAATTTGCTGTTGATATCGGCAAACCAACGCAGCTTGGAAAGTCTAATGATTTGATATGAGGTTTTGCATAGTATTAGGTTGGGGGAAAAGTCTTTTCGCATTATAGTATGTATAAACTTGTAATAAAATCTCTTTGGCTATACTATTTGTATCTGGCTGGTTTTGGTATCCTTGAAAGTTTAAATTTTAAAGAACATAATTCCAAATTCAAATTAGGAAAATATGTGATTTTCATTTGTTTTTCGTACCGCCAAGGTGAGTGAATCTAATGAAGAAATTCGATACATTTTGAAAATTTTACTACAAAAAAGGTAAAAATGCAACGCAAGCCGCGAAAAAAAATTTGCGATGTTTATGGATCTAGTGCAGTGTCTGTGAGAGTAGCACAAATTTGGTTTAAGCGTTTTCAATCCGGAAATTTTGATGTCAAAGATGCACGTCGCTCTGGTCGCCCTATTACAGATAAAATGGATGCCATTTTTGAAAAAGTAGAGCAAGATCGGCATGTCAGTAGTTACGACGTAGTTGAAGAACTGGGAATTGACCACAAAACAGTTTTGGCGCATTTAAAAAAACTGGGTACACAAAAAAGCTCGACATTTGGGTACCTCACGAGCTCACTGAAAGAAACCTAATGAACCGTGTACTCATTTGTGATTCTTTATTACGACGTAATGAAACCGAACCATTTTTGAAGAAGCTGATAACTGGTGATGAAAAGTGGATCACGTACGACAAGAACGTGCGAAAAAGGTCGTGGTCAAAGGCCGGTCAGGCTTCACAGACTGTGGCGAAACCCGGGTTAACTCGCAACAAGGTGATGCTGTGTGTGTGGTGGGATTGGAAGGGCATTATTCATTATGAGCTGTTACCACCAGGCAGGACCATCGATTCTGAACTCTACTGCGAACAACTGATGAGATTAAAGCAAGAAGTTGAGAGAAAGCGGCCGGAATTAATCAACAGAAGGGGTGTGGTTTTTCATCATGATAACGCTAGACCTCACACATCTTTAGCCACTCAGCAAAAATTAAGAGAGTTTGGCTGGGAGGTGTTAATGCATCCGCCGTATAGTCCTGACCTTGCACCTTCAGATTTCCACCTGTTTCGGTCTCTTCATAATTCTTTAGGCAGTGTCAGGTTAACATCACGAGAGGACTGCCAAAACCACTTGTCGCGGTATTTTGACCAGAAGTCCCAAAATTTCTATAGCAATGGGATCATCCAAAAAGTTATCGAACAAAATGGTACCTACATACTTTAGTTAAATGTAAATAAACTATATTAAAAAATTTTTTGAATTTTCTTAAAAAATGCGAAGAAACTTTTTCCCCGACCTATTATTTTCGCACTATTCTTAACATATCACTTTGAAATATATGAAACCTAATTATCCAATAGTCGAGTCGAGACCGCCAAATGTATATGAGACGCCCTCCGGCAAGATGGAATGATGGTCTGCGAAGCGCTGCCGGACAGGGTAAAACGGCGCACGTCAAGGGAGGCCCATGACTAGCAGTGGACTGAAATGGATGACTGGATAAAATGCATATGACACGTCCCTGGCGTTATTGCAAATTTCATTCGTACTAAGTCTCGGGGAAAAACTTACAAATAAAATAAAGTGAATTGAAATTTAAGAGAACAGACTTATATATTTTTGGCTACTTCAAGATCGAAACAAAGAAAAATGCCAGTTGTTTTTAAAAGTATATTATTTTACGGATGATGCTAAAAAATTAAGTTAACTTAATAATAAAAAGTGAAATACATTTATGTTTGATACCGAAAAATAGCACAACGTAGGTTATTAATTTTTAATAAAATGAAATTATTGAAAGAAAATATTTCCATTAGGACACTTATCCGAAGTATTAGTTCCTTAGCCAACGCTAGTTTATTATGTAGCTTTGTGTATGATCTCTTAAAAGCAAAGTTAGATACCCTTAATGACTTTAGTTGTTGTGAACTCGCTGGAACTTTAAATCGGTCAGTTTGTGTTCACTGCGTTGTTACAAGACAACATTAAGAATCGTATTGAAAAACAAAATCTACGAATTATTTAGACAAAAACATTGCAAAATAACAGTTTATTGCTGTATGCAAAATTTTATAAAGATACTTGAGTAAGTATATTCGTGGAGTATTGTATGTGACTAGAAACTGTACTGAAATAATAGTTTGATGCCCCTAAATTGTATCTTTATGAAATAAATCAAGAATGGAATGATTTGTGACCCTGATCTACTTGACATGATACAATAGTAATAGCAATGTAAATAAAAAAATATATATATCTTCAGACATTCACTCCTATCAACTGGCTCATACTAGACAACAGTAGACAACTAATGCCTGTGTTATGGATACCAGATGACGGACAAATATACTAAATACTTCGTATCCTAGCAACTCAACAAGCCTTTCTCTATTCAAAGTCAAAGTCAAATAATTTATTCAGTTTAGGTATTTACATACTCTTATGAATGTCAAATTATGCCAACCGTTCACTAGCTACCAGGAGGCCTTGTTCTGAGAAGAACGGGCAAGAAACTCAGCAAGTTGTTTCCTCCCTTTACAATATAATAATTGTTTTTGAAAGATTTTACAGTATGCATTGTCAAGAGAACACAGAAATTGTTAATGTCAATATCGTACACAGACCTTTCCAGACTGTAACATCTTCCATTACAAAACTGAGTTAAAACAAAAATATATATATATATATATATATATATATATATATATATATATATATATATATATATATATATATATATATATATATATATATTTTAATGGAATTTAATGGATGGAATGTAATGGATTTGTAATGGAATATATATATATATATATATATATATATATATATATATATATATATATATATATTAATATTTAAGACCAAACAGTTTCATCTTCTAAATAATCATTAATACAATAATATCCTTTAGTGATCAACACATTCTTGATATGTTTTTTAAATGCATTAAGTGGTAGTTCCAGTACATTGTTTGGAACTTTGTTGTAATAAAGTATGCCTTCGCCCATAAAAGTCTTAAAAACCTTACGCCACTTTAATTCAGGTTTACTTGTCACTTTAATTCAGGTTGTGTTTGGCGGCGGGAGAAGCAATTTCTTCTCAAAGACAAAGAAAGACGTCGAGGGTAACCGTGGCAACAGAAAAGACGACGAAGATCTAATTAGAAAGTGGCTTCAAATGAAAGAAACCCATGGAATGCCATCAAAATACGTAATAAACCGACGAGAGCTGTTCAAGTTGGAGCCAGAATACACAAATGTGTTAGGACTTTTCTCTCCAGAACATATGCCGTACCATTTAGACGCAAAAGACGACGATCCCACTCTTGCTGAGATGACAGAGAGAGCTATAAAAATTCTTTCGAAAAATAATAAAGGGTTCTTCTTGTTCGTTGAAGGTAAAAAACAATATTTAATTTAAATGTATTATGACAAAGTAATGATTGAGGTCTTGTAGCACAAATATAAAAATACTTTAAAGATCTCCGTGTAATACAATATGTTTAAATGTAAACAATAAACATTTTTGTTTTTTTTTGTACTGAATTTCCAGTTCAAGACGACAAAATCATTTCCAAACTTCTATATAATACTAAAATTATTTTCTTTAATTAAGTAAATTTTATTTATCTTCATTCTCCAATTAATCTTTTCTGATAGCCTTTTCCTGAAGTAAGAAAAAAATCATGTTGATGACCTTACAAAAATGTTTGACAGATAATTTGTGAATGTAACATAAATCATGAAATTCCTACAGGAGGTAGAATAGACATGGCTCATCACGAAACAAAGGCACGAAAAGCGTTAGATGAGACAGCGGAATTCGCTAAGGCAGTAGAAGTGGCACTCCAACTAGTGAACCTGGAGGAAACTTTAATTATAGTTACATCAGACCACAGCCACACTATGGCTTACAGTGGTTACAGCCGGAGAGGCAGCAATATATTGGGATTTGCTACTAAGGTGCGTAGAACTTGTCACTTTAATAACCTCACACGCGAGAAAAAAAATATTCTGATTTTGCAAGGAGACTAGTTAGATAAAAGTTGTAAAACAAATTGGCCAACTGGTCAATTGGCCAATTGGTCAGGAATGAACAAAGTTTTTGGGCTCAATCGTTGATTAGATTTTAATGTTTATATTAACATAGATGGAATTTAAAATTTGCAAAAAAATTTTGTGGAAGAGGAATATGAGGAAATAGAGGATATAACTGGTAGGCCATTTAACTGGCAACTTATAACTATTGAGCCATAAGTTACGATGGCATTACTTCTTGATTTTCTTATCACAACCTAATTGGTATGTTGTGATTATACTTACGTAAAAATTTCATAGAATTATCAAGCTCATTTAACATTCTACCTTCGAACAAAAATATGACTCCAAATCTTTCTGATTTATTGACTTTCTCCTTTCAGTCGAACGCTTCAGATGACAAGCCATACACGGTGCTGAGCTACGCGAATGGACCAGGGTATCGCCCTGACCATGATTCCCAAAGATATGTTATACTGGATGCTGATATTGGTGAGAATATAATTCCTTAAGTCATTCCTCTTGTCTTTGTAAGTTGTAGATTACTGCTTATGAAAGCTTTTTTGGCATATACTCCTGATTTGTATAAAAAAAGTATTTTGCCTTACTTAAGCATGATCACAACTGCTAAGCTCTATAAAACTAAATTACACGTAACGCACTGGGGCAATAGGATTATTGAAGGAGGATTTTCATTTGTCCCGTCCCGTCCCGTGTTGGTCCGGGACACAAAAAGAATGTGCCAACTGCTTTTCTTGCCTAGCATGTCGTAAAAGGCGACTAAGGGCGTATTGGGAACTGGGCCTGTGATTGTGTAGGCGATGAGCTAGCCACTTGTTACTACTCTTTCACGATTTTTCATCTGACCAAACCCAATTTTTGTATGGCTAAATGTGGTCTTAAGGAACACAGTGCTCCTTGAACTCTGCCTACTCCTTTGGGGATTGCAGGCATGATTGTACGTATGTATTTTTATTTGTTTTGGTTTAAAAAATCTTGAACATGACGATGGCCAAGACAAAACATATGAAAAGATTTTTTATTTTATTTCAGAAAACCCTGAATTCAAATACCCTTCGCTGTTTCCACTCAGAAAAGAAACTCACGGCGGGGACGACGTGGCAGTGTTCGCTAAAGGCCCATGGGCCCATATTTTTTCTGGAAACTACGAACAAAATTATATACCTCACGCCATAGCTTACGCTGCGTGCATCGGCCCGGGACTTACCACCTGTAGTTAGTAATAGGACAATCAAAATAATGCAAAGCTGAAACACAATCGACGAGGATCCAAAGATGCTAATCTTTGTTTAAATCTTGACTTAGAGGGTTAAGCGGACACAACACGAAACTTAGTTACCAAATTCGATACTGTTTATTTCATCTAATGAAGTTGTATTCCACAATTGTAATACTATTTATATCTCTAAAATACATATCTCACCCAGATTCAACACAACTATGGATCCTATGTGTTTTGGGAGTTCTACAATATGTCGTGTCACAAGATTGGCATACTGATAAGGGACGTTTAGAGCAACGCAACGTCGAAATTTCGATACAATTTTGACGTACAAGCGCGTGGCCAGCGCCGGCCGCCAGCGTAGCTCTGAAACGACCCTTAGAATAGTTGGAAAAGTTACCTAAATAACTATTTATTGCACAGAAAAAGAAAAATACAAACTTATAAAACAAAAGTATGCAAGGGAGGAATTCTCTAATAGAGATGCCTTTCAGCCAACCCGTCACAGGTGTGTGAGATCTTATATTATTACAGAAGCGACACCAGTGCACAAAAGAAAAAAAATTTAATTAAGAAAATGATGGTGGATGTCTAATTGCTTTACGTCTCTTGTAGTTAAATTGATCGTGTTGTTGTTGTATATGATGTATTTTCTGAAAAGCCATTGTTTTAGGATTTTAGTTAAGTAAAGACGCAAGTAGGTTAAATATTTAATTAAAGCCCTATTCGAGGAGCTCGGTGGAGTGGTTCAAAAGCTTTGATTTGACTTTGAAAGCAAACCAATCTTCGCCAAACTTATCCCTGGATGGATGACTAAAGCTTGATTTTTCGAGCTCGTTCTTGCAGGGGAAAGCACGATAAAGTATTCTGGGCCCCGATGGCGCTAAATAAGAACAGGTGTTATTTAACCGGCTAACAAAATATTTGAATTTTGGCCAGCAAATTAGCAAAAAAATACAATTGGTCAGCTAAAATAATTGGTCAGCAAATTTTGATGACACAAATATTGTTTTTAAGGGTCATAAATAAATAATCTTAACCTAATATCTGTCAGAATATAGAATACAGCGAGATCGTTGGGAATCTGCTATTGCAATCTCTTCTACCCACCAATATGTATTGAGCCAGGCAGCTTTGTAGTATTATGCTATACTGAGAGAAGAGACAGAAACCTATGCCCAGCAGCAGGGGGGTATATTATTGGGTCCTTACCTATGAAATTGGTGTTTTTTTTCTCTCTTAGTATTTTGTCTGTAACTATTAAGATTTGGTGTAAGATAATTACCTCGTCTAAAAATAGACTATATTTTTGAGCTCTTTTGATTTGTTTTGATAATTTGTTGTAAGTTTAATTGTGTTAAAATTGGACACGAAGACAATTCTTTTTAAGTGCCTCCCGAATACATCATTTTATTTGCATTTACTTAAAAACGATAAATAATTTTTATGAAGTGTGATATTACACATATTACTAAAGCTTGTCTTATGATAGATGCCAAAAATTATTATCTTTGAATTTGTCGTTGTGAAGAAAACTGAAAAAAAAATTGTATGGAAAATGCAGAATTCCCCAAATTCTCCATACAAATCACCAATTTCATAGCTAAGGACCTAATATTATACAGATTGATGATGATTTAATATTTTTTACAAGAGTAGTTTTAAATTTGTGTCATTGTAAAGGATGTGTAGCGTCATCAGTAACACGCAAATGTTTCCGAAAAGAAATCAACCTTTTTTATGTAATTAACCTTAGACGCATGTTTTAGTGCTCTAAGATATTTGTATTTTAAGTTAAAACTATGTCTTTCAGTAAATTTCGGTGTTTTATTTCGGCGTAAATGTGGACCCGAACCATGTTTGATTCCAAACTAGGTAAGTATTTGTGATCTAATAAAAACTGCTTCGTTAAGTTAATAGAAGCGTTCATAATTATTTTTTTACTTAATTTTCACTGATGTAATAGGTAGGTACTTCACAAACTCAGCTATCGTCGAGGCGTCGAGGATGTTTGGAGTCGACCGATACTGTATTTAAAGAAACGCTATAAAAGCGAAGTAAAAACTCAAAAAAGTTAATGGTTACTAGTCATATTTCTTATTTATCTTATTTTATATGATACAAATTAAGTTTGTAGGTAGTTATTAAGTTGTTGAAAGGAAGTAGGTTCCAGCCTATGAAGGCAGTCATTGCCTTTAACGTCGAGGGGTAGAATAAGCGAGAAATAACTGGCTGTTTGAGCCGAATAATTTTCAATTACGAGTATTTTAATAACCTACTTATAATGTAATTTCTACAAAATAGTTTGTACTCAATGAAATACCCGCCCATTATTCCAAAATAAAACAACGGCCATGAACTTATTATATGCATACTTTCAATGGGTAGCGTGTACTTGCGTGGGCGCAGCGTACGTATCTGTGGCGCGTCACTAGCGTGATTTGGCTCCACCAATCAGAGAACGCGGCTACCATCGCGTCGGCTGAAACGTTCGCGCATTACGTACCAGTGCAAAAATGCGGCGTCATAAATTACTTATTTTTAAATTCCAGATAATATAAATGACAGGTGATCTTGATGTTTATCTACACACACATCCGATGATTTGGCAATGGAGAATATTCGGTATACATCTGCCGATTTGCAGGTTACAAACAATGTTTTTAATTTACAGACATTGCAAATGTGGTAGGAATATTTTCGTTTGTATACGACTTACGCATTAACTACCGCTAAGTACGATAATCAAAAAGTAATCTAAATCTATTTAAGAAATAGTTAGACAAAAGCTCTTGCTAAGAATTTCTAGCTAACCACTAGCATGAAATTCTAAAAAAAATATTACCACTCTAAATCACCAAAAATCACCTACTACACCGTCAACATCTTGATTTTTGAATCATAATTTGACAGTTTAAAGCGTTAAATTTCTTTATTATAAACGTGTTTTAGTGGTCTTACTACATCTACAATTTCTTAACCATTGAACATCAAAATGAAAGAATAATGTGAGCGTAAATAAACGCGTGCGTGAATCTTGCTTTTCTATTATTTAAAATGTTGTGACAAACTACGTTGATTTGACAAATCACATTCTACATTTTAGGAGGTGCATGTGCTCGCAGTTATAAATTCAAAATTCAATATCGTTTAATCAATTTAGATGTGTCTTTGCACATGCTTATGAACGTCAAAAGCAGTTTACAAATTTTCGTGAAAGCGATAAACTACGCCATCCGTTCACAAAACTACCAGGAGGCCTTGTTCTGAGAAGAACGGGCAAGAAACTCATCAAGTTCCTATCCTACCTTTTCATTGTTTTTCTTTTTTTTTTTTAATTTCATATAAAAGTATAAAAGGTATCCATCATGTACTACAAGCGATTATACCATGTTATATAAAAAAAACTTAACGACCCATTAATCAAGCCTTGATGTGAAAGTAATGAATTCAAATATTCCATTCTATTCTAAATAAATTTCACTGTATCTTCATTTTGAATTTATAATGTTCTACAGTTCATCCGCTGAGTGGGAGTCTGGTGATCTGTTAGACAGGATTCTCTCCTAGTTCAGACACCAGTCTCCATAGTTGTTTTCTGCATCTATAAGTTACGTGTTTGTGTCATGTCAGACTATTGAGAGAAATAAATGCTTTTTATTATTGAACAAAAAATACAATAGAAGAAAAACCTCCAATTATTATGAAAGGTCTATCAAAAAGATGCATTTCTCAACACTCGTGGGGCATAGAAAATAAATGCAGAAAATGTAATCAAATCCTGAGTACGTCGCACTCGCTTCCATCACACTCATTGTTGTTTGAACATGGCATTATAGAGATGAATCCAGGCATCTGAGCAGATCGGCGAGTTAGCGAAATTAAATTATGTACACCTAGCTTATTGGAAAATGGTATTAGCCCCCATAGAAATAAAGCTCATCCTACACGATATCGCCTTCATAGAAATTCTATCAGTTATTTTAGCTTTTACTTTATACCTAATACAAAGCGAAGAAAATTTGCTTCAAAGAAAATCTTAGAGCCTTGCAGGTATTGAAGACTAAATCGTGGTTTAATTTGTTTGTATTAAATTGAGCAATACCTGTGCGTACATATAAAACTGATAAGCAACTTATTGCACTGGCCACTGAGTAATTTACTACTAAAAAGCCATAGGTATTTTCAATTGTGAAGGTTTTTGATATCTGCTACCTCATCGCCAATCAGTTTTTTCTCTCTCGCTTGTCTCTCGTTAAGTAATATGGACCTTTGAATGGTCAAGCTCAAAAAATGTATCCAAGTTTGACAATTAATGAGTGTTATTACAAGGGAATAAAGCTCTTTTAGTAACTAGTAAATTGTACTTTTTTCATGATGTCGTCCTCAGCGGGCACAGGCCTTCCTACAAGAAAAACACATGAGGAGTACGGGCCGAAACACCACCACGCTGGCCCAATGCAGGTTGGTGGGTAGAAATGCATTAGCAACCGGGCCCAACGGCTTAACGTGCCTGCCGAAGCATGGAGGAGATCGACATCACAATGTTTTGGTCACCCATCCTAGTACTGACCATGGCGAAAGTAGCTTTGTTTTCAATATCGAAAGCCAAAGCGATCGAACCACTACGCCAGCAAGCTCCCTTTTCCCTTTATCAGGGATACAAAACAGCCCTTCTGTTAACTCCTTCAAATTTAATGTTAAAAACATTTTCTTGCGATTGGTGCCAACAGGAACCGTACGCACGTAGCATATAAGTGTATTTATTATCATTTTACATTATCGACTTTTTGTTCTCATCTGTATTAATTTCTCAGTTTAGGCATAGTATTATGTATTTATTTATATTTTATTGAGTTTATATTTTGGTAATTATAGTATATATATCATTTTATTTGTTTAGTAATGTATATGTTTGCATAGATTTTTGTTTTGTCTTGTGTACTGGTGTCGCTTCTCTCACATCCTGAGATCTCGCACACCTGTAACGGGTTGACTGGAAGATATCCCTATTAGAGATAAGTCCTCCGTTGAAAACTTCTGCTTTTTACATTGTATTTATTTGATTATGTGCAATAAAGAGTTAATTAAATTCAATATCTGTAAAATCTACGCTCTATAATAATATGACGGACCAAATATTTCCAGGCAATGGAGTTTGAATCATCATTTGCCTTACCTTTTCCCAATTTCTTTGGGGATCGGCGCAACGTGTCTTCCTCTTCACACATCTCATCACATCCATCCTAGCCATATTCTCATTCACAAAATCTATCCATTTTTTCTTCGGTCTTCCTCTTCCTACATTACTCTCATATTCATAACTCTTCTTGTCATGCTCATTTTCTCATCTCAAAATATTATTATGACCATACCACGACAACCGCTCTTCTCTCAATTTCTCCATCATTGGTGCAACTTTCAGACATCCCTTGATATTCTCATTTCTCACTCTATAAACCCTCGTCACCCCACACGGCCACATGCAATCAGCCTTTGAATATGAAAAAAAAAATTCAAAATTCATATTTCTATAGAAATATATACGTACCACTGTTCGGCATACCGAAGCACGGAGGAGTTCAAGATCAAAAAGTTTTAGTCACCCGTCCAAGGCCTGACCATGGCGAAGGTAGCTTTCTTCTGCAAATCTGCATATCTCAATCGTAGGTGTCTCCGTTTAATAATGAATATTTCACTCGTATCCTACATACAACCCGTGCATGGAACACACACACACACAAACACGCACACACACACACACACACACACACACACACACACACACACACACACAGAGAGAGAGAGACGCACGCACGCACGCACGCACGCACGCACGCACGCACGCATTAATGTTAATTAATAATTAGGAACGCTGATTGGCTCTTATTCGGAAGTGGGCGTTAATAGCTGCGACACAGTTGTAAAACTAATGTGGCCCTTATCGTACACTGATTGTAAAAGAACCCTGTTAAAGTTCCTACAAATTTTTATTATTATTATTATTAATCATATAGTAATCATCTGCACACAACAGTAGAGAGGGTAATAAATGTTGTTAATACGTTATAACATAAATTTAAAATAAATGTAGATAATACGAGCAAACAATAAAATTAACTTTGTCCACAAATTAATAAGTTTTTGGCTGTTTGTTCAGCTCCGGAGTTTGACAATTTACGGGCTTTTGGCTTCTCTAAATTCTGATTTAGTATCTGTTAATGTATTTTTATTTTATGTGAAAGAGTGTTTATTTAACTAAATGAAATATAAAGAAAGGTCAAAAGAGAAGATTATTTCAACATTCTCATGCCGATGCTATGCTAGCAACTTCTTTTATAGATATTTATACTTTTTGATGATTATTATTTTTTTATAATTTTTAGATTTTGTTTTTTAACGTTTTGATTATACTTCAATTTTACACTAAGGCGAGAGTTTTATTTTCTTAATAATTTCCAGTCTTTACTTTCTCTTCACTTTATCTTCATCAGTCTTTCTTCAAGTCAAGCGTTTCAGATCAAAATAAAATAGCAGAATTGGCCTACAGATCTCTACACTACCCTACTCTCTCCTTCTTATTTTTATTTAAATGTCAAAACTTATTATTATTATACTAAGGGCGAGTTCGACCAAATTGAGATAAGTAACACGGGAATAGTAATACCAAACTGACCTGAAACGATTGGTCGAATCTGCCATATGTCAAACGAGACATTGACACATTTGTGCGCGAAAAACTGCGTACTCCGTTAAAATAATATTACTCGCATGTAGCCAAACATGAAAAAACTAGGATAGCTAATCGGCTCCGCCCTTAGGGCAGATTCGATCAATCGTGTGAATTCAGTTTGTTATTACTACTCCCGTGTTACTAATCTCAATTTGGTCGAATTCGCCCTTAGTAGCAGCAGATGACAGCAGTTCTGAAATTATTGTTCATTAATGGTAACGATTCGCAGTTACACAAATTGTTTACTTTAAAGGTACTTGCTGCCTCATATGGTTGATTTGAACGAACTTAGTATGATAATTAATGATAATTAATTAATTAACACCTACAAAGTCCTATTAAAGTGAATGGTAACTTATTAGAGTACGTGAAAGATTATGTTTACCTAGGAAAACAAGTGTCGTTTTCCTCGTCAAGACAGCTGCATGAACTAAATAGGCGAATAAACATAACCTGGAATAAATTTTGGAGTTACAAAGAAATACTAAAATCGAAACTTCCAATAAAACTTAAAAAAATCATTTTGGATACTTTCCTTTTGCCGTGCCTTACCTATGGTTGCCAAACGTGGACATTCAACAAGAATACTAAAAGAAAAATACAAGTATGCCAGAGATCTATGGAACGTAGTATACTAAACATAAAAAGAGTAGACAGAAAAAGAAATAAAAATATTAGAAAAATAACGAATGTCACAGATGCCCTAAAACAGTGTAAAATACTCAAATGGAGATGGGCGGGGCATATTGCACGGATGGAAAAGGACAGATGGGCACAAATTATTACATCATGGATAGGACCAGTAAGCAAAAGGAACAGAGGTAGACCGAGAGAAAGATGGATAGATGAAATAAATAAAGTGGCCGGGGATGGCTGGATTACAAAGGCAAGAAACAGAAAAAAATGGAGGAGGCCTTTACCCACGAAGGGGTCCTTTGAATAACAACAAAAAATGCATGCAATTATAATGTAACAAATTATTATTACTAATTATTATTTATCTGTAATTATTAGTATTTTGCTCTTTTATAATATTAAGAAAATGAATGGATATACGAAATAATGAATGAACTGATAGAACCAATTGTTAATTAATGAATTAAGCATGCAATAATCATTGTGAAATTTTTGTCATTATTTTAAAAGGAAATAAAGAGGCTTTATTATTATAGTATGATAATTATCTCTAATTCGTTGAATAAAACATAATAAAAGTACCATGGCTATCGTTTGCAAAATGTTGCAATACAATGAATGCACTAAGCTGTATAAATAGAAAAGAAAGTCACCTTAGGCAGAGGTAAAAATTGAACTTGATAGATTTGATAGATAGATTGATAGATTTTTTTATTGTTGATAGATTTTCTTATTCGGCCGTGTCGTGTGTGGACTCGCAGAGAAGAATCGGACATAATTTTGTATAAGGATCATAAATAAACATACCTAGTTGTTATTGTGATGGAGTTGAAAGAAAATACAGGCAAAAGAACATATTCAATTATGTGTACCGGTATGAAATGCGACGTATTTGTACGCAATATTAAAGTCATCCATAGACAATTTATATACTGAACATTATACTTTGGTCTTAGCGTGAATTTATTTAGCCTATACGAACAAACTCTTCAATTTTATTAAATTAGAATAGGTTCGTGTTCGTGTATCACGTTTAAGTCACTACGTAAGGTGGAGCAGTCGTGGGGGAAGCGAAATTTTATAATAAAATGAACAATTAAGATCGTTCTATGTCAAATGAGGACAGAAAATAATCTCAAACAAATATTATAATTTTTTTTATGTACAGTCAAGTGCATAAATATGTATCTTGAAAACCATTACAATATCATGTATGTATTTAAGGATTCACGAAATATGTGACACTTTTCTCATCCTTATTATGTCTTCACTTTTGTTCCATAAATATGTAAGTAACAAAGTGTGCAATAATATATATCTATCTATATTATGGTATCATAATATATGTGACACTTTTCTCTTCGTATTATCTTCGTATTACGCCTTCGGTTTTGTTTCAAAAATATGTAAACTAAGTGAGCAATAATACGTCGCTAAAAAAGGTTTGTATAGATAGATGAGCCAATAAAAAATAAAAGTAAATATTCTTTGTATTTTTTTGACACTATTGACTTTAATTTAAATTTTGAATTTCTTTTCTATTAAATGTTGACAATTGTTTCTTGCTATGAAACAGAGAAAGTAAATACTGCAAAATTTCTCGAACAAACAGAAAAACTCGATACAAAACAAATTGTCCTTTAATGAATACATGTTTTTGATCAATTTCTGCAAACATATTTACGACAGTTAGATTGGATACTTTCTTAATAAACTTTCATTGATATATACTTTTGACACGTTTGTTTAGATACATATTTATGCACTTGACTGTACGCATATCTATTATTTTTATATTTCAATAAATAAATAGGTAAATGTTCATCTGAACATTAATTTTTACCTTATTTCCAATGCGTTCCACTAAATTCTACAGTAAGTCGTTCACCACGTGAGTTTTTCGGCTGTGAAATCATTGCTTGTTGAGCATGTTGAGATAAGACGGGATCAGACGACGAAAAATGCCTTCAGGAGTCTTGTAAACGTAAACATACTGTTTTTCTTTGATCCATTTCGAAATTATATGGGTATTTAGGTTTTGTTATTATAATTTTATTAAAGTGAATTTATGTCTATTTATATTCGTCTAATTTAAAGATTTAATGGAATACTCGTAATAATGAATGACTAAACAATAAAATCTTCCACTTTCTCTCTGTTACGAGTATATAATTCTTGTAACTATAAGTTGCCTGAAAAATATCGATTTTATGAATATGACTGTCGCTTGCGCACAGTCTTTAATTATTTAGGATGTATGGTCAATATATAATAAGCTTGAACAATTTAATTGTAGGAGATAGAATGGGACCACACGATGTAGCGCGTAAAAATGTAAAAATACTAAACCATTTATACAGACTGACATTAATAAAATTGTACAATTGTTTCTCTCAAAAAGACTTTTATTGAAAAATGAAATAAATCATCTGAGAAGAGTAGCTTTAACGTTACCTGTCAAAATTTATGAGCAAAATACTTAACACGAATGACAACGAGTAAGAAATTAACAGTAAATAATCTTTTTCAGAGTTATCGTTTATGAATTCGAAACGAAGGTGAAAGGAGGTATTAGATTGATCTTTAGGTATTGAAATAATTATCGTGAAATAGTGAAAATGCCAATATTGATGAAATTGGAGCATCAATAAACTTTTACACTCACACAGGCATAGATGAAAACGATATCGTTCCATCTTAGAGAGATCTATCAATCATAAAGAGGTACAATTCAGCTAAATCGAAATGTCGTCTTCAATTTATGTTATTATAGTGGCTTCCCGAGGTATCCATTCTTATATGGAGATAAAAAGTAGCCTTCCTCAGGCTCTTCTGAACTATCTGTGTACCTTTCGATTAAATCGGTTACGTAGTTTTGACGTGAATGAAAAAAATACGAATGTAACTCTGTCTGTCTGTCGTGCGACTGACAGAAAGAGATACAGACAGAGTAACTTTCGCATTTTTTCAATCAGTATGGAATAGTGTGGATGGATATGAAATAATATTTTGCCCTTTATTTCACAGAGGATTTAGATTCTAATAAAAAAAGTAAAATTAAAAACTGTTTATTTTCCAATTATTACAACCTGAAAAACATAACGACAGAGCAAAATCTCAATTAAAGATTAAGTGCACTGCTGCGAATGAGCCGTGCACACACTAGATAACATAATGTGGGCAGACGCTGAATCCTCCGATACTATCTATTCCGTGTACGATACCCAACATAGCTGATTTTCTTCAAAATATATTTTTTACTTAAATTTAAATTTATTTTCTTTGTATTGCAAACTATCTACGAGGTTATTAGGTAATGGGTTTAGAATTTTCGAAAGAGCAAACGTCCATACCCTTTGTCTATACTCATTATTGGTTGTAGGTACATTATATAAAGGTAAGTATAGTAAGTTACGAAGGTTACTTGGTCTATTATACAAATTAAGATCCTTAAATTCCGATCCGAGTAGGTATTGTGAGATCACCGCAATTTTTACTTTATCATAAATATTTGTTACTTCAGTATGCAAGAACAACATTTCATAGTTAGTTTTGTACATATTTTCTACTTTATATGGTACAATGGTGTTAGATTGTAATTTTTCTTGATGATGATTTTGAAAAATAATTGATGATTTTGAAGAGGCGATAATATCACGATAGAAATCATAACATAATCAGATACTTACAATTCATTTATTTCAAAGATCTTAAATTCGATTAGAATCTTAGAATGAGTACCTACCTGTAAGGCCCGTCCAGACATTTTTAAATAAGCTATGTTGGAGCCCAAACCTATCTACCTATTCATTTTTTTAAATATATTCTGCTTCTTACCATAATCTTGTCAGATGGAAAGCAACGATGTAATTAAAATTTTGCTACAACATTATTTATGCTGATGATTTGAAGTTGGTCGGTCCTTCTGAAACTTCTCAAGACATTAAAAAGAATCAAGATGATGATTGCATGACAGAATGGTATGGATTTGAATTTAAAAAAACACTTACAAAATTTAAGGCAATCTATCAATAAAACGGAAGTTATAAGAGACTTAGGTGTATTGAAAATGTCGCAAAAATAGCATGTAAAATGTTGGAATTTGTTATGTTTTGTTATGCGTTACACTAAGGTTTTCATGAATAATCAAGTCAAGATACTTTTATACAAAGCCTCGTGAGAAGAATTACCGAGTATTGTAGTGTGATATGAAGACCCCATTACGCAACATATTCATTAAGATTGGAACGGCTACAGAAACGGTTTGTGTCAAACATCGCCTATAGAAATGGGATCCACAAAGAATTCCGATCATATGAAAAAAGACTACGATAATTCAGAATTATCTCACTTAAAAATCGGAGTGATATGTTGGATTTAGGCTTTTTGTTTAAACTTCTCAATAACAAAAATAATTTTTTTATTTCCATAATAATCACATTCTTAAACAAATTAAAGGTCGACCTTTTCTTATAAGTGTTAAGTGCACTTGTATCAGAAAAGGCCCCTATTACATATTTCTTACATAGTATGGTATAGAAAAAAATCAATACCATTTTAAGATGTGTATGTGTGTGTTTGTTGATATTGGGTCCTTACCTATGAAATTGGTGTTTTTATTCTGTCTTAGCAATTTGTCCGTAACTATTAAGTTTCAGAACATTCTTATAAAATAATTGCTTCTTCTAAAAATAGACCATATATTTGAGCTCGTATTATTTAATTTGATAATTTTTTGTAAGTTTAATTTTGTTAAAATTAGACACAAAAACAATTATTTTTAACTGCCTCCCGAATACATCATTTGATTTGCATTAACATAAAAACGATGAATAATTTTTATCAAGCGTGTTCACACATATATTGCTAAAGCTTGTCTAATGATACATGCCAAATATTATTATCTTTGAATTTGTCGTTGTGAAGAAAACTGATAAAATGTTAGTATGTAAAATGCAGACATCCCCAATATCTCCATACAAAACACCAATTTCATAGGTAAGGATCTAATATATATATATCCAGACTAGACGATATGATTTAATAACAATCCAGTTTTGACATAGTCTAAGGTTTTTAGCCAGGTAGTAACTTTAACCTTACATTCGCGTTTAGACAAGCGATGGATTTGCATAATTTTATAACAATGATTATATAGGTATGATGAGAGGTGCTGAAACTGTGTTTGGGCAAAACGAGGTTTTAAACTTCTCAATTCTCAATAATGTCCTCTTCTGCTTTAAAAGTTTTAACTACGCGTTCCTCGAAGAATTCCTCGCGCCCCTAATACGCCACATTGCGCAAGTCTGTCTTATGTGCAAATTCCACAGATCTCACGTTATGTAAGCTGCTTAATGGATATAGTGACTTGGTTGGCATCCACGCCACGTTATCAAACTCAAAAGAATTATGCCGTGCCTGGCTTCAGACAACTACAAATTTTTAGAACAATTATTTTTTCGAAGATAACAATTTCTTTGTGTTTCCTTTGTATTCATATAAAGTATAATTATTATTTATTAAGGTTTTTCTTTAAAAAATTACACCTATTAATTAGTCCTATTTAAAGCAACTAATGCTGCTTGTGTTACGAACACTAGATATTGAATAGATAAATGCATATAAATATCCTGAATATATATAATATTATGAACATCCAAAACTGGAGAACAAATGGCTGAAAATTTATCACCCAAACTTTTGCCCCCACCGGGGATCGAGCCCAGAACCTCTCGAGATGGCGACGCCTTGAGACCGGCATATAGACCACTCGACGACGGAGGTCGTCAAAATTAAATACATAGTACCTATAGTGCGTCTCAATCCAAGATTCCAAAAAGTTTACAAAACAAAGGTAATGTTTTATCTTTAAAATGTTTTGTGATGACTGTAGGTAATTGAAATCAATTGAAACGGACAACAATTGTTACCGTTAATTATATTTACGTGCCAATGTCCATGTAAAAAGCGTGATTATTCAAGAACAAATTCGATAAGTCGGCTTTTTTGTTTACCTTTTTGGCAACTTGGATTGAGACGTACTATATAGTAAGTTTTGCCTTAAATGTGTGTTACATTTTGCATTATACCTAATTAGTCATAAGATAATATTTTATTGTTTGACGACCTCCGTGGTCGAGTGGTCTGTATGCCGGTCTCAAGGCGTCGCCATCTCGAGAGGTTCTGGGTTCGATCCCCAGTGGGGGCAAATGTTTGGGGGATGAATTTTCAGGCATTTGTGCTCCAGTCTTGGATGTTTATATAATTTCTATATATTCAGGTTATTTATATGTATTTATATATGAAATATATTTATCCGTCATCTAGTGTCCGTAACACAAGCAGCATTAGTTGCTTAAAATGGGGCTAGTTGATAGGTGTGAATGTCTAAGGATGTTATTATTATTATTGTAGAAATGTAAACAAACCCTGGTAAACCTTTAACTCAATTAATAAATTAAAAATGACTAGCGGTCAAAGAAAGTCGACAATAAGAAAAAAATATATTGTTTAGCATTGCAAAATAAAGTTGAAATCACCAATGAACTAAGAAGAAACACGATACGACGTGTTTCAGAATAAAGTACAGTTAGTTATCAGCCTATATACGTCCCACTGCTGGGACAGGCCTTCCTCATGGAGAAACACATGAGGAGTATTGGGCTGTAACACCACCACGCTGCCCCAATGCGGGTTGGTGGGTAGAAGCGATCACAAATGCGACCGGGACCAACGGCTTAACGTGCCTTCCGAAGCACGGAGGAGCTCGAGATCACAAATCTTGGTCACCCATCCACGGCCTGACCATGGCGATGGTAGCTTTGTTTTCGATCGAAGCCAAAGCGCACTGACCACTACGCCACCGAGCTCCTCAAGTACAGTGGTTCAAGTTATTTGTTGTTTGCATACTTTAGTTACGTGGATATACATATCCTTTTTTTACACATGACAGGTAAGCTCTTGGTCTTCATCTCACCTGATGGTAAGTGACGATAAGGCCGAAGGTGGGAGCGAGCTTTACCTGTAATCCTCAACAACTGAGGAACTGGCTATCTTACCTCTGATTGGCGGAACACAACAATGCTTATAACATTGCTATTATGGCTACAGATTTAAGTAAGACGGTGGTAGCTAGCCAGGCGGACTTAGAAGCCCTACCACCAACCAAACCCAGCAGAAAAACTTCTGCCCCCATGGGGAATCGAACCCGGATCTCCTGATCAACACCCGGTGGTGTGAACCACTAGACCAGAAAGGCGGTTAAATTGTAAATTCTAGATTTACAGAATATAAAATATTTTGTTGGTTGATTTATCGATTACTAGTTAATAAAATATCCTCCTCCTTTTCTTATTAACATTGAAATGATACTTCCAGAAGTAGACATCAGGCGGTAGAATTTTTTACTACAATAATAAAGCAAAATAAAAGCTTCAATGAGCTGAGGCTCGATCGCTAAAAATTACTTTAGTCTAAATTATAATTATGAGAAGTAAATATTATGCCAAAAGAAAATTATGCTTAAGTTATATTATGCCGAACAACATTATGCCAAAGTTTACTACTCGTGTGAGTAAAAACACTATGCCAAAAAAAGGATCCCCACGAACTCGCGTTCTCTCGTGTCGCCTCGATGCGAGTGGACGGACCTTAGGGTTTCTACTGTGATATGGTTGTGGTAAATACGTTCTTATTCAGCGCGATTGGGGCCCAGAACGTGATAAATCTGTGAATATGTATTCCAATCCAAACCTATGCAATCAGAGAAGCGAATCATTCCATTTACAATCCAACTTGTTGCAATTCCGGGGTTTAATATATTGGGTCCTTACCTATGAAATTGGTGTTTTTATTCTTCTTAGTATTTTGTCTGTAACTATTAAGATTCAGAGTATTCCTAAAAAATAATTACCTCGTCTAAAAATAGACTATATTTTTGAGCTCTTTTGATTTGTTTTGATAATTTGTTGTAAGTTTAATTGTGTTAAAATTGGACACGGAGACAACTCTTTTTAAGTGCCTCCCGAATACATCATTTTATTTGCATTCACCTAAAAACGATTAATAATTTTCATGAAGTGTGATATTACGTATTACTAAAGCTTGTCTAATGATACATGCCAAATATTATTATCTCTGGATTTGTCGTTGTGAAGAAAACTGATAAAATGTTAGTATGGAAAATGCAGAATTCCCCAAAATCTCCATACAAAACACCAATTTCATAGGTAAGGACCTAATATTATAGCACATCGCCTCCAGGCTTCTCATTCCCTCCCCTTATTCCTGTATTTCAGTTGTCGTTGGAACATCGTAGGGGTCGCGCGCGCCCTCCTTTATAGAACGTGCACGTAAATAAAAATAATAAAAAAGTCCATTATAAGTTATACAGAATAAAACCTCCTTCGCTTCGTAACCCTTCGAAGGCGCTATGGGTAAGTTGTTTACCATTTTAATTCATAATTATATCAATGAGAGTGATGTAATTTAATGACATGTGAAGCTATGAAATTGAGTTATGCACTAACCGCTCAAGTGTAAAATAAATTTAACTTCTCGTTACAAACAAAATTAGCCATATTATTTGTATAATTATCGTTAAATGACAACTATTTGCATTTGATGAAGAAATGCACGATTTTTGTTAAATAAAAACAACATTAAAGCTAGTACGCGCCTGTTACATATTGAACCAAAATATAATATTTTCGCGTTCCCAAAAGGTTTTAGTTATCATACTAAACCCTTTACTTCCGCACACTTCATCTTCATTTATTAATATTGTGATCTAAAGAGGTTCGGCGGTGTTTATTTGAACGTGATCAGAATTCTAAAGAAGCTCCGAAGGTTTTATATACTTCGTAAATCAAAATAAAAAAAACGAAAACTAGAAATTCATTCTAACTTGCCTCGTCTGATATTATTTACATTTATCATTCTTAAAAGCTCGGGAAGACTTAGGCCAATGTTTTTTGACCAAATCAAGAAAGTTCTAAAGAAAGGAAAAGTTCTTGAAATTACCGAAGTTACTTCAGGACCGTAGAAAGTGGAACGAAGTTATCTGTACCTACCACTTTGGGGGAGAGGTTTGCTTATGTATGTGCTTTCGGGACGTTTCATAGCTGAGCTGGCCGCCAGCGCCAGCCACGCGCTCTTACGATCATACGAGATAGGAGTAGCGTTTTACACCACACACGAGCATATAATTCAAAATGTATGGAAATATTGACAGCGCTGTTGGGCAGCGCCGGGCGCCGGTGTGTCACTGAAACCACACTTGAAGAGTTTTTCTTAGTAATTTTTTTTATAATACAATACTATGCATTCATAAATTATCTTATGTTTATTACGTTACGTATGTTTATTTGTAGCCGCTCGTTCCCTTTATAACTATCACTCAGATTTGAGCTTCGAAACTAGAAAATCACTTTCGTCCTTAGCCTATATACGTCCCACCGCTGCGCATTGGCCTTCCTACATGGACAAACACCTGAGACTTGGGCCGTAACACGACCACGCTGGCCCAATGCGGGTCGGTGGGTAGAAACGGTTGCAATATCGACCAGAAACGGCTTAACCGTTCCGAAGCACGAAGGAGCTCGAGATCACTAAAACACTTACTCGGCAACAATCCTGACGGGTATACGAACTCCTCGGAGCTCAATAGCGCAGTGATTCATAGCTCTTTGGCTTTCGATATTGATAACAATGCTGCATTCACCATGGTCACTCCTTGGATGTGTGATCAAAACTTTGATGTTCTTGAGTTCTTACTACTCATGTGTTTCTCCATGTGTAGAGGTACCTAGTGGGACGTCTATAGGCTGGTGGGTGAAGATATCTATATATATATATAAATCCAAAGTCCTGGGAATGGGCTCGGAAAGGTAGGCGCTCCAAGGCGGTCCGAGTCTGGTTAAAGTCCACTGAATACAATCTCCTTTTCCTTGCGTGTATATTAGACCCTTCGCCTAGAGGCGTAGCGTAAGCGTGTCGTATTACGCGCGTCCAACGAGCGAGACCAGTACGAGCGCGTACATTTTCAAACAAGTCTGTACACGATGCGTTGTTGCAGCAATACCTCTTCGTGTGCGGATTTGTTTGAAGATGTACGTGCTCGTATTGTTCTCGCTGGACGCGCGTAATAAGATACGCTAACGCCTCGTGTGTGAAGGGCCTTAGTTTTGCACAAGACATAAATTAAATGTTCACACAATAGTTTATAAGAATTTATATGAAACAGGTTCAATTCTTTAAAGTACCCACCATGTGCATTTGAAGCGACTTACATTACATTCAGCTGGCTAACAGCATATTGAATAAAAAAGAAATATTATTATCGGAGGTAGGTATAGGAATCAACCCACATTTATTACCGTTGGAACACATTGGATGCCTTCAAGTATATGTTATTACATCATGAGCAGTTTTTAAAAGAGAAGATATTAATGTTGTAATGGAACGTCACTAATAATAATGACAGCCCGCGCTTGGGAGTAGTTTTGTATCTGTGACTAACTGTCGATCTTGGGTGTCTTGTACTGTGCTAATTACTTGTTTATTACAATAAAGTATTCTACTTAAATACCGTGTTATAATTACATACTACTACATGGTGACAGCGGTGTTGATTTATATACGTACTTCACGGAAGACTATCTATAAATATGCAAAACAATATCAAGCTGCCTGAGGAATTCTCGTTCCAGGCAGTGGACTGGAACAGTTGGAAGAAGAGATTTATCTTAATATCAGTGGCAGCGCTGTGGGTAAGACAGATAAGCAAAAGATTGATTTATTTCTTTATTTAATTGGCAACAGAGCAGAACAGCTTGCCAAACAACTTAAGGTCGACTCTAGCGAAAGCTACGACAAAGTACTTTCAGAATTTAATCAGTATTTTACACCAAAAAAAAATGTGGTACATGAACGTTATAAGTTTAATGTACGGAATCAAAGAAATGGTGAATCAATTTCACAATTTGTAACCGAGCTGAATATGGCGGCGGATATGTGCAATTATGGCTCTTTAAGAGATGAACTTATAAGAGACCGCTTAATAGTAGGTGTTCAAGACAGAATGTTAAGTGAACGCTTACAACTTATACCAGAATTAACATTAGAAGATGCCATAAGGCTGGCGACTCAAGCGGAAGAACAAAAAGAAGAAGCACGCATAATGTGGCAGAATGAACAAGAAGAGGTAAATTTAAATAAAATAGAGAAAATAAGGTATGACAACAAGAAATGTTGGTGGTGTGGCAAAAATTTCTCAGGGGTTGCTGTCCATACTAAAAGTACTTGTCCTGCCGCTACAGTACAATGCTTCAAATGCAAGAAAGTTGGGCATTATTCCAAGTGTTGCAGGGACTGGAAAAGGCTGCACAACATATCTGACAACTCAGATTTCCAGGTAGAAGTTTTGTTATCTTTGGGTCAAGGTTTTAACAAAATAAAATTTTAATTGATACCGGGGCTGATATTGTTGCTGTTCCTAGTAATATTTTAAAAAGAAATTCAAAAGTGTATAAGTGCAATGATATAATTAGGGGTCCTGATAGTAGCCCTTTACACATTTTGGGGTACATTTATTTAGATATTAAGTACAATGGATGTATGTATAGTGGCAAAGCCTATGTAATAAATAACTTAAAAGTACCTATTCTGGGTAGACCTGCTATCAAAATGTTGAAGGTTTTAAGTATCTGTAATATTTCGAAAAATAATTGCATAGTAGATTCAGGGGAAGTACAGGAGTACTACCCGGAGGTAGAACCTATTGTTCAAGAATTTCCTCAATTATTTAATGATTTAGGGCTATTTAAGGATACTTTTTCAATCAAACTTATTGATAATCCAAAACCATTTGTTCAGACAACTCCTCGTGTAATTGCTATACCATTGTTAACCAAAGTAAAACAAGAAATTGACAGATTGATAAGTATAGGTGTGCTCTCCCCTGTGGAAGAACCTACTTTATTTGTATCTCCTATAGTAGTTGTGCCCAAAGACAATGGAGGTGTAAGGATCTGCTGTGACTACACACAATTAAATAAAAATGTAAAAAGGCATATTTTCCCTATACCTAAGGTTGAGAATACACTTGCTAGATTGAAAGGTGCTAAGATTTTTTCAAAAATAGATGCCACTTCAGGTTTTTTTCAAATTAATTTAGATGAAGCTTCGCGTAAACTTACTACTATTCTAACACCTTTTGGTAGATTCATGTATAATAGACTACCAATGGGATTAAACTGTGCTCCGGAATATTTTTCTATGAAATTTTCAAATCTCTTTCATGATTTAGATGGCCTTGTGCAACATGTTGACGATTTACTTCTATATTCTAGTGATGTTGAGTCCCATAAAAAGCTCCTTAAAGAGGTATTTAATAGATTAACCAAAGAGGGAATAACAATAAACAAAGAGAAATGTAAATTTGGAGTTAGTAGAATATCTTACTTAGGGCATATTATAGGTGTTAAAGGAATTGAGTTAGATCCAGACCGTGTAGAGAGTATTCAAAAATTTAAAAAACCTGAAAATAAGAAACAGTTAATGCAGTTTTTAGGTTTAGTAAATTATGTGGGAAGATTTATACCTAACAAAACTAATATTTTAGAACCATTAAATGAGTTATTGAGAGACAGAGCAGTGTATTATTGGGATAAAAGCCAGGAACATGCATTCAATAGAATTAAATATCTAATTCAAAATGCACCAGTGTTATGTCACTATGATCCTAACAAAAAGATAATAATTTCTGCAGACAGTAGTTCATATGGCCTTGGAGCCGTTTTACTACAGGAGTGTGATAAGGGTCACAGAGAAGTTGTGTCATATGCCAGCAGAACTTTGAATAACACAGAAAAAAACTATGCCCAAATTGAAAAAGAATGTTTAGCCTTAGCATGGGCAGTTCATAAATTTAGGGATTATGTTGTAGGGATTACTGTTCTGTTAGAAACTGATCACAAGCCATTACTTCAAATTTTACAAACTAAGCCTATTGATGACTTAACACCTCGATTATTAAGATTTAGATTACAGTTGATGAGATATTCATATAATATTGTTTATGTTCCAGGAAAAAATTTAGTTATAGCTGATGCATTATCTCGCTCACCCTTGCCCTGCACTGAAGTTTTTAAAGAAGGTCAAATAAACGTTATTCAGCAAAGGGGTATAATAGATGAGAAATTAAAGAAAATTAAAGCAGAACAAGAGAAATGTAAGGTTTGTTGTGAAATTATTAAATATACTAGAGAGGGGTGGCCTAACCGTAGAGACATACCTAATACTTTACAACAGTATTACCAATACAGATATAATTTTTCTATACAGGATGGATATTTACTTTATACAACAAGGTTAGTTATTCCATCATCATTGCAAAAAGCAGTATTACAAGAGATACATGAAGGGCATTTAGGTGTAAGCAAGTGCAGGGAAAGGGCAAAGCAGATTGTTTGGTGGTTAGGATTATCATCACAGTTATCAATATTAATACAAAATTGTCCCCAATGTATACAAGAGAGGTGTAATCCAAAAGAACCAATGATATTAGAAGAGTTACCTAATAGGGCTTGGGAAAAAGTTGGATTAGATTTATTTAAGTTGAACAATTTTTGGTACCTCGTAATTGTGGATTATTTTTCACGATATATTGAATTGTTTAAATTGACAAATTTAACTGAAGAAGCTGTAATTTATAAATGTAAAGAGACGTTTTCACGCTTCGGTATACCTATGGTAGTTCGTACAGATGGAGGACCACAATTTAAAAGTAAATTTAAGCAATTTTCAGAGAAATATAATTTTCAACATATTGTTAGTAGTCCTTACTATTCGCAAAGTAATGGTTGTGCAGAAGCAGCTGTAAAAATAGCTAAAATGTTATTAAGGAAAAATTCTGATGTAAATTTGGCCCTTTTGATATATAGAAATACTCCTGGGGAATCTGGGTTTAGCCCAAGTGAGCTCATGTTTAATAGAAGGCTACGAGATATCATACCAGTCTATCCTGGTAACCTAGATACAAAAGTGAATCAGGAGCAATATAGATTAAAAAGATCTGAATTTAGGAATAAGATGTTGAATAATTATAATGAAAGACACAGATCATTGCAATTAAAAGACTTAGAAGTAGGTGATCATGTTTGGATTATTGATTTGCGAAAATATGGTGTAATTGTTAGAAAGGCGAAGGAACCACGATCATATTTTGTAAAAATACAAGATGTCATGTACAGAAGAAACAGGTGGCATTTGGTGCCTGCGCCTTTCCAACAAGCAAATATGAAAGCAACTGAGGTTTTACCATATCAAAATGAAATGCAAAGTAGAGCAATAAGAGAAAAGGATAAAGAAGAGAGTAGGGAAATAGAATCTGCAATCATTATAGATAATAATAGTAGGATTGAAGAACCTATAGAACAGGATAGTTTTGAGACCAATCAAAATTTAATTAAGGATGTAGATATTGTAAAACCTAGGTTGAGACAAAAACCCAAATATTTAGATGATTATGTTTGTGATTAAATATTAATTCTTAAGAGGAAAGATGTTGTAATGGAACGTCACTAATAATAATGACAGCCCGCGCTTGGGAGTAGTTTTGTATCTGTGACTAACTGTCGATCTTGGGTGTCTTGTACTGTGCTAATTACTTGTTTATTACAAGAAAGTATTCTACTTAAATACCGTGTTATAATTACATACTACTACAATTAACATTTCTAAAAATAATTCAATTTATTAATAATTACTTACAAAAAAAATCTTATTCATCTATAAGTATATCCTATAAGTATGCCGAGAAGGCTGGCTGAATCTCTGAATAGCAACGCTTATTCTTTGAGCGAAAGAGCTTTGTCGCAGAGTCGTTTCGAAATCTCTTTGTTGAACTTATGAGCAGATCCCCAGGGTCAAAGCGTTTATACCAATGTTTATACCACAAAAGGGTCAAATATGTTCTTCACAGAGGCTACTATACGTGCGCCGTTTGAGGGAATCCGCAGAAGTGGTAGCCGAACCCAACCTCCTCACTCACCGAAGTTACTGGAACATGGCTGCTAAGGTGTCGACGCAAGTTACATCCTACACCAAAGCACGATCTATCTTCCAGAGAACCAGAGCCATTCTATTAGGTCACTTGCCATGATCACGAGCTAATCCGTTCCGTTCAAGAACAGATAGAGCACCAGCTGATGCAATATCTATATGACACTGATAATTTCGGAGTGTCTTGAAAACTATTAATAAAAAATAAAAATCATACCAAGTAAATTATAAAATCAAACCATTTTAAGTCAACAAACATAAAAGCAAAACATATATTTTCATCATTAAAACAAGCTGATAAAGTGTGAGCGTAGTAAATAGCGCTCCGCTTTCTCTAGCTATAACTAATAATAGCACAATTAGAAAAAAAATTAAAAAAATTCGGAGTGTCTTGAAATCCTGCCTGCACTTCTTGGACACGATAGACCACGGTGACCAAGTGCATCCACGGCAATGCCACTATGGCAGCGATGAGATACATTGCAGACGGCGCCAATACGCAAACTTAAAGATTAGCGAATAAGTTTTATTTTTATGGGATAGGGGGCAAGCGAGCAGACGGGACACCTGACGCCCATGGACACTCGCAACACCATCAAGTGTGTATATTATTATCAATATTTTAAAGGTTTCACTTGTAAATAGGATGCAATGACAAAAAGGGCAGCAATATCATCAGGATTTGTCAGGCATTAAATTTTTTATGAGCATTTGGGATCCAACGGGTATAGTTTTTGAGGTTGAACTACAACAAAACGTGTTTCTCATCCATTTTTAAAATGTGGGATCAAACGGTAATACAACAAAATTTTGTGGGATCCAACGCCAAAAATATTAAACTAGGAGTCAAAAGTGCAACGAATATAAATCGGAACCCACAGAATTTGAAATTTTTAAGAAAAAAATACTGATGGCTCGGAGATCCAATTTGGTAGAAAACACAGCTGATATCACTGAGAATTGATATACTAGAGCATTCAAGCCTGCAAAGTCTCTTTCGTTTTATTATAATTTCGTCCTTATCAGTACGCGCGGCCATGTTTCTACTTTGCGTAATAAACTCAATGGCTGCCGATTTGTTTGCGTTAGTATTCCGGAGCTTTTATTTTGAGGCAAAAAATTTGAATTTTGGTCAGCATCAAAATACAATTGGTCAGCTAAAATAACTAATTGGTCTGCAACTTATGGGTAGCAAATATTACTAAATTTGTCATCAAAATAACTAATTGGGCAGCAAATAAAATGTTTTCTCTGCAGCCAAATTGTTTAATATATGTTGTGATGACACAAATCGTCTTAAAAAAAATTACCTTAATCTCATATCTATCAGAATATATTTCCTAGGAATTGATTGAGGAGGAATTTATCCTTCATTGATCCTTTTCCTAGATTTTATACATTTCCGGTAACATTTGCTGCTGCCCAATTAATATTCTGCTGACCAAATATTTATTCTCCTGACAAAATATAATTATGTTTGCTGCCCAAATTTCTTGGCTGACCATTTTATTGATGACCAAATAATTAAAAGGCTGCCCAATGACAAATATTTTGTAAGCAATATAATTATTTGGGCAGTAAACAATTATTTGGTCAGCAGAATAATTAGTTGGTCCGCAAAATAACTAATCGGTCAGCAAAATAATTTTCTGGGCAGCAATTTTTTTGTTACCCGAAATGTATAAAATCTAGGAAAAGGATCAATGAAGGATCAAGGATCAATTCCCAGGAAATGTGTGGTGATAGATATTAGTTACTTACATTAGTTACTTCGCACTTGTTACTGCCGTCGTTTTAAAACAACGCAAAGGATATAAAAAATATTGAGTAAAATGTGGGTGCTTTGACATTTTCATATTGGCATTTTTTGATAGTCGACCGCCATGACTGACTTGACATTGGCAGAATTTGTGAAAGCAAGAGCCAAAAAATAAAAAGAAGAAGATAGTCGACCGATTTATCTATCTTACACCCAGTTGCAGAAACGAACTTTAAAATTTAATGTCAGCATTATCTCTAATGCTCCATTAAATTTATTTATTGAAGCGTCAAAAGAATACCTTAGCGTAGTTTTACGTTGCACAAAACGACATTAGCACCCTGTCAATGCTAAAGAGACATTAGCTAGAACTGTTTTGTGTAACAACCTAAGCTTTAATGAACTTTAAAGTTTTAATGTCTCATTAACAAATGTCGTCCTTAAAAAATCTTTGTGCAACTGAGTGATAGTCTATCAAAGTGTATCGGTGAATCATTTAAGTTAACCACGTATTGTGTGTTTTTTAAGAGTTATTCTAACAGTTTTTAACGATGACTTTATCACAGTAAGTATTTACATTATTATCATATATTATTTTGCAGTAAATTTACAGAAATTGTAATGTTAGTTCCTTAGATGCCATCACAGTGTCATATAATACATTTTCGGAGCCTTAGGACAAGAGCTACAGCCAAAAAAACTCTCTTTGTTATAAACGCCAGTAGTTAAATGTGCATATTGTATTATTAATAGTGATTGTTTTTTTTCCAGGACACTATTGCGCAATTTGGCGCTTCATGAAATTATCGAGGAGTTGAAAAATGACGAAGAATTATGTGTTCCAGGTTCTTTGGTAATTTTGCCACCAGAAAATTGCAATGCAGATATTACAGACGAAGATTCTGGGGATGAAAACCAATTTTTTTTTTGCACAATTTACCTGGGTCTCAGCTACGAGCTTGTGCACAAGTTGCCTATAATTCTTCAGATAGTGAGGAGAATGACCTACCATTACATGGATTTGCAAAATGCCGACGGATTGATAGTGATATGCAGCAATATTCTCCGTTACTTTCTACTTCTACTCAGCCAATAATACAACCAACAGTTGTACCCAAAAATAAAAGTTACACCTGGTTATCGCGAGACATATTTATGTGCCACGCAAAAAATATAGGAACATACGCAGAGTGCGCCATTGAAAAAAACACCTTTGTACTATTTTAAGTGTCTGTTCGACAGTGCAAGTATAAGTTTATTGGTAAAGTACACTAATTTGTAGGCTAATCAAAAAAAAGTCTGGAAATTTGACTGATGTGTAAATGAAATGTTTCTTTGGAATTTTATTATACAGTAGCTACGAGGTTGTACCTAGAAGGTAGAAGGTGGGAGAATGCTGCTGACTGTGGGATGCCCATAGTTTTCAATGCCATGAACAGCCTTCATTCATGCCTTCATTATGTCTAGCTAACACTGCTGTGACAACTCCAACTTGCCACCAAATGATAAGTTTTGCTAAAATTAGACCGCTTTTAGATGCACAAAATGAAAACTTTTTGAAATTTGCTCTATTATTCGAAGAAAACCATAGTATAGATGAAGCAACGGTGCCCTATGGTGGTCATCCGTATAAACAGTTTATACGCGGCAAACCTATCCGATTAGGGTACAAATTTTGGGGGATCATCTGGGATTTCGCAGGAGTGTGGCAACTGAAATATTAGAATATTTTAAAAAAGATCAGCGGAAGCCTGGTTGTGTGTCTGGAGCTCTCCATGAGTCTTCGCGTTATGATGGCATAGGGCACATAAGTAAAATATAGAAAAGAGCAATTACGCTGCACATTTTGTTACAAGTACGCCAACTTAAAATGTAGTGTGACATTGCACACGAAAAATTGTTTTGAACTTTATCATATTATGTGAAAAATTTATTTTTGTATTTTACCTTTTTTTACTTATTTTTGCTTAGAAAGACCATTGAATAAAAAGAATAGAAAAGAAATAGCTTTATTTACTAAACAAAGTCTTGTAGTAGTATTTTTAAGTTAACCAAGAGCATAAATGTGCATGATGCCCAGTTTGGATTTCGCCCTGGGTTATCGACTGAATCTGTTGTACTCTGCCTTAAGCACACTGTGCAATACTACAACGATAGGAACACGTCAGTATACGCCTGTTTTTTGGATTTGTCTAAGGCATTCGACTCAGTGTCATATGACCTTCTTTGGAAAAAACTACACCGGTGCACAGTTTTGAGGGCGGAATTAATTAGTACATTTTAATTAGTACTGGTACGAAAACCAAACCAACGTTGTAAGATGGGGCGGTCAGTGCTCGAATACCTATAGGCTGAAATGTTTCTCAGTTGTTGAGGATTACAGGTGAAGCTCCCTTCCACCTTCGGCCTTATCGTCACTTACCATCAGGTGAGATGAAGGTCAAGAGCTTAACTGTCGTATGTTAAAAAAAAAGTGGAGTGAGACAGGGGGGGCTAACCTCACCTACTCTGTTTAATATATATGTCAATGGCTGCTGAGCCCCTCAGTCAATGCACTAAAAAAGATGATAAATATCTGTAAAAGATACGCTGTGGCCCATGGACTTAAATATAATGTTGCAAAGAGTGAGATTCTAGTCTTTAAATCTGGCACTAAAACATACTCACTGCCACCAATAAACTTAGATGGATCTCCTCTTAGAGTGGTCGCAGAATTTAAATATTTGGGTCACTGAGTCACAGAAAACTTAAATAATGACACTGACATGGAAAAGGAGCGGAGAGCGCTGTCGGTTAGGGGTAATATGCTGTCTCGCAGGTTTGCACGTTGTTCACGAGAAGTGAAAATCACTCTCTTTAAAACCTTTTGTCAAACCTTATACATGAGCAAACTATGGAGCAATTACACCAAAAAGGCCTTCAGTGCCCTCCGCGTCCAATATAATAACGCCTTCAGGGGCTTGTTGAGGCTGCCCTGGCGCTGCAGTGCCTCGGGAATGTTCGCTGAATGGTGCATAGACGGTTTTCACGCAGTCCCTCCCTCCTTTGGGAGCGAGTGCGGGGCAGTAGTAACACTCTCCTGAAGGTGATCGCCGACAGAATGGACAGCCCTATCCTGACCCACTGGATGTCCATGCATGTCAAAACTAACCCTAATTTTAAGTTTTAAATATAACAAATAAAAAAAATAAGTTAATAATAAGTCCATATCAACTAATCAATAAGTTTGAACACAATTATGAATGTCAGTAACATCTGGGTTAAACCCAGATTACTTTTTTTATGACCCTTAAAAACAATATTTGTGAAATCAAAACATATTAGTATTACACAATTTGGAAGCAGCGAAAATATTTGAATTGCTGCCCTATTTAAATTGAATTAGTTATTTTGCTACCAATCAGAAATATCTGCATCCATTAAATTGCTGACCAAATAGTTATTTTGCTGACCTATTTAGAAATATTTGCTGCTCATAAGCTTACCAATTAGTTATTTAAGCTAATCAATTATATTTTTTCGCTGACCAAAATTGGAATAATTTGCTAACCGTTAAAATAACACTCCTTATAAATATGTAATCCAAAAAAAATAAAAAAAAACGATGTGCCAAATATCTACTTAGTTGTTATAAACCACTAAGTAGGCAGGTTTTGAATAAAAATTTGGTGTCATTACCATCACCTTATGAATATTATTATTATGGATTGCCATTTATATTGTATTAACATTAACAACAAAGGTTATTTTGATAAGTGACAATATTAGATGGTCAATAGGCTAGTTGACTTATATCAAAAGTAATGAAAATAATGTTTAATTCACATATTACATAGTACAAGGGTCCGAAATATACCAAGTTCAATAAATTTAAATAAGGGATTGCTGTAGAAATTCAATTTAAACATGTTTTATTTTTACTTTTTCTTTCATCTGCCAAAAACGCTATCCACCATGTTCGTGACATTAGTTATGTAACAATTACTACGCATGATCAAATTCCGTCACACGCCAGGCGCAACCAATCAAGCATGTCTATCGGTTTGTCAAACTGTATCACGCTTGCGTTTGGAATTGTTTTCAATAATCGCAACTGTACGACACAGATAATTCATAGACCATCATGACCGAGGCGTTTTTGACAGTTAAGCCAAAACGTAATTTATAATTTAAAATTTATTGTGATATAGGCTTCAAAAAAATATTAAGCTATTGCATAGATTCTATCGCGGGCCTTGAGCGCGGGGACCGAATCCAAAAATTCCGTAACGAAAAAACCTCACGCTTCCCACTCCGATGCGCAAGGGGGTGTGGCTTGAAGGCCGTGCATCGTCTAACGACGTTTCAGTTCGGCAGTCTTCGACACGGCGTTGTGTGCGTGAATATGAATGAACGAAGTGGATTTATTATTAATTAAGAAAGTCACCAAAAAACTATGAAAGAAAATGAGTGAGTACTCTATATACATACATTTTATTATTATCACAAATGCAGTATTAATTTTGAATTGAAAATATAATACTGCTATAAATATAACCTAAACTTTTGATATTAAAATGAGCGATATTAAAAGTAGCCCTCTTTTATACACACAAACACACACACGCGTATAGTTTAAATTCTAAATTTAGATTCTCAATATGTATATATATATATATATATATATATATATATATATATATATATATATATACGTGTACTATTCAGTACCTTTGTTTTTATTTATTTAATAATAGAAAAATTTGTTTTCTTATCGGTCACCACGCACGCAACTTGAATTAATATCAAAGAAAAAGAAATACTGCATGAATAAAATAAATAAATAAAAATTATAATTGCATAAGTTGATACAAAATGCAATAGCTTTACCGCGGCAGTCCCCGGGTGCCACACGTCTTTTATATTATGTTTTATGGCAATGGCTAACAGTAATGAATCATTTGGGGCCCAATAAAAATAGGTTTAACTAGCCTATCATCGATAAACTACCTTAACGATGATATAACGGGAACAGTAACGTTACCCATAGTTTTTAATCCGAAATAATTGAATACAGCTTCCAAATGCTGAAAATTCCGTACGGCAATCAAATTAAACGAGTTATTGGAACGAGGAATAACGCATTAAATAACGTAAAAAGTAGTAACGCAGGAACTTTTATCTTATTTAAAATTGGCTAGTTGATAGGTATGAGTGTGTGGCGATATTTGTTTTATTAATATGAATGATTTTAGCAACAAATATAAATGAATTATTTTCACAGATACATTTAGTCTAGTATCCGTAACACAAGCATCATTAGTTGGTTAAAATGGGACTATACTATATCCATTTTTATCTGAGACAAAAGGTAAACAAAGAATTTGTGGTTCTCAAACTTTTTGTCGAATTCTGGGACAAAATAATATGGGCTCTAATTTTTTTTAATAAAATAGAAAAGGAGTAGCCGTACTTAATATACCAATATCGTCATTGAATATAAACATTATTTATTTGTGAAATGATGCCATGTTTTACGAGTATAAGGTATGTTAAGTGTATTTAAAAAACAAGCTATCATTGCTATCATACAAATGACACTAAATATTAAATATATCAATTAAATTCAAAGTAGATTCAAGGTGTCATGAACATGTTATGATTGTTCATCTTCTTTTGGAAGTATTCTATACTTATAATAAAAGTTTGAGTATTCGTTTTAGGTCTTTTTTAGTAGCAACGATTAATGTAGTAATCTAAAATTACGTTAAAAATATAAAATTGATGTAAAAATACCAAAAATTATTGAAGGTGACAAATAATTACATAATTTACATCATTTAAAAAGTTTATAATAATAAAATAATAAATAATCGTATGTTTTTGAAAAGACCTTTCGACAATGAGTAATGACATCTTAAAGAACCCTTTTTATGGTTTGTTTACATTTTGTCTCAGATCAAAATGGATAGACTATAGTTGATAGGTGTGAATGTCTGAAGATATTTATTTATATATTCATAACTTAATTTTATATCCAGTCTCTCCGTCTCTAGGTAGAATGATATCATATCGATGTTTCTTCAGAGGAGTAAGATGACACACTGATAAGTTAATACCCGCATACAACGAGAGAAGATAGTATATCTATCTATCCTATAGCCATTGAAATACAGAATATTTTCTCAAGGTTGATTAAAATATTTTACAACGCGATATTATTTGCTAACGAATTTGTTTTTTTACGCGCTTATTGAAATAAACCTTAATTTTAATTCATAGTGTTAATTGATGATAACGAATTCTCTGATAAAATTAAGACAAATTTATTACTGCAGTGAGAAGTGGCTGTGCGTTCGCTATCTGAATTCGGTTAAATAATTAAGTTTATTTTTCGTTAATTACTCGTACAAATATATGGCCTTTTTACGTTATGGTAAGTCTAAGTGTTAATATTATTTTTAAATAGTGTAGGTAAGAGTGGTTCGGCTGGTTAGAACACCATTCCAAAACGAAGTGAAGGATGGTTTTTAAAAAAGCCGGGGCCTGCTATCTCTAGGGTTAGTTAGAACCCTTAGTTTTATTTTAATGAATTTGTATTTACAATAAATTGCATTTCGTGGAATAAATACAAAATTGAGACCCTTCTCCCTTTTTTGAAGTCGGTTATAAAGCAAAGGGAACAAGAATGTATCTTGTTCCCTTAGTTTATTCTCTTCTATTCTTTTTAATTCAAATTTAAAATGCAAATAATCATGTAGGAATAACCAATTACGCATATACTTATAACCTGTCACAATAGGAGCAAAACATGAAATAAAAGTTGCATACGAATTGATTTGTTTTAATACTTTTAATCACTATTCTCTTTTAACCAATTCACTACCGGGAGACCAGTGATCTGGTCTAAATGCACCTGATGGCACAGGAGCTATTACGGAAAAGAATACATAACCGGACCCATATATCCTCAAACATTAAAAGATATATTGATGTGTTTTAATACGATAGACACAATAGTAATTTTCTTTCTTCGGTTTGTTTGTTCCTTATCCAGAAACAGTTTTTGTATGCGCGTCGGCAAACGATTGATTCGTTTTCAGATCATACGCATTAAGGAAGAAAAATTTATTAGTAAACCTTTTGTATAATCATGTATAAAGTTTGCCGCTGGCTTTCACGCGTGCATTAGACCGGATTTTCCGAGAGTACCCGGAAAATCCTCCATTGGCGCACACCCCGACTCAGTATCACACTAGATCGGGGAGCCTTGAACAATTTTTTTGGCTGACCCCGGGTTGAGAGTCAGAGATACATCAGGAATTTTAGTCGATATTCTTCTAGCCAGCGCTAGCTAGGTATGGTTCTTGAAGAAAAAAATAAAGTTTATTTCTTCCTTTCAAAAAGAGGCATTTCTTATGTGGAGGTAAAATGTAGTTTACGCATTGCCCTCTGCATGGGGGACTCTAGTAATGGCGTTTCTGACTACTGACTCTAATGGACTACTCAGTACCGACGCGTTTGCAAAATCTATCACGCATTTTTTGATGGAACTTCTTTTAGAATGCATCTTCATTGTCTTATATAATAAAGGGTGCTATTTAAACGGTTAGAAAATATTCGGTCCGCAAAATATACAATTAGTCAGCTAAAATAACTAATAAGACAGCAAATTATGGGCAGCAGATATCTCTAATTGGGCAGCAACTCAAATGTTTTCTCCGCTTCCAAATTGTACAAGATATGTTTTGATGACACAAATATTGTTTTAAAGGGTCATAAAAAACCTTAGCGTTATATCTATATTTCCTAGGAATTGATCCTTGATCCTGCATTGATCCTTTCTTAGATTTTAAACATTTTGGGTAACATATATATTGCTGACCAGATAATTATTTTCCAGCTCATCTAATTATTTTGCTGACCAACTATTCTGCCAACTAAATAATTGTTATGCTGCCCAACTAATTATTTTGCCGCCAAAATAATTATATTGCTGACAAAATACTTGTTTTCTGACCAAATAATTAAATGGCCGCCCAATTAATTACTTCCCTATAATAAAATAAGATAAAACTATAATAATGGCAAACCCAGGAGCTCGGTGGCGTAGTGGTTAGTAAGCCTTGGCTGTCGATATCGAAAACAAAGCTGCCTTTACCATAAGGCCTTGGATGGGTGACCAAGACTTTGTGATCTCAAGCTCCTCCGTGCTTCGGTAGGCACGTTAAGCCGTCGGTCCCGGTCGCTATTGCAATCGTTTCTACCCACCAATCAACATTGGACCAGCGTGGTGGTGTTACGGCCATACTCCTTACGTGTTTCTCCATGAGAAAGGCCTATGGGAGGACGACGAACGGCAAACTTGGACTTGACTGGCTTTCGTTGTCTTCATAATAAATGAACCTCAAAAGACAGTAAATCTATTCTTAACTTTACCGGCATAAATATTATTGAAATAAGTAGAGAACATAACATTAATTCCGAATTATTGCCATGTAGTAAAGCAATGAAATTATTTAATGATACCATTAAAACATAACGACAAACAGTAACTGGCTTGACACAATGTCTTGCTTTTATGGGAGCCTATAAAGGCAGTGATCTCTCTAACAGTACCTATTGGTTTAAGGGGTATATAAAATGTAAATTGAAATTTGGGTGTGTAATACCAATAAGTGTTGGTTTTTATGAGGTACCCATTGTATTATACACTGATAGCTATTCTGTACTTCAGGGGTGGTTTAATGGACCAATTTCTGATCTACAGGGATTGTTTTTTTTATGGAAATCGATGTGTAAATTTTCCTCAAATGTTTGTTGATCAAATGTTATGGGTACATAAAATATCTATATATGAATTTGGTCCTGCAATATATTTTTTTATTTCTTTTATCGTTTCTCTGTCTGTCTGTTTGTACGGGCTAATCTCCGAAATGGCTGCACCGATTTCAATGGAATTTTGCATGGCAATACCTTATATCCCTGGTCAACATCTTAGATACTTTTTATTCCGGAAAATTAAAGAGTCCCCGTGGGATAGTTAAAAAAAACATTGTAACCGCGGACGAAAACGTGGGCAACTTATATACATACAATCACGCCTGTAATCCCCGAAGGGGTAGGCATAGTCCAAGGAGCACTGTGTTCCTTGAGACCACATTTAGCCATGAAAAAATTGGGCTTGGTCAGATGAGAAATCGTGAAAGAGTAGTAAAAAGTGGCTAGCTCATCGCCTACACAAACACAGGCCCAGTACCCAATACGCCCTTAGTCGCCTTTTATAACATGCTAGGCAAGAAAAGCAGTTCTTACATTATTTCGTGGGCAACAGCTAGTATTGAATTAAATTATAAAAAAATCAATAATTATGAAGGAATCAAAAGAGAAAGAAGAAAGAATGATAGCAATGGAGAAGAGTAAAAAAGTACGAAGACCAAATTTAAATCAATAAAGAGGTCTGTCCATAACAATAATAATAGGGCAAAATGTGACAAATAAGTTTAAAACTAATAATAAAACACCCCACGTGTAATAAGGATTAAAATATCGTGCCTACGGGATGGAGATAGCACGTTGTGAAGATCAACTCCATATTATGAAGCGTGCCAACGCGTAACTAAACGTGATAATAAAACCTCATGAAAATGTCGTATAATCCATATTATTAATTTCTTAACTTCATGGTTCGCTGACCTCTTTTCAGGTCCCGGATTAAATAGGATTTTAAGTACAACAAAGCACAAGCTTATTGTTTGTTCTGATTTAATGGGTTGATGGCAAAGTTTGTATTGAGCTGTTAATAAAACATATTAATTAATCATAATAGCTTCTTTATAGAAGTTGTTGCTACTGACTGCTACCCTACACACTCAAAATGGTAACTATTTGCCTGCCACCAGGCGATCTAGGCGATTCAGGGCACTCTTTCCACTGCCCCGATGTTGGCCCGACATTGCCTCAGATTTAAGGTTGTTTTCAGACCCCTTAAAGTTAATAAAAGCCTATTAAAAGAAAACTACCAACCCATATCTTCCCTTGGGTGTCGTAAAAGGCGACTAATGGACTTAGGACTGCACAACCATCCAATAGCTTATAGCGGCGACGGGCTCACCACCTGTCACGCTGAGTGCAGTCACTGCTGAAGCGCGGACTATGGCAGTATGGCAGCTATGTTATTTAATAAACATGCACTGATCATATTAATACTATTGCGTACTAAGGATCTCCCGAACATACCCGGGAATCCCCCATTGGCGCAAACCCCGACCTAGTGTCTGCCTAGCAGACCCCGGGTCGCTCCCATGGAAGGGCAAGGAGGTATCGGGGAGTTATAGTGGGTATTCTCGGCAGCCGCCGAGTGAGTCCCACACAGGGCAGCCGCCGAGTGAGTCCCACATAGTCCCACACAGGCCTTCCGCCGAGCCAGCGGTTGGTAGGTCCGTAAATGGATTTTGTTCTAGAAAAAAAAGGTAAGCTGGGCCGTAACGTTTTTGACCGAAATTTGGTTTGGGTGTGGTTTTATATGTTCATATTAAGCATATTTAGCGATCGGGGCCCTGGCTCTTTTTCAGAACGTCGCCCATTTGATCAAGGCACGTCCACCTTCAACTTTCCTATTCACATCAGCCTTTTAAACCTGCCTCGTGGGTCCAATTTCATCCATGCTCTCAACATGCTACGAAGCGTCCGTTTTCCTATTTTTGTCACTTCGTCCTCCTATAACCGTATGGTACTCGTAGCGGTTCATTAAACCAAACCATCTCTTCCCTTGGGTGTCGTAAAAGGCGACTAATGGACTTAGAACTGGACTTAGGACTGCAAAACCACCTGTCACGCTGAGTGCAGTCACTGCTGAAGCGCGGACTATGGCAGTGGACTGCTTTTGCGGTGCTTTTGGCTATATAACTAACCCTCAGGGGATAATAGTCATGATTATATTTATTATGTATGTACACAAGGAATAAAGTTAATAAATGACTTTTTCATCATAGTGAAAATAATTAATTACCTACAACAATGTTACAGCTTGACAAAACAACAACATTTTGGAATCAATAAAAATTATTGAGTATTGAAAATATTTTATACTTCTCAGACAAAAGTTAATCAGGTCCTGATCACCATTGCCTGCCCTTTTCCTAATTTCATTTGGGGTCGGCGCAACGAGTCGTGCAGTTCATATTATTTATTTATTTATGTTAAATAGTTATTAAGAACTCCTTTTAGGTTTATTATGTCTATGTCTATTATTTGACGTGTACATTTTGATAGTTGAAATAAAAAATTTAAAAAGAGTGACTGTAAAATAATTTTATTTAGTAATTTACAAAAGTTTATTGTATACAAAAGACAGACACACAAAACAGAATTTTTTCATCGTTATTTTCTGAAATTACTACGCATAAATTTTCTATTTTCGTTTGTTTGTCTTAGATCTACCGATAACAAAGTAAAATAAACAGTATCTTTGGACTCTTTATTTCCTGTTATTTTTTGTATCGGTATCTGTATATTTGCATGTGTAATTAAATAGGGATTTTTTAAATATTTTTCCCTCATAGTTATGTTGATTTTGTATTAGTGGTTAGAACCTTTACTATCTTATTATAGATATAGTGACGGCAACAGACTGTTTTATATAATATATTTTACTTACAGCAAAGAATTGGCTCCAAAAAAAAACTGCAATGCATCTTATTAAAATAATATCCTTGAAAATATACATATCTAAGTAGGTATTAAGTTTATTCCGTATTAAGGCTCAAAGTTTTAAGATGGCGTAAAAGCAAAATCAAAATTATACCATTGACTTCCACAATAGAAAAATACATTAATTTTTATAATATTATACATATTTATTTGATCAACACAATACTTTTATAATGGTTTAACACACTTATTTCTTACAAAGAATTTAAAAATTAATTCACTATAGTAATAAAATCAATGTAGGTAGTTATAATATGAATGTAATGCTCGTCAGTAATGTTTTGTTCAATTACCCTCAGAGCATAAGACAATGCCAATCAAATTCCGATTTTTGTTTACAATGTATTTCACCAAACTGATGGGACAAAACTGGTCGTAGAGGAGCTACACTGAGCTCGAAATGTGATTCAATTTTACAAAACTAATTTTTATCGTGACGATAGAATATTATTATTTGATTACACATGTATATTTTTAATTAATTTTTCACTTTATATTAGGTTGGGGAAAAAGTCTTTTCGCATTATAGTATGTATAAACTTGTAATAAAATCTCTTTGGCTATACTATTTGTATCTGGCTGGTTTTGGTATCATTGAAAGTTTAAATTTTAAAGAACATAATTCCAAATTCAAATTAGGAAAATGTGTGATTTTCATTTGTTTTTCGTACCGCCAAGATGAGTGAATCTAATGAAGAAATTCGATACATTTTAAAATTTTACTACAAAAAAGGTAAAAATGCAACGCTAGCCGCGAAAAAAATTTGCGATGTTTATGGACCTAGTGCAGTGTCTGTGAGAGTAGCACAAATTTGGTTTAAGCGTTTTCAATCCGGAAATTTTGATGTCAAAGATGCACGTCGCTCTGGTCGCCCTATTACAGATAAAATGGATGCCATTGTTGAAAAAGTGGAGCAAGATCGGCATGTCAGTAGTTAAGACGTAGTTGAAGAACTGGGAATTGACCACAAAACAGTTTTGGCGCATTTGAAAAAAACTGGGTACACAAAAAAGCTCGACATTTGGGTACCTCACGAGCTCACTGAAAGAAACCTAATGAACCGTGTACTCATTTGTGATTCTTTATTACGCCGTAATGAAACCGAACCATTTTTGAAGAAGCTGATAACTGGTGATGAAAAGTGGATCACGTACGACAAGAACGTGCGAAAAAGGTCATGGTCAAAGGCCGGTCAGGCTTCACAGACTGTGGCGAAACCCGGGTTAACTCGCAACAAGGAGATGCTGTGTGTGTGGTGGGATTGGAAGGGCATTATTCATTATGAGCTGTTACCACCAGGCAGGACCATCGATTCTGAACTCTACTGCGAACAACTGATGAGATTAAAGCAAGAAGTTGAGAGAAAGCGGCCGGAATTAATCAACAGAAGGGGTGTGGTTTTTCATCATGATAACGCTAGACCTCTGACATCTTTAGCCACTCAGCAAAAATTAAGAGAGTTTGGCTGGGAGGTGTTAATGCTTCCGCCGTATAGTCCTGACCTTGCACCTTCAGATTTCCACCTGTTTCGGTCTCTTCAGAATTCTTTAGGCAGTGTCAGGTTAACATCATGAGAGGACTGCCAAAACCACTTGTCGCGGTATTTTGACCAGGAGTCCCAAAATTTCTATAGCCATGGGATCATGTCCCTACCTACAAGATGGCAAAAAGTTATCGAACAAAATGGTACCTACATACTTTAGTTAAATGTAAATAAACTATATTAAAAAATGTTTTGAATTTTCTTAAAAAATGCGAAGAAACTTTTTCCCCAACCTATTATTTTATGTAATACATAAATACAGTAAATTTTTAGTTTAAAATTTTCAGTAAGTTAATATATAGATTTTTTAAGTAGCACCTGTGACAGAAAAGATTTTTTTTTGTTAATAGTGCTAGCTTTAGTTAGAGCTAGAGAAAGCGGAGCGCTATTTACTACGCTCACACTTTATCAGCTTGTTTTAATGATGAAAATATATGTTTTGCTTTTATATTTGTTTACTTAAAATGGTTTGATTTTATAATTTACTTGGTATGATTTTTTTTATTTATTGTATTTAAAATTTTTCAATCAGAAAAGATTAGGAGCAATAGATTAGGTTAGGTTAGCGTGGTATGGACATGTGATGAGGAGGGATGAATGTTACACTACAAGAAGGATGCTGAGCATGGATGTGGACGGACCTGGAGTGAGAGGAAGACCAAAGAAGCGATGGAATGAATGCGTGAAGAATAATATGAGAATCAAAAAGTGGATGCTGAGCTGACGAGTGACAGAGGAGAATGGAAGAAGACATGTTGTTACACGACTCCACCTAGAGTGGGCGGAGTTCAAGAAGAAGAAGAAAGATAAAGTTTTTTTTATCCTTTAATATGTAATAATAATATTAATTTAATTGAAAAACTTCAAACGAAGAATAAGCCGGCTTACCGCTACGTCACACGTTGTCATAGTTCAGTGTGTAACTATTATTCTTTGAACACAAAATCTTACAATTCGTCCTCTTTATGAAATGTTAGCATCAAAGTTCAAAGCTTCAAAGTGGTACTCAGGTAAAGTTCCTTACAAAACACTTCTTTTGTGTTTGCAACACAATTTTGTCTTGTTGTTGTTTAAACATTGTTTTGTGCGTCTTAACTTTAATGAGATAGAGGAATAATTCATTAAAATACTACACGTCCTTACTTATTTTGGACTGACAAAGACGCATTGTCACAAGTAAATAATTAAGCTTGTTCGCGCAATAATTTGAATGCGCGACGTTTGACAGCTAGATACACCGCCCGACCTTGCGGGAGGCGAACTAGCGCCATTCATGCATTGAATCGACTCAGCCTAAAACTATAGTAGTATTCTGCTTCCGTCTGAGCTCGCGGTCGTCTGCGCATTTGTTGAACGTTTTAGTAAAGGTCCAAAACACACCTAATACGTAAGAACACAATAAGTAGGTAAAAATCTTCAAACATTCCCACCTATCAACTAACCCCATTTTAAGCAAATAATGCTGCTTGTGTTATGGAATCAAAATGATGGATGAATATATTTAATAGATAAATTACATATAAATATATATAAACACCCAAGACTGGAGAATACCTGAAATTTCATCACCCAAACATTTGCCCCTTACCGTCGAACCCAGAATCTCTCGAGATGGCGACTCCTCGAGACCGGCGTTCAGACCACTCTAATATAGTTAACCACAATGTCCGGTGTGTCGTCTAATATAGGATGCGATGAATACAACATCATAGTCGCTACACAGATATATATTTACATAGATGACGCAAATACATGTACTGTGCGTGTAACGCCGACCAAACGTCGGGGTTGGCCGCTGCCACTGCTAACTAGCCTGGGCACGTCCAAATGGTTACAAAAACTAAAATGTGTGATAATTTGTGGAGGCATCGAAGGCATCGGTATCTTTTAATCAGTTGGATCTCCCGTCTTTATTACGGCTGTGACGTTAGACGTCTCGGCAGATGTTGAAATTTGACAGGCTTGGTTTCAATACAAATCTTTAAACTTGCGTTGTCTAAGTATTAACTAGCTTTTGCCCGCGACTTCGTCCGCGTAGAATAGTTACTTTGAGATACAAATACAAATACAAATCATTTATTCGCTTTAAACAGGGTACACAATTACAATTTTGATGAAAGGTGCATTATACATATACATGTTCAAGCCTGTTTAACTATATAAAAATAGCATGCAAATATTAACCATCATTATCTAGGTAGGTACAATGTAAGGGCTAAATTAGTCAAAAAATTCTTTCATGTCGTAGAAAGTCTTGTCCAATAGCCATCTCCTTAGACCGATTTTAAATTTATTGTGATGTGTATTGTGATGAATTTAGTGTGATGTTATGTAGCCTAAAGCCATAATATTAGAACAGTCAATTTCGCAATAATATTAGTATGGATTGTATATATATCAGTGCGTCACTATTAACTCGTGAGAGTTGCAGTACGTGTCGGAAACTGGCACGTTTATGTCACGTATACGGTGAAACATGATCACTCGCGGATTGAAAAGCTTGATCAACTTAAGATCTATTTTTATTTTGACTTGCTCAGTTTAAATTATAATCAAAATCTGCTTTGCCGAGTAAGTAGATAATATGTGACGTATTTCGCCAAAACATAATGGCTCCTCTTTTTTGAATGTTAAAAAAAAACAATAAACAGGTTATAGTCACTTATTCTTCACTAATGCACACTAATGTAAGTATGTAGAAAGTTCCGATCATTTCTATACCTGGTAAATTCTGCTTTTCACTGTTTCGGTCGGCTTTCGAATCAGAATCATCCAATTTTGATTCAGCTGTCCACAAACAGAAACTCAATTTACTACTTCACATTCCTAGATTCCGAGGTCTTTCGCCCCTAAAAAAACATATTACGGGAATTTATTCCAAAGAATCTGCCGTTATTTGGATAGGATTTCGTACTAATGGCAAATTTTTCCTCTTGAGAACGGTGGAATTGCTCGATCAATTCGTATACGGCGTTCATTGACTTCAGATTATTGCTTATTAGTTTCAGTTCATAAAAGCAATTCAAATTAATAAGAAAATAAGGTGAAATTCAGTTGCATGTTTAGCAAAACAGTTTTTAATTAATTTTACACAAAGAGATCATCTTGCATACTCCCACAGACGTACGCCAAGTAATTAATATTGCAAACTCAAACTCAAACTCAAAGTCATTTAATCAAATTGGTATCATCAAATACACTATTGACAAGTCAAAACAAACAAAATAAATTATAAGTATCCTTAAATTGACAATACCACTACTTTTTTTCGGCCTGTTCACTACCGGGAGGCCTTGTCTAGAGAAGATACAGGCAAGAAACTCTGCAAGGGTTCCGTCCTCCCTTTACATCAATATATTCTACAACCTAATAAAATTTACGTGTATTATATAATACTCTTAGTCACAAATGTCAAAATTGATTTGGAAGGTAAAGGGGTCTACTAACGTCCCTTAAATGAGAGGCAATATCGCAGCAGTGAGTGAGTGGTGGGGAGCTTCTAAAATCGCCTCATGTGTAGGCAAATCGTTATGATTTTTAGTGTGTAGAGTAGTAGCCGATTTAACTATTCTATTACTACTACTACCGCTACTACCACTACCACTACTACCTTAGGGACGGGAGTAGCCCCTTTAATACGACATACAAATTGTACAGCTCCTTTGTTACCTTAGTACAGTTACACCGCTTAGTTATCCGTGTAACGTAATTAAATAACTCAAAACAGTTCTAACTACAGTCGGCATTTATCGTTTCATAATTGTACCCGACAAAACTTTGTTGAGACTTGATATTCATGTAATTTATAATTTGTTTTAATTTGAGGGAAGGCCAAGGTGGATTAAAAGATTCCGATGTCTTTTTCCTGTTCGGTTAACCCTGCATTGGGCCAATGATACTCATTATTATCATATTAGCCGTGAGATGTCCACTAATGGATATGGAGCTTGCTACAAGGATTGCCATGAAATGTTTTACTGGGGGGTTTGGGCCGTGTCCGTGCACGCTTGTACTGAGGGTGAGGGTGTCAGAGCCTCATTTTAGATTGCACGTTGACTAGTGGACTCGCACTATTCAGGACACCTTACATAAAGCGCAATGAAATTAAATGTATCCGGCTCGAAGGACCACTAAAACGCTGCAAAATAAAAGACAAATTCAAATAAAGCAACACGCATGTTAGAAGCTATATCTAGAGCAAAAATATTGAAATATAATTTTTTAAATTGTTTCTCAGCCGACGCTCGGCCTGCAGAGGTTCTATTTAGTGGTATGCGATATCTGTCCTGGCTGGTATTTGGGTTTCAATTACAGAGTGATAGGTTTTTTAGTGCTCGGTACGGCAATAAGGTTACCCCTTCTTATGTAGGACCAACAAAATTACTGTCAATGTGTGGGCGTGTAATGCACCTACCCTCGATATTTCAGCAGTGTACTAATGTAGAATGATAGTTATGTTTCTTTATAACAAAAGTTTTTGTTGCAGCTCCAAAAGACGAGAAGACCGTGAGTTGCGGGCAAAAGTTTCGTCGCTGGTGCCGCAGCCGCCGCTGCCAGCTGTGGCGTCTGCTGCTCCTGCCGTTCATACCGATCCTCGCGCTCATCGTCCAGACCACCTTGTCCTTAAAGCACAGCCTCACCAATGGGAGAGAGGTAGCTGATGTTGAAGAACAGGTTGGTCAAATTTTGATTTTAATTCGGTTAGCTAATGCCAGCATGCCCCACTGCTTCAGAAGAGAGTTGTAGTTTATGACATTAAAAAATCATGTTGATGTAAAGGGAGAGTAGAAACTTGCTGAGTTTCTTTCCCGTTCTTTTCAGAACAAGGCCTCCTGGTAATTTTGTAGTTTTTCATTTTAACGGATGGCGTAGTTTTTCATTTTCACAAAATTTTATAAAATACTTTTGAGCTTCATAAGCATGCCCTAAGACGCATGCAAACTGAATAAACATCATTGAATTTTGAAGTTTAAAAGAACGAGGTGTTTATATCTTTCGTGCTGCTAAAAAACTCATGTGAGTCTCGTAATAATGTAAGTATTTTAGGATAAGCAGAATAGCTTGCATAGAAACCGCTAACCAAGTCATAAATTTTCCTATAGTGTTTTTCCACAACGTCGGTTCAACGAAGACATGACAGCCGGGAGCTGACAGCGAATAATTAAGTTTTTCATTCTTGTCAGGGGACAAGTGGAAAAATTGTTGATTTTAATTACTATGATACATTAAGTGTAATTAATCGGTGACATTTTCCTAAAAGGAATTTTATCTTTAGAACAAAAATATACCAGTCTTTCTTCGTTCTAAAACTTCAGAGGTTATTATCGTATAAAATTATCGCCAGTCCCCGGGTAATATGTTTTACCGCTCTTAAGTTTTGTCATAAATTTTCTTAAGTGTATTAAAAATTATGTACAGCGTTTAAAACGAAGAGTGATTTCACCAACAGAATTTTATATTAGTCAACGGTAAGCCTTAATGTTTCTTAAGTAAAGTTCAAAATTCATCTAGAACATTAAATTTTTCGTTCTTGCTTTATTTTATACAATTCACTGTTTACATTTTTTATTTCTTACACTCAGTTGCTCAAAGATTTTTTAAGGACAACATTTGTTAATGAGACATTAAAACTTTAAATTTCATTTAAGTTAGGTTGTCACATAAAACAGTTCTAGCTAATGTCTCTTTAGCATTGACAGGGTGCTAATGACGTTTTGTGCAACGTAACACTACACTAAGGTGTTCTTTTGACACTTCAATAAATAAATGTAATGGAGCATTAGAGATAATGCTGACATTAAATTTTAATGTTCGTTTCTGCAACTGGGTGTTAGCGTAAATAAACAAATTCAAGAGCGGGAATTAATTTTAATTAAAGCTTCATTCACAAAATGTTCGTCCTCAGCCTATATAGGTTCCACTGCTGGGCCACTGGCCTTCCTCGTGGTAAAACACAAGAAGGGGTATGGGCCGTAACCCCACCACGTTGTCCCAAAGCGGTCAAATGTAACTAGTAAAAGGATTATACTTTTTATACATCCATTTCTTTGATCCCAATTTTTTTATATTCTGGGTATTGTTTTACGCACACATTAATTTTTTCTGAAAAACTACAGTAGACTCATTACTGTTTTTAAAATATCTACTACGCAGGACAAAAGTAATTGGTATACTTTTATAATAATAATAACTCTTATTAACTCATTTGGTTGATAACAATTTTTGCTAAACCTAATATATGTTAGTAATATTGAACTAAAACCGTTTAAATTATTTTATTAATTTCCTTTACAAATGATAATTTTGTGAAAAACAGCTTACATGGGAAATTATAATTTGAAATTAACTTTGTAATTGCGTAAATTGCGAAAAAAAACAAGGTGCCAATAAAAAACCAGCGTCAGGACTCAAAGGCCTGACATCATGCTGAATTGGCTACCTGTTTTGGCACAGTAGTGAGACAGTTCCCTATCTAGATAGATAATATGTTTTCCTGTATTTTTTTTGTTTGTGTATAATATAGCTTTGTATATATTCTTTAAAGGTTCGTGCAATGATCTTCTTTCTAAATTAATAAAAGGCTTTTATATGTAAAGGCAAGCGTTTGGCTGCTATCTCGTCTGACAGTAAGCTAAGATGAGATCTAAGATAGACCACGTTTGCCTATTAAAAGATTTTAAGACTCCCGGAGGTCCCTGACTTTTATTCACACAACAAAAGGAATAGAATATTATGCTTCATCCTACACACTTATAAACACGTTTAAACCTCAACCTGAATAAAATTATAATAACACATATCATCACACCTTTAGCCCCGAAGGCTATCCCTTCGGGGCTAGAGGTGTTAAACAACCACATTTCTCCTGATGTGTCTATGTTACAGGTGAAAGAAAATAAATTCGCGAAAATAAGTCGGCGACTCTGTGTCACCGAGCACGATGTGAGACAAGCGCGATAAAGGCAATCAACTTAAGCTTTATTGAGGAGCTCTGTGGCGTAGTCATTCGTACGCTTTGGCTTTCGATTGAAACGGAGCTGCTTTTTCCATGGCCAGACAGCGAATAGGTGACCAAATGTTTGGGATCTCGAGCTCCTCCATGCTTCGGAAGGCCGAATCACATTAAGCCGTTGGTCCCGATCGCTATTGCGACCATTTCCACCCACCAGCCCGCATTGGACCAGCGTGGTGGTGTTACGGTCCACACTCCTCATGTGGAAGGCCTGTGCCCAGATCTGAGACGTATATAGTTCAAGTTCAGTGGTACAGGTTGTAGGGTCGAGTTCGCCACCATTTCAACGACCTTTTGTTTCCATTCTTTCACAAATCGACTACCGCTATTGAATTATGGTGAGGAATAATTGATTATTATTATGTTTATTATCTTTGTGCAGGTAAGCCGAGCTACAGAACTTGGCAAACTCGTGACGAGGCTGCAGCAGGAGAGGTCTGAGGTCGCCTTCTTCATCTTTACCAATGGAAGCACTTTAAGGTAATGGAAAGAATTTATATTTACCCACACATCAGAAGTAAAGAAATAAGTAAACAACAAAGAAAAAGGCACAGGATACAATATAAAAGCTTGAAGAGTAGAACAAATACACATAACCGCATCTAATAGTTAACACACATTGCCTGAAAGATTTCATAGAATGTGTTTTTCTCTAGTTTTCTAGACATTAGATCTAAAATATTAGGTCCTTACTTACCTATGAAATCGGTGTTTTGTATGGAGATTTTGGGGATGTCTGCGTTTTACATACTAACATTTTATCAGTTTTCTTCACAACGACAAATCCAGTGATAATAATATTTGGCATGTATCATTAGACAAGCTTTAGCAATATGTGTGTGAACACGCTTGATAAAAATTATTCATCATTTTTATGTTAATGCAAATCAAATGATGATTTGGGAGGCAGTTAAAAATAATTGTGTTTGTGTCTAATTTTAACACAATTAAACTTACAAGAAATTATCAAATTAAATAATACGAGCTCAAATATATGGTCTATTTTTAGAAAAGGTAATTATTTTATAAGAATGTTCTGAAACTTAATAGTTACGGACAAATTGCTAAGACAGAATAAAAATACCAATTTCATAGGTAAGGACCCATTATTTGTTTATTTAGTTTTTGCAAATGAAAAAAACTTTTTCATCTTTATTCGTCATCAGCCTATATACGTTCCACTGCTGGGACAGGCCTCCCTCATGGAGAAACACATGAAGAGTATGTGCCGAAACACCACCACGCTGGCCCAATGCGGGTTGGTGGGTAGAAACGGTCACAAATGCGACCGGGTCCAACGGCTTAACGTGCCTTCCGAAGCACGGAGAAGCTCGAGATCACAAAGTCTTGGTCACCCATCCACGGCCTGACCATGGCGAAGGTAGCTTGTTTTTTAATTGAAACCAAAGCGCACTGACCACTACCCCACCGAGCTCCTCATTATACATATGATATCAGGTCCTTACCTATGAAATTGGTGTTTTGTATAGAGATTTTGGGGAATTCTGCATTTTCCATACTAAAATTTTTTCAATTTTTTTTCACAACGACAAATCCAAAGATAATAATATTTGGCATCTAACATTAGACAAGCTTTAGTAATATGTGTAATATCACACTTCATAAAAATTATTTATCTTTTTTAAGTGAATGCAAAAAAATGATGTATTCGGGAGGAACTTAAAAAGAGTTGTCTCCGTGTCCAATTTTAACACAATTAAACTTACAAAAAATTATCAAAACAAATCAAAAGAGCTCAAAAACATAGTTTTTTTTTTAGACGAGGTAATTATTTTTTAGGAATACTCTGAATCTTAATAGTTACAGACAAAATACTAAGAGAGAACAAAGCACCAATTTCATAGGTAAGGACCCAGTATTTAATTTTCTCCTTTATTATACATATTTAATTGTATGATGAAAAAGGGTTTCATCATCATCATCATATCATCACGCCTCTTTCCCCGAAGAGGTAGGTGGAGGTGTTAACACTCACATTTCGCAAGATCTCTCTTTCCTGTCTTTTTCTCAAAAGTTGGGGTCAGCACAACTTACCTTGCTCTTCTAGTCTGTACCAGCACTACTCTCTCTGAATCCACAAATTAATCATTTTATAATACTAAAGTTACATCTATTTCCATATTCCACATTATTCTTATGTGATAATCCTCATCATCACATCATCATTTCATGCCTAATTGACCCTTTAATCATTAAAAATATATTTAATATAGCAAACTTTATTTTTATTGTCAATAGATCGAACCTCTCGCAAAGGTTTGCGGAGACCGACCTGGCTATTCAGCAAATGGGTGACCTTCCTCTCTTGACCTTCAAGAACCGCTCTCGGCCTGTGGATGGAGATGGCTTCAAGAAAGAACTAAATGAACTAAGGTAAGTGTTTGATGTGATAATATTTTAAACGAGATATACTTTAAACACCTTGTCTCTATTAGGCTGGAAATTGCCTGGATCAAACGTGTAACCAAACTATTAAGAATGTCAATTCTATGGGGAGCGTGATAAGCGTCCCTAGCGGAAAGTAGGTGAAATCATATTTCCCGTAGCAAGAGCGTCCCCGTTTGTTCTACAAGACATTTACCATATTACATATTTTTTTTATAATGTTTCCATGCCGCTTATTTATTAAGCTATTGCATAGCTTCTATCGCGGGCCTTGAGCGCGGGGACCGAATCCAGAAATTCCGTAACGAAAAAACCTCACGCTCCCCACTCCGATGCGCAAGGAGGTGTGGCTTGAAGGCCGTGCATCGTCTAACGTCGTTTCAGTTCGGCAGTCTTCGACACGGCGTTGTGTGCGTGAATATGAATGAACAAAGTGCATTTATTATTTTATTTATTTAATAATAGAAAAATTTGTTTTCTTATCGGTCACCACGCTCAAAAAGTGTAATTTGAATTAATATCAAACAAAAAGAAATACTGCATGAATAAAATAAATAAATAAAATTATAATTGCATAAGTTGATACAAAATGCTATGCAATAGCTTTACCGCGGCAGTCCCCGAGTGCCACACGTCTTTTTTTTTATTATTACTTTATTGTACATGCAACATATATATAAAAACAAAACAGACAAAAAACGTGTATCTTGTATGCATATATTAAATCTCAGGTCAGGTGACTTTTTTAATCGGTAGTAATACTCGCAGTTACCTCCATAGTTAAAATTTTGACTAATAGCGTCAATGGCAAATCCAAGATGTATGACGTCAGCTTGATAAATTGTAAAATTTTCTGACGTCACACAATTTGGTGTCTCCATTGACGCCATTGGTATTTTAATTGGTTTGAATATTATTGTGGATCTAAAAACTGAACCTGAGAATATTAGTTCTAGCTAAAACAATCGCAAACCTTTGACTCTATTGATTCTTATTGAGTTCTAGGATTAAAGAATAAACCACGAAAACATTTGCTTTACTGTCAATACGAACAAATTAAGGGTAGCTATTGATCAAGATATCCATCTTCGTTTACTAGGCAGACGACAGGGCCGGATTGCATGGGAATAATATATTTAAGTTATTTATTATCCGTGGCATTAGTTTGTTTTAGAGAGTAAGTAGACAGGATCGTATTCGTCTTTTACGTCACTTTTACGGGCTTCCTACATGTAGAAACACACGAGAAGAATGGGTGGTGGGCAAAAACGGTTGCAATAACGTGCCTTCCGAAGCACGGAGGAGCTCAAGATCACAATGTTTTGGGTACCCATCCCAGGCGTGACCGTGGCAAAAGTAGCTTTATTTTCGATATCGAAAACCAAAGTGCTGCTGAGCTCCTCGTATTAGTACTATACTCAAACTAATATGTAACCACTTTTGAGAGTAAATGACTCTTATTATAAGGAAATAATGATTGTCATCTTTAAAATTTGTATACATATTTTTGTAATCGACTGTACCTTATTTACACGTTATAAAACTTAACGAATCAACGATATTTTCGGGTATTTATTAAGCTTCTGTTGACTAAGTTAATGAAATATTTATTACTAGCTGTTGCCCGCGATTTGATCCGCGGTTACTAACTATCCCACGGGAACCCTTTAATTTTCCGGAATAAAAAGTATCTAAGATGTTGTCCAGGGATATAAGGGATCACCATGCAAATATTTATTGAAATAAGTCTAGCCATTTCGGAGATTAGCCCGTACAGCTAATCTCCGAATCCGACACAGAGAAACAAACAGAAAAATAAACATTTTTTGGTATTTTCGCTCTTTTTACATCCCCCTGACTTGGTTTTAAGATTTTTTTTTAAACAGACATTCGACCTCTATAGTTTTATTATATGTATAGATTTTAGATTCTAAGAAAATAGGTGATGTCTAACTAATCCAAAATTAAAAACTATGTAAAAGCAAAATGTATGTATCGTTTCTTACATTTTACTTGTAATTTAATTTTCTAACATGAGAGATTATTTTGACACTAAACATACTTAAAACAATACGAAATTGTTAAATGGATTAACTAAAGCCACGTTGTTGCTGACAGATTTAAATTAAATTTAGTTGTGTAGTTTCAGTTAATTACAGAATAGGAACCGAACCCTGAAGGCACTTGAATCTAGTTTGCGACAAGAGAATTGACATCATTGTTTGTACTATAAGGATTACAGTAACATTTACGGGTAAAAGATAATATTGTTATGGTTATATATTGTTTATTGTTTTCTAATAATTCTGCGATCGAGTCAAGCGAGTGCAGAGGACGCGTTAGCGGTGCCTCCCTCAGGAGGTTGGTCCGGCACAGCCAGCAGCCGTGGTCTTCGGCGGCGACCTACGTAATTATTGCGTACGTTTATATATTGGGTCCTTACATATAAAATCGGTGTTTTTATTCCATACTCCATACAAAACACTAATTTTATAGGACCTAATATATATTGGCCAAAACCTCTGCGATGTTTATTTTACCAATAAATAAAGAAAAAAGATAGCGTGTCAACATTAATTCTCTTCTTACTCTCAGTTCATTGTATCCCACCATTCCTAGAATAAATAGTGAAGGGTACATTAATGGGTAGAAAGGATATACTTTATATTGTTTGCAATACAGAAACCTTAAGAATTTTCTTTGTATACGTTCTACCATAATCGTATATTTAGCCTCATGGGGTGCCCATATTACTGAGTTAGCCTCTAATTGACTCCTTATCAGAGCATTGTACAACACGGTAATAGCCTTAATATTACTGAATCCACTAGCCGTGCGCAACACGAACCCAAGTCTGCGGAATGCCTTTTTACAAATATCTACGATATATTCCCGAAAATTAAGAGTAGACGTTACATGACTCCTAAATCTCTAACTTCCGTCGCCCGTTTCAGAGGTACATCATCCACAATATAATTGTAGCAAATGGGAGTTTTTACTTTTGTGAACGAAATCGTCAAGCATTTAGATTTATTGATCATCAAAGCTATGAAAATCGTCACCCTAGCAAGCTCTTTTCATAAACTTAACTGATACGGGGTTCATTGATAAGCCAATTTTTCATTAGGTATGCAAATAAACGAAAAATTTGTGTTTTCTATAAGTAAGATATACAGACGCCACATTGCGTCGTTAAGCGCCTTTTACGGGGCATACCTACAATGAACCATGAAAAGCTTGTAGATTCCACCCTCGTAACAAATATTGAGATTAAGGGGATTGCTTTTCATGGGAGCATAGAATGCGTGTTCCGTTCTATACAAAAATTGCCTGAAAAGGCATCTTATGTTACCGTCACCAACCTAAATACGTCCCACTGTTAGGCACAGGCTTTTTCTTTATTTATTGTGGGTATTGCCCAGCCAGCAGTCGGTATATGGGCTACCTACCGATTAAAAAAGTACCTTCGCGTATGGACTCATCCACTGCTGATCCATTTAACAATAATAGGTTTTAAAGTTAGACTAGATTTAAAACTGATGCTGTCTTTGCCTTCCTGTAATCAAATGAAAATGACAACATCAGTTTTAAACCAATTCTAACTACAGTCCACGTTTTGGGATTAGCCGTGTGATGTTTTCAAATCCATAGTAACATTATTCACACCCTTGCCAAGGCCCTGTGCAACGATCAGGATAATCCAGTCGGCTTTGTTTATTTCACCTGGCTTCTGGTGATGTATCGCGCTAATCAAGGATTTGTTCGACGCGATCTCTGACAATTAATTAACTTGAATGTTCACCTGTAACGCAATATACCTCCATTCCTGCCTTATTGGTTCACGGCGTTGATTTGTCTCTGTTTAGAGCAAAGTTTACGGGGTTTCTGGTCGGTTTTATATCTTAGGAGCACTCAAGAGAATTTCAAGTGGAGATTTTGTTAGACAGTTTTGTAGTCCTCAGCCTATATACGGCACAGGCCTTCTTCATGGAGAAACACATTAGGAGTATGTACGTAACATCAATGCGGGTTGGTGGGTAGAAACCACAAATCACTAAGATGCTGGATACTGGGAGTTTTCGCTGTATGCGGACGCAAGAACGAAAATGTTGGATCTTGTGCAAACAGTGGAGTCTGGCCCCATATATTACCAGGACATCATTTGCAGCCGCAACAATTGAAACGCGTTGCGCGAGTTCGCGCACTCCTGGCATACCATTAGGCACGCTTTCGATTGATCGGGTATCAGCAGAAGAGCAGCCCGACGCGAAGTCCTGTGACTGTCGCTGTCACGCCCCAGAAGGTGGAGAGGTGGCAACAATAGGGATGGAAATAGAATTTGTAGGGAGCATAGAACAAGCGCGGTGTGGGAAAGAGCATTCGCAAGTACCCCGCGCTCTCCCGTGATTCGGTCTGTATGCCGTAAGGCAGGTAAGACCATGGGTTGGTGGTGGGATCACTGAGATGCGCTTCGCTTCATTTATTCTATGTTAGAAACGGTTGTAATAGCAATCGCGACCAACTGCTTAACCTGCGTTCCGAAGCACGGTGAACGAGATCACAAAGTTTTGTCACCCATCCAAGGCCTGGCCATGGCGAAGGTAGCTTAGTTTTCGGTATCGAAAGCCAACGAGCTCCTCGAGTAATTCTTGTAATGTTAGTAATACTGTTTTATTTGGATTGAAACACCACATAACTTTCTAAATCGCATTTTTTCCATTAGACATTGGTCGTTAGACAAGTAGATTACATGAGATTGCTTGTATCGTATCTGGTTTGTGTTCCTAATTCGAGCACGCAGAGAAACTCCGAACATTCAGAAAACTCTCCATAGCTCTTTGATTGATTTTGAGTTTTCATGTAATCATTAATATGGTCACAATTTCTTTGTCCGTGGCCTTAAAGAAAGTCACCTTGTATTGCTAAAATTATGGGTCATAGGTAGTAAAACTAACAATATTTTCATTGTGGGTTGTAAACAAAGTGAAGGCTAACTTTTCACTATTCGAATGAAAACATCGTCTACGTTATGACAAAGTGAACGTAACTTATTACAGCTTAACGACAGTTTCTGAGAACCGTTTAGAATGATATTCTAAGTGGAATACTTGGTAATGGTGTCGGAATGGCCACGCCCCTTTTTTATGTGATATGCAAAATTGTTTGAATTGTGAGCATTAACTAATTGAAACAATTGCAAATATATATTGGGTCCTTACCTATGAAATTGGTGTTTTTATTCTGTCTTAGTATTTTGTCTGTAACTATTAAGATTCAGAGTATTCCTAAAAAATAATTACCTCGTCTAAAAATAGACAATATTTTTGAGCTCTTTTGATTTGTTTTGATAATTTGTTGTATGTTTAATTGTGTTAAAATTGGACACGGAGACAACTCTTTTTATGTGCCTCCCGAATACATCATTTTATTTGCATTCACTTAAAAACGATTTTATGAAGTGTGATATTACACATAATACTAAAGCTTGTCTAATGATACATGCCAAATATAATTATCTCTGGATTTGTCGTTGTGAAGAAAACTGATAAAATGTTAGTATGAAAAATGCAGAATTCCCCAAAATCTCCATATAAAACACCAATTACATAGGTAAGGACCTAATATAAGCAAACGCTTCAATATTTCAACGGTGCGTTAATTAGACGGACATCGATGAGTGGTCTCCTTGCTTTATAAGTAAACATTATCATAGCTACACATTTTCAAGTTATTTTTGCAGAATATCTTATAACTGCATATACTTATTGTATCGATACAAAATAACAAATTATGAGAAGCCTAGTGTTGTGATCTTTAAATTTCGTATAGTAAAAACGAAGCCTCTTTTGTCATGGTCTATCCGTGGATGGGTGACCAAAGCATTATAATCTCGAGTTCCTCCGTGCTTCCGAAGGAACGTTAAGCCGTTGGTCCTGCTACTGTATGACGATTACAAGTAGTTTCATAAGTCATATTTTGATATAAATATCTCCGCTTAAAGGCAATGTAAAATAATTTTCTGATATTTCTATATGACTCATGTAAGCGCAACAAATAATAGCTTTATTTTTAAAGACGCTTAAATGGGTAATATAATTTAATTGGATTCTCCAGTAAACAATTAAGGCTTACCAAGAAAGCCAGCTAAGCCTAACAGTTGTTTCTAAGCCGCGAAAAACTATTCTGTGGTTCATCGCCCCCGAGGCGAAATCACGCTATAAAAGGGCAATTTAAAAGTAAAGAAAACACTAAACTCGAAGAAGGGTCGATTTACACCTCCAAAGCCGAGGAGTTTCATTATTCTAATTTGGAACGCGATGTTTATCTATAGATAACATCTCTTTTTACGGGAACAAACTCTTTTAAATAAATAAAATAAATAAATATCTTCAAACATTCACACCTATCAACTAGCCCCATTTTAAGCAACTAATAATAATAATAATATCCTCAGACATTCACACCTATCAACTAGCCCCATTTTAAGCAACTAATGCTGCTTGTGTTACGGACACTAGATGACGGATAAATATATTTAATAGATAAATACATATAAATAACCAGAATATATAGAAATATATATAAACATCCAAGACTGGAGAACAAATACCTGAAAATTCATCACCCAAACATTTGCCCCCACTGGGGATCGAACCCAGAACCTCTCGAGATGGCGACGCCTTGAGACCGGCATACAGACCACTCGACCACGGAGGTATTTAATAGATGAATACATATAATATCCTGAATATATATAAATATATATTGGGTCCTTACCTATGAAATTGGTGTTTTTATTCTGTCTTAGCAATTTGTCCGTAACTATTAAGTTTCAGAACATTCTTATAAAATAATTGCCTCTTCTAAAAATAGACCATATATTTGAGCTCGTATTATTTAATTTGATATTTTTTTGTATGTTTATTTGTGTTAAAATTAGACACAAAGACAATTATTTTTAAATGCCTCCCGAATACATCATTTGATTTGCATTAACATTAAAACGATGAACAATTTTTATCAAGCGTGTTCACACACGTATTAAAGCTTGTCTAATGATACATGCCAAATATTATTATCTCTGGATTTGTCATTGTGAAACAAAAATGATAAAATGTTAGTATGTAAAATGCAGATATCCCCAAAATCTTTCCCAAAATCTTTCCCAAAATCTTTCCCCAAAATCTTTCACAAAACACCAATTTCATGGGATTTGAAGGGCTGGTACGTAACCAGCCCTTCAAATCCCATCTCAAAAATCCAGCCTGTATTTAAATAAAATTACACTTCTACTACTTTAATTCCAACCTAAGCGCCAACATAAGTTGTACACTCCATAAGTTTGGCCAGTCATTAGATTCTAAGTTTAAATATTATTTAAAATTTCTCTGCAAATTATTACTTTACTTATTTCTTACGTAATAAAGTTGAATTTAGAAGGAAATGAAAATTAACTAAAAAATAAATTTATTTATCCCTTTCCGTCATTACAGAGAAAAGTTTCCATTGCGGCATAAGCTAATAAGTTAATGGACGGTTACATAGCCATGCTAGCATTATAATTATATTTATCCAATATTGCCTAATGGAAGCGTCTCTACCCGTCTGCCCTATATTTGTATCGCAGCTGAGAACTCTACGAATAATATGAACTAGATATTACTGGAGAAAATTAAATTGGATCTTCATTACCATAACTCCAAAACAAACATGAATAACATACATGACAATGACGACCTCCGTGGCCGAGTGGTCTGTACGCCGGTCTCAAGGCGTCGCCATCTCGAGAGGTCCTGGGTTCGATCCCCAGTGGCAAGTGTTTACTGATGAATTTTCAGACATTTGTTCTCCAGTCTTGGATGTTCATTATATTAGTATTATATTATGTATGTTCTCTATAATTATATGTATTTATCTATTAAATATATTTGTCCGTCATCTAGTATCCGTAACATAAGCAGCATTTAGTTGCTTAAAATGGGACTAGTTGATAGATGTGAATGTCTGAGGATATTTATTTATTTATTTATACACCATTTGCAAATTAACATGGAGGTATTCGTGAGTTAGATTTTTAGTACCTACCTTCAATTTAATAACAGTATCCTTCGAGAAATAGGCAAAACATAACGTTAATTGTTTGTATGTAGATTCTGTAATCTCGGCACCTTCTTACAATCATGTGATACACATTTCGATATATCTTTTGTCGAACTTTCTCAACATGTGTGTGCTTACATTAATATTTCATCCCATATTGCTCTAAATCCCTTCTCTAATTATAAATTCTGAATCGCGATCTCTCTCATTAAACTAAAACGTTTGATGTTATGAACATAATACATTTATCCGCACATATCCTGTACTAGCTGTTGCCCGCGACTTTGTCAGCGGTTACTTTGGTTTTTCAATTTTTTATTTTCTGGAATAAAAAGTATCTAAGATGTTCACCAGGGATATAAGGTATCACCATGCAAAATTTCATTGAAATCGGTCCAGCCATATCAGAGATTAGTACCTACAAACGGACAAACAGACAGAGAACCATCTAAAAGAAAATGCTTAGTATTTTCCCTCTTTTTACATCCCCCTGACTGAGTTATAAAACTCAGTCAGTCAGTAAATATGTATAGATATTCAGCTGCTTATCTTTATGTTATTATATTATATTATATTCTGTGGGGAAAGGTTCGGGGTAAAAACCGGCGGCGGTTCATATAAATTATTCTACGTTTTGAGCATCTCATTTAATTCGAGTGTATGTCAACATACACAAAATGAAATTTCCTCAATTATTTTCTGCTCATTATATCTAACGAGATAGGGCTGAAAATGTATTGAGATATTTTGACAGTTTTGTTTACTAGACGGGCATATAATTGAACATACCTTAAAACCTTTCCCTTTCTTTTCATATAATGTGTATGTACTCGTATAAGTTTTCTTTTCATACTGTATTGCTTGAAACTTGCAATAGCTATCGATACATAATTATGATGTATCCATTCCATACCTTTGGTTAAAAAAAAAATTTACACACGAAATCTGTCTAATTACCTACTTAAAAGAAGTTCAAGATTTCCGGCTCTTCATTGTATTGAAGAATGTTATAATTTTTTCTTCATAATATCGTTTTCGTAATTCATGCCAGAGGGAACTTACGCCTGCACCGCGATGTTAACGTAATGACCGATACTCTTTATTGATCAGGTTCGATTCCCAAGAAAATTTAACATAAAATAACATATTATCACGCCTCTTTTCCCCGAAGGGGTAGGCAGAGGTGTTAAACACCCACATTTCGCCAGATATGATAGGTCCCCATGTAACAGGTGGCGAGACTCAGATTGAACTGTACATAAGTGTTATTCAAACTCAGTGGTACAGGTGATGGGATCGAACCTGAGTTGCCCGCAGCCTCTCGAACGAGTAGTGCTCCGTCCGTCCCAACTCAACTACCGCTGCCTTTTGAAGAAAATTTGAATACCATTAATATTTTACATAAGTTTTCGCTAGGTACAACATATCTCTCTTCTTCTTTTTCCTGCCCTGTTCCCAATTCTATTTGGGGTCGGCGCAACATGTCTTCCTCTTCCACTCTCCTTTATTACTCGTCAAGTCAACACTCACGCCCATCCTCATTAAATCATCATTCACACAATCCATCCATCTTTTCTTTGGTCTTCCTCTCCCCACACGTCCATCCACTTTCAAGTCCCTTCTTATTACATGTCCATACCAAGAAACTCGCTATTCTCTCAGTTTATCAGCAATCAGGGCAACTTTTAGACTTCCCCTAATATATTCATTCGACACAGGTACAACATATCTATATGTCAATATAATTAACCTTTCTATGTAGTTCGTAGTAGGTATACCTATGTATTTCTATATTGCGCAGAAGAGTTTCAAATGAATGAAACAAATATAAGCCGAAAAGTAAAGAGAAGAAGCCACTTGCTTCGGACTGCCCCTCACTGGCCCATTTGGATTGATCACCCTTTACATTCGATTTAGAATAGATTAAATCGTATACGCATTAAGGTATAACCATAACGAAACACCGCACTTCGAAATAAATCTATATAATAAGACTAATAATTAGGTATATGAATATTGTGATGAGAACTCGTTAGCGCGTTGTAACTGTGTTCAGCGCCATCTAGTGATGAGCGTGGCAACTAGCCGAACAGTACACTAGAACTGAGTTCATGTCAGTGATACTCGTAAAACAAACATATTGCTATTAGATTTCAGTTTATTATTGGTAATTAATCATGGATGCAAACATCATTCTTCTCCCTGCATCCTAACGACCTGACAAGCCATTGAATAATCTATACAGTCATAAAATAAAACTGTAGAGGTCAATTGTCCGTGCATAGAAAAAAATACGTAAAATCAAGCCATGGGGACGATAATACCAAAAAAAGTTTTTTTTATTTTTTATTCTCTGTCTGTTCGTCTGTTTGTACGGGCTAATCTCCGAAATAGCTGGACCGATTTCAATGAAATTTTGCATGTGGTACCTTATGTCCCTGGTCAACGTCTTAGATACTTTTTGTTCCAGAAAATAAAAGGATTCCCGTGGGATATTTGTAAAACATAGTAACCGCGGATAAAGTTGCGGGCAACAGCTGGCAAAATATAGATGGAAAATATATTAAACATTTTCACAACAACAATAAACATAAAAAATTTTACGTAGTTAATAACGATTTAAATACCTTTTTAAATATCCATTTTGCTAACACAACAACAAATACATATCATCACACCTTTTCCCCGAAGGGGTAGGCAGAAATATTAACACCCAAACTCAGTGGTACAGGCGGTGGGATCGAACCCGCGATTCCCGCGGCCTCTCGAGTAGTGCCGTCCACGCCAACTCGGCTACCGCTGCCTTGATGTATTCGGCAACATAAGATAGGTATAATAAATTGCCCCCGGCCGGATGCGACCCATTTGCGCATGAAGAAGTCCACAATATTTTTTACTGATTCTCCTCTTTGTATGCCAAGAACTTTACTTAGATCCACAGATGATTCAGATGGGTTGCGTCTTCCTCCTCAGTTAATAAATGCCCAACGGATATGGGCCGAAACACCACCGTGTTAGCACAATACGGAATAGTGGGTAGAAACGGCTGCAATTGGTAGTGTACAGTCGGGGAAGTTGGTGGTCGACCAGAAGATTATTTAAAAAAAATAAAGATGTTTTAAAAGAAGTATTATTTTAAAAAAGTAATAAAGTCAAAGTAGGTAAAGTAATTGGTCTATTTTGCATGATATTATAAATTTGAAATTACTGTCTTTTTTCAATAATGCTTCCCAAAAAAACTACTGATCGACTACAGGAGCTCAAGATTACATAATTTTGGTCACCCATCTGAGGACAGACCATGGCGAAATTTGCTTTGCTTTTAGTATCGATAGACAAAGCGTAAGAGCCACTACATCAACGACCAGAGTTTATGTGGACAGGTTGGGTAAAGACCGTCAAACGAAAAACACTAACAAATGCGAAATAACTATTATCCCCTAAGGGTTAGTAAACAGGATAAAAACACCGCAAAAGCAGTCCACTGCCATAGTCCGCGATTCACCAAGCAATGACTGCACATGTGCTCATCGTGACAGGTGGTGAGCCCGTCGCCGCTATAAGCTATTGGATGGTTGTCCAGTTCTAAGTCCATTAGTCGCCTTTTACGACACCCAAGGGACGAGATGGGTAGGTAGTATTCTTTTAATGAGCTGTTACCATGACTTATAGACATATTTTTTATACAATTTCAACGTATACTTTACCGTAAGTTGCTATTTCTAAATAAAACTCATTACCAGATAACACACAAGGTCTTAAGGGTCCGGCGAACAGTGAATTTTTCATACAAACGTAATACCAAAATCATTTTCAATTTGAGAATATCTGGACATATCATCGCTGTTATTCGGATTAAGAAAGTATTTCTCTATGTTTCTGTTAAAATTACATAATGATTAATTGAGTTTTCAATATAAAACAAATAAGCGGAAAATATGTCCGAAAACGTCGAAATATTTACGAAATATTTATAAGTTATATATATATATTTATAAGTTTATAAATATTTTGAACAAATTTTTTTAACAGAAACATAGAAAAATACTTTCTTAATCCGAATAACAGCGATGATATGTCCAGATATTCTTAAATTGAAAATGATTTTGGTATTACGTTTGTATGAAAAATTCACTGTTCGCCGGACCCTTAAGAAAGTCCAATTTATCCTTAACAACGGGGTGAAATTGAATTTCAAAGATAAATGATTGTCGGTCCTCTGCATCATTCTCTCTGTAATCCTACAATTAGCTGTGGCAAATGCATGACATTTATTTACCCGTAATATCTCCGTCTCTTTCAAAGTATTGTTGTTTTACAACTCATTACAGAACAAACCTTAGTGTTTAATATATATTTTTATCTATACTCATGTTATAATGTTCGAATTATGAACTCCGACTCGAACTCATAATGGCATACTTTTTAACACAGATGATAGAAACGAAAATTTAAAAATGGAAACTGTAACATAATGACCATTATGCAAAAAGTGGGACTCATTATGCAACACTTATTTTTCTTAAAAACGCACAAAACTATGGCAAATGTTTTCCAGACAGCCAACACCAGGCTAGGCCAGGCCAGGGTATGGACGTTTGCTCTTCCGAAAATTCTATAAATATTGCCTAAAAAACCTCGTAGATAGTTTGCTGAAGAAAGAAAATAAATATAAATTAAAACAATATTTTAAATAAAAACTATGTTTGGTATCGAAGGATACAGCGTCTGCCCCCATGGTGTTATCTAGTGTGTGCACGGCTCATTCGCAACTGTGCACTTAATTAAAAAATTAAGTGTATTGTAAAATAAACAGTTTTAATTTTATTTTAACAATAAATAAAATTATTTACATGTATTGTAATTTAAATTTAAATGAACCGATTATATTTTTTAAGCTAAATTAACACTAGTATGTATGGAACGTTTTAAAAGGTTTGGCTCTACCGTAACCCTAAAAAAACCGGCTCCGTCAGCTCTACAATTTTATTATATGTAGTATATAGATAGATAGATACTTACACGGCTGAACGGACTCGGAAAGCTGAGCAAGCTCCACACAAAACTGACGTTTTCTATAGACAAACGCTGAATGGAGTAAGTGTGAGTGACCCTAAGTGGGCTATAGAGGTTTCAAAGCGTTATTTAAAAAGAAAAATTAAATTAAAAAAGTTATTTTTACACATTCTTTCAGAGCCAGTATCAACGCGGGTACTTCAATGACGGAGATTGTGGAGTGGTACACCAATGCGAATGCTGCTCTGCTGAATCATCTCACTAAAGAAATAAAGGACACTGACAGTAGCACAATATGGAGGTAACTAAAATTATTATTTGTTTAATCTAATGCATAAATAAAACCTATAAATTAAAATTTCTTGCAATTGCAATTCACAAAGGCGACTAATTCATTCGACTTGAGACTCTATCTTAAGTGGTTAAGAGCGAAGCTACACGCCATCATAAAATGCAAACTATATAGCAATTAGTGCTGTGCAGAAATAAAAAAAATTGTGTGGGGTAATCTGATTTGTCCTCAGTCTATCGACGTTATGGTTCATTAAACAGATTTCGCTATCTCTCATAGTTTCGAATCTCTCCTCACTAACTCATTTGGATCATCCTGTATATGTCCCATTAATGGGCACAAGCCTTCCATCACGCTGCGGCACCACCACGCTGCCCCAATGTGGGTTGGTGGGTATTAACGGGTGCAGAAGCTACTGGGACCAACAGCTTAACGTGCCTTCCGAAGCACGGATGAGTTTGAGATCACAATGTTTTGCACACCCATCCACGGCTTAACCGTGGCGAGGGTAGGCTTTTGTTCGAAATTAAAAATGCAGCCAATCAATCTAACAATACTGAACGCTGAAAAATATGCTAGGAATAGACCGTGCGATAAATATCTATATACTTTTACGTTATATACTATTTGGCTTTAAGATTTATAAGTTGGGTTTTGTAACCAGTTGACTCATGGGAAATGGCAGACGTCAAATTTCAAATATCTACACATATTTACAAACAAATATTTAAATAATCCGAATCCTGCTGCGGGATTGATATGACAACACTTCTGCTTATCTTCTTCACCTTTTGGTGAAATGTGGGTGTTATCACCTCAGCCTACCCCTTCGGGGAAAGAAGCGTATTGATATTTTATGTAAATGCTTCTACGTAAATAGGTAATGCCTTTTAAACCACCAAAAGCCACCTTCCACATCCTAGAGATTCTCTCAGATAGAAAATTCCCGGGTATGTATAGGTAGGTATAGGTATGTCCACCAGTTACACCTAAGTATAAAATAGTGTTTTTAATTATCTCTTTTTAATTTTGAGTAACATTTTTTACTGATGTTCTCTCAAAACTATAATATCTTCTTTGGCTGTCTACTTTACTACGTCTATGCTTTCAATTAAACATATCGATAAATTGTAGTTTCACCTTAATTCGAAACAATTTGTAAGTATTTATTTATTTTATTTATTTTTTGACCATACTTATTTATTTTATTTATTTATTAATTTTTTGACCCTAAATAAAATTATTATTTCATAAAAGATTGCATAGATGGCGAATTTAAATTGACAAAATAAGAAAAACATACAAAATGACAAAAATCTATACAAAGTCAAGGCCTTCCGGTAGTAAACTGACTGAAAGAAAGAAGAACAAATAAAGTATACGTTCTTTTTGTTTATCGTTCCTTGCTTTTAAATGGTAAATACATTAAAAATTTTACTACTTAAAATATCAATAAACTTATTAAATATCAAAAAATAAACATCGATAATAATGTCGATAAATTTTAGTCTAGCGCTAACGTATTCGAAATCTTGTAAACTAGAAATAAAATAACTTTTTTATTCACAAAATATAAAAATTATAATAAATGATTGACGTTATTTTACAGTAACATCATAGGAAAGTCCAATTGCAAACAAAAATACAAATACAATAAAAAAAAACGTTTTCTTGCTGTTACAATTTTGTACGTAATTTCCTGTGAAAACTGCAGTTTTCTGGATTATTCCTTTGGTTGACACCACAACCAATTGCAGCACATATAACCATATTTCGTAGAAAAAATATATACTATAAATATTAAAAGATCTTATAGTTGTTATAAAATTTCCAAAGAGATAATTTTACGTGTTCCGAGTTGTGTAAAGCGAAATCGAATATGGTTATAAATGACAGTCAATCGCTTTCTCGTTCATGCTTGTTATCTCTCCATAAGCGATTTTTTGTCTCCATTTTCTTTAGTTGTCTACTTAAATACGTTTATGCAGCTAGCACGTCGAGATCCTAGAGATATTAAGGATAATTCAGCTATTTTATTGCGAGTAAACATGTTATTATTAACGCGTAAAATTGTAAGTAATTTTTATGTATTGACGAATGTTGTCATAAAACGTTTAACTTCCGTTTACGATCGCTTGTATCAACCTAAAAAGACGTGAATTTACTAACGTGATTTTGAAAATATATTCAATATTTATAATAGATAATCATGGAAATTGCATTTAAATCCTTAATTCACCGGGATGGCAATAAAAACACTATAATTTCGATACTGTTAAATAAATAGCCTATTTATCCTGAATTAACTTCCGACCCTAATCTGGCGATGATGCAACATATTGCACATAATAAAAACTTTACACACGATGACTCAGCAATTAAATATTTTATGATGATTCTTTAAAAAGGTATTTCATTCAAGCATTCGTAAACTTTACTCATACATTCGAGAGAGTTTCAATATCATATCGCATATTAATATTTACTTTTATATCGTAGCCTTTACCATATCAAGACACGTGCTAATGACAATTATCTGTATAATTATTAACCATTAAGAGAAACGCTATTGACCATGAGTCATAGAAAAATCTTCGTGTTCTTCGAATCATTCATAAAAATCAGTGAGACATGTTTGTTGGTATAAAAATTGATATAACACATTGAGGAATTCCTAAAACTGAGTCATAACTGGTCATAACGTTACTAACAATCAATTAATATACAGCTATAGTAAAGTTTCATATATTCTGTATTTGGTGCCTTCTGGGAATGATTCTATCATACAGCCACCTCATCTTAGTTAAGACTTACTCCGTATTACAGAACCAAAAAGAACCAAAATCGCGTTATTCTCTACTTGGGTTAGAAAGAGATGTCGCTATTCATCCCCGATAACGCCATCCCTTTCTAGCTGTGTTCATAGATAAATAAAATAAATATCTTCTAACATTCACACCTAAGTCACCTCAGTCATTTTCACCTAAGTCGCTCAGCGAGCTATGGAAAGGGCTATGCTCGGAGTTTCTCTTAGGGATAAAATCAGAAATGAGGTGATCCGACAGAGAACCAAAGTTGTCGACATAGCCTACCGAATAAGCAAGCTGAAGTGGCAATGGGCTGGCCACATTAGCCGCAGAACCGACAACCGTTGGGGTAAACGAGTTCTGGAGTGGAGACCGCGCCTCGGCAAGCGTAGTGTAGGGCGCCCTCAGGCCAGGTGGAGTGACGATTTGCGCAAGGTGGCTGGCAGGAGCTGGATGCGAGAAGCCGAAAATAGATCGAAGTGGCGTGAATTTGGGGAGGCCTACGTCCAGCAGTGGACTGCCATAGGCTGACGACGACGACGACGATTCACACCTATCAACTAGCCCATTTTAAGCAACTAATGCTGCTTGTGTTACGGACACTAGATGACGGATAAAAATATTTAATAGATAAATACATATAAATATACTGAATATAATATTGCGTCCTTACCTATGAAATTGGTGTTTTTATTCTGTCTTAGCAATTTGTCCGTAACTATTAAGTTTCAGAACATTCTTATAAAATAATTGCCTCTTCTAAAACTAGACCATATATTTGAGCTCGTATTATTTAATTTGATAATTTTTTGTAAGTTTAATTGTGTTAAAATTAGACACAAAGACAATTATTTTTAACTGCCTTCCGAATACATCATTTGATTTGCAATAACATAAAAACGATGAATAATTTCCATTAGGCGTGTTCACACACATTTTGCTAAAGCTTGTCTAATTATACATGCCAAATATTATTATCTCTGGATTTGTCGTTGTGAAGAAAACTGATAAAATGTTAGTATGTAAAATGCAGACATCCCCAAAATCTCCATACAAAACACCAATTTCATAGGTAAGGACTTAATATATAAATATATTTAAACATCCTTGACTGGAGAACAAATGCCTGAAAATTCATCACCCAAACATTTTCCCCCACCGGGGATCGAGCCCAGAACCTGTCGAGATGGCGACGCCTTGAGACCGGCATACAGACCACTCGACCACGGAGATCTACGAGTACGCTTTAGATTGATTCATAGGCCTTACATTGAAGATTCGTCGTCCTCAGCTTATATACGTACGGGCACAGGCCTTCCTCGTAGAGAAACAAATGAGAAGTATGGACCGTAACACCACCACGCTGGCCCGATGTGGATTGGTGGGTAGAAATTGTAGCAAATAGCGACCGGCTTAACGTGCCTTCCAAAGCACGGAGATCGAGATCACAATGTTTTGCTCACCTATACATGGCTGAAGGTAGCTTTGTTTTCGATCGAAAACCAAAGCGTACAGTTAAAGCACTACGCCCCCGAGCACCTCTTGAAGATCCTATTAAATAAATTTTTTTTTTCTGAATATCACTTGTGCACCACATATCATACCTCGCACTGTTAAATATTCATCCCTTGTTATTTCGTAACCATCGCACATCAACCTGTTGCTCCTAATCTTTTCAGATACTTCATTACCTACAAATTGAATATCTCTGAAATACTCTATTTATTGTCGTCTGTGGAAGTGATTTAAAGTACATTGATACGATTATTATTTAATTTTATAGTTAGTCAACCATTTTAATGAGTTTTCACAATTACAAAACATAAATCTAATGAGCAGCTATGAAATGAAATGGAAATAAACTTTTCATCACTTTGTATGAAAATCGTTAGGTCGGTAATCCTCGAAAACCGGAATGAAAGTAGAACAATGTACCATTAATACGAGTATAACAGTTAAAAATATAATTGTTAGGATGAATGATGATCATGAAATCTCGAAATTTTGATCAACTATTCCTCAGTTTCATTATATTGTTGGCAGTTCAATATAATTTTGAATCAAATCGTTTATAAATAGATTAGTCACACTAATTCGGCACCGCGCTGGCGCGGGCGCTGTGTCCATGTGATGATGCATAATACTGCATCGTAGTTTTATGAAGACCCGCATAGCAACACGAATAACGCACTGATGCCCAGAATATAGGTGTTTAATTCTTTGTATTATGATATGAATGTTGCTTACAATTAATAATAATTGTATAAATGGAGAAATCTAGGTGTAAACCTAGAAATTATATTAGGTCCTTACCTATGAAATTGGTGTTTTGTATGGAGATTTTGGGGAATTCTGCATTTTCCATACTAATTTTTTTTCAGTTTTCTTCACAACGACAAATCCAAAGATAATAATATGTGGCATCTATCATTACACAAGCTTTAGTAATATGTGTAATATCACACATCATAAAAATTATTTATCGTTTTTAAGTGAATGCAAATAAAATGATGTATTCGGGAGGCACTTAAAAAGAGTTGTCTCCGTGTCCGATTTTAACACAATTAAACTTACAACAAATTATCAAAACAAATCAAAAGAGCTCAAAAATATAGTCTATTTTTAGACGAGGTAATTATTTTTTAGGAATACTCTGAATCTTAATAGTTACAGATAAAATACTAAGAGAGAGAAAAAACACCAATTTCATAGGTAAGGACCCAATATTAAATAAAAGACTTGCGCGCTCAATATGAGTATTATATCAGCCTGGGGACGATAGCCGCTGGACAGACCTCCCTGAAAGATTTCCATAACAATTGAGCTTGCGCTGCCCGCTTTTGGCTACTCGTACTTCCCGCGACTTTCATATCTGCCAACCGGAACTTTTCCGCACCAACGGCCGCCAGTGCTGCAATATGCCACTGCCACTAAAGGCTCGCAAAAATTTGAGCCATGTCAGTGACCTCAACCCTCCTACAAGCGAAGTTTGAAGTTACATGACATAGTCAATATACATAGATATCATAAGGCGTTCCTCGAAGGGGTAGTAAGAGATATTTGCACCCACATAATGTGCGGCTGCGCGCGCATATTACTAACATTGTTAGCCTAGTGATCAACATCATCATTCGGCATGGCTACACATAGATCTCGGCAACGATCTTCCGCGAAATTCGCCATATCACCGGTCTACCAAGAAGAAGGCAAATATACAAACTCTTATCACGCCTATAACCAAAGGGGCCACTGGATTATTACCCATCCACATTTTGCCAGTAGTTTTGGTGGCCTATTGCCGTTAAAGGCACTAAAGGAAATACTTAAGCTTTCTATAATTCTAACCAAAATTTCTACAAAGCCAAAGTCAAAGACAGTCAAGAATTTATCAAGAATAAGCATTTACATACTCTTATGAACATCAAATAACGCCAATTCACTAGCTACCAGAACGACATGTTCTGAGAAGAATGAGCAAGAAATCTCAGCATGCAAGTTATAGCCAGAACAGATGTTACACATACACATACATACAATCACGCCTCCAATCCCCGTAGGGGTAGGCAGAGTCCAAGAAACACTGTGTTCCTTAAGACCACATTTAGCCAAAAAAAATTGTGTTTGGTCAGATGTTACACATTTGAAATAATTTCTGCAGTCTAATTTTTGTAAAACAAACACTAATAATACTTGTGATTCTTTACAGATACTTGGTTGGATTTAAGAACCTCCTGCGAAGCATTGAGTGTAAAGGCATCGGGTCCGTCCTGGGCATCAATTACTACGCCCGGGGGTATCTACAGCCTCGCTCTCATGAGAGGTTAATCCTTTTTATATGAGAGACTATTTTCTGCAGGTGGAGACTGTATTGAGTCGACTACATAATGGATACCTTCAATGTTAGCTGTTTCATGAGAGAAGCTTAACTCCTCCCAACATGTTTATTTATTTAAGGTCTATCAGCGTTTGCATACATAAAACGTACCATTAATTATACATGACATATTATGTAACAATCTAAATGTAACAAACATTATAGATAAACACTGCATGCATTTAGAGAGATTCAATATAATAATAACATTCCCTAAGCATTTAACAATTACATTTAATAATTTAACATTGCATGTTGTAATTAAAAAACAAGGAAATAGAAGAATAGGAGATGAATTTTGTTACTGTCATGTTGTATTAAATAATAAATAAATATCTTCAGACATTCACACCTATCAACTAGCCCCATTTTAAGCAACTAATGCTGCTTGTGCTACGTACATTAGATGACAGATAAATAAATATATTTAATTAAAAATACATATAAATATTCAGAATAAATACAATACATATATAAATATCCAAGACCTGTATTCATCACACAAACGTCGGCTCCCACCGGGGATTGAACCCAGAACCTCCCGAGATGGTGACACCTTGAGAACGGCTTACAGACCTCTCGACCGAAGGTCGTCAAAAAATATCAACCACGCAAGAGGGAACCGATTCAATATAAATATTACTAATTTTCCCTTTTTTTTTCAAATATCTATACATGAAAAGCTTGAATAATAAATACTCATTCACTTCTATGTCTTCGCATAATCAATCTATCTTGTCTTCGGCCTTCCTCTTCCTGTATAACGACCCACTGTCATATTCATAACTTTACTGGTCATATGCCCGTTCTCCCTTCTTATACATACTACTAGTATGTATTAAATAAAACATTAACTTACAGGTACATAGCTCACATGGTCCTGGGCAGAGATCTCTTGGATAGCACTCTTAACTTAGTGCCATCCCTCATACCTCTGCACATGGACATCAAGGAAGATAGTCCCGAGTATCAAGTGCTGGAGAAAAAGTAAGACCCTGTAGATTTTAAACATGCAAACAACATTCTCTATTTCTGTTGACTGTATAATTATTAGGATAGGCTACCTATTTAAAAAAGTCATGACTTTCTTGACGGATTCTTCTCATGAAAAGCCTAACTCTCGGAATCCGGCCGCTTGATCGACAGTTCAAGCTGTGGTTGTAATGTACAGTCGGGGTAGAAAAGGGTTCGTCACCTTAAAGTCGATATTTGTTTGCAAGAGGCAACGTCAGTCATACCAACATTTCAAAAATGTCGCATTGACGTTTGTACAGATATCTCGGTTATATTACTGCCAGATTCATGGTTTGCAATAATTGCAGCTCTTTCATTAAGATTCAAATTTCTTGGCATTATGAAATGAAATACAATGCGGATTAATTATTTTTCGCAAAAATTCAACAAATATTACGACATTCCAATGACATAATAATACTGACAATTAAATAGAACTTTATTTTTTAAACATTAATTACTTACTATCAAAAAGGTTTTAGTCTCAAATAAATATTAAATGTAATTTTCTAGATTCAAGTGGTTTTGATCCTTGATTTCATTACGAGTAAGCATAATTTTGTATGCAGTTATGTTGGTAGCGATTTAGTTTCAAAAGGTATTAAGTTTCTATGACTGATAAAGGAATCAATTTGAAATCTGACGAACCTTTTTCTACCCCCACTGTACAAACGCTCGCGGTAATAAACTTTTATATTCTACTTTTTAATAATTATTTACTTTGTATGATATGTGAAATGTAAAATGCTGACGATTTTAAGCGCCAAGCTTGGCCTATGAAATAAATTATTTTTGATCTTGATTCTGTTTTTTGAATAAGAAGAACATACAGATCTGATGAAAATATTAGGATACAACAGATTTCGTTAGTTTTTCAACAATTTATAGGTATATGGTTAACGAGAGAAGAAGACATAGATTATGAACCCCTATCATACCAACTTAAAAATAATATTGTACCACTGAATTGAATTCACTTTCTCATGTTTGTGCAATGAAGAAATAATGTTTTGCTCCGAAGCAAGAGGTGGTATCAGTCAAGTGTGACAAGGAATTATTGGGTACTCAACACTTCTTTGTCACAAGTTGACTGTAACTACAGTACAATCACATATACATATTTTCTGTAACTAAATATAGTAGCCATCTTCAGTACATAAAAATTTACCCTCAAACTATTTTCTATTTAACTGACTACAGAAAAGGAGGTTCTATGTTTTTCCACTCAAGTATTGTTATACTCACATTTTTGTTTAGGAATCAAAGAATTGTGGACAATAAACAGCAAGATGGCAGCGTGGCGGATGCCATTGAATATTTCGACCAAACCGCGACGTTGCTCGACAAGCTACGAGCAGTTCAGAAACAACTCAGAAAATATATTAGGTAAGACAGAAGAATATCTGGAAAGTTTCGGCTGGGCGTTTCCCCAAAAAATGTGGCACTGCCATTTATGGTTAAAAACTATAAATCATGCACCAAAAATAATTTTCCGTATGGGACGTTTCATAAAACAGAAAAGGAGTTGCAGTACTGAATATACCAATATCGTCGTTGAATATAAACATAAATTATTTGTGAAATGAAATAAAGTTTTCGAGTATTAAGTGAATTTAAAAACAAGCTATCATTGCTATCATCCAAATGATACTAAATATGAATGGATATATAAAAAAATAATTCAAAGTAGATTCCAGCTATCATGAACATGTCATGATTGTTAATCTATTTGGAAGTATTTTAAACTCATTATAAAAGTTTGAGAATACTATTCGTTTTAGGTATTTTTTAATAGCAAAGTTTAATTTAGTAATCTAAACTTACGTTGAACTTACATTGAAGTAAAAATACCAAAAATTATGGATGGTGAGAAGTAATTACTTGATTAACATTTTAATGTTTGTAATAATAAAATATTAAATAATCGTATGATTTGATTAAACCTTTCGGCAATGAGTAATGGCATCTTAAAGAACCCTTTTTATGGTTTGTTTACATTTGGTCTCAGATCAAAATGGATAGACTATAGTTCATATAAGCACCCGTGATTGTTGTATCAGAAGAATTTGTATCTTTGGTGGAAAATAAACTGTATTTTGATTTTCCATTTCAATAACAATTTAACTTTTTCCAGTGATGGAGTGACGGACAGCCTGACAGAGGCTCGAAGAAGCGAGGCTGTGTGTGCGGGAATCCTCGTTCTGGTCTGCGTGGTGTCACCAATCATCATTGCTCTAGTCACCAACGCCGTCAACACTATACAAGTCAGAACCTCTAATCTCCAGTATAAACAAAATAAAATTACTTTTGCAGACGTATTTCCCTATGTCAAAAAGAGAAAACACAGAAGTTTCAGAAACAACCACACGGGAATGTATTAGTCCGAAAAAAGACAAATACACTTCAAAACTTAAATTAACATAACAGATTTCAAATATTGAGGTTTATGGATCAATTCAAGATTAAGAATAAGTATGTCAGACGAGAAGAGAAAAAGACTAACATTTTAAACACGTTTCCGCTCCAAATTAAAAGTTAAACTCTTAGCTCCATTTCCATCAATGTTTCAGGTTTACGCCATGAACCTATCAGAGAAAGCAAGGGAGTTGGAACACGAGAAGGAGCTAAGCGACTCCCTCCTCTACCAGATGCTTCCCCCTAGCGTGGCGAAGCAGTTGAAACAAACGCAACAAGTACGCATTTTATTAAATATTCGTGTATTGAAAATGAATGAATAATCAATTTGACAATCTTTTCATATCATAAAATTCATTTGAAGTAGTGCCAGTGGCAGAAAAGATAAGGAGAGAATAGTTTGGAGTGATAATAATATGGTCATGGAGAGGAGGGATGAATTAATCTTGTCCTCAGCCTATATATTGGGTTTTTATTCTGTCTTCGTATTTTGTCTGTAACTATTAAGATTCAGAGTATTCCTAAAAAATAATTACCTCATCTAAAAATAGACTATATTTTTGAGCTCTTTTGATTTGTTTTGATAATTTGTTTTAAGTTTAATTGTGTTAAAATTGGACACGGAGACAACTCTTTTTAAGTGCCTCCCGAATACGTCATTTTATTTGCATTCACTTAAAAACGATAAATAATTTTTATGAAGTATGATATTACACATATTACTAAAGCTTGTCTGTATTAATTTCTCAGTTTAGGCATAGTATTATGTATTTATTTTTATTTATTTATATTATTTGTATTTATATTTTATTGAGTTTATATATTGTTTAATTATATATATCATTTTATTTGTTTAGTAATGTATATGTTTGCATAGATTTCTGTTTTGTCTTGTGCACTGGTGTCGCTTCTCTTACATCCTGAGATATCACACACCTATAACGGGTTGACTGGAAGATATCCCTACTGGAGATAAGTCCTCCCTTGTATACTATTTACATTGTTTCTTTTTGTTTATGTGCAATAAAGAGTTAATATATATGATACATGCCAAATATTATTACCTCTGGATTTGTCGTTGTGAAGAAAACTGATAAAATGTTAGTATGTAAAATGCAGAATTACCTAAAATCTCCATTCCATACAAAACACCAATTTAAGGACCTAATACATCCCACTGCACACATGCCTTCCTCATAAAGAAACACAATATGAGGAGTAAGGGCCGTAACACCACCACGCTGGCCCGATGTGGATTGGGAGGTAGAAACGGTTGAAATAGCGACTAGGAAAAACTGCTCATTATGCCTTCCGAAGTACGGTTAATTAGACCTTTTAATGAAAAAATCGGTTGATTAGACTTTGATTGGCCCTTTAATTAGACCTTTGACTGGACCTTTGATTGACACCATTGGTTAGACCTAAAAATAAAAAATAAATTGTCATTTTCTTTCCAGGTCCCTGCAGAGTTTTTCGCATCAGTGACCGTGTACTTCAGTGACATCGTTGGCTTCACGGCTATAGCTGCTGTTTCGACACCATACCAGGTATATTCAATTGGGAATTTTATTGGTAATTTGGGACTGAATTAACAAATGATAGAAGTAATTATATTTTTGTATACTTAATGAAAAAGTCTTACGATGACGACATTACGCTGGGCTAAGTAAATATATCAGTAATTAGATATAGATCAGTTTTGATACTTCACGCTGCGATTAGTATTGTTTCCTATGAAATACATAAAACAATTATGAATTACACAAATTATGTAAAATCTATACATCCTGTCAAGTCAACGACCGTGTTTATTTATTATGATTCACACCCACAAACGCAGTCAATCGTTCCGATAACGTACCGTATTGGCCTTCATGAAACATATGTTTACTTATTATTAGCGCATCGATATAAATAGAATGAGATTATAGCGCTCAAGCTTATAAAATATTTCAATTATATAAAGAAAATTTTATTATATAAGAACTGAGGAGCTCAGTGGAGTAGTGGTTAGTACGCTTTGGCTTTCGATTGAAAACAAAGCTCCGTTTGCCATGGTTAGACCTTGGATGGGTGACCAAAACTTTGTGTTCTCGAACTCCTCCGTGTTCCGCAAAGCACGTTAAGCCCGCATTGGGACCACCGTAGCGGTAGGCGGTGTAGGTCCATACTCCTCATGTGTTTCTCCATGTGAAAGTTCACACAGAAACTGTTGGACACTGAAGCGGTCAGTGACCAACAGGCTCTGAGTTTGAGTAAAATTCATTAAAAAGCGTTTTACATCGTAGGCAAAACGGTTTAAAGTAGATACTTTGTTCAGTCCAAATAAAATGTTAATTCTAGTTCAATGCTAGTTTCAGACGACAGGAACCAGATATCCTTTTAAGGCGAATCACAAATCGGCTTCACACACACAAATTACTGCCTTATTTATGAGTACTACGCATGACTCATCGACAATCGCCGTTACGTAGAGACAGCGACGAACGGCGCAGGCGCTCCGGATGTGACGACACGCCACTGATTGGGTCACTGATTGAGAATTATCAGTCGACCTTGTTTGGTATTAGTTTCAGACGGCAGGTACATACCAGGCGAGTCACAAATAAACTTCAATATATTAAATTAAATAACTGCCTATCTTATGTTAGCATTAGGCACGCATGACACATCGATAATCGCCGGTACATATAGAGAGCGATGAGCGGCGCAGACGCTCCAGATGTAACGGCACACTACTATGGGGTCTCTCTCTCTCTCTCGCTCTCTGTAGTCGGTCCCTCATATCGCAGGATCGTAGTCAGCAGTAAAGTTGCATCTTCATCGAATGATTTTCCTCCACGGGATTCTATCCAGCGCGTCTCTTACAACCATGTGGAGTTTGAGGACGAGGACTTGATCGCTTCATCTCGTCGGTGAACTACCACGCGATCTTTTGCCTTCGATGTGCCTATTATTAACTACTATTAGTTTTTCGAAACTATCGACGCCTCTGCTTACGGTGTGACCGAAATATGAAAGAATTCGCTGCTGACATATGGTGGACAAGAGAGCCTTTACTTGTAGATGAGTTAGAATTGACACATTGGTGCGTTTCGCAGTCCAAGGTACTCTTAGCATTCGCCTCCAGCACCACATCTCAAATGTATCAATCCTTTGTCTTTCTCTGGCTAGGATTGTCCACGTTTCTACTCCATATAGGAAGATAGGTTATACTAGGGGTCGTACTAGTCTCATTTTGGTTTTGATACCAATCTCACGCTTCTTCGAAATGTTATTTAACAGGATCATAGCATCCTTTTCCATTCCGATGCGCCTCACCTCGGGGACGCAGCTACCGTTATTACAAATCAGGGAGACATTGACTATGTCAATGCCAGGAATGTTGCCGGTGACATTTGTTAGTTTGCCGGCTCGATCCACTATCATTACCTTGGTTTTAGCTCTGTTCACCGCTAGTCCAATGTTGCCACTTTCCGATTCTAGTCTTTGGAACAGTAAGATCATATCTCCCATAGAGGTTGCCAAGAGAACGGTGTCGTCGGCATATTGAAGATTGGATAATCTTTTTCCACCTATAGGAAAAGTTCTCCCTCTATAGTTCTCGCAGTTTTCGATGATCTTCCGAATAATGTACTCTCCATATATGTTAAAAAGTGCAGGAGACACACACACCTGGCTAACGGTAAATAGGATTTATCCCGATAAACAAAAAAAGGACGTTTCAGCCACGTAAAACATTTTTATAGAAATGTGTGACGGAACTGGACGGAACGGTCTAGTGGGGATCGAGCATCTCAAACATTTCTATACAAAGATTTTTTTTTTGCTTTAATATCGTTACGGATATCCTTCAGAGAGATACCTTGAAGATTCACCTTGAAGGATTTTTTAAATTAACATTTTACTTTTTATACATATTATAATGTCTGTTGAATATTAAAATATTTTAATTGTTTAGTGTTAAGATTTGCGACACCCTTGCAGGGTTCATATTGTGAACTTTTGTTTAATTTAATATCTTTATATGTACCAATATGAAGCAATAATGATACCGAGCATTATTGAATATCCTGATCAGTCTACCACAGGTCACCAAAACACTAATTAAAATTTCTTTTATAAAAATAACGATAAACGGTACATTAAACATTGTTAGGTAAAAGCGGTAAATAAATACCATCCAGGGTGGCTTTAAGTGGACGAAGCGCTGAAGAACTCGATATCACAATATTTTGATCTTCAATCCAAGGTTCAACTCATAAGAAAACTGTATATTTTACGATATTGAAATCGCAATCAAGCTAACACTACGCCACTGACATGGCCTGAGGAGACATTTGCTGCCCCTCTGTGTGAATTCACTAGGACACCATGGTACACTAATTGTTATAATATGTAGCTGAGCTGTAGCTGTTAACACCATTTTATAAAACTTTTGACTTTTGACGACCTCCGTGGTCGAGCGGTCTGTATGCCGGTCTCAAGGCGTCGCCATCTCGAGAGGTTCTGGGTTCGATCCCCAGTGGGGGCAAATGTTTGAGTGATGAATTTTCAGGCAATTTGTTCTCCAGTCTTGGATGTTTATATATATTTCTATATATTCAGGTTATTTATATGTATTTATCTATTAAATATATTCATTCGTCATCTAGTGTCCGTAACACAAGCAGCATTAGTTGCTTAAAATGGGGCTAGTTGATAGGTGTGAATGTCTGAGGATATTATTATTATTAAAACTGATTTTTAATTTAAAAGTGTACATGTAAGTGTAGTTGTCTTTTGTCTTAACTATCGCATTAGGGTTAACCTGTAAAGATAGATAAAGTTTAAAATAAATAAATTTGAGTCAGTTCCTCGCTTAAACTCGGTGAGTAAATTGATTCCTCCTCGTCATCGAAAAAGTTTTAATTATTGAAACACAATTTTTTATCATTAGGTCATCAGTTTCCTGAATTCGGTGTACAAATTATTCGATGAAAGAATCGAATGTTACGACGTTTACAAGATTGAGACGATTGGAGACTCCTACATGGTTGCATCTGGACTGCCAGTGCGGAATGGTGAGATAACAATTTCCAAATTTTATGTTTCAATGAAGGGTGAGTTTTTTGAGTCATGGTAAATTCTAGACCTAAAGCGTCAATGGAAACGCCAAAATTTGTGACGTCAGCTTGACAAATTGTTTTTGCGAGGAAAATTCAAAGCAATATAACAATAATACTTTCCTAATTTTTTTATTGCTTTTCTTGCCTAGCATGTCGTAAATGGCGACTAAGGACGTGTTGGGTACTGGGTCTGTGATTGTGAAGGCAATGAGCTAGCCACTTGTTACTACTCTTTCACGATTTTTCATCTGACCAAACCCAATTTTTGTATGGCTAAATGAGACTAAGCCATACAAAAATTGGGTTTGGTCAGGACACAGTGCTCCTTGGACTCTGCTTACCCCTTCGGGGATTGCAGTGATTGTATGTATGTATGTGTAATTTTTCAAGAGCACAGTACATGAAAATGTGTGTACGGAGGAATCTGCATAAGTTATAAACTGTGTCGCAGCTGCTAACGCCCACCTCCAGATAAGAATAAATCAAAATCAAAATCAAAAATAACTTTATTTCATAGGCCAAACTTAGCACTTAAAATCGTCAACATTTTACAACTTAAATAATAATAATTAATCATAATATTAATGTTCATTACCGCGAGCGCTTGTATCAAGTACAACCACGACGCTTTGATTGTTATTGTAATCGACACAAGCGGCCGGATTCCGAGAGTAAGGCTTTTTATGAGAAGGACCCGGCAAGAAACTCATGAGCCTCTTTTTTTATTAGCCAATCATATAATTATTGCCAGTATTGAATGTTTTACATAATTTCCATTAATCCATCAAAATAACATGCCTTTATGATAACGAACGACAGCAAAATAACTATTTCCACACCATTTTATCCTCTAGATACTCTTGGATTTTGTAATAGCCCTTTTTCATTAAAGTTTTTTAATATAAGCTTTAAATTTATGAAAAGGCAGTTCTGTTATATTTGGTGGGATTTTATTATAAAATTGTATACATTTCCCCATGAATGATCTATTTGTTTTACGTAATCTGAACACAGGCACAGCAAGTTTATTCTTGCTTCTAGTATTTAAATTATGGCGCTCATTATTTTTCTTAAATGTATGTTTATGTTTATAAACATAAATAATATTTTCATAAATGTATTGGGATGCAACAGTTAATACATCAATTTCCTTGAACTCTCTGAGTGGGTCTCGTGGCTTAAGTCTGTAGATGGCTGGTACAGCTCGTTTTTGAAAATTAAAAAAGAAAAACAAAATTAACATAATACTATTGCTAACATGCAATGTAAACAGAGTATATAAAAATAGCTAAAAGGTTGCATTACAAGAACAATAGTAATTTAAGTTTCTTTGAGTGCATACACATAATCCCTAAATGAGTAATGAGGTTTTCAGTCTACATATAAGATAAACTTTGAAGTCAGTTCATTGTTTTTGTTTTACACTTTCGCAAAGTTAACGGGTAAATGTTCAACTCTTTATTTACTCGATTATATAATAAGGGACTGATGAAATGATATTGACGTCTTGCTAATTTTATCTTCCATGGTTCTGTTATGCAGACTTTATCAGATCGCTTTCCAACGCTATGATCAGCATCAAATGGAATAGAACAATGCTTGCGTAATATATACTACACAAAACAAAATAAGGGCCACTATTTATTTACATTTATGTACACTTTAGTAAACTGAAAAGTAGCATTATATTGATACTAGCTGTTGCCCACGACTTCGTCCGCGGTTTCTATGGTTTTTTAACTATCCCGCGAGAAACCTTTAATTTTCTCTCAAAGTCTCAGCCCGATCGGTTTGAAATTGACAAAGTTTCATACAACTTTTATCCCCTATTTTATCCCCTTGGGGTAGAATTAATCAAAATCCTTTCTTAGCGGATGCCTACATCATAACATCTACATGTATGCCCGAAATTTCAGCCCGATCCGTCCAGTGGTTTGGGCTGTGCGTTAATAGATCACTATCACCCAGTTGCAGAAACGAACTTTAAAATTTAATGTCAGCATTATCTAATGCTCCATTAAATTTATTTATTGAAGTGTCAAAAGAACACCTTAGCGTAGTTTTACGTTGCACAAAGCGTCTTTATCACCCTGTCAATGCTAAAGAGACATTAGCTAGAACTGTTTTGTGAAACAACCTTAACTTTAATGAACTTTAAAGTTTTAATGTCTCATTACTAAATGTCGTCTTTAAAAAATCTTTGTGCAACTGAGCGTATGTCAGTCAGTCACCTTTGAGTTATATACATATATAGATTTCAAACTCTTTGGTGTTTAATCTCTTTTATGCTGGTGTTACATATTATATACTCAAAATGCTCTAAGCCAAAAATTATTGTAATTATGTATACATGAAGGTAGCAAACACCTCTCCTAGTGACACATCATCTTTTTAATCTATGAACATATACATACCTACAGCCATCCACCGATAGAGAAAGTCGTTTAGTGGATTCATCCTTGTCGAAATAAATGGTGGTAGTTATGCTTCATTCGATTTATATATATTTCAGACAACTTTAAAGGCATTTAAAGCTATTTTACAACTCTCAACATTATAATAAACTCCAAAATAGACGCCATTATTGCCAGGAACACATTTCATTATCTCGGTTTCTAAATTCTCGATTCTGATTCTTTTGAATGGTTGTATTTTTATTCATAGATGAGATGTTGTTGATTATTTCGGTTTCAGGTACTAAACACGCGACAGAGATTGCAAGTATGGCGCTGGAGCTCCTCGCGGCTACCACAGTGTGTCGCCTTCCCCACCGCCCTGATCAGGTACCTAATTAGGTAATACTCTGTGGAATCCTGCCTGATGATAGTTTTGCTTATTACCCTACGATTGTCATACTGACTGAGCACAATGACGCGATCGACGCATACGCAAGTATTCGATCACGCATCTATGCACAACGTTCTGTGTCGGCTCAGTGTGAGAATCGCCTTAACCTTTCAATGGCCACAAAACAAGACACAATAGATACTTATTATTGGTCGCGAACGCTGGCGTTCGCGTGGCCTTCTAGAGTTCGTTTTATTAGTGAGGTCTGTCTGTCATATGTTTCTTTTTTCTTGTACATTTCTTATTTTACCACGTTTTACTTAGTTTCGCTTGTCTGTCTGATCTTTCTTATCTCAATTTTCAAGCACTTCCTGATATCCGTAGCCAAAAAGAAGTCCGATATGTCTTAGCGATACATCAAATCCACGAGTCAGTTCTTGGTGTCAATAATCAAAATTAATTCAGGAACCGCGGAAAAAGTTCACGTAGAGGATTTTTTGGTTATTTAAAACAGTAGAGTCAATTTTAGAGTCAAGTTTATATGTATCGTAAAACATACTCGTAGACTATTACATTTTGATAGCTGACGTCACATTTTATATATTAAGCAAATGATACGTCAAATGTCGATATGTTATCATGGCATGAGTCTTACTTTTATTTTTATCTTTCTTCATTGTCTGCAGCATTTCCTGTTAGCATTTTATCTTTTTACTGATTGGTAAAGCGCGGAAGCAGTCTATGGCAATGGACTGCTTTAGCGGTGCTTTTGCCTAGTCTCTGACTAACCCTTAGGGGACAATAGTCGTGATTATATGAATGTATGTATTTTATCGTTTTCTGCAGTCTTAGCGTAATGTTGCTGCATATTTCAGCTTTGTTCTTAAGAGCGCTATATTTGCGTTCATTGGTTCCCTTGCTATATTGTTATTACTAAAGCTGTAATTATATAATTCACATGCAAGATATTTAACGATCACTCTATAAATCATATTGATTAGAAACATGAGTACTCGTAGTTGGCTCGACAGGAAAAAATACCAAAGATACCTCTAAAAAATAGAGCATGGATTTCTCTACCGGCACACGTGTTCCCTCCTTCCTACAGCATGGGTTCCTTCAAAAGAGGTGTGAAGAGGCATCTTGTGAGCCAGCAAGATGGAGGTAGCTAGGCCTGCATCCTTTCCTCCATCCTAGCTTCCTTCGCAAATGGACTTATCTACTGGTTACCATCAGGCGGTGTTATTTGCTTGGCTGATTATAAAAAAAACCCTCATTACGGCGTAAGTGCTTCACGGAGAGTAAACAGCATTTGAATAATAACAAAACTATATATTTATCGCAATATAGGCAATATTGTCGAAATATGCATTTATTTAAATATTAAAAAAAAATTAAAAACTGTGTATTTTCCAATTATTATAACCTGAAAAACATAACAACAGAGCAAAATCTTAATTAAAGATTAAGTGCACTGTTGCGAATGAGCCGTGCACACACTAGATAACACCATGGGGGCAGACGCTGTATCCTCCGATACCAAACATAGCTGATTTTCTTTAAAATATTGTTTTAATTTAAATTTAATATATTTATTTTCTTTGTTCAGCAAACTATCTACGAGGTTTTTAGGCAATGTGTTTAGAATTTTCGGAAGAGCAAACGTCCATACCCTCTGCCTATACTCATTATTGGTTTTAGGTACTTTATATAAAGGTAAGTATAGTGTATAGTAATGAATAAGTTACGAAGGTTACTTGGTCTATTATACATAATAAGATCCTTAAATTTATCCGAGTATTATGAGATCACCGCAGTTTTTACTTTATCATAAATATTTATTACTTTAGTATGCAACAACAATGTTTCATAGTTATGTTTGTACATATTTTTTACTTTATATGGTACAATGGTTTTAAGTAGTCTAATTTGATGATTGTATATTTTCAATACGAAAGAAATATGTACCGAAATTAAAAATGCAGAGATCTACGCTTAAGTTTGCTTTTGTTATATCATCCATAATTATCCCCTCTTTTTGTGAAGTGACAAAAGTTAATTAACGGTGACAATAACAGCATAAATCATATACTTTATATTTATATTTCTTCTGTTGTTTTTACATATGTATTCTATAAATATATATTTTAATTATTTATTTCTTTTTATTTTATTATATTATTGTATTTGAATTTTAGTTTTATATTATCTTTCTTCCCTCTCCTTACTAAATCTCACACACCTGTGATAGGTTGGCAGGCAGAGATCTCTATTAGAGATAAGTCCTCCTTTGCCTCCTTTTTTTATTTACTGTAGTTTTGTTTATTGGTGCAATAAAGAGTTTAATATAAATGAGGAAAGGTGAATTTCTTCCAATAATTTTCCATAGGGTGTCTCTTTATTTCAGGCGTTGTGTATGAGAAGCGGGATCCACACTGGGCCGTGCGTTGCCGGGATCGTGGGCAGTAAGATGCCGCGGTACTGCCTTTTTGGGGACACCATTAACACTGCCAGCAGGATGGAGAGTACTGGAGAACGTAAGTGTTATTTAAATGCTAATGTTTAGTTTGGCTTATCAATATTCAGTAGTGAGTTCGAAGGTCTGATGTTTTAGCTTATCTAAACAATGAAATCAAATACGCACAGATCTAGACACTCGAGTACTTTTTTAGAAATAGGTACAGTACCCATAGAGGATGTTTTCATTGTAAAATATGTGATTTCAACTGCTCCTTAAAGCTCCAAATTGCGGTGCATACATTGGTGATTATGAGCAATTATTTTTGGAACAAATGAGCTCTGTCTATCAACCTGATAGAATAAATGTACAAAGTTGATTTATAAACCCACGTCATGCGCCCATCGGCATAGTAAGTTAAATTTACTTTGCATTTTAATTCTGCGAATTTTAGATCGCTGTGCACCGTCACCAATCAGGTGTCGTCAGCAAACTGGTATACTGAACCCTTTTTAAATAGATTGCACATTTTGTTAACATAAAATAAGTACTCAGTTGGTTCGATTATTGACCCTTGAGCAGTACCACATAGGGTCGATGTTCGCACGCTATGAGTAACTAGCTCTGTGTTCGCTCTCAAAGTGAGAAGTATTTTTACAATGAAAATTAACACTAGGGGTAGAGTAGGTCAAACTAAGGTTAAATAAGTCACAATATAAAATAAATAAACAGAAATATAGTAATGTAAAAATATAATGAACATTTAAAAAATACTATTAATGTCGTCTACTTATTAATTTTGTGGCTCACCCAGTATTATTAATACGATAATAAGGCCATGTTTATTAAAATCCTAAATGTTTTTCAATTACAGCAATGAAGATCCAAATATCGGAAGACGTGAAGAAAGCATTAGACAAATCTGGCTTATTTGTTACAAGTCCAAGAGGTGTGGTCGATGTAAAGGTAAGAGGTCATACAGTCATGAGCAAAACTGAATTACTATCTGACACTTAGAGCTTAGAGAATAAGGTTTCTTTTAAGTTCATTTTTTTACATATTTTTTTCGTGACCGTACAGCGATCTTAATCATTTTATTTCAGTCTCTTTTTATGTTGTAGTTGTTGGTTAATAAATGTTTTTCTTTCTTTCGTATTTCTTTATTGGTCATTGATGCAAGAATTTAAAGCTACTTTAAGTTACACTTTCAGCTGACATCAAAATGTCGTTAAAATAATAAAAAAAATTGAAATTTATAGAAAAACAAATGTACAATTTAAAAATAAATCAATCAAAAACAGACAACTTGCTTTATAAAGAGGATGTATTCACAACAGTCGTCATCACAGAGGTGTCGGTTTTGGGCCCTTAACGAAAGGCAGATAGAGTAATGAATTAATAAAAAATGGACATTGGTACAGAATAAGAAACAATTTAAAAACTCTCGGCTGGACGGGAATTTGGGGAAAGGTACTGTAGAACCTGAACAAACATTCAGGGCGGCCGATAGAAGACTACCAATGTTCATTACGAATTTACAGAGAGGGACGACAGAGTTTGACATAATCAAATATATCTACGACAAAATAAACGGCAATGTAGTGTTGGAAAAAGTTTTAATGAAGGCCACAAGGACAATGATACTTATAAGTTCTTTGTTGCACAGTCTAAGGGAGACATGTTTTTGGATACGCTGTGGCCTAAGAGCATTATTTTCAGTCGTTTCGTGTTTTTCAAGCAGAAAATTTCGACCAGCACCGAAATCGAAAGTAACGCCTATAAATTAAGGGCCGGTCCACAGGGCCACTCCACAGGGCTTACAATGACCGGTATGCCATAATTTTTTATACAAAAAACATATTTTTGTCTTTAACGACCCTAACATGATCGTGGTCTCCAGTGTACTGGACAGAGTCCCTCATCGGTTCCAGTCAATCTCCGGTCATGGGTGTTTAAGTTTGTTTTACTAAAACATTAAATACCCAAAAATTAATCCTAATGCACTTGTAGGAGATAGGAATTGAGGGACTACTCATTATGTATAGCACGTAGCGTAGGTATATTGGTAGCACACAGACGGTTAAAAAGTACAATTGGTTCTATCAAAGAGTGACATTCTTTTAGGGTTGTTGAGGATTACGAGGAAGTGGAATTATCAAGCACAAATTTTGGGGATGCGGATGAAAATGGGAATATTTTTTTTGGGAGGATGCGGATGAGCAAGCGAGAGGGGAAGCGGGAGAGAAAGCGGATGAGGTAGAGGATGTTGATAATTTTTTGAGTGTGTTCAACACACAAAATTACATAAAAATCAGTCCAGCCTTTAAGTAGGAGTTCAGTGACATTCACTACCACATAAGAAATATTAGGTCCTTAGCTATGTAATTGGTGTTTTGTATGGAGATTTTGGGGATTTTACATACTAACATTTTTTGAGTTTTCTTCACAACGACAAATCCAGAGATAATAATGGCTTGTATCATTAGACAAGCTTTAACAATATGTGTGTGAACACGCTTGATAAAAATTATTCATCGTTTTTATGTTAATGCAAATCAAATGATGTATTCGGGAGGCAGTTAAAAATAATTGTCTTCGTGTCTAATTTTAACATAATTAAAGTTACAAAAAATTATCAAATTATAAAATACGAGCTCAAATATATGGTCTATTTTAAGAAGAGGCAATTATTTTATAAGAATTTTCTGAAACTTAATAGTTACGGACAAATTGCTAAGACAGAATAAAAACACCAATTTCATAGGTAAGGACCCAATATATTGTCAAGTTAAAACAAGCAAGGAAGAGGAGGGGATGGCTCGCTCGCTACCCGTTCGGCTCAGGCGCATCGTGCACGCGTGCGTTGTCATGGATGCGGTAACGGTTGAGGAATTCAAAATATTGCGGAACTCCCTCATCATGAGGCAGCGAAGAGGAGTCCTCTACAACCCTATATTCTATGTATAAATATTGGGTCCTTACCTATGAAATTGGTGTTTTTCTTCTCTCTTAGTATTTTTTTCGTAACTATTAAGTTTCAGAGTATTCTTAAAAAATAATTACCTCCTCCTTCGAAATCTTTTGATTTGTTTTGATAATTCGTTGTAAGTTTTATTGTGTTAAAATTGGACACGGAGACAACTCCTTTTCAGTGCCTTCCGTATACATAATTTGATTTGCATTCACATAAAAAAGATAAATAATTTTTAAGAAGTGTCATATCACACATATAGCTAAAGCTTGTCTAATGATACATGCTAAATATTATTATCTTTGGATTTGTCGTTGTGAAGAAAACTGAAAAAATTTTAGTATGGAAAATGCAGAGTTCCCCAAAATCTCCATACAAAACGCAAATTTCATATGTAAGGACCTTATAATTACAAAATATTACGTACTGGAAATTTTGAGTTATGTCCGAAATGTTATATGATGGTCGTCAAAAATTCTTTATCATAATTGCTCTCACATTTTGCCGGCCTTCGAACGTTAATTTGCGCATTTATCGCTCCCATTCAGTGATTCACTCGCCTTCTACCGATAACCTAAGTATCGTAGAGGTCACATTTAAAAGCACACATATCGTGAGATACGAGGATTTTTAAACAATCTTTTATATTCTGTTAACCTATTTTTAACACTATATCACGAACACATTATGTCATTGGTGTTCCAACTGTCTGTCTGTTACGTAAATCTAGACGGTTCTCTCAGCGTGCGCCTAACTGTGTCAAATACCTAGGCATTTGTCTCGACTATAGACTACGTGGAAGACCCACATAAAAAGAAACGGTGATCAAATTATGGCTGTTCTTCTAACTCCACTGGCCACACAGAGGTTTTAAACACCCACTTCTCTTAGACCACAATATTCAAATTTAATTCCAAAAAACCTCCACTGCACTGCGACGAACTTTCTAACTTTTCCATACACATTTGAAAAAATGCTTGTGCTTGTCTTATTCTCCTCTATTTTAGGGTGGTTTTAGAGCTACGCCGGCGACCACACGTGCGCGCTTATAGGTCAAATTGTATCGAAATTTTGATGTAAAAGCGCGCGTATAACATCGTCTTAATCAAAACCAATTCTATTATAAGATTTTAAACTTTCGCGTTGCATTGTATTTAAAAGTTATAACACACTATATACTACATATACACACTATACTATACACTACATTATGTACGTCGCGTGTAGTCTCGGTGTTATAACTACCAATTCTATTGATTACAGGGTAAGGGCGAAATGACAACTTATTGGCTAGAAGGTCGGACAGGGCCGTCCCCGGTGAGATCAGCCAGCACCTCCCTGGACTGCATGCCTAGCTTCCTCGCCAGGATCCACTCGCAGCAGGGCCGAGCCTCACCGAGGTACGACTCGAGAAAAGACCAGAAGGAATGAAATAGCCACAGAACTAGTCATAACTTTTAAGATAACTTAGCAACAATCGTTAACTACAATGTGTACTATTTTTTATTTTAAATGTCTGAAAATGTTAAATTATTGCCAATAAAGATACTTTGTACTGTAAATGTTATTTTAATTATATTCTATGATCAAATTAAAGTTACTGCTAATCTTACAGACTTTTGTGATTTTAATGACGACTCGGTCAATTACTTTGCGCATGAATTTCCACCAATCTTAACCTGTTTATATCTGGTTACATTCTCAGTAGTAAGTATTTTAATGGAATTACATGGCGACTGAAATCTTTAACTCTTCAATTTTACATAATGCTAAGAACCTGTTCTTCATAAAAATATATACATTAGCTTTTGCTTTTTCAAAGTTTCAAAGTAAATTTTAAGTACCTAATACGTGATTTAGTATTTAGTTTAAAGTTCCTAATACTATACTCGAATAGGAATAGACTTATCCCCTATAACATTAGGATCTAAACATTTTCATGTAAAATCTTTGCCTACCTACATTCAAGAGTTTTTATTCTACTATCGCTCCTTCTACAAGCCAAAATTTGTATGTACCTACGGTTAAGCCCTAAAATATGTAACCACTTTTGATAATAAAATAAATAAAGATTGTCACCTCTAAAATGTCATTATCTGGGTCATTAAGTTATGTACCAAATATCGGGAGTTCTAACCCGGCGATCTTGGGAACTAGTGGCAGCAAGAATGCAGTCTGTGATTCACACATGACGGAGATTATTAGTCATCATAAAATACCTATTTGCTAAAGTAATACCGGCTACCGCTCATTGTGCTACTAAGGATCGGATGTTACTTAAATAAATTCCCAGGGCAAGTGAATGGGAGAATATAGGCGAATAATAAATTGCAAAAGGTGACGAAGATTGATAGAGTGAAGAATTAGTATAGGGGATGCCTGAAAGTGGCTTCAGTGATAGAGAAGTTGAGAGAAAAGCGGCTGTCGTGGTGTGGACATGTTTTGAGGAGAGAGAAAAAGCATGTAACGAGAATGCATATGAGAGTGGATGGTAATGCAGGGAGATGAAGACCAAAGAAGAGATGGATAGATTGTGTGAATGAGGACATGGCTAGAATGGAAGTGAATGTTGATATGGCGTGTGATAGGGGAGAGTGGAGGAGAAAGACTCGTTGCGCCGATCCCAAATGAAATTGGGAAAAGGGCAGGATAATGATGAGGCGAATAATAAATATTGTCAAACCTTATTCTAGTAAAGGGTGTTTGCTGTGATTAGGTAGGTATGTTAATTTTATTCAACCGAGGTATTCCTCGAAGCACACCGAAAAAGCGCACCTAAATCATTCCTCGAAGCGCACCTATTCTTAACTTTTGAATAGAGATGGATACTAACTGAAACTATCGATAATCAATCATTTAAAAAGATAAGTGAGATTTCGTGATTAATCAGTGAGTGGTATTAACTTTATATATAAACTCACTCAGACATATTCTTCATTTAGGTAACTCCACACATCGATCTCAACATTCGCAGATTTAGAAAGCAAGCGTATAATATCTTTATTTCCAGAAAATTCATAACTATATAGGAACTAAGTATTTTATTTAATACCTTACCCTAAAATGTATTGGTCTTCCCTTTTTTAAAAGTGAATGCGCGTCAAGGAATAATTTAGGTGCGCTTCATTCGGTGCGCTGCAAAATGGGTGCGCTTCGAGGAATACCTCATTCAAACATTGAACACGCGATCGCAGAAAGCTCGTTGCGTAATCGTAGATTACGCCGCTACTATGCAGCATGTAACATAAGATATCATCACAAACCTATCCCCGAAGGGGTGGGTAGAGGTGTTAACACCCACGTTTAGCCCAATATCTCTAAGTCCCCAGGTGGCGAGCCTGCTGCAATGCACTGGACACAATGAAGCAAGCGATAATAACAATAAACCACGGTATGTAGCACGTACGTATGACGTCATTAAGAGAGTGCACCGAGTGCATACAAGTCTTTCCAGATTCGCGAATTACTCATCGTTCATCGTCATACCGTCGTCGTCAGCGTGCATGACACAGGCGACTATGGCGTTGCATCCAAGCCGCCTGGATTACCCTACGTGAATTAAGGTCAATGTCCCATAAATTGCCACCAGTGCATAGGTACGACGACCGCACACCCATAAACATCCTTTGCAAATTTGAGCTTTATTAACTTCTGAAACTCTAATGACGTTGTAGCTTATGACGTTAAAAAAAACATGTCGATGTAAAGGGAGGGTAGAAACTTGCTGAGTTTCTTGCCTGTTGTTCTCAGAACAAGGCCTCCTGGTAGATTTGTGAATGGATGGCGTAGTTTATCTCTTTTACGAAATTTTGTAAAATGATTTTGACATTCATAAGACGCATCTAAACTGAATAAGCTTTTTGAATTTTGAATATTTGCCTCCTGAAACCTCCTCCCCCAGAGCCATAGTTGACTACATGATCAGCGTTAGAATTGAGGAAGTGCTGTAATTAGTTAGGGGCAGTCAATAGATTTGCTTGAGTCCCTGTGGCGCGCAAGGGCCTTGCCAGCACTTAGTCGATCAAAATCTCTCAAAAAAAACTATGAACGTGCCAGCACTGTTCCAGGCAAAAATATTCTTATTACTTACAAATATTTATTGCTTTATTTATTGCTTACAATGTATGAGAGTATGCTATTCGGAACGGTCTTGTGGTCTACATGCTCCAGTAAAGCGGGCCGAGATACCTATAATGAGACGTGTGAAAAACCCAGTTGACGCGATCCTCTCGTTGGTTCTGTAAGATGCATGCCGCAGTCCGAACACACACGAATAGTCATGAAAGTTTGTTTCATTAGGTTCAGTGTCATAAATTTTTCTCATTCAACTAACGCTTCTAGTGCGACGAATCAAAACCTTTTTCTCAATGATTCCATATCTCAATCTGTTCACATAAAGATTTAAAATTATCAAGTCAACAAAGTTATTAAAAGATGTGTTGACCTTTTGGTGACCTTCTGTGTGAGTTGGTCTTCAATAGAATCTGGGCTCCGATCGCGCTGATAAAGAACGTATTTACCACAACTAAATCACAGTCGAAATCGTTACGGCCCATACACACGCCGTATCGCCTTGTTAAGGGAGGATGGCCCATAACGTTCTTGACTAAGAATTGACTGTTGTAAATATACGTTCTCATATAGCGCGATCGGGGCCTAGTGTAAACATCCTTAATCAAATTCACACTTAAGGTTATCTCTTAAACAGCGGTAGTCGGTAATCTAGTGAACCATTTTATTAAATAACCAAACGTCACTGTAATGTGGTTTGACGCGGCGGATGTTTTGTTTGTGGATACGAGTATTACGTACCGCGTACTTATGTTCAAATTCGTAAGCGGATATCGCAGTCGACCGTACCTCAATCTTCACAATAGGCTAGTTGACTCATATCAAAAGTAATGAAAATAATGTGTCATTCACATAGTATTTAGTACAAGGGTCCGAAATATACCAGGTTCGATAAATATAAATAAGGGATTCCTGTAGAAATTCAATGTAATTATGTTTTATTTCTACATATGCTTAAAACACTATCCACCATGTTCGTGATATTAGTTGAGTAACGCTTCATGTAAACAATTACTACGCATGGTCAAAATCCGTCAAACGCCAGTCGCAACCAATTGAGCATAACTGTCGGCTATATCACGCATGCGTATTGAATTGTATACAATAATCGTGACGCTACGGCACAGATAATTCATAGACCATCAGGACCGAAGGCGTTTTTGACATTTATGCAAAAACGTAATTTAAAATTTATTGTGTTATAGGTTTCAGAAAAATATTTTATTATTATAATTAATATCATATTTATTTGACGATCTCCATGGTCAAGTGGTCTGTACGCCGGTCTCAAGGCGCCGCCATCTCGAGAGGTCCAGGATTCGATCCCCAGTGGAGGCAAGTGTTGGGGTGATGAATTTTCAGACATTTGCTCTCCAGTCTTGAATGTTCTAAATATATTTATAATATTATATATATTCTGAATTTGTTGCTTAAAATGGTACTAGTTTATAGGTGTGAATGTCTGAGGATATTTATTTATTTATTTTTTATGGTGATGGGTATTAGTAATGAATCATTTGGGGCCCAATAAAAAAATGAGTCAACTAGCCTATTGAAGGTAGTCGTATACCGGAAGCGGTATTCATAAATCAAAGGAAGCGATTTTGAAGTCGTCTTCAAATCAAATCAAATCAAAAATAATTTTATTTCATAGGCCAAGTTTGGCACTTTAAATCGTCAACATTTTACAAAATAAATTGCTTATTATAAATTATTTTTAAATAAGATTATTTAACCATGTATTAAAGTTCATTACCGCGAGCGCTTGTAGCAAGTACATCCACAGCACAGTACAAATACATCTTTGACTGTGGTTGTAATCGATACAAGCGGCCAGATTCCGAGGCTTTTTATGAGAAGAACCCGGCAAGAAACTCATGAGCTACTTTTTTAAATAGCCAATCATAAAAATAGCCTCAATCTATAATACCTACGCATCACTGCTGGGCACAGGCCCTCCTCATGGAGAAATGGAAAAACACATGAGGAGTATGGGCCGTAACACAACCAGGCTGGTCCAATGCGGGTTGGTGGGTAGAAACAGTCGCAATAGTGACTGGGACTAACGGCTTAACGTGCCTTCCGAAGCACGGAGGAGCTGACCACGGCGAAAATTTAAACAAACACTTAAAAATAGTATTTTATTTGGTCAAGAGAATGTATTCACAACATTGATATCTCATAACTAAGGTCTTATTAACAATTCTAAAAGATTCTCATCATAATCGTTTAGTTTTCTAGAGCAGTGATTCTTTTGAGGCACGAACCCAACTTTGTCCAGCAGCCAAAATGTTTCCATAGGTCCTTTACCCTGAAAAAAATATTGATGACTCGCAGTCACATCGGTAGCCTTAGAACTAGGAGAAAGCAATTTAGAAAATGTCAACATTAAAATAAATAAAGATATTAAGTAAAGTCCATTAAACCTAAAATTGCCCTGAAATATCAGTTAAATGTTCGTATTGGGCAAGCACTGTGTATTACACCATTTTCCACGGTGTGCTTGGCAAATATTACTTGTAATGATTCTGGTAAACATCTATTCTTTTTGTACTTTCTAATAACTTTATGCATACTCCTTGGGGTTGAGGTGGAAACGATCCAGCTTCTTCACAAAGACTTCAAAATAATCACGGTGCGTTCGCTTAAGCCTTGTTCGGACTAGGCTAGTATTTTAGTCGAGTGGCGAGTAATTTAGTAGCTAAACGTGTCTGAACTCCAAAAATGTAGTCGAGTTGTTTAGTAAGGAGTTTAGTCGAGTCAATCCATTTTATTCTATTTTTTTAGTCGAGTGGCGAGTAATTTAGTAGCTAAACGTGTCTGAACACAAAAAAAATTGTCGAGTAGTTTAGTAAAGGAGTTTATTGCGAACGATTTTTAGGCAGTAGCGAGTATTTTAGCCCACTCACTTGTTTAATGTACTAAAACAATGTGAACGGTTTTTGGGCAGTGACGAGTATTTTAGATACTAAATTACGAGCCACTCGACTAAAATACTAGCGTAGTCCGAACAAGGCTTTAGGCCGTCTACTTTCAACTGTTCATTATTCTACTTATTTATGTCTCTTCTTGGCGTGGCGAAATACGAAGCATCTTTTTCTTTTCTTTTGCAACTACATTCTCTTTCACATTGCGTAGTAATATAAAAACAAATTATTAAAAATATAAAGGCAAAAACCCTAGCACTAACATTAGACAGCGATCTCTTTCAGATCAACAATTAAGAAATAGGGCATGGATATATGAACAAAAATTCAACATACCGGAATATCTAGAAAGCCGCGGGATTCTACTTGGTAATCGCCAAACTCGTCCAAAGCTTTCTTGGTCGTTTCAGATATATGGATCTTCATCGCTGTAAACATATAAAATGTACAAAGATAAAATCAACAGGTCACACAGGTGTTAATGAACATGGCACTCAATTCTTTCTTTTTAAGTTCTCATAAGAATTAATAAGAGCCCGGAAAAAACTTGAGGCGATCATTATGTCCTACAATAGACGTTTCCCAATTGGTAATGTCGATGACATTGGAGATCGATTGTAATAAGGAGACAATCATGAAAACAGTAAAATTTAGAATCCATGAACGTTTATGCAGTTTAGATGCGTCTTAGCGCATGCTTATGAATTTCAAAAGCATTTTACAAAATTTCGTAAAAAGAAAAGAAAACGAAAAAAAAAATCAGTTCACAAAACTACCAGGAGGATTTGTTCTGAGAACTTGAAAGTGGATGGGTATGTAGGGAGAGGAAGACCGAAGAAAATGATGTCATGATGAGTTAGAGTAGACTTGAGGAGTGATAGAGCGAGAAAGAGGAATACATGTTGCGCCGAGCCCAAATAAAATTGGTAACAGGGTAGGAGAAAGAAAATGAAGAAGATACATCTGATGGTACCTTCTCCGGTGCTCTCCATCCTGCTAGCAGTGTTGATGGTGTCTCCAAAGAGGCAGTACCGTGGCATGGTGGTCCCCACCACACCGGCCACGCAGGGCCCCGTGTTTACACCTGCTCTAATTCGCAAGGGCTCGTCAGGCCTATGGGGGACGCTCGCATCCACCAAACCACGCATTAGTGATAGAGACATGTCCGCTATTTCTGAAGCATGGAGGTTGCCTGTGAAATAACGATTTTTAATTCGATTTTTTATTCATTACAATTCGTATAAAAAAAAACTAAAAAAAAAAAACAAACAAAGAACCCTAGGAAACTTCTCAAACATTGGTTTACAATTTTATTTATAAGAACAGTACTTACATACTGTAGTTCAGAAAACAATAATAAGTTTGAGTTATTCTTCTGCAATGTTAATGTATTTGTGTTTTATGTAATCATTAAGAAAAATTAGTGGTTATTAAATAGTAGATTAGTAGCCAAGGGCTGTAAGGCATCAATTGCAGCCCGAGATATTTAGGCGCACGAGCGCAGCGAGGGCGCTTATAGTTCGAGGGTGCAATTGATGCTTACACCCGAGCTAACTACTCTGCTTTACATCTCGATTGTGAGGTAAGTGGAAAAAAAGGCATTACAAGAATAAATAAATTTATTTTCAAGAACTAAATTTAGCTTCACCGTTCGATATTCAAAATTGATGAAAATAGCGAAGCGACCTCTTTTGTCACAAGAATAAATAAATTTATTTTCAAGAACTAAATTTAGCTTCGCCGTTCCATATTCAAAATTGATGAAAATAGCGAAGCGACCTCTTTTGTCACAAGAATAAATAAATTTATTTTCAAGAACTAAATTTAGCTTCGCCGTTCGATATTCAAAATTGATGAAAATAGCGAAGCGACCTCTTTTGTCATTGGGCTGAATGCATGATGTCTAGTGTCAGTAAGATGGTTAGATGTACGCGAACTTTTTGAAAGAGTTTTTTTTAATTACTTACCACCCTAGGGCGTTTCTAGGTACATTATTAACCTAGGGCGGTAATTGATCACTTACAACCCGCATCTGGGGGTATTAAGGACCTACTTACCGAACATGAGAGATGTAAAATTCTTTAAGGATAAAAATGGAACTAAAAATAGAATATTAGTAACCAAATGGTCGCGTTACTGAGCATCTGCTGCCACCATGAACATCGCAGCATTTAAGTATCTTGTTTTGGATATTCCTTACAGTTTAATTAGGAGAAAGTACGACAAAATAGCCGATCATTACAACACCTACAAAAAAGAGAGAATATGATAATATTGTAAATAAAATACCCACCATTCCTTTGAGGCAGACCGGACACAACCATGTACGCGTCTCCAATAGTCTCTACTTTGTAAACGTTGTACTCCATAATCTTTTCATCGAATAATCTGTAATTATATTAATTTATTTGTGGTGGCTTCAACGTATTGCCATAGAAGCAGACTCATTCTGATTGAAAGTAGCTACATCCGCTTCGGGTAGCCCACGGAAGCGCAGGAACAGGTATATTGGGGAGTTTAGGGGGTAATGCCGGTATTTTACGTGAGTCCCCACACACCTACCGCCTAGCTACCGGTATCTTGTCCTCGGTCCTCGATGCTGCGCACAGGCCTTTCTCATAGAAACAGAGGTATCGGAGGTATCGGTTTGTGGCTACCGGTATGTACAGTCCGTAAATGACTTCCCCTTGTTCAAAAAAAGTAGTAATGAAAACTCATAGGAATTGCTGCAATGGTCACAGTGTGCAGAGCATCAATAAATTTTCATTTTAGAATAAAATTACTCCACTAAAAATCCTTTTCGTTCCACGTGTCATTAAAATATCTACAATAATAACCCTCGCACGCTTCAACCAAAAATACTGTAGACTGGGCCTCACGAACAAAAACAAATCTTAAAATATGGCACCGGTTCGGACCGTGACGTTACTATCAATATGTGAAATAAAATAACAACAGTGCTGTCTAACTTACCTACACGTTATTTATTACAGTTTTATTTGTGTGGTTATTGAGGCCTTATTTTCTCAGTCGCTTTTAAATCGAAATCTAGTGTTAGCTATTTATGATCTAAGCTCGTACAACACCCGATTCAAACAGATCCACTAAGGGTCAATATTTTGCTCCGTGGTCAGGTTGACCAGCAGGTTTAAATAAGGACCAATGGCGAAAACGTATGATGTCGTTATAAGACAGCTTGTCCAATAGTCGAATTTTCAAATTATATAACCAAAGTTAAATAATCATAGACAATTTAACCATAACACGAAGCTGGGATTAGAAAGAAGGCGGCTGGCGGCACAGCTGATGTATAATGCTTCGAATTCTCATCGGAAACTTATCAACTTGTCAAGCTGACGTCACACACTTTGGCATTTCTATTGGTCTAGAATTTAATTACTGTGGTTACATACTATGACTAAGAATCAAAAAAGTTTTTCGTGTAAGGGTTATAGAAATGATGCGTAAAATGAAAAAGATTTTTAGTGTTAAAGTCCAATAGCCTTTCCATTGTCATCTATGATATACAGTCAATGTCAAAAAGTGACACCCGGAGCCGTTTCGCACTATGTCCGATCTGAATCCGTTTCGAGCCCGTGATAATACGGTCCGTAGTAGCCGTAGAACTATTTCTATGGAAATTTACGCACTGCACCCAATCTACGTCATCCGATTTCTTTCCGACATTCTAGACTCTCCATTCCGGAAAACATTCTTGACGGACCGAAGTAGCCATAGTATTATTTGTGTTAGTCCAAGAGTCACTGAACCTATTTACATACATATTTTTTGTATTGTTCAGAAATTAGATTGGACAGATTGTTAAACTACTTAAACAGAAGGTTTGGCAAACCTATTAGTTTTTTATAAAGGTTCAAAACTCCATTCCGTTCTGATGAAAGCAATTTTTTTAAAGTTATATGATAACTAATTCTGTATCTTAATTTAATGTTAGAGAGGAGATTTTTTTACTCATAAAAGTACAAATAAAGGACATAATATTAGAATACAAACATACAAGAAAAATTCGGCCAAAAATATTTTCATTTAAATTCGCGTAGTTGAATCTTAGAAAATAACGAAAAACTATTATGACTCGAAAACTGCAAGAAATCGTAGAACATACGAGTACATGAGGGTTAGTGTTATGTATAAACCTACTCTATCAGCTTAGCTCGCACTGGCTTCATACTATACAAACGCCATACAAATTACACAACTTTGGGTTCGCCTGAAATAAAAAATGATATTTGAAATTCACTTATCTAAAACATAAAAAAGTTTCAAGCTTACAGGAAGAAGTTATATTTTCCGATTTTTTTTTTCAAATCAATTGTATGGTGTTGTATGATCTGCGTGGCTGTGGCTTGCCAGGTGATGGTGACCGTGCTTAATTTGAAAAGATCTATCAACACCCTTTCTAAATTGTAAAAAGCTCCTGTTGAGCGGCGTCGGTCTTCCAAAGAGGTATTCAATTTGTGTCTAGTGTCAACAGTGTTTCTAACCAGCGCCCCAATTCAACTAATCCGTTTTTGAATTATGTAAAATAGCAAACTGAACGTAAAGCAAAAGCTTACTTTTCAATAATCAATATTTATTCTACTAACCATTCTTTTTTCAAACGCATTGGTCACGCAATTGTAAATTTATAGTAGAATTGGGGCGCTGCGCTGGTGTGAATTTAAAAAAATATATCGTGTCCTCGAGTGATTCTTCTCGATCTTGCCAAACTATGCATCTTCGTCGATCTTGCCAAACTATGCACTAACTTTTACGTCAAGTCATAAACGCTGTCTAGGTGATAAAATATCACGGAATATTATGGACCTCAGTGCTTAATTCTCGTTCTCAAATAAGGGAACGAGATGACTTTTTTTTTGGTGCACACCGTTATTATTCATAATATTAACAACACTCTGAAATACCTATAATTGGAAGCGGTGCTAGACATAAGCGGAGCCAGGACAGAGGGAGACTCAGCATCGCTCCGGTACGTCTACGAACGCTACGATAACTACGAGTTTGAGACGCTGCTACGGCATAAGTACTTTATATTATTTTAAGCATCTACTTATTTTTGATTCTATCTATCAGCCTATTGTCGTCCACTGCTGGACATAGGCCTCCCTAATGATGGCCGATAAATGACTTGCACTGGATTGAATCTTATCAATAAATTACACCTATCTTCAAAATGTAAAGAATTGCATGCAGCAGCTAAAAAAACGGCCAATGACTGCAGTTACTTTGTTTGGGTGAAGATTGGTTAAATATACTTACGGAAAGATGAACATTGTAACCCAATACTTATAAAAAATATTGACTGTTTTAACTTTATTTGACTGTTCAGACTTTATTTGACTGTTCAGATTTTATTTGAATGTAGTAAATTATAGCTTTGATATATTCTGCCTGACTGAAACTAATTTGAACTCAGGGGTCTTTGATGGTGAGCTATTCGATAAACGTTATGACGTCTACCGAAGAGATAGACAAACAACTAGTTCTGTGAGGTGGGGTTCTAGTAACTTATGGAGGTGGGGTTCTAGTCACTTGTAACTTAACGTCATTGGACTTGAGTCTTGGGAGAGCCCTTTTGAGGACTTTTGGCTTTCCGTTCAGATTGATGGACACATGGTATATTTATGTTTATGCTACCTACTTCCAGATATACGTGGTGATGATCTCACTAAATTCTATTATAATGTCCAAGAGAACAATTTGCATAACACCAATAATAAAATTGTTGTCATGGTTGGAGACTTCAACACGCATGGTCTTTCTTGGCTGCGATCGGATGTAGACGAGCATGGTTTGAAGCCCAGTTCACCGACTGATATAAAGTCTAGGCATCTTCTAGAAACCATTTCAACTTGTAATCTTTTACAATACATTTATATACGGAACAAAGGGGGCTGTCTACTGGACTTGGTATTCTGCACAGATAGTATTGTCAATGTTGTTGAAGCGGACCCAGTCTTACGACCTGACGTTCATCATCCACCTTTATTTGTATAGGGGTACCTCGTTCGTTGTACTGTGGAAGAATCAAAAAGCATAAACAAAAACATTTTAATTTCACCACATGAAGCTTTACTTTGATTAGGTCCTGCTGGGCGCTGTTGACTGGTATGACATTCTAAGTTTAGCGGGGAGCGGTGCCCATGCCGTTGATACATTTTATGAAATCGTCCGCTGTATTGTAGGTATATCTAGGCATAACCCATTAGCTAGGGAATCCTCCTGCGCTTACCCTGCGTGGTTTACTCTTTCCCTTATAAACAGTCTCAAGGAAAAACATAAGTATCATAGACGATCCTAAAAAAGATCTAGATCCAAAATTTTATTGAGGGAATGTTAAAGGTCCTACACCGATACAACGGAACAACAGTCTATTAAGACTTAAATAGTTTTGGCGATATATAAATAATTGAAGTGGTAGTAAAGGCTTACCTTGTAAAATCGATTTGGAAATAAAACTTCCCCAAACACTGAAGAATCCTATAAAAAATTGTGCGAGTATTTGGTTCGGTTTACGAAGACTATGACTTACAGACAGTTTCATCGCAGCTACTCCTTTCAGAAGATGCTGCTTCGTTGTCTAAATTAGTAATAAGTAAATTTGAAATACTCCGTAAATTAAAGAATCTTGATTGTAATAAGGGTGCTGGTTCTGACAATATACCACCTAGGTTAATAAAAATATGTTGTAATCAAATATTGGGTCCTTACCTATGAAATTGGTGTTTTTTTCTCTCTTAGTATTTTGTCTGTAACTATTAAGATTCAGAGTATTCCCAAAAAATAATTACTTCGTCTAAAAATAGACTATATTTTTGAGCTCTTTTGATTTGTTTTGATTATTTGTTGTAAGTTTAATTGTGTTAAAATTGGACACGGAGACGACTCTTTTTAAGTGCCTCCCATTTTATTTGCATTCACTTAAAAACGATAAATAATTTTTATGAAGTGTGATATTACACATATTACTAAAGCTTGTCTAATGATAGATGTCAAATATTATTATCTTTGGATTTGTCGTTGTGAAGAAAACTGAAAAAATTTTAGTATGGAAAATGCAGAATTCCCCAAAATCTCCATACAAAACACCAATTTCATAGGTAAGGACCCAATATATTCCGGCGTAGTTTTTCTTTCTCACGAAATATTGTAAAATATTTATGACATTCATAAGCATGCGATTGGACGCATCTTAACTAAATAAATGCTTTTGATTTTTGATGTTATGTTTTCTCTTAAGTTTGTGCAATCTTAAATTTCTGTATCGCGCCAATTCGTGGCTACTTTTCACCAATATAGTAGTGCGTAAGCAATAACCGAATTTGGTCCGAGTTTTGTAGACCAATATTTTCACGGATTCGGATCGGGCGTAATGCGAAACCGCTCTCAATGTCAAATAAAGAGAGGTCAATAATATCGTTACAAATAAAGCTTCCATATTGTTATACCTACAAACAAAAGAGTTTCCATATAATAACTTAGCTTGTAAACTCGTTTTTGTTGACAATAAATATGGAAAACTTTATTCGTACCAATATAGTAGTTTTTGGTAGTGTTTACAGTGCCACTAACTTATCTGACCCGGAGGCGGGGGTAGCTATTTACGAATTTAGGGTTAGTTTTTGATCCGCGGTCAGGTTAACCAGTAGGTTAAAACATGGACCAATGGCGTATGATGTCGTGATATGACAGCTTGTCCAATAGTGAAATATCAAAAAAAAATATCAAATAGCTTCAGACATTCACACCTATCAACTGGCCCATACTAGGCAATTAATGCCTGTGTTATGGATACCAGGTGACGGACAAATATATTTCATAGATAAATACATATAAATATTTTGTATATAATATACATATATAAACATCCAAGACTGGAGAACAAATGCTTGTTCACACAAACATTTGGCCCCACCGGGGATCGAACCCAGAACCTCTCGAGATGGATGAGATGACAAGCTTTAGCAATATGTGTGTGAACACGCTTGATAAAAATTATTCATCGTTTTTATGTTAATGCAAATCAAATGATGTATTCGGGAGGCAGTTACAAATAATTTTCTTTGTGTCTAATTTTAACACAATGAAACTTACAAAAAAATTATCAAATTAAATAATACGAGGCCAAATATATGGTCTATTTTTAGAAGAGGAAATTATTTTATAAGAATGTTCTGAAACTTAATAGTTACGGACAAATTGCTAAAACAGTATAAAAACACCAATTTCATAGTTAAGGACCCAATATTACTATAGTTAAATAATCATAACCAATTTAACCACATCTCGGTGCTGGGATTGGCAACATGGCGGCTGGCGGCAGCTTTTGACGTGGTGAGCCCGGACATAAATAAAAATCGTCAGGTCGTCACTTATTGGTGTATATTTTTTATCAAAAACTAAGGCACTCTGGAACAAGGTAATTTTAAAAGGGTTAATAACAAAAACACGGAACATAAAATTAACAGATAAAAATAAAAATAGGGCTACTTACTATAGTGCCATTGAAAAACAATTCAATATAAATAAAATAAAAATGATGTTGGTATTCAATTTTACAGCCATACTTTCTTCCAATGCATTAAATCGATTTCAATTTATTAATTTAATTAACAGTAATTATAAGGACAAGACAATTAAAAAAACAGAAACAAAGAGAAAATGGCCAGGAAAGAGCGCAATGACAGCAAAGAGTCGCTAATATAGCTATAGCGCCTCGTCACAAGCTGATGCATATTGGAATGGAATGCTGATGCATTCCATTGGTCTAGAATTTAACTTTTGTGGTTACTATGACTGAAAACAACTCTCAAACAATAAAATAACCTGACATTGACAATACAATCATAATGGCGACACTTAGTTCCGATTGTGGCCACCGGGTCAGATAAGTTTGTGAAACTGTTTTTAACTGAACACTACTTGACGCTGACTGCAATATTCTCTTGCATCTTTTAAAGCGATTTAGCAGCCTAACGGCCTGGTCACGACTACGAGCGGCGAGCGGCAGCGGCAGGCGTTTTCTCTTTTAATTTCTCGCTCAATACATGCGTCACTTGCGTCTGCGCGTCGCAAGCGAGCAATGAAGAGAAAAAACGCCCGCCGCGCCGCTCGCCGCTCGGTAGTCGTGGCTGGGCCGGAAGGCGGGGCGCGCTTGCCTAGAAGGAATTTGTTAACCGGCCCAAATTATAATTGACGGGAAACAAGGATTCCGGCAAGGAGTTCCACAATCGCGTTGTTCGAATGTTAAACTTTTAGCCGTTGATTATACGTATTCCTGAGTAAAGACCGTGCCCTGTGAAAACAAACTCTTTTTATGGGGGCATAAATATTTAAGGCGAAACGAGACTTATTTTATGACGTGATCATATACATATGTAAATCTAGTTACGTATATCTATTATATTATCTATCTATCTAGTTACGTATATATCTATTATATGTATATATTTATTATTTAAGTAAGTATTTGAAAAGTATATTTGAGTATTTATTTGAAATTAGGTGTTATTAATTTATTTGTTGTATTGCTTTATTTTCAATTTGTAATTTTAATTAATTTTTATTGTTTTTTCTTTCGTGCCCTATTTAGGTATTAACTTTTCATACCTTCTGCTCTGGTCGACTGGTAGAGAATGCCTTTGGCATTAAGTCCACTATTTGTACAACTTTCTGTGCAATAAAGTTTTTCTTTTTAATGAAATTAAATAATAATTGTAAAACAAAACTAGGATTGTGCCACGAAATCTTTGTTCAACGTTTGAAAGCAGGCTTCAATCGCAATCACAACACGAATATACGCTGTAATTGTATCAAAAATATTTAGTTTAACAGTGAGTAATAGTTATTTATAATTTGTTAATATTTTACTTGAGACATTCCATTAATTATGGGCAATTAAAAAAATATTTATCTTAAAGTTAACATCATAACACAAGCCATTAGGGTAATTAATTTGAATGGTAATTTTTTTTTCTTCCATGTTTTTTTTTATTTTCCCTTTCTGGGACGCAAGGGGAATTGAGCCCATATAGCCTCGTCTTTCGTAATTTTTTGTTTTCAGTATTTGAATTGAAATGCATCTTGGGAGAGTTTGGCGCCATTAATCTGTGATGCCACTTCAATGACGTAGATTACCACGATAAAGAACTTAACAGATTCCACACCACTTGACGTTTATGTCAATGATCCTCCACATTGCACATAATTATAGACACTTATTACACAAAAACCCCCCGATTTTTTTTATTTCATCCGTATTATTGTTTTTTTTTGTGCAAGGCTAGTTTAGACATTGCTTTACAATCCGCTTCGGTGGCTTACCAAACCAAATGACAAACAAGGGATTGCATAATAGTTTCGTAAATTGAATAAATTGGAATTTGCAATTTTAATATGCTTTTGACATTTAGAAATCCTTATAAATTAACTTTACTCGTATTTAACGTTGTCTTTATATCACAAAACATCTGCGCAATACAACCATTGTGAAAACCTTTTTGGCAGAAAAGGTTGCAAAGGCAACTGGACCAACTGCCGTACGAAATCGAGATGATGGACCTATTAGTGTTTCTTTACGCAAAAAGATCTGTGACCAGCAATGAGGCATTAATAAATAAAATTAAATAAAAAAACATCACAGATTCACACCTATCAACTAGCCTCATTTTAAGCAACTAATGCTGCTTGTGTTACGGACACTAGATGACGGATAAATATATTATGAATTTATATAAATATATATTAACATCCAAGACTGGAGAACAAATGCCTGAAAATTCATCACCCACACATTTGCCCCCCTGGGGATCGAACCCAGGACCAGGAGAAGATGGCGACGCCTTGAGACCGGCATACAGAACACTCGACCACGGTGGTCGTCAAATAGGTTGTCAATGTTTCTCTAATTACCTGTAAAGCATATTGAGCATATTAATCACTTCCATTGGAGTACTATTAGAGGATATAGTTGTAAAACCAACAATATCGCTGAAGAAAATCGTGACAGCGTCAAATGACTCCGCAGGCACAGTTCTCTGGGCTCTCAGTCTCTGCAGAACTGGCAGCGGCAGCATTCGAGACAAAAGCAGGTCGCTCTTCTGTTTCTCTGCCATCAATTTTTGCGAGCTTATCTCTATGGAGTTGGTGAAGGTCTGGAAACAAAAGATAATAATAATATAAGAATGTAAGACAATTTTATGTAAAGGGAGGATAGAACCCTTGCACTTTCTTGCCTGTATCTTCTCTTTATAAGGCCCGGTAGTGAACAGGAAGAAAATAATGTAGAGGTATGCAAGTAAAATTATATAATTTGTTTGTTAATTTTATAATGTTTTTGACGTGACTTAAGTGTGACTACTTGTTACCTTAATGTTTAAATAAAGCATTTCATTTCATATCCTCAGACATTCAACTAGCCCCATTTCAAGCAAGTAATGCTGCTTGTGTAAACTAATACTAGTTGACGGATATATATATTTAATAGATAAATACATATAAATATACAGAAAATATACAATACATATTAAAGCATCCAAGACTGGAGAACAAATGCCTGTATTCATCACATCCCCACCAGGGATCGAACTCAGGACCTATCGAGATGGCGACGCCTTGAGACCGACGACACTCGACCACGGAGGTCGTCAAACTATGCTACACATCAGCAAGCCTTCAAAATAGTTATAAGTTATAAGGTTGTTGACTCATACTCTGAACGTAGATCGGTAATTCCCGAAAAGCGGTATGAAGTACTGACAGCTAGCTGACATTCATAATCTGTTTAAAAATAGCAACATTAATAAGAATAGCTATGATAACAAAAGAATGTTCTAATAACCAACGAGCGCAGTCGATTTGGTACGTCTTTATCAGATGTAACGTACGGTCTAGACCAAAGTTATGCAGCAAAAATTAACTCATTGACATCCATATTGAACACATAGCTAGCCACATACCAATTCATAAAACAGATTCAACAATAAAACAGTCAATAGCGCATAGAGTTAACCTTACAAATAGCCGCTTTACAACGTCTAACAAGGAATATCATTTCCTAGCTGTAGCCCGCGACTACGTCCGCAGCTACTATGTTTTTTTAATTATCCCACGGGAACCCTTAAATTTTCCGGAATAAAAGGTATGTAAGATGTTGACCAGGAATATAAATCACCATGCAAAATTTCATTGGAATCGGTCCAGCCATTTCGGAGATTAGCCCGTTATAACAGACAAAAACAAAATTAAAAAAAAAATTGTTAAATGTCTGTACATACAAAAAAAATGTTTAAAACCAAGTCATGGGTCATGGGGATGTAAAAAGAGGGAAAATACAAAAATATTTTTTTTTTGTTTCTCTGTCTGTTCGTCTGTTTGTACGGGATAATCTCCGAAATGGCTGGACCGGTTTCAATGAAATTATGCATGGTGCATGCTATCATGCAACTTAGATACTTTTAATTCCGGAAAATTAAATTCCCGTGCGAAAGTTAAAAAACCATAGTAGCCGCGGACGAAGTCGCGGGCAACAGCTAGTTGTGTATAAGAATAAGTGTACATGGCCATGCTTCATTAACTTTTGTAGAAGTCTGGTGTAATGATGCAAGGGTGTTAGTAAACTTAATGGATTCAAAATGAGGATCTACGTCTCATTTGAATCTATTGAATTTGTATGCACAAAAACTGGGCACCTTTTGGAGAAGCTCACTCTATCGTAAAAAAAAACATATTTTAAATTATTTGAGTACCTGATCTGACTAGTTTATGATAATATACATTATAGGTATAATACCTAGAACTGCTTTCTTCTATGACGTGATAGCATCACGCTGGAATGTTAACATCAATTACGACACTATTTATCGATGTGCAATGACTGAGATATTTTAGTCATTTTCATTGTTTATTTCCCAATAAGAAGACAATCCATAAGAAACATTGACACAGATACCAATAGACATTAATGGGTCTTATGAAAGAATAGTTATGTACTTCCAATAAAATACCAAATTCTATTAAAAATGGTTGAGAAATCCTTTAACAATGTAATGAAAAAAAATCCAGTACCATATTTATCAAAACTCAACTTTATCATATTTATCATATTAATCTAAATTCCAAATATTGAACTAAAAAATGATCACACTTCAAATACAATAATAATTGATTTCTTGGTGTTATGTTAAGAAGTTCCTTTTGGCATAAGTTGCGCAATGACTGAGATAATTTTACCGCCACATAAGATTAATTTGCCAACCCTGAATTTGAACATTTACACCTAACTACAAAATTAATTGGAAAAAGTTGGCAATGTATTATGTCATAAGCTGATTATTCTGATGCTATTGCATGTGCAGTCACAAGCAAAGATTTTACCGATTTTAGTACTTTGTCGTTTTGAGATCACTAGTGTAGTAGCCTGTGTTTTGCTAGAGCCTTACAATGACAAAGTTCTAAAATGGGTCCATATTTTTGTTCGTGGCTGTATTGTAAGTCTATAAATATTAGTGCCCGTAGGTAAGGCCAGTCAAACGTCACCGTCAGTTGGTATCGCAGCGCGATAGAGATCGGTCGCCACTAAATAAATACAAAAATGAAGGTGATAGTTCTAGTTTGCATTTTAGTGATTATTTGTGCGTGCTTATTATTAAGTTCGGAAGCTGGAGTGATTCGTAATGGGAACTGCCCAAAGGGGCAAGTGTGGTTCTATGAATGCATTACCTGCAAGAAGTATGTATTTTTTTTATTCTTATTTTTATCACATAAACCCAAGACTGGAGACGAGTTACACATAATTTTTCTTTATATGAAGTCTGTTAAATATAATCCGTGCATAACCTTTACAAGATCATCCCCTTCCGCAGTGGTTGCGCAATGCGCGGGCGCTTGTAACGCATTTTATTTTACATTTAATTGCAAGCAAATACACATAAAGCATTTTTATAGAGTCGCATTAGAAGAAAAAATATTTTAACACGAAACTTAATTAACGAACGTTTTTACCGAAGATAGATGTCAATAACACAAAAATTATTAATATTTTCCCTCTATTGAGGGAAACAAAAAATTACTATAACAACAATACATTAACAGTAAAACAATAATAAATAAACAGACAGTCTAAAGTAAAAAAATTATGACTAGAAAAATGTAGGTTAATCTTTAATCTTTTAAGTATTTTAATACTAATACCAAATTATTAATATAATTTAATACCAAAAAGATTAAAGATTAACCTACATTTTTATTATACCACTAATTGAATTTGTTATTTATATTTTTGCAAATCCTCTTTTGTAATTTGATGAATAATTGGTGTTAACTTGAATAATGCTTATCACGCTGTGTGTACATGTCCGTGGAGTTACAGCCGAACCCTTTCTGTATTATACCTATTTTTGTCAACTTGAATATGTTGTAAGTCTGTATTGTGTACCAAATGAATAAATAAATTCTAATTAAAATATCGAAATCATCAAATAAAAATGACAAAATAAAAGAAATCGGTCTTTCATTCAGTGTTTTCTGCTGTTTATAGACTATTAATATTTATTTATTTAGGCTCCCATGTTACACACCATACATATAACGGACATAATTTTCGTAATTCCACCAGTTAACCATTCGGCTATGCAGATAGTAAAAGTAAGGCAATACGATAAAAAGCAAATAAAAACAATAACAAACGAGATTTTACCAACTTAATTGAGTGATAGATAAGCGATAACTGTATTAATTATTATTTTATAATGTTGGACACTGGTAGTTGCCAGTTACGTCATTTCATATCGCATTTACACACTTTCAAACTATTTTTCTGTTAACGCACGATTAAATTCAAGTTGCTTAACTATCCCGCGTCAAGTTCTTTAACTATTCCACGGGAACCCTTTAATTTTCCGGAATAAAAAGTATCTGACATGTTGACCAGGGATATAAGGTATCACCATGCAAAATTTCATTGAAATCGGTCCAGCCATTTCGGAGAATTTCCCGTACAAACAGAAAAACAGACAAACAGAAGAACAGACAGAGAAACAAAAAATTTTTTTTTTGTATTTTCCCTCTTTTTATATCCCATGACTTGATTTTAAGCATTTTTTTTATGTAGATACAGACATAAAATTTGACCTCTACAGTTTTTTTATATGTAAGATATAGATTCATAGCTTACTGCTGCATAATGGAATATTCCAAAATACTACTACTTAACAAAATCTTATGCTGTCATTCCATATGACTTTAAATGATGTAAGTTCAATGACCAATGAACTTAGCGTATTTTTTCCTGCCGTTTACAATTCACATTTAACACTATTAATGTTGATGTTTTTAACACGTTTTAATTAAACAGTAGAATATTGTACTTGCAGAGATTCTTGCCTGTGTCTTCTCTTGACAAGGCCTCCCGGTAGTGAACAGGTAAAAAAATATTGTAGAATAAGCAAATAGGAAATATTTTGTAACGTTTTGACTTGTCGTAAGTTTATTATTTATAAATGTGATTAAATGACTCTTAATTTTAATTCCTATAGTCCTATGTTATGGATATTCTGAACACAATACGTTTACCTAACTGATAATTTGAACAGCTGTTTAATTGCATACCAACTTGCAAACGTCAGAGCGAGGGATCTTAAAAACGAGCTTGCGCTATCAACAATTATCGAAATTTTGCATCCGGTGATAGAAAAGTGCATGCTGGCTTATCTAGTATAGAAATAATCATTACGTAATATAAAACAAGGCGTTTCCGCTGTCTGTCGCTTTGTACGTGTCTCCGTGTATGCTTAGATTTATAACACGACGCAATGGAATTTGATTTTTTTAAAATTGAAGGAGTGATTCGAGAGAAAGGGTTGTATAAAGCATTGCACCCATATTATGGGGGTTTCAGAGCAACGCCGGCGTCGACACGCGCGCGCTTACACGACAAAGTGTATGGAAATCTCGCGTGTGTGCGAGTGTGAACACCGGCCACGCCCGCACGTTTATTCGTCAAATTGTAGGAAATCCAGGCCAGGCCTGTTGCCATACACCGGGTAAAGTATGAGTCAAGCACTGACTGCAATCGCAAAACTCAAAACGCTGCTGGCAAAATTGGATGAGACATATAGGCCGAAGATAGAGAATTGGCGCCGAATTTTACGCTAAATATTGAATATTACTTTGCGTGGCCGTTATATATGTTCTATAGATTGAATTGTTTTTATTTATGTCATTACTTTGTTTACTGTCTATCTTTCTGTCGAATAGGCTAAATAGTTGAAGCTTTTTTTATTGGTCCCCAAATGATTAATTACTGATAGCCATCACCATAAAAAATAATACAATTTTTTCCTGAAGCCTATAACACAATAAATTTTAAATTATAAATTAAGTTTTTGCTTAAATGTCAAAAACGCCTTAGGTCCTGATGGTCTATGAATTATCTGTGCCGTAGCCTCACGATTATTGTAAACAATTCAATACGCATGCGTGACATATCCGACAGTTATGCTTGATTGGTTGCGACTGACGTTTGAAGGATTTTGACCATGCGTAGTAATTGTTTACATGAAGCATTATTACTCAACAAATTTCACGAATATGGTGAATAGCGTTTTAGGCAGATGAAAAAAGAAGTAAAAATAAAATATGTTTAAATTGAATTTCAACAGCAATCCCTTATTTATATTTATCGAACTTGGTATATTTCGGACCCTTGAACTAAATACTATGTGAATGACACATTATTTTAATTACATTTGATATGAGTCAACTAGCCTAATATACCACTGTGTGAACATATAAGAGTATTTTTCTTCTAATATTCTTAGAATACAAAAATCTAATCGGACAAATAAAAAGACAAAGGGACATAGAGGCAAAAAGACAATGAAAGTGAGTTAATAAAAACGTTTTAAACGGCTTTCGTATTTATTACAGGTATTTCTAAGATGGCAACACTTAAAATTTGCATACAAACCATTCGGCCATTGAGATAAACGAGGAAACTCACTTGTTCGATATTTTGTAACTATTTTTTATTATTAAATTGACATTAAAAGTACATAAAAAAACCCGAGACCCATCCAAATGTTTATATGTCTATTGTCTTTTAACTACGTCACTTCACTTTCTGTATGACCTGCGCTTATACCAAACGTCTTACTCAGAGATACCTACCTATATCGCATCGTCTAAAAACGATGTTTTATCGATAAACACTACTTAACATCGATATCCATAGATCTCAATCAGTGTGGATCGAACAGTCTTACGCTTCGAGTGTGTACGTGTATCAAACTATCGAAATGAGATTACGCGTAGTGGAAGTTATTTCGTGTTGTTTATTTTTTTTAACCATGTGCTTATTACAATGTAGTGCGTCCCTGATTCGCAATGGGAATTGTCCGGTCGGGACAGTGTGGAAAGGATATTATCTAGGCTGTATTACATGCGAGGAGTACGTATTTTTTTTACTATCACAGTTATGATATTGGATCCTTACCTATGAAATTGGTGTTTTTCTTCTCTCTTAGTATTTTGTCTGTAACTATTAACATTAAGAGTATTCCTAAAAAATAATTACCTCGTCTAAAAATAGAGTATATTTTTGAGGTCTTTTGATTTGTTTTTATAATTTGTTGTAAGTTTAATTGTGTTAAAATTGGACACGGAGACAACTCTTTTTAAGTGCCTCCCGAATACATCATTTTATTTGCATTCACTTAAAAACGATAAATAATTTTTATGAAGTGTGATATTACACATATTACTAAAGCTTGTCTAATGATCAATGTCAAATATTATTATCTTTGGATTTGTCGTTGTGAAGAAAACTAAAAAATATTTTAGTATGGAAAATGCAGAATTCCCCAAAATCTCCATACAAAACACCAATTTCATAGGTAAGGACCTAATATAAACCACATTTTCATACACAGGCAAAGCATTAAAATATTTAGAACAATACATTTGCAAACTAGTTTATATTCTATTGCTAATTTGAAATCGCTTGATACTCAAGTTCATTATACATTTTAAAATATTTTGAGGATAACGACTATATTTTAGTGTTCTTTCAATTTTATTACTTACTTGCATAATACTAATTTTATGATTGTAATAAAATTCTTGATGCGATGAAAATTGCCTTTATGACAAGGTGCCAAACATTTGTTCTACTGAGCTTTTGAATTTCTTTTGAATAGACAACTTCGGGCTACGGTAGTCAACACCCTACTCTGTTTTTAGATTAAACTAGCTGTTGCCCGCGACTTCGTTCGCAGTTACTATGGTTGTTAACTATCCCACGGGATCCCTTTAATTTTCCGAAATAAAAAGTATCTAAGATGTTGACCAGGGTATCACCATGCAAAATTTCATTGAAATCAGTACAGCCATTTCGGAGATTAGCCCGTACAAACAGACAAACAGATAAACAAGCATAAAAACAAAAAAAAAAAAAACTATTTTCCTTTTTACTTCCCACTTACTTGGTTTTAAGCATTTTCTTTCTATGTACAGACATTTGACCTCTACAGTTTTATTATTTGTATAGATGTATAGATAAATATGGAACGTGAAGAAATATTTTGCAATTCAGGCAATAATTTTAAAATGTGATCCAACAACTACAATTTTACTTTTCTCACTCGCTCAAAAGGGTGAGTGTTGCGATAATCGCAACACTCACCCTTTTGATTCGCGCATGTGTATAATTCTTACCTTGTAGTACAGTATCGTTTTTACGATTCTAAACGGCCGACAAGCATACACAGGAGCAGCATTCTATAGCATTACACAGGCCGACAAGGTGAGAATTTCCACAAATTTCCTACAGATTTCTGCATTTTCTATTTATTTGTATTGCTAAAATTTGTCACATTGATCCCAGTTTTCTTGTGGTCATATAACCTGTCTAGTCGGAACACATTTAAGCATTTTCTTCCCTTATTACTACTGACATATCGTACAATGATAAACTTTTCACTTATAAACTCAAATACCAATGCAAATAATTTAATCGAAGTGTATACTTTTCAAATTATCCAGACGATCTCTGGAATATTCATGTCAGCCTGGTTGTCACTGCTGCTAAAGAAAAAAAACTAAGTATGGTAATAAAAGAGGTAAAACAAACGTTACATACGCGTCAAGTAGCTGGCAATACAATAATAATAGTTGACCTTGTTTACCACACAAGGTTCAAATCTACAGGTGATAATCAACTTCCGAGAAAGACGCCCACTCCTGCGCATTCTTAAGTACTTCTTAAATTGAGTTCAAATTCCAATGATATTCAAGTTAATTCGTAGAATTATTGACAATCTGAATACAAGTATTAGTCATAGATTTTGTTTAATGTTAAGAGTGCAAAAAAATATGTGTAGTCTCATTCATTTTTATAACGAAATTCTGTTAAGGTTGAAAATCAGCTTTTAATAAACTTTGACAACATTGTAAAGGTATACTCTGACGTGCTGTTGACTGTTTATTAAACCCTATAATGAACCAATAAATACAAATACAGGTCATCATCATCATCTTCATCAACAACCTCTGCTCGTCCTCTGCTGGACATAGGTCATTATTTAACAATAGTATGCAAAGGAGGACTTATCTCTAATAGAGACCTCTGCCAGCCAACCAATCACTGGTGTGTGAGATTTAGTATTGAAAGGGAGGAGACAATAGTGTGAAGGAGAAAAATTAAAGATATTAAAAACTAAAATCCAAAAAAAAATATTAAATATAATATATATTTATAGAATACATACCGACCTTTCATCTACCTAAAAACAACCATTTTATTGTTTTTTCTTTTATACATTAGAAAATGTACTCATAAGATGACAATCTTAAGCAATACCATCAAAATTACTTTCATAAAATCAACGATCAGTAGCGATATGGTTCTCAATGTATTCGTGATAAGACTCTTAAATGACCAGTAAAGGATTAAATAACATATACATAAACTTATAGCGTCACGCGTTATCGTCGTCAATTAATGTGATTCACGAAAATTTTGCATGCCAGTATGGTAAAACATGTGTTTATACAATATTAGGTCGGAGAAAAAGTTTTTTCGTATTTTATAGACAAGTTCAAGGCAATTTTTTAAATGTTTATTTACATTGGATTATATTATGTATTTGCCATTTTGTTCGATAACTTGTTGCCTTCTTGTAGGTAGTGACATAATCCCGGTGCTGTAGAATCTTTGGGATTTACGACCAAAGGTGCGACAAGTAGTTTTGACAGCCATCTTACACTTCCTAAAAAATTCTGAAGAGACCGAACTCATAACTTTGATAAGTGTTCGTCCGGGTTTCGCTACCGCTTGTAGAGCCACGATTTTTTCGCACGTTCTTATCATAGGTGATAAACTTTTCATCATCTGTGATTAATCTCTTCAAATATGGCTCGGTTTCATTTCGGCTTTCTCTAGCGACTTGTGACTTAGTGATCCGTCAAGACGTCTCAGCGGTGGCAGAGAAGGTTGGCAAAAATTGTTTTGCACAGGTTTGGCCATTAGGATATTAAAAAGTACGAATTAATGACTCAAAACTAGATTGCTATTTCAAACACGTGCCTAATATCAAGGTAAACAATGTATTTATTACTAAAGATATTTGACTGCGCTATCATGTAAATATATTGATAAAAACTAGTTATCTGTCTCAATCAAATAATAATTATAATGAAACTGTAAGCGGTCGCAGCAAATTGTTATAAACGTTTTTCTGGAAATAAGGGACTAAGCAGACATCATTATGAGGTCTGCAGGAGAACTAAGGTCACAGAATTACGAACCTTAAGTGGCAGTGGACTCAATGGGCACATGGTAATTATTGACACAGTCGTACAAAAAACACCTAACATTATACCAAGCTATTCCCAAAGGGGTAGACAGACATCTTAACATCCACATTTCGCGTGATATTTTTAGTTCCCAGTAGCACAAGTTAGATGTCATTTTAAAATATTAGGTCCTTACCTATGAAATTGGTGTTTTTTTCTCTCTTAGTATTTTGTCTGAAACTATTAAGATTCAGAGTATTCCTAAAAAATAATTACCTCGTCTAAAAATAGACTATATTTTTGAGCTCTTTTGATTTGTTTTGATAATTTGTTGTAAGTTTAATTGTGTTAAAATTAGACACGGCGACAACTCTTTTTAATTGCCTCCCGAATACATCATTTTATTTGCATTCACTTAAAAACGATAAATAATTTTTATGAAGTGTGATATCACACATATTACTAAAGCTTGTCTAATGATAGATGCCAAATATTATCTTTGGATTTGTCGTTGTGAAGAAAACTGAAAAAAATTTAGTATTCCATACAAAATTTTTTCTCCAAAATCTCCATACATAACACCAATTTCATAGGTAAGAACGTAATATTTAAATTACTAACTACTAAGCATATCATTCCATCATAATAAATGACACCAATTGTTTAAATAGCAACATTTCTTTCTGTTACCCTGCATAAATTATTGGAAAATTGTAAAATTTTGGGGTAAAGATTTTATTATTTTTTATTTTTACTTTATTGGTCAACCAACAACTTATGCACTATTGCAATGACAAAAATTACATCACTAAATTCTTAAATCTAAGTACACAGTTAATTAAAGGTTAACACCACATGCAATGTCAAATAAAAATCTAAACATAACAATGCGTAAAATGAAAAACGGACAAATTTTAAAATGGAACCTAACAGAAATCAAATGCTAAATAAAACAGTTATAAATTATAGGTTTTGTAACGCCTCACATATATTTTTTCGAAATTTGCCCAGGGTTACAAGGTTGATGTCAGTTAAATGACTAATCCGGTTGTAAAGCTTAGTAATCCTACATATGGGAGAATTCGATCCCGTTACAGAGCGACGCAGCGGTGGACAGAGCGGAGCAATTGGCTTTCGGGGAGGCCTAACCGGAACTTTAAAGTAAATTTTTTGCATTAGTTCAGGGCAATCCACTAAGTTTCGTAGTAATTTAAACAAAAACACGAGATCTAGCATTTCTCGTCGTTTAGATAGTTCGACCATATTAAAACGCTTCAGTCTGATCTCATAACTAATCCGCCTACCACGTATACCCACAGAGTACGATAAATGTCGCAGAAAACGTTTCTGTATCCTTTCTATCCGTAACGAATGGACTGCGTAATGTGGCCGCCAGACGACACTACCGTACTCCAGGTTACTCCGAACTAGGCTATTATATAGAATTATCTTTGTCTTAGCTTCCCGGAATTCCTTACCATTTCTCATGATAAAGCCAAGCATCCTTGAAGCTTTCGCGATCACTTGCTCTATATGCGGTACAAACGTAAGCTTTCTGTCTAGTAGCACGCCCAAATCACGTACAGTGTCATTCTCGAGCAGGGTGGTACCTGCTATTTTATATATTGAGGGAGTTATATTTAGTTTTCTCGTGAACTTTATATGTGAGCACTTATTTGCGTTCAACTCAAGTCGGTTTTTTGTGCACCAATTATACAAACTGTCCAAGTCCCTCTGAAGTAAAGCAACGTCATTTTTGCTTTCAATTACTTTAGACAACTTTAGATCATCAGCATACAAATACGAGCGGGAATGTATAAAACATTCTGGCAGGTCGTTGATAAACACATTAAACAACATGGGGCCCAAATGGGACCCTTGGGGTACACCGGACGACACTGAGAACAAGTTTGATTGATATCCATTCACAACTACATAGAAAGACCTTTCGCATAGATAAGACTTCAGCAAAAGCAAAACGGTTCCGGAGAAACCATAAGACCTTAATTTGTTAAGGAGTATATTGTGATCAACTCTGTCAAATGCCTTGCTAAAATCTGTGTATATAACATCTACTTGTCCATTAGTGTCAATAGCTTCTACAAGATTTTCGGTGAAGCAAATTAAATTTGTCGAAGTAGATCTCGCGGTAACAAAACCATGTTGTTTATTTGACATGTATTTTTTAAAATAAACCTGTATATAAGGGCATATAATAGATTCTAATACCTTCGCAAACACTGACAGAATCGAAATAGGCCTATAATTTCTAACATCATGATTATCGTTAGCTTTGTGAACTGGTACGACTTTAGCTTGCTTCCATCGTTTTGGAAATGTTCCCCTTGCAAACGATTCGTTTATAATCATCCATAGGGGGATTGTCAGAGTCTCGGCACAGCTAGCAACAAAATAAGGAGAAATATGGTCAGAACCTGCACCCTTTGATTTATCTAAGCCTTTAAGCTTTTTAGTGATTTCATCACGTTCGACCGATATTTTAGAAAACCAATCAGAGCTAACATTGTTATTCTCTGTTGCACTCAAATTTGAGAGTTGTGGTTGATTACCTACATTATAGATGGACGAGAAATAGCCGGCAAACATATTACAAATATCCATACCATCACTACTTGTGGTAAATTCATCAGACATAGTTGTCGGATAAGTGCTACAATTTCCCCTCTTAGTTTTTATATAAGACCAAAAGAATTTCGGATTGTTGGCTATAGTTTGTTCAGTATTTTTTAAATAACTTATATAGCAATCTGATGCCAGCTTCTTGCATCTTTTCGCAAGTAAAGTAAAAGAGATTTTGTCAAGCGGATTCCCATATTTATTATATTTACTCCTGTATTTATATTTTTCTTTTAACCTACTTATAAGCTCCTTACTGAACCATTGGGGATATTTTTTAATTTTTTGCCTCTGCTTCGGCACGTGTTGTTCAATAACTCTGTTAATTTCACCATAAAATACATCGACCATGTTATCTACATCGTGAGTCCCTGCGAATGCGTCTAACCATTGGATTTTTATCAACTCTCGGTTTACTGCTTCGTAGTTAACTTTGCGAAAATTTAGTTTAATGTTTTCTGGGTTTCCAATCAAAGCAGTGTTTCGGAAATCCAACTGAAGCATCAATGGAGGGTGATACGCATCAATCACACTTAAATAGTCCAGAGATTCTGAAAGTTTAATTCTCGGGATGTCCACGAAAACTAAATCCAGTATTCTACCCCTATTATTCATAATATTATTGATTTGCTTATAATTATTAATATTGCAAAAATCTATCAAACAACTTTGCACAGAAGAGAGCCGATGGCCACCATCCAATTCATCAAGCCGGTCCCAATCGATACCCCCTAAATTGAAATCACCCATTATACATGTTTGGGAGACATGGCTCTCCGATACAGAATTACAATTGTCTAGAAAATGCTTAAGTATGGAAAGTGGTACTGGAGGGGGCAAGTAAATTGCGCAAAACACTAATTTATTAAGGGTATCTGAAATGTGAATGTCTACAGATACCCAGAGATCCTCACAATCACTTTCCCAGGCTGTCATTCTTTTAGAATTGATTTTTTTTAAAACTGCTATCAAGACCCCTCCACCATTCTTTTTGCAATGTAAACCTGCCGTCTCCCTATCCCTTCGGTACACCCTGTAACGGCCATCGAATAGCTCTGAAATTAATATACTTTTATTCAACCAAGTTTCCGTTAATACAACAATATCGTAATTGGACATAGTTAAGTTTTGATAAAATTGATTTGTTTTAGTTCGAAGACCTCTAACGTTTTGATAATAAACACGTAATAGTTTCTCTTTTATATCGTTAACATTCAAAACACATGCAAAATAATTAAAAATAAATATAAATAATAATCCAAATTTATTTCAACCTATCTAAAGAGTCCATATCCTTTATCAATATAAAGTCCGAGTTGTCAGTCTTTCTAGCAAAAATTCGACCATGACGAATCCACACATGCTTATAGCCATTCTTCTTTGCGACTTTCCTGGTGGCAGCATGCAGCGCCTTATTACTGGGGGATAAATGTTCTAAGACAAATATTGGTTGTTTCTGTCCTTTGTAACCAAGATGGGTGGTGTTTAACTTTTCCGATACAGGTCTAGACTTGTTAAATTTAATTGTTGCTGCTAAGAAATTATCTCGGTCCCTAGGAGCGGCAAATTGAACTACGATGGAACGGGGGCGCTCTTTGTTGTCTCGATTTATTTTTGCAATTCTAGTACAGTGCATTATATTTTCTAAGGGAACTGTACAATCAATGATCTTGCTTAAATTTGATATTACATTTACTAGATTTTCTTCCTTTTTTTCCGGTACACATTGTATTTCAATGTTGTTTGATCTTGCATTTTGTTCCAAATTGTTCAGCCTCGATGACAGCTCTTTAATTGTAGTTTTCATTGTTGTATTCTCCACTGTCAATTCTCTTAGTAACTCCCTCGTCTCTTTGTTTTCTTTAATTACTTCTTCATATTGCTCGCTCATGAAAGTAATAGACTCCTTTAGCTCCTTCATCTCATTCCTCATTGTACGCAGTTCAGAACTCATAATTTGTCTAAGAGATGAAGTCAATTGAGATAGTAAGGATTCCGATCTTTTATCCGTAATATCTTCGACAATGGACCTGAGGTCATCTCTCGTAATTGGATCATCTGAGGAAACAGCATCGGGTGGGGAATTGATTGCTTGTCGTTTTGTTGGTCGTGTCTTGAGGCGCATAGGACTGCAGCCTTTGTTGTTTTTACGAATGGAATTGAGACACTGAGTACAGTTCCAACTTTTATCAATATTTCCATCGTTTCCAGTAAGATCTAGGCATTCCGGATGAAAAGACCCTCTGCAGGTTGTGCATTCTATACGTTCCTTATCACTGATATCGGATGAACAGGAGGTGCAAACTTTACCAGAATTCGGCATGACCAAAAATATATTTAAAAAAAAATTACAATATTTTCTCCTATATTTCACCTTCACAACTCGGAATCGAACCTGTAGCTCTGTACAGTTATCGATAATGTATAGAAGTCATGAAGATACCAAAAAAAAAAATTCTCCGGGATAGGACTTGAACCCTCGATCGCCAACCGATACACTGCGGTCCGGTTAGTTCGGCTATTGAATTACTAAGAGGGGCGTTGAAATTGCTGTACTGTTGATTTCACTTCACAATAAGCAATTTTATGCGTGAATTGAGCTCAAAGTCCAGTTCTTTGTTCAACGACAAATGTTAGTGTGTAGGTAAACAATTTATTCTCACTTCAATTCACGGTTTTTGCTAAAATAAACACCTGTTTAAAGTACATACTGAGATAACACATTCACTATCTGATTCCTTGCACTTAAATTCTTGTTTTGATGTCAAAATATTTGACTATTAAGCACTTTAGCACTACTTTATTATTTAAATTCTTCAGAGCTTTCGCATATACGTCTTTGCTTAGATCACGTTAATGAGGGTATTACATACAAGACATCTACTTATCATAATTTATTATTACATTTCGAAATCAAATATCTTGGCTTTTTCTTTAAGATTTACATAGAAGCATATTCTATGTAAATCTTAAAGAAAATACATACAAAAATGCCTTTTTCCCGGTGGGGTAGGTAGAAATTAAAGATCTCCACTTGCTTCTCTACCCTTATTAATAACTTCATTCCAGTCCTTCAGTTTGAGATGGATTTGACTTAGTGGTCAAGGTACGTTCGCCAGCCGGGCACATCTAATTTTTCCATTCGCTTATACCTATATACCTGCCTCCTGAGTCTGCTTCCATTCATCCTTTCAATATGCTCAAACCAACTAAGCATCCCTTAATTTATTTTTGTCACGAAGGTAATACATGATAACGATAATTATAATAATACGTTATATAATGCCCATGAGGTCAAATAAATCCGGTTAATCAGGTTTGTCAGTAACTATACTCTTAATATGTTTGTTTCATGAATCTTGCGATCTTAACAAAATCACAACATATAGTTACGAATTTCCCACACCCGTCTAACGAAGTACTAAACGTTACAAGGTGCGATCTGACTGATTACATTTAGAGGTTAAGTACGAGAATGTATGGATAAATTAGAAAGCAGGATTAGAGCAGATTTATACAGGAGTAGGATGAACAAGGAAAAAATTGATATACTCGTATTACGTCAAGGCGAACGTAATATAGCGAGTAATAGAGGAGACTGGGAGACATTTTACACGCTCTTATTTAACTCACACTGTTTGTATGTTGTCTGCGTCAAAATTTGGAATCTTAATTTGACCCACTTCCCGGTCTTCGATTAGGATGAAATTTTACACACGCTCTGAGTTCTGATGACAATACATGACTAGCTTAGAAACGTCATCCAATATGGCGGCCTCCCCAAGATGGCGGACTGGCTGTTTGAAATCCACCCCCATGATATGGATATCAAATGAAAGGGTTTGCTGTCAGGAATACGAAAAAAATAGTCACAGGACTTAAATCCAACATGGCGGACATCCAAGATTGCCGATTGGCTATTTGAAGTGCACCCCCATGATATGAGTATTAAATGAAAGGGTTTGCTGAATGGGATACGAAAAAAATATCACGTGACCTAAATCCAACATGGCGGCCGTTACAATAGTTAATTAAGTTTGAATAATAAGAAGACTAAAAAGTATAGAATAAAAATAATACTTAAAAAAACACTCTTTTAGCACGTACTAAAAATTACATGAAGAAAGCGTGGAGCATTTTGTCCAAAAAAGTAAGATTACATAAACGCTCCATGCCTTCTTTTTGTAACTTTTAGTTTTTTAAACTATTATTTTTTTATTGGGGAACAAGGCAGAAAAATGTCGATGACGGATTATATCACTAGTTCTGTTTCTATCCAAAAAGTGTCTTCCGACCAACAATAGAGGAAAATATCCACATTGGCCATCGTGGTGATGTTACGGATTCTGCGCATTTCTCCATGAAAGAAAACCTTTTCCTAGCAGTGGGAAAAAAATTGAGACGAAGAAACCATTTGTTATTTATTGTAAATTCTCCCATGTTGGGAAGGCAAAAGGAACGAAGCCCATACAGCCAAGTCTTCGGTATTTTAATGTCTTCAGTATTTGCATTGAAATGCAAGTGTAATCATTTCAATGCATCATGGGAGAGTTTGGCGTCAAACTATCGATGGCAGACGCTGTGGTGTTACTTCGATGAGGTGGATTACCACGATAAAAATCTCATCGTTTTTCACACCACTTAATTGATTTTACGTAACAAGATCCACTCAGAAACAATATTACAATCACTGAAATAAAAATCACGTCCGCCATAGTTAAATGGCGCCAAAAACCCCGACGAAGAAACCTACTTCGATTCGCTACAGATTAAAATGCATTTCGTATAGCCTCCACTACCCACACAAATCTACCCTAATGACAACCTATTAAAACTTGTAACACTAAATCATAATCTTAATTTTTAGAAAAAAAAAGCAAATTACGGTGAAAATCATAGAAAATGTTGTGCATTTTAAAATATAGTACAAAATACTCAACGAAGTGTTAATAAAAATAAAGCAAAGAGCTTGTTGTTAAAATTGGTCGCAAGGCATAATATCGCTTGAACACACAACAACAAACCTAGAGGCTGGTGTGAAGCAGGTTGATGTACTACCTTTTGTATAACGACGACCTCGTGACAACCTCGTCTTGTTGTCAGATATAAAAGTTTAATTCCGGTCCGAGAGAACCTTTCTAAAAGGACCTTTTGCAGTAAGCCGATAGGCCGAGTGGTTTAGTGTTCATTGACCCGAATTTAAAATTTAAGATGTCCCGGATTCCTTGTGGAGGTAGAACATCTTAACTATTAAGATACGCAATGTCTACTGACGATCTGATAAATCACATCCTAATTTAAGACCAAGACATGGCTAATTGGGTGACGCGTGGCGCGGCGTTACTTCCTATTAAAAATTCATGTTGCTTAACAAGTTAAACATATATGACGCTATTACTATTGATTCTGTTACATTAGCAAATTTATTCCTTCTCGTCAAACACCGTTATCAACAATACGGGCGTCCAGATATATCTCTAGAGTTAATATTGTATATTTTGACTTGAATACTTCAGATAAGGAAAATAAATATTGAGGAAGTCTAAGAATGATTATAATAAACAGAGGCAATTAAGTTACATCACTTTATTTATACATACATATACATGTAATTACGAGTATTATCCCCTAAGGGTAAGTCAGATACTTGACAAAAGCACCGTAAAAACAGTCCACGGCCATAATCCGCGCTTCACCAAGCAGTAACACTTTAGAGTCTTCAATTCATTCAATGACAATGACATTGACTGATACGAGTATTTAAAATAATTACAATTAGCTGTCCAAAATTCATAACATTTGTCATATTTTTCATTAATCTGCACTCTAACACATTTTAATACCCGGCGATCGACTTTGTGTTGATACATGACGTAATCAAACACATACTTACTTTAAACAACGTACATCGTAATAATGTTTTATATTTGTACGAACGTGTGGCGGCTTCACCCAATGATATTAAATGTTTGTCTTTTTAGACATTTATATTTATCACAGCATTCTTAATAGTTGTTGAAACAATTTTATGTAGTCACTCTATAGAACATTTTTCCTTTTTTAACTGTCCTTAATTCATAGCGTCCAGATACAAAATAATATAAATCACATATTTTAATTTTTTTTCTGTTGTTGCAGGTATGAAGAGCTTACTGACAATCCTTGCGAACTAGCTTAAGGCACCCTTCGTTAGCTAGTCACTTCTTCAGTCAACGAACAACATCATCTAAGTCAGTCATCATCATCAACAACATCATCGGAGTACCTAATCTAGTTGTACTTCGAACAAGTCAAGGCAACCACATGCTTGGGACATAACAAATGTCATTACGCATACATTTTATAAAATCTGGATTGATGCTTTGAGGAAAACCGATTGCGATGAAGGCAAAAAGATCATAAATATTTGATGGTAGCCAATATCCAGGATCAAGTACCTATTTTGATAAGTGCCTCAACCAATCACAATTTCTCATGCCATTCGAAGAAGACAACAAACAGTAACAATTTAATGCATTTGCTCCTATCTCAAGCGACTTCCAATTGTAAAATTGAAGAAAGTTATGCTGTATCGAAGTAATTCGTCCAGTGACCACCATTTGAAATAGTACATCAAAAAGTATAAATTCACAGTTGTCACTGCACTGTGGGAAACTATGCTAATCTTTTACACTTCATTTAAACGCACCAAAGGGACTGAGAATGAAGTTCAAAATAAGTAATTAAACTTAAAATAACTTACAAAATTATTGCAATCCGTCCTCAACGGTTCTAAAGAAATCAATCTTTGAGATTTAGCAATAAAGTATTTAAATAAAATTTGTTGTGTCCAAAGGCCATTCCTTGCTAACACAAAAGATTTTTCTATTTTGTCTCATTTCCGGGAACCGGATGGTTAATCCTACTCTCATATTTTATTTCATGGTTGCTATTACACAGTTCTGAATTCGTTCTCAGTCAGTAGTTCAAGTGGTCAAATATTTAGGGGGCTTATATGTAGAATTTCGCACTTTTATCTAAAATCTTAGTTAATACATGTTTCCCCTTCTTATTTGATTATTAATTAGTATTGTAGTATATCATTAGGTCTAGTTTTAGTTAATAAATGCTTTCTCTATCTGTTTTTGATATTTCATACAATATTAATTTTGATAGCATTTAAAATATTTTTGTCCTGTACTTCTAAATGTAATGTAATTTATGTGAATGTAATCAAATAGTGTAATTATGTTTGTGATCCTAGTCATTTCCAGGGATCTCCCTAATATACCAATAAAATCCCCCATTGACGCATATCCTGGCCTAGTGTTCAATTAGGGTGGAACGCCCTGGGAACGGCTCGAAGAACTGCCTCGATAGAACCCGAATCGAGTTTTAGTGGGTAGTGCCAGCGGAAGGTACAGTCCATAAGTGGATTCCTTCCGCCGAAAAAGGGCCTAAGTGCAAAGTAGGAGAGATTTCATTCCTTTTAAAATACCCTCTCATTTATATGCCCATAACTAAAATCAACTTATTATTTATTCTTTATTTGAAGAAATTGTCTCTTCATATGCAGCATTGCCTTATAGTATTTTTAAAGACCATTTTGTTAACAATATTAGCTACCTCCGTCCATAGCGTTGTGAATTCATGCCTTTAAACAACACAACATATCATCACACCTCTTTCGTCAAGGGGTAGGCAGAGGTGTTAAACACCCACATCATGACATGTCTTTTCTTAGAATAAATCTCGTCATGCTATTATTTGTGTCAGCTTACCTGTATCGTCCTAACGGTGTGTCGAATCATCAGAACAAGTATCGGTGAGGCCAGAAGCACCGTTACCAATATGACATTGCCGATCGCCAACGTTCGTCTTGCCTGCCAAACTTCTTCTTTCACCAAACGCCTATACCATAAAATATAATTAAGTTCACTCGTTAAAAGCAAAAAAAAAAAAGATTTTTTTGGAAATTGTCAGTTGGTCTATAAATCTATAATTTTATTCTAATTCTCTATTTTAAATACAACATGACAAAATTTTACCACGAGCCAAAGATTCACCTTATGTATTCTGTCATATGACATAATTTGTGTACAATAAACATCACATTCTTTTATTACACAATGTCTCACAAATTATACTTTTATGACAAGTGCCTAGTTTTAAAGATGAGAATCTGTTATAAACGATACTTTTACCTCTTGCCGTTGTTATTATTATTAATCTTTATATTAAACTAGCTTAGAAATTACTACTGGTAAACTCTTATGGGTTATGTTGCATACTAATAGTTATTTATTTTACATTTCATAATAATATCAATTTAGTTTATTGGTTATTTTTGCGCAAAACAATTTACTGCCTTCAAAATGTATGGTATGTTCACCTTCTCATATTATTATAACTTGATGAAAAGTTATTTCCAGTATTCACTTTTATTTTAATGTACGTATTCATGGTAAAATAAATATGGAGTATTAATATACATTTCATCAATTTAATATTTTTCTAAATAGAAAGGTCTATAAAATCTATGTATCGAAATTCCTACTAGATGTAAGCTTAGTTATAAGCATCTAAGACTTATGTGGATAGTTTATATCAAAAACCATGTCACACCTTCGCCCTAACGCAGTCATATCTGGCAAACAGAAAATTTTACAGCGGTCTGAATAACATAGTTGGAATATAAGTGGAATCTCGGAATCTAGCCTTTAATTTTACAGGACATTCCGTAACGAATCAGCGATCCGACCATTATCAATAGGGGAAGGTATTGGTGGCCGTTTATCTGTATTTATTATAAGACGCAGTATTGTGAGATTATGTATAGAATAAAAAGCAATTAGATATGTATTCCAATTATTAGTAGTTTTATAGTCAATCTATATTGTTTTTACTACATTTCAAAGCAAACATTCCAAAATTATAACTATATTATCTATTTGTGTCCAATAAAAGTTGCAGGGCAACTCTTCCGTCACCAGCCTATACATAGGCCCACAGCTAGGCAAGCTGCTGGGCATGGTTCAATGCTGATCTGTCTGGGTAGAAACGGTTTCAGTAACGGTTGCAAATAGAAGAAGAAAACTCGAGGTCAGAAAGTTTTGGTCACCAATCCAAGGACTGACTATGGTTAAAGCTTTATTGTCAATATCGAGGACTAAACAGCTCGAATCACTATGCCAACGAGCTCCCCATACAACTCTTGTTAGAATCATGTTTTCATAGGGAATGCAGCCACGTACAGATTTGAACACGACACAGTAGCTTACTTAGGTTCAAATTAAGATTCCAATATAGACGCTTATCAACTTTACAAAAGATTACATTACTTAATTAATCTTTCATGGGTACGCGCGCGTGGCCAAAATGTATGTTGTCAAAATGTATGGAATCTCGCCGGCGCTTTTGGCCAGCGCTGGCTACCAGCGTACCTATGAAACGTCCCTAAATGGCATTTGAATTTGGACACAAAAATAAGTAGGTTGGCACGAAACATTAATAATTCAATTCCATTTAAAGACTTCGGTATAGATTGACTAATATAAATTGTTTATAATAATATTATTTATGCTTAGTACGCTAGTAAGAAAAGATTATTCGTTTTAATATTTATGATATTATGACATAGGTAATTTTTTGTTTGTTTGTTGAACGATGTTAATGTAAATGTGTGAAGACTCTTAGTTTCCTGTCTCAGAGTAAGGCTTCCTGATAGCTTTAAGAACGAATGGCATAGTCATTATTTTTCATTAAATTTTGTTATACTTTGATTTACTATATAATATTATTATTATTATTAACGTCTTAGACGTGCGCCCGTGACTAAGATGCAAATCTGAATAAATATTAAAGAATTAAATTACAGCAACATTGGCAACAAAATTTTTGTATCATTAAAATCAACATGCAATAAGTATTTCAAATTCTAAATCAAAAATTGTATTAAAATATGTACTTAAATTTGGATAATTGTATGAGATAATGTTATCGTTATGAAATTATAGCAATAAAATTTTTAATTTGGCATCAGTGACAGTTTTTTATTATCCCATTCCTGCCTAAGCATGTGGATGGAACTAGAATGAGAGGGAGACCAAGGAAGAAGAAGAGATTCCAACACATACATACATACATACAATCACGCCTGTAATGCCCGAAGGGGTAGGCAGAGTTCAAGGAGCGCTGTGTTCCTTAAGATCACATTTAGCCATACAAAAATAAGGTTGGTCAGATGAAATCGCCTACAGAATCAGACCCAGAACCCAATTCGCCCCTAGTTGCCTTTTACGACGTGCTAGGCAAGAAAAGCAGTTGGTACTTTTTTTTTTGGATTTCAACCTTAATTAAAATTTCAGATTTTTTGAGCTGAGAATAATAATGTAACATGACATGGGATAAGTAAACAAAAATTGAAGAAGGCTACATAGGAATATTGTTAAAGTGCGGTTCACGAAAGATGACAACAAATGGCGGCCGTCTTTTATGGTCGCTTTAGAACTGTGGGGTAGAGCGCGGGCGGGATGCATTTATACATAAAAAAAAACAAAAAAAAACCCATGTGCGTCGTTATAATAAGTTTCACTAATTAAAATAATATAGGTTTTTTCGCGATGAATGAAAATGCGCATACGGCCGCTGTTGGAGTAAAAACATATGCAAGAACTTTTTAAAATATATTTATTTTAAAAAAAATTTATAAATACTTGACTGCGCTATAGCCGCAGATTTTGCAGAGAGAAAGTAAAAAAGTAACAGTATTGCCACATGACAATATTTTATTTTTTATAATATTTAATGGATTTGAAATCTTGAATTGACTAAAAAGCCTTTATGTCGCCATTTGTGGTCATATTTCGTGAACCACACTATATACAGTATATATACAGTAGGTAGGTACTTAATGTTTTTGGGAGTAGGTACGAAAAATTGGAATAGAGACATAGACCATTCTTATACACTCAATGTTGGTTAGGCAGCTCTACCTCTCGTTCAAGAGTACCTATTTCTAACCCTCCGCCTTCCATAGTCATCACAACAACGCATCTTTGCGCGTGAGTGCGCCGCATCTAATGCGTGTTTTCTGTACAAGGAGAGATACACGCAACGTTAGAAAAGGCATATTATTCACGAGCGTCTCGCATCTCGTATAGCAAGTCCGTCCTCAGCCTATATACGTCCAACTGCTGGGCACAGTCCTCATTGAGAAACACATGAGGAGATGGACCGTAACACCAACGTCTTAACGTGCTTTTCGGACGGAAGAGTTTGAGACCACCAAGTTTCGGTCACCCATCCAAAACCTGACCAGCGCGAAGGTAGCTTAGTTTTAGATATTGCAAGCCAAAGCGTACTACCCACTACGCTACCAATCTCCTCATATATATCGTATAGAAGGTAGAGGTTTAGAAAATCTGTTGAACGATAAATATCGCTGCATGACCAACATTGTGTGTAACAATGTTTCAATAATGCCTACTTAAATTTTCTTGGCGCCTCGTTTTTATCTGATAAAGATAGCAAGAGTAATAAAAACAAATGTAACATTAAGCGTTATCATATCGTAAGCAATTGATAATAAGATTCAATTTCGAATCACATGGCACAAATTGATTTGTTGACCAATTTACCCCCTGAGTCTTCAATACATACAATTGTGTGGACCACTTTTACCTTCGTTAACTTCAATAGTATTGAGGGAACTTACATGAAAAAAGGTACTAATTCTATACAATTTATATACACACTGTCACGATGGTTGCCCACAATCAAAGATTGTTCTCATTACATTGTTTGTAGGATAAAGAATTATAAAAGGTAGGAAATATTGCGTTTTTTTTAACATGCTTTTATAATAGCTTCACTTGTAACTAACTATGTAAGAAAATCTTAGAATCTTAATTTGACCCACTTCCCGGTCTTCGATTAGGATGAAATTTGCACACGCTCTGAGTTCTGATGACAATACATGACTAGCTAAGAAACGTCATTACAAATCCAATATGGCGGCCTCCCCAAGATGGCGGACTGGCTGTTTGATATCCACCACCATGATACGGATATCAAATGAATGGGATTCGAAAAAAATAATCACGTGACCTAAATTTAACATGGAGGCCGTCCCAAGTAGTAAATTAAGTTTGAATAATAAGAAGACTAAAAAGTATAAAATAAAAATAATACTTAAAAAAAACTAAAAAACACGCTTTTAGCACGCACTAAAAATTACAAAAAGAAAGCGTGGAGTGTTTTGTCCAAAAAGTGTAAAGATTACATAAACGCTCCACGCTTTCTTTTTATAATTTGTAGTGCGTGCTAAAAGCGTGTTTTTTAGTTTTTTTAAAGTATTATTTTATTTTTTTATTCTACAAGCAGAATATCTATTCTATGGTAAGCACATGTCTAGTCTCTTAGCATATAAGAAGTCTTCAGCGTTTTATATGTGCTTATGCCACCACGAAGTCAGATCAGGTCGTTGCGTTCCCTTAAATAAGGTTGAGCGAAACGATGGCTGATTCATGTGTCATGCCTGTTAACAAGCGCCTGTGAACTGTCGGTGTCTGGTCAACTCATGCTTGTCTAATTTGTAGATATAGCGTTTTTTTCTTTGGGACTGTATGGTGTGCCTATATACTACTTTTTCAATTTTCTTCAATTAATCAACGGAACCTTAATTTTACTTCCATTATGTAATTAATATGTTAGACTACCTTATATTTGTAATGGAAAATGTGGTTAACTGCAGAATATAAGCTCAGATATATATTTTTTTACTTCTAAAACTTCAATGGCGTTATATTTTATGACAATAAAAATAACAAATCAATGTCGATGTAAAGGGAGGATAGAATCTTGCTGATTTTCTTGCCCGTTCTTTTCAGAAGTTCTTTCTCCTGGTTGTTTTGTGAACGGATGGCGTAGTTTATCGCTTTCACGAAATTTTGTAAAATGTTTTTGACGTTCATAAGCATGTGCTACGACGCATCTAAATTGAATAAACGATATTGAATTTTTGTGTTGTAATTATTTTTTGAAGACCGGTTAGTACAGTACCTACAAAACCCTTATTATCCTAAATTAGGTCTTTGATATAAAGTATTCTTTTTGGGGATAAAAGTGTCTTAATCTCAGGTGGTTTGAATACCTCGCTTCATTCAGAATTCTTAAATTTAAAATACTTCTTTACACTCAGAATTGAATATGCCACCCTTGACATAAGACATACTGTTTTATCCCCTAAATGCATACTATATTTAATTACAAAGTTTACAGGATATAGATTTTTTTTCTACTTTATTTAGATACTTTTCCCTTTTAGACATGTCAGTCCCATCATCGTACCCTAATGATATGAAATAAAACAACTGTCCTAAAAAATGTACCCAGAGCGTCAGTTATTGACGACGTATTTTTTTAACCATTCGGCAGGCCAAGGTAACCGCATCAGACGTTGGTTAAAGCCCAATTACATTGGAGTGATACAACAGGATAAAGTTAAAGCGTACATTATAATTTCTTAAAGAGTTATATTTTTGTATATTATTTCAATCAAATCAAATCATCCAATGGTTTTCTGAAAAAGATCGCTGTGAGTGATTTTACCCGTAACCACAAAGTTTTAACATTTGAACATCTATTGTTTGCGATCACCGGTGTTCGCGGGCGCCAAGGGGTTAAATTTCAAATAGTGTTTATGAATAAGAGTGTTAATGTTTAAATGAATACACGAAACTGATTATTAATGCACAATAAAGATATATCAATAATAATTTCTGGAACTCGTTCTTTTTCATGAGTAATTTTGTCATGACACCTTGTGACATCTTCTTATTCATTCCACTTTGACTTGCCTGTAATTTGTATAACGTAAGACAATTTTGTGTACAGGGAGGATGGACCCCTTGCAGAGTTTCTTGCCTGTATCTTCTCTTAACAAGGCCTCCCGGTAGTGAACAGGAAGAAAAAAATTTAGAGGTATACAAGTAGAAGTATATATTTTGTTTGTAAACTTTTATTGTTTTGACGCATCATAAGTGTAACTACTTGTTACCTAAATGATTAAATAAAGAATTTCATTTCATTTCATTTCAATAATTTCATTTATCAGTATTTAAAGTGTATAATAAGGTTAAGTACCTGATATCGTCCCAATACAGTATTTTGATAGACTGCAACTGGTTGAAACAGAACTCCAACTTGCGTGTGTAAGCGTCCAAGTGCACAGCATCCACTCGCACATCAGTCGCATTGCTGACCAATCTTGAAGTCTCTTCGTGCCTTCAACAAAATAATTTAATTACGGACTAATTACATTATAGGAGAATGGTCACGGCCCATACAAAATTTACCCAGGCCCGACAAAAAAGAGACCTATCTTGATAGTTAGATTCAGAGTATTCCTAAAAATTAATTACCTCGTCTAAAAATAGACTATATTTTTAAGCTCTTTTGATTTGTTTTGATAATTTGTTGTAAGTTTAATTGTGTTAAAATTGGACACGGAGACAACTATTTTTAAGTGCCCGAATACATCATTTTATTTGCATTCACTTAAAAACGATAAATAATTTTTATGAAGTGTGATATTACACATATTACTAAAGCTTGTCTAATGATAGATGCCAAATATTATTATCTCTGGATTTGTCGTTGTGAAGAAAACTGATAAAATGTTAGTATGGAAATTCAGTATTCCCCAAAATCTTCATACAAAACACCAATTTCATAGGTAAGGACCTAATATGTTACGTCCCCAACAGGTGGCGAGCCTGTAGCCTTGCAACGGTAACAATGTAAGACAAGGCATATCAAGTGTTGGAATAAAATAAATAACAATTTCTCAATTAGCTCATGCCTACATGTATGCCTTGTATATATTGATACGTCGCTTTTGGAGCATTTTCCTTCCAATTCAATTTTGACATTTGTGACTAAGAGTATTATATAATACACGTAAATTTTATTAGGTTGTAGAACATATTGCTGTAAAGGGAGGACGGAACCCTTGCAGAGTTTCTTGCCTGTATCTTCTCTAGACAAGGCCTCCCGGTAGTGAACAGGCCGAAAAAAAAGTAGTGGTATTATCAATTTAAGGATACTTATAATTTATTTTGTTTGTTTTGACTTGTCAAAAGTGTATTTGATGATACCAATTTGATTAAATGACTTTGAGTTTGAGTTTGAGTACACTCATTTACTCGTTCGTCACATTCCTTGATACACATTTTATCATACGAGTAAGCTAAAGATAATCGTTACCGACGAATAAATATTTCGCTGCAATGAGGCGATGACAAATGTAAGGTGATTTCACGCACCAATCAACGTTCAGCCACCATCATACGAGTGTTTCCTAAATTAGATTCTTGTCGGGAATACCTCAGACTACAAAACATCATACCACAAAATGAAAATGTTATGAAACTATCATTAATTTGCAAATGTTTGTATCGTGATTACTGGCATTTGTTCTTCAGTCTTGGATATTTATATCCTCAATATTTATATGTATTTATCTATTATAGATATTTATCCGTTATCTAGTATCCAGGACGGGACGAGGCAGACCTAGGCGAACGTTCCTCTATCAAATTAAAGACGTGCTTGAGAAGGGCCAGGTCAAAAACACCCGAAATTGTCGAACATGTATGAGGACTACAATGAGAGTTGATGAAGCGAAAGAAATATGCAGGGATCGTTGCAAGTGGAAGGATGTAATCTCTGCCTACCCCTGTGGGAAAAAGGCGTGACTTATGTATGTATGTATGTATCTAGTATCCGTAACACAAGCAGCATTAGATGCTTAAAATGGGCTAGACTAGATGACAGGTGTAAATGTTAAGAAAATTGTAAGACAATAGAAAAGTTTAAGTCATGAATAGTATGAACTATTGCGACCGCTTCTACCCACCTACCCCCACTGGGCCAGCGTGGTGGTGTTACTCCTCATGTGTTTCTCCACGAGCAAGGCCTGTGCCCAGCAGTGGGTCGTATATAGGCTGAGGACGATAACAGAACAGCATTGGCCATAAACCCTGGGTGACCTTTGTGACCTCAAGTTCATCTGCGCTTCTTCGGAGAGAAAGTTTTTAATTTTTCTTAATAATAATTCGCTTATTTTATACGTATGGTAAAACCCGCCTGACCTTCTATCGAGCCAAGGCACTTGTCGACTCATCTTTAACGTAACCACGGTTTATTTGTTTATCGAGAAATGCGAGGAAAACAGAACTGTGTTGTCTGGGCAGCAAGCCATAAAATTATTGCTTATTGCTGATAATCATCGCCGGCATCTTTATATAATTTTATGAAAAATTAACACAGTTTTTAAACAGCGTTTTAAGTATAAAGTTTATATGTTTTCAAAGGGAAATCATAAGACTAATTACTCAGAAGCATATTCATAATAAATTGTACTGTATTGTTTTATTTTGATTGTAGAAACATAAGTGGTCAGCTAACGAAAACCTCAGCTAGTAAAAACATTATTTTCATTGGTTTTCCAACACTGATATCTAAAATTATTCAACTTTTATTTGTAAAGGAGAGTCTTGGAGATAGGCGTGTATGACGATATGAAAGATTAGTGCCAAGATCGTAGTATAAGGTCTACACCTTATACTCGTGCTTACTTCTTTTCTTTGGATTAAACATCTCCACAATGCAGCAGATCATTAGATGATTAAGTTCATAACACTTACAATAAAGTAACATCCAGCAATGCCTTGGATATCACATCCACGACCTTCTCGGCTTCTAAGTACTGGGCAGTGTTCTGGCAACAAGAAACAAATGTTGTGAGGAGACTTTATTCTTTGATAAAAAGCTATTATTATAAAAAAAATTTAAGAAATATCGGTGATAAATATCGGTCATTTGAATTACTTATTTTCTAAAAATAATATCATCAAAATGAAAAATATTTTTTAACTAACTATTTACGAAACGATCTTTGAAGGTGGTAATAAATTTTTGTTAATTAGGTTTTTAGGGTGGGTGACCAAAACATTATGATCTCGAGCCTCTCCGTGCTTCTACCCATGTGTTTCTCCATGATGAAGGCCTGTGCCCAGCAGTGGGGCGTATATAGGCTGAGACAATTAGGTTTTTCACTATTTTTCACGTTGTAGGGGAATTTAGTGTTATTTTTATAGTATTAACAAATAGTCTAATAATCGAGTATTGTTCTCAACTTTTACATAAAATAATAATTATTAATATTATTGGTTGATGATTATTAAGAGGTACGATAAATACTGCTTTTGGGCATGTTCACATGTTCTTTATGAATCAACAAAACATTACCTGTAAATTTTCCAACGCAAGCAATTGGTACTTATGAGAGCTCCAAAGACCTTGCTCAGGGTCGATGTTGACCACGTACTTAGCCGTCGACAACGCCAAAGAAGCATGCTCTGCCGCTTTGAGTAGCTCATAACCGGCTGACAGGTACCTGAAATTCATAATGATCGATGCTGGAAATTCTATTCAGTGCTGCAGTGGTATGAAACATCTGGGTCCTACTCTCTGACCATATTTCAATGGATCGGAATGGGATGGCTGTCATCTGACACAATTGAAATAACAAAAGCACCACATTGCTTTAACATTAAGCGGTTATTATGTATACTAACTTCCTATTGTATATTTTTGTTAGATATTGGAAATTGCCAATATTAGCTACTCTATAACCGATGACAGACAATGGTCACGCAATCCAAGAGTAGCAAATTTAAGCAATTTCCAATTTGTAACGAAAATAGACAATAGGAAGTTAGTCCACATAATAACCGCTTAATTTGAATCGATTAGCGCTTTTGTTAATTTCAATAGTGTCCAATGATAGAAATCTCATTCCGATCTATTAAAATATGGTTGTCAGCTGTCCTGGATGTTAGCAAGGTTTGAATTACAAGTCGTTTCTATAGTGCCCGGAAGCTTGATACTGATAACACGGGCCAAACAAAATTATCGGAAATTGGTGATTTGTAAGTATACATTGATTACGGCTTACAACCCCATAATTTTTTTTATGTTTATTATTTTTATAAATAGTGTGCGCCCTAAGACTGTCTGTCTTAAACAGGTATTTTATTCTTATAACTCTCTTGGGTTGACATATCTTTAGATCTTTATCAGACAAAATAATATTTTTTTTGTGTTATAATAATTATTATTTGGTGGTGTATAGCATCTGCCCTGGATGAAATTGGTTTGAATTACAGTGTTTATCGATTTTCTGTAATAACGGCCTCCGATTACAGGGGACCAGCAAATTACCAGTATTGTAATTTATCGTCTTTTGCCAGATAACGTGCCTATTAGACCATGTTATATATCGCGCATGATTTTCAGATTCAGACTCAACGTCATGTAATATGAGTATGACATACGATAGAACGTACAGATTTGGGACACAATGAAAATCGCGTGATAATTGTGCAGTCTAAAAGGCACTTATCAACATACGACCATTTTCCTCATGACGGCAGTGTAGACGTTCAATGTACCCAGTGGCGTGCTTAGAAATCCTTTCTCCGATAGGATACACTTCGGTGAGTAAGAAATAGTTTTATAATAAACAGCTCTTCTTGAATGGAGAAACAAAACCATCAATCTGTCATGTGATTCATCTCTCTGAGATAAAAGTCAATTTTTTAATAAAAATGTCACTCGCATAACGGAATAGGCTAGTTGATCCTTTATTTTATTAGACTCCAAATGATTAATCACTGTTAACCACCACCAAAAAAATTATAACAAAAAAAAATTTGAGTCTTTTAACTTTTGAGTGTTTTTTTCTCTCTTAGTATTTTGTCTGTAACTATTAAGATACGCAGTATTCCTAAAAAATAATTACCTCGTCTAAAAATAGACTATATTTTTAAGCTCTTTTGATTTGTTTTGATAATTTTTTGTAAGTTTAATTGTGTTAAAATTGGACACGGAGACAACTCTTTTTAAGTGCCTCCCGAATACATCATTTTACTTGCATTCACTTAAAAACGATAAATATTTTTTATGAAATGTGATATTACACATATTAGTAAAGCTTGTCTAATGATAGATGCCAAATATTATTATCTTTGGATTTGTCGTTGGGAAGAAAACTGAAAAAATTTTAGTATGGAAAATGCAGAATTCCCCAAAATCTCCATACAAATCACCAATTTCATAGGTAAGGACCTAATATTACGTTTTTGCTTGGCGGGCAAAAACGCTGTCCTCTATAAGTCTTTGAATTATCTGTGCCGTGAGGTCGAGATTTAATTAAACAATCAGTACGCATGCGTGACACAGGCTGACACAGCCGAGCCGTCAGAGAGGCTTGATTGGTTGCGACTGGCGTTTGACGGATTTTGATCATGCTTAAAATAGTTTACCTGAACCATGACTTCACGAACATGGCGGATAGCGTTTTTGGTAGATAAAAAAAAGTAAATATAAAAGATGTTTAAATTGAATTTCTACAGCAATCCCTTTTTTATATTTATTGAACTTGGTATATTTCGGACCCTTGTATTAAATTCTATGTGAATTAAACATTATTGTCATAACTTTTGAGATGAGTCAACTAGCCTATTAATGTGAAGTAGGTATTTTTTCTTTTTTATTTAAGTACAACGGGTAAGCTCTTGACCTTCATCTCACCTGACGGTAAGTGACGATGAGGCAGAAGGTGGAAGCGAGCTTCACTGTAATCCACAACAACTGAGGATTATAATAATTTTTTTAAGAAAATTCTCTGAGATTGCAAGACCCGAGTGTATGGCTTAAGACATTTATTTCTTACAAAGAATTTAAAAAAAATATTCACTTATCGTAAGAAAATACATAACACATAATTTAGAGTGGACTATAACGACTTATCTACAATAAATATTGTGTTGAAAATCTATATTTAGTTCGATAAAATCAATTTAGGTAGTTATAATATGAAACAAATGTTCGTCAGTAATGTTTCTTTTTCAATTTTTTTTTCAAAATATGTGTAAGACTCTATAATTTTTTTAAAAGTATCTTAATGTTTTACTTAACCCACTTTTATTTTTATTTTTATACTTCAATCTCTCCCCATTAAAGTAAGGCAAGGGCAACTTAGTCCATTAAGCCTAATCGTAAACATATTATTATTTTAATGCAACTGAGAACTTTGCACCAAATAATCAAGACTCTCCGAAAATATATTATATGACATTAAAACCCGCCATATTTTAATGACACCAAAACTATTAATTTTTCATTTTAAACCTTATATTAAAGCGAACAAATCTAGAAGATAGTATTCAAACCCGTCGAGCAGTTTTTGTCTTATAACGCGACTAACGAACATCGGTTCGTTTAAATATTGTTATGGCCGATTCACTTTATAGAATGAATGTTCAGTTTTGTTTGCAAATTCTTTGCGTCTGGATTCATTTGCGGCGTAACAAACTGGCGTAAAGGGAGTCATCATCATCAGCTCAAAGCCCACTGCTGAAAATAGGTTTCCTTCAAGGACGTAACGCCCGCTCTACCGACTTCCTGCTACCTTCGCCAGATCGTCCGTCTACCTCGGTGTGCTCACCAATGTTGAGGAGCTTCAGTACATGGCCACCATTCGAGAACCTTTCCGTCTCAGCGGCTGTCAGATAATTCATATTACTGTATTTTACGACTCTTTGTAATTTAACGTTTTTTCTTAAATATGACAGGTAATCTCTTGGCCTTCATCAGCTGATGGTAAGAGACGATAAGGCTGAAGGTGGAAGCGAGCTTCACCTGTAATCCTCACAAACTGAGGAACTGGCTATCTTACCTCTGATTGCCGGAACACAACAATGATTATAACATTGTTATTATGGCGACAAATTTAGGTAAGACGGTGGTAGCTAGCCAGGCGGGCGGAGCAGAAAAACTCCTGCCCCCGTGGGGAATCGAACCCCAGACCGTCCGATCTACACTCGGTGGTGTCAACCACTAGACTAGAGAGGCGGTTAAGCGTTTACTTTTTATGTAAAAGGGGACAAACGGGTAGACGACTCAACTGATGGTAAGTGATCACCGCCGGCGCCCAACATCTATAACACCGGAAGATTTACAGATGCTTTGCTTTTCCACCAGAGCTATGCTTCGTAGCTATGCTGTGTACGATAAAATAGACCAATACGATGGCACCATGTCACGTGAAACGAAGCAATCCTATTGGTCTATTTTTCCTCGCACACTCTGGTCGCATAGCTCTGGAGGAAAGGCACCCTTATGCAAGGAATACGCTCGCACTATTTTTACAGAGCACCATCATTCTGGATCAGAGCAGCGTTTTTTTTATTTCGGAAACTGGCGAAGGTCGCAGGTCAGGCAGGCTAGAATTTACTTTTATTTATTGTACATGTTTTAAAAAATGAAGTTATTTACCTCCAAAGTGTAGCTGTAGTAATTCGAACATATCTCATGATTTTGGTCAGCAGAGTTGCGTTGATTTCGTCATATACCGACATCTTCTTGAAAAAATCAGCCTTCCTCAGGTATCTGAAAAATCTGATCACTACAGCATAAGCCAGCCAGCTCATTGAGACTGAATGAAAGAAAATCACATTATGAAAAACAAAATTATACAGTATATTATAGTAGTATAGTACTTCGCCGACCAGAGTTTTTTCGAAAGCGTAATTCAAAAAGTAAGCAAGAGAATTCAATTAGGTGGTCCTTTTATGTTATGAATAATTAAATAGCAGCGACGGGTTCACCACCTGTCCCGTAGAGCACATGTGCAGTCTCTGCTTGGTGAAGCGCGGACTATGGCAGCGGACTGCTTTTGCCTAGTCTTTGACTAACCCTTAGGGGATAATAGTCGTGATTATATGTATGTATAATCAATAATAAATCACTCATTTTTATTTTATAAAATTTTTTATGCTGCGATCCAAAAAAACTCAACCGGTCGGCGTATTTTCTCGACTACATAAAGGATAGAAATAAGTCTTCTGTAAAAGATAACTAGACAACCAAATTTTATGTGACCGTTTACGCTTTCCACTAGTTTCCACAACAAATTCTGGCATCATGTCCTAGTCATGGACTTCCAAAATCTTGAAGAAGCAATAGCTTAGCTTGTTTAGTTTCTTAAGTGCGCTACCTATCAGAAGACAATATGTATGATATCGGTCTAATCACTTATGTAAATCTTCGGTGGTAAACGTTAGCGCGCTGCAGCGTACTGGTGGCGCCATCTCTTGGCGGCGTTCGGAACTACTGCAGGCACGAATGTCTAAGGTTGTCACGTCCACCTTAGTTTACGGAAACAACCTATTCTACTTGTTTATTTACACCCTTAATTTCAACCTTCACATACTACTATATTGAATGTTTACTTGCATTTAGTTCATATTTAGTTTATTACTTGTCTACATGGTACATGTAAATCGGCGTCAATAGGCATAAGGTCGCCCAATAATTTATTTTTGTGTTCATAAATAGAGAATAGATTATTCGTAAATAAATTTAAAGGCAATGTATTGTGTCGCGCAATTAAATTTTACGGGTCATTTTAATTTGATTAACGGATCCTAAGATGGATTCACAACATTTTGTTAAATTGTCGTGTTATTACACATCATTGACCCCCCGTCGCTCGCACTCCCGATGTTGTGGACAGTTACGGTGACAAAGGCCTCTTAATTGATAGATTCACTATTTCTTATCAAGATAAATAATACTCGTGCTTATTTTTCGTTACTCGGAACATTTCGACCCTGTGCCTGTGGGATCATTCGTGGACTTCGCGGACCTTATTTCATTGACTTCCCTTACCTATTCATGGTATACCTCTATTATAGTGACATACTATCTATCTCTTGGCTGCTCTTCCTATGCCCTCCCTGGCCCCATCTATTATCGAGAATGCTCTGATGTCAAAGGACATGTTTCAATATTGTATGGAGTCTGGGCTAGGTCTTGCACATAGTATCTCAATTGACAACATTTCAAAATTTTAAGGTGTATATTTTATTATTGTAAATAAAACTAATTAAAAAATTAAGAGACACGTATTTTTTGATTTTTCAAAATATCTACTTTTTCATTCATCTTTGTAAGTTTAAAGATCAGCTCATTCTAAAATGTTGTAAGCGCCAAATGACGTCATTCATACGCAGGAATAGCGTTTTGCTTTTGCCTATGTTTAAAAAATAGTTATTAACGTTGACGTTTGACTTTTAACCGTCAAAATTGATTTGAACTTTGTTTGAAACTTATCAATTTGCTCGAGAATTTTAGTTCATTTTACTTTGATGCTTTTGTTATACCATGAAAGTGAGCGCAGAATTTTAATCCGCAGATTTCAATCAAATTTGTTGACATGGCCACAGATTATATATAAATAACATGACATTAACTTTTTTCCAGTTTCAAATTTGGCAAGGGGGAATCATTATTCCTCCGTATGTATGACATCACGCGTACGTTTTTAGTTTTTTCAGTTTTTCTCGAAAACTATACAACAAAAAGAAATATTCCAATGTTTTTCGGGGTTTATATAGCAAAATCTAGAAATGGTTTTTTTATTTTAAGGTGTATTAAAAAATGAAATGTTGTCAATTAGGGAAACAAAATTTGAAATTTTTTCCTGTCCTGTAATTTTCATAACTTTTCTTTATTTCGTGACACTTTTCATTTTTTATACTGGCATTGCAAAGTCAATATGGCGAACTCTTGTCCATGTCAGTTTCACGTTGATTGTTAAAAGTAAAAACCAACTCAGTGAGCAATAGTTAGTAATCTAAGATTCACGGTTTAGACTGACAGTCATTCAATTACAAAATAGTCAATGCATTTGCAGAGTTTCACATGCTGAACTTACTTTTCAATTGCCTACAACACAACAGTATAAATGACCTACCTAACATGACTAGACATTGGGAGCCTGTGTCGGACACTAATAAGGTGATGAAGATCGGACACTAATAAGGTGATGAAGAACCAGTCCACTTCCAGCCGCGCTGCAACAGATTTCTGCCTGAGAAGTGGTGCCGTTTACATAAAGAAACAAAGTAATAATAATTATGTGTGTGTGTGATATAATTAATTGTTGTCACATTGGCTCTTGAATGGTAGCACCCTCCATTGAAGCTAATGGATCACATGATTAATAAGATCGTTGATTGTAGTTTATATTTTTCTTTCTGATGTTAATATTGGGTCCATACCTATGAAATTGGTGTTTTTATTCTGTCTTAGTATTTTGTCTGTAACTATTAAGATTCAGAGTAATCCTAAAAAATAATTACCTCGTCTAAAAAAATACTATATTTTTGAGCTCTTTTGATTTGTTTTGATAATTTGTTGTAAGTTTAATTGTGTTAAAATTGGACACGGAGACAACTCTTTTTAAGTGGCTCCCGAATACATCATTTTATTTGCATTCACTTAAAAAAAAGAGTACTGCACAATACCTAGCCCAAAATGAAACATCTCCTTTCTCAGGTTAGGGGATAAGCGTACTTAGAATCCATCGTTGCCTATTGCCACTCGTATAGAAGATAGGATGTCTTCAACACTCAAGATAATAAGTATGAGCAAGAATGGAAACGTGAAATACACATACGAGTATAGGTCAGAAATATTTACTTACTACGATCGATATGTATTGGTTCTTATTAAACTTAAATATTAGGCCAAGTTGACCCATAAGCCAAAAGCTATCTGATTAAATTGAGATGGAAAGAAAAACAGTAACTCTTTCAGTTTCATTGATCAAGAAACTAGATTAACACATACATAACATAAACTTAAAGGAGAATGGATTCGGCACATTCTCATACTTTTTATCTAAGGGGTCAGACGCCCATGGTATGTTCAGAGGTAATCGGCAAAGGCTTTAAATTTGAAAATCCTCAATCATTTAGAACATTGTGTCTTACAAGTTAGGGTCTAATTTAAAGGCGCTCGCACACGGCGACTTTTTGTAGCGATGCTGCATCATCATGAAACGCGCTACAGTAGCATTGCCAACGCACTAACGCACTACCAACTCGCTTCCGTATCGCGACCGAATCGATGCAAGCTCGCGACCGGTTCGGGCGACATCGGGGAGAGAACAGAGGGAACGTGGCGCGTGAGAGAACCGGGCTAGTGCAATACTGAATCGCAATTGCATCACGGCAGAAGCCCGTCAGTATTGCGTTTGCATCGCGACTGAATCTTAGCGTCCGTGGGCGAGGGTACACGGCTAGCGACCGTTTCGCGACTGTATCGATGCAAACGCGCGACAGTATCGCATGGCTACAAAAAGACGCCGTGGGCATGCGCTCTAAGTGTTACATAATTTTGAATTGTGATAGTTTTGTAAAGTCTGACATGCTATAAGGTGTATAAAGAAGACATTATAGCTCCCTTTTTACATTTATGTTACATTATTTACTTACTGTTCAGTAACAACTGCCTCTCTAAAATAGCTGCATGAAAGAGTACAAATATAAAACATGAATTAATATCAAATAACCGCAGACATTATAATACTATCCAATACCTTAAACATCAAAAGAGCATTCTACTGCTGAGCGTACGTTCTTACATGCAACGGATACAAAAGCAGTATTGAACACTTACTACCTAGCAGTGGATGATATCCCGAATGGCCTACGTAGACCGCGCATGGCAAAGGGTTTATATTTTTGCCAATCGACATTCGAACATAAATATACAGAAATAAGACATAACTTTATAATGGTCCCGTGGCTTGGATTATTATCTTCCCTTGACAAGCCCTCCCGTTATTGAGTAGGAAGAAAAAATGTAGAGGTATAAACAAATAGATAGGATAATTTGTTAATTTTATAGAGTGGTTTTATTGTCACGCCGTTTTTCGTGCATTTTGACGTGTAAAAAGCGCCTGCGCGTGGTCGGCGCCCGCCGCCGGGAATTGCTCTGAAACCACCAATAGAATGTTTGACTTGTCATGAGAAATTATAGGAATTTGTTTGAATGTCGATTGTTAATGAATAAATTAATTGCCTTGCCGTCTGGATCTACGTAGACTACGCATACGACAAATAGGTACAGTCTGTGGTACAGTCACTCAGGCTACAGCCCTTAGACAAAATACCTTTTGACAATCGCTGAGGTTACAGTCACGCGGGAATCGTATGGGACTTGACAGTGTTCGCCAACAATTAAACGCAAATCGTCGGGGATAGCGCAAATCCGCTAACCAAGACTTTAATCTTTTAAGTTTTAACCTTGTTACGAGGCGCTATACCAGTATTAGCGACTTTTGCTGATATTGCGCTCTTCTCTGGCCATTTCCCTCTATGTTTCTTTTTGAAAACGAACCATCTGTTCTGTCTGTCTATTCTGTCTCCAACTTTCAACCCAAAGAAATATTATTATATTAATGTGTATGCGCAGTTTTGATGATTATATATATTATTATGCACTGATTATATGTAAGCACTTTTGTAAAAGTACCTTAATAACCTTACCAAAGGCACTATTGTAAGTAGCCCTACCATTTATAATTATATCTTAGTTTTTATGTTCTGTGTTTTGTGTTATTTACCTTTAAAAAAAATTTCAGAGTGCCTTAGTTTTAAATTTTGAAAATATATGTATACATAAGTGACGACATGCGCATTTTTATTTATCACCGGGTCCACCACGTCACAACCTTCTCCTGTGAAGCTAGAACTTGCAGATACACGGAATTTACAGTAGTTTCACAGATTTGCTCTATCCATTGTCACATCCTATACATTTTCGATAAGAGATGACGAAAGCGATTGCCAAATTTTATCTAGGGCTCTAGTCCTAGTTTTCGACACTATTCGACACGTTTGAAAGTGCCCGGATTGCTATCGAGCATGTATCATCTTTTCTACGTGCATTACAAACACAAATCTATACCCCTAGTATGAGATGAGTAGAAGATATGACAGTCGCAGACGGCTCTTTTACATACATTTACGTCAGGTCTATATAGTCGCCTATAGAGGCTGCTAGTAAATGTATGGAACAATTTGAAATTGTATCTGTCATTATTTCTAAGGCACCGCTCCGCAATTCGCTATGCGCCGGTACGCCGTCACTACACGTCGATACACGTCTTGACCGGTACGAGTCAAGACGTAGAGACGTCGAGCTGCGGAAACTGGCGACGCAAATCTTACCTTACCTGCGTATTTTGGCAATCGGTGTCGTTATTTTGGTAATGTGCGTGTAAGCCTCTGCCTACAAGGGGATATGCTGTGTTGTTTGTTCGGTATTCGCACTGATTTATTTAAAGGAACATGTAATGAAATATATACAATTTTTCACAGAACTAAATAAGAAAATTATTTTCTTGTATTTTAAATAATTTTTACTTTTATAATATGATTGCTTATAAAGCAAACATAGAGTTTTAACTAAATAGAGAATTTTCGAATCTTTATTGGCCAGTAGTCAGCAAGAGTGATGTCATAATTATCAGAACATCTTCAAGGGAAGGTTAGAGTATAGCTTCCTCCTTATTTAAATTCATGACTGTCTTTATATAGTTTGTTCGCGACCGCAAAGTGCGTTAAGTCACGTCAGATGATCCTCAGTAGTCGAGGAATACAGGCTCGCTTCCACCTTCGGCTTTATCGTCACTTACCACCAGGTGAGATGAAGGCCAAGAGCTTCCTTGTTATATTTTAAAAAAGTTGATCAAATATTCCTACTAATAGAAAGCCAGGGTTTTGAAATAAGGTGGGCAAGAAAATGGAATATTACGGAATAACAGATTTACTCGTAGATGTCGACATAATTTAAAAAAAGTTCAACATGACAGAAAACAAATTCATATCCATTGAAAGTTGGTTTGAGAGTAGAACAGCGGGACATTTAATATTGAATGAATATTCAATTAAGCATATATCACTTACTGAAGATTCATTATATCCTCGTCGTTGACGAAAGGCTGCGATAGCTCTCTCAATGTTCCATCTGTGGCTATGAACGATTCCTGGAGAGAGGATCTGCAACAAAACCATTTCGAACCCTAATTCCACTAAAGGAAGTCATAGTGTTGAATGGCATAAGGGTATCGAAAATTGGAATCAGAATCAGAAACCTTACTACCGCCTCTAAAAACATTATTAAACCTTTTGTGGAAGCCGCAACATAATATGGAGCTCATAGCGGCGCCGGCGCCGCACGCGTGCATCTCGCATATACTACAGTTGCGGCACGCTATGAGGGCCCTTTTGACATTTGTCCACTCATCATCAACAACCTCTGCTTGTCCAGTGCTGGACATAGGTCTCCTCTAATGCACGCCACCGCTCTCGATCTTCGGCCGTTCTCATCCAGCCCACTCCAGCCATCCTACGAATATCGTCATCCCATCTTGTCACAGGGCGTCCCACTCAGCGTTTTTCGAGCCGCCGAGTGTGGTGGTCCACTCATTTTCATAATTAAAAAAATTATATTTAAAGGAGCGAATTGTTGTTCTATTATGTCAATAATGACGTGCAGTTAGTCATTTTATCTAATTTATAATTTTAGGACACAAAATGTATTTATTACATTTATTTCTAAACTATATACATTAGAGTTCCGCGAACATTTTTTTTTATAAAATACATACATAAGTCACGCCTTTTTCCCACAGGGGTAGGCAGAGATTACATTCTTCCACTTGCTACGATCCTTGCATATTTCTTTCGCTTCATTTTTTTATAAGATTATAATTATTGTTGTATCTACTTATCTACCACACAAGTCAGCATTTGTTTTGTGAATATCAAAATTTTTCAAAATGAAATCAACTACGATCTTCACATAGAATCGATGGTCAGCACGACTTCTACTTTTTTCGAGAATAAGTTGCCATTTCACATCACAATTGTAATACTCGTATGTCAAAACGGCTATCATAGCGTGCCGTAACTGCAATTATAAATTATGGACAGTTTCAGGCAAAATACAATGTGTACGCAGTCTTCAAAGAATTAAGGCAACGCGTTGGTCTTCGTAGTCTGTATAGGCACACTAAAAATTTTATCAGAGGGTTGACCTTTGACTACAGGTTTAAGTAAAGCTATCAGTCACGTAAATCGGATCACTTCGTTTCCTAAATATTAACATATATCTGAGTGAAACGATGGCTGATTCAAACTTTTTAAAATTCTTGGTTGTCTGTTTTTCTCTGGAAAATGTCTCCTGGTAGTTTTCGAGCGTTGCTTTGTTTGACTAAAGGAGCTTACTTATTTACTTTCAGGTTATTCCATAAACATACATACAATCACGCCTGCAATCCCCGAAGGCGTAGGCAGAGTCCAAGGAGCACTGTGTTCCTTAAGACCACATTTAGCCATACCAAAATTAAGTTTGGTCAGATGAAAAATCGTGAAAGAGTGGTAACAAGTGGCTAGCTCATCACCTACTCAATCACAGACTCAGTACCCAATACGCCTTTAGTCGCCTTTTACGACATGCTAGGCAAGAAAAGCAGTCGGTACATTATTTTTGTGTTCCAGACCAACACGGGACAAATTCCATAAAAATGACGAAAAATTTCAAAAATATGTTTTGAAACTGTACGGTCATGGACGAAGTTGTTTTTATATTTAACAGAAAATCATAAAATTCGTTACTGTTAAAGCGTGGTCAATAATTTTGTTGCTCCAATTTAATGCTATTTTGAGTAATCAGCTCAGACTCAGGTGAGATGCTTTCAGTCTGTAAAAGGTATTGATCAGCTGGGCTTAAAAATATTCTGAACACAAGTGCATGGTTCCTGAATCAGAGACCCTAGTCTGAGTTATCATTGTTAAGAACTAAATTTTTGTGGGAAACGTGAAAAGCGCCTCTAGCGGAAAGTAAATCACGTGTCTTATAGAAATTGATATTCTTAACGCAACTAATAAAGTAAAGTTTTGTACAATGATAATATAGGTACAGTTTAAAGTTGGACTCTTAATTTCCTCATAAGTGTAAGTTACAAATATGCGCTCCCACGTTTTGAGTGATCCCTCATTCGCACCGCATGTTTCTTATTATTTTGCTCTTTTTAAAAATGTGGGATTTTAGATTTTTAATCTAATATTATGATTTTATTATTTTTAACTACGCTCAGCATCATCATCAATAGATGGCGCTAAGCGTAGAGAGTTAAAAAAGTAGTTGCAATTTGCAAGGTTTTGAACTATTTTCAAAGTTTCAGCCCGACAGCTAGTCCGGAAGTGCCTCAAAATAAAATACCAACAAGAAAGTGAGTTAATAAACCATGGTAAAATAGACCATCACTGGTCGTTCTCGTGTAAAATTTACTTACATGTTATATCCGCGCTGTCCGATTTTCAGGAACAAATATTTGGAAACCAACACGCGCTCGCGTTGAACTGTCACCACCGTATCTCCAATTGATAGTGCGGTGATAACCTAAAATGATATAAGTTAAATGGCATAAATAGCAAATAAGTACAACGAGAATTGCAATCTATTTGGCAATTGAGAACATTTATTTGGTTTAGTTTTTTTTTCTTTTTTTAATTCATTTATTATAGTTTATTAAATAATACATCAAGTTGAAAATAATACATTGACATAAACCACAGAGGTTTCGCGACAATGTATAAATCAGATCAGATCATCACGAAAGTACACAATTTTACAGTTTTGGTAACAGGTTAGCCAAATAGGTATTGATTTTGAGAACCAGGCAATGTTTCTTCCTATGTGTATTTAAACATTACACGGATCCAATTTTTGAATATTATTTTAGTTATTGAAATCTGTCGCCATGTGTGGCAAAAATGTTGTAAATCTTGAGTTCTGTGCTTCGGATGGCACGGAGGAGGAGGCGAATTCATTTTTAATCGTATATTCCAAGCTTTAGGAGCTTGTTCCATGAGGAGCTCACTGGCGTACTGATTCATTCGCCGTGGTCAATCCTTCCGGGCACGTTCAGCCGTTAGTCCCGGCCGTTAGTTCACTTTGACTTTTGCTTTTTGATGATTTTTTATCAAAATCTGAGCGACCAGTGGTTGGCTTGACGCTTTTAAAATATTTAGCAAAATTTTTAATTGCGTGTTGAGTTCTAATTGCATTACCCACAATTTTTAAAATATATATGGGCCGGAAGGCACTTTTTTTATTACAGGCACAAGTATTAGGCACAAGTATTAACTGCAAGTACTTCTCGTGCAAAATGTCACGGTTCAATCTCCGCCGCTTGTGCCACAGTTTATTGTGGGTATCTCTCGTCTCAAAAACTGAGACCGGTGCATGGCAACAGGCTCGCCGCCTGTTACATGGGGACTAAAACAGGTAAAATGTGGATGCTGACACCTCTGCCTACGTATTCGGTGATATGGGCTTGATGATTATGTTGTGTTATATCAGGTCCTTACCTATGAAATTGGTGTTTTGTATGGAGATTTTGGGGAATTCTGCATTTTCTATACTAACATTTTATCAGTTTTCTTCACAACGACAAATCCAGAGATAATAATATTTGGCATCTATCATTAGACAAGCTTTAGTAATATGTGTTATATCACACTTCATAAAAATTATTTATTGTTTTTAAGGGAATGCAAATAAAATTATGTATTCGGGAGGCACTTAAAAAGAGTTGTCTCCGTGTCCAATTTTAACGCAATTAAACTTACAACAGATTATCAAAACAAATCAAAAGAGCTCAAAAATATAGTCTATTTTTAGACGAGGTAATTATTTTTTAGGAATACTCTGAATCTTAATAGTTACAGACAAAATACTAAGACAGAATAAAAATACCAATTTCATAGGTAAGGACCCAATATTATGTAGTTACGGCAAACTGGCGCCCAACGTGGGGCCAATGTGACGTCACTCTTACTATTACCCTTTTGTTCTTAGCCTATATACGCGCCTTCCTATATACGGACATGAGCCTATATACGGGCCATAACATCACCACGCAGGCCCAATGCGGATGCGGATGCGGAACGCAGGACCGGGACCAACAGCTTAACGTGCCTTCCGAAGCACGGAAGAGCTCGAGATCACAAAGTTTTGGTCACCTATTCCCGGTCTGACCATGGCGAAGGTAGCTTTGATTTCGATCGAAAGCCATAGCTTACTCCTCCTCCTTACCCTTTGCTATTGTAAAACTTAACATGCAGTCCTGACCTTATTGTGTAAGAAGAGGGCAGAGTCCAAGCTGCTTGCTAGCTGCGCCATGATTGTGCAGTTCTGCGCCACCAGAGCCACGTGAGGAACGAAGCAGAGCACTAGCATTTGAATGAGGAGGGTCCGGCGACCACGGCTGGCAAAAAAAAGCATACTTAAAATCATTTGAATTACAGTCGGCGACGACAGCGATTGGCAAAGGAGAAACGTCCTTATATTTTTTTTCTTTATTTGGGTTAATAAACAGCTTACACAATAAGTCTTAGTGATAACATTATTACTTAAAATAAAAAGAAGTAATTTAAATTACTATAATAAATTATTGTAATCTAAATTACAGTCATAGAGAAATCAGAGACCCGTTCGAAAAATATCTATTACTCTTTCAGGATTCATAACAGTCCATTATTAAGATACCGTTTTGTCCCTCTAGGTTTGGAAAAAAAGAAAAAAAGGTATATTTAGTAATCTATACATATAATAAAACTGTACAGATCGAATGTCTGTACATAAAAAAATGCTTAAAACCAAGTGAGAGGAAATACCAAAAAAAAAACATTTTATTTTTTGTTTCTCTGTCTGTTCGTCTGTTTGTCTCTTTGTACGAGCTAATCTCCGAAATGACTAGACCGATTTCAATGAAATTTTGCATAGTGATGATAACTTATATACCTGGTCAACATCATAGATACTTTTTATTCCGGAAAGTTAAAGGGGTGCCAGGTCAGAATGCCTCCTCGTGGCGCACCCTGGGCAACCAACGATGGACAACGGAGTGTTTTTGTGAGGATTTCCTCCACTCTGGTTGCCAGCGGTGGGCTAAAGGTCTGACACGCGAGGTGACGGGGACAGCGTGCACACACCCAGATGTGCCCTGTTGGGGCTTCAATGCCCGAAGGCGTCCGATTTCCGGCATGTAGTGAAGAGCGGCATGCCGGATTACTCAGCTCTTCCTGCGCCAGAGCCTGCGCAGTCGAACGCCGTACGGAGGGATGAAGGAGTCCTGGGAGGCTGAGCAGCGTGGAGGTCGGTGGTAGTTACCTCCGCAATGCAACACACCCCTTCGGTCCGGATTTCAACCTAAACGGTATCCTCTTACTAGAGCCAAGTAAGGGGGAACGGCTCCGCGTCCCGTCAGAGGGCCGCTGGCTAGGGGTGGGGGGGCTTGGTGACGGTCATGCTGACGGAGCTCGAGATGTGCGGGCTTGTTCACCTGAGCATTCTCTTGCACCTGATGTCGCACCCAATCACTAACTTTTCCACTCCTATATCTGTCTGGTAATCCTAGTGCACCTGTTGCAGGGCACTCCCAGATGTGCGGGCTCCATGGAGGGTGGGAGGCCGGGCAGATGAAATTATTTTTACTACGTGGAATATGGATATCCAGAACACCCGTACCACTACCGAGGGGAAACCCGAGGCCACAGCGTCTGGGAAAGCGAAAGCCATCCCAGCGTCCTCACTCACGCAAAACACGCCAGGGAAAGCGGATGCCATCCCGGCAAACAAGGGAAAGAAGGAGACCGGCGGGAAACCGAAGGCCTCTGGAACTTCCTTTCTGCCAGGGAAAGCAGAAGCCATCCCTCAAGCGGAACAAGGGAAAGCTAACGCCATCTCTGTTTCACCCACAGGTCCATCTTCAGCGATGCAGAGACCCACCACCGCTCTGGGCTGGACTCTAGTCGGCAAAACTGGTCGGCCGGTAAGCGGAAACCCGGCAACGGGTGAAAGCCAACCGCAGGCCAGTGGAGCTGCTAAGTCCAGCAGACAGAAGAGGAAGCAGGCGAAGCTGAAGATGAAGCGGCTCCAGCGTAGGCAGCAGCTTCGGACAGCTGCCCCTCAAACGACTGTGTCGACAACGCCACCGGCGGAGTCTACGCCAGCGACGGCATCAACACCGAAGACCACGACTGTGCCAGCGGCAAGGTCTACGTCGACGGCGATGACGTCTACGGCGGCACCACCACAGCAGCTGGCTAAACCGAAAGGTGCGGAAAGAGGAGGGCACCAAGAAGTGAGGCCAGGACCCAGCAGCGAGCGCAGCACCGGACACAGCGGCGGGAAATTCCGGGGGAACGCTGGGAAAGGAAAGGCCAAAGCCAAAAGGGCAAGACCGGAGGAGACACCGTCTCCGAAAACGGACCCGAAAAGGCCAAAGCTGGACCAATCCCGCGGTTCCCGACCGGCATCCTATGCCGCAGCGGTCACTGCGGAGAGGGATGAGGAGCATCACCTGGCGGTCACCACGAAAGGTGGAAACTTGACGGAGGAGGCCGCAAAAGAGCTCAGGGAATTCGTGGCGCTCAAAATAATTGAGCACATTGACGAGGGCTCCTCTCCGAACATCCCAACCTACACAGCCAGACCTACACTCGCGGACGGAGCGCTGCGGATGAAGTGTATGGACCTGTACACCAACAACTGGACCCGAACGACTCTGGATCAGTACCAGCAGAGTCAAGGACTGGAGCTGGTCATTATGCGGCCTCGCGAGGTTCCGAAAAGGGTTCGATGCGGGGTGCTCATACCCAGGATTGAGGCGGATGCCTTAAGACTGGGTAGGTGCTTACACGCACAGAACCCCTGGGCACAGGTGCACCGCTGGCTCGTACATGCCGTCCACGTGCAGGAGCGAAATGACTCCACATTTGTGGAGTTTAGCATCCCAGAGGATATCATACCTGATATCCTCAAGCACCAAAGGCGGCTGTGCTATCTAGTCGGCACGGCGTACGTGAAGTTCAGGGACTGCAGGGGAAAGTTTGTAACTGTGTTACCACAGTTCGACCATCCTATGCAGTCCTTGGGCGGCGCGTGCGACGTGGAACCTGTGCCAGGGCCGAGCGGGGGACCACCGGCGGCGATGCCTGCACCGGGCGTGACGATGGAGGACGCGGAAGAGGAGGCGCTACTGTCCATCGGGGGCCTGATGCTGGAGGGGGAGGAGGAGATCAGTCGAGATGGCGTCCAGCTTGACCTCGCCCCCCCCCGCCAATAGTGCTAGGCTCGTCCAGTGCAACCTCCACCACAGCACTGCTGCAACGGCTCAACTCAGAAGGTGGCTGGAGGTCAACAACACAGCGGTCGCCCTGATCCAGGAGCCGTGGATCAGAGGAGGGACAATAAGAGGACTCTCCAATTTAGGAGGTAAGCTTGTAAGTGCCCACACTGGCGACGTAAGAGCATGTATCTACACATCTAATGACATCCACACACAGCCTCTAACAGATTTCTGTTCCAGAGACCTCTCTGCCATAAGGCTGACACGCAACCTAAACGACAACCAAGAGGTCATCATAGCATCAGCATACATGCCGGAGGGCGAGTTAGCGCCACCAGAAGAGTTGGCGCAGCTTGTCCGTTTCTGTGAAAACGAGGGACTGGAGCTGATTGTATGCACCGACTCCAATGCCCACCATCCGCTGTGGGGCATGGAAAGAAGCAATACTCGAGGTAATCAATTAGTTGAATTTCTATTTACTACTAACCTTGAAATAGTCAACACAGGCAATGAACCAACGTTCGTTGGAAGAAGATGTCGGACGATCATTGACCTGACGCTCGCAACGCCTGCAGCGGTGAGTCAGATATCCGACTGGCATGTCTCCCAAGAGGCGTCATGCTCGGATCACCGCTGGATAAGGTTTGATATGCAGGTAACCACTAAGGCACTTGTTCCCAGGAGGTACCCAAGGAAAACTGACAGACAACGTTTCGCACGACTGACGGCGGAAGGTCTTAAGGCTAGTGACGCGGAGGGAATCACCGACGCTCACTCACTAGAACAAAAGGTAACAGCTTTCAGCGATACCATAATTAACAGCTTCAATTGTTCCTGTCCTCTGATGTACCCAAGGACTTCCGGTTCCGGAAAAAACCACCCGAGCTGGAACGGCTCCGGGGACAAGTCAGGAAGAGGTTCAACAGAGCTATGAACACAAACAGTGAGAACGACTGGGACTACTACAAAAAGGTTAAGTCTGAATACAAAAAGCGTATCAGGTACTGGAAAACTGCCACCTGGCGGAATTTCAGTAGTGACATAAGCAGCAGTACACAGGCTAACCGGGTAAGGAAAATTATGGCCAAGCAAGGTGCCAACAACGTTGGAAGTCATAGCAGACCCGATGGCTCGAAGTCCAGAACCACGGGTGAGGCCCTCGACATCCTTATCGAAACGCACTTCCCAGGAAGCAGGAAAACTAATCAGGTAACATGGCAAGAACACACGGTAACTCCGTCCCAGGAAGACTGGGCGAAAGCCATAAGGATAGTCACGCAGCAAAAGGTGCAATGGGCTATCAGTGGCTTCGCACCATTCAAGGCAAGCGGTCGGGACAACATCTTCCCTGCACTACTGCAGTGGGGTGGCGACACCATTATAGAGGTACTGACACAGATTTTACAGGCAAGTCTCGCACTACGATACATTCCGAAAGCGTGGAGGGAAGTGAAGGTTGTGTTCATTCCGAAACCGGGAAAAACCGACTACTCAAATCCCAAAGCGTACAGACCGATCAGTCTAACGTCGTTCCTACTTAAGACGTTAGAAAGGATCTGTGACAGAGAAATCCGAGACGGCCCCCTCCGCAAGTTACCTCTGCATCCACAACAGCACGCGTATAGTGCTGGACGAAGTCCCCGGAGGGGGAGGGACTGGGCGCCCTAGTGGTAAAAGGCTGCCCTCAAGGTGGCGTGCTGTCCCCTCTCCTCTGGAATCTAGTCGTCGACAGCCTCATCACGCTGTTAAACAGCAGGTACTACTTTACAGTGGGATATGCAGACGACATTACCATCATAACGACGGGTAACTATGCACAACTAGTATGTGACACTTTACAGGCAGCACTAAAACACGTGGAGCGCTGGTGCGCTAAACACGACTTATCCGTCAACCCCACTAAGACGGAACTGGTGCTGTTTACAAACAAACGAATCATCGGAGACCCAGCACCACCGAAACTATTCGGCACAACACTGAGAGTGGTAAGCGAAGTCAAGTATCTGGGGGTTATACTAGACAGTAAGCTACTATGGAACAGCCATGTGGAGCAGAAACTGAAATCGGCGAGCATCGTCTTATGGCAATGCCGTAGGATGATAGGTAAGCGCTGGGGACTCAACCCAAAGATCATCAGATGGCTCTACATGACCGTCATCAGACCCATGGTAAGCTACGGCTCACTAGTCTGGTGGCCCAGAACAAACCTAACAACATGCATAAATAAGTTGAAAGGTTTTCAAAGACTAGTCTGCTGCGCCATTACAGGTTGCATGAGGACAACTCCCACAGCAGCTATGGAAGCGATGCTCAACATCACACCACTGCACATCTATATACAACAAGAGGCTGCGCAGGCAGCACTTAGACTAAAACAACTCAAGTTGGTAAGGTTCGAAAAGGTAAGGCACTTTGATAACCTACTACAATCCTGGGTTAACACTCCACTGGTAGATGCAATCTGTGACAAGGTGGAACCAGCCTTCATCTTCGACAAGAAGTACAAGATACACTTGTCGAAATATGAGGGCGAGGGAATACACCACAGATCATTGATCATCTACACAGATGGATCCAAAACAGGCACGGGAACGGGCACTGGAGTCTTCTCTGATGACCTCAACATACACCTGGCCACTCCGCTGGGAAACACAACAACCGTATACCTAGCAGAATGTGCCGGCATACTGCTGGCCGCCAAAGCCATTCTTACAAGGGGAGTCACAGAACACAACATTACAATCCTCTCAGACAGCAGGTCGGTCTTGCAGACTCTGTGCAGCAAGATGACAGTCTCCAGCCTCATCAAGGAATGTCACGACACCCTCAACAAGGTAGGGGACAATAACGATTTAAACCTTGCATGGATCAAGGGCCACAGTGGGGATAGAGGTAATGAGGCGGCGGATGAGCTAGCGCGGAGGGGCTCGACGATGCCACCCATAGGTCCAGAACCGATCATACCCATTCCCATGAGTTGGTTTAAAGGTAGAATCCAACAGCACACATTATTCTTACACAATGAATACTGGAACAACCTGGACGACTGCAGGCAGGCTAGACTTGCACTACCACGAGTTGAGCCGCGCCTATCCAGGGAATTAATGCGGCTGGATAAATGTAGACTGCGCCTTGTAACAGGTGCAATAACAGGACACAGCCTTTTTAACAAACATCTTTTCAACATAGGTGTCACAGACAGTCCGCTGTGCAGGGCGTGCATGGCGACAGAAGAAACAGCTTCCCACGTCATGGTGGAATGTGACGAGGTAGCAGAATGCCGGGCTAAGTACCTGGGCACACCGGGTACCCTCCGGGAGGCCATCGGCGACGTGAAGGCGCTGGGTGACTTCCTGGCGGAGCTTGGATGGCTGGAGTAATCCAGCATTCACCCTCCGACGCAAAACAGGCGCACATTGGACGTCGAGTTGCGGAAACCGCCCGTATCGATGAAGAAGAAGAAGAAGAAGTTAAAGGGTTTCCGTGGGATAGTTAATAAACCAGTAACTGCGTACGAAGTCGCGGGTAAAAGCTACTTCAAAACAAATAACATCAATGGACCAAATGCGATCTGCGAAATGCGATATTGGAGTGTGAAATGCAATCAAAATCAAAAATAACTTTATTACATAGGCCAAACATGGCACTTAAAATCGTCAACATTTTAAATAACTTACATGATTAAAAAGCATAATATTAAAGTTCATTACCGCGAGCGCTTATAGCAAGTACAACCACAGTGCTTTGACAGTGATTGTTATCGACACAAGCGGCCGGATTCCGAGGGTAAGGCTTTTCATGAGAAGAACCCGGCAAGACACTCATGAGCCATTTTTTTTTAATAGCCAATCATTAAAAACGTGTTTGGTTGGTCATGCTTAGGAGCTGGTAGGTTTTTTTTCCATTTCTTCAAATTAAATAGAAGATGGTACATGCACCTATGTAAGACACTGATAACCTTTAAACCGAGTTGTTGGGTTTTTCCTGTTGCCATACAATTTATGCACAATAGGTTGGGTCTACTTACTTTGTAAGCATTTATCATTTTCAGTATACTCTTTAGTATGACATGAGTAAAGATAGACGACCTCCGTGGTTGAGTAGTCTGTATGCTGGTCTCAAGGCGTCGCCATCTCGAGAGGTTCTGGGTTCGATCCCCGGTGGGGACAAATGTTTGGGTGATGAATTTTCAGGCATTTGTTCTCCAGTCTTGGATGTTTACATATATTTATATATTCAGGATATTACGGATAAATATATTTAATAGATAAATACATATAGTATTTATCAATTAAATATATTTATCCGTCATCTAGAGTCCGTAACACAAGCAGCTTTAGTTGCTTAAAATGGGGCTAGTTGATAGGTGTGAATGTTTGAAAATATTTATTTATTTATTTATTATAGAATTGTATATGTTCAAAAATACTCCTCATGTGTTTCTCCATGAGGCAGGCCTGTGCCCAGCAGTGGGGGGTGAGGACGAATGTTTAATAAATATTCGAATGAATTAAAAAGTGAACTTGGAAAATGGATGATAAAAAGTAAACATAAATAAACTGTATCATATTGACAACGAAGTAAGAATGATATAGAATCAGAACTCCTTACTGAACTGAATTAAGCATTACTTGCATTATTTTTGATATGAGTCAACTAGCCTATTACCCTAATTTGAATGACTTTGAAAAAACTTTTTTAATATAAATATAAATATTTAACTTATTACACAAAATTTTATTACACGCAAACAGGTTCATATATTATTCATAAGTTTGTGATTCTCAAAAGCGAAAAGAAAGTGTCCTATAGTTTTACATAATCGCATATCAATTTGTGACAAATTTGAAAGGCATTCAAATTTCAACCTGCGTCTTTCTATGAAAGATGAGTCAGTTAACCCAAAAAATTTATCAATCTCTATAAAGATCACAAATAATATTAAGAATGAAATGTTTAGGGTAATGATCACAAATAATATTAAAAATGAAATGTTTAGGTTCTAGACCTAATACAGGAAAAATTCAACCGCCTCTCTGGTCTAGTGGTTTACACCACCAGGTGTAGATCGGGAGATCCGGGATCACCATGGGGCAGAAGTTTTTCTGCTCAGTTTGGTTGGTGGTAGGTCTGGGTGGAAAACAGTGGTAGCTATGATTAATACAGCAATGCTTATACCAATGTTATAAGCATTGGTTATGTTCCGGCAATCAGAGGTAAGGTAGCCAGTTTCTTAGTTGTTGAGGATTTACAGGTGACGCTCGCTTCCACCTTCGGCCTTATCGTCCCTTACCATCGGGTGAGATAAAGGCCAAGAGCTCACCTGTCATAGGTGAAAAAAAAAAGATCTCAATGAGAAAGCTTGATACATCCTAACTAATTTATTAAGAAAACCGTGGGCTTAGGCTACTTAATTCGCTTAAGTTACTACTTAAAAGCTACACTATCCCAGTGTTGTACCAAGATATCCTACAGCCTTCCACTTGATACGACTCTGCACACACGTTTCGCTTTTTAAGCTTTCATTAATTGTCTTAATGCACGTCCTTCTGTTGAAAGTACTTAAAGGTACCCAGGCATACAATCCAGTATCGATTATTCTTACTGTATGTGAATGAACTGCAGTCACTCTTCAAAACCAAAACATGCACACTAAGTCCATAAAGTCACGCTTTTCTGCCATGGGTACGGCAGATGGTACAAAAGTTTTTCCACTTGCTACTCGTACAATCCTCGCAAATACTTCACATCATCCACTTTCAAAAAAATTAAGGACATGTCTCCTGTCATAGGCTAGGCAGAGATTACTAAACTTCTTTCTATTTGCTACAATCCTTCCTTATTTCTTGCTTCATCCCCTTTCAAAAAGGTAGAGATGCTACTCTGAATTACCCATGCTGACGAATCAGTATCAGTTTTCCCTCTGTTAATTAAAAAAGTTATTTTTAAAAATTGCAAGGGTCGCCCATGGAAGTGAATGTTACACGCTGTCTCATATGTAAGGTTACAAGTTATAAAACCTATTCTGTTAATTATGAGTCAACGCGATGAATCGTTTCGGCACGAGCCATGGCGCCCGCGCATGATAAGTACAACAAATAGGTTCATAATTATGACACAGGAAATTAAGTCACTTTATTTGGATTTAATTGTTATTTTATAGATATATTACGGTATATTGATGTCATTAACTTCATTTTTATTACGTCGCGCGTCGTCCAGTGTTAAATCTTGACAAATACTTTTGTAATATGAATTACTGTTATTAATTAGTGCCACAAGAAGTTATCGTACTCATATATCATTATTGTTATTAATAACGTAACAGTAACGTTTATTTGATACAAATTCATTTAAAACTTTAGCGTTTATGATTAATTCACTGGTTATTTTCTTAGTGTGCTCTTTTGGTTTATTACTTCATGGTCATTCATTGTTTACTTATGTTTTGTCTTTATCTGTGTATTTTTTATCTCATGTCTTAGATTAGCTAACATAATTTGTCAATTTTTTAAAATTTTTGTTCTTTTTAACGTTCAATTGCTTCGTTTTTAATTGTAAGTAGGAGCTACTGTATTTTTTATTGGCTGGGCACCGACTTTATAGATTGTTAAATATGTATTTTTCTCAATTTTATTAAAATTAATTGTACAAACAACAGAGTTAAGGCATTAATAATTTTTTACTTTTGAGAGAATTCTTTGTTTTGGTTTTGTTTTTTGGAGTCGGTTTTATTTTTGTAAAAATATTTTTATTGATTATTTTTATTGTTATTGATCCAATTCAGACTCCATTTAATGTAAAATTGTGAACTCACTTAGGTATATTAAATACAGTCATGGAAATGTACGTTTTGAAAGTAAAGTAACCTGTATATTATATTATTAAGTAGATTCGATTGCCGTTAATTCGACGCGCATTTTTCAAAATGTTTTTGAATTAATCCTAGCGTCGTAGAACCCAGCCAAATTTAAGTCTAAACCTTATTGGTTTCCATCCACATCCACAATTCCTAAAAATTCCCAACAGCGTTAAAATTAAAACACGTGAGAAGCTGGGATGTTTCACTAGTAATGTATAAGATGGAATTGTTACTTAACACTCATTAACTAAATGATCAAAAATCAAAATCAAATTCAAAAATAATTTTATTTCATAGGCCAAGTTCGGCACTTAAAATCGTCAACATTTTACAATATTATGCATTTTACAAATAAATAGTTTATTATAAATTATTTAAAATTACAGATCAACTATTCAGATTAAAAGCAGAATCAGAAGCCAATGCAGAATCAATATTACACTCTTCAAAAAAGTCATCTGTTCAAAAAATATGGACGAATAAGTAATAATCAATGTTTGATGGTCTATAAGACACTTACATAAGGTCGAGAATGGATATAAATGTGTAAATTTAAATAGCTAAACGTGTGGTGAGTCACACATTATCTTGGCGCGAGCCGACTCTGTACTTGACACTTGGCCTAGTCCGACACTGGAGAAGGCAATGACTTTTCATTATCTTATTGATTCGATTAGTTGCTAAAGTCCGTATTCAAAAATCTCACGAGGAGATGAATACCGCCATTCCTTTCTAACGGTACTCAACCGAGACCTATGGTTGTGTTGAAGAATTATTTTGACGATATCCGTGGTCGAGTGGTCTGTACGCCGGTCTCTAGGCGTCGCGATCTCGAGAGGTTCTGGGTTCGACCGCCGGTGGAGCAAATGTTGGTGTGATGAATACTGGCATTTGTTATCCAGTCTTGGATTTTTTATGTATTATATTTATATTCTGAATGTTCACATGTTTATCTATTAAATATATTATATTCGTCATCTAGTATCCGTAAGACAAGCAGCATTAATTGCTTATTGGGGCTAGTTGATAGGTGTGAATGTCTGTGGCCATTTATTTATTATTGTAAGAGTCTTGCCGTAAAATTTAAACCTAGATTAACCCCTTGGCGGGCACCGCGAGCATCAGTGTTCGCAAAAAATGGATGTTTCTATTGTGTCTTGTTTTGTGCCCGTTGACTTGTTAAAACTTTATTTATTATGTCTCATTAGAGATTTAACAAATTCGAGATGCAAGTAATTTTATTGCAAGTGAGTATGAGATAAAGAAATAAGAGCGTTTCAAAGCCATGTCGCCGGCCGCCAGCGCCGGCATAACAAATCATCACGCATTTTCCCTGAAGGGGTAGGCAGAGGTGTTACCATCCACATATCGCCATATACGTTTAGTCCCCATATAAAAATATGAGGCAAGTCATATTCACAATATACAGGCAGTGGGATCGAACCCGCGATTCCCACGGCCTCTCGAACGAACAGTGCCCGGTCCGTCCCAATTTCAATTCAATTTGATGCCTTCTTGGCCAATAGCCGTGGTCGGGAACTATTCAACACTGCTATTTCGTTTGATTTAGAGTGGCTATGAAACCACTTTTAAAGAAACTTAACTGATTAATTTTACTTATTCCCTTTCGGCAAATAAATTCACTCTGTCTTAGAACATGAACTGTTTCAAGAGAGGCCTGTAGGCCAATTCTGCTATTTTATTTTGATCTTAAACGCATGAGCAACGCTTATGTTCGAACGTTATTGGTATTCTGCTAGCAAAACGCAACCGTGCGTTTCGCTTGCCTTCGGTTTCATTCGGTTCCATTCGGTTTGCTATTTTACTTATATCAAAAACGTATAGCAAAAGCTTACATTTCGATCATCAATGTTTATTCTGCTAAGCATTCTTTCTTCAAACGCATTGGTTATGCAATTGTTACGTCGGGAACGTCTGGTTAAATTTATAGTAGAATTGGAGTGATGTGTTGAGGCTGCCTGTCCACTAATGCGGGGCGAGGGAGCAGAGCGGAGATTTTAAGCAATGCTATTGGTTAATTATGACAAAACTCAAGCACCGTTTCTCGTCTACGCGCCAGTGGACAGCCCAAGGTGAGAGTGGCTAGGGCCGCTGTTCTATGTAGTCCACTATCTCCGCAAATAGACTTTCCTACTGCTTACCTTCAGGTGGTGTGTGTAGTCATTTGCTGTGATATTTTTTAAGGCAAATATAATCGTCGTCCTCAGTCTATGTGCAGTCAAGTGCATAAATATGTATCTTGAAAACCATTACAATATCATGAATGTATTTAAGGATTCACGAAATATGTGACACTTTTCTCATCGTTATTATGTCTTCACTTTTGTTCCATAAATATGTAAGTAACTAAGTGAGCAATAATATATATCTATCGCCAAGTGCGTAAATATGGTTTTTTAAAACCATTGCAATAACATGTATTTATGGTGTCATAATATATGTGACACTTTTCTCTTCGTATTATGTTGGTATTATGCCTTCGTTTTTGTAAAAATATGTAAACTAAGTAAGCAATAATTTGTCGCTAAAAAGGATTGTATAGATAGATGAGCCAATAAAGAATAAAAGTAAATATTCTTTGTATTTTTTTGGCACTATTGACATTAATTTAAATTTTGAATTTATTTTCTATTAAAAGTTGACAATTGTTTCTTGCTATGAAACAGAGAGAGAAAGTAAATACTGCAAAATTTCTCGAACAAACGAAAAAACACGATACAACACAAATTGTCCTCTAATGATTTTTGATTAATTTCTGCAAACATATTTACGACAGTTAGATTGGATACTTTCTTAATGAACTTTCATTGATATATACTTTTGTCACCTTTGTTTAGATACATATTTATGCACTTGACTGTACGTCCCACTGCTGGGCACAGGCCTCATGGAGAAACACTTGAGGAGTTTGGACCGTAACACCTTCACACTAGCTCAATGCGGGTTAGTGGGTAAAAAGAAGCACGGAAGAGGTCGAGATCACAAAGTTTTGGTCACCTATCCAAGGCCTGACCATGGCGAAGCTTGCTTTGTTTTCGATATCGAAAGCCAAAGCATGCTAACTACACCAGCGAGCTCCACATCATAATATGTGATGGAAATTTTAGATCTGCACACCCAGAGCATGGATTTCCGCGACACTTAAGTATTCCCTTCGACCAATTATATAGGGTTCTTCAAAAAGGACCTGTTATTTGTTATTTTATTGCGTCACCTTAGGAAAGGTATTCCTGTGCATCACGTAGTTAATGAGTCATTGGCTGAGTCTTTTATATAAAAAAATTAAGCGATTTAGAGCTTCTCTCTGTTTTTATTCGTAGAATTAGTTCTTTAGACACATGACTCAACAGTTACCACTAACGAGCCCATATACGCTATAACAGCCTTCGTAAATGGAGTAAAGTCAACTCTTGCTTACCAGATTTGTGGAAATAGTCTAATCAATGAAATTTGCTTCGGGACCCTATGGTACGGCAAGCAGTGAAGTTATTTATTCATTGTGATGTAGATAAAATGTTTTTAAGAATATACTTTTAACTATCTAACAAATATTTACATGTTTGTAATGGAAAATGTGGTAAACTGCAGAATTTTACTTTTTTTTTTTTAAATTATGTTAAAATGATGCTATTAAGAGAGGGTAGAAACTTGCTGAGTTTCTTGCCCGTTCTTCTCAAAACATGGCCTATTGGTAGTTTTATGAACGGATGGCGTAGTTTTTCTCATTCACGAAATATGTGAAATGTTTACGACATTCTTAAGCATGCGCTAAGACGCATCTATACTGAATAAATGCTTTGCAGACTGCAATAGCGAATGGGACCAACGGCTTAACGTACGGCTAATAAGATTTTCGGATCGGGCGCAGAGTGCGATATTAATATAATTCAGAAACTGAATTGTGTATTTGAAAACGAACGTCTGTGACCCTATGGCGTAAAAGGACCTAATCAGTAACGTATATATATATATATCTCTTTTCGCAATAAAATCAAAATTGTACACTGAAAACGCTACAATGTAATGAATAAATAAATATTACAACGGATTTTCAACAAAGTGTAGTAAATAGCACCGCGTTGAAATTAGTAACAATGTTATATCATTCCAGAAAAAAACAAAATCAGTAACGTAATGTTGACAAATCAATATAGATTTAATGAAACAGCAAATCCTTTGATAATTTCAAAAAAGTGTTCGTAATAACAGAAATCCAACAACTAGCCAACCCTTTTTTTATTGGGCCCTAAATGATTCATTACTGCCAGCCATCACTATTAAATATAATAAAAACAATTTTTGAGACCTATAACACAATAATTTTTAGATTCTAAATTACGTTTTTGCATAACTGTCAAAAATGCCTTCGGTCATGATGGTCTTTGAATAATCTGTGCCGTAAAGTCACGATTTTGGTAAACAATTCAATACGCATGCGTGACACACTGACACAGCCGACGGATATGCTTGATTGGTTGCGACTGCCATTTGACGGACTTTGACCATCCGTAATAATTGTTTACATGATGCGTTACTTTAGTAATTCATTTCTTCAGCAATCCCTTTATTTTATTTATTGAACTTGGTATATTTCGGACCCATGTACTAAATACTATGTGAAATAAACATTATTTTCATTACTTTTCATATGAATTAACTAGCGTATTCATATCCATTGAAAGATTAGACAGTAGGGCACAGATCAGCTGCCCTAAAGAAGTCTAATGTAACCTGTCTCGAAATTTCTCTTACCTACCGTTATAACTGACCTGACAATGACCTTTTTTTTGTAATTTTAGGCTGACACGACAGTGGTTTGTATATAAAACTCTATTGAATTTAATAAGCAATAACTAACTTATAGTACCATCTTTTAAGGATAATAACCTTTTGTGGTTTGGATAACTAATTTGTAGAAAAAACCAATTAGCGTGTAATTTTCGCATTCGCCATCGATGAATTCACGGTCATCATCAACTGCCGACAATTTTTAACATTAATCGGTAAATATTATGCTCTTTTTACTCGTATCTGCTTGCAATGGATTCCTTGGTATCTAACGACAAATCACCCGTGACTCACATATGTTTTGAATTGGTTATGAATCACTGTAATCAGGAAGTTAACCAATTCAGTGATGATCCGTTCTAGTAATAGGGAATTATACTAGATAAACCGATATTTGATTATGTACTTTTTTGCAAAGTTTATTGAATCAGTGGTTACTTGCAACATACATACATACAATCACGACTACCATCCCCTAAGGGATAGACAGAGACCAGGCAAAGGCACCGCAAAAGCAGTCCACTGCCACAGTCCGTGCGTTATATACTTATATATATTTATTTATTTGTTTAAATAGATATAGTTTATTTTTATTTATTATTGCTTATGAGCAACCTCTGTCAACCTATCTAATGAGAGATGAATAACAATACGAATTAAGGCACATTGTCAGTATACTACAACTCTACTCAAACATATTTGCCAAATATGGGCGTCAACCTTTGCCCTCCCCTTAGGGGATACGGGCGTGATGATGCTGAAGATGAGTATGCAGCTTCCAGCTATCACGATACGATATCAGGGCCCCGATACGGCCCATGCACACTCCATACTCTCGTACTCGCGATCCCTCCTGTCGCCTCGTGGAGTGTGTATGGGCCTGTGGGCCATAACGTTTTCGACTGTGATTTGATTACGGTATAAACGTTCTTATTTCACACTTAGCACGATCGAGCCCCTGTAACTATACGATGATTCATAAATTGACGACCTCCGTGGTCGAGTGGTCTGTGCGCCGGTCTCAAGGCGTCGCCATCTCGAGAGGTTCTGGGTTCGATCCCCGGTGGGGACAAATGTTTGGGTGATGAATTTTCAGGCATTTGTTCTCCAGTCTTGGATGTTTATATATATTTATCTATATTCATCATTTTTATATGTATTTATCTATTAAATATATTTATCCGTCATCTAGTGTCCGTAACACAAGCAGCATTAGTTGCTTAAAATGGGGCTTTATTTATTTTATTGACAATTAAAGCAGGATCCAGGAATTCAATACATAAATTTTGATACTCAAAAAAGTTTATACATTTTATGCGTGTTTAATTTACAGATTCTACGAAATAAGCCTTGAGGTTTTCATTTTTCTTGGATTAAGTTTAAATCGAGCTCAAATTAAATGTAATGTAATATAACGATACGAATATTTAAGAAAAACCTGGTTGAATCATCAACTATCGAATCTAACACAATTAATTAAATTACCAATAAAAAATATTGGGTCCTTACCTATGAAATTGATTATGTACTTTTTTGCAACGTTTATTGAATCAGTGATTACTGGCAACATACATACATCACTCACAACATACAACAATCACGACTACCATCCCCTAAGGAATAGACAGAGACCAGGCAAAAGCACCGCAAAAGCAGTCCACTGCCACAGTCCGTGCGTTATATACTTATATTTATTTATTTATTTGTTTAAATAGATATAGTTTTTTTTAAATGTAATGTAATATAACGACGAAATTACATGTAATGTAATATAACGATACGAATCTTTAAGAAAAACCTGGTTGAATCATCAACTATCGAATCTAACACAATTAATTAAATTACCAAATTAAAAATATTGGGCCCTTACCTATGAAATTGGTGTTTTTATTCTGTCTTAGCAATTTGTCCGTAACTATTAAGTTTCAGAACATTCTTATAAAATAATTACCTCTTCTAAAAATAGACCATATTTGAGCTCGTATTATTTAATTTGATAATTTTTTGTAATTTAATTGTGTTAAAATTAGACACAAAGTCAATTATTTTTAACTGCCTCCCGAATACATCATTTGATTTGCATTAACATAAAAACGATGAATAATTTTTATCAATCGTGTTCACACACATATTGCTAAAGCTTGTCTAATGATACATGCCAAATATTATCTCTGGATTTGTCGTTGTGAAGAAAACTGATAAAATGTTAGTATGTAAAATGCTGACATCCCCAAAATCTTCATACAAAACACCAATTTCATAGGTAAGGACCTATTATATGAAGCTGGTACATACTTCTTTTCGCCTGCCTTGCACGCATTTCTATTAAAATAAAAAGATTCCCGCCCCGCGCGAGTTGAAAATTAATTTGCTCGCTTTTATAAAATAATATAAATTAATAACCCGCAACCGCATTAATCAGACATTGAGTTTTTGTAAATCTACAAATGCGTCGTGCCATCCGCAAATACAATTGAAGAGATAATTACATCATTGCATGGAGAAGAGGCGGGCCCGCCAATACTTCATTGATAAAGAAGCGTAGCGAGCTTGGACCAAGGTTCCCAGGTCAGTGCGTGCATTAACATTTCTCTTACAGTTGTATGACGACCTCCGTGGTCGAATGGTCTGTACGCCGGTGTCAAGGCGTCGCCATCTCGAGAGGTCCTGGGTTCGATCCCAGTGGAGGCAAGTGTTTGGGTGATGAACTTTCAGATATTTTTCCTCCAGTCTTGGATGTTTATATATATTCAGGATATTTAAATGTATTTATCTATTAAATATGTTTGTCCGTCATCTAGTATCCGTAACACAAGCAGCATTTAGTTGCTTAAAATTGGAGTAGTTGATAAGTGTGAATGTCTTAGGATATTTATATATTTTTATGTACCACGAAAAAATACAGTCCACTTTTTTACCATCGAAGATTCTATAACATATTGGCGCGACCAACCACATAATGGAGAATACATTATGTGGTGCACATTATGTTCTACACGCATCTCGCAAAAACTACGCAACTGAATTTGATGAAAATGGTGATAACTAAATATCCTGCTCAATCCTTACCCACCCTTCGGGATACAGCGTGATCATGTTGAAGTTACATCAATAACCATACAATTCTCAGCCCCGACCGCGCTTAATAAGGGCGTACTTACCACAGCCACTAAATAAATTGGGTACAAACAACCGGGTCAGGCTAGTGTGGGCATGTAGGGATTAAAGGTAACGAGAGGGCTGACGAATTAGCCAGGAAAGGATCGACCCACAACTTTAGTGGGCCTGAGCCCTTTGTAGGATTACCTAGATGTACCATAAAACTGGCACTGAAGGAGTTTTGTCAAAGATTGCACCAAACCTATTGGAAATGTATACAACAATTGACACATTTGAAATAATTTCTAGGGTCTTCACACACAGGCTACCTTAAAAACTTTGGGAGATTCAGCAGAAGTCAAATCCGCTGCCTTATGGGTGCCCTGACTGGCCATTTTAATGCAAGAAAACATCTGTATACTTTAGGCAAAGTTGATGACCCCACCTGTAGATTGTGGGGTGAAAACAATGAAAGCATGAAGCATTTATTATGTGAATGCGATGCTCTAGGGAACAAACGACTACGGTTTCTAGGGGCGGGTTATCCCAAACCCGAGGAATTTATAGGCATGCCCCCAGCCAACATCATAACGTTCATTCAAGACATTTTGGGTGATGGCAGGGAGGGGTGAATAGGAAAGGGGAAGCACAAAAGATCCCATAGGGTCGAAGTGCCCTGAGTTATCTCAGCCCCATCGCAAGAATATACCACAGCCAATTCACAGGCGAAAACGTCATGTCCCATCCAAAGTTCCAAAATCCACGAGGCGATACGAGGTAACACGAGTACGAAAGTATAGTGTTTATTTAGGACTAGCTGTTGCCCGCGATTTCATCCACGGTTACTATGGTTTTTGGCTATCCCACGTAAACCCTTTAATTTTCTGGAATAAAAAGTATCTACGGTGTTGATCAGGGATATAAGGTATCACTACACTAAATTTTATTGAAATCGGTACAGCCATTTCGGAGATTGGCCCGTACAAACATACAGACAGAGAATTAAATAAAATATATAATATATTTTTGGTATTTTTCCGCTTTTTTCCCCTGACTTGGTTTTAAGCATTTTTCTATTTACAGACATTCGACCTCTACAGTTTTACTATATGTATAGATAACTTTAACTGCAGGAAAATAACTAATTCGATACACAACGCGAACGTCGCGGGCTCAAGGTCCTTACCAATGAAATTGGTGTTTTGTATGGAGATTTTGGGGATGTCTGCATTTTACATACTAACATTTTAACAGTTTTCTTCACAACGACAAATCCAAAGATAATAATATTTGGCATCTATCATTAGACAAGCTTTAGTAATATGTGTAATATCACACTTTATAAAAATTATTAATCGTTTTTAAGTGAATTCAAATAAAATGATGTATTCGGGAGGCACTTAAAAAGAGTTGTCTCCGTGTCCAATTTTAACACAATTTAACTTACAACAAATTATCAAAACAAATCAAAAGAGCTCAAAAATATAGTCTATTTTTAGACGAGGTAATTATTTTTTAGGAATACTCTGAATCTTAATAGTTACAGACAAATTGCTAAGACAGAATAAAAACACCAATTTCATAGGTAAGGACCCAATATTATAAGAAGTAAAAAAATTACACATGAAGGACACAAATAACTAAGACACGGTCTGCAACAAAGTTCAACAAACTGAATCCCGAACGGGCTAAATAAGACCGTATTTACTACAACCACAGATAATCCCATCCCCTCCACCAGACGACACGAGTAAACACGAGTACGAGAGTATGGTGTGGATGACGTTTTCAACTGTGATTTGGTCCAAAAAAATCAAAATCAAAAGCATTTATTCAGTTTAGATGCGTCTTGAATGTCATAAACATTTTACCATATTTCGTGAAAAAGGAAAACTACGCCGTCCGTTGTGGTAATTACATTCATATTTAGCGCAATCGGAGCCCAGACCTTTATGTAATTTTTATCGATATTTTCGAAACAAATGATACAATAAAGGACAGCTTTATGTGTAATATTGATGTTGCGCAGAAAAACTTATAATTGTCCTAAAAGCAAAAACTTACTTACACAGTAGAAACTAACTATTTCTCTGAAACTATATCAATCTTTCACAAGTTTCTAAGAAATGCGACGTTGTATTCTAAGAAACGTTCTTAAAGAATCTATTACTGTGAAAACTATTTGAGAGTAAAAGCTGAATGTAAAAAATTTATATCTCTTCCGTGAATATTGCATTACATTTACACTTCCCTGTTCATTAACAGTCTTGTCAGTCAGGTGTACTATATTTTATATTTAATTAATTTTGGAGTCATATCCACATTATGACGAGTGACGCAGCATTTTGCGATCCCTGATAATAATACCTACCCACAAATATATGAAAATTTTCAGGGAGACTTCATTGGTTGTGAAAATTTGTACCTATAATACTCGATTTATCGCCTTGGTATGGTTTTAACTTGTATGTTCCAGGCAAACTTCTATGTAATCAGCGTATACGATAGTGAATAGCCCGAAATAACTTTTAGTTAGGTTGATAAGCACCTTATCGTAGACATCTCCGGTGTGTGGGATTGAAGGCGAGCTTACCAAAGCTAGCATGACCAAGGAAAGATTATAATTATATGATAAAATAAATTACCGCTAGACGCTGTCAAAATTCGTTAAGAATATACATACATACATACAATCACGCCTGTAATCCCCGAAGGGGTAGGGAGAGTCTAAGGAGCACTGTGTTCCTTAAGACCACATTTAGCCATACAAAAATAGGGTTGGTCAGGTGAAAAATCGTGAAAGAGTTGCAACAAGCTCATCGCCTACACAATGACAGACCCAGGTCCCAATACGCCTTAGTCGTGTTTTACGACATTCTGGGCAAGAAATGCAGTTGGTACATTCTTTTAAACACATTTAACTTTTTTTTTTTTCATTTTAAGAATATCTACTCGTATATTCGAGGTCGAGGAGCTCGCTGGTGTAGTGTTACGCTTTGACTTTCGATAGAAAACAAAGCTACCTTCGCCAGGGTCAGGCCTTGGATGGGTGACCAAATAAGCCTTTAATCCCGGTCGCTATTGCAACCGTTTCTGCCCACTAACCCGCATTGGGCCAGCTTGGTGGTGTTACGGCCACCATGCTGCCGGCGGCCGGCTCCTCATGTGATTCTCCATTCTCCATGACGTATATAGGCTGAGGATGTCGATATCCAAAGTGTTTCTGAGAGTTCATATTGAATGAATCTTTTATCACTTTATCATAATTTGTTTCGTTGATCGTTCTAGCTGGGCAGTCGTGTAAGTTAACTCACAGTGTGGCTGGATTGATGTGGAGGCAGCCCACTTTGACAGTCACCACGCCTGTGTCCTGCTCAGGTCGCTCAGACGGCGTGGTGCACCGGGAGGAGCTCGCATCCACCTTCAGATGCATCGCCATTACATTCTAAAAGAAAAATTTCATACATACATATAATTTCCGAAGAAATGATAACTTTTGATTTAAAACCCCCTGCTAGAGAATGCAGATTCGTTCTATTTTAAAAATCCGGATTTACAAGAACGGATTTTAGGTCCAATACGGATTATTGGGATTTTACGGATTTTTCATGAAAGTACATTTCTATTTATTTTAAAAGGCAAGATTTTTTTTTATAATTGTGTAAATATACTTCTTCCAGCAATTTTCCTACTCGACACAACATGTCTTTCTCTTCCTTCCTTCTTTGTCACTAGTCAGCTCAATTTCCACTTTCTTTATTCTCATTTCAGTACTCACACATTCAGTCCATCGCTTCTCTAGTCTCTCTCATTTTAGGTCCAACCACATCTATACTTCATATTGTTCTAGTTAAAAGACATTCATTACTCCTCAGCTCATGAGTATAACTAGATAACCAATTGCTCCGTATCTTTTCTGTCACTGGCGCTATTTTCACGCTTCCTTCCTTCCTTTAATCTAATCTTTAATCTTTAATCTTTAATTACTCATTCTTGAACTTGTCCATTCTAGTAACTGGACCCATCCATAGAAACATTGCGTGCCGATTTCTTTCGTCCATCACTTTCGTTACCCAACAAACTTCTGGCGTGTCCATACATCAGGTCAGGTCTAGCGGCGGCTTTATAGATTTTCCCCTTGGGGGTATGGGGCAATCTTGGGTCGCACACTATTCTAGAGGCCCTATTTAACGGGGACAAAATTCTGTAGCCATACCATCTATCTAGCATCGTTTTGGATTAATGATCCGAGCTACAGGACATCAGAATTGCTCTGATGTCCCACCAAATAACAATTATTCTGTTTTCGTTGTACCGTCCTGTAAACCGACACTCTCCAGTTTTCTCTGCTATTTCTCCAGCTTACTGGATGTCAAGTACATTTTCTCTTACAAGAATAATGTCGTTGGCAATCATTTCATGTAAATGCAAGTATTTCATGTAAATCTATTTGCAGAATAAATGATTTCAATCAACATACCACCACAACCACCAGGGTGCGATTTCTTGTAGATCTGCAAAAGCAAGACAAGTACGGGTTTAAAGCCAACCCCGGTGCAAGCTGACAGCCACATTGAACTCGTCGGTTATTCCCGCTTCGGACCTCACTTGTGTACCTACTCGCTTTGTCTTGTCTTGCCCCTTGTCTTCCTTACAATTTATATTTTTTCCAAGGCACATTTTCACATTCAAAGCCCACCATAAAACTTCGCCCTGTTAAAGTACCCTGTCATATGACTTTTTAAGGTTAAGGAACACCATAATATTTACGTTTCAATTCATCGCTTTTCCCATTAACACCGATACATTTCGCATAACTGCCAAAGTGTACCTGGATCCAAAATAATCATTGGTCTCTCAATCACCTCCCATATTTTCGCTTTTTGAAGTATTCCCAATATCATCATATCAAAATGCTCCCAAAATTACCCTTTCATAGCCTCCTCATATGGCTGTGGCGCATATGTCATCTAAGTCATCGCAAACATGATTTTATAACAATAATTCTATCTTTCACTCCCATCATCAGTCGCAAACCTTTTAAAATTCGTGTCCAGCATATTCATTCGGTTTAATGTAGTAGTCTAATTACGATTTATTTGTCTTCGAAAAATCCGGATTTGAAAATCGTGGGTGGAATTCCGAATTTTTCGGATTACTGATTATACGGATTGCATTCCCTACCCCTGCCTATATGATATATAACATATCGCGCTATATATCTGTTTTATAACGCCCAATTGTCAAATTCCATAGTAATCGTGACCGTAACCGAAAACGTGGCAGCTAAACGTGATAAAATAAGACAAATAAAGAAATCATCACAACTTTTCCGCGAAGGGATAGGCAAAGGTGTTAAACACCCACATTTCGACAGATATGTGAGGTCCCCATGTAACAGGGGGCGAGCCTGTTGCCATGCACCGGGCACCGAGCACGTGATAAAAACTCTATAATATAATATCAAAATGCTGTGTTGGTGCTAAGAGAGCTGGAACGCTAGTATTTAAGTGACCCTTGCTACGTTTTAAATGTCATTTTTTTATTGTTTAAGTTGTACGCTTTTTCCACCATTAAAATCTGTCGAAACTTTACCATTGTAAACTCTGAGTAAATTTCTTCAACACACATAACATATCATCACGCCTCTTTCCCCGAAGGGGTAGGCAGAGGTTTTAAACACCCACATTTCGCCAGATATGTAAGGTCCCCAAGTCATAGGTGGTGAGCCTGTTGCCATGCACCGGGAACAATGTGGGGCAAGCGATATTCACAATTAACTGTACATAAATTTTATTCAAACTCACTTGTAGGCGGTGGGATCGAACCCGCATTTCCAATTTCTTCAATATTATTAGAAATAGTGATGTGTCGAAATCAAATTTCCGTTCCCGGGTAAACATTTCCGTTTACGGGAATATTCCCAGGAACTTCCCGATTTTGGGGAACGTTTCCATCCAAATTAGGTCAATCTTATAAATGTTTGTTTTTGCCTATTTACCTGTAGTACAGGCCTCTGAGGAGACCTTTTCATGGACTAGACTCTTCACAAAGTCTACAAGTATGGGTCCAAAGGATAGCCAAATAACATTTATAAAATGCTACTTAGTAATTAAGAACTCCTTTATATTACTTTCTCCTTTATTTATTGTGAAGAGTAAGTAAAGAATTTATTATTATTATTATTATTATTCCTCATTTCCGTTTACGGGAATATTCCCAGGAACTTCCCGATTTTGGGGAACGCTTCCATCCAAATTAGGTCAATCTTATAAATGTTTGTTTTTCTTAATAATTTGTATAGTATTCTTAATCTACATACAAAATCATCAAAAACCGACAAAGCAGAAAAGTAAATTAATCCGCAAGATTTCAATCACATAAACTGTTATGTTTTTACAAATATTGTCTCCTATTCATAAATAAATTTTGTTTTTTACATCAATAAGATGTTTGCAATGGAAACGGGTCTAGTCGCCGGGACGTTCCTAGAAACACGGGAACGTTTCATGGGAGTTTGGTAATATTCCCAAGGAACATTCCCGTATTTTGGAAATGTTATGTATTAATGCATAAAGTGTTATACACATACCAAGTGATGCATTTATCATATTTTCATTGATTGTAAATCTGATAAGTAAAAATACAACTTCCCCTCGCTTTTGGAAATCTGGGGAATTCGGAAACATTCCCGGCAATGGCACATCACTAATTAGAAGTAGGCAGAAGTGCATAACACACCAATACTTTCAGTAATTTCGATTCCACTTAATAGGGGTAATCCAATTGCCGTTACCGGGCGCTACAGATTCTCCATAACCACTCTCCTTCGAGCCAAAATTCCAAAAGCCAGCACTGCCTTAATTTTTTTTTTACTCGAACTTCGAAGGAGGTGTACAAAGGTACTATGTGCTAGCAAGATATAAACCAAATTGCCTCACTGCTTACAAGCAGCATAACTGGTGCTGACCGTTAGCCGATCAGCGCTCAGTATCACATCTCATCTGTAATCGGCGGCGCCGATTGGCTCTCCAGGGGCCTAATTCTCGTGCATTCGAAATTTTTCCGTGTGGTAATTATTGCTATTCTACTGAAAATTTCGAATGGTTTCCTAAAGATCGTATTCTCAGTACTAATAAAAGAATTACCAATCGAACTATGCAGTCGTACAAATAGACAAACAATGACGTTTCGTTTCGAGCGTTTTTAAAACCCCTGTGTCGAAAATTTTTTATTGTAAATAATTTAAGTTTTTGGGCTAAAAGTTTATGCTGAGTCCTTTTTTTTTACATTATGATACAAAATATATAAATTGGTTGGTACTGATTATTACAGAAAATATAAAAGGAACTCGAATTGATATTATTTTCTAACGTGCATTTAACTAAACGGAACGTCGCATCTGTCAGTCAAGTTAGTGTCAACAGCAGCTCCGCTCCGTTATTTAACAAAAAATTTTTTTTAGAAAATAGGTACCAAGTAAGTAAAATTAAAATTCGCTGGTCCATGATAAACATATCCATCTTGTATATCACAAATAAACAAACAAACAACCACAACAATAAAACTTAACCTCAATATAGGGAAGTTTGACAGGTAGATTCGTATACGAACACCGACTTCTACTAGTATTTAGCACTCGAAGCGTTCGAGCGGCGTTCGTTCGAAATTATTCGATTGTGAAGTCCTGAGAATACACAAACAGTGTTTCCTTTGAAAAAATTTCGATCTTCGAAATTTTTTACGAAGGTGAACTTTTTTCGAATGCACGAGAATTGGGCCCCAGTTTCATTCTGTCTTCCTCATCGCTACGTCAGTACCCCATACGCAGTTATTGGCAGCTACCGCTTCTTATACCATTATAAATAACTAAAATCCTTCTAATTTTATTTTGCATTAAAAATATAAATATTTTATATTGTATACTGAATAAAACGTTATCAATGATGCATAATGCATAAATTATATAAACTATAAAAGAAGTCTCCTTGACATCGAGCTTCGTAAGCCGCAATTCTGACGTTGCCTTCAATTTACGTTTGCAATATTAATCGAGGTAAAAGCAGAAAGGTGAAGACTATGTAACATAATATGTTACCAATCCGTTGAAATTTTTATGTCTAAATGAATTGAAATTGGAGGTAGCTGAATGATGGAACTAGTTGTCTGTGTTTATAGCGAATATAGGGAACTTACAATATATCAGTTTAAAATTATGTATTTACACCTCTGTCTAACCCTTCGGTGACAATGGCGTGATGATATGAAGTTTATGTGTACATATTGCAGATACGAGTAATCGCTTATCGAATTTCATTTCGGACAATAAATAAAATAAATAAATATCATCAGACATTCACCTATCAACTAGCCCTAATTTAAGCAACTAATGATGCATGTACTACCCATACATACATATAATCGCGACCATATATCCCCTAAGGGAAAGTCAGAGACTAGGCAAAAGCACCGCAAAACCAGTCCACTACCATAGTCCGCGGACGGCTACTAAACTACTCAAAACAAAATAAGGGCCACCCGTAAAGTTGTAAAATAAATAAACATAACTCTTGTTTAATGTTTGTAACAATGTCTAGTTGTTAAATTATGAGTTGCTTATAGTGTCAACAACATTTCTTGCGATGAATGATATCAAGTGGATACTCGTAATTTTTTTTTATTGTTTTCTTTAAGGCACTTGAAAACTGTGCTTTTGAAACATTAAGGCCCGATTTTTCAATCCTCAGATAAAACTATCTGTCAGTCAAATGTGAGCTCCGTCCCTTTTCTTTTTATGACTTTAGAAAGTGACAGTGATAGTTTTAAATGGCTGATAATTTTATCTGAGGATTGAAAAATCGGGCCTTAATGTCACAACTTCTTGACTAGTGTTTCTTCAACTACCAGAGAAGAAAGTTCATAACGTTTCGGAAATTGCATAATGCCACGTATTAGGAGACACATGGACGCACTTACAGCGACTAGGGTCGTTACTCTGATCCACGAGGGTCACAGTCAGCGCGCTGTAGGTTTATTGGTTGGGGTTTCTCGACGGGCGGTTCAAAACGTTTGGGACCGACACCAGGAGACAGGCAGTGTCACCAGACGCCGCTCAGGAATAGTTCGGGCAACAACAGCTCAAGAATACCGGTATATCCGTTTAACCGCACGAAGAGAGCGTACGTCTACCGCGCGGACCATGCGTTACGGCGAGCTACTGGCACTAGTGTGAGCGACCAAACGATAAGAAATCGTCTTCATGAAGACCAGCAATACTCTAGACGTTTGGTTCATATCTCGTTAACTGCGGCACATCGTGGAAATCGTTTCAGGATTGCAAGGCAACACCTGTATTGGACTGTTCAGGACTGGGCTGCAGTACTCTTTACTGATGAGTGCAAAATTAAGTTTTCAAGTGACGATCGACGCATTAGAATGTGGAGACGATGTGGAGAAAGGGTTTCAGATCCATGTATCCATGAAATGGCCCGTTTTGGTGGACCCAGTGTAATGGTTTGGGGCGGGATAACCCTAGGACGAAGAACTCACCTCGTAATTTTTAACGAGGGTACAGTAACTGCCCAAATTTACGTGAACAATGTGGTACAGCTCCACATAATTCCATTTGCTCAAGAAGCTGGACCAGGATTCATCTTGATGCAGGACATTGCTCGACCACATACGGCGCGACCAACAATGTCCACATTAGCTGAAGCTGAAATCCAAGTGTTACAGTGGCCTGCCAGGAGTCCGGACCACAATCCTATTAAGCACTTGTGGGATCAATTAAAAAGAAGTGTCAGAGAAAGCGACACCCCTATAAACACGCAGCAGGATCTCATAAATGCTTTGAAAACTTGCTGGAAGAAGATTCCAGAAGATAAAATTCGCCATTTAATTAAGAGCATACCCTCAAGGATAAGAGAATGCATTAATAAAAGAAGAGGTCATACCCGATATTAAACATAAAGAAAATTTTACTTAACTCGAGAGTACAGTTATTTTTTTCTAAAATTGTCATTAATCTCTAAAATTTTATTTTTTTGAATAAACTGTTCCAAATTTAACAATATTCTTTATTAATTTAATATAAAATAACACATTTTAAAAGATTTAAGACACAAAAACAGGAAACATTAGGCTTTTCTTGCACAGCATGTCGTAAAAGACGTCTAAGGGCGTATTCGGTACTGGGTCTGTGATTGTGCAGGCGATGAGCTAGCCACTTATTACTACTCTTTCACGATTTTTCATGACGACATGATAGATAAGGTATATATTATATAGCCCCTCATCACATAGGACGAACTTCGGCGAATGTTCAAATGTGGAGAGCTATTCGTCTACATTTGCGTTCGTGTATTCGCCGTTTTGCGTAGCGACAAAGCGACAAAAAATATATTCGAATATACATTTATACATTCGCTGTAATTCGTCCGAAGTGAACAGCGGCCTTTAGGTATGTTTAATAATAATCCAATAATATCGAAAGTCCAAACGAAAGTATATTTACATAGGAATAAAATTAGGACATGATGAATCACAAAAATATAAAGTAGATTGAGAAAAAAGTTTCATTAACGCGTGATTTAATGTAACTAAATATTAGTTCGTCTAATTAATAATTCATGACAATACTTCAGTAAGCCCGTTCCTTATCCCGTATACAATAAACGACCTTCAAGGTTACTCATCCGCGATGTAGGTCGTAGGCTGGTAACGCAAAAGCAGTCACGATATTGCTATGTCCACTGCCATAGAGTTTAAATTCGCACAACCGAACCGCAAAAGTGGGCAGTCCACGCAAGTTCAATACTCGTAAGGTGGACGACCCATGTTTATTAATGTGTAAACGCTGAATGAAGGTGTATGATGCAATTTGTTACTAAGCGCATGTCATTTGTGCAAACTCTTTTATTATTATTTGGTTTATCATTTTTGCCACGTTCCAATATTTGGCCTACGGAAAAACTTAAAACGACACGTTTGACAAACGGAGTGTTGGAATTTAACGTAAAAATTATCGAAATAAAAAACTCACCCTCAGAGACGGGTGAGTTTTGAGATCCGTAGTTACTTAACTCAATAGTTAAAATCTAGACCAACAGCGTCAATGGAAACACCAAAATGTGTGACGTCACCTTGACAAATTGTTAAATTCGATTTTTTTTACAAGGTTTTGGTAGATAGATTTAAATATGACACATCTCCGAAAGTAATAAGTATACGTGAGTTGGAGATGCTTCGCTCTTTGCCTTTGCTATTACAGTGGAAAATTTTATTGAGTATGAACACAAGGAAACACATACAAATACAAACAAACAGAAGTTAGGTATGTACCAATAATGTGGTGTGTGTCTGTGTGTGCGGCGTGCTTGCGCGCGCGTGTGTTTGTGTGTATGTGTATGCTGTATGCCCGCATCGGGCATCTCGAGAGGTCCTGGCTTCGATCCCCGGCGGTGGGAGATGTTTGTGTGATGAATGCAGGCATTGAAATGAAATGAAATTCTTTATTCAATCATTTATGTCATCACATCCAGTTCGCTGTGAGTAATATTTGGATTGATTTGGTTATCATTGAGCACAGAGGCTGGTGACAGGCTATAAAACACTTGAGCGAATTCGACCAAATTTCGATTAGCAACACGGGTGTTGTAATACCAAAAAAGCTTTAGCTGTCCGATACGCAGGTCTTCGTCATTACAGCGGATTCGACAATGAAATTTAAGCTTTTATTAATGGTGTCTGAACCCCCGTGTAACACGGAGTTTGGTCGAATTCGCACAGTTGAATTCGCACCTTAGTCACACAGTTGAAATACGAAATAGTATGTACGAGTACATTGATAAATAAAGTTTCCAACGATAAATAATTACATCATATAAATCTGAGCACGAACTCGATTGTTATCTATTTCTTGAATATTGTCCTGAGTTAAACAATATTTCGTACGTTTATGTTTGTCATATGTAAACTATTTGAACGCCATTTACGGCCTCAAACATTGATTTTCAATTGTATCCCGTTTCAGATATTTGAACGGTTAATTTGTCAGGAATGGGGAGTCGCTTTTCACCCTTTGACTCCAAGTCAAGCCTGCCTGCGGTCGTCCGGCTGACTTACGGACGGCTCTGCCAACTAGCTAATTGTTGTATAATGGCCTCTGCTCAATACACTGGACCGTTTCAGGCCGTCAAATTAATCGATTATTATGATCTCTAGAATTACTAAATCCAGACATGATCCATCGTTCATTATCGACAACAAGAATGAAAAACTTCTATTAACACGCAACAAGGATCATATTTTTAACGCTATGGTCATCAAACGAACATAAATTTATATCTTTAAAATATCCAGGAAGGTTTTATGATCCGTGCAAAGCTGTTACGGAACAAAATTCGAAAACAACGTGTTTCAATGACAGTTACATGGAATTTCCCGACTCTCGAAAATAGGAATCGACAAAGATATGTAACGAAAACATCGGATGTATGTATCACATGTATCAGATTACACCCAATGTATCAGTTAAGAGCTCAATGAACGGGGATCACGTTGCGAACTATAAACGGGTCAAAAGCTGGCCCGTTTCCAGTTTAATTGGGTAAGCTTTGATTTTTAAGCGGTTAACCTTAATTTTCACAACAAACCAGCAAAACAGCACAAAAAAAACAGTAGTAGGTTGTAGCTTTTCTTTTAAGCATATTACTTAAAGCATATACCTGGCAGTAAATAAAAACTTTAATCCTAAAAAAGAAATGCTTTTAATAGGCTAGCAAGGTGGAGATGGTTGAGCTCTCGGTTGAGCTATACAACTATCTTTTATTTTAAAACCTTGAAATCACAATTTAAATAAAGAACAAGATTATATAATAATAAGATGTTGCCTTCGACTTCGTCCGCGGTTACAATGGTTTTTTAACTATCCCACGGGAACCCTTGAATTTTCTCTCAAAGTCTCAGCCCGATCGGTTTAAAATTGACAAAGTTTCACACAAACTTTCGCCCCCTATTATATACGATATCCCCTTGGGGGTAGAATTAATCAAAATACTTTCTTATGCTAAGAAAGGACGTCATAACATCTACCTGCATGCCAATTTACAGCTCGATCTGTCCAGTGGTTTGGGCTGTGCGTTGATAGATTACTATGTCACCTTTGAGTTATATATATTTAGATATAGATAAATTAGGCGAGTGAGCTGGGGGCAGAAGACCTAGGCAACCATTTCTTGATCAAATCGAGGGCGTTGTTAATAAGAGCTTGGTCAAAAAGACACTTCAACATCACCGATCATGTATGAGGACAGAGATGAAAGTAGAATAAACGAAAGAAATAATAATATGTAAGAACTGAAGCAATAGGCAAGGAGTAATCTCTGCTAAGCTCTACCAGAGAAAAGCATGACCTAAGGTACCTAGAGTGTATGAACCAGATTGTTAAACAACTCCGAAGAATCACATGAAATTAGAAAAAGAACACATTTCTTAGAACAGTAGTTAAAATGTAGGTTAAGTAAATATTTGCCAGTGCTTCCCACTTTGTTAACCACTTTACACATTGCATTGCAAATTCCATAATTTGTTTTTTTAAACATCTGCAGGTATAGAAAAGGTAGAATGAGAAATGTGACGAAACAATTTTCACATGAGCAAGCGAGATGGAAAGTTCTATATTTAAGTCTAGACTAAAAAACTAGGAGGCGTGTTGAAAGTTTTATATGACGATGTAATTTTGAATTTATAAAAAATGTGTACCTATTGATGTTCATTGTCACGTTTCGTTCTTGATATCCTGTTACCTACCTTTTGAGAATAATGTTTGTACATAACTACGCTGTTTATGTACGCTGATAAATAGCCCCAACATCATTCATTCTTTTATTTATTTTGGTTTTTGTATTCAGCTATCGTAATCGTACTAGTTCTTAATCTTCAATTCACTGGAGTTCTGATTCGTATGTTGTAGTTTCGAAATTGTAAACAAAGTTACTTTTAAAATAATTAAACCAAAATGTGATATCAAGCATTGTAAAAACTAGTAAAAACTGTGCTCTGGGTCGTTATTGCATCCAATTCACTGTCATAAACCTTATTATTTATTTTAGTAATTTACGACCGTGATTAGTAGAGATGCGCCGAATATTCGTTTTGTATTCGGTATTCGGCGTATTCGGCATTATATCACTATTTGTATTTGGCCAATTTATTCGGTTTTTGTGTCGAATATAATCGCTTGTATTTTCTTGGCTAGATGACCGAGTGAAGAAAAAAAAAATAATAAATATCCTCAGACATTCACACCTATCAACTAGTCCCATTTTAAGCAACTAAATAATAAAAATGCTGCTCGTGTTAGTGATACTAGATGACGGACAAATGTATTTAATAACTAAATACACAAAAATATCCTGAATATATATACATATATATAAACATCCAAGGCTGGAGAACAAATGTCTGAAAGTTCATCACTCAAACACTTGCCTCCACTGGAGATCGAACCCAGGACCTCTCGAGATGACGACGCCATGAGACCGGCGTACAGACCACTCGGCCACGGAGGTCGTCAAATGTAACTTCTACTGTAAGGTTTATGATACTCATGTCAACATAATTATTTCATAGGCTATTGGTCGTTCTGTATCGTCAACTTTTATTTTAACATCGCCTGTAGAGACACGAAACGTGCATGTTGTCTAAGCTAATTCCCTGGCTAAGCCAAGTAATTGTAAACTGAATAATTCGGCCGAATTCCGGTTCGGTAAAGTTAAAACTGAATAATATTCGGTATTCGGTTATTCGGCGCATTTCTAGTAATTAGTTTGCTGACTCAACAGAGACATTATTATTAAGTAGTCATTCCCTAGATGCCAGCTTTCTTACTTCTCATGTGTTATTATTTCTGACCTATGCCTAGGAGTTCGGCAAGCATAGACACAAGTAACAATGAAAATATTATATTTGGAATTTATATGTAATTTGATATATATAATTTATATTTGGAAAAACAGGAAAGCAGAGCGCGGAACGTAACAAAATACTATTAAGTATAAGAGACAATAAGTTGATTAGTTTGTTATCTATTCATGTAATAAAACTGTAAAAAACCTGTGTCTGTACATATTATACATACAATCACGTCTGTAATCCCCGAAGGGGTAGGCAGAGACCAAGAAGACTGTGTTCCTTAAGATCACATTTAGCCATACAAAAATTAACCGTATACAAAATAAACATTTAATATATTTTGGTTTTAATGGTAGTTTATGAATCGATAATGATACCAAATCACCATTTTTATACATTTTGCCTTTCTGTATGTCTGTATGTTTGTGCAAGCATCACGCCAAAACTACTGGACAAATTTTGATAGAATTTAGTATGGTGATAGCTGAATATCCTATTAAACATCTAATAACTTTTACTGCAAGAAAATGTCTAAGAACTTCCATGTAGCCTCATCGTCGGCAAATATTGTTTTAGAAAATGAATTGAAATTTTATTAGTAATGGGTTTTATCAGGTTTTTTTGTGTGTAAAAAGAATCCTACAGCATTCTTGACAAATGTAGGCAATGTACAAAAAGACATTTTTTAATCATCACAGAAAAATATACACTAATAAATAATGTATGCATACGTACTTCTCCTTCTTTGTATTTTTAGTTTGTATGTAAGAATTCTAACAATCAACATTATAGGCGAGTGTCCTAGGCGGCTTAAGAACATCTGGATGCGCAATAAAGCAGATTATGGCAAAAAAGAATGCACGAGCTAAGCCACGATATTGGCGGTGTATAATAAGAATTCGTTGATCAAGGACATAGTTATTGAGGTTATCTTGCTGAGTATGAGTGCATTATTGCATTATTTGAATATCCACAAGTTTTATATTAACTTAACACAATATTGGCAGTGTATAATAAGAATTCGTTGATCAAGGACATAGTTATTGAGGTTATCTTGCTGAGTATGAGTGCATTATTGCATTATTTGAATATCCACAAGTTTTATATTAACTTTACACAATATTGGCAGTGTATAATAAGAATTCGTTGATCAAGGACATAGTTATTGAGGTTATCTTGCTGAGTATGAGTGCATTATTGCATTATTTGAATATCCACAAGTTTTATATTAACTTTACACAATATTGGCAGTGTATAATAAGAATTCGTTGATCAAGGACATAGTTATTGAGGTTATCTTGCTGAGTATGAGTGCATTATTGCATTATTTGAATATCCACAAGTTTTATATTAACTTTATACAATATTGGCAGTGTATAATAAGAATTCGTTGATCAAGGACATAGTTATTGAGGTTATCTTGCTGAGTATGAGTGCATTATTGCATTATTTGAATATCTACAAGTTTTATATTAACTTTACACAATATTGGCGGTGTATAATAAGAATTCGTTGATCAAGGACATAGTTATTGAGGTTATCTTGCTGAGTATGAGTGCATTATTGCATTATTTGAATATCTACAAGTTTTATATTAACTTTACACAATATTGGCGGTGTATAATAAGAATTCGTTGATCAAGGACATAGTTATTGAGGTTATCTTGCTGAGTATGAGTGCATTATTGCATTATTTGAATATCCACAAGTTTTATATTAACTTTACACAATATTGGCAGTGTATAATAAGAATTCGTTGATCAAGGACATAGTTATTGAGGTTATCTTGCTGAGTATGAGTGCATTATTGCATTATTTGAATATCCACAAGTTTTATATTAACTTTACACAATATTGGCAGTGTATAATAAGAATTCGTTGATCAAGGACATAGTTATTGAGGTTATCTTGCTGAGTATGAGTGCATTATTGCATTATTTGAATATCCACAAGTTTTATATTAACTTTACACAATATTGGCAGTGTATAATAAGAATTCGTTGATCAAGGACATAGTTATTGAGGTTATCTTGCTGAGTATGAGTGCATTATTGCATTATTTGAATATCCACAAGTTTCATATTAACTTTACACAATATTGGCAGTGTATAATAAGAATTCGTTGATCAAGGACATAGTTATTGAGGTTATCTTGCTGAGTATGAGTGCATTATTGCATTATTTGAATATCTACAAGTTTTATATTAACTTTACACAATATTGGCGGTGTATAATAAGAATTCGTTGATCAAGGACATAGTTATTGAGGTTATCTTGCTGAGTATGAGTGCATTATTGCATTATTTGAATATCTACAAGTTTTATATTAACTTTACACAATAGTTTTATATTAACTTTAATATTTGCTAAAAGCATAGTTTGTTTCTTTAATTATAGGCTTATGTTTTAGTAATATTTTGTATTCGTTTATCATGTACAAGAATAATGCTGTAGAAACATTGTTTACTAAATAAAATAAAATAAATATGTAATACATCAACGATACGTGACGTTTGGTAAAGGTCATACTGCCGTACTCAGAGTCGTTCATTATCTTTAATGGTTACTTAAGTAAAAAAATTGACACTTATTTGAATAACCATAAAGACGAATTTAAATTCCTTAATGGATCCTTAGCTTAAAAGACGTCTTCGAGTGCGACCGATATTGTTTCGTTGGTAATATTTTATCGTCAAGCATAAAATAATAAAAATTAATATTTTGGGATATAATTTGTACCTATTGCTGTTTTTAGTTCGTTTATCTTTACAATTTTTCTTTTAATTTTTTTAATATTTGACATTTCAATTAAATTAAATTATTAAATCATAATTGTCAAATAATGAAGTAGTAAAAAATTAAATAATAAATTATATAAATTTGAAACATTATTGTGTAATTAAAATTAATATTCTTAATCAAATGTTGACATTGTATGCCCGATAAGGGTAACTGTTATTACTCCCTGTATGCAATCATATCTAGCAGTAAGGTCTACCTGTAACAGTTAAGCAATAAATGATATTCTATTCTATTCTATTCTATGAAGTTTGATCCCGTACTAGTTTGGATAGTAATTTTACTTGAAAATGTATTTATTTAACCTCTCAGAATATCATGCCTAATAGAAACATAAATTGCTTGGGTACCAGTGTTCGTTTGACCCTTAGGGGGTAAAATTGTCAAAACCAATCTCGAACATTCTTCTTTTCGAGCTTTTCTCCTTTTTATTGGGTAATAGCTGAAAATCTGTGGGTTGCTCATGGAGCATACCATAATCTGAGCTATCGCCCTTTTGCATTCTTAGCACACATGTTACTTACCACCTTTTGTTTATTGTTCTGTAATGATTATTTTATTGTTATGTGTAATATATAAGAAATTTGTATGTTATACCTATATTTGTTTGTAAGTATGTGTGTGTGTAATTATTGCAAATAAAGAGTTTATCTATCTATCTATCTAACATCATTCCCAACATTTCCGCCAATTCCGTCAGTTTGTGTGCTTTATTGGTGTGTGACGTGGTAGGTGATGTAAATAAAACCGGATATGTTGTCACTTATTGTATATCTTTATAAAACTTAAGGCGCACTGGAACAATTTAATAAAAGGTTTCAACAAATCACTGAACATAGAATCTTTAAGATTAGTATAAAAAGTAGGCGTTATTTGGACATTTTATTAACACATTTTATAACATGTTTTATTACCTATGATATATTTATAATTAACAATTAAATTTTATAATTTACTGGTGTCGAGACAACCGCTCCAGACGCTGACTTCAGTAGGAACGAAATTGGAGACCAAAAATGAATAAGAGACAGATGGTTAGCTTGAAAACAGAAACAAAGAGATAATGGCCAGAGAAGAGCGCAAAACAGCAAAGAGTTGCTAATACTGACAAAGCGCCTCGTTACAGCCACGTCTAGAACACGTTGGTTTTTTAAACAATTCTGTGATGATATCCCTTGGTAATTGAAGATAGCAACAATTTTCTTTATTAAATCCGTGGTCATATCCCACATACTTTGAGATGCTACGTCATGGCACGTCGGAGCACGTGCGCGCATACGTGTATGGATTCCGTGTGGCTCGACCTTTATCAAACTTAATTAGATTTTCAGTTTAACTATGCGATAAAATTAGTAACCATTCCGTCAATAATCCTTCATGGTCACTGTGTTATGAATTTCTGTGGTATTATTTTTATATCAGGTCCCTACCTATGAAATTGGTGTTTCGTATGGAGATTTTGGGGAATTCTGCATTTTCCATACTAAAATTTTTTCAGTTTTCTTCACAACGACAAATCCAAAGATAATAATATTTGGCATCTATCATTACACAAGCTTTAGTAATATGTGTAATATCACACTTCATAAAAATTATTTTTCGTTTTTAAGTGAATGCAAATAAATTGATGTATTCGGGAGGCACTAAAAAGAGTTGTCTCCGTGTCCAATTTTAACACAATTAAACTTACAACAAATTATCAAAACAAATCAAAAGAGCTCAAAAATATAGTCTATTTTTAGACGAGGTAATTCTTTTTTAGGAATACTCTGAATCTTAATAGTTACAGACAAAATACTAAGACAGAATAAAAACACCAATTTCATAGGTAAGGACCCAATATACGCAATATTGCTCCACATTCCTACAAGCAATGTGAGATAACGTCTTCACTATCGCAAATGCAGTAACATTGGCTCTTGAGCCTGACACGATGACATCACCCTTCGGAAACATTCCGCTGAACTAAACATGTTCACAATCTTGAGAGTATTATATACATAGCTACTCTAATCTATGACTGTATTGGCGCAGCGCTCACTGACACAGCAATGTACGCATGACACAAGATAAAAATAGCTCGATGCGCCAGCCAACAGAGTTCGGTAATTAAAGCGACGGGTTTCCCCAATATCATTCATAAAATCTTATCATGAATTTACATTGCATATTGACGACCGCCGTGGTCGAGTGGTCTGTACGCCGGAGCCGGACTCAAGGCGTCGCCATCTCGAGAGTTTCTGGGTTCGCCAATGGGGGCAAATGTTTGTATGATGAATACAGGCATTTGTTCTCTAGTCTTAGCAATTTGTCCGTAACTATTAAGTTTCAAAACATTCTTATAAAATAATTGCCTCTTCTAAAAATAGACCATATATTTGAGCTCGTATTATTTAATTTGATAATTCACGTTCACACACATATTGCTAAAGCTTGTCTAATGATACATGCCAAATATTAATATCTCTGGATTTGTCGTTGTGAAGAAAACTGATAAAATGTTAGTATGTAAAATGTAGACATCCCCAAAATCTCCATACAAAACACCAATTTCACAGGTAAGGACCTAATATATGTATTGTATATTTTCTGAATATTTATATGTATTTATATATTAAATATATTTATCCGTCGTCTAGTATCCGTAACACAAGCAGCATTAGTTGCTTAAAATGAAGCTAGTTGATAGGTGTGAATGTCTGAAGATATTTATTTATTTATTATTAAGATAAAATAATCTTTATCGTGCTCCAATTTTGTCTGTTTAGTCAATTACTACTACATGTCTCATACCTACCCCTTTGTTGCTACCAAAATAGTCTAAATGTGGTATTCTAAATGTACTTACGTACCTAAGACAGGAAACTACTAATACAATTTTTTTTCCATTTCCATAATGTTCACATTTTTAAATAAATTAAAGGTTGACCTTTTCTTCCAATTGATACGAGTATAGACTTTTTAACCGACTTCAAAAAAAGGAGGTTATCAATAGGCTACTTCCCCAAATGATTAATTACTGTAGCCATCACCATAAAAAATAATTTAAAAAAATTCTAACACAATTTTTAAATTATAAATTACGTTTTTGCTTAAATGTCAAAAACGCTTAAATGTCAAAACCTTTGGTGGTGATGGTCTATGAATTATCTGTGCCGTAGCGTCACGATAATTGTAAACAATTCAATACGCATGCTTGACATTGCCGACAGTTCGGCTTGATTGGTTGCGACTGACGTTCGACGGATTTTGACCATGCGTAGTAATTGTTTACATGAATCATTACTCAACAAATTTTACTAATATGGTGGATAGCGTTTTTGGCAGATGAAAAAAGAAGTAAAAATAAAACGTCTTTAAATTGAATTTCTACAGCAAACCCTTATTAATATTTATCGAACTTGGTATATTTCGGACCCCTTTACTAAATACTATGTGATTGACACATTATTTTCATTACTTTTGATATGAGTCAACGAGCCTATTCGAGAAAAACTTTTTTTTTGTTTCAATTACACTTGACTCGAAACAAGCAAACATCATCATGTTTCTGATACTTTCCGCTAGGGGCGCTATTTACATTTCCCGTAACTAAAAAAGTTGAGTTTATTACAATGAAAACTTACTCTAGGGGTACTTATAACTTATTTTTAATAATGCACTGGGCATACTGTAAAGCCTTTATAAACAGAAACCAATATAGGTAATTTAAAAATTTACAATAATTATGTAGAAAAAATAAAGGTTCTGTTGACTAGATGAAGAAATTTGAAAAGTACTAGTACCTATAATACATTAAATAGGAATCTTCATAACTTGCCTTACCGAAGCAAATTATTTTGATAACGTTATCTCTACAAATCAAGAAATCTGACGGGGTGAATCCGGGGATAAATGAAAATACAGGTTGTCGTCACTTATTGCGGTTGTATTATTAAGGATTAAAGGCACAAATGAAACAATTATATAAAAAAAGGTAAATTTCACTGAACACAAAAACAATTTCACAATTAATACTATATTATAAAAGGTAGGGCTACTTACAATAGTGCCTTAAAGAAACCTATAGACTTTGTTATATAACTAGGGAATCTTGAGGGTGCTTGTAACTTTTTAGGACACGCTTGTCTTAAACTATAAACTTGATCAGCACATTATGAATATATTGGGTCCTTACCTATGAAATTGGTGTTTTTATTCTGTCTTAGTATTTTGTCTGTAACTATTAAGATTCAGAGTATTACTAAAAAACAATTACCTCGTCTAAAAATAGATATTATAGATAGATATAGATATTTTTTGAGCTCTTTTGATTTTTTTTGATAATTTATTGTAAGTTTAATTGTGTTAAAATTGGACACGGAGACAACACTTTTTAAGTGCCTCCTGAATACATAATTTTATTTGCATTCACTTAAAAACGATAAATAATTTTTATGAAGTGTGATATTACACATATTACTAAAGCTTGTCTAATGATAGATGCCAAATATTATTATCTTTGGAATTGTCGTTGTGAAGAAAACTGAAAAAATTTTAGTATGGAAAATGCAGAATTCCCCAAAATCTCCATACAAAACACCTATTTCATAGGTAAGGACCTAATATTAAAATAATTAGAATGATTGTTATCGGTGAGTCAACCGCTCTACACGCTGTCTCTGGTAAGAATGGATTACTAGAACGAAACAAATAAAAAGAGACAGACAGTAAATTTAAAAACGGAAACCAAGAGAAAAATGGCCAGAGAAGAGCGCAATGATAGCAACGAGTCGCTAATATAGCTATAGCGCCTCGGTACAAGACAAGCATGAGATGTAGCTATAAATATAATTTAAGACATGTTACGACATGTTTATAATTATTTATTGTGGCAGCTTTTTTTAGAAGCTATAAATAGTTGGGCGCTCTAGGCTTACGCCCAGACTATATTAGCGAGATTTGTGTAGAATTATTTATTATGTTTTTTTTATTGTTATTGATAATGTTAGTCTTATAAAATTGAAATCAAATTAATTAATTAATGTTTATTGCTATGTCGATTTATGTTAGTTAATAGGAATAGTTTACTGTTTATTTTTAAATGTTTATGTGTTGTTGAATTGTTATAAAATTTACGAACGATTTACTGCTTTCGGTTTTTAGAATAATTTTAGATAAATCATGCGGATCTGTTTCATTGCCCATTGGAAAGCGATGATGGGGCCTGGGCAACACGTAACCTCAAATAGTGCCTGTTCACTTCAGCCTTTAAAATTCCCCAATATATCTAAGGTCTGTTGTAATAGAATGCTTCAATTACTAAAGATTATCCTCATAAGGATATCATCAGCTCTTTACATCCATACTAATATTATAAATGCGAAAGTAACTCCGTCTGCCTCGCTTTCACGTCAAAACTGCTAACCAATGTAACCGAAATTTGATACACAGATATTCTAGCGCCTGAGCAAGGCCATAGGCAACCTTTTATCCCGATATTTCCATGGATACGGGTGCCATGCGGGTAAATGTTAAAAAATTAAATAAGTTCCCTCCGAAAAATAAAGGACAAATTTACGCCACTATGAACTTTTCTTCTCATAATAGAGTAGGAGTAAATTTTCAATCCCACCAATTGAGGCTACTGGTCCAATTTGAAAAAATCTTACAGTGTTGAATAGCATATTTTATTGAGGAAGACTATAGGCTACATACCATCACACTATCACAAAGAAACTATTCTACGCGGACGAAGTCGCGGGCAAAAGCTAGTTTAATATAAACATTAAATAAGAAACAATGCGAAACGGGATTTCCAGTGTAGATGAAAAAGTTTTTATCCCAAAAGCTATAATTCAGTGATCACGGCATTTTTGGACTAGTTCCATCGCTTCCGAAGTCCACTTTGTCTTTTTGACCTGAAAACAACTGTAATTGAAGAACTATAAATACTGAAAGCGGACGAGACAGTCGTCTGGGGAAAACTGGACTATTCGGGTCGAAAGTCACTTAATATTCGCCTGTGCCATAGTTGGGGCATCTTAAGTACAATTTATTTTTTAAGTCCATCACAGATATATCTATATAGGTGGTTCTCAAACTTTTTTGGTGACAGGTCCCTTTTGGAAAGCGAAATACTTGACGGAACCCTACAATAAAAAATTGCTTTAAAAATGTATTCTTTATAATAACTCGAGATGGTGCCTTTTACGAATAAAAAGAGGAGAAATAAAAAAAGGTTTCTTACTTTTTTGGAGTTGGAGTGCAAAGTCGCCTGTTCACAACTATCGCGTAATCTCAGAGGTGGCAAAAAATGATGTTCATACCGTTTGAACTTTTTTTTAATTGACCTAAACTGATGCCTCAGACGCCTACTCAGTTATCACCGGATTATTTTAAAGAAGGCGAGAACTTTGGTGGGTCCTCAAGCCTGTAGTGGCGAACTACCACTGGAGGGTTTCCTTCTGGAAGGCATCCTCACAAGGGGGTCCCGCTTCCAGGGAGTCTCCAGAGTGCTCGAGCCTAGCCGAGCAGGGTGCTGTTAAGGCTCGGATCTCGGCTCAGATATGCCATATCGTGGAGGAGTTGTTATGAATCACTACGCTGTCGAGCTCGCCATTCGAATCACAAAATCACAATATTGCCTCATATCAAGATATTCTCGTGAGAGAGGAATAAAAACCTTATTATTGTTAAGGTAGGGGTGAGAGCCTCTTCCCCTGGGTGTCATAAAAGTGACTAATGGACTTAGAACTGCACAACCATACGTTAAAATAGCTTATAGGGGTGACGGGCTCACCACCTGTCACGCTGAGCACATGTGCAGTCACTGCTTGGTGTAGCGCGGACTATGGAACTTTGCGGTGCTTTAGCCTCCTCTCTGACTAACCCTTAGGGGATAATAGTCATTATTATATGTATGTATGTATTTCTAATCCTAATCAAACAGGATCCTAACATATCCTCAGCTTAATTACGTCCCATTGCCAGGCCCAGGCCTTTCAGAGAAACACATGAGCCGTAACACCACCACGCTGTCCAAATGCGGGTTGGTTCCCTCCCGAAGCACTGAGGAGTTCGAGATCATAGAGTTTTGGTCACCCATTCAGGGCCAATCCATGGCGAAGGTAGCTTTGTTTTCGATATCGAAAGCCAGAGCGTATTAGATCCACGACGATACCACAATGATGACAGCTATTTTTTTAGATATCGCCGAAACCAGTACAATTGCAAAAACGCCATTTACTTTTATGTCAGAATTTATAGATCTCGTCATAAAATTCCTTTTAACTAACATCATGCCTATTAATTTGATCTGTCTTTTCTTTGGACATTTTCCAAAGTTCAAAGCCTAAAAACATTTTTGATGCTGCAATACAATCCGAAATATATATCTTTTTCATTACACAAATGTCACAAAAGCTTACATTATAGTTATTGTATTTAGATACCTACATCAAAATTTTAGAACCTATTAATATCAGAAACTTTCAATAGTATGTAAAATTCAAATCATTAATACATACATACATACATATAATCCTCTATGGGTTAGTCAGAGACTAGGCAAAAGGACCGCAAAAGCACTCCATTGCTATAGTCCGCGCTTCACCAAGCAGTGACTGCACATGCGCTTTGCGTCTAGGTGGTGAGCCCGCCACCGCTATAAGCTATTGGATGGTTGTGCAATTCTAAGTACATCATCATTCATGTATATCTTAAATAAATTATAAGCGACATTAATTCATAAGTACCAATAAGAACATTGATGAGCTCAAGCAATTTATTTTTCGTATCCACCATTATAAAAGGAATAACTATAAACAATCAACACACAAACAACTTACAACAATATAAAACAAGGAAGATTATGCAAAAAATAAGAAATCTATCAATCAAGTCTATAAACATAAATTCGTCTAGAAAAATATCCAAAAACAAAGAGTAGACAACGAACGCCAATAATAACTTAAGTTAAAATTCATATATCAAGCCGCATATTGTGTATTTTTTCAAATTATGATATTACTAGCTTTTGCCCGCGACTTTGTCCGCTTAGAATAGTTACTTTGAGATAGTGTGATGGCATGTAGCCTACGGCCTTCGTCAATAAATAGGCTATTCAACACTGAAAGATTATTTCAAATTGGAACAGTAGCCTCGAATCGATTGGTGGAATTGAAAATTTACTCCTACTCTATTATCAAAAGCAAAGTTCATAGTGGCGTTTGGTCTTTCATTTTTCTGGGAGGCGTTATTTACATTATTTAACATCCACCCGCACGGCACCCGTTCCCATGGGATAAAAGGTAGCCTATGTCCTTTCTCAGGCTCTAGACTAGACGATCTGCGTACCAAATTTCGGGTAAATTGGTTCATAATATTAGTATGGATGTATTTGCTTTTTGAACAACAACAACAACATTATATCATCACGCCTCTTTTCCGGAAGGGGTAGGCAGAGGTGTTAAACACCCACATTTCACCTGTTATTAAATGTTCTATTGAATAAGAAATAATAAACATATAATTGGCTACATGAGTACGAACTTCGTGACTCGTTCTGGAACCTTTTTCTTCTTCTGGCCTTTTCCCATTTATGGGTGGTTACTCTTGCCGACCGCCGCGGGCGTAAACTTGTTGTAAAATTAAACATTACAATTTATTAACATAGATGTTGATGTAGTGGCGCTAGTGATACTAAAAACAAAGCTTCTTTCACTCAGTCCTTGCATAGATGACCAAAACATTATGATCTGGAATTCCACCCTACGAAATGCACGTTAAGGTGTTGAATCCGATATCTATTGCAATCGTTTCTACCCAGCAATCAGCATTGGGTGAGGGTTGTGGTGTTAGGGGCTGTGGGGCTCTCGGGGCTCTCGGGCTCCTCGGCTCGGCGAATACCTTCGGCAGACCGGGGTCAGGTCGCTCCTACGATTTTGTCCCCATCAAAAAAATGGTTTTCATACGTTTTTGTAGGAAAGTAATAATTATATGAGAGACTAACGTAACAAAAGACACCTTTTAGCAAGTTCGTAAACTCCGGCTCTATAATCTTGTTAAGCTGCAGTTAGCTATAAACTATTATCATAGTCTACATCTGTACCCCTAATGTAAGTTATATTTGTAAAAAACTTAACTTTTTTTAGTGTTATATGAAGCTCATTTTCTATGGGAACCATGAAAAGCGGAAATGACAAAAAAAATATATCCTCAAACATTCACACCTATCAACTAGTCCCATTTTAAGCAACTAAATGCTGCTTGTGTTACGGAGTAGTAGTATATACATATATGTATATTCTTTGTATAATATTATTTAAATAAATTTAGTCAATATTAATATCAATATTAATAATAATAACAGTAAATCAATCTTATATTAGGTCCTTACCTATGAAATTGGTGTTTTGTATGAAGATTTTGGGGATGTCTGCATTTTACTTACTAACATTTTGTCAGTTTTCTTCACAACGACAAATCCAGAGATAATAATATTTGCCATGTATCATAAGACAAGCTTAAGCAATATGTGTGTAAACACGCTTGATAAAAATTATTCATCGTTTTTATGTTAATGCAAATCAAATGATGTATTCGGGAGGCAGTTAAAAATAAGTCTTTGTGTCTAATTTTAACACAATTAAACTTACAAAAAATTATCAAATTAAATAATACGAGCTCAAATATATGGTCTTTTTTTAGAAGAGGCAATTATTTTATAAGCATGTTCTGAAACTTAATAGTTACGGGCAAATTGCTAAGACAGAATAAAAACACCAATTTCATAGGTAAGGACCCAATATATGACACATGACAATTTAATATATAAAGTTAATTTAATTACTTCATTATTTTTTCTTTTTTTACGTACTCAATATCAAACGCTTAATTTTTGGGTCGGTGCATATTTATGCTTTATTCTATTAGGTTGGGGAAAAAGTCTTTTCGCTTTATAGTATGTATAAACTTGTAATAAAATCTCTTTGGCTATACTATTTGTATCTGGCTGGTTTTGGTATCATTGAAAGTTTAAATTTTAAAGAACATAATTCTCCAAATTCAAATTAGGAAAATGTGTGATTTTCATTTGTTTTTCGTACCGCCAAGATGAGTGAATCTAATGAAGAAATTCGATACATTTTAAAATTTTACTACAAAAAAGGTAAAAATGCAACGCAAGCCGCGAAAAAAATTTGCAATGTTTATGGACCTAGTGCAGTGTCTGTGAGAGTAGCACAAATTTGGTTTAAGCGTTTTCAATCCGGAAATTTTGATGTCAAAGATGCACGTCGCTCTGGTCGCCCTATTACAGATAAAATGGATGCCATTTTTGAAAAAGTGGAGCAAGATCGGCATGTCAGTAGTTACGACGTAGCTGAAGAACTGGGAATTGACCACAAAACAGTTTTGGCGCATTTGAAAAAAACTGGGTACACAAAAAAGCTCGACATTTGGGTACCTCACGAGCTCACTGAAAGAAACCTAATGAACCGTGTACTCATTTGTGATTCTTTATTACGACGTAATGAAACCGAGCCATTTTTAAAGTAGATGATAACTGGTGATGAAAAGTGGATCACGTACGACAAGAACGTGCGAAAAAGGTCGTGGTCAAAGGCCGGTCAGGCTTCACAGACTGTGGCGAAACCCGGGTTAACTCGCAACAAGGTGATGCTGTGTGTGTGGTGGGATTGGAAGGGCATTATTCATTATGAGCTGTTACCACCAGGCAGGACCATCGATTCTGAACTCTACTGCGAACAACTGATGCGATTAAATCAAGAAGTTGAGAGATAGCGGCCGGAATTAATCAACAGAAGGGGTGTGGTTTTTCATCATGATAACGCTAGACCTCACACATCTTTAGCCACTCAGCAAAAATTAAGAGAGTTTGGCTGGGAGATGTTAATGCATCCGCCGTATAGTCCTGACCTTGCACCTTCAGATTTCCACCTGTTTCGGTCTCTTCAGAATTCTTTAGGCAGTGTCAGGTTAACATCACGTGAGGACTGCCAAAACCACTTGTCGCGGTATTTTGACCAGAAGTCCCAAAATTTCTATAGCAATGGGATCATGTGCCTACCTACAAGATGGCAAAAAGTTATCGAACAAAATGGTACCTACATACTTTAGTTAAATGTAAATAAACTATATTAAAAAATGTTTTGAATTTTCTTAAAAAATGCGAAGAAACTTTTTCCCCAACCTATTACTTTATGGCGTGCGAGGAGACAAAGCGAATTTTAATTTAGTAGTACAAGGTCAAACTTGAAAATTAATTATTTGCTTGTTTGATTTTTTTTGTGTAATTTCTAGTGTTGCAGAATTTCAAATAAAGTTTTTTTTTATTATAATTATTAGTTTAAATCACGTTTCTCATAGAAATTGACATGCTTAACGCAACTAAGAAAATTTAAGTACTAAAATTTCTTAAAATGATATCTTATATAATAATGTTAGACCTATAATCGTGTTTAGATAGTAATCGCAAATACTAGTCTAGGCTTTGAATTATGGCCGCGGCTGTATTATCTATCTATTATTACATGTACAGTCACCAGCTTTAATTTGGGAATTGGGACCCACCTAAGGAGTAATAAAGTACAGCAAACTGACAGTTCTTAGAGTTGATACTGTCTTGTATTTACCATCAACAATTTACGTTTTCGCTTCCTGGGGCAACCACGGTATCAAACGATCATTTCCGAATTTTTCCGACTAACTGTCCCCCGACGCAAAAAATAAATGTTTTTTTTTTTTTAATTTCGTGGAAAGTCCATACTTTGTCAAGGATATTGAGCTCTTAGAGAAAGTAGAGCGTGGCTTCACTAAGGTCCCTAGAATTTTGAAACGAAAGTCTTTGAGGAGCGCTTAGATGCATTGAACCTAACCACTTTAAAAAGTCGCAGAGAGCGTGGTGATTTGATTGAGACCTACAAAATATTGAATGGCCATTATGATGTTGAAGGGATAGATGGAATTTACACACGTAACAGCAATGCTCACTTAAGAGGAGCACCACCACCTAAAGCTCAGCACTAAACCGTCAAGGAATAATCCCCATCGTCACTTGTTGACTAACAGAGTAGTCGATGCATGGAATAGACTCCCACAGGATATAGTGTCTGCTAAAAACACCAACCAATTTAAAGACAGGCTGGAAAGATACATTAAGAAAAATAATAAAGAAATTTAAATGCAGGCATTATCAGTTGCACCAACTAACTGCCTTGTGACGAGGCGCCATAGCTATATTAGCGCCTCGTTGCTGAGAGCGCAGAGCGCATTGCGCTCTTCTCTGGCCATTTTTCTCTTGGTTTCCGATTTTAAATTTGCTGTCTGTCTCTTTTTATTTGTTTTGTTTTCGAAGCTTATTCTTACGAGAGTCAGTGCGTAGAGCGGTTGACTCCCTTCTAACAATAATTGTAAAATATTTATATAAGGAATCAATTTTTATAAGCTGAGACAAAGTTACAACAAACCAAATTATCAGTTCCTAATTTATAAAAAAGACTATATGTTTCTCTAAGGCACTATTGTAAGTAGCCCTACCCCTTTTTATAATATATTTAGTGTTAAATGTGAAATTATTTTGTGTTCAGTGTAATTTACCTTTTTTTATATAATTTTTTCAGTTGTGCCTTAATTCTTGAATATAACAATACCTAAGTGACGACCCTGCGTTTTTCATTATCCCCGGCTTCCGGGGTGAAGCCTGATAATAATATAATAATAATAATAAAAAATCGATACTGTCATGTAGGGGCCATCATGCCTTGTATTATAGGATCTACCGTATTATTCATGTCTTTTTCCGACCACTCTCTATTTCCATTTCTTTAAATTTCTTTTTTAAGTTTTCGCCATTCTAAAAGACAGGAAACAGACACATCAAGGGTCCGCCGAACAGTGAATTTTTCATACAAACGTAATACCAAAATCATTTTCAATTTGAGAATATCTGGATAAATCATCGCTGTTATTCGGATTAAGAAAGTATTTTTCTATGTTTCTGGTAAAATTACATAATGATTAATTGCGTTTTTAATATGAAACAAATAAGCGGAAAATATGTCCGAAAACGTCGAAAAATTTACGAAATATAATCGCATATATTTATAAGTTTATAAATATTTTGAACAAATTTTTTTATCAGAAACAGAAAAATACTTTCTTAATCCGAATAACAGCGATGATATGTCCAGATATTCTCAAATTGAAAATGATTTTGGTATTACGTTTGTATGAAAAATTCACTGTTCGCCGGACCCTTAAGATTAATAAAGCAAGCATCAAACATTTAAAATTTCGGAGAGGTCAGATGGAGTACCCCATACCCCGTCTTGTTCTTTTGTGCCCAACAAACATCAACAAATTATTAAACAAAAACAGCAAGCTTATATGAAAACATACAAGTGCCTAGCTGTCGGCGTGATTGTTGACCCATATGAATAACTTTACGTATATTCTGTTGGTAATATTGGGTCCTTACCTATGAAATTGGTGTTTTTATTCTGTCTTAGCAATTTGTCCGTAACTATTAAGTTTCAGAACATTCTTATAAAATAATTGCCTCTTCTAAAAATAGACCACATATTTGAGTTCGTATTATTTAATTTGATAATATTTTGTAAGTTTAATTGTGTTAAAATTAGACACATCATTTGATTTGCATTAAGATAAGAACGATGAATATTTTCAAGCGTGTTCACACACATATTGCTTAAGCTTGTCTAATGAGACATGCCAAATAAAATATTATTATCTCTGAATTTGTCGTTGTGAAGAAAACTGATAAAATGTTAGTATGTAAAATGCAGACATCCCCAAAATCTCCATACAAAACACCAATTTCATAGGTAAGGACCTAATATTTAGAACAAACACGTGTTAGACAAAACATAAAAATGTCAAGAGAAAACACTTAAAAACGTAGGCAGTTTCGTTAACCGCATACTGATTGGCATCATTTCGGCGCATCGTCACGATCTAGCGGGATTTTGATTAGTCAGTTGTATCACCGTGAAAAGCCGCTACCCCGTCTTGTCCCCTCTCCCCTACAACATTTCTTTATATAAGCGTAGAAAACAAAAAGAATAAAAAAAAGAAAAAATATAAAAGTAAACATTTAAAACAAAAGCTTTTTAAGTTGTGTAATGAACCTATTGTCCACTATGCACAGAATCGCGCCCCTATTTCTCTTAGGAATTCTTTGCTGTTGTGTAATTAAAAGGTATCGGTGAGAAGCTCGGTGATGTAGTGGTTAGTACATTATAACTTTCGAAGGAAAACAAAGCTACCTTCGCCTTGGTCAGGCTGTGGATGGGTGACCAAACTTTGTTTTCTCGAGATCCTATGTGCTTTGGAAGGCACGTTTAGCCGTTTCTACACACCAACCTGCATCGGGCCAGCGTGGTGTTACGGCCCATATTCCTCATGTGTTTCTCCATGAGGAAGGCCTGTGCCCAGCAGTGGGACGTATATAGGCTGGGGACGAATTAAAAAGTATCAGTCTTTGTATTCTTATATTCAACATCAACACAGTTGGGAAACTAGCAGACTGTCCACTTAAAGCCGCATCCAAATTATGTAACGTGCTATTCAAGGTAATTTTTAATTAATCAACAACATCGCAAATCAAATCAAATCAAATCATTTATTCGCTTTAAACAGGGTACACAATTACAATTTTGATGAAAGGTGCATTATACATATACATGTTCAAGCCTGTTTAACTATATAAAAATAGCATGCAAATATTAACCATCATTATCTAAGTAGGTACAATTTAAGGGTTAAATTCGTCAAAAAATTCATTCATGTCGTAGAAAGTCTTGTCTAATAGCCATCTCCTTAGACCGATTTTAAACTTATTGAATGGGAGATCTTTAATTTCATTAGGTATTCGGTTAAAAATTTTGATACACATTATATAGCTGTTTTTGGCTATTTTTGTGGTTTTTGGCGTTACATCAAAAGCAAGGTCATTTCAAGCAAGGGCAAGACTAACTACTTAAAATCGTAAATAACAACATTTGTTATAAGAGCTCTACCATAACTCAATTCAATAATTTAAAATTACTACAACCTTACTGTCTAAGGGCGACTTACAGGAAATTTAAATCGAGATTTAAAACTAGATTTAGTACATTTTTACTATGGCTTTTATGTAAAAAAATTACTAAATCGAGGTTTAAACTAGGTTTCTAATTTCCTGCAAGTGGCCCTTACTAATAAAAAATCATCAAGCCATTGTTCAACGCCCAATTAGTTATTCAGTGAATAACCAGTGAATAAGTGTTTACCCCAGACATTACTAATAAAGCTTGTGTAATTATTTAATCGCTATGACACTGATCGCTACAAGCAGCATTTTCACATACGTTCGAAAACTGAAAACGGATTGGAATTCAGTGTACATTAGACAACTTTTTGGCTGAGTTTATAAGCTTTAGAAAATTAATAATATTCAATTATATGTAATCAACTTATTTTGACATTCAAAAAACAGTTTCAGTTAAGTATTAAGTTAATTTGTATGTACTGTCGTGACATTACTAAGGCCCAATTTTTCAATCCTCAGATAAAACTATCTGTCTCTCAAATGTTAGCTCTGTCCCTTTTCTTTTTATGACTTTAGAAAGTGACAATGATAGTTTTAAATGGCGGATAATTTTATCTGAGGATTGAAAAATCGGGCCTAAGTCTATCGGCCGCACTCAGAGACGTCATTTAACCTATGCTCATTAACGAATTCAAAAATCGTCTTTATGTGCATTGAAATAAGTGCTTAATTTTGGTCTAAGTAACCATTAAAGTTAATGATAGACTCTGAGTGCGGCAGTATGTCCCGTTCACGAAAAGACAACACGCGCGACACTCGCGCGCGCGTTGCGTACAGATCTGGAAACAAATTAGAAATTGATATTTATTTTTGTATAAAAATAAAATGTGTAAAATTATTAAAGGTCGTGGAACAAAATTATGTTGTTATTTATTATGTTAGCTTGTGAGGTTGTTGATTAATTAAAAACTAGCTGTAAACGACCTCGTCCGCGGTTACTATGGTTTTTTAAATATCCCACGGGAACCCTTTACTTTTCCGGAATAAAAAGTATCTAAGATGTTGACCAGGGTTATAAGGTATCACCGTGCAAAATTTCATTGAAATCGGTCCAGCCATTTCAGAGATTAACCCGCACAAACTGACGAACAGACAGAGAACAAAAAATAATTAAAAATTTGTTTATTGGTATTTTCCCTCTTTTTACATCCCCCTGACTTGTTTTAAGTATTTTTGTTCTATATACAGACATTCGACCTTACAGTTTTATTATATTATTTTATTTTATTTATTCGGAAATAACAAACAGTTACACTTACATAAGCAGTTCAGTTATACGTAAGTTTCTTATTGTGTAACCAGCTCCGTTATCCACCAGATTACTAATAAAACAGTTTTTTTTTTCCATTTATTGAGGACGATAAACAATTATACAATACATGTTTTCTTATTAGACTTATATATGTAAACAATTTATAAATTGTATAATCAGCACCATCATCCACAAATTAGTTTCTAAATCCATTCACAGTACATGCATCTTAGTCTATTTAAAAATTGTTTCATACATCCCGAAATTTTGATTATAAATATTATATAATAAATATCATACTTATATAAGCAAACATATTATATCTTTGCAATGCATAAATTTGCAAAAAACTGTTACAGATCTTAGGTACAGAAAATAAATTAATTATATGTATAGATAACACTCTGTGTCATGTACATTAATATGGACGCAGCTTAAGCCAGATATGTTATAGCCATGTAACAGGTGGCGAGATTGTTGCCATGCACCGGGCACAATATAAGGTAAGCGATGCGGGCTGGAGCGGGTTAATTTTAGAACCCTTGTACGGGTTTCCTTTGTGATGGATTACGCGGGAAATGTTGATACATTTACCAAGCTACAATGGAAAGCAATTCCAATGGGAATACCCTAGCAATATTGAATAAATAATTGGTAACCAAATTTTTATTGGGATAGCGTAATAATGGGTCTTTACAAACGAAATTTGTGTGTTGTATGGAGATTTTGGGTAAGTCCGCATTTTCCATACGAACATTTTTTCAGATTTCTTCACAACGACAAATCCAGAGATAATAATTTTTGGCATGTATCATTAGACAAGCTTTAGCAATATGCGATATTACGCTTTAAAAAAAATATTTATTGTTTTTAAGTAAATGTAAATCAAATGATGTATTCGAAGGCACATAAAAAGAGTTGTCTTCGTTTCTAATTTTAACACAATTAAACTTACAACAAATTATCAAAACAATTCAAAAGAGCTCAAAAATATGGTGTATTTTTAGAGGCGGTAATTATTTTTTAAGAATATTCTGAAACTTAATGGTTACAGACAAAATACTAAGAGAGAGAAAAAACGACAATTTCATAGGTAAAGACCTATTATTTTAGGACTTTTCACAAAACGATATTTCACTCTCACTAAGGGTCCATTCACACAGAACGGTTCGGAGAGGAGCATTTTTTATGTCGTTTAAAACAAAGCTTTGAGTCACTACAATTAAGTCACACATCATGGAGGAGGGAGGGGGTTAACCAAATGTGACATAGTGTTAAAAGGGGGTGGGTCAGAAATTTAGTGACGTCACATTAAAAAACAATTAGGTGGGAATAAAACTGATTTCGGAAAATCTATCAATTCACTGGACATTCAGGACAGGGACGAATCCTCTCTTCCAGCTAGTGTCTTCGAAGCGGCCCCACACGTAGAATTCGCGCCGGTCGGTGTAAAAAAAAAACCAGTGCGATCTGATCCTCTCCGCGCTGCCATTCTTGGTTCATCATCATCATCATCATCAACCTCTGCTCGTCCACTGCTGGACATAATGTCTCCCCTAATGCACGCCACCGCTCTCGATCTTCGGCCGTTCACATCCAGCCCACTCCAGCCAACCTACGAATATCGTCATCCCATCTTGTCACAGGGCGTCCCACATGCGTTTGCCGAGTCCCGGTCTCCACTCAAGAACTTTACGACGCCAACGATCGTCAGTTCAGTCTTGGTTAATTTTAACATAACTCCTTTCCACTCCAGTGGACAGGTAGCCTAATATTGGGTTCTTACCTATGAAATTGGTGTTTTTTTCTCTCTTAGTATTTTGTCTGTAACTATTAAGATTCAGAGTATTCCTAAAAAATAATTACCTCGTCTAAAATAGACTATATTTTTGAGCTCTTTTGATTTGTTTTGATAATTTGTTGTAAGTTTAATTGTGTTAAAATTGGACACGGAGACAACACTTTTTAAGTGCCTCCCGAATACATCATTTTATTTGCATTCACTTAAAAACGATAAATAATTTTTATGTAGTGTAATTACACTAAAGCTTGTCTAATAGATGCCAAATATTATTATCTTTGGATTTGTCGTTGTGAAGAAAACTGAAAAAATTTTAGTATGGAAAATGCAGAATTCCCCAAAAACCTCCACACAAAACACCAATTTCATAGGTAAGGACCTAATATTGGCTGAATAGGTAGATTCAGTATCTAGAATAAGTCCAAAACCCGACGACATCGATCTGTAGGTATAATATAGGCGTGATGATGTGTTGTGTCCTACTCGTAGTGCAAGTATAGTGAATTGCTAGGAGATAACATAATTATTTGTATGACGACAAATGAATGTACTGTATTTATGTTCTCATTTAAGGGATGTAGCATATACGAGTATGTCTTATGGAGAATAAATGTATATAAGCCTAATAACCTAATCAAAATATGAGTAATAGAATATTTTATTTGATTGTTCAGATTCTATTTCAACCCATCAATTCTTGTCAAAATCGACTAAGGCAAATTGGATCATGATAAATATCAATGACTTTTTTTACATTTTGAAAATCGAGGGATTATTGACGCATGGCGCACGCGATGAAAAAAAATGTCGTCTCAAGGAAAAGTGATGGATTATCTTGTCGATTTTTTTTTTCTTTTCTTTACAGACGATTTGAGAGTAAGCACATCTATCATTTTTGATAATTAATAGGCTAGTTGACCCTTTTAATATTGGATTAATTACTGTTAGCTATCACCATAAGAAAGAATATAAATTTTTGTTGAGGCCTATAACACAATAAATTTGAAATAACATTTTTCTTAACTGTTCGATTTATCTGTGTCGTGAAGTCACGATTTTAGTAAACAATTCAGTACGCATGCGTGACACAGCCGACACGTATGCTTGATTGGTTGCGACTGGCGTTTGACGGATTTTGACCATGCGTTGTAATTGTTTACATGACGCGTTACTTCACAAATTTATTGAACATGGTAGATAGCATTTTTGGCAGATGGAAGGAAAAGTAAAAATAAAATATGTTTAAATTGAATTTCTACAGCAATCCCTTATTTATATTTATTGAACTTGGTATATTCCGGACCCTTGTACTAAATAGTATGTGAATTAAACATTATTTTCATAACTTTTGATATGAGTCAACTAGCCTATTGCATCAAATACATACATACAATCACGCCTGCAATCCCCGTAGGGGTAGGCAGAGTCCAAGGAACACTGTGTTCCTTAAGACCACAATGAGCCATACAAAAATTGGGTTTGGTCAGATGAAAGATCGTGAAAGAGTAGTTACAAGTGGCTAGCTTATCGCCTTCACAAACACAGACGCAGTACCCAATACGCCCTTAGTAGCAGTTGGTACATTCTTTTTGCATCAAATATATTTCCAGATATTAAGTTGCGTTGATATATAGTCGATAATTTCACCAAAACTTAATTTCATCCAGATAACATCATCTCGCCTTAGTCTCGGAAGAGGTAGGTAGAGTTGGCATTTCGCCAAATATGGTTAATAAGGCCTTAATCTATGGTTCAATCTATTAACAACAGGCTCATCCCATGTTACATGGATATAAATTGGGCATAGTGAATGACATGCGACCATTATTTAAAGGCAATTATTTGGGCATCCATTTCATTATTTGGGCAGCACGCAAATATTTTGGGCAGCGAATTCATAATTTGAGCAGCAAAGAAATAAAGAAAAATATTTATTGACCTAGAGGTACATTTTCTTAAAACTCAACATACCTATGAAACCTTCACCTTAACCTTCTTTACCTATGAAATTGCTGTTTTGTATGGAGATTTTGGGGATTTCTCCATTTTCATACTAACATTTTTTCAGTTTTCTACACAACCTCAAATCCAAAGATATTTGGCATGTATCATTAGACAAGCCTTAGCAATATGTGTGTTATCACATTTCATAAAAAATATTTATTTTAAGTGAATGCAAATCAAATGGTGTATTCGGGAGGCACTTAAAAAGAGTTGTCTCCGTGTCCAATTTTAACGCAATTAAACTTACAACAAATTATCAAAACAAATTAGATAAACTCAAAAATATGGTCTATTTTTAGAGGAAGTAGTTATTTTTTAAGAATACTCTGAAATTTAATAGTTACAGACAAAATACTAAGAGAGGAAAAAAAACGACAATTTCATAAGTTAGACGTATTACAAAATCAAAATCAAAAATAATTTTATTTCATAGGCCAAGTTCGGCACTTAAAATCGTCAACATTTAACATTTTACATATTATGTATTTTACAAATAAATAGTTTATTGTAAATTATTTTAAATTACAGTATTAAATTATACTATTGTATTTAACTTCATTACCGCGAGCGCTTGTAACAAGTACATCCACAGGACAGTACAGGTACTTCGTTGACTGTGGTTGTAATCGATACAAGCGGCCGGATTCCGAGAGTAAGGCTTTTCATGAGAAGAACCCGGCAAGAAACTCATCAGCCACTTTTTTAAATAGCTAATCATAATAATTTTTGTCACTTTTAAATATGTTTTTACATTATTTCTTAATTCCTATCAGTCCATCAAAATAACATGCATAAGATAACAGTATTTATTACATAACTATTTCCACATCATTTTATCTTCAAGATAATCTTGAATTGTGTAATAGCCTTTTTTCATTAAAGTTTTTTTGATATAAGGTTTAAATTTATGAAAAGGCAGTTTTGTTATATTTGATGGGATTTTATTATAAAACTGTATACATTTCCCCATAAATGACCGATTTGTTTTACGCAGTCTGAAAACAGGCACAGCGAGTTTATTTCTGTTTCTAGTATTTACATTATGATAGTCGTTATTTTTCATGAACGTGTGGTTATGTTTATAAACATATACAATATTTTCATAGATGTATTGGGAGGCAACAGTCAATATATCAATTTCCTTGAATAATTCTCTAAGTGAGTCCCGTGGCTTAAGTCTGTAGATGGCTCGTACAGCTCTTTTTTGTAAAATAAAGATAGTCTCAATATCAGCTGCTGACCCCCACAATAACAAGCCGTATGACATTACGCTATGAAAATAGCTAAAATAGACAAGTCTCGCCGTTTCAACATCAGATAAGAGTCTGATTTTTTTAACTGCAAAGGCAACAGAGCTAAGTCTTTCTGCTAAGGTTAGTATGTGCGGATTCCACTGGAGGCGTGAATCTAGCGTAATTCCTAAAAATAGTGTGCAATCAACACACTCCAACACTTGTTCGTTAATTTTTATTATTGTATCGACTTGTCTTACATTTGGTAATGAAAACTTTATGCATTCTGTTTTCCTCGCGTTTAAACATAGGTTGTTATTATTAAACCAAGTGATCACTTTACTAACGGTGCTATTAACATCGTCACAATTTTTTTCATATCTATTAATGTCAAAGATTTGTGATGTATCATCTGCAAATAGTACCGTTTTACATAGATCTTTAGTATAATACGCCAAATCATTTATTTATATTAAGAATAACAGATAATAACAGATACAATAATGGCCAACTAGGACCTGACCTCAGCAAGTGCTACAACAGATTACACTGCTGCAGCACTGAAGAGAAAAAAGAAAATAAAAAAGAAAAATATATTTATTTCCATCAAATTGTGAAACGAAGGTATTCTGACCGGGCCTATAAGGGTTAAAACAAAACAAACATAACAAGATAAATATATATATGTTAGAAACATATAATATAAAATAGGTAGCTGAATATTATGCAATCGGACAGCATAGAAAATATGTGCTGTATATAAGTTGCTGCCCAGTTAGTTATTTTGGCTGACCAATTGTATTTTTTTGCTGAACAAGATTCGAATATTTTACTATTAATAAACGTATTATTCAGGCTCTGCGGGGCAATCGGGGATTGTCTTTGATTTTATATATATAATCAAAGCGAAAAGTATATTACATCCAACTCGCAGCCTTATAAAAAATATACAGTTAATTAGGGGCATTTGTCCACTCATAAAGTTATAATGATAATTTGTAGCTGAAATGAAAAAGAAAAGGTGAATTTGCCCCTTTTAGTTCTATAAATAGTTCTTTACGAACAAAATACAATACAGAAATCCGGGCATTCCAACTGCTCACCGCGATTGGACTTATTGGACGAAAAAATCCATTTAGTTCAAGTATTCTACTATATATGCGTGGAAGAGCCAAAACATCGTCGTTCTCCGCCTATATAGGCCTTAGCCTTCCTTAACCTTCCTCATGGAGAAACACATGAGAAGTATGAGGCCGGAACCCTACCACGCTGGCCCAAAGGATTTCCGGGTAGAAACGGTTGCAATTGCGACCGAGACTAACGGCTTAACGTGCCTTTTAAAGTATAGAAGAGTTCGAGATCACAAAGTTTTGGGCACCCATCCACGGCCTGACCATGGAGGATAAAAAAGTGTTATTAGAGATTTATTTGAGCTGTTAAAACGTTCAATAGCACAATTTTTGTGGAATTTTTTTTGAGTAAGTAAAGTTTTTATCTATTTTTCCTTTTTTTTACCCCCTCTCTGGTCTAATGGCTGACACCACCAGGTGTTGATCGGAAGGTCTGGGGTTCGATCCCCACGGGGCAGGAGTTTTTCTGCGGTTTGGTTGGTGGTAGGGCTTCTAAGCCCGCCTGGCTAGCTACCACCATCTAACCTAAAATTTGTCGCCTTAATAACAATGTTATAAAGCATTTTTGTGTTCCGGCCAATGAAAGCCAATAGCTTGCCTGTCAAATGAAAAAAAAAACTATTTTTAAGTTTTTGAGTGCTTATGGAGGTCCATTTTCGCTATTCCCAAATGCTTAGCTTAACAAGGGACTAACCACGTATTAGAGAAATTATGTGGACTTAAAAGGTGGACATGGAGATCCATTTTTCTGCCATTTATCCCAGAAAGTTGGATAAACCTCCACCTATTTTCTCTCCGTATGATTTCGTTTTCCGTTTTCCATCTGTCCCGTCACAGCTTCCTTCATTCTGAGCTTATAAACGTCCCACTACTGGGCACAGGCCTTCCTCATGGAGAAACACCTGAGGAGTATATATATTGGGTCCATACCTATGAAATTGGTGTTTTTTTTCTCTCTTAGTATTTTGTCTGTTACTATTAAGATTCAGAGTATTCCTAAAGAATAATTACCTCGTCTAAAAATAGAATATATTTTTGAGCTCTTTTGATTTGTTTTGATAATTTTTTGTAAGATTAATTGTGCTAAAATTGGACACGGAGACAACTCTTTTTAAGTGCCTCCCGAATACATCATTTTATTTGCATTCACTTAAAAACGATAAATAATTATTATGAAGTGTGATATTACACATATTACTAAAGCTTGCCTAATGATACATGCCAAATATTATTATCTCTGGATTTGTCGTGAAGAAAACTGATAAAATGTTAGTATTGGAAAATGCAGAATTCCCCAAAATCTCCATACAAAACACCAATTTCATAGGTAAGGACCTAATATTTCAAATAACCATGTTTCATTTAAAACAATCTTTTTAAGGAGATTTTCGTTGACATTTTGACGATATTAAAAACTGCATTATTTCTCTAGGTACTTTATTATCAATTACATTATTAACCGTGGGCATAAAATTATGCTTTAAACGCAAGTTACATGACATATAATAAGTACCTACATAACGTACTCTGTGTGCAGGTGCGGTATATAAGTAGATTATCTACTTATTTCTTTACGTTTCGGAGCGCGATCTAGAGAGTAATTTTCTCTCCATGGACTGTATTTGTTATAATGGCACGGCCATTCATTTTAACTTTGAAACAAATGTGAATCTCATTCTGAATCTTTCTTCTTCGTACATTAGTAAATTATTTGTAGACGCACGAAAAACGCTAATGATACAAGCCTATACTAGACAGACGCGGCCTGCGGTGGCGGGCAGCGACTGCTCTTAACGAGGGCCGCCACTTATTTCACATAAGCGCGGTAAAGCCGCGCGGCTTAGCGGCTGCAGGGCTGCCAAACGTACGAGAATATGGTACAAATACGAAATTTTCAGTTTCTGTAAGAAATTCTAGATTAACATTTTCGTATACACTTGTACGAGATTTTAAGTTTATAGACACAATAGCTTATGGTGACGAGCTGACCACCTGTCACGCAATAGACTGCTTTTGCGGTGCGTTTGCCAAGTCTCTATCTAACCCTTAGGGAATAATAGCTGTGATTATATGTATGTATCGTTAAGCATTTTCCGGGGACTTTTGAATTTTTTTAAGTTTTCCATTACAAATTGAATAAAATTTAAATTTAATCGGCACTGGAGCTCGGTGGCGTAGTGTTTGGTACGATTTGGCTTTCAATATTGAAGAAGCTACTTTTCTACTAATCAAATTGAAATATTTAATTATTCATGTTTTCAATTTAACTTATAGCTCTTTCATTCTAAAAAGTAGTTGTCATGCCTAGGTAAAAATTTATTACCCTCCCGCGTTCGCCAAGCGTAGAAAAGTAGTAAGTAACAGTTTATTGTGATAGATAGATATCAAAGTGGCGTGGCCGCGCGGCCGGCCGCCTTCTGGCCGCATGTGTGTGAAACGATGCCCAGACATTCATAATAGGGGATAAAGTATGAAATTGCCGTTTTTTCTCTCTTAGTATTTTGTCTATAACTATTAAGTTTCAGAGTATTTTTAAAAAATAATTACCACCTCTTAAAGTAGACCAAATTTTTGAGCTCTTTTGATTTGTTTTGATAATTTGTTGTCAGTTTAATTGTGTTGAAATTGGACCCGGAGCAACTCTTTTTGAGTGCCTCCCGAATACATCATTTGATTTGCATTCACTTAAAAACGATAAATAATTTTTATGAAGAGTGATATCACACATATTGCTAAAGCTTGTCTAATGATACATCTCTGGATTTGTCGTTGTGGAGAAATCTGAAAAAATGTTAGTATGGAAAATGCAGACTTCCCCAAAATCTCCATACAAAACGGCAATTATTAGACAACTGACCGCCACCGCAGGCCGTGTCTGTCTGGTAAATGCCTTTAATTTCTTAGGTACATAAGCCATCTAGCGGAAATTCTAAAAAATGCTTCGTAATCACACACGTGCCACTTTAGCCCTCTAGAAAACTTAAATACGCGCCACCTAGTGGGAAGTTTTGGAATAATAATATACTCGAATAATAAAATTGCCTAGGCATATCCGCATATACCATTCACTCAGTAAAATAGATAGTAAAACAGAAGAAATTCAAATTAAATTCAATTCCAATTAATAGTATTCATTAAGATAGTGACAGTATTGAACCTAGAAACAATTTAAATTAAATATAACCTATTGCAAATATTTTGTGGACATATTTCTAATTGTTATTACACAAATAAACACTTACCGAACTAAACAAAGGCAATTCCATAAGAACACATACTTCTCAGACTTTGTAAGTCACCACCACGTTGCTTTCAAAACGAATTCAGTGATAATAATAGAGCCGATTAAACAAATTGTTACATATTTGGTAACATTTGAAGTTAGTTTAAGTTAGGAAAGGATATTTGATAACACATTAATACTGGCATGTTTGCGACTCGACACAGAAGCACACGAGCGCCTGCCGCCGCGGCTCGGGCAATACTGCTCGCTAGTCGTGCCGAGCATTCAAGCAACAGGCGCCAATTTCCCGAGCATTTACTATTAATTTAAGGCTTATGCATTGCTACTAAGATATAACTACGTAGATCACGCTGATAGAACTTAGAATACGCCGGCAAGAAGAACTTTTTAATCCACAGATGCGCTAAAAATCCATACTAATATTATAAATGCGTCTGTCTGTTTGTCTCGCTTTCACGGCAAAACTACTGAACCAATTGAACCGAAATTTGGTACTCAGATAGTCCGAGAAAGGACATAGGCTACCTTTTATCCAGATAATCCCATGGCAACGGGTATCAAGCGGGTAAATTTTAGAAAAATTAAACAACGTCTCCCAGAAAAATGAAGGACAAATTTACGCCACTATGAACCTTGCTTCTAATAATAGAGTAGGAGTAAACTTTCAATTCCATCAATTGAGGCTACTGCTCCAATTTGAAAAAAAAATTCAGTGTTGAATAGCCTTTTTATTGTGGAAGGCTATAGGCTACATACCATCACACTATCTCAAAGTAACTATTCTACGCGAACGACGTCAAAGGCAATAACTAGTAATGAAATATTTTTTCCTTTAAAACTCATGTGTTTCATTAAAGATTGAGATCCCAGGCAAGACCTACGTGTTTTAGCAAGGATTATTATTATTAGTTTGATTCATGTACTGTAGTGTTAAGGTAAGGGGTATGCGAATCAACCAGCTTGAAAGTGGGGCCGTTTCTCAGGTAGCCCGAAGTAAAGATACCACAAAATATATATATAAACTACGTCAAGCAAAGCTGGGTTTCACATTATTATGTGTTGAAGGATTCCGACTGAAATTTAAATTCATGATTCCCAGACACTCGCCTGGAGCCGTTTCTTCTCAGACGCCTTGAAGAGCCTAGTTTAAGACAAAAAATTTAAATGCGATATGATTAGCAGGAAACTTGTGTAATTGTGCCTTTTGGTTTTCTAAAGGTTGTCTCAAAGGTCTAATTAAATCTCGTGTCTGCGTGCCTCGTGTCTGCGTGTCTGTATTCAAGGTCAAATTTCAAAATTATTATTTCTTTTTCTTGGTTTCAACAGTCGCAATAAATATATAAATATAAATATTTTCAGATATTCACACCTATCAACTAGCCCATTTTAAGCTACTAATGCTGCTTGTATTGACACTAGATGACAGATAAATATATTTAATAGATAAATCCAAGACTGGAGAACAAATGTCTGAATGCACCACCCAAACATTTGCCCTCACCGGGTATCGAAACCTCTCTAAAAGGCGACGCCATGAGACGGGCCTACAAACCACTCGATTGCGGAGGTCATCCAATGATATTAAATAGAAAGAAATGTAGAACTCAAACGACAAATTTGGATTTAAATTTTTATTCATATGCTCATGCTCAACCGTTTTTGTGATAAAGGGCAGACAGCCCACAACCCTTAGCTTCTCTCTACTATGTTATTCTAAGCAATTTATTTAAGCTTCTCGGCTGACTTTATTGTCGGTTAACTCTATAAATGTAATTTACTTATTTACACATGTATTTACAAGTCAAAATGTTTTGAACACATTTTGATCGGAAATGAATATTAGAATGACCCGAGAATTTGAAATAAAAGTGAAAATATAAGAAATTAAACTGCTCGCTTCATGGTTTGACAAAACAGTGTTTTTTTTAATTACCTTTTTTTTGACATGCGTATATAATTCCAAATTTAAAGCTACTTTGTGGAACTAAAGCGATCGAACAAAGAGGTGATTAACGTCCATTTTTCGACACATTTCATGTCGACTCGTTTTTTATGGAACGAAACAGGAACAATGGGAAAACATAAAACAATAATAACAAAACTCGCGCTCGCAGGGACCGAACTCCGAATTTCGTGTCTGTCAACAGCGTATATGTAATAAATAAATAAATAACCTCAGACATTCACACCTATCAACTAGTCCCATTTTAAGCAATTAAATGCTGCTTGTGTTACGGATACTAGATGACGGACAAATATATTTAATACATATCAATATCCTGAATATTATAATAATTATTAACATCCAAGACCGGAGAACAAATGTCTGAAAATTCATTACCCAAACACTTGCCTCCACTGGGGATCGAACCCAGGACATCTCGAGATGGCGACACCTTGAGACCGGCGTACAGACCACTCGACCACGGAGGTCGTCATGTGTGTGTATAAGGTGTGTGTATAAATGTTCTATGATTCCGTTTACCTACATATAGGGCATCGTCAGCATAAGCACATAGTTTATTCTTACTTGTAATCGTCATTAATAATACCAGTACCCCTGGCACAAATCATTTATTTAACAATTTATTGTACACACAAAAAAAAATACTATAATCAAAACAAAAGAAGACAGGTAATTGAGTACAAAAGGTGGGCTTATTCCTAATAGAAATATCTTCCAACCCACCTGCGAAGGAAAAATGCTGAGGAGTAAACTGAGTCGCGTGTACTCATCATTTGAGGTATCGTAATCATAATTGTTATTGATGTTTGAATTTTATTAAAAACTAGCTGTTGCCCACGATTTCGTCCGCGGTTACTATAGTTTTTTAACTATCCCACGGGAATCCTTTAATTTTCTCTCAAAGTCTCAGCCTGATCTGTTTAAAATTGACAAAGTTTCATACAAACTTTCATTCCCTGTTTTATTCCCTTGGGGGTGGAATAAATCAAAATACTTTCTTAGCGGATGCCTACGTTATAACATCTACCTGCATGCCAAATTTCAGCCCGATCCGTCCAGTGGTTTGGGCTGTGCGTTGATAGATCACTATGTCAGTCAGTCACCTTTGAGTTATATATATTTAGGGTTCTGATAAATCTCTAATTGATATTATGCATTATGCCCACTTCGTATCATACAGAGATATCAATAAAATTAATATCAATGTCATAAACCATTGTTGTATTCCGGCACTTAGAGGTGAGATAGCCAGTTCCTCGGTTGCCGAGGATTACATGTGAACTTTCCACTTTTCGGTCTCATTATATTATATTGGACCAAACGTGGGAGTTGGCCGCTGCTAACTAGTCTGCGTGTGTTCAAATGGCTGCTAAAACTAAAAAAATGCCACGTTCTTTGACATTGGCGGCATCCAAGCTACGGAATCAACTGTCTCCAGAAGTATTCTCAGACCAATACCTTCAAAATTTAAAAAAGAGAGTGTATTCCCTCCTAATGGTCGGCAACGCATCTGCAACTCCTCCTGTGTTGTAAATGTCTATGGGCGACGGTAATCACATACTATCAAGTAAGCCGTCTGTCCGTTTGCCAAAAAAAAACCCACCGTCATTGGTGGCATCAGTATTTTTCAATCAGTAAACGTTAAAAGTTGACACGCTTGGTTTAAATGCAAATCGTTACACTTGCGTTATCTAAGTAGTAGTTTACACTGTTTATTTAATGATTTGGCTGGAGATTCCGATCAATGATTTATAACTCTCTATAATAATGTTATGAAAGGCTCCATTAACAAGCCGAAGCCCGTCCCAAGGTAGATCCACAGTAAGTTTAATGAGTTTAATCGTGGTCGACGTTAACGTTAGTTTCCTTCGAAAGATCTACGGCTTTAGATTACGGGTACTAGGGTAAATGTCGCGAGTGTTGAGACAACATGCTGTTAATTTGTTAACTACTCGTACATACAAATATATTGGACACTATCAATTTTATACTCATAGCCTTTTTATCAAAATTGCACAAACAAAAAGCCGACTCACCGAATTTGTTCAAATGTTACTAAGGGCGAATTCGACCAAATTGAGATTAGTAACACGGGAATAGTTATACCAAACTGAGCTGCAACGATTGGTCGAATCTGCCCTGTGTCAAACGAGACATTGACACATTCGTGCGCGAAAAACTGCGTACTCCGTTAAAATAATATTACTCGCGTGTAGCCAAACATGAAAAAACTAGGATAGCTAATCGGCTCCGCCATTAGGGCAGATTCGACCAATCGTTTCAGCTCAGTTTGGTATTACTATTCCCGTGTTACTAATCTCAATTTGGTCGAATTCGCCCTATACAAGACAAGTAAGAATGAAAAGAATTTTTCGTCGCCAAAGAATGATGATGAAATGATGATTGGTAGCGGTAGCCGAGTTGGCACGGACGGGGCACTACTCGTTCGAGAGGCCGCGGGAAACGCGGGTTCGATCCCACCGCCTGTGCCACTGAGTTTGAATAAGACTTATGTACAGTTCATTATGAATATCGCACATTGTGCCCGGTGCATGACGACAGGCTCACCACCTTTTACATGGGGCTCACCACCTTACATATCTGACGAAATGTGGGTGTTTTACACCTACTGTTATTTTAGAAAATATATTTGAACATCCTCAGTTGCCCCAAGTAGTCCTTGCGGTCTTCAGACAACTTGACACTTAAGCACAAATCCTTATTCAATATATAAATTACATATTTATATTAAACTGAACATAACAAAAAAATAGATCGCATTCGTGTCGAGCCTGGGTGACCATTCTCCTTTCTTACGTACACCTTGAAGAGTTTGACAATAGCTCAGCGAAACCGTATACTGGCCAATTGTTACCAAATTGGCACAAAAAAGAATTTTAATTAAACTTTCAATGAACTCCCGCAGACTGCTGCCGCTGATAACACAAGAACTTATTTAAGTAAACTTGGGTAAGTTCTTTGAACCGTAGCTAAGTTAACCGAATAGTTAAAATATTGTCCAAAGGCGTCAATAATAATACCAAAATGTGTGGCGTAAGATTGGCCAATGATTAAACTTACCACAACATACCTAACTAATTATCAAGCCTCTTCCCAAGGGGGTAGGTCGGTGGTAAACACCCTATATTTGGCTTTATATGTTAAGTCCCCATTTAACAGGTGGCGATTCAATACTATGGTTGAATTTGCAATGAAAATAATGACATTTGCGAAGCAATACACATCAGCTGTGCACATATGCCATTTTCCTTAATGCGGGATCGTGTAGTGGTTAAATTGTCTATGATTATCTGACTAAAGACAAAAACGCTGAATAGCTGATACTATTAGTTAAGCTAGCGTAGCACATTTTGGTATCAATACGTTTTCAGCACTTGTCAATATTTAACTAATTGGTTAACTCGATAAGAAGCGAAAAACTGGCCCTAAGAAAACTTAATTGTACCTGGTTCACTAGCACCTGGGGCCCGATCGCGCCAAATACGAACGTATTACCACAACCAAATATCAGTCGAAAACGTTACGGCCCAGCCACACTGCACGAGGCGACACGACGGAACGCGAGAGCGAGAGTATGGAGTGTGGCTAGGCCGTAACGTTTTCGAATGACATTTGTTTGTGGTAAATACGTTCGTATTTTGCGCGATCGGGGCCCGGAGCTATCCAAGTGTGGAAAACAATTTAAAAAGCCCAGGAAATCTGATATGGGGCAATTCGTCCTCAGCCTATATTCGTCCCAATGCTGGGCACAGGCCTTCCTCATGGAGAAACACACGAGGAGTATGGGCCGTAACACCACCACGCTGGCCCAATGCCGGTTGGTGGGTCGCAATTATTTTGTTGGATCTTCGAGAGAATATTATGGAACATAGAATTTATTGTCTGATAGGTGTGTGAAGGTAAGATGTTCTTGCTTTTGGGTAGACTTTCGGGGTAGAGGCGTATATTATTGTGTATCTTTGTTGGTATATTCTATTTTGCGGGACACCGAATTACCTATTTTCCTTTAAAAATAGGTCTTTTCAATGAAGTAGAGACTGAGAAATAAATTTTAGTACTTTAAGTACTACAATCTCAAATATCGGTCTGCGGCAGTCGTTGAATTGAAAATCTTGTCCTCCTTAGCTATATACGCCCCACTGCTGGGCACAGGTCTTCCTCATGGAGAGACACATGAGGAGTATGGGCAGTAACCATAGCGTGATAATAATGGATGAAATAAAATCATATTATTGGAGGACAAAAACAAAAGAAATTTTTCAAAATAAATTTTCCTGGCGTAGGTGATTGGTGATTGGCGTAGGGTCCCGTGTTGGTCCGGTACACAAAAAGAATGTACGAACTGCTTTTCTTGCCTAGCATGTCGTAAAAGGCGACTAAGAGCGTATTGGGTACTGGGTCTGTGATTGTGTAGGCGATGAGCTAGCCACTTGTTACTACTCTTTCACGATTTTTCACCTGACCAAACCCAATTTTTGTATGGCTAAATGTGGTCTTAAGGAACACAGTGCTCCTTGGACTCTTGGGTCTTCGGGGATTGCAGGCGTGATTGTATGTATGTAGGTGATTAAATTACGATATTTGTAGAGAGGACCACACCTGTATTCGATTGGCTCAGGATCGGGATGAATAGCGTACTAGGAGGAAGGCCTATGCTTAGTAGTGGAGGGTAAGGGGTTGCCATTGATAAAAACTGAATTAATTTACTCGCTTCGCAATGAACCATAAATTTTGTCTACATCAAACTACTTGAGTATTATTTCTGTATAAGGGTTCAGCCCTTACCTCAATGAATGCTTAATAATTCTTAGTAAAATGATTATTTATACCAAATGAATAAACACTTACGTGGATTAATTCTATTTTACCAAACCTTCGATGGAGAAATTAATGGAAATTTTCAAATTTTGAATATTATAAGATTTATAAGCCTCTCTAGCACCTAAATTGTGATATTAGTACGTTCAGAAATGAATCGTTTCCATGGTGTTCTAATTAAAACATCCAGAGCTTGTACAAGAAGTTACCAAGAATAAAACATAATAATAAGGGGCGTTATTTACCTAAAAATATACTTTAATTGTCTTAGGCGCTTTGCACATGGAGCAACTATTGCAGCAACTGGCAACTAGCTGTTGGTCGTCCTCAACCTATTGGGTCCTTACCTATGAAATTGGTGTTTTTATTCTGTCTTAGCAATTTGTCCGTAACGATTAAGTTCAGAACATTCTTATAAAATAATTGCCTCTTCTAAAAATACACCATATATTTGAGCTCGTATTATTTAATTTTATAATTTTTTGTAAGTTTAATTGTGTTAAAATTAGACACAAAGACAATTATTTTTAACTGCCTCCCGAATACATCATTTGAATTGCATTAACATAAAAACGATGAATATTTTTTATCAAGCGTGTTCACATACATATTGCTAAAGCTTGTCTTATGATACATGCCAAATATTATTATCTTTGGAATTGTCGTTGTGAAGAAAACTCAAAAAATGTTAGTATGTAAAATGCAGACATCCCCAAAATCTCTATACAAAACACCAATTTCATAGGTAAGGACCTAATATTACTATTAATACGGACCTAATATTATTTTATTCACAACGACAAATCCAGAGACAATAATATTTGGCATGTATCATTAGACAAGCTTTAGCTATATGTGTGTGAACACGCTTGATAAAAATTATTCATCGTTTTTATGTTAATGCAAATCAAATGATGTATTCGGGAGGCAGTTAAAAATAATTGTCTTTGTGTCTAATTTTAACACAATTAAACTTACAAAAAATTATCACATTAAATAATACGAGCTCAAATATACACTAATATTAGGTCCTTACCAATGAAATTGGTGTTTTGTATGGATATTTTGGGGAATTCTGCATTTTCCATACTAACATTTTATCAGTTTTCTTCACAACGACAAATCCAGAGATAATAATATTTGGCATGTATCATTAGACAAGCTTTAGTAATATGTGTAATATCACACTTCATAAAAATTATTTATCGTTTTTAAGTGAATGCAAATAAAATGATGTATTCGGGAGGCACTTAAAAAGAGTTGTCCCCGTGTCCAATTTTAACACAATTAAACTTACAACAAATTATCAAAACAAATCAAAAGAGCTCAAAAATATAGTCTATTTTTAGACGAGGTAATTATTTTTTAGGAATACTCTGAATCTTAATAGTTACAGACAAAATACTAAGAGAGAGAAAAAACACCAATTTCAAAGGTAAGGACCCACTACATACCATCATGTCGATATCCCCGAAGGGGTACACAAAGGTGCATTATAGTCGAGTAATTTTGTGGGTCTCGCATAATAGGAGGCGGATCTCAAAGTAATCAAACCGCAAGCCCATTACCGTGACCGGGCGCCATGAAAAACCCATAACCGCTGTAATTCAGACAACCAGAACAAAATCTCTGCAGTCCGAGCTTGTCGTAAAATATTCTATGTTATGTTATTTTACAAAGTCTACAAGCTAGTCGGAAAATCTGTTCAATTAAGCCAGCGGCCTTATCTCCACTACTCCTAAATGTTAGTCGAAGTGAGACGCCGCGGCTAAAAGCTGCTTGAGTGCCGTCTCGCTTGCACTATTGCTTTAACAATGCTATGAGTATCTGCGTGGTACGTTGGCTGTTTTTTTACATACATACATATAATCACGACTATTATCCCCTAAGAGTTAGTCAGAGACTAGGCGAAAGCACCGCAGAAGCAGTCCATTGCCATAGTCCGCGCTTCACCAAGTGACTGCACTCAGCGTGACAGGTGGTGAGCCCGTCGCCGCTATAAGCTATTGGGTGGTTGTGCAGTTCTAAGTCCATTAGTCGCCTTTCACGACACCCAAGGGAAGAGATGGGTTGGTATTATTCTTTTAATAGCTGCTACCACACGGAGAATTTTACAGTTATAAGTAACAAAGTTTGTACGAACAAGATAATAATAATGACAACCACTGGTATAGTCGACCATATGATTATATGGAAGTATGGAAGTTTCTGTCAAAAGTGGTAAAGCAATTTTATGGTTGACTATACATACACTTGAGTTTAATAATATTTTGTAAAGGGAGAAGTGAACTTGCGGAGTTCTTGCTCGTTGCATTATATCAGAACATGGTATCTTGCTCACTAAACCGAACGCCACCGTTCACGAACAATTTAATATGTTTCTATTATTGGCATAACTTGTAATAACGCTAGAGATCCCACATCACCTGAGGGATTATAATTAATCCACGTAACTTTTGTAATAATGATAAACAGTTCAAAACATGTCACTTTTCCACGTGAATAAGTTTGATAGCAGTTAGATAGCGAATATTTACAAAAGACACATTTTTTGGCATTGACATGACCTCTGGTATACCTACAGGACATCCATACTAATATAAATGCGAAAGTAAATAAAGTAATGCTGTCTGTCCGTCTGTCTGTCTTGCTTTCTCGTCAAAACTACTGAACCGATTCAATTCAAATTTTTTTATATTATTATATGTACTATTCTATATATTATATATTTTTTATCCCGATATTCCCATGAAAACGGGTAACGCGCGGGTGTAACCGTGGATAACAATATCTGCTCGACCGAGTATTAAGTGACATATTCCGTCAAAACGTATTTTCATTTCGAATTTAAAAATTTCTCGGCATTGTAAAATTTATCGACACATGACACGACAACAGAAATTTATCACCAAATATAGAATGAGAAGGAACACCTACTGATCGAGACAAATCATTGCCTCATGCTATTGTATGGGAGTTTGGCATCCCTCATAAAGTACAAAATTCTTGATCGCGAAGTTTGATCGAGGTTTTCGGACACGCGCAGTAGACATCCATTTGCGTCATCTACCAATGAAAATGTATATCTGTAGGTGTAAATTCCTACAGAAGGCCCGGTTTGCCGCTGAAAGCAGACATGCCATCGTGAAAGGTAATGTTATTTTATATCTCGCAATAGCTGGAACGGCGCATCTTCTTTATGCTACTTTGCGACAGCACATCTTACTTTTACTGCTGCCTCAGTATTAAATAGTTGCAGCGTAGCAGCAGATCTCTGGTGGAAAAGCACTTTAAGAAGGTTTTTTTTTACATTAAAAGCTAATGATAAAATACTGTACACTGTCGAACCCACGGCGAAGAACTATCTCTTTTCTCCGAAACGGCTGGACCGATTTCAATGAAATTTTGCATGGTAATAATACCTTATATCCCTGGTCAACATCTTAGATACTTTTTATTCCGGAAAATGAAAGGGTTCCGTGGTGGTAAAAACCATAGTAACCGCGGACGAAGTCGCGGGTAACAGCTAGAAAAATATAAAAACCATAACACCTATAACCCCTATATTAAAAATGTGGCTGAACACAAAGAAATTTTCAATTATACAACCTGACCACTGTAGATTCACAGCGATGCGGTAAGTGATGAACTAAGAAAATGAGCTTCGCCGCGGTGTCGTTTGATGTAATTTATTCTTTCATTTCCACGGTTCACCCTTCTCAATATTACCGCAGTCATGTTTTGAAAGACAAAGTAAGTATATACCTATCTAATGTATTTTCCTATGATTTAAAGTTTCGTTTGCTTAGAGACCAAACACTATCAACGCACGTAACCTACAATATGACACTGTAGTGTTTGAAAGTATACAGGACATGGACAATTGAACATGCACGTCGCGAACGGGGTGTGAGGAGAACATCACAAATGTAAGCCTTATATTAAAAAACTTTAATGAAAAAAGGCAATTACAAAATCCCAGATTATCTGGATTATCCTCCAGATGAAAAGAATAGAAAAGAAAAGAAAAGAAAAAGATTAATTCTGTGACATCCTTATTATCTAGTACACATATTGGGTCCTTACCTATGAAATTGGTGTTTTTTTTCTCTCTTAGTATTTTGTCTGTAACTATTAAGATTCAGAGTATTCCTAAAAAATAATTACCTCGTCTAAAAATAGACTATATTTTTGAGCTCTTTTGATTTGTTTTGATAATTTGTTGTAAGTTTAATTGTGTTAAAATTGGACACGGAGACAACTCTTTTTAAGTGCCTCCCGAATACATCAATTTATTTGCATTCACTTAAAAACGATAAATAATTTTTATGAAGTGTGATATTACACATATTACTTAAGCTTGTCTAATAATAGATGCCAAATATTATTATCTTTGGATTTGTCGTTGTGAAGAAAACTGAAAAAAATTAGTATGGATAATGCAGAATTCCCCAAAATCTCCATACTAAACACCAATTTCATAGGTAAGGACCTAATAATACAACAAAAATGTGCCTCAAAAATGACTACTACTCAGTATATTGAAAAAAAAATGGTGGTTAAATGGTGTGGAAATAGTTATTTGCATTCGTTCGTCATCATAGAGGCATGTCATTTTGGTGGATTAATGGAAATTATGGAAATAATGTTAAACATTCAATACTGAACATAATTATATATAGTAATTATACGATTGGCTATATAAAAAAATGGCTCATGAGTTTCTTGCCGGGTTTTTCTCATAAAGCCTTACTCTCGGAATGCGGCCGCTTGTATCAATTACAACCACAGTCAATGTCTTGTGGTTGTACTTGCTACAAGCGCTCGTTTAGAATATACTTTTTATTTAATTATTGTATATAAATGTTTAAATTTCTAAATTGTAAAATATTGACGTTTTTAAATGCTAGGTTTGGCCTATGAAATATAGTTATTTTTGTTTGTTTGTTTGTTCGTGCACGCAATTACCTAGGTCCTTACCTATGAATTTAGCGATTTTTTCCTTCTTTAGTATTTTGTCTGTAACTATTAATTTTCAGATAATTCGTATAAAATTAGTACCTATATTATTAGTACACCTATATTGTTAGTATATTTGAAGACCACGGAGGTGGTCGAGTGGTCTATACACCGGTCTCAAGGCGTCGCCATCTCGAGAGGTTCTGGAATCGATCCCCGGTGGGGGCAGATGTTTCTGTGATGAATACAGGCATTTTCTCCAGCCTTGGATATTTATATATGTATTATATAAAATCTGAGTATTCCTATGTATTTATCTACTTAAAATATTAATCCGTCATCTAGTACCCGTAACACAAGCAGCATTAGTTGTTTAAAATTGATAGGTGTGAATGTGTGAAGATATTTATTATAATATATAAAATAGTACCTCTTCTAAAATACAACCTATTTTTAAGATGTTATGTATTCTTTTGATAATTATTAGTAAGATTAATAATGTATAAAAACAAGACAACAAGACAATTATTTTCAACTGCCTCGCGTGTACACCATTTGACTTACATTATCATAAAAACGCTGAATAATTTTATGAAGTGTGTTAGCAGACATATTACTTATGCTTGTCTAATGATACATGCCAAATATTATAATCTTTGGATTTGTCATTGTCAAGAAAACTGAAAAAATGTTAGAAAAAACACACGCAAAAAAGGCGCTTAGACGTAGAGTTGCGGAAAACTGCCCGACCTACCTTATACCTTAGTATGGAAAATGCAAACTTCTACAAAATCTCCATACAAATCGGCAAAGACATAGGTAAAGACCTACAGTTTTATAGCTAAGGACCTACAATTTTACCGATGCCCATTGCAATTCCTATGAGACAAAATATAACGTTACGACATTATATTGGATCGCATCACATCGCATAATCACATCCCTTAAGAGGCGTTACCCTGCAAATTGTTCTGCATAACTACGTGAGTATGCATACGTGTAGGGATTGGTGAATATCCGTGTGACGAGGCCTTTAAGGTCTATGTACAAACGCCCTTATAAAATATTCTTCACATATTTTTATACAAAGACTATTTTTTGTCTGAAACGGTCTTGAGCACTCACGACGCTACGATGTACAGTCATCAACAAGAATATGAATACACACTTGACAGGTGATAGTCTTTATGCGGTTCTAATATGAGTCAATAACTGTCAAAAGCTATATCAGTATTAGCGACTTTTTGTTGTTGTTTGGGAGTCGGTTCCATCTTTGTGGCCCGAAATTGTCCCTAAAATAACTATCGAGCACTAGTTGTCTACTCAAAGAAAAACGTTTGTAGATGAATAAAAATATAATAGTGCCCGAAAATTGCTGACATTAAAAATTTTAGAATAATGACAAGACTGTTATTTTCCGTTGCCATAGCGACAACAACAGTTGTTATTGCGCTAATTACATACGCCAAAACCACATATACTAGACATTGAGCCACGATGACCCCAATTGCAACAAGCCACGAGTCGCAGCGTCAGCGCAACGTGCTCAACGTGACTTCAGGCATCGGCATCGCTTGCCCAATTCCGGCGTTTACCTCGATCACTTGGTTCTAGCATCGAGCCTCGGCACCATCTCTTAGACATAGTATTTAGCATATAATTTAAATTGTATTTCTTTATTTTAATTAAATTAGTTCAAATAAATTTAGTTTTTTTTAGATCCTCTGGCTGTAGCTTACGTAATTGGCGCAGTCGGTAGGATACTCACGGGTCGGTTCGCGATAGAAGATCTCCGAATATTGAAGATTTCCGCCTGAGCCGCCCGCGTGGCTTTCAAGACACGTCAACGAGTATCCAGAATCTACGAGCGCTGCAGCCACACGGAGGAGAGTACCCGATACCCAACATAACTGACGTTTTAGACAAATTAGGCAAGTGTCAGTATTTTACGACCTTAGATCTTGCAAGCGGTTTCTATCAGGTGGAAATGGACCCCGCTGATATTCAAAAGACTGCCTTCAATGTAGAACACGGGCATTTCGAGTTTCTTCGAATGCCCATGGGCTTGAAAAATTCTCCGTCCACGTTCCAGCGCGTGATGGATAACGTCCTAAGAGGTCTTCAAAACGAGATATGCCTCGTTTATCTCGATGACATTATTGTCTACAGCACAAGCCTCCAAGAGCACATGGTAAATCTCGAGAAGGTCTTCCAACGACTCCGAGAGTCCAACTTTAAAATTCAAATGGACAAGTCCGAATTTCTCAAGCTTGAAACTGCCTATCTCGGGCATGTTATCAGTAGCGAAGGCGTAAAGCCTAACCCCGATAAGATTTCCTCTATTGAGAAATATCCCTTACCAAAAACCCCTAAGCAAATTAAGCAATTTCTCGGATTACTAGGCTATTATAGGAAATTTATACCTGACTTCGCCCGTATCACCAAACCCATGACCATGTGCCTAAAAAAGAATAAGAAGATTACATTAGATGACGAATACATAAGATGTTTTGAACAATGCAAAAAACTACTTACCAATGACCCCATATTACAGTATCCAGACTTTAATAGGGAGTTCGTACTTACGACTGACGCATCCAACTTCGCCATAGGAGCCGTCCTATCCCAGGGACGCATTGGTTCTGACAAGCCCATATCGTATGCTTCTCGTACTCTCAACGAGAGCGAGATCAATTACAGCACAATCGAAAAGGAATTACTTGCGATTGTGTGGGCAACCAAGTACTTCAGACCATATCTTTTTGGACGGAAATTCAAAATTCTCACAGACCATAAGCCTCTTGAATGGATAATGAATCTTAAGGAGCCTAACTCCAGACTAACCAGATGGAGACTTAAGCTCAGCGAATACGATTATACAATCGTATATAAAAAAGGGAAAAGCAATACCAACGCTGACGCCCTATCCCGGATTGAAATCCATAACGAAGAGATTAGCTCCATAATTGCCAATCCTTCTGAAAAGCGACTTACATTAGATAACTCCGCTACCAGCACAGCTCACACCAGTCAAGAGCATCCCATATTAGAAATTCCCATTACTGACGAGCCACTAAATAAATTCCACAAACAGTTGTGCATGACTATTGTAGACGACATCAAACGAAGACCCATAGTAACTAAACCTTTTGAGACCCACACCCGAGTGACCGCACAAGTGACAGAATCTGACCTGGAAAATGACGTAGTGAATACTATCAAAGAGTACATCAATCCCAAAGTAAAAACGGCCCTAATTATCAATCCACCCTTAGCCATGTATAAAATTATCCCCATTATCCAGGATAAATTTAAGAGTTCCTCAATGAATCTCGTCTTATGTAAAGTAGAGCTAGAAAATGTAAAAGAGTACCTTAAACAACAGGAAATAATTAGGCATTACCATGACGGGAAAACGAATCATAGAGGGATTAACGAGTGTTATCTAGCTTTATCTCGTAGATACTACTGGCCAAAGATGAAAGAACACATTATAAAATATATAAATGAATGTAGCATATGTGGTCAATGTAAATATGACAGAAATCCAATAAAACAGCAATTCAATATAGTTCCACCGGCTACCAAACCACTAGAAATAGTGCATGCCGATTTGTTCACTGTACAGAATGAAAAATACATTACCTTTGTAGACGTTTTCTCCAAATACGGACAAGCTTATCATCTTAAAGATGGGACCGCAATCAGCATCCTCCAAGCCCTTCTTACCTTCTGTACTCATCATGGCCTTCCTTTGACAATAGTGACCGACAATGGAACCGAATTCACAAATCAACTGTTCGCCGAATTTCTTAGACTCCATAGGATTACCCACCATAGAACTCTGCCTCATTCCCCAAACGATAATGGTAACATCGAAAGGTTTCACTCTACCCTGTTAGAACACCTCCGAATCTTAAAGTTACAACAAAAAGATGAACCAGTAGTGAACCTTATGCCATACGCTATTATTGCTTATAATAGCTCTATACATAGCTTTAGCCGTTGTAGACCTTATGACATAATAAAAGGACACTTTGACCCACGGGACCCAGTTGACATCGACCTGACTGAAAGACTACTTCAACAATACGTCCAGACCCACCGTGAGCAAATGAAATTAGTATATGACATTATCAACGAGTCCTCATTAGCACACAGAACCAATCTCATAGAAAACCGTAACAAGTCTAGGGAACCTGAAGCTGAATATGAACCCCAGCAGCAGGTCTTCATTAAGAATCCCCTCGCTAGTAGACAAAAGGTAGCTCCCCGGTACACCCAAGATAAAGTCCTTGCAGACCTGCCCATCCACATATATACAACAAAAAAACGTGGTCCAGTAGCAAAGTCTCGTATTAAACGGGCCCCTAAGAATATCAAATTGTTACAGGATACTACTGTTGCTGACTACCTTCCTGGCTCACGCCCAGGAGATAAGACTTGACAACTTGGATGATGGACCAGGACTACTACCCTTCAAACTTGGATTGACCCGACTAACGACCCATTACCACACCTTTTTACAGTACATAGAACTTGACAAAATAGAACGTGATATCTCAATTTTAAATAATCAATTACAAGACTACGAACAACGACTAACTAATGAAACTTACCTTTTATACGAACTACAAATAGCTTATCTAGGAAATAAAACAAATAGAATTTTAAATCATTTAAAGAGTCTCGAACCCAGCCGTACAAAAAGAGGTCTATTAGATGGACTAGGGTCAGTAATTAAAAGTATCACTGGAAACTTAGATCATCAGGATGCCATTAGGTATAACGAAGCAATTAAAATCCTAAAAAATAATCAGAATAAAATAGCTACTGAAATCAACAGCCGTATTAGTTTAAATAACGATTGGATGACAGAGCACAGTAATATAATAAATCAAGTAGTAGACAATCAGAATAAGATTAACTACACCTTAGAATTAATCCTAAACAATGACGCATACAGAGATAATAATCTTATAAAATATGGCAAATTTGCACAGTTATTAGCAATCATCTCAGAAAACACAGATGATTTACTAGATGAGCTCATTAGAATAGAAAATATCTTAGCTTTTACTCGTACAATGACAACTCATCATTCAATGATAAGTTTAAATGTACTTAGAAATATGATAGAACGATTTAGATCAATTTACGGTAAAGATAAAATAATAGACCTAGAATTAAGGGATTATTATAATATTATTAAATCTGGTTCATACTTCGTTAGAAAACAAATAGTTATAGTTTTTAGATTCCCAATAGTTTCTGATAACACATATGATCTATATAGATTGTCTTTGGCTCCTAATAAATTCCACCAAGTCCTAATACCACCCTTTCCTCTCATAGCAACTAACAGAAAAGAATTTGTGTACATAGAGGCTGAATGCCCGAAGTTTGAAAATCAATATCTCTGCGATGAGAGCCCGCATCAACAGCTCCGTACCCAGCCAGACTGCGTACAAGAAATCATCTTGCATCAAACTATAAACTCATCTTGCAATTTATCCAGCATCCACCTATCAAGAGAAGCCATGGAGCAACTTGACGACCGAAGTTACGTTATAACATTTCCTCGGCCTACTAAAGTTCAACTACACTGTGGCACTGAAGACTACAATTCGCTGAATGGCAGTTTCCTTGCAACCGTGCCTATACATTGCTCTATACGTACTACGGAATTCACTATAGCGAACATAGACGACATAGTACAAGGCCAACCTCTGAAAATCATGAAGATCACATACCCAGATGACACCAAATCTGCACCGTCTTCTCAACTTAATCTGAACACCATAGATCTCAAACAACTTCACAGTATCCAAGACAGAATTATGACTCAGTCTCCACTACAACTTACTTCAGAGACTTCGCTTTACCATACAACGATACCATTCTACATCATATTATCCGGCGTTGCCGCACTCGTAGCAGTTATACTTGCCCGTCGCTACGGACTCTGCGAAAAGAACTCCAAGCAACGAGATAGCTCCGAGATGACCAGGAACCATCAAGATGAAGTCGCTGCACAATCTGAAAATCATGACCAGATGAAATCTACGCAACCAGCAATTTTCTCATTCAAAATCAGAGAATAATTGCTGATCTGTGGGTGGAGGAATTACATACGCCAAAACCACATATACTAGACATTGAGCCACGATGACCCCAATTGCAACAAGCCACGAGTCGCAGCGTCAGCGCAACGTGCTCAACGTGACTTCAGGCATCGGCATCGCTTGCCCAATTCCGGCGTTTACCTCGATCACTTGGTTCTAGCATCGAGCCTCGGCACCATCTCTTAGACATAGTATTTAGCATATAATTTAAATTGTATTTCTTTATTTTAATTAAATTAGTTCAAATAAATTTAGTTTTTTTTAGATCCTCTGGCTGTAGCTTACGTAATTCGCTCTTCTCTAGACCTTTTCTCTTTGTTTCTGTTTTCTGTCTCTGTCTCTGTCTCTTTTTTCATTGTTTTTGGTCTCCAATTTTATTCCTGTCAGAGTCTGGATCAGTTGTCTCGACGCTAATAAATTATAAAAATATTATAAAAATTAATTGGGTGTTGATAATATAATTATAATGTATATTTTAATTAATAAACTATAACGATAAATGATCAAATGTGTCAAATATCTTTTCCAAGGCACTATTGTAAGTAGCCCTACCTTTGATAATATTAGGTCCTTACCTATGAAATTGGTGTTTTGTATGGAGATTTTGGGGATGTCTGCATTTTCCATACTAACATTTTTTAAGTTTTCTTCACAACGACAAATCCAAAGATAATAATATTTGGCGTGTATCATAAGACAACCTTAAGCGATATGTGTGATATCAAACTTCATAAAAATTATTTATCGTTTTTAAGTGAATGCAAATCAAATGATGTATTCGGGAGGCACTTAAAAAGAGTTGTCTCCGTGTCCAATTTTAACACAATTAAACTTACAATAATTTATCAAAATAAATCAAAAGAGCTCAAAAATATGGTCTATTTTAAGAGGAGGTAATTATTTTTTAAGAATACTCTGAAATTTGATAGATACAGACAAAATACTAAGAGAGAAAAAAAACCAATTTCATAGGTGAGGACCCAATATCTTTAAGTTTTACGTTCAGTGATTTGTGAAATTTACCTTTTTATAAATTGTTTCTTTGTGCCTTAAGTTTTTATAAATATAATAGAATAAGTGACGACCTCTCCGGTTTCATTTCTACATCACCACGTCACAAGTGTGTACATATTTTTGCACGTGACTGTACCTAGTAGGCAGAGACTTTAATGCGTAAAACTTTTCAATACATAAGCTGCTTCCACAAAGTGATAATATATTCATTTGCTTATAAAATCAAAATAAAATCTGTTATTTTATGTTTTCGATTAAAGAGCAATGTTAAAAATATTTTCATGACAGCAGCCCGTAAGTAGGTATAATATGTGGTTAGACCACCTTTTTACTGTTTAATGTTGTTGGTAAATGCTTACTGTGATTATTTCGTCCAGAACTTATTGATGACTAGCTGTTGCCCACGACTTCGTCCGCGGTTACTATGTTTTTTTAACTATCCCACGGTAACCCTTTAATTTTCCGGAATAAAAAATATCTAAGAAGTTGACCAGGGATTTAAGGTATCGCCGTGCAAAATTTCATTAAAATCTGTCCAACCATTTCGAAAATTAGCTTGTACAAACAGACGAACAGACAGAGAAGCTTAATTTTTTTTTGTATTTTCCCTCCTTTTACATCCCTCAGACTTGATTTTAAGAATTTTTTTCTATGTACAGGCATTCGACCTCTACAGTTTTATTATATGTATAGATTGTCTGTTTTCATTCATGAACCAGCTCATCAATAATAACATCTATCACCATCAATTCCCTAGACCGTTAAATAGATACCATAATATACTATAATACATCATTACTTTTGCCGGATTACAGAAAGTCGTGTAACTTTCGCCTTAGGGCTACAATAATCGTCCCGCATCCTTGAAAATATGTATTAAGTGATCAAGTTCACCGAGATAATACCTTTTGATTCCGTAGTTTATTATATACTAGCTGTGCCCGCGACGTTAATCGCGTGGCTATTGATTTCACGCCGGAAAAAATATTACAAAAAGTCTTTTTTGGTTAATTAACACTTTGTTTTTTTACGAAATGCAATAGGCATTTCTTATTTAGTAAAATGTTGACTTTTGTGATATCGTATGGCTTGGGTGCATATGGACTAACCTTCCAAACACATTTAAATAAAATACAACAAAATCAAATTACAATGTTAAAAATATTTGTGGATGACACCGACACCTATCTCCGAAGGTGTAGTATAGGATAAGGTGTTTACACCTACATTTCGCCAAATATTTTCAGTTCCCATGTAACAGGGGGGAGCCAGTAACCTTGTACCGAGCACAGTGTGGAGCAAGCGGTATACACAACAAACTATGTACTTTAAGTTTTATAAAAATTCAATGGTACAGTCGAGTACAAAAATATGTATACCCATTTTACAGGTCACAATCTTTATTTTCTTCTAAGTCATTTACTGTCAAAAGTAGTTCAATATTTTTGAAGTTGACTGAACAAGTGGTGGAATCGATCTGATGGTCTTGCTCGAGTAGTGCTTCAATTCTGCTATCTCTACCGCTATCTGATTTAATTAACAATTACCTTACAAATCATGTTTGTCAAGTGGATCCAAAGGAACATTAAAAATTTAACAAGCAATCAATCAATTCACTTTATGAAAAAAGGCAGCGACTCGTGGCTGTGCCACTGAATGTGAATGAATCTTGTGTACGGTATAACATTGTGCCCGGTGCATGGCAATAGGCTCGCCACTTGTTACATGGAGACTTAACATACATACATATATAGAATCACGACTATTATCCCCTAAGGGTTAATCAGAGACTAGGCAAAAGCACCGTAAAAGCAGTCCCTTGCTAGTAGTCCGCTTCACCAAGCAGTGACTACACTCAGCGTGACAGGTGGAGAGCTCGTCGCCACCTGTCATTATATTATTATTAGATATTAGATGTTTGTGTATTTCTAAATCCATTAGTCGCCTTTTACGACACCGAAGGGAAGAGATGGGCTGGTAGGATTCTTTTAATGAGTCGCTACCACACGACTCATCAAATAAAGAGAGAGTAAAGTAAATCGTTATTAGTGTGGGAAACATCGTATTACCACGTTTGTGAGCTTTTAAAATTTATAACATTTTTAACTTCACTTATACCGCTGAGCGAAGTAGCGAGTCTCGAGAGAGACAAACGAACGTTATTGCCATTTCTCTCACCACTGTAATAGTTATGAAGAAATCGTCCTTCTCACTCACTCACTCATTTTTATCACAGCTCTCCTTGGTCTCCCTTATTTATAAATTTTTGAACCACAATATATTGTAAACTAGCTGTTGCCCACTGCTTCGTCCGCGGTTACTGTGGTTTTTTAACTATCCCACGGGAACCCTTTAATTTTCTCTCAAAGTCTCAGATCGGTTTAAAATTGACAAAGTTTCATACAAACTTTCATCCCCTATTTCATCCCCTTGCGGGTATAATTAATCAAAATCCTTTTTTACGGATGCCTACGTCATTACATCTACCTGCATGCCAAATTTCAGCCCGATCCGTCCAGTGGTTTGGGCTGTGCGTTGATAGATCATCAGTCAGTCACCTTTGAGTTATGATGCAGGTTCGTAATTCATTGCTAACGTGTAAAACAAACATGAAAATCTTATTGGAGTTTTATTGACTTCTATAGTTCATGGTTCAATAGCTCTATTTTAAGTTCATTATTTCTGTTTTCGTACTGTTTTTATAACTAAAGAGCGTTTATGAATATATATTTTTACCGGAGTGGAAGCTTAGCTCCACAATAAGTTTATTTCAGCAGTTCTAAGCGGTAGGCAAGAACGAACTTTCATCTGAATGGGGGTCGGGGATTAGATAAATTCCGCCCACGCTATTGAACAGCTGTGCTAAAGATCATTAAAACCCTCCAGCGAACTTTCAAAGTAGGTACAGCAACTCTGTATTTGTATGCACATCTATACATATAATACAACTGTAGAAGTCAAATGTCTGTTTATAGAAAAAAATGCAGAAAATCAAGTCAGGCGGATGTAAAAAGAGGGAAAATACAAAAAAAAATTTTTTTGTTTCCCTGTCTGTTCGTGTGTTTGTACTGGCTAATCTCCGAAATGGCTGGACCGATTTAAATGAAATTTGCATGGTGATACCTTATATCCCTTAAATACTTTTTACGGAAAATTAAAGGGTTCCCGTTGGATAGTTAAAAAACCAGTTACCGCGGACGAAGTCGCTGACAACAACTAGTAGGTTATATGTTTAGAAACGGAAAATCATTATTCATCTCAGAGACGTCTAGAGCAAAGACCTGTTAGTCCATAAATGGATTCATTTTCGTCAAAAAAAGCCGTACCCAAAATTCTCTCGTCATCGTCATCAGCCTATATACGTCCCACTGCTGGGACAGGCCTTCCTCATGGAGAAACACATGCGGAGTATGGGCCGTAACACCACCACGCTGGCCCAATGCGGGTTGGTGGGTAGAAACGGTCACAAATGCGACCGGGACCAACGGCTTAACGTGCCTTCCGAAGCACGGAGGAGCTCGAGATCACAAAGTCTTGGTCACCCATCCACGGCCTGACCATGGCGACGGTAGCTTTGTTTTCGATCGAAGCCAAAGCGCACTGACCACTACGCCACCGAGCTCCTCCAAAATTCTCTACAGCAACCGATCCTATAGTGCCCTAACCCTGCGAACGACACCAGTGATCGTAGGAGCCTACCATCGTACCAACTTTGCTCCACTCAGAACATAGCCAATTCCAGAGAACCTTTTCGCCTCAGCGGCCATCAGGTCTTCGAGTATCGTGGCTCGCAATCCTTGAGTTATATCGGTGATTTAGCTATAGTGAGATTTTCTCACATCGCGCAGATGTGCTGTTAGAGTGCCAATTCGGCTGACACCTCAGAGTAAACAGAACTGGAGTAGCCATTAGTCAATTTCTCAAACATTTTATTCTGCCATTTCTTGCGGGGGGTGAGGTTACCACTACACTCAAAGCCAGCACAACGCACAACGTTTTTACAAATGCACACATGCATAATTCGACACACAAATTTAAATTTCACGCACACACACGCTTTAAATAGTCACGTGGGGTGTGCGTTTTGACAACGTCACAGCCGCACTCCCCACGAGACTAGCGCTCGAAATTTGAAATCGTAGAATTCTAAAACATGAAATAATGAAGTAAATAATCATGAAATCTTAAAAATTATCATTACAAATAAAAGGTGACACCATCATTTAGCATACTCGATGTTTTCTATTTATTTTTACAACAAAAAACAGCACAGGCAAGCATTTTTGCGGGAGCTCTGTTCGCCGCAACGTTTACAATGTTATGGCTGTCAAAATGGCGGCTCAACTAGTTTTATTAAACGTGCAAGCATCCGATGCTTGTGCATTTGGCAGAGGGGAATGTTAGACAAAGGCTACTCCAGTTCTGTTTACTCTGAGGCTGACACCAACCTTTCATTCCGTTTTGAGGTCTAATTATAAATATACTCTCAATAAACAATAATAAACATCGTTATCTATTCTTTTTATACAGGCCGTAAGGTCTCACGATATCAATGGAGTTGTGACGATAACATGCTTTTTAACCGACTTCAAAAAACAGGAAGAGGCGCACGATTAACGACGAAAACTTTTATTTTTTTGATGTATGTTCCCCGAGTACTTATGTGTTTATCAATGTAAGAAGTAGGCCTATGTCCGTCAGTGGGCGTAATAAGCTGGAAACGAATATTATTATAATAGCTATACTACACTATGGTTTTTTTTTAATTTTCCTAAAAAGTATTTAAGATTTTGACTAGGGATATAAGTTATCACCAAGCATAATTTCATTGAAATGGTCCAGCCATTTCGAAGATTAGCCCGTACAAACAGACAAACAGACAGAGAAACAAAAAATTTTTTTTATTTTTATTAAGGCAAATTTAACATTAGAGATAAAATAATAAAAATATAGAGAAACGCGATTAGTTCGGAGTGGCGATGGCGGTTAGCTTCCACCAGGGGTCTGCGTTAAGTCCCTACCTCAATTACCCTTGTAGACGAAAAAGGATCCCGGATTTCCAAATATTCCTTAATATAGGCCTTATTGCCTACGTATAGTAGTCTGCTGTCTTACCAACAGACAAACATGAATCTTAACAACTTCTGCCTCGAGGAGAAGGAGGAGAAGGTGTCTGTATTGTTAAGGTACAGGTGATGGAACTGTTATACCCCGGCCCTGTTCCTGGACATACATGGTCATCATCTCCAACCTGCTGCGTCAGGACTATGATGGCAATGTATACCCAGTGCAAGCGGGAGCGCCCTCAGTTCGGGCCGAAACGCGAGACTGGTCGCAACTCAAGTACTACTTCAATTTTCCATTTCATTTTCCAAGTTCTAGTTGTATCTCTAAGTATAGTAATAAAAACCTTTTTTAAAAAGACATTTGTAGGTTTTCTTATAATAGAACCATCGAAATAGGAAGCATTCTTTCAGTTTTTTCCGTTGGCACAAAATTGAGACTATTTAGTTATTGAGACAGTCATGCAGTACGCCTTTCTTAGGGAAAAATAGAAAAAATCTTATTCTACTTGACTAATTGCACACTTAAATTATGCTTGCTACCTATAATTATACTTACTACTAATTCTAATGCTTACATGCATTAAGTCACATAATTATAATAAGAATGTTGTTATTTACTTGTCTAGGTGATTGTTACAAGTAATTAGTCCTCATAATTATTACGACCTTGGGCGCTCATATAGCTTTGTATGTATCTGTGTCGGTGCTTACCATGGCGTTGATATTTTTTAGGTTGATTGTATTTGTTCTTCCGATTTAATTAAAAAGTAATTTTAGCTCCAACTCGCGCTTTTTATTTTAATTCAGAAGTTATAGCGACTGAAAAAAGGTTACTACACTTGCCCGCCATAATATTATCAGAAAATATTAACACACTTTACATTTTTATAGCCCTCGTAGATTTCATACGGTCTGTTATGTATATTTAATTACTTATTTATGACAAGTGTGTTAGATAATAAAAATATTAAGCAGTCAGTTGCGATAACTCTTAGACGGATGTACTACGACTTAAAAAAATACCACACAACAGTCATTATTTGGGTCGGAAACTAGTTTTGGGTTTCCTTCTTTACAATATTAATTTGGACCTCACTGTCAGTAGAACAACTGTGAAGACAGTGAGTAGCAGAGTATTGAAGTATTTGAAAATGCTGTTTTTTGTTCTCGTGGTGTTTTTTGCTTTGTCGTCGGCGATAGAGCTGCAGCCGCCTGTAGTGAGGACTGCACATGGCTTGGTGAAAGGAGTTTGGAAGAATTCCACAAATGGACGAACATATGCTAGCTTCAGAGGGGTTCCTTACGCTGCTCCGCCGGTCGGCAGTTTACGATTCAAGGTATGTTTATACACTGAACAGCAACAGAATTAAAGACAAATTTATGCCGCGTAAAATTACTTTAAAAACATTTCCATTCACTTTTGATAATTGTAAGAAACACTGAAAATGTAAAGAAATGGTCGTTTTTCGGGTTTCGTGGTCAAATAGAAACCCTTATAGTTTCGCCAAGTCCGTCTGTCTGTCTGTCCGCGGATAATCTCAGTGACCATTAGCACTAGAAAGATGAAATTTGGTACCAATATGTATAACAATCACGCCGACAAATTGATAAAATCGGTAAAAAATAAAAAGTGTTTCTTTTTTTATTACGGTAAAGTGGAGTGATTTATTTTTTCCATTCAACCCTAACGTGTGATATATTTTTGGATAGGTATTTAAAAATGAATAGAGGTTTCTACAATAATTTTTTTATTAAGTTATTATTTTCAGAAATAATCGCACCAAAAGTAAAAAAAATGTATCCCCCTCTAACTTTTGAGTCAGAAGTTAAAAAAATATGAAAAATCTTTCAAAAGTAGAACTTTTTATATACACTTCTTTTCAACTTGATGGGTTGATTAGATTTTTTGGTAAATTGTACAATATAATTTCTGAAATAAGTTTGTAACTTAACCGTGTATGCAAGTTTTTTTTTTATCTTTGTTTAAATATTTTATTACACGCGTGTAATAAAAATAATTAAATTGCTTTAAAAATATATTTTTAAAATCGGTTCACCTAACTTATATTAAACGTTTAGTTTGTATCGAGAGATGGTGCTGTACTTTGGGCTATTTTAACTCGAGTGAAACAAAATGTGACGGACGGGAAACGGAACCCAACACTGAGCGAGGCCCGATACGCTCTTATCCGGTTTTTTTTTCTATCAAAAAATTCAAATCATTTATTTCCCGTGAGTTTTAATTTTGAATGAATGAAAAATGCCATAAATGTGGTGTTTCTTCATTAGTCATCATAGACTTAATCTATAATTAATACCACGGAGGTCGTCAAATGCGTGGGAATATCGCTATTATGGTATCAACAGTGTTTAAAAATTGGTTTGTTGCGGTTGTTGAAGTAAAAATTCGCCATTTATTAGACAAAGGAAAATATCAGTAAGGATACAGTAAGGGCTGGCGCTCAGTGACGGCGTAGCACGGCATGACCCGGCAGGTTATGCTGCGAGATCCCGCGGCATTCAAGTTCAAGTTCTTTATTTGCCAATCATGTGTACAATAGGTGTTGTTACATATTAGAATATAATTAAAAATATTCATTCCGTGGCATCTTGCTGCAAACCTACCGTGGCATCCTGCTAAAAGCTCAGCCATTTGCCAATTTTTCTTTTTTTTAAATTTATCTAAGGCTTACAAAACAAATTACAGAACAAGTTACAAAACAGGTAAATAAATTTTACAAAAAAGAAAGTCCAGACTATAACTCTTAACATGTAAGTACAGTATGATCAGAATAAAATGAAATGTTAAGGCCCAATTGCGCGGTCGAGAGTTAGCACCTAACCCTGGGGCAAATATATGGGCAAACCTTGGGTTAGGCGCTAACTCTCGATCGTGCAATTGGGCCTAAGAGGGTTAGTTAGTTAATTTAGTCTGAAATTAATTATTAGTTATATTGAAAACTGTTTGTTTTATGTAATATAAGCTTTTTGGGTGGAAATTAAATTAAATACTTGTTTTCTAAATTGGCACAAGTTAGTGCCAAAAATATCCAGAAAAATGTGGTCACAGATACTGTCGTTATACAATCTACACATCCTATTGGATTATAATACGAGGTGTTATTGTTATAAACTTGTAGCTGGAAAACTCTTGGTGTCAAACGAGGTCGGTAGCGTGTGTTGAAGTTTAGTAGGGAAAGCAAAGAGGGCGAGTCAATTTTAGAGTGAATAATATTATGAAGGTATATTAGTTCCAATTAGCAATTGATGCCAATCAGATTTGTCCGCGCGGATTCAAAGTTTATTGTGTGTCTCACGTGAACGGTTCTTGCCACGCTCAGTCAGTATGAGAGACAAAAAACGCGCGTGCCAGTGCGTCGTCGTAAGCCGAAATGACCGAGTTTCAACCTTTTTTCACGTCTTGGCATGTCGCGTGGTACAGAAATTTTGAATGTCGAATTTCGATACCTCGTAATGAAGGAATATTAATTCTAAATTCATTGCAATAAGATTCTAAATAACTTCATTAGTCATAAAATTCTTTACCATGACATGCCGTGCCGTGCCGGCAGTGAGCGTCTAGCAATTTTAAGGACATTAGGACATGCAAATGGTCCCAAAGTAGAAATACACCACAGAAACTCAAGGTTGCGCTGTAGTTCAGTGTATTTAAATTAATGTTGTGATAGAGGATGTCATAAGCTGCATGAATCGATTTTTTAATTTTCTAGAACTCGTTCTTTTTCATGAGTAATTTTGTCATGATACCTTGTGTCATCTTCTTATTCATTCCACTTTGATTTGCCTGTAATTTGCATATTGTAGAACGTGAGACAATTTTATGTAAAGGGAGGATGGACCCCTAGGACAAGGCCTCCCAGTAGTGAACAGGAAGAAGAAAAATTACAGGTATACAAGTAGAAGTGTATAATTTGTTTGTTAAGTTTTATTCTTTTTGACGCGTCATAAGTGTAACTATGTACTTGTTACCTAAATGATTAAATAAGGAATTTAATTTCATTTCAAATAAATATTTTACCAATATTCACACACCACTAATGACTAAACAATACATTATAAACCAAAATCGTATTAAAAATAAAGTACTTTTCTTTTTTGGGAATCATATTAAAACTAATCTAGTTTTTATATTAACTACAAGTAGTCAATGGTCAGAAAACGGACAATAGAAACATTTATTGTTTGCGATGATCGCCATGGGGTTAAATAATAGATTGAGGAATACGTCTTGAATACAAATTAAGCTAGAGATTTCTGTACTACTAGGAAAGAAAAATATTTGATGGTTACAGGCACATAATACACAACATAAAAAGTTATGTTGTTAAAATAAAACATAAATGTTGTTTATGTTTCAATAATCTGAATTCGCATAAACAATGGTCGGTTCCAAACTTTTAGAGCCCCCAATGTACCCCGAAATCGCATAAAAAATGTATGAATCAAAATTTTAGATTACAAGGTTGACCTTTAACGTATCACGCATTTGAATGGAACAGCTGATTAGACTAAAAGATGTCTGGCAGAGTAATTTCTATAATACGTAGAATTACTTGTAAAATAGGGTTTCCATTTTGTATTTCATTTCTCTAGTTATTTACTATTCGAGAGTTTGGTAGCGTATTTTAACGCTATGGCCTTCGTGACTATAAAATAAAAAATTAAAAAAACCCCGAGCAAAATAAAAAAAAAACAAGAAATCGTTGTCACGTCGGGGGTGCTTCGTGTGAGCGGGGGATCGCTCTATACCTTACAAGATCACAAAAAAATTAAATTAAAATTTTTCAATCACAAATAAATTTTTTTTTGCATATTTTATGATGGACACGCTGTGTGGTTCTTGCTTTGCACAGAAATAAAATTCAGTTCCTTTGCTTCAATATGAGGTTTATTTTCCACAAAATCACATTACAGAAAAAACACGTCTTATTGCGACTTATTATAGTTGAAGAAGAGAAAGTGTTACCAACATACAAAAATAATATGAAATTGGTGGCTGTGTTGCCAACACACGCTATGACCTTTCATTTGATACCCAACACGGGTATATTTGTAAACTTTCGATTTTTATTCCTGTTTTCACTCATCATTTCTTTCAAAGTAATAAGCCGGTTCTTATGTATTATGAAACATAGCTATGAACACTCGACTAGCCAATCCTTCAAACAAAGAAAACAGAATCCAAATCGGTACATCCGTTTTGGGAGCTACGATGCCTCAGACAGACTGACAGACACACACACAACCACATACTTCAAACTTAAAACACCCCTCTTTAAATATAGCTCGACATCGCTGTCGGCGATAAGGCCGCGTATTGTACAAATGTTTTGTATTTCCGATATGTTAATTATTATGTTAATTCTATGTACTACGTAATAAAAAATAATAATTAAAGTATGCTCGCCATGGTCTTCCTTTATCTTATATGTAGAGCTATTGTAATGTCAATTAAGAAATTAATAACATATTATTTTGCGGTCATATCCACATTCTGACTGTTCTTTGTTCAATCTCAATTAAGAAATTAATAACATATTATTTTGCGGTCATATCCACATTCTGACTGTTCTTTGTTCAAAATTTTACTCATAAAACAAAAGAACGCCATATGAGAATGACATTATAGCATCATGGAGCTACGAAATATTTATTCCTGACATCTAGTAATATAGTCCTTATTGCCCGTATAATGTAATACAGATGAAAACCGACCCGCAAAGGCTATAAATTAATGCTTAGCGAGATACTAACCCTCTCACACTGCTAAGTTAATCCTTGTTACATTATTAATAGCGAACTCTGAGCATTGTCTAGATGGCGACACGGTTGTAAAACTAAATAGAGAATATACGTCAAGTTCCAATTACCAAGAGGCTTCTTGTGTCTGTTCACGGACTCGATTTCGGAAAACACGGCCCTCTCTCTCTAACCTGCCGATAAGGTGAGAGGTATAAAAGTTTCGTGATTTCTTTTTTTTGGTCAGTTGGGAATTGGTGCCAAAAATACTTATGAGGCGACACATGTAATAGAATTTGAACCTAACAGTTATGCCCATATTTGGCCATATTACAGTCGAGTGAAAAAATATATATACACATGTTAGAGCTTTCAGGACGATCTTTATTTCTTTTACATATTTACATATTTTTGGAGTTCACTGTAGTACAGAGTTTAAATAAGGTTTAAGTAAAGGAAATATATCGGTCGGCTTAGACTGTGCTTAGTATATGATTACAGGTTTATCCGCTGAAAAACTAAATGCGAATGTGCAAACTCTGTCTCGAATGTTCATGCAAATAAGGAGCTCGGTGGCGTATTGGTTAGTACGCTTTGGCTTTCATCGAAAACAAAGCTACCTTTGTCATGGTCAGGCCGTGGATGGGTGAGATGTTTTCGATACAAAACTTAGCCACTTCTAAAGAGTTCCTCTCTTCCCATATCGAATTGGATCACATATTGGTTTTTCTCTCATTCGAGACCCATCAACATCTGTAGCAGCAATCGTTCCTACTTTTTTCTATCGCCTTATCAGTATTTCGCTGATAATGTTGTTAGTCATACGACATGGGTACATACCTAATATCGGTATTAAAAAATCGATAGAGTTATGATTAAGGTACAGGCTATCAGAATCATAAAGTAGAACATAATTTAGCAGAGTTGCGAAATTACTTTATTATTTATTGAGCAGTCTGTACCTGTGCTTTTAAAATAATGAAATTGCTCAAGCAAATATGAAATGTAAATGATATGAGTATAAACTTTGTATATTATATCGAGCTAGTCGACTTTTTAAGGTACTCGTAACTAAACATATATCGCTTGATGAGTGTGAATTCGAACACGTGCATCGATCGTACGTACAAAAGCATATTGCAAATCGAAGAGTCTTCCCTTCACATTTCATAAGTTTCTCACATTCAGGCAGTCAATATTTATTCAGGCAGCCGTAGAACTAACAATTCAGCGGCCTAAGTCTTGGCAATGTCAGAAACATCATAAATATCGTTAACGATATGGAAGTCTCCCATCTCTCATGAGTGTCAACCTTTTTCCAGTCTTATTTCGACCACAGAAGGACCTTTTTAGCACCGACACGTATCATTGGCGACGTTGAGGCGCAAAAGAATATGTAACCTGTTATTATCTTGTATATATTGACTTTATTGTTCATGTATTACTAAACATATTTATTTATTGTTATTAATAGATCTTTACCTACGAAACTGCCGTTTCTCTCTCTCAGTATTTTGTCTGTAACTATTAAGTTTCAGAATATTCTCAAAAAATAATTACCTCTAAAAGTAGACCACATTATTTAAGCTCTTTTGATTTGTTTTGATACTTTGTTATAAGTTTGATTGTGTTGAAATTAGAAACGTAGACAACCCTTTTTAAGTGCCTCCCGAATACATCATTTGATTTGGAATCACTTAAAAACGAAAAATAATTTTTATGGTGTGTGGTATCACACATATTGCTAAGTCTTGTCAAATGATACATGCCAAAAATTATTATCAAAACACAACAATATTATTATAGTCCATGTACAACATTTTTTATAATTATAATTTAATAAGTCTATATTCCATTTAAGTATTTAAATGTTTGATTTTTTTATCTATTACATAATTTTTAACGTACAAGTTGACAGTGTTTTAATTCTTTTTTACAGCATCATTTTTCAAGTACCTTTTGGTTAGTGTTGGACTGTCACTTTTCTCTGGCCTCACAGAATATCAGTGGTCGAGGCAAAACACTGCCGTATTCTGAGTGGGGACCATTTTAGTCACAGATCACTGACAGCCGCTTCGCTATGATTTTAGTACATTGTAATTAGGTTAAGCTCTAATAGCTGTGTTATGATATCAAATAAAGATTTTCTTTCTTTCTATTTATACTAAGGCGAATTTTCTGAAGAGCTTTTCTCGCCTTTTCGCTATCTATCACAAAACCACCAGTGCTGACATTCGTTGTTACTCTTTACTGTGCTGTTACGAATCACCACACTAAGTGTAAAATATCATTGTACAAACTTAACCTTTTTAGTTGCGTTAAGGAGCTCAATTTCTATGGGAAACGGATAGAATTGGAAATCACGTTTTCCATAGAAATTGCTTGTTAACGCAACTAAACACGTTAAGTTTGTACATGATACCTTACATTAGGGGTGCTGTTTCCCTATGCCGAGTCCAGTTGACCCCCAGTAACTTCTAAAACAAGAGATAGGTAATAGAATAAACTGTATACTTATGTATTATTCAAACTTCGTGGCAAGGCCGTAGATTGAACTTGTTATTCCCAGCGGCCTAACGCATATAAAAGAAAAATTACAAATTCGAGCACTGTAAAGAAAAAGTAAAATATGAAAATCGTGGGCAAATAGGTTCTTGTCTACTTCGAAACTAATTGCTAATGCTGTCTAAACCTAATAAGCTTCGAAATTTATGCATCAGACTTGTCTTCGCTTTGCACGCTTTAGAATTTTGAAATGTCCTAACAAGCTCAAATCGTTGCCTGTAAAACTTATATTATAATAAAAAATTAAAAGCATTCATTTAGTTTAGATGCGTTTTAGCTCATGCAGAATGTCATAAACATTTTACAATATTTTCTAAAAGAGAAAGCTACGCCATCCGTTCATAAAAACCAGGAGGTCTTGTTCTGAGAAGAACGGGCAAGAAACTTAGCAAGTTTCTACCCTCCCTTTATATAGCAACATTTAAAAAAATATCATAATAAAAAATGTCATAAACTACAACGTCATTGTAGTTTTTTTACATTTATAAGTTCTAGAACTGAACAAGACAAGAGCAGTCATTGTTCTTGAAGTTACCATGATCTTGTATAAACTGCTACTCGGCAAACGTAGTGTAGGATGACCTTCGGCGGATGCTGTGATGATCTGCGAAGCACTGCTGACAACTGGAGGCGATAACATAACTTGCATAACACAATATATCATCCCGCCTCTTTCAGAGACATTATTTCCCACATTTAATTAATTAAGTCCCCATGTAACAGGTGGCGAGCCTGCAGTGCGAGCATAGAACTTCGTCAGTCGCCATATTTGATCGACAAAAGTATCCGTTCTTTTCACTCGGGTTATCTGTCAAATTTATCGAATTTTTCGACAATTGTCGACGTCAAATTAGGCTTATCGAAAGTTCTATGCTCGTAGCGCTGTTGCCATGAACCGGGCACAATGTAAGGAATTCGATATTGTCAATCAATTGTGCTGTGTAGTTTTGAATTCTAAGTAATAGTTTTGAAAAAACTCAGTGGTACAGACGGTGGAATCGAACCCGCGACTACTGAACGAGTAGAGCCGTCTTTCCGAACCGAACAAGACATGGTGAAATAGCGCACATTAGTGAAGTCCAGCAGTAGACTAATAATATTGTGATGTATTCTGATGATGGTGCATGTATGGATATCGTCAGTTAAACCCAAACGAAAATTTAATATTAGGTCCTTACCTATGAAATTAGTGTTTAGTATGGAGATTTTGGGGATGTCTGCATTTTACATACTAACATTTTATCAGTTTTCTTCACAACGACTAATCCAGAGATAATAATATTTGGCATGTATCATTAGACAAGCTTTAGCAATATGAGTGTGAACACGCTTGATAAAAATTATTCATCGTTTTTATGTTAATGCAAATCAAATGATGTATTCGGGAGGCAGTTAAAAATAATTGTCTTTGTGTCTAATTTTAACACAATTAAACTTACAAAAAATTATCAAATTAAATAATACGAGCTCAAATATATGGTCTATTTTTAGAAGAGGCAATTATTTTTTAAGAATGTTCTGATACTTAATAGTTACGGACAAATTGCTAAGACATAATAAAAACACCAATTTCATAGGTAAGGACCCAATATATATTTTTTTTAATTTAATATTTTTAGGAGCCACAACATCCGAGCGCTTGGACCGGAGAATGGGACGCAAGCAAGTACTCCTCCCGGTGCCTTCAATACGATGGGTGGAACAAAGGTTTCGCAGGTGCAGTTTTAATTGAATTTCTAGTAATATTCATAAGTACTCGACTTACAAAACTGATGCTATTTTCGTAATAAAAGTACCCAAACATTTTAATTTTGTCGGTCCTATTTATTGAATACCAGGAAAAAAATATTTTGCTGGAAATAAAACAATAGGTTACCGGTTAAAACTATAGGTTACCGGTTAAAACAATAGGTTACCGGTTAAAACAATAGGTTAGCGATTTTTTTAATTCATGTCACCATTATTTTAAGGAAGGAAATTGTAATATTTAAGTAGAAAATTAATATTTTGTGTTTACAAGTTAACCTGGTATGATCTGACCACAGATCACTGACAGCCGCTTCGCTTCTTGATCTGACAAAGGTCGCATGAAGGTTCTGATTGTGGGCTACTTTAATTGGTTATGAAGATGTGTTAAAGTCAATGAAGGTTAAATTCAAAAGGCTTACAGCAACTACTCCAATACTAAATTAGTTCTTTCATCCATAGGTGATGAAGACTGCCTATACATCAACGTGTACACCCCAGACCTGACTCCGTCGAAGCCACTTCCTGTATTGATATACATACATGGAGGTGCCTTCATGTACGGCTCTGCGGAATTATACGGACCGGACTATCTTATGGACAGGGACATAATCGTCGTGACACTAAATTATAGGCTAGGAGCTCTAGGTAAGTCGGCGTTTGCATACATACATATAATCACTACTATTATCCCCTAGGAATTAGTCACAGAGTCAGCAACAGCACAAAAGCAGACTATTGCCGTAGTCCGCGCTTCACCAAGCAGTGACTGCACTCAGCGTGACAGGTGGTGAGCCCGTCGCCGCTATAAGTAATTGGATGGTTGTGCAGCTCTAAGTCTATTAGTCGCCTTTTACGACACCCAAGGGAAGAGATACGTTGGTAGTATTCTTTTAATAAGCCGCTACCACACGGTTCCGTTTGCAATAAGATTAAAATTTATGTCATAAAAATTTTAAATAGCCAATCATAAATTATAATTATATGATTGGCTATTTAAAAAAAGTGGCTCATGAGTTTCTTGTCGGGTTCCTCTCATGAAAAGCCTTACTCTCGGAATCCGGCCGCTTGTATCAATTACAACCACAGTCAATGCTCTGTGGTTGTACTTGCTGCAAGCACTCGCGGTAATTAACCTTAATTGGGAATATACTTTTTATTTAATTATATATTTTTTTAAATTTATAAATTGTAAAATATTGACGTTTTAAGTGCCAGGTTTGGCTTATAAAATAAAGTTATTTTGCAATTGTTTTTGGTCTCCAATTTTCATACCATTTAGAGCACAGATCAGAGAGAATACGTTTTCAGAGTCAGCGTCTGAAGCGGTTGTCTCGACGCCTAAATATACAACATATAAATTGTTATAACTGTTGTAATAAAATTAAAACATATTATATATAGTTACAGGGAAAATAAAACAAAATATTTCATGCTGTTTATTAGTGTGCTTATGTATTAAAATACACAATGAAATAAAAAATAATAAATCTCGAACAAATGGTTCCCCGTCCATCCCAACTCGGCTACCGCTGCCTTTTAAGAAAGATTATTCGGCATATAATTCTTTCAGGCAATCTTTACTCGATCATTCGTAATTCGAGACTAAGTTGTACAGTGTGAGATAGTTTACATAAACTAGTCAAATAGGTCCATTCATAATGAATCAAGTTCGCATAAAATTTTACAGGGCTCAAACACATTTAGATCATTTTCAACATTTCGAAAGTAAAATGATGATTTATGTACACGGAAAATAATAATTATACCAGTTGAAACCAGTAAGCACCAAACGGCCGTTCAAAATTGATCTTTATCTAAAGCTACTAAGGTTTAAACGTCAATAATAGACTTACACAAACACAGACCGTGAATAACGTTACAGGAACATTTTAGGCAGCTTTTACATTTAGCCAATGTGAAAGCAAGCTTACTGTACAGATGTAAGGCATTAATTTGGTCTATGGAATATTCTGGCATACATTTTTAATTCTACTGATGGATGTGAAGGAGAATGCGGCGTTGGAACCCCGCATCTATGGGACTTAAGATTCGGCATTATTTTCATTTATAATTAAAAAAAACTAAAACAAAAAGAAAATTTATTTATAATAGAAAACGCCTCACAACGCAAATCTGTGTATTTATTGTTTAAAAATCAAACTGAAATATCAAATTAGATATTAAAGAAATGGTTAATTATATTAAAGAAATGATTAATTTGGTGTCATGTCTATATTATAACGAGTAAAGACGCAAAATTTTGCGATCCCTGAATTGATAACTTAAAGCCTTTATCAGCCTTTTTACAGCTATATTGTGGGTGTTGATAGCTCAGTCTAGACCTTCAGGGACATTGGCAAAGGCAAACTCAATTAAAATTTATTGTTTTTAATAGCAAACCCTTTGAAACAAAACTTGCTCTAATAAAAAAATTACGGCTCCAACTGCCACAATAGATCACGTGCTGGTCCGTAGAAAAGAAAACTATAGACAATATTTAGTTTTAATGGCAAAGAGGATTGGACACCCGATATTCTTAACATTTTAAAATAAAGTAATCTAAATAAATCTGTAAAGTAATAATGTTTCGACACTATTGTAGCCTGTCAATGGTCAGAAAACCAGACACAAAAGAAACATCTGTTGTTTGCCAATTCCGGTGTTCGCTCTGAACCTCAAGGGGTTAAAACTGAAATAAAATTTATTTTTTTGATGTGCTTTTCTAATAAAAAAACAACATCTACTACTAGGTTTGTCTATACAGTACGTTTTCATGTTTATGTCGATTCGGTGTATTTTAATTTTTCTAAATAACGCGTCCTGAAATAGCTCCACTGTACATAAATAAATAAATATATTCAAACACATATCACACCTATCAACTTGCTCCATTTAAGCAACTAACGCTGCTTGTGTCGGGCTCTACATGACGGATAAATATATTAATAAATAAATACTTATAAATATCCTGAATATATATAAACATCCAAGACTGGATAACAAATGCCTGAAAATTTAAAACCCAAACATTTGCCCCCACCGGGGATCGAACCCAGAAAACCTCTCGATATGAGACCGGCATGCAAACCACTCGACCACGGAGACTATAAAAATCGACCACGAAAATACTCGACTCTACATGAATTTTAATTTATAATTCGTTCAAAATTTATGAAAATTTTACTAAAGTGTGTTCGTCGTATTAAATTACATGATAAAACCCCACGTAATAAGGTCCACCCTATCCAAACTAATATTTTAAATGCGAAAATAACTCTGTCTGTCTCGCTTTCACGTAATAACCACCGAACTGATTTAATCGATATTTGGTACACAGATAGGTAGTCTCGAACCTGAGAAAGTATTTAGTACATTTCATCCCGATTTTCCCATTGGAACGGGTACCGCGAGTGAAACCGCGTGAAGCCACTTGTACCCTAAAGGCACTGTTTACAGTATTATTAGGTCCTTACCTATGAAATTGGTGTTTTTTATGGAGATTTTGGGGTATTCTGCATTTTCCATACAATTTTTTTTTAGTTTTCTTCACAACGACAAATCTAAAGATAATAAATATTTGGCATCTATCATTAGACAAGCTTTAGTAATATGTGTAATATCACACTTCATAAAATTATTTATCGTTTTTAAGTGAATGCAAATAAAATGTATTCGGGAGGCACTTAAAAAGAGTTGTCTCCGTGTCCAATTTTATCACAATTAAACTTACAACAAATAATCAAAACAAATCAAAAGAGCTCAAAAATATAGTCTATTTTTAGACGAGGAAATTATTTTTTAGGAATACTCTGAATCTTAATAGTTACAGACAAAATACTAAGAGAGAAAAAAAAACACCAATTTCATAGGTAAAGGACCCAATATTTAGATCAAAGCGCATAGAGTGGATCAAAGGGATTCGGCAATGCAATCGCAATCCTGATCAAATCCATTCATGACGCACATCAGACCCGCCACAATGTTCGTGGTTTGGTGGATCAGTGATAATCCTGTCATCATGACAATGGACTCACAACCGAATTCGAAATACTGAGAGATGAATTGAACGAGCAACAAAGTAATCGACATGTAGGTAAATAAAGAGATTGATTTGGTCACTTTTGCTTTTATATAATACTAGTGGCTTCCTGCGGTTTTATCCACACGGTACCGTTCCCATACGAATATTGGGATTAGGGAATCCAATCCCGCAAACGCGGGATCCCGGATCCCGAAAATATTTTTACCATAATAGGCTAGTTGACTTATATCAAAAGCTTATGTTTAATTTACATAGTAATCAGTACAAGGGTCCGAAATATACCAAGTTCATTAAAGATAAATAAGAAATTGAAATTTAATTTAAACATGTTTTATTTTTGTTTTTAAAATTTATTGTGATAACGGCCTCAAAATTTTTTATTGTGGTGGTTAACAGTAATGAATCATTTGGGGCCCAAAAAAGGGTCAAGTAGCCTTTTGCCTCGTTCCGTCATTTTCATTACTTTTAAAATCGAACACATCCTCATTTATAAGTTTTTTAACAACTTTCCCCTTTTCTTTATTGTCTATAGACAAAATGTTAACAAGTACTATTTAGGGCGAATTCAGCTCAGTTTGGTATTACTATTCCCGTGTTACTAATCTCAATTTGGTCGAATTCGCCCTTAGTATGAAACCGCATGCGAGAGCGCTGACGTTTTATTGTCTTTGTCAACGTAACCTAGAAAATTAAAATATTATACCCAAAAACAACGAATACTCAAAAATATTTTTTAGTGTTTATAGATTTACAAATAATGTAACCTTATTATTTTTCATCTGAATCTATTCTTATTAATAACAATAACAATGGGGATTGTCTAATTTTTTTAAATTGTTATAAAGTGAAAACCATTTCGAGGAATAAGGTTGCTGATCGTAGCCTATTAGTTAGAATGCGAAAATAATCATGGATTATTAATATTTTAGCCTTTAAATGAATAACCTTCATTTGCCCTTCAAATGACGTCATTGTTGGCTGAATATCAGTAATGTGTTTGCTATGACAGCAATGATAGAAATGACATTTACAAACACAAGTGTCATAAGTCACAAACAACAATTATAACCTTACATTGTAAGGTAAATACGATTTGTTCTCATTGTTTTAATAAACAAAATTTTAATAATTATGGAATATAGAAAGTTCTTTATTTCTACCTGTAAGGTCATTATTACCAATGTAAGTTAATGAACCAAGAACTCAAACTCATAGCGTCGGCTTCACTTCGTAAAATTGCTCAAGATGCAAGCGAAGACTGTTCAGAATTGAACAAGTTACTTGAACAACCTACAAGCAGAAGCAGACCATTGAAAAGAAAACGGTGAGGAAATAGTCATGCCCAGTACTTCTACGTGTCCTACCATGCCCACAAAGGTAAAGTATATTTTACTGAGAAAAACAATGCTAAAGAAACAGTATAATTAATAGTCGCGAAGATATTTTTATATCTCTATATTATTGATAAATAACATTAACGTTTGTTTTACAGATGAGTGTAGCAACACAGTATGAAATAAAAATGGTGCATAAGAGCACTAACTATATAAGTAGAAAACCGCTAACTAATATTGCTACAATGGAAGTGATATCTTCACAAGACACATCATCTGTGACCACTCCTTTGTTTGGATGTACAACAGAGACTGAGGAATCTATCTAGAGTGCATGAATCAACTAAGAGTATCTTCCCGTCTAGAAAAAATATGTTAGACACAGTAATTCAGAAACCAAAAATGTATTTTGGATGTTCATGTAGAGAGTTATTAGACGTGTAAGAGAGTATGATTTAAACCTCGCTCTGTAGTGAACTATCAGTTTGTACCATATTTGGACGAAATAGTCATGATAGTAAGTGGACTAGTCAATTTACAATGAGAAATAATAAAAAGTTATTGAGTAAAAATGTTTTTATTAACACACTTTCTTTTTTCTCTTTCTAGATAGAAAATATTTTAAAAGATGTTTATTTTTTAACACTATCAAGTAATTCAAAAAATAAATAATAATATGTAGGCTTCATTGTAATCCACCCAAACACTATGGATGTTCTTGGTGGTTTCAAATAAAGGATCAGAAACAAAATAACCCCTCATTTTTATTACAAGTCATCATTTAACACATGACTTGTGTTCTAATTTATCCGTTATTTTCTCATTTTTCATGTATGTGCTAACAACTTTCTCTGAAGCTATTCTGTACTGTTCACTTCAAGTTTTTGGCTCCTCTTATTTCAGCAAGGTTATGTTAGTTATTTGTAGACATATATTCCAAAATCATAACATTCTCTACTTTCGGCAGATTCCGTGAGTCCGCTTTGACAAAATTATTTCACGACATAGTAGTTTTTTCACGAAATAATAAGAAAACTGTTAATTTACGTCGCTTGTGGTATTTTTACAGTAAAATAAATAAAAGAATGAGTGACACATGAGTGTTGACATATGTTTGACGGCATTCTTTTTTCCCTTAAAGCAAAGGCCTTACACAATGTTACGCCAACAGTGACGTCATCGTAATAAAACGATCACGTTTTTTCAAAATTCCGTATAAAAGTTATTACTTTAAAAATAACGAAAATATTGAAATTAGTTTCTCAAATTGATCTATTTTATCCATTTCAACTATAAAAACAGCATGTCGAAAATATTAGACAATCCCCATTAATGACACAAAATCGGTAATTCATAGTCAGTTTCTAATTCTTTCATAGTCAGTTTTAAGTTTCTTATCTCAGATAGCAGGATTTTTCCGAGGGATTGATGACTTCAATCCCACCAATAAGAAACCGATATTCTTTCTTAAGACTAAAACAGACCACTGTTTTTGCGGTGCTTTTGCCTAGTTTCTAACTACCCTCAGGGGATAATAGTCGTGATTATGTATGTATATCGAATGAAAAATTTATTTACACAATTTCCATAAGGTATTAAACTGGTTTTTATTAGTGCTTGTATGTTTTATATTTATGAGTATGATTTAGTTGCAGTGATATCATTATTTAAGTTACAGTTAGTCGTATGTAATGAAAACTATATGCTCAGAAAGGCAGATAATGATAAAAAGGTATATCCCCTAAAGATTAGTCGTCCTCAGCTTATATACGTCCTATTGTGGGCACAGGCCTTCCTCATGGAGAAACACATGAGCACGCTGGCCCAATGCGGATTGGTGGGTAGAAACAGTTGCAATAGCGACCGGGATCAACGGCTTAACGTGCCTACCAAACTACGGAGGACTTCGAGATCGCAAAGTTTTGGTTACCCATCCAAGGCCTGATCATGGCGCAGGTAACTTTGTTATCGAAATCGAAAGCTGCGTTGGATACAAAGCATTTATTCGCATATTTTAAAAATCCAAAATATGACCACGCTCGGTAAGTATGCTATTAAAAAAAATTATAGCCAGCTTTTCTATTAACAAAGTTGTTTTGGATAAAGGACGGTATTTACCAAATTTCCAATAAAATGGAGAATACTAGAGTTTTAGTTAAATTGGTTTAGCAATTATAATGCGCAAGCCGAGCTTTCGAAACGAGCGCGTCATGTGGCTTACAAAGCGCGACACAGGAATAAGATGAATATCATATTTATTAAATTATGGTAAATATCTTAATACTTAAATATTTTAATGAAATATATATTTTTTGGATACACAATCGTATTAGGCATGCTTGTAATGATAGAAGTTTGGTTGGTGTTAGGGCTTCTAAGCCCGCCTGGCTAGCTACCACCGTATTACCTAAATTTATCGCCATAATAACAATTTTATAAGCATTGTTGTGTTCCGACAATCAGAGGTAAGATAGCCAGTTCCTCAGTTGTTGAGGATTACAGGTGAAGCTCACATCCACCTTCGGCCTTCTCGTCTCTTACCATCGGGTGTCATAAAAGCCAAGAGCTTATATGTAAAAAAAAATATTTAAATAAATGAATATTTATCTGTATCACAGCCTAATCCTCTTTTGTTCAATGGTTCATTATCATCATCACCAGCCAATACATATATCCCTAAACTAGCACAGGCACCGGTAACACCACGCAGGTTTGGTGGACTAAAATGGAAAGAAACAATCGAATTGAATCCGTGATGTAACGGTTTTTAAAAGGGGGCTGAAGGCCAAGAAGTCTGGTCACCAATTGATCGGCAATAACTAAGTTCATAACCTACATCATATTTTCATTACTTATGAGAGGCAAGCTCTAGGCCTTCATCTCACCTGATGGTAAAAAGACCGCGAAGATGGAAGTGAGCTTTAATAACTCCTCAACAACTGAGAAACTGGCTATCTTACCTCTGATTGCCAGAAAACAACAATGCTTATAACATTGTTATTATGGCGGCAGATTTAGGCAGGCTTAGAAGCACTACCAACAATCAAACCGAGGAGAAAAACCTCCCGATTAACACCCGGTGGCTCAACCACTACACCAGGGATGCGGTTCTTATATCAAATTAAATCTCCATAATTTGTTTTTCTCCAGGATTTTTAAGTACAGGAGATCTTCTCGTGCCGGGCAACAATGGCCTGAAAGACCAGGCATTCGCCCTCCACTGGGTCAAGAAGAATATCCTGGCGTTCGGGGGTGACCCGGAAGGCATCACTCTGACTGGCAACTCCGCTGGTGGTGCTAGCGTTCACTATCATTACCTTTCGCCGCTGTCTAGAGGTAAGAAAGAATGAAAAAATATTAGGTCCTTACCTATGAAATTGATGTTTTGTATGGAGATTTTGGAGAATTCTGCATTTTCCATACTAACATTTTATCAGTTTTCTTCACAACGACAAATCCAAAGATAATAATATTTGGCATCTATCATTAGACAAGCTTAAGTAATATGTCACACTTCATAAAAAATATTTATCGTTTTTAAGTGAATACAAATAAAATGATGTATTCGGGAGGCACTTAAAAAGAGTTGTCTCCGTGTCCAATTTTAACACAATTAAACTTACAACAAATTATCAAAACAAATCAAAAGAGCTCAAAAATATAGTCTATTTTTAGACGAGGTAATTATTTTTTAGGAATATTCTGAATCTTAATAGTTACAGACAAAATACTAAGACAGAATAAAAACACCAATTTCATAGGTAAGGACCCAATATTTGCAATAAAAAGAGAAAAACAGCATATTATTATCTAAAATTGTACAGTACATACAAATAAACATGTGTACCTACTTGTCGTTTAAACTTCGCTAGTGTCTAGTGATGCCAAGCAACAGCGAATATTTTACTAAAACCTTAAAAAAACTTAAATTGGTATACATTTTTGCTCATGATTTTAACATAATTATTGGGCAACCATTGAATTATTTGGTCAGCAACAATTAGGTCAGCCGAAAAATCATTTGGGCAGCAAACAAATATTTTGTCCGCAATATAATTACTTGGGCGGCAAAATAATTATTTGGGCAGGAATATTTATGTTACCGGAAATATATAAAATCTAGGAAAAGGATCAATTAAGAATCAAGGACCAATTCCTAGGAAATGTATTCTGATAGATATTGGGTTCGGGTATTTTTATTATTACTCTTAAAAACAATATTTGTGTCATCAAACCATCATATTAAACAATTTGGCAGCAGAGAAAATATTTGAGTTGCCCAATTAGTTATTTTGCTAACCAATTTAGAAATCATTTAATATAAGTTGCTAATCAATTAGTTATTTTTGATTCGAATATTAATTTTTTCCAAGGAAATTACAATACAATAACCTCAAATAACTTAAATCCAAGAGTGACCTCTTCACTAGAAATACTGTTTCCACCAAAGCTAATTACATAGGCTAGTAAATTATTTAGAGTTAAAATTACAAATGTTAAACTTTTAGAATATTATACTACCCGTGTTCTGAATTAGAATGAAAATAGAAAGAAAAACACAAAAAAGTGGCGAGCTTGTTTATCTCAACGGATGATACTGTGCAAAGCCAAAAGAAATTGTAGAGATAATTGCATCCTGAATAACAGCATAATAAATTTTACTGTCTAGAACTTTTTATTGCAGTTTTACCTAAAGTTACAGCAGTAACTGACTACCAAATCTTTACATCAGGGACAATATCTATAAACATCTATTTGACAAAATATTTTTTTTTTCTTTGGCCTCAATCGGGCTACAGAAAAACGTTTTTACCATACAACACTTTCTAGACCTTATAATTGGAGATTTAGATATATTTCACCTTGGTGCACGAAAGTGCATGCATCTGTTAAACTCATTAGCAAGAACGTAAACCCCATTAATATTTTATAGTTCTGTTCGTGATGAACATAAGAAGAATAATAGGGTTTTAGAAATAAAAGAATAAAACTCCTGTTTCTTAGTAAATAGGTTTGAAGAGAAGGCGGTAAATTTATTGACCATAGATAAAATATACGTTTTCCTACTATTGTGTCACAGATTATATAAAAATGATAAGTGTAAAAAATGATTAGAAAGAGTAAAACAGAATAATAGTTATGAAATATCAATTGAATGGCGTAGACAAGTTCAATACAAAGATTTTTGAAAGTAAGAAATATTTGTAGTTAGATTGAATCTTTTCTATTTTAGTCTATATTGCATGCCGTGGCTGTCTTTAATTAAAAACAGTGCTTAGATTGAAAGGCTTTTAAAATAGATAACATTGTATTTACAGTTAGTATATGTTTTGTAGACTGCCCATAAATAAATAAATAAAAAGTTGTGGTAGGTAAGCTGTGCCGTGGGCAGGTGAAGTCGGGCGCCATAATTAGGTTTAAAGAACGTTTATTTGTCATTTAAAACATGGCAGTCACTTACATGAGAAATAATAAAATAAATGTAGGTATATATGTATTTTTTTTGTCCAGTAGTTCAGTGTTACGAATAGTCCCTCAAGTCAAGTTCATATGTAGGTACTTACTTATATGTAATATATATAAATTTTTAAATAACACAACGCTATGTTATTTAATAAACATGCACTGATCATGTTAATACTATTGCATACTAAGAATTCCCTCTACCTACCCCGCGAGCGGCCGCGTGCGTTAGATGGCTTCCACGCACGCATGCCACCGGCTACCACGTCTGGGGATCTCCCGAATATACCCGGGAATCCCCCATTAGCGCAAACCCCGACCTAGTGTCCGCCTAGCAGACCCCGGGTCGCTCCCACGGAAGGGCAAGGAGGTATATCGGGGAGTTTAAGCGGGAATTCTCGGCAGCCGCCGAGTGAGTCCCATACAGGGCAGCCGCCGAGTGAGTCCCACACAGGGCAGCCGCCGAGTGAGTCCCACACAGGCCTTCCGCCGAGCCAGCGGTTGGTAGGTCCGTAAATGGATTTTGTTCCCAAAAAAAAGGTATGCTGGGCCGTAACGTTTTTTGACTGAGATTTGTATTTGGGTGTGGTTTTATATGTTCATATTTAGCGATCGGGGCCCTGGCTCCTTTCCACCTTTAACTTTCCCATTTACATCTGCCTTTTAAACCTGCCTGATGATGAAATTAGACCCACGGTCTAATTTCATCCATCCTCTCAACATGCTACAAAGCGTCCGTTTTCCTATTTTTGTCACTACGTCCACTTATAGCCGTATGGTACTCGTAGCGGCTCATTAAACCAACCCATCTCTTCCCTTGGGTGTCGTAAAAGGCGACTAGTGGACTAAGAACTGCACAATCATCCAACAGCTTATAGCGGCGACGGGCTCGCCACCTGTCACGCTGAGTGCAGTCACTGCTTGGTGAAGCGCGGACTATGGCAATGGACTGCTTTTGCGGTGCTTTTGTCTAGTCTCTGACTAACCCTAGGATAATAGTCGTGGTTATATGTATGTCCTCTTATTTTGTATGTATCTTATATGCTAATATTATAAAGAGGAAAGTTTTGATTGTTCGTTTGTATTGAAATGGCTCCGAAACTACCGAACCGATTTGAAAAATTCTTTCCCCGTTGGGAAACTACGCTAACTCCAAATGACATCGGCTATATTTTATCCCGTTATTTCTACGGGAACGGGACGCTGGTAAAACCGCGGTGTCACTAGTGTATGTGTATGTATAACGCATACCTCTTCTCACATTCAATATCTGGCCAAAGTTTGCTTGGTAGCTCATTTCATAGAATTTTAGTACAATAATTGTATCTGTTCCTTTTATTTCAAATTGTTGGAATTTTGTTGCAAGTATTTAAATCTCTCAAATACTTCTAAAATCACAAAGTTTCTTCACCAAAGAAATTTTCCACACTTACTGATATAGTAACATCTGAATAAAATCATATAATATTAATAATTATAGCAATATTTTCAGATATATCAAATGTTTTACATACGAATTTGGAAGCAAAGAGAAAGCTGTCAATGAATCTTCTGAATTTTCCTGTGTGGAATGAAAAGATCAGTTCTATTATTAGATTCTTCCAAGCCAAGGATTTTGCGGACTTTCACAAACAGGCATCTTTATTATATTCATATCTTCTCGAATATCGTAATAAATGGTGATAGTCTCGTGTAGATAATATCTAATGAAGTCAAAAAACAAACAAATTATTTCTAACGTGCCCATCAATTAGCCCGAAGTAAGAAGATTATGTTCTAACGCGCTTATATTATGGCCGTGGATACTTATTTGCCTAATCACAAATACGCTGGTGACCAGCGTCGGCCACACGCGCGATTTTTCAGTTTGACGAGATACTAGGAGCGTTTCATTGTCATGCAGTTCAAAACGCGTGAAATTCCACGTTGGTGAGACGCGCTGGCCAACGGCGCCGTCCGCCAGCGTGAAACCACCCTTAAGGTTCCAATGCCCTGGTAATGGCTCTGCCCATTGGAACCATGACCTAGCTATAATGACCTTTATGCCATCTATCCATCCATCTTCAGCCTTATATCAACATATTTTATACATTGGCTTATGCTCCTGCTGCCCAAGTACTTTTAATCACTGATCGTTTTGGCACATACTCCTAATGTGTTTCTTCCATCGTTACCAGTTCGGTTCAGTTCCGTCATCATATATCCATTGCTGAACACATACTTCCTTCAGACATATAGACCATAACAACAACACACTGGTCCAATGTGGATTGGTGGCTAAAAAGGATTGCTTTGCATGAAGCACAGGTGGAACTCGAGAAATAACCAACTTTTGGTCACCCTTGACAGGTATTTCTTCCATTCTAACTATGCATTATGTCTTTAAATCAGTGCTACTCTTTAGGAACATTTGTCAGGGGCATCGCTTTTAGTGGATCAGCGTTTGCGCCTTGGACCCACGCCATGAAGCCAGTGAGGAACGCTCACAGACTCGCCGCTGTTCTCGGTTGCCCCACTTCTAACAAAGAGATGGTGGACTGCCTCTCCAACACTCCCGGAGACTACCTCGTCCGTGCGCAAGCAAAGTTGTATGTAAGTATATAAAATGTAACGACCGACCGATGTTGATGACCTCCGTGGTCGAGTGGTCTGTACGCCGGTCTCAAGGCGTCGCCATCTCGAGAGGTCCTGGGTTTGATCCCCAGTAGAGGCTAGTGTTTGGGTGATGAATTTTCAGACATTTGTTCTCCAGTCTTGGATGTTCATTACATATGTATAATATTGTGTATATTCTCAATAATCATATGTATTAATTATTGAATATATTTGTCCGTAATCTTGTATCCGTAACACAAGCAGCATTTAGTTGCTTAAAATGGGACTAGTTGATAGATGTGAATGTCTGAGGATATTTATTTTATTTATTTATTTTAAGGATCTAGAATAAAAAAACATTATTCATTAGCCTAAAGACGTCCACTGCCGGACATAGGCCTCCCACAATGATCTCCATAAAGGCCAATCCTGCACCGCCCGCAGCCGGCGACCTCCTGCGACCTTCTCCAGATCATCGACCTTTTGTATTTCGTTATTATTCACAAAGGCGAACAAGAAATGATTTCCATACCCATCCAGCCATCCCACACCAGGCAAAAAAGGACCTGGAAATTGCAGTCTCCATACATACGATTTGACCTGGCCTTTCTTCAGAACATCCCCGATTTTGTCAACTTACGTTCGCCTTGGCTGTCCACCTCCATCTTTCCCATTCACATCTGCCTTATATACCTTTACTGTGAGTCTGTTTTCATTCATCCTCTCAATTGTTTACGAAATTATGATTTTAATTTCCTTTTGATTTCAGGATTGGACCGTGCACATGTTTACGTCGTTCACGCCGACCATAGAGCCGGTCCATAACGGATCGTTTCTGTCACAGTATCCGTACGAGGTATCCCGTTCTGGGGACGTATATAAAGTGCCCCTTATGGCTGGTCTGACTTCTGAAGAAGGACTTTACCCTGCTGCATGTAAGTCTATTTTACCTTCACCTTTGGCCTGAAATGTTGCTAAACTACTTACAGTATGAAAATCGAAGTTCATTTTTAATTTTAAGGAGTTTAAGGTGACTAACAAATGATTACCTCTCTTTATTCCTGGAATATCATCCTTGAAGCCTGCTCGTGTCACTAAAAAAACATTAGAAACTTTATAGGTTTTCGACTTTTGAAATTACATCTATTTGTACGAGTAGACCATTCTTTTAAAAGTCTGACGACGTTTTGTCAGTAATAATGATTCAACAATTCTTTTGAATAATTCTCACACTCTCCTTGTTATAAGGCACAACTGCATTTTTACAAATGACATGTAAGCTCTTGGTGTTAATTTGATGGTAAGTGATAACTTCAAAAACTTCTCCGCGGGGAATCGAACCCCGGACCACCAGATCCACACCCGATGGTGACCCGGTCTAGACCTGGGAGGCGGTTAAACCTCGTGTGACCTTAAATTGTCGTTTAACACGAATTGATCCCGAAGTTACCACCAGAACCAATAAATCGGAGTTTTCCTGGTAGCCATTAAAGAAAGCGTATTCCCTCCTTAAGGGTCGGCAACACATAGGCGGCGATGATCACTTACCATCAGGTGAGCTGACTGTCCGTTTGCCCAGTTTCACATTAAAAAGCCAAACCATACACCCAAACAAAAACACTTTAAGCTCGCTAAATAAAACAGCTAATAAACTTCTTGTAGTTTCTGTTTCCCTAAGCAACAGCGACAAACCTGCAAAAACCATTTGTTTTCAATTACAATGACTTAAACTCATAGAAGACTACAATGAAATCTAAATTTATTTTATTATTCATTGAATAATAAAATAATATTGAAATATTGTGACATTGCCTTGAGTCTTATACCTACCGATAAAAAATTATTTATCCTAGATATAAATGAGATTCCCGAGAGATGGAGCGTAATAGCATTACATATTTCTTAGAATTAATAACTAAAACAGACCGAAATATAACGAATAAATCGGGTACTAAATACCTATTTATTTATTAAGGGTGAGTTATTTGATGTGTAGTAATAGTTAACTCAGTAGTTAACATCTAAACCAATAGCGTGAATGGAAACGCCAAAATGTGTGACGTCAGCTCGACAAATTGTTATTGTGGTAAAAATTCGAAGCAATTTACATTAGCTGTGCCGCCAGCCGCCATTTTACTTATCCCAGCATCGTGTTGTGGTTACATTGTCTATGATTATTTGGGGATCCTTTTTTTGGCATAATATTTTTACTCATAATATACATTGGCATAATAATATTTTTTGGCATAATATAACTTAAGCAGAATTTTCTTTTGGCACCATGTTTATTTGGCATAGTTATAATTTAGACTAATTAGACTATAATTATCCACAATATTATTACGCATAATGGTTTTCGGCATAATGTATAGTCAATTAGGTACGAAGTCCAGTGAAGCAAGAGTGTTAGGTAGAACTGTGCCCTTAACGCGCGAGCCGAGCGAGCAAAGCGAACGTGCCACGCAGCGGCCGGCTAAGCGCCAGAATCGATATTTTTTATTGATAATTATGCCTAAAATTTTATGCGAATAGTCAATAATGCTAAAACTAAGCCCCACAAAAGTTCTCTCGTTGAATAACCGTAATTTTGCCAAGTCCGTCTGTCTGTCTGTCCGTCTGCGGATAATCTTAGTAACCGCACTAGAAAGCTGAAATTTCGTTCCAATATGTACTCGTATATCAATCACGCCGACAAAGTGGTAAAATAAAGTGTTTTTTTTTATCAGGGTACCTCCCTTTCAAAGTGGAGAGTGATTTTTTTTTTCATTTTAACCCTAACGTAGGATATAATTTTGGACAGGTATTTAAAAATGAATAGGAGTTTATAAAATCATTTTTTGATAATGTTAATAATTTCGGAAATAATCACTCTAAAAATATTTATTTATTTATTTACCAGTTTATTGTACACAGAATACATAAATTAAATAGAAAGAATAGAATTTAAAAAAATGTGTCCCTCTTTCCTGTAACTTTTGAACCATAAGTTTAAAAATATGAAAATAAATCTCAAAAGTAAAAGTTTAATGTCTTTCTAGGAAAATTATTGTAAACTTCATCAGTTAAGCATTTTTTATCTAAGTTTACATTTTTTATAATACGGAACCTATCTTCTTTCAAATAAAAGAAATGATTATTAAAATCGGTTCACGCAATCCAAAACTACGAGTACCACCGAAAACCCAACTTAGATAAACCGTCTAGTTTATATCGAGAGACTGCGCCGGCGCTGTACTTTGGATTAGCGCAGTTAAAAAGGGATGGCGCTGCGTGGGATCAATAGCGCCACCCCTCTCTAACAGTGCTCAAGCCGAGATCTACGCTTGAGTTTAGTTCCGTAATACGGGCCTTAATGTGACGGACGGGAAACTACGGAACCCTGCACTGAGCGTGGTCCGACACGCTCTTGGCCGGTTTTTTATTACGTATTTTTAGCATGATTCAGTAGAAAATTTTATATCTAATTCTTTGCATCACTCATAGAGTCATAAGTCTCCCAGACAAGGGATCCCGCAGAGAGAAACATCTTTTTCGTATATGCGTGCCTGGAATTGAACATAAAGAAATATTTATTAGCAAGAACACGTGTTATAACATACATACAAGCATATGTTATGACAAGATGTTATTGGGTTGTAATATTGATCCAACATAGTTTGCCATTGCCGCCATGCAAATTTATGGTCATATTTTGAGCAAATGTTATCATTATCGTAATTATATAATTTCGATAATAATAATCAAGAATTCATGAACTAGTCCAAGTACTTAATAATAAAATAAAAACACCATTATCAAATTCATTACAATTTAAATTATTCCATTATTCATGTAATCTTGCACACTGTATTACCTATTTGTCTATTTTTTTTTCTATAATTGCTTGCTCGGAACTTATTTTTGTTTATTACTTTTTAGTTCGTGCTTCGGAAGGCACGTTATCCCAGCTGCAATTGCAACCAGATTCCGTTTGACTTCCATGGTCGAGTGGTCTGTAAGCCGGTCTCAAGGCGTCGCCATCTCGAGAGGTTCTGGGTTCGATCCCCGGTGGGGCCAAATGTTTGGATGATGAATTTTGTTCGGGTGTTGAATTTTCAGGCATTTGTTCTCCAGTCTTGGATGTTTATATTGGGTCCTTACCTATGAAATTGGTGTTTTTATTCTGTCTTAGCAATTTGTCCGTAACTATTAAGTTTCAGAACATTCTTATAAAATAATTGCCTCTTCTAAAAATAGACCATATATTTGAGCTCGTATTATTTAATTTGATAATTTTTTGTAAGTTTAATTGTGTTAAAATTAGACACAAATACAATTATTTTTAACTGCCTCCCGAATACATCATTTGATTGGAATTAACATAAAAACGATGAATAAATTTTATCAAGCGTGTTCACACACATATTGCTAAAGCTTGTCTAATGATACATGCCAAATATTTTTATCTCTGGATTTGTCGTTGTGAAGAAAACTGATAAAATGTTAGTATGTAAAATGCAGACATCCCCAAAATCTCCATACAAAACACCAATTTCATAGGTATGGACCTAATATTGTATATTTATAGATATTCAGGATATTTATATGTATGTAGCTATTAAATATATTTATGCGTCATGTAGTGTCCGTAACACAAGCAGTATTAGTTGCTTAAAATAGGGCTAGTTGATAGGTGTGAATGTTCGAAGATATTTATTTATTTATTTTATTTATTTCTACCCACCAACCCGCATTGGGCCAGCGTGGTGGTGTTACGATCCATTACTGTTCAAGTGTTTGCTTCAATGAGTAAGGCTTGTGTCCAGCAGTTGGACGTTAATAGGCTGAGGACGACGCCTTTATATTTTTTTTTAATTTTGGTTAAAATCTGTGAAGCCATACATAGAATACTTTTATGTATTGATGTGGTTCTTAGAGAAAGTAATCGAACGATATCTCGTCTACGATCTCGCCTTGAGAGAAATTGGAAAGTTACACCATACAAACAAAGCCATCTCAAGTATGTTTATCGACGGAAGTATCAGAATTTTATGTAAGAGATAAGCCAGTTTACATGAATCTGTTGTTCTTAAGCCAAACAATGTTCATAACACAGCCCCTAGTTTAAAAAGACCTCGAGGGCCATTCGAAATATATGTTTCTACCGTGTCTTCTTTTGTGACCACATAGAAGTCAAGGTAGTCTATAGCCGTGATCCATTATAACGAATCTATTGACGACGACCTCCGTAGTCTAGTGGCCAGTACGCCGGTCTCAAGGCGTCGCCATCTCGAGAGGTTCTGGGTTTGATCCCCTGTGGGGGCAAATGTTTGGGTGATGAATTTTCAGGCATTTGTTCTCCAGTCTTGGATGTTTATATATATTTATATATATTTCAGAATATTTATATGCGTTTATCTATTAAATATATTTATCCGTCATCTAGTATCCATAACACAAGCAGCATTAGTAGCTTAAAATGGGGCTAGTTGATAGGTGTGAATGTCTGAGGATATTTATTTATTTATTGACAATTTTACACCTCTTCCATTAAATTTTTCAGTAGTTAAGGCGATACGGGTAAACAAACATTACATACCTACATACACTGCAGAATTATTACCCTTCCTATTAGCTTCGCCGTTGTCGGATAACCCATGTGTCAATATTCCTATCACGTTCAGTAGTGCAATCAATATCGATAGAACACTACCCGAGCGATATGCTGATGAAGTCACGTGAACCTATTGAGTGAATGTATTAGTATTTACAAACTTTGGACAGCCCACTTAATTATTTGTCCTTGGTTTATCTTTGGTCAGTAAATCTAGAGAACAAGGAGTTATTCGACCTCATATCAGCCTTCGGATAACTTCTAATCCTATAGTTGTGTGACGTGGTGGACCGATGGTTAAGGAAAACTACAAGAACTTGACGTCACTATTTTTTATTTATATATTAAGGCAAAACTGGAACAGTTATTTAAAAAAAAAGGTAAATTTCGCAAAACACACAAAAACAATTTCACATTTTAAACTAAAAGATATTACAAAAGGTTACTTACAATAGTGCCTTAAATAAACTTATAGACTTTATAAATAAACTGTAACTGGTAAATTCTGAATCTTGTGATTTTTTACTGTTTTATGACAAGCTTATAACTTATTTAGCTCAATATTAAATATAATTATATTTAAAATTATTGACAGTGTGTTAACCGCTCAAGACGCTGACTCTTGCAAGAATGAATTTCGAGAACAAAACAAATAAAAAGAGTCAGACAGTAAATTTAAAAACAGAAACGAAGAGAAAAATGGCCAGAGAAGAGCGCAATGACAGCAAAGATTCGCTAATACTGACATAGCGCCTCGTTACAGTTGGGTTGGTTTTGAAGCGCACTGAGTTTTTGCGCCACAATGCTGCAGACAACGGAAGTATGGAACCAAATTTTCACCAGCAATATTTTTAGACAACTTCTTAACGAGTCCAAGGACGGGCAATACAATTTGCAATTCCTCTGGTATTATAGATATCCATATGCAGTGGAGTTGACTTTACATTTGGTGAATCGTTTGCGCATTTGTTTCGTCTAATTTTGAAGGCTGTTAACTGAGGCTGTTGACGATAATATTTAAAAAAGAAATTGATCGGTTAATAGGTGATTCGACTCCTGAATCCAACTGTCTACAATTAAGAGGACGCAAGATAAACGGATTGGCATTGGCAGCATCGCATTACTAATAATCTAATAATCTTTATCATTACGGGCGGTTTCCGCAACTCGACGTCCAGTTTGCGCCTGTTTTGCGTCGATGGGTGAATTCTGGATCACTCCAGCCATCCAAGCTCCGCCATTATCTAATAATAATTTGAAAACATCTTAAAAATAAAATATGACGTTGTCAATCCGCTCAAAAAAAAACACTGTCTTAAAAAAGTTGTTGACATCGCATAAATTTTGTTTAAAAGAAGAACTTCATCTATTCCACACATCTTTCTTCTCATTTCAGTGTACCAAAACCGAAAGTACAATGGGACACTGGGCGAGCTGGAGACTAACTGGGAACAGCTGGCCAGCAACATTTTTGAGTACAACGACACGCTTCCTTTGTCGCTGCGTGCGCAAGCGGCGGCAGCAATCAAGCGCCGATACTTCCACAACAAGCCAATCAGCCAAGAAACCTTCCCGGAATTAGTACAAGTTAGAACCAGTTTTTTAGCCGTAAATAAGTTAAAATTATTTTAACCAATGGTTTACGCGTATGATATCAAAATGTGTTACGTCAACTTGACCAATAGTGATATTTCATTCTTTCTATCATTTCTTTTGTAAAATTCTCCCATGTAGGAAAGGCAAAGGGAACGGAACCCATACAGCCAAGTCTTCAGTATATATTTCTTCAGTATTTGCATTACATTATCATTTCAATGCATCTTGGGAGAGTTTGGAGTCAAATAGTCCATGGCTGACACTGGCGAACTACATCAATGAGGTGGATTTCCACGATATAAATCTCATCGTTTTTCACACCCCTTGACGGTTATTTCCATGGTCCTTTACATTGCTCATCATCACAGACACTTATTACACAAAACTACACTGATTTTACGTAACAACATCCACTCCGAACAATATAACAATCATTGAAATAAAAATCACGTCCGCCATCGTCAAATGCCGCCAAAAACTTCCATTCTTTCTATCATTTTATTCTTTTTTTCAAATCATAAATAATTGATCCTCTACACAAGAAAATGGTGGATGTTGAAAACCTTTTTAAAAAACAAGCTTTTATTTCTTTGTTAAATAAAAGCGTGTAACAAAATGCTGGAACATTGATGAACATCTTTTGCAATCACTATGCAATCATTTGCTTACCTTTACTAGTAATACTACTTAACCCAATAGTTAAAATCTAGGATCAACGCAAACACCAAAATGTGTATTTCCATTGACTGCATTGATCTAGATTTTAACCAATGATTGCTAGGCCAATATACATCAGCTGTGCCGTCAGCCGCCATTTTACTAAATGCAGGAGCGTGTTGTGGTTGAATTGTCTATATTAAACTGTATTAACTAAAATTGAACTTTTTGTCAAGCTAACATAATAATATCAGGGTCATACGTTTACTTACACCATTGGACAATAATTTTACCATTTGTTCAACCTGACCATGGATCAAAAAACCAACCCTTAGTTAACAAAACTTTCTCCCCGTTATTTTCCTATGTCATAACTGGCCTATATGCAGTCCTGAAACACATAAGGAGTACAAACTTCACTTGAACATCGTTCCACCTCGTGGGGGGTCTCAAAGATTTACCCATTTTAGTACTGTGTCGTTTCGAAATCAACAGTAAATAGTGTCGCGACAGCAAATATTTTACATAAACATTAGAATGGCCAACTTCTAAAATGGGTATAACTTTTTACTGTTTGCACATGGCAGCCATTCGAGCACCTTTCCCCAACGGGCGTTACGCAAACATGCCCCTATTTTCAAATATGCGATTCTTTAATTTTTTTAGGATTTTACAGATTTACACCCAGTTGCAGAAACGAACTTTAAAATTTAATGTCGGCATTATCCCTAATGCTCCATTAAATTTATTTATTGAAGTGTCAAAAGAACACCTTAGCGTAGTTTTTACGTTGCACAAAACGACATTAGCACCCTATCAATGCTAAAGAGACATTAGCTAGAACTATTTTGTGTTCCAATTTTAAATTTAATGAATTTTAAAGTTTTAATGTCTCATTACTAAATGTCGTCTTTAAAAAATCTTTGTGCAACTGAGCGTTAGTCCCGTATTCGAGAATCAATCTCTATCGTAGATATGCTTGAGCACCTCCGACCTAGTGTCCGTCTAGGTCGGGAAGCCCTGGGAACGGAACCTGGGTCGCTCCCACGGAAGGCCAGGAACGGGTATATCAGGGAGTTTTAGTGAGTAGTGCTAATATTTAAGGTGAGTCCCACTCACGCCTACCGCCTAGCCACCGGTAGGTACGGTCCGTAAATGGATTCCTCCTCATCAAAATTCAAAAAATAATCATACATATCATCACACCTCTTTCCCCGAAGGGGTAGGTAGATCAAAAAAAAATCAAAATCATTTATTCAGTTTAGATGCGTCTAAGCGCATGCTTATGAATGTCATAAACATTTTACAATATTACGTGAAAGAGAAAAAACTACGCCATCCGTTCACAAAAACTACCAGGAGGCCTTGTTCTGAGAAGAACGGGCAAGAAACTCAGCAAGTTTCAACCCTCCCTTTACATTAGCATCATATTAAAAAATGTCATAAACTACAACGTCAATGAAAATTAAAAGAAAAATAAAAATTTTAAATAATATTGCATATTGCATATGCATATTGCTGCAGTTTACCACATTTTCCATCACAAACATGTACACATAGTCTAAAGTATAATCTAAAAAAGCAGTATCTACAAACTATCTTAACTACTTGCCGCGCCATACTGTCCCGAAGCAAATATTATTAATTGGACAATTTCTACCAATGAGACAAACATGAGTTGACCAGAAACCGACAGTGGTACCTGTTCACAGGCATGACGCATGAATCAGCCATTTGAGGGAATGTAGCGACCCGACGCACACGACACCGAAGCAGAGTCATTTTAGTGATAAAAAAAAATATATGCTTGAGCACAGCAAGAAAGGGATAGCGTTATATGGGAATGAATAACGCCATCTCTTTCTAACTCAATGTTCTTCAGTTTGATCCTGGAATACGATCCTTAGTTTTGACTGAACCACGTACTGTTTGAGCGAGAGGTTGTCCTTTTTTAATCTTAAAGAGCAACATCATTCCTTACTAGAGAATTGTTTTTCGTTCATGCCGGAAACATAGTTTCTGATTGAATTGAGAAAGTTTCTACTGCGAGAATTTCCACAAATACCGGAGCGAACTTTTGACATTTTAGTTGGATTTTAGGTGCAAACTTAGAGTTGACCTATGTCAAAGTAGTTATAAAATATTCAAAGTTCAAGAATCTCAAAGTATGATCAGTTAATCGTCGTTTGATTGGGACAATTCTAGTGAAGATGAGGTCAATAGCAATAGAGAAACTTTAAATGTTATGACAGCTGCGAATTATGAAAGTATTTTGGTTACAGTTACAGTATGATGGGATTTACCTTTATACTTTTACTAATTACCTATTAAATAGGCAATAGTTATTAAGATTATATTTGTTGCGGAAATAACTAGGCGCTTTGAATATTTAAAATATTTTATTTTCAAAAGGCGTTGCACATAGGTGCAACTCAGAAGACAGAAGGGGGGAATGTTGCCATAGGGCATAATTATATTACAAAACATTAATGTTGCTATACCAATAAAATATTATAAGCATTTAAAATATAAAATAAACACATTAAAATTTATTAAATAACATATAAATTAGTTAATAATACAATTCAATAAATATTTATGTTCAGTACAAATCTTGTACCTACTGAACAATATTATTATTCATATTCCTTAACATTTGGTGTAAATAAAAAAAACGGTACAATAAAACAAATTAATTTTTCACCACCATAGTGATGACTTCTAGAATGACGTCATTCATTTGGCGTCAAATTGGCTTTTAGTGATTTGAGCAACGTATTAGGTATTATTCGTTGGATTTGAGCAACATCCACTTTTCAATGAATGTGTGATTGACCCTTCCCACCTAATTCCAAAATAAAAGAAGACCCTTGAACCTTAAATAAAAGTTAAACTTTGTTTAATTGTTCATCATTTGTGTATAGGAAACAGGGAATACATTTATCTATATTAAGACCACCTCTTTGTATAGGACTAATTCTAAAACAACGATACGAGTCATTATTATCGTGAAACAGTCCTTATACTATTCTGTTCCCCTAGTGTAAATTATCATTGTACAAATGTAAACTTTTTTAGTTGGGAGAAGCTCAATTTCTATGGGAAACGTGAAAAGCGCCCCTAGCGGAAAGTAGCTGAAATCACGCTTCATATCGGAACTAAAAATTTAGTTTTTTACCATGATACCTTACACCAGGGTACTTGTGATCCGCTATTTACCCACTGTCTCTTAAAAAAGACAACATATGAAAAATAATATAAATAACTATCTTATGATAATATTATATTAACACCTAGCGTCTAGTACAAAATAAGCACCTCAATGTGCCGCTTGTGTTAATATTATAGATACGACGGAAATGTTAACATAGAAGATAATTATAGTACACATATAAAATATTCATAATTTACAAAACATTAGTAAAAGCAACACTGGAGAACAGATACCTGTATTCATCACACAAACATTAGACCACTAGCGAATCGAACCTAGAACCTATCGACAAGGCAACGCTTTGGACTTGACCGACCACTCGACTAATGTCGTCAAATACAGTGCCCGGCCCAAAAAGAATATAATCACTACGTTTGCTCGGCCAACTTCTTGAACAGAAGTTGTCGAGGTAGAGGTAAGTCCGCGCACTGTATGTGGATGTATGTTTATGTAGATACTTGCTACAAGCGCAAATTTTATTAGTTTTTTTTGTCATTTTATTATTGATATTTACTTCATAACAAACAAATGTGAATGTTTTGATTTTGATTTGGTATTTTGATCTAAAATGTACTAAAAGCGGTTCTCATTCAGCCAAGGTCATTGTTCAAGAAATTTGGGGCTACTGTAAAACATGTTGAATGTCATACCAGGCACTGAGTGACCGTCTGTTCGCCGCTGACATAGGCCGATTGGTGCAAGAACACGCCCTTCGCACCGAGCAGCCGACCTACTTGTACCGGTACAGCTTCAGGGGCTCCGGCAGCCTATCCAACGCTATGACCGACGACGACTCAAATTACGGTAAGTTTTTACATCATAGAATAAAAAAAGTTGTCAGTAAGTCCGTCGAAATGCGAGTTCGCCTGCCGCTCCGCCCGCCACGCCGAGGGACGTTTCGTAGCTACGCTGGCCGCGAGATTTCCATAGATTTTGACGTATAAGCGCGCACGGGTGACTGAAACGACGTTAGTAGCTCCTTGTAAATGTACTCGCAAGCGCGCGCGCGTGGCCTAACGTACACTATCACAAATATATTGGGTCCTTACCTATGAAATTGGTGTTTTTATTCTGTCTTAGCAATTTGTCCGTAACTATTAAGTTTCAGAACATTCTTATAAAATAGTTGCCTCTTCTAAAAATAGACCATATATTTGAGCTCGTATTATTTAATTTTTTGTACGTTTAATTGTGTTAACATTAGACACAAAGACAATTATTTTTAACAGCCTCCCGAATACATCATTTGATTTGCATTAACATAAAAACGATGAATAATTTTTATCAAGCGTGTTCACACACATATTGCTAAAGCTTGTCTAATGATACATGCCAAATATTATTATCTCTGGATTTGTCGTTGTGAAGAAAACTGAAAAAATGTTAGTATGTAAAAGCTGATATCCCCAAAATCTCCATACAAAACACCAATTTCATAGGTAAGGACCTAATTTATTTACATAGATAACGCAAGTATTAGGTTGGGGAAAAAGTCTTTTCGCATTATAGTATGTATAAACTTGTAATAAAATCTCTTTGGCTATACTATTTGTATCTGGCTGGTTTTGGTATCATTGAAAGTTTAAATTTTAAAGAACATAATTCCAAATTCAAATTAGGAAAATGTGTGATTTTCATTTGTTTTTCGTACCGCCAAGTTGAGTGAATCTAATGAAGAAATTCGATACATTTTAAAATTTTACTACAAAAAAGGTAAAAATGCAACGCAAGCCGCGAAAAAAATTTGCGATGTTTATGGACCTAGTGCAGTGTCTGTGAGAGTAGCACAAATTTGGTTTAAGCGTTTTCAATCCGAAAATTTTTATGTCAAAGATGCACGTCGCTCTGGTCGCCCTATTACAAATAAAATGGATGCCATTTTTGAAAAAGTGGAGCAAGATCGGCATGTCAGTAGTTACGACGTAGCTGAAGAACTGGGAATTGACCACAAAACAGTTTTGGCGCATTTGAAAAAAACTGGGTACACAAAAAAGCTCGACATTTGGGTACCTCACGAGCTCACTGAAAGAAACCTAATAAACCGTGTACTCATTTGTGATTCTTTATTACGACGTAATGAAACCGAACCATTTTTGAAGAAGCTGATAACTGGTGATGAAAAGTGGATCACGTACGACAAGAACGTGCGAAAAAGGTCGTGGTCAAAGGCCGTTCAGGCTTCACAGACTGTGGTGAAACCCGGGGTAACTCGCAACAAGGTGATGCTGTGTGTGTGGTGGGATTGGAAGGGCATTATTCATTATGAGCTGTTACCACCAGGCAGGACCATCGATTCTGAACTCGACTGCGAACAACTGATGAGATTAAAGCAAGAAGTTGAGAGAAAGCGGCCGGAATTAATCAACAGAAGGGGTGTGGTTTTTCATCATGATAACGCTAGACCTCACACATCTTTAGCCACTCAGCAAAAATTAAGAGAGTTTAGCTGGGAGGTGTTAATGCATCCGCCGTATAGTCCTGACCTTGCACCTTCAGATTTCCACCTGTTTCGGTCTCTTCAGAATTCTTTAGGCAGTGTCAGGTTAACATCACGTGAGGACTGCCAAAACCACTTGTCGCGGTATTTTGACCAGAAGTCCCAAAATTTCTATAGCAATGGGATCATGTCCCTACCTACAAGATGGCAAAAAGTTATCGAACAAAATGATACCTATATACTTTAGTTAAATGTAAATAAACTATATTAAAAAATGTTTTGAATTTTCTTAAAAAATGCGAAGAAACTTTTTCCCCAACCTATTATGACGATTTGTATTGAAACCAAGCGTGTCAAGTTTTTAACGTCTACTGTGACGTCACAGCCGTTATTTTGAGACGGGAGATCCAAACTGATTGAAAAATACCGATGCCGACGATGCTCCTCCTCCAATTATCACACAACGATGAATTTTTTTTAGTTTTTTGCAGCCGTTCGGACGCGCACAAGGTAATTATCAGCGGCCAACCCCGACGTTTGGTCGGGGTTTTCAGACACGCACAGTACATGCATTTGCGTCATCTATGTAAATCTGTGGTACCTATAAAGCCACCCTTTTGCGAATAATTTTGTTTGTAATAGCGGTAAACCTATTGTCGTTACCGGCATTAAGGGCGTCTTGCAGGAAATTTAAATCGAGACTTAAATCTCGATTTTGCCATTTTTTCACAATTCTAATATGGCTGTAATGTCAAAAATTGACAAAATCGAGATTTTAACTATGTTTAAAATTTCCTGCAAGTGGCCCTTCATTTATCTTTAAAAATTATATAATGGTATGTTGTTCTTCAAAGTTTGATTCAGTCATATACCTAATTACATGCAAATGTAAATCTGCCAATGTTATAATAACAGAAAAGATACTAAGTATGCAAGAAGAATGTAAAATCAGTCATGAATATTTGGACTCATGCAGCGGAACCACATGTAAACATCTAAATTATTTCTATCGATAAATGCATCTGTCCTTATCTCTCTTTAAGACCCTATTCACACAAATGTAAAGGGAAGTAGCCATTTAATTATATGGTCAGCAACAAAAACGTAATAATTATTTGGTTAGCGGAATAACTGATTCGGCAGCAATATATTTGCTATCGGAAAAATGTATAAAATCTAGGAAAAGGATCAATTCCTAGGACATGTATTCTGATAGATATTAGGTTAAAGTGTTTTTTATGACCTATAAAAACAATATTTGTGTCATCAAAACATATATTATACAATTTGGCAGCAGAGAAAACATTTAAGTTGCTGCCCAAATGGTTATTTTTCTGACAATTTTGAAATATCTGCTGCGCATAAGTTGCTGACCAATTAATGAATTAATTTTAGATATGCATCACACAATTGTTCAATTTTACTACAAAAAAATGAAAGCAAAAATGAACCTATTAATTTCGAATATATTTTATGTTTCTAGGTGTTAGCCACTCCGACGACTTGGTTCATATCTTTAAGGTGAACGCCGTAAAGATAGACAACCCAGAAGATATCAAAATGGCTTCTAAGCTAATCAATATTGTATACAACTATGCAAAAACCGGGTATGTTTATAAGTTCTTCTGTCCTTGTCTCGCTACATGTCTCCCTCTTCTATTCTCCTCTGTCGTTCGTCAATTCAGCATCCATTTCCTTCCTTATTTCTTTTATACTTAACTCATTAAATTCATCACTTCTTGGGTCTTCCTCTTATTCTTCTAAGCTTATTCTAGATCCATACAAACCTATACTTAATACAATAATATAAAAAATAACATTCGTCCGTAGCGTATATACGTCCCACCGCTGGGCACAGGCCTTCCTCATGGAGAAGGACATTAGGAGTATGGGCCGTAACACCACCACGCTGGCCCAATGCGGGTAGTGGGTAGAAACGACTGCAATAGTGACCGGGACCAACGCCTTAACATGCCTTCCGAAGCATGGAGGAGTTCGACATTCTAATGTTTTGGTCACCCATCTCATATCGAAAAACAAAGCGTACGTACTAACCACTACGCCACCGACCTCCTCCTAACAGAAAAATACAACAAAATATTATTGGAATAATAAAATAAAAGAAAAAACACTGAACCAGCGTACACCTAGGCTAAGGTTTCTCGACCAAATTAAAGACGTTCTAGAAAAGGGCCAGGTCAAAAGGACTATAATGAGAGTTGATGAAGCGAAAGATATATGCAGGGATCGTAGCAAGTGGGAGGATGTAATCTCTGCCTACCCCTGTGGGAATAAGGCGTGACTTATGTATATGTATGTAGAAAACTCCGGATGACTTTCGTAATGTTGAATCTGAAGTTTCAAGAGTCTATAACGGTAACAAATTAGGTGATTCGCTGTGGACGGGGCGGGTCGGTCTTTTTAACCACGAAGCAATTAAGACCGCGTACGTTTGGGCAAAAAGACCACGCCGCCAGCCGGTCAGCGCGCACAGGGCACTGGCAGCGAGGTCTTTTTGCCGTCCGGTAGTGATTCTCTTTGTGCCATCGTTTGCGGTAAAATTGCCTAGCCTGACCCGTTCCGGTAGCTGAAAAACGCCTTAGGTGTCACAAACCCTTACAACTGAAAGACTTTAATTTCTGAGACTATTTGCATTGTGCTAGCACAGACTATCACTACAGATATATATTATGTTCTCGCCTATTCACAGAACCACTTTATTCAATACCAGGTTTCTATTCAATAATGTAAATTAGTAACACCTTTCTTTCAGCGTGCCTAAAGCTCAAGATACTGAATGGTTACCAGTAAAACCAGGGTCTCCAACCATCGACTTCTTGGAGATAGCATCCCCATCCAACGTGTACATGAGAGCCAGCTCTGACTTCGGAAACAGAATTTTTTGGGACAGTCTCGGGTTTATCGAAAACAAGCATTACAATAAAATGGTTAGAGGGTAGACGTGGAAAGTTTGTGACACGTATACGAGTACCTTCAAACATTACAATGTTCTTTTATAGTTAAACGCCCACTTTAACATCATACAGTTGTCCACATTATAATGCTATGCTGATAATAAAATAAAACCCAGAAATGTCATCACTTATTTGTATAGTATACTCGTATTTAAAATCTGAAGGAACAAATAGTGCCTTAGTAAAGTTATTTGAAACTTGAACAATTATTGTTATAGTATCAATATATATTTTATTATTGTCACTTAATTTTTATTATTATTATAACCCGAGTACCAAGGAAGGGTTATGTTTTCGCGCGTATCTTGTATGTATCCAGACGCTCCAGACGCTGACTCTGATAGGAATAAAATTGGGGACCAAAAACATTGAAAAAAAAAGAGACAGAAAGTTAGTTTAAAAACAGAAACAAAGAGAAAAGGGCCAGATAACAGCGCAATAACAGCAAAAAGTCGGTAATACTAATATAGCGCCTCCCCTGAGGATCATGTCTCCACAATTATGGGTTCAGAGGACTTCAGCCAGGTCGCAGTTATGTGCAGATCTCCCCGTTTCTGATTTGGTTACGCAAAGAAACTCCGAGCGTTGCCCTATTTTTAGCTACTTCCATAGTGTAATGTCCTACGGCATTCTATTGTTGGGAGACGCTGCTGACATTCAAACTGTATTCGTGCTCGTACTGCAGAAGAGCAGTCCAATTTATAAGGCCCGTATTCCAGAACCATACTGCTTGAGCACAGGGGCCGGATTAACCATCTAGGGGCCCCTACACAGTTCGTTTTGGGCCCCCCCTTTTTCATACCTCAACAACGCAATTTGGAAATTTTAACTGTCTATATTACGAAATAGAATGAAGGTACCATAATCATCAACAACAGACTTCAGTCATCACATTACAAAGGTATACGCCTTCCTTCAAGTGAAAAGACTTTCGCCACAATCTACAGGACGAAGTATCGAAGTCATTTAAAAATGAAAAAAAAAAATAGGAAAATCTTGCATATTTTTATAAAACTAACTTAAACATTAAAGAATAAAAATATACATATTGTACTGATTAAAAAGCATGTTTATTTTCATTTTTTAATCGGGAGTGCTGGGCCCCTGGTCATAGTGGGCCCCTATGGATAATATGTGCCTTATGGATAATACGGCACTGAACACAGCTAGAATAGGATGGCGTTATGTGGAGATGAATAGCGCCATTCCTTTCTGACGTATCACGGTTAGGTACAAGAGTTGAAAAAAAATAGAATGTTTAAGAACAGATTATGCTTATGATTAGCGGCGACGGGCCCACCACCTGTCACGCTGAGTGTTTTCTCTCAATGGTGAAGCGCGGACTATGGCAGTGGACCGCTTTTGCGGTGCTTTTGCCTTGTCTCTGACTAACCCTTATGGGATAAAAGTCGTGATTATATATATGTATGTATGTTATAGTTTCGGATTTCTCCCCATTGACCCATTTGGATTGACCATATCATGTCCTCAATTGGATTGACCAGCCTGTATATTGAAAATGTCTTGTATTTATTTAAAAAGATATGAGTTATTAAAAGAAGATCTACATAGCATTAATACTAGAATACACTTGTTGTACCAATCACAAACCTCCAGAAGATGAACAGATGACCAGTTCAGAGTCAATGCGTAAACATAATAATAATCTTTCTCTTTAATAAAATCCCGAAGGATATTCAGGCTTTAAGTCTTAACAAATCTAAAAGTGTAATTAAATTGTGCATGAAAGCTTATTATTCTATTGTCCAAAACTGACTAAATTAATGTCAGAAAATCAAAAGAATCAATTGACACTGGCAGTATCGCCTCGTAAAGAGACATATCCGTCCTAGTCGTATTGAATCCATACTAATATTATAAATGCGAAAGCTTTCACGTCAAAACTATTGAACCAATTTAAACGAAATTTGGTACACAGATAGTCTAGAGCCTGAGAAAGGACATAGGCATATATTTCATCCTGATAATCCCATGGGAACGGGTGTCATGCGGGTGAATGTAAAAAAAATTAAATAACGCCTCCGAGAAAAATTAAGGACAAGTTTACGCCACTATGAATTTTGCGTGTAATAATAGAGTAGGAGTAAATTTTCAATTCCACAGACCAGGGTACTGTTCCAATTGGAAAAATCTTTCAGTGTTGAATACCCTATTTATTGAGTAAGGCTATAGATTACATACCATCACAGTATCTCAAAGTAACTAATCTACGCGGACGAAGTTGGGGGCAAAAGCTAGTTGTGTATAAAATAAAAAATTTGGTTGTGTATTTGAACTTGCACTTAGAGACAAAAATATATTTAGTGTATTTTTAAATTTACTATTTAATTTAATCAAGCCACAGGGGTCTTATTTTAGTGACTGTTGGCGATGTTGTCGTCAACTTTTTAGTAATGTTGCAATGTCTGGTACCAGTTAATTTATCTACATTTTCAAACATGAAAATGCAGATAGATTAACAAATGAAATTTTGCACAGAAATTACTTTAGATCCGTAATAAGATAAGATAAGATAAGCTCTTTATTAATTTTGCTTAGGCCCAATTGTGCGGTCGAGAGTTAGCACCTAACCCTGGGGCAAATATATGGGCAAACCCTGGGTTAGGCGCTAACTCTCGATCGTGCGATTGGGCCTTAGATACTTTTTATTCCGGAAAATTAAAGGGTTCCTGTGGGATATTTAAAACACTTGAGATAGTTTATTATATAAAACTATAAACCTAAAGAGATGTCGATATCTGATTTGTTTAGGTATACTTTCCTGTTATATCACCCACCGGTTTCAGAACTCATAGATACCAACTGATGATTGTTCTCATGGACAGGTATTGGGAGCCTGATTTTTAGCTAAGGATGTAAGAGATGCAATAAGGCAAGCTATTCAATCAAGCGGTAGGTACTAATACAATGCAGTTAATAAATTAATAAATATCCTCAGACATGCACACCTATCAACTAGTCCCATTTTAAGCAACTAAATACTGCTTGTGTTACGGACACTAGATGATGGATAAATATATTTAATAGATAAATACACATAATTATTCAGAATACATATAATATTATACATATATAATGAACATCCAAGACTTGAGAACAAATGTCTGAAAATTCATCACCACTTGCCTCCACTGGGGATCGAACCCAGGACCTGTCGAGATGGCGACGCCTTGAGACCGGCGTACAGACCACTCGACCACGGAGGTCGTCTAGTTAATACAATTTAATTTTGATTTGATTGTTGATTTTTTTTGATTTTGTCTTTAAATTGGTTTTGATTTCGTTTTAATTAGTTTATATTTAAATGTATTATGTGACTAATGTATGTACCTTTGTCATGAAATGGTGTGACATTGGTTATTTTGAAATAAATAATTTTAATTTTATTTCTATTTTTATTTATTACAGTCGCCTGCAAATGTATACACTCGTGTTCTTACAGTGATGCAATAAGGTTCATATTTTAATGAAATTGTAGGATACATGTTAGTGCTTGTGACTACATAATTTACGATAGTTAATGAGCTACCCATTGATGCCTTTGAAAATGAGCCTTTGAGCTATAATAGTGTCACAAACTTTCATGCGCAAAACGCACTTTGTAGACTAATTGGTGGAATGACATGTACGATGTTCCAGCATTACGGTTCGGCCACGAGTACGAGCGGCGCGGGCGAACGGGCGGAGCGGCATCGCGGCAGGCGAATTTTCCAATTCCAAGGAAGCTTTCCCGAAAATTTCTATACTTCCGGCAACTTTGGAAGTTCCAAAATATTTTTTTTTACTTGAACTTAGGTAACATTTAGAGATCGGATATTCGGATGCATATTTACCTAAAGTACATTTTTGGCAAACATAATTATGGAACCGGCTCCTTAAAATGTTTTTAACAAAAATAAAATCCCGGGATTTCGGGGTTGCATAAATAATGAGATGCATATTTAGTTAACGTTAAATTTTAACCTACAATTTAATGAAGGGTTTATGAGAAAAGATTGTATAAAAACAATTAATTAAATTTAAAATCTACAAAATATTATACATATAATAAAAAATATAATACTCGGTTTATTTAATTACTCGGTTAATAATATTCGATTAAAAAAGTGCTTTCCACAATAGCTAACATCTTCACTTTAGGTAAATATGCATCCGAATATCCGATCTCTAGTAATAATACTATATTATCGTTATATTTAGGTAAATTATATGCTACTTATAATATAAAAACGTACGTTCTTTAAGTATAAATTTATAGAAAATAAAACTATGATGAAGCGGCTTTTGTTTGATTTTGATTAATGACAATAAAAAATAGGTAATTTGTATTTTTTTATTTAGCAATAGTAACATAGTATCCCGTGTTTTAGGTCAATACCTAATCTATTTTGAAAACATCCAAATGCTGGTAAATTTGGAAGTTATTAAGAATCTCTAATTGCTTGATTGCTACGGACAGAGATCGGTGACAAATGTCTTGAGCGAACAATGAAAAGCGAATGCACTTGCCGCTCCGCCCGCCGCTCATACTTGTGGCCGAGCCCTTAGTAGTCGACCGACACTCATTAGCCGGCAAACGTCAACTAACCAATCCGAATAGAAGCACAATTTCACACTGCAAGCATGCTTTGCGACAATATGCAACTTGTCAAGTTCTTCCAGTGTGAAAATTTGGACAATTTCTGACCAATCAGAAGCACAATTTTACGTGTAAACAGTTGCAAACGGTGACTGTTAGAAGTTTTTTCCATCACATGTTCTTTCCGGTCTCTGCGACAGAGTAAGTAAAACCACATAGCAAATTATAAAATCGACCTCAGACTTGAATTCCCTGTCCTACTGTAATTCAGTCTACTGTGCTCTACTTGAAAAGCCGAATTAAGCTTTTTGTTTTTGTTCAAGTTGAATGGAAGTCAATCCACGAATATTAATAAGGCATCCTCAACTTTGAAATACAAGTACATCACAGGCTTCAAAACTAATGTATACCATAAAGTTTTCTTCCTTTGTTTATTAATAAAATTCGTAAACAACACGACAGTAAAGGATATAATTATAATTTCGGAGAACAACAAAAAGATCTTTGAAATCGGAGAATGTTATTGTTTATTCAATTTACTGATCGATTTTCAATAATTCAGGATTTTAACGTCGTGATAATGATGAACTGGATAAATATTGACGAAGATAATAAGACCAAAATGAGAAGTGATGAGAAGGGTCTCATGATGAGCGACCACCACTGTTACACTCTCTCCTTTCAACCAAAGATTGAAAAAAATTATAACCCAAATTAATGTTTGCTCGAACTGTCGTAGTGCTAGAACCATTCGAACAGTGATTCGTTTTAGTTCCAAAAATGTAGATTAATGACAGAACCGTACTCCACGTTTGTTTACACAATGAGGTATTTTTTCGTGTCACACTGTTTATCATGAATAACACGAATATTTGTTCCGTGAATTTAGCTACGAAAGCATTTCTTCGCCCCTAGATTTTTTTTATTTGCAAGCGCGTGGGCGCGGAGGGAGGCAGCCCCCGCCCGCTATTAAGCATTTCTGAGGAGCTGGCGAGCTAAATCCATACTAATATTGCGAATGTAACTCTGTCTGTCTTGCTTTCACGTGAAAACTACCGATTTAATCAAATTTTAATCAAAATTTGGTACATAGATAATCTACAGCCTGAGAATGGACATAGACCACTTTTGATCCCGATATCCCAATGGAACGGGTACCGCGCGGGTGAATCCGCGGTTAGCAATATCTGCTCGACCGAGTATAAATATGTATTCCATAAAAAAGTAATTTCATTTCGAATTTTAAAATTTCTCGGCATTGTATAATGACGCGACAACAGAGATTTACCATGACAACCAATAATCTGATGACACTGACAAGAAATATTATTTTCATAATTTTAGTATTTAGAGGTTTTAGTTCAACTATTAATAGTCAACATTTTACTTAATAAGAGGTAGTTATAACATACATTTTGCAAAAAAAACAATACTGTGTTAATTTTACCAGCAAAAACTTTTTGCCAACTTTTTTACGGCGCTAAATCAATAGCCACGCGAATGACGTGGGCACAGCTAGTCGTTTAACAAAGTATTAGGTTCTTTGCCATCGTACTTTGTTGGTTTAAGGCCAGGATCTTATAATCGACCTGTTTATTGGTTCAGTCTTAACATGCATACATACATATAATCACGACAATTATCATATTGGGTCATTACCTATGAAATTGATGTTTTTATTCAGTATTAGCAATTTGTCCGTAACTATTAAGTTTCAGAACATTCTTATAAAATATTTGCCTCTTCTAAAAATAGACCATATATTTGAGCTCGTATTATTTAATTTGATAATTTTTTGTAAGTTTAATTGTGTTAAAATTAGACACAATTATTTTTAACTGCCTCCCGAATACATCATTTGATTTGCATTAACATAAAAACGATGAATATTTTTTATCAAGCGTGTTCACACACATATTGCTAAGGCTTGTCTAATGATACATGCCAAATATTATTATCTCTGGATTTGTCGTTGTGAAGAAAACTGATAAAATGTTAGTATGTGAAATGCAGACATCCCCAAAATCTCCATACAAAACACCAATTTCATAGGTAGGGACCTAATATTTTTCATTAAGGGTTAGTCAGAGACTATAGTTGCGGCACACCGTTTTAACACATCCCACTCATAAATTTTCGTAATTATAATATTTACATTTTGAAGGAGCGTATTGCTGCTCTTTATTGTCAATAGTGACGTGCAGTCATAAGATTTATCGAATTTATAATTTTAGGACACATAATTTATTTATTACATTGATTTCTAAACTATATACATTAGGGTGCCGCGGATTTTTATTTTTATAAGATTATAATTATTGGTGTACTTATTTACCACATAAATCAGCATTTGTTTTTGAAATATCAAAATTTTAAAAATGAAATCTAATACGATCGTCACATAGGATCGCTACTTTTTTTGAGAATAAATTGACATTACCCATCACTATTGTAATAAATATATCAAAACAGCAATCGTAGCGTGCCGCAACTATAGACAAAAGCACCGCAAAAGCCATAGTGTGCGCTTCACCAAGCAGAGACTGCGTGTGCTCAGCGTGACAGGTGGTGAGCCCGTCGCCGCTATAAGCTATTGAATGTTGTACAGTTCTAAGTCCATTAGTCGCCTTTTACGACACCTAGGGTAAGAGATGGGCTGGTAGTATTCTTTTAATGAGCCGCTACCACACGACTAAGTTTGACCTTGAGTTTTAAGGGATCAATTAATGATTTTTATTCACAAAAAATTTGCTATTCATGAACCGTTCTTGATTATTCTCAGGCTAGAAACACGATAGTTGATACTTTAATTATTTTTGAACCTTATTAGATAATTCAAAGTTCTTTATCTTCTTTATTTCGTCGTTCTTTATTGTTCTAGTCTAGGATATATCAGGAAGAGTAAGTTGTGCTAAATGAAACGTTAGACTCAATGATATTTGGTAAAATGAAACATGACCAAACAATTACTTGCCATAGTATACCAAAAATGTGATGTGCTTACAAACAATTAGCTATAAAAGTTATGACAACGGGACTACACGCGACGTACATTATGCGTACATTATACGTCGAGCAGTAATAACTTTAAATGCAATGCGAAAGCTTAATAGCAGATTAGTAGCCAAGGGCTGTAAGGCATCAATTGCAGCCCGAGATATTTAGGCGCACGAGCGCAGCGAGGGCGCTTATAGTTCGAGGATGCAATTGATGCTTACACCCGAGCTAACTACTCTGCTTTACATCTCGATTGTGAGGTAAGTGGAAAAAAAGGCATTACAAGAATAAATAAATTTATTTTCAAGAACTAAATTTAGCTTCGCCGTTCGATATTCAAAATTGATGAAAATAGCGAAGCGACCTCTTTTGTCATTGGGCTGAATGCATGATGTCTAGTGCCAGTAAGATGGTTAGATGTACGCGAACTTTATGAAAGAGTTTTTTTTTATTACTTACCGCCCACCGCCCTAGGGCGTTTCTAGGTACATTATTAACCTAGGGCGGTAATTGATCACTTACAACCCGCATCTGGGGGTATTAAGGACCTACTTACCGAACATGAGAGATGTAAAATCTTTATATATATATATAAAAAGATTTTAAGCTTTATATATATATATATATATATATATATATATAATAAGTTGTTTTAACAAAAGATTTTTTGGAAAATGAAGCGTAAAATAGTTTGCGATGTGATATTTTAGTTACCTAATGTTTTTGGCCAAACATTACGAATATTGTGTAATGACATATTACACAATAATGTGTGAAGTCCCTTATTACAATATTCGTTGAATTACATATTTCACTTGACCAGACAAATTACAATACGACAGCTTCGATAATGTAGCAGCTACATCTTTAAAGTTACTCGGGATCGCATGTTCGCAGTTGCCTATGCCTAACCCTAAGATATTTTAGACTCACTCAAGATTCACTCAACATCGACCCGTAAGGAGACCTGGACAAAGTTCAAACTCCAATCACGCAAAGTTACTTAAAATTTGATATCACTATTCTGCCGTAAATGAATATCAAATCATTACTCGCGCGTAGATTTTGTGGGTAAATAGATAATAAAGTAAATGATGTTTTTTAAAGGAACCTTTTATATCTAAAACTTCTTAGAACAACAATCATTTAGAACTGAAAGAATACTCGGTATTACGGGCCCTAAATACACATATTATTAGCAGTGATCGAAATAGGTAGAGTTATTATGAGTTATTATGTTATGTAATTGCCATATGTTAAAATAGTATGGATATGAAACAATTCATTATATTTATACAAGAATCAACAATCATTTAACATTTTCATTCCGTGATTGTACAAGAACATATCATATTATTTGTATCTCAAAAATCGAAACATGATTGAAAACAACAAACTATTTGTATTTAACTACAATAAAATCTTAAGCAAAATTACCCACACGAAATAATTTACTTATTGAAACAAAAAAAAATACCATTTTTTACTCACTGATAAAATGAATTATAATAATCGAATCCCGGAGTATTAGTCGGAATCCCGAGGAATATCCATATTAACATCAATATTTGCGGTCAATGAACCTAAATAGCTCTACCTATTCCAATCAGTGATTATTAAGTAAAGCAGTGGTAGCCGAGTTGGGGCGGACGTAGCACTACGCGGCGAGAGGTCGCGGGACTCGCGGGTTCGATCCCACCGCCTGTACCTTATGTAAAAACTTATGTACCTGCACTTGATTGTGAGTATCGCTTGCCTCACATTGTGCCCGATGCATGGCCACAGGTCTCCAGGTATTATATAGGGACTTAACATATCTGGCGAAATGTGGGTGTAAGCACATCTGCCTACCCCTTCGGGGCTAAAAAGCGTGACGATGTTATGTTATGTATAAAGCAAAGTCGCTTCCCGCTCTCTGTCCCTATTTAGGTTAAAGATCTTCAAAACAACAGAACGGAATTCGATACGGTGTGTCTATAGTCAGAGTGAAATAATCTATGCTATATGCAGAGATCGTAAAATTTTGTGTCATTACTCGTCAGAATGGGGATATGACTCCTAAGATTATTCAAAAAGTTAACTTCTTACTTTATATTTAATTTTAATTCTTAGTCATTTAATACACAGGTTTGTGTTATGAGGTGTGGCGTGATCTCGCTCATTTCTGTTATGTATTGTGTTGTTACCGTAGATTTCTTTTAAAATCAGGTTTTTTCCAAATTTTTTAGGTTCCAAGAGTAGTTAATTTTTTGTATAAAAATATACTTATATCTCAAGTTAGAAATTAATTAATGATTAATTATTCGATTCATTCTAATATAATCTCCACATTGTGACGAGTAATTATTTAATTATTTTCGATCTCTGATTATAAGATACTATCTAATATAATCTATGTTGACTGGCGCCGGAAGCTAACCGGAACCACAAGTCTGTCTTTCTAATGGCGATCAGTTTTGGGTTTTTAATAAATAGAGTGATTTAAAAGTACGAGTATATCATAATTATCACAAAAAATATATTATGTTTATTGATAGTATTTATTTCATGAGCATGGCTCCCGCGTTTAATATCTTTAAATTAATATTATGTAAACTGTTTTGTTGACTGGAATAAACAAACGTTGTAAATTCACGCTCGAAATTGAAGTATGAGCCCGAACGTGGGCGAACGTGGCGCTTCGTCCACGACCCCACGGTACATGCGAGCAACATGTATACCTACATTTCCGATAGTAAAGGGCTTCTATTACAACGGAATAAAGACGGTAATTGCTCTAAAGTGTACACATGTTCATGACTCTACAAAGGGTAGCACGCAGAGTTATGCATTATTTAAAAGCCCTTTAAATTAAAGAGAAAGAGAAGAGACTGAACATAACCTAACGTAAAGGGCCAGTAAAGATCACCTTGACCCAAGAGAAGTCATAAAAAATAAAGCTACCAGCCGTTCATGTGAAATTCTCAACATTTTACATATGTAGCGATAACAATAGCGATTGTCGTGAAGGTATCTTTCATCAACCCATTCACATAAGCAGGCAGTTATTATCCTTTAGTAATTTATCACCAAATCTTTTTAAACGCCTTCAATTAAAGGAAAGAGGTTCTCAAATTTTCGGAATCTTGTTTATCGGAAAATTCTTTTATGTAAACTTCTTTTTTTCTTTTTTCCACAGGTGGTCCCATATTTATCAGGTTAGGTTCTGATGACGGAATCCAAAATAAATCGAAATAACTCTCTAATATAGGCACACTTGAAGCGATTTGGGAATTTTATTATAGTACATTCGCTTTTTGAAAGGCGGTTTTATTATATAATTTTTTTTAACTATGACAGGTAAGCTCTCGGCCTTCATCTCACCTGATGGTAAGTGACGATAAGGCCGAAGGTGGAAGCGAGCTTCACCTGTAATCCACATCAACTGAGGAACTGGCTGTATTACCTCTAATTGCCGAAACACAACAATGCTTGTAACATTGTTATTGTGGTGACAAATTTAGGTAAGATGGAGGTAGGTAGCCAGGCAGGCTTAGAAGCCCTACCACCAACCAAATCGAGCAGAAAAACCCCTGCCCCCGTGGGGTATCGAACCCCGGACCTAGCGATCTTCACCCGGTGGTGTCAACCGCTAAACCAGAGGAGCGGTTATTAAATGTTTTTACAAACCACGTAACGGGCCAGTAAATATCACGCATGTTTAAACGTTCGCCCTATAAACTCTGCAAAAATATCGAATATGAGAAGAGATAATAATATATTTCCAGGTGACTTTAAATCTATCAATTAACCTCTTGATAGAAATCAAATTACACTTTTCATCCCAGGTTTCAACTTTACTCTGAACCAATCCATTTTCTATGGAAAAAAATACTCAACAGAAACTTGTATTTCGCAACAATGCGCTTTCATCCTATTTTTTTACAGTCAAGTTGTTTTCTCGAAGTAAATAGGTGCAACTTGTAATTTTTTAAAATACCTCTGGCGAAAATACATTACGTCTCATTCAACGGGGAAAATTTTTCCTCATCGTCTACAGAGCAATTTCAATCAAGGTGATTGCAGTCGATCACGATCGCTTTTATATAATTATGTACATGTCTATTACAGGCTAGACTACTGACTTGAAGGCTCATTTTCTTTATTTGGTAAGTAATTTTATAGCAAAGATTTATGTAATGATATAGCTTTGATTTTTTTTGTAAAGGGAGGATAGAAACTTGCTGAGTTTCTTGCCCGTTCTTCTCAGAACAAGGCCTCCTGGTAGTTTTGTGAACGGATGGCGTAGTTTATCGCTTTCACGAAAATTTGTAAACTGCTTTTGACGTTCATAAGCATGTGCAAAGACGCATCTAAATTGAATAAACGATATTGAATTTTGAATTTAATAACCAAAAAAATTGTATTTTAATAACCAAAAAATTCGTAGGTTAAAATCCTGTAAACCCGAAGAAGCTAACTGGTGTCTAACCAATTTCAGGCAATCAAGCCACAATTTCAAGTTACAAGTTGAGTACAATAACAAAACATAAAACAAATAGTAATACAATATCTACAATGCCAAAACAATACAGTGCAACCACTGAATTCCAAAACATTTCACGAAACTAACGTTTCTGTTGTTGGAGTGCCCTCTAACAAAAATCCAATTAGGAAAATACTACATTCTACACACTACATTTGAATAACGAATTCCATTTTTCGCTATTGGAGACACACAATGACATGTTTATATTACAGTCTGAATATTTTTGACAGGTGCATTTTGACAGTAATTTGTAGTGCATTTTGACAGTTGTTTGTAGTGAGATTAAACGATTCCCATACCAATGTAAATGGTACATAAAGGTCATCTGCCAAAATGCACCTATTAAATTTTTCAGACTAAGTACGGTCGGCCAAGAATGTGATGTACTTCTACAAAAATCATAATTAAGGTAAACGCAGGCATTACCGCAGTAGTCAAAAATCTTCAGGTATTACAAAGGTTAATAATACTATTGCAATCACTGTCATGTTTTATTGGGAAAACACTTTTATGAAACGGTTATTAATCGAACTGTCATATAAGTTTAACTTTTTAAGTAAATCATGCATAAACTGCAGTAATATTACTTACAACTTTATGTATTAAAAATGATCTTGATACATTTTAGATTAGCACTAGCACTACAGTATTTGTAGAGTTGGGAAAACCAAACCACTGCAATTGGTTGTCAGGTTAATGCCCATAAAACTTAAGTAATTAAAGTCTAATAGCAACGTCCCCCCACCCCCCGCACACATTAGGCTGTAACGAGACGCTATTAGCGACTCTTTGCTGTTATTGCGCTCTTCTCTGGCCTTTCTATCTTTGATTCTGTTTTCAAACTAACCATCTGTCTCTTTTTCATTGCTTATGGTCTCCCAATTTATTCAATTCAATGTCAGCGCCTGGAGTAGTTGTCTCGATGCCAATAAATTATAAAAATATTATTAAAAAAGTGTTATTAAAAAAATTATAATACATATTATAGTTAATAAAATTTATTCAATTCAATGTCAGCGCCTGGAGTAGTTGTCTCGATGCCAATAAATTATAAAAATATTATTAAAAAAGTGTTATTAAAAAAATTATAATACATATTATAGTTAATAAACTATAAAATTAAATAATACGAGCTCAAATATATGGTCTATTTTTGGAGGAGGCAATTATATTATAAGAATGTTCTGAAACTTAATAGTTACGGACAAATTGCTAAGACAGAATCAAAACACCAATTTCATAGGTAAGGACCCAATATAATACGATAAGTGACGACATCTCCGAGTATTATTTCAACATCTCCACCCACCACGTCGCGAAATGCAGGCGAAATGCACTTCTGCCTACCCCTAGCACGATCATGTATGTCTGAGTTATTCTTGGTGCTTTTTCGAGCGAACAATTAAAAAAAAGCATTAACGAACGAGTGAGTTATATAACTTCGCTGAGATGAGAAAAGCTCGCAAAAAATGTGTGGCATGCCGCCAGCGGTTAATGGGCGACAAATATTTTTATTACAGCAAGAAACACTAAATGACTTCATTAGCGTGTGAATTCATTTGCGGGAATAGCTAGGCTACAAGAAACACTGCCAGTTTCACTTAGCTCAGGTGCCTTTTCTCACCTCTCTTGAAGAAACCAATACTAAAGTACGCACGGAATTCTTATGAATGGAAAATGTGGAAAGCTTACCACACAGACCGAAGAGTTCAAATTTCCCTGAAAAATAATAAATATCTTCAAACATTCACACCTATCAACTAGCCCCTAATTAAGCAACTAATTCTGCTTGTGACTGATGGCAGATAAATATATTTAATAGATATAAATATCTTGAATATATATAAATATATCTAAACATCTAAGACTGGAGAACAAATGCCTGAAAATTTATCACCCAAACATTTGCCCCCACCGCGGATCGAACCCAGAACCTCTCGAGATGGCGACGCCTTGAGACTGGCATACAGACCACTCGACCACGGAGGTCGTTATAATAATAATGATGGGACGAAAAAACATTACTTATTTGATTTTTTTCTCTTTATTTTAAATAGGAGCACCAACAGATCAAGTGTAAGTTATCATTGTAAAAAGTATTACTTTTTCACTTGCGTTGTGAATGTCATTTTGTATGGGAAACGACGCTTTTCACGTTACCCATACAAATTGTCATTCACAATGTAACAAAAAAATGAACACATATATACAATCACGACTATTATCCCCTAATGATTAGTCAGAAACCAATCAAAAGCACCGCAAAAGCAGTCCACTGCCATAGTCCGCGCTTCACCAAGCAATGCTCATGTGCTCAGCATGACAGGTGGTGAGCCCATCGCCTTATAGAGGCGCCTATTAGTCGCCATTTACGACAGCCAAGGGTAAGAGATTTTGTAGTATTCTAGTAAAAAAATAAGTTTTTAAACATTACAATTTGCTCTGTGTACTATAACCGCATAACCACACAAACGCTGCATTCGAAAGATGTGGTTAAAATTACAATGAGAAAAGCGAGATAAAATATATTTTTTTTAAATATGAATGGATAGAGTTTTAAATGTTAATAATTAATGGTTTAGCAATAGGCCTGCCACTTTTACATAGGACTAACGAATTTCCTGCTAATATGTGGGTATTGTCGCCAATTACTTTGATAACAAGAAAATGACGAATATCTCGTAATAGTCACTGTTAGAATACTGATAAAACTCTGGGTTATTACTGTACTGATAGAATACTGATAAAACTCTGGGTTATTACAAATTGATCACGACCTACCGCCTGTACCACTGAGTTAGAATACAGTTAATTGTGAATAACGCTTTTAAGGGAACTAAGACAACCGAAGTGTGGGTATTTAGCACTGCCTACCCCTTTGGGGATAGAGGCGGGATGATATGATGAGGCGTTATATAGAACAAGTTCTGTGTCTGATGTTGACAACAACAATTTCTTTGTTTTCTTGACAATGCATGCTGTACCTCTGTAAATCTTTCAAAGACAATTATTTTATTGAAAAGGGACGAAACAACTTGCTGAGTTTCTTGCCCGTTCTTCTCAAAACAAGGCCTCCTGCCAGTGAACGGTTGGCATAATTTGACATTCATAAGAGTCTGTATATACCTAAACTGAATAAATTATTTGACTTTGACTTTGAAGGCCTTAAAAACCCGGCTTACGTAAAGGCAGGTACAGCTATATTATGAGCAAAAGCGCAGCCCCTTCACAACTCCTCCGCGACACGGGACACTGAGTCCGATCCTTTTAAGACACCCTCCACTGCTATACCTTACCTTACCTTATGTATTTGATATTTTAATTATTAACTTTTTATTTCAAACTTGTTTCATGTGTGTTACCTTCACTTTTATGTGTATTTTAGTTTGATTTCTAGTGAGTTTCTTTATCGTTAAATTTAAAACATAATGAATTAAATAAATTAAGCCCTTGGTGGGCATCACGAATACCGATATTCGCGTACAATAGATGTTTCTATTGTGTCTCGTTTTGTGCTCGCTTACTATCTTAAATAGCTAACTGAAAAAACATTTTGTCCCCTAGTTTGGGAATATTGGGGATTCTGGAGAACTCGATGGAGTAGTGTTTCGTACGTATGCTTTGTCTTTCGATATTGAAAACAAAGCTACGTTCACCTTCACAATGGTCAGTCCTTGAACAAGTTTCCAAAACATTGTGATCTTGACTTCAAACATTGTGTCTTAATTCCAGGCAATTTACGTCGTCTACTGAACTGCCTGGCTTTTTTGTATTATGACCGTAACTTGTCGCAACTAATTAGCTTTATTTCTGAACGTCATTGAAATTATTTGATAGCCAATAGCCAGGCGGAGATAAATAATCCACCCAGAAACTAGTCGGCTAAAAGCATGTCTGTTAACGCAAGAGCACCTATCGCACCATCTACCGGGCAGCGGATCAACGCGGGATGACGTCGCTTCAGCGTCACAGCTTATTTACCCCAATGAAAGCTTCGTTACATGTCGCGATATTCCCAACTATTTGCTTATTGGTGGGATATGTCCCCACCCAATATTCGCAATTTATGCGTATAAATAAGGTTCGCACTAAAATATTATACGCCATTTTTGTTATCCTAAACTTAGTTTCATTTTACATCTCCAGTATTGCTTATATTTAAAATAGTTAGACAAGTCAACGCAGACCATAACAATGTCACATTACCAAAAAAGGACCAGCCAGTTTGCGCCGTAAACTGGACCGCCTGGAATCGGACTGGATTCTAAATACTTCATAATACGCACCATGTAGGCACGAAGATGTTGGTCCCCGTCGCAATAGCGACCACCACCCACCCACCAATCGGCAATGGGCCAGTGTTATGGCCTCATGTGATTCTCCTTAAGAAGATCTATGATCTGCAGTGTCACGTATATAGGCTGCGGACGCTTTTTGACTTGTCAAAAGTGTATTTGATGATACCAATTTGATTAAATGACTTTGAGTTTGAGTTTGACGTGTTCTCTCTTCAGCCTATATGCGTCCTACTGTTAGGCACAGGCCTTCCTCATGGAGAAACACATGAGGAGTATGGGCCGTAACACCACCATGCTGGCCCAATGCGGGTTGGAGGGTAGAAACGGTCGCAATAGCGACCGGGGCCAACGGCTTAAAGTACCTTCCGAAGCACGGAGGAGTTCAAGATCACAAAGTTTCGGTCACCCATCCACGGCCTGACCATGGCGATAGTAGCTTTGTTTTCGATTGAAAGCCAAAGCGTACTAGCCACTACGCCTCCGAGCTCCTAACGGACGTATAAACACTGCTTTTTGATACCTATCGCGTTTTTATCACGTTCAACTGTTGTGACCTAATTACTATGGAATTTGACAACTGGACGTGATAAAAATGTGATAAATATCATTTCGCGTTGCTCATGCTACTTAGGCTTATAGTTATAGGCTTAAAATATTATAGAAGTGAAATACCTACTTGTTGGTACTTTATAGTTACAATTTAATCTTCGTGATGATATAAAAGCGATGTAATTACTGACAGTACTATAAACATGCTGATAAGAACCAAAGCTATTTGGCAGAAAAAAAATATCTCAGATAACTAAAACCATATCAACCAGAGACACTACAGAAAGATATGTACTAGGGCTGACACTTATACCACATAAAATTTCTCTTTGGATTATTTTTTTGCATTTGGCTTTTGTTCTTTCACTATAGAATAGATTTGGGAACGTAAGTAGATTTAGATTTACTTATCTCATTTCGACATATTTAAAATGCAATACGAACAAAAATGATTTAGTCAACTGAACAAGTAATATTCAATTAATTATTGTTAATAATTGATATACTTAATAAAATTGATAATAATTTTTGTAATTTAAATATGTTATAAAAAAACTCATCGAGTTGATATTTAATAAAAATTTAAATGAGAAATGTCCCAATAATAACAAAATATGATTACTAAGTGTAAAGTCAAAAGGAAAAAACAAATATTAATTATTTAAAAAAAATTTAAAAAAATATTTACCTCTTCTTTTTTTCTTATTTTCTTCTCCTGAATAGCAATATTATCCCTATTAAAAAAAATGGTACAATAAACTGAACCATGGTAAAAAGTATATTTAGGTATATGAGACCTTTTATAAATAAGTTTTATTATAAAGAACTGCAGAAAAACAGAAAAAGAAAAACACTTGCAATTTTACTAAACCTTTTTGGTAACCCTTGCGCCTATGCGCGGGAGTAGTTAGTTGTTATAACAAGCATACCTTAGCACGCAGACTAGTATTAGACAGTTTACTGACCGGGCGGCGCGGACGCATGTACGCGGCTACACTGAGCGCCCTATTTCTAAATCTAAACAATATGGCGTTGAGGTTATTTTTGTTTTTATTTCTCGCGGCATTTGTTTCTGGTCAAGGTCCGAATCCTTTAGTGAGAGTTAGTCAAGGTTTGGTCCAAGGATCGTGGAAGCAGACTCCAAATGGACGAACGTACGCGAGCTTTGAAGGCATTCCTTACGCAAGACCACCGGTGGGCAAAAACAGATTTAGAGTGAGTATAGCATTAACTTAAAACACTTTTTTATACACGAAACTAGTCCTTTATCTATTTTGTGAGGTTCTAAAAAATATGTATGCATTAATACAAAAAAATATCGCAATATTTATACAAGCACGTGTTCGACTCGCAACCAACTTGAAATGTACATTGATGGGTCCTATGGGCCAAACTAACAATATGGTGATTATGAGATATTTAAGGGAAACGGCTCAATAGTATAATTTATATGGTGAACTAAAATAATCAGTAATTTCTACGGAAACATGATTGTTTTTTAGGAGTAAAACAGCCAATGTAGCATAAATTTAAACGTACAAAGGCCTTACGTCACAAATATAATTATTTGGGTCGCGAAATAATCATTTGGGCTGAGAATAATTTGTTGGTCAGCAAAACAATTATGTGGGCAGCAAAATAATTAGTCGAGCTGCAAAATAATTATCTGTGCAGCAATATAATATATATGTTACGGATATGTATAAAATGTAGGAAAACAGATCAATAAATGATAATTCTATTACATATAAGGTTAAGGTAATTTTTTTATGGCCCTTAAAAACAATATTTGTGTCGTCAAATATATATTATACAATTTGGAAGCAGAGAAAAAGTTTGAGTTGCTGCACAATTTTTCTGACCAATTATAAATATTTGCTGCCCATAACTTGCTGACCAATCAGTTATTTTAGCTTACCAATTGTGTCGAATATTTTGCTAACCGTTTAAATAACACCAAATTTCTTGCACGTTTGCTTATTACCAATGGTCAATGGCCAGTTAGACACTTTTACACCGAACAGAGGTCTCGTTGAATGATCTTATTAGGGAATAAGGGCGAATGTGGTAGATTAAATTTACAAATACGTTGTATAAAAATCAGTGAATTAATATATATTTATTATTTTAATAAGTAGAATATAGAAACAAATACATTCCAACAAATAATCGTTATAGCAGGACCACTGGGACACATTGGCCTTCTCATGACGTTGTTTAAAATATATATTCCAGAGAAAAGGCGTAAAAAAAGAAAATAAATAAATATCCTCAAATATTCACACATTCACACCTATCACATAGCTCCATTTTAAGCAACTAATGCTGCTTGTGTTACGGATTCTAGATGACGGATGAATAAATTTAATAGATATACAAATACATATTCAGAAATATACAATACTTATATAAACATCCAAGATTGGTGAACAAGTGCCTGTACTCATCACACAGACATCTGTCCCTAACCGGGGTTCGGACCCAGAACCTCTCGAGATGGCGACGCCTTGAGACCGGCGAGGCGTACAGACCTCTAGACGACGCAGGTCGACCACGTAACTAAGTAAAATAAAGAAATTATCCAATATCAAATATTATTATATTATCTTAGTAACTATACAAAGTTTGATAAACTTTGGTGTACTTACCGTCTTAAAATTATTCCAAATTTAAACTGTGGGAGCTGCTCCTGTCAAGTTCTGATTTTGCACATTGGCCCTTATACAGTGTGTCCCACGGCCATGCCACATGGAGGGAAAGTATATTAAATATTGAAGGTAGGATGTTTTACTGAAAGAGGACATCATTTTATTTTTTATAAGAAGTGGAACTGTATTCATAGATTTATTCAAAATCGCCTGCCTCTACCGGGAATCGAACTCGCGAAATGTAAAAAAAAATCACCATGCAATTTATGATTAACCGTCGAATGGGTTAATCATATGGATTATTTTTTCCTAAGGAACATAGCATCTTCAATCAAAGAAAGATTATGAAATTTAAAATTTTATTAAAATTTTCGCTAGGAAAATTTTGTCTGACTTTGCCGTGTTTCCTATAACATTATGAGCACGCAATTACAATGTGGCTGGCTGAAATTTGTAAAAAAAAAGTATTCAAATATTACAAACGGTATGTGTATCGTTTTGTTATTTTTATGACATACTTATAACAAGGAAATCTTGTATTCTTTGTTGATTATGTAGTAAATACTTTGAAATGATCATGTTAGTTATAAGAAACACGGCAGAGTCAGACGATAGCAAATACGCCAACACAATACGCCAAATGAAGTGAAGTTTAATTGTGACAATTAAACGCAGGAATCGAAATATAGAAATAAAACTACGGAATCTATAGAATGACTGATTCTGTTTGCACAATAAAATAGTGTGTTTTAATTTTCGTGTTCTTTCGATTCCCGGCTTGGGTAAGCTTGGCGAGAAATCAGTGAATGCAATTTTAGTTCTTTTCAAGAACTAAAATTGCAGACCCCGTAACTTATGTAAACAAGTATTATTTGTTATCTCTCAATTTACAATTATTTATGGGGTGTTATTTTAACGGTCAGCAAAATATTTCTAATTTGTCAACAAAATAACTAATTGGGCAGCAACCCAAAAGTTTTCTCTGCTGCCAAATTCATTAAAATATGTTTTGATGACACAAATATTGATTTTAATGGTCATAAAAAATATTCTTAACATAATATATCTGAATATCTATCTGAATACATTTCCTAGGAATCGATCCTTGATCCTTCATTGATCCTTTTCCTAGATTTTATTCCTGGCCTCTTTCAACTTTGGGGGGTGAAGAACTGGAGATATTTATCCTGACGTCAGAAAAAACAACAGCATTAGCTTAGCATTAGCTTATATTCAATAAAGACAATTTAAAATTTAAAAAGATTTTATGACGATTTTTAAGACAATTTAAAACGTTTTCATTGTTCTCTATATACTTTGTAATTAAGAGCTCAAGGAAAAATTGACAAGTAAATTACGTAACTGTTATAGATAATTACTACTCCGATTTAAAATTCATCAGAAACACGACATTCCGGTCCAAAGCATAGATATAATTACAACTCAATTTTATCATTCCGGACATCTAATGTGGTAATAGAACAGGTACTTTCCACAGGTACTTTAAGATAATTATGAGTTCTTGTTCCATGTTATTATTAATTATTGTTAGCATCATAAATATTCTAAATGCACAAAAACTACTACTACGAAAATAAAATTAAATAAAAGAAGATCACACGACCAATTTACGTGAAAGGTGACATTTCAAAGTGAAATTGTTTCCATTATATGAAATCTCTTCTTCTTCTTGCCCTTTTCCCACTCTAGGGGGGGTCGGCACAACAGGTCTTCTTCTTCCATTCTCCTCTGTCACTCGTCAGCTCAGCATCCACTTCTTTTATTTTCATATAATTTTTCACACATTTAATCCATCGCTTCTTTGGTCTTCCATATACCTACCATAATGCGGTGTCCATACTAAAAGAACCGGTCAGGCTATCAGGCATGTTCCAAATAAAGAAACAAAATTTCCATATTATTATACATATGTAGCAATATCTGCGATGCAAAATAAACGCGCTTTTTATTTGCCTTTAATTTTTGCTATTGAGTTTTGAACTGATCCCGTGCACAAATAAACTGAGCTTTACCACTGAAAACATTTTTTAATCTCGCTTCATTGCGATTTAAATTCTGAGCTATTTTTATCGCAACGTGATGTTTATTTTAATAGTTCCCTGTTTCGGAATGGATTTTGTGCTACAATTTGTATAGTATGTCAGAAGTGTGTGATGACGATTAGATTAGTGTGTCCTGTGAAGGTTGAAAGGTCTACACTGGAAATTGTTGACGAATATGTATACTTGGGAGTATAGTGCGCGCGGAACTCGTTGGCCGCGCCTTAGGTGGCGATTCATCTCGATATTGCAATCTCATGTGCGTTTTGCTTAAAGTAACTTTCAATACGTGTTGCCGTCATGAAGTATGGCGCCGAACTGAGTAATGACACCAAGCGCCCTCGCCTCGTCCCACCGGTCACATACCTAAGGCGCGGCTTATTACTTTCGCACCCACTAGTAATGCAACTAGGTAGGTCCAATTTCTAGAAAGAGGTTAATCAACGAATCCAACTCGCCTGGGCAACGTTCGGGAAGCCACGCAGCGTATTCTCAGCTCATCTACCGCAGTGTCTCAAGACAAAAGTCTTCAACTCGTGCGTGTTGCCAGTGATGACGTACGGTACTGAGACGTGGCCGCTTACAATTGGCCTCATAAGAAGGCTCAAGATCACTCAAATGGCAATGGAGAGGGCTATGCTTGGAGTTTCAGAAAGAAGATCCGAAGGAGAACCAATGTCACCGACATAGGCCACAGAATTGCGAACCTTAAGTGGCAGTGGGGAGGGCACATTGCTCGTAGAACTAACCTCTCAAGAACGGCCGTTGGGGCGGAAAGGCGCCCCAACGGCCGTTCTTGAGAGGCAACCACGTACTGCGAGGCGCAACGTAAGGAGTTCCCCAACGAGATGGACCGACGATTTGGTGAAGGTCGCAGGAAGTCGCTGGATGCGGGCGGCGCAGGACCGGTCGTTCTGAAGATTATTGGGAGAGGCATATGTCCAGTAGTGGACGACAATAGGCTGATAGATTAGATTACACTCATACATATTATGATTTTTTAGATGGGTGACCGAAACATTTGTTATCTTGAGGGAAGGTGCGTTAAGCTGTTAAATCCCGGTCGCTGTTATAAACATTTCTACCCATCAAACTGTTGAGTGGGCGTGCAGATGATAGCTGCCACTAGCTCCGCGTGGAATACTGACGTGGCACCAATGAGGAATACAGAATACGACTGGAGAGCCAATCGGCGGCCGCCGATTTTGGACGAGATAAGATGCTGAGCGCCGATTGGCTAACGGTCAACACCAATGTTTAATGCCGCTACTTGTACCTACTCCTCATTTGTTTACCCTTGTTGAGGCGGTGACGATTGGCTTTTCATTACCTTTAAATTGAGTGACCCGGCTTTGATTGATCATTCTGTATATTTCTATAATAAAAATATTCTTATGTATTTTGTGTTCAGGTATTTGTTACCCCAGACCCCACTTTATTAATTATAACACATGCTATAAAGTGCTCTTGATTAATTCTAATATTGATTTCGTATGATTGATTTCTTAGGAAGCCATCAAAAGGAAATACTCGGCAACTTATTGGCCATAATTCAATTTGGTATCAGGGAGTCCCGTGGCGTTTCAAAGGAAATAAATCGCGAGATTGTATGTACGAGATGTATATGGCCCAGATAAGAATTTAATGGACTTGTTGTTTACTTGAGTTGTGTAAGCTTATTTACGCCTTATTTACTTCATTTAAAATACTTGCAATTAATATATTTTTTAAACAAACTTAAGTCTATCATCAGTCTCTTCATTTCGTGCACTATTTTATTAAGATGCGATTTAAATTAATCTCTATTGAAACAAACTATCCTTTTTGTCACACGTTCAATCATTTTATGAATAAGCAAAAGTCTGTTGTGAAAATTAAACTATCGGAAGGTTTTAAAAGGTTATTTTGTCAGTTGCCTTTTTTTTGGTCCTTTTATTTGGTTGCCTTTTATTTGTTTTGGTTTGGTTTCGTTTTTCCTACTTTGGGTGTTATTTATTATGACGGCGACTGCCAACACTCTTAATGCGTTAAGATAGAGTCTAAAGTCGGTTGATCTATGCGCCCTGAATTGCATTACATATCTGTACCAAAATACCCTTGTCTATGTTTCTTAGTATATGACCGCTACCCTAACTTCCGTGAAACTGAATACCGGGATATATATAGGGTTCGAAGGATATGAAAGGGATAAAACGGATTCTCAACTTCAGTGGGTTCGTTTGCTGGCTTTTTAAGCTTAGGGTGATTGAGAATGAAATATTAAAGTATTTAAGTTTTCGTGCGTCAAATCCATAAGTGTGTAACCACAACTAAATAACTCATAATATGAAGATATTAAGATTGTCTTCACTAATGTGTATACATATTTATTTCCTCGACTGTACATACTTTATAGATTTTTTTATCTTTACAGCGTTTTTAACTTAAATAAACTATGATCGTATTGAAACATCCCATCGCACTTCTTATTTTTGATTAATATCGTCGTTTTGAACTAGAAAACTTATTTCTAAAGTAAAAGTTACCACAAACATTTTCGTCAGAATTGTTGGTTTTTATATGAAAAAACGTTGACTTTTGACAATTCTGTTATTAGTTCCTTTAATTCGAAAGTTTCTTAAGGAAAAAATTAAGGCAAATGTTAGTATGAAAAAAAACTAAATTTTAAAAAATCTTCGTACAATACGGCAATTTCTTATAACTGAATATTGTCCGTTGCCCTTTATTTTACGTACGAGAGTGAGAACCGACTACCGAGACATGTAGGAATGAAATGAAACGAAAAGGCAAATGAATTAACCGGAAATGGATCAACTCTCAACTTCAGTGGGCCAATTCGCTTATTAGGCTAACACCCAGTTGCAGAAACGAACTTTAAAATTTAATGTAAGCATTATCTCTCATGCTCCATTGACACCCAGTTGCAGAAACGAACTTTAAAATTTAATATCAGCATTATCTTTAATGCTCCATTACATTTATTTATTGAAGTGTCAAAAGAACACCTTAGCGTAGTTTTACGTTGCACAAAACATTAGCTCCCTGTCAATGCTAAAGAGACATTAGCTAGAACTGTTTTGTGTGACAACCTTAACTTTAATGAACTTTAAAGTTTTAATGTCTCATTAACAAATGTCGTCCTTAAAAATTCTTTCTACAACTGACACCCAGTTGCAGAAAGAATCTTTAAAACTTAATGTCAGCATTAACTCTAATGCCCCATTACATTTATTTATTGAAGTGTCAAAAGAACACCTTAGCGTAGTTTTACGTTGCACAAAACATTAGCACCCTGTCAATGCTAAAGAGACATTAGCTAGAACTGTTTTGTGTGACAACCTTAACTTTAATTAACTTTCAAGGCTTAATGTCTCATTAACAAATGTTGTCCTTAAAAAATCTTTGTGCAACTGAGTGTAAGAGTAATTTGATTGAGTATAAATTGATTTAATATAATTAAAGAAGCCTTCAAAATGAAGTCCATAATTTATTTGCTTATTTCAGCGGTATGAGGAAAGTTCCTTACATCCAACAGCCTTAGCAGTTTCTCTAAGAAATCTCACTACAAGTCTCCAAGATGCGTCACAGGAAATAAACTGCAAAACTTATAATCTGTACAAAGCACAGTCAAGCGCAATTTATTTGAGTGTCACTTGATTTGTGGAAGACCGTTTATAAGTAACTTGTACAGTCCTCAGCCGATATACGGGCACAGGCCTTCCTCATGCAGAAACACATGAGGAGTATGGGCCGTAACACCACCACGCTGGCCCAATGTGGGTTGATGGGTAGAAACGACCGGGACCAAAGGCTTAACGTGCCTTCCGCACGGAGGAGCTCGAGATCACAAAGTTTTGGTCACCCATCCACGGCCCGACCATGGCGAAGGTAGCTTTGTTTTCGATCGAAAGCCAAAGCGTATTAATCACTACGCCACCGAGCTCCTCACTTGTACTTGTACAGTTACGAGCATAAATATGTTACCTGTTCAGTAGTTTTGACATCACTATAAATATAAATATCTTCAGACATTCACACCTATCAACTAGCCCCATTTTAAGCAACTAATGCTGCTTGTGTTACGGACACTAGATGACGGATAAATATATTTAATAGATATATACATATAAATACACTGAATATTCATAAATATATATAAACATCCAAGACTGGAGAACAAATGCCTGAAAATTCATCACTCAAACATTTGCCCCCACCTGGGATCGAACCCAGAACCTCTCGAGATGGCGACGCCTTGAGAACGGCATACAGACCACTCGACCACGGAGGTCGTCACTATGGTCAAGTGGCATAACAGTAAACATTATAACTAGAATCTTAGAATGACAGGGTACTAAAATGGTACCTAACATGTTTATGCGTGACTTCACTAATCTTAGTGCAGTCTCGTTTAGAAATTATTAGGAAAGTCAACTATATTCATAAGGAAGATAAGTAAAATACGACTTTATACGAACAAGGCGCCCGGCCCGCCTAATGATACCAGCAAGTTGTCCGTAATTTAGAGAAAATACAACCTGTATTGTGTTGCTCGCCGTATAGACTTTCGTAGCACCTTATGCGCTCTTCTTTCCCGCGAAGCTCTCGTAGGAAAGCAGCAGTAATTTGTGTTACTTTTGATGCTTCAAGCGGGACTTGAACTCATGAGTTATTTAACTGTTATAACGATGCTTCAGCTACTTTTTGAGCTTCGTTCTAAAGTCAATTTTATATTTTATCAGTGATTTCATACTTTAATTCAAATTATCTAAGGCTATATGAAATTTGAAAGTGATCATTTCACTCTGAATAATTAAAAAAGGGATTTGAATTTAGATTTTAATAACTAAGATCATTGTAATGCAATAGTAATAAAAAAATTTAGGCCAAATAATTCAAAATAACTCAGGTAAAATTCTCCCTTTAAAGGGACCGTCTTTCTTAATTATGTCTTCAGTAATTTAATAGGTCTTTAACTATGGAATTGACTTTTTTTTCTCTTAGTATTTTGTCTCTAACTATGAAGTTTCAGAGTTTCATTAAAAATAATTACCTCCTCTAAAAAAAACCATATTTTTGAGCTCTTTTCATTTGTTTTGATAATATGTTGTAAGTTTTATTGTGTTAAAATTGGACACGGGGACAATTCTTTTTAAGTGCTTCCCGAATACATCATTTTATTTGCATTCACATAAAAACAGTAAATAATTTTTATGATGTGTGATATCACACATGTTGCTAAAGCTTGTCTAATGATACTTGCCAAATATTATTATCTTTGGATTTGTCGTTGTGAAGAAAACTGAAAAAAATGTTAGACATGTCAGTATCGAAAATCCATAGTTCCCCAAAATCTCCATACAAAACGACAATTTCATAGTTAAAGACCTATTACATTGAAATGCTAGTGTAATGCATTTCGATGCATCTCGGGAGAATTTGGCGTCAAACGATCGATGGCAAACACTATGCTGTTACTTCGATGAGGTGAATTACCGTGATAAAAATCCCATCGTTTTTCACAATCACTTGACGATTATTTCAATAATTCTCCATATCGCTTATAAACACAGACACTTATTAAACAAAACTACACTGATTTACGCAACATGATTCACTCTGAAACAATATTACAATCCAAACAAATTACAATGGCGCCAAAAACTCCTTAAATAACTAAGGGCGTCTAGCAGGAAATTTAATTCGAGATTTAAAACTAGATTTAGTAAATTTTTGACATTATTACTATGTCAAAGAATCACTTAAAAGTTTTAAATCTCGATTTAAATTTCCTGCAATTGGGCCTAAGGCTACAGTTCAAACTGACAAATCACTTTGACTAGTTTAAAAACGGACGATAAAACAACTAAGCTTAATATTACTTCTATGCGATAAAAACCCTTAAAACGACGAAAGATTAAATCTTTCGCAGCCAGACCGTTTGCAGTAAACAAGAAATATTTTACCTTCAACATAATAGATCTTTGATCTGCAGACGAACTTTGAACAGTTTCAAGCAAAACTTTACTTAAATGGAACCAAAAATGGAACAAATGCGAAAAGGTGTCTAGAATTGCAAACTGTGTTTACGCGAATTCGAGTAAGTTTTCTTTTCTGTTAATTAAAGTTAAACTCAACCCTTTTGCTTTGATCAAAAGACCTTGTTACTGACGAAATTAAAGGGAAATACGGAAAACAAATTGCCCAGTTTTCTTAGGAGTAATGTCAGTAATGAATTTACCTTATTAAACACGTGCTGCCACAATGCGCTTGTGCTCCTATATCTATATAACTCAAAGGTGACTGACAGACATAGTGATCTATCAACGCACAGCCCAAACCACGGATCGGGCTGAAATTTGGCAAGCAGGTCGATGTTATGACGTAGGCATCCGCTAAGAATGGATTTTGATTAATTCTACCCCCAAGGGGATAAAATAGAGGATTAAATTTTGTTAATTTTAAACCGATCGGGCCGAGACTTTGGGAGAAAACTAAAGGGTTCCCGTGGGATAGTTAAAAAAACATTGTAACCGCGGACAAAGTCGTAGGCAACAGCTAGTTTTCTATAAAGGAGACTGGGAGACAGTTGTCTACGAACCAATAACACCGTTGTAATAAATAAATAATATGTATGAGTTCAAATTAATACCAAGCTTACAAAGGCATCAAAATCGGATACGAAAATTTTGATTTCAATAACACATAGGTAATATGCTATAAATCTAACAATATTTTTAGTTAGATCATATTTTTTGCCTTCTTCTTTTGCTAAATATAACTAGTCTCAGAATATCTACGAAAGTCATTGTATTATAGTATCGTAGCCCAAAATTACGAGAAGGTCACTGAACCAATTATTTTTCATGTCTTGGTCCTAGTTGACTAGGTAATACTTGCTAATCGTGAACACGGTTTTTATTAGGCCTGTCTGAAACGATACAGAAAAATGCTAAAATATGAAATACTGGGAATTTTGAGTTCAGGTCCGCAATGGAAATTACAATGAAATGCCTTTCGCCAATATATTAATTTATTTATTTGGCACAGTTACAAGATACAAATCATGACATTTGTTACAAAAAACGTCTTAGGTGTAAATACATAAATAAATTTATATCCCTTTAACAACTATGCACAACATGTAAATGAAATTTTTGGAAAATATGTGTGGCCTATATAAAAGCAAGACACATTGTTAAAGTAAAAAAAGAAGTACATATTAGTCAACTAAATATTAGTAACTAAATATTAATAGAGCTAAACGAGCTAAAAAATAAATACTTACATATTTATTTCATATATTTATTATTATTTACTTGTCCCGTGTTGGTCCGGGACACAATAATAATGTACCAACTTCTTTTCTTGCCTAGCATGTCGGAAAAGGCGACTAAGGACGTATTCGGTACTGGGTGTGTGATGAGCTGGCCACTTGTTACTACTCTTTCACGATTTTGTCATCTGACCAACCCTATTTTTGTATAGCTAAATGTGGTCTAAAGAAACACAGTGCTCCTTAGACTCTGCCTGCCCCTTCGGGGATTACAAGCGTGATTGTATGTATGAACATATTTTAAAATGTTCCAACCCGCATTGGGCCAGCATAGTGGTATTACGGCCTATACTCATCATGTTAAGACTTTGGTTATTGGACTTCCAACCCCGCCTGGCTAGCTACCACCATCTTACCTACATTTGTCGCAGTACTAGCAATGTTACTCGTATAAGCATTTGTTGTTTTCCGGCAATCAGAAGTAAAATTGCCAGTTCCTCAGTTTTTAAGGATTTACAGGTCTTATCGTCACTTACCATCAGGTGAGATAAAGGCCAAAAGCTTACCATCTATCATATGTAAAAAAAATAAGTTGAGGACACCAGAACTTTAAATATTTCTATTAGTAATACCGTCGAATTTAAGTCAAACAACCGAAATATAACGTCACTTCAAGCAAAAAAAAAGTAAAATAATGTCTATGAAATTATGTACAGAGAACTCTTTTTCCCGCCCTGTTCCCAATTCTGTTTGGAGCGGCGTAACTATTATCTTCCTCCAATCTCTTCTTTCACTCATAATGTCACTTGCATTATGTTCCTCTTCCCTTTCTTCGGTATTTCTTTCCATGCACACCCATCTACATTCTTGTCCATATAATTCCTGCACATTCTCTCACCTCGCTTCTTGCCATACCAAAAAAATATTTTTTATTTTATTATATTATGCGTGTACTGAAAATTTTACTTTGACATTGGCTATGTGTGTTACAACGTTGGAAAGGTATTTTTGAGCTGAATAAAAAAAAATAACTCTCGGGAGGTGTACACCCTCATGTTGTACACCTCCCATTCATCTCACCTGATGGTAAGTGACGATAAGACCTGTAAATCCTTAAAAACTGAGGAACTGGCAATTTTACTTCTGATTGCCGGAACACAATAAATGCTTATACGAGTAACATTGCTAGTACTGCGACAAATGTAGGTAAGATGGTGGTAGCTAGCCAGGCGGGGTTGGAAGTCCAATAACCAAAGTCTTAACATGATGAGTATGGGCCGTAACACCGCTATGCTGGCCCAATGCGGGTTGGAACATTTTTAAATATGTACATACATACAATCACGCTTGTAATCCCCGAAGGGGTAGGCAGAGTCTAAGGAGCACTGTGTTTCTTTAGATCACATTTAGCTATACAAAAATAGGGTTGGTCAGATGAAAAAATCGTGAAAGAGTAGTAACAAGTGGCTAGCTCATTACACACCCAGTACCCAAAGTACGTAGTAAAATATTGACGACTTTAAGTGCCAATCTTGGACTATGAAATAAATGTATTTTTTAATTTATTTTTGCTGGAGTTTGGACAAATCCAGCAGCGGAACGTTAATAGGCTGGTGCCAAAAGCCACCCTGAGAGCAGCCACAAAAATATCTAGTGCGTCCACACCGCTAATTATTAGCGTCCACATTACACAATGCCAATTACACTTGTGCACAAACGATCTATTGTCCAACGATCCCAGTCGACAGTTGTGCAGTCTCCATGGGTTCACGCGATTATCGGACAATCGCTTTTATGAGAATTTTCTTGTTCGGTAATAACTTAAATTCATTTAATTGAAATTAATCACTGAAACTGAAAATAGAGAAATTTAAGAATTATTTGTTAGTTTTTTTAATTGAGAATTTATTCTGTAATGTGTGAAATTATTCACACAATAAGAAAGTAGAATTTATTCTGAAGTGCAACATAGGGAATTATTAATTTTTATATGTGGTTAGTGAGAGCTTATTTTAATAATAGGTTGGGAAAAAGTTTTTTCGCATTTTTTAAGAAAATTCAAAACATTTTTTAATATAGTTTATTTACATTTAACTAAAGTATGTAGGTACCATTTTGTTCGATAACTTTTTGCCATCTTGTAGGTAGGGACATGATCCCATTGCTATAGAAATTTTGGGACTTCTGGTCAAAATACCGTGACAAGTGGTTTTGGCAGTCCTCTCGTGATGTTAACCTGACACTGCCTAAAGAATTCTGAAGAGACCGAAACAGGTGGAAATCTGAAGGTGCAAGGTCAGAACTATACGGCGGATGCATTAGCACCTCCCAGCCAAACTCTCTTAATTTTTGCTGAGTGGCTAAAGATGTGTGAGGTCTAGCGTTATCATGATGAAAAACCACACCCCTTCTGTTGATTAATTCCGGCCGCTTTCTCTCAACTTCTTGCTTTAATCTCATCAGTTGTTCGCAGTAGAGTTCAGAATCGATGGTCCTGCCTGGTGGTAACAGCTCATAATGAATAATGCCCTTCCAATCCCACCACACACACAGCATCACCTTGTTGCGAGTTAACCCGGGTTTCGCCACAGTCTGTGAAGCCTGACCGGCCTTTGACCACGACCTTTTTCGCACGTTCTTGTCGTACGTGATCCACTTTTCATCACCAGTTATCAGCTACTTCAAAAATGGTTCGGTTTCATTACGTCGTAATAAAGAATCACAAATGAGTACACGGTTCATTAGGTTTCTTTCAGTGAGCTCGTGAGGTACCCAAATGTCGAGCTTTTTTGTGTACCCAGTTTTTTTCAAATGCGCCAAAACTGTTTTGTGGTCAATTCCCAGTTCTTCAGCTACGTCGTAACTACTGACATGCCGATCTTGCTCCACTTTTTCAAAAATGGCATCCATTTTATCTGTAATAGGGCGACCAGAGCGACGTGCATCTTTGACATCAAAATTTCCGGATTGAAAACGCTTAAACCAAATTTGTGCTACTCTCACAGACACTGCACTAGGTCCATAAACATCGCAATTTTTTTTCGCGGCTTGCGTTGCATTTTTACCTTTTTTGTAGTAAAATTTTAAAATGTATCGAATTTCTTCATTAGATTCACTCATCTTGGCGGTACGAAAAACAAATGAAAATCACACATTTTCCTAATTTGAATTTGGAATTATGTTCTTTAAAATTTAAACTTTCAATGATACCAAAACCAGCCAGATACAAATAGTATAGCCAAAGAGATTTTATTACAAGTTTATACATACTGTAATGCGAAAAGACTAGCTGTGCCCGCGTAATACATATTGTAATTTATTAAGAAATCTGTTCAAGTAGCTTCCGACCCGATATGTTGAATTAGTAATTTTTCATTTTAATTATTGATTTCGGTCACAGAACCACTACCTAACCACCTGGCCACCTATCTTGAAAAAAACTTTACGGCTTTTTTGAGTCAATAAATTCTAAGAAATAAAATCTTAGGGTCTTATTTATTTTTATGAATGCGTGGAAGAATAAATGTATCGATATAATGTTTATTTTTCCACGGGAAAATCAACCACCGCAAAAAGAAATAAATTTAATTATCAACCGAATTCAGGCTCCATAGGCATCAATGTATAGCGTGCACTTCTGTACCTACGTATTCTTTGAGCGGTTGTGGTGTTTCCACGCGTGGTACTCGACAAGCTGCGAGTCCGTGCTGCTGGATACGTAATATTACCGCGCTGCTGGCGTCTAGCACCGTGGTCTAGCGCTAGTACAGGGTTCCAACGTCCAAGTACATTGACATGACGACACTAAGACCGCGCTCACTTTTATCGCGATTTCGTACAAATTACGCTCGTACGACCAATCTGCTATGGAACTAAACGTGCGTACATACGTCTAATTCGTACGCAGTCTGAGCGCTTCCAAAGCACTTCTTAGGCCTGGATCACTGAACAATTAATTGTTCTGTGGCCGGGATTGTTCATGCGTGTTCGTGAGTTAAAATAGAGCGTTCAAATAGAGCGATAATAATTTTTTAGACAAAATTATTAATTAATTAAAAATGTGGCTCGGTCTTATTCCCAAATCCCAAAGGTATTTCTTGTATTATGGCCTGTTCTCTGTGGCTATACTTAAAAGCAACGGCCCAAAGTAAGTGCCGATTCAGAGCAAGGCCTCAAGTCACTAATTAACGGTTGGCACAATATTTGACGTACTCACAGGACTGAAAATGCTGAGATTGAATTTGATGATTTGAATTTTATCACAATTAAACCAGAAATTTATTTATTGTAGGGACTGAAATTAGCTCTCAAAATCAACAATTTACACATTAGACATGAAAAAAGTATTTAAGCAGAGCTGAAATCTCGAATGCAATCGCTAAAAACTAAGGGGAATAAAAAAACGAGCGACTGATGATGACATACTGTTTTAATAACTTGAGCGGTATGAATTTGAGTAATCGAAAAATTTACTACGCTTACGAAAAATATGATGTATAATATTATATTATATATTTATAATATTATATATATTCTAAATTATTATGTGTATTTATCTATTAAATAAATTTGTCCGTCATCTAGTATCCGTAACACAATCAGCATGATTTGAGCATAATTTTATTCGAATAATCTACCCAGATTCGAACTAGTACACCCTGACTCCACGTGGCCGACCTTGACACTAGAGTGTAATCCTGTGTTGGTCCGGGACACGAAAAGAATGTACCAACTGCTTCTCTTGCCTAGCATGTCATAAAAGGCGACTAAGGGCGTATTGGGTACTGAGTCTGTGATTGTGTAGGCGATGAGCTAGCCACTTGTTACGACTTTTTCGCGATTTTCCATCTAACCAAACCCAAATTTTGTATGGCTAAATGTGGTCTTAAGGAACACAGTGCTCCTTGAACTCTGCCGATCTCTTCGGGGATTACAGGTGTGATTGTATGTATATATGTATCTATTAAATATATTTATCCGACATCTAGTGTCCGTAACACAAGCAGCATTAGTTGCTTCAATGGGGTAGTTGATAGGTGTGAATGTTTGAAGATATTTATTTACTTATTTATTTATTTTACATTTATTTTCTAGGTGATTGGCTAAGCAATCGGCAATCTAAGCATTCTTCTTAAATACTGGCTGTTATTGTACTCGTATTACATTTAATTCAGTTGGTGGTCACAGGAAAAAAATAAAACTTTCTCTTTTACTGACCGAGGCAACGCGAGTAGTGCCTCGTGCTACGAGCGTCTACATGCTACGGTTACTACGGTCCTGCTACGGACCTGAAATGTATTTTTCCTGCACCCCGTGTACCGATACCGACCTCTCAACCTATTTGCTAAATTGAGCGAAAGCATGATTCTGCTACACATATTTTTGTTTCCATTAATTTTTATAATGATTTTCTTTTAAGTTACTATGTCATGAATGTATATCACTTGTGCCTGGTGTATGGTAATAGATTCACTCCCTGAATCTATTATTATATATTTAGCTGAATATATTAACCATAAACATATGAGGCGAAATGCTACCTTGGCGTGTCGATGCTGAACCTGATCTGCACACCTGAAACACATGCGCACATGATATATCACGTTTTGTTGTTCTGTATATGTCGCAGTAAGATATACATACAATCACGCCTGTAATCCTCGAAGGGCCCCGAAGGCTAAAGGCAGAGTTCAAGGAACACTGTGTTCCCAAAGCCCACATTTAGCCATACAAAAATTATATATAGTATTATAGTATATAGCACTAAATATGAACTGTTGCGAAACATATTTAGGGATATAATTATAATTACGGTTATATGTCTATCAAGCTGTGATAATTACATCTTTTGCAATTCTATTATTTATTCTGCACAGAAAATTGTACAAATGGTGGTCATTATTCTTCGACAAGTTACCAATCCAATTGGGCCAGCATGGTTGTGCGGCTCTGGCCCCGGTTTTTGCAGGGGATTTACGCATATTTACTAGATTATTCTATAGAAAAAAAATGCACACACAGAGATAGATCAGCAACTGTTTTATCAGTCAAATTAAAAAAGGAAAAAAAATTATAAAAGAGTTTTCAACAATGGTGGTGTTACGGCCCATACTCCGTATGTGTTTCACCTTGTAGGAAGGCCAGTGCCCAACAATGGGACGTAATAGGCTGGCAACGAAGTTAATTAAGTTATACACACGAAAGATATTAACTTTTGTAAGAATATGATATATTCTAATAGTATGTACATTTTGTTTTGTTCATCAAGATAAGTAACTTTTTATAAACCTACTTATTCGCCTTCTAATTAGATCGTGCTAACAAAGATTCACCTTTTATATAATCTGTACTCACACTAATAAGTTAAACAGTAAACATGGTTAGATATGGTACACACATTGATGTTTTGCTTGTGTATAATCATGAACCTATATTTATTTCGTAATCATCAGACAATTTATATATTACCCGTTAGTAATAAAGCTTAACTTGTTGACTAAATAAATAAATGCTACAACAGGGATAATAATAATCTCTTCGTAGTCGTTGAGCTCAAGATAAACAGAGCGTCGTTACTTAAGTAAATATGAAGTTAAATCAAAATCAAAAATAACTTTCTTCAAAGGCCAAACTTGGCACTGAAAATTGTCAACATTTTACATAATTATCTTACAAAAAAAATTATCATTAAAAGTATAATATTAAAGTTCGTTACCGCGAGCGCTTGTAGCAAGTTCAGTCGACGTCAAATATATCTTTACAATTTAATGTTCCCAAAATATTTTTACTATTAAATTAGTTTGCAGGCTTTCATCTTTTCAATCGATACTCTAAAATTATTTTTACAGCCTTTCTTCTATAGAATCATTGTCACGCAATGTGATAAACACACCTTTATATTAAGCGTTCAAGAGCAGTATTTACAATCATTATTCCTTAGATATTTTACGTTAAAAGGAGCACTTGAGGCTTTACGTTCAGGCTTCGATAATTTTATTTATACATCTTGCTACATAAATATCTTTACTGATCCAAATAAAGCGGTAGGCTTTTAATAATTTTAAATAATGACAATCATCGAAAACAGTACTATATTACCAAAAAAGAACAACGGCAACGTAGCATATTTAATGATGATTGTGAAAATTGAGAATTGCCTCAATTCTACTTATTCTGCGTCCATAGACTTATAATCATAAAGACATCTCAAGTTAATAAAAATTTTCGTTCTTTTCCTGTTTGATTTTCGTCCTTTTCTGTTTGATTTGCCGCTTAATATCAATCTAATATTAAGCGGCAATTGGCAGGAGTTGAAAAGCAATAAAAAAAGTTCAATAAACAAAGTAACATAAATTTATTCATACATTAATTTATTCAAAATAATCAACAAAAAGTCACATTGCTTTCAAATATTCTGAGAATTAGCTCTATTAAATAGCGAATAAGATTATAGTAATAATTTCTAAAAGTATGTTCCGGTTGTTCCGTCCGTCATTAGGTGGACCGACGATCTAACGAAGGTCGCAGGAAGTAGCTGGATGCAGGCGACCCAGGACCGCGAGGTGTGGCGATCATTGGGGGTGGCCTATGTCCAGCAGTGGACGAAAATAGGCTGATAGATGACGATGATGATGTTTCCGTTTCCAGTTTCCAACAGGTATAAGCGATGATCTTCGTTGGAACAAAACGTCTGAACTACTCATCTCCTTAAATATTTATTGAGCCTAAAAAAATCTAATTTATTCCAATTTTCAGTTTTGAAGTGCTGCACATCTACTAACGTTTTTTATTGCCCTTCGTTTGATTTAGGATAAAGTGGATCTTTGAAAATTGTAGCATATTCAGTAATATTATCTAGAGTTCTAACATTGCTTGCAACCAGGTGGTAAAATTAATCCATCACGTAAAGAATTATCTACATCTCTTAAAGTTGACGCAGATGCATCCGTGTTACACGCTTGGGTTTTATTCACTTGCGATTGCGTAATTTAGTTTAATAAAAATGCGAATTGTTGCAAAAATTCAAATTTTAAATCACTTACACCGGGGGAAGGTTTTCTAGGTATTCTTTCCGGATTCGTACCTTTTTCCGACTCATCTGACAAACCTCGTTCCTCGCTACTCCCACATGACGATGGCGATGACTCTGATAATCTTCTCTTCTTACTGCAACTCGCCAACATAGACTAAAACTATTGCACAACACTTTTACCACTTTTAAAATTGCACTTCACTAATATATTTTTTTAATTAACATTGACAAAGTTGAATAAATTGTTTAAACTGTTAAATAAATTATTTAAGATTTTCGCAAACACGTATTAAACACAACGAAAAACGATGCTTGAATGGCAAAACTAGATGGCGCAATCAATTAGGTAACTGTCGACCGATCACGTGACCGGATACACCAGCCGGATGTAAGGGGGACGCCAAAAGCGTTAGAGAGGAGCTCGCTTGACCGGAAGAACACAAGAAAAATGAAAGGCTAAACTTAATATGGATTCGGATATCGAAAACGGAACAAATAATATAGCATTGCCATTGTGGTATACTTGGATTCAGGTTTTCGGACAATCAGCAATCTATTCAACTCGAATTTTATATCTGTGACTGTGTCGTGTCACTTTCTATTCACAAACTCCAACGTCCAATGTTCGGAGTTAAATCGGAGTGCAAATGTATCGCTTCGGACAAGTTTCTCAATCAATGGTAGATACCGTTTAACTTTTTAAGTCTCGCCGCACCACTAACGCTATGGTCAGGGCACGGTTCGTCCCTAACAATTTTTTAACATGGGGCTTATACCCAGTGCCTTCTTCTACAAAAAGATACAAGAAACGTATGGGCCGTAAAACTCCCACGCTCTCTTGCCCAATGCGGATTGATGGATAGAAACGGTTTCAAAAGCGAGCGGAACATCTAAATTACAAATTTTGGTCACCCATCCAAGGACAGACCATAGGAAAAGGAGTTTTGTTTTCAATAACTAAATTCTAACCGCTTTTAGTAACAATAATCACAATCTAGCAATGCGTTCTTATTTCAAACTTCTCAATTTATTAATTGTTGCCGATGCTAAGCTAGCAACCTATTTTATAGATATTTATACTTTTTGATGAATATTATTTTTAATACTTTTTAAAGATTTTGTTTTTGACGTTTTTGATTATTCTTCAATTTAACACGGAGACGAGAGTTTTATTTGCTTTAAATAATTACCAGTTTTTACTTTTTACACTTTATCTTCATCAATCTTCCTTCAAGTCTTTCCATCTTCAAGATTCATAAATATGTTTTTCAAGTAGAATGTCAATGCTGGTGTCCATTTTGAGGTTTCAATCAAACTGTAAATATGAACCCTTGAAAATTTCTGAAAATTTAGAATAAAATAAACCCTTGGTGCCGTTAACAGATATTTATCCTCTTTTGAAAGCACGGATGTTTGATACTTTGCCTCGTGAATGGGATTTTACCTGGCAATTTAAGAGGAAGTGGTTTGCAGAAATTCAGAAGAACTTTCCTGCAAACAAAACCCTGGTATCATCAATTCGAATCGCCTTCAAGAAAACACCACTTCGTGCATATTAAGATTTGGTACTGGAAAGTTTGCAGTTCATTTGAAGAAGATAAATACCATAACGTCATCGATTTGTACATATTGCAATGTTGACGAAGCGATCACCTCATATTGCACTGTCCCGCCTTCAATATGCAAGGACGGACGGAGATTTATAAAGATAATGAAATCCCCGCCTCTTGCCATCTATACTTTGCAATACAAAAAACTAAAAAGTTATTTATTGACGACCTCCGTGGTCGAGTGGCCTGTACGCCGGTCTCAAGTCTCCGGGGGCAAATGTTTGGGTGATGAATTTTCAGGCATTTGTTTTCCAGTCTTGGATGTTTATATATATTTCAGAATATTTATATGTGTTTATCTATTAAATATATTTATCCGTCACCTAGTATCCATAGCACAAGCAGCATTAGTTGCTTAAAATGGGGTTAGTTGATAGGTGTGAATGTCTGAGGATAAAAAAAAAATATGAGAGGAGTTTTGGCGGCATTCAACTATGGCGGACGTGATTTTTATTTCGATGATTGTCATATTGTACGGAGTGGATATTGTTACGTAAAATCAGTGTAGTTTTGTGTAATAAGTGTCTGTGATGATGTGCAATATGGAGGATTATCGAAATAAACGTCAAGTGGTGTGAAAAGTGATGAGTTTTTTATCGTGGTAATCCACCTCATCCAAGTAGCACCACAGTGTCTGACATCGATCGTTTGACGCCAAACTCTCCCAAGATGCATTGAAATGCATTACACTAGCATTTCAATGCAAACTACTGAAGATATACATATTGCAGACATGGCTGTATGGGCTTCGTTCCCTTTGCCTTCCCTACGGGAGAATTTTACAAAAAAAAAATATGAATATGACAGCTCAACAATTGAGAACTTATAGAGCATCAATTAGAGAAGATCAAGAAAATAATATGTAAAATTTAATATTGATTGGCTAAATAGACTCTGTTCGAAGCCGTAAAAATATTACAAAAATATATATACATATATTTAGGTAGCAAAATAAATTATGGAAGCCTGAACGTAAAGCATGAGGTGTTCCTTATAAGGTAAACATCTATGAAACATGAATGGAAAATATTATTCTTGCACGTTTAATATAAAGATTTGTTTGTAACATTGGATGATAACGATTTTATGGAAGAATGGTTGTAAACATAATTGAAAAGGTGAAACTTTCACATTCCTTGTAAGCAAGAATTTGTAACGCTGTCTGTAAACTTTATTGATTGTAACTGTACAACCACAGAACTCTGACTGAGATTATAATCGATACAAGCGGCCGGATTCCGAGAGTAAGGCTTTTCATGAGAAGAACCCGGCAAGAAACACATGAGCCACTTTTTTTTAATGGCCAATCATATAATTATTGTCAGTATTGAATGCTTTTACATTTCTTTCTTAATTTCTATTAATCCATAGTAACATACTTAATGTTCGCTACACATCATAGTTTTTATAATAGTTTATAATTTTTGTTATTAGTTCGTAAGATAAAGATTTATCCCTTTGATCGTTTTATTACCCTTTATAGTTTTATAGTTTGTCATAGTTTTTTATATAATAGTTGTAAATAGAATGTATAAAATGTAATGTATTGACCAATAAAATCGTAGTATGAGGCAGGGAGAGAGTACTATGCGCAGGCCGCTAGTTGCAATACGCCGCGGGGCAATATAGGCTTGGAAAAATATCGCAATAGTGTGATCTGATTTTAGTGCTCGGTCATTCGCTATCGACGGAGACAGCACTACAATAGGCAAACAGATACAGTCCACTACTCCACCGACTGAGCGCTATCCCCCACACTTAAGATAACGAACGGTAGCAAATAACTATTTCCACACCATTTTATCCTCTAGATAATCTTTAATTCTGTAAGGCCCAATTGCACGATCGAGAGTTAGCGCCTAACCCAGGGTTTGTCCATATATTGGGTCCTTACCTATGAAATTGGTGTTTTTATTCTGTCTTAGCAATTTGTCCGTAACTACTACTCGTTAATAGTTACAAATTGCTAAGACAGAATAAAAACACCAATTTCATAGGTAAGAACCCAATATTTGTCTGGGCCCCCCATGGAAAGTAATCACCGTCACCCCACGCGGTCCAACAGGCGCGTATGGCGCGGGCGATGCTGCGACCGGTACTGGCATCCCGACTTCCTCTACGTGCGAAGCTGATGGTGTATAAAACCTACGTCCGCTCGCGCTTGACCTACGCGGCACCGGCATGGTATGCCTTGTGCTCCCCGACCCAGCGATCCAGACTGCAGGCCCAGCAGAACATCTCCCTCCGCGTGTTGACAGGAGCCGGGCGCTACGTCCGGAACGACGTCATTGCGAGGGATCTGCGGCTACCGACGGTGGAGGAGTTCGTCGGCCACTTGGCGCGTCGAATGTTCGACGGCGCCGACAATGGCCCCCACCCCCACCTCCACAACATAGCCCCCACGATCCCCAGGCAAGACGACGTTCCCGGACGGCCACTGCCCAGAGACCTCCTGTCACCGCCAACGACGGCGAGGGAGACTCCAGCTCCAGCTGCATCCCAACGACGAGGCGACCCCCCCCGACCACGACTGCGCATCGTCTATGGCTCGCAGATCGCCACAGGACTCTCACCCCTGTGTGCTGAACTCGCCGTAGACGATGCGCCACCACCGGATTTGACACCCAGCCTGCCACGCACAGCCGAGCACGGCACATTGCCACCGTGCACGCGGCCTGCAGGCAACCACCCCGGACTGACTCACCGGAGTTTTGAGACCCCGATGACACCACTATGATGCAAGAAGTCAAAAATGCCTACAGGCGACCTCCCTCCGTTCCCACAAAAAAAAAAAAAAAAAAAAAAACCCGTTTCCCTAGTACTCCTCCGGTTGCTGAGTTGTAAGTCGCGGCCCGCTCGCTGGCGGCTCACCGGGCTTCCCCGAACGGGGTTCCACCTGGGGGGCTGACCGCGCCGAGGGCTGCGCATCTCGCACCGTCGAGTTGAGGAAAGGGAACCGGAAGGAAAAAAAAAAAAAAACATGGAATACGGAGGGCGAAGAGGAGCCCACCGCCGCCACGTGGCGGCGTGTGTCCAGATGACCGGGGGTCCAGGTGGCCCCCGAGAAGCTGCTCGGGCGAAGACAGTAATCTCGCAGGCCCGTACCTCATCCCCAAGAGAGGGGAAAGAGAAGACCGCGCTAGCTAATCACCGTCACCCATCCACATCTGCCGCACCAGAGGAACTGCATGCTCCTTATTCTAAGCTCGTCGGATCACGGATTCGTTTCGGAAAGTCTCGTCCCGTCTCGCTCTAATTCACCGCTATAAAAAGTGGCAGCAATAAAGATTCCGTGATTCGTTTAGTTTCCGCCAGTTTAGAATAAGGGGGCTGATGTGTTGCTGGCCTTTTAGGAATAGGTACGCTCTTTTCGGGTTTGACGCATACCGTCGCATTCGCGTTTCGTCACGAATTCAAAAATGGTCTCATTAGCAATCGGTCCCACTCGCATTCGCTAGTATTCGCACTCGGTCCTATTCACATTTCGTCCCATTCGCATTCCGTCCCATTCGCATTTGATCCACTCAGATAAAAGTTGTTTTTAAAATTTCAAACCTAGAAGTTGAATTATTGTTTAAAAAGTGGTAGGCCTGAAATTAAAACTAATTGTTTCAAAATCATAATTCTTGCAAATCAATATAACAATATATTTATATTATTTAAAAATCATGATAGATATAATGATGATTTAAGAAGTCGAAAACTCCTTAAGGGCTGACTAAAATTTACAGTCGAATAGATAGGAAACTGTGATAGGGTCATGTCAATGTTCTGTCACTGATAACACGCTTCGACCGTGTTTCATAAAAAATATTAAAGGCCTAATAACCCTATTTTAGTTAAAAAGTGATTGTTCACATTCTTTCTAATTTAGATTTGTGTTTGAAAGAAGAAAACAAAATACTCTGTAACTAAAATAGGTTTATTAAGACTTTATTAGTTTTCTTGAATTACACGGTAAATGTATAGCGATAAAAAATAAAAAACAACGACGTACTTATTCAAAATTTTACGTTAAATTTGATATTTTAATTACCTATGTCGAAAGCAATGTTACGACGGCGGGTTTGTATGCCGGTTTCAAATTTCGCCTAAAGTTCCGGCTTCGAATCCCGGAGGCGATAAAATGTTCGTGTGATGAATTCAGGCATTTACCTATTCTTCAGTTAACCCAATGGGAAACTGTATAAGCAAAAGAAACGTTGAAAAAAAAAACAGAAAACTAAGTAATTTAAACCGCCTTGTTAAATTAACATAATGTGTACATAATAATAATTACCGCCTTATTATGATAATACGACATTAAAAGGCATTTTCACAATGAGCAAGTACGTTGAAAAGGTTGCGTTTAATCCATTTTCCTTTCATTAAGGGGGGATAATAATAGTAAATAAATAAATAAATATCCTCAGACATTCACACCTATCAACTAGCTCCATTTTTAACAACTAGTGCTGCTTGTGTTAATTTACTTACCCGTCATCTAGTATCCTCAATACTAGATGACGTATGAGTATATTTAAAAGATATATACATATAAATATATAAACGTCCAAGACAAATGCCTGTATTCATCACCCAATCTTCTGTCCTGTACCACGGAGGTCTCAAAGCGTCGCCATCTCGACCATCTCGCCACTCGACCACGGAAGTCGTAAAAATTATAAATATATTATCATAATATTTATAATCTGCGGTTTATACTTTGTGCCTTTTTTCTTTCTCCTTTTTCCTTTCTTAACATAGTAACACAAGCAAAGATTCGTTATTTTTCACCCTTTTCAACAGTATTGTCACCACAATAGTCGTTACGAGTAACAGGGACGACACAGCAATGTGAAATATTTCAGCATGAGACATAGCCACAGCTACACGTGTTATTAAAAACGAGAAATAAAGCCAGCTTCAAAAATAATAGTGAAGTAAACTGCCGTTTTAAGTACACTTATCCTTACAACTTTTCAACGCAAGCGCAATAGAACATTGTTTTTGAATTAGATCCGATCGCACTATAGTTTATCCATTTGGATCTGAGACAAAAGGTAAACAAAGAATTTGTGGTTCTCAAACTTTTTATCCAATTCTGGGACAAAAACATATGGGCTCTAATATTTTCTAATAAAATAGGTAAAAGCCATACTTATTATCATTATACAAATATCGTTATTGAATATAAACATTATTATTTTTTTAAATGAAGTACCTCATGTTTTACAGTGTATTAAGTATAAAGAGTATTTAAACACAAGCTATATTGCTTTCATCCAAATGATAATAAATAAGGATGAAAATAAAACAATGAAGCAATGATATTATCATAATTTTAGTTCACGGTATCATGAAAATGTCATGATTTTTTATCTTCATTTGGAAGAATTTTAAATTCATAATAGTTTGAGAACACCATTCGTTTTAGGTCTTTTAATAGCAAATATTAATTTAGTAATCTAAACTTTCATTTAAAAAACATAACATTAATGTAAATATATACCGAAAATGATTGAAGGTGACAAGTAATTGCTTAATTACCTTAATTTAAAAAGTCTGTATGAATAACATCTTGAATAGTCGTATATTTTGACAAAATCTTTCAGCAATGAAGTAATGACATCATAAAGAACCCTTTTTATGGTTTGTTTACCTTTCGTCTCAGATCAAAATGGATGGATTATAGTTTTGATAAAGTTTGAACTAGAAAATATATTTAATTAAATTGTTTAAGTCAATCTTGAAATTCTCTATTCGTGCACGTAGTGTGGTCGGTACGTTCATTGCATGTTACATTGCATACTACGTTTCACTAGTCTGTACGCACCATTAGGCCGCGTCTCCATGAGAGGCTTTACCCCTATTCCTAGAAAAATTACATTAAATTTAATTCTATTTTTTTCTAATCCACAGGAGCCACAAAACCTGAAGCCGTTTCAAGGCACGTGGGACGCCACGCGGCCTCAGACGCCCTGCCTGCAGTACGACCCCTTTGAGAAAACTGTTACGGGTTAGTTACTCTTGCTTTCAATTATTACTTCCACGTAACTCTGCAAAGGTTAGCTCGTTTTGGTTTTCGGTATTGAGAGAAACAGAGAAAAAAAAATCACTAGGTTAACAATCAGTTCCCCATATTGTAGCCAATTATGGCAGACGTGTGGCACACAGGGTGCGTGCCTCTGGGAGCTCATAGGGCCTTCATTATCAACTGTTCTCGGACTGGACCTACATTCCGAGAACAGTTGAATGAAGGCATAACCGTAGAGGAACTGCTCATCCCTCTAGGATATGCGTAAATGCATTATCTTTTTTTCAAAATGTCAACTCTGCGATATCGACGTACTGTTGCGGACTTGCTGTTTTTACTCAAGATTCACAATCGACGAGTATGTTCTGAGTAGCTTACTTGCCAGATCATTTGACAGTTGTAATATGAAATGTATGTCAATTGAACTGCCAAGTAAGCTATTCAGAAATTACTCGTCGATTGTGAAACAGGCCCTAAATGTACAAACTTACTGGACACGGTACGATTATCAATTCCCTATAACTATCCCCGGCAACCTAAAACCAAAACTTTTAGTCTGTTCCGATTTAGAACTAACTTAGGTGTACATCATCGCCTCTCCAGAATTTGTTCCACCAACAATGAAATAAATGCCAAATTACAAGATATTGACATCTTCAATGATTCTTACACACAGTTCAGGCGTACATTGCTGAAATCTATCCCTTGATGTCGAGTTTTGTTCGGGTTCTCAATTTTGTTTAGAGTAAGAGATCATTCGTTCATTTTCTTATTGTAAAATTCTGCAGTAAATGTTGTGTACACTTTTTAGTAGCGAGCATATAATGGATGATGTTTTTGTGTTATTTGTATGTGTTTCATTATGTATTGCTGTAAGTGTGCTTACTGAATAAATAAACAAATGCATTTCACCAGCGAGTCTGCCTGGCTCGTTGGAGGCCGCGTTCGCGGGGATTTCCGAATATGCCCAGAAAATCTCCATAGTGCAGATTCTGATTATAACGTCTGACTAAGACGGCCCTTGTCTTTTTTTTATTTAGGTATGGTAAGCTTTGATGATATGTGTCTATCTAAAATGCACAGTCTGTTCGACAACCTCCGTCGTAGTCGAACAACGATTTTGCCCAAAGGGTGGCCCTCTTTGAGGCCCCGGGTTCAAGTCTTGTTGTGGGTAGATATTCTTGGTATATTTAACTGTCACTTATCAACGATCATCCCCGCCAATCATCCATAACAAGCGCGTGTCCATTAATTCCTCCTCGTCAACATAAAGAGACAGACTTTGGTACATACACATATAATCACCGGAGCCGTGTAGTAGCGGCTCATTAAAAGAATACTACCAACCCATCACTTCCCGTAGGTGTCGTAAAAAGCGACTAATGGACTTATAACTGCACGATATCCAATAGCTTATAGCGGCGACGGGCTCACTACCTGTCACGCTGAGTGCAGTCACTGCTTGGTGAAGCGCGGACTATGGCAATCGACGACTGCTTTTGCGGTGCTTTTGCCTAGTCTCTCACTAACCCTTAAGAGATAATAGTCGTGATCGTATGTATGTATGTATGTACATATAATCACGACTATTATCCGCTAAGGAGCATGTAAAGAAATAATCTTTAATAAAAAATCTATTACAGCGAAATTATAAGTTAAATTTATGCCTGGTGATCGATGGCGTACACTGTGGTGTTACTTCGATTACCACGATGAAAATCCTAACGTTTTTCACACCATTTGACGATTATTTCAATAATCTTCCACATTGCTCGTCAACACAGACACTTATTACACAAAACTGCACTGATTTTACGCAACAAAATCCACTCCGAAACAATATTACAGTCATTGAAATAAAAATCACGTCCGCTATAGTCGAATGCCGCCAAAAAACCCATTTTGTTATTTTTATGTCTAATGTGTTTGTGGTATAAATCCCTTTTAATAGGCTAGTTGACCCTTTTTTTATTGGGCCCGAAACGATTAATTACTGATAGCCATCACCATAAAAAATAATTCAACTTTTATCTGAAGCCTATAATACAATAAATTTTAAATTATAAATTACGTTTTGACTTAAATGTCAAAAACGCCTTCGGTCCTGGTGGTCTATGAATTATCTGTGCCGTAGCGTCACGATTATTGTAAACAATTCAATACGCATGCGTGATATACCAGAAAGTTATGCTTAATTGGTTGCAACTGACGTTTGACGGATTTTTACCATGTTGTAATTGTTTACATGAAGCGTTACTCAACTAATTTCACGAACATGGTGGATAGCGTTTTTGGCAGATGAAAAAATATAACCTATTTAAATTGAATTTCTACAGCAATCCCTTATTTATACTTATCGAACTTTGTATATTTCAGACCCTTGTACTAAATACTATGTGAATGACACATTATTTTTATTACTTTTGATATGAGTCAACTAGCCTATTCGCATTTTTTTGTTGCTTGTAGTTTTTTATTGTTCTTGTTGGTTTTGGTCGCTTTTGGTCGTTTGGTTGCTCTAGGAGGCTGTATTTGGCTGTTTTGATTGTTTTTGAAAAAAAAGAACAACAATTCCATGGCCAACGTGATTCAGATTCGAACACCAGTAAGTTTAACGTGAATCCTCTTCTTTTTACTACTTTTTACTTGTTGCTACAGTTGGTGTATAAAGTAGAGTAAACTTTTCGGGGATAATAGTGTTTTAATCTCGGGCGGCTCGAATCCCTCGCGTCTTTTACAATTCTTTAAATATTTCAATATAATACCTAATTATTATAATATATAAATATTTTAATATATAATATTAATAATCTTTAAATATAATAATTTAGAGTTCTTCATTCCTCCCTATATAATATGCCCTCGACATAACACAGCTTTATCCCCTACTATTATTGTACACTATTAAATAAAGTAACTATAATACTGTGCTTATACCTACTATGCAGAGGATATAATTACTATACTACCTTCGCCATGGCCAGGCCGTCGATGGGTGACCAAAACATTGTGATTTTGAACTCCTCCGTACTTCGGAAGGCACGTTAAACCGTTGGTTTCTACGTTGGTGTTACGGCCCATACTTCTTTTGTGTTTCTCCAGTGCCTTTACTATGCCCTGATATTTTATTTATTTTCCTTACAGGAAGCGAGGACTGTCTGTTCCTGAACGTTTACACTCCAAATGTCAACTCTGGAGGTACCCTGCCAGTCCTGGTCTACATCCACGGAGGAGCATTCATGTACGGAGCTGGCTCCTACTACGATCCATCAGCTATACTGGATAAGGATATGGTGGTGGTCACCTTAAACTACCGAGTTGGACCTCTAGGTAATTTAACAGTAAATACATAATATAATATTAATAACTTTTATTTATTAAAGTAACTAGACTCATTTATGTTAGTAATATTTAACTGTAACAATTTTAATTATTTTAGTAATTTTCTTGTCGCTGCACCACACTAACAGATGTGGTGCAGCAATGATTCGCGTACTGGCAGTCCAGCCTACTGGATATCATTTTTAGGATACTGTTAGTGCTGCCCCTTACTCTGCGCATCAAGGAAGTGCATCTCTTTCTCATAGTCGTATAAAAGCAGTCGACCCTTGGCCCCGCAAACATTCCGGATGCACTACAAAAACGGGGCCACCCTAGCAGCATCCTGTAGGTCTAGCACGGGCCGAAGAGAAAAAGTCCCCGGAGACAAAATTACTCGTTGCCTCTCGCTTCCGCGCGAACGAAGAAGCGAGAGGCAATGACGATTTTTGTCTCTGGGGACTTTTTCTCTCCGGCCCGTGCTAAGCCTTCTGAAAGCGTTATTATATTGAACACGCAGGGCATTGTAAGATACCCCCTATATTTGGCCCACAGGTGAAAAAATTCATGCAATAGGCTCTGAAAAGAGTGATTTTTACCTTTTTTGAACAACATTTAAACCTGCGAACCAACATGTTAGCCCTCACAGACAATGCCCTGCGTTCTCTTTTTATATCGTCACTGTCTTTTAGATCAGTCGTTAAAATATGTCCCAAATATTTAAATGTATGCACCCTTTGCAATGGACAGTTGTTTAAAAATATTGTGGGAACCTTATCAAATTTCCTGCACCAACTCGGTGCAGGAAATTTAAGACCACATTTAGCCGTACAAAAATTGGGTTTGGTCAGATGAAAAATCGTGAAAGAGTAGTAACAAGTGGCTAGCTCATCGCCTACACAACACAGACTCAGTACCCAATACTAGGCAAGAAAAGCAGTTGGTACATTATTTTGCTGATGCGATGATTGTAATGTACAGTCTTGCTCGTACACTAGTTCAGTGTCTGATATGAGTAGTTTATAATCCTGGTGACAAGAGCGGTAAACTTAAAACAAATATTTAAATGTTACCATGTTGTTATCAACGAATTACGAAAAAATGTAGATAGAATAAACGACAGTTGTTAAGAGAATGTTGGGGTCCTTCGAGGTGGCCAGTGATTTACAGATAACTCATTTTTTAATCTTTTTTGAGTTTTTCGACTTTTTTGTCGGTTTTAATATAGTAGTTTATATAACTGTCACATAATATAGGTTATTAAAAACAACAAACAAACGTGGTTTTAAAAAACGAGCATTGGCGAGTTTTTTAATAGTATTACGCGACTGTTTTAATACCGAGTTATGTGCAGTTACATACACTACTTTATCGCCATCTCGAGAGGTTCTGGGTTCGATCCCCGGTGGGGGCAAATGTTTGGGCGATGGACTTTCAGGCATTTGTTCTTCCGTCTTGGATGTGTATATATATATATATACATATATTCAGTTTATTTATAAGTATTTATCTATTAAATATATTTATCCGTCATCTAGTGTCTGTAACACAAGCAGAATTAGTTGCTTACAATGGGGCTAGTTGATAGGTGTGAATGTTCGAAGATATTTATTTATTTTACATGTTACATAACGTAGACTCACCTCCAGATTTTTTAAAGTTGGACACTAAAAAACTCGTTATTCCCAAGGCTTCCTGAGTACCGGCGATGAGGTGGCTCCAGGCAACTTCGGGCTGAAGGACCAGGCCTTCGCCCTGCGCTGGGTGCAGACCAACATCATGATGTTCGGCGGGAACGCTGCCGCCGTCACCCTGAGCGGGTGCTCCGCTGGCGGCGCGAGTGTGCACTACCATTACCTCTCACCTTTATCTAGAGGTAACGTAAAAAAATCTTCAAGCATTTGTCCTTGAACGGTAGTAGGGTTAAGTAGGGTTGACAACACCCACACACAGGTTTGATGTAAATAGTATCGAAAAAGAAAAGTAAATTAAGTGGACAAGAATTACCGTCAATACTGGGATAGTATTGACGGTAATTCTTGTCCACTTAATTTACTTTTAATGCCTTTAACGTCTTTACCAGACAGACGCGGCGTAGGATGGCGGCCAATTGTTAGTATGAAATCTTAAGCTGTGGAATGAGGTGTCTGCCGGGGCTTTCCCAGAGGATTACAGTATGGGGTTCTTCGAAAGAAAAGTAAATAGATTTTTAAAGGGTCGGCAACGCGCGTGTGATGCCTCTGGTGTTGGAGATGCCTACGGTAACCGCTTACCATCAGGTGGCTATGTCTGTTTCGACCATAGTATCTTGGTATCGTTGCACTGAAACGATACTAAGACATTCGTATCGGACAACAGGTCGCCACCCTGGCCGCTAGCTAGGCCCCGTCGTCATATCTAAACAAATCAAATCAAATCAAATCAAAAATATCTTTATTTTATGGGCTTGATATACAAACACCTAAAAACGTCAATTTATGAATAAGTGAATCTACCAATCGCTCGGTACGCAGACATCGCCGAGAAGAGCGAGCCGGAAACTCGAGGGTTGCTCTTTTTTTTTCACATTTTTTACAATTCTTTTGTTTTTTATAAATGTTAAGCTAGTACAATCAAGTGGGTGGATTATGAACATAGATTCGTCGTCTGGTAAAGTCTGTGGTAAAGGTCTAAAACACAAAAACGCTGAACTATTGCGCCTTAAACTCACATTTCACCCGATAATTTTAAATCCTGTTGACGTCGGCCACAGTGAGAGACTAGCAATATTCGAAATAACTTACTTAACCCTTAAGGTCTAAGCGAACGCCGGCATTTGCGAACAATATATGTTTCTTTTGTGTCTATTTTCGTGGCTCTTGGGAAGTTAAACTTTATTCAAACTCAATGGTAGGAGATCGTATTGAGACCCTTGTCGTTTTCACAATTCATCGATCATTTGTTTTGGTGATTTTGGCTTTCAACATATCTCACGATAATGCCTTTGTCATCTAAGTGATATATAAAAAAAATAATTACGGGAAAACGTTGCTATTATTTCTATCTTGATCAAAAGGCGATGCTGGCAAAGAAAATGTACAATTTATATTATTCTCTTTTTGGTTAACAAAGTAAAACCATTGATGTAAACTCCAAAGGCCGGGACCCCTACATTAAAAATTCCCTTTTCCTTGTTTCCATTTTATTTTATGTAAAAATATTTCTGTCATTTGAAGCTTTATGGTTCTGTACAAAATGTATATTTACCTACGATGTTTCGGAGTCTGCTTACTTAGAAAACACGTAGCATTGTCTGCCTTGTGTACAATCTTATTGTCCAAACAGTTCCTTGCCTTATCAAACAGTGTGTAATAGCAAACCCATTATTGTGTTTGAAGATGGAGAGAACGAGACTGTAATTATTGTCTGGAATTACCTACATTGCGTTCTGAGATGTGACATTTCCAGAATTTGCAATGTAATTAATGTAATGTAATGAATTCGAATTTTGGACCATTCAAAATTCATTGCAGTATATGCAATGGTCCAAAATTTGAATTCACCAATGATCACAACTATACATTTTTGTCTGCCATGTTTAGTGCCTATGTAACAGGAAGCGAGGCTCTTGCTATGCACTGGGCATAGCGTAACGCGAGAGGTCATCGTCGTCATCATCATCATCTTCAGCCCACATTAGTCCACAGCTGGACCTCCCCCAATGTACGCCATTTTAACTTATCCACGCCCTGCCGCATCCAACATCTGCCTGTAGCGCTTCGCAGATCGTAACTCCATCGGAAACACGTCTACCTTAACGGTTGTCCACTGCTACTTCAACTTGCTGATTCTGTGAGCATTACACGCTCCATAGCCCGCTAGTGGTCTAGCCGCACCGTCAGTGGCCACGCAAGATATATTGAGATCAATCTGCATTAGGTCTTCTTCAAAAACTTTTTATACCTATATAGGCGTGGTGATGGGACCGGACGAACCTCTAAACAAGTAATGCTGTTTTCCCAGCTGGGTTATCAATTTATTAATATGTTTATTGCATCTGTTCATACACCAAATGTCTTAATAAATAAATTTGTCAACATTAAGAACCCTGTCGGACACTGCAAAATTTACGGAGGAGCTGCCTCGAGTTCCTTATCGTATATGGTTATATTCCATTATTCAAGGTTACCTAAATTATATCATTTATAAAGATCATAAATTCATTACTAATAAAAGTGCCCAACAAACCCCAACAAGTCGCAATTAAGAGGTTTCTGTAGTAACAAAAGTTGCCGAGACTTCACAAGGAAATGTTACTTGTTTTGTTTTCGCAAAGGATATCGTTTCGCAATCAGAACCACAAACGAACTCTTCTATTTACCTATCTTTGTTTCAGATCTATAAGAAAACTCAAATAAAAATAAATAATTTAGTGGTTAGCGGAATATATTCATTTTCATCCATACTGTTAAACAGGAAATCAAAGCTTGCGAAATTACCAGCTTAAACTGCAGTTCACTTAAAAAAAAACAATCAATACAACGTAACATAAATCATCACCCAATAATGTCAACCCAAGAATGTCAACGCGTGAAAAGTGCCAGCGAGGCAATCCGGCGACGAGACGGAGTTAATGTAATGAGCGAATTTTCATCGAAGCTTATATAAAGAATACTAACCACTCGAGGCGAGGCGGTGCTGGTCGGTTGCCAAATGGTAAACCATGGCCTTAAATCACAAATTTTGCCCCCAGGCACCTTCGTCAGAGGCATAGCGTGGAGTGGATCAGCCTTCGCGTCTTGGACCCACGCGGTGAAGCCTGCGCAGAAGGCCCGGACCCTGGCTAGCATCGTGGGGTGCCCCACCACCACCAACAAGGAGATGGTGGACTGCCTCAAGTACAGACCTGCGGAGATGCTCGTCAATGCGCAGATTGAGATGTTTGTAAGTGAAACTGCAAAGACATGATATACCACAGTGTCATTAAACATTTAGGGCAATATTTCTATACGAGTGTAGCTCTTTTGACTATTTACTCTGGTCTCACGATTACATTGGAAGCAATGCCACTTTCGTCGTGTAAATCACATTCATATCATTAGTCTTCCATGCTCACGATTTAATGTTCTACTCACAACAATTAATTTCGAAGAGTGCGTAATGGCTATATGCTAAGTAATATTGAAAGCAATAACGAACTATCGCCATAATATTCACGATTCACTAGATACATGACAAAAACTTATACTGAGACTTTCCGAACTTATGGTATAAGTTTCTTTCGATGTTTTCGCGACCGGTTTAGTCATGCTCCAAACTAGCTGTTGTCCGGCAAATACTGCATGCGGAAGACAGGGTGAAATGGCGCCCGTTTGAGTGGCCTGCCTATGTCCAGAAGTGGATTACTATGGTCCGATAATGCTGAAGAAATAAAATACAATGTAATGGGGAATGACACACAATTTAAATACCTCTGTGGCTGCAAATGTGCGAAATAATTACTACATTTATATCATAGACCATACCCATTGATTGTCTTATTATCATTAGAGTCAATATATGTAACATATTATGTGCTCTCATGGGGTAAATTAATTAGTGCTCGTGTATGTTGTTACACGGCTCGCTGGGAACGTTGTTAATTGGCAACTGGTCCTTGACTATTAAATTAGTCCATATTTTGTGTACGAAATTAGTTTTATGGATCACTAACCTTTGCCCGTGGCTACACTCGCTTTAAATTTGGGATAACGTAGGTAGCTTTAACTACACCGGAAGGGCGGCACTTCGAGCTACTGCTGTAAACCATTTTTTTTCTTTTAAAAATATTAGATTTATTACGTCATAAACGATAGTTTTATTGCAGTTTATTCGTGTAAATAACGAACCTCAAGCAGTTTTATTATGGACAAAGTTCTTTGATGCCGTCATGCTAAATGTATGGGAGCGTTTTCTGATATATGTTATATTTACAGAATAAATCGCCTGGCCACACATACTTACTTACGTTTACTTCCTGTACAGTTTACTTCATACAAGTAGTTGTATAGTTTTTAGGGGTAGGGGACCAGTAAAACACTACAATAGGGACCACGGATTGATTATGCAAGAATCTGCATCTGTTATATTGTTTATACCTTACGAATGCAGCTTTCAGATCGCGAAAGCAAACGTGGTAGATTTCTGTTTAGTAGGTAATTTTTATTTACATATGACAGGTAAGCTCTTGCCCTTCATCTCACCTGATGGTAAGGGGCGATAAGGCCGAAGGTGGAAGCAAACTTCACCTGTAATCCTCAACAACTGAGGAACTGGCTATCTTACCTTTTTTTTACGGGGTAGGGGGCAAGCGAGCAGACGGGTTACCTGATGTTAAGCAACTACTGCCGCTCATGGACACTTGCAACACCACTGGGGTCACAAGTGCGTTGCCGGCCTTTTAAGTGGGAATACGCTCTTTTCTTGAAGGTTTTCATGTCATACTGGTCCGGAAATACCGCGGGCGACAATTCATTCCACAGTTTAGTTGTGCGGGGTAGGAAATTCCTGGAGAAACGCACAGTGGAATATAACCAAGCATCCAGGCGATGGGAGTGGATGTCATGTCGCGCTGAACGATGACGAAAAGTGGCGGCAGGTATCAAATCGAACAATTCCTCGCAACACTTCCCATAATAAATGCGATAGAGGATGCATAATGAGGCCAAATCTCATCGCAACGCCAAGAGGTCAAGCCGACTTGAAATGGCCTGGCTGTCGACTATTCGAATTGCTCTGCGTTGGACGCGGTCGAGAGGAAGGAGCTGATACTGAGGTGCTCCCGTCCATAGATGAGAACAGTATTCCATATAGTGCCGAACCTGTGCCTTTACAACTGCAGGCGGTGGGCCGGTGTGAAATACTATCTCGATCTGTTGAGCACACCAAGCTTCTTAGAGGCTAATTTAGCCTTACCCTCTAATTGACCACGGAACTGTACTTCGCTCGAAATTTCGACACCGAGAATCCCTATATTATTTCCTCTGATTGCCGGAACAAAACAATGCTTATAACATTGTTATTATGGCAACAAATTTAGGTAAGACGTCGGTAGCTAGCCAGGCGGGCTTAGAACAGAAAAACTTCTGCCCCCGTGGGGAATAGGCTAGTTGAACCCATTTTATTCAACCCCAAATTAATAATTACTGATAGCCATCACCATAAAAATATACAATTTTTTTATGAAGCCTACAAGTATAACACAATAAATTATAAATTACGTTTTGCTTAGATGTCAAAAACGCCTTCGGTCCTGATGGTCTATGAATTATCTGTGCCGTAGCGTCACGATTATTGTAAACAATTCAATATGCATGCGTGACATACCAGACAGTTATACTTGATTGGTTGCGACTGAAGTTTGGCGGATTTTTACCATGCGTTGTAATTGTTTACATGAAGCGTTACTCAACTAATTACACGAACATGGTGGATAGCATTTTTGGCAGATGAAAAATACAACATTCAAATTGAATTTCTACAGCAATCCCTTATTTATATTTATCGAACTTGGTATATTTCGGACCCTTGTACTAACTATTATGTGAATGACACATTATTTTCATTTCTTTTGACATGAGTCAAGTAGCCTATTGAACCTGGACCTCCCGATCAACACCCGGTGGTGTGAACCATTAGACCAGAGAGGCGGTTAAATTTATTACCCAATTCCCTTGTTTCCAGGACTGGAAGGTGCACATGTTCACGCCGTTCACCCCGACGGTGGAGGTGCACGGGGTGAGAGACCCCTTCCTGATACAGTACCCGTACCATGCTGCCCAGGCTGGGGCCATGCAGAGGCTGCCTTTGCTCACCTCCGTCACATCCGATGAGGGACTCTACCCGGCCGCTGGTAAGTTGATGTTTTGATGGCCCCGACCGTCACCGTGGAGGTGCGCAGGAGAGATCCTTTCTTGACGTAGTACTCGTACCACCCGACTTCAGCTAGGCCATGCAGTGGCTGCCTTTGCTCAACTCCGACGAGGGACAGTAAGACATGAAATAGGTTATTTTTAAGGTCATTTTCACGTGTTTCTTTCGTCCAGGAAAGTCTATACTCAACAGCCTTCAATTATTATTTTTTTCTTTTTTTTATAATCAGCTCAGCAAATGACTTAACACCACCTGATAATAAGCAGTAGATAAGTCTAGCAGTATTTCTATTCTTGGAATAACAAGGCATTTCGACCCAATGGGATCTTTTATTCATCCCTCGCTGCCATCATCCAAAATGTTCTGGATGAACGACGTTTATATACGTTATATACGTGTTACGTACGTTTATTTGCATATCACATCAATATGTGATATGCAAATAAACAATACAGTACAGAATACATAGTCTTAAAAATATTAGTAAACATGTGACGCCCTGCAAAGGGCATAGCATTTTTTAATTATAATATTGGACCAGGCCCTAGTTAAATAAAATAAATAAATAATAAATATTCTCAGATAGTCACTTATCAACTAGCTCCATTTTAAACAACTAATGCTGCTTTGTGTTCGGATAAATATATTTAATAGATATAAGTATACATATTATGTTCAGAAAATATACAATACTTATATAAACATCCAAGACTGTTGAACCCAGGACCTCTGGAGATGGCGACGCCTTGAGTTCGGCGTACAGACCATTCGACCACGGAGGTCGTCAAGTCACGGAGAGTCACGGAGTCGTTACTTTAAAATTAATTAAATAAAGTGTATTGTGCATATCTATTGATTGATTTGGTTTGGGCTAAGCTCTGCTGCACTTAGAATACGTAGTCACTTATGTATGTACTAATTTTGTTAAGTTTTGATCATTGTACACGTTAGTTACTGCCAAAAAGCTATGTTTAGCTTTGTATGAAAGTTACAGTTCACTTGTCCAGTTTGGGCTGTACGAGTATTTTTGATACATTCCAATTATACATAAACATCACGCCTATAACCTCGAAGAAGTAGGCAGACATTTATTTATTACACCACACTTATCCAGTTATTTCGTTGATTAAGGGCAAGCCCATTGATGTGCACTAGAAACAAACCCTTTAACCACCCTATAAGTAAAAACAAACTTCCAACAGCTAGGAAATAAAGAAACTAGGATATTTTTATTATAGTGCCTCAGTAGGTAGTCGGTTTAGATATTCCAACAATCTATTTCCGATTCGAGTCTCCCATTCACTCTAGAACCTTAACGACACAGATTCTGCGACCCGCGCATTCAGCGCATATTTTGTGCGTGTGGGAAAGTGCTCTCTCGCTTTGTGAAAATCCTTGCTAGCCCCATTCAACCTTGAAGCTCTGCAGATGTATTTTAGTGCTAATGACCTCTGATAATAATCTAACCTCTCAGAGATGTCGTTGATAGACCGCTAAAACTGGACAAGTCATGTTCATCTGTGAGGGTCTCACAGATGAACATGACTTGTCCAGTTTTCTCCAATGGTCTCACAGTAAAACCATTTTTAGAGTCACCAAAAAGTCGCCCTATGACATTTATATGTTGCTGATTAAAAATTTCCCATACTTATCACGGGCGCAACTATTCATGTAAAACATGAATTGAGGTTTTCATAAAAGAAAATGTCGGTGACATAGGTTCTAAGCTAGGTATCGAGCTAAGTAGGTAGGTTTCTATAGCAAGCAAGCAATACCAAGATATTCAATTATTCGTAGATTCATTGTTGTTCAATTTTAGACTCTGTTGTAATGAAAATAATGACACGAAATAGGACGTCGTCTGATTATAATAAGTCGTCTGATTATATACTTGTTTTGCTATGTCCCGCTTTTGAAGAAAGAATACCGCTTTTCTCACTCAAAAGTTTGTAAATCACGATTTGATAAAAAAATATGGCAATGCTGATGACAAGGCTCGACCACAGTTAAACGTTTACATAGATCTCCATAACGTTATCGACGGACATTTGGTTTTGGTAAAAAAGTTCTTATTTATCGCGATCGGGGCCCTGTTCCCGAAATCCTGACGTTGTGTTACTTAGTATGGAGTGTTATTTAAACGGTTAGCAAAATATTCATACAGTTGGTCAGCTAAAACAACAAATTAGTCAGCAACAAGGACAGCAAATATTTCTTAATTGGTCAACAAAATAAAAAATTGGGCAGAAACTTATGGGCCGCAGATATTTCTAATTTGTAACATGTTTTCTCTGTTGCCAGCACGGAATAGATAGATTGTTTTATATATGTTTCGATGACATAAATATTGTTTTATAAGGGTCATAAAAAATACCCTTAACCTAATATCTATCAGAATACATTTCCTACGAATGGATCCTTGATCTTTCATTGATCCTTTTCCCAGATTTTATACATTTCCGGAAACATATATATTGCTGTCCAAATAATTATTCTGCTAACCAAATAATAATTATATTGCTGACAAAATATTTTCGGATTTTTCGTACATTTTGTTGCTGACTAAATAATTAAATGCCTGCCCAATTAATAACTTCCCCTTAGGGGGATTAACTTCGTATGTATATTATGATATAGGTAATAAATTTTACAACGATTGAATTTTTATTATATAAGTAAAGGCGAAGGGATAGGCAAATATTCATAAATGAGGTGTTTTTGGTACAGTAGTCTGGCAAAAATACAGCACAAGGGATGATCAGATTAATTGATGTTATGACATATATCATAAACTTGTTCGTGACGGTCCAAAATACTAGTTATTATTTATAGCAACATATGGAGAGCATTCAATTTATCATAATCTATTGAAATTTCTTTTACACTTTTTTCTTTTAACGACTTTTCTGTTTATTATCAAACTCAGGATACATATCCGTTACATTAATACCTAGTCTCCGACGGTGAGTTTTTTTAGAAAAGACCACAAATTTATTAATTGCAATGATTTTCCTAGTAGCGCCTACTAAAATATTATAGTTGCATAATTGTACATTTGCTGGCAAAATTTCGTAGGCGCTTTTGCAAAGAAATGACATCGTTGCTAAGCAACGGTTAATTATTAAACATTCTATCTGCATCTTATTTGGCTAGAGCAAAATATTGATAATATTCTACAGTAAGTACCACCCTCTTTAATTACCTTGCCTATCCTCGTCATAATGTAGATAATTGTACCTACAGATCTGTGTGCAACAACAATCGGGCTACCAAAAATAACGTCTCACTACTAAAATGCACAGAGTAGTGGCCGATACAGAGTCTACGCAGGAAAGATTGTTTTATTAATAGAAATGGGTTTCTCTAATGTTTTCTTTAGACGTATTCTCTGCAATCTCTGCAATTGTGAAATTGTCACATAATTTAGTTTTAAAATAAACGAAGAATGATGATACATTTTTACCACGTTTTTCTTAGCTTGCTTTGATCGATTTTCGAAATTTTACATTCAGGCTTGTTTCCGGTGAAAATAAAATATTAAATAAAAATATATATAAAAAGATTTAAATAAATACTATATAAGAAAGGCTTTTAAAAAACCACTTTTTACTAATGGATTAAAAAGGGGAAAATAAATATTTTGGTTAAAAGAATTTTCGAAAATTTTACATAATATGATAAATAATTATATCAATAGGCAAATGACTGAAAATGCGCACCACGTTTAAATTTTCGATAATTCTTTATATCACAATATAATTTTCCCCTTTTTAATCCATTAGTAAAACGTGGTTTTTTAAAGTTTTTTTAAACAGTATTTTTATCCATTCAGTTGTGATTTGTGTTAGATTAATTAGCATTTGCAATCATAAATATTTGCTTATAGTGAATAAGTGAGTTTGCCAATAATGAAATTTTTAATAGCTGCTAAAAATAATTACGCTAAATGTATTTATATAGTTGCGTTCTGCTGCTAATATATGAAATAAAGCGACTACGCTGTTTCACGCCGCGCTTGCTAATGCTAATGTCGTGAATGCGAAAACGAACTAACGCGAGCGACACCGACTGGACCCAATCGCCCGTCGGCTGGGGTGCCGATCAACAGTTTTCAATAGCTAAACATTTTAAAATAATAATCTGATAAAGAAACAAACAAACTAAAATAACTTTATTTCATACGCCAAACCTGGCACTAAAAAACGTCAATATTTAATAATTTATAAATTTAAAAAAATATGTAATTAAAAAAAAGTACACCACTTCTCCGCCACTTCTTTCCACTTCTTTTAAATAGCCAATCATATAATTATTGCCCGTATTGAATGTTTTACATAATTTCCATTAATCCATCAAAATAACATGCCTCTATGATGACGAACGATAGCAAATAACTATTTCACACCATTTTATCCTCCAGATAATCTTGAATTTTATAAAAACCTCTTTTCATTAAAGTTTTTTAATATAAGGCTTAAATTTGTGAAAAGGCAATATATATTTGGTGGGATTTTATTATAAAATTGTATACATTTCCCCAGCAATGCACAGGCCCAGCAACTTTCTTTTGCTTCTAGTATTTAAATTAAGGCATTCATTAGTTTTTCTTAAATATGTGGTTATGTTTATAAACGTATACAATCTTTTCAAAGATGTATTGGGAGGCAACCGTTAATATATCAATTTTCTTGGATAACTCTCTAAGTGAGTCTCGTAGCTTAAGTTTGTAAATGGCTCGTACAGCTTTTCATATTCTCAATATCAGCTGTTGACCCCCATAGCTACAAGTCATACGACATCACACTATGAAAATAACTTATGTAGACAAGTCTTGCCGTTTCAACGTCAGACAAGAGTCTGACTTTTTTACTGCAAAGGCAACGGATCTATGTCTTTCTGACAAGGTCAGTATGTGTGGATTCCACTGTAGGCGTAAATCTATCGTTATGCCTAGAAATAATAATAATACAATAATTCATATAGTTTAGCCACAGTGACTGTTATTTAATTTAATTCGAATTTCACCGTTACAAAATGCTCTTTATTTGCTTATTGATATTAATCCTTATCAAAATAAATAACTATAATATAGTTATGATGTTCAAGACTGGTTCGATACCTTTATATACGTTTTGAATTATTTAATTCTGACATTCCGATCGATAGTTCTCGTGATTTTCAAAATGTATACCTATGTCCCAACCGGCCTGCGCATATATGCTGACGTCACACGATGTTTCACGCTCGGAAGCGGAACTAAGACTTTTATATAACTCTATAATCAAAAATACTGATTCGTTTTGAATGAAACAAAACTACTATAGGCTTCAAAACTAGTATTCATACAAGCTTTACTGTACAAAAATGTATTTACTTAAGACGTCATATTATTTAGGATTTTTATCAGTAAACATTTGTGTTTTTATTGACAAAAAATAAAAAAAATTTCAGACAAAACATAATAATATAATGTTCATTTTTTTCAGTTCTGATCCTACTTGCACAAACAATTACAGTAATGACCATACAAAAAAAGAAGAGACACTAAAAATCTTTAAAAAGAAAACACATTTCAGAGACAGATCAGCAAAATACATTATCTAAAAGACAAAAAAGAGTGGCGTGGAGTTGTACATGTTTTTCTGGTTATGACTGTATAATCAAATTTTTGTACGGATAAGCAGCACATCAGACTACCAGAAAATAATTTATCGATAGACAATGAATTCTTTTCTTTTTTAACGAAACATTGAGTTGGAAATAAATTGAGAAAACTAGATTTGATTTTGGATTGTCTGACATGCTGGAAACTGTATCCATCCATCTAAATCCATTACTATCAGGTTATTTCATTTACGAAATATCAATCGTATATTTTAATTTTTAATAAACCTTTAGTTTTCTCTGTCGATGAAATTACTCTGTGATAAACACTAGCCGTCATCTTTGCGACGAACCTCAAGTTTTCAATAGATGTCGCTGTCGCTTAATTTCGATTACGCCAAACGCTCAAAGTCATTTGCCTTACCTTTCGCCTTAACTTACAAAATCGCGCTGTATCATAATTAATATCGTAAGTAGATACCTACATCGAATGATAAAATTCTGGATTCGGATCTAATTAAACATGTTTACCCGGTACACTATTAATCAGTTCTGAGCCATTCCAATTCCATTATTTCATGGGTGAGTTGTAATAAACCGTCATAACTATCCACTGAGACAGCACAGCGGGTAGATTTAAACGTCCCTAGTCTCCTGTTCTCGGCAGACAGACTGCACAAAGCTAGCAAGATACAAACGACTATTAAGCCGGGTCCAGACGTGTGTAACGCGTAATGTAATCCGCCGTGTAATGTAATGCGAATTCCACGTGTGGACGGCACTACGACCATTACATGTAACGCTCGCGCCGGCGTTCGGGCTGATCCATCGGCTGTCGGTTTTTTGCGCGAACACAAAAGCGCTGGCAGTGCTCGTTTGGACCAAAGAGAATATAATCACTACGTTTTAGTTTGGACGGTGTTCGTGACGGTTGTGTCGTTTGTAAATAAAAGCAGCACCAGCTATTCAGCATGTTCGTAGCAACTATTGGAAACCGCTCTTGAAATAGATTCGCGTACACAATTCGCTTTGAGTTCGTGTGCCGTCCACACTGTTGCTTCTAAATTACACGTAATCTTTCATTACGCGCTACACACGTCTGGACCCGGCTTTACACACGTCTGGACCCGGCTTTAGGCTGCCTGTCCTTTGGAGCGGGCAGGAGAAGCGGAGCTTGAGGTGTGTCAATATCATCCAATAGCGTTGCTTCAAAACTCCGCTTTGCTGTTCTCATATCTCGATAAACCAATAGCGTTGCTAAAAATCTCCGCTCCGCACTCCTGCGCCGCGTTAGTGGACAGGCAGCCTTACAGCACCGGAGACCTTTGTGGCTGGTGGTCTATTGAAGCTAATAAACGGAGTGACAGAAATAATATATAATTTGCTCACATTAAGGTCACGGCATTTTCCCACAGGGGTAGGCAGAGATTACTTTCCACTTGCTACGATCCTTACATATTTCTTTTGCTTCATAAACTCTCACCACATTTCATACTCGCTCGGCTCACATTACGCAGAACGAAAATCAAGATCACTACGAAATGTCTTAAATCGCAATGATACGGAAAATTTTCCCGCGCCCGCCAAGAGGTTAAGAAGAATATTTGCGAATGAAAACGAGTTCGAGATCATAAAGTTTTAGTCACAACCCACAGCATGTCGATGGCTTTTTTCGATATCGAAAGCCAGGGCGAACAGTCAGCGTCAAATAGTGACACTCAGTCTGTTCAAATCTTGTTCAAATAAATAGACACAACTAAAAAGTGTATAATATCGGTACAAATAAAGTTTCCGTATCGTTGACAACACAAGAGTTTCTATATTGCTGACAAAAACATTTGTACCGATATTATTAACGTTTTGGTAGCGTCTATTATTTGAACATCATGACTGTCACGAACTATTTGACGCTGACTGTGACTGTACTAACCATTTGCGCACAGGTTTGCACATGAGAGGCACGGGCTTTTGACACTATTTGCAAATACTTGCGCACAATGTGCGCTGTGCCGATCCGTGTCTGTTGTTGAGCGCATATCCAAGATACCAAGAGATCACAGTCCAAATGATTGTGAACCTGCCACATTGCGCGAAGCCGTCACAGTCACAGGCTCACAGCCGTCACTTGCACGACCGTCGTCGCCGTCGCCGTGGAGATCTGTCGTGCGTGAACGACCAAACGTACGGAATAAAAACCAATTTAATCGAAATTTCGTACACTGATAGTCTAGAGCCTGAGAAAGGACATAGGCTACCTTTTATCCCGATTTTCTTGTTCCATGCGGGTAAATGTTAAAAAATTTAAATAACGCCTCCCAGAAAAATTAAGGAGAAATTTACGCCACTATGAACTTTGCTTCTAATAATAGAGTAGGAGTAAATTTTCAATCCCACCAATTTTGGCTACTGTTGCAATTTGAAAAAATCTTTCAGTGTTGCCCTATTTATTGAGGAAGGCTACAGGCTACATACCATCAAATTATCTCAAAGTACAGTCTCAAGTCTATTCTACGCAGACGAAGTCGCGGTCAAAAGCTAGTTGATAATATGTAAAATGTTTCCCATTGCATTGACGATTATGCAAAAGTTCCGAAAACATATTTTTCGAAGCATTAATACTGATTGGATCGGTTTTCTGTCGGGCACAGGACTCTTTTTTTAGTTAAAAAATAATAGTTTTTTTTAATACTTTCTGTCTCGCCCCGTAACAGTACCTACCATTTACTTACTAAATACTGTATAAAATTTTCAAAATCTAACCAGACCGAAAATTACCCAACGTATCCAATCCAATATTAGTCAAAGTAGGTATACCATATACATATATTACAAATGCGTCATCTAACTTGTATACCAGCTATAAATTATTACTCATCAATTGACTAGACAATCTAATGTCATATCTTACAACCTCTAATCACGGTAACTTTATGTTGGTTGCTAAATTAGCTGCAACGATATAATAACGAGAACACCCTGTAATCCACACTTACTACTCAGTCAAACCTTAAATAAATAGTATGTGATATAAATTCCATATATCTACAGTCCAAAAAGAATAAATTGGCAAGCAAAATTGCTTACTCTGTTCTAGTCTTGGGTTAGGCTTCGTATTTATTATTTTACTAGCTGTTGCCCGCGACTATCCCACGGGAACCCTTTAATTTTCCGGAATAAAAAGTATCTAAGATGTTGACCAGAGATATAAGGTATCACCATGCAAAATTTCATGGAAATCGATATAGCCAAACAGACGAACACAAAGAGAACCAAAAATTAAAAAAAAAATGTTTTTTTGGTATTTTCCCTCTTTTTACATCGCACCCTGACTTGATTTTAAGTATTTTTTTCTATGTACAGACATACAACCTCTACAGATATATTTTGTTTTTTTTTTATTTCCATTGTTAAGCCTCTAGTACAGACGCGGCCTAAGCTTGCGGTCTAGGTGGCGGCCTGTGATTTAGTATGAATAGGTATCTTGGCATATTAGACAACAGGCAACGTTTCACTAAGATGATAACAAGATATTCATACCAAACAACAGGCCACCTCACCTCGGTCGCGAGCTTAGGCCGCATCTGTCGTAGAGGCTTAACAATGCTAATCTTTATTTAGGTACTATAAATATCGGGGGATAGGACAATATATATTAGGTCCTTACCTATGAAATTGGTGTTTTGTATGGAGATTTTGGGGAAGTCTGCAGTATCCATACTAAATTTTTTTCAGATTTCTCCACAACCACAAATCAAGCGATAATAATTTATCATTAGACAAGCTTTAGCAATATGTGTGTGAACACGCTTGATAAAAATTATTCATCGTTTTTATGTTAATGCAAATCAAATGATGTAATCGGGAGACAGTTAAAAATAATTGTCTTTGTGTCTAATTTTAACACAATTAAACTTACAAAAAATTATCAAATTAAATAATACGAGCTCAAATATATGGTCTATTTTTAGAAGAGGCAATTATTTTATAAGAATGTTCTGAAACATAATAGTTACGGACAAATTCCTAAGACAGAATAAAAACACCAATTTCATAGGTAAGGACCCAATATAAGAAATGTGAAGGTTCACTATAGATAGAGAAAATTACACTACTACTACTCAATCAACACACTCGGCCTTATCGCTTCAAATTCTACGTCAAGACTACAATATAATATTGATGCTATTGTGTATAGGTCAGTTATAACTAGGTACTCGTATAACTTACCTGACAGAACTAACTTCGCATTCAAAATTGCAGTGTACATGAACGACCCCACGATCCTGCCCGAAATCGAAGCCCACTGGAGCCAGCTGGCCAGCAACATCTTCGAGTACAACGACACCCTCCCCGCGACCATGCGTCCCGCCGTCGCCTCCAGCATCAAGCAGAAGTATTTCGGGGGAAAGCCCGTCAATAAAGAAACGTTCCCTCAGCTTGTGCGGGTAAGCAAATACTTAAAAACCTACCTACCAAAATTTTTTTGGAACAAAACCAAAAAAAAATTTTGAGAGACAGCTGCCTGAACTGTCCTGTCTAAAGATCCCTAGAAATAGCAGTCCAGGCAGTTTCCGGTGGACCAGTAGGTAGTAATTCTCTGTCAGTTTTTAAAAGCCGTGTTATCACTCTTCCTTTTTTCTGATTAAAGGTCGCGGTGCTTCGCAGAGGACCTGCCTTATCCAAGGCCCATATATTTTTGCAATAACACACGACCTTTTAATACATTAATTGTAACAGGCGCTGGGCGACCGTCTGTTCGACGCGGACGTGGGGCGGCTGGCGCAAATCCATGCGCGTGGGCAGCCCGTCTACGTATACCGGTTCACGCACCGCGCCTCCATCAGCCTGACCAACCTTGTCACCAAAACCAACATTGATTATGGTATGTTGATTATGATACGTTGCAAGTGCGACGAAAACATGCTCATTTCAGCCTCGAGACGCCCGTTGCTGATGGACATAGGCCTCCCCCAAGAATGTCTTCGTTAATGCTGCCCGCATGCAGCGATTTCCCGCAACCTTCAACAAATTCTTTGCACTGTCGCGAACCATGCCTTTGCAAGCTGTAAGGTCTTTAAGGATGACGAGGCGTCCTTAAGCATGCCGCACCATCCAAGCTACGTACGGTGGCGGCGTACCTACTTACTGAAGGATACAGAAGTATCCCGAAGCACCCTCAAGGCTGCCGATGCAGCAGCCTCAAGCATGCCAAAGCGATATTTTCCTTACTATGACCATATACTATGGCTACTTGAAGCCATATTACCATGAAGTTATTTTTTTTTATTGAGTGACTCAGCTTAGGACTACACTCTGCCTGATCTTAAGCAGCACGTGGAGTCCAAACACGAAAGTAGCTAACACTGCATTAAAAGCACAGTCTTAGCCACTTCCGCCCAGCTGGTCCATTTATTGTATAATGCTATGCTAATGCCGAATGTGCGCCGGGCCTTAGTTCTTCTGCATCTTTTTACATAAGTTAGCCTCACATTTGGCGCTAATACCTGATGGAAAGCGAGTTAGCAGCCTAAGAAGGGACGCGCTTTCCTAGGGCCCAATTGCACGATCGAGAGTTAGCACCTAACCCAGGGTTTGCCCATATATTTGCCCCAGGGTTAGATGCTAACTCTCGACCGCGCAATTGGGCCTAGAAGACACTGATTTTTGCTCCGACTTGAAGAGACCCAGATTGTATTTGACAGGGAACAGAGACATTGCTGAAGAGCAATGATGTCGCTTTGTGCTATAATGTTTTCTTTTTTATAAAATATTGTTCGCTTTATTCATACACAGGTGTAAGCCACGCTGACGATGTTATTCACCTATTCAATTTACAAAAGCTTCCTCCCTACTCTGCGAATGACAAGAAAATGATTGAGCTGCTTCTCGACATGGTGTACAGCTACGCCACAACTGGGTAACTATCATTTATGTACATAGGTAACACCCCTACAGCTTGAAGCCTGTCAGATTTTATATACCCTACAGAATAGATAAATTATGTAATATAGATCGCTATTCCCATACATGGGTTTTAAGTTCGTCTAAAACTTATTGTTGCTTGTACCCCTTCGTTCGGGTAGGTGGTGCTATGATTCCGTTCCGTAATGCTTCCAGGACATCCAATTGGTGTCTGAAAGCCGAAAGAATTTAGTGTAGCTCTCGCCATAGGATACATATGGGAGGGAATAACTTGCATGAAATATTGATAGATGCATAGATGCCTTTTTGACACATAAAGACAAAGAAATCACCGTGAATGCAGGGCTTTGCAATCTCAAAAATCAAAGCACCTAGTATCAAACAAGTTAAGTTTGAAAACCGGTTCCGTTATTCCGTCGGTCTATGAGTCCATTTGAACTTTCCTATTAACATAACACCATCGAATTCACGAGAATTCCAATGACATTGACCCTAACATGCGCCACTTTCATTCGTAAGAAACGTGGGTATTTAAGTACTTATGAGAAAAAAAATAGATGCCTACCTAATAATTATGTATACCAATTAAGTAGTTATTAGTTAATACTTACTCACTAATTACCTAAAGGTATATACCTTTTTTAGAGTAAATTAAATATAATTTCGTTCTTACAGAGTTCCTAAGGTGTCAATACCAGGAGTCACATGGCAGCCAGTAACCCCGGGTTCGCCTGATATAAACTTCTTGGAGATCTCATCCGCCACGAAGGCAGAAATGAAGACGAGCAGCGACTTCGGTCAACGATCCTTCTGGGACAGCTTGGGCTTCATAGAAAACGATAGATACCAGCATTACATAAGAGATGAACTGTAAACAATAGGAATAAAGTTCAAAGTCCTGTGACTATCCTTGTTACTTGCTCCAAATATATTTACTTTTATTTATGAGATAAGTCTTGGTAACTAATCTCGCATTGGTGCTCAATATCCCAAATATAGTCATTAGGAATAATATCGTAATTTTTAGCTTACCTACCTACATATAATATTTTGTTATTAGTGCCTTCCAGATTTTTATTGTGTATAAAATTTTTTCCTACCTAGACCTTGTCAAAATTAAGCCTAACTAGAGTTAAAATAACTATTTTAGTTATTATGAAGAAGATATTTGTGACATGATTTAAGGTTATTTTTGGTATTTTCTACAGAACTACCTACCAATCTTCTATTTGTATCTATCCATATGTTTATCTTCCTCTTATAATTTGTGCATTCACATTACTATTTTTTATTAGGCCTGTTTTGTTTCTTTTTGATTATTTGGTACTTATTTCAATAAGACTCACATATTTTTTTACCATTTGTTGTTTAAAAATAAAGAAAATTTTATCAAATATTTTTATTGCCCTTTACTTTAAATATGAAAATAAAAAAATACAACAAAAGAAAGGCACAGTTTACAAAATACAAACTTTAATAATATTAACATGTTACACTTTTTAAATAAATAAAAGTTACACTTATGCAAAAATACCCACAGCTTCTCTAGGAAAAACAACCCACTAACCCAAAGATTCAGTCTAATACCTTAAATGTACAGAGAAGACAGAAAAATAATTATTACAATCATAAATAAGTACCAAGAATTTTGAGGTAAAACCAACACTATACTGAGAAAAACTTCAATATGTTTACACACAAACACTTGACTAAAACAATTGTTTCATAACTTCAAGGTTAACAAATTAACATGAAAATGATCATACTAGGAAGTAGTTAAATTTATTGAGAATCCAAATCTGTGAGCTAGCACATTTCATATTTCTAATATCTACTCGATGGTCAGAACACGAGACACAGTTGACACATCTATTGTTTACATACACCGGTGTTCACAGTGATGGTCACAATTGGTCAGAAAAAAATACAATTGATCAGCAAAAAAATACAATTGATCAGCAAAAAAATACAATTGGTCAGCTAAAATGACTATTTGGTCAGAAACTTAGGCAACAAATATTTCTGATTTGTCAGTAAAATAAGTAATTGGGCAGCAACTCAAATATTTCCCTCTCTGCTGCCAAATTGTTTAATAATGTTTTGATGAAAAATTGATTGATGAAGCTCAACTAATCATTTTGCTACCCAAATAATTATCTTGCTGACCAAATAATTATTCTGCTTGCCAAATAATTACATTGCTGACGAATTATTTGTTTGCTGCACAAATGATTTTTTGGGTGACTTTTTGTTGCTGAACTAATAATTAAATGGCTACCCAATTAATTACATCCTAATAAATACCATGACATCAGTTAACAAGAGTAGACCTTATTAGCTCAAATGCAGTGATACAAAAAATAATTACAATTGTGAAACAATGTAATCAAAATGTAAAAGTGAAAGTGGACATAAGTTTGATGACAACAGTTGCTAAAGTTATTTTGTAGTTACTAGACAACAACTCACATAGCTTTAACAAACAGATTTTGAGAAATTATAAAATGCAAATGAGAAGGAAAGCTTTCACCCCTACACCTGCCAATCAGTACAATTTATTTTTATAAAAGATTATGTTTAGATAACACATATTATTTATGTAGTGTTTAAGCCAAACCATTAAGAACTATTTACATTACTGGCTAGCTATATCTTGATCATCTAAAGATTAAAATATTTAATGGAGATATGAAAAGGCCAAGCAAATTTAATTGGATTAATATTATTAAACTTTCCTACATTCCTATGTAAGATAGTGTTGCTTTAGCAATATTTTTGAATTTAAATTACCTGATAGGATTTTAACACAAATGAAGAACTAGTGGAACAAACTGAATGTGGCACTATTGAACATGCATCAAGCTATTACTCATCCTTCTTGCCCCCTGCATCACCAGACACAGTCAGCTTCTTTTGTAACTTGCTGTGCTCTTCTGCCAGTCTATCATACTCTCTATTAAGACTTTCTGCCTGTGACTTTACAGCCTCTTTATCTTTCTTTTCCTTAGTAAGTTCTTTTTCCAAGAGAGAGATTTGACTTTTTAAGTCATCAACTTCTTTTTTAGACTCCTCGTCGCCAGCACCCTGCTTGGCAAGGAGGTTGCGGGCTGCCACAGACGCGCTCTGTGCTTGGCGGAGGTTAGCCTCGCTCTGCGCTAGAAGGACCGCCAGTTGCGAAATCATTTGCACCAATCGGCGAATAACAACCAACAGGAAAAGAGCAAACCCAGAAATGTAGAAATTCCTCTGTGCCCGGAAAAGCCGCATGTTACCTTGCATCTCTGCATCAAGATGTTGATGATCTCCCTTATCGCTCACATCAGAGTACTTTTGCATCTCACGAATGGCATCCAAAAGGCACAACACTAAGACTCCTACCAACACGTAGAAGTAAAGATATGCTTGACTTCCTATATAAGCTAGAAACTTCGATTTGAAGAACTTTTGCCATCTTGACGGACTCGCGACGGGCAAAGTAAGTAGAAGTACCGCCGCAATTTCGGCGTACAAAAACGTTGCGATGATAGTCCACTGTAGACTCATGGTTGCTGGTTCAAAATCTAGACTAGTCTAAAGTTCGTGAAATGCCGGTAATTTATTCTCTTCTGGTGATGTATCGTTGTGAAACAAGATGATAAAAATAACTCAGTGACCGATGATTCAACCAACACAAGCAAAGGACAAAAACTAGGAAACGTCAGTCTCGTTAACTAATCACAATAATTGTCAATTTCCCACATATCAAAATATATTCCCTAGATTTTTCAAAACAATATTCGTTCTGAGAAAATAAAAGGAACACAACTTGTTTTGTGTGACGTGTCTTTTTTTTTTTTTTGTAAAATTCTCCCGTAGGGAAGGCAAAGGGAACGGAGCCCATACAGCCAAGTCTTCAGTATATATTTCTTCAGTAGTTTGCATTGAAATGCTAGTGTAATGCATTTCAATGCATCTTGGGAGAGTTTGGCGTCAAACGATCGATGGCAGACACTGTGGTGCTACTTGGATGAGGTGGATTACCACGATAAAAAACTCATCACTTTTCACACCACTTGACGTTTATTTCGATAATCCTCCATATTGCACATCATCACAGACACTTATTACACAAAACTACACTGATTTTACGTAACAATATCCACTCCGTACAATATTATAATCATCGAAATAAAAATCACGTCCGCCATAGTTGAATGCCGCCAAAACTCTCGTCTTTTTTTTTTTTTTGTTATAAAATTCTCCCATCTAGGGAAGGCAAAGGGAACAGAGCCCATACAGCCAAGTCTTCAGTATATATTTCTTCAGTAGTTTGCATTGAAATGCTAGTGTAATGCATTTCAATGCATCTTGCGAGAGTTTGGCGTCAAACGATCGATGGCAGACACTGTGGTGCTACTTGGATGAGGTGGATTACCACGATAAAAAACTCATCACTTTTCACACCACTTGACGTTTATTTCGATAATCCTCCATATTGCACATCATCACAGACCCTTATTACACAAAACTACACTGATTTTACGTAATAATATCCACTCCGTACAATATTACAATCATCGAAATAAAAATCACGTCCGCCATAGATGAATGCCGCCAAAAACCCCCGTCTTTTTTTTTCATAATTCGGGCGTTCCAATGCACACTAGGAAAAAATCAATCCATGGTAAATACAAACGTCATTCTGCGATAAAGATAATCCTTCGCAATAACAACATTAAAAAAGCAAACGTCAAAATTGACAACTCATTTACTGCTGTCACTGCTGATGACTGACGTCATTTTCTTTAGGACAATCGAAATAATTTAATTCTATAAAATTACTTTATTTTGTCGCATTTTATAACGAACATTATTTAAAATGGCTGATCCAAAATATGAAAATTTACCTGGAATAGTTAGTATTAAAGATTATTTCAAGTCTGCGTAGAGATAAATCTTTATCGATTATTGTGTACAATTTATTTTATAGGCTTACGATCAACCGGACGTGTATGAAACCGGTGATTTACCAGAAGCTGATCAACCAGACCCTTATGAAGAAGAAGATAACGAATGCATTGAACAACTGCATCTTTCTGTAAAGGATTCCTTCAATAAGTTTAAAGGCAAATTTCTGACTGGAACTGTCGATTTTTCTGATAGGCTTAGCAGAAAAACCAGAATAGGGTACAGGTAAATAATGAAAATACAATAAACTTAAATCAGTCTGAATTACTATATATTCATCTTATCAAACAGTAAACTTGTCTTTGTCATTGTCTTACTGGCCAAAGTAATTTTTTCAAATGTCATTAAATATATCCAAATGAAATTAATGACATTATGGTAACATCACATTACCTATTTCAAATTGAATATGACTTGAACCAGGTCAGGTGAGTGGGAGCTGGCAGCAGAAGGTGAACCCGAGACACCCTTGGAGCGCTACAACAGGCTTCGGTGTGAGTTTTCAGAGCTTTTGGAACAAGTTACAGAACAGCAGAATAAAGCTACTGAAAGTGAAAAGGTATATTTTGTATTTTAGAAATAATGTTTCCATACAATTTATAAATGAATATAAAAATAACATTTCTTTAATCACATTACTTGATTTTGTAAATGGAATAATTTAAGCAATTTATCAAATCATCTTCATCTTCAGTCTACTCCTGTCCACTGCTGGACATAGGCCATATATATTTTGTATATTATAATTATTTTCTATAATAACATTCTTTACTAAAGATGAGCAAAAGAAATATGTAAGGATTGTAGCAAATGGAACGATGTAATCTCTGCCTAGCCCTATGGGAAAAAGGCCTGACCATATGTATGCATACATGTAACATTATTTACCAATGTAAATAAGTATTATTGATATAGATATAGGCATTTTAACTATGCATCGTGGGTTGCTGTCTGGAATAATCAAAGACAATAATAATAGAGCCATTTATTTCCATCACTAGTTTTTATAACAGTTTCTGTTCTTGTGCAAGTATTTGTTAATAAATAAATAAGTATATTATTATAACAAAATCTATATGTTATTGCATTAATTTTTTAAAATCTTCATGACATTATTTAGAGAATGTGAAACATATTTGCCTGTTTAAAATTTTCTCACACTGTTCTTCACAGGATGAATTTACGAAGTTATCAACTCAGATCAAAACCACAAAAAAACTGCTAGAAGAATTAAAATTAGAGGAAGGTGAACTGATTGATCCTAAAGCTGAAAAGTTAAAGTAAGATCCTTGTATTTCTTCACATAAGCATATTTTTTTTTCAAACATTTTACCAAACATGCTGACAGCATAAGTAAGTGGCTGTTTAAAAGCAAGACAGCCATTTAGTTTGTTAGAATACTTGATAGAATTAATATAGAACCTACTATCACCTCCTAGCGATCACATCTAGCTAGTAAATTCATTTCTAACAAATTAACCTGTGACATGGTCTAAAGTATTCTATTTATTTCTGTGATTCTTCTTTGCCAATGAATGTTCACTCACAGTAAATTGTTGATAAATTTTCCGACACATGTTGCATGAAAATAAAGACACTTTTATGTTGATTCAAGTAAAAAACCTGTAAAAATAAATTCTTAATTTTTTATAATAATACTAATTACCCATTTCTTTGCAGGGAATACTTATCAGTTGGTAAAAATGTTAAAGGGGAAATGATTACTACCAACCTCAAACTAAAGCCTGAAGTGAATCTTGCTCAAACAACAAGAATAGCGCAACTTGAATACAGGTAAGAAAGAAAATAATTTATTAGTGACACAGAATCAACCTTAGTACTAAGCTTAATACCTAAGAAAATTGTGACATTAAATGGCGAGCTACTCGGCAAGTGTCAGTTGTGGCATGAGTAAATTGTCATTCATACATTTTTTCCGCACAATAGGCTAGTTGACTCATATCAAAAGTAATGAAATTAATGTGTCATTTGATAAATATAAATAAGGGATTGCGTTTTATTTTTACTTTTTCTTTCATCTGCCAAAAACGCTATCGACCATTTTCGTGAAATTAGATAAGTAACAATACATGTCTCTACATTAATTGGATCCTCGTTTCTGTTGGTCATTATTTTAGTTTTTAGTGTGTTCATTGTGTGTGTTCATTTGTTCAATTTGTTAATGTAGAAAACCAACAAATAGACTATGTTAATGAATATTTATACCTAGGACATGTTATCTCCCCTTACCATCAAATGTCAAAAGAAATCCAAAGAAGGGTAACAAGTAGTTGGGCAAGATACTGGTCACTTAAAGAAGTTATGAAAAACAACACTGTGCCAATAACGGAAAAAAGAAAAGTATATAACACATGCGTACTTCCTGTGATGACATATGGGAGCCAAACCTGGGCATTAACCAGTCTTAATCAGTTTAATGTTTGTAATGAAAAATGTGGTAAGCTGCAGAATATTACTCAAATTAGATATCTATCTTTTTATTTTTAAACTTCAATGACGTTGTAGTTTATGACATTTTTTTAAATGTTGCTATGTAAAGGGAGGGTAGAAACTTGCTGAGTTTCTTGCCCGTTCTTCTCAGAACAAGGCCTCCTGGTAGTTTTGTGAACGGATGGCGTAGTTTTTCTTTTTCACGAAATATTGTAAAATGTTTATGACATTCATAAGCATGCGCTAAGACGCATATAAACTGAATAAATGTTTTTGATTTTGATTATTTTTTTTAATAATAAAAAACTTAAAGTGTGTCAACATAGTATGGAAAGGAGCATGTTGGGCATAAAGCGTAAGGATTAATGGCGTTTGGAAAAAATAAGGGAGGTGACAGGTGTTGCCGAGGTCACATACAGGATCAATAAACTGAAGTGGAGATGGACAGGCCACATGATGCGGTCAACTCGGGAGAAGTGGACAAGGGCGGTAACGGAGTGGTACCTCAGAGTAAACAGAACTGGAGTAGCCTTTGTCTAACATTCCCCTCTGCCAAATGCACAAGCATCGGATGCTTGCACGTTTAATAAAACTAGTTGAGCCGCCATTTTGACAGCCATAACATTGTAAACGTTGCGGCGAACAGAGCTCCCGCAAAAATGCCTGCCTGTGCTGTTTTTTGATGTAAAAATAAATAGAAAACATCGAGTATGCTAAAAGATGGTGTCACCTTTTATTTGTAATTATATTTTTTAAGATTTCATGATTATTTACTTCATTATTTCATGTTTTAGATTTCTACGATTTCAAATTTCGAACGCTAGTCTCGTGGGGAGTGCGGCTGTGACGTTGTCAAAACGCACACCCCACGTGACTATTTTAAGCGTGTGTGTGCGTGAAATTTAAATTTGTGTGTCGAATTATGCATGTGTGCATTTGTAAAAACGGCTGGCTTTGAGTGTAGTGGTAACCTCACCCCCCGCAAGAAATGGCAGAAAAAAATGTTTGAGAAAATGACTAATGGCTACTCCAGTTATGTTTACTCTGAGAGTGGTACCCAAGAGATGGGAAAAGAGACAGAGGTCGACCACAGAAAAGGCGACTTTCCCAAAGGGTGGAGAAGGGACTGCAGGGATAGAAGGAAGTGGCATTTTCTGGGGAAGGCCTATATCAGGGGACATCCAGACACTTAAATTAAATTCAGTGTTTCTTTTTCAAAATGTTTATACTTACTAATGTCTGTGTAATAAAGGCTAATATTTTTATTATTATTATAACAATTCATGTAAACAATTACTACACATGATCAAATTCCGTCACACGCCAGTCGCAACCAATCAAGCATGTCTGTCAGCTTTGTCAAACTGTGTCACGCATACGTTTTGAATTGTTTACAATAATCGTGACTATACGACACAGATAATTCATAGACCATCATGACCGAAGGCCTTTTTGATAGTTAAGCGAAAACGTAATTTATAATTTAAAATTTATTGTGAAAAAAGTTATAATAAAAAAAGGCCCAATAAAAAAAGGGTCAACTAGCCTATTACTTTGTGCTAAGGTAAATGGTATAAAACAGTTAAATTGTATGAAGGATGTCCTCAAAACCATGTCAAATGAGGATTTTATAAAATTTAATTTTACATTCGTCAACCATATTATGACAACCACTGTAATCAAGTGGTCTATACACTGGTCTCTTGGCGTCGCCAGCTCGAGAGGTTCTGGTTACGATTCCCGGTAGGAGCAAATGTTTGTGGCATGAATACGGACATTTGTTCTCCAGTCTTGGTGGTTTATATAAGTATTGTATTTATTATGAATATACGTATTTATCTATTAAATATATCCGTCATCTAGTATCCATAGCACAAGCAGCGTTAGTTGCTTAAAATAGGGGTAGATGATAGGTGTGAATATGTGAAGATATTTATATTTATTCATTTCCTAAAATTTAGTAATTTTGTTTTTTGTTAGATTACACAAGCTAGAACAAGCAGCAGGTGTACGAGACGAAGAAGCATTCCGAAGATTACAAGCAGTCACTGGGCAGGTCAGTATCCTTTTTTGGTCATCAGCCTACATACGTCCCACTGCTGGGACAGGCCATCCTCATGGAGAAACACATGAGGAGTATGGGCCGTAACACCACCACGCTGGCCCAATGCGGTCACAACTGCAACTGGGACCTTCCGAAGCACGGAGGAGCTCAAGATCACAAAGTCTTGGTCACCCATCCGCGGCCTGACCATGGCGAAGGTAGCTTTGTTTTCGATCGAAGCCAAAGCGCACTGACCACTATGCCACCGAGCTCCTCTATTACGCATTACTCATATATAACAACGATGTGTGTTGTAGGCGACGCTCTGCGGTGCAGCTTCGACGTTAGCTGCGCAGGCGTCGCTGCTGCGCTCGGGCGAGCTGGCGGCCGCCGAGGCTCGCGTGGCCTCGCTGCTCACCAACGTGGACGCGCTCAAGGCCGCCGCCAAGCCAACGGATCCCGAAGTCGACGCTAAGGTACAGTCAGCATCAGAAGTAGCTCATAATTTTAGTACTGTGTCACATTTCACAAGTATTTCCCTAGATATATCTTGAAATTTACTTTTCGACATTTGACTCGACAAGATACTTAAATGGTCATCAACTTTTGTTGCTGACTGTACCTCACACACTGCCGCGTTACACCCGCCGCCCGCGCAGGCGTCGCTGCTGAACAAGGCGCCATCATTAAGGGGTCATTAATTCCGTGATGTCAAAGCGTAATGATATCAAATAATAAGTAAAATAAAGAAATTTTGGAATTTCTAATAAAGATAGCAAAGTATATATAATATAACAAAATGTGTAAAACCAATGAATTATATTTTTGACATGTATTAACTAATGATGGTTATTAGTACCTACATTTTATGTGTATTTACTAAATTGTAAATTGTTGCATGCTAAGACAGAAAAAATATGTGATACTACCTAAACAATTCTAACTTTGTATATTTTAACCATATTTTTGCAATAAATTGATTTGATTTGACCGTCACATTGGGGTGGGGAAGAGTGACACACTGATCAGCTGTGACAAGGACAGGGGTCCAAAAATCGTTAAATTCTTGTAACTCTAATATGGAGCCCGCAGTGGATGCTCAGTACCTCAACAAACTCACGACATACTGCCGCGTCACACTGCGCAACGATTGAATTTACCTTTTTGTACCCAACCACTTCTTTGTCCTGCCCTATTCCCAATTCTATTAGGTCCTTACCTATGAAATTGGTGTTTTGTATGGAGATTTTGGGGATGTCTGCATTTTACATACTAACATTTTATCAGTTTTCTTGACAACGACAAACCCAGAGATAATAATATTTGGCATGTATCATAAGACAAGCTTTAGCAATATGTGTGTGAACACGCTTGATAAAAATTATTCATCGTTTTTATGTTAATGCAAATCAAATGATGTATTCGGGAGGCAGCAAAAATTGTCTTTGTGTCTAATTTTAACACAATTAAACTTACAAAAAATTATCAAATTAAATAATACGAGCTCAAATATATGGTCTATTTTTAGAAGAGGCAATTATTTTATAAGAATGTTCTGAAACTTAATAGTTACGGACAAATTGCTAAGACAGAATAAAAACACCAATTTCATAGGTAAGGACCCAATATTTGATGTCGGTGCAACATGTCTTCTACTCTTTTCTATCACTCGCCAAGTCAACACTCACTCCCGTCATCATATCATCATTCACACAATCCATCCATCTTTTCTTTGGTCTTCCTCTCCTCAACGCCCATCCAATTTCAAATCCATAACTTTCCTCTAATTTCAACTACTTAATAGGAATTATTTATCACGAGATCCCTCTTCACACATCTTTTTTAGAACCTACGTAGGTATACTAATTGTATTTGGCAAACTTTGACACTAATTAATATTTTTCGAATTCCAGGTCAATGAACTGTACAAGCTAATGAAACAAATAGATGGCATATCACATTCCGAGATACTAGAGCGTATGGAAGCTCTGGAATCACTACATAATCAAGGTAATTTATTCTACTTTGCATTCACGCGCTGGAGGTGCGAATGTCCATGAGCGATGACCAGTTATTAAAAATAAAAATAAAACTATTATAATGACAATGATTCAACATAATAATATGACAATGTCTATAACGCGATCAAGAAAATAAATAAAACTTTTCTTGTTATTACAACATTAGCAATACTTTTCTAATGCACTAAGATTGTAAGACAAAATCCGTGACATTTCAAAATAAATATGACGAATAAAATTATTTTTGCCAATAAAAGAAATTAGTTTAAGCAATTGTCCTCAACATGGCGAGGTTTTTATTATCCTAGACAGCTGTCCAAACTGTAACTGTATTATTAAGTATTCACTTTTGTGTGTGAAGTAGCAACACCAAAGGATCCGCATGTTGTCACTTTATTATTTTTTAATTACTAGTAAAGCGTGAGCGTGTAATACACCTCCGCCTAGGTGTGGGCCCTGAAGGAGAAGTACCTTATATATTTTAAATAGCTTAATATACATAAAGGAATCACTTTTATTCTTAAAACGATACATAACTGTTTACATTCTCAGTTTTCTCTTAAAAGCTTACCCAAACCAGGAGACGAATAAGAAAAAAAAATGAAAAAAATTATGTTTATATTTAAGGTACTTTCCCTCCAGGGGCAAAAATTATGTTTATATTTAAGGTACTTCCCCTCCAGGGGCAATGAAGTTTCCATCCTGTATAAAATTATGTAAAATAGCTGACAGAAAATCCATAATAAATAATATATAATTTTTACTTTCCCAGCGAGCAACTTTGGCAAATCTCTGACAGAGCTGGAGACTCTCCAGAGCACAATCGCAAGCGGTGTCCAGAACAACAAGGAGTTGCTGCAAGGCGTCCAAGAGGTGTTCGCTCACAACGTGGACAGCCTCCAAAAAGAGATCAAGAAATTAGATGACAGAATCTCCAAAATAGCTGCAGCAAAGGCATGAAAATGTTGCTATGTAAAAATAGATTAGTTACTACTACTGAGTCTTGTTCTAAAACGTAGACTAAAGATAAACCAGTTTAAACTGGTACTGTCTACCTTTCTTCCTCTGTTAATTGAAGCATCTAAAGCTGGGTCAGAGTAACGCAGCACCTAGACGCGCTTTCAATAACACGAGTTTTATATTGCAAATTCAACGCGCCTTTCGTGAACCGCGCACTCTCACACTGGTCCCTCAACAGTCTCTCTGCAATCAACCTAAGGGCCGGTATTTCAATGTTGACTTATCTTTAATCTAGGATTGAAAATAAATTTGACTTAAATGTATTTCAAAACAGATTTAAGTAGTAAGATAAGTCAACATTGAAATACCGGCCCTTAGATCATTATGTAGTTTTGAACAGAGCTAACATTAGTTCGTTTTGGAACAAGGAAAAAAGCATAATCTAGAAAATAATGTCTAATATTACAAAATGTATAGGGGCAGATTAAAAAGCATATCCAATGATTACATTTTATCATCCAACTGCAGATACACTTAACCACATAATTTATAGCTGTTGCAGTTTTATATCCCATACATCCCAATCTTGTGCATTTGGTGCCTGAATATTTTTACTATAAGCAACACTTACCAATCTTGGAGAATATTTATAATAAAGTAATTAATTTTTTTATATAGAGCTATAAACATCTATATTAGTTTAGTCTTTTTCATATTGTAAATTATTATTAAGACTGCTTATAATTTATTTTAAATAAATGCTACATATTAATAAAAAGGAATTATCATTTTTCTGCATTAGGTTAGGTACATTGATCACTGACTGTAAGGTAAATAAAACATAATTACATTACTGTAGTAATGTTTATTTTTAAAATTACACCTTAGAACCTAAGCTTTTGGAAGAACCACTTGTTCTTTCCACTCTTGTATCTCTCCTCGAAGCGCACTCTTGTGTTGAAACGGAGCTTCTTACGCTTGGCGGGGTCTTTCAGGTCCTTTGCACTGAATTTGTCAAAGCTGAAGTCTACTGTGTAACGGGTTGGCATAAGATGGTTGTAGTTGACAAGCTGAAACAAATATTTTTAATTATTATACATTAAAAAAATATAATAAACTAAGAACAAAGGGTACTGGTATAGTAAATAAATAAATAACTTAAGCGCACACACACACACCTATCAACTAGCTTATGAAAGAATTGTGTTATTGTTACTAGATGATGGTATTTATCCATATAAATATACACAATTATAAATAAATATGTAATACAATGACAAAAATATCAAAATACTCGATAAATATCTATGACTGAAGAAGAACGAATTGAATTCATCAAACAAACATCATTCAGTAAGACTGAAACTGTGGTACTATTATGATGCAACTGCACATTGAATCCATTAAATATTAAACCCTTGAGGATCAGAGTGGACCGGTGATATTTCTATTGTCTTTTTTCTGACCAATGACAAGTTAAATAAGAAGCAGAATGTAAACAGAAAGGCACACAAAATAATTTCGTCCATGACTAGCAGAACACTTGTAACTCTTATTTTTGACAATGTTATCAACTGAATAGTGATGAGTGGTATAACAAGGTCACAAGTAAGGTGTCTGTAATTGCTCATATTCCCAAACTAACATGAAATTATCACCTATCTATCAATAGCATTTAGAAAGTTGCTGGATGCGGGTGATGCAGGACTGGTAGTTGAGAGATCAATGGGGGAGGCCTATGTCCAGCAGTGGACATTAATAGGCTGATGGATGTATGGAATGGCATTTATCAGCTGTCACCAACTATTGTTGTTTTAGATGTGCTAAGGAATTATTACCATCATGGGCCTGGCATTATATTAAGCAAACTGCCAACATAGATTTTGCGAATACTAAATATCTGTAATATAACTATGAAACTCAATGAAGCATTACGTGAATTCTACGAATTTACATGGTATTCATAACATTCATATAAGATATGTTATGACTGTTTATTTCATATCCAAAAAACTCCTAAGCCTGGGCTGCTATTTAATAAAAAGGGGTCAAAACAATCCCCAGTACCATTTATTTCATTCAGAAGAGAAACAGGTAATAAACTTGAAAATAAGTTTCTGATTGCTTCCCTTTCATTAATATAAAAGTTCACAAAGCACAAAACGAAATATGAATACTTTGTAGATATAATTATGTATGTTACATTGATGCACTATGAACCAAAATGAATGGAAGTAATATCAGTGGTCCACAGCGCCTTTTTTTCACCACACAAAGGACTCAAAACCTCACATACGCATATGCTCACTCAATCACATACATATAGATTTGTCACTGCTTACTGTAGGTTTGGGAAGTAAAGAAACTTTGAATACTCACCTTTACAAAAGGCTTTACTTTTGATCGCTTGTGTATTTTGTTCTTTCCCATCCTCTTGTGGACTTTGCGAGGATACCTGTCAATGCCGGCGACGAAAGCATGACCGTACGGCTTGTCTGATGTTCCCTCGTCGTAATTTTTTACTACGATGGCCTTGCGACCAGCGTACCGGCCACTGAGGACCAGTACCACTTTCCCTGGTTTCATAATCTTACCCATCTTCGATGGATCTGCAAATAACAAAACTAACCTCACCAAAACATTCAATGTTATTCCGTCAGACTCCTCACATTTATTTCAAATTGAATTTATTAGAAGAAACACTTCTTAGAAGTCCTCGCGCAAGCTAATAATAAAAATTAACAGTGAAAAACCCCGAATTAACTAGAAGAACTGCGAGGATACTACAAAATAAAACATTCGTTTTCGGCCGAAAACTTTCATGGTACATCAAAAATCATGGTGTTCTTAAAAACTGTTGCTCACTAATTGCACTGCAGGGAAATTTTTCGTTTGTTTTGTTACTGTTCAATACAGATTTTTACAGATATTTTTACTAATATTTTCGACACTCACATTCTCTTTACCCGTCGACAATAAAAAGAATCAATGTTGCCATAAAATTAATTTGGCGTTTGACGTTTGTCATTTTTGTTGTTTTAAAATTCTATAAATAAAGAAAAGGCAAAAGGACTAGACCATACAGTCATATCACCCGATTTTATAATTCTTTGTCATTCTTGACCTTACAGCGTTTCTCTCCGTCTTTTTTTTCTTAAAGTTAATTTATATCGATATCATGGTTCTTAAGAACAAATTTCGCTATCTCTCATAGTTTCAGATTTCTTCCCACTGATCCATTTGTATTGATCACATGTATCCTTGGAAATGTCACAAGTCTGATTCCTACTCTTATTTAATAAATTCCAATTATAGGTAATGATTGAATGTCAGTTTAGCTGCCCTTTCTGTAGTGTACCTCTTTCTTTTTTTGTATGTACCTAATCGATAAATCCAGTTCAAATCGTAGTCAATATATTCAAGCCAAGGTCATTCAGGTAAAATCAGGATCAAATCACAATAGAAAATTGCGCGGTCGTGGATCAGTTAGGTACACCTTCGTGATAGTGGCAGCTACCCCCATGTACTGGCGTGGCACCAATGTAGAAGACGGAATACGACTGGAGAGTCAATTATTACTGATGAGATGAGATGCTGAGCACCGATTGGCTAAGGGTCAGCACCAAAGTTATTGCCGCTACTTGTACGAAAGGAACAGACGCGGGGTACCTGCGCGGGGTGCAGAAACTGTGTTACGCTGTCCCACACATCCCTGCCCCTTCCGTTGCAGGCAAAATTAAGGAAAGCAATGAAATTAGTTTTCACCCACTTAGGTATATAGGTTACAACTGGGTGATAACTGGGTTTTAATCTACTCGAGTGATTACCCATCACAATGGCAACAGGTTCACCACCTGTTACATGGGGACTTTAAACGACATATTAGGTTGGGGAAAAAGTCTTTTCGCATTATAGTATGTATAAACTTGTAATAAAATCTCTTTGGCTATACTATTTGTATCTGGCTGGTTTTGGTATCATTGAAAGTTTAAATTTTAAAGAACATAATTCCAAATTCAAATTAGGAAAATGTGTGATTTTCATTTGTTTTTCGTACCACCAAGATGAGTGAATCTAATGAAGAAATTCGATACATTTTAAAATTTTACTACAAAAATGGTAAAAATGCAACGCAAGCCGCGAAAAAAATTTGCGATGTTTATGGACCTAGTGCAGTGTCTGTGAGAGTAGCACAAATTTGGTTTAAGCGTTTTCAATCCGGAAATTTTGATGTCAAAGATGCACGTCGCTCTGGTCGCCCTATTACAGGTAAAATGGATGCCATTTTTGAAAAAGTGGAGCAAGATCGGCATGTCAGTAGTTACGACGTAGCTGAAGAACTGGGAATTGACCACAAAACAGTTTTGGCGCATTTGAAAAAAACTGGGTACACAAAAAAGCTCGACATTTGGGTACCTCACGATCTCACTGAAAGAAACCTAATGAACCGTGTACTCATTTGTGATTCTTTATTACGACGTAATGAAACCGAACCATTTTTGAAGAAGCTGATAACTGGTGATGAAAAGTGGATCACGTACGACAAGAACGTGCGAAAAAGGTCGTGGTCAAAGGCCGGTCAGGCTTCACAGACTGTGGCGAAACCCGGGTTAACTCGCAACAAGGTGATGCTGTGTGTGTGGTGGGATTGGAAGGGCATTATTCATTATGAGCTGTTACCACCAGGCAGGACCATCGATTCTGAACTCTACTGCGAACAACTGATGTGATTAAAGCAAGAAGTTGAGGGAAAGCGGCCGGAATTAATCAACAGAAGGGGTGTGGTTTTTCATCATGATAACGCTAGACCTCACACATCTTTAGCCACTCAGCAAAAATTAAGAGAGTTTGGCTGGGAGGTGTTAATGCATCCGCCGTATAGTCCTGACCCTGCACCTTCAGATTTCCACCTGTTTCGGTCTCTTCAGAATTCTTTAGGCAGTGTCAGGTTAACATCACGAGAGGACTGCCAAAACCACTTGTCGCGGTATTTTGACCAGAAGTCCCAAAATTTCTATAGCAATGGGATCATGTCCCTACCTACAAGATGACAAAAAGTTATCGAACAAAATGGTACCTACATACTTTAGTTAAACGTAAATAAACTATATTAAAAAATGTTTTGAATTTTCTTAAAAAATGCGAAGAAACTTTTTCCCCATCCTATTATATCTGGCGAAATATGCGTGTTAACACCTCTGCCTACACCTTCGGGAAAAGGCGTGATATGTTGTGATAAAAAATAGCCCTGTATTCGTATACCTAAACCTGTTAGTATTCAATGAACACATCGCGCTGCTCATAACGTAGGCGGTGATTAGACATTTTCCTATAGGGGTAGGCAGAGGTTACTTCTTTCCACTTGGCACGATCCAGACATAATAATAATAATATCCTCAGACATTCACACCTATCAACTAGCCCCATTTTAAGCAACTAATGCTGCTTGTGTTACGGCCACTAGATGACGGATAAATATATTTAATAGATAAATACATATAAATAACCTGAATATATAGAAATATATATATACATCCAAGTCTGAAAATTCATCACCCAAACATTTGCCCCCACTGGGGATCGAACCCAGAACCTCTCGAGATGGCGACGCCTTGAGACCGACATGCAGACCACTCGACCACGGAAGAACATGCCATAAGGCATAAATAATACTTTTAACCTGGCCTCCCCTTAGAAATTATTAGGAAAGAAAATCTTAACGTTAAATAAAAATCCAGTTTGATTAATTGAGTTTAATATCAATAAAATAAGACAATTATTTACACAAATTTTATCAAAATACAAAAATAAAACACTGTCACATACATACAGGTTATAACGACTTTGGAGGATGTGCCCATCTATATCTTTTGCTTCTGTAGGCGACTGTGCCGCGGGCTGCTGCTTAGGATACTCAGCTCAAAATGTAACATTGTTTATTGTTTTTATTATTTAATATGCATTGACCTCTTTAACTGATCGAATTATACAAAACTATTCAAATCAGATCAAACTGAAAGTCATTGAAACATTCTTGTCATCTTACATGTAAAGTTACATTCTAAGGCGTTTCAAACCTCGCTGATGATGGTATGATACCGGCAGCTTGTTGCACTATCAGACTACCAAACTATCGAAATTTGAACTTTAACACTAAACATTTAAGGTCAAACTCGCTTGAAGAATGTTGACAGTTTTGTATAGTTTGACGTGCTGTCGACTATACGTTTGTTTCTAAACTGGGATAAAACTATGATATTACTAATGATGAATCAATAATGACTAATATTGCCCAATTTTGATTGCTTTCATAATTTATTAGAGAACAGTGAAAAAGTACTTTTTCGTGAACGCAGAACCAACTATGGCCTCAAAATAAGGACAGTATTTTAGAAATAATTCCAAATGTAACAGCATGATTAAAATAGCTTACATTAGTTAAAAAAATTAAATCAACTTTTAAAAGTATGAGCGACCACAGCGCCCCCTTTCTCTAACTCCAGTCTCTGTAGTAATTGTAACTAGATGTTGCCCGCGACTTCGTCCGCGGTTACTATGGTTTTTTAACTATCCCACGAGAACCCTTTAATTTTCCGGAATAAAAAGTATCGGAGATGTTATACCATGGATATAAGGTCATTCCAGAGAATAGCCCGTGCAAACAGACAGAGAAACTAAAAATGTAAAAAAAAATCATTTCTTGGTATTTTTCTTTTTACATCCCCCTGACTTGGTTTTAAGCATTTTTTTCTATGTACAGACATTTGCCCTCTACAGTTTTATTATATGTATAAATAAAGATGTTCTATTTTAAGACGGCGACTGCAGGCGCTCTTAAGCCGTTAAAATAAAGACTAAAGTCGAATGATTTAAGCGTCCTTGTGAGTTCCAATTTATGTACGTACAGGTTTGTCAGCTGCCGGTAACTCTACCAATGAACTAATTGAAGGCATATTGTGTCAACTTATAACACGGTGTTGCGATTTCTGATTCGACCGCGACATGGAACGGAGGTTTTACTTTGAAAAAAAATGGTAATTTAAATTGTCTGATCGTGCCACTGGGCCCAGCTAGCCTACTCTTGAACGCAATTCCGATCGATCGACATTGAGATTGTGACGTTTCTTACTCTTCTGTGGGACACTATAGGGCCATAAATGGGTTCAAATTATGCGGATATGAGTGACTTTAATGACACAGCTTAGCTGAAATTGGTACTCTCGTACTGCATCTCTAGTCTCGGGATTGTGAGTTATTAGATTGTGTTATTATTGAGTTTTAATTGAGATTGCGTTCGAGAATAGTACTTCTCCGTTCCGTATCCATAAACACTCAGTTCCATATCGTGGTCGGGTCAGAAATCACAACATTAATGCGACACAATACCATCACCCATTTGCTGAATATCTATTCTTAAAAATGTACATTAAGTAGTGCAACCATTGCATAGTTAGTAAGATTATATATTACAATATTTTATTACAAAAATATTGTTCTTTTTGGTCTAACAACTCTGTATTATTAGGGTTAGTATGACAAGTTTTACTTATAAGTACACAAGCTGTGTGTATTACAACTTTTTATTGTTTGTGTACGAGGCAAAGGTAAGGTAAATCACCTTTATTGATGTTAATAAGTAAACGAACCATTCAATTCTATTTTAATCACTCTTCCAACAACAACAGGATATTCAGGGTACAGTCAGAGATTTCTCTATAACTTGTAATAACTTGTAAATTAAATTACTGCAATAAAAAAGGTTTCGCAACACTATTCTTAAATCCTGTATGTGTGCTCATAGGGCTGCCAACATTTTCGTCTTTGGTTTTTACATTATATTTAGACAAGACTAAATAAGGCTTTTAAAATTAAAAACACAATAGTTTACTTGCTTGCGATAACTTTTTTCTTGCTTGTATGTGCCATTTAAGGAATATAGCCATTTTAAATAAATCATAAGTAGCACTAGTTGGCAGCCCTACAGATCCATTGTGAAACTATTAAGTACCCAACCCTGACAATGTGCCATAGTTTTCGGTATCTACTAAAACATATACTAAAATCTTTATTATAACGGAATGTGTTCACAGGACAATGAAATTCAATAAATATTTGCGTATTGTTCAACAATAGGCCGTGTGATAATTACCAAAATGTACGTATTATAATTACATTCAGATGGGTTTTGACTATCTTGATGGATTTAGACAGTGCGATCAAACACGATACCTATACATTTATTGCTAAATCATTTCTATACAATTTATATGATGATTCTAAGGGCACCTGGTCGTAACTTCTGCCCAATCAAGATGTTAAGTTACTCTTACCGTCATTTTTATACCACTAGGGTGGCAATCAAGCATAAGGAATAATCAGCCTTTAATCACTCGATGCGCGGGAGCAAGACAGAAAAATCCATTGTGTTGGCACGCGCCGGAATGCCGTCTGAGACATAAAGAAACTCTTTCAATAACTATAGTCATCTGTTTCACATTTTAGATATTTATTTTAAATAATAATATTGTACTTATTTTACTCTTCTTTGAAGTTGAGACATGTTACCAATTTGTTATCTGTACTAATATTATAAAACTGAAGAATTTGTTTGTTTGTTTGGTTGAACGCGGTAATATCAGGTACTACTGCTCCGATTTGAAAAATTCTTTCCGTGTATGATAGTTTATTTATAGAGGAAAGCTATATAACATCACGCTATCCAAAAGTATTCCACGCGAACGATTTCGCGGGCAAAAGCTAGTATTTATCATATTTGATAGTTGTACTGTCTAAATCCAAAGAAATAATCCTGATATGCTTCAGTAAAACTGACTGCAGTTCACTGTACTGGCACCTAAAACAAATGTTTCAAATAAAATTATAATTATTATTTTTACATAAATATTACAACATTCACAACAAAACACTATTACACAATCTATACAAAATTTTCCTTATAAATGTTTATATTGCAGAATATTTACATTCTTAAACTTAATGAATAGAATACAGTTATTGTGTCTGTACAATAAAACATATCAAGCTGTTGTTTAATATTGCTACACTTACGCAACACTTATATTTACGAGGTAAACCGCCCACACAATAACAAATCATATAAAAGTTACGGGTCTATCTTGCACAAGCACACTGTATAACTTTTAAAATACAATAATTTCTATACTACAACAGTTAGTGGAAAATACGCCTAGCTGCCATTTCAAAAGATGTGAACAGTGAAAATACATTAGAAAGATGTAAGTACAATTATAAGTTTACCAAACCTTCAAACATCAACCGATATAAATTGGTATAGAAAAATGTACTCAGACTATTATAAACATAAGGTGTAATATTGAGTGAATAGTGCTATTCATAATCTGTATATTGATAACTGTAGAGACAAATCGTACAAATTTCATCACACACTTTTCCATATAACAACTAGCGCTCGATATGCTTTACCTATGAATTGTGTTTACAAAACTTTAAAATTATATACGTACACAATTATATATATTTTTATATTTACAACAATAATCTCAACCGCATCTTGTAACGTAATACTTAGTGTTACATTCTTCAATTCACGTTTGTGTCATTATTAAATATCCCAAATATATAAAAATCATAAATAAATACATACACTATATTAGGTATATCCTAAGTACCACTTTGAGAAATTATTACGGCGCGTGGTGAGATCTGCCTATACCAGTGACCCTATAGGCTATCATTCATTGCTATTTAGGGATTTGCAACATTGCAGTGTTGCCATAAATACTGGCCGAAATAATCTAGTAGTTCAGTGTTACCAGTGTCAAATATACCTATTCACAATTGTTTTATTGAATATTTTCTATCTACACTTTGCCTCAAATTCTTTCTGTACATGCAAACTTTTTTAATATAAATATTAATTCACGCTTTTGGACAATTACAGGTCAAATATATACAAAATAATAGATCAGGACTATTCAGGACGTCACCTTTTTATAATTTTTCGGAAGAACGTGTTGTATTATACCAAATAACCGTAAATTATAAGGTAACTATCTACAGTATAGAATCAGTAATATTTTAAGACCCATTTCAGGAATCGTAAGTCAAATAGAAAAGCAGTAATGATATATCAATATAAAAAATGATATAGCAACGTCAATTTCGTGACTTGCCGATTCTATATGGAGATTCCATCTAAAACCTTGACATCACAACCCAAATAATTATAAAACAATCTATGTCTAAGCGCGATTGTTGTCCACAGCTATATAATTAAACTCAAAATAAGGAACTAACGTGTGACAACCCTGGATCATACATTTGGTAGTCAGGCGCCTGCGGCTGCTCGCCGAGGCGCGGAGGCGTTAGGACGGATGCTAGCAATCTAAAGCCGCGTCAAATATAACAGTCCATTAAAACGCTTTTAATTAAAACAAAATTTCAGGTCATAAAAAAGCTGCGCCAAACGTGCGTTAAAATCCGCTGCGACGCCGTGGGCGTGTCAATAAAAGTAAACACAACTGGACTGTGCAATATAAAACTAATCCGCGTCTACAGAATATTTGGCACATTTTACACGTCCTCTTCTTTGCACCGATCGAGATAATTTTCTATCTGTGACGAAGAAACATCTGAACGCATTCTAGGGAGCGCTCTTCGAAAGCGTTCAACTAGATGAAAATTGAGGCATATCAGTCAATTCCGCAACTAGAGGCGGCGGGAGAACGGGTCGGCGGCGCGGACGTCTCCGCGTACGCCGGGTTCGAGCGTCGTTTCTAATCCTAAGTCATGCCGTCTCGGAATCACAACACTATGTACAGGGTTCACGGAATTCACGAAAACACGGACACCCGCGACCGGACCTCAGACGGAGATCTCGTAGTTGCAGTCGTAGACGGAGGCGCGGTCGGGCGGGTCGGGGGGCGCGGCGCGGGCCTCCAGCTGGTCCTGGACCTCGAGGGCGCGGACGAAGGAGAGCGGCCTCGCGGGGCGGGGCGCGGGGGCGGCGGCGGGGCCGCGGCGGCGCGCCAGCGGGGACGGCTGCGGGGGGAACACGGGCACGCCGCCGCGCGGGACGTGGGCGGGCGCGCGCTCGGCCCACAGGTAGTTGCCGCGCTGCGGCGAGGCGGCGAGCTCGCGGATGTCGTCGGCGGTGGGGCGGTGCGCGGGCGGCTCGGCGCGCAGCAGCTCGCCCTCGGACAGGAAGCGGCGCTGCGGCGAGGCGCCGCGCGCCACGCCGATGAAGTCGGGGCGGCGCGGCTGCGTCGGCGTGCCCGGGTTGGACCTGTGCGCGGCGCTCACGTCAGGGGTTTAATCGCGCGAGCTCGTCCGAGCCCTCGCTATCGTTATCGTACGGCCTACGGACAGAAGGAGAAGGGAGCTGCGGGGCGAAGCGTTTGCACGTGCGAGCGCGACCGGCGCCGCCGCCGGCGGACGAGAGCGCGTTCACAACTCTACATCGGCCCCTCCGACGAAAACTAGGCTCATTCTACAAATTTTTAAGTGCTGAAGAAATGCCACCAGTTCTTCATTGTTAATTAAGCCTGCTTTTCGCAAGATTAAGGCAGATTCCCATTTCAGTACGACATGTTAAAAACTCTTTTTATTTCGTTGTGAATGCGGGTCGACGTCCGGCGGCGGCGCGCGCCCTCTACGGTTGCGGGGAGCATGCCAACGCCACATGCCTCAAATGTACACTATATTATCAAACTATACACACTACTACTACTTGCAAGCTTTGTAGGTACTGCTATCATCATCCAGATGAAATTCAAGAGTTAAAGTGAAGTAAAATAAATACAGCCAAAAAAAGGAATAGAAAAAATATTTTTGGAACAATATGCACCTTGTCCAGAGATATGTATATGTTACAAAATATATATTAAAATTTTAACAACAGTTTACTCGTAAATTAAACTGTTTGAAATGCAGTGAACATAATATTGTTGGTTAGCAAATTTTTGGAAAACCTTCATCCTACTTAATTAGTCGTTTCTGACTCTTTGGGTTCCGGCGCAGTGTCAAAGAAGGGTGTTTTGTCAAACGTACACACATCTCCGGCACATATTTTCATCGGGATGTTTAGAGAGCGTTAGCGCGACATCCGTTTTACAATGGCAGCTTAATTTCATCGACATAAACATTTCTTTATAAAAATATAGTCTAAATCAAAAAGAAAACACCCAGAAGACAAAATTGTATACAGACATACATTTCCTAGCGAAAACTGCATAATAACCATAAAAAGTCACAGTGGAGCAAACACACAGTAGATTAAAATATAACGAATTGTGAAATAAAGAGTGGTTGACAATTTTCGCGAAAGCCTGGGGACTATAGATGGACAGACAAACACAAAACTGAAATTGGATTACCATTTGACATTTCAAGTAGGCTATGATCATAAATCAACCATAGGCAACCGGTGATACCCGTTACCAGCCATTGTATAGTGGGTCGCGCTACGTCCACGGTCCGCTTTCTCACAACAGCTTGCAAATAAAAATATAATACCAAGTTTAGTATCACACCGGCTTAGGATAAGTTTTGCCTTCAAATCTATATATGTAAAAATACTTATACCATATCCAATATCAAGTTATCAGACAGAACTTATGCTACACCTAAAATCCATTTCGTACACAAAATTACCAAAACATGCCAATAAAACATTTCAAACAATATTAAGAAATGCTGTTTGTACTTCTACAACACTCAATGAAAAGCACAAAAAGCATTAAAATAATCTTATTTACTAACGTGTGTAACGCTCGAACACAATATACAAATTAAACGAACCAAATCGCAACAGAACACCATAATTTTACTCTGCTCACGGAGTTCAAATTACTTTAAAAAAATTTACAGTCCTCTATAAGAACCTTCTAAGATATACTTTACAATAATGTTCTTAATCTGTATGCAGTAAAGCTGAAAATTAAACGCATCTTATTTGAAGTCAACGCCAGCTCTAATTCTTATCTGTATCAAAAATGATAAGCTTTATCGCATTGACTACAATTTTGTACTGCTATCCATATTTTTAACGAATATTTCTAATAATTATATGAATTAAATGAAGTCTTGAGTGCATATTCTGTCACGTATTGGTAAAAAAAAATTTAGCGCATTCGGCTTCCAAGTTGCGTGTGTCCAAACATTGTTCCAAAAGTGTACACACCCGTCAAGAAGGTATTCTCGACTTAGCAAAACAACAGTGCAGCCACATGGATAAATTATATTTACAATATGCCTTGGGTTGGTGGAATTTCAGTATCTTTTCAGTCGGCTTTGAATGGTCAAGGTTTTGCGCACAAGCTCACTGTCTCATTGGGAGTTTGTTAGAATTCAATTAGTTATTTAAGCTGACCAATTGATTTTTTTACTGACCAATATTCGAATATTTTGCTTACCATTTAAATAACAACCAAATAATATTATAATGAAGACTGACTAAAGATTTGTATAAGCCTACCTACAGTATAAGAATTTTTGAAAATATTATGACCATTTCCACCCATAACCCATAATAATAAGCATCCATAACCTAAGATACTATGAGTATGAAGTTGACCACATTTACTGTAGTGTCACAAAACCAAGCAGCTGAATACAATTCCAAGGGAAGCTTTTTATGTCAAATGAAAGCAAAAGCCTTTACCGGGTTTAGCTTCTTTTAAGAAAAGCGTAAAATTTCCACCAAGACAAGTACCATAGTAACAAACACACATAATTCAAATACAACGATTTACCGTAGATACGTCGTCTATGCGTTACGTCCACCTGCCGCGCGGTAAGCGGTAAACGTACACATTTTATTGTTTCAATTGCAAAACTATTAATTATTATTTTCTAACTACTTTATCTAAAGCTCAATGGAGGTTTATCAATAAGGTTCATTTTCCCATGTTTACTTGCCTGTTATACTATTGCAATGAATATTTTTATTACTTTTTATAAGTCTTTTTATAAGTAAGTTAATTAAATAATGATACATATGATTAGAATCATCTGCTTTATCTGAAATGCGTAATTCGACACTTTGTAAAAATGTTCTGCTTAAAGCTTTATTTTAATGAGAAGACAAGGGTGTATTCTCATCATCTTCTCAAAAAGCCTACGGTTAAAAAAATACCCTTAGTCATTTATTATAATTTAAATGTCAGCATACAAGTTTGGTGAAAGCCAAACCAAAGCAATGGCAATGATAATGTGGTTATTTATTATATTCATTATTTACATATCAAGTGTTGGGCAGTTATATAGAATATCATTTAGAACATATTTTCCTATGTGATTGCTAAGCAGTTTTGTGAACAAATATTTGTGAGCATTTTTTGGAAAAACACGGGTTACGACCGTACACCTCTATATATAGTTAAGATTTGCTTACATAATTCTTTAAAATGAAAAATGTTATTGGTTTTCAATGCATTTAGTAATAGGTTATTTATTTTTAATTAATCAAGAACCTCACAAGACTAGGTATCATAAATAACAACATTTGTTCTACGATTTTTAATAATTTGACACATTTTACTTTCATACAAAAATAAATATCCATTTCTGAATGTTCTTAGCTCTGTGCGGCGCGCGTGCCGCTTTTTCGTATGAACGGAATATAGACTTACTAATGTCACGACATTACATTGTAAGCTGGTAAAATATTTTTTAATTAATGTATTGAGTTCTGGCAAAAGTCTTAGAACAACTTTTGTTATTTACGATGATAGCTATCTAGTATTGGGAGGTTGTTGATTTATAAAAATAAACCGTGTATAAGATGTAAGCAAATCTAGAGACTGACAAAGCAGCTTATACATAACACCGATTAAACAGTTGACAATATCCAAAATAAATGTATGGCTAAACATTTTGTGAGTAGGCAAACCATTTTACATGCAAATAAACACACAGTTCAAAGAAAAACATATAAGCGATGCATTTTAAGTGTAGGATATGGGACTTTTAATCAGACATTTTAGTCAGTTAATGTGATGGGAAAAGGCCATGAATTAATGGTATAAAAATACCTATAAGGACTGCTTGGTATACAAAGCCAAACGTCCTTTATAGTATGTTTTTATCTAATAACATGTAAGTAAGTGTAAAATTGAGATGTGTGTGGACACCAACATAATACTAATGCTAGTTTAAATTTTCACTATTATTTACATGAATGGAACTGATCGTAGTTTGCTTTCAAATAATGACAAAATAAAGTTGCTTTTTTAAAACGAGTATTGAGTTCTGTTTTAACAAATTATTGACTGTTAATATACTGAAAGTTTTTATAATTCACACTTTTATTGAAAAATATCTAGAGATTCATGACCTGAATATAGTTTTAAGAGTTTTTTGTTATTATAATTTTTATACGATTTTATCTTTATCGTATACATAGCAATGTTGGCTAAAGAAGATAAAGACCGTTATCATATCGATTGAAGTTCACAAAGCATTTCCAAAAAATAATAAAAAGTGTCCATCCATGAGAAACTACGTATCCAAATAAAATTTAAACGGTCTATATCTATGTACGGACTGTCTACGTCGTTTACGTTTCAAAATATCATGAATTCTTGAAATATTATAAGATTTTATGCGAAAGTAACAAATTATAGTAAAATTAAAGTAAAAGTCATCAATTCACTTATTCTTCTACAGATTGTCTATTTTATCTATGGATAAAGTCTCATTGTCTATTACCGGGACTAAACTGCAAGAGTTATATCTGTTATCTTAATGTAAACCTCTTGCTTTGTGTACGTAAACGTAAACGAGATAGTTCGCGACCTCCGGTATTGCAGAACCAATCTCAAGCATAGAACTCTCCTTCTGTACAGTTAGAATGGGATGGACGACATAGCGTCATCTCTTTCTAACTGTGCTCAATAAGAGATGTAAAGTCCGTTCAATCTAACTTGTCTTTAGTAAACCATCTTGGAACCCTGATAGAAAATCAATTATATCTTGACTGATTTCAGCCATCTCACAGACTAGGCTAATAAATAGATTTAAAATGATTTAGACTTAAGGTCTCTGCCCACTACACAGTATCATACTATGACCGTGCTATGAACGTGTCAGGCAAAAAAATATTCTCTGTATTAAAAAGTATGAGACCATGCCCACTATCCCGTTCCGTTACCGACCAGCACCGTCGCGTGTCATGCACAGACCGGCAAGTATTGTCGGCGAGAATATTTTGCCGGTGGCGATACGCTCCGTGCATGACACGCGACGTTGCCACACCGGTGGGGCAGGCGGCGAAACGGTGAGCACCCGGGTTAAAACCGCGTAAGATGGCCGTTATAAACGCGTCTGCCTCACACGGAATCAGGTGAATTACTACAAAAGCGACAACAGCGCACAGGGACCGCTCAGCTATGGCACTCGGATGATACGGAGATGATACGCGGTTCCCGTCACTAAAATCGTTACGCACGGGTATGTCACGCGGATGATAATGAGATGGTATGCTGACGCTCCGGTCATTAAAGCCGATAAATACGAGTTTGATACGCTCTAGTGGGCACAGTAGAGCGTATCGTGTTGCTTGACGTGTCTGATACGTTCATAGCACGGCCATGGTATGATACGTTGTAGTGGGTAGAGACCTTTATTGTTATAGATTATTGACTTTGTCAATGTATTATATTTTTGTCAATGTATTATATTTAACCACTAAATTGCCGTGAGCGAGACATTAGCAAAATCTATTGTGTGCTAAACGAAATTTGTTAAAAAGAAAATCCATGATTGTTTACTAAAGACAAGTTAGAATGTACAGACTCCGCTTGAGTTTAGCTCCGTACTAGCCGTTGAGTGGTAAGGGTGTGTGCATACCTTCTGACGGGGCTGTTGACCGCCAGAGGCGTGGGCACGCCGAGCGCCTTGATGCGTTGCTGCATGGTGGGCGAGGGCCTAGCCCCGTTCGCGGCCTGGTCGTACCTGAGCGGCTCCATCACCATCCGGTAGCCGGTCGGTGCTCCGCTGTGGCTGGAACGATGAAAGGGAGGTATCAGTGGCGTGGCGTGAAAAAAAAAGTTAGGCAAGCCGCAGTAAAAATTAGGACCCACAAAAAATGGATAATTTGGTCTGTGTATGTAGTGCATGTGTTTGTGTGTGTGGACGGGTCTACAGTGTGCGATAAACAAAGAAAACACATACATAATTTACAATACTTTAACAATACCACGATTATCCGAATTTACACTTTCGTCGTGCCCGCGAAACGCTAATCTTGTTTACCTAAGAGAACAACTGTGTCGAAGCGTTATTAACAGATTTCGATTACGTTCGACTTTGCGGTTATGAGCCTCAAAATTATTGTTAAAATAGTTTTCTATTATACTATTTCCAAATTCATGCAACGATAAACAACTACGTATGTTTCTCACTTTGAACATGTTTTTTTAGCAGAGTTTGATAAATTATTAACATCAAAAAAATCCCTTCGATTCCAAACGTTGCTTGAATCAGAAAACAAAAGACACGGAAAACAAAACATTTTTTTAATAAACGACTGCCTGTAAGCCAACTTATTTATCATAAAGCGAACTGTGGAAATGCTTGAAAAAACCGTCCCTACGCTTGTAATCTATTGACATGTTTGGACGAGCTCGACCTAACTGTATGACATATTTTTTATTTTCAAAGGACAACTTTGAAAACTGCTTTCCTTCACTTAGCAAGAAATCGGTAAGACAACAATCTATGTGCATCGAAGCGGCCATTATTGTGCCGAGAGAGAATAAACCAAAATTAATTAAAAACTAAAACCTACCAATTAAATCCCTGCGGAGCGACACAATACACCTTTAAAACAACAACACACAGGCTAGTAAAATTTTACTATTTCACTGAATTACTGCTAAAAATACAATAAAACTAATTAATTACGTTAAGTTTATGTGAGTGCAAGCGAATTTCAAAACAAAATAAACTAAATAAACTAATGTAATGTCCACTAGGCCAGAAAGAATGAAAGAAAGAAGAAAGAAGAAGAAAGAAAAACATTTATTAACCAACAAACACACAATAAGAATAAAAAACAAAGAAAGAACAGACAAACACAGAGTACAGTGAATAATTTTAAAAGGCTACACAATAACGGTTAATTAGGACCCGGCCTCAGCATATGCTGAATCAGAGACTGACCCAGCGCTGGTGTTCTGACCGGGCCTATTCAAATATATATAAATATAATATATAATACATATAAATATAATAATTAAATAAAAACAGCACAGACGACACAAAATTCTCACAAACAATAAAAAATAACAGCCACAACAAACAAAAAACAAGAAAAATATATACAGAAAATAAAAGTTCTGGATAACTTGGCTGTATGGTCTTTGCTCCCTTTGCCTTAACATTGCAACAACATACTTATACCATAGATGAAATCAAATGAGACGGCAATATACCGGCTAAGTAAGATAGAGAATATCTACAACTCGGCACGGCATCGGCATCGGTATAAACCGCAATTTCATAGCGAGGCTTGAAAGAGTGATCATTATAAAACTGGCTAAGTAAGAAAGAGAAGGGCGATACAAGCCGGTCGGTGGCAGCATTTCAGGCGGCGAACGGTCGCGATATTTAATGAGTTTCACGAAAGAAATTCCGCACTTATGGCTATTGTCATAAGATAAAAAATATTTATTTCTTAAATTTGCATTCGAAACGTATGTGAGAGTTTATTACTAATGTGTGCGTGTGTCGTAGTGTATCGATGGATAGGCTCGTAGGCCGCGAAAAGCCGGCATGTTAGGCAATCTTTAGGTACTATTTCTCTATTGCGTGCGCCTATGAGAGACCTACACAGACGTGACAAGAGAACGCTTGTCTGTGTGCGGGTTGTATCGCAGGCGTCCATAACTCGAGATTTTACGAGTTAATTGAAGGAATCTAGAGAGCGGGAGCGATGTGAGAGTGATTGGAACTTGTGCGTATTGTTTCGCGCGCGTGTTTTACTGTTACATGATAAGATTTTATTGATTTTTTTTTGTTTATAAAATGGTTTTGTTCCTGCATTATAGTAATGAAACAAGACAAATTTGTTTATAGTTAGGTTTTTTTTTTATGCTCGCTCGTTTGGTACGGCTGTTGGGAATCGGGTTATATAGACGCTCCGCCACTGGGAGGTATACTGTATATTTTGAATTATCACCTATTTCACTCTTTTTTTTTACACAGGCATTGGTTGTCTAGTATGGGCCAGTTGATAGGTGTGAATGTCTGAAGATATTTATTTATTTATTTCTCCTGCAGATTTTTTATTGTTGCATAAGTTTTTGAGTTGTGAATTGCCAACTTGGAGGTGTACGACCTGTACTATGACCTAATCGAGGACGTTCTAAAAAGGGTATAGCACCTTTTGAAGGCTGAAGAACATGACCACTGAAACACGATATAAATTGTCGACAGAACAGAAAGAAAAAACTTCAAAATTGTGGCTATATCCAAGGTATAACAAATATATCAGAATTTTTCAATATTTTACGGAGGTAGTCGGTCGTAATATCGAGTCGAGCGCATAATAAATATTTCGAACGACTACCTCCGTGGTCGAGTGGTCTGTACGCCGGTCTCAAGGTGTCGCCATCTCGAGAGGTTCTGTGATCGATCCCCAGTGGAAGCAAATGTTTGGGTGATTAATTTTCAGGCATTTGTTCTCCAGTCCTGGATTTTTATATAATTAGGATATTTATATGTATTTATCTATTCAATATATTTATCGGTCATCTAGTGTCCTTAACACAAGCAGCATAAGTTGCTTAAAATGGGGCTAGTTGATAGGTATGAATGTTAGAAGACATTTATTTATTTATTATTCTGGACAGATCATATAGTTTTATCACTAAATATTATAATTTTTATAATATTCAGTGATACAAGGCAAGCTACCTGGAGAATTACTCTCTGGTCGGCATCCTTCTACGGGGTCAATACCACCAATACCAAGGAGAGACGTCTACGTCAAGTGTCCTCAAATAAAGATGTAAAGGAATATTACCTGGTGTTCCTAGCGAGCGGGCTGAGCCTGGGATAGTGCATCGGCCGTGGCGGGAACATGTTCGCGGCGGACGCCCTCCGCTGCGGCGGCGTGGGCTCGCAGTCCGCGCTCTGCGAAGCGCCCGGCCCTTCCATCTCGCCTTCATGCTCCTCTCGTCCCGGCGACAGCTGAATCCGAACCCGTTTTAGTGCGATTCCAGAACTCGAGGTTATTACATTTGGACCTTATTGTGTACAGTAAGAGCTTCCCACTTGTCAGGTGCCGGATCCATATATTAATCGGAGGTTTCAGTCGTAGAGTAATTTATTTGAAGTTATTCACAGTTGTCGGAAACCGATTTTGTGTCATATTGTTTACACATCTCCGACATCCGATTAATAACGAATCTACACCCGACAAGTGGGATAGAGCACCCGACACCCGACAAAAGGGAACGTCTTATACGGTTTTACAATGATACTTTTAAAATGATGTTTCCGCCATACGTATGTCAGGTAGCTAAGCGGTGATCGAGGCAAAATAGACCAATGAGATTCCGAGTTACTTAAAACGAAGCAATCCAATTGGGCTTCTTTTCTCGCAATCGCTGCCTCGCATAGTTCTAGTGGATAAGGACCCTTATGATGACATCACCAGTTTTAAACCAGCAAATTCGCATTAAAACACGCACAGTCGAGTTGATTTCTATTTCAAATAACATATCGACCTCGAAGTTTTTTCGACTGGTAATCGAGATATCGATATTTTTTGAAGTCGCTCGAAATACTTTACAGTTTTTAATGCATAATGTATTTCGATTATCATAATTTTACGGTTGAAACAAAGAATCGATTCTACAGTCTAATTAGGGCTTTCTTCAAATGCACCAAGCGTTGGTCCCGATGTCTAAATTTGGTCCTCTTTTCAGAATATTTTGGTTTTAATATAAGCACATCAAGAAAATACGACGCAGTCGTGGTATGCGGGTGAAAACTTAGGCTGTTTTTTCACCTATATCTGTACAAAATCTAACCTGGGTATGAAAAAACCGACCAATGAAAATACGAGGCGTTTCAAGAAACACAAGAAGAAACAATTTTATTGGTAGACATTTCTCTCATGCCACTCATTTACCACGGATAGCTCTCGGGTAAAGCAGCCTAAACAACTTATGTGATGGCCTGATTGCCACTTAGGGTGAGCTTTTTGATCCGTACCTAGTCATGGTAACCACAATAGTTAAATTCTAGACCAATAGCGTCAATGAAAACGCCAAAATGTGTGACGTCAGCTTGACAAATTGTTAACTTTGCGATGTAAATTCAAAGCAATTTACATCAGGTGTGCCGCCAGCCGCCGTGTTACTATACCCAGCACCGTGTAGTGGTTAAATTGTCTATGATTATTTAACTTTAGTTACATATAAAAATTCTACTATTGGACAAGATGTATCACGACATGCGTTTTCGCCATTTGGTCTTTATTTTAACCTACTGGTCAACCCGACCACGGATCATGACCATGGCCGTTAATTGCTCTGATTTTTCGTCGTTTTTAAATGTTATTGAACGAATCTCAAAAATACTTCTATTTATTTTAATAAACTATAAATTACATTAGTAGTTCAATGCAATTGAAAATGTTGAATTGTCACTACATTGTGAATTATCTGAATGTTACAGATCTGTTGCTTATTAAAATATAATGAAAGAATAATGAATGTGTTTAAAATGAACGATGACTAACATTATTAGTTGAAGTATTAGATGGTATACGTAATATACAATTATATAAAATAAATAAAAATCAAATAAGAACAGTTTAGTCGAGAGCCAGACATACTCATGTCTTCAATTCACATAGATAAGATCTTCTGAAATAAGTGCGAGTGCTAATATAGAACTTATGGAAGTGAATTGAAGGTATGTAATCGTTTGCTCTACAAGCATGATAACTAAGTGTAAGAACTACAGCATTATAATGAACGATGACAAGCTAATTTGATCTCTATTCAAGCGTGGTAATGTCATTTTTCGTTGGCTTGTTCTAGCTCTAAACTAAAGCCAATTTATATAGACTGATGATGATGATTTAAAACAATATTTCATTATATTGGTTTAATAAATGGTTATTTTTTTTAAATGGAGTGATAGGTACTACTAAATGATTTATGAGAATACTACAAAACGTGTATTAATTTTTATGTTAATTCGGGTATAACGAAAAAGATTATATGAGAAGATTTGTAAAATAGTATCTTAAATACTTCTTTATGAAAAGAGCATAAAATTATTGAAAGTTTAAAACATAATCAATTTCAATAGAATCAATTTATAGATATCCTTAATTAATAATTTAATATTAAATGGATATTATTTCTGAAACCAATAGGACGAGAAAACTGTGTAGATTATCAATAGTATCATATTCCAACTTTCTACAATATGAATTGTAGACGTAAAAGCCTATGTTTTGGCATTATTGGAATATAAAACTGAGTAACTCCAGCTTATATCTTACTTAGCTTACATCTAGCAAATGTATAGACATTATTACATTGCATTCAGTTCCATGACAAAAACGGACATTGTACAAAAATAGTAACAAAACTGAATGCAAGTAAAAAGCACCATGTTCAGAATAACGTTATCGAAATTAATAGAAAAAACTACACTTTTCATTTAACACCTAAACGATAGGTATTATGGCATGGCATATTATATGATGTGGTCCTCTTGTGGTAGGATAGGCACGTGTCCTATTTATTTGTATTTTATTTATAAATATTGGGTCCTTACCTATGAAATTGGTGTTTTTATTCTGTCTTAGTATTTTGTCTGTAACTATTAAGATTCAGAGTATTCCTAAAAAATAATTACCTCGTCTAAAAATAGACTATATTTTTGAGCTCTTTCGATTAGTTTTGATAATTTGTTGTGTTAAAATTGGACACGGAGACAACTCTTTTTAAGTGCCTCCCGAATACATAATTTTATTTGCATTCACTTAAAAACGATAAATATTTTTTATGAAGTGTGATATTACACATATTACTAAAGCTTGTCTAATGATACATGCCAAATATTATTATCTCTGGATTTGTCGTTGTGAAGAAAACTGATAAAATGTTAGTATGGAAAATGCAGAATTCCCCAAAATCTCCATACAAAACACCAATTTCATAGGTAAGGACCTAATGTTATGTCCCTATATGACAAGGGCAACATGTCCTTTTTGTAAAAGTTATGGGCAATTTCAATCAACCAAAAAATGTGAAAAATATCTCGTTTCTGAACATAGCGCTGCGCCTGGGCAGCATGACAGCGCAAGCGTCTGGCTCTCACCTTGTTGTAGTGCGCGTGCGCGCCCGCCGGCCGGTGCGCGTTGCCGTTGTCCGCCGTGTACGTCTTTACCTGGTGCGTGTCGGTCGCGATCGTCGAGATGGCCGACGCCGAATGCACGCCGAGCGCCTCGCGACGCTTCTTGCCGCCCTTGTACGTGTACTTCGATGGGCGGACTAGACTGTGTGGGAAATATGCTTGGTACAGATACCGTGTTAGGTTCTTATTACGTCATAGGGAATATGCATAAAATGTATTACAATTTTAAGGTATTTAAAGGTAGGGGGAGGGGATTTATTTAAAGGCAAGAATATAAGGTAGGTAAAGGTAAGTTTCAAATTGTGTTATATTCGGAAAACATAAAGAATACAAATATGTAACAATCCATCGGAAAATCTCGAACGCGGTATTTATTTAGAGAGATATTTTATCATTTTCATACACATGACAGTTTAGTCCGATTTTGTGTAGAGAGATCGTAAACTATCTATCTATATAATATCTCAGATATAGTAGATATTATAGACCATAGGCAATATTTATTTATTGGTAGTTATGCATATTCCCTACTGGCAAACAAGCTGACTGCCCACCTGTCAAGTGGCTACAGTCGCCAAGAAAAGTGCAACCTGTAAGAGTTGGAGTTTGTAGTTATCTATTAATTAGAAAAAACTACAAAAATCTAAATAAAAGCTTTGGTATAAAATTAATGAATAAGTTTTTACGAACCGTAATATCTTTATATGATCTAATTCTGAAAAGCTAACTTGTAACACATTTAACTCGTACAACTTGATATCACTCATATCATGATTATTTTGTTTTGTACACTATTCTCAGTACCTATATGGCTGATTAAAAAGTCGGTTAAATGTATCGTTTACATGTATAGAATATGACAAATGTTATTGCAAAAGTATTCAAATATTGTATTAGGGAAACGCTGGAAAAGATTAAAAACAAAGGGCTGAAACACTTTCAGGTTCATAACAAAAACACTAAGTACCTATCACAAATATTATTGTGTAGTGATGAAAACAAGTTGTTTATCGTCTATCGATCTCTTTTTACTAAGCATACGCTCTCAGGTATCTAATCGTTATTTTTAAGGGTTGCCAAAAATTTGCCGCCAAGACAGCGAATTCAAACCTACTAACATTTTGGGGCATTAAACAGAATCAATCCAAATGGGTTAGCACCAGTAATATTATTGTAAAAAACTTTACATTTTTAATACCGTTAAGATGCCCAATTTCTATGGGAAACGTGATTTCTGATACTTTTCGCTAGATGCGCTTTTCACGTTTACAATAATAACTTACAGTAGGGGTGCAGAATACATACAAATAAACACGACTATTATCCCCTAAGGGTTAGTCAGTAACATAAGTCCACTGCCATAGTCCGATCTTCACCAAGCAGTGACTGTACACGGCGTGACAGGTGGTGAGCCCGTCGCCGCTATAAGCTATTGCTGGACTTTGTGCAATTCTACGTCCATTAGTCGCCTTTTACGACACCCGTAGGAAGAGATGGGTTGGAAATATTCTTTTAACCAGCCGCTACCACACGACTGCAGAATGGAGAAGTCCAAAACCCGAAACTGTGAGATAGCGAAATCTGTGCCTAGGAATTATGGTTTCAATTTTACATAAAATAATAAGGGCATACATTTTTTTACATCTATATTAAGACACTCTCTAAGGCTGTTGTTAAAGCATCAATTGTGATAACCGATTTCGCCATTTCTTATAGTTTCGGACTTCAAGCATGCTGTATATCTACCAAACCTTTCTACCTTACCTAGGATATTGCGGTCCGAACTGCGTGTAACAGCAGTTGTACCAACAGCCCTTGGAGAAGGGGTTGTACCCCCCGGTGAACTTGCCCGTCACCTGCTCGTTGGTGGTGCGGCCCCGGGACACCAGCACCATGTGGAAGCCGGTCAGGCCGAAAATGGGGATCGCGAGGAGAGCGATTATGCCCATTATTACCATACTGTTGTGGGCAGTTAAGGATTGGATTGGCGAAAAATATTGCAGTAAAAATAGTAAAGGTTTTCACACATAATCGTCACGCCTCTTAAGTATATCCGAAGGGGTGGGCAGAGGTGTAAACTCCCATATTTGACCAGATATAATTCCCCATGTAACAGGGGGTATGTTCATACTATGCCCAGTGCATGGGAAATTGCTCATTCACAAAAGAAGGCTATTTACATTTTTTTATCCGTGATACAGGCGGCGATATCGATCGCTGCCTCGAGGTTTTAAAACCAATATTCATTAATACAAATGATATTGACATTAAATTATTGGATTTTTGCATACAAATCACCATAGCATATTGTCTCCAGAAAACAAAAAGTCATTACTGTAATCATAGCCTGTTTATAAAACGTATTTTCAAAATAACCCGTGTAATAAATTATGGAAGCCAAAAATATTGTCAACATTAGTAAACTCCCACAGTACCGGAGTCTACATAGATTACCTATTTAAAACCTTCCTTCTTCATTTTCACTGAAATAAACTTTGGACATCAGTGAAAATTCTCCGGACTATATTTGGAGGTAAGTTGTATAGTGAAAATGACGCTAATAACTCCTCACACAACATCGGCGTTATGGGTGTTTTTGGAACACCTGAATAAAAATAGGGTCAAGTAACGGACTTAACATCTTCAAACCTAAACAGTTTAGAACCAATATAAAAGCAAAAAAAGGATACGACACAATGGGTTCCACTTGTGTCAAGGTCTTGTTGTTGTTCATAATGTAGTAGAGGCTGAGGCCGAAAATGCTCAGCATGTGTATGGACAGCGATATGAGGAAGAAGAAGAAGAACCTGTAGTTCCGCCGCCCGATGCAGTTGTTCACCCACGGGCAGTGGTGGTCGAACGTCTGTAAGCAATACACGTATCGTATCATCCCGAGTTTGGTGTATTATTTTGAAGAGCCCTAACTTTTAGGCCTCGTTCTGGACAACAGCGGAAGCACGATTTTATTCATATCTATACACTTTGATCAAGGCACGCATATATTTATTTAAATCTAACATGAATCGCAATATGTGCAAAAGTATACAACCTGTAGGTTATTAAATGATCCGTTTGTACGTTGTTACTCCGTACTATCTTCATATTATAGTTCGTTACTAAAATAGCATTTTCCCGAGTTAAGTTACACGCTCAAGAATAGAATGCTCAATACTTCATCAGCAGATATCCGAATAGGTAACATATATTATTTACCTGAACTTTGAAAACGGAAGTAACATTATAGGGTGGTTAATACTTACTCTCAACAATTCAAAATTGAATTGATCTTTTATTCACGGTATATAATACGATTTGTTCCTGATTCGTCATATTCCTGATTGATCATTTGACTTTCCTGACTCGTCATATCATGTCTATCACGTATATTTGCTGTTAGGAAAGTGTCGAATAAGGCAAATGACCAATCAGGAATATGAAGAATTCGGAACAAATCAAAATGAGAAACTAAAGAATATACTTACTGGATTTCAGAGTCATAAATTACGAATTTTACTACACAAATTAAACACCTACCATTTAAATGAGATTTTATGACAGACATTTATTAGAATTTCCTACAAAATTGAGGCAAATTCTAGTTATTTGTTTTAAGAAGGAAAATAAAATGAAATTCGATGATTTCTGAACACTGTTTTCAAATATATTTAATTCCTGGTATGTAAGTTAGTAGACAAGGCCTTTATCCACCATAAAACGTCTCCGGGCTGACTAAAACTCAAGGATCTAAGGGGAGGTATTAGCTACTCCATATCCTTCCTCGACGAATCAGTAAATTTACTTCATAAATTCCGACCTCTGTTCATTAGTTCAGACTACGTCAGACGATTGTTTTGATCCGAATGTTATAAACTCTCGTCTCCACAGATATACATTAACTTTACACATTGCCCATGCATGCACAGTCACAGTAGACGTCAAAATAGATATTAGATTTTTAACGAATCTTCACCAAGCTTACATAAGTCTCACTGTTGGACTTAGACCTTTTTATATAAAGAAACACATGAGGAATATGGGCCGTAACAGCTAAACTCTCCGGCCCAATGTAGAAGCGGTGGCGTAGTGCTTTGTACGCTTTGGTTACAAGATCCTCTGTTCTTCGGAAGGCACATTGAACCGTGGGCCATAGTCGCTAATATCGAAAAATCCAAGATCCTTCTTTATATTTTAGTCTATATTTGTTTGTTTTTTTTTTACATATGGCAGGTAAGCTCTTGGCCTTCATCTCACCTGATGGTAAGTGACGATAAGGCCGAAAGTGGAAGCGAGCTTCACCTGCATTCCTCAACAGCTGAGGATTGTAATAGAAATGTGGTAAACTGCAGAATATTATGTAGATTATTATTTATTTGCTTCTGAAACTTCAATGACGTAGATTACGACATTTTTAACATAACAAGGCATCCTGGCAGTTTTGAGAACGGATAGTGTAGTTTTTCTCTTTCAGGAAATCTTGTAAAATGCTTTTGATATTCTTAAGCATGTAAATTGAATAAATATTTTTGTTTTTTTTTTGTGCGGAACAGAGCCGTAGAAGAACAAAAGCTTATCCAAATTGTCTCACCTCTATGCAGTGGTTGCACACAGAGCAGTGCGAGCAGCGTGGCGGCCTGTAGAACTTGCAGGTGACGCACCACTTCATGCGCACTGTGATGCCGTTGATCTCTACGCTGCGGTACAGCGGCGCCCTAAAGTCATCCTCTCGGTCCTCGTCAGGTGGAGCTGCAAAACACAGGATAACCCATCTTACTTCGGAGCATTCTGTTCAAAGATATACATTTACATAGTTAGATAAATACAACGATTTGTGTTGAAATCAAGCGTGTCAACTTATTAAAAACTTGCTGAGTTTCTATCAGGAGGCCTTCTTCTTCTCAGAACAAGGCCTCCTGATAGTTTTTGTGAACGGATGGCGTAGTTTTTCTCTTTCACGAAATATTCTTAAATTTTTATGACATTCATAAGCATGCGCTAAGACGCATCTAAACTGAATAAACGCTTTTGAATTTTTCTAATGTTTACTGCGACAATGACTGAAATAACGCCTCCCAGAAAAATGAAGGACAAATATACGCCACTACGAACTTTGCTTCTAATAACAGAGTAGGAGTAAATTTTCAATTCCACCAATTGAGGCTACTGTTCCAATTTTTTAAAATCTTTCAGTGTTGAATAGCCTATACATTGAGGAAGTCTATAGGCTACATACCATCACAGTATCTTAAAGTATCTATTCTACGTGGACGAAGTACCTAATAAACACAATTACAACAAGATGATTAATTTATGGCCACAATAGAATCGATATAGTGATCCTCCGCCAATATATGTCTCACAGCTGGAAACAGGCATTCCTACATGACTAACTTACACCACCGCGCTGGCCCAATGCGGATTGATGGGTAAAAACGGGTGCAATAGCAACCGGGACCAGCTTAGCGTGCCTTCCAAATCACGGAGGAGTTCGAGATCACAAAGTTTTGGTCACCCATCCCAGGACTGACCATGGCGAAGGTAGCTTTGTTTTCGATATCGAAAGCCAAAGAGTGCGAACCACTACGCCACCAGCTCCTCAGAATCGATATAGTTCTTAATTAATTTATGACCATGGAGGGGTAGTAGGTAATACAAGGGTAAAAGGGTAAGTTTACCAAAACACTGAGAAACCAATATACCGGCCGAAGTCAATATGTTCTGACCGTAATTCAATTGCGAGTTGGTTAGTGAACTTCGAAAAGGCAGTAATCTATACATATAATAAAACTGTAGTGCTCGAATGTCAGTAGGTACATAGAAAAAAATGAAATTAAAAAATGAATGATTTCAATAAAATTTTGCATGGTGACACCTTAGATACCTAAGTCAACATCTTAGATACTTTCGATTCAGGAAAATTAAAGAGTTCCCGTGTGATAGTTAACCGCGGACGAAGTCGCGGGCCACAGCTAGTCGTAAAATATAAATGTAAGATTACTTGGCTTGTTCTTATTGACTATCTTTTTGCCCGCGACCACGAGTGGAGTTACGTAGTATAAGGACTTCTAACAAAAGAAAACTCCTATAAGAAGGTAACGGTGGAAATGGCATTCAATTCCATGTATATTGTACGGTTCGTACGCTTTGGATATCGATAAAGAAAAACAAAGCTATCTTCCCCATGGTTAAGGTTTGGATGGGTGACCAAAACTTTGTCATCTCGAGCCTGTGCTTCGAAAAGCACGTTAAGCTGTTGGTCCCGGTCGCAATTGCCATCGTTTCTACTGACCAACCAACAAACAACAAATTGGGACATCGTGGTGGTGTTACGGCCCATACTCCTTATGTGTTTCTCCATGTAGGAAGGCCTGTGCCCAGCAATGGGACGTAGATAGACTGAGGACGACGATCATGTATTGAGGAATAAAGTATATAATTAAACGTTTACCTAGATCTATAGAGCACTCAAAGCCTGCGAATGACACTGCGCATTACGCAGACACTATTTTTAACCATTAGACCTTCCTTTGGCTCCCAACAATATTCATAAAACCTCCCGCAACGTCAACCCCAGTTTGTTTATGAGTCACTTACGCCAGTATTTTTTCTCTCTTCCTGCTGAACATGAACATCAAATCACGATAAGATATAAACTATTTAAATTTGTTGACAGCTTTATTATATTTTGGCTTTCATGTTAAGTGGGTTGTTTTAATGAGGAAGATCGCGTTAAGTAAGAAGGTATTTACCACAACCAAATCAAAATAAAAAACGTAATGATCCATCCACACTCCTTTAAGGGTATAACGTTTTCGACTGTGATTAGGTGCATCGGGGCCCAAATGCCTATGGACACATCGCACATTCCCACCAGAAGGCCTAGCACGGGTACGGGTACGCGCACTAGTGAAAAAGTCCCCGGAGACTAAATTACTAATTGCTGCTCGCTTCCACGTGAACGAAGAAGCGAGAGACAATGAGTATTTTTGTCTCCGGGGACTTTTTCTCTCCGGCCCATGCTAGACCTACAGGTGAACGAACCCTTTGTCCCATTTTATATACAGAAAAAAAAACGCTTTTCGGTCTCAATACTTTAATCAGCATAATGCGGTGTTTACACGGGTGACTAAAGCCGCACGTCTTTGGCCGCGCGGCGAAAATCGGCCGTCTAAATTACGATTCGGCTAGATCGCAAGTGAATAAACTCAGTCACAACTGTGACCCCCATAGTTGAGTGACATCCAACTTCAAGGTGTGCGGGGACAGCATGCACATGGTGACCAAAATCGACCCTTTGACGATTAGTTGCAGGCGATCGCCCGCCGCATGAGGTGTATTTCACTTTACATTCGTCAACAATTTCGAAGGAAATGGCCAAGTACCTTGAAATTTTAGTCACCAGTGTAGACGCACGGTCGATGCGATGCGGTCCCGGCAGAAATCGACCTATGTAAACCCCCCATAATCCTAATACTTCATAATAAAATACCAGTTAACCAGTTTTTATGTACCCTAATCACTTTATCGTGAAGAAAAGTAGTATTCAATCGAATAAGACGCTTTGCTGAGAGACCTGTCGATAACTCCTTTGACAGGAGCTTTAAGAACGAGTTCAGACAACCGCGCAGAATTGTCTGCTTAAATATGATTTTAGGCTTCAATAACACGGGTCGGTACGTGCGATGATTTGACAGGGCTCGATATAATGTTTAGAATAATAACGTAGCGTTTATTAATACAATTCAAGAATGTATTTTGAATAAATTGATAAAATAGCCAGTACCTATCTTACATTAAAAATGCGAAAGCTCGTTTATTCATTTAGCTTCCAGTTAACAAAGGAAAGTTGCCTGCCCAATAGGGTTACCTACATCTGAGCTTTGTTCTTTGAATTTAACTAACAACCAATAGCATTACAGAAAACTTCGCTCTTCCAAGGTTTTCCTTAACTAGTCATAATACCTATGCTTTTCTGAACATAAGTATTTATCAAACTTTCCATATTTTCTACTCCTCTCCTTCCTCCTCCTATTTTATTCCTGGTTACGAGCAAGTCTCATAAAGACTGTCGATAGGAATACATAAAAAAATATTTCTGACAGTCACACCCATTACGCCGTTTACGCGAGTTTATGGATGACGTGGTGACGATAAACATCTATGACTGAGAACAAATGAATCATCACACTTCAGAGAATGTAACTGACCTACAAAGGTCGTCACAAAAAGTAGCGTTTTAAAATAACCAACCAGCCTGCAGATGGCCACAGTAGGCCTCCCCCAAGGATCACCACACCGATCGGTCCTGCGCTGCCCGCATCCGCCGACTTCCTGTGATCTAGGATGCCAAATTGACGGTCCACTTTGTGGAAGTACTACCAGCCACCTTATTCTTAAGTGTCAGTATACGAATTCGATTCGGAAAGTCACGTCACATCTAGTTATGATTCGGCGACAAGTAAAAGGTTAGGCTGCCCGTCCACTGGCACGGAGAAGAGAAACGGAGCTTGAGCTGTGTCAAAATTAACCAATAGCATCATATAAAATATCCGCTTTGCTGATCCGATGTCTCGATTAACCAATAGCGTCGCTTGAAACCTCCGCTCCGCTCTCTCGCTCCGCATTGGTGGACAGGCAGTTTTAGTGTCCGGCGCGTAACACTTTTCACACCGACGACTGGCGCGGATGATAAATTGGGGGCTTCGGGGCCGAACTGCCGCATCACAGAGACTAGCTAGATGAAAATGCACCCTACCCTGCATTCGGAGCTGGACGGATGCGCTCGGATCCAAGCGCTTGCTCTGTAATACCTACCTCCAATTCCCCGTAGTTCTCAGACAAAATTTAAGAGCACGCAATTGGAGCCGGTCGGCTGCGCGATCGCGCAATCGGAGCCAACCGGCTGCCTGAGCGCAGAAGAGTACGTCATAAGAGGCAGCTGATCGGCTACTCTTATTATTTCTCAGCCTCTGATAGACTGGACACGCGTACCCACTACAGACACAAATAAGATTTCATGTGTTTGAGTACGTCCTGCGGCGCACCGCGCCCGCGTGGACAGTCTGATTCGGCACTCACTAAGCGCGTTCGGATATTTTGCTCTCGAGCCTTCCGAATAATGAAAGAAGTGAAACGTACAAATAAACCATAATGTAATGTGTCAAAGCTCTGCTTAAAATTAAAAAGGTAACCCTAAAGAGATTCCGTGAGTTTATTTTCCGACATTTGACAAGAACTTTTCAGAAGGGCAGAACATTTCCGCCGCAACGTTCTTACATATTTCATTAAATAAAATTTCTGGGCGGGTTGTTTATGTTGCACCCATACCTACAATGTAATTACTCTTTAAAGTAAACACCGTCGGATATGTTATCGGCTTTGTACCGTACAGGGAAGATGAAATTAGATAGAACAGAAACATTATCTTTCCGATACCTACTTATTTTATAAATGATAGTGTGCGCTTGATAAATAATTAATTGGCTTTTGTAAGCAATTAACTGTATTTTTGGGGAGCTCGGTTCCGATGGATATGGAACCAACCTACTTAAAACGCTTTCTCACTGTGTATACTGTGTATCAAAAGGCACATATTAAGCCGTTGGTGTACCCACTTACTCGCATTGACCCAGGCAGAGCAGTAGTAGCTCATACTGTTGACATTTACCTATAAAGGAATATTGCCCAGCAGTGGGTTGAAAGGCCGGTGATGATGTTTGTATTTCATATCACGTACACTCTAATTGCACAATAATGTAAGGACCGGCGGATCAAATCCATATTATTATAAATACTAAAGTCACTCTGTCTATCTGTCTTGCTTTCACGTCAAAACTACTGAACAGATAGTCTTGAGCCTGAGAAAGGACATAGGTTACTTTTTATCCCGATATTCCCATGGGATCGGGTACCGCGCGGGTGTAACCGTGGTTATCAATATCTGCTCGACCGAGTATTATATGATCAGAGTATTAGATGATACTGACAAGAAATGTTATGTTCATTATTTTAATAATTAGAGGTTTTAGTTAAACTATTTACCATCAACATTTTGCTAATAAGGAATGTAATGTTGACCGCTTTGTAAAAAAACAATGCAGTGTTCAAAAACTCACAAAAACTTTTTGTAAACTTTTATCGGCGTTAAATCAATAGCTACACGAACGTCGTTGCAGGCACAGCTAATATATTATACAAGGAAAATTTTTCTTGACTAGTAATGATCAAAATATTTTCCTCACAAATCCGGTTATAAAACAATAAGTAACTGTTATTTACTTGATGTCAGATTTAATTTGCATCATGTAAAATACAACTAGGTGGTGTAAAGCGGTAGGCATCATGTTAATATACCAAGTTCTTTAAATTTTACTATAAAAATTGCAAACCAGCAACAAGTAAGCCGCCTAATGATAAGTAGTTAGTAGTTAGCCTGTGGTAACCAATATACTCGTAGATGCTTGGACCACTTTTAGCTCTTCACAATTTGTTCGTGTTTTTCCATAATCGCCCTCAGCCTATATACGTCCCACTGGTGGAGACAGGCCTTCCTCGAGGAGGAACACATGAGGAGTGTGCACCCGGTCCCCAAAAAGGACGACCGATCTAACCCATCCAATTATCATTAAAATACAGCTGATCCGATACCTGGAAGATCACTCCATTTAACGATCGACAATATGGTTTCCGACCGAAACGGTCTACGGGTGATCTTTTGGCGTACTTGGCGCATATTTGGGGTGAAGCTATAGAGAGGTCTGGCGAAACTTTGGCTATCAGCCTCGACATCGCCAAAGCCTTTGATCGGGTCTGGCACAAGGCTCTCCTCTCCATGCTTCCGGCGTACGGACTACACGCTCAACTCTGTGCTTGGATCGCCGACTTCCTTCGCGAGCGCAGAATGCGTGTTCTATGTGATGGATGCGCTTCGCGGTTCGTGTCTGTGAATGCCGGCGTCCCTCAGGGGTCCGTTTTATCCCCCACTGTGTTTCTTATGCATATCAATGACATACCTTCTTTGGGAAACATTGCTATGCGGACCACAGCACTGTAAATGTGGCATACCATGGTCACCTAACATTTGGGCGTATAGATGTAGAGAGTGACAAAATCTTACTATTGAACTCAATGGAGTGTTAGACCTCGTTTCGGAATGGGGATCTAAGAATCTTGTTGAGTACAATACTAAGAAAACTCAGGTGGTGGTTGCAAGTACGTCGCGACATTGCGTCGTTAAGCGCCTTGTATCAGATGTAGGTACCATGGAGAATGTTCTGAAGAGCTTTAAGACCTTATCCCACCCTCCCCTTTCCTGCTAAGGATCACCGGATTACGAAGCCACGCATTTATGGTGACCTCCCTGCCAGCACGCACCAAGAGGTTCAGGGAATCATACTGCCTAATGCGAGTTGGTGGGTAGACGTGTTTATTAGCGACCGGGTCCAAAGCACGGAGGAATTCGAGATCACTTGGTCGACTATCAGGGCCTGACCATGGCAAAGGTAGCTTTGTTTTCGATGTCAAAAGCCAAAGAGAACTAAACACTACACCACCGAGCTCGTTTTTCCTTAATATAAATAGGTTATCGTTGTAAATATATACTTACTAGTTTATTCTACATATATTACGTCGTGAAAGAACTTTGTACTCCTTTTTCTACATTGCATTAGCGATTGTACTTAGCAGCAGGAAAAAGAGCACAAATATATTGAAAACGCGCATTATTGTTTTGTTTTTAAAACTACCTAATAATTAATGAATTACAGGCGAATATGAACCTGGAACGCATTAAAAAGGATTAGTAAAAAAGTGCATATGCGTAAGTATGAGTGGGAGTCGGTTTGTTAGTTATATTCTCACGTCTTAAATACTAGACCAAACCATTGTGTAATTTTATTCATAAAAAAACAATTCCCGTAGAAATACAAACAACTCGATTATAATAATTAGCGTGTACGTTACATTGTAACGCAACCGTCTGAAAGCCATTACTCGATTTTTTTGGATAATGGATTATTGTGAACGAACAAAATAATAAACTACATCGAAATTAGGACAATGTGTTTCAAGTTAACAGATAATTCATTTTCAGGTCCGTCAATTATGATAAGACTAATGTTGTGTCAATATTTGTGAATCATAGATAGCACTAGGTATGGCACTATATTATTAGCAATGGCTGCAAAAATATTAGGTTACGTTTTTGTATAGTTTATAAAGGATTTACAAAGTGGTGGATATCGACCCCCAAGAGGTCGAAATCGTTTACACGGGGGTCGGCAACTCGGCATAAACGAAAACCGACCGTAAATGTTATTATTACATTGTCAAGTATCTTTTATGAATAGGAAAAAATTGGCTATGGTACCAGTTCATTTTGGAAAAGGGGTCTATCATTTTAATATTACATTTTCTTAGTAATTTGCAGAAAATTATCTTTACCTACAAACGAATGCCTTAAATATTTCATTAATATTCCGAAAAGTATGTAGGCTTGCAAATGTTCGTCTAAAGGATATAAAATTAAATTTTTTTCCTGCGTGGGGCCAAAATCGGATATCGAAAGTAATTTCATCCAAAAGCAAGGCGAGTTGGTAAATCAGGACTCAGTGGTGTACGAGTTCTCTGGTTCAATGCGCGCTTTCAATATGAATATGCTTGCCAAATACGCGTATGCTTTGGGCTTTTGCTACCCAAATAATTATTTTGCAATCCAGCCAATTATTATGCTTATTGCTGCCTAAATAATTATTTTGCTGCCGAAAAAATTATTGTGCCGCCCAAATGATTTTTGGGTGACTTTTTTGCTGACCAAATAATTAAACTTCCCACTAATACATTTTATGATTAATTCATTATTTTGTTCGGAATCACGAACGCAGGAAGAATATTCATTTCCTTGGCGGTTCGCATGAGGAATGACGAAGCTAATCGTTTAGTTCGAAAAGGTGGATTAACGATCTTCTGTGGATTGATGGTTACATACGACCCTCACCACACCGCGTCGGCCGATAGTGGAACGGACTAGACATTTGTACCCTACTTTGGAAGCAACGCCTAGTAATTGGGGCGTGTAAGCCCATCTGAGAGTAGGCAAGACAGACATACAATTTACTGATTTATCTCATAACGCTTACAGTTTTAATTCTAATGCGCTTTATTAGTAATATACTGGCGAATGTAATATACTTCAACAGAACCATTTCTATCAATACTGCAATAACAATGGACGCCGTAAATTATTTTCGTATTTAACTAAGAAACACTAATTGCTAACCACTACAATTATTTGGCCGGCAGAATTATTATTTGAGCAGCAAAATAATTATTTGGAATGGAAAAATATTTAGTTGGGCAGGATTTTGACTAATTAAACTGGCTGATGCAATGAAATATATAGGCAGCTTAAATTTTATTATGCACTTGAAGATCTTGTCTTGATTCAATTTCAGATTGTAATACAACTACATAGTGTGAAGGAGGAGGTCAATGCCACAGTATTTGAAATGTATTTGAAAATCAATGTAACTTTCACTACCATTGAACCCTCAACGGTAACCAAAACAATGTGATTTTGGTTCCACAAGCACATTCCAACTACTGCAATCAGATCTTTTGCTTATTAAAAAGCATACCATTATAATTCTTATGAAATTCAAATGAGAGAATAATAAACAAGAACATTGTGTAGGAGATAAAAATAAAATATGTGTTATTTAAATATTTCATACATTATTTATAAGGTTTATTAAGATGCGAACCTTAGACATAAGATTTAATGTTACCATATCTAAAAATAGCATCGGGCATTTAACTAAATGTATAATTAGATTTTACTGTAATTGTAATGTGTAAGTAGTCTTGCAATAAATTCCACCAGAAAAATTTATACATTAGGTAACTATTGATTAGCAATTGTATGAAAAGCAAAGGGCACTGAAGGTATACATTATGGAAACTTGCAATTGCAATGTTTTGTCACCCATACAGGGCTGTTGTTATCAAAACCCAAACTTTTTTTACTAACTACACCATTGACCTCGCAAAAATTAAAAAGAATGCTACTTTTCTTATCACTATTATAAATGCCAGATTTAGCTTAATACTAATAACCATATTTATTTATCTTACAGATTTTTGCATTATTTCACCTTTGTGCTGTGCTACAGGTACATGTAGAAGTATTATGTTAGCTTTTTGATGTTCAAAGAATGGTAAAATTATTATTATTTTAGTTATTATTATCTTTATATATTTTTTTCCTCTTTTGCACTGGTGTCTCTTCCCTCTCCTTACTAAATCTCACACACCTGTGATAGGTTGGCTGGCAGAGATCTCTATTAGAGATAAGTCCTCCTTTGCTTACTTTTTTTATTTTACTATAATTTTGTTTATTGGTGCAATAAAGAGGTTAATAAAAATCAATAATAATTACAATAGAGTGATTTCTGTAATAAAATATAATCTGAATAAATATTTTTTATATCTTAGACAATATCACTAACCTTTTGGTATAACTCCCGGGTCCATGAAAGTGGCCAGTGTAAAATTGGCCAAAACAAAAAACGTTATGACACCTTGATATGCAGGAACCCATGGGTGCTTGTGAAGGTAGTATTGACATCTGAAAACAAAATTTATTATTAGGAATACATTCAAACTCAAACTCAAAGTCATTTAATCAAATTGGTATCATCAAATACACTTTTGACAAGTCAAAACAAACAAAATAAATTATTATAAATTATTGAATGGATTGAATGGATGGACATTGAATGGATAGCAATAAAAAAAACTGTATAAACATAGTCTTAAATGTGTGGAGTTTAAGATGCTAAATTATACATTAATAGTTGTTTCACACTATTAAACTTAACTTCAGAAATCAAATCACAGAAAAGATTGAACACTACTTTAAAATTACATTTAGAAATTGAAAACGATTCATAATTACTTTAAACCAATCTAATAGGCATACACTTATTTATATTTTGTTTTAATTCTTAAAATCACTTTGTATTTACTTCAACAAATTGAAAATTTAAACATTTTCAATAAAGTTTTATCAAACTTTACTACCTATTAAAACACTGTTTTAACTGCTGTATTCGCCTTTAAGTGTTTGTTACCCATAGTGTAAAACAATAATTTATAGTTTTATTGTAATATAATGTAATAGTTAAAACCTCTACTCTTGTCTCTCATTTGTATTTAGATTAAATAAAAATGTATAAAACAAACTACTTCAAGTCTACATTGCAGTCTACATTGTAATTCCTGTCTTATACTTCTGTTAATAACAAAATTTTGGTAAAACATTAGTCAGTTAAGACTTACAACAAAACAATGCAACTGAGTCACTTCCCAAACCACTTAAGGTTTGATTGTTTGTATAGTAATGTGAATAAAATACCATCAGGTCTGGCCTATTTACCAGCAAAGATACAATCAGTAAATAGCAACAAAATGTTTAAATGTTAAAGCTCTTGTACCTGGCATTGATTTAATTGTAAGTCTAATGTTAATCAGAAACAGGCTTTAGTCTGAACCACTAAATATCAGACATATTATTGAAGTTATTACACACTTGTGATACATAAGATTAATACGATATAAAGTGGTTCGGGGTAAAGGTACAGACCTAATACACTAACAGAAATAGGTCTCCAATCGTCTGTGAAAGTTGTCAAACTAAAAATGAGATTTGTATTTAACTACAATAAATATGTACTCACGGAAAATAAAAAAATAGTGAGGTCGTGCCCAACAGCAGTGTCCAGGCGAAAGTCGCAGGGATATATCTCGTTTTGAGGTCGCATTTGGGCATATTGTGTCAATTTTATTTTCCTAAAAGCAAAATTTTATTCACTACAGATCAACATGGCCGCACCTATTAATCTGACAGATGTGGCAGCATAAAACCATAAGGATGTGTAAAATTACCGGTTTTTGACGTTTAGTTATTGGTTATTGAAGATGCAAAGAGTAATAATGTTTTAATTGCAACTTATTTAAACAGGAAAGCAACCAGCGTCGTGGTGTTCTACGCCACACATGCTATTCAGTGCCTTAACCTGTATTGTTTAATAATTATGCCATTATAATAATAATAATAATAAGCTGAGATGTAGAAAATACAAATAAAAATAATAATAATAATAATGTCTTTGTCTATGTTTGATTATTTTCTATGTCATTTCTTACTATGTGTGTACTGAATAAAATTTTTTTCTATTCTATTCTTCTTGGTTCCTGCCTTTTATACCCTCAGATTTATACCAGATTTTGCTTGACTCAGAATATTTTATTGAATAGATTTTAATCGATTAAAACTACTTTAAGCATGTTTTTTTTTTGTAAAATTCTCCCATATAGGGAAGGCAAAGGGAACGAAGCCCATACAGCCAAGTCTTCAGTATTTATTTCTTCAGTAGTTTGCATTGAAATGCTAGTGTATGGCATTTCAATGTATCTTGGGAGAGTTTGGCGTCAAACGATCGATGGCAGACACTGTGGTGCTACTTGGATGAGGTGGATTACCACGATGAAAAACTCGTCACTTTTCACACCACTTGACGCTTATTTCGATAATCCTCCACATTGCACATCATCACAGACACTTATTACACAAAACTACACTGATTTTACGTAACAATATCCACTCCGAAACAATATTACAATTATCGAAATAAAAATCACGTCCGCCACAGTTGAATGCCGCCAAAAACTCTTACTTTGCATGTGTTTTAAAAGTTTATACTATTGGACATCACTGCTTAATCTTTTTTTTTAAGTTTCATTGGTTGTAAAAAAATATGCTCGATTTCTATTCGTAATTTTAGAGATGATAATCATTCATTGGTTGTTGGAAACATTGTCAAATTTTACGTTACTTTTGATTGGTTCATAAGTTAATTTTCTTCAGTCAGTCTCGCGGATAAAAATGGCTGTAGTGTTGACTTCATGTAATGCTCTTTAAAATTGAGATAATTTCACGAAAAACTTTGAAGATAAGTAAAGTAAATACATCCAGTGTTTCATTATATAGACTTTTACCCTAGAAGATTATAAAGATTGTGCTAAAATGTCGAATAATAATAGTAATGTGATGAGTTACTTGAGACAGTATAGGTTTCAGAGAAAAGCCAATGCGGCTGCTTCTGGCAATTCGGTAACAGTTATTTCAGCTGCATCTTCAACTGCTAACTCTCGTAAGTTACCAACTTATAATTACCTATTAAAATTATTACAAGTCATACACGTGTTTTACATTTCACACTGAGTCCCGAACGTGTTCACTGAACCCCTTCAAGGTTTATATTTTTTGTATCGTAAGTTTTTACTATATTCTAGTAAGATAGTAATGTGAATTGTAAATAATGAGCCCAGGATTCGTCTTATAATGTATATATAAATATAAATTAACGGAATGTACCGGGTTAGATAGTCTGACGTGTGGCTTACCAGCTGCTTTCCAAAAGTAACAAAAAAATTAGAATTCTTTTCACCTTTCATCAGCTTAAAAAATACAAATGATACTAATACCACTTGCTAAGAAAAATGGTTTCTATTATAAAACTCATACTTACATATTTTTTAATGTAAATGAGAAACACTGAAACTAAAACTCAGGCGAAAATTTTGATAATTTAAATACCTTTTAATTTCAGAAATATGTGTGGTATGAGATGATATAGCTATTTATATATATATAGCTATTATATAAATGTGTTTTGTGATGGTTTAATTCTTTGATTTTTGTAAAGAAATTGAGCAGCAGAAAGGCAGCATATATGTATGCTGCCTTTAATCACGACTATTGTCCCCTAAGGGTAAGTCAGAGACTAGGCAATAGCACGGAAAAAGCAGTCCATTGCCACAGTACTTGACCAAGCAGTGACTGCACCATGCTATTGAATGGTTGTGGAGTTCTAAGTCCATAAGTCGCCTTTTACAACACCCAAGGAAAGAGATGGGTATTCTTTTAATGAATACAGGAGAAAGACAACAATTAAGGATTATTTAGAACTAATAAGTTTAAATCTTTGTTTAGATACATGAAAAAGTTAATTTACAATAACCACTGGTTATAGTTACTATTAAAAACAATTTGTTGCTCATTTCATGGAATTAAAAGTTGTAGTACTTTCTTTCATTTTATAACAGAAATTATTGAATATCTGTAGGACTTAAAATACTTTATAGCTAAATATTCATAAATTTGCTTTTATTTGTAAAAGTTAGTAAGTCTTTTTTACTTGATGTATTTATTTGACAATGTTTTATGTTTGGAAAGTCAGAGTTATTATTGCACCATATTATAATCTTATCCTTCCTATAACACATTTATTGCCATACTGGTATTTACAGACATAGTTGAAACATAGCTGCAGAAATCTACTGGAACCAGCTAAATATTGAAAGTGGCTAAGGAGAAAGAGAAGTATGGGAACTGCTGTTGTAACACAACATGATTTATGATAAAAAAATTACATTATGTAAAACAAAATCTGCAGGGGAGTTATTATACACTTCCAATGTACCTTTCTCTTGAAATTTTTATTAAATTGATAATTGAAATACTCATAAAATTTCAAAATTATCTACAGAAAACTTCTATCTACTTCTATTATGAATGTTACCTACTTGTTTATATTCAAATCAAATTTGTATTTAAATTTTTACCACCATTATTATGCAAGGCAATGCCAAATCTTTTTTATCTATGTCTATAAATAAGTCTTTAATTCTTATTTCCAGATACTCTAATTAGGATGGTTGCCCCAAGTTCGTCAAGCAGAAATGTTCCTATAGTATACAAACGCATACGGATCCAAGATTCTGACTCTGACGATGCTCCAACACCTGTAAAGAAGCCAGCTATTGTTGAACTAACCACAGCTGTTAAAGAAAGAAGGTTCAGAAATATGCTTGAAATGTTTCCAGACATATCACCCATAGTAAGTCATAGTAGTATTGTTTATTTAGTTTTATAAATACTGTTTGAACTGAAGTTATGCCAAACATTTGCTACCTAAGTGCAATGCACACTGGGCCCGCCGGGAGACCGACACAACCTGGCGTCCTATATTATGAAAACAATCTTGTCAGCAACATGCGCCCACACATTGTCATGTTGGCAGCTTGCGGACGACTACGCCTGCGCTCTGTTGCTGGCGACACTAGAGCTGTAGTGATTAATTTCATTAAAATTTTAAAATGTATGGGATTCTGTAGATTCAATTCGTCTGCTTTCTCTGTCATGCTTTTGATCTGTCATGATAACTGTGACGTGGCAATCACTGACAAATATTTTCCTCAACTCAAACCGCCGACATGCCGCCGACAAAACTTTCCGACTAGCAATGAATGATGCGGCCTATACCCCGCCGACAAAAAGTTGCCGACAGTGAGCATTGCCCTTATGTGTAGCGACACTACTGAAAGTACGCAACGAAACGTTTCGTTTATCTTCAATTACATTGTTTTCAACATTGGATCAAACCTTCTCGTCCCGTGTTGGTCCGGGACAAAAAAAGAGGTCTGTGATTGTGTAGCCGATGAGCTAACCACTTGTTACTACTCTTTCGTGATTCTTTATTTGACCAAACCCAATATTTGTATGGCAAAGTCTTAAGGGACACAGTGCTCCTTGGACTCTGCCTACCCCTTCGGGGATTATAGGCGTGATTTTATGTATGTATCAAACCTTCCTTCGAGCAACAAAAGCGCACGCGACGTGTGCAATATTTAGACCATGAAATAAAGATATATCTTTTTGTACAAAAGCATGTTTGCTTTATTTCTCATCTTGAAGCCCTCTATAACAGCCAATTAAGAAAATGAAGCAAATTTTCTGTGTAATCCAACACGTCAAACAACACACCACAAAGCCACGACATCGCCCGAAGTTTACGCCATGCGAGTTTCGTCTCATATTACCGACTTTTCGGGGCAATTTCATGCTAATAGAGTAACTTACACAACTCATCTTCCTATGTGTCCTAGATGGGTCAGTGCCACCGTGAGTGCCACCCACAGGGCCTGATTGATGTGTCATGCCAATAGAATAACTTCTCTATTCTGAATAACTTTTCTATTCTGACTTTGACACAAGTGCACTTCTTTGAGTTAATGTTAAAAAGTTGTGGTATTGTAAGAACTTCTGATGTTGTGAGGTAATTTTACCAATTGTGTTTTTTAAATATTTTAGCTTGTAAAAAACACCCTAGTAAAACACGGTTGGAACGAAGAACGGTCAAGAGATGAACTCCTCAAACATGACCCTGAGAGTGAAGAGAGGAACTTGCCTGGCACCACATTCTTTGGGGCTGGCCGGCCCAGTGTCTCCGGCCAGATGTCTCGCCCCAATGGGAACATAGGTGTGGTGAGAGTTACTAGTGGGCCACAGAGCTCTACAAGTAGCAATGGTGGCATGTTTGTAAGGAGACCCATCATGGCTAAAGCCGTGAGGGTCAGAAGAGGTAGCAGCGGCAGTGAGGACGAGGACTATGGCGTGAGGAAGGGGAAGGATGACAAGGTTTACGACAGGTAAATATTTGATTTGTAACATATATAATTCCTTAAAACAGTAACAAAATACACTGGCACACTCACATAATTCTGTAAAAATTATTATAAGCATAATTTTTTGTTTGTGTTTGTCTTCATATTCGTGTTTGTACTTGAGTGTGTGTAATTTCAATATTTCCACGCTTTGCCCAGTAGTGGGACGTACATAGACTGAGGACTGAAACACATAAACATAAGTAACATATTATCCTTAAAATCCTATTTGCCGTGTGAAATCTATACACGTGACTTTGGCGGAACAGTGTATCCTAAGTGGTAAAACAGTCCGTTCGGAGTTAATTGAAGAAGAAGAAGAAGAAACACATAAACAGTATCCAGGTTATATATCAACAGTTATCTTAAAAGATTTCCTATTTTCAGTGACGATTCAGACAACGAGATAACAGATGATCTGATTGGAGACAAAAAGAAAGTGTTCGAGTACCTGAACACGAGTAGCATGAATGAGCTAACTCTCCTCAGCGGGTGCTCACAGAAGAAAGCCGAGGCCATTATTGCTCAGAGGCCGTTCAAAGGCTGGGTCGATATGGTAAGACTTGAAATACGCTTTTTTTTACTTAACACTAGCTGTTGCCCGCGACTACGTCCGTAAAATTTTCGGTCCAGTCATTTCGGAGATTAGCCCCAACAGACAAAGAAACAGAAATAAAAAATAAAACAACCTTTGGTATTTTCCCCCTTATACATCCCCCTGACTTGGTTTATAGGATTTTTTTCTATGTACAGACATTCGACCTCTACAGTTTTAATATAAGTATAGATTTATTCCGTGAAGTTATGAAGACCAGAGTGTTAGTGTACTGAAAAACTTTTTTCGTTCTCTTGCCTTCTGTGTCTGCCTTCTTCCAAACTTGTTGCATCATCTACAGAGACAGTTCACTGCCCCCAAATGTGTACTCACCAGCTTCACCTTTAACATGTTTTTTTTAAGCCTATATACGTCCCACTGCTGGGACAGGCTTTCCTCATGGAGAAACACATGAGGAGTATGGGCCGTAACACCACCACGCTGGCCCAATGCGGGTTGGTGGGTAGAAACGGTCACAAATGCGACCGGGACCAACGGCTTAACGTGCCTTCCGAAGCACGGAGGAGCTCGAGATCACAAAGTCTTGGTCACCCATCCACGGCCTGACCATGGCGAAGGTAGCTTTGTTTTCGATCGAAGCCAAAGCGCACTGACCACAACTCTCTCTAACATCCTCTTTAACATGTTACTCATAAAGTTCAAAATTGATTGAGGAAATTTGACAGTGATGTAAGTACCTAAACTGAATTAATGTTTTGACTGGACATGATTTAACAACGTTAAAAGCAGAACAATGCAATGGGATGAATCTTGTAATAGGATGAATGTCACATTACAAGAAGGATGCTGAGCATGGATGTGGACGGGCCTAGAGTGAGAGGAAGACCAAAGAAGGGATGGATTGAATGCGTGAAGAATGATATGGGGATACAATAAGTGGATGCTGAGCTGACGAGTGACAGAGGAGAATGGAAGAAGAAGACATGTTGTGCCGACCCCATCTAGAGAAGGGCAAGAAGAAGAAGAAAAAGCAATCCTTTTCAAACATCAAATTTTTCCTCCTTTACAGGTAGAAAAGTTCAACAACAACAAAATGCTGAGCACGGACCTGTTGAATTCTACCCAAGAGTTGTTGACGACTCGGAACAACATCCAGCGGCTGATGAAGAAGTGCGTGGGGCTGGCGCAGCAGCTGGAGGCGGCCGTGGCGGCCGGCGCGGGCCGGCTCACGCAGCCCGAGTCGTTGGACATCAGGTAATCTTTAATTACAATGGGCTGGACAAAGGGACGTTAGACGAGGATGCGTCGCTGATCGGCATGTATAGCGTCGCGACCACAGATATATTGGGTCCTTACCTATGAAATTGGTGTTTTTATTCTGTCTTAGCAATTTGTCCGTAACTATTAAGTTTCAGAACATTCTTATAAAATAATTGCCTCTTCTAAAAATAGACCATATATTTGAGCTCGTATTATTTAATTTGATAATTTTTTGTTAGTTTAATTGTGTTTAATTAGACACAAAGACAATTATTTTTAACTGCCTCCCGAATACATCATTTGATTTGCATTAACATAAAAACGATGAATAATTTTTATCAAGCGTGTTCACACACATATTACACATGATACATGCAAAATATTATTATCTCTGGATTTGTCGTTGTGAAGAAAACTGATCAAATGTTAGTATGTAAAATGCAGACATCCCCAAAATCTCCATACAAAACACCAATTTCATAGGTAAGGACCTAATACATACTCATCGGTTCAGGTGGTTTCCAGCCCCAATATTTAAAAATTGCTGTCCTATGCTTTCAGCTTAAAACTAGCTCCATACCAGCTCGTAGGGCTGAACTGGCTCGCCGTGCTCCATAAGCAGGGTGTGTCCGGGATACTCGCCGACGAGATGGGGCTCGGGAAGACGGTGCAAGTGATAGCGTTCCTAACGCACCTCAAGGAGACTGGGAAAGCAAGAGGCACGCATTTGGTGGTAGTGCCTGCTTCTACTTTAGGTAATTATGGAATATAGCTTGTTCATAAATGTGCAAAAGGAATGTTGTGTCGTCCTTGTCTGATTCCCGGAATAAAAAGCGATAGGTAGATGTTACCTAATTCGTTTGTAAGATTGTTGAGAATAAAGAAAATTGACAGATCATAATCATCAACCTACATTAGTCCACTGTAGCCGTCGCCGAGTACTGGCGTTATAAATTTTGAGCTTTTTTGTCACTTTATTGGGGACAATAAACAATTACACACATAGGTTAGGTAAAACATATTATGTTAACACGTAACAAAAGCAACTGCTCAAGCATCACTGTCAAAAAAACGCAATAAACTTGGATACTGTAGCATCCGCGACATAATTAAACTGTCCAAGAAGAACGCTATAGCATGCTCATCCGCGAAAGTGTTAAGGCCTGTGTTTACATGCGAAACCAGCACCATTATCCACAACTTTTTTGTTTTAACAAAACAGCTACTTAGGTGGTACACAAATAATTTGGAAAACTATTTAAAAACTGCATACAACCATAGTTATTTGTTATTATAAATGTAACTAAGCAAATTGTAAAAGATTACACCATTAGATCCAAAGTGACTACGACTACAAACCAGAAACAATTTGAAACAGATAATTTTGACACACAGAAACTAAAATGGAAATGGGCTGGTCATGTTGTCAGACTCCAGGACGAGAGGTGGACATCCATAGTAACAGGTTGGAAGGGCCCACCAGAAAAAAGAAAAAGAGGTCGGCCATTGGCACGTTGGACTGATGGCATAGTTGGCTTGGCAGGGCAAAACTGGGCATGGAAAGCCCAAGATAGGAACGAGTGGCAGTCTCTGGAAGAGGCCTATACCTCAGGGAGGGTTCTAGTGTGACAAAATTGAAAATTACGTAAATAAAAGCTTTTTATTTTATTTATTTATTTAATTTTGACACAAAGAAGTCCACTGCTAGACATTTTACCCTGACTTCGACGTGCCGCACCCAGTACCACTTCACAGATGATCATTGTACATCGTTCGTCGACAGCATATAATAATCTCTGTATTCCCAGACAACTGGAGCGGCGAGCTGTCCCGCTGGAGCCCCACGTTGCGCGTGAGCAAGTACTACGGCAACCCCGAGGAGCGCCGCCAGCTGCGCATCGATTATGCGAGGCAGATCGACCAGTACGACGTCGTGTTGACTACGTGAGTTGAGTTTATTTATAATCAACCACTTTTCTTCCTTATCCTGCCCTGTTCCTAATTTTATTCGGGTTCGGTACAACATGTCTTCTTTTTTATTATTAGTTGTAACAACTGATGGTCGCTTGTATCCTATTATTCTTTTGCTATGTGTTTATCTAGTCTGTTCTTAAATTGGTTGACAGTTTCTGCACCTCGACAACTCGATTGTCAAAAAAGTGCCTTTATTTACACGCTCTTCATTCATTTTCTCGTATCACTCAGGCGTGAAATATCATATACAGGGTTATTTGAAAACATTAAAAAAAAATAATTTCCAAGACAGAGATAGCCGAGTTGGGACGGACATGGCATTACTCATACAAGAGGAGGAACTTAAATACCTTTTGTCAATACTGCTTGCATCACATGGTCGCCTGTGCATAGCAACAGGGGACCATGTGATGCAAGACCCCTTTTTAAGGGGACAAAAATATCAGTTGAAATGGGGTTCCTAACACTTCTTTATAGGGATAGAGGGGATAGAGAAGTATAATCATTAATCACTCGAGTATGTATTGTCAGAAAACGAACCCAGAACCTCTATAGACGCCTAATAATATTGGGTCCTTACCTATGAAATTGGTGTTTTTTTTCTCTCTTAGTATTTTGTCTGTAACTATTAAGATTCAGAGTATTCCTAAAAAATAATTACCTCGTCTAAAAACAGACTATATTTTTGAGCTCTTTTGATTTGTTTTGATAATTTGTTGTAAGTTTAATTGTGTTAAAATTGGACACGGAGACAACTCTTTTTAAGTGCCTCCCGAATACATCATTTTATTTTCATTCACCTAAAAACGATAAATAATTTTTATGAAGTGTGTAGTATTGTAATATTACACATATTACTAAAGCTTGTCTAATGATAAATGCTTAATATTATTATCTCTGGATTTGTCGTTGTGAAGAAAACTGATAAAATGTTAGTATGGAAAATGCAGAATTCCCCAAAATCTCCATACAAAACACCCATTTCATAGGTAAGGACCTAATCATTGTAATGTATTAGGTACACAATGGTGAGCAGCTGTCCCGAAGAGCGCAAGATGTTCCGCATCACGCCGCTGGACTACGTGATCTACGACGAGGCGCACATGCTCAAAAACATGTCCACGCAGCGGTACGACAACCTGCTCAAGATCAAGGTACAGCTACCGTTACTACTTCTAGATCTTCTTCATGTTTGGGGCGGAGGGGCGGGCCTGTAAGCATGAGCTTGTAACGAGGCGCTGTATCAGTATTAGAAACTGCTGTTATTCCGCCCTTCTCTGGCCATTTTCTCTTTGTTTCTGTTTTTAAACTAACCATCTGTCTCTTTTTTCATTGTTTTTGGTCTCCAATTTAGTTCCTATCAGAGTCAGCGTTTGGAGCGGTTGTCTCGACGCCAATATAATATAAAAATTAAGTGTTAAAAATAAAACTTCTCGCTTTGAGTTGCGTTAAGTCAAAAAAGACAATTGCTATGAGGAATGTGATTTCAACTAGTCGTTTCCGCTAAATGCGCTTTTCACGTAAAATTACAATAATTATATATTATAGCGACTAAATTGTTCAAACAACTTAAATAACTTTGACAAGACACTATTTGTGTCTTAAGTTCTTAAATATTCACACACACATTTCTATTAGGAATAAACCCTACCTTTTGTACTCAGTTACCTGTCTTCTTTTGTATTGCTTATTGTATTTTTTTGTGTGTGTACAATAAATTGTTAAATTAAATTATCTTAAATATATACAATAAGTGACGACGTCTCCGGTTTTATTTCTACACCACCACGTCACAAACGTCAAAAGCATTTAACAAAATTTCGTGAAAGCGATAAACTACGCCATCCGTTCACAAAAATACCAGGTTCTGTTCTGAGAAGAACGGGCAAGAATCTCAGCAAGACCACTTTTGTACACGGTGTATATATTTTATCATTTCATTCTAATCAGAAAAACACTATATAAAACTATTGCTTCCGTTTATGAAAAATTTTTCTCCTCAGTCCAAACACCGTCTCCTACTAACGGGCACACCGCTACAGAACAACTTGTTAGAGCTCATGTCGCTGCTATGCTTCGTCATGCCGCACATGTTCTCCGGGAAGACCGACGACTTGAAGAGTCTGTTCCAGAAGAACGCGGTTAGTATCCACCTACTTAACTTGGTGAACTCGAGCTCCTCCGTGCTTCGGAAGGCGACCGTTTCTACCCACCAACCCGCATTGGGCCAGCGTGGTGGTGTTACGGCCCATACTCCTCATGGGGAAGGCCTGTGCCCAGCTGTGGGACGTAAGTGTAAGAAAACGGTTTTTATTTCTTAGTCAATAAAGGCGATCTATCCATGGTCTACGTTTGTTTGACTTGCAGTCTATACATATATTTATTTTTATTTTTTAGTTTTGCTAATAAATAGGTTAAGTTGTATTCAGCGAAAGAGCTCGGTGAGGAGCTGTGGCTGCAGTGGCGTAGTCGTTAGTACGCTTTGGCTTTGCCTTCGCCATGGTCAGGGCTTGGATGGGTGACCATAACTTTGTTATCTAGAATTCATCCGTGTTTCGGAAGGCACATTAAGCCGTTGATCCCAATCGCTATTGGTATAGACAGCGAAATATTTATTTATCAAATGTTTTATTTTTTATTAAAAAAGGAATGCTATACTTCTTCTGCTATAATTACATCAATATAAATAGTATGTATAATACCTACGTTAGACATGTATGTCCATAGGCAGTGGAAGGAACATAGTAATAAAATTCTTAGACGGAAAATACGATTCGGTATGTAAGCCGATAATATAATCTTTCTAGTAGTAACATGTTCTCCATATCCACTCTATCCTATCACTGGTTATACTACCAGTTACTTTCATGTTACCAATGATTTAGTTAGTTTTATCACTGACCGCCTGCCTGACGCCAACCATGTTAATTAAATAATTTACATTGTTTTACAATTCTAGAAAGCGAAAGTGACAAAAAAGGCAGAAGGTAATAAAGAAGATGATGTGCCCCCGTTCGAGCAAGGTCAAATAACTCAAGCTAAACGTATCATGAAGCCGTTTGTACTGCGGAGACTTAAGCGGGATGTGCTCCAAGACTTGCCCAAGAAGACCAACCATACTGAACTGTGTCCCATGTCGAGCAGGCAGCAAGCGCTGTACAAGGACCTTATTGTGGGATTTGCAGCTAACGATGGCACAGTAAGTAGCAATAGCTAATCTATACGTATATATATTGGGTCCTTACCTATGAAATTGGTGTTTTTTTTCTCTCTTAGTATTTTGTCTGTATCTATCAAGTTTCAGAGTATTCTTAAAAAATAATGACCTCCTCTTAAAATAGACCATATTTTTGAGCTCTTTAGATTTAATTTGAAAAAACGCTGTAAGTTTAATTGTGTTAAAATTGGACACGGAGACAACTCCCGAATACATCATTTGATTTGCATTCACTTAAAAATAAATAATTTTTATGAAGTTTGATATCACACATATCGCTTAAGGTTGTCTTATGATACACGCCAAATATTATTATCTTTGGATTTGTCGTTGTGAAGAAAACTGATAAAATGTTAGTATGGAAAATGCAGACATCCCCAAAATCTCCATACAAAACACCAATTTCATAGGTAAGGACCTTATGTAACTCAAAGGTGACTGACTGACATAGTGATCTATCAACGCACAGCCCAAACCACTGGACGGATCGGGCTGAAATTTGGCATGCAGGTAGATGTTATGACGTAGGCATCCGCTAAGAAAGGATTTTGATTAATTCTACCCCCAAGGGGATGAAAATTTTTACGAAACTTGTGTCAATTTTACACCGATCGGGCTGAGACTTTGAGAGAAATTTAAAAGGTTCCTGTGGGATACTTAAAAAAGCATAGTAACCGCGGACGAAGTCGTGGGCAATAGCTAGTCATATATAAGTTTAACATAATTATAGTAATGCTAAATAGGTATATTGGAATTCAAATTTCAAATTCAAAAGCATTTATCCAGTTTAGATGCGTCTTAGTGCATGCTCATGAATGTCATAAACTTTTTAAAATATTTCGTGAAAGAGAAAAACTTCGCCATCCGTTGTTCACAAAAACGACCAGGAGGCCTTATTCTGAGAAGAACGGGCAAGAATGTTTGTGAACCTCTGAATTTTAGTAATACTAGTATTGATAGCAAAGATTTCTCTACTATTTTAGGTATCAGTTACCTACAAATTTAGATGTCGCCTAATTTGAATCTAAACGAACATAGACAGTAATATTCTTCTGGAAGGTAATTAGCCCTGCTGCCCTAGCTAGCTTTTCTTATGACCTCATGTTTTGCTCACAATCACATGGTTATGGCCTTTCAGTTTTTATGAAAAGAAAATACACATGTCTGCATTTTTCGGTTCACATAAGTTTCAAAGCTCTCAAGAGCTTGAAATAAATGAAGCAAATCTTGTTTAGCACATATATTCTTTAATGTTACCAGATTTAGACGACCTCCGTGGTCAAGGTGTCGCCATTTCGCGATTCTGGGTTCGATCCCCGGGGGTAAATGTTTGTACGATGAATACAGCAATTGGTTTTCGAGTCTTGCATGTTTATATATGTAATGAATATATTCTAGATATTTGTATATATTTATCCGTCATCTAGTTTCCGTAACACAAGACGCATTAGTTACTTAAAATAGGGCTGGTTATTAGATGTGTGAAAAAAAACACATTAGTAAACTACTGCTTTATTTGACAAAATATAGACTAAAAAAACCTCTCCATTTCAGATCCACGCAACAACAGAACAAAGCGGCATGTCGATGATGATGGACATGCGCAAGCTGGCGAACCATCCCTTGCTCCTCCGATACCACTACGACGCTGAACAAGTGCGCGTGATAGCCAAGAGACTAGCCCGGGATCCTGGGTACAAGCAGACCAACGAGCAGTACGCCTTCGACGACCTCATGTGCCTCTCCGACTTCCAGTTGCATCAGCTCACCTTGAATCATCAGGTCTGATAATAAAAATTTTTACTTGCTCGTAATTTGAGCCTTATTACCCTGCTTTTAGGCCCATAATTACAAATCGAGCTCGGTGGCATAGTGAATAGAACGCTTTAGCTTTCGATATCGAAATGGTTAAGCCTTGGATAGGTGACAAATACTTGTCGAACTCCTCCGTGCTTCGGAAGGCACGTTAATTAAGCCGTTGGTCGTCGTCGCAATTGCAACCGTATCTTCCCACCAACCCGCATTGGGCCAGCGTGGTGGTGTTACGGCCCATACGCCTCATGTGTTTCTCCATGAAAAAGACCTGTGCCCAGCTGTGGGATTCAACACATTTCAAAATTCTTTACAAATCTAAATTCTCCGTATCACTACTTTACTGCTGGGAGGTCTGGTATAGAATTTACAAGCTTCTCTTATGGTGATATTATACTGAATAATTTTATTTTTTTACAGTGTATCAGATCATACTCCCTTCCTCAACACTTAATCCTGGACTCCGGCAAATTCGAGAAGCTGGATGAGATGTTACCCAGACTCAAAGCTGAGGGTCACCGCGTGCTGGTGTTCAGCCAGTTCACCATGATGCTGGACATCCTGGAGCCGTACCTGGTGACGAGGGGCCACCGCTACTTGCGGCTGGACGGCAGCACCGCCGTCACTGACAGGTCAGCACTGCCAGCTCATCTGATGTTAAAAAAACTTGCTCCGTTACCTTGCGTCATTCAAAAATAGATTCTATCTAGTAGTCTTTTAGTAGTAGGTAACTCCTCTCTTCTTCTTGCCCTTTTCCCACTCTAGGTGGTGTCGGCACAACACGTCTTCTTCTATTCTCCTCTGTCACTCGTCAGCTCAGCATCCACTTCTTTTATTCTCATATCATTCTTCACTCATTCAATCCATCGCTTCTTTGGTCTTCCTTTCACTCTAGGCCCATCCACATCAATGCCCAGAATGTCCATGCCCAGTAATGTGACATTCATCCCTCCTAATCACATGTCCATACCGCGCTAACCTATTGCTCCTAATCTTTTCTGTCACTGGCGCTACTTTCAAACTTCCGCTACTTTAGTAGTAGGTAACTATACCTTGCAATATTGTTCCAGGCAAGAATTAATAGACCAATATAACGCGGAGGATATCTTCGTGTTCCTGCTGTCGACGCGAGCGGGCGGGCTGGGCATCAACCTGACGGCTGCGGACACCGTCATCATTCACGATATCGACTTCAACCCCTACAATGACAAGCAGGCTGAGGACAGGTATGGGTTTTTTATAAGTTTGTATTTACACTCATGTTATAATGTTCGAATTATGAACTCGGACTCAACTCATAATGACATACTTTTTAACACAGATGATAAAAACTAAAATTAAAAAATGGTCTAACATAATGACCATTATTCAACAGGTTGGACTCATTATGCAACACTTATGTTTCATAAAAACGCACAAAACTATGGCAAATGTTTCCCAGACAGCCAACAATAAATAAAATTAATATTTTTTTTTGTTTTATTTCTTTGAATAATGAGTGTAGATAAAGTAGTATATGTAGCTGCACATAACTCGGTATTAAAACACTCGCGGGATACTATTAAAAAACTCGCCAAGGCTCGTGTTTTAAAACCACGCTCGTGTTTTAATAACCTATATTATGTGACAGTTACATAAACTACTATTGTCTTTCTGCTGCCTACCTGTTGCAGAGATTCTATTATAACCTGATCAGGAAAATAAAAACCCTGATCTAAGGCGACATAAATTTGCAAAAATAAGGCCGCGCTCAGTTTTTGACAACCTCCGTGGTCGAGAGGTCTGTTCGCCGGTCTCAAGGCGTCGCCATCTCGAGAGGTTCTGGGTTCGATCCCCGGTGGGGGCAAATGTTTGTGTGAACAGGCATTTGTTCTCCAGTCTTGGATGTTTTATATATGTATATTATATTCTGAATATTTATATGTATTTATCTATTAAATATATTTGTCCGTCATCTGGTATCCATAACACAGGCATTAGTTGTCTAGTATGGGCCAGTTGATAGGTGTGAATGTCTGAAGATATTTATTTATTAAAAAAAAAAAAAAAAAGATTGTATGTGTTTTCTTACGAATTTCGTTCGTGCGTACACGTACGAACAAACTATACGTACGCCTAATTCGCAACCAAATATGGGACTAACAAAATTATTGGCAGTGTGTGAAGGTTCACTTCTGCCTTCGCTCGGTCTACGCCACCGATATCTATGATCTGGCCTTGGATGGGTGACTAAAACTTGGTGATCTCGAACTCCTCTGTGCTTCGGAAGGCACGTTTAGCCGCTGGTCCCGGTTGCCTACCAATCCGCATTGGGCCAGCGTGGTGTTACGGCCCATACTCGTCATGTGTGTGTTTTCCCATGAGGAAGGCCTGTGCCCAGCAGTGGGTTGTATATAGGCTGAGAACGAACGAATATGTATGTTAATCCTCCATCAACATTGCCACCAGGTGTCACAGGATGGGCCAGACCCGGCCGGTGACGATCTACCGGCTGGTGAGCGCGGGCACCATCGAGGAGGGCATCTACCAGGTCGCGCAGGAGAAACTCAACTTGGAGAAGCATGTCACTGGTGCTGACGGTAAATATATTCCTTCCAACAAAGTTTGGGCAGGGAGAGGAGGACATAAGGTGGGATTGTGAGAAAAAATGCAGAATGTAGTCCTTCAAAAAGGGCGTGAAAAGGTTTTTTAAAGGTCGGCAACGCGCTAGTGATGCCCTCGATGTTGCAGGCGTCCATAGGCTACGGTGACCACTGCCCATCTGTGGGGGCCGTATGCTTGTTTGCCACCCTGGTAGTATAAAAAAAAGACGACTAGGATTGATGTGACTATGTGGTTATATAGATATCATTATTTTGTGCCGAACCTCAAATGAAATTGGGAACAAAGCGAATGATAATGATGTTTTCGTCAAAGCTAGCTTTGAATAAAATCGAGAATGGGGTGTTTTTTAATATGACAGGTAAGCTCTTGGCCTTCATCTCACCTGACGGTAAGTGACGATAAGGCCGAAGGTGGAAGCGAGCTTCACCTATAATACTCAACAACTGAGGAACTGGCTATCTAACCTCTGATGGCCGGAACACAACAATGCTTATAACATTGTTATTATGGCGACAAATTTAGGTAAGACGGTGGTAACTAGCCAGGAGGGCTTAGGCGGGCTTTATGTTTTGTGGTTTAGGGCCTTTATGTATGTATGTTATGGTAAGGGATAAAGGTAAACTTGGGTAAGGCAAGAAATATCTACTTGTCCCTGCGAAAACGAAAATGTATGCAAGCAAAGCTTAATATATTGTTATTTGTATCCATAGAAAATGACGGTCAGGAGCAGAAGAACGTAGTTCGACTGTTGTCAGCCGCCCTGGGGCTCACCACGCCCAACAAATGATTGTTGGCCCCAACCGTGATCACCATCGACTAGTGATAGTGATAGCATGCTTGTGATGGTGATACGCTATAGTGATAAAGTACTTGGAACAGTGATAAAATACTCCCAATAGTGATAACCAGCGTCCAATGTTTGTGAAAACAAACATTTGATTTAACTTGTGATCTAGACGAATTTGTAAGTACTATAACAGGTGATTGAATGATTTGCAATAAACACTCCTCGTGCGATCTCACAGTACCCTGTTCCGTTGTAATAAGGGTCAAATTATCAAGTGTGGTGTGTTCACAATCATTCATTCTGTGTAAGAAGCTGCTCTCAGTTTATTTCTGCATGGTTGTATTTATGTTTTGTTATATGAATCCCATGTTATATATGGTGTAATTTACTTTTAATTTATTTCTGACAGTATTTGTATGGATATTGGAATTTACATGATACGAGAAACTATACAAATATTAAGCTTATAATGTTAAATAATATGTCCCTAAAAAAACTATTTTACAACACGACTCATTTCCAATACGATTTTCTTTTAATAAAATGCAAGTAATTACTATGAAAGAGATTTGTAACAGTTGTTGAAGAAAACTGAAGTTTAATAATTGAGGTTTATAAGTGGATTTTCTGTAATAAACCTTATTAGAGTTGAATAAAGCTGGATTTTCTTTGACAACCATTCACCACACCCATCGAAAGTTAGAAATACATCAAGTGCAATTAATATGTAATGCTTTTAATAAGCATTTATATGTAAATGGTTGACTACAACCATGTGACAGTATTAAAATAAATGTAGTACTAACAGTCAATAATATATTCATAAATTATACAGGTCTAACAATATAATAATTATAGCAATATGGTTATGTAAAAACGCTGATTTGATTAAAGACTATGCATTTTCATTTCTTGAGTTACGTCTCCAATAATATATTGAATATGATGATCTTTAATTTTCCGAAATAAAATCTATCACCATGCAAAATATCATTAAAATCGGTCCAGCCATTTCGGAGATTAGCCAGTACAAACCGACAGAGAAACAAAAAAAAACATATTTGGTTTCCCTCTTTACATCCCCCTGACTTGGTTTTGAGCATTTTTTTTTGTATGTACAGGCATTCAACCTCAATAGTTTTATTATATATATAGATATCTATATTCTGTATAGCATATATATATACATATACACACACATTTGTACAGCGATAATGCTTGCTATTTTATTATTAAAGAAATTCTCTTCTATATATTTCGTAAAGTATTCTTGACGTTTCGATTTGATTTGATTAAAAAATGTGGAGTATAACACTGTCCTTTGTTGCATAAAGACTTGTACAGAAAAAAAAGCGATATGAGGCGTTTTTTTTCCTTCAAAAGTTGAATTCAAATAAATGTCAAGTTTTATTAAATGAAACAAATATTTTCAGCTATTTTTGGGTGAATGATGCCATGCAACACTATGTCAACTATGTTTATATAGTCTTAAAAAGTTTTTTTTGGTTAAGATCACAAAAGTTTAAGATGTGTTTTCAAAGTGCTCTTTATTTAGAGTTTTATTTGAATTAAAACTATGACATAATAAAGCATGGCATCATTTTACAGCATAATAAATAGGCCTATACTTGCAAGTTTTCCTGATTTTTATAATTTTATTCAAAACTTACATCAGCTGGACTTTGTATTGACAATGTCTTACTGGCGAAATATACTTATAAATGATGAAATTTGACAAATGGGAGGTATGATTAAAATAAATAAAGGTAAATAAATAAATACTTAAGCTTAGCGAAATATAACTTGTTTAATTTTATTTACATCCACTCAAAGTTATTCGTATTTGTTTGCACATCTAATAAAATATATTAATAATAGGTTGGGGAAAAAGTTTCTTCGCATTTTTTAAGAAAATTCAAAACATTTTTTAATATAGTTTATTTACATTTAACTAAAGTATGTAGGTACCATTTTGTTCGATAACTTTTTGCCATCTTGTAGGTAGGGACATGATCCCATTGCTATAGAAATTTTGGGACTTCTGGTCAAAATACCGCGACAAGTGGTTTTGGCAGTCCTCTCGTGATGTTAACCTGACACTGCCTAAAGAATTCTGAAGAGACCGAAACAGGTGGAAATCTGAAGGTGCAAGGTCAGGACTATACGGCGGATGCATTAACACCTCCCAGCCAAACTCTCATAATTTTTGCTGAGTGGCTAAAGATGTGTGAGGTCTAGCGTTATCATTATGAAAAACCACACCCCTTCTGTTGATTAATTCCGACCGCTTTCTCTCAACTTCTTGCTTTAATCTCATCAGTTGTTCGCAGTAGAGTTCAGAATCGATGGTCGTGCCTGGTGGTAACAGCTCATAATGAATAATGCCCTTCCAATCCCACCACACACACAGCATCACCTTGTTGCGAGTTAACCCGGGTTTCGCCACAGTCTGTGAAGCCTGACCGGCCTTTGACCACGACCTTTTTCGCACGTTCTTGTCGTACGTGATCCACTTTTCATCACCAGTTATCAGCTTCTTCAAAAATGGTTCGGTTCATTACGTCGTAATAAAGAATCACAAATGAGTACACGGTTCATTAGGTTTCTTTCAGTGAGCTCGTGAGGTACCCAAATGTCGAGCTTTTTTGTGTACCCAGTTTTTTTCAAATGCGCCAAAACTGTTTTGTGGTCAATTCCCAGTTCTTCAGCTACGTCGTAACTACTGACATGCCGATCTTGCTCCACTTTTTCAAAAATGGCATCCATTTTATCTGTAATAGGGCGACCAGAGCGACGTGCATCTTTGACATCAAAATTTCCGGATTGAAAACGCTTAAACCAAATTTGTGCTACTCTCACAGACACTGCACTAGGTCCATAAACATCGCAAATTATTTTCGCGGCTTGCGTTGCATTTTTACCTTTTTTGTAGTAAAATTTTAAAATGTATCGAATTTCTTCATTAGATTCACTCATCTTGGCGGTACGAAAAACAAATGAAAATCGCACATTTTCCTAATTTGAATTTGGAATTATGTTCTTTAAAATTTAAACTTTCAATGATACCAAAACCAGCCAGATACAAATAGTATAGCCAAAGAGATTTTATTACAAGTTTATACATACTTTAATGCGAAAAGACTTTTTCCCCAACCTAATATTTAATTATCAAATTTGAACTATTTTGCATTTTTTAAACCTAATGGTGGTAAAATTAGACATTTTACAAGTAAACTAGTACTTTGGCCATTTCTTATGTCACTGTCATAATAATTTATATGTCAATAAAATTGTGTATATGTATAGCAGTACAGTAAGCTTAGAGTTATCTGTATTATTTAATAAACTGGCTTTAAGAACATTTGCTTTTCATAAAGTTTACTTGAGTTTTCTTAAGACGCGTTCCTTTAATCAAATTGATTCTATTTGACTACTCGTTACGCTTACTAAATGTCAAATTTCAACCATCCGTACCGTAACATACGAGTCATTTTTACATTAAAGGAACTCTGGCGTTATTCATCCCATGACTAAGGCCAGGTTTGACCTCATTTAAGAACTGTTTTCCCTAAAAATAAAAAACAACGTCAAACGTGTAATTGCGTTAATAGTTGTCACTATGAAGAACCTAAACCCTTATGCGCACGCAGCGCTAACATAGTAAATTGGCGCCATTTTGTGTATGTATTATTTTTGATTTGTTTGAATGTTTATATTAAATTTACAGATAAAGAAGTATGAGCTTGTTGAGAAATTCCCACGATAATATAAAAAACTCTAGTTTTTTAATAACTTATAGTATGTGACAGTTACATTATCTACTGTTTATCTTATAATGTGACTTAATATTTTAATTTAAATTATGGTTGCTATTGCATGTGTGACACTGTCTAACAACGGAAGTATACGTGTGATTGACGAATAAAGTCAACTCGTTTTCTTGAAGAATTTTGACAGCACATCAGACTATCAGAGCCTACATGATTTTTAATCGTAAACTATACGACGTAAGCAGGCGTTTTTTCTCCATACATTCACAACGGGCGCCTGTGTCGGCATCTATATAAAACTGCAGTAAATGTATGGACAAAAAACCTGTGTGATGGTCGTAATGGTTTATCATTGATGGTCATTGTATGACTTATACAAGGAACACGGTATATAGATTTGAAACCTTAATACCTTAGACATAGTGTTAATATTTAGAAAATTTCACTCTTTGTGATAGTATGATCAATTCAATATAAAGTAATTTTGCTAGTGTATTACTCAAAAGTTGATAAAACTTGGCTATGTTTATACACATGAATCTATTTCGTACTAGAAAATACTTCAAAATTGTTTTGTTAATTTTTGTTCTATTATTATGATTTTTTTGATTGTATAATTTGTCCACATCAAAAATGTCTCTATCTTGTTTATTTATAGTTTTGATTTTTTAATGAAAAATAACCTGTTTTTTTACTTACTTCACTTATGTACAACATTGTTAAGAGATTGGAACAACACACTTTTTTGGGCGTTTGTTGATGGGACAAACATTTGAAACTATTAAATAAATAATAAAAAATACAAAAAGTTTATGTTCATAGAATTGTAATTATATTAAGACCATCATAAAATTTTTAATGTTTTAGTAAATTGAATAGTAAGCAATACCTTCCCACCTTTTGTTCGTTTTGTCCTTATTAACTTCCATTTGTCCTGAACAGTGTTAAATTGTACCACCAAAGTGATGAAACTTAGATATGATATTGTTCTATTTTTATTATTTATTTTTATTTGTATTATGTTATTAAGTAGTTAATTTTCTAGTTGTAATTTCTTTTAGAATAGACATTCCGCATTAGAAAGTAATTTTGTTGTTTTATTATTTCACTGGCGGTCTTTGGTACCTTGTCATATTAATTGTTATTGGAAGTAATGAGATGTGCCAAGGAAGATGTCAAACAAGTTTATATGACATAGAATCAATGTTTGCTTGCAGGAGCACTGCTAAAGAGTAAACTTTGTATTATTCTTTACCATTTAAGGGGAGACAGCGAGAGTTACCGAATTCGGTACAATTATTACCTAGAAAAATTATCCAGCGTAATTTTAATGAATACCAGAACATCGGTATGTGGACCAATTTAACATTTATTTTCTTAGGATTTCGTTAACTGTAAATTACGGGCATCACGCAATATGTGCATGCGTAGTGCGGACGTTGCAACGTACAGTTAATAACACGCAAGGCTATACAATTGACAAGTACCTAATTGATAGATTTTCAACCTTATGCGTTAGATATAAGTGCAAAAATGATGGGAAACTTTGCACATTGTGGTGATGTATAACGACCTGTTGACTGTACAGTAGACAAAAGCAAGACTTTCATTGCCTGTTTCATTCCAAAACATAGGTTGAGCGATAGAATGTACCCCTCGTATAAGCTATCATTGTAAAAAAAACTTCACTTTTTTAGTTGCGGAACGTAAATTTCTATGGAAAACGTGAAAAGAGCCCCTAGAGGAAAAAAACTGAAATCATAGAAACAAAAAAAGGGAAGTTTTTATAATGATAACAAACAATAAGGGTACAAATCTAAAGCAAGACTTAATTTTGGTCAATATGTTGTAGTAAGGCGAAGTGGGCCTAGCAATATAAAAGTAAATACTGCAGAGAAGTGTTCTCTCTTCTAAATGAGAGGAAATAAGTATTTATGTGTATCTTTACAACAATAATCTCCTCAAATAATAATGAAAACAGATGTTCTTATTAGCTCGTTTTAAGTTCAGTAATCAAGACCATTATTTAAAATGAACAATGCCAGCAACGGCCAAATTCACATGTGTCGGTAACTCGTACAGCATTAAGCTATTTCAGTCGGTCGTTAACCGAAGAAAAGATAGATTGTGTGGATGATATGAAGGGACTCCCTTGGTGACATGGCGAGTGATAGGAGGGAACTGAAGACGAATACATGTTTAGCTCCAAATAATATTGGGAACAGAGCAGGAGAAAGGAGGAGACGATGACACCTAGATCCTATCAGCCCGAAGACAATTGCTGCTGGACATATGCCTCTGCGAGAGATCTCCGCAACGATCGGTCCTGATCCTAACATCCTTTACCAGATCGTCGGTCCATTAGCATCAACAAGCAAATAGGAATTAGCAACTATCACAAGTACTTCATGGTTTGAACTCTACCATAAGAAGGCAAATTTAACTGATAATTATGGAGGAAAACACATTGACGTTGGATAAAACTGTACGCGAAGCCACCGAAGACTATCGGGGTGCAAGGTTAATGGATTATGATAAAGGTAGGTTTAAATGTTACTGTTATTTACTAGTGGCAGACTCTCAGCTCTTTATTGTGATAAAGTGTCACCAGCACCCTTTTGCCTTTCACCTATTTAACAATGCAATGTGTAGGCGAAGAGCGCAGTTCGCTGTACTAGTTAATTAAAACATTAGTTCTCCCACGGCCACATCAGGTATTGCGTAATTAAATTTCATTAGGTACCCATGTCAAATAAAACTTAAATAATTTGGAGTTTGTGCGCTTAATTTTACTAATGTAAAAAAATAGAAACCTTGAATTCGGATTACCTATCATTAGCTGCAACAATCCATTAAATAAAATTTTTGTAACCATTCGCATTCATTAGCAAAGATGTAGAACAAGCAAACATTGATTCAACGGATGAATGGCTTTGTGTCGGAGCCCAGCGTTTTCCAGCTGCAGACACTGAGTGCGGTTATGATGCCGCGAGCGTGTGAGGAGATCGGCGCACGCACACACTGTGCGACAGAAACAGCGAATGGTGCGGCGCGGCCGGCAGTCGGCACACCGCCCGGGCGGGCGCCACACGACCGGAGTCTGCGCGAGCGACGAGCGGCGACGAACAAAAATAATTTCAGTAAAATAAACACATTCGCCAACGACCGCTGTAACATGCGAGCGCACGATTCTGGTGAGTACACTATTTCCTAACATCTTCCCAAATTGACTGATTTGTAGCACTATTTCCTCGGTCTATATTTAGATGTTAGTATTTTCGGCTTGCATCGGCGGAGTTCACTGCGGTCCATCTTTTCACACCAGCTAGTTTTCCCGCGTGGAAATAACTTGACAAACTCAGACCGATTGAACCGTTTTAGTTTAATCGGGACGGCACTCGATTAGAAAGCAACCCTGATATAATACTTGTATAACACGCGAATTTCACCAGCCAAACAAACAATTGAAGCTATATTCTGAAATGAAAGTGCATTTGCACTATGAGGCTCGGTGGCGCGTCTGTCGAGACGATTCGGCGAACTTGGTCGCGAGTAAAAAAATAGATTTTCTTAGGTTTGCTGATCCCAATAGTGAGCGGTCGGTGGTCCGATGGCCTAAATACCCGCAATTGCTGCTGGCTGCTATCGATGTGGCTCTGAGTTCATTGATTATCAGTCTTGCGAAGCACTCTAGTAAAGACCTAGAGACGTCCCACTGCTGGGAATAGACCTACCTCATAGGAACAATTAACAAATACATGAGTATGGGCCGTCATAAATACGTGTATTTTCGGTTCAACGGTACCTACAGTTATAGAGTAATTACGGATAGACCGGACATTTTAGTAATATACATACCTATAATGTAAACTCTATAGAAGATTAGTACAGATAAAAACATCTCAATTTTAGGTAATTATAATTTACGACAACTCTTCGCTTTTATGACTCAAAAGAATCAATAAATGTTTATTAATTAATAGTTTCTCCAATTGTAAGGAAAGAAAGCAATAATTATTGTTTCTTTAACCAGTCCACGCCTACTCACTGTTGAATGATGCCGTCTGCTTGCATGTTGTTTCTTCTTCTTGCATGTAGCTTCTTCCAATACAGCGGAAGTATAAGGATGCGCTTACGCACGGAATTAACAACAATCGTTAACCGAATCATCCGAATAATAATTAATTATAATATAGAGTATGAAGTATTTGATGATTCTTTAAAGAAAATTTTGTCCCGGGACTCCGGATTCTTACATATCCCTGATAGGAACCCAATACCGCATGGTACCCATTAAGGGTTTTCTCTACCTAGTGGGCTAGCTATAGCTATAAAAAAGAAGAAGGCGTGATGAAATATTGGAAATTAATAATAAAGTAAAAAAAATGCAAACTACTAATATCAAACCATTCTATTCTATTTTTTGATTCAATCCATTGTCTAAATATTTAACCGTCACTGTCAGTTGCTTATGCTTAGCCCATGGAAACTCTGGCATTACATAGGTATACAGTCAATAGCGCGTTGGAACTAATACGAAACTGACTTCTGATGATTTCAACCTTTACTTTATAAACATAATTATATAAATATTTAATATCTTCCGACATTCACATCTATCAACTACCCCATTGTAAGCAACTAATGCTGCTTGTGCTACAGATACTAGATGGCGGATAAATATATTGAATGGATAAATAAATATATATAATTATCCTGAATATATTTAATACATATATAAACATCCGGTGTTGGTCCGGGACACAAAAAGAATTTACCAACTGCTTTTCTTGCCTAGCATGTCGTAAAAGGCGACTAAGGGCGTATTGGGTACTGGGTCTGTGATTGTGTAGGCGATGAGCTAACCACTTGTTACTACTCTTTCACGATTTTTCATCTGACCAAACCCAATTTTTGTATGGCTAAATGTGGTCTTAAGGAACACAGTGCTCCTTGGACTCTGCTTACCTCTTCGGGGATTGCAGGCGTGATTGTATATACATCCAAGAGCCGTGTGAAAGTCGTGTGGTAGCGGCTCATTAAAAGAATACTACCAACCCATCTCTTCCCTTGGGTGTCGTAAAAGGCGACTAATTGACTTAGAACTGCACAACATCCAATAATAGCTTATAGCGGCAAGGGGCTCACCACCTGTCACGCTGAGTGCAGTCACTGCTGGTGAAGCGCGGACTATGGCAGTGGACTGCTTTTGCGGTGCTTTTGCCTAGTCTCTGACTAACCTTTAGGGGAAAATAGTCGTGATTATATGTATGTATGTATTAACATCCAAGATTGGAGAACAAATACCTGTATTCGTCACACAAAAAGCTGCCCCCAACGGAGAGCGAACCCAGCGAGGTGGCGACGACGTGTTGAGACCGGCGCGGTTTACAGGCCAGTCGACCTCGGAGGTCGTCAGAATCAGTCAGAATTATGGAACTGGAAATAATTTATTTTACATAATTCTACAACATTTAAATGCTAAGGATTTTATAGGTTTTTGCAATGATGTTAATTGAAAATAACACATAACATATTATGTTCACGCCTTTTCAGGTAGGCAGAGGTGTTAAACACCCACGTTTCGCCAGATATGTTAGGTCCCCATGTAACAGGTGCGAGGCACAATATCCGGCAAGCGATATTCACAATGAACTGCACATAAATTTGATTGAAACTCAGTGGTAGACGAACCCGCATTTCACGCGGTCTCTCGGATTTTAAATAATCTAGTAGGAAAAACCTTTACTTTCTTCCCATCAATCGTCAATGAATGGCTCATTTAATTAATTAATTTATTTAAACTTTTATGTCCATTACAAAAGCAATATACATATGGCGGACTAAACGACTAACATCGCTCTCTACCAGTCAACCATTAGGCTAAACAGAAAGTTAGTGACGGTATCATTAAAGTTACCTAATTACACTAGCAAAAACAATTAAATTATATATGCAAAATATTAATATTACAATACAATATATGATTATAATATATAACTATATACATACACACACATTTAAATACATACAATAAATTATATAACATGATGATTATGTTATGTAAGATAGGATGAATAAATATTATCAAAAAATATTTCGTTTGATATTAATTTTGCATAACTTCTTTTTTTTAATTTTAATTTCATTATCCTTAACCATTTCTAATGGATAGATTGTTAAAGTTTTTTGCTTTTCTTTGATATTTATAAATGGTATAAATAGGTAAATTTAATTCTAATTTCTTTTTAGGCTTTTTTTATCTACTCTAGTATTTTTTTAGTAAAGTCGGGTTCAAAAATATGTATGCGCGTTTGACAGTAAATGACTCTTATTATGGGAATGAAGACAAATGCGCGTACATATTTTTAAACAGAGCTATAAACACAGAACTTAGACCTCAGCACTATTCTCTTCCCGCCATAAAATCTTCCCGATTCTTCTTCTTAAATATGCATAGATAATGATACGCGTAACAGATTCAACGTTATTAGCAGTTGAATAACAGTAATTGGTTTTCTGAGTGATGCCAGCGTTAGGTAATGACTAATGTAATGATAGAGACCAAACGAACAGCCATGAGGTCGATCACCCCTGAAATTGAGACAGCGCGTTGCAGTAACGCTTCATTACAACTATTGATACAAAGAGTTATTAGAACATTTCAACAATGATTTACACAAGCATCCGAAATGTTAGGTTTTTGACACTAGACTGGTAATACGGTACAGTCGCGGTGGACTAGTTGGGTTTTTTAGGAAGATTAATAAAAAAAATACTTTTTATTAAATATATTATGCAGGCACTTCAATAAATTAAATTAAATACCTTTTGTTGGTCTTTTCTACATGATATAAACCATTAACTTTAATTACTTTTTAAATAACGCTTCTGAAAAAACTACTAGTCGACCGCGAACTTCGTCGATTGAACTTTTTTACTTAGGTACAGTCACGTGCAAAAATATGTATACATATTTGACAGAAATAGTCTTTATTCGCTTCTAATAAGAGTCACTAACTGTCCTCCTAACCTAGGTCGCTCTTATTTTTTGTCGCTTCAAAAAAGTTTCTAGTGAAATACATATAATAGGTAGATGTAACTTTTATTTACACTAAGTTGAAAGCACTTTCGTAAGTATTAATATACAGTTATTATACAGTGATACAGTGCCATAAAGAAATTGTTGGATAAAGTTTAAAAATTTTGTGTAATGAATGAGTGTAAATTATGTAAATATTTGACCGTGCTACGAAATGACCTCGTGATAAAGGAACTCGTAGAAAATCTTCGAGTAGATTAATTATACGGATTTTTTAATAATTCTGTGTAGCACCCCCGTAGCGACTACAGCTTTCGTAGTCCCGTAGCATCCCATAGGACTACGAATTATGGAGCAATTTTTTTTGCCGAAATTTAATTAAAAATACTCATTCAACAGTTATGCCTATTAAAAATATGTATCTGTTTAAATTACTTTCGATTATTGTAAAAAAACGATTGAAGTCTAATAAGCTAAAGGACCGACGAAATGCCGACGCACGAGCATTGTATTGGTACGTGGGCATTGTGTGGGCTACAAAAAAGGCGCGAAACCGACGCCATTTCGGCCCTGAGCGTAGGGCTGGCTATTAAAATATACCCGTCAATAGTAATAATAAATAAAAATAAATAAATATTCTCAGACATTCACACCTATCAACTAGTCCCATTTTAAGCAACTAAATGCTGCTTGTGTTACGGATACTAGATGACGGACAAATATATTTAATAGATAAAATAAATACACATATTTATTCAGAATATATAAAATATTATACATATATGTATAATGAACATCCAAGACTGGAGAACAGATGTCTAAAAATTCATCACCCAAACACTTGCCTCCACTGGGGATCGAACCCAGGACCTCTCGAGATGGCGGCGCCTTGAGACCGGCGTACAGACCACTCGACCACGGAGGTCGTCAATAATGCGCTAATAATCTAATATTGTGTCGTGAAAAATAACTCAAAAATCTTATATAGGTACGTATACACTTACCTAAGTAAAGTTGCGTTTTTGGTCTTCTTTCGTTCCACGTATTTATTCCTATCAAATATTGACCCTTTTCTTAGCCTAAGTTCGTAATAACGATTAAGAAGTATCCTTATCCAATATCACCGACATAATAGAATAGGTTTTTGCTTAAATTATGTATTTTTATTTTAGAGAGCTACCTTGCGTTCGTTGGTTTGCTAAAGTTCGTTGTCTACATTGCATTCTTTAAAGCCAACGTAATATTTGCGTTGGATGTCTAACACCGTTTTATTGTTAAATTAACAACACACACGAAGGTAAAATTTACAAACACTGTTTTACAAATTAACTTTTTAGACAAGTGCAAAAAAAAATCTGTAAAATTAATGATTTAATTAATAAAACGCGATTTAAACTATTGATTTAATTAACATAACTTACCATCACGCCTTTTCCCCGGAGGGGTAGGCAGAGGTGTTAACACTCACATTTGGCCAGATATGTTAAGTCCCCATGTAACAGGTGGCGAACCTGATACCATGCACCGAGCAAGCAAGCGATATTCACAATCAACTGTACATAAGTAAATTAAAATTGTAATAAATCATATTTTGCAGTTTGTTGTAAGTGTGTTTGTTGTGTGTTTGTTCCTATAACTTAAGTGATGTTACATCACTAAAGTTATAGGAAAAAGATTTATTCTTATTACAGATGGAAGCTCTTGTATTATGGATTCCTTTTGATAACACATTATTGTGTTAAGTTAAAAAGATATTATTATTACCTTGGCGAGTTGATGTTTAGTCCTATTATGAAATGGACCAACCCGCATTGGACCGGCGTGATGGTGTTACGGCCCATACTACTCATGTGTTTTTTCCACGAGGAAGGCCTGTGTCCAGCAGTGGGACGTATATAAGCTGAGGATGATGAAATGATATGGTAGTGTTTATGTTTGTGTCCTTTAAATCAGTTATAAAATAATGAAACCTCACTTACCAAATCTATCCAAACTAAACAACAAAAATTATACAAAGACTAACTAAATATAACGTTATGTAGTGAACTAGCCCACCTTTTATCTTGTTTATGTCTAATGACAGTCTCTCTGCGACTTACCTATTTAAGTGTTTACCTACCTGCTTTGTGATTCATCCAAACATTACAAAAGTAAATAAAAGGCATACCTATTTCTTTGTAAAATTACAGGCTCTAGATGGTCTGTCAGTTTTCAGAGAAACTTTACTAGAATTCTTCTGTTTTTTCAACTGTTTCATTGGTAATAACTTTTTTTCTCGCCTTACAAATTACTGTAGTACGACACAGCAAAAAGTTAACTTCTCTACAAGACAGAGCAAAGAATTCGTCAAGGCTCACAGGTTTTTTTTTTTAAAAGGCTGGTCGAGTGACTCATTCCCTTCTGATTGTAAGAGTAAGAGTGGGATCCAGAGGTAAAGGAAGCTGCTTTAGCAAAGAAATATCGTGTCAGTTATAGACCTATAGACAGGACCCTGCGATTTATTTGCTCTGTGTTCTACGATCACTTTTGAAAAAAAAATTATCCTCCGTCATTACAGCGGATTCGACCAATGAAAATTAAGCATTCATTGGTGTCCGTACCTCCCCCGGAATTTGGTCAAATCCGCCCTAAGACTAATTATTTTCTGAGTAGGTTTTCCGTAAAACCTCTTTCACTTGCTACAAAACTATTAATTTTATCTCGAAATTGTGCGACATTTTTTCTGAATGCATAAAATGATAAAAGTGTTTTAAAATCAAAATTTATCGCTCAATAAATAAATCCATTTATGTATATCAGCCTTCATAATGCATATAGCCATAGCCTATGCGTTTTAGGTACGACTAATTTAATATTTCAACTCGATGACAATAAAAATGCTAATACATTTTCCGTTCAGTGTAGTGTAGGCAAAAGCATAATATTACTTCTATGAGTGTAGGTGGTGAGGCCATGACTTATAATTCTAATAAAAAAATATGCAATAGTCCTTTCTCCACTAGACTTGTTCATTCAGGGCTATTTGATTAACATTTTTACGCTGCTGAACATCTTAATACTGTCGGTACCTACGCACTTGTGTATGTACAAGAATTTTAAAAATATATGTATTTTATCTCATGTTTTTGGCAGTTGTCAGTTGATTAAGCGCGAATTCGACCAAATTTCGATTAGAGTATGTGTAGGAATACCAAAATGCTTGAGATGTGAGATGCGTACACGCACACCGCTGATTTTTGGCCGTACTCGAGGACTTCTGGCCGCAGGACTCCTGACTAGAACGGATTCGATCAATATGCACTAAAGTTTTTTTAAATTTAAACATTTATCCTCGATGCCATAAAACGAGTTAATATTAGCAATGGTAAAATAAATATCGTGATATGAATTAATAATTACCTTGCTATGAGGACGAACTAATGGAGAAGGCCAAAATGGTATTTGTTCATAATAATAATAAGACCCCTATCCGCTACGAGTCTAGGTACTGAATACGCTACGAGCAACTTTATGCTACGGTAATCGTTTACCATGAGAAGGGCTGTACACTTTCTTTCCACCCTTGTATAATAAAAAAACTAGAGGTTTTTGGCGCCATTCAACTTTGGCGGACGGGGTTTTTATTTCAAATATTGTAATATTGTTTTGTAGTGGTTCTTGTTGCGTAAAATCAGTGTAGTTTTGTGTAATAAGTTTCAATAATGATGAGCAATGTGGAGTATCATTGTAATAAGCGATGAGATCTTTATTACCGATAAAGATCTCATCGCTTATAACAATGATCCACCTCATCGAAGTAACACCACAGTGTCTGCCATCGATCGTTAGACGCCAAACTCCCAAGAGAATTTTGCAACAAAAACAATTAAAAAAATTACTTCAGTTAATCAGTTTCTCATTGTTTTGAATGGAAAAGATAAATTTAGAACTCCATTATGTCACGCATTACGTCTTCGATTAATTTCGCAAATCATTAGATTATAGACAAAACAGCCGTGCCCAGTGACCTAGAGCTACGTATGAATATGTACACAGATGCATAAAATCATAGCTGTAAATAGTCGTAACTCTTGAATATTAACTAGGGAATATGGATCTTATATAATAGTCGTAAAGTTTATTTTTGTTTTTACTATTCAAGCTTGAAATCCATTCGACTGACTGCGACTCACCACAAAGATGATGTCATAGGAACGCCTACTAATAGGTATTAGTTCTAAAAATTTATGTTTGAATCATTTTCTGGCTTATAGATAATTTTACCTATAGATAATAGGAAGAGAAGAGATTTTTTTAATGACAGCAATGGTATTTAAAGAAAAATTCGAGCTAACCTTGCCTAACCATTAAATATCAGTACTTACACCACTTGATGGATTGCGAAGTATACATTCGGTATTATAAGTACAGATGCATTTAGAATGTGCTTATAAAAGAGTGGGTATTGCTAGAAGAGAAAGGAAAAATAAATAGGAAACCTAGTTACTTAGTTATTTAATGAATGAGTACAGTCACCGGCAAAAATATATGACGATTTTAGTACCTTGTCCTTTTTAGGTTTAAAGTAAATTATTTGTTTTGCGGACTAGATTCTGGTAATATGATAAATAATGTGACAGAGTACTAAAATCGTCATATATTTTTGCCGGTGACTACATATTGCTTAGTATGAATATCGCTTTTGCCTTACACTGTGTACCTAGTGTATGACTACGGAATAGAAAACACACGAATATATACTAATATTCAACCATCATCCATCCATCAGCTTATAGACGTCCACTTCTGGGCATAGGCCTCCCCCAATGATCTCCACAATGACCGGTCCTACGCCCCTTGCATCCAGCGACTTCCTGCGGCCAAACCGTCGGTCCACCTCGTTGAGAGTCTACCCACGTCGCACCTCCTTGTACGTGGTCACCACTCGTGAGCCTTTCCGCCCCAACGGCCGTCAGTTTTACGAGAAATGTGCCCTGCCCACTGCCACTTAAGGTTCGCAATCGAAGTCGAAAAGCTAGTCATGGATTATAAGAAAAATATTTCGTCATAATACATACATATAATCACGACTATTATCCCCTAAGGGTTAGTCGGAGACTAGGCAAGAGCACTGCAAAAACAGTCCATTGCCATAGTTCGCGCTACACCAAGCAGTGACTGCACTCAGCGAGACAGGTGGTGAACCCTTCGCCGCTATAAGCTATTAGATGGTTGTGCAGTTCCATTAGTCGCCTTTTACGTCACCTAAGAGAAGAGATGAGTCACAAAATCACACAAAGATTAGATGTCTAATTGTTACAAAGTGTTGTTGTTCATAAAGTATCAGCGGATGTGTTTTCTATTTGTTTCAGAGAAATAATTCGAGTATAGTGAACGAGTCTGAGTGCAGGGTACGACGGGACCCAACGACTGGCGACTCACGACGAAAGAGCGGTGAGTGTGCCTCAATTAAGTAATTGTGGGATAAATGGGATTACAATAAAAAACCTTTAACCTTATGAACTCGTGTTTGTACACACACAAGAGCTCGCGAGACTAACACAAACTGTAAGACTTTCTTACTTAGGAATTTTGACAGTAGACAACCTTCTATAACTATTCCGTGCTCGGACTGCTATCTAGTATGGTTTGAATTACAAAGTGAATAGGGTTTTTTTATTGTGCCCGGTAAAGCAATAGGCTTGCCCCAAATACGTAATTACTATTATGCTCTTTATTGCACTTGAAAATACATTATAAAACTGGCAAAGTGGCAATGTGTGGATGTGTAACTGTCCAAATTACATACAAACATTCTTATGTGCGTATGACATTGTGGCTATACTCATTAAATATCTTATTTAGTTGGTTTAGCACTGAACTACACAATCTTTTTCTTTGTACTTATATAAGTATATCATTGTCTGAATAATCTAACCGTAATAAAGCTCTTGACAACAGTGAACGAGCTAAGAAAGACTTTCACTCAGGTCACAGATTACTAAATAGTTACTACGCTCAGGTAGTTACAAAAATAAGCTGAACATGTAAGTATCCATATACACTATACATAATAATATCACAGTAAAATTCTCCTTCTTAAATATTCAATATTCTACTGATTTTGGATTGAGAAAGAGAGTATAGTAGTCCAGTCAAAATAATTTAAAAGTCACATTAAATCCTACACACAAAATTTATTTTTCTGAGCATTCTTTGCGGAATTTGGAAGTCCACCTTGCAGTTTTCCCCCCTCCCCCTGTTGAGCGTTGTAAGGAAACGGGCCCAAAACCCTCGTTCCCTATAACTCCTGCTGATAAAATTCTACAGTGGAGATTTAAGTAGGATTTAATTTGTTTAACTATCCTTAGCTTTAGACTCAAAAATCACCATAAAATTTTTGGAGCTTTTGGAGAAAAACAATTTTGAACGTTTTTTTTTCTTTAAGCTCCTAAAATGCAAGTTAAAAAATCGTACTTTTGGTGAAAATTTCAGAATATATTCCTAATGTATATCCGAATGCCTTAGTAAGTTTTCACCCCGGTGACTAAAGAAAAACTAATTAATTTTATGTTTTTTCTCTTTTTTATGCTGTACATAATTGGTACATTAATTCTACAAAAATTTTTTTTGGGTTTCTACAATTATCACCTTAATAAGCATGCGCCACAAAAAAGTCACCATTTTTTATGAAGAGCTTTCCATGAAATTTTACTTTATGCAAATTTCATAGGTGTCACTCGTTCCCCGTCGCCCGCATCTCACTGAGTTTGAATATGTTATAAATATCGCTTGCCTCTCAATGCGCTCTTTGCATGCAAAAGTCTCGCTCTTGTTAATATTTTTGGCGAAATGTGAGTGACACCTCTGCCTATCCCCTCGGGGATAGAGGCCTGATGGTATGTGAATTGCTAAGAATTATTTAAAAATACTTCGATTACGCGAACTCAGAGTAAATCAAGTAAAAACGACTATCCAGACAATATTTTTAAAGTATTTTTAAAAAATATTATTATTATTTTATTACTTACTTACTTATTTTCGCACGTCTTAAGTAAAAAATGGGTATAAAGACAAAAATCTGATCGTTACCGATTACTGGTGTTGACAGAAAATGCCCTGTATAATATATATAATATTTGCCTGTGCATAATTTTAAATAAAATTTTAATTTTAGTTTATGAAATTTTAAAATAAATAAAACTTCGAAAATTAAATTTGAAGATATTGCAATTTACGAGTACGCTACAATCATTTGAATTAATATTCTATCTTAGGGCAATAAGAGCGAAGCCAACCGCAGTCATAAAATGCAACAATATGACATAAAAGTTTATGCACAAGATTTCAGTGAGTCGCCTACAAGCAAATTTTTTTTATTATATTGAATTTAATGTATTGGTCATTAGTTTGTTTATCGCAATCACGTATACAAGGCCGTGTCAATAAACACATTTATTGTATAAAAAAAACAATAAAACTAACAACGAATTATATAACGATAGAACTATACATACATACATACAATCACGCCAGTAATCCCCCCCGCCTGTATCTATATTACGACTTTATCCATCTTACTGCGACATATATACAGCAACGATATTTATGTCTTAATAATGATTCCTGCCCGTTTTGTAAAAATAGTATTTTAAACAATTGCAAACAAATTCGGAAATCTTAAAGCTCTTTGATTCTGATAAACCCGTTTGTTATAATTTGGAGAATCTACTTTGAAATATAGGTGTTTAGTTTTTTTTATTATACACATTGGACAGAAGAGCAATGGGCCTCCGTATTGTTCACGGACGAGTGTAGAATATGTTTATATGGTGCAGATGGTCGCAGAAGAGTCTATCGTCGACGCGGGGAGCGATATGCTCAAAGTTGCATTGAGGAGCGTGTTCCTTTTGGAGGCGGTTCCTGTATGGTCTGGGGTGGCATATCGATGAACGGACAACCAGAACTTGTGTTCATAGACATGGTCCGTCAAAACGGTAATAGAGGGGGTTTGACTGCACATCGCTACATAACAGAGATCTTAGAAGATCACGTGGTGCCTTACATGGGATTCATAGGCGAAAATTTTGCTTTAATGCAGGATAATGCCCGGCCGCACGGTGCTGCACAAGTTCAACAATATTGCGAAGAGGTTGGGATATGTACAATGAATTGGCTAGCATGCAGCTCGGATCTTAATCTCATTGAGCATGTTTGGGACAATTTGAAAAGAGCTGTATATGTGAGAAACCCTTTGTCCACGACAGACAGCACTTTCAGAAGATTGGGACAATATTCCGCAAGATCTTTTAATAACCCTTATAAAATCTATGCGGAACCGATAAGAATCCGTAATAAAGGCACGTGAAGGTAATACACCTTATTAAAACACAAATAAACCCTTCCATAAAGTTTGTGTTTATTGTTAAAACCAATTTCCAAAAAAAAAATCTTTAAATTTTTGTATTTTCTTCAAAAAGTCTTAAGGTCCTTTCCAGTACCCAAACTTAAACTTAAGGATATGACCCTACGCTGTTTTAAAGTTCACGAACCAATCTAGAGCTTTCAATTTAAATCTGTATAGAAAGTTTGCATACATGGGAAAAAATAGTTATTTCAAAGTCGTCTATTACATTGATGCAGTTCATGTGTCCGTCAGTTTATATTGAAAGCTTCCAAAGTTGCTGGTAATTTTGGAAGTTATTAAGAAAACTTCCGATAGTTTTCCTGTCATATTTAAAAAATTAGGAAACATTCCAATGTTTTCACATCTAATTATAATCGTCATTATAAGAATATTGTTTCATAATAATAATAATAAAATCATTAAACTGCTCCATTCATCCTGTGTGATTTTCATGATGTTAAATGAAAAGTATGAGCGCAAAATACTAAATGTGTAGAAATATATTAAAATTGTCACAAAACTTTTTTGAAGTATTCGGTGTAGTAGGCGGGGGGCCATCTAAAAAGATTTTTTTGACAGCCGGGTCTTAAGAAATCAGTTCGACCCTAGATGTGTGTATCAGCTTTCGATGTTTTTGTATTAAACTTGTAATTTCTCGGTAAAATTATTAATTAATTCCTGTTACTAAAATATACACACTTACTTTACCTTAAACTGAAAAAATATTTTATATTTATCCACTAAGCTAAATATCTAACTCATTTTGAGAAAAATTTAATTTATTTGTACATACAAAATTCTTTATTTCGTAATTTTTTATTTGAAATAATGCACACATAAACCTGGTTATTGGATCCGCAACAATATTTACATTTTATCACATGTCTTATAAGTAGTCGCGCCATTCCCCGCCCACCCATTGAATTTTGCAAATAAGAAAAAATGCTCCAATAATTCCTTGGGGATTTTTAAAAATTTAATATCTAATAAATTAAGACAATACATGCCGAAAAACTCTTTTGTGTAGAATTAATGCGCGGGGTCCAAAAACACAAAAATGTTCATTAAAAAAAAACTATTGAAGTCACCATGGTGAATATTTCTATTAATACTTGTAGACATATAAGTCATATTATAATGTAAAATCACCCTTTCTTTATTTTTTGTTTTGTTGTTATTCTTGTTTTTTCTTTACATATTTTTTTTTCCAAACCCTTTGCCACCACGGGGGTGACTTTTTAAATATCGTGTTTATTGATTAAAAGGAACACTTACATAAAAAATCACCCATGTAGAATTTAATGTTTTTATGATAGACGTGCTATAAGTTTAAAACCTTTTTTTTTTAATAAGCTCCAATAAAAATTTGGGGAAAACTAAAAAATTATTATTGCATTCTTATTTCTAATCAATAATTAAAATAAATTTCACTGTAGGAATTAATGTGATTTTTTCGAACAAACGAATTTTCTTTGCCTAGACTATAGTTTATGTTTACATTTTTTCGTTTTTCGATATTGGTATCGAAAACAAAGCTACCTTTGTATAGACAAACCTTTGTGGTCTCGAGCTCCTCCATGCTTTGGAATCGGAAGGAACGTTAAGCTGTTGGTCGTCGTCTCTATTGCACCCGTATCTACCCACCAACCCGCATTGGGCCAGCGTGGTTGAGTTATGGTCCATACTCCTCATGTGTTTGTTTCCGCAGCAGTGGGACGTATATAGGCTGAGGATGCCTACCGCTACAGACTTTTATTTATTCCCTAGGAACGTAATCTAATTTATAAACGTCATGATTACCTACTAACTCAGTCTGTAGCGCACAGTGCTTCACCTAAGAAAGAGTTACCCCGTAACCTAAGGTTCTCCAAAAGGTCTTGGGCTGCCCGCATCCAGCGGCATCCTGCAACCTTCACCAGATCGCCGGTCCATCTGTTAATGGAACAGCAAATGATGTTTTGCTATCTAGTTGCTATGAACACTGTAGTACAATTCATTGCATAATTTTACCTTCATTTCTTTTGCGCGAGGTAAAAGACTACCTATCTAACACTGTCTGAAATAACATACAAAGATATTTCAATAGTTTTATTTACCCTGCATAGTTCAACGCACCACTAAGGCCCGTATTACAGAACCAAACTCAAGCGTAGATCTCTGCTTGAGCACTGTTAGAGAGGGATGGCGCTATTGATCCCACACAGCGCCATCCCTTTTTAACTGCGCTCAAGCAGAGATCTACGCTTGAGTTTGGTTCTGTAATACGGGCCTAAATGTTCCTCACTCACACTAATAGATCTCACCAACGGCAACGCTAAAATACACTTCGTGCCAATGTAATTGGTTATTTCCTTTTTTCGTCGCTGTGCAATGTTTTGTAAACCGGTTTGAGTTGAATTATTTCGGATATTGAAATGGCTGCTAGAAAATGTTGGTAATAGTACCCTCAGTGAGAGTATTGTGTTTCTTTTGTTATGTAATATGTACCTAATATTTTTTATGAGGACTATTTTGTCGTTTTATTAGATTTTGTGTAAAACGATGTAGTCTCTATCGAAAGCTGACCTTGGGTTGCTCAGTATAGTGAACAAAACTATTAAAATTGTCAATTTCTATAGGAAACGTATATCACGTGTCCCATAGAAATTGAGCTTCCTAGCGCAACTACAAAAGGTTACTTTTTACAATGATAACTTTCACTTGGGGTACAGTTGGTTGTCGGGAATGTAGTTACCCCAGAGATTAATTACCCTTGGATTTATCCATAGACTTAAGAACATGATTATCACTTTGCACTCTTCATGCCTTTACTAACAATACCACGACGCATGCATGATGCAAATCTGATATTATTTTATACCACCAAGGTGGCAATCAAGTAGACGACCTACCTTTTGCGAGTGGTTACCGCAGATTAGAACGCTTAAAAACCTTTTTACGCCCATTTTAAAGACCTGTTGTGGTCTGGAAAATTTTGGGAGCATGTTCCTCAACCACTATTGAACGATGTAGAGCCACTAGCCACAACTACTTTTTTATTCAAAGATCTAGTGAATCAAATTACAGAAACGAAAATAGTTTCAATTGTTTCAGATCAGGGTCTATTTGGCTCCTTCGACGAAACGATTCGAGTTTGGCGCTGAGTGCTATCATTTCTTAGCCCCTCGAAATACTGCAGGGATCGCTCCGTGGCCGCCACTGCACTGCTCTACACCGCACTATCGTTAACGAAACAATCGAAAACAACACCCTCTATCTGTGGCCACGACAGAGGGCAATTAATTTTATTGTACATTTATATATGCATATATAAATCGGAGAAAACAGATCTCTTACGTGACGTCACAATAAAACATTGTGATCTTAACTTTTTAATATATTTATAAAAGCTTTGTTTACTACTCGCATTTTTGAAGTGTATAGCCCGTGTCGTAGTAATAGTTTTTGTATTAAAATTGTACATAGATCAAAAAATTTTAACAAAATAAGTGTGACATTTTGTAAAAGTAACTTTATTACTAGTCATTCATCTAGTGTATTATTTGTAAAAAGAATATATGAATCTTTTACTCGATAGTTAGTGAAGATAAAATAAATAATCTTTTAAATCTATTTATTATTACACTTACAATCGTAATAGCTAATTATAATATAACTTAATAAAGTAATTAAAATTTTGATAAAATCTAAATGCCAGAGCGCAATAATTTACCAAAGAGGACATAATTCTTATTCCCAATCCCCAAAGAGAGGGAAACCGGGAGGCTGTCAGAACCATAGACAAAAAATTTGAAGAAGGTGGTTAGCCAAAAATGCAGGCCCAAATAGGAGTCGGTAATGAGCTGCAGCGAAGCTACAGAATGCAGGACTTTGCATCACCTGGCGTCATCATGAGAGAAAGAAGTTTCATACGACCGCAATCCCATCACAACATGCATCATAACCAGGTTAGTAGTTTTAACTTCCTATTATATGTCAGGTTCGATCCCACTGTCTGTACCACTGAGTGATAAAATATGTTCTTGCTACATAATTTGTTTACCTAAAATTTTAGATTATACGAGATTAATTTGTAACGTCCTTTACATTATCATTGTTCGTTTGCTAATTATAAAACATGTAATTGCACTACATTAGGTAAATTTTAATATGAAAACTATTCAGGATAATTCAGGATTCAGGTATTTTTGCGATTCCCCAAAATTATCTCGTTATAAATTATAAATGTGCTGCGACAATATATGTCTACACGTCCGCACTCTACAAAGCAAACTTATGAGAATTACATAAAAACTAATAATGCGGGAAACTTGGTTTATCTGAAGTGTAAAAAAGTATTTTTTATTTATTTACTTAATAATTTTGAAATATAAGTGTTTCTGCTAATTGTTGGTTCAATAATTGCAACCATTTACATTAGCAGAAAGATTATTACTTTTAGGCACTCTCGAAAATAAGCGATGATGTCAATCTTAGTTCCGATCTCGTAATGATGCTATCCAAAGAATGATGCCACAAATGCAAAACCTCCGAAAATAAATCGTGACAGTACATTCAGTCCAATGTTCTGCAACAAAAGATTATTGTTGTATTTATAAAATATTTAACAAATGTTCTATTTACAGTTTCCAAACAATGGAAAGCGGCGAAGTATGATTCTAACCAACGCGAAAGGGAAGCCTACGCTCGAGATCTATAGACCACCAGGTAAGTGAAAATTTATAATAAACTAACCTTTATACTTTATTATTTTTATGCAAGTAGGGTTTTTTTATTCAAAAACTTGATTTGGTAAAAAAGAGTCGAAGATCCATGATTAAAAAAAATTGTCTATGCACGGAAATGCTTGGCTGGCAAGCGTCTTCGCGAAAAATGGCGCAAAAATTAAAAATAAACAAACTTCATAATTGGATTTAGAACGGGACGACAGTCGTATGTTTTTTGCTGCGAGTCGCGTATGTCATGAGTGTGTGGTGTTATTTTGTGAGAGGTTATTGGGAATGTCTCGGTGTATTGTGAAGCAGTCTTTGGGCCAGCCAGTGGGAGTCGCGGCGGTGCCGGCCGCGCCCGCCGCGGTGTCGGTGGCGCCGGTGACCGTGACCACGGTGGCTGTGGCGACCGTGACGCCAACGCCGCCTGTCTCGGAACCTTCAGGTTTGTTGCTTGTAAACAATCCTCATGTATTTATCTATTGAGTTCAGAAATAATCAAATAAATGTTAAAGCATTTTTCGATCTTTCGGTTTGAAAAACTAAAACACATTTATGACAAATGATGTTTCATCATGTGATTGTTAAAAAATAAAACGGAAAGCAATGTCAGAAATGTGAGAGGCGCAAGACAAGCTTACGGCTCATGCGAAAAATTATATTTGGTTTCCAACAGCCGAAAAAGCATGATTCAGCTGTCAGAAATTGTCAGTCTGGAGACTTCCAATCTTTCTCATCGTAATACTAAGCATTCTGCCATTTTATATTACTTTTAAAATTCAATGCGAAATTTCTTTTCTTCATGTGTACATAGGTAACATTATTTGAGGTGTGATTCAAAGTGACACTACATTTTGAGTGTAAAATTTATAAATTATGCAATGTTAAAATCTGCAGATAATGCATAGCACGGCTCACTAGATTTCTCGTAGGGAATTTTATCGTCGATGTGTTTTGACGACCTCCTTGGCAGAGTGGACTGTTCGCTCGCCGGTCTTAAGGCATCGCCATCTCGAGAGGTACAGGGTTCGATCTTCCGTGGGGGCAAATGTTTGTGTTGAAGAATACAGGTACAATTGTTCTCCAGACTGGATGTTTATATATGTATTGTATATTTTCTGAATGTTTATATGTATATATCTATTAAGTATATTTATCCGTCATCTGGTATCCGTAACACAAGCAGCATTATTTGCTTAAAATGGGGCTAGTTGATAGGTGTGAATGTCTGAAGATATTTATTTTTTAATATATTACATATTTATTTATTTATATATTTCAGCAAGACGAAGGATAACTGTCCATATAGCCATGTCTTCAATTTTGCGCGGTTCTTTGTAACCGTAACGCTCGCATCACATTCGTGAGACTACAGTGAAGCCTCTATCACCAGATGCACTTATGATTCAAGTAAAGACTGCATGCAATTGTCTACAGTTCCTTGAAGGAACCACAGTTTTCCTTGTCATGCATTAAATTTTAAATGTTTCCTAATTCTTTTGAGAAACGGGCTGAAAAATAATTTTTGTCGTTCGTATTTCGCTCAGTGGTATTTCATAGGTACTCATGAAGAAGACTGGACATAAGTCTAGTCCTCTAGATGGTTTACTGCTTATCTTAAACCGATTAAGATAGGCGGGACACTCTTTGAGAACAAAAGTGTAAAACCTCAATAATAATAGATATTGTTATTGTACCTACTTTACCGTCGAAAGTGGCGCTCGATCGGCGGCAAGTCACGCACGGCAAGCCAGGCCTAATTACAGGCTGAACTGATTCATGAATTATTTGCAAGCGTGCTGATTATATTGTGTTTTATACGGCGATGGCTATAATCTCAGTGTATGGATATCTGGAGTGCGGATGTAGAACATTAGTCTTTATCCACCAATACTAAGAGCTAAGAAAATTGCTAATTAAAGACCCTTTTATTTGTGGATAAATAAACGTTCCATGCCATTTGTCATTCATGCCCATCGCTTTTGTTCGCGGTGAAATGAACTTTAAGCTGAAATAGACGGTTAATTTTTGTTTTCATTTTCGATTCATCATCGATGAAATACCGAAAATTACCTATATGTTTACATTGACATTCATCGGAGTGATGAACGTCAATGTAGAAGAAAAACGTTCATCACTCACAATTCATTGCATGAATGAATCAATTTTGATGAACAGTCTTATTTCAGCTTTAGTTTTGGAAATGAGTGTTGATGTATTTTTTCTTTTGGGATGTTGTTTCTTGATGCGTGGGTTTGGGTTTATTGGTATGTGAATAAGGTATTGAGTAAATATTTAAATTATTTGCACAGAACAATATTTTTGTTAACATGAATAAAGAAGGGTTACATAAATACATTTGAAAAAAAATCTTTGGTTGCGTCTATTAGTTTAAACCTACCATCACTGAGCCCGGTGCATGGTAATACAGTGTTTGGGGCTCTACCCTAACACTGATACTGCTTTTAACTCTTACGATTTATGCGCCATTATCCCTTATATTCTTTACCGCCAGCCAAGCATATTTTTATTACAGTACGAGTATAGTATCTTTCAAAGAGTAAAGACTAACAAAGCTCTTTCCTATCTCCTCTTCTCTTTACGAGCGCTGTTGACCAGCAGGTGTCCGCACAGACGGCAGCACGGGGGCGCAGGCGCCGGTCTCCAGCAACAAGCTGAACGTCCACGCCAAGGAGTTCACCATGGCCAAGCCGGCTGACCTACACAACAGGTTAGTCGATTGAATACCTACAATTTGTTATTCGACTGTACTCGAAATCTCTAGGATTTTCTGCAGGATACCTTATTGATTATCAATACTATTAGAAGTTATGACTCTATTAAAGATTCTAAAGCCTTCTGAATATCTAGGGCTTCAAAAAGATACCGACAAAGCCGGGATTCAAACCGCTTGTCAACTCTATGAATTATTTCTGCTCCTCATCAACCGGGGGTCTTCCAATCCCGATTTTATTCCGAGATAACAGGCAATGTGGTTTTCTCCATCCGGGGAGATTTTGGATTTGGATGCTTATAGTCTGAGGTTTTACATACCAGCGTAGAGCGAATCAAACGCATTAGCAGAGAAAATCTCAGAAGATAAAATACTTAAGCACTTCGTCGTCTGTTTGTATACTACAATAAAACTTCTGCAGAAATAAATGCAGTTTTCAAATGTATTTTCTAAATTTTACGCCTACGAAATAGCGGGCAAATTTTGTTTACAAGAAAACCAAGAAATCAATAATATTTTATAGATTTATAGTATCCTGCTTAGTTTAGTAAATGTCAAGCTAAAAAGATTCTTTCACATCAGTAACTATTATATTTAGCTATTAATTTCGATTTAAGAAGTATCAACCAACCGTAACAAAAAGTAACGCTCTCTACATTTACACAAAAAAGTATAAATTTAGTGATGATTAAATATTTCAGTCTCTAAAATGTTGCTTAATATTATGTTTTACGACTGTAATATTTCAAAGAGCTACTATAACGATGCAAAGACTGTTTCATAACTATTTAATACGTGGTGCAAAATAGAAAGTATTGACGAACATTCTCATTGAGATAATTTTTCCTTTCTTTTGTTGTATTAAATGATACAAAGCTAAATGAAGAGTATAAATCAATAGTTGACAAATATAGGTGTATGTCAACAGACCATTAATAATGTTAAATAACAATGTGTTGGGATGTAATATTCGTGATGTCCCATCGTCTTTGGCAAGATTGAGAGATCGTAAATAGATGTGACTGCCAGCATTGACGTAACTAAGGAAGAAAGGACTTTTGCCATCACAAGAACCACTTAAAAGTTGCACTTTTTCCTTATAAATATTCGATCAAACCATTGGGAAATGTTTGAGTCAAGTCGATTCATCAGATTCGTCGGGAAGCACACATGCTCTGTTTATTTTCAGATTTTTATATTAACTTTTATTCTGACCTTGCGACGGAAGTTTGTTTTCCGTCAAAGCGGTAGTAGCGTTGGTAACTGCAATCGACGCCGTTGGCAGGTGTCCAACGGAGCCAAAACAAACTTGCGGCATATCTCGCGCCGCTGATACGTAGGTGCCCCTGAAGACGAGCATGTACGTACACTACTGTCAATTATTGTATATAGTTTTTGTTATCACTTTGTTCTCGGCTGCGGTGACGTGAACACGCCCGCGCGCCAAATCGGGCCGACCGCTGACTCGCGCAGTCTGCTCGCGCGCCCTCACCGGGATACGCGCGGATTCCCGACTCGACCGCGAACGACCAATGCTAAACGCGAAATTTACGAACGAATTAAATATCTCCGACTCTGTATTTTTGAGTGCATTTAGAGTCAGAGATCGACCACTCGAAATTACTGGATCACCTCACCAATTCCCGAAACTCCAGGATAGCATTTGGCAGTATACGATTCTATTAATAAAGTTCCAACGCTTTAGGAATGAGCTAGATCGTCGGTAATATTGCCAAGTTTGTACAAGGATTTACAGCACGAGTTGTATTTAATACTTTTATGTTGTGATAAAGTCTATTGTGGGACAAGTAAACAGTGTAATTTATCTAGTAAAATCCTGAACGGTATAAATTTTCTGAATCCAATTAAACAGTGAGAAGACAACTGTGATACCGCTTGTTGCGGAGTTTTGTGATTTCTAGTCTTACGTTTCGTAGTAAATTGTGTGCGAAATGGTCCGTGGAAGATACTCTACTTCCGACATGTAAGTTTTTATGCAATGTCTAAGTATTTTGGTGTTGTGTGTTACATTGTTTAGTTTCTTTTACTACTAGAACTCGTTTGAAATATTACAATTTTTCGATAAATTGTTGGTGGTACTTTCAAAATCCTATAATTAGATAATATTTCCAAACGAAAGGTTTAAAAAGAATACGGAATTGTAATGTATGTCAGAAGCGGTGTAGAAAAGTATAAGATCTCAAGAATGGAGAGTACAGCTCAGTTTGTTTATTTGCCTTATATTCTTCAGGGCCTTGTTAAGGTACCTATTGTTTGATCGTAGCCGCGATGAAATTGATGTAGGTAGAGCCTTTGTTTACCTGTGATTCTTTCAACATTTTCATCTGCTGTAGGTTTTTTCACACTTCCGTGGTCGAGTGGTCTGTATGCCGGTCTCAAGGCGTCGCCATCTCGAGAGGTCCTGGGTTCGATCCCAAATGTTTGGGTGATGAATTTTCAGGCATTTGTTCTCCAGTCTTGGATATTCATTATATTTGTATTATATTATGTATATTATTACTAATTATATGTATTTATCTATTAAATATATTTGTCCGTCATCTAGTATCCGTAACACAAGCAGCATTTAGTTGCTTAAAATGGGACTAGTTGATAGGTGTGCATGTCTGAGGATATTTATTTATTTACACTTAATACAACTAATTGATATAATGTAAAAAAATAGGATAGAAAGATAGGATGATGCCATTTTATAATACGCAGCATAACTTAACAATGAATCAGTTTATTTGATCCAATTTATTTTAATGGGGCCTCCTCGTGGTTATCCCCTAGAGGTCCCAACAAAGGAACATTTAGGTTGTATCGTTGGTCCTTGCTATCGTAATCAGTTTTATAGCAGCACCAGACCAGCGCAGTGTAACAGTATCTGCCTTTAAATTTGCCTTTGTAGAGTCACATTTACTTCTTCGTGTTGGGACTAAAATATTGGGTGAATTTGGGTGTTACCTCTGCCTACCCCGTCGTGATGTTATATTATGTATTTTATATTATTTATTTATTTATTTATTTATTTATTTATCAACTTCTCACATACAATTATCATTACAGGAATATACCTAATACGATAAGTAGCAAACTAAAATATACCAATAAAAAAAACAATCTATTTGTAACGAATAACGTGCAATGTAATTTTCGTGAATGACAATTATGTTTTGTACAACCATGACTTACCTTCGCAGCAATTTTAGTAAAGTTCAGCTTTTCCTCTAAAGTTCTCGCTTTCTCTCTTATCGATCTGTTGTAGTTGTTACATTCTGGTAAGGCTACTTGATGAGCAGGTCAAAGACTCTGCCTTAGAAACAGAAGTAGCTTGCGTATAATCTAATTATGTATCATTAATTTGTTTCGTATTTTCTTGCACCTGCGTTTATATTTCTTGCGTATAATCGACACAGGCTTTGAATATTCTTGCAATATTCTTGCATTATATTGAAGTTGGAATGGAATATGTGCACACTAGATGTTAATTATAAATTAGATACCCACTACTTACATATTTGTTGAAGGGAAACTTTCAGGTCTTGTGGTACTTAATAATCTTTTCTAAACTGGTCACTATGATGGAGCAAACTATAAAATGGCAAATTAATTGCAAATAAAAATTAATTCTTTAACTAGCCTTTACCTGTGACGTCATACGGTGCATGCGTGCATTTGGTAAATGGTAGTTGTCAGTTTACGCAATGCGTATAGATATATACAGATAGTAGACGAAAAACCTTAAGGGTCCGGCGAACAGTGAATTTTTCATACAAACGGAATACCAAAAACATTTTGAATTTGAGAATATCTGGACATATCATCGCTGTTATTCGGATTAAGAATGTATTTTTCTATGTTTCTGTTAAAATTACATAATGATTAATTGCGTTTTTAATATGAAACAAATAAGCGGAAAATATGTCCGAAAACGTCGAAAATTTTATGAAATACCATCGCATATATTTTTAAGTTTATAAATATTTCGAACAAATTTTTTTAACAGAAACATAGAAAAATACTTTTTTAATCCGAATAACAGCGATGATATGTCCAGATATTCTTAAATTGAAAATGATTTTGGTATTACGTTTGTATGAAAAATTCACAGTTCGCCGGACCCTTAAATTGTTATTTTGGCTTTTGTACGCCATTGAAGACCCAACAAAATATGTAAGTGATATACGAAGATGTGCAGACGTGGGCTGGTTGGATACAATCTTATTGGACACTACTATTAAAAATCCTGTTAAATAATGGATTAACTCGGTGTGTTCGTTACTTTTTATTCTTTAACAGTACTTACTATTAAAATACTGGTTACTTGTGCTCGGTGCATGTCAACAGGCTCTCCACCTGTTACATGGGGACTTAAAATATTTGACGAATTGTAGGTGTTTACACACCTGCCTACCCCTTCGGAGAAAACCTCTGCCTACCGTTGTTGTTGTACTTTCAGTCACCAAGTCACATGTAGCATTTAAATAACTTATTGAAATTTCGCCTCAAAATCTATAAAACATTATGTTTATGTTACAGATAGTGTACCCATCATCGTTTTATTTAGTTTTGGAGCATAATTATTATGTAGTAACTAACCAGGCTTTTTTATTAATGTGTCGACGGACGCTTGCGTCACTTTCATCAAACAGCGAACAATGAGTCCGTATTGTTCGTTCGCTACCATACAGTCCAAGGCCAGCTCTCCACTCCATACTTCCATCTGTTAATAAAAATTCTTACCAAAATATATGTTAGAGAAATGTTGAGTACACTTCCACTAATTGTATATTTAAGGATCTAAATCTCATTGCAAAATCTGTCATAATTTAGACTATGCTTATAAACCTTTTTTATACAAACACTGTGATTTTTTGTCTTGTAAAGGTCATGTAAAAGTCGATCTTATTCTGTTTAAGTTTAGTGTGTCATCGCTTTACCTTGTAGATCTACCTACGCAAGTTCATAACCAGCTTTACGCATGAGTGGCCACTAAGAGAATAACTGACTAATTTGATTTTTCATTTTCATTTCAAAACAGAAGAGTTAATTATTTCTATAAGGATTCACCTGCGCGATACCTATTCCCATGGTGAATATCGAAATAAAAAGAAGGCTATGTCCTTTCTCAGACTCGACTTGTACCAAATTTCGATTAAAGCGGTTCTGTAGTTTCGACCTGAAAGCGAGGCAGACAAAATTTAAAATTCTGTATGGATAAAGCAATAGACTTAAAACTTAATAATCCTCATGAGAATCTGCAATAGAATGTCAGGTGCTTAAAAATTTCTGGTGTACCAAACTAATATACCAGAAATGTTTTCAGTAAATAACGAATAAATGTTTTCTCTTGTATTCTTTGTTACGTTAGTTGTAAAAAAGCAAATCTTATTGTTGTGAAAATTACAAAAACTAGCTTTTTTATTGCCTTTCAATAATGATGAGGTTTTCCTATCAGGGAGGATTTACTCGAAGCGCACCCATTTTAAAGCGCACCTAAATTATTCCTCAAAGCGCACCCACTTTTAATAAAAGGGAAGAGCACTAGTAGAGTCAAATGAGTTATAACGATCTGAGTACTTGTAGTTTTCGTCTTATGTAAAATTTGTGTAAATATATGGTAAGTGATAAGTATTAATTCTATAAATAATCTGCGGTTATAATAACCAACTTCAGAGAGTAATTTATTGTAGACTTATTCGACTATAAGAGTATGTATATTTTTATTTTATTTTATCGATGATTCTTGTACCAAATAAATTTGACAATAATAATATTTTCATTGAAACAACTAATATACTGATCTTATTGTAATATTTGTTTTCGAGTATTTATTCGCCTACATAAAACCTTATTGTATACTGTTTCGTGTTGCATTCAAAAGAAATAATAAGCTAATAACTAACTAATAGCTCTGTTTATATTAATTACTTGTGTATTTTTTGTGTATGAAGATCACAACTTTTATTAGACTGCTATTGAAACTGAATACCTTTTGTAGAGTTAGCAGGAAGAAAAATATGTAGTATTTTGTATATACGTGTATTGACGAGAGACAAAGAGACAAGAGAGAGAGTAATAAACATTCAGAATATAAAATTGACGTAAAAACATATAGACAGCCAGGGTGTCCTAAATTAAAAAAGGTTTGTAAAACAAACAGGTCGAACACCTCCCCGTAATTTAGTAACACCCTGTATGATAGTTAAATAAAACAATAACAAGGTACGTAACTAAATTAACTTAAGTACTATACACTAACATTAAGAGAACAAAAATAAAAGACAGCTTAACATAAAATATAAATTAAAAAATCAAGTAATACCTAACATTTTACAAAATTTATTTTGTTTCAGTGTAGGTAATGACTTGGTTAAGATGTCTGCTATCATGTCATTAGTGCTGATGTATTTAATGAAAATGTCTTTACGTGCTAATGACTCGCGTATGAAATGATGACGTATGTCAATGTGTTTCGTGCGAGCATGATATGTGCAATTTTGTGTGAGTTTGAGTGAACTCTGATTATCGGAATGAATGTCAATGGCTGTGTTTATGTCGAAGATTTTACTGATGAGTGATTTGAGGTATATTGCTTCTTTGCAAGCTTCCCCTAACGCCATGTATTCTGCCTCTGTAGTTGAGAGAGCTACGGTCCGTTGTTTTCGGGCCTCCCATGAAATACATGCGCCACTCATAATAAAAACATAGCCAGTGTATGACCGTCTGTCAATGACGTTACTGCCGTAATCTGTGTCAGCAAAACCTACAGGATACTTTTGACCATGCTTGGTGAAAGTCAACTTCCTGTCCTTGGTTGCTTTAAGATATCTGACAATCCTTTTTGCAGCTTTCCAATGCACCTCCCCGTGATGTACATTGAATTGGCTTAGGTAAGACACAGCAAAAGCAATGTCTGGTCTCGTGCCAATGGAAATATACATCAAAGAGCCGATAAGCTGCTGGTAAGGGATGTCAGTTCGTTCGTCTTTGTCAGGTACCGTCAATTTGACACCAGGTTCAAGAGGAGTAGAAACAGGAATTGCTTCAACCATTCCGAACTTTTGAATGATCTTGTCAATGTAATTGCTTTGATCGAGGGAAATGGAGTGAGGAGTTTGAGTAACCCTCATTCCTAAGCAATCACATAGAGTGCCAAGATCTTTGACGACAAACTTTTCACTCAACGCCTTTTTAAAATTGATTTTCATTTCTTGGTCGTTGGAAAAAATGAAGAAATCGTCAACGAAAACTGCGACAACGAGTAACTTTTTATCGTTGCGTTTGAAATATATGCATTCTTCTGATGGGACTTGTGACATGGAGAGAGATGACATGGCTTCACGAACTTTAATGTTCCACTGACGTGGAGCCTGCTTAAGTCCGTAAAGTGATTTTTTCAACCAGCAGACTTTAGACTTAGAGTCAGTTGCGAATCCTTCGGGTTGTTCCATGAAAATCTCTTCGTCCAAGTCACCATGAAGAAATGCAGTTTCCACATCGAGGTGATCTATGTGCAAATCTAATTGCACAGCAAATGCTATCAATAGCCTGATTGTAGAAAGCCTTGTGACTGGAGAAAAAGTTTCGTTGTAGTCTATGCCATGGACTTGAGTGAAACCTTTTGCGACAAGACGAGCTTTGAATTTAACAATTTCTCCGCTCGTGTTTCGCTTGATTTTGTAGACCCACTTGTTCTTTACGACCTTTCGGTCTGTAGGTCGATCAACCAAACACCAAGTATGATGCTTCATTAAACAGTCATACTCAGTAAGCATGGCTTGTCTCCAATCTTCTTCATAAGTGTCCTGAATAGCATCTTTGTAGGTTTCAGGTTCACTATAATACGAAATCATGTAGGATTTCGTAGAACTCTCTGTAGGAGAAAATCTATCAGGAGCTCGTCTTTCCCGTCTTGGATATCGTGGTTCAGTTATGACGTCTTGTGTTTCTGATACAGGATCGACAGAAGCACGAGGTTCAGACACTTCTTCTTCAGTCTGACATGGAACTTGAGTTTCCGAAACGTCAGGCTGAGCAAAAGTAGAAGGTTCTGAAATATCGGGTTGATTTGAGTCATCTGAAATAGGCTGGGAAGATGTGGTTTGATTTGGTAATGATACTGCCGGGGATGAGGAATCTATGGCGGTTACGTCTTCGAGAAAAATATTGTCGGAGCAGGGGGTATTTTGATTGGAAACTGGGGTTGGTACTCTGTCTTCAATAAATACGACATCTCTCGCGACAATGATCGATCTAGGATTATCGATGCTTACAAGACGATAACCTTTAGTCTCGGTTGAATAACCAACAAATATGCATGTTTGTGTTTTCGGCTGAAGTTTCGTACGCTTCTCTTTTGGAATAAGGGCGTGTGCTTCACATCCAAAAACACGAAGATGAGACAACATGATTCTTTTTCCGTACCACAGTTCATCTGGAATTTTAAAATTTAATGACTGTGTCGGAGTAATATTTATTAAATATATTGCAGTATTTACCGCTTCGCCCCAATATGCTTTAGGTAAATTAGCATCTTGAAGCATGCATCGAGTTTTCTCGATAATGGTTCTGTTAAGCCTTTCGGCGACACCATTTTGTTGTGGGCAATATGGTACCGAAGTTTGGTGAATTATGCCGTGTTTGTCCATAAAATTGGACATTTCACGATTCACAAATTCACGTCCATTATCCGAGCGAAAAATTTTAATTTTTAGGCCCGTTTGGTTTTCTACCAAATTTTTGAAATGGACGAATTTAGAAAAAACTTCGCTCTTTGCCTTTAGCAGATAACCAAATGTCTTACGAGTATAGTCATCTGTAAAGGTGAGAATATATAACGCTCCGCCCCACGATTTTGTACTCATAGGACCGCAAAGATCGGAATGAATAAGTTCTAATTTTGAGGTCGAACTAGTTTCCGATTTTTTAATCGGCCTCTTTGATAATTTGCCTTGTAAACAAGGTGTGCATGTAGCATTTAATTTATGACAGCTTTCGTAGGAAATGCCCATAGAGTTTTTTCTTAGAATATTCATGGTATTGACATTCAAGTGTCCAAGGCGCCTATGCCAAAGTAAAACAGTGTCTTTGACAACAGTTGTCATATTAGCCTTTGCATCTTTTTGTAAATTTAATTTGTAAAGGCTTTGATGATTTGAAGCCGAAGCTACAAGTGTGCCTGATACTTTGCACTGATCTTTCATAAGAATATGGGCACCTTTCGAAGAAAAAACAACTATAAAACCTTTCTGTACTAAACTACTAACTGATAATAAATTAACACCTAATTGTGGTACAAATAAAACATTAGAAATAGAGTGTATATGATTAGAAACATTTAAAGAAACTGTACCTTTACCTTCGCATAAAAGTTTCTCTTTATTTGCCACAGTAACAGTCTCAGACAGACGGGTCATATCCCTAAACATGTCTTTATTGTTACACATGTGAGAAGTTGCACCAGAATCAATATACCAGGTTGAACGTGATGAATGACCTGTAGGAGTTACACTGAAACATGATAAAAGTGTAAAATTTGTTGTATAATTTGATGAATAATTATTTACATTTTTATTTTTGTTTTTTAACTTCCTACACACTTTTGATTCATGTCCAAACTTTTTGCAATAGGAACACTTCACTTTTACTTTTGTAACGAACGCACTGGTACTGGAACTGGTAGATGAATGACGTTGCTCTTCCTTAAGGAGAACCGAAGCCACGGAGTCGCTGCTAATTTTAGTGCCGGAATTCTCGAAAGCCATGACCATTGGGTTGTAGAATTCCGTTAGGCCTGCCAACATGATGACCCCGATGAACTCATCATCTACAGAGCTGTTGATTTCGACCAGTTGTTGCTGTATTGCTCGTATTTCATTAATGTAATGTTCCATTGACTGGTATGATAACAATCTGGTGTTAAATAATGAACGAAGTAGGTGAAGACGACGTAATAAGCCGTTGTCTGCGTATGTTTCTTGTAGTTTCTTCCAGGTTGCTTTTGCCGTTGTGGCAGTCATCACAACTGGGTAAACACTGCTATTAAGTGTGAGACAGATTTTAGCCCTTGCCTTTGCGTCCAGTTGGTGGAACTTGTTCTCGTTGAGTGACGCTTGTTGAGCTTCTGGATTCTCAACAAAATCCCAAAGGTCACACACTATTAGGAGATTTTTAATCGCGAAACTCCAGGATGTGTAGTTTTTTGCTCCTTCAAGCTTTTCAATTGTCGGTGCTGATGTCATGGACATCGATGGTGTGGGATTCGAAATATCACCAGTTGCCATTTTTACACTTTTAATTGAAATTACCTACACGATTAATATACACGAATGATACACTTTATTTTTATATTCCTGGGCCCATAACCTGTAGAGTTAGCAGGAAGAAAAATATGTAGTATTTTGTATATACGTGTATTGACGAGAGACAAAGAGACAAGAGAGAGAGTAATAAACATTCAGAATATAAAATTGACGTAAAAACATATAGACAGCCAGGGTGTCCTAAATTAAAAAAGGTTTGTAAAACAAACAGGTCGAACACCTTTCACTATATTTTGCATTCGTTGAATGTCCGCCTACGCACGCCTATTAGGTATACGAGTACTATACTTTGTGCTGCGTTGTGATGACCTAAGTGCATACAGACAGGACATGCCACTTATGCCTAATTTTGTCAGCGCAGGTCATGCGCAATGCGCAGCGTATGAGCGAGACTCAACGGGTAAAAAATATAACATATAAGTATTACTTACAAAGCTGTTATGCTGTACTTACCTGCTAGTAAAAACTTTTATCCAAAAAAGTTAATTATTGATATAAAAAATACCTTTACAGCGTCGTCACCAGCCTCTATACGTCCTACTACTTTAGTATATACATACATTTTATAATCGCGCCTCTTTCCTAAAGAGGTAGGCAAGAGGTGCTAACATCCACATTTTTCCAGATATGTTAAGATCCAATGTAACAAGTGGCGAGCCTGTTGCCATGCACCGGGTACAATGTGAGGCAAGCGATATTTACAATCAACTGTACATAAGTTTTATTCAAACTCAGTGGTACAGGCGGTGGGATCGAACCCGCGAGTCCCGTCAGCTCTTAAAGAGTAGTGCCCCGTCCGTCCCATCTCGGCTACCGCTGCCTTTTAGTACTTTTAGTACTTATTCCTAACTTTGGTCCTACTGCTGGGTATGATATAGATTATGGCCGTAAAATACCACTACGCTGGCCTATGGCAATTTAAATCTTAGAGCTAGGAGTGAAGTACGGCTTTCATAACTTCTTTGATGTGTCAATCCCACCTCTATCCAGAATGTCGCTCGCCTTACATGTATGGCTGTAAGCTTCCTGCCTGTTACCTACATAAGAATCTAAACATATCATTAGCTATATCAGCTTATAAAAAAACACATTCCTATCAAGATCTTAATTGCGAACAAAGATAGCGACACGAGACAACAGATGATTCACTGTGATTACTATTCATATATTGTGTTATGCGTATGCGCCGAGCTTGTCGGGTGGTACGGCAAGCCTTTTGCTGGCCTGCAGTTCATATAGTTAACAACACGACAGACTGTTCTAATCTCAAATCAAATATTTACCTGTCTGATGATCGACAATCTTCGTAGTGTAGTTCAAAAAAATGCAATAATTTATCGAAGTGACAATTTAAGTCACTTACTCAGCAATGGTAATTGCTGATATAAATGATACATCTGGAAGGTTTATTCTCCAGACCGATTGGAAGACATTTAGTTTACAAATATCCTATCGTAATAACATTCTCGTAATAAAAATAAGTCTTAAACAAATTACTCGCGACTTTGGAGCACGAAATCGAGGAATTTTTTTCCGAGTCTACATTTAACTGTCATTTCTTATTCAAATCAGTATTCTTTACTCCATATGGGGGTAGGGAGTAGGTTCCGTTAAGGACAATGCTATGCGGTTCGCATTATGGCATGATTAATTGATAGCAGGCGTTTAAGATTCACTGCGGCGCTCGCGCAGTTAAATGGGCGGCGGCTATTGTGACCGTTTCGTGAATAATGATCGCGGCTTCTGGATTGGCTAATTTGATGAAATATGACATCATAACATAATGACAAGGTAGAGCCCTGAATCTGCTTATTTACAAATGGCACAATACGAAGGCAACAGGATCACAATGGTCGAAATTTTGACATTTGTAGTCTGATGATGAATTTTCTTCAGCCTAACAAAAGCCATTATAATATATTGGAAATAGTGTCTCAATAGTAAAGTTTTTGACATTTAAATTTTCATTAGAATTTGATTACGAAATGTTAATAATTTGACCATTGAAATACTATTGCCATTATATTGCCATAGTCGTAAATTATCAGAATCGGGACCCGGTTGAAAGTGGGGAAGCAATATCAATTAGAGCAGGCGTCAAAAGAAGTTGAGTGTGCAAAATATGAGGACCGAATTCTGTAAATAGTCTCCAATATAAACTCAGAAAAGTTTGCAGATTACGATTCTGAATGTTGCTAGAGGATTTCTTGGTTCATTTTTTTATTCGATCTCCTTGGGATATCTTAGCTAGCTTATCTTAGGCCTTTCCTAACTCCGTATAAGGTCATGTGTCATTTCTTTCTCGTACTTCCAACAAGTAATTAACTGACTTATTCAATTTGATTTTCTCATTGTTATGTTGGGTGACTAGTTCAAGGCTTGTCTGTACGTTTATAATAAATTAACAGGAATGTCATTTGAACTGATGACTCGGGGCAGATTATCGATGCTTCATTAACATAGCAGCTTCGCATGCGCACGTATGTGATATTTTTCACACTGTCTGGGTAGGTTAAAAAAGAAAATTCGTTTTAGTAGGCATATAGTTTACTCTTGAAGAATAATATTTAAACACAACATTTACTCAGCCCTAAAGTACCATCACCACTAGGAGAAATAAGGAAATGAAAATGAAAAATGACGTGGACGTCCATGTAAATTTTTCGTTTATAAAAGGCCTGGAACATAGGAGAACCTGAACAAAGAAAATAATAGGTACAATAGTTTGCTACAGAAAAAAAATGCAACATGCATATTATGTATCTATTTATCTACTTCTGTCGAAGCATCAGGAGAAGCCGATGAAACATCCGTCCAAGAATCACGTAGCTATTAGGTCATCTTTTGACCTATCGATGGTCGACAACCTTCGAATTGTGACCCAGTGACACTTGTTTAAATAATTGACGACACTAGAATTTAACGTACCAAAAATGTTAGTACATAATTTAGTTTATACTGCTATGTATTCTATATAAATATTTACGTCTACTACCTACTATTATAATAATTTGGGATCGAATTAATTTGTTTCGTGAAGATCAAAAATAAGAGAACCGATAGTCGAAGTCCTAGTTCTTTTTAATATCTGCTTGTGTGCTAAGTGTGTGGTAAGCATAGATTCATATAAAGTCCTCAAAAGTAATCATTAAAAAAAAAATTATTAACATAGATTTTAATCGAACCGGTTTGTGATACGCGACAAAAATTTTCGATAACTTGTTTCTTTTTTAATACAAAGTTAATTATTACTTAATTTTCTATATAATTTTGTATTTTAAAGTGTGTTAATTTTGTAGGTATAGAATAAAATAAATTTACTTTTCATTTAGTTATAAAAATAAATTCTTTTTGTCTGGTTTGAATCAATACGTGTATCTCCGTTATCCCAGATACAACCTAACGTATTTGCCTACTGAGCGTCATTTGATAGGTACGCTGTAGGGATTTCACTTGTATTGTAGTAGGTAGGCGACTATCCATCCAGTCATTAGACTTATCTATTAGACTATCAGTCATGTTGGCAATTCATTAACTGCCTACATAATGCTATAAAGTCTGTTGTGTGCTGAATTAGCAAAAAATATCAAATAGAGATACCTACTTATGCTCGTTTTGAGAGTACCTATTACAAACTTTATTTATGTTATCGGTTTTGTGGTTGTATCACTAGGACCGAGTAATTAGTGAGTACATGTCTTATATTTGCAGGTCAGCGATGGGCCTGGGGTACGCGAGCGTGGGGCTGCAGCACTCGCGCTCGGCGGTGCTGCACGCGCAGGTGCCGCCGCACTACCGCCCCGTGATGCCGCCGCACGCGCTGCTGGCCGACGCGCACGCACAGGTCGGTGACGCAGGCGCAGGCAGCGAGCGTAGGGTGCAGCACTCGCGCTCGGCGGTGCTGCACGCGCAGGTGCCGCCGCACTACCGCCCCGTGATGCCGCCGCACGCGCTGCTGGCCGACGCGCACGCACAGGTCGGTGACGCAGGCGCAGGCAGCGAGCGTAGGGTGCAGCACTCGCGCTCGGCGGTGCTGCACGCGCAGGTGCCGCCGCACTACCGCCCCGTGATGCCGCCGCACGCGCTGCTGGCCGACGCGCACGCACAGGTCGGTGACGCAGGCGCAGGCAGCGAGCGTAGGGTGCAGCACTCGCGCTCGGCGGTGCTGCACGCGCAGGTGCCGCCGCACTACCGCCCCGTGATGCCGCCGCACGCGCTGCTGGCCGACGCGCACGCACAGGTCGGTGACGCAGGCGCAGGCAGCGAGCGTAGGGTGCAGCACTCGCGCTCGGCGGTGCTGCACGCGCAGGTGCCGCCGCACTACCGCCCCGTGATGCCGCCGCACGCGCTGCTGGCCGACGCGCACGCACAGGTCGGTGACGCAGGCGCAGGCAGCGAGCGTAGGGTGCAGCACTCGCGCTCGGCGGTGCTGCACGCGCAGGTGCCGCCGCACTACCGCCCCGTGATGCCGCCGCACGCGCTGCTGGCCGACGCGCACGCACAGGTCGGTGACGCAGGCGCAGGCAGCGAGCGTAGGGTGCAGCAATTATGGCGCACACTCCTTATAATAATGTTTATTTGTAATTAATGAAATGAACGGCATCCGTCAAAGGTTTGATAGCTGTATCCTATAACATGGTACTGCTAAATAACAACAAAATGTAATGCCTAGTAGCTGGTATTTCGTTTCGTACATTAACAAACCAATGACAACAGCAATCTCCAGGCCTCCAGACATGATCCATACTACACTGTAGGATTCGACTCTACATACATAATAATATACATGTAGAGCAAACCCTAAAATGTGGTTTTAAACAGAGTTTTCTCGTGCCCGAACAGGGTTTTAATTCAATGTTATTTAGAGGTTGACTCAGAATTGATGATTTTAACGACCTTCGTCAAGTCAACTTTGTAATTACACCGAACAAGCAAACTGTCTTTTTTGGTTCACTTCAGCTAATATATTTTTTTCGTCCAACTTTCAGTCGGGCCCCCGTGTCCACTTCAAGCTGCAGCCGCAAGGGGCGTCTGAGAAGAAGAAGTCTCCTCCGTCGTCGCTGGTGAACGGCAACGGCAAGGGCGTGCGGCCACAGTCGTTCACGCCGGGGCTGAAGCGGTCCAAGTCGCTGACGTCCGCGGACACGCTCGCCAGCGGCATGGCGGCGCTCGGGCTGGCCGCCGACGCCGGCGACCTGGGCACCTTCCCGCCCGAGATACAGGAGTGCATCGATAAGGCGCTCGAAGGTATGGAATGATGACATAGCTGAACTGAACAAAAATATTCACAGCAATCCCTTTGAATTTTGGAAGCGTTGAAGTTACCGCGGACTATGGCAGTAGACTGTGGCAGTGGACGCGGTGCTTTTGCATAGTCTCTGACTAACCTTTAAAGGATAATAGCCGTGATTATATGTATGTATGTATGTGACTATGTGTATGTAAAGTTACCGCTGGTGGACGATGATTATGATAGATTGTAATGGGGCAAGACTAGGAAGGAATATGTTATAAAAAACATAGGTAAATACTAACTTAATGTATGTTAAACCGATACCATGCCCAGCTATGTTGAGTCTAGTTGAGTCACAAAGTTCAACCTTTGTGATTTCAAACCCCTCTATGCTTCTGAAAGTAGTTTACGATATACCGATAATGGTGCCTAGTCTTATGTCGTCGGTATGTTTGACCCAGCCCCTGATCGCGGTGCTGGTATCTACGTTAATCCGTGGTCAGTATGCAGCGCCAGATCCGAATGCAGCAATGATTCCTCATCGTCCAGTGTGTTCGTTGTGCCTGTCCCCAGACCCGAACGCAGTGATGGCGCGCACGCTCATGGACGCGGTGGGACACCTGGTGTCGCGCGCGGTGGAGTCGCCGCGGTACGCGCTGCCGGCCGCCAGGCGGTGCATCGCCGTGGTGGAGCGCGAGGCCGCCGAGACCTTCCTCGAGTCGCTGCTCAACACTTGTCAGCAGTGGTATCACGACCGAGACAAGGTATGTTCACTAGGGAGTGTTCTTGGCACGCATATGGAGGACTTTCCTCTAGACATTTTACAGCAGCAACAGATCTCATTTTGTGCAATTTTAGACTAGTTTTTAATTCTCAACTCGTCAAAATATTATGCCTTTTATATGAAGTTTAATTCTGTTTCTACTCCACAAAAAAACTCTTCCAATGATCGCAATGCCTAAATTGCCAAATAAATTGAAAGGTAGGATATTTCAGAACTTTCACGATCTAGGAACACCGGTCCTCGAAAGTCTAGGAATACTACACATCTACTAGTACTACGTTGCTATATTATTTCGAAAACATGAAGTTACAAAATTGGCAGGTCTCCATGCGATAGATATGTGTTGATTTCGTAAGATTCAGTTAATGAGGAAACAATAGCACTGTAACTTAAATGATCATTGTATTGTTTCCAGTTACTGGGCGCGGTGGTGGGCGGGGGGCGGCCGCGGCTGATGGCGTTCCTATCGTTCCTGCTGGAGATGTACTGCCAGCTGCGGCGCCGCGCCATCCAGCGGCGCGGGGCCTCCACGCAGCCGGGGCAGGTGCTGCTCACGCTCATCTGCAAGTGCTGCGAGGACTGCATCCGGCAGCCCGTGCCCTCCGCCTCCGACGTAAGTGCGAGCACACACACCCACGCACGCATAAAAACACACACATGCACACACACGCACACACCCATGCACACAAACACACGCACACAAACACACGCACGCACACACACGCACACATACACACACACACACACACACACACACACACACACACACACACACACACACACACATACTCACAAACACATACTCACAAACACACGAACGCACACACACACATACTACACAATATGACGATTAGATTATGTATTTTTCCATGAGTTCTTTTCAAGCTTCGCGCTTACTTTTAATAAGAGCTCTTCTCCTATCTACTTATGAGTACACTCACATTGTTGTTCATCAAACTGAATAACATTTTATTTTTTTGGGATTTGATTCTGACGGTAATAATAACATTATTTATAACGTACATTAGTACTTAATTTACAAAGACATTGGTTCAGCGATCTATGTCCGTGCCGATTGCGATGCCCTACATAAAGAGATAACTTTAGATGTTCACTGTTTTACAGACGGAGAACCTGTTCTTCGTGCTGACGTACATCGGTCGTGACCTGGAGTCGCAGCTACCGGGCGACCTGGAGCGGCTCCTGACGGGCGTGAGGGACGCCTTCCTCACGAGCGGGGCGGCGCCGTCCATCCGGCGCACGCTGCTGCAGCTGATCGAGCTGCACGCGTCGCGCTGGCAGCTGCCAGGCTGCGCGGTGCTCTACTACTACCCCTCCTCCAAGTAGAAGTTAGTGATAATAATAATAGTTATTCTATGTCAAAAGGGGATCAGCTTGGATCATGTCTGTGTCTACTTAGATCACCTAACATAAACATCCTTGAAACCTGGTGCAATAAAAAAATTAACTTAGACTTTAGTTCTAGACTGTGCATAAAATAGAAAATGGGGCAGAATTATTAGATTTCTATCAAAAATAATATAATAAATATTATCTTCTTATTTTTTTTTCAGGCAGTGACGTTTGTTTCACGTTAGTGAATTGCGGGGAAAATCGCTTCGCTGGCGTGAGGGGATTCTGCTACTTCACCTCTTTCGTGTGATCGGCAGCTAAGTCGAACATCAAGCCGAGATGAGTTGGGATAAAGCATATAAAGTCCTTAAGAATACACTCTAATAATCTATTTTAAGATTTCGGTTATAGTTAGACTAGGTTGTATGATCAACCGATTTCTTGGTATTGCACCGAATCTAAGCATAATATCATCCAAATAGCTGAACTGAAACTATTCAACAAATTTTATGTCTGTTATATTGCTTCTTTAAATAAACATGCATCAATGTTTAGCCCAAAGTGTACTAAGTAAAAGTGAAATTGAAGTAATAATGAAAAGCATATTAAGGTGCACGAATAGATGTCGAAAGTTTGAACAGCGACTTGCAAAGTTTACAAGCATTTCTTATCGGGCGTTGAAATTTTGATTTTCTATAGCTACATTGTTGTATAGGAGGTCATTGGTTGCGTTGTCTTTTATACATATTGTAGGCAAGTAGCTGCCATAAGCTCATTTTATCGTGCCTTTGATTATAGGTAATTTTATTACAGCCTCGACACTTTCAAGTTTCTCGTTAAGATTGTATTAAAGAGCAATTTTCGTTTCATTTACATTGTAAGTTATTGTTATTTAATTAACATTATTTATTTTTTTATGGTAATCGAAGGTTGCAACTTGAAAGTAGAGGTTTGTAAGATTATTGGCCTTAGATATATTTAGCTTAAGGTGGATTTACGTCGACGGTGGATATAATGCCTTGAAAGTATTAAAAGAGTATGTGTAAAATATTATGTAGTTTGGACAAATTAACGATGTACACTACTGTACGACTTTCGCATAGTATTTGGTGCATTGTAATCCTTTGTCAATTTTTCTAACAATAATTTTATTGCCATCTGTAGGTAGCGCCTAACAATCACTTGTCGTTTGCTCTTGCGCATCGACTGCGATATTTAGCTTTGTTATAGTTTAAAATATTAAGCACAATGAATGGTTATTATTGCACTCTGGAATTTTGTTATGAGGATATAAATTATACTTTTACAGTAAAATAAGAATAATTAACATACTATTTACAAACTCAATATATTTCAACAGATCGAGGTTTGAACTGATATTTATACATTTATCAACTATTTCAATGTTATGATGCTTGTGATATTATTGTAAATTTTAAGTTATAAATTTTCTGATACCTTTTCTGTCCTAACCAAAGACTGTACTGAAGTGGAGAATTTAATTTTATCATTTAACATAAAGAATACTTTCATTTTGTTGAAGCTGGACCAAATTTCGTTATGTATTATGTTTCAAATTCTTTATGTATCGGAATATATGATATTTGTTTTAAGAGCTTGAAATATAATTCATCTTTCAGTGAATGTACCATGTAAGTTGGCTTAGGTTATAGGTTGTGTGATCAACGGATCAGCGTGTATCAAATAAGACTTGTGTATTTTAAAATATCACTAAGTTGCATGTTGCAAAAGACCGTATACTTTTCGTTAACTACTATGCATTCGTAGCCATTAAGGTAAAGGTACCTCTGTTTGTATAAAATAATTCGAAAAAGATATAAAAAAATGGTGCTAACAAAACTTTGGTGTATTGTATAATATTTTAATCGGATACCGGCAATAGCGATTGGATGTCGTTAAAGCAGTATTTTGTACCTACGTAAATACCAATAAACGTGTATCTATCACTAATTTGTTATTATTTTTATTTTTAGTAAGTGAAACTCACAACTACGTTCTACTTAAATAATAAATATACTTGTATTTACCTACACAAAAACTTTATCTGCGTGTGCACGGAGATAAATATATGTAATTATCACTAAACGTTTTGTAAAACCGATTTGCAAAACTATCAAACCTAAGAATTTATTCAGTTCTCACATTCAGACATATTCTAGAATAGAATTCAGGTTTTTTGTGCTGCGTAAGCGCACTTGCAACAACGAAAGCAACGATAAGGTATAGTCAACTCCGAAAATATGTCATTACATCATTCTCAATACGGTCCTTCAGATTTACTCCGAGCATCGCCCTTTCCATAGCTAGCTGCTGAGGGACATTAAAAACTGGTGCACTAGTCGGCCCGTGACCACGTCTCGGCCGGCACCGTAGATCATGACTGGGAAGACACACTGGTCGAAGACTTTCGACTTGAGACATGAGACGAGAAGACCTTACGAAGCTTAACAAATTTATCATTGTACATAATGGAAACAGCTGTGTTTGCAAAAACAAATCCTAGTTTATTTACAAGGTTGGCGGACACTGCTGTCCGCTGCAAACGCATCGAAAGCAGCACACTATCTAGCAAATACTCACGAACAGGCAGCACTTCTACGAGAGTGTCTTGTGTATGGCGCCAATATTATTTAATTAAATACCCAAGTCTATCAGAGACAGGAATTTAAATGTGTTTAAGAGAAGACTGAAAATCCTACTGACTAAGAAGTGTTATTATCATATAAGTCTTATGTGAGTTTTTAACGGATACCTTGTAAGATAACAATTGTTTTAAATCTTTTGACATTTAATAATATCTATTTTGCGTGTCATAATTATTTTATTTGAGGACTTAATTTTTTAAATTTACTTTTACGTACATACGTGACGTAGTTTTTTTCTATATTTATTTTTTATAATTATGTTAAAATTTGTACGCTTCTGTAAGTATAACATGTCGGAACATAACTTATTGATTACCACCTTGCATGTATTTGTATAACACACATGTTAAACAAATGAATGATTTGATTTGATTTGATTAATTGTAGTTAAATAAACCGTAGGTGAGTTGACCGTAGGTGTGAATCATCCGTTAGGTATTCCGTCCACACATCACATAATCATTTGTCCTTGAGATTTGCTTCCACTAGGAATCGAAACAACCTCTCGAGATGGCGAACGCCTTGAAACCATGACTTGAAAACGCATACAAACAATAATTTTGTACTATAAAATATGATGGATGCCAAACTCCGATACAATAGCATCACAGATTCGAGAGAATCTCATTCTATCACTTTAATGAATGAGTTTAACTTTTCGTAGTAAAGCTTTCTATTACTACTAATGACGTCACAGAAAAATACACACAAATTTCTCAAACAGATACTCTCATTTAATATATGATTTTTGAATCATCTGTGAAATGATAAGGCACATCCAGGATATCACTCACATACACAACATAAAACAACGCACGTCATCACCAGTTTTTTATTTAAAATATTGAATTACAAAAATTTGTAACAATTTTCAGTCTTAGGTGTCAAAATGGCGTCAATATGACAGGTGAGACAGAAACTATGGATAGAAAGAGAAGAAGAGGATATCCTACGGTTAGCCTTCATTCATAAATAGTGAAAGAATGAGAGGGAACACCTACTGATCGAGACAGAACATTGCCTCATGCTATTGTATGGGAGTTTGGTATGAGATTCTTGCATACAAACCACTCGATCACCAAGGAGGTGTTCAATATTAGTTATAATTTTTTATAATATTTACATTGAGGCTGAACGATTCAAGTCAATCTATCATCCAAAAAAATATTACGACTTTGTATTACAGTTCCCTTTGCCATATTGAATGAAAGGAATTAAAAAAAATAAGAATGCAATGAAGATAGGTCTGATTGGTAATTGGTTACCGTAGTATTAACTTCCTGCTCACTTCATGTTATAGAAACTGTCATTTTAGTATAGCGTTGACTTCATTTCTTTTAGAACGTGTTTTGCTAGCATCTCAAACGAGACTTTGTATTTGGTCGGTCTTATTGCTCGCGGTTTATTGTTTTTGGTGTCGAAACTTGTGATACATGTGATCTATTTTATTACCTAAAGTGTATGCGTGCTGTTGTCTGTGATAAAATGACTTGAATGAAAATGTGTTTCAAATAGTGGCGTATGTTATTTGTGTAAAATGGGTTTGATAACGTCAAGGGAGCAAACAATGCTGGACGGACCGGTCGCGTCGACCAAGAGCAACCATGTTCGGCAGCCGTCTACGAGGAATCGTACTAAACCTCCTATGCCAGACAGGGATGAGCTGGAAAGCCGATTCATAAAAGTCTTGGTAAGTGGAATGCACAAAATATACCGGCTTTTTTGTTTACAAACAGTTGCTATTCCAACAGATATTAAATACCTAGTATTTTGTACTCTTTGTTTGCATATTTCTGAGACTGTATTTATAATTTTTATTAGAAATCAAGGAATTCATTGTGAACACCATTTTGAAACCATTATTTTGCCTCGGATAGCATGTTGGACTGATTTAGTTTCGTGCATCAGTGCAGTGGATGTAAAAATGCATATTTTGTGCTATAGTTTACCTAATAATTCCTGGATAATTCCTACCTATTTTATATTATTAATATACAACATCACACATGAAGTTTTGAATAATGCTTTTTAACAAAGTTTCATGTCTACAATGTTGTTTTGTTTGATACTTATTATTATTTACAAATCTGATTGTATCCTTATAACACAGATTTTTTATCTGGTACTTTTCTCATAGAACATACACATGCAATTAATTTTGTAATAGGTACTTACAAAAAATTTTTTTTTGGGGTTTTTACAATATGAATAAAGCAATAGAATTTTATTCATATTTTCCATTACACTACACACACACCCTCACACTATTTCCATGAAGGGCCTGTGCGATAGGCAAGAGTGTTAAAATTACCATTGTGCTAGAAATATTTATGTTTAAAAAAATATATATTTATGTATTGATTAAAGTAATTATCAAAAAAATTATACACTTTTCCATGAAAGGATATTAGTTATCTTTGTGTAAAAATGCTGATAAACTAGGTGATTTTTCAATTTCTTTTATTTATTTATTGTTTCATAAACAGATAACTGGTGTGATTCTATCATTATTATTTTAATTGTTGAATCACCTTGCTCGAGTGTCATTTAAAATTCTTTGTATTTAATTATGGAAGTCATAGTGGAAAATTAATTTGATGTGTTCTTCTCATATAATATTGTGCATGCCACTGTTGAAAGATTAACTATGAAGTTCTGCTTCTAGATTTTTTATTGTCTTCAACTTCATATGTATTTGCATCACATTCTACAAATCCCTCTTGTTCATCTCAATAATCACCCATATCAACAGGCCAGTATTGTCTACTACTCATACTAGACATATAGCCCTACTATTTCACACTACTATAAATGACTGATCAATTAACAGTCAATTATATATAAGTTAAAACTCAGCAAAATTTTGCTCAGGTTAATTAATCAAAAGATGTTATTTAAATAGTTAGAGCAAAATATTCCAATTTTCAGCAAAAATAACTAAATTATTTTGAAGCTATGCTATTTATATTGCTGCAGAAATAATTATCTTGCTGCCCAATTAATTATTCTGCTAACTTAATAATTATTATGCTGACCACATAATTATTTTGCTACCGAAATAATTGTTTTGCCAACCAAATAATTAAAATGCTGATAAAATATTTGTATGCTGCCCAAATGTCACCTGACCTTTTTGTAACTGACCATATAATTAAAGGGCTGACCAATTAATTACTTCCCTTATTCAAATAAGCTCATACAAGTGCTTTAAAATTGTAATTTCATGCAATACCACTTAAGAACAGGCCATATCATGGCTTGATTGCCACCTTAGAGCTATAAAAAACACAACCCATTAAGCTCATTATTCCTTTCATTAAGAGTCATAATGCCGTAAGTAATCAAACTGTAACAGCTGATTACACAGGCAAAATTGCTATTTCCCATTTCATCATGTATCCTATTGACATGGTCTCCTTCCTTTCATATTATCACTGCCCTCTCATAGTTGTGTGTAAACATAAAACACATGTCGATAAGGCAAACAAAATGTTTCATTTCCTGCTTTTATCTATTTATTATCTATTTTGTTATAATTTTCTTTGGAACTGGCTATGATTTTGTATTTTTTTGTATGTTGTATGTTTTTTGATGTGTGTTCTTTAGTGTTTCTAATTTTTACAGATTTATTTTGTTTTCCCTATGATTATTATCCCATGCATATAGAAATAAATAACTTTTCAAACTTAAAATAGTTGTTCAGTAGTCAGTTCAGTAGTTTAGTTGTTCTTTCTTTACTTTATGAAGGTGTATATTGTTATTACTAATAAATTTAACAATTAACTACACTTTTGGTTTTTGTATTATGATTTATACTATTGGATTATACTAAATTCATCCGAATATTAAACAACTGGAAGCAATTCCTTGATTGACTAGGGGTTAAGGAAATTAGAATTCTAAATGTGGTATTTCCTGTTCGCAGGATTGTTTTCCAGATATTAATAGTGCATGTTGTTGTTTGGAATTTTTGACTATAATATTATCTTTTAACAGTTTATCTGATTGGGAATTTAAAGTAATAATAACTTACAAATATCTAAGATATACTTACTGAAAGTACACTTTATGATGATTTAAACAATATGAAACTCATCAGGAACAATTAATTTCTTATGTGTTATAAAGTCAAGTATAAAGTCTTGTGTTATGCTTCATGATATTTCTATAAAACAATTTAATGACACTAAAATAAGTTTACAAATGTTGTAGTTATGTTTTAACACTAATGTTGTAATCACAACAAAAAAAATCATTTTACGTCCGCTGTAGATATTCCTACGTGCGTGAGTACTTACAGCTCATATGACAGGGTCTGCGCAAGCGCCGGTTATCGCGTCACAGACCCCTCATTGATGTAGCAGCTATTTTTATACCATATCTACTAGATGCTGAGCCTACGCTTTATCTAAATACCAACAAATTGGTGTAGTTCAAGTTATTTTACTTCGATCACACCCAACACTTTCGACATGTTGTTTATTCACTATTAGTATTTCGCGGAAACATCTGATTATTGGTGTGTCACTTTTGTTTTCGAATATTATCTAATCGGCTGCACTTTAGTTACGATATGGAGAAACACATGAGGAGTTTGGGCCGTGACACAACCACGCTGCTGGCCCAATGCGACCCAACCGGGACCAATGGCTTAACGTACCTTCCGAAGTACGGACGATTTCGGATATATCTACCAATTATTAAGCAATCTATACTGCCGAGATATGAGCTAAAGCATTCATTTTCCTATTTCGCTCTTCAAAATGTCCGAAGTTCAAAACAGTAATTGCGAAACAAGCAGATGAACGGTCTCGTGCTCAGGGCCTCGTCATCATCTTAATGAGTAAATTACACCGAACTGACCATCCATGAGTCACGATTGTTTTTTAGCCTGATTCGCCTGCATAGGGTCGGCGCAGGGCCTTGACAGGAATGTCAGAGTAATCAAGTTGTCTTTAAAGTACTTAGAACGACATCGTTGCGTCATAAAGACCAATTAACTCACTTTTTGCAGTCACCTTCTGTTTAGTAATTAAGTGCCTTAGTAAAAACTTAATAAGGTTGCAAGGAGTTTTATTGCAAGAGAAAATGTTATAAAAGCTGTTTGGATTACATAATGCTTGGTCAGATATTATGTGACCATAATTACTTTTGAGTGGGACATAATCCTTACACCCTTGGAATATACACTGATTTTATCGCTTTTAAGTGGATAATTCCATAGGAGTGGATAATTATTAGTACTGACATTTAAATGCACACAATAATAAAAGTTTATACTATTTTATGATGGATATAACAGTATCTTGCCAGATGTCTCCAGATAATATAGGTACACGAGACTAGAATATTAAAGAGTCATAACATAATTTTCAAAAATACACACCATTCGTATTTAATACAAGTTTACTCACTATAAAGTTAAATAATTGTCGTCTAATCAAAAGCCAGTAAATATAATAACGGAAGGTGCATCATGTGGCTGCGTAGGAGATACTGGTTTGGTTGTAAATCACGCGGCGAGAGGTGTCGAGCACTGGCGCGGCGGCATTCCTCCACCTATGGCCTGCAGGACAGATCAACTGGAACAAGTACCTAATCAAATTACGATAAATTTGATGCATATTACATTCTATTCCTAAAAATATGTAAAAAATATCTAAACGGTTTTATTAAAATTAAGTACCAAAAACTACCAAATCATTCAGTAGGTCCTAGGCTCCAGTCATCACACCCCTCCCCCTCATCAATCTAAGGCAATGATCAGAAAAAAAAATTAATCGTTTGGCCCGCGTTGTTGGGTGAGCGTTGTGTCGAACACTAGCGCGGCGACATTCCTCCACCTGTGGGCTTGCGGGACAGATCAATGGTAACAATTATAACACATACATTATCAAATTACGATAACATTGAACATATTGTGCATTATTCGTAAAAAGGAATAAATTTAACTGCTGTCTGTACCTAGTCTGTTCATCTTAACCTGACTTATTTTGTAATACCTACTTGACACTTCTTTTTATTAAATTGCAGGCATTATATAATTACCTAATAATTAGATTCAAAAGTTTAAGTGTGCCATAATGATTTACTGTTATAAATTATTGACTTTGGTTTTATAATATTTTTTATTATTAATAATGTCGTTAAAACGATGTGTCAGGATTGTTAACAAAATAGAACAAGTTAGTATTAGCAGACTTACTACTCGTCTGTATCTCGCCGGGATCAAGCAACAATGATTTATCTAGACGTCATTGGAATTATTATCCCTGGAAGGGTAGGCAGAGGTGTGACATTCACATTTCGTCTTGATTGTGTGATCAATATTCTTACCCAATGCTATTGGAAGTGCCACCATCAGTTAAACCAAGATTACTTCGGTCAGAAAAATGTGGATACAGTTTAAAACTTCCTGTTATTCTTTAAAAAATAAAATACACATTTTTAATACTACTCGTAGATGTCTTACTAAGTCTAAGTCACAAAACATCAAAATTGAATCCTTTACTAGCTGGCATAAGATTGAATCTCCCTCAACCGTGTTTTATTTCGTCATCGGCCTATATACGTCCCACTGCTGGGACACGCCTTCCTCATGGAGAAACACATGAGGAGTATGGGCCATAACACCACCACGCTGGCCCAATGCGGGTTGGTGGGTAGAAACGGTCACAAATTCGACCGGGACCAACGGCTTAACGTGCCTTCCGAAGCACGGAGGAGCTCGATATCACAAAGTCTTGGTCACCCATCCACGGCCTGACTATGGCGAAGGTAGCTTTGTTTTCGATCGAAGCCAAAGCGCACTGACCACTACGCCACCGAGCTCCTCACCGAGTTTTATTTAAACTATTTTAAATAGTTCAGATGAATGATATGCATTACATAAATTACGTTTCAAGTTCATCATAAGCGAAATACATTTTATGGTCGTATATTATACGAGACTGTTATAAAAATATCGTTTTAGTCAACGCATACGGGCGGCTTTATCTTACTGAGGGGAAGAGAACGGATCTATGGTTTTATTAGATAATGGGAAGTAATTAATTGGGCAGCCATTTAATCATTTGGCTATCAACAAAAACGTCAGCCGAAAAATCGTTTGGGCAGCAATCAAATATTTTTTCAGCAATTTAATTACTTATTTGGTTGGACGGCAAAATAATTAAGTATAGCAATATATGTTATAAGAAATGTATGAAATCTAGGAAAAGGATCAATTCCTAGGAAATGTATTCTGATAGATATTAGGTTAAGGTAATTTTTTATGACCCTTAAAAACTATATTTTTGTCATCGAAACATATATTACACAAATTGGAAGCATAGAAAACATTTCGAGTTGCTGCCCAATTAGTTATTTTGCTGACCTATTAGAAATATCTGCTGCTCCTAAGTTGCTGACCAATTAGTTATTTTAGCTGACCAATTGTATTTTTTGTTGACTTAAATTCAAATATTTTGCTAATATTTTGCTTCAATAACCTGAGATAATTAATCTGTGTATAATAAATACGTCATATTATTTATTATGTCTTCAAGCCCAATACAGCATTTATTAGACTTTTTAATTTTCTCAGCCTTTAACGTTTTTATTAAGACTGGCCGTCTCTTAATTACATTGGTTTTTGTTCTAATGTGATCGATATTATTGCATTCTTGCGTCACTGATTTAAATCAATTTGTACTACTAAACACTTTGAAGCCTTGAAACAGTAAAAAATCCTTATACTTAATAAATATTTAGGTTTATCTGTTTCTAATTAATTCGTTGACCTGCAATCAAAGAATTCGAAATAATCTACCTATGTCAAACCTGATTATTTCTCGATCTTGTGTAACTAGAGTTGAATTAATCAACAAGAATATAAAATGGCAAGTCACTTCCTACGCGCAATTCGAGTCAATAACAGGTAAATTAAAAAAAATATATTGCTATATCATTGGATTCGGGGTCTGTATTCTTTACTCTGTGGTATTTGTTCTAGGTCACTGTTGTATTACGTTTAAAAAGAAGTTCATAATGGTTATACTGAAGATAATTTTTGCGTTATTTAGTGTTAAAAAGTTGGGATGCATGTGTCATATGTGCACTATGATGTTCAGTAGTTTATGAAATAATAATTTAATGTTTCAGTAACTTACGAGGACTTTAAAACCCCAAGTTAGTGATGTTCAAACATCTCTAAAAAATGTCTATCGATAGAATACCGCACTTGCAACAGTCTTTTTAAATATTGCCATATAATAAGTTAACAGTGTTATTGCCATTTCAATACCCTTACCTTAAAACAAAGACGTCAAAGCAGATACAGACAGAATTCCCGTATAAAATCTATGTCGTGCAGTAGTCTCCGTGGCAGAACAAAACAGCAATGTTTACAACAATGTAGCGTACGCACCTATTGTGTCATTGTCTATCGATAATGTCCTATCTATTTCCGACGTGTTGCTGTCAGCAGAACGAATCCACAATTCGATGCCAGAGCAGCGAACCTACACACGGTACACTGCTCAAACATGTTACATTGAAATTCCTTTGTTTGATCGGATAATTTTTTAGAGAAATGTATATTATTACAAGCTTTTATTTTTGTATAGAATGCTTTTAGAGTATTCATTAGGAGTATTAACAGTTAGGTGGAAATTGTTTTTCTCCTTGCTCACTATTAATTCATCTTGCTACAACCCTTTCCAATTTTACGTGAGTTGGTTTAAGTCCTTCCATTCCCATTTATTATTTGCGATTCGCTCTCCTTACCATGTCATCTTTCACAGTTGAGCTAACGCTTACAGATATACGAGTAGAGAGGACACAGAGGAGCTCGGTGGCGTAGTGGATAGTACGCTTTGGCTTTCGATATCAAAAACAAAGCTACCTTCACCATAACCAAATGGAATGGGTGACCAAAACTTTATGATCGAACCCCTCCGTGCTTCGGAAGGCACGTTAAGCCGTTGGTCCCGGTCGCTATTGCAATCGTTTCTACCCACCAACCCGCATTGCGCCAGCGTGGTTGTGTTACGGCCCATACTTCTAATGTGTTTGTTTCCATGAGGAAAGTCTGTGCCCAGCAGTGGACTGTGATGACTTACGCGTAACATGTGCTACTGTGAAATATTGTATGGGAAGAAAAGACGTCATATTGACAGTCCCCACTTAAAATAGGGAAAACGACAGGAAGAAGATTCATAAACGTACCTATATGAATGCACTACTCAGTTATTTATTAAATTACCTAATAATAACATTTTTTTTAATAAATCAATTAAGTTTAACAGAATAAACTCGATAGTAATATTCACTTCAAACATTCTGGCATTATACTGTTTTTACAACAGAAATAAGCATTTATTATTTCTGTTGTAAAATCAGAACAGAATTGTAATGATGTTGATCAAGACATTAATGTTTTTATAGCGATTTTAAAATCACTTTCGCGGTAACCACGCGTCATATCCGCGTGCTCTCCTCTATTAATAATGGAAGTTAGATTAAATTCGAGAAAGTATTTACTGAAGCAAGATGCTGATAGTTACTCTAGGAAATTGCATGTTACGTTTATAAGTAGCTGTTGGTTAGCTGGTGTATTTTTAATAACATCTGTCAGCTGGTTGACTGCAATAAAAAAATATCTAAGTTATACTTATTTTAAGGCGCTAGGAGCTTAGAGGTTTGAACGCTTTGCTGGTGACTTTTTTTAACAAAGAACCAAGTTTTTAATCGCCTCTCTGGTCTTGTGGTTCACACCGCCGGGTGTCGATCGGAAGATCCGGGTTCGATTCCCCATACGGGCAGAAGTTTTTCTGCTCGGTTTGGTTAGTGGTAGGGCTTCCAAGCCCGTCTGGCTAGCTACCACCGTCTTACCTAAATTTGTTGCCATAATAACAATGCTATAAGCATTTGTTCTGTTCCGGCAATAATCAGAGGTAAGATATAGCCAGTGCCTCAGTTGTTGAGGTGGTGGAAGCGAAGGTGGAAGAGAGTTTCACCTATAAATAGGTGAAACTCGCTCCACCTTCGGCCTTATCGTCACTTACCTTCAGGTGAGATGAGGGCCAAAAGATTCCTCAATGATTCGTAATGCACGTTAAGCTATTGGTGGTACTATAGTCCAGTTAGCCCATTCTTTACTTGTTTCTTCCATGTAGCAATGGTACTCACCAGTCCAGTGGCAGGCATAAAAGTTCAAAATTGTCTATGCTTGAATATCAGGTATATACATTTGTTTTATTATACCATATGTGTATAAAAAGCGTCAAATCAATTTCATATCTCGCTCCATTCATTTGGAATTGGCTCTTTGCCACAAAACAGTTACAATTATTATTATTTTAATTAATGCTGTGAAGTACCAAGAGAATTACGTATTTGAATGGCATTTGTCGTCGTTAATAAAACAACATTGCTTAAAACCTCCGCTCCTCTTCCCGCACCGCATAAGTAGACAGGTAGCTAGAATGCTTGAAACACAGACGTGACATTCTAACATGTTGCTGTTCTAACCCTGTTGGAGGGTCAGCTCAAATCTGTCTTAAATCGAAGGGCATAAAGTTAGAGAGTAGAGGAATCGCAAGATGTGTGGCAGGATCCTAGCAACTAGAGATTTTATGATGTATGCTAAACCTAGTCCTTTTTTCTACCCCGCTAAGCGTGTTGGTCCGGGACACCAAAATAATGTACCGCAATGTAACTGCTTTTCTTGCCTAGCATGTCGTAAAAGGCGATTAAGGATGTATTGGGTCTGAGATTGTGTAGGCGATGAGCAAGCCACTTGTTAACTCTTTCACGATTTTTCATCTGACCAAACCCAATTTTTGTATGGCTAAATGTGGACTTAAAGAACACAGTGCTCTTTGGACTCTGTCTACCCCTTCGGGGATTACATAGCTTGCTACTTTACTCACCAGAAACAACACTACAACAACGTTCTTCCTTTATACATTTGTAGATTCTTTGTTTATTAACTGTAAGTTTTCGGCTCCAGTCCTCTTGTGAAAGTGTTTGATCAGTCGCGGATGGCTTGATGGTGCGTAGGCGCACAATAGTGGCGAGCAGCCAACTGTGTCGCGTGATTGATCGGCTCAGGATCTACGCCGATGGCTGACTTAATGCTCAACGGTAAATCAGTGGACATGTGTGCGCAAACAATTACACGATGTGCGCGCTCTTGTGTGCTAATGAGGTGGTTGCTATTGGTAATTGACGTTCGCCACGCTGTCGGTAAAAAGACAATTCTTTTAGATATTGCGAACAAGACAAACTTTAAAAAAAAATTCAAAAGGTTAAAAAATTATTTAATAAAAATTCACCTATTAGATGAGATATTATCATGTTCATTTGACGACCTCGCATTTTTGCGACGTTTGAGCGTAAACATACAATTTTTTATTCTGTTGTACTGTATTGATTTAATACGGATCATTACGGGTGTCTTTAGGTATGGGGAGTATGGGGTCATTCAGTTTACATTTTTCTAACTCGTAACTCAGACGAGAGAAAGGACTCGTAAATTTATGACATGTTGTGATTGTATTATTAATGTACATAAGTATATTATTGTATAACATATAATGTTTGCGTTTATATGCGAGACGACTTCCAATGCAAATGGAGGATCACACCTCGGGTCATGTGCTGCGTGTTCTGCGTGCCCTATAACCTGGGTTGCAGACTCCTTTATGCGCTTGATTTTGCAATTAACGGCAGATTCCGCGACTGACAAATACTTTTTAGAAGCTTATAATTTAAATTAAGTCCTTTACTCTTAAGTCCTTTTTTATTCAAAGATTGGTTGATCCGTGTAATGTTTAAATACACATAGGAGGAAACATTGCCTGGTTCTCAAAATCAATACCTATTTGGCTAACCTGTTACCAAAACTGTAAAATTGTGTACTTTCATGATGATCTGATCTGATTTCTACATTGTCGCGAAACTTCTGTGGTTTATGTCAATGTATTATTTTCAACTTTATGTATTATTTTGTATAACTATAATAAATGAAAAAAAAAAAATTATTTTGCACCAAAACGTTATCAACAGACCTTAAAACAATCAAATGTTTTTTTAACTTATCTTGCCAATCGTAATGTTCAAAAATATAATTAGCATGTTGATTAAAACTAAAGCGGTAAACGTTGCTGTTATTTTGCAGTGAAGGCCATTTTGCGGCTGATTCACTGATTAAATTGTATGGTGTGTTGCACCGATACATGTGTAGGACAAACCCTGACCAAAATGACTAGTGATGTGAAATTATTAGGAAAAAAACATTAAAACAAAATTCTGCATTTTAATTTTTGTTTTTATTAATAGAATGTTACCTTGAAGCTTTTTTAGATTACGCGCAAATATTTCATAATTTCACGGTCCACCACCACAATAATAACCGACACGTGACAATGTGACAACCGACAATTTTATCGAAGGGTTATTTATATATTTATACTAGGTACAAGGCTGACATTAGAATTACTGCGTTGTTTAATTAAATTATTCTGTCGTTTGTTATGGATTTACAGATTATGTTTACTCTTTACAATAGTTCCACAATGTTTTCCAATACAACACACTGTCACCAGTCTCTCCTCTGCATTTCCTGCCCTGTTCCCAATTTTAAATGTGGTCGGCCAAGATGTTTTCATCTTCCTTCCTCTCCTATCACTTGCTGTATCATCAATTGATCACTCACTCCCTTCCTCATCACATCATCACACTGCAACCAATGTAATTCGCTCATCCAAAAGAATATTGACGTAATTACGTTTTTGCGATTTTTCAGGAGAGCGTTTTAAAAGTTTGACATCGAAAATATTGTGTATTTCCAATCATTCTATTGATATATTTTAATAGTTATGTTGTGTTACTTTACTACCAATAATATAACATAAAAAGTTTGCGAGAAAACTTAAGATAACTATTTGAAAAAACGAAATTAAACAAACCAGACATACGTTTATGTCATTTTATAAATCAAATAATACAATTATGACATTAAACTAGGTTTGGATATGGGAATAAATCATGAATTCAAACAACATTTAACATATTCAATTTTAATTTTATTTTTATAAATCTGTATACATTTTATAAACTTTGTCGATGTTTCCGCGTATCCTTTCGAAGTATAGGCCAACACCATGACGGCAGTGACTCTCTCTGTCGGAAACTAATGGAACAACAATTCTGTCGTTTTTACCATAGATAAAACGTGCAAAACATGAAGTTATGGCATCAAAAACTCATTTTCGACATTTTGGTAATTATGTCATTATTCTTTTGGATGAGCGGTATAAGTACGAATAATAGGAACTTTAGATTTTACTGATCATAAATTAATAGCTCGCTTTAAATTCAAAACACGACAATATGATAATTGCATCGCTATGAACAGTCACAATTTGCTGAATATTGAAGCTGCTTGCATGGGCTATTCCTATTCTTGGCATACCAAGACCTACGTTACATCATGCAATACCTAGTAATTCATATACTTATTGTAAAGCGTGACGGGTTCATCTTATAATTTCATATTGTTTCCGTCCTGTATGGTGACATCATTGAATTTGGACAAACAGGAAAATATATTTTAATAAGAATTAATAACATTGTCACCTTCAAAGGTCAAAATAACTTTTTGTGTGATTTTTATTATGTTACTACAACGCATCGAATTGTTTTCGACTGTTGCCAAATAAAACTGCATTTTTTTTTATAACGAAGAAAAATATATATTTTTAATTATTTGTCGAACTGTCAATTCTTATTTTATTGAGTCCTCGACCATTTTGCACTTAAAATCTATCAAGGTATGGTTGTCAATCCATTGTGGATATTTTGATAGTTTTTTGTAGTCCTAGCTAGTAGCTCGCTTAGCAGATCCTAGTTTATAAACTTAATAACTGAATTTTTAACATAATATGCGTAACCTTGTTTTTTCCTTAAACGACAATTAGTAAGCGGGGACTACCAAAAGGGCAATAGTGATTTACGTCGCATTTTTATGGTGAATTCCCTTTGCCAGCTCATAATTCATGAGTACCTATGCGAAATGTCAAGTGGTTCACCTTTATCTAAGTAGAAAATAGAAAAAAAGGTTTTTGGGACATTGCGAATGTTTTGTTTATCTTCTAACACCCAGTTGCAGAAACGAACTTTAAAATTTAATGTCGGCATTATCCCTAATGCTCCATTAAATTTATTTATTGAAGTGTCAAAAGAACACCTTAGCGTAGTTTTTACGTTGCACAAAACGACATTAGCACCCTATCAATGCTAAAGAGACATTAGCTAGAACTATTTTGTGTTCCAATTTTAAATTTAATGAACTTTAAAGTTTTAATGTCTCATTACTAAATGTCGTCTTTAAAAAATCTTTGTGCAACTGAGTGTAAGACAGTTAAAGGTGGGATTACATGTTGACAAGGAATAAAAACAACTGCAATGTAAAAAGGCACGCAAACAATTTTTACAGGTCTCCAATATATTTTGGAATGTCTTGAGTTACTTTGGTGTACTTAAATACCTTTTATTTCCTTTTAATACTTACTTGAACTTGTTATATCGTGCACGGGTATTACACCCAAATCAATAAAAACATAATACAGTGAGAAAAAGTCGTACAACCGTTCGATTGTTGTTCGATTCTTACGGGTTATGACGTTTTCTCAATGAATCTAGATCATACAGCGTTTTCTTTATCCCTTTATCCCTATGTGACATCAAAGTGTACTTATTAGCCAACAGATACGTACAGAAGACAATTCAAACCACAGCGAACTCGGGTTAAAGTTATTATTGTTTTTTTATATCCAGTTCTTCCTGATGAAATAACTTAATACGAGATCATTTCGCATTTTTGTGTATAAGTTAACCGCCGAGAGCGTAGACATGAAAAGCGAAGCACATTATTGAGCTTTCTGTTATTATCTGTTTTGTGGTGTTAGGGATGAATCGAGTTGCATTCGGTACTTGCACTATGCAGTCACACAGGCCAGCTGACTGGGATGACGTCACCCGCACATGTGGCAAGCAGAACACGAAACGACTTTTTCGTTTTATTTATCTCTTTTGTAAGTGCAACTCCATGGTTTCGAGTTGGAACCTTTTGAATAGATTGCACTGGTAGCTAAAATTTTTTACCAATTCCGAGAAAAATATTGGATGTGTGTAAAATAAATTGTGCAGGGTTAGACTTACTCAATGAAAAATACAAAATTCTTAATATTGAAATGCTGTGATGACTTCTTAATTCATTCTGACGATAATTATACCAACTTGACTACTCTTTTTTCAGTTACCCTGTGATTTTATATTGATTTTTAATACTTTTAAATAGGATTCGTATCGGACAAGACCTGTGCCTAACAGTAGGATGTAGAGGTACAAATACAGGTGATGATGCATTACATCAGTTTTATTTAAATTCCGTTCTACTTTTCGAAGATTACCAATGCCTATCCAATTGCCTTCCCCTTCTCTATTAACCAGATATTCGCCAGCAGGGACAGATCTTTACAAAATTTAATTTCGTCACCAAACAACCCTTCATCGCGGGAAGCAATTGATAGACATAACTAGATTGTGCTTTGGAAGCCACCGTCTGTCACAGACGTCTCTAAAAATCACAGTCGTGTCGGCTTTTTGTCGATGTCCGCAGTCTGCTCGTTGGGGTTTTTTTTATTGGCTTTTTCCAGACTTGAGCTGTGGACAGTGTTGGAAAGTATTGCGATTTGTTTTCTGGCGGGGCAAATGAGCGTATTCATTAACTAATGGAATAAGATCAAAGTCGCCTATGGCTTTCTATGCTGAGAAAGGAATTGCAGATACGATGCAAGACATGAGCATAAAGGCATGCTCTTTTCTTAAGGAAATGAAGCCTCTGTTCGAAAATACAGCTGGAATAGTAATGGTTCCACAGTTTTAGGTGCGTGGAAGTGATAGCCACTCAAGGATTGATTTGACATCGCCATGTATCTGTAAATGAAAAGTAGCTACTGGTACGAGCCCGAACAACACAACTTTTAGGCCCGTATTACAGAACGAAACTCAAGCGTAGATTCTGCTTGAGCGCAGTAAAAAAGGGATGGCGCTGTGTGAGATCAATAGCGCCATCCCTCTCTAACAGTGTTCAAGCAGAGATCTACGCTTGAGTTTAGTTTCGTAATACGGGCCTTAGTCTGTATCCCGTTAGAAGCAGTTTTTAGGAAAGGCCTAAATACTAATCGGTTTGCTTCTAAACTTTTTGCACCTTCCATCAACAATGGTTCGACGACCTCCGTGGTCGAGTGGTCTGTATGCCGGTCTCAAGGCGTCGCTCGAGAGGTTCTGGGTTCGATCCCCGGTGGGGGCAAATGTTTGGATGATGAAGTTTCAGACATTTGTTCTCCAGTCTTGGATGTTTATATATTAAATATCCTCAGACATTCACGCCTATCAACTAGTCCCATTTTAAGCAACTAAATGCTGCTCGTGTTACGGATACTAGATGACGGATAAATATATTTAAAAGATAAATAAACATAATTGTTCAGAATATACATAATATTATACATATCTATATAATGAACATCCAAGACTGAAGAACAAATGTCTGAAAATTCATCACCCAAACACTTGCCTCCACTGGGGATCGAACCCAGGGAGATGGCGACGCCTTGAGACCGGCGTACATACCACTCGACCACGGAGGTCGTCATATATATTAAGTAATGATGAGGTAGAGAAAAAGATGAGGAAGGCCTGTGCCCAGCAGTGGGACGTATATATTATGTAATTTATATATAGTAGTTTATGTATGCACCTTATACTGGCTGAATTTTCAATGGTTGTTTTCCGGCAGAAAAAAGAATTACCTTTATTTGTACTGTCGAATCACGGGAATTATTTTTGCAAATAAAGATATCTTTGGTCTCAAGTAATCAAATAAATAATCATCAACTCGAAAGCGTGAGAAACGATAGTAACTTGTACGAGATGTGACGTATTTGGGTGCTGCTTGTCGCACGAAATCAATGTTTAAAGCAAAAGAAGCTCTACATTCAAAGTAATACAGCATAAACCACACAAACTTCTGCGCGCGCGCCGCGCCGTGCGCATGCGCGCGGTGCCTTTGCGTAAACACCAAGGCCGCTGCCGCCGCTGAGTAGTTGCACCGCGAATGCCGGCCGCGCAACACCGCAAGCGAATGCGCTATTGTTGCCGTGAAATGAATCGCCATTACGTTTTTTCAACTGTGGAGTACGTTTCTATGGTGTAATTGTAAACGTATGGCCCGGAATAATAAACAGCTGCTTAATTGGACCCCATTTTGTGACAGGTCACTTGACCGGTGAAACGTACCTACGAATGATACGTATTGTTATCCCGGATAACTTGTATTACCAGCACGATGGGTGCCCATTATCAGCGCGCTGTGCGAGAGCAACTTTACTGGGTGTTTCTCCAGCGCTGGATCGGTCGCGGCGAGCCAGTGGCGTGGCCACCGCGAAGCCCAGATTTTACTTCATAAGACTTTTATTTTGTGATCTGAGCTCAAACACCTTGTGTATCGCGAAGAACACCAAACTCGCGACGCGTTAAAAATGCGATAGTGGACTCTTGATGTGATAAGACGTGATAGAGACACATTCTTAAAATCAAAAGCTAATCAAGTGAAACGTGCATGATTTCGTGTGGAACGCAGTGGTTTACAATTTGAACACTTACTCAGTTACCGGGAAGTGTAAGTATTTGTAGTACATTTGTAAATAGCGAACATTTTTTAGGTTAGGTAAATAAAGTCATTGTAAATATGTTGATTCCCATTTTTTAAGTATGCCATAAATACTTTATTACCTAATTCAGTAGATAAATAATCATTTTATAATAACATGTTTAACCATTAAAAATTGTATTTGTGCGTATTAATGTGTAAATAAAAGTATTAACGACGGTCCTAAGCCCGTTAAAGTATGAAGGGAAAATGGAAATCACTTCTTAGTAAATGGTGAGTTATCAGCTGACAGCGCGAGGGGCGATGACCCCAGCCGGTGATCATACGCGGCGCGCGCGGCTGATTCCTACTATTGGTTCGAGGTTGCTTTCGAGTTTCGTTGATCACAATCGTAAAACTGCTATTCTTTTATTTGAATTAAAAAAAACTGCACCAATCTGTAATACTACTAAGATAGAATCATTTTATTGTGGGAAAACAACCATGAAATTTTCAGCGTGTATATGTAAGTATATTACACCTACCTTTTGTTTAATTCTATCTGTGCCCAAAGGCTGGAAGATATTGCTATTAGCTATAAGGCCGCCTGTGTTGCATTGTATTTTTTCTTTACTATTGTAATGTTAAAATTTCACTCCTCCTTTACTCACCAACTAAAGATTTATGAAAAACAAATAATACAACAAATTACCAAAAATACTTATTATTTATTACATTTACAAATTTTGCATTTACTAAATATTCTAGCTTTACAATATATAACAACAATAAATACAAGGGCAGGTTGGTTCTGGTCCTGTTTGATCAATCTCGGTATGTAAAGGTACTAAACAGGTATAACAAAAATAAAGAGGTAACTCTTAATTCTTATAATTATTTATAATTATTATTAATATCTCCCTTTCCCGTTGGTTAGTACTGCATACCTTGCAGGTCCGGATACTGTATTTTAAATTTTAACTCTGTCTTTTCTCCAATATTCAAATGTCTTGATATACTATTTATTATCGTTCTTCTTTGGTACTGTAGGTAGTATGGTTATACCATACACTACCACCAGGTAGTTTTTGCCCTTTTTCTCGGGCTTTTATTAATATTTTATAGGTTTTTATTAAAGTGCTGCCGGTAACCTATAAACCAGCCGGCATGTATAATTTTATGCGCTCTTCAGCCAATATACTCGAACTTCGAGCTATTTAATTTAATGATCCCTTGATTATAATATTCCTGAAATAAATTCGAGGACTTCTCTTTTCGAGATCTCAGTAAATTCGCCAAAATCAGAACCAGCGCGTGAGACTTTTCAGATATCGATCCACAGATTCGAGAGAAATCCGTCTCGACCGTAGCTCCCATAGACGAGGCAAAGACACACTCGTCCATACATCCAAGAATATGAGTAATGTTTGTTTGTTTATATTATTTACTAAAAATACTTAAAGGGCCCCTTTTCATTTGAAATTACGTTGATTCATTGCAAAATAACTTGTATTTGAATATAAACATGCAAGTGCATTTATACTCAACGAGGAATTTATTAATTTACGAGGAATTTGTCAACATTATTATTATTACATTTTTTAAAGAGGATTTTACAAGAAACCGACATCGGAAACATTAAAATTGCCCAAAAAAACTTATTCGAGAAGGACGCCGGTCGTTTGATAAAGAGACTATCTTTGTATATACTGACTAGCCTGTTTTGATACGCTAAACTCTATGGTTTTGTCTATGAACCACGATCAAGGTGAGTCAAACTAGCATTTTAAAAACAAATTAAAAGTTAAAATGACATAAGGAATTGACATATGTCATTATGACGATGTAAACAACATGAAACAAACAAACATTAGTGATTTTACTTAACTCTGATGCCTTTATGTGTAATTAAGACGGTAATAAGTGATAATAAGAAAAAAGAGTGTTACAGTATCCCCCCAACCACGATAGAATTCACGTAGAGAATTCGTCTGTCGTCCTCGACAGTCTTACAACAATTTAACAAATATAATATATCTATTTTGAAACTTTGCTAAAGGAAAATTTATCAAAGTGAAAAGACGCTATCGTCCAGTAATGATTATAACACATTAACATGTAAAAGAGTACACTTGTACATGCTAAGATTCAAAATAAAAAAAACAATAAGATAATGTCCTACACAATACCATAGAATTATTATGCATGCCTGCACACTAATCTAAACAGATATTCTGAAAAATATCACGTGAAAAGAATAAATACTATTATAATTGGTGTCTTCTCACCAATGAAAACAAAACAAAAAAATGCTTACTAAGAAACCATGGTAATTCTTAGTATGTATAGAAAAATAAAACTAAAAAATATATGGCTGTATGAGCCAGAACATTTTGTTCTCTCCGCAACGGGAAAACACCCATAACCAAAGAAAATTAAAGGAAAATAATAATAGGACATTGGGAACCACACCCAAGAGCCTATAATAAAGAACAAAAAAAATAACTCTAAATGCTAAGGTGTTGATGATGTCTTCGCGAGGTGTTGGGTGCATAAGACATATCAACCCTTCTATTGTGTTGCATGTACCTGCGCCCCCCATCAATTGTCATTAATTCACCTTACATTTCTAGATGTATTTTTTTTTCCTCTCTCTCTCTCTCTCTTTTTTACATATGAATATAGCAAAGGCTTATTTTGAGAGTTGCAAACCGCTCCTGGGAGAGTTTCAACCTCATTGCACTGTAAAAGGAAACGTTATTAAATACACAATATAATGAACAAAGACACGTTTAATTTTGTGTTTTTGATCTTTATGTACTGTCATAACTGACCAACAATACAATTTAAAGGATAAGATGTTATCAAAATGGGACATAAGTATCAGGGGAAAATTAATGAACAACAAATGATGAGAAGGAACATGTACATGCAACAGCAATGGCACCTAAAAGTTTGTTAAATAGTGCCTATCCCACACTCGACTTCTACGAGACGCCAGGAAGAAAGGCGGGGTAGGTATTCGTGAACCGCCACACCCACGGTCATATTAAATGCTTATGTAAATGCTTACTAAATATGTAATTTTTTTTTTTTTTTTTTTTTTTTTTTTAATAAGAGGTTATTTTATCTTAAATAATGTAAATTAATTTAATCACCAGAGGTGTCTAAGTTTTTAAAATCTTTTATATGCCATTTGCCTATATATTTGCCGTTTTCGTCTTCGAGCTCATAGACTAAACGGGAAATTTTACGTATTATTTTACAACGTTCATATTTAGGAGCAAGCTTTGCTGAAAAATATTTGTGAGCAGCGCTCTGCTTATACGTACGTCTCCACACATAATCACCAACGTTAAAAGATATATCCCTACGCTTGTTGTTGTAATATTTTACGTTTCTTTCGTGAGCCTTCCGTAAAGATTCTCTAACTTTAACAAAAATGTCAGCTAGATGACCAAGGTTAGAAGCATGAGTATCGCGTGGTACTATAACCAACTCTTGGATGTCTTCGAAATCTCGATAAATATTGCCATCCGTAACCGCTTCCCTACCGTGTACCAACATGAAAGGGGTGTAAGATGTGGATTCATTCACCGCAGTGTTCATGGCGAATTGGATTTTATGGATATTCACATCCCACGTCCTATGGTCGTCCTCAACGAAAGAGGAAACAGCTGTGATTATTGTTCGATTATATCTTTCCACGGTATTAACTTGTGGACAGTAAACGGGGCCCATGTGTACCTGTGGGATATTGTATTTTTCGTAAAGCGCCTGAACTTCGTGGCTTATAAATTGTGGACCATTATCTGAAATTACTGTTTGTGGAATCCCGTGAACGAGGAACACATGATCCTCCAATCTTTGTGCTATCACTTTGCCCGTCGCACGACGTAATGGAAACAATAAGCAATACTTAGTAAAGCAACACACAACCACTAGTAAATAAGTATTTTGCTGACGAGACATGGGCAGTGGACCAACTAAATCAATGCTGATGCACTGGAATGGTCGACAACAAACTTTGGGTTCCCCCATAAAGCCTGGCGGCGCCAGTGAGCTATGCTTATATGAATTACACGTATTACAATTTTTAATAAAATCCGCAGTATCTTTATACATACCGGGCCAAAAATATCTTAATTTTAATTTTTTATATGTTTTAGCAACACCTAGATGTGCAGCTAGAGGTACAGAATGGTTATTTTTAATAATGTCTTCTCTATGCTCAATAGGAACAACTTCCTTCCACTGGTAGTCACCACAGAGTTTGTTACTGTTTTTAGTAAATCTGAAAAGTCTGCCATTAATAATTTGAAAATTTGGACACGCTCGTGGGCGTTCGGTACAACGTTTTAGTATGTTATTATACCACGCATCGCCAGATGCATCAGTGTTTACGGCTGCCACTGGTACAGAACGGGACAGTGCATCCGGAACGACATTCTGCGATCCGCTACGGTGCTCGACTACAAAATTATACGCAGACAACCTACAACCCCAACGTGCCAGTCTACCTGTTGGGTTTTTTAGATTTAAGAACCACTTTAAACTCGCGTGATCAGTTATAACACGAAACGGTCGACCACCCTCGAGGTAAGGACGAAAATGTTCAACAACGTGTACCACAGCTAAGGCCTCGCGTTCTGTGGCGGAATAGTTGCGCTCTGCTGGTGTTAGTGAACGGCTACAGTAAGCGACGGGATGTTCTTCTCCGTCTAACACTTGTGTTAGTGTACCACCAATGCCAAAATCCGAGGCATCACAGTGAACGGCAAAGTCCTTAGAAAAATCTGGACATACAAGAACAGGAGACGTAGATAGCGCAATTTTAAGGTCATTGAACGCTTGATCTGCTTCTATTGTCCATTTAAAAGGGGGCGCGCCTTTACGAGTAGATGTAAGAGCATTCAGGGAACTTGCCCTGTGACTAAAATTTTTTATAAACCGCCTATAATACGATGCAGTACCTAAGAAACGTTTGACATCTTTTCTACATGCGGGAGTAGGAAAGTCTACTATGGCCCTTACTTTGTCTGGGTCCGTGCGTAGCCCGTATTCATCAATTACATGACCTAAGAATTTTAGTTGTCTCCTAAAGAACTGACATTTACTCATATTTATTGTCAAATTAGCGAACCTAAGCCTTTCTTTAACCTTTAGTAAGAGCTGTAAATGGTCATGGAAAGCATCAGGACCTGGTGGTGTAATCAAGATAAGGTCATCGATGTAAACAAATACCCTACTGTCAAATTCAGGTCCAAACAGTCTATCCATCAATCTCTGTTGGGTAGCTGGAGCCGCAGTAAGGCCAAAGCACATTACTTTGAAATGAAATAACCCTCTACATGGTATGGTGAACGCAGTTTTCTCTCTAGACTCTAAAGAGTCTAGTGGGACCTGGTAGTATGAAGACTTGAGATCAATGGAGGACAAATACTTAGCATTGTTTAGCTGATCTAGGATCTGACTAATATACGGCATAGGGTAGGCGTCGTGCTTTGATACCGAGTTGAGTTTACGGCTGTCTAGGCAGAAACGTGAAGTACCATCAGATTTGACAGCTAAGGTGACGGGGTTATTCCATGGGCTATTACTTGGTTCTACAACGTCATCCTTGAGCATCTGATCTAAGTGTTTATTTAACTCTGCTAGCTTCGCGGGAGAGACGACATAGTATCGCTGTTTAATCGGTGGGTGGTCACCGGTATCAATTGTATGACTAACTAAATGAGTCCTACCTAATCCTACTCTCTCTGCCGATATTTCCTCGAACTGGCGGATTACATCATCTGCCTTAACTCGCTCATTGTGAGATAAACTTTCAAAATCATGTATAACACGGTTTGCCGTGATAATAGAATTTACTTGATTATTCATATAAAAATGTTCATTGCCCTGTACTAATGATAAAACTTCAGGTGCAATGTTAAACTCCTTCCAAAAATTCAAACCAAATAGTAACTCTGTGGCAACCCCAGGGACGACAAAAAATTTTATTACACGAATTCTATTCTTTAATGATACTGGTAAGAATAGGTAACCGATGACTCTCGAAGTGGAATCATTTGCTGTTCTTATAAATTCTAATTCCCTAGATTTATGTATTGTAGCAAAATCTTTAAAATATTTATATGCTTGCCCGCCCACAATGGAAATCTGGGAACCTGAATCTAGCAACCCTCTAAATTCAACATCAAAAATTGTCACTTTTAAATAAGCGCGGGTATCATTGTTATAAATAGAGTGAACCGGCGTTATATGTGAAACGCATAAAGTTTTGTTATGTAAAGAGAAGTTAATGTTTTCGGGTCTTGATTCATTATTATCAAGCCCATTATTATTAATATGTTTATATTTATTGTTAAAATATACCCTGCTCTGCCACCGGTTCACTTTCTGGAGTTTTTTGAAACCTCAGTTGAAACATGCTTTGAAGATGAACATTTAGGGCAATTATTAGCATTGAACCCCTTCTCCCCACAGCGATAACAAACTAGAAGCCATGGTGCCTTGCAAACCTTCAGACTGTGACCATTCACTCTACAACGGACACAGAAAAGACCATTTGTAGATTGAATAGCGCAGACCCTAGGTGGAGATTTATGATTTTTATAACCTAAGTCTGGAGCTAGTGAAGAAGTTGTCACCTTAGGGGGCTCACTAAAATGTACTGTACGCTCCCTTGCATTCTCCAAAAACCTACATTTTCTTTTCAAGTCATTCCAGGATTCCACAGGGCTTAAAGCAAGTTGTGTAGTATAGAATGGTCTGATATTAAACATGACAATATTCAATTTCTCCTCCTCAGAGATCGGTTTTGATAATCGAGAAAAATAATTTTGCATTATGCTTAAATAATTGACTATGCTTTCATCAGTACCCTGAGTGCGACCTCTAATCTCCTGCAACAACCTATGGTCATAATCAGATGGCAAATATTCATCAAGAAGTAATGTTTTAAGTTCTACCCAATTATGAACATCAGACTTGACTCCACGATACCAGCAAAGTGCTTCATCTGTAAAAAGCTCTGCTGCCGAGCAGAACAGCTTTGAATCTGGAAGGCCACGAGATAAACATAGTTCCTCAAGACGTTGTAAGAATGCTTTAATGCAAGATTTGCCATTAAAGCGTAAATTAAGTTTATGTACTGAAGAATCATTATTTGTACTCTGTGTTGCTAAATTGGTACTTACTATGGGTTGTTCAAGTGTTAAGCTACTTTTAAAGTTATGAAATATATTGTCAATTTTACTAAGAATGCTTTCTAGTCGACTTTGAAGAGAAAGTAATAAAGAATTGAGATTATTGTCATCATCCTCAATAGGAGACAAGCGACCCATTCTATGGAATAAATGGTGTGCAAGATTTTGAATTCTATTTAACACCTTAAGTGAGGCTGGTTTACTGGCAGAACTAGTGATCAGTTTGTCAAGTTCATCTAATTTCTTTTGTATTACTTTTAATTCAATATTGCTATCAAGATCACATGTTAGAATCTCATCTGAAGGCATGTCTTTATTGAGTGAACGGATCTGTGCTTTTAAAGCCACCACAGTATCCGCGGGTTTTGCACCCCTGATTTTCACCTCATATTCTAGTTCATCCTTGTTAAGCAAGTTAAAAGTAATTGGTCTTTGTTCCATTGTTACAAAAATATAATGTAATGTTATGTTTCTCAAGATATACTATTATTGCTATTTTATAATAACAACAAAAAAAAATCTATATCAATTTATAGAAAGAAATCTTGATATTCTATCCACGTATATTGTTGAACCAATCCTGCCACAAATACTCACTTAATAAATATGTTATAATTACTTAATAAATGACAATGTTTACTTCACTTGTTTCTCTCAAATTTCTCTTATACAGTACTATAACCCTTCAAAAAAAATTATATGAAAAAATACCTACCGAGATGGATCAACATTATCTGAGCATTAGACCAGAATAATGGGCCACCAAAAAGTCACAGAACCTCCTGTATATTCGGGCGCCAAATGTAATGTTAAAATTTCACTCCTCCTTTACTCACCAACTAAAGATTTATGAAAAACAAATAATACAACAAATTACCAAAAATACTTATTATTTATTACATTTACAAATTTTGCATTTACTAAATATTCTAGCTTTACAATATATAACAACAATAAATACAAGGGCAGGTTGGTTCTGGTCCTGTTTGATCAATCTCGGTATGTAAAGGTACTAAACAGGTATAACAAAAATAAAGAGGTAACTCTTAATTCTTATAATTATTTATAATTATTATTAATATCTCCCTTTCCCGTTGGTTAGTACTGCATACCTTGCAGGTCCGGATACTGTATTTTAAATTTTAACTCTGTCTTTTCTCCAATATTCAAATGTCTTGATATACTATTTATTATCGTTCTTCTTTGGTACTGTAGGTAGTATGGTTATACCATACACTACCACCAGGTAGTTTTTGCCCTTTTTCTCGGGCTTTTATTAATATTTTATAGGTTTTTATTAAAGTGCTGCCGGTAACCTATAAACCAGCCGGCATGTATAATTTTATGCGCTCTTCAGCCAATATACTCGAACTTCGAGCTATTTAATTTAATGATCCCTTGATTATAATATTCCTGAAATAAATTCGAGGACTTCTCTTTTCGAGATCTCAGTAAATTCGCCAAAATCAGAACCAGCGCGTGAGACTTTTCAGATATCGATCCACAGATTCGAGAGAAATCCGTCTCGACCGTAGCTCCCATAGACGAGGCAAAGACACACTCGTCCATACATCCAAGAATATGAGTAATGTTTGTTTGTTTATATTATTTACTAAAAATACTTAAAGGGCCCCTTTTCATTTGAAATTACGTTGATTCATTGCAAAATAACTTGTATTTGAATATAAACATGCAAGTGCATTTATACTCAACGAGGAATTTATTAATTTACGAGGAATTTGTCAACATTATTATTATTACATTTTTTAAAGAGGATTTTACAAGAAACCGACATCGGAAACATTAAAATTGCCCAAAAAAACTTATTCGAGAAGGACGCCGGTCGTTTGATAAAGAGACTATCTTTGTATATACTGACTAGCCTGTTTTGATACGCTAAACTCTATGGTTTTGTCTATGAACCACGATCAAGGTGAGTCAAACTAGCATTTTAAAAACAAATTAAAAGTTAAAATGACATAAGGAATTGACATATGTCATTATGACGATGTAAACAACATGAAACAAACAAACATTAGTGATTTTACTTAACTCTGATGCCTTTATGTGTAATTAAGACGGTAATAAGTGATAATAAGAAAAAAGAGTGTTACACTATATTTCTGTATTTTTTTTAGATGCAATAAAGAATTTTATCTATCTATCTATCTATAGTCTGCTGAGGACAGGATCGGAAGGAAATAAAGGTTTTATCGGTCGGGAAACACAGCTGGGATACTACTTACAGATATGTGGTGTTTAAATGAAAAGTAGCGGTTGGTACGAGTCCGAACTACACAGAACAGACGAATTCCTTTTTGTCTGTGCGCGATTAGTAGCAGTCATATTGAAAGGCCGAAATACTACCTAATCGGTTCGCTTTTAATCTTTTTCACTTTCCATTTACAATGCATCTAAGATTTGCAGGATTTTCTCTTATGTTTATTGACTATCAGTAATAAACTCTTTTGTGTTTCCACCTTTCCATAGTTCCAAATTGCACTTATACACAATGAGCAATTTCCGCACAATGACATTACGTGATTCTGCCAAATTGCAGCACTGCCTCATATAATGACATTAGCATTACGCTTGGTCATTTGATGGCGCTTGCGTTTCTATGGATGTCATTTTGTACGCAACCAACCGTTTTGTCGCGATACGCTTTCCTTTCATTGTTTATTCTAGTCTAAATTAAACTGTCTGTTCTTTAGTAAATAGTGTCGCTGCATAAATCTTTTGAGTTATTGTCCATACGCGGCTTTGATACAAGCGATGAAAACACAGATAAATGTTGAGTTATTGCACCTAGAACTATTAAGTACTATTTAGTATTTAATAGGTGACTCTAGCTTATTCATGAGCGCTTAATAGCAGTAGTTAAATAATGTTATCTCTTTTTGGCGCCATGTTAATGAGCGAGACAAATGCATGATTACAGTGTTTTGCTATGAGTCTTTATGAGAAGAGATCAGTAGTTGCTACCTATTGGTATGGTTGATATCTGCAATCATTATCCTTCTGATAATTGCCATGGTAACTGTTTATAACAATGTCACGAATTTGGGGCAATATGTAGACTAATATTGCTCATTGTATGCGTATATTGCATAGGTATTACGTTTTGCAAACAGACCCAACTTTGCTTTCTAGTTGATTGATACTAAGCAGGATGTCGTTATTTTAACCGTCGCGGTTCAGAGAGACAAGGAACTAAAATGTTTCTTTATTTTACTATAGATACCACTATGTATCTTTACGGTAGCAAATGTCATATCTACCTCTTATTTGCAAGAGTATATTGAACCATTTTCCAAAGAAAAAACTGTTTTTCCTGGACATGGTTATCAGCTATCGACCTGCTTGCAATAAAGATTTTATGAGGTAGATTTATCAACTACTGAGTCAACAATAATTTCGTAGAAGTCTGGAGTGGTCACTATATGAGCTAATTTCCAGGTAAAAGTCTACAAATCGAGTCAACAAATCTCCTAACACAGAAAAACTAAATTCTTCTAGTGTCGACCACAATAGAAATGTGTACAAACGGGACTGTTTGCGTTCAGATTAATGTTTTATGACGACGATATCGATTCATTCGCTAATAATACTCCTACGATTGCGAGTGGTATTGGAAACTACGCAAGAATGCATTGGGTTACTTTGACTGCAATGTATACAGATGTGAGCAATTACGCAAATCTCATTATTTATGTTTCAGGTAACAATAATAGTAAAAAAAGTTTACAAAAAGACCTAAAGTACCATAAATTAAATACAAACATTATATGTGCAATAAGTCACAGTGATATAAATACTTAAATAGTCAATTCAAAAACCCTCAAGTAACATAAAAAAATATTTCACCCATTTTTCGTTTAAAACATTAAGGTAGAATATGTTAAACTAGATTATAAGGAAATAGAGCGGTTTATGTGATACATTTGTTGTTATTATTTATTTTACTGATGATGCTTTTTAATGATACAGATATTATTTGGATTTCGCTTTTGTGAACATAAATATTAAACTATACAAAAATACGCACTAAATGGACTTATCTCGAATACAATTTCAGATCTCTTCCTGTCATAGGTACCCATCCACATATTGCAGTAAAAATATTCCGAGAGAGGAGCTCGGTGGCATAGTTGTTAGTACGCTTTGACCTTCGATATCGAAAACAAAGCTACCTTCGCCATAGCCAGGCCTTGGATGGGTGACCAGAACTTTGTGATCTCGAACTCCTCCGTGCTTCGGTAGACATTGGGCCAGCGTGGTGGTGCTACGGCCCTTACTCCTTGCGTTTGTTTCTATGAGGAAGGCCTGTGCCAAGCAGTGAGACATATATATGCATAGGACGATGGATGCTAAGCATGGTGACTATAGTGACAGAAGAAAATGGAAGAAGGGATAAAGTCAGGATTCCGGAAAAAGGTAACTGATAATAATGAATACGCAGTGTATTACTGTGGTCCACAGATACTGCTCCCACGTTTTGATTGATATTCATACTAACTAAATGTTGTAAGTAATAGGTTTTTTGTGTGTGTATAATATGCAAACCTTTTATAGTTTACCGTTAGGAGTTAATAAACTGCCGATCTAAAATAAAGGCGATACTGGTTGAGCTAGTCACGTTCTATGGGGAATTTTGCGAACCCATAGTCAAGAATATAAACATTAGCATTTAATTGTGTATTTTATGGGTGTTATTTAAACTGCCAGCAGAATATTCAAATTTTGGTCAGAAAAAATATACTATTGCTAAAATAACTTATATCTGCTGCCCTATTGTTTAATATATGTTTTGATGATACAAGTATTGAAGGGTCATAAAAATAACCCTAACCTAATCAGATATAACCTAATATCTATCAGAATACATTTTCCTATGAATTGATTCTTGATCTTTCAGCGATCCTTTTTCTAGATTTTATACATTTCTGGTAACATTTGTTTGCTGCCCAAATAATTTTGCAAATCTTTTGCAAATCAACTAATTATTTTGTTGCGCATATAATTATCTTGCTGCCCAATTAATTATTCTACTGGCAATACAGGTTTTTACAATTGTTTTTTATGAAAGATCGTTAATAATTATTTCGTACAAGTTTACTGTTTAAGTTAAAGATGACTGTACTTGCATAAAACTGCAATAATATTACTTACCTCGGTAATACCTGCAGATTTCTGACTACCGCGGTAATACCTGCGTTTTCCTTAATTCCCTTTCTTCCCCCTTTGCAACCATCCGTTACAATATGACTGTTTGTGTGATAGACTCTGACTAAGATACCGTTCGTTGTGACCGATACAATTCAGTTTCCTCTCTCAATATAGTCTTGTGACAATGAAGTGGTAATCAATTAATCAATCAAGTGTTGTAATTTGCTGTGGGAAGGTTCAACGACCTCCGATATGAAGAGATTAGTTCTGCTCTGATAAGATTTGTTCTGTTTTATGTGGCTTATTGATAATAAGACTTTTATGACAATTTAACGGGTAGTTTTTACTATGTATTATCTAGCGTTGTAATTTTTGTTGATTTATCAATCGAGAACAGATTTCTAGTTTTCATTACGAACGCTTCATTAGCTATGAAACTCATTTGACATTAATTATTTAGTATTCGAGAGGATTTAGTTAGACTCTATGGACCTACACTGCATTTGAGGCCATTGGTATTGGAATTAAACCACAAGTCCATTTAGTCCAACTTTATTGGTATTTTTATCATGTCCTTCTAATTATCCTTACAATCCTTTGTTTCCAACTAATAACGTCCTGAGCCTTTATCTAAACACGTATCGTGACTATGACTCAGTTGTTGCAAAATTAATACTTGTAGCTTGTAGCATTGTCCTGCGCAAGATCACTATCTGACTGTATTTACTCTCTTTGCTATACAATATAGATTATGGAGACAATGTCTTGCTCGCGGTCAGATTCAACGATAAAGACGCTGATCACAACACTAGGAAATACGAAAATCGCTTACAGTTACGGAAATTGATTGAAGATTAAAACTGTCTTTACAACAGATCTAAATAAGATAAGCAATAAGGGAGAGAAATCTGCAAATGGTAATGCGATGTTAGCGTTCCTACTGGTTGGTATTCCAACAAGATTTTGTGGAATGGATATGTTTAGGAAGTTTCAATGTTAAAGGATCCAAATGGTTATCATTATTTTAGGTCTTTACGTTTTCTTATCCTTTTTATAAACAAATTACTGATTAATGTGTAATTTTTAAGTAGATACGTATACTCCTAAATTGTTTTCAATACAGACTGCAGACTCGGCCAAGGAGTTCCAATCCCTGCCAGTTCGTATGTCAGTAACATCGTTTGATGAATTACTAGAAATTTTTCAAGGAGATTTAAAAAAAATTGAAATTTTGTGGTGTAACAATACGTCCGCCCACTCACGCAACGCTCGCGCGTAAAACGCGCAAGTTGAGGGTCTCGCTCATTACCAGCGTTTTAGGCGTGAGTGAGGAAACGGGCGGCTTCATATGCACAAAATATATGTAGTTGTAGTATCTCGGAAACGCGCGAGTCGACTTGCGCCTCATCTGAACAGGCTGTAGCAGTGAATAATGAAGAATGATATTATTATTTGTAAAAATACCACTAGAGCCGCAGCTGCGGCGTGGTGTTCTCTGTCACTTTGCATTGTGGATTCATGGTATGACAAGATGGCTTGACCACCGTTGAAATAACCGCGTATGCGGGGCGCGTATGTCCGTGGGCGTCAGTCGCGCGCTATGAATCTGCGTCGGTCTGGCAGTGTACCCGACCGTGGGAAGAGACTCGTCTCTGTCTGGAGTCGTCGGCCAGACGCCATGAATCTGCGTCGGTCTGCCAATATCACCGACCGTGGGAAGCGAGCGTTAGAACGACCGCAATGCTAAATGGAGCACCGTGATTTCTTGGCCCTTTCTATTTCACGATTCGTCGAAGAAACCCACAGAAAACCCTTTCCTAATAATAATTAACTATCAATAACAACAGAAAATATGCCTGAAAGTGGTGGTGGTGGTAACTAATTTCGCTCACAGGAAACTTTTGCCAAAGTACTCCATGGGTCCATTTCAATGCGTAGTTGGCATTGCAGCCTTATGCGTATAGTCCCAAGACTGATTTCTAATAGTTTCTCGGCCACCAGAACATGGCTCGATTCCCAGAAGCGGGGAAGGAAGCGCGCCCGTGATCCGACTGACAAATGCAGCTTGCATTCTATAAAGGCGCCCGCGCCGACGGCGATTCGTCTGAACTATTTATGAATACACAGATATTGTAATTGAAAACGTTGTTATATCTACTTTATATGCTCGTGCGGTAGATTAGACTGAATAGACTTTATTGGTTGTTGATTCGCTAGTTAAATAAAGATTCGCTCCTTTGTTTGGCTTGTTTTTGATGTCGTGGTTGGCCATTCATAATAATTTATTTATTTAACAATTTATTGTACACAGAAAAACATAACAACGAAACGAAAAATTACAAAGACAGTACAAAGGATGTGGCCTATTCCTAACAGAAATGTCTACCAGCCCACCTGCGATAGGAGATATGGCAAGAAACGAAAATGTCGTGTGTACACTATGAATAAATATAAAACTTAAATAATAATAATAATTAAGTACGTTTTGCTTGCAATGCGAAAAATTTTTAACAGTAATACTGTATAATTCTATTTATGTAATAAAATTGTACCCGACGAATTAGACAGAAAAAAAAATTATACTATTGGTCTTTGGAGCAAGGAGTCCCTTATTACACCAGGGCCTTGTTTGTCATTTGTGAAATGTTATTGTTACTGTTAATAGTGTTCTTCTTAACAAACATACATGATGTTGATGATGCTTGGCCTTTACTTTAGTCTTCATTTTCCCTTGTAATGCTATTATTTACAGGTATTGTTTAGCATTGGTATGTGAGAGTGTATATTACAAAGGCAATGCAATTTGATGTATTGTTCGGTGTATTATCGAATGCTATTTGAATAAAAAACAAAACACGACTTAGCTAACCACGGAACGAACTACGCGATTACGCAAATGACTTATGCGTCAGCGCAGTGGCGCCAAACATTATTTTAGGCTTCCCTGCTATGGGCCATCAAGGAAAGCTTTGAGGTGTGACACTGCGCATGTGCTTTGTCAACTATTTTTAAACTTAAAATAAATACACGTATCACAAACGCAATGTAATTACCAATACGGTTAGCGTTTACGAAGTTATCTAAAAAACTAACCTTTTTGTGCGAGCTTCCATATTTGTTATTTTTTCTACTCATAAAAATATTTAATTTAGGGGCTAGCGACCCTAACTGTTGAGTTAAATGTTTAGAATTTTATTCCTGGTATAATGTTTGTAATAATAATTAAATAGACACAAACAAGATATAAAAAAAGTGTAGGTAACAATAAATTTTGTTATAGAAATTTAAGGTAAAAGTCGTATTATAAATAAATTGAAAGCAATACAAAGAATATTTACACAAGTGACCGGTTTTATCTTTATGAACAACGCTTTCCCCGTATGATTTTTATTGAAGTTAAGATGTAATCCTGCAATTTCCATACTAAATAATTCTGCATTTTCCATACTAAAAATTTTTCACAACGACAAATCCAAAGATAATAATATTTGGCATGTATCATTAGACAAGCTTTTGTAATATGTGAATATCACACTTCATAAAAATTATTTATCGTTTTTAAGTGAATGCAAATAAAATGATGTATTCGGTAGGCACTTAAAAAGAGTTGTCTCCGTGTCTAATTTTAACACAATAAAACTTACAACAAATTATCAAAACAAATCAAAAGTGCTCAAAAATATAGTCTATTTTTAGACGAGGTAATTATTTTTTAGGAATACTCTGAATCTTAATAGTTACAATACTAAGAGAGAGAGAAAAAACACCAATTTCATAGGTAACGACCCAATATATGAAGGTATTCTCAGTGATAAACAAGCAACATTAAATTCATCCCATAATTTAGATGGCTGGCAGTCCACCACTGTGCGATTTTGAAGAAACTTTCTGCCTCGCATGTCAAAACGTAGAATGAATTGTCGTCGACGGTTTTTCTGGACCCATACGATATCCAGTCCTTCTAAAAACAGCGTACTGCTACTTAAACGGCCGGCAACACACTTGTAGCATTGGTGTTACACGTGTTCATGGGCGTTGGTAATCGCTTACCATAAGGTGATCCGTCTGCCCCCTGTTCCATAAAAAATACCGTTCCATGCTTCTAAACCTTCCACGACTCAATCAAGGGGTAGTACGTGCCCAAGTGACTGTCGCAGGTCGTCTTCACCCGTCTATTCACCTTGGATGAATATTAGGTCCTTACTAATGGAAGAAGAAGACATGTTGTGCCGACCCCACCTAGAGTGGGAAAAGGGCAAGAAGAAGAAGAAGAAGAGACCTATGAAATTGGTGTATTGTATGGAGATTTTGGGGAATTCTGCATTTTCCATACTACATTTTTTTCAGTTTCTTCACAACGACAAATCCAAAGATAATAATATTTGGCATGTATCATTAGACAAGCTTTAGTAATATGTGTAATATCACACTTCATAAAAATTATTTATCGTTTTTAAGTGAATGCAAATAAAATGATGTATTCGGGAGGCACTTAAAAAGAATTGTCTCCGTGTCCAATTTTAACACAATTAAACTTACAACAAATTATCAAAACAAATCAAAAGTGCTCAAAAATATAGTCTATTTTTAGACGAGGTAATTATTTTTTAGGAATACTCTGAATCTTAAAAGTTACAGACAAAATACTAAGAGAGAGAAAAAAACACCAATTTCATAGGTAAGGATTTTAAATATCATGAGGCGCTTAGTTTAGACTCAGTTTTTGTCTGCGACTTCGTACTTATTCAGTTACACTTCCAGAAAAACGTTCGTGAAAACAAAATCAATATAAAATATAAATATTTCGACATGGTGCGTAAAAATAGATTATTAAAAAGCAAATATATTTAAGTATTTCATTATTTAGCAAGCCGACGCGAAATTCCGCATATGTTTAACATTAAATGAAATATTTAACTTTGCATTCACAATAGTGTCATTGAACTTATGTTAAAACGGTGAGTAAGGTTTATACACTTTTATGTCGTTACCTTGATAAATAATACAAAATATTTGTTATCTTTTTTTGTTATGAAACAAATGTCAGCTATAATATCTGAAATATCATCACCAATACGCTCTCGTCCTCGTCCACTGCTGGCTGCTCTCAAAGAGCCAATCTACAAATATTGCCGTTCCACCAAAGTATAAAACAACCTTCCGGGGCTTGTCGTCCAAAAATTATCATCTCCATGTTTCCCAACTTTATTGGTGTTACCGAATAGTCTAATGAATGATTTTTTGGAAAATACTTAAAAATTAAGAAAGCAATTACAATAGGTTGTTTGTAGATATCATAAAAATAGATAAAAATATACAAAATACAAATTCTTGTTAACATTTAAAGCCAGCCAGCCCACTTGAAGAGCACATTTTGCTTGCACGTCTGAGTGACGCCTGCAAATGCTGACAGGGCCATTCAATAAACTCGCATTGCCATTGGTTGGGCTGACCTACTTTCATACAAAAGAGTTTATTATCTTTTTTATTTCTCTTTTTATTATGTGTTAATTGCTTAATTGTGTGTTCATGACTCGTGTTCTTAGTGGTTACACTTACAGTTGATAGTTGTTTTGGTAAATCACTATCGTAACGCAAAAAGATCATGTTCAAGTATAATTACTCAGTGGGAATTTTGTTGTATTGGAGTTATTTCTTGTTCTTCTCATCGCAGACTTACTTAGTCAACTTCATTATGTATTTTGTTGTCATCATTAATAACATTCACGTTGTTCTTTGTTTGTCATAAATAATATTCAAGTGACGTACATTTTAAGTCCTGGGAAACTGGTACCCAATGAAAAGTGTCGGTCTTTCATGTATGTATTGCTTATTGAATTTGATGCTTTTTCCACCTAAATCCATTATCAAATTTATCAATAAAAATGTAAACTTTTTTTTATTAAAAATAGCTCTAAAAGCTGGCTACGTATAAAGTACAGGGTAACTACTATGAGGACAAATCGTTGTGAAGATAAATTAGATTTCCCAAAGTTTGCAGTCCAATTTTACTTTTATCTTATCCAGAACAAAACTGCCTCAACGTCCGAGTGGACCATTCGTAAACTAAATAAATATAATCTTGTTGACAAGGGTCGTCTCCCCTATAGGGTTAGGGAGGACCCCTAGATTGTAACAAGCAAAACCAAATTTTGTATAACTTTTTCATATTTATATTTTGATCATCAATAATTGCTGCCTACCCTTAAGAGATGGAGGCGCGATTATTATGTATTTTGATCATTTAATCTTAGAAATATTGAAGGCGAATGGAACGAATTTCATTTAAAGTTGTAGTAAAAATATTTCGTAACGGTTGAGTATCCGACCAGCCGTAATGAAGTGCATTTTCAAGACAGGGAAATATTTTACAGCTGACATAAAGGTTTTTTCAATATATAACAACTGAATGGTTAACTTCTAGGCCATGATATTGGTAATTACAGTGTTATTATATGTATATTATATGCTATTATAAGCTTTTGTGTTGAATACAGAAGAAAAACAGAAAACAGAGTAAGGGTTATAAATTGAATTTAAAAAAACACTACTGCATAGTTTTGTTTAAAACTGAGTTCAGCATTTCCTGATCGAGTTCTTTAATCATCATCACCACATAAATAGCCCATAAAGTCCAGAGATAAACTGAAACCATCAAAAGCTTCCACGTCGATAGTTTCTGCACTGCAACACCAATTGTTACTGTCTATTTAATTATAACTTTTCGCATACCTACCTGATTATACAATTTATATCATGTACTTGTCTTACCGCTATGTCAGATATAGTTCGCAATTCAGTATTCATTTAAACTTAATGCCATTGTGCACCCAACTGGTATCTTCTATGCCATTTCAGAGGCAAAATATTTGGTTAAAGTAGACAATAGTTTGGAGTTCATAAAGAATGGCGTCGTGCTGAAAGCGTGGCTTCAGCTGCCGTGCCCACGTGGGGGCGACGACCTCTGAAGGGTTGGCTGACGGGCGCGGCTTGAGACACGAGAGCTTAACGGGGAGTTTAAGGCGGGTTTTTCTTTTGGATGGCTCATGTCTTAACATTTGATCTAATACCACATCAATGTTACACATTCCTTAATCGATTCTATATGAATCTTAGATATTATACTTAAATAAATTAATGCCAAGCATAGCCTTTCCTATATGGGGAAACACGCGAGGAGTAAATTATAGGTTTACCTATGAAATTACCGTTTCGTATGGAGATTTTAAGGATGTCTGAATTTTCCATACTAAATTTTTTTCAGATTTCTCCACAACGACAAATCCAGAGATAAAATAATATGTGTGATATCAGTCTTCATAAAAATGATTTATCGTTTTTAAGTGAATGCAAATTAAATTACGTATTTGGGAGGCACTTCTAAGTCTAATTCTAATTTTAACACAATTAACTTACAACAAATTATCAAAACAAATCAAAAGAGCTCAAAAATATGGTTTATTTTTAGAGGAGGTAATTATTTTATAAGAATATTCTGAAACGTATTAGTTACAGGCAAAATACTAAGAGAGAAAAAAACGGCAATTTCATAAGTAAAGACCTATTATATGCCGTAATACGACCACGCTGTCCAATAGGGATAGTCGGTAAGAATCGAATGTAATAGCGATCGGGACAAATGGCTTAACGGGTAGTTTTTACGAAAATAATACTCGCGATCGTGATCACTAAGCTTTGAACACCCTGCCACGGGAAAATTGCATTGTTTTTATGAAACCAATACTTTGCCTCCGAGCCCCACAGATACAGATTGTCAAATCGCCGTTACATGAGTAAGTCCAAACCTGATCGATTATCGATCGATGATTAATTGTAATTACATAGCTGGATTACATTTAAACGTCCGATAAAAGGGTAATTCGACACCTGTCATATAAGAATGCTGAACATGTGATTGTTAATTAACTTGAATGTTTTGGATTGACATCCAATTTCTTTTAACTTTATGTAATTGCTCTCTTACAGATTAAGATTTAAACACCTAAGATTATTATCGTATCCTGCTATATTAACATATTTCGCATTGGTTATAAACATTATATGATATTTTTGCCAATAGACCTTTTTTAGGTCGATAAAGTATTAACTAGTCCAGCATACGTCTCCCCACAGGCTATCCCTATCCTAGATGCAGAAACATGAATATTTGCGTCAGTTTATTTGCATCTTTCATCATTTTTGTATTCAAAAAATTTAAAAACGTTATTTAGGAAGAAACAATGTTGATAACCCGTGTATCTCATCAGCTTGTAACTACGACCGCTGACTGTGAGCGACCTGACGAATCAATTGTTTCAGACGAGGTGAAGTGAAATGTGGGTGGTCTCTACAATGCTTTAACTGCCGCTCTTGACCGCTTCAAAGGCTATTTTTAGCGTTTCTTCCTTAAGCTGATGAATATAACGTCTTAAATGTTCTTTTTAATGGAATATTTATAGATCTTTATAGATATTTTATCGTCCATAAATCTGCGTATTTATTTAAAACTTCAGTACATTTGGTGTACATGGCGGACTTAATGCCAAAAGCATAATGCGTATCTAGTATGTTTTGAGTTGAATATGTTTATCATATAGTGTATTTACTTGGGCAAGTTTAAGAGCTGCCTGCTGACGTCAGTCAACAATCGCAACCAATATGTCTAATTTTCTTTTAATAAAAACGGCCACGTCACACGTTGAGCACAACATAAAATATTTAAATGATGACAAGCATAATGTTATTTTGGGTAATGTCCTCAAAATAGGTCCTGGCCAATAGGTCTGATTTATAACATATAAAAAATATAAAAATATTATATTGTTGGCGCTAGTTTGCGCTTTCGAAACATTCAATGGTATCTTCTAAATAGCAATGATTAAATAGGTCTAGGTCTACTGCGCAATGTTCACATTATAATTTATCAGTATAACCACCTGTTCACTTCCATAGCTGTACTTCAATATAGCTGCTATCATTTATATTAAATATTATAATAGACGTATGATACACCACGTCGTTGGTCTATTTTACTATTCTCACGGCGATTGATCACGTTCCGTCACTTGATCTATCTGTTTGTTTAAATATTCTATTTCACAATGCGTCTGCGCCTCTTATAGAAAAGGAAATATTTCCATATAACTCTTTGTATTTAATAAAATAACTTCAAACATCGATACATAATGAGAATTTATAAGTTCCAACTTAGATAACTTTGGTTCAAACAGTTTGATATCTACCTGATGGTAAATTGCCTATACCGCGTGAGAACAAGTCTAGTTACTGCTTATATGCAAAACCGAAAAAATTACTGGCCCCTCACCTGGATCATAACGTTCTTCCAGGATTTTTCTGGCAGGGAGGGGGGAAAAGGAAAGGGTAAGCTCGAATGATCCCAATAGACTTAAGTGGTAATATAGTTGACAGTTAGATCATTATGATCTAGATGTGAGTTGTTTATTACTGAAACCAATTGGAATCCTTACGTCATTTTAACATAGATCCGACTCTCACGTTCATTTGGAGCAAAACATTGGAGTCGTATGTTGTATATTATATTTATAGACTGGTAAGGCATGAGATTCAATTAAAATACTGATTATGGTGTTATTGTTTTTGTTTCAGGTAAGCATCGAAATGTTTGATAGAATGCAGAGGATGTTGAAAAGTACAATGTGCGTATAATGTCATATATTTATTATGAACAAGTAAATTGTAACTTTGAAACTAATTACTAAGGAGCAGCTCGGTGGCTTAGTGAGGATGAGTGACCAAAACTTTGTGATCTTGGACTCCTCAATGCTTCGGAAGGCACGTTAAGCCCTTTGTCCCGGTCGCTATTGCGACTGCTTCTACCCACCAACCCACATTGGGCCAGTGTGTTGGTGTTACGGCCTACACTCCTCATGTGTTTCTCCATGCAGAAGGCCTGTGCCCAGCAGTGGGACGTATATAGGCTGAGGACAGAAACTTATTAGTACGGACGGATACGGACCTAATATGTCATAATATATATCCTAGAATTGACTTTAGATTTTGTGAAGTCAGTTTTTATATTAGTTGAGTGTCTGCGCCGAGAAAACTTTTCTGCTGGTAGTCCACTTATGCTTTCACTCTATTTTCTAAGAAGTGCTTGTTTTTATTTGTGCATCCGCGATGTTTTGAAATTATGTCCTGTTCCTTGTTTGTTAATGAATTTTTTATCAAACAAATTAAGATTTTATTGCCCTTGTCAAATCTAATATGTCACAATCAGAACATCTTGTTCTCCATCCATCGAAAGTACAATCTTCAACATTTTCAACCTTGTGTCATATGTTAGGCAATAGTGTATGAAACGTTCTTGAAAATGCTGTAAATTATTCAATGGTTTGAAGACAATATAAGCGCTACATGCTTTGTTTGCTTTTACGACTTCTCGCACTGTCCTATTTCTAACACTATGAAGACTATTATAATTTGTTTTGACGACGGGCAAAGGGCTGTTGTACAACTATTAACAAACAGTAGTCTGGGTCACGCATCGTCTCATTAGGAATTAACCGAGTAACCTGGTTGTGACACGATCGATGTTTTTCGACAGTTTTTCCCCTTCATTTCTAGTATTAATGCTACAGAATAAACTCTTGAGGTTTTTATCTATGATTTTGTCAAAGTATTTCGTAAATAGATTTCCTCTTACAGGTTAAAGAAAATCTGCCATTTAAAGAAAGCGCTCTTCGAATTTATTCATACGCCTTAGGGGCCGCTCACACTTATTCGTCTCAATTCAGCGTTTTACTATCTAAAACGTTTATTTTATATGAGACATTTACGCGGCTGAACGGACGCGGAAAGCTGAACAGGTTCCATAAAAAACTGACGTTTTCTATGGACAAACGCTGAATGCAGCTGAATATATGTGATTCGTCCCTTACTGGTTCACTGGAAAAGAATGTCTCGCGACATTTAAGCAGTGGTTTACACGGGTTTTAATTAAAATTTAACGTGTTTTTGTTTTTAATTAACGTTCACTGCACTATTTTTAAAAGTTTATTTCAGCTGTCTCCAAAAGTGTAACATTTAAACCTCTCTAAAACAGTACAGTCATAAATTCTAAATTGGTGCTGACTGCTGTGACATGTAGTTTCTAATCTATACATATAATAAAACTGTAGAGGTCGAATGTCTGTACATAAAAAAAGGCTTAAAACCAAGTCAGGGGGATGTAAAAAGAGGGAAAATACCAAAAAAAGATTTTTAAAATTTTTTTTCTCTCTGTCTGTTGGTCTGTTTATCTGTTTGTACGGGCTAATTTCCGAAATGGCTCGACAGATTTCATTGAAATTTTGCATGGTGATGCCTTATATCCCTGGTCAACTTAGATACTGTTTATTCCGGAAAATTAAAGGGTTCCCGTGGGATAGTTAAAAAATCTTAGTAACCGTGAACGAAGTCCCGGGCAACAGCTAGTAGTTAAATAAAGATATTCAGTATTCGATCCTGTTACAATTTTAATGTAAGTAAAAGTTTAAAAATGCACGATACTCGTGTAGTAACTAACTGATTACAAACTAAAAATATGTCAGTGTTGCTCACGGCAGTTGCAAAGTTATATGCAGTCATTCAAGTTTGTCTACCTAAGTGCAGGTTATAGATATATTCTATGTTTTTATTAACAAAGTTAAAACACAAATAGGTTTCACATAATATTGACTAGCCCCTTATCTTCCCGCGTAAGCGTGAAAAAATTACGATAAAGAATAAAGATCTAAAGAAAACATTTACGAGGGCTCTCAAAAAGATTGGAAATAGTTCTCCGATCGGTGTAAGTGACGGAAAACAGGTATGCTTCGCACGCAAAAGTAATACACGTATTTTGCTATGTAAACAACCGGTCGGCTACATGAGAATTCAATTGGAGTTGTATAGAACTCTAGTTGGAATTGTTTAGAACTAGTCTTTTTCAGTCCTAATTTTGAGTCAGTATTGCATGACTTCTTGTAGAGAGTCTCATGAATACTCTCGGAATCCGGTCGCTTGTATCGATTACAACCTCAGTCAAAGCGCTATGTGGATGTACTTGCTACAAGCGCTCGTGGCAGTGAATTTCAAGTCTTTTTTATCAATTTTATTATTAGGTCCTTACATATAAAATTGGCGTTTTGTATGGAGATTTTGGGGAACTCTGCATTTTCCATACTAACATTTTTTCAGTTTTCTTCACAACGACAAAGACAAAGATAATATATAATATGATATATATTTGGCATGTATCATTAGACAAGCTTAAGTTACATGTGTGATATCACACTTCTTAAAAATTATTTATCTTTTTTATGTGAATGCAAATCAAATTATGTATTCGGAAGGCCCTGAAAAGGAGTTGTCTCCGTGTCCAATTTTAACACAATAAAACTTACAACGAATCATCAAAACAAATCAAAGGAGCTCGAAAATATGGTCTATTTTTAGAGGAGGTATATATTTTTTAAGAATACTCTGAAACTTATTAATTACGAACAAAATACTAAGAGAGAAGAAAAACAACAATTTCATAGGTAAGGACCCAATATTAAAATTTACTTTAAGTATAATAAATGTGACTATGTATGAATGTTGACGATTTTAAGTGCTATGTTTAGCCTATGAAATAAAATTATTTTTGATTTTGATTGAAAGTCTCGCGTATTACATTTTGACTTTCAAAATTGAGCGGAGCTAAAACAAAAGATGCAAAATAAATAAATATTATTTTTACTTTTTTAATTAGATTCCCTGTTCCAGACCTAATGTAAGCAGTAGTGCTTACTGCTTACATTAGGTCTGGAGCTTGCGCTTGTAATAATGGCTGAAGGCATTTTATTAGTAAAGCTTTCATAATTTCTAATTAAGTATAATAATATCAATATTAATTTGACATCGCTAGCGTGCTTGCCTTCAATGCTTTCATTTCCTTCATTCTATCCAGTATATAGTACGTATCTATAAAGTTTTTATCTTAATAAGGTTGCGATGAGCGTCAATATTGAGTTTATCTTATTACCCCTTGTCTGAACGCCTGTCTTAAGACGGCGCCATCTCGAGGGGTTACGTGTTCGATCCCCGATGGGGGTATATGTTTGTGTGAATACAGACATTTATTCTCTAGTCTTAGATGTTAATATAAGTATTGTACCAATATTTTCTGAATATTTATGTATGTATTTATCTATCTAGATAAAATTATGAAATATTCTAAAAAAAATTATGTGCAGGTTGTACATGAACTTCAGAAAATAGATTTAAAATCGCCGCTTTTTCGGCAGCCGCCTCTTATCTTGAAGGTCGATACATATGTATACATATGTATCAAGCCTTACCCCCATGAGGTGTGCAGAGCTGTAAACACCCACACTTCGTCTAACAGGGCGCAAGGGCTAACCAATTGCCATGCACCGATCATAGTGCAAAGGCAAGCGCGATCATAGGCAAGCGCTGTAAAAGTTAGATAAATGCTTGCTATTAAAATTTAAATTGCATGCATCATTTGAATTTTATTACTGCTACTAACATAGGATAAGTACAAAATGTTACTAACAAAAATGAGTCTTGTTACTTGAATAAATAAACATTATTATTATTTCGGGGTAATTTCTCTGCTAAAATGCTGGTTTCAACTACATTTACGGGCTGATGCCAATTAAAATGTAGTGTGTTTGAAAAATAAATGTCCTTATTTTAATGTGAACTGTGATGTATATTGCATATAGTTACTTACTAGTGTAGTGTGAACTAGTTAGTTTCATCTATATCTAAGAATTTGCGAACGATTCTACGTGTGTTCAGTATGGCTGCTTTTTGGAGTGTCGTGTAGAGGTTGTCTTTTAGGTCTAACAATCGGAGGCTGTGATGGAGGCGATGAGGTATGACGCCGGTGGTAGAGAGCACAATAGGAATGACATACACTTTTTCTTGCTTCCAGATCCTTGCGACTTCCTTCTTGAGATCAGCGTATTTACTCAATTTTTCAGATATGGTCTTCTGTATATTGTGCTTATTATTATTATTAGGCGATTCTCAGACTTAGACGCACGACGCAGCGTCGCGCGTGAATATTGCGCCCCTTCTAACGTTGTGTGTCTCCATTTGTATAGAGAACGCACAAGATGCGGCGCATTCATGCGCAACGCAGCGATCCGTGGCAGGGTGTGAATCGCCTAAAACGTTTTCGCATTTTAATATCAGTATTCTAACGGTTTTCTTCTTGTCTTCAATAGTTATCCCCGCGTCTGACAAACTTCTACCGGTGGGCGGCTGTTGGACAATCGCGCCATTATGCCCATACTCGGCACGGGCGACGAACCCGCACCCACATGCTCGTCATTAACGTGGTAGGGCTGAGCTTTAGGTTTTAATAAGATTTTTTTTTTTTTTTGGAAACTCTATATTCTGTTTGCACTTCATATAAGTGCACATAGAATATGGGGTTTCTGCGATACAGCAAGAAAAAACTGCATTACTGCTAAGGGTTGCCGGTTCAGTCCCCTTTACCATGAAGTTTTAAAAAGAGTATTTTTTTCACTAGCTATTGCATGCCGTACGATTTATGAAATTTGGGAGTTAAAATTTCTGCCTACCCCTTAGGGGATAGTGGCATATGGGTGTGTATGTAAGAACGAACTGTATAGTTCTTAAATAATATTTTCAAGGTTATTGTATGGATTTGGTTTATGTATATGGATGTAATCATAAATGCTCTAGTTTATCTATCGAATTCGTCGACGAATCGTCGTAGAATGTTAAGGAATTTTGGCAACCTTACTCATTTGTAATTATTGACATAGTCGATCACCTGTTTTGGTATATGTTTAGAAAAGGTGTTATACAAGATTCCCGCGACATTTATGGGATGATTGGTAGTTGGATATTGGTGACAATGGGACAGCCGATGGTGTTATTGACCCTAACGGTCGTGTCAGGATGTATTGGTTTCGAGTCTCAGAAACGATGTAGTCATTTGAAATCATCAACATGGTAGACGCCAATATTGGTATCTAGTCATAGGCTTCTTTCAAGGAGGGAATACTTCTATTCACCTGCATCCTGCATCGTCAGTGTTGTGTCTTACCAGTACGTGGTCAGCACTCGAAAACTATTCCATACCATCGATCGGTTACATATTTATTGTTTTTACAATTTTTATGTATAAACAATTGAGGTTAAATCTGCATTTAAATGCGTGATTTGTTTACAAACATATATACAGACAACTATTCTTAATAGGTACCAATTTTGGCCCTTCATAATGATTGATTTTATGTTTTGGTGTACTTACCTAACGTGCAGACATCGGCCATATATGATATGTATAAATTGAGAATGCTAATATCCAGCATCTAATCAGCATGATAATGCCACCAAACAGGCATTGAGTGTATGCGGGCATGCGCGCCGGGCATCGAACCTGCGTCGCTCGACTGACGTCTCACTAGCATCCGCCGCTCAAAGCAGACATGTCAGCTTGCTAAATTCGTTCATCAAGCAATTAATTTAACAAAATTTATTTTGAAGTCTGTTTAGCATATAGCCGCATTTTATTGCCAAATCTGGCCGTAGAGCTTCAGTTAGTTGGTGCCCAAATAAAGATTTAGCTCAAAACTAAATTTGTAATTTATCTCTAGCCTATATTATATGCCCCTTAGTTATAGGCCTTTATACACGGAGAAAGACATGAAGAGTATCGGCCATAACACCACCACAAACTCAATGCGGATTCATGGAGTGAAACAGTTGCAATAGCGACCGGTAACAAATGCTTAACGTGCCTACCGAAGTGCAGACCTATCTCATCAGTACTTTTCCTGTCAGACACACTGTACTTGCTCTTGCAGACACAACTCAACACAACCAAGTCTACAAGTAACACGGGAAATCCATTTTTTTAATGATTGTTTATTGTGTATATCGTTTGCATTACTTTACCGCTCACGGCTCGCCCCCGTTACTTGGGGGCTTATGTGGATGTTGCACCCCTTCAGGAATTAAGGCGAGATGGCATGTTTTGTATCCCATCCCATGCTATGATAGATTCTGCTCATATATCAATTATTGCCATGAATGTTTTCGCAACTGTGCATCAGGCAGCATTTAAATGGGTTAGTTAACTATTATCAAAAGTAATGAAAATAATGTGTCATTCAAATAGTAATTGGGGTTAAAGTATGAAATTGACGTTTTTTTTCTCTCTTAGTATTTTGTCTGTAACTATTAAGTTTCAGAGTATTTATAAAAAATAATTACCTCCTCTTAAAATAGACCATATTTTTGAGCTCTTTTGTTTTGTTTTGATAATTAATTTGTTTTAAGTTTAATTGTGTTGAAATTGCACACGGAGACAACTTTTAAGTGCCTCCCGAATACATCATTTGATTTGCATTCACTTAAAAACGATAAATATTTTTTATGAAGAGTGATATCACACATATTGCTAAAGCTTGTCTAATGATACATGCCAACAATTATTATCTCTGAATTTGTCGTTTTGGAGAAATCTGAAAAAAATTTAGTATGGAAAATACAGACTTCCCCAAAATCTCCATACAAAACGGCAATTTCATACTTTAACCCCTAATATTTAGTACAAGGGTCCGAAATATACCAAGTTCGATAAATATAAATAAGGGATTGCTTTAGAAATTCAATTTATATACGTTAGTTTACTTGTTTTTCATATACCGAAACGCTATCCACCATGTTCGTGAAATTAGTTGAGTAACGCTTCATGTTAACTATTACTACGCATGGTCAAAATCCGTCAAATGCCAGTCGCAACCGATCAAGCATAACTGTCGGCTATGTCACGCATGCGTATTGAATTGTTTACAATGATCGTGACGCTATGGCACAGATAATTCGTAGACTATCAGGACCGAATGCGTTTCTGACATTTAAGCAAAAACGTAATTTAAAATTTATTGTGTTTTGGGTTTCAGAAAAAAATCCATTTTTTTATGGTAATGGCTATCAGTAATTAATCATTTGGGGCCCAATAAAAAAGGGTCAACTAGCCTATTAAATATTATATTAGTTCAGCACCACTGGATTGACCTTCTTTGCTGAGGCCATGGCATCCGTCCTCCGCGCGACACCTCCACGCTAGGCCTGAAAAGTTAAATAACCAGAGATCCGGTTGAAAGTCGGTCAGCCAATCGAAACTAACATTGGGAAAAACATTAATAAAGAAACAAGTATTTGGTCGGTATTAATTTCATTAGGAATATTGAATGTCCAAAGTTATCTTTGGCGCCGTCGCGTCGTCGGATTTCAACTGATCTGTCCTCAGAACATCGAATTATTCAAAAGATGAGCTGGTCCCATGTTGGTCCTTGACAAAAAAATAATGTTCCAACTGCTTTTCTTGCCTAGCATGTCGTACTCGTAAAAGGCGACTAAGGGCGTACCTATTGGGTACTGGGTCTGTGATTGTGTAGGCGATGAGCTACTTTTACGATTTTTCATCTGACCAAATCCAATTTTTGAATGGCTAAATGTGATCTTAAGGAACACAGTGCTCTTTGGACTCTGCCTACCCCTTCGGGGATAACTGGCGTGATTGTATGTATGTATGAGCTGTAAAGAAGTATATGAAGATATATCGTGAAGAGATGTTCCCTTCCGGTGCGATAGGATTAGATTCTTCGTATCAGAAAGAAAACTGAAAAAAGGGTGATGAATATCGTGCTGTATAACTTTTGATCATCAATTTGAAGATTTTGCTAGGTTAAATATGGAACATTAACGTTTAGTGGTTTGATGGTATCCTTTACTGGTACAATGATATACTCTGAATTGTACGCGATGTTTCATTTCTGTCACTTTTAACTATTTAACATTTTCGAAACTATAATATCTAGAACGATATCCCATTTGTCTTATTTGTTTGTGTCATACGAAATAATATGCTATGAAAGCTTATGAGAAATGGATTCACATTACATTTAAATGGGCCGTGTTATAACGTCACCCACACCGTAATGTTGGGCGCCTAAGTGTTATAGACTTAAGTAATTTTACTCGTACTTTAAGAATACTTCATGTGGTTGAAATTGCGTGTAAAGTAGACGCACATGAGTACTTATAAGCTAGAACCCTAATAGGCTATGATAATTATCAGTTACTTCTCAACTGTATGTAACATTTTGGGCCACTTGCAGAAAATTTTAAACCTAGTTTAAATCTCGTTAAGTAATTTTTTGACATAAAAGCAAAATCGAAGTAATATTGTCAAAAATGACAAAATCGAATTTAAAATCTCGATTTAAATTTCCTGCAAGAGGCCCTTAGACATACAAAAAAAAATATCATCCGTTGCTCGAATAAAGACCGCCTCAGAGTATTTTACCAATTTCCGTAATAAACATACGGCCTGTTACAGTTTTATTAGTGTAGGAATGGTGCCAGATTCATCCCAAATGTGCCATATATACCTTTCGGACTGTGTTCAATGTTTTTGTAATACCGGCATGAAACTTTGGTTGGACCTCCTACAGCTCTATCGGAAAACTCCTTCTCGCTCTTGTAATGTTTTTTTAACCCATGTGTTCCATTGACGTTAGAAGACCTGTGTCTAGCTGTTAGCACATCAAACTCGCTTAGGTCATGATAAGAATTTACTTACCTATGTTTTATGAATAAATGATTTGATTTGATTTTGTGGTTAACAGTCGAAAGGAAATAGAATTGTCAATTTAGCATACATTCCGAACCCCTCAATATGACGTCACATGGGTCCCTGGACAGACGCGGACGCCCGCGCATTGTTGTCTGACGATCGCGACCTTGGTGGTCACCGTTCTTTAAACACAAGGCTAACGGCTCCTGGCATCCTGAATGACTAATCAGTTCAAAAGTGTCTGTAAAAGTGATATTAAAGTTGTTAAAATTTTCATACGCACTTAAGCTTAAATATTTGCTAGTGTATTGAACTTTGTTTATGTGTTATCCGCCTATTGTGACGTTCTTCATTTTGCGTTAATTGCTGTGGTGGCATAACAATGTAATTTTCGCACTGGTCGGACCATGGATAGGTGACCAGAACTCTGTGATACCGTGTTCCTTCGTGCTTCGGAAGGCACGTCAAGCCGTTTGTCTTCGTTGCTATTTGAAACTGTTTCTACTTAAAATTCGTATTATGCCAGCTTGGTTTTGTGACCCATACTGCTTGAGTTTCTCCATATAGGAAAACCTTTGGCCCGGTCCTGGTTGTACCTATAAGGGCTGGAAAATGAAACTAGCCTTCAGTTGCCACTAAAAATGTTTATCAACAGATTGACTAGACAAAAACTGAATGTCAAAGTTCGTGTGAATCACATAAAACAATGGGATAATGCGAAGTTATCTCTCATCAGCTGTTTCCGTAAACAGCTGATGAGAGATAACCTCGCATTTTTTAATAATACCTCGGCGAGGTATTGCAAATAATCGTTTATGTAGTTATGTTATGATTATGAACACTGATAAAATACGATGACCAACCAATTGTTTGAAACTTAAAACAAAAATATGGCAACGACTGGAAGGCATTCGTTTTTGTGGTTATGATTAAAGTGGCAGTCATAATGAAACGATAAATTCGGTTCAAGGAAAATTTTGAAAGGAAGTGGCGGCCACGCACCTACTGGGAGACGCAATACGCTACCCCAAGTAGGTACCCAAGATCCTTTGAAGTTCCGAAGTAGCCGCTGTATACGGGCAGCGCAGGGGTAGTATTTTTATGACAAAATACACATTCCTATTATGCTGTAGCTATTGATGGCAGCAGCGAAAAATATGATAATGATTTCGCGATTCTTATATCTATACATATAATTAAAACTGTAGAGGTCGAATGTCTGTACATAGAAAAAAATGCTTAAAACCAAGAAGGAAGCAATTTTTGATAGTTTTTTTCCATGTTTCTGTATTTGGGACTCATTGGCTAATGTTAAACTATATTTTTATTTGAATTTTAGAACAGTCTGTTTTCCATGATAGTATCATAATTTTTATTCAAATACCAGTAAAGGGCGGTTTGATTCATGATGAATATGGCCTTAAAAATAACCTCTATATTTCTATTACATTGTTTATTTACTCACTGGCAATGTAAGTTGAAGGACATGTAAAGTAGGCTAGTGTGAGGTCATTCTGCGGTTTGGGGAGGCGCCTGTAACATCACTCATGTGTCGTGTCGCTGGACAATTTACGATATCACCGCCAATGAATACTAAATGTATGGAGTTTGGCACTCGTGCGTTGGACTGTTGGGAATTGGGATATGTTGGCAAACATAAATATACTCAAAGTAAAAAAGGTACTCGTTTTAGTTACGATATATATCAAAGCGGCAAATCAAAATATAAGTAAATCACTGATACCCCTGATGTTCGTTATGTTATTTAGGTACAAAAAAGTATGTTTACTTAATAAATTGTGCGTCACTATGTAATATTATTTTTTAAACGGACTTTTAATCCCTATGACGAATTTCAAGGTGATGATTTAGACAGGGGCTACATTACCGTCAACATTAAATGGCTCACCTTACAAATTTTTGCGTGCGACTGTAACAGATTTATCCAATTCCATACTAATTCTATATGCATACCATCCAACAATACGCCAGTATCGTTAATTTCCTCACCGGGTAATTGGACATTAAGAATTCCGTAGATCTCTGCTGTCGATTCCGCGTTTACATAACCTTAATTACGCGGTCATTGCAATGTGAACCCTGACTCGTGATCATAAAGACTTTGTCCGTCATTGCGTTGTTTTGTCAACCCTTGCACTACGAGTCACGAGGTACAGACCACCCGCGGTGTTATGTGATACCGGTATGCGAGCGACCCCGCAGATCATTTCGACTCGTTAGTTTAACCTATAAAAGTGTCTCGTAAAATAAAACGTAGCAATACAAAGCAATGATATCTCATTTCTTGTAGCAATATCAGGCGCGTCGATCCGTGTAATAAAAATTATTCTAAGTTTAAATAAAGAAAAGACGAAACCCTTCACCTCTTCAAAAACCACGTAACGTAAATGCGCTTGAACCTGTAAAGTAGTTACTCGCTTATTCAAAACTATTATGATTTATGGTGCAATCATAATAATGATCTACCGATTTACCTATCGCAGTCTGATAAACGACCAGAAATATTTGAGGACATTTATTTTGCTTTCATAGCACACAATGATTGGTAAGCAGTGAATTAATCGGTTGAGCTCCGCGGAAGGAATATTATCCCTTGAATGATGATAATAAATGGACGCGAGTGAAAGATGAATGGAGCATGTGAGTTGCTTGTGCGCACATGACTCAACAGATGTTTTGAACGGCGTTTGTATTGTCTTATTGCGAGTGCGCCTTTGGGAAAATTATATTATACAAGATAGATTGACAGATAGATTAAACGTTATTGTAGTCGTAGTTGAATGCAAAGTTAAAATTAGTAGTTCAATTTCGAGGTTAAAGGTTCAAATCTCGGTTGGAAAAGATCTTTGTGCGATGACCAAGAACAGTGTATTATATTATTTAAAAATATATTTATATTAAAAATTCTTTGTAGTAGTTACTTTCGGCTATATTACAGTTGGCTGAAGTCGTAAAATCTCAAAATTATATAAAAACGATATCAGCCATTAAAATATTGAAAAATAAGACACTTTTTTTATTAAAGCAACGGAAGTCAGGACAAGACTTTTTTGTCTGTCTGTATATTTGTCGCATCGCGTATTCGCGCTTAAACTACAATATGAATTGAATAACATGGTAACAATAAAAAAAATCATTCGTATCCCAAAGGGTTGACGCTTTAAGACTACATATTAGGTGTATTGTTATTCAGTGTAGTTGCAACCTTGCTTGAAACCAATGCATATCCGATTATATGTAAATTTAACTAGATCCTCGTTCTCATTGACGAGTCACCATACAAATATAGACACCCCATGGTACGGCAAACCCGGAGCTATTTTTGAGAGAGTTTTATGAGTCATGATAACATTGTAACTCACGAGGGTCGTGACGTGGAATAACACTTATGGCGAAGACAAAAGCTGAGAAATAAGATATTTGGATTTAAAAGCATCCTTCTTAATTTTATCCTCAGTGCAAACTAGGTTCTAATTACTGATTTGACTCCTATATCCTATATCCTTATATCTATGGATTTCGTATGTTTAACTTTTAAATATAAATAATAAATATCTTCAAACATTCACGCCTATCAACTAGCCCCATTTTAAGCAACTAATGCTGCTGCCTGAAAATTCATCACCCAAACATTTGCTCCCACCGGGGATCGAACCCAGAACCTCTCGAGATGGCGACGCCTTGAGACCGGCATACAGACCACTCGACTACGGAGGTCGTAATGTTATAGCGCGTGTCACCTATTTTTGCTCCCAAAACCCTCGCTTTTTACCAGAACATCTTGAACCAGGAAATCAGGACATTTCTGGTATCATCATTTGCATGCCCTTTTCCCAATTTAGTTGGGTCGGCGCGACGAGTCTTTCTCTTCCAATCTCGTCTATCACACGCCATATCAACATTCATTCCCATCCTCGCCATGTCCTCATTCACACAATCTATCCATCTCTTCTTCAGTCTTCCTACTCCTGCATTACCATCCACTCTCATATTCATGACTCTTCTCGTTACATGCTTATAATAGGTTGGGGAAAAAGTTTCTTCGCATTTTTTAAGAAAATTCAAAACATTTTTTAATATAGTTAATTTACATTTAACTAAAGTATGTAGGTACCATTTTGTTCGATAACTTTTTGCCATCTTGTAGGTAGGGACATGATCCCATTGCTATAGAAATTTTGGGACTTCTGGTCAAAATACCGCGACAAGTGGTTTTGGCAGTCCTCTCGTGATGTTAACCTGACACTGCCTAAAGAATTCTGAAGAGACCGAAACAGGTGGAAATCTTAAGGTGCAAGGTCAGGACTATACGGCGGATGCATTAACACCTCCCAGCCAAACTCTCTTAATTTTTGCTGAGTGGCTAAAGATGTGTGAGGTCTAGCGTTATCATGATGAAAAACCACATCCCTTCTGTTGATTAATTCCGGCCGCTTTCTCTCAACTTCTTGCTTTAATCTCATCAGTTGTTCGCAGTAGAGTTCAGAATCGATGGTCCTGCCTGGTGGTAACAGCTCATAATGAATAATGCCCTTCCAATCCCACCACACACACAGCATCACCTTGTTGCGAGTTAACCCGGGTTTCGCCACAGTCTGTGAAGCCTGACCGGCCTTTGACCACGACCTTTTTCGCACGTTCTTGTCGTACGTGATCCATTTTTCATCACCAGTTATCAGCTTCTTCAAAAATGGTTCGGTTTCATTACGTCGTAATAAAGAATCACAAATGAGTACCCGGTTCATTAGGTTTCTTTCAGTGAGCTCGTGAGGTACCCAAATGTCGAGCTTTTTTGTGTACCCAGTTTTTTCAAATGCGCCAAAACTGTTTTGTGGTCAATTCCCAGTTCTTCAGCTACGTCGTAACTACTGACATGCCGATCTTGCTCCACTTTTTCAAAAATGGCATCCATTTTATCAGTAATAGGGCGACCAGAGCGACGTGCATCTTTGACATCAAAATTTCCGGATTGAAAACGCTTAAACCAAATTTGTGCTACTCTCACAGACACTGCACTAGGTCCATAAACATCGCAAATTTTTTTCGCGGCTTGCGTTGCATTTTTACCTTTTTTGTAGTAAAATTTTAAAATGTATCGAATTTCTTCATTAGATTCACTCATCTTGGCGGTACGAAAAACAAATGAAAATCACACATTTTCCTAATTTGAATTTGGAATTATGTTCTTTAAAATTTAAACTTTCAATAATACCAAAACCAGCCAGATACAAAGTATAGCCAAAGAGATTTTATTACAAGTTTATACATACTATAATGCGAAAAGACTTTTTCCCCAACCTAATATACGAGTTTATAATTATTTTTGTGTTTGGACTATGGTAGTAGACTGCTTTTGCGATGCTTTTGCCTAATCGCTGATAATAGTTGTGATTATATGTATGTGTATTTTTTTGTTATTGTCTATATCATTAGTAAAATTTTACTGATTATGACTTTCATTACTAATAAAATATATTTTTTTGTTTCATTTATAACTATTCAGACCATGAAATTCTTTCGTCATCAATGCTTTCTATGCTTTTTAAACTTGGAATGGTAGTTCTTACAGTGTTAAAGATCTTGTTAAATAGAACGGTGATTTCTCCTTATAATCACATGTGTTATTCCGTCTGTCCGTCATCTGCCTAGTAATCATAACACAAGGGCCTAATATGGCGTAGGCTCAATGATAGATATGGGTGTGAGAGCACATTGTCATTATTATTAGTATAAATGTATTAGTTTGTAATATATAAGTGGGACAAAAAGCATTTAAGGGCAAATAAAATTACACTCTAATTGCATAGGAACAAGTATCATTATGATAAGATTTACACCTGCTTTTGGGTGCAGCAGGTCGCAGCTGTTTAAAATGTTTGCACGTTGCCTATTTCTGCTATTCGAGTTCTCAATCACATATTGGTGAATTATTTTCCACGATTTCTTAATTACTCACATTCACATTAAAAATAATTATTCTTCTTTAAATTTCAAACATTTTGGCACTATCAATGTTTGAAATTAAAAGAAGAATAATTATTTTACGTGTTGTTGTTTTCTAAACATTTTCTATATTATTTATTTATTACAAAGATATATATTTTATACAAACTTTTCAGTTCACTAGAGAGCTAAGAACGTTTGAATTTTGTTGGCCTGTCAAAATAATATTAATAATTAAATATGTTTATCCGTAAACGAACTGACTTCAGCGTTTGTAATAAATAAAAGTTAGGGTTGTGCAACATTCGATCGATAATCCCCATCTGCACACGTGTTACTTTCACTAGTTCTTTTCAATAATAGATTAAGTAGTTTACTGTTAATAAATAACTTATGATTATAAGCTCGCCATTCCCAACTCAATAACGTTTCAAGAAGATGTTATTAGTAATGACATTAAATCGATGCCATACAGTATATTAATCGCAATGACTTCAAAGTTAACCTTCACAACTCACGCAGATTCAGTAATGCGCCATAATAAGTTTACTCACGTCAGGTGCAACAAAGCTCCACAAAAACTTACAAACACCGAGTTAGAAGTCACGCAACGCGAATCGCATTGTCGATGCGAATAAACAAGAGAATCGTGCAAGTTTTTTTATCTGTGACACTGTGACACTCAATGTAGATTGACAGCGACTGTGATTTAATTTGAAAATAGAAAGGAACTTGTTTTTGTTTTATATTTTTCCTTGAAGGCAAAGGGTTATCCCTTACTTCTTACATAAATATTGAAAATATTGTAAAGAAACTTTTAAAATTCTAAAGGAAAATACTACACCTTGAAACTGGTGTATAAGCTACTTAATCACGGAGGTCGTCCTCCAAAGTTCACACAGTTTTAATAGAAAAGAGACAAAACTTATCTTTTTTAATTTACTGTTATCTTCTACCTGTATTAATAAAGTTTATTTTTATACTTCTTATAAACTTCACCCGCAGTCCTTTCTTTTATAAATATACCACTACCATAATAGAGACAATGCATTATTATTCACGGCCCATCGTTACAAACTTTTATCCAGATCTATGTAAGTATGTTATGACATTGCCAACATTAGTTAACACTTAATGATTATGCGTGGACGGCGCTCGATATGTTTACAATCATACTAAACACAGTGAATGTACCGATAAACTATAATTAGATGTTAGTAAGTCCGCGTCACGTTTACTTTGATCTAGTGTTTGACTCAGCCGAAGGTCGAGATCTAAATTCGTTTCCGTGTGTACACAGTTTTTATAGGGAAGTTCGGAAAAGAAATAAGGATGCGATTTGGCGGCTCAATTTATCGATAAACAATTTCTTTCTCACAATGTACTTTTAAAAATAGATTTTAAATGTTGTTAATGTATCTACTCATATTATTTCTGACCTTTTCCCACTTATGTTGGATCTTAACAACATGTTTTCCTCTCCAGCAACACTCAAAAATCTCACTACAACTTGTTCAGTGGACAAGATTTTTCTGGTTACCAAAGTGGACAACTCTACTAATATTTGTACCAGCTTTTCAGCACCTAATAGTCCAGTAATTGCTTCCGATCCGTTCTTGCGTATCTCTGTGTTGACATTTCTCATACTTAATAGTTGTTTACTCGACAAATACGCCATTACAACAGGAATGTGTTCCATCACACCACTTTTGTATAGTGTACAGTAAAACGCAACTGGAAACAGATTTCCGATCTGGAAATTCTTTGCGTCATACGACATAACAAGGTGATGTTAAATAATAAACATAGGATATCCATTAGCTACACCAATGCGGTATAAGTAAGTCTGTCAGTTCATATTTAAGTAATATTATGTTTTATCAAAACTAAGCACGATTGAAAGCTTATGTTTTAAATTATAACTAACTACTTTTCTACCTAACAGAAAAATATAACATTTCTTGAAGTAACATTCATTCATTCATAACTTGATGTTATGTGTTCCGCCTTATATGCTTAAGTCCCTGTAATATTGGGCGAGCCTATTATTTGTACTTTCATGTATTCTGCACAAATAACGCCTTTTCCCGATGGGGTAGGCAGAGATTATATATCTCCACTTGCTACATTGCTGGCACACATCTCATAATAATGAAAATATAATTATATCCTGAACTTTAATAGTCTGACAGAGCTCAGAGGAATTTGGGTGCCTAACCCTAGCCTAATACCATTGCCTAACCCTTCAGAAATACATGCGTTATTATATGTCATCGGATATTATTACGACCATGACACGTAATCAAATGTTCATGTTTACATTGGTCCCTTAAATACCACGACCTCTACATTTATCGATGTTCGCATTCGAAGCAATCCAATAAAAACAATTCACGTATTTTGATACACTCAAAAATAAATTTAAAATTTAAGTAACTATATCAATAATGCCAAAGACTTGAGAACTTGTTACCACACAGGTACCACACGATATAAAAAATTTATTTTAAAGTTTGCTACATTTTATACATATTTGCAAATAAATCGTCAAAACTCGAACGATATGAATTAAACAAATCAATTTCATTTCCATCCATTTTCTTTGAACTATTTGCCAGTTCACTACGCCCATTCATTTCTACCCGAGCATTTCTCACAGCGCCATTGAGTGTCCACATCAATGGTCATTTCGCCATGCAAGCCCTTGAATACAAACCGATATCGGAGCTGGCCGCTGTCACTGCGACATTGGAACGTGTGATGCCACATTATCATTCTGGAGGCATCTTGTTACCTCATTGTATTCCATTTGTGAATCACTCGTAGGACATCAACTAGCTATGTAAATTCCTATTGGGTTTAGCTGTTTTGCAAGCAAAGTTATGGGACGGTACACTGAAGATTTATAATGCATAGTTGTTATTATGTTAATTGATGTTGTAAATATACGTTTACATGTATGCTGGTCCGTGGTGGTGCGGGACAAAAAGAATTTACCAACTGCTTTTCTTGCCTAGCATGTCGTAAAAGGCGACTAAGGGCTTATTGGGTACTGGGGCTGTACCCATTACGCCCTTAGTCTTTCACGATTTTTCATCTGACCAAACCCAATTTTTGTATGGCTAAATGTGGTCTTAAGGAATACAGTGCTCCTTGGACTCTGCCTACTTCTTCGGGAATTACAGCCGTGATTGTATGTATGTATGCTTAATCGGTATTTAAATTCTTTGTTATATTTTAGGACGAAAATTTAATATTAAATATCTTTTATTTTGCTTAGGTATTATATATTATTTCATTTCCTCTACTCCCACGCTCCTTTCTCTTTGTTCTAATGTTATCTTATCCAAGATAATTGTAATATTATCTTATTCAAGATAATGTAATTTCTTTACATCCGTTATTTGCAATCACGAAAGTATTTCATATTTTCTGATATGATTGTATAATACAAATATTAAAACTTTCGATTCCTTTTCTTCCATCATTTTCTATGTCTAATTTTATATTCTACGCTTTAACTGTATGATTTAATAGGTTTTTTTTTGTATATTTCATTGTATAAATAATTATTTTGTTGATGATTGTTAATCTTATCGATAAAATATTTTTTTTGCAATCATGTCCCATGACTATTATTGTACCACATTATATATAGTTTTTTATAGCCGAGAACTCATTCACGTTAGTGGAACTCTATATAAAAAACGTGACTCACACGTTTATTATTACAGCCATTAATTTTGGTTTTTACTATTTAGTCTTTTTATATTGCTTATCTCATAGTAAAATAGGAAATAGTTAAGGAATTCCATGAACTCTAGGTACATATTGTTTAAACAACTGAAGTCATTACATTTTTTTTAATTTAATCAGAAAATTCAAAGTTCTTTTCAAAATAATTGAAAATTATTATTAAGATGAATTAGCAAAATCCTTTGACTATGGGATCTTGAATACTAAGGAATTATTATCACAAAACATTTTGTTTCGAATCAATATGTGTACAATTAAATAAAAATGTTTTTTATTGTCGCCTATCAAATCCGCATCGTTGCCAGTTATATCACCTGGCAATCAACCCTAATGGGCCCAAACGACGCAGTAAAAGTACAAATAGTACAATCATATCGCGGTGGCAGCTCTCAACAAATAACTTAATGTTTCCGAGTGCTGGTTGATGGAAATGATATACTATGTAAGTAGATACGTGAAAAGAAATGTGAGTATAAAAGGTTATCCCATGTTTGTCCGAACAACGTTTTATATAATTTCAGTGACTTAACGACTTTTGGTATAATGTTCGTCGTCGTCATCAGCCTATATACGTCCCACTGCTGGGACAGGCCTTCCTCATGGAGAAACACATGAGGAGTATGGGTCGTAACACCACCACGCTGGCCCAATGCCGGTTGGTGCGTAGAAACGCTCACAAATGCGACCGGGACCAACGGCTTAACGTGCCTTCCGAAGCACGGAATGTCTTTTTTTTTGTGAAATTTTCCCCATTACATGCCTACGGTTATTTTCTTTTATTACATTCACCCCTACGGGAAAGGGAACTCAACCCATACAGCCATGTCCTCATTAAATTTATGTAAGTTTAATACATTCCAATGCATCTCATAACTTGTATAAATATATTTAACCCCTTGAGATAATGTTTATATTGTGTCTGGTTTTCTGACCACTGACATGTTAATGGTATTCTTATTGAAGAATAGGATTGATTTTATCAAAGTTCTGAATCACTATTCAATTTGTTCTCATTTTCTATAAAGAAGGACCCACGTGACTTTTGTCTGTCGCTTTTTTCTCCCAGCCTCCATATTACGTATTAGAAAAAACTGAGATTGTTCTCCTTTGATATAACTTTTTATGGGTAGACTATTGAGAGACTAGGTCATAGCAGCACAAAACTAAAATATGAAATCCATACTGTGCACCCGTTGCTCAGTGGAGTATATTCCCTTGTCTGATGATGCAGTTACCTCCTACATCTCAACAAGATTAATAATTCAAATTGTAAAATTAATTTTACATTTATACCAGTTGTGTCCACCTTTACAGAATTTTCGATACTCTTTAGGCCAATTTTACTTTATGAGCATATAAAAACATTGCACGACTTTGTTCGTCTATCAGCGCGTCACTGTTGTGACAAAACTACAGACAGCCTAATATTTTCTATTGATGTGTTTAGTAACGTGGTGATTCGTTGCATAGCAAAGCTTGTTTCGAAATTGGAGACAAAACAGCCTTTGCTTGTTCGAACTGATCTCTAGTTATTCTGTAATTTTGAAGGAATAGTAAACCGTTGTCTGGCTGTTTTAACTGTTTCTTCTCGTGCGTGGTGGTTTCACGGCCAAAACTCCTAGTGTTCCTCCTACGTAGGGGAAAGGGCTTTTCAGTATCTGTCTCATAGGCAGCGGTAGCCGTGTTACGATGGACGCTTTGTACAGGCCGCGGGAATCGCGGCTTCGATCCCACCGCCTTTACCACTGAGTTTGAATAAAACTAATGTACAGTTCATTGTGAATATCGCTTGCCTCACATTGTGCCCGGTGCATGTCAACAGGGTCGCCACCTGTTACATGGGGACTTAACATATCTGGCGAAATGTGAGTGTTAACTCCGCCTACTGCCTCCCTTCGGGGAAAAAGGCCTGATGATGTGTTTTGTTTTTTATGTTATCTATATAATTTCCTGCACATCTAATTAAAACTGTCGATTCTAATGCTGACCGTAAATTTCGCTGCTGAAACAACTCCTATCTCGATTGAGCAAGGTCGACGCTATGACGGGTCTACCTTGATGCTATGCAGTATACATAGAAGTAATATTGAGATCGTAACTCGTAAACTAGTTGTTTTACGAGCGAGGGTCAGACGTCGCGATCACTACACAGGTTTGAATACCACCGATTATTTTGTTTTGCAAGAAGTAACGAATGGACACGATCGAATCCTTATAAATTGTTTTATGGGAGTGATATTGGCAAAACGGAAGACCCAGTGAGACGTAAGAAATCCTTTTTTTTTTTGACTGAAACTAAATTTGTAGTTCTTAAGGGGAAGTAATTAATTGAGCAGCAAACGGTTAAGGTTATTTTTTATGGCCCATAAAAACAATATTTATGTCATCATAACATATATTAAACAATTTGGCAGCGGAGAAAACATTTAAGTTGCAGCGCAATTAGTTATTTTAGCTGATCAATTGTGTTCTTTTGCTAACCAAAATTCGAATTTTTGGCTAACCGTTTAAATACCGCTGATTCTTACATCTACTCTTAAGTTATCTATAGTAATTTCTTTTGGTGTTTACAATAAAGAGTTATCTATCTATAACACCCGTTCGAAAGTTGGCATGTCCGACCATAAATGGATCCTCAAACGACGCCTAATACCTTTTAGACTAAAACATGTACTAATTGGTGTAAAAAAAATAACGCTCGGTCGCCGTCACCACCAGCTGAAACCACGCGGGTAATTTACCGCGATTTGTATTTGAACCCAGGAAATATTGCGGCAGATAACGTCTCATTAGAAAGTGGGAAATCTGATTGATCACGGGCGTTGGCAGCACTGCAGGCCGTGTTAACATTTACTCTTCTGTTACCGGAGGCCTCGCGAACTCTCCTTTCAGATATTCCAGATTTCATATGATTGGCAATGAAAAAAAAAAAAAAAGTGACTCATGATCATGAGTTTCTTGACGGATTCTTCTCATGAAAAGCCTTAATCCGGCCGCTTGTATCGATTACAATCACAGTCAAAGCTCTGTGGTTGTACGTGCTACAAGCGCTCGCGGTAATGAACCTTAATATACAATAATACTCTTTTATTGAATTATATAAAGTGTAAAATTTCAAAATTTCAAAATATTGACGTTTTTAAGGGCCAGGTTTGGCCTATGAAATACAGTTATTTTTGTTAGTTTGTTTGTATCCATTTGTATACAAAATGAAATAGTGATATTATGAGGGTTAACACCTGACACCTCTTCACACCTCTGCCTACCTCTTCGGGGATAGAGACGTGATGATATATTTGTTTGTTTTTATTTGTATACTGTTCCTAATCCATGGAATATAAAGACTTTTTAATTTAAAGCACAACAAAAGTCATCTACCTACCTGGTGCTTCCTGTCAGCATCTCTATATAGGTAAATAAGTCCATTCCATGTATTTTGGGGTAAAAACGGGACCCTATTACTAAGATTTCGCTGTCCGTCCCGTCCGTCTGTCCGTTCGTCCGTCTGTCACAGTATCTCAAGAACAGTGGTGACTGTTAAAATTTTTCAATATTTCTGTTTCCGCTATAACAACAAATACTAAAAGCTGGCTCCATGGTTACAGAGAGACACCAGGACAAGAGAGTCTTACATTAGATATGAAAATTGTGTACCTAGTTTTTGTTTACCTAGTCAATGGTAAGGAACGGAACCCTTCGTGGGCGCGTTCGACTCGCACTTGACCGGTTTTGTTTTCATACGATAAAGTTGTCATCAATTGATGATAACCATCCGTATCTTAAGCATCACCACCAAGGTATGATTAAAAATTTATTGACATGAATTGGCTCCTAATGTGGCCGACATTTACTAACCGATATTATAAATAGCATACTCGCGTCTTCATGTTTCTCGTATAAACAGTCCTTATTGAATTAATTTATGCGAAATAGTATGTAGAAAGGATATTTCGAAAGTGGGGTGAAAAAAATTGACGCAGAGCAGAACTATCGCAGGTTAGTTTAGTCTCGAAAGTTGTTCCTAAGAAATAAATTTTAGCCGTGACTTAAAGTTTTCTAAACATTTGCATATAATTCTGGTTTCTCGACGATACAAGCATTATACATTAACACATCTAGGTTACTAATTCAGCTGTGAATATTTAATTAACCATCATCGTAATTTGCAGTTAGAATGGCGGTTCAATGACCTAATAATAAGACGTTTACTAAACGCATCATTTGTGGTATTACAGGTACATAATCACAAACTGTAAAAGTTACGCAAGCAAATATGAACTTTAGGGCATTAAAGTTAAGATGTAGTCAGTTTTAGTTTTTTGTAAGATCGTAGTTTTAATGGTATCAAAGGTCGAAGCTCGTCTTGAAAATTAAGACAGGAGTTTGATCTTGATTATTCCCACGTTTATCAAGCCAATACTATTTTTTTTAATTTACATTTAGATACTCATTATTTGTTATGAAGCAGGGTCCAGGGTCCGATTTTTTGTTGTACTGATAAAACATAGTTAAAGTAATGTGGGTCTTAATTTGTAGAGATTTTCTAAGTTGAGACATTTTCTATTTTCAGTTATTTTTATAAAATGTTTCATCGTACGTTTGGACCCACTCATCGTCGGCTGTAATGAATAAATAACACGACACACAGCCGAGTCATAAACTGCGTGGGATCACGCCTCGGCATCATAATTGAGCTCTCATCTACTGATCTATGCTAATGCCACCCGTTCCATTAAAAATCATTTAAGCGCTACAAATACAAAACAACCCTTATTACCATATAACAAGACTCCAAGTTATAAACATGATAATTTCAGTATCCCGACCTCATTCACGTACAGGCAGCATTTCTTCAGACTACAAACTGTCAAATGTTTACATTGATTTTTGCACTTATGTGTAACATCTTAAGGTGGAAAGTCTATTAAGGATATGCCTTTTTCTATAAGATGCACAGAATTAACTGAGAAGGTGCTCCCACTTTGTTACTTCGATAAGAAGTAATGAAATGCTCTGGGTGATTGGGTTTTTATACAATAGATAAGTTGGTTCTTGTAGGTTGGCAGTATGCGATGGTACCAAAAAATAAGCAATTTATAATCTGTTCCAACTAGTAGACATTAGTATGGAATGTCTTCCAAGTTACGTCATACAACACGATGCAGATATAATAATATAAGCATAGTAAAAAAATTACTAGAAGCCTCCTCTTATAAAATCAGTTATGAAATGCGATCTTCGATGCGATAAATTTGCTTTTTCATAAATAATAAGCCTGATGAGAATCTCAACAATCGGCAAGAACAAGCACTTTATCATTATAATCTGTTTTTTTTTCGAATAAAAACATTCCATTCTATATTCCTTCCTACTCTACGTTATTCAAAAATCCTTTGAGCCACTTTAAGCTAGGATTATAAAAAAGTATTATGAAAAGGATGTTCAATCTGAACTTCCGTTCTTATCTGCATGAATTAGGACTTGAAATTGGAAAGCAAAACCACTTGACCGACTGATAAATACTCAGTGATTATATTGTCGGCGCACACGCATCCGATTTTATTACAGGGTTGTGGTCAAGCTTAACTTTTACACCGGTTGCGTGATATTAATATGCTTATGCGCCTAAGATTAAGAACCTTGTTTACACTAAAGATCGTATGCACATCGGTGGTACCGTTACGAAGGCTCGCTGTAAACCAATATGTTGGAAACTGGTCCATTGCTAGCCGATTCTTGTTTAGATATGCCTTAGACCGGTCGGTTTGAATAAAACACGTCATTATTGGAATCGGGGATTTGTTGTGCTTATATCGTTCTATTCAATGAAGATCAGATAAGGTTTCAATAAAACCTTTATGGTGATTATAATCGTGGAGACTGTAGCTTGTTTCTTGAGGCCGAGGTTATATTATGGAAGTATTTTATTAGATTCGCTTTTGGGAGGATGCAATATGGTAGTATCTAAGATGTTGATTGTATTGAAGTCATTATAAGACAAAAAACATGCACAATGATTATTATCCAAACCACGCCAAACAGAGACATCATTATCATCAACCTATGCTCGTCCACTGCTGGAAATAGGTCTCAATGTCTGGAGACAGGTGTACAATAATTTGTTAAATTTGCAGCGGATATTCTAAATGAGCAAAAAAATATTGTCTCTCTAAATGAGCCGCAGAACAACGTTTTTGTTATTATTTTTGTTTCGATACATGCTTATTACTTATTTTTAGTGCTGTTGTCATTATTCTAATATAAGGGAGAACCAGCTTACAGTAATCCATATAGCTAAAGACTACTGCAGTACCCTTCATAATTTTAATTATTTTAGGTCACTCACTTTTATAGGATTATGGAGACCCAACACAAAAGCTATCTGTTGTAGCACATGCTGAGGTCGGATCCTAATTTGCCATTATTGTATGTTTAGTTTAAAGAAAATGTAGCTCTTGGTCAATAAACCTTTTTCTTTTTTTCTTTCTTTCTCTCATCATCTTTAATTGACTTATCTTGAAGTTGCTGATATGTTAAATTAAACACACCTATGTACCTATTTGTTTTTTTAACAGAATGTAAAATAATTGTAAAATTGAAGCGAAACACACAATCATCTCTACAGTTGTAGTTTAATCTCGAATTCGTAGCCTTTATGTCTTTATAACTACATTTTCACCGGATGCTTTTACAAATATTTTATGTCTCTTTCCAGACGTCTATGGACTTACCCCCGGACAAAGTGAAGCTCCTCCGAAACTATGACCTGGAGAAAAAGTGGGAGATCATCTGCGACCAGGACATGGTGCAGGCCAAGGACTCGCCCACCCACTACCTCAACAAGCTGCGCACCTACCTCGACCCGAAGGCCTCAAGAAGTCACAGGGTAAGTTGATTACATTTAAACTTAATATATCTTCTTGTCTTCCTTTCAATTGTCTTCTGTTTGTTTACCATCCTTATTTTCCTATAAGAAAAAATATTAATGAACTTCGCACAGATCTTTAGTCTTCCTACATCCATTGTTTTTGCATTTTATCCTCCGCATCCTCCTTGACACTCCTTCTTGCCATTGTTACCTGAAGTTCTGAATCCTAAACTCAGTAGGTAAATAATAGGTATCACTGTGTTAGCACCTAATATAATATGAAATAGAACAAGTTTTATATTTGTCTAATGCCACCACCTTCGAAGAACAACACCTGCAATATGGTGATGAACTACAGCAGAATTCAAATTAGATTTTTTACGTATTTTGCCAGACGGATATTCTGCATAACCTCTGCATATTAATGTGAGTTTAGAACTGAATTAGAACTTACCTCGGTAGTCAAAACACCAAGCCACGTCTCATACATCAATGTCAAAATTAAAATTACGTTGCATTCAGACCGCTCATAAACGTCGTGCCAGAACCACAATTACTAATGTACGACGGCAACACGACATTACCACTGAGGGAGATAACCATAATGCATTCAGAGCACGGTTATAGTCTGGCCCTAGCCCTATAACCTATAGAGCTGGTCCGTACCGTTATGGAAGTATGGAGACAATGTGCAATACATCACAGGCATCGATAGCGGCCGACGGAACAACAATCGGTTATAAGAAATGTTGCGCGAAGTAATTATGGTCATTGCGGGTATTTTTAACTTTACGACACATTGTGTCGGGATAATCCCAATGGCTACTTACACTCGATGAACATTGGCTGTGGTGGTGGCAATGTCATAACATAACCCCTTACGTTGATCGAACATGTTTTTGTCTCCAAAAAGCCAAATGAACGAAATTTTGTTGATGGGTTTTGAACCCACGTTTCCAGCGATCTATTGCGAGATCCATATAGCTCATCTGATGCTGATGTGTTATGATCTACAAAATACTGAAGTAGCTTAGACGTATTTATTGAAGTATTCTTGATGCCGGGTATTCCGGGTAGTCCGATTCAATGTTAAAAAAGTTTTCCTCGCGCAAGATTCCAAGAGAAGAAGATTGTTATTTACCCATACTCATCACTTTAATTTCCACATTTCCACTTCCATATTCTAATAATTTGATTATGTAACTTGACACTGGACACTTGATTTTTTTTATAACTCGGTAATTATCACATTTGCACTGTTGACATGCGAGTTATATGTTAAACTTGGAAATAAATTATTTAAAATAGGAGTATGGGGTGTTTCAAAGGCGAAGTGGTTCGAAAGCTTTGATATTTATTTATTTATTGACTATTGGCTACAAACATGACCTGCTCCCAGCAGTAGAATGTACCTATATGGGCTGGTGATGAGACTATTATATTTTGTATTAATAATGAATGATGCTATATGGGCTCGGCATGGGTTCAGAGATGATTCACGCCGCAGGTGTGAGTGAACCCGCGAAGACGCTTACATCATATTATCATCATCTATTCTATTGTATCGGTTGTAAGCCGATATGTGACCTCATACGGCGGTGACGTCCAAGCTCTTAACTATTTTTTGTCGTTCAATTGTTGTTGTTGTGTCCATTACTTTCCCGTAATATCTTATCGGACACTATCTTTTAATTGCTGCGGCAATGTATGGTTTATGAATTGTTTGTAAGAAATATTTTGCAATTAATTATGTAGAAAATAACCATAAAAAAGTACAATTATAAAAAAAAATAAAAAAAGTGGAATCAATTTTGTGAATGATGATAATGAGTCTTGGTAATCGCGGACACGTAATACATATCAGCTAAATTTAATTTTGGCAATACGAATAATAATATCTTGATAATGTTACCTACAAAATTTGTTAATAATTTTAAACAACCTAGCTGTCACTGTGAGTTTACTGACACCACTGACACTTATGTTTTTCTTACGTAAGGCAATGGGACTAAGTTCATACAGCCCATGTCTCCATAATTATTATGATACGTAATGTTTATTTTTATTTGTGTTTTTATTTAGTTTTTGATGTGTTACCTTAAAATTTATCATATGAATGTTTCAAGTTAATTAAGTTTTTGTGTAATCTAAATAACTGGCGGGTGGACAGTGCAAGGTGTAAGGACACCTACTTCGTTTATTAAATTGTTTAGTCACATATATATTATATTTAAAGTATTATATATATATTTAGCATAGGTATATAGTATTAAATATTTATTATATATTTTTATTTTATTATATTGGTCTATTTCAACACGTAATACATAATTATATTATGGATGCACAGAATAACTTAGATGTTTACTATTCACTGAGCAGTGATAGTGAATGTGATATTTCTGATGATAGCTTTAGAAGCTTGCCTACGCTGGCTGATAATCTTGATACTGCGTTCTCCGATGTTCCAAAAAACTTTAACGTTGTCCATATAAATGCCCAAAGCATTCCGGCTCATTACTCTGATTTGTTAGCTACCTTTGATTGTAAGAATATTCACGCAATACTTGTATCTGAATCTTGGCTAAAGCCCTGTCTTCCTTCAACCTCCTATTCTTTGCCTGGTTTCAAGTTAGTCAGAAATGATCGTGCTCACGGAGGCGGCGGTGGTGTTGCTATATATCTCAGAGCACACATTCCTTTCACCGTTATTGATATGTCGCCTCAACCTCCGCCACCTTGAAAAATTTATTCCCTTATATAATCACTCCATAATCATGGGTGACTTCAATACTTGTCTTATTAAAAACGATTCTCGTGCTTCCACATTCTATTCTCTCTTACAATCAAATAACCTGCATTTTCCTACTCTTAATGCCACCCATCATTTTCCTAATTGTACGCCCTCTCTCTTAGATCTTATACTTGTTTCCTCTTCCAATAATATTTCCAGGCATGGTCAGTTCCCAGCAGATGCTTTTTCTTATCATGATTTAATCTTCCTTTCCTATAAACTCCGCCCTCCTAAAGCAAAGCCCAAAATCCTTCTACAGCGCAATTTTGGCAGCATGAATACTGAAGAACTTTGCTCGGATGCCTCGAGTATTGATTGGACCCCGTTTTTCTTGTCAAATTCTGTCGATACCAAACTTGACATTTTTAATACAAATTTGAATGAATTATATAATAAGCACGCGCCAGTTCGTACAATAAAGTTGAAACATCTACCTTGTCCTTGGCTTAACGAAGATATTAAGTCTTTATTACTGAAGAAGGCTGCTGCGAAAACCCGCTATAATCGACGTCCTACTCCATCTAATTGGGATAAATACACTATAATTCGTAATCACTGCAACAAGGTGTGTAGGAATACTCAACGCCGCTATTTCCACAGCTCCATCGAGAACGAAGAACCAGCTAAAGTTTGGAAGTTTTTGAAATCAATGGGGATTGGGAGACAACGTTCTACGCTGCCTTCTAATACTTTCGATATAAATTCCCTAAAAAAACATTTTATTGCCGTGCCTAATTATGATGGCACAATTAAAAGTAATACTTTAAAATATCTTTCTTCGCTCCCCAACCCCAATCATGTCTCATTCTGCTTCCATCAATTCACCGACAGTGATGTTAAGAAAAGTGTGAGTGCGATTACCTCCAATGCGGTGGGTTGTGACGCCATAAGTCGAAAAATGATTATGCCTATCCTTGATGCTATCCTTCCTGTCATTTCCCATATCCTGAATTATTCTATTTCCAGTGGTATCTTTCCAACCTCTTGGAAGGACGCCCAAATCATCCCTTTACCTAAAAAATCCCACCCTGAATCATTTGCTGACTACCGACCTATTTCCATTCTTCCTTTCCTTGCGAAGGTGCTTGAGCGCTTAGTCCACACCCAAATCAATCAATTCCTTTGCAGTCATCGTCTCCTGAATCCTTTCCAGTCCGGCTTTCGTCAAGGGCACAGCACCACAACCGCATTGGTCAAAACTACCGACGATATAAGAGCGGGTATGGAAAACGGTAATCTAACAGTTCTGACATTAATTGATTTTAGCAACGCTTTTAACACTGTTGACTTTGACATTTTACTTGCTATCCTGCGCTCTCTTAACATGTCTCCTACGGTAATTGATTGGTTGCGTAGTTACCTGTCTGGTCGCCGCCAGCGGATATGTATTGAAGATTCTTTTTCTTCCTGGGGCAATCTATCCGCTGGAGTACCTCAGGGCGGCGTTTTATCTCCTTTGCTTTTCTCAATATACATAAATTCTATCACTTCTCAAATAATTTCCGCCTACCACCTTTACGCAGATGATTTGCAGATATATTCTCAAGCTCCTGTTGACCAGCTTAGCAGTGCTATAAGTAAAATAAACATGGATCTGGAGAATATTAGCCAATGGGGAAAATCTTATGGTTTGACTGTGAATCCTGGTAAGACACAAGTTATTATAGTGGGTAGTAGTAGAATGTACGCCAAAGTTGACTGGTCGCATTTACATAGTGTCATTTTTGATGGAGTGGCCCTAAACTACTGTGACTATGTAAAAAATCTGGGTCTCCTTATCGATAAGAATTTGTCATGGGTTGTCCAACTCCAGAACATCTGTGGAAAACTGTTTTCATCGGCCCGATCATTAAAAAGACTTCAAAATTTTCTCCCTACTGCAACCAAAATTGCGCTAGCACAATCCCTTCTCCTGCCTATCCTCGACTATGCTGATACATCTTATCTCGATGTCTCCGAAGAGCAACTTGACAAACTTGAGCGGCTTCAAAACTTTTGTATCCGATTCATATTTGGATTGCGTAAATATGATCATGTGTCAGATTTTCGCCGTAAACTCAAATGGTTGCCAATTCGCCTTCGCCGGAATGTTCATATCCTCTCCCTTCTTTACAGCATCCTTTTTTTCCCTTCTACCCCTCCCTATCTCAAGGAACGATTTACGTTCGTGAATGATACTCATTCTCGATCATTGAGATCATCGGAGAACCTAAGACTTGCTATCCCGATGCATTCCACCAGATTCTTTGGTAAATCTTTTACTGTTCAAGCAGCTCTGTTGTGGAATGCTTTACCATCTACTATAAGAAAAGCTCAGACGCGGGATGTTTTCATCACTCAAGTCAAAGAACACTATCTTGCAATGTAACTTCTCTATCTTTATTTATTAATTGTGTATACCTAACCTTTATATATATAAGTATATGTATACATTTATATATATGTATATATATTATTATTTATATTGTCATATTTGTATGTATTTTACTGTCGTATTTTGTATATAGTATGTATTTATTATTAACTATGTTAGTAAATATTGATACATATTTGTATTTATCAGCCTGTTTTGTTTTTTTTTAATTTATATTTTATTATATCATAATATTAATATTATGATATAAGTGATATCATAATATTAATATTATTATGCATTTATAGTACACCTACAACTTCCCTAATTTGTTATAGTCTTTCCTGTCCATCCAAAGGTTGTCTGGAAGAGATCGCTCTTTTTAGCGATAAGACCGCCCTTTGTACATTTTATGTTTTATTGTTCTATTTGTGATAATTTTCTTTTCTGGTGTACAATAAAGAATATTTCTATTATATTCTATTCTATTCTAAATATGTATGAAAAAGAGATTTTATGACGAATTTACAATAACATCGGGAATATTTTGTCATTTTACGAACGTATTGTACAAAAACATTCCGAATCAACTTTATGCCGATAAAACACCCAGCACATGTTCTCATCTTGTTTGTTGCAACAGTACAACGTCCTATTAGATACATTCAGAGATATAAAGGTCCCACCATCAGCATCAGCTTGACCTCGGCCTGCGACGACCTGACTCGTTGAATTAAAATCATCGGGCGGGACCGTTAGTGGCCCGGGCTTATCAAGCCGTTTGGGATTAAAAATTAAATGTTTATTCAATTTGTTAGATATTTTATTAATTAACATTATTCTGTAGACAGAAACATCTTAACTGCTCTGGCACAGCTGTTATTCGGGATTATTTTGTACAATATTTTTTTGTTTGGTAGGTACTTTTTTGTTTTTGCTGCGCAATGCGGTTGTGCTTGCATAGCGGCACAACTATTTTGTTGTAATAAGGCTTGAAGGGTAAGCTATCCAGTAAAGTAATTGGTAACAGCAGCTGAAAAACACATGGTATTCAGAAGCACCTTTTCCCATTTGGATGAAATTGGTGTTTTGTAAGGAGATTTTGGGGAATTCTGCATTTTCCATACTAACATTTTATCAGTCTTCACAACGACAAATCCAGAGATAATAATATTTGGCATGGATCATTAGATAAGCTTTAGTAATATGTGTAATATCACACTTCATAAAAATTATTTATCGTTTTTAAGTGAATGCAAATAAAATGATGTATTCGGGAGGCACTTAAAAAGAGTTGTCTCCGTGTCCAATTTTAACACAATTAAACTTACAACAAATTATCAAAACAAATCAAAAGAGCTCAAAAATATAGTCTATTTTTAGACGAGGTAATTTTTTTAGGAATACTCTGAATCTTAATAGTTACAGACAAAATACTAAGACAGAATAAAAACACCAATTTCATAGGTAAGGACCCAATATTAAAAGATAATAATGATAGCACACTTTCTTCAGTTATTCTTATTTATTTATAAAGATATTCTTTTTAATCTTTTCACAATAAAGTAAAATTTTTAAAATCATGAATTTGTGTCAAAAATACTTAATTTATGCTAAAAAAAAATCACACTGCTGATTGTCACTTCATGAGTAGTTTAAAATAGCGTTGTTGTATTTAAAATCTGTATTTATATGTCCGTAAGGAAAGTAAAATATTCAAGTTTTTTTCTACTCAACTTCAATCGCATCACCCTAGATCAGTCTGCAAAATAGCAGTTGTCCTTCACTAAGCTTAGTGCCACTTATAGGCGAGTACACCTAAATGAGAGAATGTACCTCATAATTCCCTTATTGAATTAATTATTCAGGGCATAGCTCGTGGGTCGCGATCCTACGGCACGTGAGTTCGGGTCGCTGACTCATATTCGTGGACGTCGTGTCTCACCCGACCCACGGCACAAAGCAAAGGTGACGAGAATCAGGAAGCCAGGATGCGTACCAGTCATTGTGTTTTCCCGTTGGAATTTTTAATTAAATTCATATAATTTATCGCTTTGTCATTGAGTAATGATGTGAGTCTCTTATATTCTAGGAAGGCAGGTTGTGCCTATTTTTCTAATTTAAAATGTGAAAATATTGGCAGTATTTTATTTGCGCTTTTTTGCTCATTAACACAGTACAGTTTAAAATGTCGCACACTGTGCTCAATGCATGGAAATAGAAATTCTGAACTAAACCCCCAACCCCCAACAATTAATTATGTGAAAAAGTGGTCTTCCGCTATATAGCGGAGGATCACTTTTTCGCATAATGGCCTGGAAGGAAGGCCGAAGGAGAAGGAAGGCTGGAAGGAAGTAACACATGAGGAGTATGGGCCGTAACACCACCACGCTTGCCCAATGCGGGTTGGGGGTAGAGAAACGGTTGCAATATCAACCGGGACCAATAGTTTAACGTGCCTTTCGAAACACGGAGGAGTTCGAGATTACAATGTTTTGGTCACCCATCCACGGCCTGACCATGGAGAAGGTAGCTTTGTTTTCGATATCGACATCCAAAGCGTACTAACTACTAACCATCGAGCTAGCCTTACATTGTGCCCGGTGAGAGACAACAGGGTCGCTCCCTGTGTGGCTGTGTATTTATGGATAAATAGCCAAATTAAAATAAAAGTATTAATTAAATCTTTCCTATTACGGATAAAAGAAAAGTTTAGAACTGATACTTTATAATAATATTAGTTAAATTATAACTTGGCCCAAACAAACACCGCGGGCGTCCAAACGTTAGAGATGAATCTATTGTTTGTCTGACACACTTGTACGAATCAGCGCTTGCGCACAAGTCGCACAACACGAGTTAATGTAGCCAGAGACCTCTGGTTCGTGATCTCGTGATCGGTTGGAGGCTGGCACGGCACCTAACAATACGGGTGTAACGGCTTTTGAACTTGATGTCCGATATTGGGAACTTATGTTTACGCTACGATGTTACAACTTTTTTATTTCAATATAGACTGTAACTAGCTCTGATTGTTGCGACTGTCCTGGGCCTGTATAAATAAAAACTTATTAACCACAACTAATCACAGTCGAATACATTATGGCCCATGCACACTCCATAGAAAGAAAAGATTTTTTGACCTACATACTAATAAGAGCTACATAGAGAGAGAGAGATGTTGCAGAGATACTCTAGTACTCGCGTTCCTCGGACTGTGATATGGTTGTGGTGTATATATGCCTGAAACAGTCGCAATAGTGACCGGGACCAACAGCTTGACGTGCGTTCCGATGCACGGAGGAGCTCGAGATACCAAAGTTTTGGTCACCCATCCACGGCCTGACCATGGCGAAGGGATCTTTGTTTTCAATCGAAAGCCAAAGCATACTAACCACTACTCCACATTTTTTTATATTGACCCGAAATTATCCATAACCGATATAATGAACCTGTAAAATTGAACCTGTCTTATCTTATGAGTTTTAAGTAAGACCCCTAGGATACATGTCAGAAATCTACATTACTTCATAACCATTCAATAAGTTTTACGTGAACACGTACAAAAGTCTTTAAAATTTTTATTACATGTATAGATTGGTATTTAACAAGAAACATGTCAAACAATACTGTTGAACAGCCATTGAGACACGTTAGTTACCACAACACATACTTACACCGTATAAAAGAAAGGAAGCGGCCCCTCCTATGGTTTAGTGCGACACGACAACGCCTCATTTATAATTCTGTCATACGAATAATAGCAATGTAAACAACCCTCTTGTAACTGGCAATCATCGTAGGCTTCAGTCAACAATTATGCTGAATTCATGGATAAGTTACGGAGAAAGTTAGTTTCATGTCCTTTCTCATTTAACATTGTTTACAAAAAAGCGGACTGCCGCCCTCCTGAGAGTATCTTAATAAGGCAGGCTATATAGTTTCACATGCGGAGCTTGGAAGAACTGCTAGGCTTGATTGGAAAAGGTACCACGGTGGTGCAAAATAATAGCCTATTGAGACTACTAAAAAGAAGGGGGTATTTCTATGTCATTTTAAATTAATAATAATAATGGAAGTTCTGAAAGTATTAGACTCGAGAGAACGCAACATTCTTGGTGTAGATATCAATAGTCTTCGTATTTGGCATTGTAAAGTAAGAATCTATGTATCAAAATGTCATGAAACTTTATTGGTGCACAAATGATACGGGAGGTCCCGGCGTGACCAAAGCAGTGTTTACTTAAAACACTTATAAGGGAACTAATCAGATACACTTACCATAAGGGTCATTATCTAGGAAAAATATCTCGCGTCGTGAGCACCTTTGAGGCACATATAATGTTCCATTATAAAATGAACTATACAAATATGAAGGTAAAGTTCATAGATTGTCGAGTTCGTGTCCCTTCACCAATGCAAATTTTCTGAGACTCGCCGTGACAAGGCATGACCATATCAATATTTTTATGAGTTTTGCCTACATTAAGGAGTATTGTATTTTGCTTACTCATTGGTTTCGCTTGTCTTTCAGAAAAGAAAAATGGTCGGAGACTCTACCTCGACGCAAGTTCTCAGGGATTTGGAGATATCATTACGGACCAATCACATAGAGTAAGTGAAAGATTTTTAATCGAAATACAAGAGATAACCGCTAAAAATAAAACAAAGATTAAGAACTATTATCAGTTTACGAGAATCAGCTTATTGTTATGGCATAACCACCAAGAACTCGGTATCAGGAAGCGTTTGTTCTCGATAGTGCAGTCTTGCATCCTTACATTCTTCGGACATGTTCGTAGCAATCAGTCTATAGAACGTCTTGTCGTCCAATGGATAGTAGAAGGCACAAGACCACGTGGAAAGTCCGCTACACGTTGGACTGACCAGATTAATTCTGCCGTGGGAGGTTCACTAAACGAGTGAAGTAGGATTACCTCGACCAGGCAGCGATGGAGAGACGTCGTTAAGCGCATCACGTTTGCCCCTTCCTACACTACTACTGCATAGAGATCACGACCGCTCTGTCAAGAGCGTACTGAATAAGAAGATGAACCACCAAATATAATTGATTATTTTGAACCAAAAATTAAATGGCATACCTGTTGCCTACGTTTTAATTGGTGATTTCTTTTATTAATCACCTCTGGGTCCCTCCTTCCTCTACACTAGATTAAAGACAATTTTTCATATGTAATAAAATTTAATAACATCTGCCTTAATGGGCATAATTTAATGTGCTTAATAAAACACTAATGGTACGGTTTCTAAAATGAGAGTGTTTCGCAACAGATGGGTCCGAGAGTTCCTGAACGAACAGAACCAGGGTCTAGACGTGCTGATCGACTACCTAAGCTTTAGGCTGAGCATGATGCGGCACGAGCAGAGGATCGCGCTGGCCAGGAGCCAGTCCAGTGATGGCATTAATCAAGGTGGATATTAGCACTGTTTCAAAAGTTTCATGGTCTCATCAACCTAAACCCGTCCACTGCTAGAGAAAGGTCTCTCCTAAAGCACGCCTCCGCTCTCGGTCCGCCCTCACCCTGCCCGCTCCAGCCAATCTATAAATATCTTCATCCTATCTTGATGCTGGGCATCTTGTACTCGTTTTGCGAGTCGTCGTCTCCAAGAATCATCTAAAGCTTTTATAACTTTATTAAAACTAAGCCGATTTTTACGTAAATGCATTACTGCTTTATAATGTTAGTGGTTAAGGTTGGGGCGGTAAGGGTAACGAAGCATATAGCCCATCTGATGGTAAGCTATTAAGAAAACTGTTTATTCTACGTTAATGCTTTTCAATGAGATCGGGGGACCTTACCAATCGCACAGAAACACAGTACTACAAAGAAAGCACTGTTATCTAATGTGTCCGCACACATTATTACAGCATTACTACCGCGGACGGGCACTAAAGATTCTTTATATTTTCTTATACATAAATTCCACTTTTCTCACTTTATCAATTTAGTTGGGGATGTGCGTGCACGCACGGAAGTTAATAAATACGAACAAAATTCTCCCCCAAAATCAACTCTTAATTCCATATTTAAAAGCTTTGTACCAACCAATGTATATTCTTCTAAAAGCCTAAGTCCATTGACGACCTCCGTGGTCGAGTGGTCTGTACACCGGTCTCAAGGCGTCGCCATCTCGAGAGGTCCTGGGTTCGATCCCCGGTGGAGACAAGTGTTTGTTTGCGTGATGAATTTTCAGGCATTTGTTCTCCAGTCTTGGATGTTAATTATATATGTATTATATTATGTATATTCTGAATAAATATATGTATTTATTTATCTATTAAATGTATTTGTCCGTCATCTAGTATCCATAACACAAGCAGCATCTAGTTGCTTAAAATGGGACTAGTTGATAGGTGTGAATGTCTGAAATTATTAATATTTAACATTAATAAACATCACCTACCCCCCCAGTCGCAAACACGACGTCGTCGGAATGCACGACTCCGGCCGAGGCGGGGTCGACGTTAAACGCAACGTGGCGGCGGCGCGCGCGGTCTACCGATGCAGAATTGGAAGTTGTGGGTAGTCCTGCCGCGGCGCGACGGCGAACGCAGCACGCGGCACGGCTTAACATGGGCGCTTCGAAAGACGATATACACGTCTGCATTATGTGTATGCGGGCTATTATGAACAACAAGGTATGTTACCTACTTAAAGTTGACATCTCCAATATAACGAATTATTATTGGCTGAACATCTGGGAAGCCCTGCGGGTAGGAGATAATTTTGTTATTTATAAAATAGCAAAGTCTTCTACTTTTTGAAATATATAGATGTGCTCCTCTCTACCAGTCAAATTCAGATCTTACATCTTTCTTAATGAAAACAGTCAAACACCTTTAAGGAGCAGTTTGACTGTTATTTATGATGGAAATAGACTACGGAGCTATTATTCAATGAGCATCTTTCGATAAAATTACCCAAAATATGAATTGAGTCTAAGTTCCGAAGTAAAATATTTTTGAACAAAATCAGAACATTATTATTATTATTATTATACTCTTTATTGCCAAAGAACACATGGTTACATAAAAATAAAAATAACACAATGTATGCAATGGGCGGACTTATCTCTAATAGAGATGTCTTCCAGACAACCCATAAGGTACAGTGAATAAATAAAATTAATACAGCAGACCACAAATGACAATCACTAGTAAAAGAGAAGACATAAGCGATATCCACTAAATATATACCCACCACCATATACCTATACACACTAATACACACCATACATAAATATAATAGCATACACATATAAAATAAATATACCATACATAAACAATACCATGTTCATGACAAAAACTAAAAAGTTTTGGACAGGTAGTGATGCTTCAAACGAATCTCCATTCATTAATGTATATGTATGTATGACATTTCCCTATGTCATTAATGTATGTTTTTTATTACTGGACTCATTTAGTATACCTAAAATATTTTTGAAGATTATTTTATATGTTTTTTTCTCCACCTTTCCAGTACGGCTTCAACATGGTGATCCAACACCGCGAAGCGATCAACAGCATCGCGCTCTCCCTGGTCCATCACTCACTCCGCACCAAGGCGCTGGTGCTGGAGCTGCTGGCTGCCATCTGCCTGGTGAAGGGCGGCCACCAGATCATCCTGTCCGCCTTCGACAACTTCAAGGAGGTCGTCGGCGAGCCAAGGCGGTTCCACACCCTCATGGAGTACTTTATGAACTATGATACCTTCCATATTGAGTTTATGGTACGTTTTGGTGGCGATAAATATTTTGTATGCAATTTTATTTATTTTTAATTAGGACATGTATGAAGGTGATGAGAATGGAAAACAAAGATGTTCTTAAGGATCGTAGCAAGTGGATATCTATAATTTCTGCCTACCCCACTGGGAAATGGCATAATTGTATGCATAAATACTTTTCATGTAACATATAAAAATAAGGATTTCATTATGTAAACCAGAATCGTTGAAAATAACGTGGCTGTATGGGCCATAGTTCCCTTTCTACATGTAAAAAAAAAATCTAGAACCATAAAGAAGAATGCTCTATCATTTGTTTTATCTTGAAAAAGTCCTGTACTGTCCAGAAGAAGAATCTATGTTTAAATACATAATGACTTACCTTACGTACATTTTTCTTCTAGGTGGCGTGCATGCAGTTTGTAAACATTATAGTGCACAGTGTGGAAGACATGAATTTCCGCGTCCATCTCCAGTACGAGTTCACTTCCCTCAAGCTGGACGACTACCTCGAGCGGCTGCGGCATTGCGAGAGCGAGGATTTGCAGGTAAATACCTCCTTATTGTGGTGCAATTGGGTCCATAATTGGATGGGTTATGTGGAGGACATAGTACGAGCCCACGTCGCTCAAGTCTGACGACTACAGCTCGAGTGGCTGCGGGTTTACAGGTGAATACACTCTTTCTGCGATGCAATAGGGTCTATTATTGAATGGGTTATGTGGAGGACATAGAACGAGCCCACGTCGCTCAAGTCTGACGACTACAGCTCGAGTGGCTGCGGCTTTACAGGTGAATACACTCTTTCTGCGATGCAATAGGGTCTATAATTGAATGGGTTATGTAGAGGACATAGTATATATTCACGTCCCTCAAGCTGGATGACTACCTCTAGCGGCTACCGCTGTGCGAGAACGAGAATTTGCAGGTGAATACTTTATTATTGTGATGCAATTGGGTCTATAATTCAATCAAGTTATGGCACTATTTTATTTTATAATATCTTTCGGTTTCGGAGATGAGCTCGTTGGCGAAGTGGTACTTACTAATTACACTATGGTTTTCGATAATGAAAACAAAGCCAGGTACTAGCGCCATGGTCAGAAACCGTTACTACCAATCGCATTGGGTCAGCGTGGAGGTGTTACGACCACAACTCATGCGTTTCTCCATGTAAAATGGCCTGTGGCTAAGAGTGGGACGTATATTCGCTGGAGCCAGCAAAACATTTCGAAAACAAATTTTTAGTCATAAAAACACGTAATTTTAGCTTTAAAACTTATTGAGATACTAATATTTATTAAATATTTATTTATTATTTATCAACTGGCCCCATTGTAAGCAACTAATGCTGCTTGTGTTACGGACTATAGATGACGGATAAATATATTTATTAGATAAATACATATAAATATCCTGAATATATAAATATATATAAACATTCAAGACTGGAGAACAAATGCCAAACATTTGCCCCCACCGGGGATCGAACCCAGAACCTCTCGAGATGGCGACGACGCCTTGAGACCGCCATACAGACCACTCGACCACTGAGGTCGTCCAATAATCAAGTTATTTGACAACAATATCTGATTCAAACTGCAACCGTTCCCCCAGGTTCAAATCTCGGCGTACCTCGACAACGTGTTCGACGTGGCCGCGCTCATGGAGGACAGCGAGACCAAGACTGCCGCCCTCGAAAAGGTCAACGAACTTGAAGATGAGTTGGGACATGTGAGTGACAATCCATAGTTATTTTATAAATGCGAAAGCAACTCTGTCTGTCTATCTCGCTTTCACGTCAAAACAACTGAACCGATTTAACCGAAATTTGGTACACAGATAGTCTAGAGCCTGAGAAAGGACATAGGCTACCTTATATCCCTATATTCCCACGGAAACGGGTGCTATGCGGATTAAAAAAAAAAATAACGCCTCCCAGAAAAATGAAGGACAAATTTACGCCACTATGAATTCGCATCTGATAATTGAGTAGGAGTAAATTTTCAATTCCACCAATTGAGGCTACTGTTCCAATTTGAAAAAATCTTTTGAATAGAATCAGTGTTGAATAGCCTATTTATTGAGGAAGGCTATAGACTACATCCCATCACACTATCTCAAAGTAACTATTCTACGCGGACGAAGTCGCGGGCAAAAGTTAGTCAATTATAAATATTAGTTTTGTTGCTGAATGTATTTATTTCCCGACTATAGATTTCGGGGTATACTTCATTTTGGGTCAGACTTTGAGTTTGTTACCTATTATAAATGTTTTAGTCCCAAAACACATACATACATAAAATTACGCCTGTAATCCCCGAAGGGGTAGGCAGAGTCCAAGGAGCACTGTGTTCCTTAAGACCACATTTAGTCATACAAAAATTGGTTAGCTCATCACCCACACAATCACAGACCCAGTACCCAATTCGCCCTTAGTCGCCTTTTACGACATGCTAGGCAAGAAAAGCAGTTGGTGTACATTCTTTTTGTGTCCCGGACCAACACGGGACCGGGACAGTATAAAAACAAGTAATAATAAAATGTAACAGGCGCACGAGCGGCTGGCGGCGCTGGAGAGAGAAGCCATCGCCAAGCTGGCCACGCTGGAGGCCGAGCTGGCGCAGGCGCGCGCCGAGCGGGACCACCTCGCCGAGGCCCGGAGGCAGGTCGTCGAAGAGGTAAGCTTTTGTTATGCTATTTTATCTTATATATCATAGACATACAACATAGGTATATAAAACTATTTTTTTTGTTTTTTGTAAAATTCTCCTATGTAGGGAACGCAAAGGGAACGAAGCCCATACAGCCATGTCGTCGGTATTTTTATATATACATTGAGTTATTTTTTATGGAATCGTTTCTTTTCTTTGACAAACGATGAAAACTCTGAGATTCTCTCTCTATAAGTGTTACCCCACTACCTGAGGTTGGCTGTCAGCTTGGCGAACTTCGTCCTGTCAAGCCAAGCGTTTCCGAAATTTCCATATATCTCTTCTCTTTAGTCCATTGTATTCTGTGTTCATACATATTGGTCCACCCAGGGGGTGTCCACCAGCTTCCATGTCCGGTACATAACACGTAGATATTTTGGTACGCGACCCCGGTTTTCTCAGCTTCTCCAAAACATACCTCTGTTTCCTATCCTTATTAATAATGGCGTTCCCAAGGAGGGCTTACGTCACGCGGCGGCCGGTCGTAAAATCTTTAGCCAAGACTTCGTAAAACATGGAAGAGAATAATAGAACGGGATTGAATGCGGGAAACGTATATTTATTTTATCTATACAATACACATATAATAAAATTGTAGAGTTGGATGTCTGTAGAATGAAAATAAATGCTTAAAATCAAATCTAGGGGATGTAAAAAGAGGGAAAATAAAAAAAAAACTTTTTTGTTTCTCTGTCTGTTTGTACTGGCTAATCTTCGAAATGGCTGGACCGATTTAAATGAAATTTTGCATGGTGATACCTTACATAACAGATATTGAGAGAAAATTTATGGGTTCCCGTGGGATAGTAAAAAAAACATAGTAACCGCGGACGAAGTCGTGGGCAACAAAACTCAAAATTGTATTGCCTGGATTAGACTAGGTATTTACATGATGTATAGAGTGGATTAATAATCATAATCTTTATTGCCTCATATTGGTACATATAAAGATCTGATTTCATTGCAAGTAACTTTCATTAATAAATATTTAATTTGAGGTGTCAACGTTGCGGCGAGCGCAGCAGGACTCGCGGAACAGGCAGTCCATGTTGGAGTCCAAGGTGCAGGAGCTGGAGTCGCTCACCAAGTCGCTGCCGAGGGGCGCCTCCAGTGAGTTTATATTAATATTACCATTAGCTATACTCGTAGGGCATGTATAATAGTTTATATCCGTACATTGCCTGATATTTGCTGGAATTGTTGAAGTTAGAAGTGTTGAATTTGACTGTATTGTTATTTGATTATCACAAGGTCGATTTCTAGATGCGGGGGTTTCAGAATAAACGAGGAAATGTATAATCTTATCACAAACAGTTTGAAGTTTAATAAGTCCTAACCTATTTCGAAACAATAGGCAACGGAAATGAGCGCTGTTAGAAATTTTAGCGATATTCAGTGATACCTGTGATAGTCTGGCTTCCTACCTCATATGAGAACATTTTACATATAATGGGCTTGCAATTTTAAGAAGTTTGGGATTGTAGTTTTGAATTGCAATAGGTAGATTTTGACTATATTTTCCGATAGAATGACTTACAGAAAATCTGCCACGGGAAAAGCACCGTTGTAATTTTACCTACTGTATATCAGTGGAAACTGTCAAACAATGAAAGAACAGACTTTAAAAATCTTCGATAAGGGTAACAGGATACAGTTGTTTCAATTTATGTTTTTATTTTGTCTCGTATTGTGACAGCTGGGCGGTTGAGTAATAATAATATATGTATGCTGTATAATCATAGTAAAACTTGTCTTCAGTGGGTGCAATATCCTCCCACGCAATGTGCAACGGCACCAGCAACGGCCACGACCCGCCGCTGACCAATGGCGAGGCGAACGGGCGCGTGGCCCCGCCCCCCGCGCCGGCAGCGCCGCCCCCCGCGCCAGCCCCGCCCCCGCCGCCTGCGCCAGCGTTAGCCCCACCCCCACCGCCGCCGCCGCCGCTGCTGATGGGAGGTAATGTCATAATTAAATACTTAATAGTTCGAGCGAGATAAACTGACACAAAGGACCACGACGAAGATCATTTGCTTCTTTTCTATCAAAGTTATTAGAAAATGATGACCTGATAAAACTAAAGAACTCTTGACCAAAAATAAAGATCTCTGCTCGCTATACCAGAGCATATGTATATTTTATATAGAGATGTTTTGGAGCATGTGAAGAGTAGAGTATCTTACTGGCCTGAAACGGACATAGTACGGTTATTCCGCTCTCTGTTATTGCAGATGAAACTTAAAATGTTCGCAAATTCTACGACTAACTACCAACTATCTATGTCTAACTATAGTTAAGTACACCACGACTGTGTCCACTCCTATTCGCAAAGTGTTCATGTCCACTTGACTCCCCTTAATCTGTTCGTGTATATGATAAGGGTGATGTGTGTAGGCGTAGCGCCGCCGCCGCCGGCGCCGCCCGCCCCGGGGCAGATGCCGCCGCCGCAGCAGCATGACGCCATGACCATCAAGCGCAAGGTGGACACCAAGTACAAGCTGCCCACGCTCAACTGGATCGCGCTCAAGCCCAACCAGGTATCACCCCTGTTCCCTGTTGGGTTTCAGGTCTTGACAACCATGTCTTGACTTCTAATCTCTTAAATGATAATATCATACAACTCTCAATTCTTTCCTAGCCAAATCGTCATTTACCACAACCTCTTCATCTTTCAGTAGTTTCTCAATTTCTGAGGTCCTGGTTTCAAATACCGGTGGTGCTTGCCTCATAGATTTCCTTACTAAAACAGATTTTTGATTTCTGGGGCAAATGCCGTTTCACAGATTACTTTTATCTTTATCAATTCATGCGAATCCACACCGAGACACACGACGCAGCATCGCGCGTGATTATTGCGCCTCTTCTAGCGTTGTACGCATCTGCTTTTGTATAAATAAATATACATTTCTAAATATTAAGCATTTCTAGGTTCGAGGAACGATATTCAACGAACTAGACGAGGAACGACCGAGGCGCCGGATCAACTTCAGCGAGTTCGAAGAGAAGTTCCGTATTGGCGGCGCGTGTCCCCAAGTGGACGCGTGCGACGACACGCTCACCTCCTTCCCCAGCAAGCGCTTCCGGAAACCCGACACTGTGTCGCTGTTGGAACACACGCGACTTAGGAACATAGGTAATGAACGGTACTTCATTATCTTTATATACTTGATGTTTCTCAGCACAAGAGATCATGCAGGGTCGAAGTACTCCGAAAGGCTTCACCGTAATAAGATAAGATATTCTTGATTAATTTTCTCTGTTCGTATTGTTGATACAGATAGAGAAATGTTTATCACGTTCTTCTTACGTGAGGAGAATAGTAAGAAATTAATTGTGATTTTATTTTTATTGGACACATGAAGTTTTTAATATGCCTTTGAATAGGCATCACAAAAAGACCGTTAGAATTTTTGTCCTGAAAAAAAATTCGGTACCCTACCCGCATCCGTGCAAACACCTGTCACTAATAGAAAAGCTCACGACCGCGACAATGTCATAAAGATTCTATGATCAAAAAACTGATTGTGATTTCTTACTTCCACAGCGATATCAAGAAGAAAACTAGACACGCCCGTCGAAAAGGCAATCGCTGCTGTCAACAACTTGGACCTCAAACAGCTGCCGTTGGAAAGCGTCGAGATTCTGCAGAGGATGGTGCCCACCGAGACTGAACAGAAGGCGTACAAAGAATACGTCGCCGAGAAGAAGAACATCAACCAACTCACAGAAGAAGACAAGTTCTTAATGCAACTGGCCAAGGTTGAGAGGATATCTGCAAAACTCTCCATCATGAGTTACATGGGAAACTTCTTCGACAACATCCACTTGATAACTCCTCAAATACATGCTATTATTTCGGGCTCGTCCTCTGTGAAATCTTCGCAGAAGTTAAGGAATGTCCTAGAAATTATTCTGGCGTTTGGAAACTATCTGAACAGCAGCAAGAGAGGTCCAGCGTATGGGTTCAAGTTGCAGTCCCTGGATACCCTGATGGATACCAAGTCGACAGATAAGAGGATATCTTTGCTACACTACATCGTGGCCACCATCAGACAGAACTTCCCAGAGCTGATGAACTTCGACACAGAACTGCTATACATTGATAAAGCGGCTCAAGGTATGTGGTTTTAAGGTCTATTTCAAAGTAGCTTGAAAGGTTATTAAAGTAACTAAAAGTAGGTCATACCTACTGTAAATGTTGAAATAAAAAAAAACTAATATCCTGCTGCAAAGCTACCTAACACTACGTTTTATGGTAATACGCTATACTGTTGAAAACAATTTGTTGCGAATTATTTAGTAATTTAGTCATCACTATTGTCTAGAACTGCAATAGCAAATATTTTACCAAAAATCTTAGCCTGAGTTAATTTGAATGTAATGTGAGTTATTTTTCTCATTATCTATTTAGTACCATAAATGTGTGTCAGTAGTAACATTCCATTGCTTGTCGTAGTATCGCTAGAGAACGTGGTGTCTGATGTGACGGAGCTAGAGCGGGGCATGGAGGCGGTGCGGAGGGAGTGTGACGCGAGGGACTCGCACAGAGCTTGTAATGGACACGTACTGAGGGACTTCCTGAACAACGCGGCGGATAAGCTGAGGAGGCTGAGGACTGAGACCAAGCATGCGCAGGTAATTATAAGATCCGAAAAGAACCGATGAGATCCGATATGATCCGACGAGAACTGCTTCAAACTATGGCTGCTGCGCAAAGAAAAAGCATGCTAGGGATTTTATATTAAGCGGCGGGAATTATAAAGTATGTCTTTAAATCAATACGATAAAAAAAATATTGGGTCCTTACCTATGAAATTGGTGTTTTTATTCTGTCTTAGCAATTTGTCCGTAACTATTAAGTTTCAGAACATTCTTATAAAATAATTGCCTCTTCTAAAAATAGACCATATATTTGAGCTCGTATTATTTAATCTGATAATGTTTTGTAAGTTTAATTGTGTTAAAATAAGACACAAAGACAATTATTTTTAACTGCCTCCCGAATACATCATTTGATTTGCATTAACATAAAAACGATGAATAATTTTTATCAAGCGTGTTCACACACATATTGCTAAAGCTTGTCTAATGATACATGCCAAATATTATTATCTGTGGGTTTGTTGTTGTGAAGAAAACTGATAAAATGTTAGTATGTAAAATGCAGACATCCCCAAAATCTCCATACAAAACACCAATTTCATAGGTAAACCTAATAGTACTAGTAAATGGTGGGAGTGTGAAGCGAAGCCTGCACCGGACACGTGCTAAGGGACTTCTTGAACAACACTGCGGATAAGCTGCGGTGGCTCAGGACTGAGACCAAGCATGCGCAGGTAATTATAGTTAAATATCCGATGTGATCCGTAAAGATCCACTGTGATCCGACAGGACCTGAGACTCTGGGACGTCGACGGAACGCTAGGTAAGTCTTACACGTCGAGAGACCGATATCACCCGACAAAATCCGATGTGAATATGTGATCCGACCGGTCTTCCTTCAAGCTAGGACGGCTGCGAATTGAAGCCAAGTAGGCACAGGTTCTCCGGCAACATTAGATGACCCGACGAAGACCTGGCGCGGCCTTGTACGTTATTATTTTACAATAAAAAATTTTACCTGAAACAAATTTACTGAGACGGCTTGTTTTATGACTAAGGGCGTCATGCAGGAAATTTAATTCGAGATTTAAAATGTTTATTCGAGATTTTAACTAGGTTTAAAATTTCCTGCAAGTGGCCCTTAGGCTGCCTGTCCACTAACGCGGAGCGGAGATTTTAAGTGACGCTATTGGTTTATCGAGATATGAGAACGGCAAAGCAGAGGTTTGAAGCAATGCTATTGGTTGATATTAACACAGCTCAAGCTCCACTAACGCAGAGCGGAGAATTTTAGTGACGCTATTGGTTTATCGAAATATGAGAACTTCAAAGCAGAGGTTTGAAGCAATGCTATTGGTTGATATTAACACAGCTCAAGCTCCGCTTCTCCTCCGTTCCGGTGGACAGGCAGCCTAAAAGTTGGGACTAAACGAGTGAGTCAGTCGTGAGGCGTCAAAAAAGACGCCAGAAAAGACTAAGGCCAGATTTTTCAATCCTCAGATAAAACTATCTGTCTGTTAAATGTTAGCTCTGTCCCTTTTCTTTTTATGACTTTAGAAAGTGACAGTGATAGTTTTAAATGGCGGATAATTTTATCTGAGGATTGAAAAATCGGGCCTAAGTCTCTTTCATTACTATGTGAATAAAATATGAAACATATGTTGCACCCAGGACTCGTTCGCGTCGTGTGTGGAGTACTTCGGCGAGGCGCCGCGCGGCTGCGACGCCAACGCTTTCTTCTCGCTGCTCGTGCGGTTCGCGAGGGCGTTCAAGGTGAGCTCTAAATGATTTTGAATCTTATTCTCACTTCTCAAGAACAAACATATAATTTTACTCTACAATTGCTTCATCTCAGATAATAATAAATAAATAAATAAATATACTCAGCCATTCACACCTATCAACTAGTCCCATTTTAAGCAACTAAATGCTGCTTGTGTTACGGATACTAGATGACGGATAATATACATAATATTATACATATAAATGAACATCCAAGACTGGAGAACCAATGTCTGAAAATTCATCACCCAAACACTTGCCTCCACTGGGGATCGAACCTAGGACTTCGAGATGGCGACGCCTTGAGATCGGCGTACAGACCACTCGACCACGGAGGTCGACAAATAATAAATGTCAGTAATAAACGTCAATAAATATGTCCATAATAAACGTCAGATAATAACTGTGAATATGTATGAAGTCTAGACAATTGAGTTTTTTTACTGTATAAAGATAAGTGTCTTGTTCGGCTCAATCCTCCTACTTGTGTACTCCAGTTTCGTACGGCGCTGCAAAGAAGCGTCAGCTTTTGTCATCAAATTAGCATCACAATTAAGAGTAATCTTAAAGTTCTTGAAAAGAGGCGACTAGATAAGATGGAATGACGACATTCGTAGGTTGGCTATAGTGGACTAAATGAGGATGCCCCTAATGGACTCCATAACTAATCCATTAGGGTGCATTAGGGCGTCCATTAGGGGAGACCTTTGGGCTGAATGTAGTGTAGATGTGAATGTAGTTAGCCTTTGAGAGCTATCTTATTCATATTAAGCCACTTTGTCGTAAATTACATACATACAATCACACCTGTAATGCCCGAAGGGGTAGGCAGAGTCCAAGGAGCACTGTGTACACAATCACAGACCCAGTACCCAATACGCCCTTAGTCGCGTTTTACGACATGCTAGGTAAGAAAAACAGTTGAAACATTATTTTTGTGTCCCGGACCAACACGGGACTCGTTAATTAGTCTACTTAATAAACTGAATAATGTTATATAAAGCCTATATTATTTGATGCCTCAGCAAGCGGACGCAGAAAACGAGCAACGCCGTCGGCTCGAGCAAGCGGCGCAGCAGACCGACGCCGGCGACCCGAACAAGGCCAAGCTGGTGCAGAAGAAACAACAGGTACACTCGCCTCTATCGCCTGCACATAAGGTCTATTTTTGTATAAACATGAACCATCTCATTTGGGGGCACTTGAGGTCGATCACTATGAAGTTAGGCGAAGTTTGATGTGTATCTAAAGCGCTCTAAACTTAGCTCTTATTCGTATAGAAATAAAAGTGAATATGTTATTATTTTTGAAGAGCGTGATACGGGCGACCATTGGTGACGAAAATCTTGAGCCGCAGTTCATAGTGATCAAATATTTTACACGCCATTATTATTAAAATGGTTTGTGGGCACTTAGACGTTTTTTGTTCATCAATCATGTGTTTGATGAAATATTTCATCTGTTCATCTCATTATTGTAAATAAATTTTAATATTTCATATTTATTTAGTTATTTAAATTTTTATTACATTATTGAGTGTGATTTCACGTTGTTTCATCATACAAATAGAAATTGATAATAAATAGTATTTATCCGTCTAATTGCTCATAACTTTTGTATCTCTACATTGTAAAAACATTTTGTAAAAAAGTTTTTAATTTATTATTTCAATACATTATAAAGTTTAGTTTTCGCTTACGATGGCTCTGTATAACGCTTCGGTGAATGGAGTCATTTTTTTGTAGTATTTTTGCTGCATTCTTTTATTTTATTTCTAGATTCGAGATTACTTACATTTTCTACTAATGTTTTGATTTTTTACTAGCTGTTTTATCATGTTATCTTGAAGTAGTTAATCTTTTTGGTTTTTATTATTTTTCTCAATTAATTTGGTATTGTTAGAGATATTGGTACTAATAAACTTCATAACATTAATGCTACGTCAAGATAACTGTAACATTTTTAATATTATCTTCACTTTATTTTTTCTAGTTGTTTCTTCAGCTGAGTGAAATATTATGTTCCTTTTTAATAATTTTTCATTTAGTGGTTTTGGTTAGACACCGAGGGATACATTGAACTACTGACATATCACGGTGCTGGTAACTTCACGACAGAAAGGATATGGCAACATTAATAGAAAAAACATAATAGAAATCTCTAGCGTCTAATTCAAATATTTCTTTTAGATGCGACACAATGCAATTTTCGTTATTACTGTAAATAGCTCTTGAACAATGTTGCCATATCTTCAACATCAGTATGGTAGCGGTGATGGTAACACCATAAAATTTCTCACAGAGATTTAACTACGCGGCCGTCAGCGCCGGCTTATTGCAGCAACAATTGTCTCAGTTGCGGCACAGTATAGAGCCGTGCTAAGGCCGGCACACACGACTGGGAGTAAGTCGATGACCGTTTACAAGGGGCCTATTCACAAGCGTGTGTTTTACTAACAATGTGTGTGGATTGAGTATTTATAAACGTTGTTTAGTGGTTAAAATATAGGGGTTTTAATAGCATCGAAACCTATCGTGTGGCTGTAGTTTCGGATACCTTTGCCTAGATTTTTAGGAAAAATTTAGCGCAAAACTTTAGGTTTACTACGACGTTCTAGACGTCTCATTGTTGTATTGTAATATAGATAATATTTTTATATAAAAATAAAATATGTTTCAACATGCGGCGGAGTCCACTATTTTAATGTAATTCCTATAACTCATCATCTGTGAGGTGTACATTAGAAAATCAATTGTCTTGGCTGATACCTATCAGCCACCTCACAAACTAGGGGATTATAGACATTGTTTTTATTTTACGACTATTTTACAATGAAATCCTAGGGTTTTCTAAACTAAATAACGTTTATAAGCTTAAATAAGGTCGCCGTAAAGCAATAATTAAATAAAACGATGGGTATATGAATGTGCGCGGGGTCTATTTATATGTCGGGATGAGTGACTAATTGATTATGGAGGCTTGTGGGAGTCATGACTGTGGGGTTCTGGGAACAATGTTTTGTGATGGAAGGGACAACGGAGGGAATAATTGGGAATCGACTATCTCAAACCATTCTTTAGGCACTGTATTGGAATGAAGTTAAAGCTTGTAATAAAGCTGATGATTTTTTTCGTGTGACAACAGTTCAATTAAAAGTTAAAACTGTTAATAAATATTTAACATGCATATAGGAAATGCCTTCGCTGAGGTAAATGGACTGTGTGCGTATTATGAAGTTAAAAAATCCAGCCCAACAGGCGGTTCAGTTTACGGCGCAAACTGGCCGGTTCCTTTTTGGTATTATGACATGCTTTTAGCTGACTAGTTTCTGGGTGGATTATTTGTCTCTGCCTGGCTATTGGCTATCAAATAATTTCAATAACGTTCAGTATGGTCATAATACAAAAAAGCCAGTCAGTTCAGTTTACGACGTAAACTGCCTGTAATTAAGAGCACATAATACGGACCCTGGTCTTTTCAATAAGATTATTCATAAAAGCTACTATGAAACGATAATAGCTCCTCAATTGGCTTATAAAAGAAATAATATCCTGTTATTTTGTGGCCCTAAATTATTAAACGGAAAAGATTACATTACTTAATACTTAAGAATATTAAAGAATGCCGATTCCTTATTATTATCTCAAAACTGCGAGTACGTACGCCACTCCCATGTAACCCAACACGCGATAAGCGCATGTACACCATCACAAGTATCACTACCATAGTTCACCTTTACAGATATATTAATCGCTGACACACACACTATAATGTATTCATAATACTCAGAAGTCGTATCTTGAACATTGCAAAACCTATTGTAATCCGTCAGTAATAAGAACGATTTTGCTGAAAACTTTTGCAGTTGTGGTCTCTTTCATTGAGGTACAATTGAAACTTTTAAATAGATTTTCAACCTTAAGACATTAGACATAAAGAACAAACATTGAGGATCGTTTGTGGTAGTCTGGATCTGGAAACCTCTTAACTTAAATTGTTGTATAAAGGTTGATTCTATACTGACGCGTCAGTGGCGAATCGAAAAGGGTTTCTAGTTTATTCTATATAAATATCTATTAAGATAAAGACAATGGAGAAAAAATGGCGGTTTTTCTCTCGCTTCTTTATTTGCTTCGAAGCGAGAGGCAGTATACTCTCTCTTCGGTATGTTATATTTATAGGTTATGCAAAAATCAATGGTGTTCACATTCTATTTAACTAAACCTAATTAAAAGAAATGCTACTCTCACTGCCTGAGGACAGAGAGCAAATTACTTTGGATCGCATTTATAGTTCAATATTCTCTGATTTGTCAATATTGGTTCCGTTCGTTCGTCATCCCTGGCGCTCCCTTCATACTTTATTGACAGCAGAAAATGACTAGTGGGTATTTAAGCAAAGTCAATAATATTACCTTGATAAACACTGTACTTATAATAACAATGAAAGGAATTGCGACTGCAAGAATACAATAAGAAGAGGAATTTGGATATTCGTTTAGATGTAAGAAATAAGCGTTTGAGTTTATCAAAGTAGGTACATTGCTTCTAAAGCACGTATGAGATTAGGGAGACTACACAATCAAAATACCTACCTACCCTCTATCCAAATATACGAAAACTAATTTAGTTGTTAAATTCTGTTGCTTTATTAATTTTGTTAAACTATAAATTAATTAATTGTTAATTGCGCTTTTTTGTCTAGGTTAATTTATTTTTTATTGTTAATTTTATTAAAATTTTCAGATGACGTCAACATGTATTAGATGATATTTTATTATTAAACTTCTTCCTCTCCTCTATGCTGCACTTGCATGGAATCTAACAGGGAATGTGTTTTAATCATTTGTTTAACATATAATTGGGACCGCTAACTCTTGGTTGATCGCTTGGTTTTAAAAAAAAATTGGCGTTTGTTTCTCGTTGTGGCTTTTTGGGTTGTTACAGAAAAAACGATTTTTTTTTTCTTTTAACCGCATTGCATCTTGGACTATAATGCCTGTGTAATAACAACTGGTTTATTTTATTTCTTGTAGTCTTAAGATTTCAGAGTATTTATGTAGTTAAGTATTGTAGTAATTTGAATGGTAATCGTATGGAGAAGAATTTCTTTAGACACCTCAGATGTGTTAGCTAGATGTTAATAGTATGTTCTGATCAACAGGAGGCTGTAATCAACGAATTAAAAACCAAGTCTCAGGCCGTCGGCGAAAAGAAACTGCTTCACCAGGACGAGGTGTACAACGGGGCGCTGGAGGACATCCTACACGGGCTGCGCAGCGAGCCCTACCGCCGCGCTGACGCCGTGCGGAGGTCCCACCGCCGCCGGATCAACTCCCACCGCCTGTCCAAGGGGCTCGACGAGCTGGATGTATGATACGAGGCCTCCGTCCGCGCCGCCGTCGCCCACTTCGACGCCCGCTACAACCAGGACAAAATCACACGCAAGGACCTCGAAATGGTACACAAAAACCACACCATCTCTATATTCAACAAAGACGATGCCCACGCGCACGCCCCCGCGAGAAAGCCTCGTACAGGGTACAGGGTCGCGCCCGCCGACTGCGAGGTCGACGACCGCTGCGAGCTCATCAAAACCACCTACGAGGCCATCTCCAAGTACACCAGAGCGATGTTCGAACACAACGAGACTGTAGTCTAAACGGTCTCCGTCCGAGTCTTGCCACGAACGCAGCCCGACTGCTTTATATTTGATACGCCTACGATTCATTCCATTCCACGTGTGACAGCGAATAGTATTTTGCTACGAACGATTTACATTATACGTATTACGGAAGCTTAGCTTTTGATAGTTTTTACTTTGGTGCCCATGGTGCTCCTGCGCAGCCGCGGGCGACGCCGCGCCGTGTATAGTTCCGCTAGATTTGTAGCCTTTCAAAATAAGCGCACAGTTTTCTATGCAAGTTTTAAACGATCCGACCTAATTTTACAAATATTTATATTCCAATACGTATAAGTATTATAAAACTAATATAACAGTGTCCTTATATGGTATTTAATTATACAATAATACGAACCAATAAATTTCGTTCAAACGAAACATTTAGGCTAGAGTGCATTTACAGTTTTATACCTTATTGTATTGTGATAGTTCAAATGTTCGATTTTGCATTTTCAACAAATAAGTGATATGTTGAAGCATTTATATCTAAAAAGCATGACAATTTTTATAAGTGAATTATATATTCATAAGAATAACCCTTGCAGATTTTCATGACATTATTTTGTGGGTGATCTGAATAATTTGAATATTTTTTTTATAATAATTATTTGAATCTGATTTGATTGAAAATCTTAATATTATTTGTAAATATTGTTTCTCCTGTTGTTTGTGATCGTACCAGTTTTAGGATTAAAGATCATCATCTCTTTGTACATAATATTATAGTATTTTTATTACATTCTCAAGAAGCTTGAGAAAGGCATGCAATATCCTTCTTTATGTAGAATATTATTTAATTTTTCTTTTTATGCTTCTAAAAATGGTACTATTACAATGTAAGATTTTTTATTATTATTTTAATATAACATGTAATAAATTAATTACATTTATAGGTAATTTAATATATTCATTGCTAAGCACTCTAATTTTTAATCCTAGTATATATGAGACAAAATAAACATTTTACAAGTTATAAGAAATTTATTATTTAGGTTTTCCTACACTAAAACAGGATTAAAATTTTATTGTAAACATATTTTCATTACACTTCTGTCGTAAACTCTTTAATAAACAAGTTGTTTCATGTAAAATGTAGATTTTGTGTTATTGTATACACAGATTAAGATATGAAATGTAAGGGTGCTGAATTGCACATTGCTATGAATAAATTGCTTGGATATTTACTATAAATAATGCTATGTGACAAAATTTGTAAATTCTTTTTTAAATTATTATTATAACAGGGTTTCCATTTGAAGTTTGATTAATATAAAATTGGAATGAGATTGTATAAGACACACAAGCATCTGATTAGAATTATTGTAAACCAGGAATAAGTTATATGTTAATAAAGTTATTAATGTACTTGTGATTCCAACAAACAGTGCAATATAGATATAAATACCAGACAATTGTCGATAGACAAAGGCATTTAGTATCTTTTGAACAAATTAAAGTTTTAATATTGTATTGTCCTGTAGTTGGAAACAAGTTTTTAAGTTTAGTAGAAGTTTATAATGTTTTTTCTGTATAGTTATTTGTATGTAAAGTATACAAAAGTTTTAAATGGGTTTAATAGTTTTGTTTGTATTGCATGTATGCTAGCATATTAGTACCAGTATTCAGCGATGCAATAAACAAAAATACATTTACATTCAAAATGTGTTTTAATTAACAAGGTAATAAAATTTCACTCCTCTTGACACAAAGATTATATAAAAGTTAAAGAAAGTATATATAAAAAAGAATATTTGCTATAATACTTTATTTTAGGTATTAGTCCTTTATCTTATTTCTCTGAAGTAATACCCTCAAATACTTTTCAAGTCAGCTGAACATTAATATGTTTTACTAGCCCTACTTTTGATAGCTTCTACTATAGTTTCCACTTCGGCCATAGCTCCAATGCCTGTGTCTCCACACATCAATGTTTTGCTAATAGGCGGCACTTCTGTGTAGCCCCAATCCTTTAGAGTCGCAATTTGTGGGGCAGTGATGGGATGTTCCCACATTCTAGTATTCATAGCAGGACAGAATAATAGTGGTTTAGCAACATTCCATGCTCGAGCCGTGCAAGTCACTAGGTTGTCACAAATACCCTGAAATTTGAGAAATTAATATTAAATATTTTCTGACATTCACACCTTGAAAAGTTTGGTGTGTATGTGTTGGTGATGTTGAAATTAGGTACCTGAGCCATTTTAGCTAATGTATTTGCATCTAACGGTGCTATAACCATCATATTCGCCCATTTTCCAAGTTCGATATGAAGTACTGGATCTCCTCTTTGTTTCCATGTTTCCCATTCAGATTTGTCATCATACTTATCTATAACTGATAATTCTTCAGGGTCGAAGAAATGTTTAGCGTGCTCTGTTACAATAAGGCGTATCTACAAAGTTTAATACACGTTTAGATACTTAAAATATGATCAATAAACAATCTAGGTCCATGTAGTAAATAAACAGAACTTACTTCGAAATTTACGTCGTCGTTGCCATTTGATTCAAGAAGAGTTTTAATTAAGAGAGGCACTTTTATTGTAGCTACGCTACCTGTAGCAGCAATTAGTAATTTATATGCATGTTTCCCCATATTCGCAAACAATTTAAAATAAACTTATAAAAATATACCGACAATTTGACATTTTATGTGACATTGACGTAGCGTTATCAAATTCGGTTCAAAAACTATGTTTAATTTTTATTTTGATAGTGATTGCATTGCTTGTTTTATATTTATTTGATTTTGTACCTTAAAAGGAAGTAAAGTATTAAAACAATACCTCAAAAATAGTTTGTCAAAAAAAATTATGCTCAAAATACAGTAGCTCCAAGCCTTAATAAAATACTGTTAAACTGACATTGACATTGACAGTATTATCAATTGTCAATTGAATAGCAGATTTTCAACGCGAGCGACTCGTTCTATCTTTTTTTGGTCAGTTGATGATTTTAGTCGTAGAGGGTGGTTATGTCTGGCAAATTGTAGTAAATTTACGTGAATAATATCGGGACTTGACGCCTAAAATTACAAGTATTGTTCTTGTCATGTGTGAAATACTGTTTCGAAGTGATCGTAAATAAGACATGTTATGTGATATGTGTTAATCTTTTTGTTTATTGGTTTCTAAATTAGTTGTGGCAATGGATGTGAACGCTAAATATTACGAGGGATGTGGACAGGAAGGCCCTATTCGGTGTATATTTTTGTGCGAGTTTCATCCGACTGCTGGACCTAAAATAACTTGTCAGGTACCAGACAACTACATTTCGAAGGATATATTCGACACTGTGAGCCACTATATCATACCAAAAGTTCAGCTGCAAAGATGCACATTGACAGTGTAAGTTAATATGTGTATGACTATTTTATTAAAATCTGTGTTTTGCAGTATGTTAAAACCTAGTATGTAGAAATACTGCCGCTACTCATTAAATAAACTTTACTTTAAATTTTAATATTAAGGTGCATTCAAAACGAGTGAAAACTCCTTCAAGTAGAGTAAATTTTACTCTAGGCTGTTCCAAAGTACACCCAAGTTAAACCAAATGTATGAAATTTACTCCAATTTTACTCTGACCAGGGTGATTTTTATCTGAGGAGGTAAATTTTACACACCCTAAGTAGGTAGATATGATAACTTGATTGACAGATTTTTTTCTATTTTTTTAAACCTTGATTTGTTGCTACAATTGCAAACAGATTTAGTTATTATTGAAATTGGTTAAATCTGTTTTTTACAAAATGTATTATTTTTATTTTACATGTTTCACTAATGTTATTCTAAATAAAAATTATTTTTTTTTGTAACTATAATTGGTCCTTTTTTAACGAGTCAATGGACACAAAAGAGACACGAAAGGAATACTTATTAAAAAAATATATATTCCTTTTAGAGGTTTTATTTGTTAAACATAAATTAATCCTAGTAGAGGTTGACCTTTTAACCAATAATTATCTGGTACCTATTCTTTGCAGACCATATAAATTTGTATAAAGTTCAGTTGAATCATTCAATGTTTCATAGCCTTAATCCTGGTTAGGGAGATCATCAATTCTATTCACAATATTATTATTCTCTAGGAACTACTTTTCTCTTTTTATATTGAACATCGTACAATCGTACAATGCCATAGTACTGTCGTCGTGTCGTGTTTTTTTTTCTCTTTTTATTTTTTATATTGTTGTCTTGTATTGTACATCAATACATCCTCATTGATGTTGGCAGTTTGGTCTTAAAAGTAATGTTACTTGTTTTTCTCTATTAAAAATATGTACCTCCTTGCATGATATTGTTAAATAGCCAGTATCTGTTGTATTTGGTGCAACAAGCTTTAATAAAATAATATTTTCCACAGAACTTTACTGGGCTCCAAAATCCTCGGCTTCCCTGTAAGGATAGACAACAAGAAATATGCTAGAAATGCCTTCTACTTTAACCTTTGCTTTGTGTGTGATGCGTGGGCCAGGACGGTCCATTTGGAGCCTCTAGTCAAGAAACTGACTGAATACCTTGTAAGTGCCAATTTTTTATTATTACATTTATTTTTCATTGCTCAACATTAACAGAAACATGCCTACAAATATATTCCGCTCCATTGGCCCTGAAACGGAAGGAAGAGATGCTAACAAAATTATTTGTTGTTTTGGGTATTTTCTAGTGTTGCAAAATTTCAAATAAAGTTTTATTATTATTATTATTCATGATTACTCTATTATTATTATTAACACCCATATTTTGCCAGACATCTTAAGTCCCCATGTAACTTGTTGCCATGCTGGGCACAATGAGAGCCTTTTTTGTATATTCAAAATACAAAAATTATGCATGAAAATGTATTTTCGAAATGAGTTGCTAATGCTTATAAATAAGTCACTGACATGCAAACCGTAATAATTCAGTTATAAATAAACATACAATTTCAAGTGTCTCTCACTGTTGCAATAATAAATAAGCAACTAATGCTGCTTGTGTTATAGATACTAGATGACGGATAAATATATTTAATAGATAAATACATATATTGCATGTATTCATCACACACATCTGCCCCCAGCGGGGATCGCACCTAGAACCTCTCGAGATGGCGACGCCCTGAGACCGGCGTATAGACTTGTCGAACACGGAGGTCGTTAAATACTTTGATAATTAAGATTTAAGATAAAAGGTCATTGAACCGGGAAAACATTTATGATGGCTATTAAAACGTTACTTGTTGGCAATGCATTTAATTCCTAATAAAATAAGTCACTTGGATATATTTCGTTTACGAGATAAGGAAGATAATGAGAGTATAAGATAATATTGCATTTATCAATACGGTCCTGATTTAGATCAGATAGAAAACTAGTCACTGACATAGACCACCGAATTAGCGAATTTAAGTGGCAGTGGGCTGGCATTAGCTGCAGAAACGACGGCCGTCGGAGTCGTAGAGTTCAGTGGGAACCGCGACTCGAAAACCGGGTAAGACGTCCTGCGACTAGATGTGTTGACAATATTCGTAGGTTGGTAAATTAAATAGATAGGAAAAATCAAGAGTAGTGTGTAGGATACATTTTTATATACTTAGGCACATAATGGTCCGTGTTGGTTCGGGACGCAAAAAGAATGTGCCAACTGCATTTCTTACCTAGCATGTCGTAAAAGCGACTAAGGGCGTATTGAGTACTTGCTCTGTGATTGTGTAGGCGATGAGCTAGCCACTTGTTACCACTTCTTCACGATTTTCCATCTGACCAAACCCAATTTTTGTACGGCTAATGTGGTCTTAAGGAACACAGTGCTCCTTGGACTCTGCCTAACCCCTCGGGGATTACAGGCGTGATTATGTATGTATGTGTAGGCACATATTATTATCACGCCTATCTCCTGTCACGGGTATAATAACTAGTACTTTGCCAAAAAGAACCCACGTTATAGACAAGTCTATAGCCGTTACCAGACACCATAAAAATACCAGTGTGAGTTAATAAAAACGTGGTAATAACCACTGTAATTAAAATCGAACCCTATACTAGAAATAAAAATAATTACAAAATTACTGTTCTTGATTCGATAATAAGGTTATTGATAATGATAGCTAAAGCGAAATTCGCTGTCGTCCAATGGATTTTGTTTTTAAAAGATAAATAGATTCGAGTAATACAATATATAAAATATCTATATTGTTTAACATAAAAATTTTACTGTCTTTTTTATAACGCTTCTCAAAGAAACTCGACTGGTCGACCGTGAATTACCTAACAATATAAATGAATAATTAGATAGACAGCACTAGAATTTAAACAGCTGTATTTATGTAATTTATTGAAATATTTTTTTCGCTGTCACTAAATAAGTTTTCCGGCTTATTTCGAGTATTGCTATTGGCATTGTCTCTAAGGTGCAAATAAATTCTAAGTCTATTGTTAGTTGTCTCATGAATAAAACAAGATTTAAAGTCTCAGTCAATGTTGTAGTATAAACATTTCATGCTTTTTATATACGCTTGTAAATATTTCACATTTTAAGGTAGAAGAATTTCAATGGGGGAATCGTGTAAACCAAGAGGACGATACCTAATTCTATATGTGCCAATAATATGTAAATCCAGATGAAAATTATGTCGTGGGTTAAATTTCGGACCTAATTAAAATCGACAAGAATATACAACGCTAAAAAATACTATCTCAAGCTTCACTAGCGCTTGTAGCGCTTTTTCTAAACTGGATAATTTTGCTAGAAAAAAATCATGGGGAAACAATTGTTAGGATTAATTAGCTCTATCGAATAGATACAAAAATGTGAAAAAAGAAAGTCCATATATCACTTAAATCCTAGTTTCGACCCACTGTGGCGGTGGAACCCGCGAATACCGCGGCCTCTCGAGCGAATAGTGCACTGTCCGTCCCAAATCGGCTACCGCTGCCTTCCGCTGCTCTCCTTTATTAATATGGTACAAATTGTTCTAAGCGATATGGGCGTCGTTTCACGTTACATTTATCTTCTGTATTTTTGTTTTTCCTTTCGTAGCAATTAAGTATTTTATCTATGTTTTAGTTATCGATGGAGTTAGAGAGCGAGTGGCTATCGAAGCAGTCCACGTCCGGCGACGCCAAGGCGCTCTGCACGCTCATGCACCAGGTCATGCTGGACATCAACAGTCGGAGGATGTGCACCCTCACTGGTGAGTTAAGGTTTTATAGTCTTTATTAATTAGGTGTTACGGTTCTTCAGTTTTTGTTCTACAGACATTACTATCTACTCCTACAGTCTGTGTCGTCTATTTCTGTCCAGCACGAAGGCTAGAACAGACCGAAAAAAAGTTCCCGCGGAGCGGATTGCTTATTGTCTCCCATTTGCAGTAAAAACGGTTGCAATTGCGACCGGGACCAACGGCTGAAAATGCCTTCCAAAGCGCGGAGGAGCTCGAGATCACAAAGTTGAGGTCACCCATCTACGGGCTGACCGTGGACAAGATAGAATTGTTTTCGATCGAAAGCCAAAGCGTGCTAACCACAACGCCACCGATCTCCTCGCCTTCTGCACCGATGCCCAAATGTAACTACAATACAGATAGTAGGAACTCATTCAAGACGTTGGCGGTTCCAATTACCCACCTGAAACTTACGCACCGGCTGTGTGACCTTAAAAATTTACATGTCGTGCTGAAAGCCCCTTTACTTAGGGTCCTATAACCCCTCGTCTGTGAGGAAGCTGTAAATACCTGAGACACAATTGGTTTCCTATTGTGTATACAAAAGTCACAGATGATGAGATAAGAGACCTCTGCTTACCCGTTCAAGACTATACCACTGTAGGTAACGATATGTAGGTATAATGATATGTTTTGCGTGAAGAAGAAACTTTACTCAGAACTGTTGCCCACGACTTCGTCCGCGGTTACTGGTTTTTTAACTATCCCACGGGAACCCTTTAATTTTCCGGAATAAAAATTATCTAAGGGAAATTAGGACCATTCAAAATTTCACTGATATCGGTCCAGCCAGAGAAACAACACAGAGAAACAAAAAAAAATATTGTTTAATTTTATGAATTTTTTTTGTATACTTATACAGACATTCGACCTCTACAGTCTTATTATGTATAGATTACTCATTTGTTTATACTATACCAACCGCCTTATCTGTATTATGTAATATGAGAAATGCTACGGGCAAAAAATAATTGGTTTGAAGCTTGCTTAATTATCATAGGTACCTAAATGTTATTCCGGGAAGCTCGCCGTCTGTTTGTGCAAAAAAGTTGTTTTTAATTAATATTCATCAGAGCATCTTACGCTGTTGTAACCACAGAACGAATCATAACAACATTATCATAAAGTTAATGTTATTAAAATCTTATCGTCATAGTTTGGCCTGACCGGGAAATTAAAAAAACTGCTCTGAGGGCGCCAGAAAGTTTCTTGTTATTGGAACACCAACAGAACTTTTTTCAAAAGTAATATTTAGTAGAAAAAATTCTATGAAAATAATAGCTAATTTTAACATCCTGTGTATTGAAACAAAAACAACGAAGATGAAATGAAATAACTATACTCTATCCAATTTGTGGTTCTCAAACTTTTTATCCAATTCTGGGACAAAAATATTAATTACTTTTCCAAGATCGTCATTGAATATAAACATTATTCATTTGTGAACTGAAGTAATGTTTTTCGGTGTATTACGTAAAGAATATTTAAACAAAAGCAATATTGCTATCATCCAAATGATACTTAATATGAACTCGTACCGCCCTGTGGATGTACTTGTTACAAGCGCTCGCGGTAATGAACTTTAACACAATGGTTTAATTTAATACTGTAATTTTAAAATAGTTTATAATAAACTATTTATTTGTAAAATGCATAATAATGTTAAATGTTGACGATTTTAAGTGCCGAACTTGGCCTATGAAATAAAATTATTTTTGATTTTGATTTTGCTTTTGGGAATGGCTGTGACTGTTGCGAACGTCTACTAGACTGATGCATGCCAGTTACTTCATCACATTGCAGCAAATAGCACGTGCAAGAAGCTGTCGTGATTTGCATGTGTATCGCCGCCCTTGTAATTATTACAAATCCCTTTTTCAAGCTAAACTCCTGGCCGTGTGGTAGCGGCTCATTAAAAGAATACTACCAACCCATCGCTTCCCTTGGGTGTCGTAGAAGGTGACTTATGGACATTGAACTGCACGACCTTCCAATAGCATAAAGCGGCGACGGGCTCATCACCTGTCACGCTGAGTGCAGTCACTGCCTGGTGAAACGCGGACTATGGCAGTGGACTGCTTTTCGGTTCTTTTGCCTAGGCTCTGACTAGCCCTTAGGGTATGATAGTCGTGATTATATGTATGTATGTATGTAAACATACATATAATCACGACTATCATACTCGTTGTACTTATAGCGCAAAAAATTAAGAAAATTAAATATTCAGTCCTAGTATCAAAAGTTTTAGTTTTGACTGTACACAATTTTATTAAAACTCTTCGTTTGAGAAGTGCTTAAATGAGATTTAAATGTACATTTATTTTCACCAAACAATTGTTCCTTTTCTATTGTTTTTTTTATATCACAACAAAGAAATCATTTGATGTTTTCTTCTGAATAGACTGTTGTTTGACTTTGAAGGGTCCTTCAATATGAAATAATACGAGTATATTATGTATTTTGGTAATTGTTTTAGACCTTGAGACAGTATTTGATTACTTACAAGATCTACTCTCATTTGCTCCGTTGCTTGTTTAGAAAGCATTTTAACTGTAATTAGTAATTTCGAAGAAAATTAAGTAACTTCTGCCGCTACTGTCAAAGTTTATAGTAAAGATTCAACTTCGTGACTTATTTAGCTAAGGAAATAAGTCATAATTATTTGCTGTGAGAAATTCTGGTAAACGTCTCTAAATGGTCTCGTAATTAGGATGAGAGGAAGTCCAAGGAAACGGTGGATGGAGATTTGAGTGTGAGTCTTCTGTACTATAATAAAACTGTATAGGTCGAATGTCTGTGCCTAGAAAAAAATGCGTAAAACCAAGTCAGGGGGATGTAAAGAGAAAATACCAAAAACAAAATTTTCTTTTTTTTTATTCTCTGTTTGTACGGGCTAATCTCCAAATCGGCTGGACCGATTTCAATGAAATTTTGCATGTTGATATCTTATATCCCTGGTCAACATTTTAGATACTTTTTATTCCGGAAAATTTAAGGGTTCCTGTGGGATTGTTAAAAAACCAGTAGCCGCGAACGAAGTCGCGGGCAACAGCTAGTATTATTATAAGACAAAAAGAAGTTAATGCTGAGCTGCCGAATGATAAAGGACTAGAATAGAAAGAAATGTTGTGTCGACGGCTCCTTGAGTGGGACAAAGAAGAAAACGTAGTATTATGTAAAACTTGGTTTAAAACTGTCCTTGTTCCCTCAAAGCGTCTCGCAGGAAAATAAACTCTAAATTGAAACTAGCTTCAGTAACTTTTCCACACTTTTACTAAGACCAAATGTCAAAAACCGACAGAATCGTATATTGAACTAGATTTAAATTGGAATGTGGACCATTATATTAGGTCCTTACCTATGAAATTGGTGTTTTGTATGGAGATTTTGGGGAATTCTGAATTTTCCATACTAAAATTTTTTCAGTTTTCTTCACAACGACAAATCCAAAGATAATTATATTTGGCATGTATCATTAGACAAGCTTTAGTAATATGTGTAATATCACACACTTCATAAAAATTATTTATCGTTTTTAAGTAAATGCAAATAAAATGATGTATTCGGGAGGCGCTTAAAAAGAGTTGTCTCCGTGTCCAATTTTAACACAATTAAACTTACAACAAATTATCAAAACAAATCAAAGGAGCTCAAAAATATAGTCTATTTTTAGACGACGTAATTATTCTTTAGGAATACTCTGAATCTTAATAGTTACAGACAAAATACTAAGAGAGAAAAAAAACACCAATTTCATAGGTAAGGACCCAATATTAAAGTGATTTTATTTTACAAGCTATTATTTAACTTGCAATGTATATGTATGTATGTTCGGGTGAAATCATGCAACTCAATTTTGAAGCAGATAACTTTAAACGATTGAGCTGAAATTTTGCATGTGTGTGTAAATTGGATGACAATGCAAAATTATTATGACTTGGAGCTGATCTGATGATAGAGCTGGAAGGTTGTCAGGAACTCAATGATACAATGCCAACAAGTTTGGGCTCGTTTGAACCGTCTTAACGAATACTTGGTTTAAACACTAAAAAGTTAATAATAAAAAAAATATATTAGGTCCTTACCTATGAAATTGGTGTTTTGTATGGAGATTTTGGGGAATCCTGCATTTTCCATACTAATTTTTTTTCAGTTTTCTTCACAACGACAAATCCAAAGATAAATAATATTTGGCATCTATCATTAGACAAGCTTTAGTAATATGTGTAATATCACACTTCATAAAAATTATTTATCGTTTTTAAGTAAATGCAAATAAAATGATGTATTCGGGAGGCACTTAAAAAGAGTTATCTCCGTGTCCAATTTTAACACAATTAAACTTACAACAAATTATCAAAACAAATCAAGAGCTCAAAAATATAGTCTATTTTTAGACGAGGTAATTATTTTTTTGGAATACTCTGAATCTTAATAGTTACAGACAAAATACTAAGAGAGAATAAAAACACCAATTTCATAGGTAAGGACCCAATATTTCTCAAAACAAGCTTTTATTACTTTGTTATAGCGGCTTGTATCGGCGACGGGCTCACCACCTCTCACGCTGAGCACGTGCAGTCGCTGGTTCTGCGGTGCTTTTGTCTAGTCTCTGACATACCCTTATGGGATAATATGCGTAATTATATGAATGTTTGTATGTTAAACTTAACTGCGTTACAATTAGATGGAACATTGAAGAACATCTTTTGCAATACAATGTAACGCGCTTTTAGTTAAGAAAGTAATATAGGCTAGTTTTTTTTAAAGATTTTTTTTAAAAACAATGTTTAACTATAGTCCAACTATAAGAATAAATAAATCATATCTAATACAAATAAATCATTACGTAAAAATGTTATCTCGAGTACCTAAGATAAGAAACAACACAATGGAGCTTATTAATAGCTAAATTATTATTTCTAAAATGTAATAAAATACGTGTAAAGATAAAGTTAGCTTAGCCAAGTCAAAATATATTATATAAGATAAGTGATAGGCATAGATAAGGAAGATTTTAAGGGCTGACGACTTTATTTACCTAATCAGTTTAACTGAACAAAAAAAATTTATCAAAATCAAAATCTTTATTTAATCATATGGGTAATAAGTAGTTATTCTTAAGACGTACGTAAAAAAAACATACATAAAATTACGACAATTATTCAGAGACTAGGCAAAAGCACCGCAAAACCAGTCCATTGCCATAGTCCGCGCTTCACCAAGCAGTTACTGCACTCAGTGTGACAGGTGGTGAGCCCGTCGCCGCTATAAGCTATTGGATGTTGTCCAGTTCTAAGTCCATTAGTCGCCTTTTACGACACTCAAGGGCAGAGATGGGTTGGTAGTATTCTTTTAATAAGCCGCTACCACACGACTCAACATAAATTAATTATAGTTAATTATACAATTCTACTGGTTCAGCTCTAATTTTTTTCTTTCTATTCACTATCGGGAAGCCTTGTCAAGAGAAGATACATGCAAGAAACTCTGCAAGGGTTCCATATTATAACGCTTCAATCTCCGAACGTAATCAAACACCGATTTCGCCTAATGAAGCCCCTATTAAGGAGTACCACACAGTTCAATGTACCAACCCTATTAGTTCGTTAACTGACGATTAGGTATCACGTCAGTATTCTCGCGACAGGCTGTTATTGCCTCCGAAATGTTTGTTAAGCTCAAGTGCTGACAGTCAATTAACAAAGTTACCCAAACAGACTCGGCTTAACCTGTTCCGAGAAAGGTAAAATAGTTTTATATTTTTGGTTGCTTATTTAGAACGCGCGTGACAAGGCGAGTGATAGGAGGAGAGAGTAAGATGACATTATATTGCACCGCTCCCAAAAAGAATTGGGAACAGGCCTGGAGAATGTTGAAGATTCTGACCGAACCCATGTCCCTCATTCTGCTCTTTGCATGAAAGAATGAAAACTAACAAATTTTCATTATCCTTTTTTCTTCTTTTTACACTCTCATTACTAAGGTAGAATATATGCTCACATGTGGGGTATTATAATTCGCGAGGGTCGCGTTTGTTATTCTTTCGTTGCTCGAACTAATTTCTCCGAATTGATGGCAAGAGAGATGCAACCGTCTAGGATCAAGTAGGATCGATCGTCTAGGATCGAGATCCAGGGATGCCCCGAGTCTGTAGTAGCTGCAACTCACACAGGCATCTCTAAAATACAACCTATGTTACCAAATTAGGTATGATAAAAGATATCCGTCCATCTGTCTGATAGTGAGAAAAATCCAAGTCCCTGGTTCAGTCCCAGAGCTCAGTGGCGTAATGGTTAGTACGCTTTGACTTTCGATATCGAAAACAAAGCTACCTTCGCCATGGTCAGGATGCTGGGTGACCAAAACTTTGTAATCTCAAGCTCCTCCGTGCTTCGGAAGGCACGTTAGGCCGTTGGTCCCGGTTGCTATTGCAAGCGTTTCTACCCACTAACCCGCGTGCCAGCGTGGTTGTGTTACGGCCCATACTTTTCATGTTAGTTTCCATGAGAAAGGCCTGTGCCCAGCAGTGAGAGAGAGTGTAAACAAACCATAAAAAGGCTTCTTTAACGTGTCATTACTCATTGCCGAAAGGTTTTATCAAAAACATAATTCTACTACTATTTAATGTTTTATTATTACAAACATTTTAAATTATTTGCATATTCAATAATTATCAATCAATCAAATTAATCTTTGCTATAAAAATAATATAATACATATATAATGAACATCCAAGACTGAAGAACAAATGTATGAAAATTCATCACCCAAACACATGCCTCCACTGGGGATCGAACCCAGGACCTCTCGAGATGGCGACGCCTTGAGACCGGCGTACAGACCACTCGGCCACGGATGTCGTCAAATTAATATTTAGTATCATTTGGGTGATCGCAATGATAGCTTGTTTTTTAATTTACTTAATCTACGTGAAACCTTATTTCATTTCACAAATAAATAATGAGAACACAAAGAACCACAAATTCTATGTTTACATTTTATCTCAGATCAAAATGGATAGAGTATACGTTTTTTATGTCTGAGATAATCATTATTGTTTAATGAGTGCTTTGATGGATTTATCAATCTAAGGAAGGTGTTTCGCCTTTATCTGTTGTTTATTTTTTGCTTTGAGTGCGGGCCTCCGAAAGTTTGTCCTTAGCCACAACCGGTTCCCGCCTCTTGACCAAATCGGGATCGTCTGCGCCTGGTCCAGGCGCGGTGTATTCTCAATATTATTATTACACCTTTAATGGCCGGTCCACATACAGACATTACACCGGACATCGCAGCGTGACATTTGTTACGGGTAGTGTGAACGCCACACATATACATATACATATATATGTAAATGTATATCTCTGGTGAACGCGCTTATAAAATATTACCGAAACGAACATTGTTAAGGAGAAGTCCCACAAGGCAGATATAGGTATATTTACGTTAATTATATATGCCTGATGTAGATAACTTGGACAGTGTCATTTTCAATTTTTCTGCGTATTTCTCTATTTATGGCGTTAATAATCTTCAAGTAATAAACGTACCTCTATCTTTGAATTTTTTTATGATCTCTGGTGTTTTGAGCATAAGAATAATAATTTGATGAATACGAGTAATAATATAGATAGATAGATTTTTTCTGAATAAAAAAAAACATTATTTTGATACCAACTCTCCAAAAATTGGTTCATTTGAAAGATTCCACACTGTGACAATCAATAGGTACGTACAATGTTTGGCGAACTTATTGATTAAAATATTTTGTATGAAAGTATGAGATGGAAAACTGATCGTGACATCTGTATGCGTAACAAAAGCCATCCACACTATCAGTACAGACACGCGTACTTGTCACGGTACGGTGTTTTGTTACGGTAATGTGGACGGGTCATTACGAAGTGTTTGTTTCGGCCGAGAAAGTGTTATTTAAAAGCCAATAAAGAAACGTGCGTGTACGCTTCTTTGCACATAATCTTTGAAGCGCTCGGCGGCGGAGTGGTTTGTGCGATTCCGATTTCATGACACAAAAACCGCAAATAAAGATGGATAGATTGTGCAAGATGATAGGGGAGAATAGGAGGGAAAGAAGTCGTCCTCAGCCTATATACGTCCCATTGCTGGGCACAGGCCTCCCTCTTGGAGAAACACATATGGAGTATGGGCCATAACACCACCACGCTGGCCCAATGCGGGTTGGTGGGTAGAAACATTCGCAATAGCTACCGGGACCAACGGCTTAACGTGCCCTCCGAAGCACGGAGGAGCTCGAGATCACAAAGTTTTGGTCACCCATCTACGGCCTGACCATGGCGAAGGTAGCTTTGTCTTCAATTGAATGCCAAAGCGTACTAAGCACTACGCCACCGAGCTCCTAGGAATAAGTAATGGGCCCCGAATAAAATGATTAAATATGGTAGTCATGAAAATAAACTCCTTGAATAAAGAATAAGAGTCCACAATATTGTTTGATAAAAAGCGACGATGTGACCTAAGCTAGGCCCCGATCGCGACCACAACCAAAACCCAGTAGAAAACGGTATGGCCCATCCACACTCCACGAGGCGACACGATGAACGCGAGTACGAGAGTATGAGGTGTAGATGAGCCATAACGTTTCGACTTTAATTTGGTTGTAGTAGGTAAATACGTTCTTATTTTGCGCGATCGGAGCCCTGGAGCACGCATACTCAAGTAATACCTGTTTACACTTAGCTTGGAAATTGCAAATAATTGTTCGGAAATATGGACGCAGTATTGTTGCAGTCTTTTACGGTTCGGATGAGGAAACTTGAAGCGAATCAATCGCTACGAATAGGTGGAACATGGGCCACAAATGTAGGCTCTCATCACGTCGGCTTAACGCCCAAAATGAATTTCCAACTCATTTATTATACCGTTAAAATGTACACACTGCTAGTGAAACTTTCCACGATTGTCTTCACATCGCTAATTGATGTAAACATTAAACAATATAACTAGAGGGAATGGGGTCGCGGGGAGTGTGCGATGTCACGCTGTTTCATTACACCCATTACACATTCTCGTCAGAGACACTTAGAAATTGATCATTTGCGTTGTACCAGTCATGTGGAAAAAATGTTTTAATTTTTACAGTTCATGACTTATTTGTAGCGAATAAAGACTATCACCTGTCAATTGTGTATAATTTTTTTTGCATATGAGATGATGATACTGTACATGAATTCCAAATATTAGGTCCTTACCTATGAAATTGGTGTTTTGTATGGAGATTTTGGGGATGTCTGCATTTTACATGCTAACATTTTATCAGTTTTCTTCACAACGACAAATCCAGAGATAATAATATTTGGCATGTATCATTAGACAAGCTTTAGCAATATGTGTGTGAACACGCTTGATAAAAATTATTCATCGTTTTTATGTTAATGCAAATCAAATGATGTATTCGGGAGGCAGTTAAAAATAATTGTCTTTGTGTCTAATTTTAACACAATTAAACTTACAAAAAATTATCAAATTAAATAATACGAGCTCAAATATATGGTCTATATTTGGAAGAGGCAATTATTTTATAAGAATGTTCTGAAACTTAATAGTTACGGACAAATTGCTAAGACACAATAAAAACACAAATTTCATAGGTAACGACCCAATATTATCATGAGTGCCATAGTGTTGAAATTTGCATTTGTTAAAATTTATTTAAGATAAAAAAATTGTAGCAATAGGTATCAATTTTTTTCCAAACATATTACAGTTTGTGACATTCATTTCTAAAAAAATTCTTTGTTCTGTGTAAAGATGGCATTTAAAGCGCCGGCGCCGTCACATGAAGCGACGTTTTTTTTTTACTTCCGCCCTGTCTATAACCAATGCTGCCCTACTTCGAATTCGACTCTAGCTACAGCATTGTGCCCAACCTACAGTTAAAAATATGAGGAGGAACTTCCAAAAACTTTTCACCCAACTGCATGTTGTAGGATTGGATGTCAGAGCAAAAAATTGGAATAGTGCTGTCATGTAAAGTAGGTACTGCAACGGTTCTATCTGATGGGTAAAAAAATTAAAAACTATAAAACAAATTGAAATAATATATTGGAAGTAAAATTAATATATACCTGATTATTCTTACAAAAATTATACAGTACTTTAAAGTATTTTGAAGGTTTAATAGTAGATTAGTAGCCAAGGGCTGTAAGGCATCAATTGCAGCCCGAGAGATTTAGGCGCACGAGCGCAGCGAGGGCGCTTATAGTTCGAGGGTGCAATTGATGCTTACACCCGAGCTAACTACTCTGCTTTACATCTCGATTGTGAGGTAAGTGGAAAAAAAGGCATTACAAGAATAAATAAATTTATTATCAAGAACTAAATTTAGCTTCGCCTTTCGATATTCAAAATTGATGAAAATAGCGAAGCGACCTCTTTTGTCACAAGAATAAATAAATTTATTTTCAAGAACTAAATTTAGCTTCGCCGTTCGATATTCAAAATTGATGAAAATAGCGAAGCGACCTCTTTTGTCATTGGGCTGAATGCATGATGTCTAGTGCCAGTAAGATGGTTAGATGTACGCGAACTTTTTGAAAGTTTTTTTTTTAATTACTTACCGCCCTAGGGCGTTTCTAGCTACATTATTAACCTAGGGCGGTAATTGATCACTTACAACCCGCATCTGGGGGTATTAAGGACCTACTTACCGAACATGAGAGATGTAAAATTATATTAAATATCGTCTGCGAGTACATTTTCCACAAAATTTGGGGTTCATCTCTCCGGTACCGGTCAACCAGCCTGACTCCTTCTCCATCTACTGTGACTGCGACCTGAAGGCAAGCGGCAGAAGATACGTTTGCAGCCTGCCTGTTACCTACCTACATATCAGGTTGTTTGTGTTTTGTAATGTTTCTATTATAATTGATATTACTGTTTTCTAAGTGTATTACTATTGATTGACTACTTAGATTTTGGACATGTATTAAATAATTTGTATATTTGACATTTTAATAGATATTAATAATTTATCATTTATATTTAATATTATTAATGATAATTATAATAATGTTAGCATGTAAGTGTATTGGATCTACTCTGTAAGACTTACATGTAAATAAAATAAATAAATAATCAGGACAGTGATGGTGTATACCATAGGAATTATATTGTACATTCGGTTGCGAATTTGAGAACCACATCCAGTATCCGAAATTATATATCTGTTATTAATTGTTATATCTTTATTATTTTATCTAGAACTAACTAGAAATGTGACAGTACTTAAGTTTACATAAGGCCCATAGGTCCATGACTGCAAATGATAGAAATTAAGTTGAACTTGAAATAGGCTTTAAACTACAGAAATATGCAGGAAATGACGTTTGACTAAAACATAACAAATCATAACGTTTCTTTCCTCGAAGGGCTAAGCAGAGGTTAGGTGGTACGTTTGACCGAATCTTTGAAAACTAATATAGTTATTATTGCAACATCCTCAGCAAATAGCAGAAAAGTGCTACTGAATATATTCTCTTAAAAACTACTCGCAACACAGCAATAATTTTGCTGTTTCTCTAAATAAAACTGCAATGGCGATGACATATTTCTATTTCGCGTTGTATTAATTTTTAACAGCGGCCAAGAATTATATCAATCGGTTTCCCAATTGGTCTTTATAATTTGTAAGGAATTACAAATACCTACCTACAATACATATTTCAGTTCTATAAAATAACTCACAATGTAAACATTTCGAATGATTAATGCTAATGAAATCAGTGTTTGCTATAATAATAAATTGTTGCTATTTATAGCTGTCTGTGGCTGTTTACTGGATTTGTTTAGTAATTTAATGTACAGATAAATGCTTACTTTTTATTTATTATCACGTCTATGTCCCAGAAAGAGTACCACGGTCCGTAAATGGGACAGCTCGAAAAAAAGGCATAGGTACCAATATTACGCCTGCGTAAGTAGCATGAGCAGCGCGATATGATATTTATCACGTTTTAATCACGCCGAATTGTCAAATTCTATAGTACCTACTTTGACAGTTGAACACGATAAAAACCCGATATATGTCTAAGTGCGGTGTTTATGCTGAGAGGGCGGATGTATTTGTTTCCTGAAAGCGAGTCTGCTGCCATGCACCGGATACAATGTAAGGCGACTGAGCCGCACGATGGAACGTTTTGCGTAGATGCGTATTTGAACGCATTTATTTGACGGCTGCCATACAAGCTGTTCGAAAATGTCGCACGACTCGGGTGTCATATATACCTTGCGTCTGCCGCATTTCGCGCGTAGGTGCGATTTTCTCCGCATGTAGGCGCGTAAACCGCATGAGCGCGCGTGGATGCCTTTTTGTGTTGGACTGTGCTTTTTTCTATACAAAGGAGATAACAGTTTATATATTAACGCACGACACTCTTTCGTAACTGTGTTTTACTTTGATTCAAATGCATTAGTACAAGTGATGAAAGAACGGCAGGTCCTTGCAGGTGCCACCGACTTTGAATTAAATTACAAGTCAACATCACATGTTCAAAGTAAAATTTCAGAAAACACTACTTAAAGCCTTTATTACAAACACCGCAAGAAAGAGTTTTATCTCGTTTCAAACCGATAATTTATATTGTTTTTACAGTTGGCACAACGACGACACACCTCACAGTGGTGAGGGTGAACAGTGACCCAACGCCAGTGAAGGACCATCAGGTTCCTGTATTTCTGTTCAGCAGGCACTCCTTCGTCGCCGACCAATGGGACCTCACCACTAACCAGGTGAGACTAGTCATTAGCCAATTAGCCAAGGAGCGAGATCCGGCTCGAAGGACCAACTGTTTTATTTCGAATTTTCGAGGCATATTTGCCCACTTTATAAAAATATTTACTGTCAGCGAATAAAGCAATTACGATTATTTGTTGTAGGTATATTATGTGATTTTGAAATTTTGTCACGTAAGTTGTCACACGGAGAGTATATTTATGTGCAGTGTTATTATTATTTATATTTAGCCTTTGTTACGTCAAAATATTGAACAATAAAATTTATGGATGCGTCTTTCTTTAATGAAACAGATGTCGATAAATAGCATTTAAATATAGAAAAAAGTATGCATATTCATAGACAATTATGAAAACAATAAAATTAAAATTAAATTGTATCTGTCACCTAGATTTAAACCTTATTCTATGTATCTAAATTGTGACGGGCTAATAAATACCTTTTGATAAAATTTAAAAATAGTTTATTTGATGTGGTGGTACTCATTACACGCGTCAAAATCATAATATAGGTTTTTTGTATACCCCGAACAGGAAAATAAAAGAAACCTTGTCATATCGCGGAAAATTTATTGAAATTATTTATTATAATGGCAACCGTAATTTTTCCGTCAATTTCGTTTTTAAATGTCATCTGTCACGTGTTTTGTCTTCAAATATTTTGTATATTCAGTTTAATTCATTTGATTTTCGTTGTGCATTAAAATTCTTAATCGTAATACTAAATAATAGTAACATGGAATAATACAATTATGGAAAATAGATTTCTTTAATATCTTTTTGTATAAAAAATAAAATTTTCCTTAATCCTTAGTATTACAATATAGAAACACGGAGGCTCGGTTGAAGAGCTCGGTGGCGTAGTGGTTAGTACGCTTTGGCTTTCGATTGAAAACAAAGCTAACTTCGCCATGGTCAGGCCCTGAATGGGTGACCACTCAGTTTTACCCTATCAATACTTGTCAAAGCTCCCATTTCTACCGCAATCTTTTCTACCCCTACGGGAAAAAGGCGTGACCTATTATTTTTATAAATATCGCTTGCCTTAAAATGTGCCCGGTACATGGCAACAAGCTACGTTATCATACTAACATATACAAGTTAGGCGATATGTGATTACTAATTATTCTCTGGTATTATTATATCCCGGTCATTAATCTCGGTAATGAATATAGGCGTAAAGATATTTATGTTATGTTTGTTTTATTATTATAGTAGCAAGAGTACGCAATCCACGTCTAAGTATTTACTATAAAATCTTATGCGTTCTTATCGCTAAAAATTACTGCGTGAATATCAGTTGAATGTTGGCCTGAATCCAGTTCGTAAAATGTTCAGCGCTACACTTTTATTATGATGGTAGTTACATAAAGCACATCTGCAAAGAATCCGGCGTGTACGCAGCGAGGTCGATGATCTCAGTGTTGTATAGTTACGGGCGGATTGAACTGGTTTTTCATAATTTCACTACAAAGAAAAATGTCGTTATGTGTACTCTAATATGCAGTTCACAAGTCTTCGGGACAATTCGTTTGATTTTATGGCTCTTATATGCTATCTTTAAATTATCGTATAGGTATTTTTTTCAGCAACAATCAAAATCATGAATGTATCAACACTTATCAAATTCCTATCATGTTACGTTTAGCACCAAAAGGCATTTTGTATCGAATATTATGTCGATCGATAAACGCTTTTGATCTTTTTTCCTTTAAGAAAATCTGTCTCTAAATTTATATCCATATTGTCCAATTATATTGACGAATCTACCACTGGAAAATACGCCCTGGCGAGGGTCCTTTAGTACTTAGTTAATCTTTCATGATTCCAACTCTTTGTACCAAACGATACGCTTTAACTTTTCTCAAGCGAACCCCCAAAGAACGTTATGGCACAATTTTCCCCCGATCGTGTTTCTGAGTCCGTGTAATTAGTATTAGGTCCTTACCTATGAAATTGGTGTTTTGTATGGAGGTTTTGGGGAATTCTGCATTTTCCATACTAAAATTTTTTCAGTTTTCTTCACAACGACAAATCCAAAGATAATAATATTTGGCATCTATCATTAGACAAGCTTTAGTAATATGTGTAATATCACACACCATAAAAATTATTTATCGTTTTTAAGTGAATGCAAATAAAATGATGTATTCGGGAGGCACTTAAAAAGAGTTGTGTCCGTGTCCAATTTTAACACAATTAAACTTACAACAAATTATCAAAACAAATCAAAAGAGCTCAAAAATATAGTCTTTTTTTAGACGAGGTAATTATTTTTTAGGAATACTCTGAATCTTAATAGTTACAGACAAAATACTAAGAGAGAAAAAAACACCAATTTCATAGGTCAGGACCCAATATGTTGGTGACCAGGTTATTTTTTACTCCGCGTAGTCTGCCGTAGATCACATCGTCTTTTCCAATCAGGCGAATTCGTGAAACTTAAATCATCCTTACATTTTTAATGATTCTTGAAACCTTGCTTGGAAGTAGGTTCGATATTAAATTATTTCCAATCATTCTTAACATAATACCCGTAAAATTGGTCCACGTGAATATGTTTACAACTTTGTAGAGATGACGTACCTGCCTATTTCTAAATTTAAGTGCACTTGACTTCTGTCTCTGTTATATTTACTATATCTTGTATCTCCACTCTTCGATGCGTGGCGCGAAAACATTGTCTAGCATTTCTTGGACGAAAATTAATTTGCCAAAGGAATTGCTTATGTTTTACGGACGACTGCCTTCAGAGTGTATGTGAGCCAATAGCGTATTAATTTCTTACCGACGATCGTACGTGCGGTAAACAGATGCTCTCATATGCATTCCTAATTTTACGCAAATATTTACAAAGTTTTTTATTGTTGCTGTCTTGTCTTTCATTATATGTTTCTATTGAAGTTTATGGGTGATTCAAAGACTGCTGTTATTGTTTATTTACCGTATGAAAATATTCGGGTGTGTAATCTAGAAGATGACAATTAATGAGTACCGTTAAGAAATTTTCACTAGTGCCACATAAAATCTTAGAGCATTAATAAACCTGTTTGTTTGGATCATTATGCCAAGAATTAAGGATGCGATCACCAGCCCTAAAAGCACCCGCCGCATCCTTAAAGTTAATTTCAATAAAACAAGCCCAAAAATTGATATTATAAAGGTTGGCCTGTTGCCCCTACAACATATGAGCGGTCTTATGATGCCGCGGAAGAAAAAAAAATACAAATTTCGAGGAAAATCAAAGTTCCATGACAACTTCCTGCCGTCCTCAGCCTATATACGTCCCACTGCTGGGCACAGATTTTTCTTATAGATACTAACACATGAGGAGTATTGGCCGTAACACCACCACGCTGGCCCAATGCGGGTTGGTGAGTAGGAACAGCTGCAATAGTATTCAATTCAATTCAATTCAATATATTTATTTGCATGAATACGAGTAGGTACAATATGGTGTTACATAAATTTTTTAAGTAAGTTCTGAGCATATTCACCCATTACAGGCGTGCAAAAAATCAAATTTAACCAATTGGAATATATAAACATGTCAACATTATTATTAAATCTAATCAAAAACATATTCTTTAAATGTCAAAATCGTACTTTTTGGTCAATCATCAATCTAGTTGGGTTAAAAAAACATATCAACTTATGTTCAAATGAGGAATAAAGAAAAATAAAACATTTAAATTAATTACAATTTGTCAGTTAGAAATTCCTTTACAGAATAATATGCCTTGCCAATTAAAAATCTCTTCAAATGCCTTTTGAAATTATTTTGTGTCATCATTTTTAAGTTTATGGGAAGTTTATTATAAATGTATATTGACATACAGAAAACACTATTGTTCATCACAGTGGTTCTATACCGTAATGATTTTAATACCACATTATGTCTCTTACTTTTTAATGTTTTGTAATCAGCAATGTTATTTTTCACATATAAGGCAGCTTCGTAGATATATATGGAAGGGAGGGTTAACATTTTCAATTTTTGAAAGTACGGTTTGCAAGAATCCATTTGCTGTAGCTTATACATAGACCTTATGCACTTTTTCTGGGCTCTGAACGCGATTTCCTTATCTGCAGAGAATCCCCAGAATAGGATGCCATATTTTAGTGTTGACCCTACATAAGCATGGTATGCACTTAAAAGTGTGTCCTCATTTGCAACCTTTCTCAGCATAAATAAAGCGTAAGAAAACTGATTTAACTTTTTTGTTATATTCCCTATATGCGTTTTCCACGAAAGATTTGCGTCGATATGTATGCCTAAAAATTTCGCACATTGAGTTTCTAAAATTTGAATACCGTCATATTTAATATTTAATTTATCAAAATTTGAATTTTTATTTTTAAATGTCATTATGTTAGTTTTATTTAAATTAATTTTTAGGTTATTTAATTGTAACCAGTCGATAATATTTGAGAGCGTATTGTTTACATCGTTTTCATGCTCTTTGCTACTATTCGCGTTGTCGGTGATAATGGCAGTGCTGTCGTCGGCAAACAGAACCATCGGTTGATTTATTGCTTTAGGCAAGTCATTAATATAAATAAGGAAGAGAAATGGTCCCAATATACTTCCTTGAGGTACTCCGTATTCAACATCTCTTAAATCTGACAAGTGTGTGTCTTCTACTTTCGACAATCTATTTATTCTGGTTATTAACGTCTGTTGTTTACGGTTTGTTATGTATGACTGAAGAGATTTAATACATTTCCTCTTACCCCATAAAATTCGAGTTTTTTAATTAATATACCATGATCTACATAGTCAAACGCCTTAGTCATATCCATGTACAGAGCAGTGACACGTTTTTTGGAATCTAAACCGTTGAGTATTATTCCTAACAGCTTAAGAACAGCCATATCTATTGATTTATTTTTCCTAAATCCAAATTGTTCTTTAGTTATCATATTAAATTTTTCAAAATATCTGTACAAATTATTATAAATAACCTTTTCAAAGATTTTGGAAATAATTGGTATTAATGCGATAGGTCTGTAACAACTCATATCTTCCTTATTATCTTTTTTGAACATTGGAATGACTAAAGTTATTTTTAGTTTATCCGGAAAAATACCATATTCAATGCACTTATTAATTATATGGGCAAGCAATGGTGCTATATATTTAGACGTCTCTTTAATCACCTTAGTGCATAGAATGTCATAACCCGTGCTTTTAGTGTTTTTCAAATATTTAATAATATTCATTATTTCGTGCTTGTTTGTTGGTGCCATGAAACAAGATTGTGTGTGATTCTTCAAATAATCAAATTGAGATGCACCGTTGCTAGATTTTGTCGGTTTTGTAACATCAACGAAAAAATTATTAAACGACTGTGCAATGTCATTTGGGTTATTTATAAGTTTGTTATTATTTTTTATTTGTACAATTTCTTCTTTAGTGTCATATTTTTTGTAATTATTAATAATATTCCAAACAGCTTTAGATTTGTTTGTCGATTGAGTAATGTAAACATTATTTTGGGTTTTCTGCGTTTGTTTTATGACAGATTTTTGTGTATTTTTTAAGTATTATCCTATTTGTTTCATTTGGATTAACTCGATACTGTTGTAACAAAGAACGTTTTCGTTTTGAACAAAGCTTAATGCCCTTACTCAGCCATTTATGTTTCTTGCGCAAATTTATTTTAACTTTAATAACAGGGAAACATAACATATAAAACAGACTGTACAAGTCGAGAAATCTGTCATACGCAATATTAGGATCTTCAGCTGCGTATATATCTCTAAAGGATAAAGCTTCTAAACAGGATTTAAACTTATTTATATTGTCTTTGCTAAGGTCTCGTTTTAATTTAAAGTAGTGATCTATATAGAAACTCTTCCTAACAGGACATTTCATTATTTGGGCTGTGTGATCCGATAGACCTAATTCAACTACGGAAGTTTTGGATCTTTTAACATTGTAAGCAAAATTATCTAAACACGTTTTGCTACTATGTCTAGTGGGTTCATTTATACTCAACTTGAGATTATATCCTGCTAACATTTGTTCGAACTTCATAGATATGGCATTTCTTTTTAGTCTATCTATATTAAAATCACCGCATAAAATTACCTTTTTATTTCGGTAGCATGTATTGTCTAATAGTTCTACAAGTTTAGCAAAAAATGTTTCTATTTCGGATACTCTGGTTCGGGGCGATCTATAAAGACAAATTATTATTATTTCATGTTCTGTTAGCTCTATAGCACTGCATTCAAAAATATTTTTGATACTCAACGAGTTTATTTTGGACAGAACTTTGTACTTATGAGTGCGGTAAACTAATATGCAAGTACCACCGCATCTGTTAGTTCTGCAAAAACTAGCTGCTAGAGTGTAATGTCCCAGATTCAATACCGATAAATCACTTTTAATCATGTTATGTTCGGAAATACAGATTATGTCAATAAAATTGTTATTATTCTTTAAATCGTCTAAATGAATAATTAACTCTTCAAATTTGGAAATTAAGCCATTAATATTTTGATGAATTATATTTATGTAATTATATGCGAAAAAAATCATTATTATTATTATTATTATTAGGTGTAATGTGTATGTTTGTATTGTAATTTGAATCAGTTTGTGTAAATTGGTCAATTGTTGTCGAAATTATTTTTTTATTATTATATTTATCTAATTTTTGTTTATATTCTAAGCGCAATATATCACGAAGTATATATCTTGCAATGTATAATGCTATTATATTTCGTCCCTTCGGTATATATCCACGATTGTCGAAAGTCACAAAAGTTACATGATCATGACGAGAACAGCATGATTTTAAATCATTATTAATTTTTGTTACATGTACTAATGGGTTATATAAAGTTTCACAAACTAGTATATTTGTATTAGATAAATAAGTCAAAAAATCGTTCAAGTGCGTATAGTATCCAGCAGGACTCGATTCATTTGCTCCACCCATCAGAATGATGAAATCTTCCTTATCCATGTTTTGCAAGTCATCTTTACAAGTTGACACGATGTTCTTGAATTTAGCTCCCGGCTTTAGAATGCAGGTGACGCTATAGTTACTGCCTACAAGTCCCTTCAGTACTGGGCGCACATGATGCCCCTGCTGGTCAGCTATCACTACAATACGGTTGTACGATTTTATTATTGGAGTGTTCACAGATCCTTTTTGCTGTTTATCATTACTTATAGTCTGTGTGATGTTCCTGTCCTTATTCTGCTCACTTGTTTGTGTAATACTATTCCCGGTTGTGTACCCACTTTGCATTTCTGCAGGCAATATGGTCAAGGGAGAGTTATTCTTTGTTGGAGTATTAACGATTTTAGATTTTTTTGATTTTGGTTTTTTATTAGATAATGGTGTATTGCAGTGTATTTCCGTAGATCCAACTTTTTTGTACAGCTCAATAATTTCATTACTTTTTTTCAATTCTCTGTTTAAAGATGAGTTTTCCAAAGTTAGGTTTTCGATTTCTTGATTAGCTGATTGCAATTTTATTTCTAAAGCCTTTATTGTGTCTAGTAATTCTTTCGTGTTTGAACTTTGGTCAAGAAATGAGTTTTGTAAGCTCAACATTGTTGCATCATTTATTGTGGAATTGTCAGTAAGTGTAGTTACATCGTTTAGTGAACTGGATCGTTGTGGTTTCCGGAAAGTTATATTATCTGTGAATGTTGTATCAAGATTCTCCATTTTTACATAAGATATATTATTTAAAAAAAAAAAAAACTTATAATTTAACGAATTCAATCTCTGGCTCAAACAGGAATCGAATCTGGTTCTTACTATTATCGTCAGTAAACTTTATAATAAATTTATGTACTCAAAAAGTCACTTCAGTTCGAGGATTTGATCTGCGCACCTTCTGATCTCACATTAGTCAACATCCAAACTCAGCTAGTTGTACTTTAGCCGTGCTGTCGAATTACAAGTATATAATTCTTTGATCAATCCTATGTTATGAGTCATGGGTAATAATGTACTGGTCAATGTAATAACACAGTAATGTTTCGAAAAATACCCACGATTATTATGTTAATCCTTTTCTATTATTCTTCACAATTTGTCACTTATTCTTCTATTTACACCTTATTACCATGTAGTTATTATAATGTTTTATTGTAGGTACTTAGTAGTCTTATCCCGTATTTGTAGTTAGAACATTTTTTGATGATTTTGTAAACAAATGTATACAGTTTTTCGTAGATAAAAAAAGTATTAATTAGCTACTTCTGTATACACAATTAACAAATTCACGACTTTGATTTCACTTTAACTATTTTTAATTTAAATTTATATGCAGAGCTTAATGTTTACTTGGCAGTGGCGCCATCTAGTTGTCAGTAACCGGGACCAACGGCTTAAAGTGCCTTCCGTAGCACGGAGAGTCGAGATCACGAAGTTTTGCTCACCCACCCACGGCTTGACCATGGCGAACTTTGTTTTCGATATCGACAGCCAAAGCGTACTAACCACTTAGCCATCGAGTTCCTCACTATACCGAGCCTATAGTTTCACACTTCCTGCAAATAGGCAATAAGTGTTAGTCACAGTAACACGATTCTTCTTGATTCTTGTCCATTTCACCATGGTAATAAATGTACGACTAATATGAAATGAGACGATGAGTTTTGAGACACCAAAATATTTGTCATTATAATACGCCTCGAGTAAAAGATCATGTATCAAAATTGGTGAAACTAATTACATACATATAATCATGACTCTATTATCCCCTAAGGGTTAGTCAGAGCAGTCCACTGCCATAGTCCGCACTTCAGTAGTAACTGCACTCAGCGTGACAGGTGGTGAGCCCGTCGCCGCTTCAGGCTATGGTTGTGCAGTTCTAAGTCCATTAGTCGCCTTCTATGACACCCTAGGGATAAGAAGGATTGGTAGTATTTTTTTAATGAGCTACCTACCTACCTAACTAATTAACGAAGAAATATCAAACCATCGGTATCCAAAACACCAATTTGTGGAGAATAATAACATAGTCAGTAAACAAATAGTCTTTGTGTTGAAACCGCCCACTGTCGTGATCGCGGCTCGTTTAATACCAAAAGTTCACGGCATCGGAACACGTCACTAGCATACCAGTTACTAGTTTAGTATCAGTTACTCTCACGGCAATAAATCGTCCGCGGTGTACATTTGCATGTTGGCCTTACAACGTATGGGTGTAAAATGTGCTTGTTTTGACGCCGTCAGCGAGCTTGTCCAAAGGCATTGTGTTGTTATCTTTCAGATACATATTATCTTTTTAAATGTTTTACTAAATAAAATAAAAAAAGTCTGCCTGCACTATCCGTTCATAAAGCTAACAGAAGGCGTAGTTCATCAGCCTTATATGTTTATATGTAAATAAATATCTTCAGACATTCAGACCTATCAACTAGCCCCATATTAAGCAACTAATGCTACTTGTGTTACGGATACTAGATAGCGGATAACTACATATATTAAATAGCTAAATACATATAAATATCCAGATTTTATATAATACATATAAAATATCCAAGACTGGAGAACAAATGCCTGTATGCATCACAGAAGCATCTGCCCCCACCGTGGATCGACCCAGAACCTCTCGAGATGGCGACGCCTGTAGATCGGCATACAGACCACTCTACCACGGAGGTCGTCAAAAAGCTTACCTTATACTTTTCTTATACCTACATACAGTATATTTTTTGTGTATATTTAGGTATTTGTTACTTCATTCATAACGCGAGTGCGTAAACTGCTTACTTTGTGCTAATTGATAGGTGTAAATATGATATCATTACTTTGAAGCCCTAGTTTGTAACGGTCACTTGTGGCTAAATAGGTCGCTATTTATTATAATTGCTTACATTAATCTTGAGGGTTTATTTCAAAGCGGCTTCAAGTAAATTTAGTCCTTTGTTAATAATTTCAAACAATTTTATCATGCTCTTCAAATGTTAAAATGTTGCCCACAATTTAGTAATTCAGTCGGGATTATCATGATTATTTTTTAAAGTAAAGATAATAATAATAAACCATTTTAACGATTTTTTATTGGCCTCTAATAGAATACTGCAACAGTAATCACTTATTCAGGTAACCAGTGTGCTCGTTTGCCAAAAAAATAATACTTGTAACATAAAATATCATTTCTCCTTTATCTCTAAAGGGGTAGCCACAAATAAGACTTATATCATCACATAATCTTCATCACGACCTTTTGACGACCTCCGTGGTCGAGTGGTCTGAATGCCGGTCTCAAGGCGTCGCCATCTCGAGAGGTTCTGGGTTCGATCCCCGGTGGGCAAATGTTTGGGTGATGAATTTTCAAGCATTTGTTTTCCAGTCTTGGATGTTTATATATATTCAGGATATATGTATATCTATTAAATATATTTATCCGTCATCTAGTGTCCGTAACACAAGCAGCATAAGTTGCTTAAAACGGGGCTAGTTGATAGGTGTGAATGTTTGATGATATTTATTTATTATTTTATTTATCACATTCCAACTTTTACTTAATATTGTGATGGAATATGTAATTACTCCTTAACTTTAATTTTTATTTAATTAACTGAATGAAGCTATTTTCTACGTTTAAAATTTTCTGGAACTTATATATTATTATTTATATAAATAGATAGAGGTATTTTGAAAGTGGTCTATGAGAAAAATAAGGTTTAGGCAATAAAACAAAAGAATTTAAGCAATCTGGCAATATTGTTAGCACGGAAAATTTATTCGCTTCCAGAGCTTTCGGGTGCCTAATTTCATTTGCACGTGACAAGGAAAATCGTTTGTGCGGAGTTCATATAGATAGATAGAATACATAGTGGATTCCGAAACTCCGTACAAATATTTAAGAAGTGTCTGCAAGGTCTGCATATGCAGGGTGGGGTTGCCTTAAACTATCTTTCGTCGTGTGGTTTAATGAGCTAGGTTAAGCACGGAGGAGCTCGAGATTACAATGTTTTGGCCACCCATCCACGGCCTGACCATGTCCCGTCCGCCACAACTCGGCTACCGCTGCCGAATAATAGTCTGTATATATTAGGTTGGGGAAAAAGTCTTTTCGCATTATAGTATGTATAAACTTGTAATAAAATCTCTTTGGCTATACTATTTGTATCTGGCTGGTTTTGGTATCATTGAATGTTTAAATTTTAAAGAACATAATTCCAAATTCAAATTACGAAAATGTGTGATTTTCATTTGTTTTTCGTACCGCCAAGATGAGTGAATCTAATGAAGAAATTCGATACATTTTAAAATTTTACTACAAAAAAGGTAAAAATGCAACGCAAGCCGCGAAAAAAATTTGCGATGTTTATGGACCTAGTGCAGTGTCTGTGAGAGTAGCACAAATTTGGTTTTAGCGTTTTCAATCCGGAAATTTTGATGTCAAAAATGCACGTCGCTCCGGTCGCCCTATTACAGATAAAATGGATGCCATTTTTGAAAAAGTGGAACTAGATCGGCATGTCAGTAGTTACGACGTAGCTGAAGAACTGGGAATTGACCACAAAACAGTTTTGGCGCATTTGAAAAAAAAACTGGGTACACAAAAAAGCTCGACATCTGGGTACCTCACGAGCTCACTGAAAGAAACCTAATGAACCGTGTACTCATTTGTGATTCTTTATTACGACGTAATGAAACCGAGCCATTTTTGAAGAAGCTGATAACTGGTGATGAAATGTGGATCACGTACGACAAGAACGTGCGAAAAAGGTCGTGGTCAAAGGCCGGTCAGGCTTCACAGACTGTGGCGAAACCCGGGTTAACTCGCAACAAGGTGATGCTGTGTGTGTGGTGGGATTGAAAGGGCATTATTCATTATGAGCTGTTACCACCAGGCAGGACCATCGATTCCGAACTCTACTGCGAACAACTGATGAGATTAAAGCAAGAAGTTGAGAGAAAGCGGCCGGAATTAATCAACAGAAGGGGTGTGGTTTTTCATCATGATAACGCTAGATCTCACACATCTTTAGCCACTCAGCAAAAATTAAGAGAGTTTGGCTGGGAGGTGTTAATGCATCCGCCGTATAGTCCTGACCTTGCACCTTCAGATTTCCACCTGTTTCGGTCTCTTCAGAATTCTTTGGGCAGTGTCAGGTTAACATCACGAGAGGACTGCCAAAACCACTTGTCGCGGTATTTTGACCAGAAGTCCCAAAATGTCTATAGCAATGGGATCATGTCCCTACCTACAAGATGGCAAAAAGTTATCGAACAAAATGGTACCTACATACTTTAGTTAAATGTAAATAAACTATATTAAAAAATTTTTTGAATTTTCTTAAAAAATGCGAAGAAACTTTTTCCCCAACCTATTATTAGGTCCTTACCTATGAAATTGGTGTTTTGTATGGAGAGTTTGGGGATGTCTGCATTTTACATACTAACATTTTATCAGTTTTCTTCACAACGACAAATCCAGAGATAATAATATTTGGCATGTATCATTAGACAAGCTTTAGCAATATGTGTGTGAACACGCCTGATAAAAATTATTCATCGTTTTTATGTTAATGCAAATCAAATGATGTATTCGGGAGGGACTTAAAAAGAGTTGTCTCCGTGTCCAATTTTAACACAATTAAACTTACAAAAAATTATCAAATTAAATAATACGAGCTCAAATATATGGTCTATTTTTATAACAGGAAATTATTTTATAAGAATGTTCTGAAACTTAATAGTTACGGACAAATTCTAAGACAGAATAAAAACACCAATTTCATAGGTAAGGACCCAATAGTAAAATCGTCGAAATAAAGCTAATGGTGTTTCTGTTGGTAACGGTCAATATTATGGCCCCATTATTATTTATTATAATGCGGATCTATCAATGTTAGTACAATACCGACATTCCCTGTCGTCACTTCTATAGTTAGGAGCAAGGTCGGAGAACCTAGCGACAAAGTAAAGGGACACTTCACTAAGGTTGCTTTTCCACCGAGCACACGAGCTAGCATCAAGCGAGGAAAATATTAGGTCCTTACCTATGAAATTGGTGTTTTGTATGGAGATTTTGGGGAATTCTGCATTTTCCACACTAAAATTTTTTCAGTTTTCTTCACAACGACAAATCCAAAGATATTTGGCATATATCATTAGACAAGCTTTAGTAATATGTGTAATATCACACTTCATAAAAATTATTTATCGTTTTTAAGTAAATGCAAATAAAATGATGTATTCGGGAGGCGCTTAAAAAGAGTTGTCTCCGTGTCCAATTTTAACACAATTAAACTGATAACAAATTATCAAAACAAATCAAAAGAGCTCAAAAATATCGTCTATTTTTAGACTAGGTAATTATTTTTTAGGAATACTCTGAATCTTAATAGTTACAGACGAGAGAGAAAAAACACCAATTTCATAGGTAAGGACCCCATATACTTGCAAATGCTGTGCCCGCGACGTCGTTCGCGTGGCTATTGATTTAACGCCGATAAAAGTTTACAAAAAGGTTTTGTGGGTTTGTAAACTGCATTGTTTTTTTACCAAGCGCTCAACACTACATTCCTACCCCTTATTAGCAAAATATGATTGTTATTAGCACGGAGTTATTAGTATGAAATCATAATGAAAATAAAATTTCTTGTCAGTGTCATCTGATTAATTGTTGTCATGATGATAAACCTCTATTGTCGTGTTCGAAATGAAATTACATTTTGACGGAATATGTCACATAATACTCGGTCGAGCAGATATTGATAGCCACGGTTACACCCGCGCGGTACCCGCTCCCATGGGAATATCGAGTTAAATGGTAGCCTATATCCTTTCTCAGGGTCTAGAGTATCTGTGTACCAAATTTAAATTGAACCGGTTCAGTAGTTTTGACATGAAAGCAAGACAGACAGACAGAGTTACTTTCGCATTTATAATATTAGACCTGTTGTAATGTATGGATCTGAATGTTGGGCAACGAAAGCGATGGATGAAAGAAAGCTGCACTCAGCAGAGATGCGAATGTTGCGATGGATGTGTGGAGTTACAAGAATGGACAAGATCAGGAATGAATATATTAGAGGAAGTTTGAAAGTAGCGCCAGTGACAGAAAAGATTAGGAGCAATAGGTTAGCGTGGTATGGACATGTGATGAGGAGGGATGAATGTCATATTACAAGAAGGATGCTGAGCATGGATGTGGACGGACCTAGAGTTAGAGGAAGACCAAAGAAGCGATGGATTGAATGCGTGAAGAATGATATGAGGATAAAAGAAGTGAATGCTGAGCTGACGAGTGACAGAGGAGAATGGAAGAAGAAGACATGTTGTGCCGACCCCACCTAGAGTGGGAAAAGGGCAAGAAGAAGAAGAAGGATTGTTTATCTTCTTTGCTAACATTTACTTCATTATTTGATACAAATAGGTAAACTTACCGCCGCCCACCATATAATAGTAGGTATATTGGTTGGCAGCGATAGCCGAGTTGGGACGGACAGCACCAGGCAGAACCCAGTATATGACCCTGTACCAAGTTTGAATAAAACTTAAGTAGGTACAATTGATTGTGTAGGCACAAGCTCGCTCTCTTACGTGTGGGTGTTGACGCCTCTGCCTACCCCTTCGGGGATAGGGACGAAAATATGTCTTTGTTTTATGACGAAAAATTTTCTAATTTTACTTAGTGTTTCCAGTAGATTGGAGAGATCCACTTACAAGTATTATAATATTTATTTTCTGTAAATTATTCATTTAGCATTCAGCCCACGTTATTGAGAAAATATTCATGAAGTAGACTAGTATGGGCTGGCGTAAATGGACCAGTCATGTCCTTTTTTGATAGAATTTGGTTAACATTAGGGTGAATGTAATTTCTTATAAAAATAGTACCGACCTAATAACTTTGTTAATACTATTTGACGACCTCCGTGGTCGAGTGGTCTGTACCCCGGTCTCAAGGCGTCGCCATCTTGAGAGGTTCTGGGTTCGATCCCTGTAGGGGCAAATGTTTGGGTGATGAATTTTTAGACATTTGTTCTTCATTCTAGGATATTTATATATATTCAGGATATTTTTATGTATTTATCTATTAAATATATTTATCCGTCATCTAGCGTCCGTAACAGAAGCAGCATTAAATGCTTAAATGGAGCTAGTTGATAGGTGTGAGTGTTTGAAGATATTTATTTATTATTATTATTTACTAATCAGTAGGTATACCTACTTTCCGGACCTGCCGTCAAACCACGACCTCAATTCTGTGAGCCCAGAAAAAATACAGTTGTAGCCTAACTGTAAACAAACACCACTTGGCCATGTCTATTATACAAATTGTATTATGTCGTAAGTATATACGAGTATGTTTTTTTACTAAGTATGTCAATCAAATCTTTAAAAAATGCCAGCCTGTTTGTCCACTGCTGGACATAGGGCTCCTACTGCTCTCCATCGCTCTCAATTCTCAGCCGTTCGCAGCCAACCCACTTCAGCCAGCTTAGGAATATCCTCATCCCATCTTGTCACAGGGCGTTCCACACTACATATTGGGTCCTTACCTATGAAATTGGTGTTCTTTTTCTCTCTTAGTATTTTGTCTGTAACTATTATGATTCAGAGTATTCCTAAAAAATAATTACCTCGTCTAAAAATAGACTATATTTTTGAGCTCTTTTGATTTGTTTTGATAATTTGTTGTAAGTTTAATTGTGTTAAAATTGGACACGGGACAACACTTTTTAAGTGCCTCCCGAATACATCAGTTTATTTGCATTCACTTAAAAACGATATTACACATATTACTAAAACTTGTGTAATGATAGATGCCAAATATTATTATCTTTGGATTTGTCGTTGTGAAGAAAACTGAAAAAAATTTAGTATGGAAAATGCAGAATTCCCCAAAATCTCCATACAAAGCACCAATTTCATAGGTAAGGACCTAATACATACATACATAAATCACGCCTTTTTCCCACACGGGTAGGCAGAGATTACATCCTTCCACTTGCAACGATCCTTGCATATTTCTTTCGCTTCATCAACTCTCATTACAGTCCTCATGCATGCTGGGCGATTTCGGGTACTTTTGACCTGGCCCTTCTCTAGAACGTCTTTAATTTGGTTCCACACTACGGTATAATTAATAACATACAAACATATAATCATGTATCATCCCCTAAGGGTTCGTCAGAGACTAGGCAAAAGCACCGTAAAAGCAGTCCATTGCCATAGTCCGCGCTGTACCAAGCAGTGATTGCACTCAGCGCGACAGATGGTGAGTCCCCTTTGCGACACCCAAGGGAAGTGATGGGTTGGCTTGGTAGTTCTCTTTTTATGAGCCGCTGCCACACGGCTCAATAAACAAATCATTATAACTAAGCCTCGGCAAAGGTGAAATAAAAACAATCCAAACAAGAAAAATCATATCTTTCCTAGACTCAGTTCCTAGACAGTACCCATTTGATACTGTGGGGAACATTGAACTTACATAAGAGGATAGTCACAATAGATCTCAATAGGTGCAGGGACGCGAAACAGTCCCAAACAACCAAAAGTATATGTACCAACTAAAAGGTTAACTAGGTTAATTAATGTAATGTTTCGATTTAAAATCGAACAAACGAAGCAGACTAAATGTCGCGACCGTGCTGACTTAGTAACAAATAATGTTGATATCTACCAGAAATGCGGGTTTCAATTTCCTTATATGAAATTGAAACTGATACGGTCGCTATGCAAAATGTTGACCCCTAATCTAATGACAAACTAAACGCTGCCATATCGGTTTTATTAGGTAAATTGGACGATATTAAAATTTATCGAATGAACAGGTAAATAAAACAAAAGTAAAAGTACAATATATACAATTCTAGTAATCTATATACGAGTATATATCACTCAAAGGTGACTGACTGACAAAGTGGTCTATCAACGCACAGCCCAAACCACTGGACGGATCGGGCTGAAATTTGGCATGCAGGTAGATGTTATGGATGTGATTTGGGATTTTGATTTAATTCTACCCCCAAGAGGATAAAATGGGTGATGAAAGTTTGTATGAAACTTTGTCAATATAAACCGATGGGCTGAAACCCCGTGGGATAGTTAAAAACCATAGTAACCGCGGACGAAGTCTTGGGCAACAGCTAGTTGTAATATAAAGGAAAAGAGATCAATTAAAGTCAATACTTTCCTAGGAGAGCCGTAACGGCCTTGTCGCCAAAAAATAAACACATTTATTAAGCTAATAGGCAAACACATAATAATATCAACATACTAATTATGAGTAATCGTAAACATTCCGATATTTTATAATAAATTGTAAGGCAAATGTCTCATTGCGGTTTCGTTTCCTGTACATCAATCTTTATATTTAACACTCAAATTCTCTCATATTCTTCCTCGGTTTAAAAATAGTTTGCAATTTGTGATAAAACTTTTCGTCAAGGCTGTCATAAACACTAATAAAACGTCCTCTAAATATAATGTCTTCTTTACAGTACCTACAGGTCTTCCTCATGGAGAAACACATGAGGAGTAGGTATGGGCAGTAACACTACCGCTAGCCCAATGCAGATTTGTGGGTAGAAACGGTCGCAAAGTTTTGGTCACCCATCCTCGGTCTGACCATGGCGAAAGCCAGACCGTGACTTTAGACTTTATTTGCGATCGTAAGCCAAAGCATACTAACCACTACGCCGCCACCGCTCTTCCACTTTATTCCTAACGTTAATGTTGAAATCTAAATAATTTTGTCAATTTTATAATATAACAAGCTAGCTAGCTAACTAGGTTTTTTAACTATCCCACGGGCACCCTTTAATTTTCCGGAATATTAAGTATTTAAGATGTTGACTAAGGATATAAGGTATCAACATGCAAAATTTCATTGAAATCGGTCCAGCCATTTCGGAGATTAGCCAGTACAAACAGACAGCCAGAGAAACAAAAAAAAATGGTATTTTCCCTCTTTTGACATCCCCTGACATGGTTGACCTCTACAGTTTTATTATATTAGGTCCTTACCTATGAAATTGGTGTTTTGTATGGAGATTTTGGGGATGTCTGCATTTTACATACTAACATTTTATCAGTTTTCTTCACAACGACAAATCCGGAGATAATAATATTTGGCATGTATCATTAGACAAGCTTCAGCAATATGTATGTGAACACGCTTGATAAAAATTATTCATCGTTTTTATGTCAATGCAAATCAAATGATGTATTCGGGAGGCAGTTAAAAATAATTGTGTTTGTATCTAATTTTAACACAATTAAACTTACAAAAAATTATCAAATTAAATAATACGAGCTCAAATATATGGTCTATTTTTAGAAGAGGCAATTATTTTATAACAATGTTCTGAAACTTAATAGTTACGGACAAATTGCTAAGACAGAATAAAAACACCAATTTCTATAGGTAAGGACCCAATATGTATAGATTGTGAGGTGGTGACGTAGAAATACCCGGAGATGTAGTCACTTAATTTATAATGTAATCAAAAGGCACTAAACGGTGCCTTGTAAATATTATTAAAGTTCTTTGTAAATTTATTATTTTTAAATATTGATCTTAAGTATAACAATTTATAAATTTTATATATTAATTATTTTATTATTAATTGGAGGCCAAAAACAATAAGAAAAAGATAGATGGTTTGTTTTAAAACAAAAACAACGAGAAAAGAGCACATTAACAACAAAGAGTCTCTAATACTGATATAGCGCCTCGTTACAAGATACTCAGATAGATTATATTTATATTTCTTTTTTTCAGTACAAACTACAAAGTACAAACATTTCATTGGTTTCCCCGATCTGCGATTCATGTTACTTGAAATATATTCAGGAACGACCTTCTGATTCGGGATTCTTATTTCTTTACTCAGAAACCTAATAGTGTTTGGGCTATAGACAAACGAATAGTTTAACTTAAGAGCATTGCTTTCTAACGGGCCGTTTGGACCCTTTTCCTGTTGTTGCTCGGAGCGTGACCAAGGGCAGGCTCACCATGACCGGGATAAAGAGATTCTGTTTTTCGGTCATCAGTGTTGAAATCGTTCTGTTTAAAATAAACACGGTGACGATTGTTATTGACTCCATCTTCATAATTGTCATTTATATTTATTCGATTGTTGTTATCACTCTATGATACGTATTATTACCTTACTTTTATTGTTGTAATTGCATCTATTGCAGGTAAATTGTCATTTGCACATTTTAAGGTTTGAATAAATCTAATTTTAAAAAGAGACCTGAATATTGGGTCCTTACCTATGAAATTGGTGTTTTGTTTCTCTCTTAGTATTTTGTCTGTAACTATTAAGATTCAGAGTATTCCTAAAAAATAATTACCTCGTCTAAAAATAGACTATATTTTTGAGCTCTTTTGATTTGTTTTGATAATTTGTTGTAAGTTTAATTGTGTCAAAATTGGACACGGAGACAACTCTTTTTAAGTGCCTCCCGAATACATCATTTTATTTGCATTCACTTAAAAACGATAAATAATTTTTATGAAGTGTGATATTACACATATTACTAAAGCTTATCTAATGATAGATGATCTTTGGATTTGTCGTTGTGAAGAAAACTGAAAAAATGTTAGTATGGAAAATGCAGAATTCCCTAAAATCTCCATACAAAACACCAATTTCATAGGTAAGGACCTAATATACCTACTTCAGATTTTGGATCAAAAAACTATTTAATAATAATGGGCGTATATTAACAGCGGACACTTAAAAGTTTTTACCTCGTGATCATACGTTTGTAGTCACAATAGGAAATCTTGTGTTGTGTGTGTGGATTAGTGTCAGTCCGGGGGTTATTAAACTAACTACTGCATTACATACAATAATTAAAATTGCGCATTTTTAATTTATATAATACATCAACTTATTCTGATTTACATAAATGATTGTAGCACATCGGTTGATGGTGAAGACCCTCATGCATTTTAATGGAGACAATAATGTGAATAATGTCATCGGAGAGACAGCCCATTGATTCGGAGTATGAATGGCTGCTGATCAATGATGACTTAAATCTAAATCATTATTAATGTTAGTCATATTCTACATTTTAATAGATTATTTTGTTTCCCCTCCTAAAAACGTATTTATTCAAACTCTTCAAACTTAGTAGTTTGAATAACTACAGTTTACAGTTTTTGTTTAACATGCGGACAAGTACTTCGCCCCTAGTTTTAAATGAAATTTTAATTAAATGTTAGTGCTTACTGGCCAACATCTAATAACGGGCAATCAATATCATTACTACTACGGAGATAGCACATTTAACATTTCATCTAGTCTCCTTTATGTTAGCATTGATAACTTAAAATTCATATTTTCTTTTGACTCTTTGTTTTTCTTAACCTTGTAAGGAATATCTTGAAAAGAAATTTATGAAAAAATACAACTTTTTGAATCTTTTTCCATTGTCCTTCTTTAATTTATATTTTCCTCTTCTTTAATTTAATTGTATGCTAGTCATCAGAGGAACTCTGAGGAGTATTTAATTTTCTCTTTAATTGAAGTGTCGATGTAGTGGCGACGGGTAATGATTCAATTAATGCTAATGAATTAATGTATTGGATCAAGTGATTGTGTTTGTTGTCTTTCTAGTTAAACAATCAGTGCTCTGCTAATAAAATTAGTCATTACGTTAGCCTAATTTAGATAATAGTTTGTAGTAGTAAAGTAATAGATTTCCATAATTTTACCTTGAATATCGCTAGATTCACACTGTGCCCGGTGCAAGACAACAGACTCAACCCCTGTTATGTAGAAACGTATTTATTTATTTCACTTTATTTAGGAAACAAACAATTATTATACAACTTAACAATAAAAATCGTACAGAAATCAGTAAAGTTTCTATAGAGATGTAACACATAAAAGGAACATACTTCACGGACACAGAGAATTACGCACTATAAACTAAGTAAACACTTATATAATTTTAATACACTACACCTCAATATTTAAACCTTAATATAATTATCAAAGTAAATGATTTAGCACACCAGTTAAATTTTTCTTCACCTAATATAGCTTCTGTTTTAGCGTCTGTTATATGCTATTCATTTTTGAATTATATAAAGCAGACACCTCTTTCTGTAATTTGTAAGTCTACGTTTAGTCATGCATTTTGTGAATTTTGACGTCAAATTGTGAATAATTATAGGATAGAAATTTACTTTACCTTTTAGCTTGCCATGTATTTGCGTAATGTAATGCTGGCTTTTAATTATTTCAATTATAGTTCGCATACAATTCTTGATAAAGTATTTAGATGCAAATGTCAAATTGAACGATAAAGGATTCGTTCACCCCGCATGTGTATTTTGAGAAAACTATCAGTATCAGGCGCAGAGCGCGTGCAACTTCTAGATATTCTACTGATGTATTTACTGTCTGATATATTATTATCGTTATATGCCATGGCAACTGATGCAACTTGTGAATATTTGACTTTATTAGTTGTGTAATTTATGCATATAGAACGCTTTGAATTGAAATTTGGTAATAATACTGCTTTCTAATCGATGTTAAATAAAAACTTTACTATCTTGGTACCTACTCTTTCTTTAAGTGTCTACCTGTTATCATTATTTCTCATTTTTCATCAAGAAGACCAGTAGTTATGCAGATGTTATTTACTTGACAACTTGTTAAGAAAATTATTCTAATATGTATGTGGATGATACTTTTTGTGACAATGTAATTCGAAATTGTTGAAACTGGGATAACTAACTTCCACAATTAGATAGATGTTATGAGGGAAGTAATTAATTAAGCAGCCATTTAATTATTTGGTCACCAACAAAAGGTCAGCCGAAAAATAAAAGGGCAGCAAACAAATATTTTGTCAGCAATATAAATATTTGGGTTGCAATATACATAATTATTTGGTCTGGAGAATAATTATTTGGTCAGTAGAATAATTAATTGGGCAGCAAGATAATTATTTGGGCAACATAATAATTAGTTGAGCTGCAAAATAATTATTTGGGGAGCAATATTTATGTTACCGGAAATGTACGAGTATATTATCTATGAAAAGGATCAATGAAGGATCAAGGATCAATTCCCAGGAAATGTATTCTGATAGATATTTGGTTCAGGTTTTTTTTTATGATCCATAAAAGTAATATTTGTGTAACAATTTGGCAGCAGAGAAAACATTTTAGTTTCTGCCCAATTAACTATTTTACTGACCAATTTATAAATATTTGCTGCCTATAAGTTGCTGACCAATTAGTTATTTTAGCTGACCAATTGTTTTTTTAATTCGAATTTGTGCTAACCATTTAAATAACACCCATTTAATTATAATTGATATTGTTTTCACACTGCATCTGGTTTCACAATACATTGAAATTAACATTTGGCATCGATTACTTCCAGTTATCAAGTTCATACAAGGTTTACATGTGCTAAAGTATTTTTATGCAAAACATTATGAATAATAGTATTAATTCTGGTTCAGTGTCGTCGTTGAACCTGTTCCAGTAGTCATCTGTAGGTATTATCTGTTACGACGCAAATTATTTTAAGTAGAAAAACCGCTAAAAGACCCCAGGATATTCCTGTCCCGGTAAAGAATACATGCTCTGGATATAAGACATGTTTATGTGGTTGTGAATTTGGTAATGCATTTTTCATTTGAATTATCAATCAATATTTTACATTTTTGCATATTGTTGCCTAAGATATCAAGACCTTTCATCTAGTCAAATGTGCTTCATGAGATATCATCATTATTATAGTCTTAACGGTTTATAAATACCGATGAAACAGATTGTATTTAAATAATTAATGCATAATAATAAACCTTACATAATCATTGGAGGGTAGAAAATTTGAAAAACGGTTACTTACATAATTAATTTCATAAAAAAATACATTTTAAGCTGAGCTTATCTCATACTTAGACCTTGGACGACTTATTTGACAGTTCGTTCATAAGCTTGATTAATCACTATGTATTATTATTTAAAGACATTTTTATAGTACAAAATAATATTTTGGTTCAGTTTTATCAATAAATAGTACACAAATTCTTTTTTATAATATATGTAATGCCTATCGGTTGTCTGATACCGTGCCTGGCATGGATACATACATGGCAATAGACCTCTCCTATGTCATATAGGGACCTAGAAATAACAGGCGATATGTCGGTGTCATAAATAAAATTCGTTGGATATCCGCCATCTTGATTGTATGTGACAGTTCATAGCGATAAATAGTTTTATAGTCGCGTTGATATATATATATGTATGCATGTATGATTATGCGAAAACATTATTATAAACTAGCTTGTCCAGCAACTATTTCTTTTAAGGCAAATTGAATTAGAATTCACATTATTAGACCTACGTAATAAAAGAATAGAATGTATCTTGTTATAGCGCTGAGCTCAGTCCATGTAAATAATAAAACATGCAATCATTCAAAATTAACATAAAGTCATAAACTCAAGCCCGCCTCACGTTAAACCAGTTATGAATTTTAATAAACGACATACATATCATCACGCCTCTTTCCCGAAGGGGTAGGCAGAGGTGTTAAACACCCACATTTCGCCAGTTATGTAAGGTCCCCATGTAACAGGTGGCGAGCCTGTTGCCGTGCACCGGGCACAATGTGAGACAAGCGATATTCACAATGAACTGTACATAAGTTCTATTCACTCAGTGGTACAGGCGGTGGGATCGAACCCGCGGTTTTTTGCGGCCTCCCGAACGAGTAGTGCCCCGTCTGTCCCAACTCGGTTAAGATGCCTTATTTATAAATTGTGTCTATAAATAATAGAAACTATAGTCTATCCATTTTGATCTGAGACAAAATGTAAACAGACGATAAAACGAGTTCTATAAAATGTCGCTGATGATCGGTTGCAGATGATGTGGATTCGTTGCCGAAAGTTTTTATCAAAAACATACGACTATTTAATATTTTATTATTATGTACAAACTTTTTAAATTATGTTAATTATTTAATTACATGTTACCTCTATAATTTTTTGGTATTTTTACTTCAATGTTATTTTTTTAATGTAAGTTTAGATTACTTAATTAATCTTTGCTATTAAAAAAGATCATAAACGAAAAGTATTCTCAAACTTTTATAACTTTAAAATACTTCCAAATGAAGATGAACGTTCATGACATGTTCACGACACCTTGCATCCATTTTTAATTAAATAAATTAAATTGTTATGTTTTCATTCATATTTAGTATAATTTGGATGATAGCTTGTTTTTACATACACAACATAATACACGAAAAACATTACTTTATTTCAATAATGTTTATATTCAATACCGCGATATTGGTATAATAAGTTCGACTTCTTTTCTATTTTATTATAAAAAAATAGAGTCCATACTTTTTTTGTTCCAGAATTGGATAAAAAGTTTGAGACCCACAAATTTTTTGTTAATCTTTTGTCTCAGATTAAAATGGATAGAGCATAATTAATGTATGTTGCTCCATTAACGAGTAGACGTGCAAATTTGTATAAACCAGATAGTGCAAAGGCCTTGGCGATATCTTGACAAATCAAGGTAGGTAGGCTGTTAAGTGTATCTTGGCAGGTGGCGAAAAAATATTTCGGCTCTCCAATTGGTTGTATTGGATCCTTACCTATGAAATTGGTGTTTTTATTCTGTCTTAGTATTTTGTCTGTAACTATTAAGATTCAGAGTATTTCTAAAAAATAATTACCTCGTCTAAAATAGACTATATTTTTGAGCTCTTTTGATTTGTTTTGATAATTTGTTGTAAGTTTAATTGTGTTAAAATTGGACACGGAGACAACTCTTTTTAAGTGCCTCCCGAATACATCATTTTATTTGCATTCGCTTAAAAACGATAAAAAATTCCGCACAACATGTCTTCCTTTTTCATTCTCCTTTGTCTCTCGTCAGCTTAGCGTCCTCTTCTTTTATTCCGACACTAGCTGTTGCCCGGGGATTTCGTCCGCGCTTACTATGGTTTTATAACTACCTATCCCACGGGAACCCTTTAATTTTCAGAAATAAAAAGTATCTAAGATGTTGATGAGGGATATAAGGTATCACCGTGCAAAATTTCATTGAAATCGGTCCAGCCATTTCGAAAATTAGCCCGTACAAACAGACAAACACGAACAGACAGAGAAATAAAAAATTACAATAAAATTATTTTTGTGTTTTCTCTCTTTTTACATCCCCCTGACTTGATTTGAAGCATTTTTTTTTCTGTGTACAGACATTCGAACTCTACAGTTTTATTATATGTATAGATCATTCTTCACGCAACCAATCCATCATTTCTTTGGCCTTCCTCTTATTCTAGGCTCATCCACATCCATGCTCAGCATTCTTCTGGTTGTCTTAGCATCCATCCCCTGCCTACCACTTCGGGGATAGAGGTATGATGATATGTTTATGTTTGTTTGTCTTGTTTTGGAGGTATTCTGTCTAATGATTACAAGTGACGCGACCTGGATTGTAAAGCTATACTTGACAAGCTTTAATAGGCCCATGCGCACGCGTCGGCTAGCCGCCCAATTTAGGATGACAATTAAATTAATACAATTGCGTAACGAGCGCCCTACTTTCTTTGTTTTCGTGGTAAGTACCTGTCTATTCATTTAATTGGTACACGCGTTAAATGAGATTTGTATTTTTTGGGGTGATATCCAATGGATGGGCGTATAAGGGTTTACTAAAGATATCATCTATATATTAGGTCCTTACCTATGAAATTGGTGTTTTGTATGGAGATTTTGGGGAATTCTGCATTTTCCATACTAAAATTTTTTCAGTTTTCTTCACAACGACAAATCCAAAGATAATAATATTTGGCATCTATCATTAGACAAGCTTTAGTAATGTAATAATATCACACTTCATAAAAAATATTTATCGTTTTTATGTGAATGCAAATAAAATGATGTATTCGGGAGGCACTTAAAAAGAGTTGTCTCCGTGTCCAATTTTAACACAATTAAACTTACAAAATATTATCAAAACAAATCGAAAGAGCTCAAAAATATAGTCTATTTTTAGATGAGGTAATTGTTTTTTAGGAATACTCTGAATCTTAATAGTTACAGACAAAATACTAAGAGAGAAAAAAAACACCAATTTCATAGGTAAGGACCCAATATTATATGCATGATAAGGAAGGGCATGGAATGATTGGCAGCAGACATTGGAAGAGACCTGTTCTGCCGACGCTAAATTAAATTGGAACCAGGGTAGGAGGTGCAGATGCTGGATGCGACACACTGATGATACGGTGAAATAGCGTGGGAAAGCGTTTGACCAGCAGTGGACTAATGTGGAATGGAATGGATGGAAGGAAAAAGAAGAATAAAGGTGGTGACATTAAGATATTTTAGTTGATTATCATTGTTTCAACTAGCACTTAAAAACCCACCCGCATTGGGCCAGCGTGGTGGTGTTACGGCCCATACTCCTCATGTGTTTCTCCATGAGGAAGGCCTGTGCCCAGCCCAGCCTATACAAAAAAAATAAAAGGCATTGTGTAGGCAAACCCAATACTATTCGTATACATATATTCGTTATTTACCTATTCGCACATCGGTCAATATGACATCGTTCCAAGGCCCCAAATTTAACAGATAGCTTTATTTACTCAGTCATTTATCATTACAACCGGAATATTATATGTATTTTATATTATTATGTTGCATCTGTTTTGGTACTAACGGCCACGTTTCGACTGATATTTAAGTCCCTGAGAGCTGATACGAACCTGTTGCGATGCGGTGTAAGCCAAGCGATATTCATAATGAAACATACATATCGTCACGTCTCTTTCCCCGAAGGGGTAGGTAGGCAGAGGCGTTAAACACCCACTTTTCGCCAGATAGATGACCATGTAACAGGCGAGCCTTTTGCCATGCACCGGGCACAATGTAAGGCAAGCGATATTCACAATGAACTCAGTGGTACAGGCGGTGGGATCGAGCCCGCCATTCCCGCGGCCTTGGTTGTTTGTTTTTAAATTGGTGTTTTTATTCTGTCTTAGTATTTTGTCTGTAACTATTAAGATTCAGAGTATTCCTAAAAATAATTACCTCGTCTGAAAATAGACTATATTTTTGAGCTCTTTTGATTTGTTTTGATAATTTGTTGTAAGTTTAATTGTGTTAAAATTGGACACGGAGACAACTCTTTTTAAGTGCCTCCCGAATACATCATTTTATTTGCATTCGATTAAAAACGATAAATAATTTTTATGAAGTGTGATATTACACATATTACTAAAGCTTGTCTAATGATACATGCCAAATATTATTATCTCTGGATTTGTCGTTGTGAAGAAAATTGATAAAATGTTAGTATGGAAAATGCAGAATTCCCCAAAATCTCCATACAAAACACCAATTTCATAGGTAAGGACATAATATTTAACGCCACATGGGTTCCCATCCAATCTACATTATGGGCTCTTTGAAAATAGGCGTGAAAATGCATTATCCTCAATTCATGGGTCCGCAATTTGGAGGTGTCAGAAAATGTGCATGAATTAATCAAGACATCTAGGTATCGGCGCGATCGAAGTACTAGCACTGCACCACGAACTTACTGCACCTGTATGTAACGATTTATTTGAAGCAGTGCGCCGCTACTTGGTTTTTTATACATTTTCTTGTAATTTCGCGGCTCAGCCGTTGGGTGTTGAGTGCTTGCTTACCGCGGTGGTGTTGTCATTGCCTAAGCTTTTCATAAACCCAAAAAATTTTGGTCACCGATCCAAATTCTAACGAAGCTTACCCCTAACACCACATAGCTTTCATTTAAGTTTATGCATATGGATAAACATATCAAGTCCCAAAGATTCTGATTATAAGCTTTTTAAAATTAAAGTTAAAAAAAGTGAACTAGATAAACCCTATTATTATATTGATTGATAGATACCCAGATACGTTGTTGATTTAAATTGATCTTACAGTTAATTTGGCACCCGAGGACCGGAGTTTGGTCGGAACTTGGAAAGCAAAAAGGCCTAAGTCCTTGATAAAGAATTTTAAACATTTGCAAGTTCTTTTTATAGGAATATTCTAACGTTGCTTGGAATTTGCCTTTTTATAAAAAAGAATACACCTGAAAACGAAAGCTAAAATTCCTAACATTGTAACATAAAGGCAAGTTATTTACAGGTAAATTTTAATAATTTCTCATTTATCTAACATTAGTTAGGTACCTATAACTCAAATAGGTACATAATGATGACTTCTTAACCTCCTTAAGCGAACTCCGGTATTCGCGAACAATGTATATTTCTATTGTGTCTCGTTTTGTGATCATTGAGAGACTACCAAATTCCTATCACAGAACTGTTCTACCGGGATTAAAACCTGGAACCGATAGGCTTAATTTCTAAATTCTCAGGGGCTAATTTAAGTAGTTATTGCCCATTCGAATGTTCTATAAACAAATCTTTATTTGAATACTTCGTTCTTTGAAGTGATTTTTCGTGATTTGAACATGTTTGGTATATGTGAATCGAATCATGCCAAACAGAGCCAGCCATAAATAGACTCCTAATACAACTAAACTGCGTCTTAAACGTTAAAATCATAACATGGTCCATGTACATGTTTATCTTGTCTGTGTCGGTTTGGTCAACAAAGGTGGTAACAAAGTTGTTAGACTTTGTTACCAAGCGGTCTCATTTCCCTTATAATTTTTTTTATTTCACGCATATTGGCAAGCGGACCAATAGCAGATTTATTGGCCTGGTGCTAAATGGCAACAATCGCCTGTAAAGTTTGTACCATTATGCCATTCCTCTTGGATCATACTCGTAGTACTGTAACGAGGCGCCATAGCTATATTAGCGCCTCGTTGCTGTCATTGCGCCCTTCTCTGGCCACTTTTCTCTTGGTTTCCGTTTTTTAATTTGCTGTCTGTCTCTTTTTATTTGTTTTGTTCTCGAAGTTCATTCTTACGAGAGTCAGCGCGTAGAGCGGTTGACTCCCTTCTAACAATAATTGTAATATATTTATATAAAGTGATGATCAATTTTTATAAGCTTAAACGAAAAGTTACAACAAACCACATGATCAGTTCCTAAGAAATAATAAAGAATATAAGTTCCTTTAAGGCACTATTGTAAGTAGCCCTACCCTTTTTATAATATATTTAGTGTTAAATGTGAAATTGTTTTGTGTTCAGTGTAATTTACCTTTTTTTATATAATTGTTTCAGTTGTGCCTTAATTCTTCATTATCAATATATACAATACCTAAGTGACGACCCAGCGTCTTTCATTTTATTTCCGGCTTCACCCCGGCTCAGTACCTATACGTAGTAAAGTTATAGTACACACACACACACACACACACGCTTATTCCGCACTATCGCGGAAAAAATTGAATCGGATTAACGGTTTAACGTGCTTTCCTATGCGTGGAGGATAAAAAATTTTGGGTGTTATTCAAAGGGATAGCAAAATATTCGAATTCGGTCAGCAATTAATACAATTGGTCAGCAATGGCAACTCAAATGTTTTCTCTGCTGCCAAGTTGTGACACCAATATTGTTTTTAAGGGTCATAAAAAACCCTTAACCTAATATCTATCAGAATATTTTTCCAAGGAGTTGTTCCTTGATCCTTCATTCATCCTTTTTCCTACATTTCCGGTAACATATATATTGCTGTACAAATAATAAATAATTATCTTGTTGCCAATTTAATTATTCTGCTGACCAAATCTTTATTTTGCCGCCCAAATTGACGAAATATTTGTTTGCTGCCCAAATGATTTTTCGGCTGACCAAAGAATCAAATGCCCAAATAATTACTTCCCATAAATTATAATTTTTTTTTAACGCATCAAATAAAAAACCTCTATTAATCAAGCCAAACTGTCCGAACAACTGGCGCCACAGACTCTTTACTTTTAGGTGCATAAATGTCTATTTTAGTGAAAGTTACTAATCTAAAAGTGAATTAATTAAAATTGTTTAGGTACAGTCAACGCGTCTAACTATCAGAACCTAGCAAAACTATCTAATCGATTTTTAACTAAAGTGCATAATTATTGAGAAAATTTGACTGTCTTGTAACTGTTGATTGCTTATTTCGTCTCTGACTCTCTAGAATCGTATTGGAGAAAATATATCTATTACGTTCACTTTAATATTTATACATGGTAATCTTGTATATTGACAGAATAAATAGATAAAACGATAACATCCACTTGAGAAGCTGAAATGTAATCGCTTGTCGTAATTCCATTATGCAAAATCAACTGGGATTATATCAAGGTAAACCAATTGAATACATATTGCTTATTGTAAATAGCCTCTGTATTTTTAATCATGGATTACAAGTGGCTTCCCGCGGTTTCAACCGCGCGGTATACGTTCCCATGGGAATATCGGGATAAAAAGCAGCCTATGTCCTTTTTAGGCTCTAGAAGTCTAGACCAAATTTAGATTAAATCAGTTCAGTGGTTTTGACGTGAAAGCAAAACCGACAGACAGTTCATTTATAATTTATAATATTATTAGTACGGATTTATTGAGGATTGATAAAGTGAGGAATAAGTATATCAGGAGATGGCTGAAAGTTGCTCCAGTGCTTGAGAGAAAAACGGCTATCGTGGTATGAACACTTTGCGAAAAGAATATGAGCATGTAACGAGAAGAGTCATGAATATGAGAGTGGATGGTAATGCAGGGGGAGGAAGGCCGAAGAAGAGATGGATAAATTGTGTGAATGAGGACATGGCGAGGATGGGAATGAGTTGATACGAGATTGGAAGAGAAAGACTCGTCGCGCCGATCCAACTAAATTGGGAAAAGGGCATGCGAATGATGATTAATACGGCAGCAACAACATTGTCAGGAAACCGACGCCACTCGTACAAGAGGTGCCCGGTTCAAACCACGCCTGTACCATTTAAGTAAAGAATCTGTCTGTACCACATACATACACAGTGGTCCCTCCTTTCTCCCACAAGCATAGGCAGAGATTACTCCTTCCCTTTTGCTTAGATCCTTACATATAATTTCTTTCGCTTCATCCACTCTGATCGCAGTTCTCATACATGCTCGGCGATTTGCACCTTTGACCTGGCTATTCACGTTGTCAATTTTAGTCCTGGATCCTGTACCTCTGAGTTCAAATAGCATCTCCACCTTACAGATGATAAAATTCAAATTAGTTATGTTTTTGTGCCGAGTAAGGTCGCTACCGACAAAATTGAAACATATTAGGAGTAAGCCCGTCTTCTATGCACTCACATAACGCTTTCTCTTTTTTGTGATACCGCTTGACTTCAGTTGAGCCGTATACTGATATTACCTAAGGGGTATCCCAATTCACAAAATCGTGTTAGGTATTTCAGAAAAGCCTATTTTAGAAGTCCACGGCCGTCAACACTCTCGCTGTGCTAAATACGGACATCTAAATCTGTCGGTTCATGCAAATCCAAACACGTCGGTATAAAATGATAATTTGAGAACATGGCGCCGAATCTAAATAATAGTTGCTACGGGAAACTTGTTTTCGTCCGTGGGTACAGCGAACGCTATCAGGTATTCAAAGTTGGAAACCTCAGCTGTTTATTGTTGCCTGTGACTTGAAAATGAATACGATGGAAATTATAATTTTCTAGCCTTCTTAATTTTTTGTTAAACGTTTTGGCAAACGGACGGAGCATCCGGACTACTTTATGGTAACTGGCAGTTACCTGGAATACACGCTATACTTGTAAAAATGGTTTTAACTCCTATAGGGGTCACAATAAACAGGTCAACGCAGGTACCTACTGCTATTTCAGAACAAAAAGGTAACAAAGGATGTTAATGGGAGGTATCCACTTCTGGATTAAGTGATACATGGTAGGTGTGACGGCACGCGCCCAGTAGCACTGAGACTATAAAAAACTACATGAGGCAAGAGATTCTTATCCCTCCTACCCTGTACGAGTGGCCTTCTGCTCACGTACAGACTATCTGTCCGATACGATCGGCCCACTTTGGTCCCGAATCGTATATCTGTAGGCCTAGCACGGGCCGGAGAGAAAAAGTCCCCAGAGACAAAAATCGTCATGGCCTCTCGCTTCTTCGTTCGCGCGGAAGCGAGAGGCAATGAGTAATTTTGACCTTCTGGCGCACATGCCCTAGTAAGGCAGCGCCGCATCTCTCCCTTTCCTGAGGGAGAGGGCGCATTCAGGCCTTGCTTTACCAAGGCTGTAAAGGCTGGTGGTGTTTAGTTGGTAAGAGTCCGACGTGACCCCCGGCCGGCCGACGGGTATCCAATGAGGGATTCACCACCTCCATGTGTAAAACTCCCCGATAGAGATCTCTACCCATTACACAATCTCAGCTCTAAACTTTACGCTGGACCTATAGTCATTAATCATCATCATTTCGGTGTAGACCCGCCCACTGTGGTATTACATAATATGTTTAATTTTTGCTACCATTTCACTTTCGAAACCATAGACACGTTTTTGGTTCCTATACCTGATGTTAGCACTTGTGGCTCGCTGATGGACGCGTGATGAAATGTAATGTTTGTTATGCTCCTTTTTAAGACGGTTAAAAATATACAATGGATTCTGCGTTTTCAAGGACAAATCGTAGTTTGAATACAACGCACGATTTAACGATTAATTTTATGGGTTTAATTATTTAACTGTTTTTTTTTTCAATTGAGCCTAATGGGTGTTCTGTTCGCTAGTCAGGTTTGTATCTTTGAAAGATAATATTTTAGAATTTAGGAGCTCGGTGGTTAGTACGTTTTGGCTTTCTGGCTTTCAATATCGAAAACAAAGCTACCTTCGCCATGGTCAGGCCTTGGATGAGTGCCCAAAACTTTGTGATCTCGAACTCCTCTGTGCTTCGGAAGGCACGTTCAGTCGTTAGTCCTTTCGCTATTGCAACCATTTCTACTCACCAACCCGCATTGGGCCGGCAATTGCCACATGAGCAGTATGGGTAGTGTTACGGCCCATACTGCTCATGCTCCATGAGGAAGGTCTGTGCAGTGAGACAATATAGACTAACGAAGATTTTTTTTTTTTTGTAGAATTGGTTCATGTAATTCCAGTAAAAATTGCATGTGCTAACCACTCTTACATCACAACGTTCGTATGTCTACCTGTGACATTAGATGTAAACTCATAGTAACCAGTAATGTTATTGCCATACTTACCCTTCAAACCAAATCCTTCGATGTGATGGTTATTTTGTACAGTCGTGTGCAAAGTTTATTCTTCACATAGTCTTTATTAAGTCGCTTCTAAAAAGAGTAATTAACTGTAAAAAGTGTATACATATTTAGTACGTGACTGTACAATATTATTAAGCTATTGCATAGCTTCTATCGCGGGCCTTGAGCGCGGGGACCGATTCCAGAAATTCCGTTACGAAAAAACCTCACGCTCCCCACTCCGATGCGCAAGGAGGTGTGGCTTGAAGGCCGTGCATGTTAAAACCCAAGGTGGTTACCAAAATAAAACACCGTGTCCAAGGCGAATACAAATTTTAATTAACATCGGGTTGACCATATAAGTCTATGAGAGTAAACAATAGTGCGTTTTAAAGGATAGGTGGCGCCATCTAGTGATATAACAAAGACGTTTTATTTATAAGCTAACTATTACACATTGTTTATTATGTGTTTTGTTATTTTATTAATTAGTTTATTAACATTTATTTAAGATAATTATTTTATGATTTAATTTACTAATAAGTGATCCGAACGAAATAATGTATATGCAAACTACCAACAGTTTATATAATTTGTTTTCTTATCGGTCACCACGCTCAAAAAGTGTAACTTGAATTAATATCAAAGAAAAAGAAATACTGCATGAATAAAATAAATAAATAAAATTATAATTGCATAAGTTGATACAAAATGCTATGCAATAGCTTTACCGCGACAGTCCCCGAGTGCCACACGTCTTTTCTTCTTTTCATTATAAAACTAGAGACTCTCTAAATTTATTCCCAGCGATGCTCGGGGCATTTTGTAAGAATATTACAACCATTATGATAGTGATATTATTATTATATCTGTGAAATTCTGAATTTATCCTCCCTTAGTATTTTGTCTGTAACTATTATATTTCAAGACCATTTATAAAAAATGATTACCTCTTCTAAAAATAGACCTTATCTTTATGCTTTTATATTATCTTTCGTTGTTTTTTGTATGTTTAATATGTAAATATAAGACCATTACACAACTCTTTTTTAACTGCTTCGCAATACATTGATTTGCAAGCAATTTTATACGATAAATAATTTTTATGAAGTGTGTTATATCACTCACTTGTCTTATGATACATGCTCAATATTATTATCTCTGGATTTGTCGTTGTCAAGAAAACAAAGAAATGCATGAAAAATACAGACTTCCCCAAAATCTCTATACTAAATGCCGATTTCATACCAAATATTGGCCTCATATCTCATCTCTAAGCAGGTCTGTCAATATAAAAGTATAAATCTGTAGCGATATTCCAAACTTGATTCCAAAGTGGGTCGCCATGCGCGCTGTTGCGACACCACGCTTACGATCGCTCTATTTCGGGTTCGTTACGATTTTTTTTAACTAGTTACTTTATAAAATACTTGAATGAACTTTGTCGCCGAAAAATTGTGATTTGATTTAAATGATTTTTATTGTTTCTAATAGTACTGTGTGATAACTGATAATTTGAAGGGATATCATGAAAAGTGCCTTAATATTTTACCTACTATAATTTACTCGCCTGGTTTTTCCTTGGTACTAAGTGATTTACAAGTTTTTTTAACACTAAAGTATTAACTACTTTTGATGCCGACTGTACACACAACCCCATGGTACTACAATGGTACAGTCGAGGAAAATTGCGGTCGACTAGTAGCGTTTATTTATTTAGGACTCTACACTTAAAAAGAATATTATTATTCTTCTTATTTGAAGTCGTTCTTCAATTTGTAACGAATAAGCGGAACACTTCAAATCCATAGTAATATTATGAATGCGAAAGTAACTCGGTCTGTCTCGCTTTCACGTCAAAATTACTGAACCAATTGATTAGATTTAGGTACACAGATATTCAGAATGAGGCAATAAACTACTTTTTATCCCGATATTCATGGGAACGGTTACCGCGCGGGTTTCTATGTAGTCTAGCTAACACAAAGATTAAATAACGTAGGTTAACAACAGTCCAGACTTAAAGGCGGCGATAATTCCTTGCGCCTTATCAGTGATAACAAAACAGTTCAGCGATTTTGGAACAGTCAATAACCTTACTAACATTTTGGTGATGAAGATAATGAGATTAAAGTAATACCTACTTTTCTTCTACAAAGTTTGATATCGCAAAGATTTGGTCACCTTACCGTGCCTTTTGAAGCACGGAGGAGTTTGAGATCACAAAGTTTTGGTCACCCATCCAAGGGCTAACCATGGTGATCCATGGTGAGCTCCTCAGCTCCCGGCACCCCGTAGTAAAATGACAAAAAGTAGTTGTTTAGTAGTAATGTTTAAAGTGCGATTTATTTTTACTTTGTAGGTTTGATACCTATTTTTTAAAGGTTAATATAGTTACATGGCATATTAGGTATCTTTATAACAGCGGAGAGCCTGTTGCCATGAGGCATAGTAGTAAAGTTATAGTACACACACACACACACACGATTATTTCGCACTTTCGCGAAAAAAAAAATTTATCGGCTAACGGCTTACCGGGCTTACCTATGCATGGAGGATAAGAAATTATGGGTGTTATTTAAAAGGGTAGCAAAATATTCGAATTTTGGTCAGCAAATAATACAATTGGTCAGTTAAAATAACTGGTTAATTGAGCAGCAACTTATGGGCAAATATTTCTAATTGGTCAGCATCTTTAAACTAATTATTTTGCTGCTCAAATTCTGGTCAACTTTGCCGATTTTTTGCAGCCCAAATAATTATATTGCTGACAAAATATTTGTTTGCGGCCCAAATGTTTTTAATGGCTAGTTTTTTTGCTGACCAAGTGGTTACTGATATAAATAGAAATGAACAGCTCAGAGTAAGAGAATATAATAAGTTTAATATTGGGTCCTTACCTATGAAATTGGTGTTTTTATTCTCTCTTAGTACTGTCTTAATATTTTGTCTGTAACTATTAAGATTCAGAGTATTCCTAAAAAATAATTACCTCGTCTAAAAATAGACTATATTTTTGAGCTCTTTTGATTTGTTTTGATAATTTGTTGTAAGTTTAATTGTGTTAAAATTGGACACGGAGACAACTCTTTTTAAGTGCCTCCCGAATACATCATTTTATTTGCATTCACTTGAAAACGATAAATAATTTTTATGAAGTGTGATATTACACATAATACTAAAGCTTGTCTAATGATAGATGCCAAATATCTTTGGATTTTTCGTTGTGAAGAAAACAGAAAAATTTTAGTATGGAAAATGCAGAATTCCCCAAAATCTCCATACAAAACACCAATTTCATAGGTAAGGACCTAATATAATCACGACTATTATGCCATAAGGGTTAGTCAGAGATTAGGCAAAAGCACCGCAAAAGCAGTCCATTGTCATAGTTCGCGCTTCACCAAGCAGTTACTGCAGTCGCGTGACAGGTAGTGGAAGATTTCATATACTCTCAGTTTCACACAAATATTTGTTAATATTTAATAACAAGTAAGACATCATAACATAACATATGTCACACCTTTATCGACGAGGAAGTGGTGTTAAACACTTACATTTCGCCAGATAATTGAAGTTCCTATGTAACGGGGTCGAGTCTGTGCTAATAAGATTACATGTTTGTAAAACTAAATATATTCGTGGTGAAAAAATGTGTGAAAATCACAGTCATCTCAACCAATTTGTCAAATAACCTAAGAGCAAATAGGCCCAGCAAATATACTTAGCAAATAACGAAAAACAAAAATAAAGAAATATAAAACTTGTCGTCATGGCACCAGTACCTATAATGAGCGGTATCTTTGTGACCACAGAGAAAAAAGGTTACTGTAAACAAAGCTACCTTCGCCATGGTCAGGCCGTGGGTGGGTGACCAAAACTTTGTGATCTCGAGCTCCTCCGTGCTTCGGAAGGCACGTAAGCCGTTGGTCCCGGTCGCTATTGCGACTGTTCCTACCCACCAACCCGCATTGAGCCAGAGTGGTGGTGTTACGGCCCATACTCCTAATGTGTTTTACACGAGGAAGGCCTGTGCCCAGCAGTGGGACGTATATATATAGGCTGAGGACGATGGTAACTGTATAATGAGCGGTGTTTTGTGACCACCAGCCGATTGTTTTTGTCATTTCGTCCCTTGCATGGACTATAAATAGGATTTTTACGTATTGGTTCAGAGAAATTGCTGGCTACCAGTAATGGCGCTATTGGCTTATGTATATTAGGTCCTTACCTATGAAATTGATGTTTTGTATGGAGATTTTGGGGATGTCTGCATTTTAAATACTAACATTTTATCAGTTTTCTTCACAACGACAAATCCAGAGATAATAATATTTGGCATGTATCATTAGACAAGCTTTAGCAATATGTGTGTGAACACGCTTGATAAAAATTATTCATCGTTTTTATGTTAATGCAAATAAAATGATGTATTCGGGAGGCAGTTAAAAATAATTGTCTTTGTGTCTAATTTTAACACAATTAAACTTACAAAAAATTATCAAATTAAATAATACGAGCTCAAATATATGGTCTATTTTTAGAAGAAGCAATTATTTTATAAGAATGTTCTGAAACTTAATAGTTACGGTCAAATTGCTAAGACAGAATAAAAACACCAATTTCATAGGCAAGGACCCAATATAACCCCATTATGTTGAGTGCGGGCCTTGTTAGTTAACGGGGAAAAAATAGTAACCTACCCACGTTTACCTATTTTTATGGAAATCGGGAGCTATATTTGTGTTAGTAACACAGGGAAAACCTCCACGCTGTTTCTTTAACACAGCCTTAACATGATGCGCGCGCAGCGTTTAGCAGTAACGGATATAGGTACTCTTATGAATTTTTAAAATTAGCTCAATGTAGAAATGGCTATTTTATTTAATCAATCATCATTATATTGGGTCCTTACCTATGAAATTGGTGTTTTATCTCTCTCTTAGTATTTTGTCTGTAACTATTAAGATTCCGAGTATTCCTAAAAATAATTACCTCGTCTAAAAATAGACTATATTTTTGAGCTCTTTTGATTTGTTTTGATAATTTGTTGTAAGTTTAATTGTGTTAAAATTGGACACGGAGACAACTCTTTTTAAGTGCCTCCCGAATACATCATTTTATTTGCATTCACTTAAAAACGATAAATAATTTTTATGTAGTGTGATATTACACATATTACTAAAGCTTGTCTAATGATAGATGCCAAATATTATTATCTTTAGATTTGTCGTTGTGAAGAAAACTGAAAAAATGTTAGTATGGAAAATGCAGAATTCCCCAAAATCTCCATACAAAACACCAATTTCATAGGTAAGGACCTAATATTTCGCAACGGGCATCCTCACCACCTGTCACGCTGAGCGCAGTCACTACTTGGTGCAGCGCGGACTACTGCAATGGAATGCTTCTGCCTAATCTCCGACTTACCCGGGATAATAGTCGTGATTATAAGTATGTGCACTATCTTTTAAGCCATGAGACACTCTGAAAAACATAAGTACTCGTACTTATAGAGAATGATTTTTCCAGATGGGTCAGTGCGTAGGGAGAAATCCAATACTATGTGAGAGATAACGAAATTTGTTTTTAGGAACCATGACATCAATTTTAAATTAATTAATAATAACTATTAATTTTTTTCTTCAACTCCTACCACTGCTCTGCTTATACCTAACCAGGAATCGAACCTAGTCGATATTTCTAAAAAAAAATGTTATTCTTGTTATTCATGTGAAAGAGCGTTCTTTGTTATTTATGAGACATCAAAAACAACTACGTACGAGAGTTGAAAAAAAAAATGCTATTATTAAACCCAAAATCAATGTCATGATTCCTAAGAACGTATTTCGCTATCTCCCATAGTTTCGGATTTCTCCCCACTTATCTATTTGGATTGATCGCCCTGCGTGTAAGGCTACATTCTTCGGGACGCCTTTTTTCCATAGGGGTAGACATTTTTTACTTTTTCTTGTTTGATTGACATTTCCCTCCGTTTTTTTAAACTCCATTTAACTCAAACGCCGAATAAAATTTAAATAAAAAAATAAAATTGTTTACGGAGCCGCGCGTGAATAACAAATTACTAAGTGAATTTGTAATATCAGTCAAGGTCTCCCAAATTATGTAAGTAAACATGTTTATCGGCGCGATTAGGTATATTTGCCATCATTTATCGCCATCTTGGGTAGGTATAGTAGAGTTGCTATGCGTTCTATTTTATCACAGTACATGTATTATTATTTGAAGGCTGTAATTTTATATTAAAAGCAAAGCAATCTTTGCCACTGTTGCACACAGGTTAGCAACTTTGATCTTCATTTAGGACGAACTTCGGCGAATGTTCAAATGTGGAGGGATATTTGACTATTCGTCTACATTTGCAGATGTGTATTCGTCTACATTTGCTTTTCTTCGTTTCTCTTTGCCTTTTTGTGTAGCGACAAAGCGGAAAAAAATGTAGACGAATAGCCCTCCACTCCCATTTAAACATTCGCCGAAGTTCGTCATATGTAATGAGGGGTCATGAGATATCGAATTCCTATCCGTTCTTAATTTTTTACCCACAAATGCGCATTGGTGTTACGTCTGCCTCATTCTCCTTGTGAGAGCATTCTCCTTGTGAAAGGCTGGATATATTGACTGAAAATTATTGCGATGAATTTCTTACTCCGAATATCACTTGCCTTGCACCGTTCATGGCAACAGGCTCGTCTTCTCTTACATAGAAAAAAGATGCGTATTTAGGTATGCCTTCTCGGGCGGCGCACAGTGGTCCGGACTTCCAGATAGGTGGACTTAGAATCTAAAGCTGTGTTTTCGCTCGGACCAACCAATGTGCGGCGTGTTGCTATTTATGTAAATATAAAATAAAGTAACAGTAACAAACTGTTTTCAAATGATACGCTTAATGATTCACATATAAAATATTATTATTGATATAAAGTAATAATTAACATAATTAGTTTTAAACCGTCTATAATTAGTCCTCGTTGAGAATATCCACCATATTGCAGGAATTTATATTCAAAAGTTATAAATGCTTGTTGCTGACCCATTCGACTAGTAATAGTAGAAAGAAGACAGTTAACTCTATAAATAACGTGGTGACTCAATTTGTGTACACAAGTGGAATCTCGTAAAATTTTTGCTAATAGGAAGTTGATACACACGGTAATTTTGTATTTATTTTATATATGCTCAAAGTATTTGCCTTCTTCTATTTTTAAACTAGAGAAATCTTTAAAACCTTGTAACGAGGCGCTATAGCTATATTAGCGACTCGTTGCTGTCATTGCGCTCTTCTCTGGCCATTTTTCTCTTGGTTTCCGTTTTTAAATTTACTGTCTGTCTCTTTTTTTTTGTTTTGTTCTCGAAATTAATTCTTTCAAGAGTCAGCGCCTCGAGCGGTTGTCTCCCCGCCAATAACTTTAAATATAATTACAAATAAGTGTTAAATAAGTATAGGCATTTCGTAATACAGTTAAAAAACACAGGAATTGAAATTTATCGTTATCAGTCCACTTATAAGGTCTATAAGTTTATTCAGGCACCATTGGAAGTAGCCCTACCTTTTATAATATGTTTTAGTTTTAAAAGTGAAGTTGTTTTTTTGTATTTTGTGAAATTTACCATTTTATATTATTGTTTCAGTTGTGCCTTTAATCTTAAAATATAAACACAAAAGTGACGACCTAAGGCCTTTTATTTATCACCGGGTCCACCACCTTTTGCAGTCTTATCTGAGTTGGGTCTGGTTTCTAGGGCTATTAACATGAAACCACCTTTAGATAGCCACTATCCACCAGATAATTTACAAAAAGGTGGTGAAACCTCCCTTAATGTTTTGTGAAACTAATATCAATATAATTATTATTGACTATTATGTTGGTATTAGAAAATCAAGGCCAAAACTCCTCAAACCTCAAATCACTTAACGACTCTTCCCGTGAAACTAGTGGCTTGTCCAAACTTCGAGTTTTAAGCACTTTAGTAGTCAATAAGCCAATTAATGAAGATTCCAATATAGATGGCAGGGGATTAACAATGATAATAACGTTATTTAAGTGAAAGTAAAACAACCTTGAAGAAAAAAAGCCGACATCAAACAGACCAAGGAAGCTTAATACATAAATAATAAATTATTATTTCTTACATGCGTCATCAACTAAGCTCAAAATACCTAAGCAGCTTAGCGAAATGTTTTTTACGGAACTTTAATGTTTGTGTAATTTTTCCTTATAGCGAAGGTAAAATTTTTACATAGACTATAATATAAATATACATTTGGTTTATTTTGTGTTACTGATAAAAATAAATATATATTTTTGGACAGTCATGACACAGGTACAAGACTTACACAATAAGTACTCAAAACCCGATACTCAGAGATGGCAAAATCATAAAGCTATACAACTTGGCCATGAAGGAGGCCGTTATGGATACTATATGATGGATGATCAGACTCAATAACTACCGAAGTATAACATTACATATCATCACGCCTTTTCCCCCGAAGGGGTGGGTAGAGGTGTTAACACCCCACCCACATGTTGCTAATTATGTCCTCATGTAACAAGTGGCGAGCCTGTTGCCATGCACCGGGTACAAAGTGTGTATCTTAAGTATACTATATAAAATAATATATCTAGGAGTAGGCACATTATATTATACCCTATATTATATTATTTACTATATTAATTATATAAACCTTTATTAACCCTTAAAATAAACCCTTAGTTTACTTAATATTTATTTAACAAATATTATAAATATACTAAAGTAAAATCCTATTCTATTTAAAAGGCTAGAAGTAATAGGTGTGAGAGGTGCTGCTCTCAAGTTATTTGAAGACTATTGTTCTAACCGTAAACAGCGAGTTCGTATAGGTGACTAGCAAGGATGCCACAATCACATTTGGGGTGCCTCAGGGTAGTGTGCTGGGTCCAACGCTATTCTTTGCTTACATGAATAATAATAATGGCTTCTAGGTATAGATCTATAAATGAACGAATCTTTGCCTTATGATGGACGTTTACTAACCACAAAAAGAAAAGCAGGGTTGCCGTAGATCCTACAACGAAATCTGTTTTTGCTAGACGGCAATTCTCTTGGCAGTCTGCCGCAATCAACAATAAAATAAATAAGCACCTATGCATATTCTATGAAAACATGTATAAATGCAAGAGAATCGTTTTGGATTGTCTTTAATCTAAGAGTTACTCGAAAACCGAGCTAATTTATTAAATTGAAAAATAAATAACAATACCCAATGATAATAATAATTTAACTCACACAAATGCATCCTCTCACAAACACAAATACAAACACACTAAAACACACGAACACACCCACGTACATACATGCGAGCTTGGTTAATATAATTTCATTTTATTTCTTTATTTGTGTCTAAAATTTGTGTTTAGTATAATTTTAAGTTAGAATAAGTAGTTCCTTAGCGGTGCTTCTTGGTCTACAATCTACATATTATATATAAAAATTGTTTCTTCTTCCTACAGCGGTACAGGTTGTGTTTGCCTAAGAAGTTCCCATCATTATTGATGTAATAGACTAAACTGTTGAAAATAAAATATTTTGTATTTGTATTTCGTTAACAACTATCACAGGAACCAAAATATTATGTTATTTATTTGGAACATGTTTTCGTGGTCTGGTGAAGGTTAATTTTCAAAGGGCCTTTGGTGATATGTCAAAGGAATCTAATACTGTGTTTACGTTACAATATTGACGTAATTAGTTCACGTAAGTAGTCGTTCTAATTATCTGACGAAACTATTACCTATCCACGGTTAATATTAGTCGTACTTATTGTGAATATCGCTGTCTCACTCTGCCTGGTGCGTGGCAATTGTCTCGCCCCCCATGGGGATTTAAATGTGGGCCCCTCCACTTTCCCATTTAGATTAAGAGGTGTGAGTGCGTAGGAGCCGAGGCTTATGAGCCGTGCGTGTGTATAATTATGAATGATTCTTCCTGTTTCAAAAGTTTTTTTAAACTATAATTATTAGACACTAGTGGCTTCCCGCGGTACCCGTTCCCGGTATATCGGTATAAAAAGTAGCCTACGTCCTTTTTCAGGCTCTAGGTACGGTATAGTGGTCATCTGTATCTCCAAGAGGGTAGGTGTAAGAACATTTTGCTTGACAAGGTACTTCCGTTCGTACATGCGCTGATGAGGAGGAGGAGCTTAAGCAGGTGGGAGTGGAAGGGTCAAGCATAAAACTAGAATGTAGAAAAAAATCGCAGAACGATAATTTTGTAAGTGTCAAGATTTCCTGTTAACCTCCCAGGTCAAGCAGTAGTAGCTTGTTCTGCTATATTTTGGAATTCAATACCACCCGAATAGCACGATCTCCTTTATTACTAGATCACGATAATTTGCTACAGCGGCCAGTATGGTATTAAATTGTTAATGTATTTATGGCGCTGACAGTACAACAATGGAGTACTGTCACGGTCACGACGCTCATAAAATATTTTTTGTGAGGCAAAGGGCTTGGTATGTTATGAACAAGGAAGGCCGACGATAGAGATCGAATAATACCTACTACATATTAGCTAAAAGAAATACTAAACTAAGTATTTATTTCTGGCACATTGTTATGATTTCTGTTGTTTTTCGTAAATAAGGATGAGAAATTGGACGTGGGTTTAGTACAGAGTATTTTTGTTTTATTTTTCATTTTATTAGGGTGACTTTCGGCTAACATTAACATATAGTAAGTATAAGCGTCGCTATAAGCTGTTGGATGTTGTGCAGTTCTATATCCATTAGTCGCCGTTTACGACACCCAAGGGAAGAGATGGGTTGGTAGTATCCTTTTAATGAGCCGCTACCACATTCGCGCGGTCTAATTAGCCCAGTAAAAATTCCTGTAGTTTTTTTAAATTTTGTACAGTTGTTCGTTATGGTTTCCAATTAAACAATAAATTCCCCGAGGGTGGGACTGACAGACTTATTTTGCCGGGGATGGCTGAGGGGTCCTCCTCTCTTTTTCAATATTATTGCTTGTATGTCTATAATGATTAAAAACAGCTCTTTACTTTATCACTTCCACGTTTTACAAAGTACATTTCTACAAATCAATGAGGCGACGACGATAGCTAAACAAACTAGACAAAGAACTATATAGAGGTATTTATATACCTTGCAGTCCGACGATGCTACTAATTATAATCATTTGTTAGGAACTTGAATTGTTTTCTGAAAAAAAATACTCAATCTTTTTAATCAAATCAAATCAAATATCATTTATTGTGAAACACAGGTAACAAAGGTCGTTATACAAAATAAAGATCTGCTGTGTTCTGCCGTTACAGCATACAATCAATTTTATACTTTAATTAATTTTAACCCATAACCAGAGTAACAATAAAATTACAAAAGAAAAAAAGTCAAATCCTTGGTAATAGGGTAATGCATACAAATGATTTTACATAAAATTTCTGTCTTTCGTTTCTTAAGACCATATTGCCTATTGTTTACATCGTAGAAACCGCAGAGGCATGCGTCACACTTGTTTTTGTAAAGTATCATTTATTAAATCAGCCGATATAAATTGAGCTTCCTTGTGTACATAAATAGTAGATAGTATCATTTTACGGGTAATACGTTTAAAATGTATGCGAAGTGAATACTGGGCCAATTTCTTTAATGTTTTGTTTACGGAACTGAGTGGTTATGGGCTGCTTAGTTTTATAGTTATTGTCGACTTATCTTTAGTTCGTGATTATTTTTAATAGATCATTACTGAGCTCTGTGTATTTGTTGGGAAATACATACACGCATATCAACGTTCATAATATATTCCAGAAAGGGTGAATGGTTACATTTCGTCTGAAATGTATTTAGATCCCTATGTGCTCCTGGCATAGCGTAAGCATGAGGTTGAAGCGGTGGCCTCTTGAACATGTAATTAGAAGGACATAAGCGAGGAACAATTACGAGTGCAAGACATAAGCGTGTGACGTGGTGGATGCCGATGTCAAATAAAACCCGGAGATGATGTGACTTATTGTATATTAAATTGAAAAGGCACAACTGGAACAATTTATAAAAAGGTAAATAACATAAATCACTGAACACAAAACTTAAAGAATATTTTAAAAGGTAGGGTTACAATAGTGCCTTGGAAAAGTTGTTTAGTTCTTTGGAAATTTATTTACTGTTATAGTTTATTACTAGAATATATTATAATTTTATTACAACACTTATATATTATACATATTATTATATTAAGGCGTCGAGACAACCGCTCCAGACGCTACCTCTGATAGAAATGAAAATTGGAGACCAAAAACAATGAAAAAAGAGACAGCTTGCTTAATTTAAAAACAGAAACAGAGAGAAAATGCCTAGAAAAGAGCGCTATAAGAGCAGAGCCGTTAATACTGATATAGCGCCTCGTTACAAGCGAGTGCTCATAGCTGCAGTGCTCGCTTAGCTTTTAAGCGCTTCTCATTAAGGCAAACGATTCTAGTGAAAGCATGCTGCTACTGCTACTAATCTGTTTTACCTTTTCATATTGGGTCCTTACCTATGAAATTGGTGTTTTTTTTTCTCTCTTAGTATTTTGTCTGTAACTATTAAGATTCAGAGTATTCCTAAATAATAATTACCTCGTCTAAAAATAGACTATATTTTTGAGCTCTTTTGATTTATTTTGATAATTTGTTGTAAGTTTAATTGCGTTAAAATTGGACACGGAGACAACTCTTTTTAAGTGCCTCCCGAATACATCATTTTATTTGCATTCACTTAAAAACGATAAATAATTTTTATGAAGTGTGATATTACACATATTACTAAAGCTTGTCTAATGATAGATGCCAAATATTTTAGTATGGCAAATGCAGAATTCCCCAAAATCTCCAAACAAAACTCCAATTTCATAGGTAAGGATCTGATATTTGCACTCTGTGACGGAACCCCACATACTCTTTGTTTTTTTTTATTTGCTATGGTTCGATAATGGATGAGTGACAAATTCTGATCTCGAATTCCTCCGTGGTTCGTAAGGCATTGGCATATGGTGGTGTTAGCACATACTTCTCCTATATTTCTCTTTGTAAAACAGCCTGGCCCAGCCGTAGTACATTGGGCAGGTGAGTAAACAGCAAACTGTTTAGTAGTAAATCATCCAAAGCCCAGCATTGGGACGTGTATATGCGAGTCACATGCAAATTAGCTGGTATTTAGTTAATAGTCTTTTTGCAGCCAATGAAAATTACCAATAACAATATTGTTTTACTGAGCAACTCACGCCTCAAGACGTGTTCTGACGTCACTTAACGACCAATTAATAAAATGACTCTTGCTGCGCTGGTGATAAGGCGCAGCCATCACATCACACAGAGAGCCGGCGCTAAACGTAATTAACCCACTTAAACAATAATAATTTTGTTGCCATAACTCGACTTATTAAATTCCATTTTACCATTCTTCATGCCAATTTCAATCAGTCGGATAATGGACTGTCGCGGAGAAATGTCTGGGATTTTATTTTGTTTTATTTAGGTACTCAGCTTATTTTTAATTTGCCGGATGCTGGTTACATACTTACATAAATATAATTTCCTCTTTCTACTCATAATATGCATATTATTATAATTATTTATTTCTGTTACGTAAGAAAAAAAAATATTGAGTTGTGCTTGTAGTCATCGCTTTATTTTTACTTTTGTTATGTTTAAATCTATTAACGACCGGAACAAAATAAATTGACAATAATAATTAATTATTTATCTGTCGTTTACGCCTCGGTCACGCATGCACCCCCGTTCATCTCATAATCTTTTTTTTTTTCACCTTTTTTCTTCCAGGGGGGAGCGGGTATTGTAACGAGGCGCCATAGCTATATTAGCGCCTCGTTGCTGTCATTGCACTCTTCTCTGGCCATTTTTCTCTTGGTTTCCGATTTTAAATTTGTTGTCTGTCTCTTTTTATTTGTTTTGTTCTCGAAGCTCATTCTTACGAAAGTCAGTGCGTAAAGCGGTTGACTCCCTTCTAACAATAATTGTAAAATATTTATATAGTGAATCAATTTTTATAAGCTGAGACAAAGTTACAACAAACCAAATTATCAGTTCCTAATTTATAACAAAGACTATATGTTTCTCTAAGGCACTATTTTGTGCCTTAATTCTTAAATAAACAATACATAAGTGACGACCCAGCGTTTTTCATTATCCCCGGCTTCACCCCGTCACAAAGTTAAGGATCAGGGATTCCTCTTTGTGTGAATGTGGATTAGACGAGGGTACACTAGAACATCTATTTTTCTCTTGTCCCAAACTAGCCTCCTCCCTTTATGACCACGTACCCCCTGCTATCCCCCCTCCTACGGATTTTAAATCCTTACTGTCACATGTTTTTACTCCGTTTGTTAATGTATTATTAAATTTTATATGTTATAATAAAAATAAAATTATAAGAAATGTGTTCGTCAACTAGACTTACAGCTAACAATTGGTGATGCTTCCTGTTTTGTTTTGTTCTAGACGCTACAACAACATCTGGTACCTAATAAATATCATAACCGTTATTCTCCTAGTGTCACTCCCATGACTGACTTGACATTGGCAGAATTTGTGAAAGCAAGAGCCAAAAAAAAAATTATGAAAATATTATGAGATTTACTCCAAAATCCAATCCAATTACCTATTTATAAAAATAACTCTTATACCTACCAACACACGGTAGCAAACTTAACACTATTAAACCGAATTGTTAACCAACGACCTTTTTTATAATTCGGTAGGTATAAATGGCTCTGATATATTAATTACATAAACATATGGCCTTGGTGTTGTGAGGAAGCGAGTCGCCGTCACAATAATACAGTCATTGAGCATAGCTGCGCATACGCAAACAACAGGCTATGGCGCCATCCATAGGCAAGTGGGAATTAGTTTTATGAGGTTTTATGGGCCATTTGAACTCATATACAATTCAGTGAATTTGGAGTACCTACGTAATAATGTAATGGGAACTAGCGAAAAAACTTAACAATGTGCAATAAATAGATTAATGCCATACGACCTATCTTTTATCCATCTACCCACCTTAGGTATACCTAATTTCAACTTATCTACATTTAATTTAATGGCTTTTGATGTATTTCGGTAATGAAAATCCCCCCCCCCCTCTCCTCCTCTAGAGGTCCAAAAGAGGTCGCTTCGCTATTCATCCTTGTCTTCGAATGAGTATAAATGATAGTCATCAATTTTAAATATCGAAAAGCTCAATTTAGTTCTTGAAAAAAAAAAAAAAGATATAAAAGGCCGGAATTGAAAACTTTTACCTTAAATATTGTTTGTTTTTGGGATTTTTTTATAATTACGTGCTAATTAGGAAAAACATGAGTTCTGCAAGTAATGAAGATATAATAAAAACCCTCGAACTATAGGCGCCCTCGCTGCGGGCTGCAATTGATACCTTACAGCCCTTGGCTACTTACTATTCTACTATTATTCGCTATCGCTTGTAATAAGAGCATAAACTGTCAAAAGTGGTTACCTACATATTTTTGAAGTCGACTGTACACTATGATTTCTTTTGAAGTTGCAAGCACAAGCAGATGCTATTCTTTTATGTTGATGCAAGGATTCTAAGCGACATGAACTGGCTACTAAAATTAGCTATCTGTTGATTTGTTAAAAAATATAAGCAGTAAGCGTTTAAAGTAGGTAAAATATCATAACATATAAGAAAGTACACTACACGATTGTCTTCAATTAAGAATCAAATTTCTTTACCCATGTTTTATTCACAGCGAATAGATATCGAATCAATTCACTTTCTACATTTATAGCTGTACTCCTATGGCGTTGTTCAATTGCGCGTGTTACGTCATTTGTTTACAAGCATCTCGTTTGAGTTCTCGCGTGCTGATTCTGCGTGCCAATAGGTACAGTCACGAGGATTAAATATGATATTATGTTAGTACTTTATAATTTTGACATCAATAGTGCCTATAAACAACAGCAAATGTTTTACTAAACCCTTAAAATGACAAAGTACCAATGCGTAAATGTTTTGCTCGTGACTGTACTTGCTACACGTGGTCACTGCCGGCGCGGCGTACATGATTATGAACATGCAATTTTAAAATACTTTCGCTGTTAAAATAAGCCCCAAATTCAGTTTATAACATTTTAATAACAAATTTGTTATAATGACATAACAATCCCATAATTTCTTAAATACGGCGATTGAAAAATTTGACACTTGTTTTTTGTTCCCAAATTGTGCAACAAAAGTCTGCAAAGATCAATCTTGTTATTCACACCACAGAATAAAGAGTAGTAGGCTTTTTATTTAGGTAAATAGAAACAGATTTTTATAACATTGTTAAAAGGCACACCTGCGCAGAACAAATTCAAGTTTCTTCCACTTTTTCCATACAGGTATGCCCCAGGATCATTTGCCCAGGATACGCATGGACAGATAAACTTGACTGACAATCAGTGTCTGTAAGAAATTTGTTTTATTTCTTTAATTCTGCGACCGACCGACATCCTTGGTATGTTATTTGGTACTACAATACAACGACGACAATCATGACCACGCCACGTTCTGTGAATGAACTATTTCAACTTATGGCACAAAATGTTTAGTCTAATAACCAGTAATTTCTATGCGGCATTTATTGTTGTTACTATTTATTATGCTCTAAGCCTAAGAGATTAGTTAAATCGTAATTCGGTGCCAAATTCTATATTTGAGTAGAAAAATGTAATTTGTTATTGGCATTTATGAGAGTTCTGTCATGTGTTGTTACAATTTTGTTTTCTATAAGTCTTCGGAAGTCGAAACCAGATAGTTACTGTCGACCCTTTTTTCTTTTGACTGTAACAACAAAGTTTTTTCTCACGGAAAATTCTCACAAAACTTTTCATACCCCAATAGGTAATGTATTTTCCGTTACAAGATTAGTCTATGAATATTTTATGAAATTTCAAACGGGGACTACTAATTTGACCCAACTAAGTACTGTCAGGTTTTATTGACAACATTTTAAATGTGTAGTTATATCGTAGGTAGATTTTTAAAATATAATAAAATGCAACAGTTTTATACTTTTAAAATTGTTCATAAAGCGTTTGGTTTTGTAATATCAGAATTATTTACCGAACCGAAAGACGTGAATTCGTCGAATACGCGTCGTCGCGTGCGGGTGAATCGTGACTTTTAAAATGAAGATTGAATTGTCTTTAAACAATTGAACAACTTTTGATGATCAGCCAAAATATCTTGATACTTTAGTGTGCAAAATATTTTTAGCGAACAGTTTATTCCTTTCGTGTGATTGTAATTTTCTTTATACCGTTAGTTTGCACAGTTAAACATACTTATTTACTAACCGGAGGGAAGGTGACCGTTCTATATTTAAAGAGAAAACTTGATGTAAAATATGTTATAATGCGTAGTGTTAGCCGCAACAATGTACAGCGAACACGTGTAGAGACGTGGCCCGAGTTAAAAGCGGACAGCGGGATATTCTTGACATCCTTGAATAGCCTTTACTTCAAATCTAAATTAATTTAACAATTCTGTAGATACACTTACTGGCTAGACATAGATAGGAGCTCGTTGGCGTGGTGGCTCGCACGCTTGGCTTTCGATATTAAGAAAAAAGCTAGTTTCGCTATGTTCAGTCCTTGGATGGGTGACCAAAAACATTGTGTTGTCCAGAAAGGCACGATTGGCCCCTACTCCTCATTATGTTTCTCGGCCAGGCAGCAGTGGGAAGTATAATACATTTATTTTGACAACTAATTACAACCATGGATCAGTAACAAATGCACAAAAATATAAATTACTTTATAAGTAACACTGGATGTTATTTGTTCCTTTGCCTTGCTTTGCGATTTTTTATTATTTTTTTATTTATTTGTCATCTAAATTTTTTTTAGTTTTCTTCACAACGACAAATCCAAAGATAATAATAATATTTGGCATCTATCATTAGACAAGCTTTAGTAATATGTCACTTCATAAAAAATATTTATCGTTTTTAAGTGAATGCAAATAAAATGATGTAGTCGGGAGGCACTAAAAATGAGTTGTCTCCGTGTCCAATTTTAACACAATTAAACTTACAACAAATTATCAAAACAAATCAAAAGAGCTTAAAAATATAGTCTATTTTTAGACGAGGTAATTATTTTTTAGGAATACTCTGCATCTTAATAGTTACAGACAAAGTACTAAGAGAGGAAAAAAACACCAATTTCATAGGTAAGGATCCAATATTATACAAGCTATTTTGATTTTGTACTCCAAACTCGTTTATCGTACGTGCAACGAACACCATCACGATAAAAATTGCTTTGTTTTTAACTGATTGTTGCCATGTTTTGTTCGTTTTGTACAGCAGTGTATAATTTTTACGGTTTTACCTAGTTCTGATTGTGACATGTGTAATCCACATTACTCATCTTTACATATACTCTCTCTCTCTCTTCTTTAACTGTAGAGGTCGAATGTCTGTACATACAAAAAAATGCTTAACATCAAGTCAGGGGATGTAAAGAGACGGAAAAAACAAAAATTTTATTTAATTTTTTGTTTCTCTGTCTGTTTGTACCTACAGGCTAATCTCCGAAATGGCTAGACCGATTTCAATGAATTTTTGCTTGGTGATACCTTATATCCCTGGTCAACATCTTAGATACGTTTTATTCCGGAAAATTAAAGGGTTCCCGTGGGATAGTTAAAAAACCATAGTAACCGCGGACGAAGTCGCGGGCAACAGCTAGTTTACAATATAATATTATCTTTGTAAAACATATATACTAACAGCAACACCCGTTCAAGACGCAACAGACAGAAAGGTAGAAAGAGATGACATTATTTTTCTCATGACAATAACTAAAGTTTTCATGACATAATATCTATGTGTGTGTGATGTGTGTCTCTTGGTGCCCGAGAACTGTCACTGCTTGACGCAGAGTCTTGACATGCCTGATGACGTGCTTTCAGTTGTTGCCGCTCTTCCAAAACAAAGTAACGGCAACGTCGCATGCTTTTGGATGAAATAATGATAAAATTTAATTTTACTTATCCTGCATCTATAGACTGAGTAAGGTATAGATGCAGCAAGCAAATATATTAAATATTTTTTACACTTGCATTATAAAAAAAGTTATTATTAACATTAAATCACTCAAATTAAACATAATCGGGTCTGGATATTAATGTAACAAATAAACAATAAATAATTTATGAAGACGTCATACATCTATTCTCACTCTACAAAAAAGTTGGTAGTCACGTGACAGGGGCAGTTGAGAGTGTTGCTGTTTGTACCTTTGTAAAAGGATGGCATTGAATTACTTAATTTATGGGGATCAGAGCCTAATTTTGAACGTTAAGTTAAGGCAGAAGATATACAGAAAATGGGCCATTACGATTACAACAGCATCTCGAGATCATAGTTATCGTTCAAGAGCTTCGATCATACCACCAATGTCATGCAACACGCAATAGAGGCATTAAATTACAATAAACATATGAAATGTAGAATTTTCTTAGCTACGAATGCGCGAAGTATATTATATATTTTTGGCACATGCATGTATTATCATCATCACTTCACATTCGTTTCTTCTTGTGTAGTGGTAAGTACGCTTTGGCTTTCGATATCGAAAACGAAGCTACCTTCGCCATGGTCAATCCTTGGATGGGTGACCAAAACTTTGTGATCTTCCGTGCTTCGGAAGGCACGTAAAACCGTTGGTCCCGGTCGCTATTGCAACCGTTTCTACCCACCGACCCGCATTGGGCCAGCGTGGTGTTGTTACGGCGCATACTCCTTGAGTGTGTCTCCACGAGTGAGGCCTGTACCAGTGGGACGTATATAGGCTGAGGACGGATATACCCCTCCCCTAATGTGCATCATATCTTCATATTCATATCTTCGGCCTAGCGCGTCCAGCATCTGCCTGGTTTCTGGTGTACAATAAAGAATATTTCTATTCTATTCTATTCTATTCTGCCTTTCCGCAAATCATCACTCCATTTCTCGAATCCTGCTACGCCCTGGAAACTTGACCTGGAAGCAACCCCTAGAGCGACCTTGCCTTCCTCAGAGAGTGGCTCGCCACTACAGGCTTGAGGATACCAAAGATCTTGCCTTAAAAATCTGTGTGAAGCTGAACTTAAAAAAACCCACTCCACTGCTCTGGTAAGTGTACAACGGCTGGTACTGGTATTATAGATGCAAGCTCAAGCGCAGTTCTCTGGTTGAGCATGGTTGAGCATACTTTAGACTATGTGTACATGTTTGTGATGGAAAATGTGGTAAACAGAATAACAGAATATTATTTAAAATAAGTACCTATTTTTTCTTTTAAACTTCATTGACGTTGTAGTTTATGACATTTTTTAAAATGATGCTAATGTAAAGGGAGGGTTGAAACTTGCTGAGTTTCTTGCCCGTTCTTCTCAGAACAAGGCCTCCTGGTAGTTTTTGTGAACGGATGGCGTAGTTTTTTCTCTTTCACGTAATATTGTAAAATGTTTATGACATTCATAAGCATGCGCTAAGACGCATCTAAACTGAATAAATGCTTTTGAATTTTGAAAAAAATTTTTAACACTATCCCTTTTTGTCCGTTCTCTCCGAGATCTCGCTTGACTTTGGTGCTCTAAAACAGGTCTACGATTGCCGAGTTGCATTTATATTTTCCATTCAAGGTCATCGCTTGCATATTTGCACGTGTCTAAATATATGTGGGAGGTCCTTTAAATATAGCAGATGCACACATCTGCATAATTTGCTTATATCTAGTCATCACTAATGGACACGTGTATTGATAATGTTACGAATGAAGACTTTGTAATATTGTGTCCTTACTTATGAAATAGGTGTTCTTTTTTCTCTCTTAGTATTTTGTCTGTATCTATCAAGTTTCAGAGTATTCTTAAAAAATAATTACCTCCTCTTAAAATAGACCATATTTTTGAGCTCTTTTGATTTATTTTGATAAACTGTTGTATGTTTAATTGTGTTAAAATTGGACACGGAGACAACTCTTTTTAAGTGCCTCCCGAATACATCATTTGATTTGCATTCACTTAAAAACGATAAATAATTTTTATGAAGTTTGATATCACACATATCGCTTAAGGTTGTCTTATGATGAAATATTATTATCTTTGGATTTGTCGTTGTGAAGAAAACTGAAAAAATGTTAGTATGGAAAATGCAGACATCCCCAAAATCTCTATACAAAACACCAATTTCATAGGTAAGGACCTAATATATGCGTTCTATATCATTCTATTAATATCCGGCTTATTCAGAATTGCATTGCTCTAAAAAATTACTAATGTATAAATTGACCATCAGAATTGTTTAAATAATCTCATACTGAGATTGATCCATAGATTTAGGATGTACAAAATACACATGACCAAAAAATTTAAGTGTTATTTGCTGGTAAATGTCTAATTTGTTCGTCTCGTAGAACAAACGGGGACGCTATGGCCTCTTACTACTCGCGAGAATCTGACATGTCTGTCATTCATTCGCTTTCTCTTTTTCTCTCGGGCGGTTTCACCTTGATTAGGATTTCTCGCTCTCCCGCTACATGTATCTTTTTGAGATAAAAATCCAAAATCTATGGTCTCATCAACAAAAACCTTACTGTTGAAATATCAATGAAATTTTATTAATATGTATATTGCGTGAGATTGTAATTTGAATAAGAATTTCTATATCATTCTCATTACATTTTTTTCCCAAGGGCGTCAGATAGCTGATATGGGTTTCCTTTGATATATTGGTAAATTTATTTTCTTAGTATTCAAATGGCATTGATGTATATGTTAACACATACATCAATGGCAAACGGCCTATAAATCAACTGGTCAAAGACAGATGATTGATAAATGTAATTTAGACAAAACTAGTTGCATAATCTATAAATGACTATATATTTTTTTACACATCACAGGCAAGCTCTTGGCCTTCGTCTCACCTAATGATATGTGACGATAAGGCCGAAGGTGGAAGCGAGTTTCACCTGTATCCTTCAAAAACCGAGGAACTGGCTATCTCACCTCTAATTACCAGAATACAATGCTTTATAACATTGTTAAAGACGGTGGTAGCGAGCCAGGCGGGCTTAGAAGCCTTACCAAAAATCAAATCGAGCAGTAAAACCCCTGCCCCCGAGAGGAATCGGACCCCGGACCCCCGATCAACACTCGGAGGTGTTAACCACTAGACCAAGGCAACTCTATTGAAAGTTTAGTTTATTTTATGAGGAGAAGGAGAAATTACCTCCTTAAGTTTCAACTATGTTCCTACTCCTGGTTGCTAGTACTGGGCGGAACTTAAAATAGATTTTTAGGGGACAGTTTTGGAACCCCGTGTATATGTGCGTGCTTAGATTTTCACCATACTTGAAACTTAATAGATGCAAATAAATTAAGAGCAGACTAGGACAAAGTATAGCTGTAATCATTTAATTAGCAAACATAACACAAATATTGTATATGCCCTCAATTTTTATTAAAATGTAGGACAGGTCTTATCGCCTTCGAGTCGCGCTGTTAGTCGTCTACACAGCCACCCACTTGTATAAAACATAAATATGAGAAACTTTTCTTGCTATTTAATTGATCGTATAATTTTATGCGTAAGCTGTTGTAATATTTGCGTAGGAGTACAACGTTATTGGTGCTAAGAAGAAATTTCTACAGAGTTCTTAGCCCGTAGCAATCTCGGTAAATAGGAACGACAAAATATTACACTGATGATTTAAAATTATGTTGGAGACAGCATTTTTTGTTTTTCTATCTATTGTCAGTAGTTCAGATATCTATACATATTATAAAATAAAATAAAAATAAATAAAACTGTAGAGGTCGAATGTCTGTACATAGAAAAAATGCTTAAAATCAAGTCCCTGACTTGATTTTACTTGATTTTAACGAATGTAAAAAGTTGTTTTGACTGACGTAAAGTGAGGGAAAATACCAAAGAAAAAAAAATTTTGGTGTCTCTGTCTGTTTGATTTAATTTCCGAAACGGCTGGATCGATTTCAATGAAATTTTGCCTGGTATTACATTATATCCTTGGTCAACATCTTAGATACTTTTTCGGAAAATTTAATGGTTCCCGTGGGATAGTTTTAAAACCAAAGTAACCGCGGACGAAGTTGCGGACAACAGCTAGTAGCATAATATAAAAGCAACTGATAACTAATATCAGTTCGCTCAAAACGTTTTAGTGTGTTATAACGATTTATTGATATAGATAGTTGACTTTGTTATTATTATATTTTTAAATGAGTGATTTCGTTAAGAAGTAGTGCCAAGATTGTTTAATAAATAGGACAAGTTAGGATGAACAGACATGAGCCTCCCCCAAGGATTTCCATTGTCCAGCTAGCTGTGTGGGACTTACCAGAAATACTGGTATAAAACTTCCCGATATACCCGTTCCAGCATTGGCCCTGGGCTGCCTACATGTTTGCGTTTGCGGCTTTGCACCATCTCTATGAAAGCACTTCTTTCAAAGCATTTTTTATTGTCCGTCGAAGAAAATTCTCCGTTCACTCTGGTTGTATGGCATCTAATCCGGTGATGTGATAGTTCAGTGCTTGCGCAGCTCGCGCTGTTGCCAGCCAGCAACTACAGCGAGTCGCGTGACTGACCACTAATTAATGCAATTACGGTTTTTGTTTTGCATGAACGGAGGTGGATAGATTTGTTTAGTTAAAATAATATGATTTGCAATTTTTTACGTCTCAGCGACGCTTACTCGATTTTTAATTCTAGGTTTGGTGGTTATCAGAGCTAAGTGGTATCAATTTACACTATTCATTGGTAAAGATATTCAAACTAATAATTAATTTTATGTGTATTTACTATTGATAGTTAAATAGTATAAGTAGGAGTCAGGGAGTCTTAAAGTATATTTTTATTTCAATACCTACATCATGATAACTCATATAATACCATTCTAAAATTTTACTTTTCCGTGTATTCAAAAATTTTATGCACATTGAAATTAAATCTAAGATGTGTAAATATATCGAATGAATATATTTGCTAGGGACAGTTTCATCACTTCCATTTAGCCAATATACAACATATGAATAAAATCGTAGGGAATTATCTGTCACATAATTTATCAGAAACTCATACGGAGGTATGAGTTCCTGATAAATGTTCCTTATAATGCAAATCTTGCTGTGGATATAAACGAAATTATTCTGTTTAACAATGTTAGAAAACTACAATAAGATTCTTCTTCAACAGTTAAAATATGACCAATCGGCTAGAACCGGATTGTATCTAATAATGAGGTAAAAGCTACTCTTTGACATGGTACTGGGTTGAACGTTTCCGACATCTACTAATATATTAACTAAATTAAAATAAAATAAAATTTAATATATTTTCAATAAGAGATCTTATCTCTATATACCTACTTACAAAAACAAACACCTAACACTCTAAAACATTAATAATATTTATATTATGATAAGATGGGAATTATTAATTGCACATCAAACAATATAAAAAAACTACTTTATTTAAGAAATATACCGTTCTTCTATCGAGAAGCAAGAAACTATTGTATGTAAAACACATTCTATTTATTCTAGTATTGATTGATAGTACACGTGTCGCTAACACTGCAAATTATTTGCATAATTCATTACATTGTCTTATTAGCGCTGCAGAGAAGCGCCCGCGCCGCGCGACTGCCACGCAAATAAATTGTGTCTATTCTAGTCTTGTCTATTTCGACGCGCGTTTTGTTATTATTTTTTATTGCAAACATTTGGAAAGTTCAATGGCTTGAAAAAGACGCTTTTAGATCACATCACCCGCAGATTTTGCAATAAAATGTTTTATTATCAGTTTTATAGATTTTGCTATTAAACTATTTTATGGACTTATTAAATTTTTTTTCATGTAGGTATCGTAAATTTGCTTTTTATAACAATAATTGTTTTTATTATATGCTTATGTTTAAATGACGTCTAGAATCCAATATATTATTACAGTACCGTTAGCCACCGTTATATTATATATCAATTACTTCATAATGTTCTGTAAAAGGTGCAATAAGTTCAATGTACTATGCGCCTGCACAATCATACGTTGTATTTTACTATTAGATGTATGATCCTACGGGTAATTGACCATGAACTCATAATGTACACATAGAGCATTACTCAATTTTATTTACGCAGTCATACATAACTGGCAATCTTAAACTAATATTACTGTATAATTGCTATTGTAACACAAGCAAAGCTTTTGATTTCGTGGCCTATATAAGGTTAACATTAATAGTACATATTTATGTCATGCACATACGTTACTTATAAGGTTAAAAACCGTACTAAAAGGATTTTAAATATTATTATAGCAAAGCCGAAGCAAATTCATTATTTTATGTGGAGTCCCGCAAGGAAAGCTACTAGGGCCAATATTTTCTGTTGAGCTTATTTCTCTATTAACATTTGACAACATATATTCAATAATCTTATTATTTTATTTATAATTGTCTTAGATCTTGCCGTACATCGACGGGTTCAACCACGTGTCGAAGATCGCGGCGCTGACGGACGTGGAGATCAGCCTGGTGCGCGCTTGCGTGCAGAACCTCGTCTACTACGGCGTCGTCACGCTCGTGCCCATCTTCCAGTACTGTGCTGTATGTGTTGGTTTTATCAGTTTTGTTTAAATTTCATATTTTAGCAGACAAATTAGACTGGATCACTTTACCTGGTTCTAATTGGTGTAGGGTTGGTAAAATGAGTATTTCTCTTCTATCTTCAATGTATTATTATTTTTTACATTATTATTGATTTTTTTAGACTTTTAATTTTATACAAATTTTGCTTGATGATGACATTGTTATTCACTAATTGATTGTATACCCTAAATGGGTAAATATGCCTTGTAACTTTACTATAAATAAGAACCTGATTGTAACACATTTATGCACAATAAAATTGTATTCTATTCTATCACCATATGAATAGTGACTGTTAATCTTCAAAACCTATCTACATATTAATTCCAGGTTTATAGCGCAACACCAAAGCTAAGACAGCTGACAAGGTGTCCAGGACTACAGCAGCAGTGCGTCGAGTTCTGTGCTAGATCAGGTATTTATGTCCACAGTTACATGCTTTTTGTACCGCCCTAACTAATTAAGAATAAAAATGAAATTTAAAGTACCTAGTTAAAAAGAATTTATTGACTTTTGATGACCAATGGATTCTTCCTAATGTAATAAACCGCATTACCATCACAAAGTAGCGACCGTTTCCGTTTTAGAAGAGTTTTTCTACACCGATAGACCGAGTTGTCACAAGTATTCTAAACGGCTGTACGAATTAATTATTCGGAATATAGCTTCTTGCTTGACAACTTGGTTTAATAAAATACCTTTTTAAAATTGTCCAGCCCGCCAGCTGCCAAAAGTAAGCGACCTGTTTCGCATGTATGCGGGCATGTCGTACGGCAGCACCATCCGCGACCTGTGTCGCCGCCTGCGCCCGCAGGAGCTCGCCATCAACGAGAGGAAGCTGGTGCTCTTTGGGGTGCTCGAGGGACTCATCAGACGGGTGTATAAGGTGAGCAGGCTATATCGCCTCATACCCAGCCAACTGTGAGTGAGCGAGGCAGTAGGAGCTGGCCATCAACGAGAGGAAGCTAGTACTCTTTGGGGTGCTCGAGGGACTCATCAGACGTGTGTATAAGGTGAGCAGCCTATATCGCCTCATACCCAGCCAACTGCGACAGGTGAGCGAGGCAGCAGGAGCTGGCCATCAACGAGAGGAAGCTGGTACTCTTTGGTGTGCTCGATGGACTCATCAGATGGATGTATAAGGTGAGCAGCGGTTATAATAATATCGTCCCCGGCAATTGCCACAGGTGAGCGAGGCAGCAACAAGAGTTCATCATCAACGAGAGGTAATGGTGTTGTTTGGGGTATTAGAGGGGCTCATCAGACGAGATTACAAGGTGAGCAGCGGTTATATCACCCATGTTCAGCCAACTGCCACGCGTGAGTGAGGCAGCAGCAGCTGACCATTAACGAGACGAAGCTCGTCCTATTTAGGATGCTGGAATGGCTTATCAGACAGGTGTGTATCGTGAGCAGGGCTATATGATCAAGATCAGCCAAATGCCGCAGGTAAATGCCACCATCCGCCACCTGTACCTGTGCATCAACGAAAGGAAGAGGAAGATTTTGTGTTAACTTAGGCCTCTTTTGATTCCTCCTCCTCTCTCTTCTATCACTCGCCCTGTCCCCCTCACTCGCTTCCTCATCACCATTCATCCATCTTTTCTTCAGTCTTCCTCTCTCAGCTTCTTTCATATCTAACTAATCTTTTTTGGTGACATGATTATTATCTTTCCTTATTGTTTTTATTATCACTCATACAATCTAAATTAATAATATCAAAATCAATAAATTCATACTTACAAAAGATCACGTGTTTCCCGTAGACATAGGCAGGGATTACTACTTACTTGCTAAAATCAATAGTGCTTGAAAATATCAAAGGATTTCCATATAAAGTAAAAAGTATTCTGAACGCGAAATGAGGTTACCCAGTATCTTATAAAAATAATACATGTATTTATTTAATAATTCCAGTACCCAATAACTCTCCAAAACGACGACTCTTCCTCCGTGCAAAGCAATCACAGCCAACCCTTAGTCCGTACGTACAGCGGACTGGTGTGCCTCGACGAGCTGTGCTGCCAGGGAGGCCTGTCCGCCTCGCAGCTAGAGGAGCAGCTCGAGCGGGACAGCAACGTCGTCTTCATCGTCAAATGAGACTTACCACTTAGGACATAAGGTACATATAAACCAGCTTTATCGTCGATAAGTCCACCTACAACATAAGACAAACCTTATATACAGACCTTATATTGAGCTTTAAGCGCTATAAATTAAAGTTGAAGTTTATTTATTTAGGGCAGTTATTGTATTGACATAAAATTCCCCAAAAAAATTGTGCATTTTTATCCTAAAGGACTACAGCATGGTGTTCTTTACTCCTTGTGTTGCAAGTCCATAGGCTACGGTAACCGCTTAGTCCTTAGTGGTATAAAAAAAGGTGACCATGGACTATTGTTGCTTACTATATGAGCCAGCAACCTTGTCTGCAATGAGGCCTGCTACCTTGGTAATAAAGTACATGTGAGCTTTAGCAATTAACTGTTAAATACATAAGCGCTAGTTGTGAGAACAGAGCTGTTCTTTTAGAATTAAGGTTGGAAACGCTTTGAAAAAGCTGGAACTTTTAAATTTTTTCTGTATTTTGAAGTGCATCTGTCTATGTATTAAGATATTAGTTCATGTTTCACGAAATACATAGATACTCTAAATATTTTTTTAGAGATTCTCTCTTTTTAATAAGAATTAGTGGAACAAATTAAGTTAGGTTTTAAAACATTATAAGTTTATTTTAAATCTGACAAAAAAAGAATAATAAATAACTGTTGTGTTCAAGAATGATTGTTGAATATATTTGTTTTTATGATTAAATATAGATTTTATGTGATCTGTGTAACGATCTCGGTGTAAAAAAAGTAAAGTTAATGCGTACCGGCAGGTAACTCTGGACATAGATCTAGTAGAATGGATAGATGGAGTGATAGGTATGTGAAATCAATAGGAAGATTACCATACTAATAATTTTGAAAAAAAAAGAAATCACAAAATGGGTCATATTTAATCCAAAATAATGATAATTGCCAACTCTGTCCATTTATTCTATTCAATGTTCTTGAGTGTGAAAATATGGATGGCCAATCGTCGTTCCCGATATATCTAGAGATAATTTCGCATTTTATAAGGAGTTAGCTGCCGATACCTATAAAATGCATTTATTAATGTGTATGTAACTATTTGGTGCTTAAAGTTATCAATGTTTACATACAAAAGAATTGAAATGAACTTGCGAGCATTACACTTTCAAGAATGTAATTTGCATTTTTAAAGTTCATCTGAATTAAGATTGAAATTTTGCCGTCATGTCAAATTTTATCAATGAATAATTTGAACTATATTTCTAAGTCGATAAGACATTTATACCTATACCTACATGACTGGTTGTGTAAGGCTAAAATTGTTTATCGATTCATGGGAGTGAACTATTGCGGATATTTAGTAACTAGGAACCTAATGCCTAATTAAAATGTTAGGTACATTTTGTTAATGTGTATTCACACAGTTTATAGAACTATAACTACACTATAACCTACTAACTCGTATTGTTAAGTTTTCCGATGTGACTGTGGGGTACATTAAAATTACCTAAGACCCTCCAACATTTAGTGTTCGACATCAACTTTTTACAAATGTGTGTTTGAGAGATCTCAAGGCGCTAAGCCCCTACCTACCGTACCGTACCTACTGTGATTCTGGGCTGGGCTGGGCAAGTTCAAAAGGCAAACACGCACACAAAAACATTATTTTATCATTCGACGACTTTAATATTGTATTTTTCGAAAATTTTCCCTTTTGATATGTAAAGATTTTTTTTTTATATTTTTTTACATTTTACTGGCAAAGAATGGGATTGAAACCCTCACTACAAATAAACCCTAATTGCCTTAGTTTTTTTTAATCTATATTTTGCGATGGCTGTATAATTTTCAATCCTATTCTTATTTACATTAGGTTTAAGTCGCTTAAAACATATACCTCTAAGTTAAATCTCAGTCATTTAATTAAACCCCCTAACTGAATCGCCAAAAATTAAGACGTTATTTATACGCCAAAAAATTCGGATTTCTTACAGTTTGTTAATTGTTACTTTACATAAGTTACATAGAAACAAATTGAACAATAAATTTTAACTATACTAACGTTAAGGGGTATTTTTTTGTTGCGACTCAAATCTACATTCTAATATAAAATAGTTAGGTACTGCTCAATATTAGTAGATGTAGTTTTCTATCTTTGTAAATAATCCGTAAAGGTGCTATGTGATTGTCTATATTTTTTTATCAATTATATACCTACCTATGTCAAAAAAGTCCCACCGAAGTAATGATAGAGTGCGGCCCAAAATGTGTCAGGGTGTAAACACCTTGGCGGATTTATCAAGAATTTTATCAGGTTCCCAATTCAAAACACATCAACTCTCTAAAAGTATGAAAAAAAAATTACTTTTCTCATAACATATCCTCATGAGTAAATTCTTGTCTTCTTTATAATGAACAGACTTAAGTAAATATTCGAAAGTGTTGTCATTTAAAATTTTTCAGAAAATGGTAACTCTTGCATCTTAGAAATATTTCTCACTTCTAGTTTATTCTAGTCGTGTACTTTATTGTTATTTATATTTTATATTTCGTAAATAAATGTCATTGTAATTAGAATCAAGCGTAAAAATGTTATATTGTTTGTTAAATGTTAATAGTTAATAGCTACTAGTCAACAGTTTTGGCAATTTTTAAATGTATGTCGTTTGTTTAGTTCAGTACCGTTATGTTCAGTATGTTAATACAGATGTTTTTTAATAATAAGGCGTTGTACATACAAACTCGTGTTTTTGATATTTTTCTTTGTTAATGGCAATAGATATATTATTATAATAAAAGCACTATATGAAATATGTACATGGTGCTTATATTGATACATTCAGCTCGGCTATGTACCACAAACTGTCCAATTTATTTAATAATTTTGTTCTTGTAACGTTTAAGGTTGAAAATTATTAAAGATTTTTGGAAAGATTTGTATAGTCTGACTTGTTGTCGACAGTACTCTCATATTTTTTAATAAAACTGAGGAAACGAATACAATTAAAAACTTGACTTAAATAGAAATAATATATAGATGAAGAAATAATGAAGGATTTTTGTAACATTTTGCTAGAAATAGTCACTAAGCATATTGATTTTTACTTTACTGGTGCGCTGGTTTCTGTTGCTAGTCATTTGTTTTCTGTACATATTAGAAGTTTAATTATAACTTTGATGCTAGCATGGAAATTCTGAAATTCTATTAGGTCTTCCATTTTTAATAGCATTTTTTTTTCTCTCTTTATATATTTGGACTACTACTTTGGCCTTTTATTAAGCGTTGAATGAAAAACATCAGAATACAATTATATTTGTGAAAATCTCACATTTCGCCTTTTTTGGAAATTCAGGTTTATGTCAGTCATTATTGTATATCATGTAGAACATTAGTTCCCATAGTGGTCCAGGTGGACCCCTAGGGGTTCACGAGACTCGACGGGGTTTTGTTGTCTTCACTTTTTTGTCGAGTTTTGGGAATATGGTAGAAATGTAGCAGGGGGGTCCACCGGAACCAGATACATTTTGAAAGTGGTCTATGAGAAAAATAAGTCTGGTAGCCTCTGATTTAGAACCATAGTTTTGGTCTAATTTTATATAATAGAAGTAAAGTTGTCACCATATTGTCTTCACAGCTATATAAAATATCAAAAATGAGACTCCGATTATTATTGTTATGTAAGTATATGAGAAATTATTATTTTGTTTTTATTATTACATCAATGTTAATTCGTGTTTAAACGACATATTAAAATCTTATTTGTAATCTAATGTGTTTTTAAATTTATTTCTACCTTCCATTCATAAACTTATTATTATTTCTTTTTAAGATGCGATTTTTTTAAGTATTGACCAAAAGCAATACTTAAAAAAATTACAATCGTTAAGAAAAACATATGCGCACGTGGTATATAATTTGTCATGTCGTATTGCAACATTTTCATAAGAAGGAGTGCTGGATGGTAAAGATATTAAAGTAAAAACTTGAAATATAATTCATTGTAGTTTAATTATTTAAAAAATTAGGTACATTTATACACTTTTATTTGTGATATAACAATCCAGAGTTATATTGCAAGACAATCATCAGATTCAGTCTTAACATACAAACAAGATCTCATGTTCCCCGCAACGATGTCACAACACAAAGTTAATTACTCAAATTCATTCTATCTTCTCCATATTCAGTAAATATTGTATCAATGGAGAATCCTTTCATAATTACTCAAATAATTTACCTTAATTCTGTATTTGGATACAACAAAAGCTAATAGCACATTGGGATCACTAGAGGCACTTTATTAATGTATATTCCATATTTACAAATTACTTAAATATCCCATATTAATATTGAAGTTAAAACTTTAAATTAAAATATACTATATCTACTTGAACACACGACCACGTTGCGAGATCACCCGCTCTCTGTCCTCTCGATGTGATCGAGACAATATATTTAATTTGGCTACATTATACAGGTGATTGTCTTCAAAACTCCGGATTATTGCAGGGCGGCAACGCATCTTACGCTATATAATACAATGACGTTTGCCTTCACTTGCGCCTTACATCGACATATCGCATACAGACCCCGAGCATCCTAGAAGGTGAATATTCACCATCTCAAACAAAATACCATGTTTACAATCGATGTCAAATTACTCTAATAAAATATAAGTTAAAAATGCTGAAAATAAGAGTTATTGTCACAACTGATATTCACCTCCTAATACACTTAATAAAAGTTCATTGATGAAGTGCGCATAGAACGAATAAAAACAATCATGTCTCGAATTGGAAGATACTAGCACAAAGTACATACAGGTAACAAATTAAAACTACGCGCCCTTCGCAGCCTATGTACAGTTCCCGATTACAAAAATAATAATGCGTCGTACAATAACGTATTATTGCTTAATATTAAACATTTGTGAATGAGTTAACATGATGATATTACTTATGGTACACTATCTAGAAGCAAGGCGCCGCGGGCGCTTCACTCATACATATTACATAAATAAATGCACACCAGTGGGGGGCGGTCGCCGACTTACATCTTACTTACTAGCTTACAATATTTACAACCAAGCCGCGCGCATATTCTTGCAGTGACCAAAGGCAATATAGACTAGCTTACTATTTATAGAGTAATATTACATATCATTCTCCTAAAGCATCGAAGAATGCACGCCCGGCCAGTCTTTACTATACAAGAACAACCACTTCGGAGCAGAATTCGGATAATCATGGAAAGTGTACACCAAAGCCAATGCGCAGACGCAACAACATTTTAATTCGATAAATTGATCACAGACTAGTTATAGAGCTACAGATGCTAACAGAAACGCACGGGCAACCATAGATATATTATTATTTATGATCAAAAAATTAGGTTTAAGTTGTCGCTTAAAATCGAAATCCATGACAGACACGTTACTGTTAGCAGTATTGCATAATTCACAAATGGTTATTATATTGCGCAGTAGCCATTGTGGGGTTCATTGGCAAGTCATTGCACTTTACTAATTATACATGTTCAGGCACATATAAAAGTTCTCATGTTAAATTAGCCATAGTGCAAATTAAACTATCAAATCACAATGTAATTACCATCCACATTAAACATAGGGAAATTTCCTTTCTGGCTTATATTATTAAGATAACGTCGACCAAATAATAAAATGCACGCCAGTTTTTTTATATTTAAAAATAATATTACAATAATTATTATACATTATTTACATTATACACGCGTTTACATTGAAGTTTCCTGCCACACTGGCGAATCGTTAACATCGCTTATATAATTTTATCGTCGTTGAGTTGAGTTAAAAAATATATATGCACGTTTGACAGTAAATGACTCTTTGGAAGGGAATAAAGACCTGTCAAGTGTGTATATACATTACCGAAATCGACTGTACGATACATTGTAGCCTAGCTAGCATAAAAGCTGTACGATATATTTTTTCACTATGAACTGACAACATTCGTTTGATATACATTAAATGATGACCGTCCTAGATCACCTCAAAAACACGCCAGTGTGATAGGACCCTTAGCCTGCGCGCTATTCTCAATACTTTGGTTATTCGTAATTTTGGTTCGCGCCAAGTAAAGCCTTGCTTCAAGGCTGCGGCTAATTAAGCACAGACACATTTAAAAGATTTTTCAAATCTTTCAACAACAATTTACAATAAGCATTACACTATTATGATATGCAGGATGGTATAGACTGCATAATTACCTAAAAGTAATAAAAAATAAGACAAAATCAACATTATTGTCATCCTTATTAAAAACATATTTTGCTTAAGTTAAAAGGATGAAGGAACTCTTCTGAGTATAAATAAAATAATTAGGAAGCAAATTCATTGTGAATAATACTTTATGCATGTACATAATTTTTCTAACGTTTTTTATAAATAATATACAAGGACACTGTTTTAACGGAAAGGTTGCAGACTACTAAAGGCAAATAGGGTTTGCCAGACGTTGTTCCAGCCTAATTTGACTAAGCCTTTCAATTTGTATTTTTAGAGTAGCAAGCACTATTCCGTTAACGACCACTCCTGAAAAACGGGATCCCAAGGAAGGAAGGATATCCCAAAGCCAACATTTTTAGTAAACAATGTCTTCTACTTAGTAGGTATGTCCATATCACCATCAACACTATAGCTAATAAAAATGGGAATAAATGCGTTATATCTCATATAAGAAATAATTATAGCGAGTTAACTAAAATAAAAACTTATAAAGCAGAACAATGAACAAGGGAATTCAAAATACTTTCTTCATTAATTGTTCAAAAAAATAATTTAGTTCAGATAATGTTTATCACTGTTGCCTTGAAAATCCTTAATTAATGCCTGTTCACTGTTGCCATGAAAATCCTTAATTATTTTTTAGTTGACAGACAGCGCTGACATATCGATAAATGATTATGTAAAGGGAGGATGAAACTGCTGTTTCTTGCTTTTCAAAACAGAGGTAGTTTTGCGTTTTGTTCATAAGGGCATATAGTTAGTGATAAAAGGAATAAATAATTTTTGACTAAGATTTTGTTGTTTGAATTAAATACATATTTATCTATCCCCATCTTTATTAGAATGCCTCACACAATAGCATTGCGCCTGCGCTTGTAGCTCAATTATAAGTAAATTACGCTAAATCACAAGTGAGTTGGTCCAATATTATACATCCAATTTTAGTATTAGAAATCATCGGCATTGGGGGACACACCGACATTCTCTACAAATTTTTGACATTGTCACGTTGTAATTAAATTAATTGAACGTATTATTTTGTAATAAATTTGAAATACAGTTCATTCGCGTGGGGATTGCAGAAAAGTGCAACTGCTAATCACAGTTAAAAATATTAAATATCAGTATTTAAATTATTCGGAACGCCTAAAATTGGAATTAGGAACAATTTTGGTTACCTGGAAAATGATAACTCACCTACAATATTGTAAACCGCCACAGCGCCCGCTCCCGCACCTCCCACTGCTGGGCACAACACTTCCTCATGAAGAATGAGGAGTATGGGTCGTAACAACAATACGCTTGTTCAAAGCGGGTTAGAAACGTGCTTTAAGAAGCACGGAGGAGCTCGAGATTACAAAGTTTTGGTCACCCATCCACGGCCTCACCATGGCGAAGGTAGCTTTGTTTTCGAAATCCAAAGCGTACTAACCACTACGACACCGAGTTTCTCATCGTCCGTGATAATAATATAGTTAAAGCGAATGAGCTTTATTCCAAGTGTGGTGTGCCCCTTGCCTTGGCAGTGGTAGCGGCGCGCTCGTCGTTGGCGCGGCGCTGCTCGTGCTCGCGCTAGTTGACGGCCTCGGCGCTGGGCTCGAGGTCGGGACGCTCGGGCTCGCGCTCGTCGTTGGCGCGGCGCTGCTCGTGCTCGCGCTAGTTGACGGCCTCGGCGCTGGGCTCGAGGTCGGGACGCTCGGGCTCGCGCTCGTCGTTGGCGCGGCGCTGCTCGTGCTCGCGCTAGTTGACGGCCTCGGCGCTGGGCTCGAGGTCGGGACGCTCGGGCTCGCGCTCGTCGTTGGCGCGGCGCTGCTCGTGCTCGCGCTAGTTGACGGCCTCGGCGCTGGGCTCGAGGTCGGGACGCTCGGGCTCGCGCTCGTCGTTGGCGCGGCGCTGCTCGTGCTCGCGCTAGTTGACGGCCTCGGCGCTGGGCTCGAGGTCGGGACGCTCGGGCTCGCGCTCGTCGTTGGCGCGGCGCTGCTCGTGCTCGCGCTAGTTGACGGCCTCGGCGCTGGGCTCGAGGTCGGGACGCTCGGGCTCGCGCTCGTCGTTGGCGCGGCGCTGCTCGTGCTCGCGCTAGTTGACGGCCTCGGCGCTGGGCTCGAGGTCGGGACGCTCGGGCTCGCGCTCGTCGTTGGCGCGGCGCTGCTCGTGCTCGCGCTAGTTGACGGCCTCGGCGCTGGGCTCGAGGTCGGGACGCTCGGGCTCGCGCTCGTCGTTGGCGCGGCGCTGCTCGTGCTCGCGCTAGTTGACGGCCTCGGCGCTGGGCTCGAGGTCGGGACGCTCGGGCTCGCGCTCGTCGTTGGCGCGGCGCTGCTCGTGCTCGCGCTAGTTGACGGCCTCGGCGCTGGGCTCGAGGTCGGGACGCTCGGGCTCGCGCTCGTCGTTGGCGCGGCGCTGCTCGTGCTCGCGCTAGTTGACGGCCTCGGCGCTGGGCTCGAGGTCGGGACGCTCGGGCTCGCGCTCGTCGTTGGCGCGGCGCTGCTCGTGCTCGCGCTAGTTGACGGCCTCGGCGCTGGGCTCGAGGTCGGGACGCTCGGGCTCGCGCTCGTCGTTGGCGCGGCGCTGCTCGTGCTCGCGCTGCTGGCGCCGCCGCTGCTTGGACCACAACTCGTGGCAGTCCTGCCACGTCGGTAGCTCTGGCGCTGGCATTCTGAAATATAACCATGCTGTTGAGAAACAAGAGGCTTCAATTTGTAGGGAGAAGTGTTACCAGCCACATTTCGTATATTATAAACACATAAACATATCATCACGCCCCTTTCCCCGGAGAGGTAGGCAGAGGTGTTAAACACCCACATTTCGCCAAATATGTTAGGTCCCCATGTAACAGGTGATGAGCCAGTTGCCATGATAGAGCAGTCATATATATATGTGTGTATATATATGTATGTAGGTGTGTATATACGTACTGGTCAGGTACGACGGATTTCAACCAGGGACTCTTAAGCGCATCTTCAGCAGTGATTCGTCTCGCTGGGTCCAGTTCCAACATAGAGTCGAGTAACGCCAGAGCCGGCGGCGGCATGAAGGCGAACGTCTCTCGTAGACAGCGACGGTGGTAGCGCTTAGGTCGCAGCGTGCCCCAGAGGGGGAGGCGGACCACCCCCGGCCACACGCCGGGCGCGGGCGTGCCGCACACGCGCGAGATCATCTCCAGTTGCATCATCTCCATGTTTGCCTGAAACACAAAATCAAATATTTTGAATTACATAGGCATATATATCAAATAATCAAATGTCTGGTCCATTATCTAAACATATGGAACAGACGTCTACGGCGGGCCCGTAGCGCTCCTTGTTGTGTCTGTGTGTGTGTGTGTGTGTGCGTGTGTGTACCTGGAAGAGCGGGTGCTTCAGGAACAGCTCGCCGAGGATGCAGCCCATGGACCAGACGTCGACGGCGGGCCCGTAGCGCTCCTCGCCCAGCAGCAGCTCGGGCGGCCGGTACCACAGCGTGATCACCTTGTTGGTGTACGGCCGCGCGCGGTCCTCGGCGGACCACAGCCGCGCCAGACCGAAGTCCCCGAGCTTCACTTCCCCTCTTTAACAACACAATGACATGTCTCCTTCACACAATGCAACATACACACACCACTCGAAAAGGCACATAACGAGGTAAACATATTATCACGCCTCTATCATTTAGTCTAATACAAAGGGATCCAGGTGGACCCCTAGAGGTCCTCGGGAGACTCGACGGGGGTCTTGTTGTCTTCACATCTTCACATTTTGTCGAGTTTTGGGAATATGGTAGAAATGTAGCTGCAGGCGTCCACGGGAACCAGATAAATTTTGAAAGAGGTCTATGAGAAAAATTAGTCTGGGAACCTCTGGTCTAATGGGATAACTGTCCACACGGCACAGGGAATGAACCTGTTGCACCAGGCACAGAACAATCATCATCAAACATATTATCGTAATGAGTGTTTCAAAATCCCAAACATCAGAAAACTTTTCCATTATTTGTGAACCAGAAATGAGGCAAAAATATCAGAATTTGTCAAAGCGATCTACACACTAACTTGTTGTTCATCAATATGTTGCTGCACTTAATATCCCTGTGGAGAAAGTTCTTCCGGTGGCAGTAGGCTAGCCCGTCGAGCAGCTGCCGCATGATGGAAGCGTTGTGGGACTCCGTGAAGTCCACCATCTTGGACTCCAGCAGGCCCATCAAGTCATGGTCCATGTATTCGAAGACTAGGTAGAAGGAGCCTTTGTCCTGGAAAAAATATTATACAGTCTTACAAATGTTTTCAAGTAAATTGCACAATAACATATTGGCAGAGGTTCTTGTGAGCCTGTTGCTATTCTATGAAAAAAAAGTTACTGAGAATACATAATAATAAAATTCAAATAAATAATAATAAACTTCATGACGCCTAATCTATTTGCCAATAAATCAATTTGGTCACTATGTCAGATAGGAGAGAGTGGAAAAAGAAGACCCCAAATAAAATTGGGATCGTTTTGGTCAATATGTTACAGGTTCTTATTTTTTTATTGATCAAATATTAAGACATGGGTGTATATAAAAACTAGAAAAAGATAAAAGTGAACACCTGTTTTGCCTGCAATAAATAAAGTTTGGATTTTTATATAATGTTTCTAAGGGTCGAATTATATGCGTCCGCACGACCGAGCAGTCCAGCGGCTGGGGCTCATAATTACAAGCAATTTTTTTTTATTACATTAAGACAGGTTAGCTCTTGGCCTTCATCATACCTGATGGTAAGAGAAAATAAGCCGGAAGGTGGATGCGAGCTTCACCTGTATTCCTCAACAACTGTGGTATTGGCTATCTTAATTCTAATTTCCGGAACACAACAATGCTTAAAGCATAGTTATTATTGCGGTAAATTTTGGTAAGAAGCCCTACCACCAAACCGAACATAAAAATTCTGCCCTGCCCTGGGGAATCGAGCCCCGGCCCTTAGATCAACATCCGGTGGTCTGAACCACTAGAATATACACAGGCCGCCTATAATCAGGGCCTAAGGGTTGATTTCACAACCTCCAGTTAGGCACTATCCAACAGGTGAATTCTATGAACAAAATTCATACAGAATTATCTGTCAGATTTAATCAGGAAGCAATCCTTATGAAGTCGAATGCCAACAACGCTCTAAATACGTCTAAAGTTGTACGATTTAAGCGCCCTCGGAATATATCTGTGATAGTGTTTTTTACCTTCCTAAAATCCAAGGCATCCTGCTTATCGGTGACAATCTCCCGAAGGTTGACGATGTTCTTATGGTTGAGTTGCCTCAGGATCTTGATCTCTCTGACAGCTGTGATGGGGAAGCCTTCCTTCTCGTTCTCAAGTCGGACCTTCTTGAGCGCTACTAGTTGTCCAGTGTTCTTGTCGCGCGCCTTATATACCTGCCCATATGTGCCTTCGCCAATTTGGGTGATCACCTGAATTGAAAAGTTGTTGTTGTCAATTTCTTTCACAAAAAAAAACTATTATTAACATTCCCATTATCTACAAACAAATAGATCCGTTATTATATTAGCCTAGCTAAAATTTTGCGTTTTGATCGCGATTAATTAATTGAGGTATCTTTTAATCGGTCTCGTTTTTAATCGTAAAGTGCATGTTTTCACATAGGTCATTAGTATTTTTATTTATATAGCAATGTAAATGTTTTTTCTCGATAAGCATCGAGAATTGTCGAGTTCTAAAGTCCAACATATAAAGTGGTGTGTGTATTGTATACCTGGAAGCCGTCGACGCACTTCTCGCCCCAGTCCTTGGCGTGGTGCGCCGGCGTCGCCACGGCCACAAGTTTGGAGCCGCGACGTTTAAGGATCCGCGGCCGCTTCAAGCTCGACTAAGAATAAAAAATAGTCATATAACTATTAATATTTTAATTGGAAGCACAAAATATCGTATTATTCTCAAGTGGCAGGTGTTATCAGGTGAATCGTTTTTTATTTTAGGTCCAGTTACAATTACACTTCTACGAGATTTTCCACATAATAAACCACAGATTGAACACCACATCTTTACTGGAAATTCGAAATAATGCCTATCCCTTTTTCTATTATTATATATTAACTTTATTTTCTTCATCCACATTTTAGTGGTACGTATATTACAATTGACGAGTGCGTTAAAGCATTTGAAATTAGACTCTATTTTAACGCGTTAAGAGCGTAGCTACTCGCCGCCATAAAATGCAACAATATTAGAAGATGGGAATATCTTATAGGTTTGAAATGGTCAGAAGTATCAACCTCATCTTCATATAAATATAAAAGAGTGTAAGGGAGTACTTACATTAGACCTAGAAGAGGCGCGCGCGCTGAACATGCCGCTGTAGGGGTGCGCGTGCGCGGGCGGCGGCGTGGAGCCGTCCAGCTCCTCGCCGCTCAGCTCCTCCGACCCGGGGATCACTGCAACATACCGACATTGCCGTTCAGACCATCAAGGAGGTTATAGTCACTACGGCGAGGAATAATAAAGAGAGGAATGATCATACATACACATACAAAATATAATCACGACTATAATATCCTAAGGGTTAGTCAAAGACTAGACAAAAGCAGTTGTTATAGTATCGTTGTCATTAGTCTCGCCTTTTACGACACCCAAGGAAAGAGATGGGTTGGTAGTATTCTTTCAATGCGCCGCTGCCACACGTCTCGCTACCACGAAAGAAATGATTATATGGTTTGATTATTTGGAAAAAAGTATCATAACATGAAAAAAAATTTTTTAATACTCTTAAAGTTTATTTGTATATTGAAAATTAAAAATAAATAAATAAATACAATTATTTATATTTCAGATTTGTCATTATGATAGTAGACCGTTACCGTACCAACCCATCAATGCGCATTGGACCTGTAGCCTTAAGGAAGGAAGGCCTGTAAACAACATCACAACAGTATGGCTTGTGGTAAGATGGTGTCGTCACCTGGCGGCATGGGCAGGTTCATAATCCCGGTGCGCCGGCGCTCCGTGGGGCGCGCGGCCGCCTCGGGCCGCGACGAGCCGTCCGACCGGCACGACCGGTCGCCGGGGCCAGGGCTTGGCGACGGCGTACTCAGCGGACTCTCACTCGCTAATGTCTTCAAGTCTTCCACCTAGGAGACAAAAAATATCTATAAGTATATCAACTTAGTTCTCCTGAACTTAATTACAATATTGTCCTACACTGTGGGGCCATCCATAAATTACGTCACACACGATGGGGAGGTCGACTAAATGTGACAATGTGTGACAAGGGTGTGGGAGGGGTCTTTAATTTCGTGGCGTCACATTTCAAACTATGTGTTAAAACACGAATGATTTTGGGTCCTTACCTATGAAATTGGTGTTTTTTTTCTCTCTTAGTATTTTGTCTGCAACTATTAAGATTCAGAGTATTCCTAAAAAATAATTACCTCGTCTAAAAATAGACAATATTTTTGAGCTCTTTTGATAATTTGTTATAAGTTAATTGTGTTAAAATTGGACACGGAGACAACTCTTTTTAAGTGCTTCCCGAATACATCATTTTATTTGCATACACTTAAAAACGATAAATATTTTTTATGAAGTGTGATTTTACACATATTACTAAAGCTTGTCTTATGATAGATGCCAAGCTTGTCTATTATAATAGATGCCAAGCTTATCTAATGATAGATGCCAAATATCTTTGGATTTGTCGTTGGGAAGAAAACTGAAAAAATTTTAGTATGGAAAATTCAGAATTCCCCAAAATCTCCATACAAAACACCAATTCCATAGGTAAGGACCTAATATTAAAAATAATTCTAATGGGAAAAGTTATTTGGAATTTCTTGATGCAAAATTATGTCCCGTTACACTGGGAGGCTCACGAATATGACTAGCTGTGACAACGACGAGAGAGGAGTCAAAAAATCATCAGATTCGTGAGGTATTTTATGGACGGCCTTGGTGCGCTCAGCGCTTGGTGAAATGCAGGTATTACAAACCTTCGCCTACCTCGTGATCTCGTACAGAACACAATGTAAGGCTAACGCGGCGCCGTGCTGGAAGGTGTGGTACCTGAGTGTTGGGCGGCATGGGCAGCTTGGTGAGGCTGCGCTTGTGCGCGGGCGCGGCCGCGGCGCCGTGCTGGAAGGTGTGGTACCTGAGTGTTGGGCGGCATGGGCAGCTTGGTGAGGCTGCGCTTGTGCGCGGGCGCGGCCGCGGCGCCGTGCTGGAAGGTGTGGTACCTGAGTGTTGGGCGGCATGGGCAGCTTGGTGAGGCTGCGCTTGTGCGCGGGCGCGGCCGCGGCGCCGTGCTGGAAGGTGTGGTACCTGAGTGTTGGGCGGCATGGGCAGCTTGGTGAGGCTGCGCTTGTGCGCGGGCGCGGCCGCGGCGCCGTGCGGGAAGGTGTGGTACCTGAGTGTTGGGCGGCATGGGCAGCTTGGTGAGGCTGCGCTTGTGCGCGGGCGCGGCCGCGGCGCCGTGCTGGAAGGTGTGGTACCTGAGTGTTGGGCGGCATGGGCAGCTTGGTGAGGCTGCGCTTGTGCGCGGGCGCGGCCGCGGCGCCGTGCTGGAAGGTGTGGTACCTGAGTGTTGGGCGGCATGGGCAGCTTGGTGAGGCTGCGCTTGTGCGCGGGCGCGGCCGCGGCGCCGTGCGGGAAGGTGTGGTACCTGAGTGTTGGGCGGCATGGGCAGCTTGGTGAGGCTGCGCTTGTGCGCGGGCGCGGCCGCGGCGCCGTGCGGGAAGGTGTGGTACCTGAGTGTTGGGCGGCATGGGCAGCTTGGTGAGGCTGCGCTTGTGCGCGGGCGCGGCCGCGGCGCCGTGCGGGAAGGTGTGGTACCTGAGTGTTGGGCGGCATGGGCAGCTTGGTGAGGCTGCGCTTGTGCGCGGGCGCGGCCGCGGCGCCGTGCGGGAAGGTGTGGTACCTGAGTGTTGGGCGGCATGGGCAGCTTGGTGAGGCTGCGCTTGTGCGCGGGCGCGGCCGCGGCGCCGTGCGGGAAGGTGTGGTACCTGAGTGTTGGGCGGCATGGGCAGCTTGGTGAGGCTGCGCTTGTGCGCGGGCGCGGCCGCGGCGCCGTGCTGGAAGGCGTTGTCCACGACGCTGCCGCCCGGCTTACTGCTCGGGCTCGCCGGTTTCACAACCTGCCGATCATCAATATAACTGTTTATCCTACTCGAAGGACCAATGTGTACAAGGGATTTTTCGTTAGTTCAAATAACTAACAGGTGTTCTTGATATCTTTGGTCGTGAGGCCCCCTTTGCGAGCAAAATTTAAAAATAATAAATTTTGTAATTGCTTACAAATAAACGAGGCAGAAATATTATTTAGAACTGTGCCAAAAAATCGTTACAACTGCGTCGAAAAATCTGAAAATAATGTTTAATTTTAGTCTTTGTATTCAGTCAGTTGATATCAAATATAGTCACATTCGGTTCATATCAAATATTTAAGAGAAAGTCGTTGCTCCAATCCTGAATGACACTAGCAAGACAGAAGTGGCAAATAAAAAAAGTGAAAAAAAATCTAAACTTTCTATATTTATAACCATAAAAAGACTTAAGGTACGGAAAGCCATCCAACAAAAAACTATTCAAAATTTGATACAGAATCAAGGTTTATGTGGAATAGTCTATCTGAAACTGGTGAAGGTAAAACCGACCTTAAGACTAATAAATAAGGGTATAATACCTCAGCAGGCTCCGGTGGCGGTGCGTCTCCGTTAGTGCTAGGCAGAGGTTGCGTCTCAGAGTCCGTGTCCACTTGAGGCATGGGTATATCCACCACCTCCTGAGATTTTTCGGCTAAGGAGTCTTCGCGGTCTTTACCGCTCTCGCCATTTTCTCTTGAAACCTGAAATAGTTAAATAAGTATTGAAATTTCTGTATAAAAACGTGGATACAGAACTCTAGGACAATGATCTACGAGCAGATTTCTTAATTTAAATCACTAGTACATAAAAATTAGGAGAATAATTTTGTTTGTGGTAGACAGCTTTTTCAATAAAACGTGTAAAAATTGTGTACAGTTTTAAGAAGCGAAACACTTTATACTCAGTTATTTACTTATCTAATGCGTAAACAATTATTTTTAAACATAAAAAAACTGATTATAAGCCGGATAAATAGAAGAGACACTAACCTGCGTGGAACTGTCGGCGGTTGCATTAGATAGTTCGTCTATGGTCAATATCTCTGGGTTGTTGATGGATGTGGTGCTCGACAACGCACCCTGCGACTCCTCTTCTTTCTGGTTTAGGATCTCTTGTAGTTTCTTAAAAATAACAAGGTTAATTTATAAAAAATATATGATCTAATTATCACAACCGTAGTAAGTCAATAGACTTACTCAAACTTTTTTTATGTAATATAAGATTTTTAAACAGCCGTAATACCTTAGCTCTCTTGTGTTTGTCCTTGACTAGTTCCGCGAAGAGACTTGTGTCGCTTATTTTTTCCTTGAAGTCAATCTTACGTTGCAGCAGTGTGGTAGGAGGACTCGGCGACTCGTGTTTACTTCTGAAGATATACCAATTATATATACATTAGTAAGGTGGTCCTGCAAGCCAGATTAACTTTTAACACTAAATAACAATCATATAATTAATTTGATACTGAAATACAAATTGAAAATATAAATAGTCGAATAAAAGAAAGGCATTGTGTATATATTTTTTTGATTACATCTTATCAACTTACTATAATGCGCCCATTATAATGACTTTATGTAAAAAATGTCAGCAACACTCATTTGTACCGCCATGTAACAAAAGCTTCTAAAATAATCACACAAAAATCACGGACTGGTCACAGAAAACAGCGAAAACAGAATTACATACACATTACATAAGCAAACGTCTTAAGCAAATATTGGGTCCTTACCTATGAAATTGGTGTTTTTTTTTCTCTCTTAGTATTTTGTCTGTAACTATTAAGATTCAGAGTATTCCAAAAAAATAATTACCACGTCTAAAAATAGACTATATTTTTGAGCTCTTTTGATTTGTTTTGATACTTTGTTGTAAGTTTAATTGTGTTAAAATTGGACACGGAGACAACTCTTTTCAAGTGCCTCCCGAATACATAATTTTATTTGCTCACTTAAAAGCGATAAAAAAAAATTATGAAGTGTGATATTACACATATTACAAAAGCTTGTCTAATGATAGATGCCAAATATTATTATCTTTGGATTTGTCGTTGTGAAGAAAACTGAAAAAAATTTAGTATGGAAAATGCAGAATTCCCCAAAATCTCCATACAAAACACCAATTTCATAGGTAAGGATCTAATAATATCCTCATGCCTGTGTTTGTCCCGTTCCCGCTCCGGGTCGCGATGCCGCGGCCGGTGGCGCGGCGGGCTTGCCGTCGACTCACGCCGCCTCCGTGATCCCGATCGCCGACGTTTTAGCGAACTTCGACTGTGTGACCTAACAATACACATTTAAATCTATTATTATAATATTCTTTCAATTGACGCACTCCAGGATATTTTTGGAGTCTTCGTCGTCAATAAGTAATCAGTGAAATACAAATTTGCTGCCTTTTTAGTGCCTTTACTGGTAATTTTGCCGCAAAAAGCACATGTATATTATGCGGTATGTACGGTAAACCTATAGAATGTACGATGAATACAAGGAAAACAGGACTTCTAGGTAATGGACGACTAAGGATTCTCGGCATGGCTTATCCCAAACCAGACGAACGCTCATTCAGAGCATTGTCGGTAATGGAAGGGAGAGAAATAGAATAGAATGATACTTTATTACACAATAATAAATCTAATTAATATACAAAAAGGAAATTATGTGTTGTAAAAAGGGTGGCGTTAGCGCCTAGAGCGATAAGGCCACTGCGCTACCGCAAGGTGATATCTCCCAGTCCCAGGCACACAGAGAGGAAACCATCCATGAGTGAAGGAAGCACAAAAGAGCCTCCAGGGTAGAAGTGCTGCGAGATGCGTGAGCCTAATTATTTATTTATTTATTTAAGGTTCAACAGTGTGTATTAATGTAAACATTAAGACAATAAAATATTGTCTTATGACTTAGGTATAATACAAAATGTAACACACATTTAAGGCAAACACAATGTGCGCAACTAATCATAAGATATGTAGAGTATTAGTTGAGCTGCGTGTGTATAAGTGTATACATGTGGCCGCCGGCGCTCTCTATGCGCCCGCAGAATTCGTGACCGCGGCCTTACCTATGCGCGGCGCGCAGCTCGCGGTGCCGCTCGCGGTCGCGGCTGCGGTGCCGGCGGCTGCGGCTGCGGCGCCGGTGCGAGCGCCGCGGGCTGTACTCGCGCCCGCGACCCTCGTGTATTGGGGAATCTACAAACGATTACTATTTAATAACATCAACCATATTTTTCACTACGATTTACAGTAAATCGACTGAATGTTATATAATATAATATCTTCAAACATTCACACCTATCAACTAGCCCCATTTTAAGCAACTAATGCTGCTTGTTACGGACACTAGATGACGGATAAATATATTTAAAAGATAAATATATAAAAATATATATATCCAAGACTGGAGAACAAATGCCTGAAAATTTATCACCCAAACATTTGCCCCCACTGGAGATCGAGCCCAGAACCTCTCGAGATGGCGACGCCCTGAGACCGGCATACAGACCACTCGACCAGATGCAACAATTTGTATAATCGCTAGGCAACGATCTCTCCATGTATCTACAAAAAGATACATCGAGATATATATATTAAACAAATCGATTTATACAGATCAAAATCTAGGAGAATCTCGATGGTGTAGGTAATAGTTCAAAAACTTCGGTTTCGATAGAAAACAAAACTTTTTCACTATTAGGATGGGTGACCAATCATGTGATCTCGAGCCCCTCGGTGCTCAAAGGGTGCGTTAAATAGTCTACATTAGTGTTACGATGCATATTCTTGCGTTTTTCCATACAGGAAGCCCTGTGCCAAACAGTGAGTATAGGTTGTAGACTAAGCCATTATAGTAAAAAAACTAGCTGTTACGAAATAAATGAAATTCGCCTTTACTACGTTTACAATAAAGTTGAGCATACCTGGCACCATGATCGGCGACTGCGCCCTGTGGTCGTGCCAGTACTCGCGCCGCGCCCGCTCGTAGTCCGGCTCGGGGTCCGAGTCGATGGTGACGGTGTCATGGTAGGGGGGCGCTATAGGCGTGTGCGGTGTCGTTGATTTCTGTCTTCGTCTGTAACACGGATGAGAATGAGCTATTGAAACCACTACTAAGATTTATATTGTCGCTGGATAGAATATGCATCGCATTTTGTACTGGACGTATACGGAACTACTCACATTTATTCAGCTTTATTCAGCGGATGTCCATAAAAAATGCCAGTTTTGTATGCTACTTGTTCAGCTTTATGCGTCAATTCAGCCGCGTAAGCATCTCATACAAAATACGTTTTTTTACATAGAAAAAACTCAATACAGCTGAATATGTGAGTAGTACCTCATGTGGTCATTAGTTCATTTCAATTCTCATGTGGCAAATTTTATTAAACTCTTTTTTGTACCAATAAACATAAATACAGGTAATAAAAAAGTATGCAAATAAATATCTTCAGACATTCACACCTATCAAATAGCCCCATTTTATGCAACTAATGCTGCTTGTGTTACGGACACTAGATGACGGATAAATATATTTAATAGATAAATACATATAAATATCCTGAATATATATAAACATCCAAGACTGGAGAACAAATGCCTGAAAATTCATCAACCAAACATTTGCCCCCACCGGGGATCGAACCCAGAACCTCTCGAGATGGCGACGCCTTGAGACTAGCGCACAGACCACTCGACCACGGAGGTCGTCGTAATGAAAGGGAAGAAGGGAAGGAAAGGAAATTTTCTAGGTTTTAGAAATATTGCTGGGTCAATTGATATTCACCCTGTATGTGCAATTTAGGGTAAAATGATCTAATAGATTTTCAATTAAATTAACAGAAATATGCATTATACAATTTATGTATATTGATGTGGAAACAAACATTATAACTGATGAACTAAATAAGTACCATGTAATTTAAAGAATCCTAATCCATCAACCTTTTAAGAATTGATTTAGTTTGTTTCAACTTTACATTCAAACAAGTATCATTTGCTTTCAAGTAAAAATAATAGCCCAGACAGACATAAGTTCACAGAAAAGGTGTTGTAAAGTAACAAAAAATATTTATTAAAAGCAATGGAACAATTTTATTCTCAAGATCTATATAGTCAGTACCATTTTAGATCTAAATTGGTTGGTGGTAGGGCTTCTAAGCCCGGCTGGCTAGCTACCACCGTCTTACCTAAAATTGTCGCCATAATAACAATGTTTTAAGCATTGTTGTGTTCCGGCAATCAGAGGTAAGATAGCCAGTTCCTCAGTTGTTGAGGATTGCATGTGAAGCTCGCTTCCATCTTCGGCCTTATCGTCACTTACCATCAGGTGAGATGAAGGTCAAGAGCTTACCTGTCATAATATGTAAAAAAAAAATATCACCAAAAGGACCATAGCCAAGCAAAAGTAATTTGTAAAATATTTTGAATATGCTGCTATATAAAATCAAACTATTTAAATTTACTTGTTTCCAATAAAGAGAAAGAGAGATTCAATAAAAAGTTCCAACAATCACTAGATGAGACCAACATTAAATTAAAATCAGCTGGTTGATAATGAATCTTGTAAATTGAAATAGTTTGTAAGAAGCACTAATAAACAGTTCTTTATCTATAAAGGAGATTACATTTTATGAGAGTAGGTATGGGCTCACACAATTTTGGTCACCAATGCACGGCCTGGCCATGGCGAAGGTAGCTTTGTTTTCGATCGAAAGCCAAAACGTACTTATCACTAGTTTTGCGAAACAACATAATAATAAAAATACGAAGTCTCCATATTAAAAATACCAATGTGTTGAAGCACAAAACTATCCCCCCCCACATGGATTTGGATCATAATAACATTCCATGAAATATTAATCCTCAAACTTCAGAGAAATCCCAGTTACCTTTCCTTACTAGGGTAAGATAATTATTTATACCTAGTCACTACATAAGTTGTTTGTTCAGCCTAATAATCAGCTATTTCATAACATTTCTTATCTATTAATCATAATAATAATTATGTCAAACTCCAAATGTCTCAGATAGTAGGGTGTAGTGTATTGATTTAAAAGCCAAAATACAAGATGGACAACTGAATCTGACTGAATAATCTCTCTTTATCTTTTAAAGCTTTTAGGGGTCATTTATGTTAGATAATTACCATGTGGTTTTTTGGAAACAAAGAAATAAGTATTTGGAAATTGTCCAAATTTCAACCACTTCCTGCTTCAAACTCATAAGCAATTGTTGCTTCAATCAAAATCAATGAATAATAGAAAGTTTGTTTTTGCCACACTTACTTCATAGCTTAGTTTGGAATGTTGTATTCTTTTAGCATTCAATATTTATGCAATATTAGTTTATAAGGAGCGGTGCACCAAAGAGGAGCTCGGTGGCGTAGTGGTCAGTGCGCTTTGGCTTCGATCGAAAACAAAGCTACCTTCGCCATGGTCAGGAAGTGGATGGGTGACCAAAACTTTGTGATCTCGAGCTCCTCCGTGCTTCGGAACGCATGTTAAGCCGTTGGTGGTGTTACGGCCCATACTCCTCATGTGTTCCTCCGTGAGTAAGGTCAGTGCCCAGCAATGGGACGTATAAAGGCTGAGGACGAGGAGGACGAGGTGCACCAAAAAAGTACTGACTGACTGTTTCAATGCTTCAGCATTTAAAAAATATTACAAATGCATACAGATTAAACAAGTTCACAATAGAGGCCTGTCAATTTGGAATTTGACTTACTTTACAACAATCTGGCTTTCTGACAGATACATTAATAATAATGTATGGGAAATTACATTTTGAATGTCTGTTTTTCATTGATCCTGGTTCATGGATCACACTAGCAAGCTTTTAGTAATACCACATTTTAGTATACATACACTGGTATTAAATCTATATTTTAAACGTATGTTTGACCATCAAGCAAGAAATTAGAAAGTAGCAAGCCTTATTGTAATGAAGTATCCTTTAGGCTAAAATCCTCCCACTTGGAAAATGTTATGTTGAAGTTGCTATACGCCACATAGAAACCAGGGGATTTCTATTCGCCATGGTGCATAGCAAGTACTGTTGGTATAAAAGAACCGAGGTGTTACCTGAGGACGGGCGTGCGCTCCCGGAGCGGAGAGAAGGGCGCGGCGTTGTGCGGCGGCGGCTCGAGCGCGTGGCGGCGCGGCGGCGGCGTGCTGGGCGACACCGGCGAGCACGAGCCGTTGCGCAGCGGCGACGACGCCTTCTCCCACTCGCTGACCGGCACGCGCTCGTAGCGCTGCGGCGACACGCGCGGGGGCGCCGCCGCCGCCTCCTCGTCCCCCGACACGCTCTCCAGGCTCGCCGACCGCGACGCGTGCCGAGACTTCTTCTTCTTCTTCTTCTTGTCCTTCTTCCGCTTCTCCTTCTTCTTCTTGTACCTCTGCTCCGCGAACTCCTCCTCTACATATTCGAGCCCCCGGCGCTTCCTCGACGCTGCCGAAGAAGAGTCATGCGTGAGATAGTCGTCGGCGAGCCGGCGCGCCGAGCCGGTGGAGACGGACACGGTCTTGTTGTCGAGGAAGGTGCGGACGGGGTGCGCCCCGCGCGTGCGGTCCAGGTCGTCGGCGATGTGCCGCCCGATCGAGCTCGCCTCGCTCTCGATCTCGCCCGCCTCCGGCGCCGACAGCTCCTCTGAGCTCACGTCGGAATACTCCACTAGGGGTTTGACAGAGTTGACGGTAGCATAGGACTGTTCATGAGTACCACTGTGACTCCTGTACTTCTTGTGCAAGCGTTTCTTATGCTTCTCCTTGTGGTGCTTGCTGTGCCGCTTTTCGTAACTACGTTCCATGGTCGCTCAGGGGCGGGTGCCCGCCCTACGCATATACTTCACATTACATTAACTGAAACAAAATATAAATTTTAACTAATGTTCTAAGGAGCTTCTGTCTGCATCGAGTCTACTCCTATAATGTTCACAATTCAACATGCTAAAATATGCTATTCTTGAATTGTATGCCTTACTATCCCCCACATTAAATCATTTAAAGTTCATCAAGTGTACCAACAGCTAATTTGTAGTAATTAGGCCCTAATTAGGTAACTTGATGTTAATGGCAATTTCCAAATAACTGATGATTTATTTAGTTATTGCAGTATGGCATGAACTAACTCCACATCCAAGTCAATGGATCACACTGTTATTAGTTAATCAAGATAATACATTTACACTATGCAGTATTATTTTTTGATATCCCATAACTTTGGTTCATTTATTGAATATAAGTTATGATAAGAATATTGAATATAAGTATAAGAATATAAGTAAAAAAATCAAAAATTATCATGGATTCAAAAAGCATTCAAAGATCAATTTTAATTAAAAGACTATTTTTGTGACTTTGCCAATCACAACTTTTGTATCATATTTTTTAAGAATATAATAACTGGGTATGGGCTATGTTCCATTGGGAAGAAAATATGATAATTTTCATACATACATATACATATAATCATGACTATTATCCCCTAACGGTTAGTCAGAGACTAGGCAAAATCACCGAAAAACCAGTCCATTGTCATTGTCCGCACTTCACTAAGCAGTGACTGTATATGTGCTCAGCATTACAGGTGGTGAGCCCGTCTCCACTATAAGCTATTGGATGGTGGTGCTGTGCAGTTCTAAGTTTATTAGTCGCCTTTTACGACAACCAAGACAAGAGATGGGACAATTTTTCTTAATGCAAACATAAACAAAAAATATATGTGGAATTATTTTGTTGGGAATTGAAAAAAAAACATTAAATGAAAGATAATTCACACCCAAGATTATGAGATATAAAATAAAATGAAAGATGTTGTATAGTCGATAGCTCATTGGTAAAATTATTTCAATTGTAACAAAAAAAATTACAGCTAACCTATTTAAATATAGTAATAATCAAACAATCAATCTAGTGATTGAGGAATATGAGAACTACCTTCCGGCTTTGAAGGTGGATCACAGACCACTTTACCAGCTGGTTGCTTTTACTACTAATTGCTTACTACTGCGAAAGTCACTTATAAAACTTTGAGCCTGATTAAACAATAAGACATGATATAGAGCATACTAAAACAAGGGAAAATCTAAAGTTTTACTAACCACTGGCTTATCAGTGGCACAGTTGGTCCATTGGGCAGATATAGAATGCTTGAGGGGCACTTTTTGCTACGAATTACACCTGTTTAATTAACAACAAGTCATTCAGTATAGAATAATTAACAGCTGATTGACATTGTAATAAGGTGACAAAGCCAAGGTATAAACTTTTTTGCTGATACTGATTACTTTGTAAATTTGTCTAAATTTACGTAAAAAAAAAATTAAAATTTTAAAAGTATCAAACAAAAAACAAGATAAAAAATTTACTTTAAATATTCTGCTGACCGTACCACAAAATGTCGCATAAAAAATTGTTATCGGCATAAAATAAACAAATTGAACTAAAATACCACAGAAAGACTACAATCAATATTTGTATCGAATTAGTAATAAATAATCGGCACAAAGATTTTTTGCAAAATTGGCAATTTATGGAAATACCTATTTGAAAGCCAAAGAAACAAGCAAATAAATAACAAAAAGAATATACTTACCAATGAAATAAACGTGCGTGCGGCCCTCACAAACACTTATAAAATAATTTTGCAATATACTGAATTATGTTACGAATGAGCGGATATAAATTACAGTATTTTGTGTTTTGGACTGACTCTTAGCCGTCAATATAAACAAATAATAGTTCTTTATATCCTTGAAAGGATTATTTTGCTAATCATGATCATAAAGAGCGCATATATCATGTAATTACATCGGATTCTTTTTAGGAATTCGAGAACGTCGAATTTAGCAGTCGGTCGGCCATTTGCTTTTTCTTTCATCATGTCTGTAGTGCTACCCTATGAACCAATATTGGTATGCCGAAGTATCGATAAACTCATATTCGACCATGCACACGGAACATACTTTAGGTTATTAAATGTGGGAGAACAATTTTTTTTGAATAATAAATATGCCTGAATAATTAATTATAATATTAGTTTATCAAAGATTCAAATCATAATATTGACTAATAGAAGCTAAATTGACTAAAAGATCACCCCGCCCCATCGCCACTTGTTTGTGCACTAATATAAAAGCAGAAATCGAACTGTGTTGATAGATTTATTGCGGCACTTAGTGGTGTTTAGTCGGTTAGAGCCCGACACAGCCCCCGGCTTGCCAACGGGTATCCAATGCAGGATTCACGGGAAGAAAAAAATATAGAGGTAAACAAGTAGAAGTAGGTATATAATTTGTTTGTAATTGTATAAGCTTTATTGTTTTTGACGCGTCATAAGTGTAACTACTTGTTACCTAAATGATTAAATAAAGAATTTCATTTCATTTTATCGTATTCCAATCCTTTACAAACGCGCATTAATAATAAATAAATAAAAAAAAAACGCTCGTAAGGTCTTGTAAACTACATTGAATTGCAAAAAGTATGAAAATATCATATTTTTTTTATAAAAAGCATTATTTTGAACTCAAAAGGAAATATCGATAATTTTCTCACGTGCACAACACAAAATATTAAATCAATTGAGAAATGACGAGGACGACTGCTGTCATGATGTCAAGAAACAGGAAACCACTAAGAAATGCGGGAATTTTAACATTTAATGAATCATCTCCTCAAGTCCACTTTATTATATTTTAAAGCAGACAAAAATGATTGTTAATGTAATGTACTGTGGCCACTTCATTATTGCATTCAAATTATAAATGATATTATATTACCAAAATAACAAGCAGACAGGATCTAATCATAAACCGGATATATTAAATAACTTACAACACCGGATTCCTGTTTATTTCACTATGAGCATTTTAAAAAATTTTATGTTTTTGCCACGAATATTAATTTATTTATGTCGTGAAACCAAACATTAAAACTGAAAATATGTGTTTGCATTTAATCTCACTGAATGTTTTTTCTTGAAATAAAAATTCAATATATTATCTGAGACAATAATATTTTTTAATGGCAACACGGATAGTTTGCGTGCGATTTGCGTCCTCGGAATGGATATTTTACTTTAATTGAAATTATACAATAATAATTTGTAGTATTGATGCTTTTCATAATACAGTGATATGTACAGTGCTTCATTAAAATATACAAGGAGATATTGTGACAATATTTATCCCAACATGACCCCAGAGTTCACGGTTGCAATTACTTGCGCATCGTGATATTACCCAATTTGGGAAAGAAATTCCAAACATTCTAGTTGTTTGTTTTGTTTATTTACTTTCAGTAATTTTTACATGTATCGCTCATTTGTATGCCCGTTCAGAATCGGCTTTAAATGCTTCTGTGTGGTTATGATGGTCATATTCGAGTCATTGAACCTATGTACGGCGTGGTGACACTGCTGATGCTCTGGGACGTAAATATGTAAATAAACATGAACGATATAAGCGTGAAAATAGTGGAGTCTCTGAAGGAACAGCCAACGGCTGCGGTGTCTCCAGTAGTGGCTGACGGTGATAATGAGGTCGATCCGTTGGCGTTAGAGGAAGGTGAATTGGGCGGGACGAGGAACTCTTGTGTAGAGGACATCGCCAATGGCGACAATGATAAGGCGGGAAACTGTGATGAAAATGCCAAAGAAGAGAAATTAAGTGAGATTGGTAATGAGGTTAAGGATAATTTAGTGGCTTTGGAGGCAGAGAAGATAAAAGGTATTTTCTCATTGTTAAATTTATTGCATAATATCTCACAATGTAGCAACAAATTTATTGTATGATTTGCAAAGCACAGCTGCTTTTGTTTTGTTGTGTATATTTTCCAAAATTATGTTTTATCCTCTTTCATAGACAATTAAAAAATATGTGAGGAAATCTCATGAACACACACATATATACATTTAGTCACAACTATTATCCCCCATCCCCAAGAGTCAGTCAGAGTCTAGGTAAAAGCATTGCAAAAGCAGTCCATTGCCATAGCCCCCGCTTTACCAATCAGTGACTGTCAGCATGACCGTCGCCACATACTTTTAGATGATCCAAAACCAAGATTCTGACTATACAGGCTACCAGCTGCCTGCTAATAGTAGAATCTAGTAGCTTATTTTTGCAAATTAGACAGCAGAATATTTCTAATCATAATGACAAATGAAATATTATAAATCAAATCAAATCAAAATCATTCAAGGAATCCTCTTTATTGTGTACACCAGAATGAAATATATATAGTAAATTATAAGGTTCAGGATATTTAACACATCCACAATTGTTTGACAGATCCAATACCTACATGTAATATAAACCATAAGTTAGTAGATTTATGGGCTTATGGTTTTCAATGCATCCTTTCAAGGTTTTAAATATAAAAGGAACTTACAATAAATTATGCTTGTTTCAAACCCCCTTCATGCTCTTATCCGTTTTATTGATTCAGTCCATTATTATTTAAATGAGTATATTTAAAGAGGGTATTTTTTTCTTCATAAATGGTTACTATTTCATGTCTCTTACCTTAATCTTCCTGGTCATTTCTAAAGCATTATCAATCAAAGTTTTTCAATATTATTTCCATTTTTATCTAAAATAATATTATGATGAAATAAAATCTTCTCCCATGTCACCAATATTTCATCATTTGTTTCTACTTGCCCACTAATGTCTTAAAACTTCTGAATCCTGTTGTTTTTTTTAGGAATGTTTCACTTATTTCACACAATTACTGCTCTTTAAAAATTTTTAAATTAGTACTGTGTTCCCACTCTATGACAATTAACATTGTAAGACCTCCTTCAAATACATTATGTCAAATTATAGTAATTACTCTACAACCTAGTAACTACCCTCATGCAATTTTATTAAAATACCCACGTTTGACAAAACATGTCTTGACATGTGATAATTTCCTCACAAATTTTGTGTTCAAATAAATTATTTCTATTTTTAGAAAAAATACAAACTAAAGTACTTTTCAGAGGAGCTGTTAAAAGAAGATAGTAGTTCCTTAGGTAGCGTAGAGGAGGAAAATCAAGAGAAAGTGATACCACCGACAGTTGGGACAGAGGCAGCTAACCCTGAGCCTGCTGTTGAAGAGAATGGACAGGCTCTTGACACTGTTGTCACGGAACCAGAGTCCGTGCCAGCTGCTGTGAAAGAGCCTGTTGAAGAGATACCTATTGTTAAGGTATTGTGAATAGGTTTTACTGTGTCAATATAATGTTCTGAGCATAAATTTAAGAAACTTTGTACTTGTCTCTATAATAATATAAAATTTATCTATAAATATAATTAAATATTCGATATTTTATATTTATTTCTGAATAGGGATTTAGTTTTTATGTGATGAAATTGTTGATAACATCATACAATTTGAGTATTCAATCTTTTCCTGAGCTTTTTATAATATATACACTGGAGTTAATAAAATTCCTAATTAGGTTTGTTTAGGAATCATACCTTTAATTACACAGGAAAAGTTTCAATATGTTTTCTTAAAATTCAAACTAATTGGGTAGGCTATTAATGATCTACTACTCTCCTCATATTTTTTACCAATGCTTTACTGATATGTTTTTTATTTTGATACAAAAAAAATGTTAATATTATCATTGCTAGAACTACAATAAACAGGTTCTATCCAATATAATATTTTTTTTTTCAGTCAATGTTTGTTTAGATAATTTAGAAAAACTGTCAGGCACCCTAAAGCTTTTAAAAAAAATGTTCACAATTTTTTTTTTGCCTTGTAGTTTAAATTATTCTTTGTTTCCAGCATATTTCCCCTGCACAAACTCCAAAATTGAAAGAGCCGAGTCCTCCAAAGGAAGTCCCTGTGTCTGTACCTGATAGTGTGAATAACCAAATGAAAGTGGAGCCTGAGGAAGAGATGATGGATGTGGTTCAGGTAAACACTAATTATGTGAAGATGCGGTATAATTATATTTTAACCTGTCAGTGGTCAGAAAACTAGACACGATAGGAACATCTATTGTTTGGTAACACTGACCCTCAAGGGTTTAACAATAGTTTGGTTCCAGCAGTTCCAGTTGAAAAACTTGGTGGTGTATTGGTTAGTACGCATTGGCTTTCGATTGAAGACAAAGCTACCTTCGCCATGGTTAGGCCGTGGGTGGGTGACCAAAACTTTGTGATATCGAGCTCCTCTGTGCTTCGGAAGGCACGTTGAGTCGTTGGTCCCGTTTCTACCCACCGACCCGCATTGGGCCAGCGTGGTCGTGTTACGGCCTATACTCCTCATGTGTTTCTCCATGAGGAAGGCCTGTCCCAGCAGTGGGTATATAGGCTGAGGACGATTTAGGTTATCTTAGATTTCATTACATATTTATATAATTTTATCAGCTTTAGTCGGAAACACTTGCACTATACATAATGTTATCTAATAAAATAGGTGTTGCATTCTATGATGGCGAGTAGCTTTACTCTTAACGCCTTAAATAGTCCAAAAGTCGAATGATACAGTTTTGTGAATTGTCAATATACCTGAATAGTTGTATATATGTAATAGAGATTACAATGTATGTTGCCTTCTGGCTTATAAGTGTGAAGTATATGATGAGTGAAATATGTTTTTCACTTTTCTTTAGGTACCAGAAAAGCCAAAGGAATCTGAACCGAAGGTTGACAAGCCTGAACCAAACCACGGTCAATCAAAACCACAGTCAGTAAATGGTGATATCACAAAGGTAAATCACAAGGTAAGGGTGGAAGCAACTATAAACCTTATCAATAAGAATATAAAAGACAAAATACAATGCATTTTGTGAATTTAGATAACATTGTTGGCTCACCAGCAATATGCTACTTAGTTATGTAAATTAATTGTTAAGCAGACAGTGCTAGTGTAGAAGTTAACACTTAGTTATATATTTTCTGAGAATAAACAATAGTTTTACTTGTTTTTAGAATTACATGGTGAAACAATAATAAATAAATAAATATGTCGCGGTTTAACTGTTCTTGCACTACACAAAGGGTCAGTTTTTTGAGCCATGGTCAAGGTGACCAGTAGGTTATGAACCGATGGCGAAAACGTATAATGTCGTGATATTACAGCTTGTCCAATGAATTTTCAAATATAACTAAAGTTAAATAATCATAGACAATTTAACCACGTCACGATGCTGGGATTAGTAAAATGACTGCTGGCGGCACAGCTGATGATCATTGATTCGAATTTTCATCGCAAATTTAACAATTTGTCAAGCTGACGTCATACATTTTGGCGTTCCCATTAACTACGGTAACTACTACTACTAATCAAAAAACTCACCCTAATACTATATGATATAATGTTTTCTTTAAGTCTTTATGATATAAATTTTTTTCGTTATGAACTCTAAAATTGTTGTAATGTCCGTTAGCCACCATCTTGGGTTTTTATTTACCAGACAGAAAGGCTCATTTTCATTAAAGAATCAATTACTACCTCTTTCTATGTGTCGCCCAAGGTGAGGCCAATTAGTTCCGACTCCAATTAAATGTTAACATCACCTACAGAATATCCATGGATACTGTAAAAATGCAAACGGAAAAGATTAAATATTTTTTTTTTTTATTAATGCTGTAAATATTTTTAATAAATTTCATATTGGGATTATAGTGAATTTTTTAAAGGACTAGTCTTTAGAATAATTACTTTAGGCTATAATTTTTGTTTTGCTGGCCTCTAGAATATCTAGAGTCTCGATGGTGATGACATATACCACGCCGCTATAGAATTCTAAAAATATTAATATCATAATGAAAAAATCTCTGAAGGGGAATAACAACCATGTTACCTAATATTTAGATTTCTGGGTAATAACGGGCGAGCCTGTTATCATGCGCAGGCACATTGTAAACAATAAAATATTTAGTGTTTTCTTTCTTTGGGTTGCGTACCTATAATTCACAGCAAAATATGAAGCCACCATCAATTAAACATTATCTAATAAAATGAAGGGTAAAAAACTTCTAAGTGAAATATAAATGACAGTGTTATGTGTGTCATATGATATTCCGCCATTTTGTCTCGCCTAATTAAGAATTCGATATTTTATCTACTGTTTAAAAAATCCCTACCCAAGCTGTTTATAATTTATCATATGCATATTTGTGTTAACAGGAAGATAAATCATCAAAAAGGCGAGCTAGCGAAGACGTCGAAACTGAATCTCCTCTCAAAAAGCTATGTCAAGAAGTGGAGAAAACATTCCCACAACACGACTTTATGATCAACGATTACATACAGACAGCAACAAAAAACAACATCGACGAGATACAGAGGCATACGGAGCAGCTCTTATCAGAGATACAGACCTTACGAGAACTCGCGCAGAAGAAGGAACAAGAATGGAACAACATATTGCACTTAAAGAAGGTGAAAGAGGAAATTTTACTGCGGCTTTTAAGACGAAAACAGGTTTTGTCTTTCGAGAAAGCACCGGAGGTGAACGGTTCAGATAGAACTGATCCTTATGATTATTTAAATCAGGCAAAGAACTTGGCTATAGATAAAAGTGACGAAATATCAGGACTTGCGATCAAGCAGCCTCCGTCGACGATGACGCAGATGATGCCGGCGCCTGTGATGCCGGTGACGAGCCACTTCAACCCCATGTCAGGCCTGCCGCCGCCTTACGACAAAGCGGCTCACATGCAGAGTATGCCGAAGCCAGTATTCCCTCAGGCTCTGATGATGCCCGGCCCAATGCCAGGATTCCCAAGAGATATGAACGGACAGTTGCCCGGTGGTTTTAACATACCGATGGGGCGCCAAGGCCCGACTAAAGACGTGAAGTCTATAATAGCTGATTACAGACAAAGAAACCCTGATATTACACCGAGAAGGGGCAGAAGGATGAAGTCCCTAATAAACCCGAACATGATGAACACGCCGCGGCCGATAGCTCCCAAAATGGACCCTATGAACAGTCTGAACAACCTAAATATGCTTTTCAACAATCTAGATATGGTGAGTTATTTTTTGTTTTATTGAGTTGCTCTTTGACCTCACGTCGCGGTCAAAGTCGAATTAGTTTGTAAAGTGTAGACTTATGTATGAGTCATGATGATTGATTATAGTAATTAACTGCCTATATTATTAATGTGATATAAATGAATTAGCATCTTTGCGTATATTTAAATAAATAAATAAAATAATTAATATCTAAATATCAATCGTATAATATAATCGACGACCTCCGTGGTCGAGTGGTCTGTATGCCGGTCTCAAAGCGTCGCCATCTCGAGAGGTTCTGGGTTCGAACCCCAGTGGGGGCAAATGTTTGGGTGATGAATTTTCAGGCATTTGTTCTCCAGTCTTGGATGTTTATATATATTTCTATATATTCAGGTTATTTATATGTATTTATCTATTAAATATATGTATCCGTCATCTAGTGTCCGTAACACAAGCAGCATTAGTTGCTTAAAATGGGGCTAGTTGATATGTGTGAATGTCTGAGGATATTATTATTATTAAATATCTTCAGACATTCACACATATCAACTAGCCCCATTTTAAGCAACTAATGCTGCTTGTGTTATGATGACGGATAAAAATATTTAATAGATTTATACCTATAATTATTCTGAAAATATGCAATGGATATATAAAACATCCAAGACTGGAGAACAAATGCCTATATTCATCACACAAACATTTGCCCCCACTGGGGATCGAACCCAGAACCTTTCGAGATGGCGACGCCTTGAGACCAGCGTACAGACTACTCGGCCAAGGATGGATGGATATGGACGATATTATCTACATAAAAGCACGCAAACATAGCATCACACCTTTAATTTTACGCTAAATTGATGATAATTAGGTTAATTAGTAATTTAAAGGAGCCCTAGCTTATTGTAAACCTTCGAACACTGTATTTTAATATCTATTAGCATGTTGCTCTAGTTCCTAACGACAATGTTAAATGCTGTGAAGGTCACACCTGAAAGGAACCATGAAGGTCAACTTCATAATTGTAAATTAATAAATAAAACACAGAACATTATTATGAGAATAAATGTCAAATGCATTATCATAGGGTTACATGACCTTTTCCGAATCACAATTGTTGGAACCGTAAAATAGCCCATACACCAATATAGTTCTTTGTCAATTAGTATTAATAATTCCAAGCGGAAAAGCATGCCGCACCCTCAGCTAAAAGGGAAAATCTTCCGCCGAGCCAGGTGAACCGCTCGGGGACCGCGGTCCTACTGTTATTTTTTTTTTCGAGCCTCTGAAGGAGGACTCTTTTCTTTCCCATGCGGGAGAAGGAGGTGGTGAATCCCTCATTGGATACCCACCGGCCGGCCGGGGGTTATGTCGGACTCCTACAGACTAAAAACACCACCTTGCTTTAGGCCACTTAGGGCTTTGGTAAAGCATAACCTGAATGGCGCCCCCTCCCTCAGGAAAGGGAGAGGTGCGACTGTTATTCGTCGTAACTTGTATATATATTAATCTATCTGGGAAACTCTGCCATCGTGATTCAGACTCGCCAATCTTGTATGCGCTTTATTGTTGTATACAGTAGTTCTAGTATTATCTTGACTCCAATATTATTACGTAGCCGCTACACTCTTAATCACTCATTAAGAGCTTCAGAGATTTAATAATTAATTTTCTAAATTGCAGAACCAAAAAGCAATGCTGGAAAGACTCCAGCAGATTCAAGCTGGCGCGCTACCCAACGGACTATCGTTCAAAGACGTTCTAGTGCAGTTCGCGAACATGCAGCAGAGTTCGGGGCTGATTCCTCCGGGGGCGAGGCCCGAGCCGCCGCGGCCAGAGCCCCACCCGCCGCGGCGGCGCCACGAGGAGCCTCCGCCGGCCCCCAAGCCCCCCGAGCGAAGGCCTTCGCCCGCACCCCGCCTGCCGCCGCCGCCACCGTACCCAGAAATCTCTCTCCTACCCGTCACCACCAGCCAAAGCCAAGAGACTTCAGTGCAGAACTCCTTGTTACACGGAATTTTGACGAAGGTATTTGATTAGGAATGACATTTGTTGTTACAACGCCTTGTTTGCATTTGGGTAGATATTATTAAGTATTTTTTAATGTCAAATATTTTTAATTAAACATAGGAATATCATAGAGATAAAAAAATAAAGTATTTATAAAAATAAATCTTAAGAGCAAACCAAGCTGCCTGCTTGTGACGTATGCATGGCGCATGCGTGACGTCTTACCATTATAATGGCTGCGTGATGTTCAACACACTTGCGAATAAAATAATACTAGCCCCTTTTCGAAAAGTGGGTGAAATGTATTCGAATGTATCCTAAAGAATCCGAAATTATTAAAACTATTAAAGGTTCTGAAATAAACAGAAAATTGATCACGATCTTTTTGGTAGGTATCGAAACTTTTTTCAGAAAAAGCAACTCAAACTACATAAAAAAATCTATAACTCTCTAGTAAATAATAGTAATGAAAAAGTCTCAGTGTGAATAACAGGTATCATTATGTGCCTGATTGCGGTGAAATTAGAGCGACTTTATGAACAAGTGTGTTGAAAATACTGTTTACCGTAAATGACTTCTATTGCAAGGAATAAAATGTTAATTGCTCAAAAATGTATAAATATTCTCATGGTCGTGACTGTACGCATGCGTGCGCGCACGTAGCTAGTATGCATAGCTCCTTGTACATCTTTTAGTTCTGCCCCATAATGTGCCCCAGTGCGATCAAGTATTGTTGAGTTCCCAAGCTTTTAGTTCATTGATCAGCTTCATTATTTTTCTGTATCACTTTTAATATTTATGTACTTTGTCATACGATTGGAGCTTTGGCGCTGTCCGTCCTGCGTGAGCGACTCGGTGGTGTGTAGGCGTATATCCGCGTTATTTTGTATTATTTTGTGATCTATGCAGAAGAAAATAGATTTTACCGTAATTTAAATGATATCGGAAGGTTCTGATAAGTGCAGATAGGTAAAAAAATATGGAAATGAATTTGATTATTGAATAAAACTATTATTAGGCTTAAATTTTTAGAACCGTTTTTTTAGTACATATTAGATCGAAATATCAAAATACCTGTAGCATCTCATATCATACGCCTCTATGACTGAAGTGGTAGAAGGCATAGTACAATTTACATAATATGTAATTAAAAATATTACTGTAATATCTTCTATTATTAACTATCAGCAACCCTAACGAGGAGCTCGGTGGCGTAGTGGTTAGAATGCTTTGGCTTTCGATTGAAAACAAAGCCACCTTCGCACTGTAGATGTCAGGCTGTAGATGGGTGACCAAAACATTGAGATCTCGAGTTCCTCTGTGCTTCGGAAGGCACGTTAAGCCGTTGGTCCCGGTCGCAATTGCGACTGAAGTCAATCCTAACTGCCATTTATCAGGACTACCTTCAGATGCCGTAATATCATAAACGGTTCGCCCACGTAGCGAAGCTTGCACCCGCTTTCGGTCGCCCACATAGGACGAGCTCAGCGGCCAACGGCTTGATGGGTGTTGCCAACATTCCAGCAGGCGACCCCTGCCTCTCAGAGTTACTCGCCGACGTTGGCTAAACTGCTCACGTCCCCGGAACGGAAACAGAGCGCGCCAGCGTTGCCAACTTTCGGTCAGGCCAAGGTACCTCCTCAATGTACAACAGCCCTATTGGTGTGTTGATTGGCCTCGATCATTCCAAATTCAAAATTTAGCTCGTAAGACATTTTGCTTTTTAAAAAGTTACGGCTTTGGACTCGGGGTTATTACCGGTTTAAACTAGGTAACCCAAAATCCCGCTATTTGGGTGTCGTTCCTTTTTAACTGGTTAAGATAAGAACGGCGGAAGAAACCGGTTAAAAAGGAAGTAGTTGGTTGTTTATCTGTATATTTTTAACCAGCTCTGGAATGTAGGAGCAAAACCAAAATAAGCGGTGCAACCGTAAATTTCGAACCGCTTCCAAGACTTTTAGATTTTAACGTGGTTGTGTACTCCTCCTTTTTATTCACAATACAAGCTGCAACTTTTTACAAAACAATTTGTACCTTTGTCGTCAATAAATTTGATGAATCCAAAATTATGAACACGAAAATGGCAATGCTCATTGTAAAATGAAATTTAATGCCACCTCATAAACACCATTACACATTCTATCACGGAAATATAAGCTTTAAAGTCTGGTTTACAGTCCTTATTTCACACCTTATTTTGCTTGTTCATTGATTACCAGTGATCGCAGTAGGCAGATCTAAAGACTTGCTAGATTTAAAGTACTTGACATATGATAGAATAATATGGATATGTAAACATTTCTTATAATATTATACAAGAATCAGCAATCATTTTGCATTTTCATCCTGTAGTTGCACAAGAATATAATTATCATTCAAAAAAATATTTATTCCTCAAAAATAGAAACATTATTAAAAGAACTATTTGTATTTAACTACAATAAAATCTTTATC